>LR990299.1:14508750-17422500 GCA_905147355.2 Apotomis turbidana
AAATTTGTAAAATTTTATGTATTTGATTCTTGAAATTACGCGATTAATCGAATTTTGCGGATACATGTTCCCATATCAGAATTTATTGTTTTTTTACAAAGAATAGTTTGGTATGCGTTTGGTGAAGGTCTATCGTAGGTAGATTAGTTTACGTCAAATCGATGACATGTAGGGAGTTGTTGCAACTACAATGATTTGCTCTCCTATAAAGTTTAATCCCGTTTTTCAAGGGAACACTACTTTTATTCGGGATGAAAAGTATCCTATGTCCTTCCCCGGGACTGAAACTATCTATATACCAAATTTCATCTAAATCGGTTCAGCGGTTTAAGCGTGAAGAGGTAACAGACAGACAGACAGACAGACAGACAGACACACTTTCGCATTTATAATATTAGTATGGATATGTAAAGCCTGAGCAGAAATATATTATGAGAATTGTCAAGAGGGTGCTATTTATAAGATTTATATGACAACAATTTTGCAACCAATCGCAACCCACTATAATGACATTAGTTTAAATACCTACCTGTCAGTTTCACTATATTAACCTCGTAAAATCATTTAATGGAATGCACTCTTTTCCTGACTGTTTTTCGTGTAGTCAACACGTGTACAATTTGTCATTTATTTAATAATCAGTTCACGACTGTGAATGGTTTTCGGCATTTTCTTTGGATAATTTTCAATATTTATCTTTTCTAGAAACCACCACGGATGACATTGACATTGTTGACAAACCATCATAAAATAATTACCATTGTAAGAAATTAGTTTCAGTGAAATTCCGCAATATTGCGCATCCTCATATATGTCTGATGGTCAGGCTTTATATCGTTGTCTAGTATCCATAGTACAAGCTTTGCTTAGTTAAGGACTACGTCGATTTGTGTAAGATTGTCCCTTAATATTTATTTATTTATTGCGGGATTGAGCTATTATTTTAGACACAGACAAAATCAAAAATGTCACAAGAACGGGTACGTATTACAATCCCGAAAGTTTATAATACCTACAGTTGAAATACCGATGGTCAAAATACCGAAAATCAAAATACCGAAAGTACAAAAAGCCGATATTCGATATACTGATGCTCAAAAGACCTATTTTGAAATGATCGAAAGTTCAAAATCTCGAAATTTTATAATACCGAAAGTTTAAAATCTCGAAATTTTATAATCCCGAAAGTTTTGAATCTCGAATTTTTATAATCCCGAAAGTCAACCATTGTCAGTATAAAATGCCAATGAAAAAATATTTTTTTTCTTTTAAGAATATGATCATAACTACAACAAAGGGACCGTTTTTTAGGGATATAAAAAAAAACTAACCTAACCTAACCCGGCAGAGTCGGATCTGCTCTGAAAGGTGAATCATTTAAAATTTGAGAATAGGTTGAGGTGAATCAATCACCTTTCAGAGCAGATCCGACTCGGCCGGGTTAGGTAAGGTTAGTTTTTTTTTATACCCCTAAAAAACGCTCCTTTTGTACTATTTTAATCGTTCGGCATTTGAACTGTAGGAATTCTAGCCGTCGGGATTACAGTCTTCGGGATTACAGTCTTCGGGATTTCATCCTTTCAGTGAAACGTTCTTTCGACATTTTAATTTTCGGCCTTCCATCCATAGGTCTTATGAAATTCGGTATTTTGAACTTCGGCATTGTAATACGTACCCCACGAGAACTGGCAATGACATTGACTACGGTGTTTTCAAATAGATTCTATAATAACGCTTTGAACGCCATGAGTTTAAAAGCACTGCGAAAAGGGCAAATTACTTATTGTCTCCATACAAATATTGGTACCCATCACATATGATGACAGCGGGCATTTGTATGAAGCGTTTTAGCGCTCTGTAGGAATGTTGAACTTTGACGGTCATTTCTAACTTTTAGAACAGTCTCATTGTAGTTAGTTTCATATAGATATTTTGATCCCGATAAAAAATAAGCTGAGGACCGGGTATGGTGGCGTGAACTGGGGAAGGCCTATGTCCAGCAGTGGACGACTCCGAGCTGATGATGATGATGATAAAAAATAGAATCATCTGACATTTTCAAAAAAAAAATTATTTGCCTATTTTTGACACGACAGATTGGGGGTCTTTATTTTTTGGTGTTTATCCCAATAATAAAGTAAGTACCTAGCGTTAATCCCTTGATCGAACACAGGGCAATGACCTGTAGTACGCGAGCGTTCGAGAAATTTCGAACGATTTAGAAGTTTAATTGGACTCATGCCAGAGAATAATTGATTGTTGACTGAATAAACTTTTTACCTATACACGGACTGAATTAAGGTGAGTTTTGCCTTGTTACCTACTTTTAACTAACTTAAAATATTGGGCAAGTGCGAGTCCGACTCGCGCATGAAGGATTCCGTACCATAATCTATAACAAGTTTGTTGTACTAACTTAAAATATTGGGCAAGTGCGAGTCCGACTTGCGCATGAAGGGTTCCGTACCATAATCTATAACAGGTTTGTTGTATGGGAGCCCCCCTTAAATATTTATTTTATTTTTAACCGACTTCAAAAAAGGAGAAGGTTCTCAATTCGAACTATTTTTTTTTGTATGTATGTCGATATCTCCGAGAACCGTGAACCGATTTCAATTTAGCGGCAATAGAAATAAATCATCTGTAAAAAAATCAACTGTCTAGCTATTACCGTTCTTGAGATACAGCCTGGTGACAGACGGACGGACAGCGAAGTCTCAGTAATAGGGTCCCGTTTTTACCCTTTGGGTACGGAACCCTAAAAATTACTCAAATTGTACTATTAATTTTTCTTAAAATAAATTATTTTAAATTTTAAGTTTTTTATTTTTTTCAGTCGAAGTGAAAAGCAGAGTGTTTAACACGGGGCTAAAAGCCATTATGACACTCAGATATATTTGGCCTCGCTCACTTCGTTCGCTCGTCCAAATAATTACCTCGTGTCATAATGGCTTGTTTTAGCCCCTTGTCGAACAATCTACTTTTCTGTTTAGGTACCTCAAAAGCAGAACTCAGTCAACAATAAATACAAACACTGTAAACAATTATTTTTGACGATCATGATTATCAATTCGTATAATTTTGACATTAAGCAAATTTGTAAAGTTTTTTTTAATACAGTTGCTCAAAAAGTGGTACTTTTCGTAGCTGCAAATCGTGCGAAAAGTTGGTTATTTCGAACTAGTGCTTTTGCACTAGTTCTAGAATTGAAAAGTAAAAATACTTTTCTATTTTTTTTAATTTTCTGTTGTACTAACACGTTATACCTCATACATCCAAACAAAGGTCAATCACTTTCTGACTTTATTTATTACGTCATGCAGCATTGCAAGTGTATATCTCATAATTATGCTTAAAATATTTAAATTGCATATTGGATCAATCAAAGGGTTAACTATTAAAAAAAACTCAAAAACGGTGTTAGTTAATAATTTGTTTGAGTGACTATTATTTAATGAGCAAATGAGTATTATGCGTGACCTAAAAAAATTAAAAAGAATTAAAATATTGTCACAGATAAGAAAATACAGTATTAAGCGTGACCCACGCGCTGCTTTATAAATTCATAATAATTATGAAAAATCGCTATTTTTGTGTATCAAATAATATATTTATTTACAATTATATGAAGTGTAAAGAACTAAAAACAGATTCACGATGTTTATTGTTTGCAATCAATTAAATTACTGTGTAACATTATCATATCTCTTCTGAAATATTAAAACTATTTCTTTTGATTTGGCTGAATAATGACAGCCGACGCTACCTTGAAAAAAAATATTACAATTAAAAGTAAAACTTTCTTTTTCATTCAAGATTGTTATAATTATGTGTAAATGACACGTAAGATTTATATAATAAGAGTTTTTGATAGAATATGATGGTTTCTGATGTTACCAGAATAGATTTAACACCGTCCTATATACGAGCCAAGGCAAAAATTGCAAGTGAGAGTATTTTACCTGCAAAATCGAAAGAAAAGTTACATTGCCGTCTATGAACATTTTATTGGCTGGAAACGAAAAAAAGAGAATTATTAACAACTTGAATAAAACTTTAAACTTACCAGCAAAGGCCTTAAATGCGACCCTTGACAATTGCTCTAAAAATTGTAGGTACTCTTAATTTTTATCAGACAGAAATAAATATGCCCCTTTCAATTACTGTTTTAAATTTGTATTATTGCAATTTTTCGCAAATGTATTAAAAAACGTTGTTTGGTACAAGTGTGGAAGTGTCATTTTAACTCGTCCCGAGTCTTGACCCTCGCCTTGCAGCTCAGGCCAAGACTACTCGGGACTCTTTCAAAATGACATACTTTCCACACTTGTATCAAAAACTACTATTATCGTAAAATAAAATAATCTAATCTTACATACCTGAGTTAAATTTATTTATGTTTTCTTCGCAACAGCGGTTTCCTCTCATGAAAGGCCGGTAGACTCAGATTCAGACATTTAAGTGTCCCTGGGGCCTACTTAAAAGAATAAACTTTTTTCTTGAAGTGTAGTAGGGTAAAAAGTATCCTTTTAAACAATTCTGGATATCCAGCTGTACCTGTACGAAAATTGGTCAAAGTTCGTCCAGTTGTTTCGACGTGATGATAGGAAATTTTTTTTCTAACAGTTGGCACCTACTTGCCCATATAAATATTGCATCGCTCTGTAAAGATTTTCCTGAAATTATGACCCCTCTCCTTAGAAAAGAGATTTTTAGGGTTCCGTACCCAAAGGGTAAAAACGGGACCCTATTACTGAGACTTCGCTGTCCGTCCGTCCGTCCGTCTGTCACCAGGCTGTATCTCAAGAACGGTGATAGTACCCTTACAATGAGTTAACTTGACCGTACTCGCTAGCGACAGCGTAAACGATTTGTATGAAGAATAGTACAGCGCCGTCAGCTGCAAAATCACTGCAAATTCATGGTAAGGGACTGATATGTGATCGAAAAAAAATAGTTTTTTATTTGATTTTAATATTCCGTTCCTGAAATATAGATATAGTTTCCTCGGAACTTAAGGACCCAGTATTATATATAGTAGGTAATAAAAATATCGATTATGTCTGGAACCTAAATAACAATTTGTGTCATACATTCACCCGTAACACATACATTATTCATACATGATAACAGTCACCGAATCGAGAACAGCCTATAAATTTCACATTATCGGCAATTTTGTCTAGCTTTTGCTAAGCCGTTTATTTGCTTACAGATCGCTGGCTTCCCGCGACTTTATTTGCATAGAACTAATATTTCCAGAAACTTTAATTCATCACTCATCATAGGCCTTTACATCTTTATCAGATGATTTTATGTAGCGTTTTGTGGCAGTCCGATGCGGGAGCGACAGTGACGACCGCAAGATTGACATCTCATTAGGGGTCGTTTGATGATTGAGTTGGTGAAGTGCCCTCCTCTCATGTTGGTGTCTCCTCTCACGTTTCGCAGCCAGAGCCCGAAACCAACTTCCGTCATGAGCTTTGCAGCCTTCGGCAAGAGACGCTTCACTACAAAGTATAAAACAAAGTCGCTTTCTGCTGTCTGTTCCTATGTAGGTATGCTTAGATCTTTAAAACTACGCAACGGATTTTGATGCGTTTTTCTTTTAATAGATAATTCAAGAGGAAAGTTTATATGTATAATATATGCATAATTTATCAGCATTGCACCCGTGCGAAGCCGGGGCGGGGTGCTAGATAGATAAGTATTACAGGGATCGGAAAATGCGAGCAAAATTAATTGAAATGACTATAACGTAAGTGACAACCCTATCACTGCAATAAATTTTACTCGCATTTTACGATCTCTGGCGATATACCTAATACAGGAAAAATAGCAATATGGTGGAGGCAAAATGAGTAGGTACATCAATGAAACTTTGTTCTTAACTTTAACTTGGCACCAGAAATGAGAATCTATCAATCTACCGAGTCCTAGCAAAATGTAGGGATCCTACGTCGTTAATTTTTTATGCGTGTATGTTCCCCGATTAATCAAAAATGGTTGAAAGGATTTGCGAAATTATTTTTTTGTCTGAAAGAGTATAGTCCCATTGCCATATTTATAGCATAGCTTTTGGTTCATTGGCGTCGGTTATTTCTTTGATAAAAAGTGATTGTATATCATCATCATCACTTCAACCCAGATCTGTCAAGTACTCGCCTCTTTACCGGGCCCAGTGGCAGTTTGATCCACAATTCCCTGCTACCTTCCCAATTCTGACCAGGAAACTGGCAGGAAAAATAATCTAACTCCAAAACCAGGACATGCCTTTGCAAAAATTTTCTAACCAAAATTTTCCTCAACCCACTCAGTCCCGTTTCAAATTGACCCCAAAATTATTTCACGAAACGCGTCACCGTCCGAACTGACCCCGAAGACACGAAAACGTGTCAACACCAAACCAAACACGGGGAGATACACGAGTTTCCCCGTGCGGTCATCGTGCTAGTTGCTTCAGGACCGACGGGTAATGTTCGAGTATCGAATTGGTCGGGAATTCTGTATATTTTCGAGCAATAGTTATTTGTGCGAATCAAAGTAGAGATCTGTTTTTCTACTCCTCTTCGCATTTCTTTTTTATTTTAAGATATGACTTGAACTGTATCAGGGCTGGTTAGCCCTCACTACCAGTAGGATTTTATGTGGGAGTATAGCCCGCTAATGGGATTATCTCCCCGCCACAGGGAAGCTCCTCTTCACCTGATGGTAAGTAAAAAGGGGAGCCCAATTCGCAATGGCAACTGAGAAGAAACCAAAGGTGCCATGTCAGTTGACACTGCCATGGTGACCCGAGAGATGTTTCTTCAAGCTTCATTTGAAGGGTCCAAGAAAGGACGTAACAGAGGAACAAAAGATTGATTCCTTATTATTAAAAAATATGCATACTTATTAACTACTTTCTATAAACATGCACGTGGTCAAATTAGTAAAACTGACAATATTTTTTACTAAGTAAAAATAACAAAAAAAAAGTATATATTATGCCGTTAATGCTAAATGTTCGCACCAAACACTTGGTTAATTTAGTGTGGATTGTAAAATACAGGTAAGAAGTTTCCGTAAATATGTACAGAATACCCGTTTACAAACCGTTACTCGTTTTCATAAGTTCGGGGGCGATCTTCAACTCCGCGGCCCACATCCACAACTCGAGCGACAAAATGTCGCAATCATCATAATACGCACCCGATCATTCGCTTTTCCTTATACTTAAGAAACCTCGTATTTATGACGTTTTTCTCTCGGATTTGTTGCTGTTATACCTGTGGACTAAAGTTGACTTTAGAACATGATCTTGAGTAACATTTGAGTTTTGAGAGTTAACGGTTATTGCAATTTGCTGTTGACCTATTTGTTGGGAAATAAGTTAAGGATAAAGAATAAATATTTGTTTATTTCGTGGATTTGATGGTAAGTGTTTATTACTGACGGAATTGACTCAAATATGAAATGAAGTCGCATTTTCGAACGTTTGTCAAGTATATACTACTTTTGAATATTGGGCGTCGATATATGAAATCTCAGGTGGCAAATAGGCTGTATAAACGCTGTATAAATACTACTTGGGATGGTACGTTATACTGTATGACCTTTATAGCACAATAGAAAAACAAATAGAACAAAATGTCCCGTCAGACATTGAGAAAAGTGCTGATGTTCATTATTAATTTATAACAAATTAAATAGTATTTTCAATGTACACCACACATTGACATCGTACTGACAGACCCTGGCTCTCAAAGCTACTAATTATAAAATACTAGCTTTTGCCCGCGACTACGTACGCGTGGAACTCGATAAAAGGGATTATTAAAAGCGCCTAAGCAAATGTAAGAGCAATTATGCTTTGGGTCTAATAATTACATTTCCTACACGGTCACCGCACCCCAACAGAAATGTTCACTTACTTTTCAATCTTTTTAGGTATAATTTCCAGGATGAAAACTATCCTATGTCCTTCCTCGGATCTTAAACTATCTCTATGCCAAATTTCATCAAAATTCAGCGGTTTAAGCGTGAAGAACTAACAGACAGACAGACACACTTTCGCATTTATAAGATTAAGTATGGATTTCGTTGTGCATTGCATCTTTGCAAAATCTTGATTTAAAATTACTAAACAAATAATTCTAAATATAATTAAGTTTAGCGAGTAGATCCACGTTTTAATTTATTGCTTCTGTTACAGGCCACACCCGGTATAAGGATTGTTATTTTTGCTATTAGAGCTATATTTCATGAGTTTATTTTTGAAATTTTTATAAAGGAGGTATGTACGAGTAGTGTAGTGGCGATATCTCAAACATAATTATGTTCTCCAACTCAGACTCAGGACACTCAATTCTCTCAATTAGTACCAACCCTCATCTTTTGTTAAAGAAAACAAAGACAAGACAGAAAACAAATGATTCGGAATTTTCGCATAATTTATGATTTCGGGACTAGGTCGTTTACCCTGGTAAATGGAAAGATATCTTAAGTGATTTTAGATGGATGACGTGACGAGTGACGCAAGGGTCGGATGATTGAGTCGTTTGCCTTTTCATTCTGGGGTCACTGATCTAGTGTTTATCTCATGTTATGCCTTTACAAAAAAAAAACAATTAGTGAAAAATGTTCAGTTTAGTAATTCAATTCATCATCATCAGCCAAAAGACGTCCACTGCTGGACATAGGCCTCCCCCAGAGAACGCCACCATGACCGGTCCTGCGCCTCCCGCATCCAGCGGACTCCAGCGACATTCAATTCAATATTATGTAATTCGTAAGAATTATCATAATATTGAAATGAAAGTATGTAAAAAAAATGGTTGCCTGTAAAGTCGGTTTTACGGGCGAAGGAAGATTTTACGTGACAACGTCTTTTTCTGGGTAGAATATTTATTTGTATCATATCCATTCACAATTTCCCTAACAACATTTTAAGTGTTACTTTCTGAACGCACCCATCACATGTATGTCATTAATGTCATTATAGTGTCATTATTTTACATGTTTTAAATCTAAATATGCGATAATCAGACTATTATGCATGTATTTTGTCGATTCCAAACCCTTATTTAGTCTAGATCTACATGTAATTATTCTAAAAATACCGAACCGACGGAACAAACATCATATGTTTGACAGGTAAGTACGAACAGTTTGTATTTGTATGGGATATAAAATTATCTTTTTTATTATTTCCCACTAATTTATTCAATATTTTCTCACCGTTTAAAACTTCCCTTGACTTCCACGAATATTTCAATACTAAAATTAGCCAAATCGGTTCAGCCGTTCTCGAGTTTTAGCGGGACAACCGGGGCCCTCCTAACAGACGTAAGCGGGCGTTACACTTTTTCATGAGTGACTTCGAGCGCAACCTAATTTAAGACGTCACGTCAAAAATGTTTATAATAATAATAATAATAATAATATATCTTTATTTCAGAAAGCAATATTCCATAGATTGATTAGTAACAATGTTCCTTAGCACTATGTTAGTAAACAATAACTTAAATAATTTAAATAAATAAAGACACATACAAAAATTAATATTCTATACAACTATGGTTTTCAGTACGGGGAACAGAGTGCAACCCCTTTAATTTGCCCAACCCAGTACATAAAGATCGTATTTGTCTACAATAGTGTTCAGAATGCTGTTGGGACTGCTTCTAGTTCTGCACAATAGCGACACAATCTTTTTTCGCATGATTGCAGGAAACCCATCCGTACGTGCCTCGCAAAACATGCCTGACGCACTGCACCTACTGGGCAACCCCATCAGCATTCTGAACGCATTATTGTACTGCACTCTCAGGGCATTGTCGGCACGCTTTGTATAACTGACCCACAGGCTGCTCGAGTAGAAAGCTTGGCAGTATGATTTGAATAAAGTTATTTTTACTTCTTTAGAGCATCTTGCAAACCTGCGGGCCAGCATGTTTCCACGTACCGCCATTGCCCTACGTTCCCTATCAATATCTTGGTCATCACGTAAATCACTTGTTATAATGTGACCAAGATATTTGAATTTTCCCACGACATTCAGTGTTACACCATTGAGTACAACAGGAGGCACATAGTGAGGCTTTATTTTTCCTGCATTGAACACCATAACCTCGCTCTTCTTCGGGTTATACTCAAGACCATGGGATTTGGCGTACGTCTCACAGACTCCCAACAGTTTAGTAAGTGCACTGGTAGCCGGCGCCAGCAGCACCATATCATCGGCATAACTGATGTTATTGACTGCGATGCCGTCTATATAACAGCCAGCATGCATGCTGCTAAGGCCGGCCACCAGCTCATTCACATACAAGTTAAAGAGCTTGGGAGACGTTAGCCCCCCCTGCCTCACTCCGCAATCAAGCCTGTACTCACTTGACAACGTATCGGCCCATCTCACCTGATTCAACTGCTTAGAGTACCAATAGCGAAAGAGCCGCACACACTCACTGGGCATGCCTGTTTCCTCTAACTTTTTCCAGAGTATGCTATATTCAACCCGATCAAATGCCTTGGATAAGTCAAGGAAACAGGCATAAATTGGAGTTTTCCAAGGAAACTACTGCAAGCAGTATAGTACCCGACAGTATGCTTCAGACACAGAATCGCACTTTCTGTGGAAAGTCCCGCTCTGAACCCGAACTGGGCGTCATGGATTTTAAGATGCTTTTCCAGAAGTGCATCCAGCATACTGTCGAGTACCTTAGCCGCAGTTGTCGCAAGTGAGATCGGCCGATAGTTAGACTTGTCCGAGAGATCCCCCGTTTTATTTTTAACTATTGGGACCACGACGGTCCTCATCAGTGGCTCAGGCAAGTAAGAATGAGCCAGACACAGGTTGAAAAACATGGCGAGAACACGCGGCAAGTGAGCACCCGCATGCTTGAAATGCTCGATGCTAAGACCGTCGTGACCAGGCGACTTGCCTCTGTGCATTTTGTTTATAACTGTGGCAACCTCTCTGGCAGTAAAAACGACACTTCGCCCCGCCACGACACTCCCAGCATCGTACTTAGGCTCGACATTGTTGCCTTTTCCCAGTAGTGACTTGACTGTGAAGTGTTGTCTGAAGAGTTCGGCTATGTTCCTATTATGCCTGAGTCCTTGTCATCACAGTGGAAATTCGATTTTTGAGTTTTTTGACACAAAAACAATAAGTATAATCTGATTTGATGCCTGATTTGCTACTCTTTTAAGTAACCAACCGATAAACCACCAAATGAACCTCCAACTTCAAACAGTTACTACAGATTTAGAGGTCGAATTTAAATGGTTTTCACTGGCATTATACGAACGCAATTGGTATGTGTGTGTGTATGTGTGTGAATTTGGTTTCCAGAGCGGTTTATTGGTTGCTCAATCGTCGGAGAAAAGCGGAATTTTAGGGAAAAAACCCGTATTCGCGGAAAAATCTCTCCGCACTGCGACCTCGAATACCAGGCGTGCATAAACTGATAGAAGGAATGAATTGCATCGACATGGGGGTGTAACTTTACCGACGGCGACGCCGGGAAAATAATCCCCCCCACCCCCCTACCCTCCAGCACTAGGGGTGAGCCAATAGCGAGGGGCTAGATTCAACAGGTGAGGGGAGATCCAGAGGTCAAAGCCCCAATGCGGAAGGATTGTTTAATATTTGATACTGGCTACCAGGATACTAGGAATCGAAAGCGTTGTCGGAAAATGCAGGTAAATCTGGATAGGAACTCGATTCGATACGATAAATGTACCTATGGACACGAACTCTTATATTCTGAACTACTCCGTAGTGTTACTTGTAGCAACTTCATTGTTAATTAATAATCGTTCTTCGTTCTATAGTTATTCAAATTTACGAAAAATACCTAGTACTTTAAATGGATTAAATTCGTAGTTTGTACCGTGCCATCCCTATCGAGCTCCTGTCAATCAATATCTGAATTCACGGGATGGTATGACTTAACATTACGATAAGTGATGATGTTATGGCGCCGCCAGTGCCACCTTATGCATTCCTCGAGGGAGTTACTGGTAGTACTGAGCATCCGCATAAAAGAAAATCTATGTAAATGACGATAAAATGTATGCAGATAAAGCAGTGTTTAATTTTGCCGTTAACGCTCGTGTGTTTTGCATTGCATGAATCAGTGGGTGCATAATGGTAAAGCGTTTTGGTTAGTTGTGGTTGTGGAAATGTCGTCATAACTTGCGTTATAACAGGCTTCGAAGTATCACATTTCTGGCGGAACAACTCTAGAGAACTGTAAAGGAATTTAATACAAAATTGAAGGACTAGGCCAGAAAGTATTTTTTTAAACATGGCGTCTGTGTTCATGAACAGGCTAAACAGCTGAATTATATATTTTCTCAAACATGCAATGAAATATGGTCATAACGTGCCTTAAAATAGGCTTCGAAGTGTCAAGTTTCGGGCGGAACAATTCGAGAGAACTGTAAAGGAATTTCATACAAAATTGAAGGCCTAGGCCGCAAAGTATTTTTTTTTTAATTTTAATGTAAACATGGCGTCGTGTTCATGAACAGGCTAAACAGCCGAAATATATTTTTTAATTTTTCTTCTAGTATGGGTATCTTTATATATATTTAGGATTTTATAATATTATAAAATCCTAAATTTGTATTGAAAATAAACGTTGTTTGTACTGTAACGCCCAGTCAATAAAAGTCGTGTTCAGATATTTATGAACGCCTTATATGCTGCGACATATCTGATGGCGACTCTAGATGAAAATAATTTATTGTCATCTTAATAGATGTCGTTAATATATGTTCAGGTAGGACTATGAGCTAATTATTTTTCAAGGTGCTTTATTAATAAAACCATATATAAAACGATATCTATATCTTCTATATCTCTATATCTATATCTCTATATCTTCTTCTTCTTCTTCTCTTCTAATTTTATAAAATCCTAAATTTGTATTGAAAATAAATTTTCTATGGAGGGAGGTCATGATTTCAGGAAAAATCTCGATAGCGTGATGCAGCTGGACAGTTGTTTTGTATGGACACGCGTCGCCGTGCCAACCTGGCGCCATCTGTTTTCATAAAAACCTTTGTCCTCTAATGTAGCCGAAACGGCTGGATAAAAAGTTACTAATTTTGGTACAGGAATAGCTGAACATCCAAAGATGGTTATAGGATACTTTTTATTATGATTAAATTGATTAATATTTATCTCTGAAAACATAAATTCCATGAAATATTTTCCTTACAATGTGTAAACCTTATACAACGTGTTTTTATACAATTGCTTTAACTTCGACATAGTGCTTGGAACATTAACGTAAACTCATCCCTTAAACCGTTTAATGATATTCGAAAAATATTTTTTTTTGGTATCCCGTACAAAGTAATTAATTATTTAATTGGTGGCTATTGTAAAAGGTCCTTTTGAGTTAGGCAATAGTTAGAGTCAACTTGTTGTCATTTTAACGTCACTGATAAAACTTCATCGATGACAGAATTGAGAGCTCGTTAAAAACTTTAGCTAGGTGGAATGCGTGTGGATGGTCTTGGGTTCAAACCCCGGTAAAGAATTTTCTTTTTGTATTTATTTTTGTTCATTGGCAGTGAAAGTTAAATTTTTTGTGCTTATTTTTTATTTCAGAACAATTTTTGCGATGTGTTTAAACCATTTTAATTTTAATTCACTTTATTTTAATTCTTTCGGGTTATGGTATAGTCACAAATGAAACTAATTAAGTTTAAGTATAAACATTTAATTACATAAACAATATTGGCCTAATAAAATAAAATGATCTCCTCATCAGTATTTAACACTCAATATTTTTTATTTAAACCAAAATAATAATTTACTACAACTTGTTTTCAAAGTGCCCGCCATTATTTTCTAAACAAATATTCAACCGAAATCGTATCTCGCGATTTAGTTTGACAGGAGTGGCACGCATGGCATCGACTTCTTCCTGAATTCGTTGCAGTAGGTCTTCCCTCGAAGCCACAGGTTTGGAGTAGACTTTTCTTTTAAAGTACCCCAGACATTAAAGTCTAAAGGTGTTCGGTCCGGAGATCTGCATGGCGGGCCACGCAAGAGTTTGACTGCCGCGTCCAATCCAACGCCCAGCAAAGTGCACATCCAAATATTGTCTAAAACGGCCAGCAAAATGTGCGGGTGCTCCGTCATGCTGGATCCAGTGTGTCCGCAGTGTTTCCAATGGAATATCATCGAAATAATCCAAATTATGCAAGTTCTTATTGGGATATCGACGTCGATACTCCCTTGCTGCTTCCGCTGCATATCCATTGCAGAAACCGTAAACAAAGTGCATATTGGCTTCTTCTTCGGCCGTATAATTTATCCGTGGCATCACAAAGCAAGTGAACACAATTATTTCATTAAAAATTAAGTAAATAACAACAATAATAAATTACTATTGTCAATTTGACGTGACACATGCGAGTCAAGTGAGAGCAAAATAAAAAAGAACTTATTGATTTAGACCTTGTCGTACATAAGGAACACTGAAAACTCTTTACATACGAACCAGCAGATAATAGTCTTTGGTTATAAGAAGATTTTACACTGGTTAAACTGAGATTAGTGATTAAATTTGAATATTAAATAATTTGAAAACAGTGCGAGTTAGGAACTTGGTTTCTTTGAGAAATTGACTCAATAAGACGTAAAGAATTACCCCTTAAAGTTAAAGCAATTGAAAAAGTACACCCTGTATAATAACAGCGTTTGTGATTTTGAATTTAGAACGACGCGACCCCCGCGTGGCTCTTACGTGTACAAAAACTAAAAAGTATGAATTTGACATAATACCTACCTCGCGGCCCACCGTTATTAACAATAAGGTTAAGGTTGTTTGAGGCGTTGAGTACGGAAACCGTGTTAGTTAGATAAAAAAAAAGATGGCGCCAATTATCGACCAACACAGACGAAAATATGAGTGCAATGTTCGTTGTAAATTGGCTCATGCTAAAAAAAACATAGGTACATTTCTTTAAAAACACAATTTGCGACAATAGGAACTAATGCTCTTTTATTGAATATGCAATTATATTCTTCTGTAGTTTGTAAGTATTGACCATAAAAAAGCCCGGAGACGCAATAAAAATGTTAATGAATAAAACAGATTATTAATTGCTATTTTATCGAGTGTAGGTAATTGAAATAAAAGTATTTCGAATCAATTTAAGTACATTAAATACATTTTAAAATATGTTTTACCAAACAACATTTAGAACATTAGGCGCAAATTTTGGCATTGTTTGTGTTTGGCCTAACTTACTAATAAGGTAGCGAAATGTATAATAAACGATAAATATACGATATATTATATTTAGTCACAATTTTGCATCTATGTAGTTTTTTTTTATATATATAAAATGTATTGAAAGTAATAAATATCAGTCATTCTTTATTTTTAACGGTGTGTTGAGACTTTGTTCTCGATGACCCAATTTCCGCTAGATGGCGTTGTTACGTTGACAAAATCTCCATACAACGGCTGCATCGCGATGTTAAGATTTTTCCTGAGTTAATAAAACCAGCTCCACACATGTTTCTTATTAGAGCCATTGAAGCGTCACCTGTGACCAAGATTCGGCGCAAGCTTCGGTGTAGCTGCTGTGATGGCTAACCCGGACTTCGAGAATTACTACTAGACGTGTGTTGCCAGATGACATTTATGTAAATCCGTAGGGTGAGACATAAAAGTCTGTAGAATTCCGTAGATTGTCGCTTGAAAAATCCGTAGTTCTACAGATTTTTTTTTCAATGCATTATTTGACTATATTAAAGCTTAAAATATTATTAAAAGTTGGTAACTTTTGCAAAAACTTGGGTGGAAAAACAAAATCTAATATTTTTAAACACCTTGTCCATAGTATATTATAGTTTGGAGTTGGTAAAAAGATGAAAAAACGGACCACTGAGTGAAAGTGCATGATTAATTCGCAGAAAAAGTACATTCTTTTTCGATTATGTTGGTTTTTGGTGATAAATAAAAGTAGTCTGAAATTCCGTAGGTTCCCCAATAATTTCCGTAGGTCTGGGCACAAGGCCTAAATTCCGTAGATCTACGGATTTTTCCGTAGTTCTGGCAACGCTTACTACCGAAGTACCGAAGTGGTTGAATATTGATCGCATACTTAACGTAAGCAGCAGTGTATCAGGTATTGAGAGTTGCTGGCGTTGCTGCTCGACAATGTATGCATTTTGTATTAAAAACAGCCATGATTCGAGACAAGACAAAATCATTAAATTTACAATGTAGAAAGGATTTCACCTAGCAGGGATTTGAACCCAGAACCACTAAGAAACTACTGTAATAATAACCGTGTCATCTCATGCATTTTTCTTTGCTTCCTTATTCATAATACCACGGATAACAAAACAGTGAGGCCATCATGTATCCGTTCAGTGGTGCTGTCGCCATTATTGACGTACGCTCGATTGAGTTAAGTTGGCACCTGAATCTTATGGCGTTACTTAGGAAATTATTATGACAGGTCATATTATTACTAACATTGTACAGTCGCCATCAGATATATCACAGCATATAAAGCGTTCATAAATATCTGAACATGTACTGTAACGCCCAGTCAATAAAAGTCGTGTTCAGATATTTATGAACGCCTTATATGCTGCGATATATCTGATGGCGACTCTAGATGAAAATAATTTATTGTCATCTTAATAGATGTCGTTAATATATGTTCAGGTAGGACTATGAGCTAATTATTTTTCAAGGTGTTTTATTAATAAAACCATATACCTAAAACGATATCTATACCTACTTTTATAAAATCCTAAATTTGTATTGAAAATAAATTTTCTATGGAGGGAGGTCATGATTTCAGGAAAAATATTGATGCGTGATGCAGCTTGATAGTTGTTTTGTATGGACACGCGTCGCCGTGCCAACCTGGCGCCATCTGTTTTCATAAAATCCTTTGTCCTCCAATCACGCCGAAATGGCTGGACGGATTTTAACCACCTGTAGGGATAGCTGGACATCCGGAGATGGTTGTAGGATACTTTTTTTCCGTCTACGGTAAAGAAAAAATACGCGAATGAATTCGTGTGCATCTCATAGCGTCATCCATCAGCGTCGTGAATTTGAATTTAGAACCACGCGTACCTCGCGGGGGGCTGGCCTGCGTTACCCACCGGGGGACAATAGCTCTGAGGTCGGACGAGTCTCCGAGTTACGGACACCGGGGCAGTAGATGGCGTTAGTGGTACACGAAATTATCATTTTATGAAACAAAACTGAACACAATTTTGTTATTATTAATTTCGCGATGCAACAATGGGAACTATACCAATCTATTATCGCATTTAAAATTCATGTATTTACTCAGTAGTTTATAAATATTGACCCTCTTTTCATAAACGTACTGAGACGCGGAGAAAATTTGAAATGAATAAATAAGTTGCTTTTTGCTTTCTTGAGAGATAATAATCAAAATAAAATTATTTAAAATCAATTTTATCCTTTGACGTATAAATGTGTATTTACAGAAAGTTAATGAAATATGATACGCGCATAGGTGCTACCAGTAGCGCCATCTGTGAGCTTGAAACAGTAGATTTCCCCGAGGTGCCCTCCGCATCAGAGGTTTCGCAATGGCGAAGTGAGTGGATTGGTCTGTAATTTGTGTATTGTTTTACTAGCTTTTACCCGCTGCGCTCGCGTTAAAACGTACGTTTACTATATTACTACGATCTCTTACACAAATTTGAAGTTAATGAGTGATACATTTAAATATTATTACTATGTACAATTAATTTCTTTAATTTTAATATAGCTGATGCAAAGTTTAAGTTGACAGCTTGAGGGCCGTTCTGCGTCAGTAATGTGTTTAGACAAAATATAAACTATCTCATAAACGTTTGATTAAACTTTTAAGTATTTCTAAAGATATGGTGATTAACAGAGACGGGAGGCAATAAGAAAAAAACAATATCTTACAACGGAAAAAAGAAAGCAAGGCTGATGAAACTTATGCAATACGAAGAGATGGTATCGAAAAAAACGGGGGGCTCGGGGGGTGGAGCCCCCCGCTCTAAGAAATTACTACATGCTAAAACTGAAAAATTCAAGTAGCTTTGATGAAATGCTAAGTTACCTGTAGATATATGGTGATCAACAAAAAAAAAACAAAACACCAAAAGGCTAACAAGAAAGCAAGCAGTCTCATCAAACTTTTAAGTAACCTGAAAAGATAGTGAACTAAAATGGCATAGTGCTGGCATTAAGAAAACACAAAACCTTAAAACGGAATCGAGAACGCAAGTCTGATCAAACTTTAAAGGATTCTAAAGAGATGGCGACCAAACCAGACGGGAAGCACAAAGAAAAAACAATATTTCACAACGGAAAGAAGAAAGCACGACTTATGAAACTTTTAAATAACACGAAAAGATGTTATTGAAAAAAAATATGTGTAACATGCTAAAACAGGAAAATTAAAGTAAATCTGATGCCAGGCTAAGTAACGTGTAGATATGGTGATGAGAAAGCAAGTCTGCACAACCTTTTGAGTAACCCGAAAATATAGTGAACGATAATGGCATAGTACTCGCATTAAGAAAACGGAAACAAGAAAGCAGGTTTGACCAAACTTTTAGGTATTCTAAAGAGATGGTGACTAACAGAGACGGTAGGCACTAAGTTAATTATATCGTAATACGGAAAGAAAATAGCAAGACTGATGAAACTTTTAAGCAGCACGAAGAGATGGTATCAAAAAATACGCGGGGCTCGGGGGGCAGAGCCCCCCGCACTCAGAAAATATCATCAGCTAAAAGTGCTAAAATTGACAAATTTAATTAAATCTGATAAAAGGCTAAGAGACCTGTAAATATGGTGATGAATAAAACGTAAAACCTTAAAACTTGCTTAAAACGCTAACAAGAGAACAAGTCTGATCAAACATAAAAGTAACCTGAAAATATATTGAACTAAAATGGCGTTGTGCTCGCACTATAATATACAAAACCTGAAAACGGAATCAACAAAGCAAGTCTGATCAAACTTTAAAGAATTCGAAGAAGTAGAAGAGGTGGTGACCAAACCAAAAGGAAGGCACAAAGAAAAAACAATATTGCACAACGAAAAGAAGTAAGCACGACTGATGAAACTTTTAAGTAACACGAAGAGATGGCATTGAAAACAGGGGGGCTCGGGGGGCAGAGCCCCCCGCAGTTACAAAATGCAATATGCTAAAACTGAAAATTACAAGTAAATCTGATGAAAGGCTAAGTGACCTGTAGATGTGGTGATCAAGAAAGAAAAGAAAGAAAACACAAAACCTTAAAACGCTAACTAGAAAACAAGTCTGATCAAACTTTTAAGTAACCTGAAAAGATAGTGAACTAAAGTTGCATAGTGCCCACATTAAGAAAACACAAATCCTTAAAACGGAATCAAGAAAGCAATTCTGATCAAACTTTAAAGGATTCTAAATGGGGATGGTGACCAAAACAGACGGGAGGCGCGAAGAAAAAACAATATAACGGAAAGAAAAAGCAAGACTGGTGTAACTTCCAAGTAATCTGAAGAGATAGATAACAAAAATTCAGTAGTGCTCACATTGAGAATACATAAACCTTAAAACGGTAACAGGAAAGCAATTCTGAACAAACGATTAAGTATTCTAAGATGATGACCAAAAAAAGCGGGGGCACTAAGCAAGACAATATACCACAACGGAAAGAAGAGAACATGACTTTATTTAAGTAACCAATTGAGGCAGTGCACAAAAATGTCGGAGGCCTCGCATTGAGAAAACACAACGTAGTAAAACGGAAACAAGAAAGTAGAAATTTGATCTAAAATGAACAAGGAATCATGTCCATGAAAGCATTCAAATATTCCAAAGATACAGTAAACAAAAAATATGAAGGGCTTGAGTTACGCCAAGCCAATGCCAAATGCCAAGTTATGCCAAGTGAACGTATTTTTTTAACGCGTGCGAAGCCGCGGGCAAAAGCTAGTTAAGAATACAAATCTGTATGATTCAATGTGTTGATGAATAAATTTAAAATACTGTCTATAATATGTAAGTCACCAGAGACCATAGACAATATTAAAAATCCTCTGCCTTTAATTTATTTATTATATAAATTAAGATTCTTATAATCGGGTTGTTTAATGGCCCTAATACCTATCCGAACACTACACACGTGGACGACTTCCGAAAGAAAAAAAATATGGAGGGATTGGAGGGAAAATTAAAAATACTTTTATTTAAAACATGGCGTCTGTGTTCATGAACTGGCTGAACATCTGAATTGTGTTTTTTTGAGTGGTGTATTTTTTTATTTCATTGCATATAATTTGAGAAAAGCACTATACAGGCCTTAGCCGTGAAATGGGCTTGCCGGCTTCTTATCACTATCCGGCAAGCCCTTATATCTCGGCGTCTGCAGTAATGTACTATTTTTAGTGGAGTATTCTTTTATTTATTTGCATATGCTTGAGAAAAGCACCAAAAAGCCTTAGCCGTGAAAACGGCTTGCCGGCTTCGTATCACAGTCTATACCTACTAACCCGAAAAGCCCTTCTTTCCCGGCGTCTGCAGTAATGTACTACTATTACGGGAAAAGCCCACACCGCCTGTCCAGTAATGCGAGATGTTTTGATGTTTTGGACAAGCTACCAGGGAACTAGAAATCAAATGTAGCGCTGAAATGTTTTCAGAACACAGTTCACGCTGTTGCATGACAGACGGCAGACGTCCCGGCTGGGGCGGCTGGGAGACATCGATAACAACGCGGAAAATCCCTACCGTTTGATATTTTGAACGAGCTACCAGGAGGTAATGTGCGGAATGGAGTTTCGCATCAAAAAATAATTCAAAAGCCTATGTATGACGTATAGTGCAACTGCAAACACAGAAATCGAGAGGGTCGTCCGGACCGGACATACACTCAATATACTCTAAGGTTGGACATGCGTTACAGATCAAATACGGGAGGAGATTCACTCTTTCAAACATGCACACTTTGACACTTGTGACATAAGGTTGTTTAATATTTCCAACGGGATACTAAGAGAAAATGAATTCAAACTACCGCTCAACCAAATCTTAGACAACCATGATGATGTCAGGAAATTAGGTATAATTATTTAATAGAACTAATTATTAACCCCCGAAGAAAAAAGAGAGCTGTTATAAGTTTAACATATGCACCTATCTGTGTACGAGTATCTGTGAATCTGTGTATCTGTGGCATCTTAGCACCCGACCGGTTAGACCGATTTGAGTGCGGTATTTTTTAATCGAAAGCATGTTTTGTCGAGATGGTTCTTAGTTTTGTTTGATGAAATCGGAATTCTCGTCTCCAAGATATTCAGCTTTTAGTTGAATCAAGTCACCGGATCTAAACCAAAATTGAAGCTAGAAATTCTAAATTTTGTTTAAATGTTCAGTTTTAGTATCATTTGCTATAGACTCAATACAAAAGAGTCTCATGATGGTCAGCTACTTGTGTCGCGTTCATTTGATTGATTATTTTTTATTAAACCAGCAACGTCTGCTAGAAAACCTTCGCAAAAACCGATTAATTATTAACCAATAAGCTTACAATGGGAAATCGCTCGTGTTCGCCAGGAAAGCCGTTGGAAACGCGGGTTTGAACCCCACCCGAACAAAATTTTTTTTTTTCAATGTTTTCATGTCATTCGGTTGTATGAAAAAATTATACATTTCAGTTCGTTCTTCAAGAGGCACTGATATTAAGATTTAATTGGTTTAACAAGAGACAAAATAAGTTTCTGTCAAAAATGTCATTTTAGTGGCAAGCTTTTATAGCCGACTGTACTTTTCTTTGGATATCCATCAAATGCTCACTGAGACGATTCTAAAAAGCCCAAGCTCGGTAGGATTGCTTTTTCTATTATCCTATGGCCATCTTCCGGTTTCATTATCAGATCAGCCCCATGGTACCATATTATTGTATTGTCATCAAAGTTAGGTAAGTATGCAAAATTTCAGCTCAATCGGTTGACGATATCTGCTTCAAAATTGAGTTGAAAGATTTCACCCGAACAAACATACTTTAAACATACCATGCAAGTTAAATAAAAGCTTTAAATAAGTTTCTGTCAAAAATGACTTTTTAGTGGCAAGCTTTTACCTATAGCCGACTGTACTTTTCTTTGGATATCCATCAAATTCTCACTGAGAAGATTCTAAAGAGCCCAAGCTCGGTAGGATTGCTTTTTCTATTATAGACTTCCTATGGCCACCTTCCGGCTCCATCATCAGATCAGCCCCATAGTAACATATTATTGTATTGTCATCAAAGTTAAGTAAGTATGCAAAATTTCAGCTCAATCGGTTGACGATATCTGCTTCAAAATTGAGTTGCAAGATTTCACCTGAACAAACATACTTAGATACATACATACATACAATGCAAGTTAAATAAAAGCTTTTAAAAACCTTCAAGTATTAAATTTCTAAAAGGCTGCATGTTAAATATTTCGATAATAAATTACAAGCGGTCAAAGAACAAATGAAATTACGCACAAACACTGTGCACTGAAAAATCCTACAGGTGTCGAGGTCATAGAGGTCACGCTTGAACGCAGAAGGGATGTTTAATATTTTGGCCTGGAGCACTAGGCAAGTATAAATGGCAAGGAGTAGATGTCACTGGAACTGCGTGAAAATTGCACATACACAAATGCTATAAACACGCATACGGTGGGTTTTTCGATATATCACGGGTTCACGAGGTCACAGGGGTCACGGAAAACGCGGAAGGGTTGTTTAATATTTCGCTTGGGGTACTAGGCAAACAGGAATGGAGTGGAGTAAATTTTGCTGACATTGCAAGCCTACACGTAAGCAAACGTATGTGGAGGCGGGATTGGGAATGTAGGGGTAGAGCGGGCGGTTCGCGGGTCCATGGAAAACGCGGAATGGTTGTTTAATATTTCGGGTGGCGTACTAGGAAAACATAACATAAGTAGAATGACGGGTATAACGGGCGTCAAATCTTGCCGGCGGTTTACTTACCCGAAAAAAGTACAATAGGAACCTGACACGAGACCTTTTTTGTACACTAAATACCTAAGCTTACAGAAAACGTTTTCTAATTTTGTCTCTGAGTTTATGGGAAGTGCAAAAGATTACAAAATCATTAAGGTAATAAAGTAGTTATACAGGATGATCAATCCAAATGGGCAGTAGGGAGAAAACGAAAACTATAAGAGATAGGAAAATCTGTTCTTAGGACACCATGGCGTCGATTTTAGATTTAATAAAAAACTGCATTCAAGTTTTTATTATCAAGCAAACAGGTTTTAATTATCACTAATATTATTAAGGCGAAAGTTTGTGAGTGTGTGTGGGTGTGTGTGAGCGTATGTTTGTTACTTCTACACACTCAAACGGCTGGACCAATTTTCATGAAATTTGGTATGGAGGTAGCTGACACCCTGGATTAACAAATACAGGCAACTTTTTAACAGCGAGTAACACCGCGGTGCACAGCTAGTATTTGTAATATGTTGATACTTTATAGCGTTAAGAGCCCTTATTCCTTTTGAAATGCTGATTGTTTTGGACGTTTTTCTCTATGATCAAACATGTTTCTTAACATATTATTGATGTTACTACCTAGAACAGCGCTATTGGGATTTATTGGAATATATTGGAAGCCTACAGTTTGAATTTTTCATTGATAATTATTGTTTCAAAAACTACTCGAAATTGACAAAATTCACGCGGAAAATTAGTTTTTTCAACTTATTTTCGACTGCACGCAATAAAAGCATGAAATAGCTACGTTACTACCTAGAACTCGGGGAAAAGTATTATTCACTTCAAAAAGTTGGTTGAAATTGTCAATATATTTGTCATAATATGAAAAAAACATAACTTAACCTATATATACGTGTGACAAATTTTAGCAACATATTTGAGGGTAATCGTTTCTTTTTTAATAATACATTAAAACAATGCGCGCGTGACTCATTGGTTCTTGATATTAGGAGTGTCAATTGTGATACTGACCACATTGGCTTATCCAGTGCTTTGCTATTACGTATAAAATCATAAAAAAATACGATACCAAACAAATAATTTCAACAGAAAATAAATGAAATAAAATAATAATAAATAATCTTCGTTTTTCAGAAAAACAAAAGAAAAAAAGGAATAAAATAGCACAACGAAATACGCAACTACTATTGATGCGGTCTTTATAAGACATTAATATAGATTCTAATCAAAATTGTTCGTTTCTTACTTCAGCTACCATAAACCTATTACATCAGTTTTAGAAATTGGCGATGATGATGCTGGTTATGATGATGGTGAAAGATTCGTTGAAATTATAGATGAAAGTTGATTTTTCTGAGAAATAAACTTTTTGATGTAAAATAATTACCTATAATAGTTCTGTATCTGTAGTGTAATTTTTTTTAATGTAATATAAATTATCATGTTTGTCTACGATAGCGCAATAAATGAATATTGTATTTTACCTCATACATGATAGTACTTTTATAACGATAAATAAAACAATTTGTGCGAAATTATTCCCTAACCATTCTAAAATATTCAAAAATGCACAACGGTTGATGTTTAAGTTTTCACTTCTGCCGGCACTCCCGGAGTGCAACCCGTCCTTTTTTAGGGTTCCGTAGTCAACTAGGAACCCTTATAGTTTCGCCATGTCCGTCTGTCCGTCTGTCCATCCGCGGCTTAGCTCCGTGATCATTAGCACCAGAAAGCTGAAATTTGGTATGAGTATGTGTATGTATCACGCCGACAAAACGGTAAAATAAAAACTAAAAAAATATGTTTTTTTCGGGTACCTCTCGTACACCTAAGGTGGGGGTGAATTTTTTTTTTCGTTCTAACCCTAGTGTGTGGGGTGTCGTTAAATAGGTCTGTTAAAAATAATAGGGGTCTTTAAACATTACTTTTTGATAAATTCAGTAGTTTTGTAAATATTCGCTCCGAAAATAAAAAAAATAGTGTCCCCCCCCCCCCCCTCTAACTTTACAACCACGGGTCAAAAAAATATGGAAAAATTCGTGGAAATGAGGCCTTATAAGTACTTTCAATGAAAACTATATTGAACAAAATCGGTCAATCCGTTTTTGAGTTATCGCAATGACAATTGGCGTTTACGACCTTTTCCCGTCTTTCCGTCTTTGACCATCTCTTGTGAAGGATGAGCAAATACGGAACCCTACACTGAGCGTGGCCCGACATGCTCTTGGCCGGTTTTTTATAAATCTCATACATAACCGAGAATTGATCCCGGTTCAAACTGTGAAAGTAATCGCATGTTGTATTGTAACATTCTTTACAACGGTTCTGACCGGGTATTATGTATGAGATTTATAACAAAAAAATAATGCCGTTTTTATTCATTCTAAAATCGACGCCATGGTTCCTAAGAACAGATTTCCCCATCTCTTATAGTTTGTGATTTCTCCCTACTGACCCATTTGGATTGATCACCCAGTGTATATGTATAAACTAAGCTCACCTACTAGTCTACCTTAGTACTTCACCTTTTTATCAGATGTTTTTATACAGTTTATTCGTATTTCTAGCAGTAACCGTTTCGTAAACGCATATCGGCATATCTTACTGACACAGTATGCGTGAACAAGTGCTGGCCAAACTATATTTTCCTTTCTCAGTCTTACAATTTAACTTTACAATTAAACCAACCAATATCTTGACCTAAACTCCTCGGGCAATGCTCTCAAAAAGCTAAACTCAACCACAAATCCTTATCGTCAGCAATAACAATAACACTTTCATGCTTAACAACACCATAACGTTTACGCAACAAAAGTGGGACACTTCCTCACAAGCCTGCACCCCTGGGAGGGCTATTCGTGTCAGAGTTTAGTCCACTTTCGAGATTTAGCGCGGGTTGGTGAATAAATAAATTGGGGACCTAATAAAGTTTGACCGAGTAGAGAATTTACTAGGACCATGCCGCACCCACCGGGAGAGGCAGTCACTTGCTAACGTTCGGACAGTGCGGATCTTCCCGGTGGTCTTAAACTGTCGAACAGTAGCAGGTGCCTTCCCCTCCCGGTGGGTGCGGCGTGTTTTCTACATGGGTCGTAATGGAACTGTTACATAATCAGAGGTCTTATAACACGAGTTCATAATAGGATCACACAAGTGTTTAAGATTTAATTGAGCATTTCTCAAAAAGTTTGTTCAAAATTTAAATTCAATATAATTTTCCTATTTCGTTACCAAGTTTAGTAATTTAATATCAATATTATGATATGCTTTTATGCTTATAATTTTTTAACTACTGTTACCGCTATTGTAGGTTGTATGCAAACGGTAACGGAATGGAATGTAAAAATATTGGAATACTTTTTTTCTCCTAATTAGATCGAAAGAGCTCGTGATTCTGAGTAGAAAATACCCAAAATATCGAAAATAAAAAAAAAGTAAGGTGTTCAACTTTAGAAAAAATGGCCCATTTAGTAAAGTGACAGTTATGTCAATGCTAAGGCGATATCAATGTTGGAAGGCGTACATTGAAAATGCTACTTATTTTATTTGAAATAATGAACATATGAAAACAGTATTTAAAAAAAAAAAGTTTTTGTACAGATGTTGTTCAGTTTGACGAGTAAAATCTATGTTTTATTTTTTTGTTCCTGTTACAGGACCCACCTGGTATATAATTTGGAATCAATGTATTTGGAGATCACAAAGAAAATTGGTGATACAAAAGGAAAAATATGATTGAACATTAATTGACGTCTTATTTGTGTACAAACTTTTTGAGAAAAGCTCAATTATGTTAATACACTACTTGAACTACACACATCTTCATCAAAATAAATCATTCGAGCTCCAAAAATCCCGGAGTATGATTATCATACATTATATTATGCATATTTTTGTAGATAATGAAGTACTCAGTACTACCAGTAAGTACCGCGGAGCTGAGAAATGAATGAGAGATCATCATATTATTACATGATCATCTTAAGATGACCCCGCCACAGATATCGCAATGTTATGAAATAATGTCTCTGATTTTGCTCACTGTCAAGTCATGTATATATATGTATATACCTGTCACAATAATAATTATAATTTACTAGGTTTTTCCCGCGACTACGTACGCCTGGAACTTGATAAAAGGGATTATTAAAAGCGCCTAAGCAAATGTAAGAGCAATTGTGCTTTTGGTCTAATAATTACATTTCCTACACCCCAACAGAAATGTTCACTCATTTTTCAATCTTTTTAGGTATAATTTCCAGGATGAAAACTATCCGATGTCCTTCCTCGGATCTTAAACTATCTCTATGCCAAATTTCATCAAAATCGATTCAGCGGTTTAAGCGTGAAGAGGTAACAGACGGACAGACACACTTTCGCATTTATAATATTAGTATGGATAGTATGGATTAGTATGGATTTATACCTCAGACAACAATGGCCCATAATTCACATAATTCAGACTTAAAAAAGAGGTGTTAGTGAACAAAAACAATACCTAGTATCTGATTGTTTAATAGCATTTAACAATATGGGTGTAGATGAACACATTATTCAATAAAGTAGTGTTAATAATGTTAAAAATGAGATTTACGCTTCGTAAGAGGCCTTATTCCTTTTAAAAAAATTTTTTTTCGTATCATGACAAATACATTGATAATTTCAACCAATTTTTTGAAGTGAATTATACTTTTCCACAAATTCTAGGTAGTAACATAGCTATTTCATGCTTTCATTGCGTGCAGTCGAAAATAAGTTGAAAAAACTATTTTTCTGTGTGAATTTTGTCAATTTCGAGTAGTTTTTGAAACAAAAATTATCAATGAAAAATTTAAACTGTAGGTTTTAAATATATACCAATAAATCCCAAAAGCCCTGCTCTAGGTAGTAACAATTCAATTCAATTATATGTTAAGAAACGTATTTGATCATAGAGAAAAATATATAAAACATGCAGCATTTTAAAAGGAATAAGGCCTCTTAAGACATTGGCCCAATAATTGACGCCCTTAAAGAAAAAAAAAACCTTTGTAAAGATCATATCATATCGGTTTCAAAAACTGATACTAAGCTGCACACTAGCGCGCTCTCTCAGAAAGTCTTTACGCATTTGCTAGCGAGTATGGTCACGCTAGCTCATGGCAACGGTACAGACTGGGTACAGATGTTCCTTTAATCTATTACTCTAGTCAGTGTTTCTCAAACTGTGGGTCGCGATCCCCAGGGGGGTCACGGAATTATATATCCAGGTGCGTAATAAATATATCGCGATTATCAGCATCGAAAAAATCTCGTGACTATGTAGGTACATACAAAGAATTGCAATATTTTTCAAGCATGTACATATTTTATTAAAACAGCAATTATTCTTAGACATAATCTATTCATCTATTTATTTTGCGATTATATGTATGTTTTTATATTTTTTGCAAAACAGTATACTACCTTCTGAACTTTTGATAAATACGCGTACAGGCAGGTTGCGTTCCAAAACGCATGACTGATTGAATGATAGACGGGTGAGTTCCGAATCTCTTAAATAAGAGTTGGCTTCTAAGTTTAATCGTAGAGAATGGGTTTTAGAGGGTCGCGAAGGAATTTTGATGGCCATTAACGGCCGGCCGTGACACCAAAAAGTTTGAAAAACACTAGAGTCTAGGTTACTGCTAACCTAACCTAAACCAGTAATTTTATCATGCCATTCAGATTATGGGAGTATTCGGGCATTACCTAAAGTTATCCCCCTGTGCTTGCCCTAGAAAACAAAATCACAACGAGGAAAATCATGTTACGCGATTTGGTCGGTGGAAAAGAACGTAGCTTTGTTTTAATTTGGATAGAGCGTACCGACCTATATTGTTTGCTATAATAAATTCTAAGGAATTTATTTATTTGTTTATTTATTTTTTTATTAATTTTATTAAAACTTTCGTGAGACATATTTAATTATTGTATTAAGCGGTTTACACTCACGGGCCGTTCCTGACAATTTCACGTGAGTGTAAACCGCTTAATACAATAATTATTTATTTATTTATTTATTTATTGCATCCATGGTTACATTTTGATCTTACATTATTTATTACATTGGTTTCTCATGGACCCTGGTAGGGTACAGCAATTGTAAGTCAGTCTTAAATCTAAAATAGTTTAATTTTATAGACATTTTATCCTTGGAATAAATATTTGTAGCAAATTGACAGAAACTTATTACAAAAAAAGATGATAAGATTCCTGATGTTGAATTCTTCAGTACTCTCTCGAAGTTATTAATTGTAGCATGACATCACTTAAATTTTAATTTGAATAATTTATATCTTAATTTACTAGCACACAACATTTTAAACAATATTGGAGTAATTTTGGATTATAACTTGTTTCATTATAAAATAGATTAGCAAACGATAAAATGTCATGTCAATAATAATCATTCTTGAGTCACATAATATAATACAATAATAATAATAATAATGAAGTCGTTATGGATACGGATATATGTATATTACGGAATACGGTGTATGTTTGTTGTAATGGTGTGGAAAACGGTTCGAATTTTACGGGGTTAGTGCGGTGTGTTCACTTTGTTTATTGTTATTGCGTACTAGTTAGAAGGTCCGCAACTTCATCCGCGATTTTTCTTTACCATAGTCGGGAAAAATCCTATAACCGTCCAGCCTAATTGGATGTCCAGCTATCCCTGTACCAAAATAAACCGTTACGACGAGATTAGAGAACAAATAAAATTTACAAATGATGCTGCACGGATTTCTCTTGAAATATTGACCCTATAGAAAACGAACTGTAGAATTTTAAAATAGTATAGATGTGAAAATATGTTGGCGTCACAACAACCAGACGACGTAGTTTTTGTATAAGTACGTAAGGAGAATATATATATTTTTAGTTTAATATAATATTTTTATCGATTCTGTTTTTAATGTTTTTAATGTAATACCACATTAAAAACAGAATCAAGAACTGAATGAAAATTTTATTTACAAGAAAACATTAAAAAAAGCTAATAAACTTATACTTAAAGGTGGCTAAAACTATTATAAAGAATTATAAAAACATGGCCCTTTTGGCAGCGTGCCCATCACACAGGCAGCATTCCCGCGTTGTATTGCGATGGCCATTCTTTGCGCGAGAAAGCAGCCTGCGCGAGGGTCACCCGATGCCTCCCTTAGGCGTTTCACGCGCAGCCCTACCTCACGGACCTAGTGTTTCGACGCCAAATGGGATAAACTCGTACTGGGCGCCGAGACTCTTATATTTATTGCATTTAAAATTCTCCCGAGCGTCAGCCGCCGCTCCGGCCGCCGCTTTAAACGTTGCTGCGATGTAGGAATGAAGGAATGTAGAAGAGAATGAATTAAGAACAGAAGAAATTATTAATATTTCATAATTTAGCTTATTGACAATATTTATAAAAATAAAAATGTGGTATTTCCACATTAAAAATAGAATCTATTAAAAGATTCTATTAAAAATCGTTGAGAAAAGCGCCATCTCTTTTGCGGTTCTTGTAAACGAATGGGAGAGAGGGGTTGTAAAGGACTGGGGATCGTGCCTGTAAATACACATCCTAGGGTATGACTAATGCGCTTATGCAGAAAAGCGTAGAATTATGGATTCAAAGATGTGGTGATATTTGTCATTTTCTGGTGCCGTATGAATTAACATTGTTAAGTTCATGACGCATTGTGCATTGGTGTAAACTGTAATTTTATGTATAGTAGAGTTGTTAGTCCGCTGTTTTCTAACATAATTGTGCACATCGGGTTACAAGCATGAAATTTCTACCACAGATAGAGTGTTCCATGGTGATTATTTTCAGATGTGGAGGGAAGTCAGATTCGTCCCCTGTCAGGCGGGAGAGCGGAGTGAATACGGCCAAGTATCCGTCTTTTCTTTCTTTATTTCTGGTCAATTAAGTATACCAGGACGTGTTTGGTATCGTTTCCGTGTAAAAAAAATATCAGAAATTCATTTTTCATGTTTTTTTGTATAGTTCTATATAAAAAAATGGGTGTAATGGCCGAAAAGGTAAAAATCACAACAAGTTTTTTTATTCAGTGAGGTAAATTAGTTCAACTTCGTGAACATTTTCAAATTATTATTATTATTTCAAAAAGTTCATTTAATCTGGTTTCTAAAAATATATGCATGTTTGGCACTTCTCATACAAACAGTAGCTTAAAATATATCTTTACGTCGGTGTAACCAACGTAAATCTCCGAACGCATCCTATTTCGCTTCATTAAATACATTAAATAATGATTGTTAACATGCTTTTACATAAAATATTTATTATATACGTCCTAGAAAAACAAATTAATGTAATTAAAACAAAATATTTTTTTGCTAATGTATCACGAGCACACGGACTAATCTCAACATCAAAAATTTATTTAAGTTACTGTTTGTATGTAGAGTGCACAATATTTATAAATTTTTAGAAACTAGATTAAATTTTTTTATATATCGCAATATTTTTCTTAGTTGTAAATATTCCGGAAATATAACTAATTTATCTCCCTGAATAAAAAAAACTTGTTGTGATTTTTACAATTTCGGAAATACAACCATATTTTTATATGATACTATGAATAAATAACATGAAAATTAAATTCCTGATATCTGTTTTACACGAAAACGACACGACACAAGTCCTACTAGCGTTAGCTGATCAATAATATAAAAAGAAAAAGAGGACTCCTTTGTCCTATTCACCCCACTTTTCCGCCGCACAGGGGACGAATCTGACTTCCCTCCACATCTGAAAATAATCACCGCAGAATACTCTATCTGTGGTAGGAATTTCGTGGTTGTATCCCGATGTACACAATTTCGCGACTTAGCAAAATGTACTAGAACACGCAGGCTAAGCTTAACATCAACATTTTTTTCAAGGTACTTTTTGTATCAGAACAAGATTAAATTTTCTGTTTCGTAATATTTTTTTAAATTGTAAATATTCAGGATAGATAACTAATTTATCGTTCTGGATAAAAAAACTTGTGATTTTTACCTTTTCGGCGATAAACCCATATTTTTATATGAAACTATTCTTAAATAACATGAAAAATTAATAGCTGATATCTATTTTACACGAAAACGATGTCGCGCAAGCCCTAATAGCCTTAACTGATCAGTAATAAAAAAAAGAAAAAGAACAGTACTTGGTCCTCTTCACCCCGCTCTCCCACCACACAGGGGACGAATCTGATTTCCCTCCACATCTGAAAATAATCACCGTGGAACGCTCTATGTGTGGTAGAAATTTCATGCTTGTAACCCGATGCGCACAATTTCGCGGCTTAGCAACTCTACTAGTAACCTATTTTTCAATAAATAAATAAATGAAGTCAAATTATCAGTCGAAGCTAAATTATTAGCACTACTGTCTAGGAGCTTCTGTTTCAAAAATGAAATAATCAGGACAGCGTATACTAGGAACTTGTAAACAAAAGCTTGTTTATAAGGATTAATTTCCATAATCCATGCCACGAAATCAAATCATTAGTTTAATTCACACGTGCTGAAAGTAGGACATTTTGTTTTACAAATCCACATGTTTGTTCCAGATTCTGGATAGATTTATACCTAATACATATACTTAAATTAAGCTACAGGCACATACGGCCGTAACTGACACAATAGTGTGTGTGAAAATAAGTCGTTTCATTAACGACACGATAGGTTTTACAGAATGTTTCAGAAAGTCGTACCTACCTCTTAATGTGTATGAACATACGTCGTTTCATAAATGGTAAGATGATAGGTTTCGCAGAAAGTCCCACGTGACTACAATTCCATTGCTTGGCTTAACGATTCATGGAAGTTAAGTTAATTTCTAATTTAATAACTCGGTTTTTGCTGTGAAATCGGGACAAAAGCTAGTCCTTATACAGAATACGGACTGGTAATAAAATTATGCTATATACCTTGAAGGGCAATTGCTTTAAACAACCAATTAGTGATTTTACTTTTCGTCACTTAGTTCATTCGATTCCCGATTCCAGTAATCTTTTTCAGATAATCTGTAAATGCAGTTATTTATGTATGATTTAATGCAGTTTCTTTCCAGGGCCCATATTTTGGATATTTGCATTTATTTTTAAGAATCTATGACGCTAGAGCTAGAATATGAATTTTCAATTGACTTTTTAAAAGAAGGTTAAAAACTGTAATAAACCGAGTAAAGTCCCGTTTCGTCGTGATAAGCAAAAATAATCCGCCGCGCCGTCTAGTTAAATTGTAATGTTCTATCCTCTCTATCCTCTGCTCTGCAAGATGTGGACCATGACGCTACGTGACAGATATAGGCTTGGGGCATATAAGACATGGTACTGGCAAGGAATGGAAGAAATAAGCTGGACATAAAAGTCATCGATGAGAAAGTGTGGGACAGGGTGAAAGGAGAAGAAACATAACCTAATTAATTATACTACTTACTATAGAAACACGAAGAGGGAAAATTATAGAAAATTATAGACTTAGTAAGATATGATGATCTAGAGATTAGAGATTCTAGAAATAATGAGTACAATATCGAAGGAAAGAGAAGCAGAGAGCTGAGAATTAGCTATCTAAACCACATAAATGGAAATGTCAAGAATTAGAGTAAAAAAAAAACGGATTGGAGAGAACAGCATCGATAAGAGTGAAATCTCTTCACTACAAAGTATAAAACAAAGTCGCTTCCAGCTGTCTGTCTGTCTGTCCCTTCCCCATGTATGCTTAGATCTTTAAAACTAAGCGACGGTTTTTTTTTAATAGATAGAGTGATTCAAGAGGAAGGTTTATATGTATAATACGTGCATAATTTAGCAGCATTGCACCCGTGCGAATCCGGGGCGGGTTGCTAGTAAATAATAAACAAATCTCTGTTTAATGTATCGTGACGGATGCTACATTGGAACTGTACCTATTATCGGGTCTCGTTAACTTGATTGGCTATCGATTTCTTTTTAGAACCACACCGACTAATAATACCAAGGCCGAAGGGCGCGACATTGCTTCTTGGAAGACTAACACATGTTTGTACTAAACATCCACCATTGGCAGCCATTTTACAGGAAAATATGATAAAAACAATGTAACACTTTGACAAAAAAGCAAACACGTGGTGTTTCTCTTCGTCATTGCGGTGAGCTGATATTTACGTAGAAACACTGGACCCGGATTCCCCACATTATAATTCCATATAGTAAAAAAAACATAAAGTTGGCGAAGTAGCTATAGTCAAATCGATTATTTTGATGATATTTTGTTCGGTCTGGTGGCATCTATTTTCTCCGTTCCTACATCGTTTTTATCTTTCTCTTATCCGTTATTACTTTCAACCTTTCTTCTAGCTATTTTTTTATTCACCCTCTAACTTCGTGACAAAAGATATATATTTTTCCCTAAAAAGCACATACGGGGAAAACAGGACAAATAATAATTTTAAAATGTACGGGGAAGACCCTTTTCCAACATCGAAGGCGTGGTACCTAATAAACATATCCCCTATCAGTACCACATTATACAGAGGTTGTTGCTGTCAGGTTGAGTTATTTATTACAGCTCAGGGTACGACAAGAGGAAAAAACCCCGTTGAAAAGGAGTGTCTCTTAAATATGCAAATGTTTGTGCTTGTACGCAAGATGGGAGAGCTAATGACTAAGGTGAATGAAATACCCTCGAAGCCTCATAATAGAGCGCTATGCTGTACAATTTACATAGTGTACATCTTTAATGTTTTCATATTATGACAAATATATTGATTATTACAACCAACATTAAAATGTATCATTCACTTCAAAAAGTTGGTTGAAATTATCAATATATTTACCTTGAGTTATAGACAGTCACATAGCTATTTCATGCGTTCATTTGCGTGTAGTCGAAAATAAGTTGGAGAAATCAGTTTTATGCGTGCATTTTGTCAATTTAGAGTAGTTTTTTAAATAAAAATTATCAATGAAAATTTCAAACTGTAGGTTTCAAATATCTATCAATAAATTTCAATGACCCTGTTCTAAGAGTGACATTCATAATATGTTAAGAAACATGTTTGAAAAAAGGAAAAAATAAAACTATCAGCATTTTTCAACGGATAAGGAGCATTAAGAAATTGTATTATTTGATTCATAAAGGCATTGGAGGTATTTCTTTGAATGTTAAATTCACGTAGAAACTTATATGTCACAGACCAATATTAAATTAAACTCTGTGGTTAAACCGCTTATGGTCTGTGGGTTAAACCCCGTAGGGAATTAAACATCAAATCTTCATATCAAAGTTATAATGGATTTTATTAGATAATATGAATTTTACCCTTACAAGTATTCGACCCTTTGCTAACCCTCATGCAGAGTGATATGTTAAATTAAGGGTTGATGACCGACAGAATTTAAATGGGATAAGTGGATATTCAATATGTTCGAGAATAATCACTTTATTACAAAATATAACCGACTTGAAAGTAAAGAAATCGTGTTTTCGGGAACAACTGAGGAAGTTCCTTGAGCTGTAGACATAGCGAATATCACACTAATATTATAAAGGGGAAAGTTTGTGAGTGTGTTTGTATGTTTGTTACTTCTTCACGCTCAAACGGCTGGACCAATTTTAATAAATTTTGGTATGAAAGTAGCTGACACCCTGGATTAGCACATAGGCTACTTTTTATCCCGAAAAAATGTAGTGTTCCCGTGGGATGAGTGGGTAACACCGCGCGGCGCCGATAGTGTTTTCTAAATGGCTGAGATATAACTTTTTATAGGTACGTTATCAACTCCCTCTTCACCTTTTTGAACAATTTCGAAAAACTGACTCGACGAATAAAAAAGTACCAAATAAAAAAAATAAACTATCCAATTAACAGCCTCTTTTTTTTAATCGGTTAAAAAATAGGTTAAGTGGTAAAGTAAATCAATCGTGTGTACTAAATTTATTTTTAGTGTTTTGGCTGAAATTATTTTTAGGGCATGCATGAGGTCGGGTGGACTAATTTTTGGTTTTCGTATGTGATCAGAATGTAATACAGGTAAAAAAACTACCAACCACTTTTTTATTTTTTGGATATTTTAGGTATTTTCTACTCAGAATCACGAGCGCTTTCGATCTAATTAGGAGAAAAAAAGTATTTCAATATTTTTACGTTCCATTCCGTTACCATTTGCATACAACCTACGATAGCGGTAACGGAATGGAAAATCAAAAATATATGAACATTTTAGGACACCTTTTCTTCTAATGAGATCGTAAGAGCTCGTTATTCTGAGTAGAAAATACCTGAAAAATCCAAAAAAAAAACAGTGGAGTAAAAAAAAAATGGCCTACGTACATGTCAGCCAGTATGTCAAACAGCTTTATAGTCGTAGTGGGCTAACGAAAGTGCTACATTGTTTGGAGGTGGCGTGGGTGGAATTCCTTGTATACCGAGTTACAAGTACACGTACTTTCGTTTTTTTGTACACATGTTCGCAGAAAGCAAGTGAGTGTAGTTTTCTTAGAATCATACGGTTAATTAAGTATGTTGTTGATCGAGCACGCGAAGCGTTCCGTTTCAGCTTGGGCGAAAAAATGATTTTGTATGTCCAGATATTTAGAACTGTTCCAACTGTTCTCGCCTACAAGATGTATTTCTCAACCGGCTCTCGTGAATTTTTTGTGAGCAGGTTATAAAATGAACAGAATGTCACTCCTATTTCAAAACAAGGTTAGAAAAACGAGCACTAGAATAATAATTGACAACATTGCAAATAGTTTTAAGTTTTAACTAATTCCATTACCTACTTTATTATCACAGAATAATTATTATTTGTATTTGGTTATACGTAATAGTTATGAAAATATTACAAAAAGTGTAAAGCAGCGTCGTCTAAGAATCAGCACTCAAATGACGTCACCTTTTGGAAAAATGACAGTCGCAAACTACATAACTGAAGTGTTAACTTTCCAACAAAAAAAGATTTTTTGAAAGCTGTTGATATTTTTACTTTTTTTTCTGTAGAATTTTTACTCTCGCTCGTCCTCCTTTTTCGAAGTCTGTTAAAAATATAGCCTATGTCACCCGCGCTGTAATTACGAATTGATAGACACCTCAATCACTAAAATCGGTTGAGTAGTTTTCGCGCTATGGTGGAACACACTTACATATAAATATACAATATACATACATACATAGACTGCTAAACATATAACCCTTCCTTTTGGCTTTCCCGTAGTCGGGTAAAAATGAACGGTTGTACAGTTTCGATACTAAATCTGTCTTAGTAATAGTCAGACTGTATAATTTTCTGTGCAGTGACCAATTGACCTGTCACCTTACGCTCTTCTAGACTAATGAACTTTTCAAATGGATTTTAAATCATTAATTGGGATATTTAAATAGTGTAAAAATGGGTACCTATTGATTTTTTTTCCTCTATTCGATTATATCGGAAAAAGGCGTGGTTAAAAAATAATTGACAATTACTAATTGACAAGGCTCGAAGTCAAGTATGAGTATGTATCCAGCGTGTATATTTGATATAACCGCAAATTGAAGCCAGACGGAGATTTTAGTGCTATAATCTGATATTTATTAAAAATATTAATTTAGCGTTATATGCCATAACGTCATTAATTTATGAAAATTTTCTGATCAGCAATGTATGGCGTAGTTATTACTAAGTGACAGTTGTGACATCACTATGTTAAGTGTCTACAAACAACAACAATCCATTGCGTGATGAATCATTTTATTTGGAAAAAAAAAGTTCTGTTTTTTTAATAATTTACTAATCAATATATTAAAAAGTGCATATACTAAGACCCCGTAAAGTTTGCGGTTATATCAAATATACACGCTGTATACCTATTTATTTGATGTGACGATAGTTGAGATACGATAATTTAATGAAACAAAAAATGGATTAACCTACACTCAAAAGATATTTTAATATTTTGTGTAATCGTAATATCATGAGGTAGTCTCCACTTTTCGGAACAGCCCTCACCATGAGTTTACAGTGAAAGTAAAGCCTGACCAGAAATATATGAGGATTGTCAAGAGGGCGCTATTTATAAGATTTATATGGCAACAACTTTGCAACCAATCGCAACCGCACTATAATGACATTATTTTAAATACCTGTCAGCTCCACTATGTAAATCTCGTAATATCATTTAATAAAATGCACTCTTTTCCTGACTGTTTTTCGTATATAAACATGTGTAGGGTAAGATGGTCGACAGTGGGTTGCTGGTGCACAGTAGGTAACGCACACAACTACAAAACGCACAGTATTTTTATTACTTGACTACGCGCAAAAGATACCTCTGGCGAACACGTCGCTACTAGCTCAGTGCCCGTGCGATTGCGCAAGAGGAACATTGTGTCCACGCGTGTGAGAATCTCAGCTCCGCGGGTCTAACATTTACGTAAGTTGGAATTTAAAGTGTTTTTCCAAAATGAGTGCGAGTGTAATTGTGGTTATTAGTTTTATTGTTAAAGGGGTTCATAAGGTATTTTGAGGTGTAAGTATATTTTCGCTGAAACTATCTATTCCTTTTTTTTTGAATTTTTTATTGTTTTTTGGTGTGTGGGTTGACACTGGGTCAAGTGGGTCATGGACACAATGGGTCATCTGACCCACTGTGTACTTAATGTTTCAATTCAATAAAACTTTCGTTTTTTTTTACAGAATGCTGAGATAAAAGGCTACATGCAGAAAGGTAGGCAGTGTATCTGCTGAACAAATGGAAGAAGCCCTGATTAGTATTAAAAAATTGGGCAAGTGCGAGTCCGACTCGCGCATGAAGGGTTCCGTACCATAATCTATAACAAGTTTGTTGTATGGGAGCCTCCCTTAAATATTTATTTTATTTTATTTTTAGTATTTGTTGTTATAGCGGCAATAGAAATACATCATCTGTGAAAATTTCAACCGTCTAGCTATCACCGTTCTTGAGATACAGCCTGGTGACAGACGGACGGACGGACGGATGGACGGACAGCGAAGTCTCAGTAATGGGGTCCCGTTTTTACCTTTTGGGTACGGAACCCTAAAAACGGGACGAGTATTCGGCAAGCTTCAGCAAATAGTGAAATACCTTCATTTATGTTCTATTTTTTTATTTAGTTTTATTAGAGCTACTGAATTAGCTAGTTCGACACTATTTTTGTATGGCTTTTACCGATCTTGCATACGGTTGGAACCTGTAATTTCTGGATTATTTATCTCGTTGGTGGAAGTTAGTTAGATTTTTATATTTTTTGATTTTCTATTCTATTTAAAATTGGTAGTTTGACGAAGTTTGTAAGAGAATGAGTGTTAATTTTGTTTAAGTTCCTACTGCTGATCTCGTTTGTCCGTAATAAGAAATTTCGTAAATTTGAACTCTTAAAAGATTTGTGATTAGTATTCTAGTATTGCTAGATTTTATATGACTGTTATTATATGATTGTTACTAGTTTTTTATGACCGTAACATATAAAGGCGGTTGTTTAACCTACTGATGAAAGTTTTGTTAATTAGTAACGAAACGTGACTGATTCCTTTAATATAAAAAAATAAAAGATGCTCGTATTTTATTGGTTTTACCATTATCATGCTTATTAAATGTTCCTTGGTCCACTGTGAACTACTGGTATACCCATTGTTCACCCCCCCTAGTGCACAGTGGGTCAAATCCCATTTTTTAAAAAAAGCTTGTTCATGTCCAGATGGTTAGAAATCTAGGATTGTAAGCATAATATAACCAATCTTGAATAAATTGTTTAAGCAACAGTGTAAAAATATTTTGTATAACACAATTATTTCTGCAGATAGGGCCATTGAAAAATGGAGTGATCCAGTGTTGACCAACTTACCCTACACTTTATTTATAATATTACGTTCACGACTGTGAATGATTTTCGTCATTTTCTTTGGATATTTTTAAATATTTGTCTTTTAAAGAAAGCACAACGAATTACATTGACATTGTTGACAAACCATCATAAAATCATTGCCAGTGTAAGAAATTAGTTCCAGTGATATTCCGCAATATGGCGCGTCCTCATATATTTCTGGTCAGGCTTTACTCGCTAGCGGCTGCGTGAACGATTTGTATGGAAAATTGTAGTTCTACAAAGTAAACGCTAGGGGCGCTGGTACTATTCTCCATACAAATCGTTTACGCTGTCGCTAGCGAGTGCGGTCCCGTTAACTCATCGTAAGGGTACAAGGTTGTTTTCAAAATGAGGAAAGCTTTTCCGAGCGTTGGTAATTAATTGGCTCTGAGAGCTCTTTTTTCGAAATTGCTGAACTTACCGTTTTTTTTTCTCCGCTCCGCTTTTTTAAGAAGGCAACCTTAGGTAGGTAGTAGGTACGTGTGTATACAATTAATGGGACGTACCTGTACCCTTATTAAACCCTACATATACCGTCTAGTCAGCTAAAGTGAATCTAATTGTACTAACAGATAAATAGCTTCCTTCGTCCGTTGACCTGCAGCCGTCCCTTAGGATAAAGGATTTATTGTTAAGTGCCTTTTAGCCAACCCTTTCCCTTTTAAGTGGTTTTGAAAAGTTGGTCTATTACCTTTTTTGTTTGGGCGATTGGTTAGTGATAATTTGTTTTATCGGACTTATAAGAAACTACACATAATTACACACCAATGTTAGCGAGCAATCTCTGAGGGAGCGAATCGTCTCTTTCTTAAGCTTGGCTCAAAATGGTTTCGTATATCCGGATGTTTGGATGTCCAGGTGATTGCCGCAGGTGAGGTCGCATTTCTCAACCGAATCTCAAGTCTTGGTTCTATAAAGTATTTAGTTAATTTTTCAATATGGCAAAGGTATGGGCGTTGGAAACGTAAAATATGTCAAATTTCACCAATTTCAAAACAAACTCGTAAGGTACTGTGTATGATAGATATAAAAATACAAACAGTTGTCGCCACTGTGTGTAGCATTGCCATAACCTTGAGCAAGAGCTCAAAATGTCGGGTAAGTAATATAAGATATAAGAACTTATACTATAATATTCATATTATATACGCTCATATGGTATAAGCTTGTTTTGTATACCGTTCGAGGTGTATAACGAACGTTAGATATAACATCAAAATATCTATTTTTGTTAAGTATAACGTTATTGAAGTATAATATCATTGTATATAACGATCATAACGTATAACGTTCATAATATCTCAGATTTATAATGTATATTACTCAATACATCTAACACCAAAATGCATAATGCTCGTATAGAATAACCGCCTGCACATTCGCTTTAAAATTTAATATATGTACCTCTATGCAAGCAAGTATTTTGACGCTACGCTCGCTTCGCTCGCTCCGCTATCCATGGTCATAAAACAAACCTAACCTAACCTACAGTTTTCGGTTTTTGACCCACATTCCATTTTGTCGCAGTTCTTCCAGACGGTATACTCGTATTTGCCAGAATTTTATCTGCCATTATCAATTGTGTGCATCCTTATGCAATAGTTTGCTTTTTGCCTTTTGCCTGACGCTCTTTTGTTTTAGCATTTTGACGCTCCGCTCGCTTTGCTCGCTCCGCTATCCATGGTCATGAAACTAACCTAACCTACAGTTTTCGGTTTTTGACCCATGTTCCATTTTAGGGGCATAAGGGTAGCAGTTATAACCTATTTAGTATATCATACGCTATTATATTTTCTAATCATTAGGTATACGAAAAGAAAGTATATACTATGATCGATATACGTTATGTATGTTATATCAACTAAATTTAGAGTATTTGAGTGTTATATAAAAAATCATTCTACAACATGAGTCTTATGCAAATTGACCGTTATTCCTAATAAAAATATTGATTTTGATGTTATAGCAAAAGTTTATTATATCTTGTGAACGTTATTAATATGAAATTATATATTATGTAGTTATATCTCATGGGACGCACCCCAAAAGGTCACTTGGAAAGAAAAACAATACAATATAATACAACAATTTAATTTAATTATTGTATACCAACAAGAAAAACAATGTGGACTCAACTGCTGTAGAGACGATTTCCAACGCGGAAGAGATTGTTTATGGCTTCCAAATGAGTACCAAGAGAAAATAGACAGAGCGGAGACAATGCATTGGAATCGGAACTTGGAACAATGTGAAGTTCGTGTGCTGTAAACGTCCATGTAAACGTATAACGTGCATGTAGTAGTTTTCAGCTGTCGGTTTCACTTTCAGGCTTCAACGCGGAAGGGGTTGTTTAATATTTCCAACGGGCTACCAGGAGACTATAAGTTGGAACACGTGGAAAAGTGAAAAGCAGACGGGGAGATACGAGATATCAAAAGTTATTAGGTACATTTTACGTCGACCGAATCGAAGTGGTTTAATTGCAGAAGGGTTGTCTAATTTAGTTCCAGTGACTAGGAAAAAATCCATACTATATACTATATATATATATATTATATATTTTATATATTTTTATATATTATATTATAAATGCGAAAGTGTGTCTGTCTGTCTGTCTGTCTGTCTGCAATGCACAACGAAATCCATACTTAATCTTATAAATGCGAAAGTGTGTCTGTCTGTCTTTTAGTTCTTCACGCTTCAACCGCTGAACCAATTTTGATGAAATTTGGCATGGAGATAGTTTAAGATCAGAGGAAGGACATAGGATAGTTTTCATCCTGGAAATTATCCCTAAAAAGATTGAAAAGTGAGTGAACATTTCTGTTGGGATGCGGTGACCCTGTAAGAAAAGTAATTATTAGACCAAAAGCACAATTGCTCTTACATTTGCTTAGGCACTTTTAATAATCCCTTTTCTCAAGTTCCACGCGTACGTAGTCGCGGGCAAAAGCTAGTAGTTAATAAGAGGCAAAGGGGTACATTACATTGAGTAAATCTGCCATCTCAGTACATGTTAATCGAATTTAGTTTATATAAAAACCGTTTAAAAACGTGCTTATATAAAAATTACTAGGAGGCGCCCGCAATTTCGCCCGCGTTTTTTTTCTTTGCCTTAGGCGGCTAAAAGTATCCTATAACCATCTTTGGACGTCCAGCTATCCCTGTACCATAATTGGTTAACATTTGTCCAGACGTTTCGGCGTGATGAGAGGACAATGGAAATTATGACCAACGGATGGCGCCAGAGTGACATGACAAAACAAATGACGATCATGCATCACGCTATATTTTTTTTTTCCTGAAATCATGACCCCTCTAATAAAGATGTAAATTATACTTAACGAAACTGCATAGCTGTTGTGCCAGGTTGGCTTAACACTCTTTGTTGATCTCTATATATATTTTTCTTTAATGCTGTCATTGTAACGTGTGTCTTTCAAGGAAATATATTATTTACTACTTCGACTAGAAATCTTGTTTACTTTCGTAGGATTTAATAGAAAATTGATTTTCAATATAACTCTAGAATCTAATAATAGTATAGAAAAATAGAAGTATCTTAAAACTTGCATACGTGACCGAATGCTTATAACGATCATGCTTGTGTGAACCCTGGAACAGGTTGTCAAATTCCCATATAATGATTTTCAACAAGGAAATTACAAACAGTTTTTCTCCGTAGTCTGAAGAAATATCCTATAAGATAAGGCATATCAATCTCGGGATCCTCAGTTCTTCGTGTACCAAAAACTGATGAAATCGGTTTAACCCTTTAGACGCGATAAAAGGATACGACATGCGTTTACAACCCACCCTAAGGCATGTTGAAGCAACTGGTTGAAAGATTCAATGGCTCTGACATCTGGTTCGGTGGTCCAGTTGGTAGGACGCCCGTGTTGGCCCGGAAAGCCGTTGGAAACGCAGGTTTGAATCCTGTCTGAACCGTTAATTTTTTCAATTTTTCGCTTCATTGTAAACATTTCGTTTACGTTAGCAGTCGTTACTGCTTTAATAGAAATAATGGACAAAAAATTAGATTCAGACACACATTTGCCACCTCTATTCCTTTTCAAGAAACCACACCCACGTCTTGTACTATTTTGTGCCCACTTTTTTCTAAGACATGATTTGAATTGTATCATGTCTTAGCCCTCACTCTCAGTAGTCGGACTTTGTGTGGGAGTATAACCCGCAAATGGGACTATCTCCGCGACACATTTCTTACACACTTTATATACTTCCCGTTACCCTTTCTAGAGTAATTTTTAACCCCCGACGAAAAAAGAGCAGTGTGATATGGGTATCATGTGTATATGTTCTTCTAAGATCTCACGTACTTGTAGATAGATATAGAAATAGTATACCTGGGCCATTTTTTGTAAAGTTGTACACCCCACTTTTTTATTTTCGATATTTTGGATACTTTCTACCCAGAATCACGAGCTCTTTCGATCTAATTAGGAGAAAAAAACTGTCCCAAAATATGCATACATTTTTTGTTTTTCCATTCCGTTACCGCTGCGCTGTAGTAGGTTATATGGAAATGGTAACGGAATGTAACGAAAAGACATTGGGACACTATTTTCTTCTAATTAGATCGAAAGAGCTCGTTATTCTGAGTAGAAAATACCCAAAACTTCGAAAATTTTAAAAAGTGGGGTGTACAACTTTATAAAAAATGGCCCACCTAGATGTTATATTAATTCTATATAGATAATATTAATTCTACGTCAAGCCGACGTAAAGAGTTTTGACCCCAAATCGAATATAATTATGATGGCATACTTTTTACTGCCGTTGACGCTACCAAGACGTCAGAAACAAAGCGATACGTAACACGCATATTAAACGGGTTATGGCTGTATAAATTACAGTTTTAGGAACAAGGAAAATATACGTAAAAAAACAAGACATTATCCCACTTACATATACATTATACCTACCTATCTTAAGCAGGAAAACTTTGATGTACCTATATAGACAATTTGTGAATAAGGTAATCCCAAAGTAATAGCTAAGATACGACTAGTTTTAAATGCAACTAACTTATATAAAACATATTGAGTAGTATATAAGTTGTTATAAAGTTAGTATTGATTTTTCATGAATGGACTTACATTGTTTTGTTTCTAAGTATGTTTTATTTCAATAATATTTAATGCTATGTGATACCTAATTAACCTTTTTGTGATAAGATAGTATACTTTACATCTTCCTGTATCATATTCATATAATTTATTAGTACTGTGCGATAATTAATTAATACAAGTAGGTATAAATACCACTTTAATACATATTAGTGACTCAGCGAGCTGTAGACCCAGGAAGTCTGTTTCGATATGAAATAAATAAATAACAATAAATGAACATTTAGGGACAAACTTACACAATTCGACCTAGTTTCAAACTAAGCAAAGCTTTTACTGCGGGCACTAGACAACACCATAATATGTAAATACATGCAGCGTGTATATTTAATATAACCGCAAACTTTACGGGGTCTTAGTATAGGCACTTATTAATACCTATATTGACCAGTAAATTATTAAAAAAAACAATCCTTTTTTTTTCCTATATAAAATAATTCAGCACGCATAATGCACTTGTTTGTTGTTATTTGTTGACACTTAACATAGTGATGTCACAACTGTCACTTAGTACTACGCCATACATTGGTGCGCAGAAAATTTTCAAAAATTAATGACGTTATGGCAGTTAACGCTAAATTAATAATTTTAATAAATATCAGATTATAGCACTAAAATCTCCGTCTGGCCACAATTTGTGGTTATATCAAACTAGCTTTTGCCCGCGAATTCGCACGCGTAGAACTCGTTAATTGATATTGACAATTAGAAAAAAAACAATTAGTTATTTAATACTCGAATGGAATCTAGTTAGTAGTTTAGTTGTGGGCTATTGGGTAAAAGTGATGGACAAAATACAAAACATCCTTTTTGAGTCTTTTGGAGTTTCTAGGCTAAGTCCCATTCGATTCAATAAGCTAAAATAAATAATAAGAAAGAAATAGAAAGAAAATAATCAGAAATAGCTCGAGATGGTGGCGGTCCATAATCAACTGATGAAGAAGGTATGGTTCTATTCACCAAATAATTTTGTCGTATTATGAAATCGGGGCAAAATAATTATTAGGTAGGTACTACTTAGGCTGGTAGGTACTTGTTTCTAATTTGGTTTTTACAACTTACTCTATTGAATATAGTTCAATAAATTATCTTAAATGATTTATTTCGGTCAGTAAAAACATGTTTTTTTTTTTATTTGGAGACACGTGAGCAAGCTACATACTGTTCATCAGAAAAATATGGCATTCCCAAATGTATTCCTGCTACTTTTAAAGTTTGCCCCTGTTATTTATTAATTTATCTATTTAATCGTATGGCAGGGTTGTACGTCGAATACAGCTTATATATTAAGTTTGAAACTCATTAGCTATTTTACTTATTAATAGTCATAGAAAATACTAAAATCTTTTAATGGAAACTGTAGACGTTTAAAATTAAATCATAAATTATTCGCTATAATTGGAATACGTGGTATAGGTACACTTTGTCCCTTGGCTTCTTCCGTTAAAATCGTGCCCTTCAGAATGTACTTCCCTAATTAGGTGATTCTCGATCTAGCGCCGTTGCAAAATTTAGGTGCATCTAAGTTGCGCATTAACAAAACTGGTACTATTTTGAAAACAGTATCATTTTTGGTACCAATATTCTTTCACACAGCCAGTTTTCGTCATAAATAGAAGTGAGCCTATAAACTGACCATGAAAATATGCTCGGTCGGTGATAGAGCCAAAAAATGGCACTCTCTTATATATCCTCTTTACGTATCGCAATAAGGCTATCTTTCTCTATCAAAATGTGTCAGGCCGTTGATTTAAGCACGTCGATTATGAAGTAGCATAACATAATTGATTGACAATTCGAGTATTGTCGAGTATCCGAGTCTAAGGTCCGAGTAATACAAAAACTTTATGCACTAATATTGCACATCGTTCTTTAGAAAGAGACAATTCAACAATTGGTTGTTTACGACGATTTCCGAACACTGGCGACCGTCTGTCAATCATCGTTTAAAATAAAGAGGGCCGAACGTTAATACTTTCACGTTTATTGGAGCGAAGCTCCCATGGATCGACTCGAATGGACTTTGTAAAAATGCGCAGATCTCAGCGAGTTCTCAACCGATTTTAGAATTTTTTGTTTTAAAATGCACAAATTAAATTTCGCTAGGTTGTGACGAAGAGAAAATTTCGAAAAAAAAAAAAAAACTCCGCTCCAATCTATGGTGCAAGCTTAGCCGGTGGCTGAGTCTGCATCGACCTAGTAATATTATTAAGATTTTTATTTTTATATCAGTTATGACTTATGTACTACTTACTTTATTTATACTCAGTTATCAAGCGGGAGTACATAATAAGCTCGTACTATTTTCAGCTGATGTGCGTATCGGAACGTGGTACCTACCTGAAGGGCTACTCCGATGTTCGCAATTTTTCTGTCGTATAGTGCTACTCCATTCACTCAAATATACTTTGAAAGGAGATCGAGCGGGATGGCACTATTCGACAGTCGAATTTCGAACATCGGAGTGTCGTTCGTCAAATCAAAAGTCATTGTTTCAAATTTGTAAAATTTTATGTATTTGATTCTTGAATTTGCGCGATTAATCGAATTTTGCGGATACGTGTTCCTATATCACAATTTATTGTTTTTTTTACAAAGAATAGTTTGGTAAGCGTGTCGTGAAGGTCTATCGTAGGTAGATTAGTTTACGTCAAAACGATGACATGTAGGGAGTCGTTGCAACTACAATGATTTGCTCTCCATACAAAGTTTAATCCCGTTTTTCGTCCCTAAAAGGAATAAAACTTGATATAAATGATAGCCTATGTCCTATTCTGATATATAAGGTACATAACTGGAAAGTTTCATCATGATTCGTCCAGTAGTTTTTGAGATTAAGAGGAACGTACCTACATCCATCCATCCATCCAAACTTTCACGTTTATAATATTATTAGGATTAGGATATACACGCTATATATAGATAACATATTAACAAATATTCTAGAGAACCCAGGACCGCCGGCCCAACAGGTAGGTGCAGTATGAACTGTGCCAATCGAGTTGTCAAAGGAAATGGCTGAAATAAGATATTTTTTACCTTTTCAACCCCAATTACTCCATCCATTTTGAATAATTTCAAAAAACTAAACCAATTTATTAAATTCTTCATAATAGGCATAGACATGTTGACTGATGTTAAATACTACAGCGTACTGTAGTTACCTACATGAATAAAATTAGCAAAATATATAACTAAACAAAGAAAAAAAATCCTAAAAAATAAATCTTTTTGGAAATATGTGACTTCAAAGGTACGCAAATTTTATGATATTTGTTTAATCCAAAAGAAATTTTTAAAATGTTTTCAGAATCCTCATAATTTTACAAAAAAATAATTGTATCGTGACTACCATAACTTAAACGCACTTTTTCACGGTAAAAATGGCAAATTTCTTAATATCTCCATACAATTATTGGTACCTATACCGGCCTGTGACGTCACTAGCCTGGACGCCAATTGTATGGAGCGTTTTTAGCGCTACGTAGGAATGTTGAACTTTGACGGTCATTTCTGACTTTTAGAGCAGTTTAAGTGTACGAGTAGTCAGTCCCATATAGATATTTGATCACAATAAAAAATAGAATCGATTGACATCCTCTAAAAAAATTAGTCAACATGTCTATTATCGAACTTGCTCCCAACATTTTCACGAGAATCGGTTCAGAAACGCGACCTATATGCGAGAGATTATACCTACTATTTTATCTCGAAAAACAATTATGTTTTTCAAAATGGATTTTAAATGTGGGTAAATGAACACCACATTTATATTTGCTTTATAGATTAGCTGGTTCTCGAGCCAGCATTATGCTAGCTCGAAAGCCCAGCGCTGATCTTCCGGCGGGACCATAGATGGCGCCACAGAGAACTGTACGCGCAAATGCTGTACCCCTAACATGTTTTTTTTTAAACATGACTTGTACTGTATCAGGTCTGGTTATCCCTCACTACCAGTAGTCGGACTTTGTGTGGGAGTATAACCCGCTAATGGGATTATCTCCGCGACACCCCTTACCCTTACCCAGTTATCGTGACCGTACTCGCTAATAGCGACTGCGTAAACAATTTGTATGGAGAATATTTTTTTGTACAGACAGCGCCCCTAACAGTTACTTTGTAGAATTACAATCCTCCATACAAATAGTTTACGCAGTCGGTAGCGAGTACGCTCACTGATCGCGTTTTTACGGAGATGCCACGACATTGTGTGTGCGGCGCGGCGAGCGGTTGAGCGAGAGATCCGAGCGCGGTGGCCATACGAGTGAGCGAGACACACGTACCGCGTACAACGACTGAACGCAACGACAATCAGAAAATTAAGAGATACAGCAGTTGATGGCTTTTAATTGATACTAATTAATGGGTACTTGTATGTAGGTACTTTTTTCCCGGCGCGGTTGGCGAAGTTATAGAGCTGCCTGAGACGGTCCTGGGTTCGAATCCTGGCAAGGGTAGGTAAATATTTGTTTGTTGAACTTGATTATTTGTGCCTGGGTCATGAATGTTCTGTGTATTTAAGTATATAGTTATTACCATTACACAAGCCTTCTTGAGCTTAAATTTGGGAATAGATCGAGTGTGAGGTTGTCTGATATAATATTTTATTTATTATACTTCAACGTAATGAGGCCTTCAAAGTGTTCTACTCGCACTCTGCCGTTCTCCGATACTTCATCTTACTCAGGAACCAAAACAAAGGATCCAAACTGGTAATTTACCGAGAAGCAGGATAGTGCGTGCGATCTTCTTGCGTAGATAAGTAACAAATCTGAATATTTACGTTGTTTGAATGGTAATAGACGGGTAACTCCCAAAAGTATTCGTTGTTTATGTTGTGAAATGTGATGTAATACGTTGTGCTATAGGTACATCTGATGAGTATAACTATACCTAGCTATTGAAAAAAGTAATCTCTCGTCATGTCTGTGCGGAATTTGTCATGTCAACTGGGCTTTAGATAAGTGTCTGAACATTTAGGTATTAATAAGGACACTGTGACCTATGGAGGAAGCCTTTGTGCGATGGTGTGGTTGCACATAATGAAGCATGGTTTGCTTTTCTTTCACACAAGCGCAACCTAAGATATAGGTACGCGTGGGGCTCTTCCCCCGTCATAGATATAGGCGCAACATTTTATTTTTCAATCATGCGGCCGCGGCTGTCCCTCTCTTATCGGGCTATCCAGCCATCTTCGTAAATGCCGCGTTTTATTAGACGCTGCTTACTCATCTGTTATAGATGTTAAAGGCAAATGATGATGATGAATAACGAGAAAGATCTAGATTGGCAGGATCTTTGCTGTGCAGGAACTTTAGGCAGCAGCACGATTAAAGTCAATGTAAAAGATTTGGATTAACGACACCAGTTGGCAGCACCTTCTTTATGCACGTTCCCTGTGTACGTATTGTTAGTCTTTTCAATTTGTTTGTGCGTGTTGTTTTTACGTTGTACTACTTACATAATCATTATCACGCGAATTATGAATGAATTGATAATGAAGTGTGCCCTAAAAATGGATTTTGGGGCAGTATTGTTTTACTGCGTATTACAAGTGATGTTTATTTTCCGTAATAGATTAACCTAAAATTACCGTAATTACATTTGTATAATACCTTTTACTATATTTTTTTTTCTTAAATATTTACCTACTATTTTTCCCAAAAGCTACTAAACGTCGTGATAAATACGGTTTGGCGAGATCGTAAAGAAAAAATAACAAGGTAAGTTGATTAAATAGTAGAGGTAAACCTAGGTTAACTGAAATAATACAAACAAAACAACAAAATGCTACTAAACAGGTCAGTGCAGTCAAAATTTAAGCGTTCATTTTGTAAAGTCATACATTAATCCTTTACAACCATATAAAATAAAAAAAACAAAATACAAAAAGGATAATGTCGACCGTGACAGGACTCGAACCTGCAATCTTCGGATCCGAAGTCCGACGCCTTATCCATTAGGCCACACGGTCGCTGAATGAACTAGCGAAATACGCCAACCGATGCCGTAGCGCGAGCCTCCGCGCATGATGTCACGGGTGACGTCACAAGGTCGTTCACCTTCAGTTAGCACATTTTCGCACAGTGAAAATGTTAGATAATAGGCATGTTTTAGTAATTAGTTAAGTGGTTGTCGCGGTTAGAGGTATTAGATTTATTATTATGATAGTATGAGGTATTATTATTTAGTATGTGATTCCTACTGTTATTAGTAACATAATGGGTATTATATGATCATTTACGGCCTTTAAGCATGCACATTATACCACTAAATATGAAACCTGTGATGTAGATTTTTATCCTGTGACAACGGCGATCGGTGAGAGAGGGGAGATTATTCAGAGGAGTCAAGATTAACGAGTCCACATAAGTATATATTTGTATGCATATATCGCTGAATGTACGTGTGGATCCATCAATGACCCCGCCCACTGCCGCTCAAGTCTGATGACTTTCTGAGGTATCGTCATCATATCAGCTGATAGACGTCCACTGCTGGACAAAGGCCTCCCTCAAAGTTCTCCACAACGATCGGTCTTGCGCCGCCCTCATCCAATTTCTGCACGCGTATCCTGACCAAATAGTTAATCCTCGGCCTTCCTCTTCCTCTCCTTCCTTCAATTTTCCCCTCCATTATCTTTTGTATTAGATCGTCGTGTCAAACTAAAAAAAAAACTTTTTTTCGGGTACCTCTCGTACACCTAAAGAAGAAAGGGAGGTGAATTTTTTTTTCGTTCCAACACTAGTGTATAGAGTGTCGTTGAATAGGTCGTTTAAAAATAATAGGGGTCTCTAAACATTATTTTTTGATAAAGTCAGTAGTTTTGTAAATTTTCGCTCCGGAAATCCAAAAAATAGCTTACCCTAACTAACTTTTCAACCACGGGTAAAAAAATCATGGAACAATTCATGAAGATGAGGCCTTATAAGTACTCTCAATAAAAACCATATTGAACAAAATCGGTCAAGCCGTTTTTGAGTTACCTATCGCAAAATTTCATAATTTTCTTTAAAATTACGTAAGTGCTTATACACACCTTATAAAACCATTGTTTTAAGCCCGTCTATCGTGAAGGATGGGCAACTACGGAACCCTACACTGAGCGTGGCTCAACATGCTTTTACCCGGGTTTTTTTTTAAATAGGCTGACAGCTCTAATTTGCTCGTCCGTGCTGTTTCCCCAAAGCATAATGCCATAATGAGCCACAGTAAGTGAGTGATGTAGTCTTAGATGGTAAATTCAATTTGAGTTTGATAAGGGGCCTCTGCCTAGTTGCATCAATATCAATCAAATTGGCAACCAAGTTACAGTCGAGTTCGTTTACATCTACACACTTACGAGAACAAAAATATCTGAACACGACCCTATTGTCAGGAGCATAAAGTCGTGTTCAGATATGTTTGTTCTCGTAAGTGTGTAGATATAAATGAACTCGACTGTACCATTCGATATACAGGTGACTTCAAATTATATTATTATTATATTATGTCCCACTGCTGGGCAAAGGCCTTCCCCTCTTTTTCCATCTTTTGCGGTTTTGAGCTGTGTCTGGACAGTCCTTCAAAGATGAGTTCAAGTCATCTTGCCATCGCTTACAACACTGATCGAATACAAATTGGTAATACAAAAAAATAGTGTTTTGCACACAATATCATCCCTAATGTAAACCTCTGTAGGTACTTAGTGTAATGCTTCTAAAATAATCAAAAGTATGTTACTTATTTTATTTTTATGTTTTAAATTATCCCTATATAATAGTCTTGATGCGGTTAGCCTACCACTATGATTTAAAACAAAAAGTACTTCAAATCAACACTTTCCTCTCTGGTAAACGTGTATTGATTACAAATTGTCACATGTCAAAAAAATATATTATTTTTGTATTATTTACATTTTTAAATAAATGCCTCGTCTTTACCCCTACACTTACATTCAAAGAATGGATAATTGTTATATTTTTATTTTACATCGCGAAGTACAGTGCTCAGGAATATTATTTCAGTTAATATCTTGTAAACTTCGATTGACGTTACTAACGTTAAATAACGAGTGACGGATTATGGCAGTTAGCTATTGAATTTGCGGTAACCATTAGGTAATTACTAATTACACATTCGGACTTTAATAATTACCTAATTATTTGTTTAGTTAAAACATTTACGATGGTTAAAAATAGCAAATTTTAAGACTTAATTTTAATTTTTAAGTATATACTCGTAATAAGCAGTGACGATACCTACAGTCAAACTGTGCAATACAGTTTCTTAGGAACTTTTTTATAAGCACGTTTTTATACCCTGTAATAATCACGCTAATATTATAAAGGCGAAAGTTTGTGAGATTTTTTATGTGTTTGTTGATAAATTCTGTTATGAAGCTGACACCCTAGAATACTACTTTGCTACTTTTTATCCCGAAAAAATGTAGTATTCCCGTCGGATGAGCCAGTAACACCGCGAGGCACAGCTAGTAATCTATACTATTATAAAACTAGTTTTGTGTTGAACAGTTTTCTATGGAGAGGGGTCATGATTTCAGGAAAAACCTTAATAGCGTGATCACAGACAACCCCCACTAGACGGAGCATGTAAGGCGACCCGCGCGCACCAACGATATGGTACGGCAGAACATTAAAGTATCAACACGGCGGCCACCGTTTAGTTGCGTTCATGTTTATTTATGATCCATACGTACGTCAACGAAAAAAGAAATTAAATAAATAGCATGGTAAATTGTAATGTTAAGTGGTGTAGAGATACCTCATAAACATGGACGCAACTAAACGGTGGCCGTCGTGTTGGTACTTTAATGTTTTGCCGTACCATATCGTTGGTGCGCGCGGGTCGCCTTACATGTGCCTTACATGCTCCGTCTAGTGGGGGTGGTCTGTGAGCGTGATGCAGGATCGTCAATTGTTTTGTATGGGCGCGCGGCGCCACGCCAGTCTGGCGCCATCTGTTGATCATAATTTCCATTGTCCTCTCATTACGCCGAAACGGCTTGATATAATTTAACCAATTTTGGCACAGGGATAGCAGAACATCCAAAGATGGTTATAGTATACTTTTTATCTGATTTCGGTAAAGAAAAAATACAAGGACGAAGCTCCGGGCACATACTAGTAAATAAATAAAAATTGGACAAGTGCGAGTTCGACTCGCGCATGAAGGGTTCCGTATATATACATATATATATATATATAAAAAAAAAAAATATAATAAAAATAAAATAAAATAAATATTTAAGGAGGGCTCCCATACAACAAACTTGTTATAGATTATATATATATATATATATATATGTATATGTATATATATATATATATATATATATATATATATATATGTTATATATATATATATATATATATATTATATATATATATATATATATATATATATATATATATATAACAAGTTTGTTGTATGGGAGCCCTCCTTAAATATTTATTTTATTTTATTTTTAGTATTTGTTGTTATAGCGGCAATAGAAATACATCATCTGTGAAAATTTCAACTGTCTAGCTATCACCGTTCTTGAGATACAGCCTGGTGACAGACGGACGGACGGACAGCAAAGTCTCAGTAATAGGGTCCCGTTTTTACCCTTTGGGTACGGAACCCTAAAAAATATCTATGCCACTGAGCCACAATGAAATGTTTTGTATTACCAATGAAGTCTAGTTTATTTTCTCAAGTGATGCAACCTGCTCTCTGACCCTACTGCCCTGGTGCGTCATAGCATAACACAAGGACTCCCTGATAACCTAGGGTATCCCGGTCAGAGGAATGTTCCACTTATCTCAACCAGATAGACCATATTTAGAACTACATACGCATACCAACCCACTTTTGTACAATCAACTTTCGAAAGGTCACTTACTTAGATTTCTCTGAAGTTGATTTGAGATTTTTTTTGTTTTATTTTATGCAATTTGGATGACAAAAACTTTTGTAATTCAGTACAATTTTGTAGAACTTCATTTAGAAAACAATCATGTGTTATTGGAGAAAAATACAACCTGGTGGCTGAAAATAAATAAGCAATGATTCCAAGAAATCAAAACAAACGCACTCCAGATGAACTTAGAGACAGGTTAAAGTTAGAACGAGTAAGTCATGCATGAGCTTTACAAATGCAAGGTCAGCCAAAAAAAAAATGTTTTAAATCAGTCATGTACAAAAATACTGATTTTTATAAACTGACATTAAATATCTTTGTAGTGTTTCGTTCGACTTCTTTGATTCAAATAATCAAATTCAAAAGAACGTGGACATTGATTTCAAGCTTACGCTACTTTTACAGTCTTCAGTTTTCAGAGACTTAAGTCTCGAAAAATGTGCTAAAAATCGTTCACTGACGGATGTGCGGTCTACACATAGGCCTAGCGAGCGAAGCGTATCTGTTACAGCTTGGTCTAAAATTATTTCTTGCGTCCGGATATATCTAGCCACTCAATTGCTTCGACTTTTGATTTGGACTCTATTTATATAATAAAATAAGAGCGGTGACAGGTAGCCGTAGTTACCAAAGACAATCTAGTGGCTAGACGATTTCCGGCCGTTCTTGTCTAGACCTAGAGGTCGCATTTCTCAACCAAATCTTGTGAAATAAACAATTTATTTGAATTTAATTTAATTTACAACGAAGTTTCAGTTCCGTTCTTCCGTACATTCCCGTATCCCGTCTCTATGCCGGAAAGTACTAGGCGAGTAGAAACTTCAAAGAGCTTCTTTTGAATTGATCATGATCACAGTATTCCCGGTTAAGGTAAGCATACATGTGCTTCTATTTTGAATCGTATTAAAAAGCACGAGAGTTTAGAATTGTGTGGACGTCGAAAATAAGGATGTAACGTCATTCCATCAAACGATTGGGGTATTTTTCTGGTATTTTGTAACTTTATAACGTTAGTGTAAAGCTCAAATTTCGATGAAACCATGAGGTGTCGTTTCCATTCCCATTTTGATGCTTATTATTGGTGTATGTTGTCCTAGTACACTCCCTTTCTTATTTCGGTTTTAATCGACCGGGATCAACCGGAAATTATCTTTTTTTGGATTACTTGCGTTGGACTTATTTACTTCGACGATTCTAATGTCATTTTGTGCACGATAATTATGTTTAAAAAAATAATGTGCTCTATTTATCTTCAAATCAGAAGGCCCTGGGGCCCCTGATTCGGTCCGTGAACAGGGAGGGACTTTAGGCAAAATTCGACGGATTCAACGTTTATATGAAGATTTATATACATAATATATCCAAATATCGAATTTTAAACGTTTGCGCCTGCGGTGACTTGGGCAATTTGGGCATGTGCAACGCATGAACAGGACTCGTTCGTCCAGGCTGACTATGCTCAATAATTTTTTAGATTCGATAAAGTTGCATTCGAAAAGCGTAACATGTTACGATTTAAAGACTGCGTAAAGCGTGACAAGGATTTGGTATCGAATGTAAATCGTAGAAGGAACCCGCTTTGGACTGCGACGAGTGGAGAAGTATTGTCGCAAAAGGCCGAGAAACCCGCGACTCTTATCATAGCAGAGGACACCTTACGGTAGGCATGATGGTAGTGATTTATTTTCTGAGCATATAGATGTACCTTATTTCAATGTGGACTTGTCCGGATCGCTTCTGCGTGAAGGTGAGGTCGGTGTAGTCGGCCCACACGTTGAATGCCTTGGCCAGCTCGGCGTCCACCTGGGCGCCGTTCAGCCTGGACGGGTACTTCGATATCTTGTATGTCAGGTTCTTCACACGCCACCTGGAGCCTATACGAACAATGCTCCAGTGAAACTAACGCTTGATGATACAACACGTATGACAGCTCAAACATTAATTATAATTAAGTATCGCAATATTAACGAATATATATCATTAAATTTCAACATTACATAACATTAAATACCAGCGCAAATAGCAACACATTCTGATATATATTTGTGAACGTGAACATCATTAACAATAGAATAGCTGAGGTAAAATATATCAAAAAGCGTGCAAAAAATCACAATCGCGATACTAAGTAATGTCTCCTCCGCGGCGGGGCCCCACTTGACGTGTGGAAAATGTGGACGTGTATATCGCTCCCAGATAGAGTTCCATAGTCACGAGAGGCGTTGTCTCACGCATACAGACATAAATCATCATCTGTCAAGATGTATGAGGCCTGAGAATGATGATGATAAAATACTCGAATAGTAAAATCAATATGCAAGGTCGAGGCATCACTCTATGAATGTTGGCTAGTATAATTAGAAATATATATGAGAACCATTGTTAGTGCTTATAACATTTGAGGGTTGGCCTCGATTTCGCTGATATCCTATTATCAGATCCCATTGTGACAATGGGATCACCGCAGGAGTTTTCAACAAAAAAGGATTTTAAGAATCTGTGCACAATTGGCGAAAAAAATCGGTGGATTAAAAAAGAAAACAAACACAGAACCACTTTTTCAGAGCCGGACTTAGACGGCCAGGGCCCCCAGGTATTTAGCTATTGGGGCCCCCTCTCTCGATAAAAGGAGAACATAAGTCTGGTGGAAGTCTTGATTCTAGGATTGGGGCCCTAGGCCCGGGCCTTGTGGGCCTAAGGCAAACGGCACTGCACTTTTTGAAGTTTGTTAATTACTGCAAATCCGGTTTTCTTTCACAAAAATGTCATTGATAGAGCTACTATATGAACTATATAATATATTAACGATAACTTTATCAGTACTACGTTGGCTGCTGCAAAGGTCATGTTGTTGTAGGAATATTTTTATCTCTGTGGCGCCATCTAGTGACTATTAATAATTTATAGAGCGTTGAACTTGATCACTTCGTTATCAAAGTTATTAGCGTGTATTTATATAATTACCTAATTATTAAAGTTGTGTCGCGTGTCGTCGTTAACCCGGTCACACTTAAGATCATGCAATGTCATACAAAAAACGTTTTATTACGTTGTAGTGATGATTTGATGATACGTTTTGATTATGTAACTAAGTAAACGTGTTGTATAGATTCATTCACAAAAGTTGGCACGCAATAAATGAATTCAATGTGAAATAATAATTAAAAAATATAGAAAAAATGTGGGATGAATTTGCATTTTAAGATAAAGATATTGAGTTTTGGTTGATAAAATAAATGTGAATCCCGTAATGACAAATGGTTGGTACGTTTTTAGTTTTTAAAAGTTTATTAAATTATTAAAGAACTTGTAGAGAAGGATACCAATACTAATTCACTAATGGAGTCATATTATTTAAGATCTAGTGTTTACTCCTTACGTTATAGTAAAATGAGGCAGAATTCGGCATCATAGCGTTAAAAAGCGTGGGTCACTTATTTCCCGAACACTTAATGACTTTGATTTTCTTCGAGACGTTAATTGCACCGCCCACAATTAATCTGCTTTGCCCGAAGGTTGAGTGGTAAAGAATGCCTCATGGCATTAAGTCCGCCTTTTGTACGATAAGTTTTCTTTTGTGCAATAAAGATTTAATAAATAAATTAATTCTCTTTTTTTAACCCCCGACAAAAAAGAGTAACAGTAGGTAGAGTATTCTGTGTATTTGTGTATCTGTGTGTCTGTCTGTGGCATCGTAGAGTGGACCAATTCGAGTCCGTTTTTTTTTTGATCGAAAGACTTGTCCGTGGGAGATGGTTCTCAGCTATGTTTGGTGAAAATAGGACCAGTAGTTTCCAAGGTTAGCTTTACTTGGAACAAGTGACAAGATAAGAATTCAAAATTTTGTAGTTGTGTTCTGTTTTAGTAGCATTTTCTATATCACTTATAGCGAGAAGATCTTATGATGACCAGCAACTTGTGGTCGGTGGTGGTGGAATTTTTAATTTAGGTTATTTTATTGGGATCGAATGTCCCAATTCACGCGATTTAGACATGAACGAGCGACCACAGAGAGAAAGAGATTGATGATATATCAGAAACTTTTTGTCTAAACATACAAAGGTTTTATTTAAAGTGCGGTATATTATTCCTTCCCGCTCTTTGTAACTTCACATGTGAAGATTTGTATCTTCTCGGACATTCGTCCTTTATATTGAAAATCTAACAACTAGAGGAAAGCTATCCACAAAGTAATTAAACCACAGAGTGAGATAGCAAACACACGAGTACCTTTACACGGAAGATGGCAATCGTCCAATTTTCCTGACGGTATCTTATCAGTGCATTGAGGTCGTTCCTGCTGATAACTGCCTGTAATAATTCAACAATTAGGGCAAGGGCAAGTAAACAAATTGCAATCGGCTTATAAATAACCAACCTCAACATCTCCTTCATACCTACTTATTATAAAATGCTGGAATTGAATTGAAAATCAGTTTCAATCAATGGAGAGGAGTCATTGTATCAGGAAAAGAGTGCGATGCAGGATTTTTATGGCTCGACTAAAATCGGAGAGGTTCCTATCGCGTAATGTGCGAGCGAGACAGGTAAATAAACCCGCAGACCATTTATTTCATCAACTCACGGACGTAGCTTTCTCTTTAAGGCTTCAAATTAATTAATTACCTCATTAACACCTTACCTGTGATCTCTACTAAGGTACCAGGAGCACATAAAAGCTTGAGGCTTGTAGCGCTCACCTACGTTCAACGCAGGTAGCCGAGGGCTCCCATCACCCCGAGGAGGCTATAATGTATTTATGTAAGCCTGCGGGGCTCAAGTCTTGCCACGACTTTGCTTGTCAGCACCACCTGTCTAGAGAAAGTGACTACCTACTAGTATTTTGTTGCGCGATAAAGAGTCGAGTGTCCCAGTTATGCTAGATTTGGTCAAAACAAGGCTTTGTTTATAGCAGCAAATCTATGATGGTCGCATAATGTTACGCGATAATTGCGACATTGCAAATAAAACGATATTATGAGAATTCTGAAAACAAAATTCAAATAATACCTACAATTTGCGTTTCGTTTAAAATTAAAAAATATATATATATATTAAAATAATAACAATGATAATATAAAAAAAAAAAGAAAAAAAAAATTTTTCATGACATATTATGAGCACTTTTTGTTCAAATAACTAGGTACCTACAGATACTGTAGAATTTAACATTAGTCGATCGTCATCCCCGTTTATACACTTGGATTGATCAAGCTCGAGTTGGACACACCCAAGGCTCTTATTTAGTCGAGCGGTGCAATATCTTATCACGTTGCACTCTGATTGGCTGCAAGTGAAGCGTAAAGCTTTGAGCTTGCAGCAATAACAGCTATCTCTTTTATTCTGTGATATCGGCTCTTTTGGAGATAAGTTTGTTTTGTTTCCTAAGCAGTAGGGCGTAACGGGAGCAGTGGGCAAAGTAGGATTTATTAAGATCAACATTATGCGGTATATCGTAAACGACCACCAGCTATCGACTCTTTTGGAGATAATTTGTTTTGACTCATTGTTATAACATAAATGAGCGCCTCAAAGTAGTTTATGGCCTTATTTTAAAACCTGAATTATTAAATTCATGTAAACAATACAAAACATCTTGGTGAGACAGGGATGGAAAGAGGTGTAAGTAAGAATAAAACAGGTAAAAAGCGAGCGCATCCCTAAATTCTTTGTTAACACCTTACCTGTGACCCCCGTGGAGGTACCAGGAGTTTATAAAAAAGAGGGGCTTGCTGGCTCACCTTGTAACGCTACAGGTAAACCACGGTGGGCTCCCTTCACCCCAGTTGGCGTTCTGCATGCGTTTGAATGTGGGGTAGGTTTGCTTGTAATAAAATAATAACTTCATTTTTGTTAACGTGAGAAGAAACTCGCGCTTATTATATATACTTAAAACTGAGGTTTGAGTCGACTGTGTCTATAACTTAATAATATTAATCATAGTTTCCATTATCTATCCGTGAGAATTCGGGTTTGGGTGAAAGCTGCGAGGTTCATCTGGATCGCGTAAGACTTTAAGAGCAACAATTACCAAGCTGTACTATAATAATTAGCAAGCGAAGCACCAAAGGAACTGTCACCCTGAAAATTAACTTTTCAAAGACGCATTATTATTTGCTCGGTGCTTTGTAATTTCCATTCACGGAGTTTTATATACTCCCTCCTACATTATAATGGTCTGTCTCTTTTAGAGGTACCTATTAAAGACCTAGCAGCTTCTAATTAAACCTCATTAACACCTTACCTGTGTCCCCCGCGGAGGTACCAGGGCTACATAAACGCGAGAGGCTTGTAGTGCACACCTTCGATCCACGCCACAGGTAGACAAGGGCCCAGTTCACCCCGAGGAGCTATTCCGAAGTTCACAAATCGAACTCAGTATGGTGCCGTCGCGCTCATTTAAATATTGCTTAACTGGTGAGCGAAAGGGACTAAACACGAACCTTGAATTACGTTTGGAGGAGGCCTCGGAATGGAAAAAGGGACAGTTGCATTATTATAGCGTGGGGTAGGTTCATTTTATTACTTTGTTTTGTTAATCTGTGAGGTATTGTTTTGATCTATGATCGTTTGGTTTGGTACTGTATCTTTAAATGCAATGCCACCAAACTTTGGTGGCATTGTTTTACATAGAAAACTACCGCGGGTCTCAGACATATTATAATACTTACGTACCGATTCGAAACATGTCGAGCGATATTCGACTTCTATGACGTGAGACCCGTCTATGTATGTATTTTAAGAGGACTTGTAGTTGTAATAAACTAATAAATAAATAAATAAAAACAAATCATGTGTCAGACGACGCGTATGCGAAGCATCAAGCGTGACGTATATGACAATACAACACCTGAAGTAAATTTTCCATAAATCAGCTCTAATTCGACCAGGTATTGTGATATCTCCAATTGAGCAATATCTAGAGTGCATCATATAAGGGACATTTATATTAGATTTTTACTATTCGCGCTGCAATCGTCTCTAGCAATATGGCGTAGCGTGGGACAGTCTGTGGTAAAATCAGGGCAGATTTATTTTATTTTATTTATTTATTAGGTTTGCCAACAGGTACAATACTATATTAGAATAGAATACTCTTTATTGCACAACTCAAGAAGAAAGAAATACAAATACAAATGACACTTAACATTACAATAGAGGCAAACAATAGGCGATCTTATCGGTAAAAAGCGATCTCTTCCAGACAACCTTTGGGTAGCGGATTAATATAAATGAAATGAGATGAGTAGGCGATGCAAAAAGTAATCAAGAAAACTACTGAAAAATTATTAAAATCTACTAAAACCTACAATAATATATATTGATACATAAACATACATAAAAATATACATAAATGAACATAAGAATAAATATATACTCATATATAAACTTACTTAAACTATATTACCTACATACAAAAAAAAACAAATGCAGGTACGAAACATATAAGTATTTACCCAATTACAGGCAAACACAACATGCGTTATGAACAAAAATTCACTTACGTTAATAACTGACTTTATTTAGCTTTCTTGACAATAGACTAGATTTCCTAAAATGGGCAAAACGATGGAAATCGGGGTTTTATGGACGCCACGCCATTCATATTTAATGAGACTTCTTTAAGAGGAAATACCATTGCTATTTTTTCCATACAACCAATTTACGAAATTTAACGAACTAATTGAGAAGGAAATGTCGGCCCATTTCGATTTTTGCGCAAAGCATTATAGAATTTGTATGCTCGTCGTCTAGTCCAACACAGAGCATTTCTTTCCCATTTAGTTCCAAAAAATTCGTAAAGATTGCTTAAGTTTTAGAGGAGGAAACATACCAGAACGAAACCTCTATTTCTATGAAAACATGAGTCGTGGTATTTCCTCTTAAAGGTAAATGGAGGACTCAATAAATAAATAAATATTAAGGGACAATCATACATAAATCGAACTAGTCCCAAACTAAGCAAAGCTTGTACTATGGGTACTATACTATATACATATATATAACATCCATGACCCAGGAATAAACATTCGAGTTCATCACACAAATATTTGCCCCGACCGGGATTCGAACCCAGGACCGCCGGCTCGGTAGGCAGGTGTCTACAAACCGAGCCAACCGCGTCGTCAATGACAGTAAACATAACGTGGCAAGATCTCGAACACATATCATTAGAAACGCCGAATTTCGCCCTATCTGACGCAACATCCACATTATTATGGCGTTGTAATAATATACAATATTAGTAGATGATCATTGTATGTATGACCTTGCGAACCCTTCAATTACCAACTTATCGCTGTATGTACGATCTTCTATATTATCATAAAGTTGATAAATGGAATGTCTGAAGGAAGGTATTTTAGTAAGTAAGTGATTATAGCATACTGTATGGACGACCTTGCGAACCCATCAATTATTTAATCGCTGAATTTATGAACGTAACCGAATAATACTTGAAACAAGAATATAACTATTTTACGTTTACAATTTGAGTATACATATGGTAGTCGATTAGACCTGGTCTACATAGACGATAGTATATAAAATATAAATATGTCGCAGTCGGATTGCATAATCCGCCGTATTACATTACGGGTAGCCGTTATCAAATACAGGGCCGTTTAGAAATGCGGCGGTTCAACGATTAGCCAGATTGTCATTGCGATACGTTCTTTAATATGGCCGTAAGAAGCGCCAGAACATGCCCGCTAGCAGTAAAGTAGGTTAGGTTAGGTTAGGATTGCGACCACAACAGCGCGCGAGCCGAGCGAGCGAAGCAAGCGTACCGCGGTAGCGGTCGGCGGAGCGCCAGAACCGAACTGGAGGCGGCTTATGATTCGCTGTATTACATATACATTACGGCTAGCCGTGTTGAATATTGTATGGCGTCGAATGGGTGCGTCCCATATTATATACAAACTTTTGGTATCATTACAATTTATAAACATACAAAATATATAATGCACGATATATACCATAATTTCATGAAATATAAGGCTTGATAGGTATAACATTCGATTCATATAATATCATATGTTATAATGGTTATTTTGTCTAATAATTTTAGATATAATATGTATTTTGTATAACAATTATGACTTAGAATATAATATCATTTGAAATATCTATCATATTAAAATAATATTATATGACATAATTGACATATACATATTAAAGGTTAACTGGAAGAGATTCCTTAAACGGATAAGTTCGCCTTTGTACATGTATTTCTTTTGTTTTAATGTATTTCTGTTTTTGTGTACAATAAAGTGTTTACATACATACATATTAAAATAAAATTATAGTAGGTACCATTTTATAGGGAACATCCAAATACTACTTGGCTTACGATTCCTAACATTACCCTTTTTCACCTTAAGGCAGATCCGACTTGGCATAGGTTAGGTACGACGACAAGCGAAGCGAGGAGGAGTGTTAGGTTGAACTATGACCCTAATGAGCGAGCGAAGCGAGCGAGCCCCGCAGGTCCGACTTGGCTTACGATTCCTAAGATTACTTATTTTACCTTAAGGCAGATCTGACTTTGCTTAGGTTAGGTATAGTAAAAATTATCTAAGCTAAGCTAATACACTTAAGAACTGAATACCATTGAACAAACCACAACTGGTAAACCACATATTAAGATAACGAGCTCGTAGTAAAAGCAGATTGTAACCACCTTGGAAGGTTAATATAGATTATCGACTCTATTTCCTTCGACATTAGACTACAAAATGCACTAACAGAATAATGGTGATCATAACTTTTTTGGAATTTTACAACCGTCCGACTCTTCACAAGAACGTATTCTCTTGAAAAAGGACTATGAACTCTCGTCAACAAACATTTTAAACCTATTCAACAAGGAATAAGGTTGAAAATTCAATATCCACGCAATGTAGTTCTAACCTTTTTTTGTAAGTAACTGGTTGGCGCTTACGAGAACAAAAGCAGATAGGATTGTATTAGACACAATACCACTATGAATGCAGGTAAGTGGATTAGCTTAGCTTAGATAATTTGTACTATACGACGAGCGAAGCGAGGAGGAGTGTTAGGTTGAACTATGACTCTAACGAGCGAGCGAAGCGAGCGAGCCGCGCAGGTCCAACGTGACTTACGATTTCTAACATTACTTCGATGCTTCAATTGCTTCGATGTTTCGAGTAAATGTATATTATATGTGTAATAATAATTAAGTGTTTTAAATGTTATAGATGATTATACACAATGTCATTATACCTACAGTTCATTATATACTATGAAAATATGCATTTTATTGTTATACGTTTCGATCAGTATACAAATTGAATATTATACCTACCAATTAAATTTATTCCAATTGAGCCTATGTCTAATCATGAGTGTTATATCTATTGTTTATATATGTTCTATTACTTACCCGCTTTGAATAGGTACATGCCGGCGGATTTTCATTCAGCCGCATTCAATCCGGCTAATCGTTGAACCGCCGCATTTCAAAACGGCCCTGTTTTTGATAACAGCTAGCCGTAACGGCAGATTATACAATCCAACTGCGACATAATATTATATACATTATAACATCTTTAAGAAATTTAGTTTTTCACATTTGTATTTCCTTATTCACTCCGACGCATAGGGACCTTAATACCTGTCTGAAATATGACTCCTGACAAAATACCATACATATTCGCATCTTGGAATACCCAAGTGTTGGAATGGATTCAAAGGAATCGCGGCACGTGGACTATTGAAGTTTCAATGATCCTAATGTACGCGTGAATCATAATTTTACTCAACATCGTTGCTGTGAGGTTACGAACTTGAAGCTCGATACAGACGTCGAATACTCGTTAAATGTGTAGCTATACCGAGTGTCCCAAGACTATGGGACATCAAGGGAAAGTACCTTAAATATCGTAGATAGGATATTTTGCTGAAAGAAGACTTTATGTTATTTTTAAAAGTTATAGATTCTGCATTTAAATGTTACCTGGGCCAACGTATTTTTTTCTTTTCATTTTAAAACAAAAACAATAAAACGTCTATTATTCGTTTATTTTAAAATAGTATTCATAAAAATTGCACAATCAATATTTTTCCCATATTCGTCGGTATAAAATATTGCCGTCTAGATGAAAATATCCACTTTATCAGACATGATATCGAACCTTTATATAGGAATCGAGAATATTCAATGAGCACGTGTATGAATATATTTATATATATACATGTTTTTATCAATATCAAATCTCTATCAACGTGCCCCGAGTTAGCACAGGTATGAGTCAATGAGTTAACGTGAACATACTCGCTAGCGACAGCGTAAACGATTTGTATGGAGAATGGTAAGGGCACTGAATCACACATTATTGTTTCCCCATCGTTTCGACAAATTTTCATTTGTCCGGAAGACATTTTTTCCAAAATTTTTACTTTTACAGAATAATTCTAACTTGACCCAACGGGTTCTTTAAATTGATGTTTATAAAATCCTGAAAATATTTAGGGCTTCATAAAAAAAATACTTTCAAACAAATGAAAATTTGGCGCAACATTACAGATGAACAATGTCTTGGAGTTAAAATAGGATGACTTTTAACTCGCTTCAAATGCAAAATCCGAGAACCATCTTTAATCTCTAGATTGCATGCTCTAGTTACGGCCATTTTAAAACCAAATAAAGTGTAGCCTTCAATTGATGGCGGAGGTCGAGACGAGGGCGCCCATGCGTCTTGGAGTGACGCTTCAGGGATGAAATGACCGCCTAACACACCGCCACTATTGAAACAAGTATATACCAATTGATAAATTTACTAGCGACCCGCCCTGGCTTCGCACGGGTGCAATGCTGATAAATTATGCGTGTATTATACCCATAAACCTTCCTCTTGAATTACTCACACAAGAAAACGAATACGTCGTTGCGTAGTTTTAAATATCTATGCATACATAGGGACAGACAGACAGACAGACAACAGGAAGCGACTGTACTATACTGTGTAGTTATTGCGTGGCAACAAAATGTAAACTCATATTGACATATTAGAATAAAGTTATAGTTAGGTTGCCCTAAATTTACATTTCTATAACTACCAAGCCCAACAATCAAATAATTATAGAACATATATTTTAATACTTACTATGAAACAACTAAAAGTATTATAGGTTATTATTCATAGAGTAACATATTATTACAAACTTCAATTAACTTAAATTGTGAGTGAGATCTGTACCTTAACTAATGAAATATATTATATATACAGTGTTAAACTTGTTGAGACTTAAATGAAATATTTCAAGGTCGCTACTAATTTTATTGTAGGAGGTACACATACGACATATAATGAGTCAGTAGGGAGAAGTCCCAAACTATAAGAGATAGGGAAATCTGTTCTTAGGAACCATGGCGTCGATTTTAGATTTAATAAAAACTGCATTTTTTTTACAAATCTCATACATAATCTCATACACAACTCGGTCAAAACCGATGTAAAGAATGTTATGATATACGATATGCTATAACTTACAGAATTTTAACCAGATTCTATTACCAGGCAAGGTGTGCTGAAGACGGCCCAGAGCAGAGCACGATGCCCAATACGCTGGTCGGACCAAATACGCTCTACCCTCAAGACCTGTATTTACGGAGCCATCCATGCAGCCCAGGATAGTAAGCTGGCGCAAAATAGTCCACGAGAAAGTTATTCAGAGAGGCCAGGACCAGCATTGAGGATATCGTCTGAAGGAGGAGGAGTATTACCGGTTATGTAGGTACGACATTCATAATTTTTTTTTATGCAATATCATTACATCTAAATTCGACTAAATAGTAGTTTAGTTTCAATTGTTTTCGATTCTCTTAAGGAGCACAATAGCATAGACTTGCGTTTGAGTTTGTAGTTGTTACAAACTGATAATTTGAGACGATGGTGCCTAACATAAGGTTCTTCTATACGCTATCTTTACGTTATATACAGGGTGGAACAAATCGAGGGACATTTAAGCAAACAGGGAATTGTTCAGACAGAGTAGGTACTTCATTTTTCATCAATGAACTATGTAAGTATTTCTATCCATTTTTGAGATACAGTTTGTTAAACATTAGTGTAAAAATCTACACATATCAACCCTAGCGCTTATGAACATCGCTTAAGTAAAACACAGGTGTCATTTAGAATTTAAATAAAACCTTTAAATGAGTAGGGTTGTCACTGATATAAATTACTTTTTTTACTTTTAAATCCAGCTTTAGAATTATAATAGGTCCATTGTAGATCACTCAGTTGACACTATCCGGTCAGCCCAGTCTTTAGAAATGTGCCACCTACGATGCCACCCCTAAGGCATATAAAAGAAGAAGGCTGCTTGAAAGATTCAGTGGCTTGCGTATCAGTTCGGTGGTCTAATAGGTAAGACGACCGAGTTGGCATGGAAAGCCAACGCTGGGTCGAATCCCGCACAAATCATTATATTTTAAAAAAAATTGCTTCAATATAAACATTTAATTGGAGCAAAGTTAATGGAAAAATGATAAAGGGTACAGGGAAACCTTGGTTCAATAAATAGCGTTATTACAAGACCTGACTTAAATTTATTTGCTTCTCTTTTGATCTCCCAATACTTTCTTTGATGAGTTTCGTCTAAAGCAGACAATGATTTCTTAATACTAATTAAATATAGCTAGCTCTCTTTGTTAGCTTTTATGTAAAATGTTCATTTACTGAGTACTTAATAAAAGTCTAAACGTTTACTGATGATACTAATTTGACGGAGCTTTGCGATGCGAGTATTTTAAAGGTAATATATGAGTCATTTTCGAAATACATGAACATAGTTAAGGGCTTTAATTAAAATAAAACTTAATTGATTCCTTTGTGTAACGATAGTTACCAATATAATTTGTATGAGTAACTTTCGTAATACAAAAGAAGCGATCGTTATTTTGTTTTCATTAAGCCTTTAACAATGTACACGTTTTTTGAAAATTACTCATATATCGGTGTTATAACGGCATTATTCACGACTAAAAAGTCACCCATAATACAGAAAATAATCAGTTTATGACGAAAATTTTATAAATATTAATAATAACTAACTTAAGATTTTAAATGAATAAAGGAGATAATAATAATAATAACATGAGGAGATAAGAATAACATTTTTCTATTGCAATAACCCAAATAAAGAGTCCACCCTCATTCCATTTTAATAGCCTGGTTTTTTCTTTTCCATAACAATGCAATAGTTCCATCACCTGCTGGGACTTGTTCATGGATGTATCATCTTATTGATATGATCAGCAACGGGTCCCAGCAGGGCCACAGCCAAAGCAAATTTCTCCAAGGGGCCTCTACGTGTTGGATCCATATCCCCACGCAAGCCTTCCAAAAGACCGGGACGTATGAGCCCCAGACTATGAGACGAGATACAAATAATAATAAAATAATAATAAATATCAGACAACCTCACACAAATCGATCTAGTCACAAATTAAGCTCAAGAAGACTTGTGTTATGGGTTCTAGACGACGATGTACGTACTTATATAGATAAATGTATAGTTAAATACATAGAACAACCATGACCCAAGCACACATATTCCAGTTCATCACTCAAATATTTGCCCTGGCCGGGATTCGAACCCGGGACCGCCGGCTCAGTAAGCAGGTATCTACAAACCGAGCCAAACGCTTCGTCAAGCCATGTTAAATAAATAAATGCATAAATGTTTGTTCATTGTAAGATTAATATTAAAGTCAGCTATTTGCATCGGAAATAGGTATATAATTTTTTACCTTTGGAGTTGTGTTGTATCGAGCGCTGAACGAGCAAGCATTGAGTGACATTAAGACGATATATCAATGCTCGTCTTTCCATACTATCAGTATACATTAAATTTGCACCTGGTAACTATGGCGTCGCATTTTTTTTTTTTATGTCATAGGGGGCTAACGAGCAAACGTATCGCCTGATGGAAAGCGATTACCGTCGCCCATAAACACCTGCAACACCAGAGGAGTCACAAGTGCTTGCCTACCCGGAGGACGAAGATAGAATGCCTCTATGCTAGTAATTTCACCGGCTATCTTACCCCCACACCGGAACACAACAATGCGAACATTGCTGTTTGGCGGTGGGTTTGCAGGCAAGCATACAAATGAGGTCCAAACTTAACGTAACCGGGTTATACAAATCGAGGCTTCGTTCTCGTCTGTTTCCTCGTCCAAAACCTGACCAATCTTTACGAAATTCTAGGAACTAACTGGGAAAAAAATGTTCCGTGTCGGAATGTTTCGATTTTAGCGTTTATTATAAAGGATGGTCCATTTCTAAAGACTGTGCTGACAGGATAGTGACATCTGAGTGATCTACAATCGACCTATTATAATTGTGATGCTGGATTTGAAAGTAAAAAAATGTCATCAAAATGAAATATTTTAATATCAGTGACAACCCTACTAATTAAAAAGGCTTTATTTACATTTTAAATTGACACCTGTCTCTTAAGCAATGTTCAAAAGATTTGATAAGTGCAGATTGTTACACTAATGTTTAACAAAATGTATCTCAAAAATGGATAGAAATATTTACATAGTTTTCCCTGTTTGCTTAAAAGTCCGTCGATCTGTTCCACCCTGTATACATGTCGCGCGACTCAGCATCACTTGTCTTTATTGTACAGAATTGACAGGAAAGTGACAGTATTTGTCCCGTGACAAAGAATCGCGTGTCACAGTTAAGCTAGACGTGCAGAACGTCTGGGTGAGACGGCGCAGTCGTTGATGGCGTCTATAGGTTTTGACTACAAAGGGGTAGTATTATTTAATACCTTATTAAAACCAAGCGGGAATTAATCGCGTACAGAAAAGTCTTTATTTAAATACATCGACGTTTCGTGCAACGGTCTCGAATGGTGACCATAAACCCACCCATAACAATAAAATATCCTTAGAAGCTGTAGTGTTCACTAGGATTTCCTATTGGGATACTTCAATAAAAAAATGGTTGCCTGTAAAGTCTGTTTTACGGGCGAAGGAAGATTTTACGTGACAACGTCTTTTTCTCGTCTTTTAACCGACGGAACAAACATCATATATTTGACAGGTAAGTACGAACAGTTTGTATTTGTATGGGAATATAAAATTATCGTTTTTATTATTTTCCACTCATTTATTCAATATTTTCTCACCGTTTAAGCCTTCCCTTGACTTCCACGAATATTTCAATACTAAAATTAGCCAAATCGGTTCAGCCGCTCTCGAGTTTTAGCGGGACATAAACATCGTAACGTGAGCGGGCGTTACACTTTTTCATGAGTGACTCCGAGCGCAACCTAATTTAAGACGTTGTCACGTCAAAACTTCATCTGTGAATAAAACACATTAATCGGGCTTTCTTCGGGCTCACGGTCCGTCCGTTACCGGTGACGTCTGTCAATGTAATGACTGTAGCTGGCGGTTCAAAGGTACATGTCTATACACTAGAGAAGGGATAGTCACTGATGTCAATATAGACGGGTCGGCAACGCGCGTGTGACTCTCCTGGCGTCGCAAGCGTCCATAGGCGGCGGTAACTGCTTAACATCAGGCGGGCCGCTTCCTTATTTGCCACCGTAGTAGTATAAAAAAAAATCTTTAAATTATTGGTCAATGCTTGGCATTTTTTTTTTAATTTGTACTGCGGTGTGATAGGCGGCCTCTAGTCATAATACTGACAAGTCAAGTCTCGACCATGAAGACAAGGCGTCAGTGAAACTTTACAATGGGAAAACATGGTGTAGGTCGTTCCATGGTTTTATAGACAAATTACCGTTAGTCTTGTTTTATAAGTAATAATGGGAGACTGATCTTATATTGATACTAGAAGTTCTACAAGGCCTGCAAACTTCGTTTAAACAGAAGAAAGAAAGAAAAGGTTTAGACTTATTTGGTTCTCCGCAGTTGGGTAAAAAATATTTTAAAGCCTGACCAGAAATATATGAGGATGCGCCATATTGCGGAATTTCACTGTAACTAAATTCTTACACTGGCAATCATTTTATGATGGTTTGTCAACAATGTGAATGTCATTCGTGGTGATTTCTTTATATGACAAATATTTAAAAATATCCAAAGAAAATGCCGAAAGCCATTCACAGTAAGGAACGTAATATTATAAAAAAAGTGTACACGTGTTTACTACTTCAAAAACAGTCAGGAAAAGCGTGAATTCTATTAAGAGGCCTTATTCCTTTTAAAATGCTGATTGTTTTGTCATTTTTCTCTATGATCAAACATGTTTCTTAACATATTATTGATGTTACTACCTAGAACAGGGCTATTGCGATTTATCGGTATATATTTGAAACCTACAGTTTGAAGTTTTCATTGATAATTTTTGTTCGAAAAACTACTCGAAATTGACAAAATTCACGTGGAAAATTCGTTTTTTCAACTTATTTTCGACTGCACGCAATGAAAGCATGAAATAGCTACGTTACTACCTAGAACTCGGGAAAAAGTATTATTCACTTCAAAAAGTTGGTTAAAATTATCAATATATTCGTCATAATATGAAAAAAATAAATTTTAAAAGGAATAAGGCCTCTTAAATGAAATTACGAGGTTAAAATAGTGGAACTGACACGTATTTAGATTTAGATTTATTTATTTATTTCATAATATAAAATGTCAGTATAAATTACGCTAAGACAATTTACATGCATTTATACTATGATCGTCATAAAGATAAAAATTAGACAATATAATAATAGTAAAAAACATAACAATTGATTGTAACATAAGATATTTACATGTCATAATCGTAAAAACTGCATTAATGTGGTAACAATATAAGAATACCTCCTTAAGGGATTGTCAAAAATTCTAAAAATACCTACCAACTACCAACAATATTTATACACGGTGCGAAACAACAATATTAAAACTAATGTCATTATAGTGTGGTTGTGATTGGTTGCAAAATTGTTGCCATATAAATCTTATAAATAGCGCCCTCTTGACAATCCTCATATATTTTTGGTCAGGCTTTACAATAGTTTATATAACCAATTTTTTGTTTACCCGTAAACAAATAATAGTTTAAGTCAGTCCAGCCGTTTAGGCGATTAAAAATCGTGCTAACTATTCCAGCGTCTTGACTGAAAAAAAAAGGTGATTTGATATGTCAGGAACAGTAAACAAGCCTAGCTCTCTTGTAGCACTAGCGCCACCAATTGAACACCTTTCAATTTCCAATCGTAAATACCTCAATGTTTTAAGCGAACAATTTTGGATACATGAAGATAATGATCCTCCCTTTTACACCATAGTGGTAAGTGGCAACCTTCCATATCATTATAATGCCATGTCATGACATCCAAATCTTTTTGGTTTCCGTTCCACTTATAAACAAGGCGCAACAGAAGACAATTCCATTGCGTCACATACTGTATTGTCCACATGGAGGCATATTACAGTCACTTTGACTGTCATAAATTATAGTTTACAGATGTCATTGTCGTCAACCTGTTAGCTAAACAATAAATAGATAAATATCAGACAACCTCACACAAATCGATCTAGTCCCAAATTAAGCTTAAGAAGCCTTATGTTATGGGTACTAGACAACGATATACATACTTATACGATATATACGTATACTTAAATATATAGAACAACCATGACCCAAGCACAAATATTCGAGTTCATCACACAAATATTTGCCCTGGCCGGGATTCGAACCCGGGACCGCCCGAACCCGTAATGTCTCATTATTTTAATGTGAGTACACTACATTTTTTTTATATTGAACCATTGATAGAAAGTTCAAAGCACAAAAGAAAAAATACGTAACCTGGTAAAAATAATTGTAGTGTCCCCATTAAAATAATGAGACATTACAAAATTTCATAAATTTATAAAAAACAGCGCCCTCTCTCGCTTGCTGGTTCACAGCTGGAAAGTTGTGCGTTAAGATTCATATTAACGTGTTCAAATAGAGGTCGCTAAGGTGTAATTCCTTTCAAATAAACAATTGAAAGATTGACACACAAAGGATAAGGAAAAATTCGAGGGGTTATCTGGCGTTAAGGTGGTGGAGAGGTTATCACGTTGTGCCGGTAATCCAAACGTACCGCCCCTTAACAGTATATTATAACATTAACCATATAGTTACAATGTCGTAATTGTAAACAGTTTCCTTCACAAACTGTAATCGTGAATTTTTCCACGAGTTCAACGGCCTTCATCTTGAACTTTGAAACACAACAATCGGTAACAATTATATTGTTAACGAACAATTACACAATTGTATTGGCTTTTGTTTAAATACCGAATACGGTGTAGGAATAGGCTCATAAATATTCTATAGGTAGAGATGGAAAAAGCGTTCTATTTCCATCACAGTACTCGTTCCAGAACTATAAAAATGCTGAGAAATGTCACTGTGATTTTTCACGCCTTCTAGTCATTTCACATTGGGTAATATTACTTGGTGAAATGTGATCATTCCGTTTAAAACATATTTTTTTCATTTTATGACAAATAATATTGATAATTTCAACCAACTTTTCTGAATAATACTTTTCCCGATTCTAGAAAGTAACATTAGCTATTTCATGCTTTCATTGCGTGCAGTCGAAAATAAGTGGAAAAACCAGTTTTCTGGTACGTTACAGCTTCATTACTTAATGATTACACTCATCAAGCATTTCCTAAACTTCACACACCTGTCATAAAATGATGACAACCTGTCAATCTGTCAATTGTCAGCGTCAGCTGTTAACCTCACTTCTTAGCTGATTATTAGTTATCTGAATTCAGACTTAAACTAATTAATATACAATCGACATTTGAAATAGCAATCTCCGAGGTAGGAGTTTTTAAAAATTATTTACTGTGACTTGACCAAGTTATATTTGCAGTTTCTGTATTTGGTGGCAGCCGTGGTTTAAAAATTCACGTTGACAGTAATTATCTTATTAAAACTTTCGTGAGACATATTTAATTATTTTATTATGTAGTTTACGTGAGTGTAAACCGCATAATACAATAATTAGACTCTAATTGGAAAAATATCAAAGTCAAAATCTAAAAGTAGTAGTTTAGAGACTTGATTGTTTACAATTAGCGACACCGTTAAATTTTTGAACACGGTAGCCACTTAAATCCTCACCCTAGTCATTTCATAATGGAGGTAATAGGTTGCGTCACATAAAGTCGCGTCTAGGTAATGAAAATCAGATTATTTTACTATAGAAATAACCGGTTATAACTGGATTTACTATGGGAAAATAACCGGGTTTGCATTCACTAGTTCACGTCACATAATGCGCAGGCAATATATCTTCCTGAAGTACGACCACTGCAATAAGTTTGACAACTCTCTTTTTATGTGGCGCGACCTATATCTATCCGAATAAATCTGTCAAACCACCATCGCCATATATTCGAAAATTATAAGTCCAAAAAAGGCAAAAAATGCTTCTTTGGATTTAAATAGGTTTTTGTTTGTTTTGTATCTTTCTAGCCTCATTGCACCTAAACAACTAAAGATGAAGATAAAATATAAAAAATGTATTTATTGCACAAACAACTTACAAACAAATACAGTGAAATTTAAATCACAATTATGTGCATAACAGTTAAAGTATACAGAGATCCCAGGGGATCCCGCTGAACTGATTTTTGAACGGATTTTTGCTATTTTTTTACAAGCTTTTATTCAACTTCTAATGTATGTATATACAAAACTACATATGTTTGATCGGTGCATCTCAATTTGAAAGCAAATATCTTTAATCCATTGATCTGAAATTTTTCATACCTACTTAACTTTGGTAACAATACAATAATATGGTACCGTGTAGCTGGTCTGATAATGGAGCCGGAAGGTGGCACTAGAAACTCTGTAATAGGTCAAGCAATCCTACAGAGTTTGGTGTATTTAGAATCGTCTCAGTAAGCAATTGATGGATGTTCAAAAAAGTACAGTCGGCCATAAAAGCTTGAAACAAAAATTTAATTTTTGACAGTTTTTTTTTGATACATGGTCAGCTGGATAACCACAGATATGTATAAGGTCCCTTTTACCTAACTACGGTGAAACGAAAAAAGAGAAATATAACTTTTAGTTTCCTCTCGACCTATGTCGTAGCTGCCTTCTAATAAAATCAATACCAATATCCGATTTTGATAATTATAAAAAAATCCGGCCAAGTGCGCGTGGGACTCGCGTACGAAGGGTTCCGTACCATTATCTGTAAGTTTGTTGTATGGGAGCCCACCTTAAATATTTATTTTATTTTATTTTTAGTATTTGTTGTTATAGCGGCAATAGAAATACATCATCTGTGAAAATCTCAACTGTCTAGCTATCACAGTTCTTGGGATACGGCCTGGTGACAGACGGACGGACGTACAGCGAAGTCTCAGTAATAGGGTCCCGTTTTTACCATTTGGGTACGGAACACTAAAAAACGGTTGAAACTCACGTACAAATTGTCCGTACCAAACTCATATGGAGCTCTTCATCAGGGGCAGCTATCTGTGCTGCTACGCGACTCGCGATTCAATAATATAATTCGATTTTGGTACTATTTCAGCTGCTTTATTAAGTTTGTACTGTAATGGTTAAATCGTGTTACACGCGCCTAAAGGCCGCTTGCGCAGCATTTTGCACGCAAAATGCAGGTCTGTTGCTATTTGCGGATTTATAAAAGTAAGCACATTATATCTAGGGGGCAAATGCGACTTGACAGATATAAAGCCATTTGAGGGAACTCCGTCCGTGATTTCCGTGATATTGCTGATATGACGGTGAAATGGAATTAGACCAATTCAATTACAAATTAGAACTCTACTCTCTAGTTCGTTTTTTTAGAACTAAGACTTCATTTCGTCATAATTGAGTTATACCTAAAAATAAAGAGCCCATTTTTTATAATATTAAAACTTTCGTGAGACATCTTTAAAATATATAAAAATGGTTTAAACTGACGTAAAAATTGTCGTGCCGTTCCTGACAATTTTTACTTTTAAACCGATTTTTAAAAGTAGCCAATTTTTTTTAATATAAAGTCATAAATTAGTATGAGAGACAAAAGTCCGTTTGCCAAGTAGACACGTTCAAGTGTTTTTAGGGTTCCGTAGTCAACTAGGAACCCTTATAGTTTCGCCATGTCCGTCTGTCCGTCCGCGGCTTAGCTCCGTGATCATAAGTGCTAGAAAGCTGAAATTTGATAAGAGTATGTGTATCTATCACGCCGACATAACGGTAAAATAAAAACTAAAAAAAAACTTTTTTACGGGTACCTCCCGTACACCTAAAGTGGGGGTGAATTTTTTTTTCGTTCCAACACTAGCTTTTGGGGTGTCGTTGAATAGGTCTTTTAAAAAAAATAGGGGTCTTCAAACATAATTTTTTGATAAAGTCAGCAGTTTTGTAAATATTCGCTCGGGAAATCCAAAAAATAGTGTCCCCCTCCCTCTAACTTCTCAACCACGGGTCAAAAAATTATGGAAAATCATGAAAATAAGGCCTTATTATTACTTTCAATGAAAACTATATTGAATAAAATCGGTCGAGCCTTTTTTGAGCTATCGCTAAATTTCATAATTTTCTTTAAAATGACGTAAGTGCCGCGCGGTGCTCTTATACTTCGAACGTTATACATATTAGTTAAGTTCCATACTGCATCAAAACATTTCGCTCAATCTGGTGCGTATAATCGATAACTTCCAGGAGAAATTTTTTCTCCTTACTTGTAGCCACGTCAACATTTAAGTAAAATCTATAATTTGAAAAACATAATATAAAGATTCCTGTTTAAGTGGTCCCAGTAAGTATAAAAAATTGTCATGAAAATTGATTTATGTATACTTATAAGACTAATAATTTGACGACGCATTTGGCTCGGTTTGTAGACACCTGCCTACTGAGCCGGCGGTCCCGGCTTCAAATCCCAGCCAGGGCAAATATTTGTGTGATGAACTCGAATTGGTTGTTATATGTATTTAAGTATATATTTATCTATATAAGTACGTATATCGTCGTCTAGTACCCATAACACAAGCCTTCTTGAGCTTAATTTGGGACTAGATCGATTTGTGTGAGGTTGTCCGATATTTATTTATTTATTTTATTTATTTAATTAATCTTCATACCGGAAAACTTACAGCTACCGAAAGTCGATATAACGGTTGGCGCAGTTTGCAGTGCAGCTGCCGGTCCTGGGTTCGAATCCCCGCCAGGACCAATATTTGTGAGATGAACTCGAAAATTTGTTCCTGGGTGGGTGTAAGATTGTCCCTTGATAACAATAAAAAAATATCGGATCATAAAACCTAATTGCTGCACCTGGAATTACTTACCTTCTGGAATTTAATAGTTGCTAAACAAATGTTATCTTTATTGAGTAAAATCTTTGTTTTAATGTATTCTATTTCAGGGTACATCCGGTACATGTCGCAATGAGACAATTATTCCATATATGTACATTAGGGTGGTCCTCTCCTGTATGAAGAAGAAAAGGACATTCAAATTTCTGATTTCAAGTGAATTTTACAAAACAGAGCCCAAAGACTCATGTGATGATAGTTGTCAAAAATGACAGTTTTATAACTTTTCAATTTCAAATTTTAAAAATTACCTCTAAATGTCATCGGATTGATTTGAAAAATGTAAGGACCTCTAAATGTCGTCGGATTGATTTGAAAAGTGGTGAGAATAATTTTATTGGGTTTTGGACAAAAATAAGAACCCTGTGGAGAGAGATCATATTCAAAATCATTTTTTTGGGCTGCCCTAATATACGTACCTACATATATCATAGTGTGTTTCAAACGACAGCTATTTCAATCATAGTAGTTTACTCACTGTCTCTATCACTTTATCACAAATAATTATGTCTTATAGTCATATATTTGTAATGTAAACACAAGTGTAAATGAGACTTAACTACACTTTACACAGTATAAACTCACTGTTTACCTACTAAAAATGCAGAAAAACCTCTAATCTCATGTATAAATAGATTCAATTATGCAACAGTGCAGAAAGTGTCATATTGTGTCATCTTGATCGAGTGAAGTATATAACTTTAGTACCTACCTAGAGCATTCATATAGTGCCCTTACCATGAGTTTACAGTGAGCGTACTCGCTAGCGACAGCGTAAACGATTTCTATGGAGAATTGTAGTTCTACAAAGTAACCGCTAGGGCGCTGTACTATTCTCCATACAAATCGTTTACGTTGTCGCTAGCGAGTACGACGTGCGGTCACGTTAACTCATGGTAAGGGGACAGATTTGCGAGGTAATTCATAATTATTATAGATAATAGTTTTAATATACACCGTGACCGTTAATAACCCGAAAGAATTAAACTAACGATACTAGAGCCTAATTAGAGTATATAAACTTATGTAACATATAGTCCAAAAACTCATAATTGAGGAGATATAAATTATTTAAAACAAATGTAAAGTAAAAAAATCTCCCGTCCAACACACCCTAATTCATGTCATTATGCCAATACTCAAATTTGAACTCGTCAAAAGTGAAACATAGAACCCTGTAATATTGAGACAGCGATAAGTTGACACTTCTTGTCATAGAACAGAAGTCACAACATTCGCCGTCCGTCGTATGATTTCAGAGCGATTCGTGAAGTGTCATGCTCGCTCACTCTTCTTCAACTAAAGACTTGTTCACAAAGAAGTGGGCAATGAATATGGTATAATTTGTACTGAAATAGTAATTTAATTAAGACACATAATTAGACCCATGTTGATATCTGATGTGTATACACCGTGGCCGTTAATAACCCGAAAGATTTAAACCACGTATTTTTGACGACAATACGAGTAAATAATGTTATATCAACATGGGTCTAATTATGTGTCTTAATTAAATTACTATTTCAGTACAAAGAAAATCATATTAACTGCCCGCTTCTTTGTGAACAACTCTTTAGTTGAAGAAGAGTGAGCGAGCATGACACTTCACGAATCGCTCCGAAATCATACGACGGACGGCGAATGCCGTGACTTTTGTTCTATGACGAGAAGTGTCAACTTATCGCTGTCTCAATATTACAGGGTTCCATGTTTCACTTTTGACGAGTTCAAATTTGAGCATTGGCATAATGACATGAATTAGGGTGTGTTAGACGGGAGATTTTTTAACTTTTGATTTTTTTTTAATCCATACTAATATTATAAATGCGAAAGTGTGTCTGTCTGTCTGTCTGTCTGTCTGTCTGTTACCTCTTCACGCTTAAACCGCTGAACCGATTTAGATGAAATTTTTGGTATGGAGATAGTTTGAGACCCGCGAAAGGACATAGGATACTTTTCATCCCGAATAAATTTTGTGTTCCCGTGGGATGAGCGGGTAACACCGCGGGGCACAGCTAGTAATTTATATCTCCTTAATTATGAGTTTTTGGACTATATGTTACATAAGTTTATATACTCTAATTAGGCTCTAGTATCGTTAGCTTAAATCTTTCGGGTTATTAACGGTCACGGTGTATATTATTTGTTAATAATTATAAAAACGGTTTAAACCAGGGACCGGAACCGGTTACCCTAACAAGGGTTTTTGATGAGGTTATTTTAGAAGTTGTTTTTAAAAACCCTTACATATTGTTAACCCTATGATGTGGTTGTTTCAATGATACGGTTACTGTTTTGTTGCAGTTAACGCGGTTACCGGTTACCTTAACTAACCTACCCCGTCCCACTAACCGAGTCTTTAGGGTATTGAACCGAGTTCAAACAAATGTGATCCTTAAGTAATGTGTTATTAGTTCAGTTTTTGAATAGCAGTTATAATAACTACTAACCCTAACTTAATAACCTTAACGTAAGGGTTTTTGAACGAGTTCTAACGAATATGATCCCTAAATTATGTCTTATTAGGTCAGTTTTTGAATAACAGTAACTCAGTAAATTTCTTATCTCTTGCAAGTCATAAACGTATTTGGTTTGCGAGGTTTGTAACAATATGCTATAAAGCGACAATTCAGTCAATATTCAACTTTAAGTCTTTGGTGTAGAAACTTCTTATGTTACCATGGTAGCGTTGCTTAGCTCGAGCGGCGAAAACAATGTGTTGTTTGTTTTTTTTCATATTTCATCTTTGCTTTTGCGGCTTGACAAATAACTGTAAGACGGAAAAAATAAAAGTTATTCGTTTATTTTTGCCGTCACCATTGTTATCACATATTGGTTTATCGCAAAAACAATTAACTATCATTTCCTTCATACCCCGTAATACAGATGAGTATTGTTTCGATAAAAAAAATATAACAATGAATGCGGCATTCAGTTAAGGCACAACTGCATTTTGATTATTCTTAAAACAATAATAAATACCGCGTCTCAGTGTGCAGTAAATGCCAATACCCCGATAACAATAAACTAAAAATAATTCTTAGCATTTCACTCATCCCTTTTCATCTAAGTATAATTATATTTAGGTTGATGTATGTGTCAATAACGAACTTCAAATTATTTTAATCAAATTACACCCTTAAATTGTAAAGATAAGCAATATTAATGATGGTTCTGTGGATATTCTTATTATTCAAATTGATTTGAACAAGAATATTTCTTGTACTCTGTCTTGATTAAATCATGATCCTTTTTTTTTATTAATAGTTAAAAACGTAATAATTATAAAAACATTTAAACATTAAAAAAGTTTTAAGTAATTAATTAAAATGTTATTTGAAATAAAGTTAATTTTGTTATATTATGTATTCTATAACTTTTTTTTTTTAACTATAGAAAGAAATTTTTTTACACACAGACAGATGTCCTTTTGTCCGGATTTCCGGCTGGTCTCGCTTAGGGGTCACATTTCTCAACCGATTTATGAAGTTTTGTGAGGTCTAGGTTAGTTACGAGTAATTATATGAAATATTTGTGTCGATAAAATTATTCGAAACTTGGTTCGAATAATTTTATCGACTTCGATTTGTAAACTAAGAAAAATAAAAAAAAACATCCATTTGGAAGAAAAAAATTAAACAATTTAAATTAATAATCAATGGCATTTATTTGTATATATCAAAAATCCAGTTTACTGTTCTATCAACACACAACCAATTTAAAAATTATCTTTACATTAAAAGTTGTTACAGCAGTAATCAGAAAGTAAATTAACATATTATCATAAAATAAGTTGGCTCACTGAGTGGTCAAAATAAAAAACAAAAGAAAACTTGAAATCAAGCTAGCTTACGCACACAAACCATACATATTGTATTATAAGATATATATATGATTTCTATATATATAACACATATAATAGTCTAAATAAATATGAAATATTAAAATATATACATAGGTACCTTATTAAAATTTCAACAAGGGTCAATATGTTCTGCCAGCATCAACGCGATTTCTATAATAATACCTTTAAAAGTATTTACCATATTATAATCATGCTTATGTTCATAAAATAAAATAAAATTTGGGTGTGTAAATAATTTACTAGAATAGTCATTTTTTTATCAGATAACAAAAATAGTAAGTTTAATTATACTACTAAAACCATAAAAATATCATCATCACAGTTTAACATGCATAATCAGTCTTAATAACTACCTATTCTTAACAATTAATACTTATAACACCTATACATTAAAAACACCATAATAAAAAAAACAATGACATAAATCAGCAATCAAAAAATCAAATCACTTTAAAATTAGACCTTATCAAATATATTACTAAATTATGGATTACTTATTATTTACGTAATTTTGGAAAGCCGTATGATACAATTCTGTCATAAAATTTACACGTGCCCACATGTCCTTCAATTTATCGTCCGGTACATCTTCTAACAATTCCTTGAATTCCGCTAAAATTTCTGTACGTTTTTCATAACCTTCCTTCCTCTCTTGATTTAACTTTGAGTCTGAAATAAAAAAATAATAATACTTAATTTGGCATTTCATTTTAAGTTTAGTAAGTAATTCGTCACTAATATTACATTTATATATTAGAAATGTAAGCGCCGTCCAATAAAGTACAACGTTAAATGCCTATTTTTTGTTAGGAATGCTAAACTGGCAGCTCTAAGGATACCCGAACATTAAAAGTAAATTGGAATAATGCAATATACATATATATATACACGATGATTTTTAATCGGTGATCAGGAGTAGAAAAATATTAATATTTAGCTAAAATTAAACTTAATACGCGTGGTCCCGCGCAATTACCTCACTGTTAAATTAATTAAAAGTTAAAACATAATTAAAACTAATAACCACTAGATACATGGTCATCCTACATAAATTATTGAAGTACGATACCTACGTCAAGTGTCATCGCTTTGGCGGGAAATTTTCTACGACTTTGTTTATGTAATGACAATGACAATGACAAGTTATTACTCAAAAATTGTCATTCCCATTAAATTATTAAAGAGGATGTAAGCAAACCGATACAGATTAGATCGGTGACAAGGAATTTAAGACAAAAATTGGTTTCAAAATAAAAATTATCATAGAAAAATAAAAGTTTGTTTTCATGTAATTACGACTTCAACGTGACCGCCATCAATTACTGAGTTAGAAAAGTTGGTACCTGATCACCGATTAAAAATCATCGTGTATACTTATGATTTTTAGCTAAATGTGCCAACATATTCTGAATAAAATGTATAATAAATGAAAATGCACAAACACACATTTACGAAATGTCATTGTAGTAGATATTCCGAATTTGTATAGTAATTAAATATTATATATTTACATATACATACATTCATTTAAACAAGTTGTCTGAAGTCTGAACGCCTCATTTCATGGCAAAAGGCCGCCATTTATATCTACGTTTTTGTGGAATGCAATGTGCAATTAACTTTAAATAAATAAATATATGTACGTATAGGTATATATATAATTAGAATATGGTTGAAAATAAACAAACATATTGCAGATACTATTAAGGAAAAAATATCAGTTCGAGTACCTTTAAGGTCGATAGTATTTACAAAGACTTAATGTTAAACAAAATTGAAATATCATCATAATAAGAATGCATAACTTACCAGTTTCTGCTGTCTTTTGCCTGTTAAGTTTATTTACAAAGTCACTATATTCCTCGGAAAAGTTGCATGGCAGTGGCAGCAAGCGCTTTTTGTTGTCCATTTTAAAGTTTTTTTTAATATTCGTTATTTTATGGCACCCGTTTTTAACTGACCAGTTGGACGATTTGGAGGATACTGAGTAACTAACGCTTAGCATCCGTGATGCTTCAAAACAATACTAATCCCATCTCTTTCTTACATTTTTTATCTTATCCGTCATTTTTAAACAGCACGTTGCATACTTAAAAATACCATGCTGCAAGTCAAACTCTCTTTTGTTCTTATACGATGGTTTTTACTGTTATCAGGTATAATGCTGGTAACGCAGCAAAGTTGCCGATCGTTCTTCGATAAGAAAAAACTTTAGTATGAAAATTATAGTTATTTATTATTAGATGTTATTACTTTTTTATTAGCAGAACAATCACATCAAATTATCAACTAATTAACAACATCAGTGTAGGAGAAACATATAAAAAGCGAAGATAAAGTACTTATTATCTAATAACAACAACAAAAAACAAAAAGTCAAAACAAAACTAGTGTAAAAAAAAACACGGCAAAACGTGAACATTCTGCCAACTCCGCTCATCTATAACGATCCTTCAAGGTTCAGTTCCAAACCCTAACGCGTAGGGGTTTAGAGTTAACTGCTATAAAAAACCCTTACGCGTTAGGGTTTCAACCGTAACTGTGTAACTGTGTTGAGGTTGTAGTTAACTGTTATGATATGGTAACCTTAACATAGGGTTACCAAATGAAAAGGTTACCTTATGTTATGGTTACCAAATTGTTGGGGTTACCTTATCAATAGGCTTAACTTTAAAGAGGGGTTTTCCGGTCCCTGGTTTAAACTCAAGTAAACAATAAACATTGTCAGGAACGGCCCGACAATTTACAAGGCATTGTTACGTGACTTTAAACCGTTTTTATAATTATTATACCTATGTGTCTTACGATAGTTTTATAAGATATATCTTTTTTGCTTTCCAATAATTCTTTCTTTCTTTCTTTAGATGTATTTTCATCGCACAGAAAAGAAAATTTTCAGTTCAGTACATTCAAATAATCATTAATTTTAAACCTCTATTAAAATATTTTAATAAACGAAGAATTTTTTCTCGAGTTTTTTCCATACCAGACGTCAGACCACCAAAAATAGAAAGGGTATCATTTGTTTCCTAAATTTATCTGGTATTTTATCGACGGATATTGGTATTGGATATTTTTAGCTAAAGCGATTAGGAATCTTAACTTTTTCATCCGCCTGAGCCAATAAATGTCTAAAGGTATTATAAAGATGAAAGGTAGGTATTATGTTTATTTTGAGTCGTTATTCGAACGAAAAAAATAGTTTAAATTATACTTATAATACGTTTTTTCATGTGATCCAAACTTGGGCCAATAAATGTCTGAAGGTATTATAAAGATAAAAGTATTATGTTTATTTTAAGTTGTTATTTGCACGAAGAAAATAGCTTAAATTATACTTATAATACGTTTTTTCATGTGATCCAAACTTGTACGTAGCAACATCCACATAATCCCGAAAATAGGGCCGTTACGCACTCACGAAGGTTGTAAGAAAAAATCACACGTTGACGCCTCGTGAGTAAATCCACATTTTCGGGCCACATGTGCGACCACGTGAGTCGATCAATAGAATCGACAATTTATCGAACGCCCGGTAATAATATTGAGTGACACAGCAAATCACCTGTAAGAAAAAAATGTGGGTTTTGTGAAATAAAGTCGTTCTTTGCAGGTGCCAAGACGCAATGTCTAGACAGGTTTTTCTAGGAATAAATTTGTGTCATAGACAACTTCGTTGAAAATTTTTAGTTTTTAACGTATTCTGTTGTAGAAAATAACAACATTGAAATAACCTACAAAGATAATTATTTATCATTTTCATTTATCATCATAGAGACTTTATACATCACTGGGGATATTTAATATTTTACATTGATAGTTAATTTTAAAGTACCTGTAAGTAATTTGTATGTGACATTTTTAATGTTTTCAAGCCTCATATATATTATCTCCGTCATTATGAAAATTGCGTAAAACAGAAACGAAAACGACCGAAAAAATATTTTTTCGTATCAAACTCTTGACACAAAATATACTAAAATTCATAGACGAAAAGCATCAGGATATTCGAACATCCAGACATACGAAAAAAACCGACCCAGAGCATGTCAGGCCACGCTCAGTGTAGGGTTCCGTAGTTGCTCAAACAATAATTCTCATAATTTAACCACTAAAACCACAAGTAAACCACTGTTTTAAGTCCGAGGTTGAAATTACGAGGAAGATTTCAAGCTCTCTAAAAAGGTCGTAAACGCTAAAGTAACTATAATTACTTATTACCTTCTGGAAGTTATCGATTATACGCACCAGATTAAGCGGAATGTTTTAATGCAGTTAACTAATATGAGTAACGTTCGAAGTATAAGGACATCGCGCTTCACTTACCTCATTTTCAAGAAAATTATGAAATTTTTCGATACCTCAAAAACGGCTCGACCGATTTTTTATTCAATATAGTTTTCATACCACCCTTTTTGCGACGTCAAAGGCAGAAATTGAACAGCTTCTTTTACTTCTGGAAGCAACCAGTTCCGATTTTGGCCTCACTATAAACCGGGACAAAACGAAGATGATGGTAGTGGATCGTAAGAATAACAATCGACCTGATTTACACAGCATAGCCAATTGCAAAGTTGTACAGAGCTACATTTACCTAGGATCCACTATCACAAACACTGGAAACTGTGATGAAGAAATTAAAAGAAGATGTGCCGTAACACGATCAGCTGTGGAGAAGCTCACAAAAATTTGGAAAGATCGGCGTATAACCAAGAACACAAAGGTTCGACTCATGAGGTGCCTGGTATTTCCAATTTTCTTGTACGGAGCCGAAACATGGACGATCCATCAAAAACACCGCAAAAGGATTGATGCACTCGAAATGTGGTGCTGGAGAAGGTTGCTGAGGATTAAATGGACTGCTCGCCGAACTAATCTCTCTATCTTGAAAGAGCTTAAAGTCAAACAAAGACTTTCGTCGATTGTGCAAGTGCGAATATTGAAAATGTTTGGACATATCATCCGCAGCGAAAAGTCGATGGAGCGTTTGGTAGTGCAGGGAAGAGTGGAAGGTCAACGTTCTCGCGGCCGATCTCCTACTAGGTGGACGGATCTCATAAAGTTCACGACGAAACGTTCCCTTACGGAGTGTGCACGGAGTGCCACAAACAGAGAAAGATGGAGAAAAATCGCAAAAGCCGTCATTAATGTAGAAGAGGACAATCCATAACCACGACCACTCTGACAAGAGTGTACGACTAAGAAGAAGAAGAAGAATAGTTTTCATTGAAAGTACTTATAAGGCCTCATGTTCATGATTTTTCCCATATATTTTGACCCGTGGTTAAAAAGTTAGAGTGGGGGGGCGCTATTTTCTGGATCCCCGGCGCGAATATTTACAAAACTGCTGACTTTATCAACAAATAATGCTTGGAGACCCCTATTATTTTTAAAAGATCTATTCAACGATACTCTGCTGGAATGAAAAAAAAAATCACCCCCACTACGTTTACGAGAGGCACCCGAAGAAGGTTTTTTTTTACCGTTTTGCCGGCGTGATACATACACATACTCATACCAAATTTCAGCTTTCTAGTACTAATGATCACGGAACTAAGCCGCGGACGGACGGACAGACGGACATGGCGAAACTATAAGGGTTCCTTATTGACTACGGAACCTTAAAAAACTACCAAGCTGAAACGGAAACGGTCGGTCAACTAGGTTCAGTCATTTAATGCAAGTTTAAAGTTCAATGGTCTACGAAAAAACGTAGATTTCTTAAGCCTCCTAAATCAATTTATCCCCAATTTAGGGTTAGACTTATTTTTCATAAAGACTGGAAATAGAGGGGAACGACCTCAAGAATAGTATTTTCATTATAAAGAGGTGAGGTAAATCTTTAAATTTATCTAAACGGGCATTTAAAACCAATCTGCCGAGTTGATAGCTAGCTTATCTGAGGAGATTTTATAAAAAATCCTTTTTTTGTAAAATGTTTCTAGAAACTATTTCAAAAGTTATCAATAACAAGAAATTTTCCAAACATCATATTTTGGTAAATTAAGCAAAATATGGAAAATATTTACCAATAAATGACGATCATAAGTCACAACATTTCAGTGACGGATAAATTTAAAAGAAGGTGCCTTAAAAAAAACCACAAAAAAAAGATTTTGCATAGCCAGTTTAAATTACTTTTAAATTCTTTTAGAGAAGATCATACTGAAAGTTTGGAAACACATTTGTAACTCCTCTGGAGTTGCAGGTACCTATGGGAGACACTTATTGTCAAGTGATCCGCCTATATGTTTATCTTATTTTTGCGTCGAATGTTCTATGAAATTAATTTAATAGAATTTTCATTTTGCCGATTTTTTTTCCTCCTAAGTCATACATTTTTCATATCAAAACGTTTATTCTGTAAGTAGGCCACAAGGGCACTTTCACATGTCTAAATCTGAATCTACCGGCATTTCACAAAAGGAGAACGCTGTTGAGAAGAAAGCAGAAAGAAACTCAACAGTAAGTAAATTTTTCGTAAATTATACTTAAAAACGAATACAATTATATTATAAATAGGTTATTGATACCTGTTAGAGGAGAAGTACAAGATTCTTCTCTAAATCAATGTTTACACTAATAATTATACAATACAATACAACAATACTTTATTGCACACCAACAAGAAAAATATTAAATGAGAAATCTTAAATTAAACAATGGTAGACTATTGCCTATTGGCGGTCTTATCCCTAAAGAGCGACCTCTTCCAGACAACCTCTGGGTAGCGGAGAAAACAAAATTAATTAATTAAAGCCTGACCAGAAATATATGAGGATTGTCAAGAGGTCGCTATTTTATATGGCAACAATTTCGCAACCAATCGCAACCCACTATAATGACATTACTTTAAATATCTGTCAGTTCCACTATGTTAACCTCGTAATATAATTTTATGGAATGCACTCTTTTTCACTGTTTTTCGTGTAATAAACACGTGTACACTTTATTTATAATATTACTTTCACGACTGTGAATGGTTTTCGGCATTTTCTTAGGATAATCTTAAATATTTGTCTTTTAAAGAAAGCACCACAAAGGACATTGACATTGTTGACAAACCATCATAAAATGATTGCCAGTGTAAGAAATTAGTTCCAGTGAAATTCCGCAATATGGCGCATCCTCACATATTTTTGGTCAGGCTTTACCTATATAAAATAAAGTGGTTTTTTTTCAGAGATGTAGAAGGTCTCTAGGCGTCACGACATGCAATATAGATGTATAATTAATTAATGAAATAATTTAATTCCGTTGAGATGTATAAGGTCTCAAGGGGTCAAAATAAATAACTGACGCAACAAAATAATTACTTGATTTAAATTTCTTAGAGATGTACATAGCCTCTAGGCGTCACAACATGCAAAACAAAATAAATTAATTTAAATCCTCCAATCCTCCATATGTTTTGTAATCCCGTTGATTATGTTAGGTTAGGTTTGTATTGTAACAGTTATTACTAACTTACGGTGTCTGAGAAAAAATATTTCTACGAAATGAGACTTCGGCGACATTGAAATTCGATGAAAAATTATACTGTCAAAAGGCAAAGAACCCTTTCTTTTTTTGTTGGCTTTTGTAGATAACCATCTGTTACCCGTATACCAAATAGTTTACAAGCTGTGTGTGGGTTTTATTTCAATAAATAATAAAATTATCGGACAACCTCGATCTAGTCCCAAATTAAGCTCAAGAAGGCTTGTGTTATGGGTACTAGACGACGATATACGTACTCATATAGATAAATATATACTTAAATAATAACAACCATGACCCGAGCACAAATATTCGAGTTCATCACACAAATAATTGCCCTGGCCGGGATTCGAATCCGGGACCGCCGGCTCAGTAGGCAGGTGTCTACAAACCGAGCCAAACGCGTCGTCAAAATATTTATGTAACAAGTTATGATTTTTTTATTTATTTACTATACCTACCCTCGAAATGACAAAAAATTAATGAGAATGGTATCCTATTTCAACTTCGAAACATTGATTCCCATCTGTAACGTTTCGACAAATTTTAAATTGTGGGCGAATTTTTATTTTATTGTAGATTTCTTTCCTTTCTCAGATTAATCAAATTTGGTGAGTTAGTAAAGTTGCTTATTTGTATGTCCTAAAAAAAATTCCATTCATCATCATCATCATCTCTCCCTGCCCTTATCCCACTTATGTAGGGTCGGCACAACATGTTTTCTTCTTCCATTCATCTCTATTATTCGTCATTTCGGCGCTTACTCCTTTCTTTCTCATGTCCTCTCTCACACAATCCATCCATCGCTTTCTTGGCCTACCTATCGCTCTTCGTCCTTCGACATTCATCCCTAACATTCTTTTACCAATATGATGTTCATCCCTTCTCATTACATGCCCGTACCACGCTAACCTACTGCTCCTCATTTTTTCCGTTACAGGTGCTACTTTCAAACTTCCTCTTATGTACTCATTTCTAATCCGATCTTTCCTCGTCACTCCACACATCCATCTCAACATTCTCATCTCGGCTGCGTGCATTCTTCTTTCATCCATCACTTTCGTTGCCCAATACTCTGATCCATACATTACGACAGGTCTTATGATCATTCTATAGATTTTCCCCTAAAAAAAATTCCATTGAGTTTCAAAAAAATATGTTTTTTTTTTACAAAATGAAAACTGTTTATAAATTTAGTACGAAATGAAAACCTCAAAATAAAAAATAAATAATCGACAACAAAATGAAAATTGGCCCATGGGTATGTATAGGTACTTATTACATTTTGTGTACCTCAATGGAAAAAAAAAACTTGTAGGACACATCGTGCATCGTGTAATTGGGCTTACCCTGATCAGAAGAAACAACTTTGCCAATTACTCACCAAATTTTATTGATATCTGAGAAAAAAAGAAACCGACAACAAAATAAAAATTGGCCCTTGTCCTAAAGTATTTTTTTCCTGAAACCCGTAACACTTTCAGGATTTAAAAAAAATCCTTTTGATGAACCCGAAAATGGTTTTCGAACAATGAAGAATTGGCGAATCGTGACAGAGGGGAAACAAAAATTAGTGTTTCAGATAGGTAAACAATGAGAATATTGTGCAATAATTATTTTCAACGTACCTACTTCTGCTGCTGACTGTACTCAGCTACACGAGTTTCAATAAACGTTTTTTCGACGCGTGTCAGTGCGCACGTGACGTCACCCGACACCGCTCAGCCGACGAGTAATGGACACTTTGTTGTAATCGATTATTGAACTTCAAATTGATTTATCTGCCTATTTACTTAGTCATTTAAAACTAGTGACTATGAGCTGATGATCTGACATAATTCGAAATGGCTATATTATGACTGTATCTTTTCGTTTTCAACTCCTATCTATTATACCCGCTATACCTACCTACCTATGCTCGTACCTTATTACACGCTTATTATTATAAACGTTCGTGGTTAAGCAACTGCCTACTGAGCCGACGGTCCCGGGTTCGAATCCCGGCAAGGGCGAATATTTGTGTGATGAACACGAATATTTGTGCCTGGATCATGGGTATTATTTGTATTTAAGTATTTATTTACGTATATAAGTATGTTTATCGTCGTCTAGTATCCGTAACACAAGCCTACTAGAGCTTACTGTGGGACTAGATTGATTTGTGTGGGGATGTCTGATATTTATTTATTAATACAGTAACATTACAAAGGTGAGTTAGATTGCGCGCCTTTAAAAACAAATTTGGTTTTGCAAGCCACATTCGGGCACATGATCGACGTTCATGATCGACGGGAGGATGGGTTTTCAGCTTTCGTCTTCGTGGAATCCAGAAAATGACAATCACATAAAATAGGTCGTTCTGAAGCTACAGATATCGTAAGTGTTGTGCGTCAATCGAGTGGAAACATCAAGGTAATTTAATAAACATTTTTTGAACGCCATTGGTCCCGTTTTGTTATTATTATGTAAGAGAATCGTGTAAATTGTAATCCCATCAAAAACATAAATGTTAAATTAGAGCCAAGTTCTCGCATGCCCCGTTGTCGACTTCGCCGACAAAAGAATTGAGATGGGCGCCAAGTTCTTTGCCCTAAATTTTTTAGATACAAGGACATGCGACATACTCAATGCATTTATTTTACATGGGGAGTAATTCAATATCAAGACTGGACTTGGCTGGTTTTTACATATAAATTTATATTATATTTGTCTAATCATTAACCTATTTTCGTAAAGGTATGTACGCAAATTAGTGTACGTCCTGTTACTTATACTGTTAGCTTGATTAATAATACTATGTTACTTTGATAAAATGAAGTCAGTTTGTGAAAACTAGCCAAGTCAAATCTTGATATTGAATTACACCCCAAGTAAAATAAATGCATTGAGTATGTCGCATGTCCTTGTATCTAAAAAATTTAGGGCAAAGAACTTGGCGCCCATATAGATCTCAATTCTTTTGTCGGCGAAGTCGACAACGGGGCATGCGAGAACTTGGCTCTAATTTCACATTTATGTTTTTGATGGGATATCATTACTTTTTGTACATAAATTATTAGGATGTGTTAATTATTTAATCATTACTTGTGTGTGTGCTATTCTAGTACATCTTTTAAACAAACAAAGAATTTTCCAAATCGGTTAGTGTTGGATTCTTGTGTGTGTGTGTGTGTGTGTGTGTGTGTGTGTGTGTGTGTGTGTGTGTGTGTGTGTGTGTGTGTGTGTGTGTGTGTGTGTGAGAGAGAGAGAGAGAGAGAGAAAGAGTGTGAGCTATGCTAATACATCTTTAAAACAAAGAAAGAATTTTCCAAATCGGTTAATAAATGACGGAGTTCTGAGGCAAGAAGCATAAATAATAATAATAATTATAAAAGTAAAAAAAACACTGTTTTCGACTTTTTTATGTGTACACACACAATTACCAAGCTGAATGCCAAATTTCACCTTTCTAGGTTACCTGGAAGTGGGTTAGGTTTTTGATTACTAGTCAGTCAGTCAGTCTGTCAGTCAGTGATAAAAATACCGTTTTTTGGACTTTAATATCTCAATACCTATTTCACCTATATTTATGAAATTTGGGGTTCTAGTTGTTCTAAAGGATCTAAATACATAAGCCAAATTTCATGTTTTTATGTTAAATAGATTTGGAGTTATTGAGGGGTCAAAAGTGGCTCCAAACGGTTCGTGTAATATAACACACGGCTGCTGCTCGCCAGTTCTTGGGGTGAACTTGGCTGGACATGCTGCCGCGTGTCTAGAATCATGGTTGGAAATCTAAATAAGTATATATTATTTTACTCGATGTTACGTGGATGAAGTGATATTAACGCGGTCACTGTGTTCGTCCCATATGAAGGGGATGAGCTCCAGAAGTGAAACTGCAGTTGGATATTAACACAAACTTTTTATTCACAGTATATTATTTTAACAAAAAAATCAATATAAAGGAAGTATTTTAGCACTGATATCTGTACTGTTCAGCTGCTACGACAATAATGGCATTCTGGCCATCGTTAGTCTACCCACTATACCTCGATAACCAGCTCAATCACTGTAGAGGGCGCTCTAGTATTAGATTTGAACAACTGTATTCATGACTTCCTGTTTTATCGAGAAATAGCAGAAACATAATACTAATAATACAATGTAAATTATAGTTATTTATTTAATCGTATGGCAATATGTTGCATGCAAGCAATCAAAGAATGACTTTCAAATTGTTAAGCCAGGCGGCTGCGTCAGGAGACATAGAATACAGGTCCTCAGCAGATCCAGCGTATGAGTGAAGTGGGCATCGTTGGATGACAATATGTTCAGTGGTCTGCTCTTCCTCACCGCACTCGCAGAGTGGAGACTCTTATAGTTATTAAACCGATATGTAATAAGTTAATACTAAATAAGCTAACACATATGTGGGGTAATACAAATAAACTGTACTTACCTTCGGATTAACCGATTGTCGCCTCCCATCGCGGAGGACATTACTCCCGTCGCACGTTTAATAACTACACCTATTATCAAGTAAAATAAAAAACGTGCGTTGGTCAAACGTGACCGATTCAAATTACACACCAATCGTTTTCCTGGTATCGTCGATTTAAGACTCTTTATCCGTTCAAAAATGCTGATGGTTTTAGACATGTTTCTCTATGATTAAACATGTTTCTTAACATATTGTCAATGTTACAAGAGAGCTATTGCGATTTATTGGTAATATATTTGAAACCTAGTTTGAATTTTTCATTGATTTTTTTTGTGTCAAAAACTATTCGAATTGACAAAATTCACGCAGGAAACTGTTTTTTTTCAACTTTTTTTCGACTGCACGCAATGTAAGCATGGAATAGCTGTGTTACTATCTGGAATATAAAAAAAAATGGGCAAGTGCGAGTCCGACTCGCGCATGAAGGATTCCGTACCATAAAACAAGTTTGCTGTATGGGAGCCCCCCTTAAATATATATATCTTTTTATTTTTAGTTTTGTTGTTATAGCGGCAACAGAAATACATCATCTGTGAAAATTTCAACTGTCTAGCTATCACCGTTCTTGAGATACAGCCTGGTGACAGACGGACGGACCGACGCACGGACAGCAAATTCTCACTAATAGGGTCCCATTTTTACCCTTTGGGTACGGAACCCTAAAAAGTATTATTCACTTTAATAGTTGGTAAAAATTATCAATTCATTTGTCATAATATGAAAAATATACATTTAAGAAAGTATAAGGCCTCTTAACAATGATATTGACCTAGATATACGTCGGGATACGTTGCGAAAAAATGTCGGCTATAGGAATTCCTTCACCTCTAGCATAGCTGTGATACCGGACTCTCTGTCGCGCAACAAACACTCTGTCTTTCTCCTTTTAATACAGAGCGAGCATGACAGGTGACATTGAGTCGCGCGACAAACAATGTCGCGGCAAAATATGTTACTAAGCCTCGTGATGGAATAGCGAGACTATACCGGGTAATCAATCCAAATGGGTCAGAAGGGAGAAGTCAGAAACTATAAGGGATAGGGAAATCTGTTTTTAGGAACCATGGCGTCGATTTTAGATTTAATAAAAACTGCGTTTTTTTTATCTCATACATAATTTTATACTAACCCCAGTCAAAACAGCTATGAAGAATGTTACAATACGACATGGGATTACTTACACAATTTTAACCAGGTTATGGATAAAATTTATTTACAAAAAAAACAGGTTCTATTAAATCTAAAATCGACGCCATGGTTCCTAAAAACAGATTTCCCTATCTCTTATAGTTTTCGTTTTCTCCCTACTGACCCATTTGGATTGATCGCCCTGTATAATAATGGGAAATGGATGGGGAATGGATTTTTTTGTTACAGATTCTTTTATAATTTAAAAAGCAATAACGAGTAGAAGGGTCACTCAAGTCTCGGCTAGCCGTCTTGGCTTCGCCGGAGGCTGGGAGGTACCCATGAGCCTAGGGCCCTTGGCCCTTGGGTGCGCAGGCGTGCAACGAAGCGCCTTGTCTTTGGGCCATCATTTTGTTGATGGCTGCATTAGAAAAGGTTGTCTGGACGAGATCGGTCTATAGTCATAAGACCGCCTGTTGTCTAACTCTATTGTAATTTTAAGATTTTCCGTGTTTGTATTTCTTTCGTATCGAGGTGTGCAATAAAGTGTATCTTTTATATTTATCTGTCTACAAAAGAATAATCTATTATATTAATCTTTCTTGCTAGTTATAATCTCCTTGGACTGCATAATACAATCTAGTTTTCTTAATTTGAGGTTCCTATAAACTAAAAACTATGATTTTAGTCACCTGTTAACTTGGATCATTGAAGGCCAAGAATACGGTAACTATGTCAGCAAATTTGACGTACAGTCCCACCAAAAAGAATAGAAACTAAAAAGTGGCAATACTGTATAGTGTCGTCCCCGTTTTCTTAGATTGATTAGAAAGGGACGACACTACAGTATTGCCACTTTTTAATTTTTACTCTTTTTGGTCGGACTGTATTATTAACCTGGTTTCAACCGGATCTACACTCCTATACAGTAATACAATGTAGCCAAGCTAAGCTTATTACCAATATTAGCCAGAATAGCTAGATAAAGTACTAGAACAAACCGGTAATTGTAATCATTATTCTCGTTTCTAAATGCAGCTATTGTTTGACAATGACTAGCAAATAATCGTCGTGGTTTGCTAGTAGTTACATAAAAGTTTATCTGGGGGCACGGTAGTGCCCCCGCCAAGACGAACAAAAAAGAGGCGGGGCACTACCTACCTTTTCTCGAACCGTTTCGTCTCATTTTCAAACCCTCATAGTTTCGTCCCAGTTAACACCAGAACGCCCAAATTCACAGGTTAAGATGCAGTTAGGGAGCATATAAAATGTACAAAATTTCATTGATCTAGCTTTTATACTTTAGGTTTTATTGGTACCTAAAATACGCCGATTTTGCCACTCACTTATACACTGACGTATCAAAACCTCTGGGGTACTTCCCGATGACCTAGAAAGCTGAAATTTGGTATGTAAGCTAGTATTAGTACACTAACAACAAAATAATTCTAAAACTTGGAACTTTTACCCCCCAACCCCTTAAACTAGGGGATGGAAGTTTGTATGAGAATTCTGCAAATTTTGATACTAGAGGTCTGAAAATTGGTATAGGGACTCCTTGTTATAAATAAAACACATAATATTCTAGGATTTTTAGAAAATCACCCCCCACCCTTTAAATAAGGGGATGTAAGTTTGTATGGGATTCCCATAATAGGGGATAAAAGTGTATATATATATGGGGCTAAAAGTAGGTATTTCTTAAATACACAATTATTACTACACACTGACTTCGTATTTTAAATATTTCTTTATAGACCTACCAAAATGCGATAATAAATGTAGCACAATTAACACGCGGAATTTATATTTTATATTGTTGAATCAATGATTTTTATATCCATCTTAAGCAGATTTAAGCGTAAGACGAATGCGTAAGAGGAAATGATATCAACAAGAGAAATATGCAAAGATAGAGCTCTGAAGACTGATGCTCAAGAAACGCTACAGCCCAAAATAAATAAAAAAGCTAGGGCACCTTACAAAAAGAAATAAGATCCCACCAAAACATTTCATGTAAAATTGGCGGCCAAGACTCACATGCTCATAACGCTTTCGCTGTAAAAAGTTATCAGATCCCAGGAAAAGCCAAGCCCCTAAGCCCTGACTTTACTAACCCTACACCTTGGTTTCAAAAGTATGGCTTGGCCGTTTCATAGTACCTTAAATAAGTCCAACGGACCGTTTGGCCCATTACGGTTTATATATTTACGGTAACCTATGAAACAGCCAAGCCATACTTTTGAAACCAAGGTGTAGGGTTAGTAAAGTCAGGGCTTAGAGGGGCTTGGCTTTTCCTGGGATCTGATAACTTTTTACAGCGAAAGCGTTATGAGCATGTGAGTCTTGGCCGCCAATTTTACATGAAATGTTTTGGTGGGATCTTTATATACAGTAGCATCAATTAAAGGAAATTAAGTCAATCTGTGGCAAACATTATGTATAAACATTGTACATGACAGTAATTTTTACTACAGTATTTGTTACCTGAATGAGTAAGGTTGAACTAGCGTGTACCTTTAAATTGAATTGGACTTAAGTATATATATATATTAAAAAGTCAACTTTTTGATAGAAACAGGCAGTATGTAAAAATCAATGCATTACATCACAGAAATAGTGACACTGAAAATAAATAGCACTTTTGAAATCAAACATGGCAGATATTTTGGGAAAAGAATGTTCAAGAAATAGCCATTTGAATCCTAAACCATCAAGTCGCTTGCTTTCAGGATCTCATTGACGCAAATAAAGTAAAAACCCACAAGAAAGGATTCGCAAACTAAAGTGTACATTCCCAAGGAACCGGTTGACAACAATGTGAGTTTTTATCCCCACGTGCTTTTCTAATGACATGTATCAACATTGACAGAAAATGCTCGTAGATTCTCAGAATGGCCGCAGAAATAGATTAATCAACTTAAGTTAGTTTAGTACTAAAAGCTAAGCGAAGAGAGCAGCTCCAGTACAATAGACATGTTGACTGATGTTGAATTCTACAGCGTACTGTAGTTATAATATGAATAAAATTTGCTAAATATATCACGAAACAAAGAAAAAAGACCAGAAAAATAAATCTTTATTGGAAATATGTGACTTCAAATTTATGCAAATTTTATGATAGTTTTTTTTTATCCAAAAGAAAATTTGAAAATGTTTTCAGAATTTTATAAAACAATAATTGTAGGACAACTATGAACTAAAGGGTATAGCCGTGTTTGTATGGGGCATCGGCCCCAGAAGCCAAATCGATTGCCGTTTTGCTAATATATTAGCCCAGATGTAAGATGCTATTTTACAAAAAAAGGACCCTGAAATACTTCAGGTTTTTGAGAAAATTAAAGTAAACGAAAATTGGTTTTTATGTTGCCCTTCTGCTACTGAAGCAGAGGCTAACCGAAAACTAGATGGCGGGACGACTGAACCACGACTGGCGAAAGAGGACTTGTCGACTTCGCATGTCGTGCGAATGCATCACGCGTGTTGCTCGCACATTATTGAAAGGAAAGAGACAGGTAACTACGTCATTTGTTTTTCTTTAATTAGACACTAGACTAAAGTTACCTAGACATTGTGTCACTGTTTATGAAGTTACTACGTTTTTGAATAATTAGTCATCTCAGGGAATATGTATATAAAACAGTGATTAAGTCTAAGCGGAATACAGAAAAGTAATTAAATTGTATTTAAATAAAACAATTTAAACGGATTATATCGCGTATACCACAGACCATAAGCGTATACTAATTATTTATCTAGTTCGTACGCTCAGACCGCGCAGCGCAGCGCGCCCACAAGTAAGGAACGACGGCAAACTTGTTTTGTATGCTTTTATAGTTCTACCTCCGACATTGTATAGGTAGGTTTAGTTATGCGTATGTCAAATTAAATAGAAATGTATTTACGCTCACTAGTTTACGTTACTTATACATAATTATAATATTTATTTCTCAAGTAAGTGAATATTTGTTATTCTTTTTGAGAAATAAAGATCTTTAAACCGATTTGAGCCTCCTTGACGTTTCGGTACCTTGACAGATACCGTTGTCAAAGGTTGACTGAGAAAACCACAATTGTTTTACTTAAATGTGTGACAGTCGCGGAAACCGAAGAGAATATTAATAAAATTGTAGTCTTAAAAATATGAAATGGCAATTGAAGTTCCTATCGCTTTACATCATTTCTGCTACGCATTACGTGGTCAACCAGCTTTATCTTTTCGCAATCTGCGTTTGCGTCTAACGAAGCTAATTTGCTATTGTTCCCCGATGTCCTGACGCAAAACTGTTCCGATTACGAGAATACTATTATTAGCAAACGATCTACTTAATTATAGAGCAGATTTCCTTGCGATTTCCTATTTATACACTTCTTAGAACTGATAACAATAATGTAGGCCGTGCTTTTTTAAATTACGGATTAAAAGTTCAAATGAAGTAAAATTGCAGGTAATACCTTAACAGCGCAAAGCACATCCTTTTTGGTATTGATGGTCAATCATTAGTTCCGACTGACCAGCTAGCGACCTTCATGAAGGAAGAATTTTGGCCGAAAGGTTCGGCTACCCAACACCTCGGACTTACAAAACACATCGTGACCTAGTTGTTTTGTATTTTAATATTTAATATGTATGTTAGATTGTAAGGTATCCTTTTATGCCTGAAATAAATGAATTATTATTATTATTACATACATTTCAAGCCAATCCCTTATTAATATCACACTATCACACTAATATTATAAAGGCGAAAATTGGTGAGTGTGTTTGGATGTTTGCTACTTCTTCAAGTTCAACCGGCTGGAATAATTTCAATAAATATTGGTTATGAAGGAGCTGCAATAGGACATAGGCTACTTTTTATCCCGAAAAATGTAGTGTTCCCGTAGGATGAGCGGGTAGTATCGCGCGGCACGGCTAGTAGTAAATATCAGCAAGTTGAGTAAGGACTAAACACAGCCAGACTATTTGGAGATATCTGACACCGCTACTAGATGTGTTCCAGCCATTACCTAATGGATGCTACAATAAGTGTAGTGTACTTATTATTCGATTTCGTAAGGAACATCCTCCAAAGAAATCCTTGCCTGTAAATTATACACTCTAAAAAAAAATTGGTTGGTCCTATCAATATCTCGATAGTAGTAATCAAGCATCATGATCATGATTCGATACGAGCCTAACAAGGACTTGTACACATCAAATAAGGCAATTATACTGATAGCTCTTACTATTGCTATGTAACTAAACCAATTAAGATCTTGTTCAACATTTACATGAAAAAAAAAATATGCTAAGTAATTGATCCCAGCAAGATCAACTAAGATACGGAAAGGATTGAATCAATACACGTTACATAATTATGCCAACAAATTAATAGTAGATGCAACGTATACAATTGTTAGGATTAATAACATACCCACTTTATTAGTTCAATCACATATACACTTAGGTAATGTTTTAAATGATCAGCTTTGTTTGATTTATATATGATCGTAATTATTATAATTAAGTTAGCGTCAACTAAGAGACAACTACTCTTAGTTGGTCTTAATTTTTTAGTGTACAGATTATTTTTTGAAGACCTTTTCCTATATAAAAATGCTTTGTTTGAAGTACAAGTGGAAGGAGGAGTCGAACACATAGTGTGCGCTGGTGAAGGATTTAAATCTAGATTAGGTTAGGTACTAAGTGGACTGAGAAGCTACAGAAGTGTGGTATTCATTGTAAATAGGTATAGGTATTAGTTAATTATTCTACATCTACACGTGTGTAAACATCGTTTTAATTGTTGTCCAACAATAATTACTTAACATTTACCCAATTCGAGGCAAAGTCTCCAGTTATTTATTTAGGATAAGATAATTAACATTTTACGCCGTATCTTGTCCGTTTTGAAATTGGGGTATAATAATAACCAAAAGGTAAGAAGAGCGATACCTAGCGCTAGTAGAAAATAAATCCGAAATTGTTCTGATTTGTTGTATTTACCTGTATGTGCAAAAGGTATATGAGGTCAGACGGGATCAGTCCGCGTGATAAGCGCACTTACCAAGTCGAAAAGTGCAGATGTAAGTGTACTATAGTAGGAATCAATTTTTGAAATTTTTTCGCTTTGTTCTGACATACAAGTGGACATAATAATAAATAAATAAAATAAATAAATATCGGACAACCTCACACAAATCGATCTAGTCCCAAATTAAGCTCAAGAAGGTAAGGTTGTGTTATGGGTACTAGACGACGATATACGTACTTATAAAATATATACTCAAATATATAGAACAACCATGACCCAAACACAAATATTCGAGTTCATCACACAAATATTTGCCCCGGCCGGATTTCGAACCCGGGACCGCCGGCTCAGTAGGCAGGTGTCTACAAACCGAGCCAAACGCGTCGTCAAACGTCGGTATTATGTGCTCTTTCACCAGTTTGTAGCCCGCCCCAGTTTAAAATGAACTGCGGCTACAAACTGCTACTTTGAAAGGAAAGGTGTCATGATTAAAAAGAAAGAAAAAAATGCATTTATTCGTGACGTGAACATAAGAGCCGGCGCACACTACGGCTTCTAGTGGCCGCGACAGTACTTTTTTTTGTCTCATTCGAGCGTGGAAAAGAGACAACTATACTGTGGCGGCCACAAAGAAGCCGTAGCGTGCGGAGAGCGTAAAACATAAGAGCGTGTGACAGAAATGATAAAAAAAAATAAAACAATAGGTAATGTAATATTATTATGGCTCAAGACGTGTCGTGTTTGTGGCCGCAGTTCATAATGCACACAATATCCATTGGGTCCCATGGTTTGTCAGTACACAGCAAAGTGAATTAGGCCGTAAAAGAGGATTCCTACTATACTAACACCATCTTACTATTGCCGACTAACTATAGTTGCATGGTTGTAATTGTAATATCTGCTCTCTTCGAGTGATTTTGTCCTGCTAGCGTACTTAACCTGTCCGCTGGCGCGTTGACCTAATCTGTTGAACTAGCGCCCTGCACGAAAACCAAGACAGTTCGCGAACTTTATACTTTCTGACAGTATTAAGGCGACTCCGTACGTGGAATGGTGATTTTTAAAGTCCTAAGGCTCGTAATCTAGCCAACTGAAAAATCTGAAAAAAATATATGTTATTTTTGACTATTTCTTCTAAAAAATTATAGTTGGATTTTTTTTTAAAGCAATAATTACTATGGAAAAAATAATGTTGAAATAGGGTCGTTTTCAATTTTCAATTCCCTAAGGCTTCTAAACTACAAGTGATATTTAAACGCCTCTTTCGCAAGAACATTGACAATTCATTGATCTTTAATCGTATTGTTTAAAACTTTATAAAATGGAAATTCAGTCTAATAAAGCATCAAAAAAACTGAATTTCCGCGAGCGCGGCCGTGCCCGGGCTGCCAGCTCAGTGTAAATCTAACCGTCGAAGGGGAAGGCTGTGTCACTTGCTCTCGCGATCCATCTAGTTACGGAAAATTGTTATAGTACCGGATCCCGCGGAGGTTAGATCTGTCTTCGTGCGTTTGAAGTGTATTTTAAGAGAGTGTAGTTCGTTTTTTCACACGACTACGCTATGCGACATAACAAAAAGCACTCATTTTCAAATAGAATTAAATTCAACGTATTTAGGTATCTATTAATTTAAAGTACTTATAAAAAAAATTGTCATTGCTTAGCATTCCCGAACACATTTGAATACTTAGATATTCTCAGTCATGGGCCCACACCAGACAGGATTCCCAGAAAATAACACTTTTGGTGTGGGTTTTAGGGCCCTTCTCTGTGTAATATTAGAGTACCTTAGAATGAAGTAGTAAGTTAGGTATTTCGGTTAGTAACAAAAATCTGATAATTCAGATATTTAAGTATGATAACGTCTAATGATCTTTATGAATTCAACCCTAAGAGATATGAATATCGTAATGCAGAACAAGTATTGTTCGTTTGAATACCATTGTAATATTCGGTAAAACGCTAATTTACGAATACGAATATTTATTGTAAGTATTCACATTCGTTGCGTCACTAGTACAGTACATGGCATATGATATAAAAATACATTATCAAAAATTACAATAATTTTCTAGTCCAAGAAGGCAAGTGATAATTTTGGCATGAGGGCTTATTTATGTACATATAGTCAGAATACATATTTGTATCAATAAATTTCCCACTTCATATTTAAATCTAGATGAGCGTTAGTAATTATTGACATATCCGCCGGGCCTAGCTAGACATACCTAGCCTGGCCATAAGTTCTGTTCCAATTGTTTACCGTTTATAAAATAAAAACCTGATTTTTATTACATATCGTTTAAAAGCCATATATTAATGATCGGATTACAGTTGAATTAATGAAAAAATATATAACTTTATTTAGACTCATCGTAATGCCCGGACTTGATTTTTGACTAATGCTCAGAATTTTTCTCTAAGTTTGCCAGAGGGCAATGAAACGATCTTGGATCAAATTAATCGATCGCGGAAGGAACGCCAAAACCCAAATAGCTTACGTAACCCAGACAACCGCTAAACTAAAGTAGAGCTGACACGTTTGCCGCATGTCAACCGATCTGCAGATCAAGAAATCTACACCCACCCAATAAAATTCGGCGTCACGGTAGATCTTTACCGAGTAGACCGTATTTCTGTCACGACCCTTTATCTCGGTAACGCGTGTAGGTGTCGAGTTGAAATTAAAACCGTCTACACGTCGTACTTTGGTCTACAGTCCCTTGAAGCTGTAAAAAAAAAACTAACTTCTAAGTTAACGTAAAAAAAAGATACGGCTCTTTATGCCGCAAAAAAACATACCTACGCTGGAAAGGAAAATTATCCAAGAGACACGGAGCTAACTTTACAGGAGATTACAACTACGAACTTTTTCAAAAAAATAAAAAGTTATTAAATATTCTGTGGACCTACTTTTTAAATGAAGCATTTTATAATTATAAACAACATCATGGTCTCTACATTTTGCTTTTGTTATTTTGTCTATTAATGGAATAATTTAAAATTTAGCATCGCTTACGCAAAATGGCTGTCAAAATATAATTAGGTAAAATTATCTAAACGACACGTTTCCCGAGATATTAGTCAGATAAAATAGTATAATCTACATTTTACACAACAATCAACACAGTAAACAATATCTATGTGCATACGATGCTCATTTTATATAAACAATATCATGTTTTTTACATGTTGCTTTTGTTATTTTGTCTATTAATGGAATATTTTAGGATTTAGCGTCGCTTACGCAAAATGGCCGTCAAAATAGAATTAGGTAAAATTATCTAAACGACACGTATCCTGAGAAATTAGTCAGGTAAAATAGTATAATCTATTACACAACAATCAACACAGTTAATAACATATATGTCCATGCTCATTTTATAGTCAGGTAAATATATAAATGTGCATAAATCAGCATGAAATAAATCAAGAAAAATTATCTAATCGCCTTTGTAGGAAATATTTCAGACATGAAAAGCTATTTATCGTACAATAAAACCTCACGATTAATGTTTTAATTACAGGAAAATATTTATTTTCATTTTATGAAGTGACATTTAAAGTTCTCTAAGACAAAAACTTATGGTCCAACTACGCAAATACAAAAAAAAACTGCTTTAGAAATGTTAAAGATTTATTCATCAGATATCACGTGAAATTTCGATTTTATCAATTTTTATGTGTGATCTGCTGAAAGATTTCCAGTAGTTCTAGACCAATGTATGGTAGCAACCGATAGCTATGACATGACTAATGAGAACAGCACAAGACTTCTCAAGACTGCAGTCACTCGGTACTCATTAAGGAATTTTAAATCACGAACTACGTGAAATTTCAAGTTTTACAATTGCAATGAGATAATATCCTATCCTAACAAGAATAACAAAACTACCTACCTACAACTCTGTGTGGTATAAGTGACGTCTCGTAAGACACTGTTTGAGTGAGATGGCGTTTGGGTCCATCAAGCGAGTCCAAAGTAATGCCTTAGCGCCACAAACACAGATTTACACCGCAGGTAACGGCCTTTATAAATATATTGAATTACTACTAAATGTGTGATATTTTATAAAACAGAACCGGTAAAGTTGTCTAACTACCAATTTAACGAAAATATTTGTTTTTTTAGTACATTCTATGCGACAAATACGACTCAATTGTCATTCAAGCAATTCAAGATAAGCGACAGTAGTCGATCAAAGTAAAAAAGGAAAGGCGACAATGGTTTCATAGTATCAAAGCAGGTAAATTTGGATAAACGCCAATAGTTAAGATACGACAATCAGGTAATTTAATCTAATTATGTTATTTTTTTTTAGAATCTTATATCGATTCTGTTTAATAATGTGGAAATACCACATTGTTACTTTTTGGCTAATGCGCATAAGCATTTTAAACACACATGACACAGAGGGCTCTCCAGTAGCGAAGTATTATGGAATCAAAGATTTAGTGTGATTGACGTAACGATATGATAGCTCAGTTGGTAGAGCACTACGCCGGAAACTTAGGGTCGCAGGTTCGAGTCCTGCTTACATTGCAGTGGATCACATTCAATTTTTCTTTCATAATTTACCTTTATGTTAATTTTATCATAAAGACATAGGTAAAATGCCTCAAACGACATTAAAATATATTTTACGATCAGGTAAAAACAGTTAACCAACAAGTGCAAGGTTAGTTGCAATAAATAAAAAATATCCAAGTTGTTTGATCTGTTTTGACAAATAAGTAAAAAAGCTCTATTATTATGCAAAAAACTTTTTATGTAATCTCCATTTTGCAAACAAAAAACCTCAAAAATCAAGTCGTTTAGTAGAAAAAAATTTAGTTTCTTTAAATCACCGACGGGATAAGCGACACAAAAGTCGTCAGACAGATATTATTATATACGAGACCCAACCCATTCGATGCAGAAAAATCTGCCGATCCCAACAGTGTGTAAACTCGATATCCCCAAAAATGTCGCTTAGATAATTTCTACTTTCCAGCATCGGTATATTTTGACACTCAAGTAAATTAACATTTATAGGGTATCCATTGACCTTGAACATAGAAAAAAAAACTAAAAAAAGATCGTCTAGTAAAATATCGTCAATATCAACAAGTATAGGGAAAAATCTGAGAACATTACTAATGTAGTCATAAAAAACTATCACTGTTTATAAGTAAAGGACGTAAATCCGTTTTCCAACGGTAAAGTTGAGTTTGTCGCTCTATTATTTATAGTTTATCTTTTCATTAGAGCAAAATGACCCAGGGGATAAAGCTGTGCCTCCACTACTATGTTAAAATATCGGTTCATCCGCTGGGTCACGATATGATTTATTTATTAAAAAACGGTATTTTTTTATTTCTGCACTGCATTTTACACGTATAATCAAGAATCTTGTCGGCATTTTAACTATTTTTAGTAGGTACCTACACATACAAAAGAAACTAAAAAGTATTTTTCGATTAGAGACTTCCAAATTTCACTTGTTTTTTTTTTTAAACAAGTGAAATTACCCTTAGTTTTTTTGGAAAATAGCTTTAACACATTTTATTTTTAATATTCTACTGTAGGGGGTAAATAGATATTTAGTAATCCGAAATAATTATATCATTGTTTAAATGATTTATTTTACTTCGAGATTTTTCAATGCCTTTTAATAAGGTATAAGGTTTGTTGATCTTCAACTCACGCTCGGACTATGCGAGTGTATGAAGCTGCTTGGACGCCACTCAACGAGATTATGAACGAAGTAATGTTCCGGGGGCGCACGGTCGGCGGGGGGAATAACGTTAGGCTCCGCCCAGATCCTCAAGGACGTTGGGATTAGGAGTCGCCTTAAGGGCTTATTCTTTAAAAAAAAAATATTTTTAAATATTATGTTGATAATTTCAACCAACTTTTGAAGTAAATAATACTTTTCCCTGAGTTCTAGAAAGTAACATAGCTATTTCATGTTTTCATTGCGTGCATTTGAAAATAATTTGAAAATAAAACAGTTTTGTGCGTGAATTTAATCAAATTCGAGAAGGTTTTGATAAAAAAATTATCAATGAAAAATTCGGATTGCAGGTTACAAAATATGTAACAATAAATTGAAATAGCCCTGTTCTAGGCAGTAACTTCGATAATATTATGTTAAGAAACATGTTTGATCATAGAGAAAAATGCCTAAAACAATCGGCATTTTTGAACGGATAAGAAACCTTAAGTCCAAACGGACGTCATATCACTATTTATAGCGCAGGTTCAAGTAGAACCACTGCTCCTAAATTCGAGTTGAACTTTATTTAAATAATAAAATAAGAGCGTTGACAAGCAGCTGTAGTTACCAAAAGCAATTGAGTGGGTAGTAAAAAAAAACATAGTTAACCCGCAAAGTATAATATGTACCTATACCAATAGCTTACATACGCCCCCACTTTCGCCAACTTGTCACTGACCTGTATGTCGAAATCTATCGATTAGATGTTTAGATAGTCTCAAATTGCTATTTATGATAGTATTGATCAACCGAATAAATCCATTGCTCGAATCATCATGAGAAACGTATTCTTAATACGCCTAGTCACCATTTTCATCAGTTAAAGCATCCTAAGCACCAGGGAAACAACAACTTAAGAGCTTTGCCGTTAGGAAACCATGATAAGTTCAGTCAGTAGGCCCTACCACGGAAGTACTGAAGACACTTTAGGCCCTTAATCTGTCAGGAAACTCGGCATTCATGTATAACTTCGACAACGTTTTCCGTACCCTAATAAATAATAATTATCTTCCTCACATCACAACCATGCTGCAATAAAAAAGTCACATGCGGCAAAGAAAGTAAAGGTACGTAGAGCTTTTGACATAACTGGCACACTTGGATATAGATGGGTTGTTGCCCCGTGAGTCCGCAGATGAGAGGTTATATAAATGCAGATATAGGTATAAATAGACTGAATATTGCTACTCGTAGTTTATGAGATTGTTTGACACCACGGGAGACTTAATAGTTGGCAGCTTCTTTATATATAGGTACACAATTTTCGTACATTGCCACTATAAAAACGGGTCTCACCCCGTATAAATAGAAGATAACTAGAAGGCGGCCGCAATTTCGTCCGTGTAATTTTTTTCTTTACCGTATTCAGCTAAAATTTATCATATAGCTATCTTTAGGTGTCCAGTTGTTAATTTTTTGTGACTTGGCAGGGGTGTAGCCGTGCTCTACTAGAAAACTGCTAGGTAAATAGGCATTCTGGTAGTCTACTAGCTGTTTTGGTAGTTTAATTGAGAAGAATTACTTGAACAGCAAAATTAGCTTAGCAATTGTAATTTGTATTATCTAGGAGCAAGGAAGCTGCGTCATATCTTCTAGTCGAAAAATCCCCAGTGACTGAAGACTGAAAGTCTTCGAAAAGTGCGTGTTTCCAGTGATGACTTACGGAACTGAGACATGGTCGTTCACAATGGGACTTATAAGGCGACTAAGAGTCACGTAACGTGCAATGGAAAGGGTTGTGCTCGGTTTCTTTGCTCGATAGAATCAGAAATGAGGATATCCGCAGAAGAACCAAGGTAACCGACATGATCGCACGGTTGAAGTGGCAATGGGCAGGCCATGTAGGCCGGATAATGGACGGCCGTTGGGGCAGCGAACTCTTAGAGTCTCGACCACGTACAGGAAAGCGCAGCTTGGGACGGCCCCCGACTAGATGCACTGATTACCTTGTGAGGGTAGCGGGGAATTTAATGAATGCGGTCTGAACGGGATCGCACTTTGTGGCGAGTCATGGCCTCAATGGGGGGGGGGTCCCTTCGAATATATGCAGTGCGTGCCTAATTACACAGTCGCACGTCTGCCAGTCATGCCCAGATTCCACTATGATAATTATCTACCATTAGGTCATTCTAACGTGTTTCACGTGCAGTAAAATAACATGGTATGACAATCCGGCTAGTGAGGATTTCTAAGTCACGGGAATCACAGAATTTGTATTCCTCTGCAGTATAGCATTATTATTATTGAGCCTATTATGTCCCACTGCTGGGCAAAGGCCTTTTTCCATCTGTCGCGGTTTTGAGATGTATCTGGCCAGTCCTTCGAAAATGAGTCCAAGTCATCCCACCATCGCCTAAGGGGTCTGCCACGTCTCCATTTCGAGTTGTGGGGCTTCCACTCTGTAGTTTTTTTGGCCCACAAGTCGTCGGGCATGCGACAGACGTGACCAGCCCAGTCCCACTTCAACTAGGCCGCCTTCCAAGCTACATCAACTATCCTGGTTTGTGAGCGCAGCGTGGTGTTCCGGATTCGATCCATTAGTTTTCCACCTAATATGCTGCGCTCCATAGTATGGCACAATTCTTGCAAATAACTTCCTTTTGAGTAGGTTAGGTTTGTTTTATAACAATCTCAAATAGTTCACGGTTGCAATGAAACGAAATGAATTTTCGGCAAAATGTATCATTCGACGAAATATAATTCCAGGAGTCATTATAGACCCCCAATAAAAACCGTGTCGATTCAATATTATTTGCGTAACATACTTTTTAGTTATTTTCCGTAGTCAGGTTGCAGCTGTCGTTTGAGCTGAATCCAGCGACATTTACAAAGTGAATTTTTAAAGAGGAAATGATTCGAATACTCATGCAATATTATGAGTATTCGAATCATGGTGACAAACTCACTAAAATGACTATCAGCGACGCATTTGGCTCAGTTTGTAGAGACCTGCCTACAAAGTCGGCGGTCCCGGTTTTGAACCCCGGTCAGGGCAAATATTTGTGTAATGAACTCGAATATTTGTGCTTGGGTCATGTTTGTTCTATGTATTTAAGTATATATTTATCTATATAAGTATGTATATCGTCGTCTAGTACCCATAACACAAGTCTTGAGCTTAATTGGGGACTAGATCAATTTGTGTGAGGTTGTCTGATATTTATTCATTTATTATTATCACTTGTCTTCAAAACCTCGTATCTAGTTAGTAGAATGATACTTTGATACGAGCTTTGCTTTAAGTAGGTACTTATTGTTTTACTTAGTCAGACGGTGGTGGTTAAGAGACGATATATTTCCCTCTGTTGTTATTTCCAATTTAGCCATATGTATCGCCAGCTCATATTGTACACCTTTTTGAAAAAAAACCTCATCTTAATGAGAAAGCCAATTAGAAGTGGATACTTGCGGATATAGATTATACCGTTACATGATTTTTATAAAGCCTAGGTCATTGCCTTTTCTCGTAAATTTTCCAAGAATATTAAGTATTATATTCTAGCATTAATTTTTACAGCTTATGTCACGTGCATTTTATTGCCACAATGTTCATTGATGGACCATAAAAACATTTATCGCGAGATGTCTATTTTATGTCCTTTGTAACCAGTATCTATGTCAAGCACATTATTGTGAGTCAGAACTCTGCAAGATTTCATTAAAAATGGATCCATTGAAGAACCAGGCAATCGAACATTGGACAAAGAATTATTAACAGTTCAACGCATTGGCAAGGAAAAATATTTTCTCAAACATGCAATGAAATCTCGTTATAACGTGCGTTATAACAGGCTTCGAAGTATCACAAGTTCGACTTCTTTTTTTTTTTTTTTTCAATACTTTGGGAAGCCGGAAGCCTAGTGTGGCTGCATCCGAATGTCTGTTAGTGGCAGGGGGCGGGGCTAGCCGGCCGCACCTGCCCGGAGCGAAGTTCGGCTTCGAAGTTCATACAAAATTTAAGGCCCAGGCCGGGAAGTATATTTTTTAACATGGCGTCTATGTTCATTAACAGGCTAAACAGCTGTTTTTTTGAGTGGTGTATTTTTTATTTCGTTGCATATATATGTTTGAGAAAAGCACTATACATGCCTTAGCCTGAAAAGAGCTTGCCGGCTTCGTATCACTATCCGTCTATACCTCACCAGGCAAGCCCTTATTTCCCGGCGTCTGCAGTAATGTACTATTGTGTTATGAACTCGTATATTCTTATACTCGTTTATATTATAGTATGTATTATAGCTTAATTTGTTATTTTCCCATGTTATTGACTACGTAGTGCTAATAAGGTTGCCAGACATCAAGCTTTAGGCGGACATATTTGGCTTTTTACTGACGTGTCCAGTGCAGCAGCAGCTAAAATTTGGGCTACCTTTTTTAATATAATATTTTATCAATTCTGTTTATAAGGATATATAAGTATATAAGTTTACTTTTATAAGGATCGTACGTGTAAACGCACATCCTAGGGTATGGCTAATGCGCATAAGCATTTTAAACACATATGACGCAGAGAGCGCTCCAGTAGCGTAGAATTATGGAATCAAAGATTTGGTGTGATGACGTAACGATGTGATAGCTCAGTTGGGAGAGCACTACAGTTAACAATTTTTTTTTCAGTGAATTCTCGAGGTTTTGGCATATATTTATTCGTTAAGGATAGAAATAGGTAACTTTCTTAACAGGCCCGATTGATTGACATATACCCATCTGAGCAAAGTATCAAAACAAGGACCTCGTTTTTATTATTACCGATGCAAGTCTTAAAGGTTTCCTAAAAGAAATAAATTGACAGGGAAAGAAGTCAATGAAATGAAAATTCTATGAAGCCGAGGAACTCCTTTAACCCCGACGAAAAAACAGGGGTGTTACAAGTTTAACATGTGTATCTGTGCATCTGTGTCTCAGTCTGTGGCTTTGTAAATTGGCTTTTTTTTTATCGAAAGTAAAGTTGTCCGTCGAGATGGTTCTTAACTGTGTTTGGTGGAAATAGAACCAGTAATTTCCAAACTTGGAATTGTAACAATTGGCAACATCCCAGCCAATATTGAAGCTAAGAATTCCAAATTTTGTAGTTATGTTCAGTTTTAGTAGCATTTTCTACCACTCATTGAATGAGGGTCTCATATACCAGCTACTTGTGTCGGGGGTGTTTTTACAAGCTTTTATTTAACTTGCATTGTATGTATGTATGTTTAAAGTATGTTTGTTCGGGTGGAATCTTGCAACTCAATTTTGAAGCAGATATCGTCAACCGATTGAGCTGAAATTTTGCATACTTACTTAACTTTGATGACAATGCAATAATATGGTACCATGGGGCTGATCTGATGATGGAGCCGGAGGTGGCCCTAGGCCCTCTATAATAGAAAAAGCAATCCTACCGAGCTTGGCCTTTTTAGAATCGTCTCAGTGAGCATTTGATGGATATCCAAAGAAAAGTACAGTCGGCTATAAAAGCTTGCCACTAAAATGACATTTTTGACAGAAACTTATTAATTTAGGATTTAAAAAGAGGAGGTTGTCAATTTAATGGTACCTATATGTTTTATTTTAACGTGACTTGAATTGTATCAGGGCTATTTACCCCTCACTACCAGTAGTCGGACGTTGTGTGGGAGTATAACCCGCTAATGGGACTATCTCCTCGCCACAGTTGTGATGGTGAGGTAATCCAATGAGATCATACTATTGGATTGGATTCTACGCCTACAACTTACCTTAAAGCCATTCATTCATTCATTGGTATCACCTCAAAGCCATGCAAAGTGTTTGCCTATATTTCGCAAGTTTACTGTCACACATTCGGAGTAACACGACTTGATGACTCATAGCGCGTTTCACCATTGATCATGATGATACTCCAATTATATATTTGAACATAATGTTATGGTAAATAAAAGAGACACGCATAATTATGTCATTATGCGTGTCTCTTTTATTTACCATTTTACTTATAGTTAAACCGGCAACTCACAAACGAGAATGATCTTCTTGTGTAATACTTAAAGTTAATTTTCGCTTGAATGTATTTGGTTCAATACTCTTGATCAATAATAAAGTAATAAACATATTTCTCGGTACGCGACCTTTTTAAGACGGAGATGTATTTATTTTTAGAAATATTGTGCTAATGTTATTTTAGAGTATTCAGTGACCTTTGAAATTTGTAATCGTCGGGTGTATGATGAAATATTATGCAAGTTTAATGCGAAATTGGAGCCAGTTTTTTATTATTATTACCAAATTGTAATAATGTTGTATAGACTCAGCTAGTGATGTCCTTTTATATATGACAGGTTACGGAAAAAAATATCAATGTCCCGTGCAGGCGCGTGAGCTTCCGGAATGCGATTTCCGTTTTATATCTTTCGCTCGTTCTTACGCGGTCCAGATATGAACCTCTCTGTTTTTTCCCAAACCAAAATTAGTGACGTAATACTCGTACGTAGTCATGACAACATTTGATCCTAATAAAATTTTTAATTAAAAAAAGAACCGACTTCAGTAAAACTAAAAAGCCAACAATAACCCGTTCAAGTACAGATTACATTTGACTCACCCTTCGAAGTCGATCCCAAACCACTCAGTTCTTATATTTATATATTATAGTTTACGCGAGGTTTGGCACCGTCTTCGAAGGGTGAGTCAAATGTAATCTGTACTTGAACGGGTTATTGTTGGCTTTTTAGTTTTACTGAAGTCGGTTCTTTTTTTTGTTAAAATTTTTTTTTTTTGCTTTTTAGTGATTCGTATGTGTGTTCATCAGTTTCCTTAACCCAAATCCTATTTACTGAATGTAAATTCTTGACTTTATCAATAAATTACCGAAAGCGCCGTACATGTCCCTATAACATTTGAAGAGTTCCCTCGATTTCTCCAAGATTCCATCATCAGATCCCGACTTAGTGCCAACGGGACCAACTCGAAGTTATACCCTTTCGATAAAAAAAAAAAATTGAAAATCGGTTCACGATTCTCGGAGATATCGAGTAACATACATAGAAAAAAAAAAATAGTTCGAATTGAGAACCTCCTCCTTTTTTGAAGTCGGTTAAAAAGACTAGAATTGATTGACATCCTTATGATTAAATTTTCGTCTTGCCTTATTGCATCTTCTAGTTGCATATACTGTAGCATGACTGCCGCCGCTTAATGAGCCACGACTACAGACCATTCATTAATAGCAGTAGTATTGGTGTTTGCCCAATATCCTTACGCTAGGCAACGGCAACATCCTTGGATTACCAAATCGTGCTAACTCTTGCAAAACGGATGAGTATCATTGGCTTGTTCTTTCTTTAATATCAATCCATCAGAACATGATAAATCTTAAATCTCAACATTTTCTGGGACAGTTCATCAAGAGACATTATTAGAATACAGCAACCACCATGTTACATCTGTGGACAGCGATGTTAATTTTCACAAAACGGACCCTTCCTCTGTATCCGAATATTTCTCATAGCTTATAAAGGGGTCATATATTTTTTTCTCTGTTGCTTGTTGCCATGGTGATGTCCCCTGGGTCACTCTTTTCGGCGGCAATATTAAACAAAAACTTTGTAATTGCGGCAGTTATCTTGAAAATACCCATATTATAAAATATTCACACTTTTCTAAGAAGTTTAATCACCACTGTCCCCTGGATGACGGGACCGAATAACAACAAGAAAAAGTTGATCCACCAAAGGCTTCTCAAGCAGCACATTAGTGAATTTTGCAGCTTATCTTATAGATTTAAGTTCTAAATGAGTGGTTAAACAGTGTTTGATACAACTTATAGCTTTAAACACAACTCAAAACTGTATATGAGTTCATCCTCTCACTTGTAGTTGCATAGGAACGTTTTTTGTTTCTACTTTACTACTTATGGTGGGATAAAGTCGATTTTGCTATTTAAAGTTGCATGCAGGTTCAAATAGTCACTCAATAAGAAGCAATAGTGCTATATAAATCCTTAAAATCACTTATAAGCAACTTTTACATATAAGTGGGAACATACCCTTATTTGGAACTTAAAGTTCCAAATGACTAGTACAATAGCGAATTATATCACCAATAGTGGCTAAAGGCATAATTTTACGGCTCTTTTGGAACCAAAAATTATTGCACCTCTTGGCCTAAGAAGTACCTTATTGCCACTCCAACGCATAAATAGGTCTCAATAGGAGGTTCTTGGAACCAAAATCAGTTATTTTCACTTATTTCAAACCACTAACGAACTAAAAGTTCTATTATTGTTCCTATTGTGCCTTGTCAAAATGTATTTAATAGTCTTGCTTGTTTGATAGTCTACAAAAGAGCAAATAATTACTATTGGTAATACATTCACTGCTTTGCCACTCGCAAGATAAGTGATTATTAGACCTGATAGTTCCTAATAAGGAACAAATAAGTGAAAATAAACACTGTAGGATCTATTTTGTTTCGCCATGTTTACAAATGGAAGCCTATGAAAATTAATTATTTTAACCAGAATTTTATCACACTCACGCATAATCACAGACTTTTGATAGTTGTGACGATGTTACTTTAACATTATCATTCGTTCACTGCGCATAACTTTCAGTCTTTCACCCATAGTTCTAATTGTCACTTAAGGTAATTGTGAGATCTCTTATGGACGCATAACTTTCACCCATGGTTCTAATTGCCACTTAAGGTAATTATGAGATCTATTATGGATTCTATTTAGCACCAAAAATAGGCGGCAATTTTTCTCCCCGTGGTGCTATATAGGTGCCATAAGGGTTCTTGCCACCTATATAGCACTTAGTCATGGTGGTAAATTTCACTTAAGCATTGTACGGAATTCCTTATACCGATGTTGATTTTCAGACTTTGTCACCACATTTCTCCCTTTTAGGAGTTGAATTCTAAAAAAACCGGAATCATGTGTTTTCTTATTTATTGTAAGAAATACTCCTGTGAACTTTTCTTAAGCATCTAAATAGATATGATATACGAGCTATTTAGAACTCGTTGTGCTACTTTGGTTTCTTCTCATCTCTTGGGAAAATGCCGGCAAATTCACAATCTGACTTGTAAAGTGCCCTTGTGGCCTACTTACTGAATAAATAAATTATTTAATTTAATTTCAAAATAAATCTTGTGAGTTTTTGGCTCAAACTTTTTTGTATGAACTTCGTCTGTGCCGCAGCATGCAATTTTCAAAATACTGTGTCCCTGAACGTGTGTGCGTTACAAATTATGTACCATGAGTTCATAATGCCAATTTCTTGTGTGTGTATCTGCGTTCATACAGTTACACAACGAAGGTACCTTCGCACCTGCTACCTACTGCCTGCTACCTGCTACTGCTACCTGCTACCTGTCACTACTGGTGCCAGTAGCCGAAGGAGCTTCGACAACAGGTAAGCGATCCAGTAAATAAAGTAAAGCTGCGGTCAACCTCTGTATCATGTGGCAACGGTGTCATGTTAGTTATATAATGGCTACCTTTAGGTATATAGTTCGATCTTCTCATCTCTTCCAGGTACCTTCTATATTACAGTAGTATATGTACCTTAAGAATTCGAATTCGGGCGTACCTTGGCTTTCAGGTCGAGTGTTTCAACGCCAATAAATGCTATGTAAACTAGTATTTTTATATTTCCTTTATCTAGAATTCAAGTAAATACATGCCGTCAACCACTGTATCATGTGCAACGGTATCATTATCATGTTAGTTATATAATGCCTACCTATACCTAGGTATATAGTTCGATGTTCTGGTCTCCTCCAGGTACCTTCTGTATTACAGTAGTTTCTGTAGCTTCCACGTAGTGTTTCAACACCAAATGCTATAAACTACTATTTTCATTAATTTCCTTTATCTAGGATTCCATAACCTACATGGCCCGAAATGGAACCCTTATAGTTTCTTCACGTCCATCAATCCATTCATAAATTGTCTATACTATGTCATTTTCCAGCGGTTCTGTCCTTACCTGTTGCACAACCAGGGCCCCAGTAGCCGAAGGAGCTTCTACCGCAGGTAAGCGATCCAGCAAATAGCTGCGGTCGACCGCTGTATCATGTGGCAACGGTGTCATGTCTGTATAGTTATATAATGACGGCCTACCATATTACGATGTTACGCTGTGAATCGTGATCGTGACATGAGGCCTCTAATTGAGGAGTCTCTTTTTGTGTCACTGATATTAGACATGTACCAAGAGAAAATAGATTTGAATAGGTATCTTTTTTACTGTTTTTGGTGCAAAGGTTCATCGCCATTAAATGCAGTAACGCGGCTAGTGAGATGGGTACCTTTGCGCCAGGGACTACTTTAGGAGGACTCTTTGACTAGGCTTAAGATTCTTCTTAATTCTCTTCTTGTTCTTATTTTAAAATATTTTTTTTATCGATGTAATTTTTACGCAATCGTCTTGGAGTATACGAACCGTGTTTAACCGACTTTACATATTTAGTTATGCTACTTAACCACAGATGCCTCCGATGGTATGGGTTTTTCACTATTTTATAATTATGCTGTTTTACCATAGATGCCTCCGGTGGTATATGTTTCTAACTACTTTTTATTGTTTTATTTGATACTAGAGGGCATTAGTAGTACCACATTTGTGTGATATTTTTAGTGTCAAAATATTTTTAGTCAGTATCACGCCGAATGTCACTGATCCGCTCAAGGGATCTGCTGAAGCGCGCTATTGAGATTTTTCCTAATTTCATGACTTCGCACAGGTGATTTGTCTAGGCAATTCCAAAAGAACCATTGAAAATAAGTGTAAACAATAAATTGTAAGCAAGTATAAATAGAGCCTACGGGAAAATTAACCATATAGAAACACTGTGAAGTTTCAATATTAAACAAACCCTATTCCCAGAAATGGTTTCTGAATTTACATACGTCGTAAAAAAAAAAACCAACCGACAAACAGGACCGGATTATTGGTCACCCTGTATAAGGCAATGTAAACATCTGCCAACTTGGATTTATCAACCGGTAATAGCTGCTTAGACTAGAATTTCCCATCACATCTTTAGCACAACTGTGTCACGCGACTTCTTGTTCCTCAGATAACAAAAAAAAGAACCGACTTCATTAAAACTAAAAAGACAAAAATAACCCGTTCAAGTACAGATTACATTTGACTCACCCTTCGAAGTCAAACCCAAACCACTCAGTTCTTATATTTATAATATATTATAGTTTACGCGAGGTTTGGCACCGACTTCGAAGGGTGAGTCAAATGTAATCTGTACATGAACGGGTTATTTTTGGCTTTTTAGTTTTAGTGACGTCGGTTCTTTTTTTTGTTATTTTTTTTTATTTATTTTTTGGTTTTAGTGATTCATATAAAAGTTCTAGTGGCCATCTGTGGTGTTCATCATCAGTTTCCTTACACCAAATCCTATTTACTGAATGTAAATTCTTGACTTTATCAATAAGTTACCGAAAGCGCCGTACATGTCCCTATAACATTTGAAGAGTTCCCTCAATTTCTCCAAGATTCCATCATCAGATCCCGACTTAGTGCCAACGGTAGGTACCAACTCGGAGTTATACCCTTTCGATACAAAAATAAAATTGAAAATCGGTCCACGTTTCTCGGAGATATCGAGTAACATACATACAAAAAAAAAAAATGTTCGAATTGAGAACCTCCTCCTTTTTGAAGTCGGTTAAAAAAGGGTCTTGACAGACACACAGACGGACAACAAAATAATCCAATAAGGTTTCCGTTTTTTCCGACCCTAAAAATGGTCGTAAATAATATCCACAATCGACCTAGCCCTAGTTCTTCTCAGAACCAGTACGGTAAAGTGACGATTGTGCTTTGTTTACTTCCAATGACCTCTCTCGAGTCGCCCCTACACCTGTGTTTGTGTTGTTCACCGATGTCATTATTTCCTTATTTTTGTGTCCATTGATGACGTAGGAAAGTGTGACTATAATTTTACTGCGAATAGCGCGATCTTGCACGAGCCGTGCTGATCACTGGTACAGTCCGACCAAAAAGAGTAGAAATTAAAAAGTGGCAATACTGTGTCCACCCTTTCTAATCAATATAAGAAAACAAGGACACTACAGTATTGCCACTTTTTAATTTCTACTCTTTTTGGTCGGACTGTCTGTATGTAGGTATGTAAACACTCCATTGTACATAAAAACAAGAAATACACATTACAAAATAATAAGCATGTACAAAGGCGAACTTATCCCTTTGAGGGATCTCTTCAGTTAACCTTTGAGTAAATGAGTGCTAAACATAACTGTAAGTGGTTCACAAGCCAAGCAACATGTACAATACAAAGGAGGATTACTTTACCATAATACACATGAAAATGCAAAAACCAACAGAGAGAGATAAGCAAACAGTCAATATACATATTACACTGGTTATGGGAAAATCTTACACAAATCGACCTAGTCCCAATCCCAAACTAAGCAAAATCTTGTACTATGCGTACTAGACGACGATATACATAATATATAAACATATATATACATAAAATTGGGCAAGTGCGAGTCCAGCTCGCGCATGAAGGGTTCCGTACCATAATCTATTACAAGTTTGTTGTATGGGAGCCCCCCTTTAATATTTATTTAATTTAATTTTTAGTATTTGTTGTTATAGCGGCAATAGAAATACATCATCTGTGAAAATTTCAACTGTCTAGGACCCTATTACTGAGACTTCGCTGTCCGTCCGTCCGTCCGTCTGTCACCAGGCTGTATCTCAAGTACGGTGATAGCGTCTTGTCAAGTAGGGACACGTCAAACGTCACGGATGGCGATGAAATGGAGCGATCTCCATCATCTCTCTAAAATTGGTCAAATTACCCCCAGCTCACAGAGTAACTAGGACATAGAGATATGTTGGTTATTGTAGTTATTTAAAGAAAGGAAGAGATCTTCGATCCTTATTCAATGTCACAGAGAAACCGCGTAATAACCTGACTTGGAAATAATTCCTGTTTATATGCTGACACTAGTGCGCGTTAAATAGGAGTAAACTGCGAAGAAGCCTCCCATGTTGCGTAGGTAATGTTATTTATTTACAAGCCACTATGATAATTTTATTGTTAATGACAGAAACATGGGGTAACAATGTTTGATATGACATACGGTTAGTGTACCAGAAAATGAACAGTGCTAGTGAATGAGCAGACACATTTTTTTTGTAAAATGAAGAATTAGGAATATTTGTATGAAATGTAGGATTTATTCATAGCCAGTTAACATTATTTGCTAAGTCATGAAAAAATATCTCAACTCAGCTGCTTTAATTACAAAATGGCGAAGCAATAGTTACAAAATGGTCCTCGTACCAGATTACTTGTCCATTCACTGAAGACGCTCTTAAAACCAATGCATGAACAAACATAGATTATCACTTATATCTGTTTTTAAATTAATTTGGTATGAGTATGTGTATCACGCCGATAAAACGGTAAAATAAAAACTAAAAAAAAAATTTTTTCGGTTACCTCTCGTACACATAAAGTGGGGGTGTTTCTTTTTTCGTTCCAACCCTAGTGTGTGGGGTGACGTTAAAAAAAATAGTGCCCCCCCCCCCCTAACTTTTCAACCACAGGTCAAAAAAATATGGAAAAATTCATGAAAAAGAGGCCTTATAAGAACTCTCAATGAAAACTATATTGAACAAAATCGGCTCATCCGTTTTTGAGTTATCGCAAAATTTCATAATTTTCTTTAAAATGACGTAAGTTGACTTCCAGAAGGTAAGGTAAGTAATTACAGTTACTTTGGCGTTTACGAACTTTTTCCGTCTTTCTGTCTTTGACCATCTGTAGTGAAGGATGAGCAACTACGGAACCCTACACTGAGCGTGGCCCGACATGTTCTTGGCCGGTTTTTTTCTAAATCTGGCTTTCACATTAAATTTTAACATCAAATAGAAAAATTGTGTTGAGGGTATTTTATTAAAGATATAAAAAAGATTGTTCATTCACTGGTTTCATTTGTTTATTCACTAGAAAAACTGTTAATTCATCGGCGATAGGGTATTTTTTCATAAAAAACCTTCATCTCCTCCCTTCTTCTCCTAAAACGGGATATTTCGGAGCCTATTGTAAGAAAAATAGCGACACTATTTCGTTGCATGTTTTAAAAAATAAAAACTTTCTGACTGATATCCACAATGACTGCGATGTCAAACCTTGCTTATGTAAGCTATTCTGAGCTCATTATAGAGCTGTTATGATATGGGTGCAAATGAATTATCAAACCAACAACCACATTTATATCTATAAGTAACTTTGTAGCTTGACATAAACATAACGAAGTATAAAGTATAAACATGTTTACGAACAGCTGAGAGGGCGTGGCCCGTCGTTCATTCACGCCGATAACGACTCTGCAAATACTACGGTTACGTAGTATATAGTACTATGCTGATAACGCGTTTAGCGGTACGTGGTACGTAGGCATACTTGGGTCATTATTTTTGCGATAGTGTGAAGCCATAAAAACGTCAATCAGTTTTTTGTGTGGATCCACATTATCACTGGTGTGCGATTAAACTCGAACTGTTTATTGCACACATATTACAACATAGTACAATACTACAAATAATGTGTATTATCAGGGCTCTCGCCACTTTGGCGATATGCGCTATTAAATAACTTCATTTCGGAAAAAAATGCTTAAATAAAGATTAAGGGACAACTTAATACACAAATCTAGTCCCAAACTAAGCAAAGCTTGCATGTACTATGTGTACTAGATGACATAGATACATATATGGATAGAATTCATGACCTAGGAACAAATATTCGAGTTCGTCACACAAATATTTGCCCTGACCGGGATTCGAACCCAGGACCGCCGGCTCAGTAGGCAGGTGCATAACAAGTGCAGGTGTTAATTGGGGGCGTATTGCGGCTGCGCACTACTCGCAAAGTTGACCGAAGTTGGGCGAATATGTTATATATACAGGGCTGGACCTTTGTAAAGACTGAGCTGACAGTATAGTGTTATCTGAGTGATTAACAATCGACCTATTATAATAGTAAAGCTGCATTTAAATGTAAAAAAAAAACAGCAAAATTAAATATTTTATAGATTTAGATTTAGATTTATTTATTTCATAATAACAAATTACATTATAAATTACCTATCCTAAGTTAATTTACATGAATCTTGATATTATGATCGTCAATAAAAACATATAATAAGATAATAATCATTCAATTAAGTCAAATATACACTCATAATATAACTACAACAATAATAATAGAAACATAAAATGCAATGTCAGATAGAACAGAAATATATGTCACTATGAGTAAAAAACTAGTTTACACAACTTATAATAGATATACATATCTCCCATGGGATCGTCAGAAAAACATTATATCAGAGACAACCCTACTAATCAAAGGTTTTATTTACATTTTAAATTGACACCTGTCTTTAACTTAAATGTTCAAAAGATGTTGATATGTGCAGATTTTTAAACTAATATTTAACAAACTGTATCTCAAAAATGGATAGAAATATTTACATAGTTCATTGGTGAAAAATTAAGTAGGTACTCAGTCACCAATTCCCCGTTTGCTTAAAAGTCCTTCGATCTGTTCCTCTCTGTATATGATATGAATAGAGGCACTTCACTGTTATTGTTATGGAAGTGAATCAAAACATGTCGAATAGAATGACACAATATTTGTTTATAAAGAACCGAAAAATAAAATAAAATGATGCTTTTAGCGGGATCTCAACCCGCTTCCCCACGGCTTTCCGGGCCAGACGGGTGCATTACCAATTATGCTATCAAAGCCACTAGCCAAAGCATCGAATATTTCAACCAGTTGCTTCATTTATACATGTCAGGATATTTTATTCAAAGGATATTCAATCCAATAAAAAAAATCCTTTGATTGGAAGATAATATACTTCCAATCAAAGGATATTTTTTTCAATCTTTCGCTTTTATATAAACAGTTTACGCTAGCAGACTACTGTTTCAATAAAAAAACTGGCCATTGCGAGTCAGACTCGCGCACCGAGGGTTCCGAACAAATACTTATCCCGTCTTAACTGGCTGGGTTAAATTTGCACCTGGTAGGTATGGCGCTGGATACAAATGAGGTGCAAAGTTAACACAACCGATCACGTTTGTTATTGGAGCCCCCTTAAATATTTATTTTAATCTGTTTTTTTAGTATTTGTTGTTATAGCGGCAACAGAAATACATCGTCGGCCGTAGGTTCAATTGGGGTAAGGGACAAAATACGCAAAATGAGTTGAATATACAGTTTTGTTCAGAATTTTCCGCTCTATCGAATGGTGTATATAAAAAAAATCTAGCTTGAAAAAAGTGTTCCTTACACTACTGATTTTTATGGGTTCAAAATCAAATCTGACCCACAAAAACCATGTATCTGTTTTTTATTTTAATAAAGCAACATCAAACAGGGTAACTACTGCCACCAATCCACTTTGAATAAGGTAAGGGTCTTTCCAATTAAGGAATTACCTTTACATGACTTATTTTTGAAGACATTCTTATGAAACTGGCTTTTACGCTAATGCTTTTTTTGGCTCATGAATAAATAACACCCATACCTTAAAATAATTGCACGAGCTTTGAAAAAAATGCTCCTTACCCCAATTTGCCATCTTATATTTTTAACAGTGTGAACCTTACACCAATTTAGTTAAGACGATATTTAGGTTTGATTTGATTTATGTTTAGATTCCGTGTCCGTTACGCTAATTTTCTCGTGAGAATCAATGAATTATTTATCCCTGTTACCTTTATATACAAACACATCTAACTTCATAATTTCAAGCTATTGACAATAAAGAAAGTGTTATGTTGCGATAAAAACACCTTTATCAATTTTATAACCTTTGTTTATACGGGTATCTGTGTAAACTGGATGTTAATTTTTGGCTTTACTAAATCATTGAAACTACTAGCGTAGTTTGACTTATTTACATGCAAACTTTCACGATAAATGAAGGTATTCAAATAAAATTGGTAAGAAAATTTAAAATTTAGTAACTAATCCACCGAGAAATGTAAGTGTCTATTTATGTTATTAGGTATAATTCGTCAGTTCGGCGTCTCTGAACAACAGTAAGTACTGAACTCTTTGTCGACAGCTGGCTCGTGATTGTTATTCTACCTGTGAAGTGTTTTGTTAAGCGGATAGTTTAAAAAACTGGGCTAAGATTGTCGAAAAAAAACAATAACCAATGGAATACTGGAGTTGGTATTACACGTTCTTTAATAAAAGTTTTTAATTAACTTTACACATTGTATGTTTAAAAATATCTCAAGGAAGATAAGATTGACTTTCCGAGGACCAGCTGAGTTGAAATTAGGTATATGAGGCTGGGTAGTCGACAATCGACATGGGTAAAACTTTATAGATAACGATGAGGTAATCCTACTGAGTTTGGGCTTCTTAAAATCGTCTCGGTACTTGATGAATTGCAAAGGAAAATTTTCACTGTCAATTAAAAGGCATTCCTACGTATGACACACTTTAATAGTCATTATCTGAAATTCCGCTATCGATAAGTGTTGCGAAAAAAAAGGATCTAACTAGAGCTCTTGCTATTCATTGACTGACATTGATGTTGATATTGATTATATTTCATAACTATAAACAAGAACTTTTAATTTCATTGATGTTTTTCAAGTACATTACTCTTATGGTAATTTTATTATACAGCCTCATTTGACTCCTTATGTAACAAGTTTCAAGTTTGACAAGTAGTATAATTTATAAAATTATACCATAATAAATAATAGAATAAGTCGTTTCGTTTCGTTTATGCATGTCGTTCACACAGGTACAAGTCGTATTCTTTCGTTAATGCACGTCGTTCATAAGGATAAAATGGGTGCAAATAAATTGAGTTAGTACCTATGTCTTTAAATACTCGCGAACAAAAGCTATAACTACAAAAAAAAACATATTTATAGGATCTATACTTTAGTTTTTTATTTATAAAATGAAAACCTAACACTATAGCTTGTATAAAAAAATTTAAAACGTTCAAGTTCTAAATATCTACTATTGAAAAATAGTTTTTTGTATCTTTTGAAAAGTGTCGTTTTTTAGTTATCCCTTATTAACTGGAGGCACTAAATTGTGAGCAACTACTATGTTATCTAACAGGACTCCTAAAAAAGTACAAATGTAAAATAATTATTTCTGAATTGTATTTAATTTTGTCTTTTATCGTTCAACACAAGCCCTAAACTTTTAATAATTTCGCTGTATAAATTACATTGGTTGTTTATTTCAGTATTCGATCATAGAGGCTGAGAAATAATTAATGTGATTATAATAAAAAAAATAATCATAAATTAAAATGTGGGTTATTCTACTCGATAGAAACGTTACGTGTAACGATTCAAATATTGCATGTAACGGACACTCAAAAAATGCTCACACGGTTTCAATACATTATTATACCTCTTACATTAATGTTTTAAAGGTTTCCGGTGTTAAGATACGCCTTACGTCAAAGGTATGTACTTATTTATTTTTACAACCAACCCTTTACGTTATTTTTTCTTTCACACATAATCTCAACTAGTCCCTAACGCCATTTCTTCATCAATATAGTGGACACAATGAATAGATAAATTTAAGGTAAGGGACGAGACTACAGAATACTCTGTCTGTAAGGGACATCAGCAGCGAAATAAGTTGGTGTAAGGGACATGTAATTTTCTATAATATCTAAATTATTAAAACGAGTACTATATAGATAGACAGAACACTAAAATACAAGATTGTGTATGAAATCAGGCCTAAAAAAGGTTCACTACAAAAAAAGTTATGAACGATTTAGTTAAAAAAAAAACGTTGCCAGCCTCTCCTGAAAAATCGTATTTTGTCCCTTACCCCAATTGAACCTACGGTCGACGACATCATCTGTGAAAATTTCAACTATCACGGTTCATGAGATACAGCCCGGTGACAGACGGGCAGCGGAGGCTTAGTAATAGACGGTCCCGTTTTTACCCTTTGAGTACGGAACCCTGAAAATTGATTTGTCCGATATTTTTATTTATTATCCAAGTCCATCTTTTTTAAACTACAATCTGTAGTCGCACCCGCTCACGGGACAATAGTGTCCCGGACCTTTTGGAGGCGTGCACGGGGCCGAAGCCAGCGCGTAGAGACCCTTTTTAAAATTTAATGGAATGTAAGGTGTACATCTAGCGGATGCTGTCCCTGACACACAATCTGTAGTTACTATAAAATGGGTCATTTCTAAAGGGCTGTTACGCAAGTCGTGTCGTAATGTTTGTTGTTGCTATTATTTCCTATCTGTGGACTAAATCACGTGTTCTTGACACGGTGGGACACTAGCATTAAGGTAAGTTATTTAGCTGCTTTTTTCCTGAGCACAATATAAAACAATACAGCTAAAACTTAACCAGTTTTTCTTTCTTTTGAATCTAAAGAAAGACCTGAGAAATAAGTAATAATAATAATAATAACTATTGACTATCAGAAGGCCTATGATTCGGTGCCTCATTCATGGCTGGAGAGGATCTTAGAGCTGTATAAAATCGATACAGCTCTAAGATCCCTCTTAAGCTCGTGTATGAGGCAGTGGACCACAGTCCTTCGTCAACCAGGTGTCGGAGATGGCCCCCCTGGCCCGCAGGACTTGATAAGGATTGAGAGAGGTATTTTCCAGGGTGACAGTTTGAGTCCTCTGTGGTTCTGCCTAGCCCTGAATCCGCTCAGCACTCTGCTGAAGGATTCAGGACTAGGTTGCCGGCTTTGAAGAGGAGGTGAGGTCATTTCTCATCTGCTGTATATGGATGATCTTAAGCTGTATGCACCAAAACGCCAGGATCTGGTGGAACTACTGGAAGTAACAGAAACCTTCAGTAGCGCCATCAAAATGGAGTTTGGTGTAGACAAGTGTGCGGTCATGCATGTGCAGCGGGGGAAAGTCGTAAATTCCGCGAACTTACAACTTTCTGAGACAATGTCCCTCAGGTCTATCTCCGAAGTTGAAACCTACAAGTACCTTGGTATGTCACAGTCATTGGGTATTGCGGACGGAGACATTAGACAGGCGTTGAAGGAGCGTTTCTTTTGTCGTTTGACAAAAGTACTTAACAGTCTTTTGTCCGGTGGCAATAAGGCGCGCGCCTTCAACGCTTGGGTGATGCCTCTGCTCACTTACTCCTTTGGCATACTAAGGTGGACTCAGACTGAGCTGGACGCCCTGGATACGAGGGTCCGTCAGCTGCTCACTACACATCGCATGAGGCACCCACGCTCGTCAGTTATGAGAATGTACATCCCGCGTAAGTGTGGGGGCCGTGGAGGTGTGCAGTCTTAGGGAGTATTTCCTAAACAACGAGTGTGGGATTCATCGCGATGTAGTAGCAGTTGACAAAGGCCTCACCTCTCTCTCCTTAGCAAACGAGAACTGGCGCAGACCAAAGGTGCTTAGCACCGATGACCGCAGGGCTGTATGGAAGAGCAAGGAGCTACACGGGCGGTTCTACAAGGCCCTTACGGGGCCCGACGTAGATCTGCTCGCGTCGGTGAACTGGCTACGCTTCGGGGATCTCTTCGGGGAAACCGAAGGTTTTGTCTGTGCAATTGCGGACGAAGTAATGATGACGAACAATTACCGGAGATATATCCTGAAGGACGGTACGGTCGACATTTGTCGGGCATGCCGCCGTCCCGGTGAGTCACTCAGGCATATAATCTCCGGTTGTTCTCATCTTGCTAACGGCGAGTACTTGCACAGACATAACCAAGTAGCCAGGATCATTCACCAGCAACTTGCTCTTCGATACGGTCTTGTGGGGTCTGAGGTGCCGTACTATAAGTACGCACCGATGCCAGTTCTCGAAAATGGTCGTGCCACGCTCTATTGGGATCGATCTATCATCACGGACAGGACTATTGTAGCCAATAAGCCTGATATCGTGTTGGTAGATCGATCTAAGCGCCAGGCAGTGCTCGTCGACATCACCATCCCGCATGACGAGAACCTCGTGAAGGCCGAGAAGGACAAACTCAGCAAGTACCTTGACTTGGCTCACGAGGTGACCGCCATGTGGGATGTTGACTCGACGATCATTGTCCCGATAGTCGTTTCGGCGAACGGTCTCATAGCGAAGAGTCTCGACAAACATCTTAAGAGACTCTCGCTAGATGGCTGGATCAAGGGTCAGATACAGAAGGCGGTACTCCTGGACACGGCGCGCATCTGCAGCCCTAATCACCGGTAGCCTGGGCCCTGCCCCGTTGCCGGCGGCACCCTAGGTTAGGTTTTTTTTATAATGTGTTTATATTTGTAATGTATTTTTTATATTTTACTTTTTATATAAATTTATTATAAAAAATACCTATCCTAAGAAACATGATTAAATGAGTGAATAATAATAATATCGATACAGCTCTAAGGTCCCTATTAGGCGCGTGCATGAGGCAGTGGACCACATTCCTTCGTCAACCAGGAGGCGGGGATGGCCCCCCTGGCCCGCAGGACTTGATAAGGATTGAGAGAGGTATTTTCCAGGGTGACAGTTTGAGTCCTCTGTGGTTCTGCCTAGCCCTGAATCCGCTCAGCACTCTGCTGAAGGATTCAGGACTAGGTTGCCGGCTTTGAAAAGGAGGTGAGGTCATTTTCTCATCTGCTGATACATGGATGATCTTAAGCTGTATGCACCAAAACGCCAGGATCTGGTGGAACTACTGGAAGTAACAGAAACCTTCAGTAGCGCCATCAAAATGGAGTTTGGTGTAGAACAAGTGTGCGGTCAATGCGGTCATGCATGTACAGCGGGGGAAAGTCGTAAATTCTGCGAACTTACATCTTTCTGAGACAATTTCCCTTAAGTCTATCTCCGAAGCTGAAACCTACAAGTACCTTGGTATGTCACAGTCATTGGGTATTGCGGACGGAGACATTAGGCAGGCGCTGAAGGAGCGTTTCTTTTGTCGCTTGACAAAAGTACTTAACAGTCTTTTGTCCGGTGGCAATGAGGCGCGCGCCTTCAACGCTTGGGAGATGCCTCTGCTCACTTACTCCTTCGGCATACTAAGGTGGACTCAGACTGAGATGGACGCCCTGGGTACGAAGGTCCGTCAGCTGCTCACTACACACCGCATGAGGCATCCACGCTCGTCAGTTATGAGACTGTACATCCAGCGTAAGTGTGGAGGCCGTGGCTTTTTAAACGCCAAGGACCTCCATAACCGCGAGGTGTGCAGTCTTAGGGAGTATTTCCTAAGCAACGAGTGTGGGATTCTTCGCGATGTAGTAGCAGTTGACAAAGGCCTCACCTCTCTCTCCTTAGCAAACGAGAATTGGCGCAGACCAAAGGTGCTTAGCACCGATGACCGCAGGGCTGTATGGAAGAGCAAGGAGTTACACGGGCAGTTCTACAAGGCCCTTACGGGGCCCGATGTAGATCTGCTCGCGTCGGTGAACTGGCTACGCTTCGGAGATCTCTTCGGGGAAACCGAAGGTTTTGTCTGTGCAATTGCGGACGAAGTAATGATGACGATGCCGCGCATGGCGTCGTCCCGGTGAGTCACTCAGGCATATAATCTCCGGTTGTTCTCATCTTGCTAACGGCGAGTACTTGCACAGACATAACCAAGTAGCCAGGATTATTCACCAGCAACTTGCTCTTCGATACGGTCTTGTGGGGTCTGAGGTGCCGTACTATAAGTACGCACCGTTGCCAGTTCTTGAGAATGGTCGTGCCACGCTCTATTGGGATCGATCTATCATCACGGACAGGACTATTGTAGCCAATAAGCCTGATATCGTGTTGGTAGATCGATCCAAGCGCCAGGCAGTGCTTCGACATCACCATCCCGCATGACGAGAACCTCGTGAAGGCTGAGAAGGACAAACTCAGCAAGTACCTTATATATATTAGTACCTTATATATATATATTAGTTTGTTTTATATTATAATATTTATATTCATAATGTGTAAGTTTATGTAGGTACATTTAAGATTTTGTCTTTTTTTTTGCGTAAGCATTTAGTATTTCTGTGCATTTTTATAGTTTTGCCTATCTTCTTGGATCTTCTCTGTTCTCTCTCATTTGCTCAAAGGTTAACTGGAAGAAATCCCTTACAGGGATAAGTTTGCCTTTGTACATATCATTAGTTTAATGTCCTTGCTATGTATATGTATATTTTAATGTACAATAAAGAGTTTACATACATACATACATACATACATACATACATACATACATACATACATACATACATACATACATACATACATACATACATACATACATACATACATACATACATACATACATACATACATACATACATACATACATACATACATACATACATACATACATACATACATACATACATACATACATACATACATACCTTGACTTGGCTCACGAGGTGACCGCCATGTGGGATGTTGACTCGACGATCATTGTCCCGATAGTCGTTTCGGCGAACGGCCTTATAGCGAAGAGTCTCGACAAACATCTTAAGAGACTCTCGCTAGGTGGCTGGATCAAGGGCCAGATACAGAAGGCGGTACTCCTGGACACGGCTTGCATCGTCAGGAGGTTCCTCTCTCTGCAGCCCTAACCACCGGTAGCCTGGGCCCTGCCCCGCTGCTGGCGGCACCCTAGGTTAGGTTTTTTTTTTATATGTTTATATATTTTGTAATTTCTTTATTGTATTTTACTTTTTATATACAGATATTGTAAAAACCTAGCCTAAGAATTCAAATAAATAAAGGAGATAATAATAATAATTTATTTCCACAATAACATCTTTACAAAGATTTCTTAAAATAGAACTCTACTCCGTAAATAGGTGCAAGACCTCTACTATAAGATAAGCAGCGCTCCTCCCCCAAAAAGTATGAACAAGTATATTGTATTTTATTGGTTGTTTGTGTAAAATGCGACGCTCTCGGTCGTGAGGCTTAGTTACTAATGCCGCGGGCGACATGTCTACGATCGCGTGTCAAATTATTTTTATATTAAATTACCCGCATTACTTTTTGTCAAAAAAATGTGTTATATCAAGCTTTATTTCATTGCAGGCTGTAGGTAGGTACCTCATAAGTTTCTTTTTAGCCCACGACGCACTGCGGATTTTTAGTGGTAATATTGTTGGCAACAACAAACTTTAAGTAACTAACGTTGGAGGTCAGTGAATGTCACTGATGTAAACAAATAGGAAACAGGACTAAATATTCCGCTAAGTATTTGCGCATAATAGAGCCAAAATGAGTCAAGTTTTTTCAATTCGGGTTTACCCTTCAAATGTCGACAAACGTTTCATCGAATTTTCATTTCGTCGAATTTTCATTTCATCATATTTTTGAATGTTATAACACAAACCTAACCTAACCTAACCATAAGGAAAAGTTCGTCAGGTTTACTTGGAGCTAGGGTAGCGAAGTGATTAAGATAAGTTAACGCGCTGGACCGGTAATCTAGAGGTACCGGGTTCGATAGAGTCTCTTCCACCAGATAGCTCCTTTAAAAAAAAATCTTTAAGCTTTGATCTTTGTATTAATGGTTTAAATAAAATTCTTCCGTTGTTAAGGTCGCTAGCTTGTCAGTTTAAATCCTAGGTTTCTGGAACAACAGTATTTGGACCTGTGACAAATCATCATATCAGTCAAAAGACGTCCACTATTTGAGAAAGGCCTTCCCTAAGGAACTACCGGTCGTAAGGCGCCTTCATTCAACGGCTTCCCAGACCTGACCAGATCCCCGGTCCATCTTGTTGGGGCAAGAAGCAACAGCCATGTTATTGACACCGATATGAAAATGCATTATTAATCGAGCGAGCGAATCGCCAAGCGCCTCAGTCTTAGCATGGCCTAAAATTCTTACCATCATCAGTCAGTCGTTCACTCTTGGCAGAGTGGTCGTGGTTACGGAAATAGTGTCCACATTTGGGTTCTCGTCCTCATCCTTCCTCTGCTAGACAGCAGCTCTCGCGATGCATCTCCATTTCACCCGGTTGTCTGCGGAGCGAGTGCACTGCACCAAGGAGCTCCGTGTGGTCTTTTTAATAAGGTCGGTCCAGCGAGTCGGTGATCGGCCTCGTCTTTGCCTTCTATCTCGCCCTGGACTACCAATCTTTCCATGGAGTTTTTATTTCGGAATATGTGGCCAAAGAACTTCAACACTCGGAGTTGCACAATCGACGAAAGTCTATCCTGGATCTGCAACTCTTTGAGGATAGAATTGTTGGTGCGAAATGCCATCCATGGGATCTTCAGAAAGCGTCTCCAGCACCATATCTCCATCGCGTTGATCTTTCGCCTATCTTGAAGTCTAACAGATGTCACTATTTCCGACTGTTCTCTCCTAGACGTCCCATTTCTCATTGAAATGATGCGACTAGGTTTTATAAGTATAAGGATTTTTATTGCGATTAAGCATGTCTAGCATAACTTTGACACGCGACTCTTTGTCGCGCAACAAATACTACCTGTCACTTTCCTGTCAATGCTGTGTGAGCAAGACAGGTGATGCTAAGTCGCGCGACAAGTGAATTCGCTTCAAGATTTGCTAGCCCCGCGGGATTTCGATTCTTTTCAAAATGGCGGAGGGTTCAAACGCAAAATAAAAAACATACTCGCGATGTCAACAGCTCACAAAGACACTAGTACACAGATTATAAATGCGGAAGTGCTACCATGTACCTACATGTTGATACTATATCTATGTACTTTTTATAGATGGATCGAATCGTATGACATCACCGTGGCGCATGGCAACAATATGCATTGTTCTGATGTTTATATAACTAGTAGAACAACGAAAGTGTACCTACTCTCTCTGTTCGCCGGAATACTACACAGAACATAACAGCGCAGATATAAGAAAAAAAAGCTCCTTAATAATCTGTGGTGGCATTTCTTTGACAAATGTATTTATTAGTCGTTTTATTTAAATAACTTGTTATTGTAACGTTGAAACGTCTTAGCCCGAAAACGTTTTGAACTTTTAGACACATTGTCGATGTCGCTCTGATTCATTTAAAACAAGTTCAAGTTGTTAGTTTTTCGATACAATAAAATATTATTATTCCCTTAAAAAAGCGACAAAGTAAATGGTATTTAATGCGGTTGAAATTGTAAACTTAGTTTTATTCAGCCGTGAATAAATAGTAAAAAAAATATGCATAATCTGCCTTATATACCTCTAACCAGATGAAAGTTACACGGTCTGAAGCGTATAAAATGCTGTGGAGTAGGTACTCTCTGCTAAATACGTATTCAAATAATTTATGAACTCATAATATATTATCAATACCATGTGAGTAAGCCCGGTGATGCCGTCGCGTGACAAACTAATTTGGACAAGTTCCGTTAGCCCACCAGCTTTATTTTGAAAGTACTTCATGCCATTATGATATGGGAGAAAATAATAATAAGAAAAGAGCATACTGGGGACCATGCCGCAGGCGGACCTTTTAGATGGGGTATTCTTTTTATGACCCTTTTTTAATTTCATTATAGGTTATTTAGAGTAAGCTTTTATACATATGTTTATCTACTATGTTATTAAATAATATTGTTACTTAAACCATTGATACAAAGATCAAAGCTTAAAGCTTTTCTTTAAGCTTTGATCTTTGTATCAATGGTTTAAATAAACTTGTGGTGTACCCACATTAAAAAAATGACACATTACAAATGTTTCATAAATTTATAAATATTGTTACGCTAATAAAATAAAAAAATCTAAAAAAATGTTTAAAGTATATCCATTTTTTTTATTATGTTTGAATACCCCTCCCCTTTCAACATTTTTGCATTGAATGTTCAAGGGAGAGTGCTCAGTGGTTTTTATTCGACTGCCCCCGTTGTTCTATTCTGCGGTACTCTACCCTATTGTATTTCACGGCCATGAGCCGCATTATTAGACATAATTATCTGATTAGCCCGGTTATTGCCTTCTGCTATTTGAACTTACACCAAGGCCGCTACTGAATTAAGTACATATATTATTTACCTTAAGAGTCTGGAGCATTCATAGATACTTTCAATATTCAACTATACCGATATCAGATAACATTAAAAATTTTCAAAGAGTGTTCAGTTTAAACTAATTTCATTAAAATGATCAATGCTCCTAAATTAAAAGATAAAAAATATTTTTATTTGATTATATATTATACCGACTAGTATTTTAAGTATAAAAAAGTATAAGCAGCGTTATCTAAGAATAGGCAACATGCCGTCACTTTGTGGAAAATTTGACACAACACACAAACATAAACAGTGGAACAATTTCCATGCTAAATCCAAGGTGGATTTAGTAATAGTGGGACTGTAAGATTATCTGCGCTGTGACTAATTACTGGTCGCCTTCGTTTCTAAAATAATTACTATCTACTTTTTTATGATTTCATAACAAATATGTAGTTAGTTCTCAGATTTTTCCCTATACCGGTAGTACAAGACGGTAATACTTGCAAGACATAGGTAGTTCTAGGTGAACGGAAAATACCTAATAAATTTTGATTCTCTTGAGAGTGTCTAATATCCGTTTTTGCGGCATACATGACCGAATCATTTTTCTCGTTAACTTGTACTGAATGTAGACCTGAGTATATGGTTTTAATTCCAATTCAATACCTCAACGGGTTCCAGCACCTTTAGCGTAACTATCATACGCGACTATTTCTCGCGCGAGTTTATTACCCGACTCTTTCTGTGCAGTAATAAGAGAGTGACAGGTAGCTCTATGTTGCGCGACAAGAGTCGCGAAGCATTGTGCTAGACGGGCAGAGATAACATGTCTTGACAGACAGATGGATGGACGGGCAAACAACAAAGTAATTTAAAGATTCTATTAAAAAATGTTGAGAAAAGCGCTATCTTTCTCGCGGTCCTCGCACTTGCTGTAAAGCAATGGGGACAGACGATCGTGCGTGTAAACGCACATCCTAGGGTATGGCTAATGCGCATAAGCATTTTAAACACATATGACGCAGAGGGCGCTCCAGTAGCGTAGAATTATGGAATCAAAGATTTGGTGTGATTGACATAACGATGTGATGGCTCAGTTGGTAGAGCACTACGCCGATGTGAGTTGTAATAGACTCGACAGTTTATGGTGGCTTTTAACGATCTATAATTTTATAACCTACAATTTAAGAATGGGAACGTTTCCATTAAACTTCTTAGAATCTGTAATGAAGTGGTAAACAAGGAAAAAAGTGGTTTTTATGATGTAATCTGTGTATTACAATCGGTCTGTTATTAGATTGGCGAGAACATCTGTGAAAAACCCCGTCTATGAGTGTACTATCTTTAGTTGTTAATTGTTGACCTTTCTGCGATACACTTTAAATATGAGATATCAAAAGTACAAAATAAAACAACAGTGGTATATCATAGTAAAACGCACATCCTTGGGTATGGCTAATGCGCATAAGCATTTTAAACAATGACGCAGAGGGCGCTCCAGTAGCGTAGTATTATGGAATCAAAGATTTGCTGTGATGGACGTAACGATGTGATAGCTCAGTTGGGAAAGCACTACGCGGTAAGGTTGCAGGTTTGAGTGCTTCCATTGCGGTGGATCACATTACATTTTTTATTCATATCATAATTTACCTTGTCAATATTTATAAAAAATGTGGTATTTCCACATTAAAACAGAATCGATAAAGAGATTCATTTAAAAAAAAAAGCGGTATTTCATAAATACTTCCTGACAACGCTTTAAATTTCAAAGTAGCAAACACATTCAATGCCAGGGGGCGTGGTATAGCAATCTTGTATGATGGTAAACGCATATTACCTATATGCGTCGGTTGCAGTGAATGCGTTAAATCGAAAACATTTTCGTTGATGGGCACTTTATCAAAGGACTTGAGGTTTCTGTATCTCAATCGTCAAAAACGGAACCCCTTAAAGGACCACTTTGTTGTTCGTTTGTGAAGACCTTTTCCTCAGTTATGAGGACACCTTTTAATAATAATAAATAAATATCGGATAACCTCACACAAATCAATATAGTCCCAGTAGTTCCACAATAAGCTCTATTAGGCTTGTATTATGGACACAAGACTACGATAAACATACTTATATAGATAAATACATACTTAAATACGAATAACATCCATGACCCAGGCACAAATATTCGAGTTCATCACACAAATATTTGCCCTTGCCGGGATTCGAACCCAGGGCCGTCGGCTCAGGAGGCAGTTGCTTAACCACTGCGCCAACCACGTCGTCTTCTTTTATTGAAGTACAATGTAAAGCTATATATAACTTATAAATTTAATGGAAATATGGAACATGAAATGTCTCATTTTTAATGTGGGTACGCACTACAATTTTAATATTAAACCATTGATACAAAATTATAGCTCAAAGAAAAATAGAAATGCGCCACCTGGTGGAAGACCGGGAATCGAACCCGGTACCTCTAGATTGCCAGTCCAGCGCGTTAGCCTTTCCGCCACCCTAACGCCCAAGCAACCTTTCGAATTTTTCAGCGACCTCTATGTGAATACGTTAATATTCTTTGAGCTTTGATATTTTTATCAATGGTTTAAGCTATAACTTGTCTTTAAAAACCAACTTACGTTACGACCAAGTGAGTTTTTTTTTTTTTAAACCAGGCTATTTTTATAGATAGGCCATTTTTTCGAAAGTTGTAGGTACACCCCACTTTCCACTCCGTTACCACTGTAGTAGGTTATATGGAAATGGTAACGGAATGGAACGAAAAAACATTGAGACACTTTTTTCTTCTAAATTGATCGAAAGAGCTCGTGATTCTGAGTAGAAAATACCCAAAATATCGAAAATTAAAAAAAGTGGGGTGCACTACTTTAGGAAAAAATGGCCCCGATATTATCAAATAAAGGATAGTAAATGAAATATTACCACATTTTACATTTTAAAAAATATCTTAATTTGTTTTTGAAAGTTTCATTTTGTACGTAAATCGGCTACTGCGCAGTCAAGGTTATGCTCAAGAAGTTTGCCGGCTACTGTACTAAGTGCATTGGACTTTACAAATAAGAATTGAACGAGGAAACAGTGTAGGGGAAATCCTCGGGCAAGTTAAGAGCTAAGTATTTTCGCGTGCTGTGTCACTGACAAAACGATGATTAGAGCAAATTTTTTTTACTGACCGAGTTAGTGAAGCGTTTCCATTGCAGCTTGACCCATAATGCTTTCGTAGTAGGTCCGAACTCCAGATGTGCGGATGTCCAGTTGTCCATTTCTTGCTGTCGTCGCCTACAGGTCGCATTTCTCAACCGATTCTCACAAAATTGTGTGAGCAGGTTCGATAACTATGTATAAATTATTTTGTCGATTCTGTATTTAGAATAATTTCAAAACATATTGATTTAAATGTACACGATTTTCACACATTAATATAACGATACGTAGTTTTATTAAGTATAATATCGATATCTTGTTTTTACGCAGTGTAGTTTGCCTATTTTCTGCAAATACCTATTCCTTCAATTGCTCAAAGGTTAACGGGAAGAGATCGCTAATAGGGATAAGTTCGCCTTTGTACATATTTCATTTGTTATCAATGTATTTATAACCAGTTGTTGTGTACAATAAAGTGTTAAACATACGTACGATACGGGACTCAATCGCGTTCAAAAAGTGTTTTTAATTACCTCGACGTTTCTACCGTGATGTTACATTCATAATCTCGGAGGAACTGACATGAAAAAGTCCCATGAACGCGATTACGTCCCGCTTTTTCAAAATGGCGGCGATATAGGGGGTCGGAAAAAAAAGGAAAATTTTCTGCAGTTTCTAATAAATCGCGAGATTACAGTACCCTTTACACGACGATTCATACGATTTCGTGTTTATGCCACCATAAACATCAACATCGTCACCATCACCACCATCACCATCAACAACACCAACATCATCCCACTTCAAAAAAATATACGCGCCTATAGCAGTTCGAGTACGTTTTGGATGGTTAACTGTTAACTTTCGTTCAAAATTCTGATGCCTAATTATACCTATGCGCCCCCAGCGTTTACTTTGTAGTTCTACAAATTATCACTGAAAACTCATGGTAAGGGCACCGCTTATAGAGCCACTAGTTTTATCATTCTGTGGATGTAGAGTATTTAAAATTCAGAAAAAGTGTGTGAGAGTAATTTGTAATGCATGGTTTGACGAGAGCTGTGTCCCCCTGTTCAAAAAGCTACACATTCTGCCTTTGCCCTGCTTATACATCAGGGAACTATGCGTTTTTGTAGACTCCCACTTACATTACTTCCAAAAGCGTGGAGAAACTTTACAAAGGCAGACAAGATTGAAAGGGAGGCACCGCTGCTATTAAAACCACAATGCTGTAAAGCAATGTACCAAAAAAATATATATAACATGTGCATTGACATATATAATCGCATCCCTGACGAAATTGTAACCCTTCATGGAAATATTAAGGATATAAGCTGGCTTATTGACAATTGTTTTTATAGCGTAAAATATTTCCTCGAGACATGTGGAATCAGGTAATTAATTATTATTGACATTATATTTTGATATTTTATTATTTACTGGAAATGTTTATTTTTAGATTATTGTAATTCAATGTTTATTTTTTATTTTGTTAAATTCTACTCTAAAATTTGCATGCCTACATATAGGCTGAATACATGATACAAAAGTTTTGTAACATCTAAAACACTGTATTCTGGCAAATAAAATCTTTAAATCTTTGAATCATAGTACCTATAGTTGGTCGATACTGTTATGCCCATTAGTGTAGCCGATTGTAGCATAGGTCATAGACGGCATGTTTTCACAACTACTGGCAAGGTCAATGCTTTGGCTTAATGAGAATAACATGTGATGTTTTGTAAGTTTTGTTTTCTTTACAGTGTTGAAAATAGATGGTTTCCCTCCGCACGGTGTGGGCGGGTTGAAATGATTGTTTTCTGTCACAGGCCATATTTTCACAACATTTTTGACCTTTATTTTGATGGCTATAAAATATCCTCTCATAGAAGAGTACTGGCATATTTTACTTTATAAATTGTATCTTTAAATAATCACTTTTCAGCAAAACCTTGGTAAATCATTTTCAAAAACAAGAAATCCTATTGGAGAATAAAAAAATCTATGAAAAGAAAATGAATATTTTAAACATATACTATACGTATGCATACAATACAAACATTGAGATTCTGTCTATCGAGGGCTAAAATTTTCTGATATAATAATATTTTTCAAAATGAGCATTAAAATGAAACGTCTACGGCCCCTTGAAGCTGTGAAAAAATCAAACTTCTACGTTAACGTGAAAAAAAGATACGGCCGTTTATGTCGCAAAAAACAAAAAACGTACACTTCGACACTCTCAAGGGAATCAAAATGATATGGTAGGGTATTTCCCTAGAACTATGAAATTTGGCAAGTAATATCGTCACATAGGTACTTACTACAAATATGTCTTAAAAATCAGAAAACTATACATTTGTAATATAATCATAAAAAATATAGTCCTTTTCAAACATCATATTTGGAGAACTCGGTTGCGTTAAATTTGCACCTTGTTTGTATGCGGCGCCATACATTTCAGGTGCAAACTTACCTCAACCAGGCCAATTAAGATGGGATAAATGCAAATTTGCACGGAACCCTCGGTGCGCGAGTCAGACTCGCACTTGGCCGGTTTTTTTTTTAATTTACAGTGACACTTAGTCACCATTGTCACAATGTAGGATTCTAGTTATTCTCTAGTCAGTATTTATTTTACGCATTTGCCCGTCAAATGACATCCTTTCTTAGACAATCCGTCCATAGTTCAAACTCATGCTATTAATTATTAGGTACTTCTAACGATTAAGGACTCAAATAGTTCTTTAGATCTTCTAAGTGATTCATTTAGTTCATTCATTCATTCGTATTGCGTGTTATCTTTGTATTAATTTAAACTGTATTAATTGTTTGTAATTAAACACTAAATTTGTTTTATAAATTTATGAAAAATGTAATGTCTCATTTTTGTAATGTGGATACACCACAATTTTTATTTAAACCATTGATACAAAGATGAAAAAGAAAAACTGAAAAAGGAGCTACCTGGTGGAAGAGATCGGGAATCGAGCCCGGTACCTCTGGATTGCCGGTCTAGCGCGTTAACCACTTCGCTACCCTAGCTCCAAGTAGCCTGACGAATTTTTCCTTATGCTTTGTGTGTCGATCTTTGCAAGGGTTTTCTACTAAATTGTTTGTTTATAATCTTATAACCCAAGTCTGCATAAGCGCTTATACAGCTCTTATAAGACTTACATTAGCTGTACAAGGCATTAGCAGCCTGTGTGCTATTTGGGAACTGTTTCACCATGTTATTAATAATAAAATTGGTCAAGCGCATCTTACGTTGTTCATCAAATTTCTAGTCATATTTTATAAGCAGTTGTTTGAAATAAAATAATGATGTCCCTAATTAGCTGAACGCCACTGTATAATATATCCAAAAGCCTGATTTCATTACTTTAACGATGTTTCGTTAAGTCAAAATTATTTATCGATAGTCGATAAAACACTTTGGTTGAGCCCTCTCAAAGTTTGGTCCTTGGTGATTTAATCTAATTTCGTTGGCAACGTTTCTTACGGCAAATGTCAAATAAATATACAACGTGTTTTTATACAATTGCTTTAACTTCGACATAGTGCTTGGAACATTAACGTAAACTCATCCCTTAAACCGTTTAATGATATTCGAAAAATATTTTTTTTTGGTATCCCATACAAAGTAATTAATTATTTAATTGGTGGCTATTGTAAAAGGTCCTTTTGAGTTAGGCAATAGTTAGAGTCAACTTGTTGTCATTTTAACGTCACTGATAAAACTTCATCGATGACAGAATTGAGAGCTCGTTAAAAACTTTAGCTAGGTGGAATGCGTGTGGATGGTCTTGGGTTCAAACCCCGGTAAAGAATTTTCTTTTTGTATTTATTTTTGTTCATTGGCAGTGAAAGTTAAATTTTTTGTGCTTATTTTTTATTTCAGAACAATTTTTGCGATGTGTTCAAACCATTTTAATTTTAATTCACTTTATTTAAATTCTTTCGGGTTATGGTATAGTCACAAATGAAACTAATTAAGTTTAAGTATAAACATTTAATTACATAAACAATATTGGCCTAATAAAATAAAATGATCTCCTCATCAGTATTTAACACTCAATATTTTTTATTTAAACCAAAATAATAATTTACTACAACTTGTTTTCAAAGTGCCCGCCATTATTTTCTAAACAAATATTCAACCGAAATCGTATCTCGCGATTTAGTTTGACAGGAGTGGCACGCATGGCATCGACTTCTTCCTGAATTCGTTGCAGTAGGTCTTCCCTCGAAGCCACAGGTTTGGAGTAGACTTTTCTTTTAAAGTACCCCAGACATTAAAGTCTAAGGGTGTTCGGTCCGGAGATCTGCATGGCGGGCCACGCAAGAGTTTGACTGCCGCGTCCAATCCAACGCCCAGCAAAGTGCACATCCAAATATTGTCTAAAACGGCCAGCAAAATGTGCGGGTGCTCCGTCATGCTGGATCCAGTGTGTCCGCAGTGTTTCCAATGGAATATCATCGAAATAATCCAAATTATGCAAGTTCTTATTGGGATATCGACGTCGATACTCCCTTGCTGCTTCCGCCGCATATCCATTGCAGAAACCGTAAACAAAGTGCATATTGGCTTCTTCTTCGGCCGTATAATTTATCCGTGGCATCACAAAGCAAGTGAACACAATTATTTCATTAAAAATTAAGTAAATAACAACAATAATAAATTACTATTGTCAATTTGACGTGACACATGCGAGTCAAGTGAGAGCAAAATAAAAAAGAACTTATTGATTTAGACCTTGTCGTACATAAGGAACACTGAAAACTCTTTACATACGAACCAGCAGATAATAGTCTTTGGTTATAAGAAGATTTTACACTGGTTAAACTGAGATTAGTGATTAAATTTGAATATTAAATAATTTGAAAACGGTGCGAGTTAGGAACTTGGTTTCTTTGAGAAATTGACTCAATAAGACGTAAAGAATTACCCCTTAAAGTTAAAGCAATTGAAAAAGTACACCCTGTATATATCAATACATACATACTTAGGGAGTACACATAATTGACAACATTACATATTTTTAACAGGTGGATTTTAAAATAGAGATCAGGAGAGCTTCGGGTCGTGTACATCCTAAAAACATATTTGAATTTATTGTTCTGTATGTAAAGATATATAACAAAATACATAAAATAACCGAAATCTATGACTTTACAGGTATAGATTTGTAGTCTTCGGCCTATCCGTAATTAAAATAAGCTGGCAATAATGTCAAACGCAACGTCATTCGTTTTTTTTTAATTACACCCCAGACTTATGTATATACAGTCATAGTGTCATAGTTTTGGAGTTACAAATTTTTAGATTTTGTAAATTTTATTAAATTATTCAAAATGACATTCAATATTTGACTACATTATTTATTACAAACTAAGAAACTTGATCATAGGTTAAGCACAGTCAAGTGTTTTCAATCTGCTCATTTTGGAGCATTTTTGCTATGACGTCAGTGGCACGGTGACTTAATTTGTCGTTTGTTCAAAAGTTTAAAAAGAGTTACGTATGTCGTTAATTATAATCAATCCCTATTTAATGCTCGAGATATCATGAATTTTCTAGGAAAAGGATCTCGTTTCAGTACCTTTTACTTTCATAGATTCTCATCTTTATAGTTACTCAAACCATCAAATCAGGGATCTAATTCGAGAATGCCGTTTGAGAGATCGCAAAGCGTCAAAACTCTATTAGATAACAGTGATATCGCTTTTGAACTGTCATTAAAATTCGATGAGCTTCAAGTGACATAATTATCTCATCTCAATTTTGGAAATATGTAGGCGATAATGATTGTCAAAAATGCTATTCATGCATATGAATTTCTGTTTTGAACGAAACGTAACTGACTAATTTCACGCACTACACGATCAAGTTAAAGTATGCGCCTGTTATTTATGCCGTCACATACAAAGGAAACGCAAATTAAGCGCGACCGGTTTGACGAAGTTGCGATGTTCTAGGGATATCGCCACTTGTCAAGTAGGGACACGTCAAAAGTGACGGATGGCGATTAAATGGAGATATCTCTATTATCTCTCTAAAATTGGTTGAATTACCCCCCTGCTTTCTAAACACCGGTCTCCTCATGTGAAATGCCGCTAGATTCAGTACCATTACCATACATTTACAGTGACCGTACTCGTTAGCGATTGCGTAAACAATTTGTATAGAGACTTGCAGTTCCACAAAGTACCCGCTAGGGCGCTGTGCTATTCTCCATACAAATCGTTTACGCTGTCGCTAGCGAGTAAGGTTAGTTAACTCTAACCATGCGTATCGGGTACAGATTTAGACTCGTAAAAGAGTTCTTGTACTACCTACTTCTTACAGAACAAAACGATTCGATTTTGATTTTTTAAATCCTTGTTTTTCCTCTTTATCCTTATTGAGCTGCCATCGTGTGCTCCAGTTCGCAGAATCATTATAAACCTCTGAGAAAACCATTTCGGAGAAAACCTCATAAGAGGCATGCATTTATGCAATTTGTATGATATAGTAGAGATCAACTTTAGAAATCTTTTCAATCAAGCTTGTTTAAAATCTCTTTTTTAGGGTTCCTTACCCAAAAGGGTAAAAAACGGAACCCTATTACTAAGCCTCTACTGTTCATCTATCAGACTGTATCTCATGAACCGTGATAGCTAGACAGTTGACATTCTCAATGATGATGTATTTCTGTTGCCGCTATAACAAAACAAAACTAAAAACAGAATAAAATAAATATTTAATTTGGGGGTCCCAATACAACAAACGTGATCGGTTGCGTTTACTTTGCACCTCATTTGTATCTGGCGACATACATACCAGGTGCAAACTTAACTTAACCCGGCCAGTCAAGATGGCATAAGTGTTTGTATGGAACCCTCGGTGGGCGAGCACGACTCGCACTTAGCCGGTTTTTTTTACTTCGGGAGCTTTTTGTGTAAACTACTTATAAGTAACTACAGTAGCCGGCAAACTTCTTGAGCATAACCTTGACTGCGCAGTAGCCGATTTACGTACAAATGTACATGCGCAGATCCACCATTTTTGTTCTAAAAGTTTCCCGGCAACTATACTACAATCGATTCCTCAACTGTATAATATATATTGTTTCGTTGGAAACAACATACCTACATAATTTTATTTGTAATAGTAAAACTGAACCATGCTTATGTAAATGTTATTTTATTTTCACTCTACATGCAACCGTTTCCACACGTCACTGAATGTAAATAAACTCTAATAAGTGTGTTTTTACTCAATTCCATTAATCTGGGAGCTAATTTAAGTATGATTTGAGATATCGCTAAATAAGCAACGTTTCAGATATATCCCATGATATCATGATGGTGACTACCCTGAACAGCTGTCAATTAAAAAGCGATACTTCCGATTCCAGCCTTCGTAGTGTGACATTTCACGTTATTATTACCTGGTTATGTTGATTTTACGTCTGATATCTGGTGTTGCATATCAATAAGTCACAAACTTAATGCGACCGGGTTGACGAAATGGCGATATTCCTACTAGGTATATCGCCTCCTCGGAGATCTTTCCGATATATCAGAGATATATAATATGGAATTAGGGCCTTGAGTGACAGATTGTGTAATAAGGTACCATTGTTATGGTAATGTTTGTAATTTACTTTTAATAGTCAAGTACATAGCAACGTCAAGGTGTATCTTATTAATGTTACGGCTGCGGTTTTCCTCTTATTTTATAATTGTTAGAAAAAAAACTATTGGCAAAATTTAAAATTTCCAATGACATCTGTTCTAAATATTACCACTGTTAGCAAGTTTTTCTATTGTATTTTGACGAAATAGTTCGTTTAAGCATGTTTTCTCTATTTTCGGTGAAAAGGTTGAGATAGACATTTGTATGTCTATCTCAATATTTTTCATATTATTTACCCGATATGTACAATGAGCTGCAGAATTCCATGGCCTATTTATGAATGAATTTAGTCATAAATTGGCCATGCATTTGTGCGGCCCAAAGTACGTCTACTCTAGTTAGGTATAATATTTTTAATTGCGATAAGTCACCCCAGTCTGTCTAGCATAACTTTCACAACGCGACTCTGTCGCGCGACATATAGTACCCGTCGCTTTCCATTAGATACCTTGAGAGTAATCAGGTGTTCCTAATGGTGTTATTAGAAACCTCAATTTCAAATTTAGTTCAAATAATTTAATTATTGTTTGACGACGCGGTTGGCTCGGTTTGTAGAGACCTGCCTACTGAGCCGGCGGTCCCGGGTTCGAATCCCGGCCAGGGCAAATATTTGTGTGATGAACTCGAATATTTGAGCTTGGGTCATGTTTGTTCTATGTATTGAAGTATATGTTTATCTATTTGTATGTATGTCGTCGTCTAGTACCCATAACACAAGCCTTCTTGAGCTTAATTTGGGACTAGATCGATTTGTGTGAGGTCTGCTAAAAAAAAAATATGGTTATCCTTTCATAACTTCGAAACATTGTTTCCCATCAGTAACGTTTCGCCAAATTTTCATTTGTTCGAAAGTATTTTTTTCCTGAAATAAATATTCAGGGTTTTATATACCTACATCGTTTTAAAGAACCCATTAGGTTAGGTTTGTTTTATAATTTTTTTTTCTACTCCAGTACTTTTTTCTGTCATTTATATAGTTACTAACTCTAGTCTAGTATAAATTCATATTTATTTGACAGATGGACATCAATAAAAAAAAAGTTTATCAGAGACTATTTTTTATTTTTGTTTTGTTGGTTCTGTGTTGGGGACATGTAATTATTTTCTTTGTTGTCTATTTGAATTTCATTTAATAAATGTCAAATCGTAGAAAAAAATTGTATGCAACGTTGTATAAGTAGGTCAAAAAACGCTCGTGGCATCTGTCTTACGATGTTCGCTGCGCTCACATCGTAACCCATGCCAATCGCATTTTTTACCCCCTCTTATACAACTGTTGCATAAAATATTATAATATATGTAGAGTTTTGGAAAAAAATACTTTCGGATAAATTAAAATGTGGCGGTACGTTACAGATGGGAAACGAAAATTCGGACTTACGATGTGTATCCAACCACCATAAGTAGTGTTTATTAGTTTCATTACTCGTATAAGCAGAGTTATGAAGAAAGTTCTCGACCTTGTCCATAATAGAGGTAATCTCAGTTGGTCAACATATTGCGATAGTAATGAAATTACAGTAGGTTTTGTAATTTTGTCAGATTAACCCAATGGAACAGACGTAGTTTTCGTAAGCTTGAGGTTGTGGTTGCCATGTTTTGGTCAACTTAAAGTTACGAGTCTTGAGAGGTTGATGAAAATATTAGGTACAGATAATAGGTAACAAAGGTATAGTATGCAGTACTGTTATTTTCTTCAAACTTCCAATTTCGTAAACGTTTGGATGAAAATCAAATCGTTTCTGCACGCTGTACTAAGTATGTATGTATTGATATATTTATTTGACATTTGCCGTACGAAAAGTTGCCAATGAAATATCACACATACATAGTGAGACGTTCACAAATGATTTGAAAAGTAGGGATTGTTGTTGAAAGAATACTATGTAAATAAATTTCGATACGAATTTTAATATTTCCATACATTTATATCAGGTAATAAAAGTCGTCCGCTTAGCGGCAAGGTACATGGACACATTAATAAATTAACTTAAACTATATCAGTCTGACAGTCGCGCCGAGCGCGTGGCTTAGCTTAGTATCACAGATGAGTAGAGCGGTGGGTCGCGCGAATTGCACCCTAAGGGGCCGCGCGGGCCGGGGCGGCGGGGGCGGCGGTCACTCGTCCGACGCGGACGACAGTTGAGTACTGCCGCCCGAGCTGAAGGAGCCTCGGCACGCACCCGCCTCCCCACCGTTTCCCGCCTGGGGTACCTCCCTCGAGCTCGCCGGGGACAGGGTCCTCAAGAGTTCCAAGGCGGCGCGAGCTCGCTGCCCGTCAGCCACGGCCGCTGATGCTGCGCCCGACGCGCGCTCCCACGCGCTTTTCTCAGGCAGCAGTATGCGACGCGCCTCGCGCTGCACGCGCCGCGACCGCAGCGCAAACAGGAACGGGGACGCCGCCGACGACAACAGCAACAGCGCCAGAGCAGGCGTACGGGCGTAATCACCTAACCCCGGCGCCACAGCTGATACAACAGCCGTGACAGCGTGCGGGATGTGTAGCATCACCAGCGCTCCCGTCAAAATCCCGACGCGTGCCGCGCGGGACTCCTCTCGGTAGCGGAACAGCGACGCATTGGAAATACGGCACCGGATCGACGTGATCCTAGAACCGTTCGTGGATGGCGCCGGCGTACGCGGGTGCACGGCCAACAGAGGCGCCGCTAGCGACGGAGCCGAGCTCACCGCTGGCAAGCCTTTCCTCAAATCCTCATTCGATTTCCCGTCTTTTCGCGTATTCCTCAAACTTGCGACAGACGGGCATCGACGCGGCTGATCTGGAGGTAGTAAGAACGGGCCGAATTTCCGGTCGGTTTCTGCAGGAGCACCATTATCGGGTACGTCGATTTTGAGAGTTAAGCCTTCACCTTCTTCAATGAGGTCTGGCAAGTTTGTTTGATTTGGTTCATGGAGTTGCAGCGCGCTGGCCCCGTGGGCTCGCGCTCGGAGACCGGAGGAGCGCGCCGCTTGGTAGATTCTCGCGTACATGACGCAGACAACGGCAGCCGGAGCGAGGATGCCGAGAATTAAGTACACTATGGAGTAGACCAGCTCGACACCTTGTACGGCTGGTTTATCCGGGTAGAAGTGGCGAGCGATGGCGATGGTGACTCGCACTGCAGCCGCTGAGGTGGCGATGAGCCACGTACCGGCGCAGAGGACCACCGGGCGACGTTGTAGGAGGCGGGTGTGGCAGCGCAGCGGGTCGGTCACTGCATGGTGCTGGTCCAACGCGATCAGGGTAACAGAGAGGAGAGCGGCCAGACTGCAAGCAGCAGCGGTAGCATCACCCGCTTCCAACCAAGCGGTCTGCTCTGTTTTGATCTGCGTGGAATGCTCGCCGAACAGCGCAGGCGCCAGCATCGAGGTCGTCAGCAAATTCGTCGCCAGCAAGTTAATGACGAACCTGTAACAATAGAAACACGCATTAGGAATGTTTGCCACGCTTTGTTGGTTTGGGTGTGTTCTCAAACAAGAATTCGCAAGGTCGAGTCATTGTTCCTACGTATTAATCAGCGGTTTTATGACTTCGTCCTGATTTTGGTTGGTAATTAATTGGAGAACAATCTGAATCAATCATCTCTTGTTTTGTAAATATTGCTTTATTTATAGAACTCAGATTGAGTAGATTGGATTGAGCGCTTGAAGTTTTAGCTACTCAAAAATAGGTGTATTCGTCCGTAAATCGTTCAAAGTATAGTGAATTCTGTAAGTTTTCCGTCCAGTTGGCCGGCCTTGGCGAACAATATCGTATAAAAGATAATCACTTAATGAACTAATTGTCGTAATAATCCTTCGTTGAGTTACTTAAGCAATAAAAGTCAACAAGGGAAAATTCGCGAATGCTAAATATGTCATGAATAAATTGGTCTAAAAATACCCATGCAAATTCAATTGGCTTGACAGTGAACCAGAAGGTTCACTGTATAAAATAGTACCTAGTCATTAATTTTTATAGCTTTATGATAACTGGTGGCTTTGTATTCAAAATAGAGGTGAAAAGGGGGTTGAACACGTAAAAAATAACGAATTTCGAAACAAACTCGTTAGATTTACAGCTTTCATGAGCATCGGTTGAGAAATGAGACCTGTAGACGAGAACAGCCGGAAAGCGTCTGGACATTCAAACATTTTGATACACGAAAAGGCCAAGCTGAAACGGTGACCTCACTCGTTTGGTCAATAATAAATTATATGATGACCTCTATGTAATGCAAAGGGCCTAGGATGGTTGCGTTTATCTCGTGATAAATACGAGACACAGCATTTGTCACTCACACTCGCATTTTGTCAAAACGTGACGCTTTGTCACTTATTTATCGATATAAACACCCATTATAGGCCCCCAGTTATGGTTACGAAAGTACGCTCATACTATTTCCATCAGCGTATACGCAATTCTATTTACAATACGGACTCATTAATTACATAAAAGTCATTAAGCAGTGAATAATTGTTTCACCTCTAGCCATTTGTTTTGAATGCAATTGCAACTGTTTGATTAATCTTTGATTCTATGTTAGCCATATTGAGTTTTTTGCATAATGCAGACATTATTATTGATTACACTCAAGGTAAAACCGAACTTATGCAGTTGTTACACTCTCCTAGATTTGTCACTGATGAGAGAGATGCAGCAATATGAAGGAGTAAGATGGAGTTATCTCCATATGTGTGTCACATACAAAAATAAGATCTATCTCACATGTAAAAAGGAACTCTTCATCAGTGGGTCGCGAGTCGCGTAGCAGTACCAATAGCTGTCCCTGATGAAGAGCTCTATAGGAGTTCGAAACAAGTCATGCCGTTCCTTTAATTTTTTAAAAAGATGTGTCACGATAGTTTTAATAATATTACGGAAACAAAATCTCCTATTTTTACAATAGTAAATAGTTTCTGTAAGATATTCGCTTTTTTACTTCTCGTTTGACAGTCTAAAAGACTGTAACTATAAATTTTCCGCTTCATTGAAAATTTAACACGCTGCAAGAAAAGGATTTTTTTTTTACCATACGCATCTTTTGATGCCAAAACTTGTCAAAGGTCAATGAAATGTGAACGAAATCACTTCCGAATGTTTGTTTGTTTACGTAATATTATGTTTTTTGTGAATAAATTGGCCGTTTAACTTGATGCCTTTTGACAAGATTTGTAGGTTACGTAATGTGATGGTTTGGGGCCTAGTCCGATTGACATTGACAGATATTAGAAGGCTCACATACATGTTAAAACCGTGACAATATAGCCGGAGGGTTACAATTAAAAAAAAAAAAAACGACAGCCTATTTTCGATTGTTTACATCTTGTTGTTAAAGGACTTGCCTTTTAATGCTGAGTCTTTGGAGTTTTCGCGGTAAAACTGCCTGTCAATTGTCGCAATCTAATACTGATAGAAACCTTTTTTAATCGCACTACCTATATTTACGACAGTTTTTTTATACAACCCCTTAAAAATCTGTACACTCCTCTTTTGAAGAACTTCATGCTGTAATATTATTCAAACTATTGTGAGATATCTTGAATAATTATAAAAACAGATTTAAAGTCACGTAAAACTTGTCAGGAACGGCCCGACATGTTTCGAACGCTATAGAGCTCTCCATCCGTGCTGCTACGCGACTCGCGGCGTGAAGAGCAATATCCAGTGCAGTGGGCCGCGAGTCGCGTATCAGCACGGAAAGCTGCCCCTGATGAAGAGCTCCATAGCGTTCGAATACTGTACTTCAGTCTTTTTGTTTTGCCGCGAATTTCCTGACCTCTGCTGCGCCTCATCATCAATCATATCGTCAACAATGCCAAGGAAAAGATCCAGGAACTTGATTCCCTCTTTATTCCAAGGGAAGGTTATTCGATTTGACTCGAATAAACAAAACCTCGTCGGCGGGTGATTGAAATAAGTCGCTGTTTGATATGTTTGGTTAAAAGTTTAATTTTGTTAATAGAATGTAGGGCAGATATTTTTGGGTTAACTTTGTATGGAATGTTGATGGAGATGTGAGGTGTTCTAATACGCGCGATTGCTTCATCACGTTTAACGAATCAACTACGGATCATTTTACTTTTGGTAAATAAATTAAATTAATTTTTAGTTGATTTCACATGAATTCACCGCAAAGTATTAGTTAATCATGAGAGCAGTACTGTCTTTTAAATCATTATCATAGTAAAAGGTCCTAATAAGAAAAACTCAATGGAAACTTAAACTCAATCAAGTCGATCGACTTCTAGCATTAATCTTCAAAAAATACTATCATCCTTCAAATCTTCTTAGCAAAAGGCCTAATTACTAAAACTCAATGGCAACTCAAACTCTATCATGGCGACCGACTATGATCGAGTTCCCCCTCGTAACCCACGGCCAACCCCACTATAAACCAGAATATTCTTCCACCACATACATTATGTATATTGCCCTTGGGTTGAATTGACCCTCAAGCATTATTTGAAAATCAAATCATGCATAAATTGTACATAATTGCATTTATTCTCTCGTATACGGAATCGGTTCTATTGAATGTACACAATATATCTATACATTTGTATCCATGCATTGGATACCATTGGTGTGCAATGCTGCATGTGTTAAGACAAACCTTGTGCTGTAGAATAGTTTCATGGTCTTAACTACATTGATTAATGTCATTAGAAAGTGTAATTGCCATCGAATGTCAATATTGATATATTGTGATGCGAATATTTGTTTACGTAATTTGGCTTTATACCAGCTTATAGACGGTATTTCATTCAATATATTTTTTTTATTTGTTATTTTTTTATTTGTTTATACATTTTGCTTTCTAACAATAGGCATAAGAAATTGTTACTAACAAATATATGGATTCAAGTCCGAAATAAAGAGTTTGAATTTTAATTATAACAAATATGGATTTTACTAATAATTTATTAATTTCTGCTATCAAAAACAGTTTGATATTACGTTTTATTACCAAATTTGGTGATATCAATCATATTATTTTGAGCAAAAGTTTGTATTTTCTCACGTGCCAAACTATTGGTTAAAGTTATCATATTATTTATAATATCTACTAAATAAAAAGAACAATATTTTCTTTTTACTATTGATGTAATTTATGACCAAGTTATTATCACAATTATTAATATTTTACCCGTATCATAAGATAGAAAATTAGTCAAAGGTTATTTTAATTTGCGATTTCGACAAAAAAATCTATGTCGAGGTCATTTGACCGTGACATCTCTGCAAGTCTATATGTAGATATTGTTTTACATATGAGTAATAATTTACCAAAAGGGCTTATTTCCATTTAGGTGCCACCTCGAAATAAGACTTTGACGCTGAATAATTACGATCGAAAACAGAAATAAATTTAGGGAAATTTAAAACGTTTTTAACGCTTTTCAAATTGTTTAAGATGTCTCAATAACGAATAGACAATTAAATCTTAAAACGTGTGAACTACATACAATGGACTTTGCACTTACGATAATTTTCTTTTGCCGATAGACAAGTTTTTGCATGCGACTTTGCTTTCCTTCATATTTGAGATACCCCGATTTATTCTGTCTTTGATATTTTTCTAGATTGAGTTAAATATTGAGTGTTGCAGTATTACTGGAAGAGACCCCTTATACAGCTAAGTTGGTCTTTATAGATATTTATTGTTTCCCATTTTGTGAGTAAAGAAGGGCGAAATTCCCTCCTAACGCCTCTTTTTCCAGAAAAATGTCTTTATTTATGTATGCGTCCTAAAGTTTAAACGATTCATTAATATTCAATTCGAACTACCTATTCGACAAATCATCACCTCGTTATTTTTTATGTACTCGTCTAGGCCACTCCGGCCGTGACGTTTGCAAAGTGGCGCCAAAACTACTAGAGTGGAGTTCTGTTTATTTTTTTAAACACGCGAATACTATGACGCGATTTGTGATAGTTCCATTCAGCCATTATTTTTTGAATGAAATTATTTTTAACTATCTTATCTAGGTGCTGTCACCCTAGTTTGATATTTTTAGAAGAAAAAAAAAAAAACTTTAAAGTATGTGTGAAAAACCTAATTGTACCTATTTAACGCGTGAACAGTCGTCGATCTTCCTTCGCCGCTATTCCCGTGCAAAGACCGCGTAAAAGGGTTAAACTGTTATTTTTATCAAATAATGCCGAAAATTTATTTCAATTTGCATGCATAAAAATAAACAATGCAACTTGACACGTCATATGTCAACAAGTCAAGCCTTGGGACGTCTTAAGCCCTTTCTACGTTAAGCTATATTCCGTGCAAGAGCCTCCATAGACGCAACGCAGCGCAGCGCTAAACTTAACCATTCGGTGGGGAGCAAAAGACCCAGTATCCGCCGCGGGCCGCGACGGCGCAGCGGCCGCGGCCCTACCTGTGACATACGTCAAAAGAAAAACTGTTTATATCATTTATTGTTTTTATATTTTTTGTGTTTTTTTGTTGTTGTTGATTAAGTTTCGCTTAAGTCTCCCAGTGCCCCGAGACTAATTCCACATCCCCGAGGTGATGTGTCGCTGGAGGAATTTATACAATGCCCCCACTGCCCAACCACTAAATTGCTAAAAGGAAGAAGAGGGTTGAGTATCCATATCGGTAAATCACACCAACCATGTAGCCGTAGTCAACCAGCACAACATTTGCCATCTACCCCTCACTCTCCCGCGACATCCGCTCTCCAAACCCCCTTTCTGTCTGATAAATTAAGCGCACTTAAAGAATCTATACCCATTTTAAAGAGGATCCCTAGGGGGGCGAGAGTGACTGTCGCCATGCCTTGTAAAAGCCATCGACGACTGTGTCTCTTTAAATACACCATGCGCTTGGGAAAAATTACTTACATTCTCTTATCACATCCTACACGTCGATCATAGCGCATCCTCCAAATTGCAAACATTAACCAGTAAAATCAAACATAATTGCTCTCACCACATTTCTTTGTCTCCCTCTTGCGCGCCCCCACCCTCACGCAACATATTCAAAAAAGTAGAAACTAAAATTAACGATGGTGACCTCCGTGGCGCTGCTCGCATTCTCTTCTCCAGCGATACATCGGCCCCAGATTCCCCGGACACCCTCTCAGCTCTCAAGAGTAAACATCCACCAGCTCCCCTAACACCTGAGCTTCCTGCCCCTCCAGACACCGCGCTGCCCGGACTTGTTTCGTCAGAAGACGCCATTCTTGCGGCAATCATGTCGTTCAACAACGGTTCGGCTGGTGGTTTGGACGGGATCACTCCTCAACACTTGAAGGACCTCCTAACACACACATCAGGGAGCCACGGAAGTGATCTGCTAGCCAGCATCACTCGGTTAGTAAACCTGATGCTTAGCGGTAAAGTCAATGAGCATGTAACGCAAACGCTATATGGTGCTAGCCTTTGCGCCCTTTCTAAAAAAGATGGCAGCGTGAGGCCTATTGCTATAGGATCAACTTTCAGACGTTTGGCTTCCAAAATTTGTTGTAGACATATACTTCCAGTTTTAGAATCAAAATTTCAGCCTACTCAAAGGCAGCAAAGGAGGCTGCGAAGCCGCCGTCCACGCCTGTCGCACATTTCTCAAAAACTCGAATAATGTAACACTCTTAAAGCTAGATGTTAAAAATGCCTTCAACTCTGTCCATAGAAGCGTCATGCTCAGCGAGGTCCTCAAGAACATCCCAAACATTTATCCATACGTATGGCAATGCTACAGCTCTCCTTCTCATCTAAAATTCAAAAACAATACAATTCTATCCTCTGTTGGCTGTCAACAAGGTGACCCGCTTGGGCCGGCCATCTTTAGCTTGGCCATTCACCATATGGCCGAGCATCACTGAACTTACGTCAAAATTCAACACCTGGTACTTGGACGATGGTACCCTAGGAGGCAACTCGGATTCTGTCCTGAACGATTTCATAAATATTAGATCTAAATTTGAATCCATTGGTTTAGAACTAAATTATAATAAGTGCGAATTATATGTTGACACAATCCAAGGTTCAGACACCATACGTAATTTTCAAAATATCTGTCCGGGTATCAAAATTCTATCCAAACACTCTCTCCAGCTCCTAGGTGCGCCAATATTTGACGAGGCCTTTCCAGATTTTATTGACAAAAAAATAGATCATTTCCATACATTTTCGGACCGCCTTTTGCAAATTAATCCCCATATGGCTATATTTATTATTCGGTACTGTCATTTTGTCCCTAAATTCACATATGCTATGCGGTGTAGCCCCTTTTGGAAACTTCGAAATTACTGTGAAAAACTCGACAATATTATTTGGAATCAAATTGAAAAAATTATCAACATCAAAATTGATAGCAGGATGTTTTTGATCGCATCTCTGCCTGTAAGGTTTGGTGGTCTCGGAATACGACAAATTTCCAGCGTCGCATTACCGGCGTTCCTGTCCTCGGTGCATAGCACGCTACCTCTCACTGGAAAAATCCTAAATCCATCGCTATGTGATAGTGGTTGTGAGGTGGCTGGTTTGTCCGAGGCCAGGGACGCATGGAAAATGGCCTGCCCAGGTAATGACATCCCGTGTAGTCCGAACCTTCAAAAAATGTGGGATCAACCGATCTGCCGGCGGGTGCATGAGCACATTTTAGAAACATGCACATCAGCTTCCGAAAAGGCCCGCATTCTGGCAATATCCGAGAGGGAATCGGGTTATTGGCTACACGCGTACCCCTCGGCCTATTACGGGAACCTCCTGGATCCAAACTCTTTCCGATCTGTCGTAGGCCTGCGTCTCGGGGCGAATATCGTAGAACCGCACCGCTGCCATTGTGGTACACTCGTCACTCGGTTGGCCCACCACGGACTCTCATGTTCAAAGAGTGCTGGTAGACTGTCCCGCCACTCCTGCCTCAACGACATCATTCGCCGGGCCCTGGTCAGCGTCAGCGTGCCGGCCACTTTAGAGCCAAACGGCCTGTCGCGTGACGATGGCAAGAGGCCCGACGGAATGACCCTCGTGCCCTGGCAACAGGGACGGCCATTAATATGGGACTCCACATGTGTGGATACCCTAGCGCCGTCCCATTTGGACACGACGTCGTTGAGGGCAGGTGGAGCGGCTGCTGCGGCAGAGACAGCCAAACGCCGCAAGTACGCAGTTCTCTGTGATAGCTACGTATTTGCGGCGTTTGCCGTGGAGACCTTAGGACCGTGGGATCCGGAAGCAACTAAGCTTTTCAAAAAGCTTAGTTATTTACTTATCCGGTCCTCCGGTGATCGTAGGGCTGGCTCGTTCCTCGCCCAACGCATTGGCGTTGCCATCCAGCGAGGTAACGCGGCCAGCCTTATGGGCACCCTACCTAATGGTAGCGACATAGGGGATATATGTACATATAGTTTAGGTCCCAATAGTTTAAGTTAGGTTTAATTAGATCATAATTTAAGTTTGTTAAGGTTTAGTTATATACTTTTAATTTTATTTAGAAGTTCCTTATTAGCTTTCACAAAACAGAAAATTTTTCATATGTCATTAAGAATCTCACGAAATCATTAACCTACTTTTCACAACCTTGAGATCAAAAACTCACATAAATTAAAGATAATAAAAGAAAGCGCAAATGGCTAGATGACGCCAATTTAATATTTCTAGCCTCTTCATGTTATTATTTTTTTATTAATCGTATTTTTTAATGTGTCAATGACAAACTGCTATTATGCCAAAGATGTTTTTAACCTAATTCTCGACGTTATCGATATTAGAATTGCAAACGAGTATAAATATTTTGAAGTCTGTTTATTTTGATTACGTTGTAAAGTTTCTACTGTTAATAAATGCTCAAGGAAAAATAAAGTAATCCGGTCTGAATTGGTGTAGAGACTTTATTGTAAACAATGTGTGTTATATTAAATTAAATCCTGAGTCAAGCTCAAGGTTAGGATATCCCCTAACAAGGTCTAACAATAAATGAATACTACCTACACTATTTGCAGTTCCTACTTTTTTAATTAAAGGGAGTTATTTAGGTACATTACATTCACCTTAAAACATTCTTATTCTATGACTTTTTTACCCCTCGAATTTCCCATTATTGATTAAAACTTCCCTCTGCGTGATATGTTTTTAAACACGTGGAAGGGGGTGTGTGTTGAAATATCATTATGAAGTGGGCGAAACCACGAATAAACACTAAATTCTATGCGACATTTGATAATAATTGAAGTCTTTATTTTACTGTTCCGTAACGCGCTATGCCGGCGCTCCCAAAGACCAGGGGACCATCACTCACACTCGCATTTTGTCAAAACGTGTCGGATGCTTTGTCACTTATTCATCGCGTCATAAAAACAACTATCATAGGCCCTCTGATCACCCTCATTGAAGTCATTAATATTTGTAAGATTTGTAATATTAAGTATTCGAGCTGTCAACTATCACTGTCTGTATGTCATACGATTAAATAAATGAGTCAATTGCGGGTCCGGAGGTCCCATTTTGTGACCCCACCCGCACAGTCAAGTTCGCCCCAGTACAGCCGAAAGGCTCGGGCCTGTCACTAGCCAAAAAAAAAAAAAAAAAATGAGTCAATACCGCGCTATTAATACGTGTGTTTTGTATTCCAATAGTTTATTTTCCAGTTTTTATTATTTATAAATACCTAATAGGTAATATCCATAGTAGATAATAAATGTCGTTTTTGTTTGATACATTATTAAGAAGCTAAACCTGTTCATATGTATGTATATGTCATAAACTTTGGTATTTATTACGAACACGTGACGAATATTTTCAAATCGTCATTTAGTTTAATGTCTGTCATTTTACCTTCTATACTTCAGCTACTTATATTTATAATAACTAATCAGGTGTAGTTATAGTTTAATATATGCAGTTTATTAGTTATTTTTAGGTAAACAGTTAACATAATAGTCGAATTGTAGTAGTAAGCGATATATCGCGCTCTCAAACAGTGTTTATTTAATTACCTCGACGTTTCGAATGTGATGTTACGTTAATGGTCTCGAAGGGACATAATGAAAGGACATAAGTGAATGAGGAATTAAATAAACACTATTAAACGCGAATAAGCCCCCTTTTGTTATAATAATCTGTGAAAATCGGGTAAAAAATCAATAACTAATTATGATATTTCAGATACCTACATTTTATTTAGGAAGGAATTTAGCCTCGGACTTAGCTATATTCATCTTATTAATTTAAACTTAATTGCACAAAACTAAAGTTAGTACAAATGGCGGAATTAATGCCAAATGGCATTTTCTACCAGTCAACCATGGAGCCAAACGTGGAGGATGGTGCTAGAACAACTAGAAGTTGGTTCAAATCAGAATTCCATTTGTACAGACAATATAGTGACTAAAAATACAAAATGCCATTCTGATAAGTAATTTTACTAAATTCTTAGTAAGCGAGACATATGGTAGACAGTATTTTCCGTTTAAACATCTGGTTTTGATAGCCGTTGTCATGATGATGACGTATTATACCTTTTACTATTCATCTTGAAAAAACCCGATTATCGCGGATGTTGTCAATGATACATCATTAACTTATTTTGATGATAGGTATTGAATTTTGCCATCTGGAATTCATTACACGTTGCCGGTTTAAGATGTTAATCCTACTATATTGTTATAGTTAATGTGTTAAAAATCATTTATTATATTACTATTAATATTTTTATTAAAATCATTTAAATAACTACTTCATTTCCTTCCAACAGCAGAGCGTATTATTTTTTCGTTCAGAATAAATACATTTATCTGGAGTATCCACCCGGACGCAAATTTTTTTACATACCTAAAAAAAAACAATGAAATCAGCCAGACAGGAATAAAAAAATGAATGATTCCTCCTTCGCTTCCTCCCGTCCGTGACCATGACCAAATGCCAAAAGCACGAATAAATCGCTCCACAAGTCTCCGCATAAATACATCTAAATTCCGACCATGGAGGCTTAATAAAATATATATGAGTTGAAAAAAGTTATGAATGGCCAATATAACAATAACAAAAAATAAGAAATGAGAGCGTTTGACGTAGGCGGTGGATATCATGAAATATGCATTAAGAGTGTGAATGGTTCGAGTACGAAAAAAATAAAAAAATGCAACAGAATGAAAATGTTTGACGTTTGAGTTTTCATTTATTCTGCTATCGAAAATGCAAAATGAAATAAATATAACTTCAAAATATTTATAAGCTTACAAAATAAATATTACATGATTGCATTCCATTCAAAAAATCCCAATCTACCGAATACTTCTACTTTACTATGAATTGATTGGTTGATTCCCCTTTAATTAATCACAACATCCTAATTTTAAATTTAGAACGTCAGACATTCTCGGTTCAAAATCTATACTTAGCTACCATAAACAAGGCATGGATTCGTGTAACTTTTTCACATTGAGTGACTAAAGCTATTCTAAGAAATCAGCCAGTTATTCTAAATTACTGGTTGGCATGGAAAAATGTTACTGACCGAACGTTGCCGGGCTGAACATAAACAATTTAAAACAGATTGAAATGGATCTATGTCAAAAAGAATAAATAACTATGCGATTGTTGAAAATTGTACTTTGTTAATTTCAACTGTTTTGCTCAAAGATAAGGCTTCTTTCATTTAATAATATAAGACGCATAATGTAATAAATTTAACGACCTTATACAATGATATGACACTATTCATGCACTGTATACTTTGAAAACTTAGTAAATTACACTAGTCAAGCAAAACAACCTCTTTAAAGGTTTTGCTAATGGAAAGACCTGAGATTCCCTCAGTTTATTTTAAAACTTCAACAACGCATATTTTTACATCTGTGCATACAAATGTGCATATTAACATTCCCATGACGATAACAAAAAGCTTCTGTTTATCACCGATCGTGCAGATTTGTCAAAAAAAAACACGTTTTCTTCATGCCCGAAGCCGCTGTATGGCAAAGGAACTGAGTTTAAAATTGTGTGTTGTAGTTTGGAATCTTGGTCGTTAACCGACTAATTGGTAAAGTAGGTTAATGCCAATCCTCAGAATGTATGAACACGCTAGCTTGTGTGAAAGCCTTGTTGTAAGAGCAATAAAGCTAATTGGCTTGGGGAAAATTTCCTCTTACGAATGTTGGAAAGACATGACACACCATTAGAGCTATTAGTTTGGGTTTAATATCCTTTTGAGAATCGAAAAGAAAGCGATTTTTTCTCCAACCATATTTGCCGAATGATAACATCACTTTTTATAGTAAAGTCTTATATAAAAAACTATACTTATCATTCCCATTGCTACAAAAACAATAAATCAAAAGGAATAATGTACTAGGAGCGCATGACTTCGAGGAACCAGGAAGCGTGCCGTGCCATATAAGCCGCTCATAATGAATCAATTAAGAAACAATAGCTCCACATGACACTATTAATACCATTAACACTTGAGTTAATCTAAAACCATTTTGTGGGTGTTTCAAAGGGTTTTCCTTGCATCCGTGTTCCACATTCAGGGTCTTTCCACTCAACACCAGTCATTATGAGACACGCGAAGGATAATGATGATTTAGCATTATCTTTAATTGCATGACAGTTTGTTTTAGTGGAAATGAAGATGATTCAATGATTGTTGAACAACGATGATTGAATGGAAAGATCTTGGGTTCAGGAGCCTACAGTTGTGTTTGTGGCTATTGCGTTCTCTTTCCTTCGCAAATAAAAATCAACGCGTAAAAAGGAGCGGTCACTGCACTGATTGTACGCAACATTGCTGTCATTCAGAAAATTAAATTATGCACTGTTAAAGGCAGTTCATTTTGATTATTTATATCAATAGGTATCTGGTAGTCGGTAGATTGTATTGTAAAGGCAAAAGTTGATTTAATTAAGATTTTAATTCGTAAAGATGAAAAAAAATGGTCGGAACGCACACTGCAATAAGCAATTTAAACGCGTACCTATTACTCGATAGAGACGAAACCTCCAGAAAGGGTACATTTCCACAATCAACTTCAATTTATTACACAACGGGCTCAATTATAGAATACCGCTTATTTCCACCTAAGGCCAGTAAACAAACATTGCGTCACGGATTAATCCTACAGATTATATTCTAACTTAACATATGGTTTTACTGATGACTAAGATAATGTGACGTTGACCATGCGCATTTTGAGGCGTGCATCTTGTAAAGTGGTCATTATGAATATCATTATTCATTCCATTCCTTTTCCTTCAGTGTGGTCAAAGTCAAGAAGATAATATATACTTTATAACTACGTACCTACTTTGGAAATGCCAAAGGTAGGAAGTAGGGTGTTGCTTATTTTCTAACTCCGTACTCTCACCCCCTCATTCTGTTCTAGGACCCGAAAAAACGTCACTGATTTTTTATTTATTTTTTAATTCAGTTTTAGGGGTCGCTACCGGCAAGTAAAAAATCTGAAAAAGATATGAGAAAAAAAAAGTTTTTCTTCTTTGTATCATAAATACTTACAGAACGAACATAATTGTATTAAAAAATATATATAGAAAAAAATATCTAGTTCAATATGAACTACCTAATTTTTTTTCTGATACACAGAATAATTTACTTGATATATAACTAGATTGATACATTAGGTTATTCAAACAATATCAATGCAAAAAATCAAAAATAAAACTATGTGAACCGAGTTTTATTAACATTTATCTCGGATTTTTAATGGGCAGTAGCGACCCCTAAAACTGAATTAAAAAAATAAATAAAAAATCAGTGACGTTTTTTCGGGTCCTAGAACAGAATGAAGGGGTGAGAGTACGGGGTTAGAAAATAAGCAACACCCTAGTAGGAAGTACATTTTTTGTTCGGGTAAATTAGATTTCATGGAGGGAGATACGTGTTTTCATAAAGGTTACGACATGCGCAAAATATTTTACGTCACTCCAGGCCGTAAGTGGGATTTACTGCTCGCCGCGCAGAAGAAAATCTCACTTCTTGGCCAAAGCAAGACGTAAAGTTTTAGACAAGCAACAGGCGGTTATTAGTACAGCCCAGGTTATTCACTAATTCACCGCCTAGGTTTGTAATCTACTGTTAAACGATGAAAAAAACTAGTTAGCATATTAATATATATATATATATATATTATATGAACAGTTGGACGTCTAATTTATTCTTGTGACAGATCTACACGAACAATAGACAGAAAAATAATATTTAATTCTGATACATAAACATTCTCGAATGTAGATAATGGAAATTCATGAAATATACATGAGACGTTTTCGGACGAGAAAAACAGCATTTTTCCTTCTAGTAAGAGAATATCATTACCTTCCAAAGTTCTTAGGAAATGAGAATTATAAATAGCCTCTCAATAAATGTGGTAATTTGTCGTTCTTATTTTCTTAATACATAATTTAATCAAAGTTTGGACGTCCTGGTAACTTTAAGAATGAAAAAAAGGTATCTTTATAATTATTAGCAAACCAGGTCAGTTGACCAAATATTACAAGACAAAAGTTTGTGTAGTCTGTAGACATTCGTGACTGCCAAACACGAAAATAAAATCGGAAACTTACGTTTTTTACATAAATATTTTATTGCTTTTTATATACCCGAAATGTATAAAACAATAAAAAGGACTACTTACTCAGTTTTACGTAGTATCGCATAATAAAGTTATGAGACCATGGTTTAAAAGGACCGTTCTAATTGTAATATTGGGTGGTCCAAATGACGGATAGGACATTTTATCTCCCATTGATTTTTAATGAAGGTAATAGATATAATTACTAAATATTTAATACCCAGTAAATGAATACCCATTTGTTCCCGATGTGATGTTTTGTTTGCAATGTGTTCTTTAAGAACTACACCGTGCAAATTTGCTAAAATCTATACTTAAGTAGCATTATCAGATTAATATTATAAATTCGAAAGATTTTGAGTGTGTTTATGTGTATGTTTGTTCTTCACGCTCAAACGGCTGGACCAATTTTGGTAAATTTTGGTATGAACATAGCTGATACCCTGGATTAACATATAGGCTACTTTCTATCCCAAAGAATGTAGTGTTCCCGTGGGACGAGCGGGTACCACCGCGCGGCGCAGTTTGTCCTTTATATATGAAGTGGTCATCATTCTCATCGTAAAATTTTACTTTGTCCTATGTTTTGTCTTTGCTGTTACCGTTGGCTAAAAGATTATACCCACGAGTTTGACCTAGGAAAACCCTTAGGAAAACCCTTAGAAACACCCACAAAACTTTTTTAGATTAACTGAAGTGTCTATGGTATTATAGTGTCATATAGAGCTATTGTTTTTGATAGGACCTAGATGTGACAGTCATACTAAAGATTCTAAGTATTTTTACTATAAGTTGGTACACCTACATCCATATTTCTTATCTGTGGTATCGTTCTATTGACCCGATGTTGCCAGCGCAGCGATAAGCGAGTAATTTTCTTAATGACACGAGACATTTGAATACCGCCCTTTGTTTATTTAACGTCTTCAATGGAAGCTTTTAAGATTAAAAATGAGAAAAACGATAAGTGTTTTGATGATAATGATATTTGATGCATAGTCTAAATATTTTTGAACAAACGAGGGCTTTTTAATCGTTATCCTTTATAGTATTACAAACGCTTTTAAATATTTGAGTCAATCACTTCTAAGAATAAGAATTATTAAGAGACAATCTCAATACTTGTACGATGGATAATTTGGAATGGAATAAGAAATCAATATACTTAAAATAAAAACTTATGAAAACGAATAAATTCAGTACAAAGATCACATTCACGTCATACGTAAGTTTTTTTATTTCCAAAAAACAGCATTGTCGTCATCGGCGTTTGCGCACGCAGTTCGACGTTCTCTTTCGCACTTCGGCGAAACCAGTTAACAAACATAAAATTTCCGGTCATACACACTTAAATCAATATAAGTCGCTGGTTAAAAAGAAAACTCGAACGCAAAGATAATTTTGTTTTGCCATAGCAACACTGTCCTTAACGGCCGAAAAGTTGCCATGCCAAAAAACATTTTCAATATGGCGTCGTTCCGATTTGGCGATAATAAGCCATTACAATGTGATTAGCACCGGTCGCCGTTGTAATTTGTATTGTTAATGTCCGTCCATTCCGATGGAGTGGAAAATTTTCTGCAGTACACAATATACAATCTGTGGCCCAGTTGTCTATGGTTTAATCAACGGCTGAATACTTGGCAGCCAACGACTATTAATCTTTTTCTGAAATAGCTCGATATGTCTTCTCAAAATGCGTTTTGAATTTGTCTTCGCAAAAAAAGTATAAAAATTAAAGCGAAACTTCTTTGTGCACGTTAATTTAGTTTAATCCTATAATAGTTTATGCAAGTACTTACTCGCATACCGCAAAACCTGTTTCTAGAATCCTGAGTGTAAACGCACTCTCTCTTGAATCACCGTGTTTACGTTATAAGTGCATTCTCATTGAAATTAAAGCAACAGATTAAGAACTAAGTTATCACGGATATTATTTAGTTTTGCATTTTTATCAAGAAAATAAATTAGCTATGAATTTTTTTCTGGAGAAATAATAACGGTGTTTTCAGTCCTCCAGTATGTAGAAGAAATTGTATTCTATATTTGAATTTGAAATTCGATCGCAACAACGTGATTGGTCACGAGTGGAGTGTTTATTGATGTCGGTTATTAACGTCGACAGAACGTTTTGTCAAATGGAATTTATATCGGATCCATTGGTCAAATAGCTTTTGTTTTTTTAATCGCTACTTCTTACATTGACATTGATTGGAAAGCACTAATTTATGAGTATTTATGTAGCTATTATTACGTTATTTGAGCGCAGGTCTTAGCAAAATATTTTTAATTAATTATATATACGATTATGGTAAGTAATTCTCACTTTCGTATACGTATTTATGGTAAAGTATGACGCAAATCGAAATTGACACAGGAAATGCTAAATAGCACGCAGGAAAGGCGCGCACGTGAAAAAAACGTGTATAAAAAGGTTGAGGGCAGGTACGGTTGTTTTCTTCAAGTTACCGGTTGAATAATCTCATTATTCTTAATTATCTTTCCTTTTTTAAATTTCCTGCCATTTTCAGAGCTTGGTGAGAAATCACCGTTCGCTAGGAAACTTTGATCGTTATCCAATTACTGACGTCTATAAATTTATGCAAGTTTGGCTTTCAAGGAGTCAACGACTTTTGGAACGTTCTAAGATTAATATAAGGGCTCTAAGCACTTAACGCTTTGTCCTGAGGTGACAGGAAAACAAAGATAACAACCCTAAGCGGATGAAAATTCATAATGTGTTTAGCTACGTATTTGTAAGACTAATGGTTAAAATACTCGCAATAACCAGTCACTTTCAAATTATTCCTCACGGAAAGCTCAAGTTTTCACTTTCGTTGAGCAAAAATTGAATTAGAAACTATTCAATTTAACAATGGTCCGGAATTCCTTTGTGTCCGAAATCATAGACAAATGCGGCGCCATTAAAAAAGTTTCTGGCATTCAAAGCAGCACCCATCTTTGTCTACGTTCCGATGCACGCGGCCTTCGTCAATGCTCAATGTTGAATAATGTAATTGATTACCTAACCATTTAGGAATGACGACGCCGCCTTTTATTTATATAAAGAACTACTGGGCTTTTCACATTGTTCAGATTACCGGGGATGTTTCGTACATAATTAAATCCAAATGCCTTATCTGATGGTTTCATTGGTCACCGCAAGGTAAAGGATGAGTTACGAAACTAAACGCGTAGGAATAGCAGGTTTGTTTACGATGGAACGTGCGGGAAAATCTATTTTATCTGTAGTTGTTCTGATTGAATTTATTATCTCAACGACAATGACTTGCTTTGTTGTTTATCCTGTAAATGGCTGTTAATTTAAACTGAAGCCTAATAAGGACTGTGATATTGGTTGTTAATAAAATATCAAGGAAGTGAAGGTGTCTCGGGCATAGACACGGACGTGGAACAAGGCTCAAAGAGTGAAAGGAGCAAATTTGTACCAATTAATGCACGCCAATTTAAATTACTTATTGATTCTCAAAGCAATGTAGTTTACTGCTTTTTTAAATATTCAAATGTTATTCCCGTGGTAAATTATGGCATAGAATTACCATAAAGATTATATTAAAAGGAAAATTGCTCGAATAACGCAGACATTGAACCCGGTTTAAAGTCGATTTTAACTCGGTTAAGACACAATGTTAGGTATGTTGTGCCTCTACAATACAGGCTGCGCATTGTTCCAACGGAAACGGTTCAGGTGTTAGCTATTGTTCGGTTAAAGCCCATTGTTACCCGTCTACTCAAACTCGGATGAACCTGAGCGGGAAAAACGTTCCAAATTCAAATTCACTTAAAACGTGATAAACGCCAAAAAAATTAAAAAGATTATTCATTGTCTATTCCATTTAGGAGAGTCGCGTTATAATTGACGCAGATAACATTTTAAAGCATAATAACGACGCTTGTTACCTTTCGAAATTTAAAAATTTAATTTAAAAATAATTTCGACGACGATGATTAGATTATCATCAGATTTAAAAATAAGGGTCAGTAGGTTGTCTGTGCGAAATTTTGAAAAAGGTTTTGTTGCCAGCGTTATCTTTAAACGCGTCAAGGTCGCTCGGTCAATAGTCAGCATTTAAACTGAATTGCAATTAACTGGCAACCGTGAAATGGGTCTGATTACTTAGAAGGAAAATTTACCGTGCACCGGTGGAGGAAAACCCGGGAATCAGAATTAATCAGAGTTGTTTGAACTACAGATAGTGTGTAGATAAAAAACTGAAAATTTAAATTGAAAAAAAAACCTTATAATTATTTATCAATGAACATTCACATTCACGTTATTTTCTAACTTAAGTACTATATAAAAATAAAAAAAAAAACAATATTTTATCTTACTTCTTTTGAGTTTCTTTTTAATGTCAAAGAGAAATAACACAATGACGGAAATGGAGTTTTCTAGAAAGGTTCCTTTGTTTTAGTCGATCTTTCATGAGCATGGCTATTAGTACTGTGGCGCGGAGATAATCCCATCAGCGGGTTATACATTACGTACACACAAAGTCCGACTACCACAGTCAGTGAGGGCTAACCAGCCCTGATACAGTTCAAGTCATGTCTAAAAAAACCAGCCAAGTCTGATTCGCGCACCGATGGTTCCGTAAATCAGTACAAACTTTCACTTATCCCATCTTAATTGGTCTGGTGGAGTTAAGTTTGCACCTGAAATGTATCACACCGCATACAAACGAGGTGCAAACTTAACGCAACCGAGTTCTCCAAATATGATGTTCCTTTCAAATATGATGAAAGGAATAAATTTTTCATGATTTTATTACAAATGTAGTTAAAAATACTTAAACGGGTTTACTCACGTCATAGAAGTCGAATAACGCTCGACATGTTTCGAATCGGTACGCGATTCATCATCAGGAGAGACGATCAGTCGCGGCGGCGGCCAACCGAACAACTGTAGTACAAATGTAGTTTTCAGATTTTTATAAGTATTTCTAGTATGTGACAATATTACTTGCTAAATGCCATTATAGTTCTAGGTCATCGGGAAGTACCCTATCATTTTGATTCCCTTGAGTGTCGAAATGTTCGTTTTTTGCGACATAAACGGCCGTATCTTTTTTTCACGTTAACGTAGAAGTTTGATTTTTCTACAGCTTCAAGGGGCCGTAGACTTATATATGGTGTTAATTTCTTAATTAATACGTATATGGTGTTAATTTCAACTCGATACCTCCACGCGTTCTCGAGATAAAGGGTCTTGACAGACGGACAGACGGACGGACGGACAACAAAGTGATCCTATAAGGGTTCAGGTTTTTTCGATTAAGGTACGGATCCCTAAAAATTAGCATGGCTATGTCAAGATGTTTGGCCGTTACACCAGCCGGATCACGTTTGACTGATAAGGTAATCATTGGTAGCGGAAAGTACCCGAACTGATTGGAAGCACTCAATTAATAATTATCACACTTAATTATTATAAAGGCTAGTGTATGTTTGTTACGTCGTCACGATCAAACGACTGGACTAATTATGATAAATTTTGGTATGAAGGCAGCTGACACCCTGAATTAACACATAGGCTACTTTTTATCCCGAAAAATGTAGTGTTCCCGTGGGATGAGCGATGCAGCTAGTACTTTATAATTGCTGAAACAAAACGCGACCCGTCGGCGCCCTACCATACGAGAATCTCAAATTAATCTCACCATAAAGACGCGTTTATTTATTTTACATAACAGATTGTCATAAAAATGTGTTTATACGTGTATCAAGAGCTGTAATTTCATAATTCAAAGCGACGATAAAATACTATTCGTTCTATTCTCATTCGTTCAATACCGTTCACTCTATTTGTTGCCATATCGCGAAATGATGAGTTCCCTGTGTGTTCGCCTTCACCTTATTATGTCTGGCAGCTGACCTAATTTGATCATATTTTTAAACGGCGTTCAGTAAAAACAGTCTTTATTTTGGTCCTAATTCGATTGATGTTAACATATAGTTAGCTGTTTGAGCGAAGTAGCGGCCAGATATAGCCCGATAAATATCAATTTTGGGTATTCAAAGCATTAAGTCACGTACTACGTTTTTCATCACACGTTGGAGGAAATAAAACAATAGTAGAATACCAATTACTTACCGCCCTAGTGCATAATATACGACTTACCGCCCGGTTTTCTAGCATGTAAACCCTTAAAGTGTGATAAAAATTACTTACCACTAGGGCGTAATTTACGACTTACCGCCTGCTGTGATGTAAACCCTTGTTTACGAGCAAGTGTGATGAAATTTTTTGAATATACCTACTCGTACTATTATGTCTTCGATAGGGTGTTTCCCGTTTACTTGCTTAGTTCCGATGTATGACAAGCAACAATACATGTTATTAATGACAATACTATACTAACAATAAGTAATGATTCATAATCGTGCAGTCACCCTATCAATTTCAAATAGGTACTTGTAACCATGGACGTTTTACGTACGCCGCGCCATCTTGCTGTATGAGGTAGTTAGCTCTAAAATGTTTATATAGAAGTGTGCATTTTAAAAATTGAATGTGTCAGGTTCTAACTCGCGTTTCCAACGGTTTTCCTGGCATACGGGTGGAACACCGAAACCAAGCTCGAGCCATTAAGTTTTTCAACCAAATGCTTCATTTTTTATATGCCTTAGCGTGTCATTTGTAAACGACGATACTAAAAATCTATTAGATTTTTCTAGAAATCTAAATGATGCTAGTAAATAATGAGGTTTAAGCGCTACACGGAATAAAACAAAGACTTTGCAAGGTGGCGCCTTTTACAATAGGTAGGCACGCTACTTAGCATAGTCATTGGCAATTCTTGAATATTCTATGCTTCTTATATAGAATATTCGTACCAAACACATAAAAATACCATGTAAACTAATACCCAAACTGATAAAATAAAATGGACTCCTTTTTGATATACACCCACGTATTTCTTTCAGAAGTTGTTGTGACAAACATTATATCTATTAATAATATGTACATATTAGGTAATTATAGAAAGCTATTTGTATCGGCCTACTTTCTGAAGATAAAGAATTTCCCATCTCAAAGGAAAATAGGCTAATCCGATTAAGGCTGTCCTTGAAAGATCTAAAAATATACTTTAATATTAGCCATTTTAATTTAACTAACAAGGAATTTGTAGTCATAAAAAAAATATTACATTTTTAGGGTTCTTTCGTGAGCGCTTTTGTTTTACTTAAATACCTTTGTAATTTTATATTTAGTGAGGAATTAATATTGTTCTTTTGAAAGGTATCCAAATATAAGCTGAATTCATTTTCTTAAAACCTTAATATATTTTGATAGAGCCATCCTGATTATATTAGACATATTTTTAGCCAAACTTTATGAACAATCGTCTTCATGTAACCGATATTTTTAACATACAATACAACAATAGTTTATTGCACACCAATAAAAGTTTACAAAAGGAAACAAGACGAATACAATTTATTAATAACGGTAGACAACAGGCGGTAACATTTAATGTTTTAGAATTAACTAAATGCAATTGAAAATAATTGAATCAGGTCAGAAGATTGGTTAGAGTTAAAAAACGGTAAATTTTCAATAGCACTCAAAATATAGAAAATCCTAAGCTAACCTTATTGACGCAAAAGCGTTTTTACGTTTATTTTTTCACCGACTGAACAATCTGCGGATTGTCCTATCCCATTTTTATCGCCATTTCCATAAAATGGTGACACAGTAATTCAGCCATCATCGCCACGTCACCCACAATCGAAGAATAATTGCTAGAACAATGGCGTCCATGTCGACAAAAACGACTCGCATCCTGTTCGGATTGCAAGTCATGACATTCTAGACTTTTTGAGGTTTTATTCGGTAGATGGCGTTGATATCAATTGTTTTAGAATATGATTGTTACTGACGAAATTTGAAGTGTCATGTATTTATTTCATGACTGGCACTCTTTATTGTCTACTATCTCTTATTTCTTATCATTTACTTGAAGGAGCCCGTTTAGGATAGGTGGATAAAGTATTTTTGGCTTTACAATCAGTCCTTTTGGCGTTAAGAAGCCGCTTGGATATATCAACATGCAATATAACAAAAAGACGAGTACTGCATCCTCCAAATGGACTATTATCTTTAATTTTTGGAAACCATCTTCAATATTTCATGTTTACAATGTTATTATATAGTATAGTATAAGTGTATAAAATGCTAAATTGTGTTGTATTTGTTCTTCAGTTATCATTATCATGATCACAATTCATGATTGAGTTTGCAATGTAGTAGGAACATCGATTAAGTATGATTATTAGATAAGTGTGCGCGAAATTTTTGGCCTATCTGAAATGTCTATCAATAATGATCGGGAGGAAATTTATAATGTGCCAATATAGAAAGTTGATAAGATTCGATTAATCATATGAACGACAGCCATGTTTTAAAAACATAGGTACCATTCATGATATTGCAGTTGATTAATTAATTGTAGATTATTAAAGCGACTGAGTTTTAATACGAGTTTTTTTTATGTATACATAATTATACTCCCAAGAAAATTAAATTAATCAATTTATGATTTAGAGTAGTTAGGTACTTTAAGATGGCTATTCAGACTGAAATTATACAAAAAATAACAAATTGTTTATCTGTTTAAAACGTCACGATGACAAGAACGAATAAGACAATTATTTTCTGTTTTACTGTCGAGCTAGGTGCACTAGTTTTTAGCTAAATAGGTCAATGGAAGCACTAAATGTAGTTGCATCAAGGCGAGTGCATTTACCTAGCGTGATAGAACAACCTCGTAAAAGCTATTCAGCCTTAAAACAAATTAAATAAAAAAAGTTGGCATACAACCCTTTCCAATGTCATTGCGCTCTATATTGTCTTTTCATATTCGGCAACGCACCTGATTTTTTGCGCGCGTAATTTTAAAACAAATGATGGTGTTCTATATTTAAAATCCGTGTACATTGATGAATAGAATAGGTTTGTTCTCAGTGACTCAGTGAAACTAAATTTAATATGATTAGAAGAGGAAATCTGTCTGTTTCCGTTGAGATGGTGGCTGTTAGTACTGCACATTCTTAAGAATTTATTCATGATCAAAATCCATTAAAAAGAATCTTGTGTTGGAATCTTTATGCGTTTCGGGTATTTTCGATACTTTCGAGTTATGTAGAAGTGAATATTAGCAGTTCTAGAGCTAACTCAATAGATTTGTACGTTTCCGGGACTTTATACAAAAACAAATAAAAAACCCGTCAGTTATTCATTTTGTTAGTGTCAATAACGAAGTGTTTGGCCGGTAGTGAACCGAAGACCTCACCCGAGCTAGGGTAATCACTGGCACTGAGCCACGACACTGAGTACGACTGAGAATGAGTCATTTAAGAGTTCTTCTAATGCTATTCTGGGATTTAAGTGGCCGGGCAGTCCCAATCCTACTTAGACTAAGTAGGCCTTTTTTAAAGCGACTTACCCCCAAGCGGACCGCTTTACCATGACTTGATTTGTTAATAGAGCTTAAAGTATTCCTGGTTTTCATTTTAAAGGCACTTCAATAATTATTCGTTTAATAGCACACATTCAAATGCGATATTCAGTTTGTAATGGCATTTATTTGTTGAAGCTAAAAATAAATTGTTCTTGAGAAAGGACTTCAAATGAAAAAAGCTAATTCATGAGATCATGCGACTGCAGCAAAAAATGGACACGAGCCATTTGAGGATAATCAGTCTAATTACTAATAATGGGATAAATGAATCAAAGTCACGCAAATAATCCTTTTGTATTTATCTTCTCACGATTGACAACAAAAACCAACCAACCTTTGTATAACAAAATTGCCAAGAACGAAAAAAACTTTTAAATTGTTTTCTAAAACTGACATTGCTCTATAAATTATCTATGATTTTAATTGTTTCCATGCAATTTATTTTAAGGTTAAGATTTATGAATAAAACCTTTGTTCAGGGTTAAAACAGTTTAACTATAATTATGGACCCTTTAATCTTTTCTACATTGAACGATATACAACGCATATGTAAGGCCACTGACCATAGAGGCCGTATGCGCTCTCTCATTTTTAAACGGTCAATTTAAATTCATATGGAGAACGCTTTTGTTTTTAAACAATGGCGTAACGAACAGATAACAAATTCGCTAGCATTTGTCAAATGCTCCGCTTACCTCATACCTGCTAATCTTAATTGCATGTATATTTCATGTAAAAATATTGTACAGGTACTCATAAGCGAGTTACTAAAATAAAAAAGAAGTAAATTTATTTATTTACCGTTGATTATTTATTTCTTTCTTACACTTTATTATTATAATATAGGGTCATTCAAAATTGATATGATAATATATCATTAGTACATTGTTGTAGAGGCTGTAAAGTAAGCAATAGATGAACGAGTTAATTTCGAAGGCCGACCCGCAGGGGAGGCCTTCGATAATACGAGTTCATCTATTGTACTTTCAGCCGAGACTGAACAGAGTGCTTTTCACGACTACTGCGAGGAAATACATTAAAATACGAGTATTTTATATATGTAAGTAAACTAGGCGCCTTGTTGCAGCCTAATTTTTGTAAAAATTAGTGCTATATTATACGTAAAGCTGATTGTGCCCCCAGATTCAAACGACGCAACGACGTTTTTAAACCCATTTATTAAGAAATAACAAAAATATTAAAACTTACCGCACTTTCAACTAAATTTAAACATTTAGTCTAGGTTACTCAGGTAAACAACTCAACGCAACGATACATTCTACACTGAAAGATCAGTAACGTTACGTCAATATTAATATACGTTCCTAATATTATTTATTTCGTGAGTCAATGAAAACATTATTAAATTAAGCACATTACAAAACCATATTTAATATTTACTAAACAATACATTTGCTTTTTAAAATATGGCGGCTGCCTTGTAGCGAGCGCATGCGCGCATCGCAATGGAGTCATGGCTTTTAAGCCGAATTAAAAATATATTATGAACTCAATATATATATATATTGAGTTCATAATATATTTTTAATATATATTTATATTATGAACTCAATATATATATGTATTAGAAATTTAACGAGATAATTTAATGTGTTTATTTGTTGAAAACTGTTAATTTGTTGAAAAATAAGTAATTGTAGAAATTAGGAAATTATTTTACGCCCCATTACTAATTTTAAAATATAAATGTTCATGATTTTCAGGGTAAAACCTTTTTAACGAAAACGTATTAAAAAGTAAACATGAGGAGTATTATCTTACTTAAGAAAATAAACTCCTTTGCGAGTATTTATAAGTTTAAGAGAAAAATACACCTCATAAATGACGCATTCTCATTGGTCAATTTAATTTGACATGCAGCAGATGATTAAGCTTTGATTGGTTAAATTGTCGTTTGAGCCGGCCGAGAAAATAACTCTGAAATATTTTTTAAAAAGTCGTATCTTACTATGAAATTCATGTGTAGATACGAACTGTGACGGTAAGGTGCTACATTGTTGTCGTGTTGGGAGCTAACATAGATATAGTTTACAAACGAACATATAAGAGCTGTTTTGCGTACTGGATTCAGGTAATCTATAACCACATTTTCGAGCAGTGTCGTGAAAAAATAAAAGTTTGCATGTTGAATTTTGTAACTTCAAAAGTAAGCAGGTATTTCTAATGACTTCAAGATATCTATATCGTGACTTTGAAGATACGGGTCAATTTGTCATTTGTTTTTTATACTGTGACTAATACTTCGTTTTTATATGAAAGTATATTATACACATGATTAGGTTTAGTTAATTCATGAATGAAGAATGTTTTCATAAATATATTTTAGTTTTGTGATTATTTTTTTTTATAAAAAAAGCATAGGTAATACGATCTCCTCGTTACATAACTCTGCGACAAACATGGCGGCATTTCGTGTCTATGGTTGCCGCGCCTTGACCGTGAAAACAGCTATGTAATTAAACCGAACTTGTTGATTTAATTCTCTCTTTATTCTCCGCCAACCTTAAGACTTTCAATGTCTTAACTATGGCCATTAGTTGATAAATTGCATTTTACCGGGTTAGGTCGATTATAATTGGATAAATAATCCGTCATTAATAGATTCCATTTATTGCCGAGTTTGACATAATCTAGACAGTCAGTTATTTCCTTGGAATGGTTCAACTTTGCCTTTACGGGTTACTTTGCCCACTTGCCTAATGTAATTAGCTCAAACAAAAAAAAAAACAATTTCATTAAAACCTTTAACCGTCGGAACTTATATTTAGAGACAGCGCGGCTGTGGTGAAAATAACCTGTAAGGGCAAATTTGGACAGTGTCACGGAACAGTCTAGCTTTAAAGAAAAGGCAAAATGCATTTGCTGCGATATTGCTACGTATAGATACAAAAGGTGTTTCCGTTGCTAAGGGGCACTATTCATTAAGAACGTCGATCAAACCATGAATATCAAATGAAGATCTGTCTGCCCATTACTAGTGATTGAATACCGGTTTTTACGAGTTTTTACTGAGTCACTCGGATAAAAGGTCACTAACTGCTTTACATCCAGCTCTGTAGTCTCGCCAAGTTTCTTGCCCACATAATGGTTACCGAATCGTTAAAAAAGTAAAGTCGATAGATTTTTAACGTAACTATTTATAGCTGCAGCTTGATTGTTCTTCTCGAACTTATAAATACATATTTGTCAATTCAATCATGTAATTGCAAGTAAACTAGTATTTTTGTAGGTTGTTAGTATTTTTTAGATGCTTGGTTAAATTCAATAGTATATCTTGCTCATCTTGCATTTCGTACAGCTCGTGAGCTGACAGAATGTGATTCGAGTTTTATACCTGTCTCGCTTACATGGCTTCGTCACAGAACACGATCACAACACGCCGATCAATGGGCAGAAACCAGTACATGCAGGCAGTCCCGGGAAACAGTCCCATACCCAGACACACGCCTGACAAAGCGCCTGTTATCGCTAAGCAGGCCCGCCCTGCGAGTAGTAGTAGGCACTATCACTGGACACTGCACACTTAACAAGCATTTATATGTTCTAGGAATGACCGATAGCCCCCTGTGTAGGGGATGCCTGTCGGCCGAAGAAACAGCTACCCACGTGATCCTGGAATGCGCTGCCGTAGCTAAGCAACGGGCTGAAATCCTCAAAGCACCGAGGTCACTTCGTGAAGCCTGTGGAGACACCAGGAGAATCCTGCGCTTCTGGACGGAGTTAGGCTGGCTAGACTATTAGCCGGCAAATCTGTACGCACAATGGCCCGAACATACACGGGCTAAGTGCGGAAAGCGGAGCCCATAACCATAACCATAACCATAACCTGTCTCGCTTGCTCTTATGCGACCGAGATAAGACCCTCTCAAACATCCAAACCCGAATCCCAATCTAAGAGCTCAAGGACTGTGTAGTATTTACGAACTTTGCTTGAATGTTTCTCAACATTTGGCAAGTATAGTGACTGCTATCCGTTACTTACTAAAGTTACGGCCGTATACGCAATGGAATCAAAGGTTTATGTACTTTTGTATACATCGCATAAATTATTTAAGCAATAAAACGGTAAATTTCAGCAATTTCTAGAACGCACAACGGATTTACCGAACGTACTCGCGATATCCGCTTCTATACTTTGTTCGCACGGTTGAGTTTGGTTTGGTTAACTATAAACATCCTATGGACTATGGACAGTTAATCCCGCATTAGAACTCTAACTCTAAACATAAATTATCTAACTTCCGTTTTAATACTCATGCAACGCATCCTGAAATATCTGGTGAAATAACTATGATTAAGATGGTAGTTATTCCTTGCTTTATAAATCATTTTTCGAAAGACTTTTTTGATTATTATTTACAATCTAACCTTTATACAATGCGTTTACGAGGAAAAAGAAGAAATTAATAAATACCATGATACACTGAAATAAGTATTAGAAATTTAACGAGTTATGGAGATCAAGCGGAGATACATATGTCCAGCAATGGCTCTTGTTTTATTGAAAAAAAAAAAAAAAAAGTCAGTGAATCCAACTGACATTTCAGTAAGCCTAACTGCAATAATAGTTGCTTACTAAAATGTCTGTAGGATTCACTGGCAATTTTTTCAGTATATGTAATACGTAAAAATTTCTACATTATCGATATAATCATAAAATTGGAAAGATTTTGCTCTCAATGTCACGAAAAAGAAACGAGAAAAAACAGTGATAATATAGAAATACCATTTTAACCTAGAAGACAAAGTGAAGCCATCCAAGTCCACTTATCCAGCATTTAAATGAGCAGACAAAGACCAATCTTATCCATCCCAAAAGCATTTAAATGATTTCTATGAGTTAAACAGTTTATGCATTTCGTTCGAGTTCCTTATGGCCCAGTTGCGATAGTACGTTACGAAATTACCGATTGTACTTACTGTTGTTATAGCAACGATCATGTACCAGTGCGCATACGCAATGTGTCAAATGTCAGTGAAATTACAATTTTAAATCTATTTGCAGCCGGTGATTGAACCAGGCACGGGGATATTATAAGTATTCAATACAAATTACAAACAACTTTACCGTATTGAGAAACGTTTCATATTAAAATGGCACCAAAACTCAAGATATACACAAATGAAATTATACTTAATTGTAACAGCGTTGAACGTTGATTCTTCAACGGCCTATAACGAATCCGCCTTACGTCCAAGCGGATACTCTAAAGTTTGCATTCCCAAGTCTGTATTTCGCTATCCCACTCATTCAAATATTGTTTAACGAGAGACCGAGAGGGATGGAATGGAACGTTACGAAGTTTGAATTTCGAACTTCGCGTAGCCTTAGGGACGTGTGAGACGTGACTTCGCATCCTGATTGATCGAATCGATCTACATGCATTCGATTTCGAAATTGTATTCCAAATGTGACGGTTATTTTTAAATTTAGAATTGTGAAACTATGATGTACTCATTTTAATAGTAGACTACTGTTTATGTACCCGCAGTAGGAAATTTTTAGTACAATATTCTTTTATTTCGTAATTATAATCGATTGGAATTCCCATACGTGACTATCCGGCGATTTAACTAGTATCTGTTTTGTAAATCGTGATTCTGTGATTTCTTTTAATCTAAAACGAACGCGTTTGAAAGTGACTGTTGTTTTTGTTATGAAGAAAGCTATGACATCACTCATTTGTCAAAACTGACAACCGGCCATACCGGATCTCGAATTTATCTTGTTTGTCTATTATTAGAACAAAGCTTGTGTCGTATATTACCGATTAATTAATCTTTTTTTCTAATCGATGTTTTGCTCTGGCAACCCACGCCCGGTTTGTATGATCTATTCGGACAAAGCGTCATGCATAACGAACATGGGTCAATTGCAAAAAAATTGTACATAGTTAAAGGCTTAGTTAACATTAAATACGATCGCTTCCTTTGGGTGACGAAAGTTAGTCATACAAAATGTATGGGTAACTTTCGTCACACAAAGGAATCAATTAACATTGTTTTAATTAAAGCCCTTAACTATGTACAATTTTTTTGCAATTGACCCACATTTCTATTAATACACATGCCCTTACATGACTTCGTGTTCAAATATAGAACATTCAAAACGGAAAGTGCGTTAAGACGATTTTGAAGAGAATCCTTTATCCGAAGAATTGACGCTTGAAAAAAATTGGTGTTCGATATTTAAATTCTAATTAACGGTTTCGAAAACGCGTTCCACTTTTGAAAACGGCCGTTGTAAAGACGTTTCCAGTATATCACGAAATGTGCTCATAAACATTTGACAACTCATTTAGATACTGTAAAAGGTGAAATGCTTTCAAGCACTCTGTCTCCAAGATATGGCCGATGGTTGCCCAACTAACGACTTCGTAAATAGCTTACATTAGACATTTCACGGTATTTCGACTATCATTTGCATTTGACATCGATGGTTAGAATTATTGTGCTGGCATAATTACAAAAAGATTTCTAAGGAAACTTAAGGAACAAAGTAAAACTCAAGAGGAAATTGAATCAAAATTGTAAAATATTTGAAATTTTACTCATACTGCATCGACGCAATAATATGTCATTACTAGAGGCCATCAGGCTTTTATTTGGTCCCGCTTAATGTCCAATCAATAAGTCAGAAACTTGTAAACTTTACTCACAACACAACGAGAACATACTAATTTAAATTTGGAGCATCATGTAATGAATTACAAAAAAATCTTACCACAGATTAGAGAAATGAATCGACACTCAAACAGCATTCTAGAGTTAGAAGCACGTATAGTATTTTTTTTTAATTTATCCGTCAAGTGCAACCCTCGGCGTGGCACTTGACATAGTTTCCTGCCAATATCAATTGATTGCCGAGGCCTGTACAATGTCTTTGTCAAGGAATTTAACGAGTATACAAACTTATCTCTGCTTTATGTTCCTTTGTTATCTTATAACCCAATTCAGTTTGACCTTTTTACTACCGGCATCGTGGTTTACTTTGACTTTAGAGCCCTTTAGTAAACATTAAAGTTACGTTTCCTGAACTTCATCGACGTTTAGCGTCGTAATAATAATGTGGCTCTTAATGAACTCAAAGTCCTAAAACATCTCTTTCTATACTTAGATAATAACACTAGTAAACAATAACTTCAGTCCAGACTTTGTTGTGACGGACGGAAGACAAATAATCATAAAAATTACATTTCTAAACATATTCATGCCTTATCTACCTCCACGGTTTTCACAAATGTTTTTATGCCCCTGTCAGTTTTTTTTTTTTAAATTTGTTCCGATTTCAAACTTCCTTTTGGAGATTTGAAGGAACAAAAAAATATTCAGATTTCGATCCGCAACGGCCCGCCGTTAAAATGCTAAACCAAGCATTTGAATGATACAAAAGAATTAAATGGAAATTAAAATTCTTTGGTTTAGCGGTCTGTATGGCAGACGTTAATGGAATGTACGTCTTACGTAACAATTTTTCCATCAAAACTCGATAAAAAAAATCGTTTATTGTAAAACCTAAGACGATTGTTTTAGTCTTATACCAGACGGTAGTTTTGAGGTGCGAGCTAGGTATGTTAGGAATTTGTACAATGTTGTATTTGGAGCTTGTTTTTGGCCAACATGAGGCCTGCGGAGTAGATGATCCTATTGCTTTCTTCAGTTAGCTTTGAAGTTCTCTTCGAACTACAAGTGTATTCCGTCTTGATACTATTCTAGAAATATTGTTTAACAATCAAACAGCATATTCTTGGCGAGTATTATTGGGCAAACTGGACCCCAAATAAAACCGATAATACCTGCCAGGAACCAAAAGAAAACCAAACATCGTCCATGTACATAGTATTTAGCTTGCCAGGACATCCGTACCTTATGTTTGTGTCTCGCGATTATCAATAGAACGAAGTCCAAATAGGTTCTTGTCAAATCATCGTCATACTGCGGCAGACAAAGAGTTATCTCTTTGTCTGCCGCAGTATGATGGACTAAAATTACTCTATAAGGCTTTACTAAATATCAAATTAATGACTCAATTATTAAACTGCATCGTAATGGGTCATTTAAATTAGTATCAACTTTTTAACACTCCAATCGAGGACAGAGTGAAGAAATTTCTTCAAATCCAAATACAGAAATCTAAATTAATTTAGAACCAAGACCCCAAGTAGCCCACCAACTTATGCGTTTCAAACCAAGAAGATAACATCTTTTGCAACCATTGCCGCAACAGTTAGCAAGAATTACATACTCACGTGAACTCTACGTGAAGTGTTAAGCCGTTAGGAAATATTGATATAGTTTACCAGACTCGACAACTCTTATTACCAGGTTGTCAACGGCATACTCGTTTGGCTCTACTCCAATTAAATTACTACTATTACTAGACACTTAAAAAAGAGGTTTGCGAATCTTTCATTTTGCACCTTGAAGGTTGAAAACCTTAACGTATTACACAATGTTTTATAATTTAAAGATAGTAAGCGTATACTAACAGTTTGAGTAAATTTAGAAAAAGATGGACCTTCGGAGTTTCATTGAGTGATCGTGATATCGCAATAAACATGTGGCGACATTCCTCACTTAGCAGTATCTGTGCCAAAAACACGTTCAGTTGACCAAATTTGTATCTAGTATGCAGTTACAAAGTTTGTGCCGTTGTCTAAAGAAACTAGGTGCTATTTGTGAGAGGACGCATTAAACTTGACATAAGAAGTCGTTACTTCTCTGTTCAAAAAGTTTTGCAAGTTAATTAGTGAGATACATAGTTTTAAATGTCAACTGGCACGTTATTTGATATTATTATGGTAGGGGTCGCCCTCCGTGTACTTTTAATTTCGTGGGGCGGGTCTGCGTTGCGGGGGTAGAGCGTGTCAGAACAACACATCTGCCGAGACACTAATGACGGTCTTTAGGTGCCCTCTCCTTTGGGTTTACCTATATCATACCTCATGAATGCAAACCTATTGCTATTATTGATTGCCACGGATGGTTCAATGACTCAAAGAGACAAAGGGCATTCGGATGTCAATTTCAGGAAGGACTATCCCAACAGTCTAAGCCAATAAACTAACCAAATGCAAAGCTAATTATTCGTGAGAACGATCCACGTCTATTACGGCATTTTCAATTGGCCTCCTGCGATTATTTGGGGTCAGGAATGAGTCACACAGACCATGCAAGCGATAGAGTAGTTGCAACTAGTATCTAAAGTAAACAGAAACAATTACTTAAGTGGTCAGAGACCTCGTAAAGGAAAGGATAACAATAAAATGTAGATAATGATAATAATAAATACTATTTCACTCAATGCACGTGGATATTGACATTGTATGGGACATTTGTTTAGCATTAAGATATGCTGCGTATTATTCAATTGGGATTTGAGTTGCGTACTTGGAAGCTAATAGGCGGGTGAAGTGTTTTTCTGGAACGCAGATACTACTTGGATTACAAGTGATTAGTGACGGCCTGACACGAGATACAGGCATGATATCAAGACCACATACGCTGAAGGACATCGCTAACGAGTCCAAAGATACTGTGGAATTTCTTCCACTCAGTATTTGTGTTGAAGCGGTTTTTAATTAGTCCAAATATTGATAAACAAGTTACTTCGTTAGTCATAATATATCAAGTTTAATTGGATCCGGAAATATTAACTAGGTAAATGATTTGCCTGTAGAACTTGAAAATCTAGTACAATTTTTCTTTTTAACTCTATTTTCCATTAGACCTAATTATTACTGAATTATTCCCGTTTGAAACAATAATGACGTTTGCGTGTTTTTAATTGTTATTGATCCCCAAATGTTTACGTTGACTCTATCTGCGTGCATGACTAGATCAAATTTACGTCATTCATACATGAACATAACAAATAAAATACTTGAATGGAGCTGTCGAAGTTTGCAAAATTTAGCGTGCGGTCGTTGCATAGTATTAACTTAACCGTTACGCCCATCAGTTTTTTTACCTCTTGGATCTGGTGATGGGGCTTGACCTTGTCTTCTGACGAAACGAGTCAAGCGACGGTGGGAATCTAGTCTTCATTAACAGCCACCGTTTAAATTGCAAAATTTACTGTTTCTCTTTAGTGCTCGTAAATCAAGAATTGCACGCGCTGCAAAATAAAACAAATATGGGAGCACAGGTAGACGGACGGACCGACACTAATGGTCTAATAATACTGTGGGCTTTGGCTCCCGGCCCGGTCTAGGGATGCTACTAAAAAACGGGGGAATTTTAAAAGACATGTCATTTCGTAACGTAAAACATACATGCTGGAGGTCGTTTTTGTTTGAAAATGAATTCTGTTTTACAACAGAATATTGAGCTTAGGATGTCGATGTCACCGTGCTTGCGTCAGTATTCCGACCGTTAGCAACAACCCTAAATTTCTCGTCACGCCGTGTTTCGTTCATACTGATGTTGTTTGGAGGAAATTTGCTATTTATTACTTTCACACGAGTTTTGTCATCATGTTGATCATTAATTTCCTTTAGTACTCGCTTCAAGGATAAGCCAACGATTTATGAGTTGTGACAAAACTACTCTCTCTTTTTGCATTGATATTTTTAATATTCTCATATACTTGTTAGAATTTCATTCAAACCGACGCTCCGAAATTTTCAAAGTCCACAAAACCAGCTGATTCTAAACTAAAGTACCAGGCTTTCATAAGTCGCTAAGAAACTTACCGATTAGATACAGTCCTAAGCCCCGGTCGTCGGCAGAACACCAGCAGCGCAAGCGAGTTGGCAGCCGCCGACACCAGGTAAAGAACCAGGAGTACGATCTCCTCAACCAGCCGGTCCTTAGCTCCCATCTCCTCTGACATTAACGTTTGTCCAGGAGACATGAAAGCAGTTTCCATTCAACAGTCATCACTATAACAAAACACTGCACGTAACTAGACACTTTCAGTTCGAAATACAATCCGTAGTTTTTGGTTTAAGCAATTCGCCGCAGTGGTAGTCGCGTAAAGTTTAGAGAACACACAGGTCGAGGCGACCGCGTCTTTCTCTCTTGGCTGCCGGGTGACAACTGAACGCGGGACAGCGAGCCGCTCGGCCGTCCGCGCGTGGCACTCCCCACCTCCGTATCTATATCCAATATATCTATACTTTTCAGATCGCTTCCACGACGGGCAGACTTGTTTTAAGTATGTTATGTTTATGTTAACTCATAGCTTAGACTAATTCTCTGTGTTGGTATTAGTTAACGGTTGTTGCTAGAAAACAAATTGTTAGCAAGTTTCTTTCATTTAAGTAGTAATTGATCAGTTGAGTGATGCGTAACAGTGAAGCAAATATGTTATGACAATACTTACATTTTATATGACTTATATGAATAGAAACCAATCAGGCTATTTTTTAAGGGAATTCTATTGCTAATGGCATACAATTACCATAATGTCTATACATTTACATTGACAAGTGAGTTTTCTAAATTATTCAGTTAGTCATTAATTTAGAACAGTAACTACAATGCTCCTGCAGCGAATTAAGACTTACCTAATTATATATTTCTCTCTCTGTGGTTTCTCCCTCATGACTGAGGATCGTGATCATCGGTGGATGTGGATGGTCTACGACTGGTTTTAATTATCTACCTCCACCGGTGGCTGTTTATCGCGTCCAACCGAGCAAAACTTGGTTGAGGAAGGGCCCTATTTCCCCCTTCAGTCTATTCACGACGCAGTCCATGCGCACAGTGCGCCTGCGTCACCCCAAAAATTACTCCTGTGGCATGGAATTAATCCCATTAGCGGGTTATACTCCACAGTATGACTCACTGGCAGTGACGACTAAACAGCCCTGATACAGATAAAAATAGTAAGTTTCTGAATTAATTTAAATTCATTCAGAAATTTTATACTCACGCCATAATTTTTTTAAAACATGTTCTGTATCATGGCCACATATACAGTTCAAGTCGTTAAAAAAAGAAAAAAAATTGCGTGACTATAAAGTTTCTCCCTCTGGCAGTGAGGCGGACTTGACTTCGGATCGTCGAGGAACGTAGTCGGCCTTCCTTATAATATTATATGGTTCCCATGGTTGGGAGTTGGGAGCTATATGGAAGCAGCGCTCAGACGCTTTTTAGAAAAAACCAAACCGACGCCTGTTTTAGTTTGGCCAAAATTTCTTTCGTATGTCCTGATATTTGGATGATCGCCGCAAGCCACATTTTTCAAGCGATTCTCATGAAAAATATATAAAGCCGATATGAAGTTGGAATTACAAATTATTTAGGTTATACCAAATGATAAACACATAATAAACTCAAACATTAATAATTTATCCTCACAATAAAATGTCTATTTAAAAAAACAAGGCTGAAAAATATGATTCGCTAAAGTAGAAACATACCTAGTAGCGAGAGCTCGGATTGACGTCCCAAGTAGCAGACAAGTTGCACAGCGCTTATAATTATTATACAGCCCTTATTACGCCAATTAAAGCTAAAAAAAACAGATCAAATTAATCCATAGGGTATTTTCATTATTAAAAATCTGGGCATAAGACTATGTTAGTAATACACTAGCACTAAAAAATAGAAAAGTGTTGTAGTGTTTATCTATAAAAACTGTTTTAAATTTAATAACACTGTTTCATTTATTGAAAAAAAAAAAAAAAACATTTTACGTTCCCATCATAGCAGCAGACACAGCATGGGATACACGTACATACATTACCTATCCCTACATAGTAATGTACATGCACATTGGCTCTGTGTGGGTGAGCCGGCACTGAGCGCTCCCGAGCTCGGGAGCGCTCAGTGCCGGCTCACCCACACAGAGCCAATGTGCATGTACATCTACCCACACAAACATGGCTCACCCGCGCTCGTGAGATAAAAGTACTGTACCAATAGCAACATCGACCCTGTATTCCGTGAGCGGGCAATCTAGTCTCTCGGCCCCGAAACCCTGAGAAGGCTGTGGCTGCTGCCTCGCATTCGTTTTGGCAGAGCCGCTATCCTCTTCCGCCTAATGACAAAAACGGTAACCAATCTGAAATACATATTTTTAAAATAATAAATAAATAAATATCGGACAACCTCACATAAATTGATCCAGTCCCAAATTAAGCTCAAGAAGGCTTGTGTTATGGGTACTAGACGACAATATACGTACTTATATAGATAAATATATACTTAAATACCTAGCACAAATATTCGAATTCATCACACAAATATTTGCCCTGGCCGGAATTCGAACCCGGGACCGCCGGCTCAGTAGGCAGGTGTCTACAAACCGAGCCAAACGTGTTGTCAAACTATTTTCTGTTTAATTTTGCTTTTTCCGCTACCCAAAGGTTGTCTGGAAGAGACCGCTCTTTAGCGATAAGACCGCCTATTGTCTACCATTGTTTAATTTAAGATTTCTCATGTTATATTTTTATTGTTGGTGTGCAATAAAGTATTGTTGTATTGTATTGTAATGTACTTATTGTAATTTTTGTTTCCCATCTGTAACGTTTCGCCAAATTTTCATTTGTCCGAAAGTGATTTTTTCATGAAACCCGTAATATTTTCAGGATTTTATAAACATCTTTTTCAAGAACCCTTTAGGTTAGGTTAGTTTGTTTTATAATTATTTTGAAAAATTATCAGTTTTGAGAAAATAACTTATGGGGAAAATGAACAAAAAATAGTGTTTCAGATAGGTAGGTAGGTAACCTTTATTGGTATATATTTGAAACCTATAGTTTGATAACTTTTGTTTCGAAAACTACTCGAAATTGACAAAATTAACGCGGAAAATTTGTTTTTTTCAAATTATTTTCAATTACACGCAATGAAAGCATAAAATAGCTATGTTACTACCTAGAACTTGCGTCTGATAAGGCTGTATAAGCTATTTTGCAGCTTGTGTGTTCCTTGTGGTTGGTTTCAACCGTTAGGCTCAAGCAACTTTTATAGCGGCTAGACTGTTTCTATTGCCATGCCATTTACCTCACAGACTGTTTCCAACTGTTTTCGTCCGGTTGACCTAATTGACTGGAAAGCCGGTAAGTTATTCTTCAACCAAAAAACGGTGACTACTTTGACCTCATTCAACTTTCATAACGTTTAGATTTTGTAACTATTCTTTTATTCATTATTATCTTCACCTGTTTTCTCAGAATAGATTGAAATCACTGACATCATTTTATATCCTGTTTTCCGTAAAGTTATCAAGTACTAGTTTTTTTTTTACTAGGGTAATTTTATTTATTTCAAAGGGTAAAACGGGATTCTTTTTATAAGACTCCGCTGTCCGTCCGTCTGTCTGTCTGTCCATCCGTCACCACTGTCACCAGGCTATATCTCATTCTCATGATGAACCGATAGTTACAGTTGAAATTTTCACAAATCGATACCTCCTACGTATACTGATACAAGTGCAAAATCACGATTTTACAGGACGGCTGTTCAAAGGTATGAAGTGCCATAACTAACTCATACGTTGAAATAATGTAATGAAAATTTCAAATAATTTTAATGAATATATTTTCCTTAAATCTACATATTTACTATTTCAAAATTAATTGTACTTTTAGTAAAAAAGGTAGTTATACCAGTATACGTGAAATTTACTAGTTTTTGGAATACTGATACAACTACCACTTGATCCAGTATACGTCGTAAACTATGATTAGATGAATATGGATAATTATATTATTATTATGCCTATTATGGACATGTATCATTTATGTATAAACAAACTCATAGCTCGTGTTTGGATGGATCTGATCGGTTAGTTTCATCTGATTTGTTACTTGTACCAGTATACGCCTGAATCATTCCGTTATGTACCAGTATACTGTTAAGGTTATTTTGTATGTTATGTCCAATATAGTAAGTTCAGAGGTTGGTATTTAGGATATTTAAGAAAATTACGTTTGAAAGACAATAAATAAAGCAAATTTATTTATTTATTTAAACTTTATTGCACAAAACAAGTCAGTACAAATGGCGGACTTAATGCCAAATGGCATTCTCTACCAGTCAACCATAGGGCCAAACAGAGATACTAGAAGTGGGTGCAAATTAGAAATCTGATGGTACAGAGAGGAGAATTTACACTAAAATTACGTTTATTTAAAAGGTAATTAAAATCACAGCCCGCATTTAGGGAATGGTGTTTTTGTCTTTGTTGCAGCGGTATTATCAACATTATTACCGTTTTAATATTTATATATAGAACATTCCGGTTCCTATTTTGTCCATCAGAATTGTCAGACCAAAACCTGAATTCATCTACATCATCTTGAAGTATTAATTTAATGAAGTCAAATAATTTGTCATTTAGTCATGTCAACAGTACCTTACAAGTAGCATTCCCAAACCAAATGCTGTGAATTATACAGTTGAAGTTTTTATTGTAATGAAACATGCTTATATTACCGTGAGGAGATGACAAGGTTTTTGAAGGTCGAATACAGCAGTCGCATTTTTTTGTTAAGTTTGAGTTTCTTTTCCTATTTATTTCAAGTCTCTTTCCTCCATGTGCCAATGTGTTTGGTTGTTTGTTTTTCAGTAGGTGTTTTCAAATCCTCGTAAATGTGACAAGCGTCAACTTAATATTTTGACTGAAAATATCACGGTATTGTCGAACAGACTAAGCTTGCGCTTCGTATTTGGTAGAATTAAACGACTCCTTGTACAAATTATACATTTCAATCAAATTCAAACAGCCGCCAGCAAAAATGTGTGCGATGAACTTGAATATTTATTCCTGGTCATGGATGTTATCCCTACATGTACTTTATAAAGTATGTATATATATTATCGTCATCTTGTACCCATAGTACAAGCTTTACTTTGCTTGGGACACTGGGTCGATTCGTGTAAGAAGGTCCCTTAAAATTTATTTATTATTTAAAAAAAAAATCCGTTCAGACACTTAAATTTAACGTAATTTTTGTCTTATATGTTTATTATTTGTTTTCTTGGCTTGTTTTTCCCGTATTTATTTTTTTATTTAAACTCATGATTAGATTTTTACTTTCTTTGTTCGTTGATCCAAATATTTTTTAAATTACATGTAAGTTACCGACATCTTTTTTGCTATTTTACTTTACAATTTGCCTGTCGTGCCAACTAAGCAGCTGCCATCTCTAAATTCGCCGAATACGGACAAAGACTTAAAAACCCGGACATTTGGCGTAACTTGGATTTCCCCCATAATAAAATAAAAATAAAATTGCTTTATTTTTTATTGACATTAAACCCCGGACGGCCCCCGGACGGCTTCAAACTAGGACAAATCCGGGGTAACCCGGTCGGATGGCAGCCCTAGTGGTGACTCTGGTTTACTGTGTAATGGCGACATATGGCTATTATTGTACTCCAAACAACCATCGGTACTGATTGGGGAATACTGTATGATAACCAAAAGTAAGCCTAATTTGATACGTAGTAGGTAGAAAAGACGTAGGCCGCATCGACTGTCCGTCGCGCATAGTGGCACATCTTACGTCCGCAACGATGACGAGCAAGCATACTGAGATAACTGCCACTTGTACTTGATAGGTGTACTGCGTACAGTGGTATAAGTGACTTATCTCAGTATACGATGTTCTAAATTAAAAAAACGGTGTTAGTTGTATCAGTATACGTCACTTTATTTCGAAAACTAGCAGTAATTTTGTTGTGAAAATTTTATAGCATGTAGATATAAGTATTTTGATCCTAAATATGCAAAAAACGAAAATCGTAAAAATGTCAGTTGCATCAGTAATATCAGTATACGTAGGAGGTATCGAAATGATGTATTTCTGATGCCGCTATAACAACAAATACTAAAAAACAGAATAAAATAAATACCGTAACATCGGGGTACTTTGACCGTACAAGGTTACTTTGTCCACCAAAAAAAAAACCATTGTATTGAATTAATTAATTCTTTAAAACAAGATCACGTGATTCAACTGTCTGTATAAGCGTTAGGTGTCGTTTTTAATAAAATATTAATTAAATAAAATGGGTTTTCTTGGGTGGACAAAGTAACCTTGTAGTGTCGAAGTACCCCGATGTTACAGTATTTAAGGGGATCCATACAAGAAACATGTTTTTTTTTGCCGTTTTTATAGACAATGGTACGGACCCCATCGTGCGCGACTCCGATACGCACTTGGCCGGATAATTGCGTAACCAAGTGCTCGAAACCTGTGTCCTAAAGGTGCCCATCACCAATAACAGTCGCCTGTAATACTAAAAACAAATGCTTTTATATATTTTTTCTTACATTACAGGGGAATGCTAGCACCCTTAGAGTTCATTGTTTTCAACTGACTTCGACAAAGAGAAGATTCTCAAGGCATCGTGTCAGTTTTTTAGGGTACCGTGCTTCAAACGGAGAACTTGTCTTTCCAAAATATCGCCACTACAAGTATATGTACAGCGTGTTTATTTGATATAACCGCAAACTTTACGGGGTCTTAGTATAGGCACTTCTTAATATATTGATCAATAATTTAACTTATTAAAAAAATCTAACTTTTTTTTCTATATAAAATAATTCAGCACGCAATGTATTTGTTTGTTGTTGTTTGTTGACACTTAACATAGTGATGTCACAACTGTCACTTCGTTCTTAGTAATAACTACGCCATACATTGCTGCTCAGAAAATTTTCAAAAATTAATTACGCTATGGCAGTTAACGCTAAATTAATATTTTTTTTATAAATATCAAATTATACTCTACTAAATTCTCCGTCTGGCTTCAATTTGCGGTTATATCAAATAAACTGTATATCCTATATTATAGCAATGTGATTACCATGAAGGTGCTTTCACACCGCAAGCATTCGACTTGCAAATTGTAAACTCATTCGCTGTAAACACACTCATTTGGTGTACAAATGGATGATTCAATGTTATCTAGAATATAACATTCCATTGCAATCTTTGATTTACTGTTTCAAGTGCTTTATCACCAACCTTTACGTATTCTTCGACATGTCATTGATTTAATTTAGATATACATTGTATCTTCATCCAATGTGTCGTAAGTGTACCTATTTAATATAAAATTATTGATACAAAGATACCTATTTAATATTATTATTTATACCCAGCTTAAAGAAAAATTTAAATGAGTTACCTGGGGGACGAGACCGGGAATCGAACCCAGTACCTCTGGATTACCGGTACAGTGCGTTAACCACTTCGCTACCCGAACTCCAACCAACCTTTTGAGTTTTTCCTTATGCTTCGTGTGTCGATCTTTGCATTGTTTATTTGAAAGGTGTTTACACCTTAGCGACCTTTATGTGAATACGTTAATATTCACATCTTACCGCACTACTTTACAGCAGTGAACGAGCAAGCGAGAGGGGGCTGTTATTTTTATATGAAACGTGTAATTTCTCATTTTTTTATGTGAGTACATACCACCACAATTTTTATCTAAAAAAACTATTGATACACAGATATCAAAACTTTATTTTATTTTGTATTGCGACAGTGATTTTATTTTGTATTATTAGGAGATGTCATCTGATTATTATTTTCTGTGTATACACGATGATTTTTAATCGGTGATCAGGAGTAGAAAAATATTAATATTTAGCTAAAATTAAACTTAATACGCAAGGTCCCGCGCAATTACCTCACTGTTAAATTAATTAAAAGTTAAAACATAATAAAAACTAATAACCACTAGATACATGGTCATCAGAAAATAAAAGTAATCTGGAAGTTTTAAATATAGTCAACGAAAAAAGATCTTTATTGAAAATAATTGAGAACAGGAGAGGAAAAATGTTAGGTCATCTCTTGCGTCACGATAATTACACGAAGACTATTATAGAAGGAAAAATAAAAGGGAAAAGGAAGAGGGGAAGACCAAGAAGGACATATATTATGTGGAGCAAATAAAGGAAAAAATAAATGTTTCATTGTATAAAGATGTAAAAGAGAAGGCGGAATGTAGAATAAGCTGGAAATTACTCCACCGAAAAGAGCTTAGCTCTTAAATATGTGATGATGACATGGTCATCCTACATAAATTATTGAAGATACCTACGTCAAGTGTCATCGCTTTGGCGGGAAATTTTACGAAATTTTCTACGACTTTGTTTATGTAATGACAATGACAATGACAAGTTATTACTCATAAATTATTAAAGAGGTTGTAAGCACACCGATACAGATTAGTTCGGTGACAAGGAATTTAAGGCAAAATTGGTTTCAAAATAAAAATTATCATAGAAAAAGAAAAGTTTTTTTTCATGTACTTAATTACGACTTCAACGTGACCGCCATCAATAACTGAGTTAGAAAAGTTGGTACCTTGATCACCGATTAAAAATCATCGTGTAGATGTTTGCTTTGTTTTAGTTTAATGACTTAAAGTTGTGATGACGACGATCCTTATTGGGAGATTATATTGATTATTAATATTATGGTTATCATTTCTTGTGCTTGACATTGTTATATAGTTAGTTTTATTATTATATTTTTATTTTGACGATCATGATGTGAATAATTATATTTTTGAATGCAAATTGTATACAGTTATTTTCACATGAAATAAATTAATCTATAAATCTAAATCTAAAGAAAAATTTAAATGAGGGACGAGACCCATAAATGTATTAATTATTTACCTCAAAAGATTTCCAGTATTTTCTATGGTTTTGTCTAGCCCGATACGCGAACGGTTTTGAACTTCAATAACATACACGTGCGTGATTTTTTGCAGTCGGTTAGAGTAAATTGAGTAGGTACTACTGGGTATAAATATTTTCTAACGGATTTTGAGTGTGCGTGGGGTTAAAAAAAATGCATTTCTATATCATCGTCTAGTACCCATAACACAAGCCTTCTTGAGCCTAATTTGGGACTAGATCGATTTGTGTGAGGTTGTCTAATATTTAATTATTATTTATTTCTTCTGCACTAGGGCATCGCATTTTACTGTTTGAACATTCCGTATTATTTTCTAACAGTTTTGTCGAGAGATTATGCTAGCGTAATACGAAACGAGTGAAAAAATTATAACGATGAAAAGCAATTTTTCACTACATCTACTAGCTTTTGCCCGTGACTTTATCTGAGGAAAAAAACCCTATGAATGGTATATTAGGGTATTTTTTTCTCATCTCGGGTGGCAAATTTGTTCAATGATTAAGCGTGAAAAGATAATAGACAGACGGACCGAGTGACTTTCGGTTTTACTATATTAGTAGACGTTTATATTTAAGCGAAAAAAAATATGCTTTGAGCGGCATCGAATTTTTCATCCACTTGCTTCATTTGTAATTTGTAATGTAATATGCTAGGGTTGCATCCCAGCGCCATCTACCGTAAAGATTCTGGTTTTATCGAGAACATAAAATAATATTAGTAGGTATGAAAACTATAAATTTAATTCGTAAAAAGTTATTCAGGTTAATACATTTTTATGCCGTTTTTTACAAAGATCAGAAAATGTAAATAAATCATCTGAGGCACATGCCTAATATGCCTATTGCTTTATAACGAACAAACATAATTTCGCTTAACTTGCATTACGAGCAAACAATCGAAAACATGGTACTGGGCTGGACTACAGATGGCAAGTTGCGTAATGTTTCCTAGAAGCGAATACATCTGAAAAATTCTGTTTCACACACGCGTTGCCTTGTGACCTTACCGAGATAACTCGCGGAAAAGGGTGTGAAAATAAAATAAAATATAAGGATTGTAAATCATAAGTCGTCATGCTAAATAATGTACTTAAATGTTATCGTTTGGTAAATCTTTACGATATCAAGTGTACCATAATAAACATATTATTGTCAATAACATTGTCTAGAAATCTGATCTAGATCGTGATTTTGATACCGAATGTGTCTATTGCAATGATACCACGTAATCCTCAGAGAAAGAAAGCCGGTTAAAATGCGAGCACCTTTTGTAAAGCTTTTTTGCTTCTCAAAGGATACTGTGGGAAATGCACTCAGATGGAGTTATTAAAAGAGCAGAGGTACGATTAATATGTTTATTTCCCGGGGGCCAAACTAAGATTTTCTACATTTTTACAATTGACGGACGTCACGCGTCCGTTCCAATATTCAAAACGTATTTATTTTTTTAAATCAGTGGCCAACACCACTGAGAGTGCAGTCCAACCTTCACAATACTTTAAAAAAACTTGTTAAAAAAGCCATTGACCTCATCGAGGTTTACGTGGTCAAACCCGAATAGTGGAAAAATAAATTGAAATAAGAACTCTATGTACCTACAACACATAGTTCTTATTTCAAAGGTCAACTTTTCGATTTATCATATTAAACATTCTTTTCTGCACAAAGTATTAAACCACCCACTCATTTAAAATTGTATGGAAATTGTAAAATAAAATCATCCACGCAGAGATATCGTGAAGATATTGCAAAACAGACTCCATTACACTGTACATTCTATAAACTTTCCAGTAAAGTCGAATTTACTTAATAGAGTGAAACAGTCACAATCTCGTAATAATGTTGCAAACACATAATGTGTATTTATGTACGTTGGTACATTTACGAGGTGTTATGACTATTATCTAATGTTTGCTGAATTTCAGGGCACTGTGTAATATCTACATGATTCTTACATTTTCAATCTCATGTTGATTTTAACCCCCGACGAAAAAAGAGGGGTGTTATAACTGTTATAAGTTTAACATGTGGATCTGTGGCATTTTAGCTCCACAACGGATGGGCCAATTTGAGTGCGTGTTTTTTATCGAAATACATGTCCGTCGTGATGGGATTTAGCTGTTTGATAGAAATAGGACCTTTAGTTTACAAGTTATTCAGCTATAATTAGAACAAGAGACAAGATCTCAGCTAATATTGAAGCTACGAATTCCTAATTTTGTATTTATGTTCAGTTTTAGTAGCGTGCTATATCAATCATTGAATGAGGGGTTGGAAGAAGAGGAATTGGGGAGGGGGGATGGGGGGGGGGGGGGGGGCATTGGTCTCATGATGACCAGCTACTTGTATCGGGGGTATTTGATTTTTTTTATTGAGGCTATTATTTAAGTAATCTTTGTCTATATTCGTCAACCCATAACACAAGCCTTCGTGAGCTTAATTTGGGACTAGATCGATTTGTGTGAGGTTTCCTGATGTTTATTTATTTATCCATATTACAAATTTACGATTTTATATATATTATATTATGTTTTATGTACAATAAATTTATTACAAATCAGAAAACGTCGTTCACCAAAAATGAAACTACTACTTGGCTAAAATCAGGTATAATATTAATCCTACTTTTTGTTCGTAAGTTAATACAATATTATATTCCGTAACATTTCAACGCCAATATTATACCTCTGCTAATGTGTTAGTTTGCCCATTTTCTCCGCTGTATTATTCACTCAATTGCTCAAAGATTAACTGGAAGAGATTGAGATACATTCGTCTAAGTGCATGAATTATCTGTTCTGAATGTATTTATAACCTGTTATGTTTACATTTTAAATTGTCTACATGATTGCATACAATATTTTTAGCATAAGATACAATAAAATACATTGTACACCAAAAAATGCATACCTAACTGAAAGTGTTTAAGAATTTAAACCAAGAAAGACGAATGATAATAGGTAGATAACGGTTTTTATTATGTAAATACAAGGTGAAATGTAGGTGTATATCAGCTGATCTACATTTCAGACTTAATTGGTTTAGTGAAAAGTTATTGCAAAGATAAAGTTCATTGGTACACTGCGTAGGCGATGAAAAATTTATGCGGTTCCTAAAATATTTTAAGTGTTTCGTTTTTAACCAATAATGTTAAGTAGTATGCTAAAGATAAGATAAGATAAGCATTTATTGTCAAAACTGTGTACAAAAGGTCTTACATTATATGGTTCAGTGTCAACAGTTTGCCCATTTCGGACGTACAATGATTTACATTATATTATATTTGAGCGGTGGTAGCCTAGTGGTTAGGGCATGCGACTTTCAATCCGGAGGTCGCGGGTTCGAACCCGGCCCGTACCAATGAGTTTAACGGAACTTATGTACGGAATGTCATTTGATATTTACCACTCGCTTTTCGGTGAAGGAAAACATCGTGAGGAAACCACCTAAGCCCAATAAAGCCTAGTTACTCTGGGTTGGAAGGTCAGATGGCAGTCGCTTTCGTAAAAACTAGTGCCTACGACACATCTTGGGATTTAGGTAGCCGACCCCGATTGAGAATTCATTCTCAAAAAATGGGACAAAGGCTAGGAGGATGATGAATGATTTACATTATATTAATAGAAAAAATAAAGTAAAATTAACATTGCTACATAAAATATTCATTAAGATTATAAACACATTTAGTAATTAACCATTCTTTCAGTACTCTTTTGAATTGTGGACCATATTTTGATTTGATGCATTCTGGCAAATGATTGTATATTCTTATTCCTGTGGCATACGTACTCTTTATTCTTTTTCGTACTTTAAGTATGTTACTAGTTGGCCAAATAGTACAAAGGTCATATTTATATTGTGGCCTCACATTTTCCTTAAAGTCAGTTTTTTTATTAAAATACTTACCATTGTTCCTTCTAATCTAATTTTAAAATATGGCTTCCATCAGGTTAATGATGATTTCGCCAATTTCAAGTTTGCTCGTAGAGCATGCAGTTGTTCGGTGAGGTTTTGCTTTTTGTAAAGTGATAGCTATTTACAAAAAACCACGCGGACTATCGGGCCTTGACCCAGGAAGGGCTATGAACGCTTCAAGTTGAATTCTTCATTAGCTATTCACTCATACGTTAGATCACTGCACAATACGCTATCAATACTACACATTGAACAACAAAAATGAATAAATAATGAACAACGCAACTTAAACGCATGCGGCCATCTTAAGTCACAAACCGGAAGTCCCATTGTTCCTTACAAATAAACATATCTCTAGTATATAGATACACGTCACTGTCAAAAAGTTGTTATCTCTAAATACAGTTCTTAATGAGTCGGTAGGCTGTAAATGATACATAATTCGCAGGCATTTCTTCTGAAGAATAAAGGTAGATTGAACATTCGCCGAGTTACCCCAAAAAATTACACCATATGTCAGCAGAGAATAGCCATTGCCATAATATGCATTTTTTAATGTAATTTAGATAACAAATATCGGAAAATCTCAAACCTAGTCGCAAATTAGGCTTGTCATAGGTACTACACGAAGATCATACATCTATACTATTATAAAATTCTAGATATGTATTGGAAATCAGTTCTATGGAGACGGGTCATAATTCCAGGAACAATCTTAATAGCGTGATGCAGGATCGTCTTTTGTTTTGTATGGACGCGCGGCGACATGCCCGTCTGGCGCCGTCTATTGGGCATAACGTTATCCTCGCATCACGCTGAAACGGCTGGACACATTTTAACCAATTTCGGTACAGGGATAGGTGGACATAATATAAAGATGGTTATAGGATACTTTTATCCGACTACCTACGGCATTAAAAAAAATAAAAAAAATATTCACACGAAGTTGCAGGCACCTTCTAGTCTATAATAATTATAAAATTGTATTGAAAATTGATTATCTATGGAGGGGGGTCATTATTTCGGGAGAAATCTTAACAGCGCCATCTGTTGTTGGTTAAATTTTCTTTGTCCTCTCGTCACGCCGAAACGGCTGGACAGATTTTAACCAATTTCGGTACAGGGATAGTTGGACATATAAAGATGGTTATAGAATAATTTTACCCGGCTGCGTATAGAAAAAAAAAACGTATAAACGAGGTAACATGTAGATATAGATCAGACAATTGACTCTTTAAGTGACAGTAAGCGGGGCACATTGCTTGTAGAACAGATTGCCGTTGCGGCAGAAAGGTTCTTGAGAGGCTACCGCGTACCAGAAGACGCAACGTGGGTAGGCCCCCAACAAGGTAGACCGAGGATGTGATTATCGCAGGTAACAGTTGGAAGAGCGCATGACCGATCATTGTGGAGAACTTTGGTGGAGGCCTTTGTCCAGCTATCGGCTGATATGATGATGAAGTCAAAGTGCTTTTGTGGCTTACTTAGGTACACAATAGGCTAGTAGACCCACTTTTGAAATATATTTGAAATGGTTAATAATGATCTTACTAGCTCTAAAAAAAATGTCTTGTATTTTTGTGAAAGCTAGAAAGCTAAATTTTATCAATTGAAAATTAGAAATTTCATAAACAGTCAAAAACATCTGTGGCGTGACGTAGAATTACCTGTAAATATTCGAAAATCGACCTTCGTATAGTGCCATTCCGCTCACTTCAATATACTTTGACAGGAGATCGAGAGGGACGGCACTATTCGAAGTCGTCAAAGTAGACTTTCAGTTTTGTTTACATGAGCAATGACGTCACTATCATAAGCGAAAATGGCGGACAGCGTTTTAAGCATTTCAAAATACAGATTAAAAACCATATTTTCAAATTCAATTTTTTCAGCCATCTTTCACTTTTATGAATTGAAAAATATATTTTTAGGTTTCCTTTGCTAAATACTATACGGAATAAACATTAGTTTATTACAATTTGACATGAGTCAACTAGCCTATTAACTTATTGATTTAGATCTTTAGAAACATCCATTACCTAGGAATAAATATTATTACTTTCTGTTAACGACCGCACCTCTCATATCTAGTCGAAATCATATTTGTAATTTAATTATTTATTCAAATTATATCGTATGTCAAGAATCTTCATTTGGTTCTCTTTGTTCATCCCCAACACTTTCAATGTTAGTAGGTAAGTATGTCTAATAGATAATTGTTATCGATTCACAATCATTGTAACAACATCATAAAAGACAATAAAGATGGTGCGATATCTTGACACTCTGCATTCCCAACGCACGACTTTGTCACATGCGTCCACGCACTGAAAGGATGCAACTATTGTATTATATTCATATTTTTTTCTCTGTAGCATATCACACGATAGGAAAATGGCCGGTATTTATAATTTCGAGTTTTTGTGAGGGGATAGGTGTGGAACCTAAAACAAACAACATTTATTTATGTTATGGACGGCAGAGACAACACAAAACGTTTGTACAGTTATTAATAAAAAAGAGCGGGAAGAGGATGACAGTAAGTAAGGCATGCCAACATAGGAAAATTATGAAAGATCATAGAAGTAAATATCTAATTAAATTAAAGATTTTTTTTATTGGGTTGTAATTGTAACGGCAGAGCCCTTCAACCTGTCAAGTCTAAAATAAAAAAATATGAATATTTTATGAAACATGTAATGTCTCTTATTTTTTATGTGGGTATACACCACAATTGATACGTACAAAGATCAAATCTTAAAGAAAAATACCTGGAGGAAGAAATCAGGAATCGAACCCGGTACCTCTGAATTGCCCATTTTTTAAATTAGATTTCTATAGAGAGGCGACTCAAGAATGCGACGGGTTGAACCTTCTCACCAACATCTGAAATGATGACCCACTCTGCCAAGAATGAAACCGACGAAGAAGAAAAGAGGGAAGAGCTGATACGAAGTTTTTTCCTGAAATAATGTAGGTATCTCTTTTCATAGAAAACTGTTTTCACTAACTGATATTACTGATATCACTGATACGTAATATACTGACCTACTCACGCTGACTTTTAATAAATTCTAGATTTTGTATTTGAAAAACAGTTGTGTATGAAAAGAGGTACCTACATTATTTCAGGAAAAAAAACTTAACAGCACGATATAGCAGAATGACGCCAGCTATACAGCGCCATCTTTTGGTAAAAATGTTTTACCCTCTCACCGCGCCGAAACGGCTAAACGCATTTTAACCAATTTTGGTACAGGGATAGCTGCTGGACATCCAAAGGTGGTACTTTTTATAAATACATTGAAAACATCCATGATTAAGGAACAAACATTTGAGATTCGAAATTTGGTATGAGTATGTGCATGTATCACGCCGACAGAACGGTAAAAAAAAACTTTTTTTCGGGTAAAGTGGGGGTGATTTTTTTTTTTAGTTTCAACAGTAGTGTGTGGGGTGTCGTTGAATAGGTCTTTTAAAAATAATAGGGATATTCTAACATAATTTTTTGATAAATCCAAAAAATAGCGTCCCCCCTCTAACTTTTCAACCACGGGTCAAAAAATTATGGAAAAAATCATAAAAAACGCCGCGTGCCGCGTGGCGTCCTTATATTTAGAACGTTACACATATTAGTTCAGTGCCATACTGTATTAAAACATTTCGCTCAATCTGGCGCGTATAATGGATAACTTCAAGAAGGTTTTAAGTAATTACAGTCACTTTGGCGTTTACGACCTTTTTATACAGCTTGAAATCTTTCTCATAATTTAAACCGAATTGAACCGAACCGAACCGATTGTGAAGGATGGGCAACTACGGAACCCTACACTGAGCGTGAACCGACATGGTCTTGGCCGGTTTTTATTTAGGTTATTACAATGATTGCGGTGGAGACGTCCGGGTCTTAGTGTTCGGAGGCTAAGGTCTTCTTGTCTGAGCTTGGGACGATTACGAGAGGCAGGCCTTGACCCTCGCTCCGGGTCATTCCTGATGCAAAGGTGGCAACGCGGCGAGCGTGATGGGCACCTTTGCTTTGAGGAGGATGAGGCGCGAGATTTGCGATTTAGGGTACTAGGTTAGTTTAGTTTTAAAATTGCCTGAAGCACATGGCGGCTGACATTGGCACCCAGAAGTTTACTGAGTGAATCATAACTACAAGCGTAATCGTAAATACTGTTGGTATTGTACACTGTTCAAACACACCTGACCTTACTGTGCTGAAGGATACGGCAAAGGATGACTTAATAGTGACACCGGTACACTGAAACAGTATTTTATGCAAAAGTAAAAGGTAAAAAATAGAAAGTAAAAGTGAAAAGTACCCACCTGAAGCATCTCTGTTTGGCCCTATGGTTGACTGGTAGAGAATGCCATTAGGCATTAAGTTCGCCAATTGTACTAACTTTTGATTTATGCACTAAAATTTAAATAAATAAATAAAAGTAAAAATGATATGTGACACGCATCAGTGCTAACGATGTTATAATGCCGCCAAAAAAGCATTAGCACCAGACTATAGATTTTTACAAGGCTCATGAAATGTATGCCTTTATAATTATAAGAGTTAGCAACTCAACTCATAGAAAAAAACTGGAGTAGATAAAAAAAATGCTTAACTAGTTTAACTACTTGAGAAATAGCCAAATTGTGCTTAGTAGTAACCAAAATTATGTTAATTTTACATAACTTGTTTTGGTCAGTCCTCCGATTTATGTAACTAGCAGCTAACATTAATTCATTATTTTTCAGTGATAATGGTATAATTATGACAGTTATGAAAAGAAATGGTGCCGGTTAAGTTTATTACTTCAAATTTTTAAATTTAGTTAAGTTTGGACTCTGCCTCTTATCATTTGTTATCTTTGCTTTATTGGGTTTCTTTGGTCCGGTGTCTTATCGTCTTTTTCTTTGTATAGTTGTCTGTATACATCTATTTTGTATGATTAAGATCAAAACATATTCGATCTCAATAAACAAATTTCTACCCTAATTTTCAAACCCAGGACCTTCGGTTCCCTCGAAAAGTGCACTGTCACGAAGTCAACAACTTTGTCGGGATGATAATTCCTTTTATTCAGTTTCTTTCAGGAAAAATGTCGGATCATTTACTCGTTTTATATCCATTAGACTTAATCTATCAAATGTCAATGTATATTCTTTAAAGGTGACGAATAATGGATACAAATAGCGGTGTCCGATCTGATTCATTGGATGAATACACAAACGACTGCGTGACGCTGAAATTGCCTACAGACGACAATTTCCCTCAGACAAATGTTGATAGAGACCTTTAACTCGAGGGCACTAATTCGAGTGTAATTTGAAATATCGTCAAATAAGCGATGTCGTGTATGTATTAAAATAATGTTTATTTTGTATAGTATTTGACATAGGAAACCTAAATATACATTATTCATAATATTTGTATAGAATCTTTTTATCGATTCATATTTTTTATGTGGTAATACCACATTTTAATTTTTATAAATAATCCCGCTTGGATTGTAGTGGATCGCATTCAATTTTTCTTTCTTAATTTACCTTTGTGTCATTATTTATACATTATTCAGTTCATAAAAGTAGGATATGGCTGAAAAATTGAAATTGAAAATATGATTTTAATTCTGTACTTTGAAATGCTTAAACGCTGTACGCCATTAATAGTTACGTCAATCCAGTAAATAAAAACTTAAAAATAAAAACGTCATTGACATCATAGATAAGAGTGTATTACTAGTCTTTATTTACGGGTTACCTACTACGTCACGCCACAGATAAGCTAAAGACAAAAATGGCGGACGGCGTTTTTGACTGTTCATGACATTTCTATTTTCTATTAATTTAAATTTAGCTTTCCAGCTCAATAAAAATATTATACATTTTTTAGTGCTAGTTAGATAATTATTAACCATTTCTAATAATTCTATTTTTAGGTGTACATTTTGACATAATTATGTTAGCAATAATGTGTTATTTATTGATCGCATTTGCTTTTGACGCGGGTAAAGTAATTTTTTGTAATAAAAAAGGTTAAAGTGATTTAAATTATCATAATTTTTCATGTAATTTATCACCTAGTTTACTTTTGACGAAGCATTACCGCAGAAATGTTGCAAATGTTTGGAAATCTTGTGTACCCACCTATTATAATTTTGTGTTACTGTTATCTATTGTATCAATTAATGTAATAGCTATGTATTCAATGACGATGCAAAAGTAGTTCTAGTGAATCCCGATTGATTAAACATAAACAATTCTTATCTTATCTTAAGTATATAATATAGGTACAATTTCGTAGGTATAATTATCAAAAATGGGTAAAGTATCCGAGCTGCATAACGTGATATTTCACATTACTTGCATATAATTGAGGCACAAGTAAGAGCGATTGGGTTGGCTTAGTTGCTGTATATCAGGTATATAGCCACTTCGGAGACTTCTCCTAGATATCACAGAGGTATATTGAACTAGGCGGTGCCCGCAACTTCTTCCGCATATTATTTTCTTTACCCTACGGGTAAAAGTCATTTTATAACCATCTGTGGATGTCCAGCTATCCCTGTACCAAAATTGGTCAAAATGTATCCAGCCGTTTCGGCGTGATGCGAGGACAATGGAAATTATGAAAACAGATGGCGCCAGGTTGGCACGGCGCCGCGCGCAACACAAAACAAATGGCGATCCTTCATCACGCTATTAAATTTTTTCCTGAAATCATGACCCCTCTTCATAGAACAGTGATTTTCAGTACAACTCAAAAACTTTGTAATAGAGATTAGGAATGGAGCCCAGTACCGTGGAAGTGGGTCAAATTTAACTTCATCTTAAGACATGGCCAAGGTTTTGTGGTAATTGAAATTAAAATGATGTTAAACAATATTAAAATATGATAACAGCTGAATGCAAGCGTCGTAAAATTAATTATGACTGACTGTTAACCTTCTGAAAACGTTTATGAGTTCATCAGGAGTTTCATGGTTGAAGTTCATGGATTCGGGTTATGAGTGCAATCTGATTCTGTTTTTTATAGCTTGGGGGGGGGATGACCCATTGCTAGGCAAATGCTCCCTTAGATTTCCACATATCCCTATCCCTGTTTGATGTCTCTTCCGACCAGTTGCTAAGCCTCCGAGTCAATCCGCCATCTCCGTCGGGCCTGCCCCGTCTGTGACGCCAATCTTGAGGCACCCACTTAGTGGTAATGCTGGCTCATTTATCCGGGTGCATACGGCAGACGTGTCCTGCCCAATCCCACTTGAGCCTGGCTGTTTTGTTACTTTCATCTATGCGTGTTTTGGAGCGCAGCGTGTTGTTCCGAACGCGATCCATCCTTTTCACCCCTAAAATGCTGCGCTCCATGGCCTGTTATAATTTATACTATTATAGAGTTCTAAAATTGTATTGAAAAACTGTTTTCTACGGACCTGACGGTTCAGCCGTGTGAACGGATTTTGAACAATTTCGGGAGAGTCGTCCAAGTAACACTTTTGACTTTACCATAGTTGAGGAAAAGTATCCTAGATAACCATTTTTGAATGTACCACGTCTCACGATAGTTGTAGTGCCAAAATTGGTTAATATCCGTCCAGCCGTTTCGGCGTAATGAGCAGACAAAGACATTTTACCAACGCAACGCTGACGCTATGCTATTCTTTCTATTCTTTTTTTTATTTTTACAAATTCTTTATCGCTGTTAAGATTTTTCCTGAAATAATGACCCTTTTTCATAAAAAACTTATTTTCTATACAATTTTTGATTTTTTTATAATAGTACTAGTGACACGTACCCGCTTCGCCTGGGTGCAATGCTAATAAATTATGCATGTATTATACATATAAACCTTCCTCTTCAATCACTTTATCTATTAAAAAAACGGCATCAAAATCCGTAGTTTAAAAAGCGTAGTTTTAAAGATCTAATCTAAGCATACATAGAGATAGACAGGTAGACGGACAGACAGCAGCAGGAAGCGACTTTGTTTTGTACTATGTAGTGATGATGATTAGGTAAGACTAACATATTTTATTTTCTAATGGGATAAGACTAATGCTATTAATATTTAGTTAGTTATTGGACTGTTACACTTCTCCCCGTGATAGTCTTACCCCCCCCACCTTACCTTATATATTTTGAAATTACGATTCCGGCTGAACAAACTTTTTATTATTTGACAGTCAAGGCCACGGTTATTATCGCGATCTAACAATTAACACAATTCACTGGAAAAATTGTAAAAATAGTGCCTACTCACGTGAGTAAAACGCGGAATAGTGACATGGCGTGTTATGCCATTATAATACAGTTTATAGCATCATTATAAATATTTTGAACGCTTCGTGTGAATGAATGGCGTGTCTCATAAAAATCGTTGAAGCACTGGAATATATTAAGCTTAGTACGGATTTTAATTACCATTCTTGGAAGAATGATGTAAGTTATGGCTGTTTCGTTTTGGAATCGGACTGTGGCTTGAGCTCATATTGGGCACGACTGCATTGTGAAATGAATTGTCGCTTGCGGTATTTTCCGACCGATACGACCTTGAAACATTCAAGGAAAGAGCGTACCTGAAAGGCCGGCAACGCACTTGTGACTCCTCTGGTGTGGCGGGTGTCTATGAGCGACGGTAATCGCTTTTCATCAGGCGATACCTTTGCGCGTTTGCCCCCATATGTATGACATTTTTTTTTACTGTAATGACATTTTGGAGTTGAGGGAGCAAGCACCATGACAGAGGTTAAATAAACAAAGCTTAACAACTGGTGCAGTCGAGTTAAAATACTCAAGTTTACGATGCTTTCACTGAAGAGCTAAAAATATTTATTACGAAAGGTGAGGTCACTACACTTTGTTCGGGGACTGAGACCATTTTTATTTTGATGTATTTCCCAAGGTAGGTAACTCTATCTGAATATGATAGTGGAAATGATACAATGCTTACAGTGGGGAATGATATAAGATTTATGGATAGTTGAACAGCCAAACATGCTGTTTTATACTTTTTACGTGACTACCACCTTGGACCTACTGGCATCTCAGTGATATCTCCGAAGTGGTGGTATACCCAGTATACTCGAATTGACGAATGGGCGAAGTATGGATATCCGCAGCGCTCTCTATCATATTCGCCTAACTTCGCGAGTATTGTGGAGCCGCAAACAGAGAGTAAGCGAAGCATCTTACGAGTAATTAGACATTAATAGAGTAGGTAACCTTGGTTGCTGTTTGGAGTGGTCATCAGAGGCGGTTGAAAGCATTTTGTCTAAACGTGATTTGCGTGCTAATGCCGATAATTACTGAGTTGGCATTTTGTACTTATTTGTTAATGCCAAGGCTCGTGTCATAATGGATCAGAATATTAAATAATAACGTCAGAGAAGAAAACATTAGGCCTTGTTATTATATACATGCATTTCACTAGAAATTTCAGCGGACATAATGACAATAATTATGTTCTGTAAGCAAATGCTAATATAGCTTCTTACATATAAAACTTGTCAAGGATAGATGGATGGCAGGGCGGTACCTATACGTGGCATATTAGACGAACTATCCTGGCTGAGGATGTAGTTGCGAGAAAGATGAAACACTTTAGACATAATCATCTTGATTTATTCCTTGAACAACGAAACATAAAATTTAACAGTTCCTGGCACAGAGGTCTGCACGCTAGCTACTCGAATTCTCGAATAGAATAGTCGTTATTAAATTAACACTGTATTGCTGAGCTATAATAATTCAATGACTCTAATTGACTTGGTATAGCACAGCGAAAGGGTCCGTTCCAAGGCAGTAGTGCACTCGATGGTGACCCAACGTGAAGTATCATGGTCGTTTCTCTCTGAGAACCACCATGACTGTCGAGTGTGCCAAAACTGATTCAAGGGTGCACTACTGTCGTATTCAGATGGCTCGCTGATTTCGTTGAGCTTCCATACTTATGACCGTCTCCAACAAACTAATAATCGCGAGACGTCTCTCGCAGACCACCCGACTACCTAGGGAACAAATGCCTCGACGAGTTCCAGACGGTTCTCGACCCCGTGCCAGACCAAAGAAGCGATGGCTGGACGTCGTGAAGGCGATATGGTTGAAAATGGGCTCATAAAAGAGGCCCAGGATCGTGCAAAGTGGAGGAAAGCTAGTATGAAAGCGGACCCTGGCAAAAGCCGGGATAACGCTAGGTAGAAGCAGAAGAAATATAAAACTAATTATAACAGTACATTAACAGATCATCCTGAATACATTACATACCTAGAGCGGTAAATTCAATCATGTCCCATTTCGCAAAATGTTAATATGCAATAGAGATACGCAGAATGTGTCACTAAAGTTAAAAGAGTGATATGTGTCTTTAGTTCACCGAGATATGTATCACTCATTTAGCTCATTTAGCTCATTTAGCTCAGTAGATCTTTAGACTATATCGTTCACGGGTAAATAGAGAACTAGAGACAATCGAGATTTAAAAGACGAAACAACGAGAAAAACGCGAGAGCGAGCGAGTAATACTGAGATAATAGATGAGATACTGAGCTACTTGAATCTTCAGTGAGCGAAAGAGCTAGTGAGATAAACCAAATGATATAGCTCTTTTGAATCACTCACTCGCGAGCTACACATCTCTAATATGCAATTTGGGGCTTTACGAATTTCCGCCTATGGTTTGTGTAAAGTTTTACGTGTTGCTTTGGCAAGGAAGTGAGACTCATATATTATTTAAGAATAAAATCCCACTTAGGGCCTAGAGTGACGTAAAAATTATTGCATGCAATAATTATATAATTATTTAGTTAATCAAGTTTCACATGCCTATCGAAAGACTTTAAGACCATATATGTATAATATAATATATGTACCATAATATTCTGGTTAAATAAATTATATGACTTTGGTTTTCCTGTACCTACCTCAAACAGGAAACCCACCATCGTCAAAATAGCTCAGAAAGTTCCTGAATTAGGAGGCCTTATTCCTTTTAACATTTTTGTTTTGTTTTTTTTTTTATATAAAATGGACAAATACATTGATAATTTGAACCAAATTTTTGAAGTGAAAAATACTTTCCCCTTTATTGCGTGTAGTTGAAAATAAGTTGTAAAAGCTAGTTTTCTGCGTTAATTTTGTCAATTTCGATTTCTTTCCCAATGAAGAGAGGGAGATCGTTCCATAAACGAATTGCTTGAATCGCGAAGGAATTGGACATAAAACCAGTACGGTAAGAAGGAAGAGTGAGTGAAAATTCGGGATGAGCGCGGCTCGCACCCAGGCCGTTATATTTAGTTAATTATGTTTCACAGTAGACTCTAAGATCATAATAATTATAACTCTATATAGTTAAACCATATATTCTGATTGAGAGGCCTTATTCCTTTTAAAATTTATTTTTTTCGTATCATGACAAATACATTGATAATTTCAACCAATTTTTTAAAGTGAATTATACTTTTCCCCAAATTCTAGGTAGTAACATAGCTATTTCATGCTTTCATTGCGTGCAGTCGAAAATAAGTTGAGAAAACTATTTTTCCGTGTGAATTTTGTCAATTTCGAGTAGTTTTTGAAACAAAAATTATCAATGAAAAATTTAAACTGTAGGTTTTAAATATATACCAATAAATCCCAAAAGCCCTGCTCTAGGTAGTAACATCAATTATATGTTAAGAAACGTATTTGATCATAGAGAAAAATATATAAAACAATCAGCATTTTAAAAGGAATAAGGCCTCTTAAAGCGTTTAACGACTTTGGTTTTCCTGTCTCAAACTGGAAACCCGCGGTCGTCAAAATAGCTCAGAAAGTTCCTGGCACTTTGATCATAGAACTGATAACAGCTGGGAAGGGAAGGTTCTTGAGTGGCTAGATGGACCCACAATCTGATAAGAAACAGTTGTTGGGGAGAACCGTGGCCCTTGAGTACACGTTTTCGGAGATACGATGACAAATTATGTGATCTGGAGCTAAATTCTTTTCTCTAAGATATGACTGATATCTCATTGACGACGCAGTTGACGCAGTTTGTAGGGACCTGCCTACTGATCCGGCGGTCCTGGGTTCGAATCCCGGCCATCATCATCAATTCATCATCATTGGCCACAGCATCTGTTGTAGATGTTTGTTGCAGCACACAAGGATTCAATATTTGTGTGATGAACTTGAATATTTGTGCTTGGGTCATGGTTGTTCTGTAGTAGGTATATCCTCGTCTAGTACCCATAACACAAGCCTTCTTGAGCTTAATTTGGGATTCGATCGATTTGTGTAAGGTTTTCTGATATTTATTTATTATTCGTTATTTATTTATCTCTTCATTATGTCAGCTACGTCTACTATGTTCATATCACACGAATATCATAAAGGCGAAAGTTTGGGAGTTTATTTATGTGTATGTTTGTTACTTCTTCACGCTCAAACGGCTTGACCAATCTTGATAAATTTTGGCATGAAGGTAGCTGACACCCTGGATTAACACATAGGCTACTTTTTATCCCGAAATATGTATTGTTCCCGTGGGACGAGCGGGTAACACCGCGCGGCGCAGCTAGTAATGGTTATTTCCAATGTAATGTAATAAACGCCCATTGTATGTTAGTCTGGCGATCACGTTCTGGAAAACGCAGCGTGAGTAACAGCGTGGATGGGTGGACCGAGGACCTTGTGACTCTTGTGAAAGTTGCAAGGAAATTATTGCGGGAATCAGAGGAACGTTCGACATGGAGATCCATGTAGGAGGCCTTTGTCAAGCAGTGGATGTTATTCGGCTGATAATGATGACGTTAATTTAATAGCACTTTCTGCTGATAAAACAATCCCAAAGTACCAGGGCGTCATAAATCGTAAGTGATTGAAGATAAGCTCCACTTCAACCGGCCCTTCAACAGGGAAATACCTTGTTATCAAACAAAACCTTGGCTGCCGACATTACGCTAAGTTATTAATGAAACCATTGATGATTTTCTACGCGGTTATAATAAATAGCAACAGTGATTATGATTCATTTTAAAACCCCGGATAGACGGGGGCAAATTGTAGGTACTGACGTATAATTAGTGCGAGTACAAATTGAACTACATAAATGTATTAGTTGATATCGATAAAAATGACGTACAACTGTGGTGTAGTTCTAGGATTTTATATAATCATATACACAAAAAAAATGATCTTATTATCTATCTTAGGGATCTTATTTGATGTTTTATATAATTTTCGTAATACACAATCAATTTTTTTTCTACATTTTCAGACTAAAGTTGTCAAAAGTGACTCTAGTCCAGAGTCAATGTCAGATATCGGTTGTTTATAGTTGCGATAATTAAATAAAAATGAGGTTTGCACATAATTAAACAGTGTATAAAGGATGGTATACAGCAAAATGCAGAGTATCAACAGCCGCCCGTTTCGGGCATACAATTTTTGGTCTTATGACTACAGAACAGTACATAATATAACATATTCGCATACATTTAATTCATGTTACATTTATTGAAGAATTCGTTTAAATTATAATAAACATTTTCAATCAAATTTTTTAACTTTAATTTAAAACGGGTTCCCTCTAACATTTTAATTTCATTTGGTAAGGCGTTAAAACACGTATTGCAGTAATGAATGCGCTTTTTGCATATTGTGAGTTGTTGGTTTTAGGACAAAGCAAATTATATTTGTATTTCTCCATCAGATTATCTTTATATTGTGCTTTTTTAGTGAAATAGCTACTATTTTTCTTAACAAAAAGACAAAGCTCCAGAATATATATCCCAGTGAGTGTGACACAGTGTGTGTTATTTTTAGCGTAATGTCTTAACATTACGCTAAGTTAGTAAAAGGTATTCCAACATAGGCATTAGTTATGATAATGGTGATTCAAAATTGCATTTTTACGATGTCGATAAATTTAATCTATATTTAATTAATTACTAGCACCGGTACATTTTTGCCCCCGTTTATCCGTGGTTTGTCATTTTACATCACAAGATGAACTGGGTTTTGTGTTTGTACTTACAACTTTTTTTCCCGCAGGGAACAGAAAATTGTAACCGTTTTTGTACTTCACCAGAGTCAGATATAAAAATAAAGTATCCTTAGCCATCTTTTAATAAAAAAAATAATGATGAATCAGTTTCCCGAAAATATTCAAAATGGCGAAGATTATGGTGGTTGAATGAGTAAAAAATTACAAATTTAAACCATATCGAAACATATTTCCACAGAAGGACTAATAAATTGGTTTTGCTCTAAAATTGAAATTTCATAACTCACACTTTTTCACGTCATTCATGATTAGAAATTCCACGCCATCTGATAAGAGTGATAAGATACCTGTGTTGATTCATTTACATTTATCTGTGTGTTTTCCCATTCATTTTCACATCTTTATAGCTTATCGTAAAATCTAATTTAGGCAAAAGAAATAAAAATAGCTCCAATACCTATCCGCTTGCTTTTCTGCCCAAGTGCAATATGCATTTAAGAATGTAATGTAATATGCCTTTGTAGTAATAACGCAGTAATATGAACGAAATGTAGTCTGATACGTTCATAAAGAGAATCGAATTATTCAATGCATTTGCGTTTTAGCGATAAAACGTAAATATTCACAGAAGTACGTAAGGTTTTCCAAACAGTTAAGGAGATAAGGCCTCGTTACCGACGGACAGACAGAGAGACAGACCGACAGCTCCCTTTGGGTGCGGAACCCTAAAAATATATTCCTCATGATCGGAAGATCAGCGCTGGCTCTTGGGCTAGCATCATGCTGAGGTGGGACCTTTTCGTGGCACAGCCATAAGTAGTTTTATTTCATTTGTCACTATTTATTTTGTAATTATGTTCTATGGTCACTTCAAGAATAAATGCGTTTCTTTCTTTCTTTCTTTATTTCTTTCTTTCTTTCTCATACTAGAAGGTGCCCACAACTTCGTAGGTACCGTAAGATCGGGGTACTTTGACCCTACAAGGTTACTTTGTCCACCAAAGAAAAAAACCATGGTATTGAATTAATTAATTCTTTAAAACAACATCACGTGGTTCAACTGTCTCTGTATAAGCGTTAGGTGTCGTTTTTAACAATGTATTAATTAAATAAAATGGGTTTTCTTGGGTGGACAAAGTAAACTAGTAGTGTCAAAGTACCCCGATGTTACGGTGTCCGTAATTTTTTTTATAACGTAGTCGGGTAAAAGTATCCTATAACCGTCTTTGGACGTCCAGCTATCCCTGTACCAAAATTGGTTGAAATTTGTCCAGCCGTTTCGGGGTGATGAGAGTGTTGTGTCAATGAAAGACAGAGATCCCAAGCAGACTGGTTTATTTAATAATGTTAAACTACCCACATACTTATCAATCTACCGTACATAACACTTCCCTCGTATTTACGAAGTAGGTAATATTAATTAATTACATACATATCTTTAGGTAAGTAAGTATTTACTATGAAAATATTGCAACAATATTTATTGTGCAACAGTACAAAGTTATTGGTATCTATTTATGTTAGTGTCTTTTAATACACGCCCAGATTACGAGCAAGATGACCATTCGAAACATAGATGAAACCTATATACCTAATTTAATAATATTAGAAGTTATTTGCGGAGTGTTCGTAAATATATTTTCTGAAGTGACATCGTCTCACAAAAGTAGTACCAAGGTACCTAGCTACTTATATACAAATAGTTGCTAGACATATCTTACAAATCTATTATCGGCTATTTCATAACTATATGCGTGTTAGGTATAGGTTGGTACATACGATACGACGTTGTCACGTTCATTTATTATTCTGTATCTTTTGTAAACAGCGCAAGGCAGCCTGTCGCCGGGTGCGATCCTCGGCCGCCTGCAGCGGGGCGGGTGCGGGTTCATGACATTCATGCTCATTCCTGACATTCGGACTGCTTAAAGGAGATGATTGCGGCTCAGGTTCTTCTTCCGCTAGCTGCCATTCATCTACCTGATTATTGGCCACAACGGGTTGTTCCTCTGGTACTAAAGACTCGTTGCCTACAACTTTAGTTAGAGAATATCGCGATTGACGCTTGTCTTTTAATATTTGGTTAATGTGCCGCTTGTGTACTTGGCCATCGCCAGTTTTAACCTCGTACGAGACGGGGCTTTGGCGATCTACAACCACCCCTTCCGTCCATTTCCGATTCCGCTTAGTGTAGTCCCTGATAAGAACGGCGTCCCCCGGCTCCGCCTGACGCGGATGTCCGCTTTGGCGCTGCTCGCTCGCGACCTGGCGCTCGCGCACGATCTCATCCACATCGGGCCGCAGAAGGTCGAGTCGCCCACGCAGTCGCCGCCCTAGTAGCGCCACTGCGGGTTCTCGCCCTGTCGTACCGTGTTCTGTGTTACGGTAGCGAAATAAAAACCTGTTTAAGGCGGTTTCTTCATCTTCACCCTCAAAGTTTGCCTTTTTTAATGCCTGTTTTACAGATCTGACCGCATTTTCGGCCGCTCCGTTGCTTGCCGGATTATAAGGCGGTGTGAGGGTGTGTTTGATACCGTTGTGTTTAAAATAAGTGCTTAATTCTAATGAACTAAAGGGCGGCCCGTTATCGGAAATTATCCGTTTCGGTAAGCCGAAACGCGCAAACATTCTTCTAAAACAAGCTATAACCGACGAAGCTGACGTACTGTTGACTTTTTCCGCTTCTATCCATTTAGAGTGCGCGTCTATGACAACTAAATAATATTTGTTATTATAGGGCCCTAACCAGTCAACATTCAACCTTGCCCACGGGTCCGCGGGCCACGGCCAGGAGTGCAGCGGCGCGGGTGGCGGCGCGGCAGGCGTCGCATTCTCGCGCCGTCATCTCGATGTCTGCGTCTAAGCTATCCCACCATACATAATTACGAGCAATCTGTTTCATTTTAACAATCCCCGGATGTCCGTCGTGAATTTCTTTTAAAATAACGTTTTGCAAGGATTTCGGTACTATAATTTTATAACCCCATAACAAACAGCCTTGGTCGATATGAATCTTATCTTTTCGAATTAAATATGATCTTAATAATGCGTTATCGGCCGTCGTAGATTTTGGCCACCCGAACATAACATACCCGATTATTTTATTCAAGACGGAGTCTTTTGCCGTTTCAATTTTAATATCTTTAAAACTGAGTGGAAAATTCCTCTGAATAAAATTAAGATAGCTGCTCGCCTCGTCCTCTCTTTTAACTCGATCTTTAGTCGAGGGTAAAGGAAGTCGAGACAGCGCATCAGCCTGGCAGTTCTGTGAAGACGTCACAAACTCGATGCTAAAATCGTAAGCGGCCAAAGTAACGGCGTAACGTTGTAATCTACTCGCAGCTGTGACAGGAATGCCCTTATTTTTCCCTAAAATGTAACTAAGGGGTTTATGATCGCTACGTAATATAAAACGCCTACCATATAAGAATTGATGATGTTTGGTCACCCCGAACACGATAGCCAAGGCCTCTTTATCCAACTGCGAGTAATTTAGTTCCGCGGCGTTAAGCGTGCGCGAAGCACAGCTGACGGGCCGCTCGACGCCGTCCGGGCCGCGCTGCGCGAGCACCGCGCCCAGCCCGTACGCGCTGCTGTCCACCGACAGGATCAAAGGCAGCGCCGGGTCGTAGTGAGCCAGCACTGGCGCACTGCTCAATACTTTTTTAATTTTACTAAACGCGATATCGCATTCGTTGTTCCACACCCACTCGACGTCTTTTTTTAATAAGCTATATAAAGGTTTCAAAATATCGCTCATATTGGAACAGAATTTAGAATAGAAATTTACTAAACCCATGAAACTTTTCAACTGTGTGACGTTCGTGGGTCGAGGTGCCGCAACGATTGCGTTAATTTTCTTAATATCCGTATGTAAACCGTGCTTATCTATATTATAACCTAAGTAAGTAACGCTGTCTTTAAAAAAATTACATTTCTCGAAGTTGATACGAAGTCCATTATCTTTGAGCCTTTGTAAGACTGCTCTCAAGTTAGCTAAATGTGTCGACCTATCTTTGCCTGTGACGCAAATATCATCCGCAAATACCGCAGTGGACGGAAGACCGCTCAGAGTTTCTTCCATTATTTTTTGGAAGTTTTCTGGTATACATTTAATACCAAAGGGTACTCTGCGGTAAACAAATGTTCCAACATGTGTGGTGATCGCCGTCATCGCTTGCGAATCCTCCTCTAACAAGCACTGTTGGAAAGCATTCGATAGATCCAATTTCGTGTACTGCTCCCCGCCACCAAGTGTTGCAAAGATTTCTTCTATACGAGGAAGAGGATAATGAAAATCTTTCAAAAGCGGGTTAATCGTGATCTTATAATCGCCGCAGATACGAATGTCACCGGACGACTTAATAACCGGCACAATGGGAGTGCCATAGTCCGACCGCTCGACCTTGTAAATGACGCCCTCCCGCTGCAGGCGCCCGAGCTCGCGCTCCACGCGCTCGCGCAGCGCCAGCGGCAGCGCGCGCGCCTTCACGAACACGGGTGTCTCGTCATTTAGATGTAAGCGAATGCGCGATTTAAAAGTACCTAAGCCCTCCGCAAATACCTCCGGATATTCTTTTCTTAAGCAATGCGCTATCGAGTCGCTTTCGGTTATATTGTGGCATTCCACTATTTCTAATTTTAGTTCTTTGATCCACGTGCGCCCCATAAGTGGGGGGCCCCCGTTTCTGATAACATATAACTGAAGATTAGCGGTATTTTGTCCACAGCACACACTTACATCAATATAACCGAGCGTCTCGATAGTATCACCGGTATAAGATTTTAACATCAATGATTGTTTATTGATAGGTATATTATAAAAATGTTTGTCATAAAATATTTTCGACACTGCTGATATTTTACTTCCTGTATCAACTTCAAATCTACAAAAAATATCATTTACAGATAAATTAGCAAAATAAGGTCCGTCATTATTTCCTTTAGTAATCAAACTATAAAAGTGGCAGTCATCATCGTCCGAATCACCGCTTTTATTTAAAAAGTACTGACCTTTTGAAGATCGCTTCCTTTCTGGAAAATCACTCTCACCTTTACGTGAACACATAGCCTTTAAGTGGCCCTTGATACCGCACAAATCACACGTAAAGTTTTTGAAACGACACTTATTCGGAGGGTGAGTAAATTTTCCGCAACGCGCGCAAGGCGGACGTCGCTCACCGCCGCCGCCGACGCCGACGCCGCCGCCGCCGCCGGGCCGCGCGCCGCGCCCGCCGCCGCTCACCCGGTGTAAGCCGTCGTGGGCCGTGTCGGCCGCGCCCGACCCGCCGGCCGGGGCGCCCGCCGTACTCGCGTGCCGCTCCGCCGCCTCGAGTGCGCTGGCCAACTCGACGGCCCTCCTGTAATCTATGTTTCTCTCGGCGAACAACCTCGACCGCATTTCCTCGCTGTTCAATCCCGAGACGAACTGATCTCGTAAATTTACTTCGAGAGTATCTGCGAAGTTGCAGGTTCTAGCCAAGTGTTTTAATCCTTGGAGATAAACACGAACGCTTTCGCCCTGTTGTTGCACTCTTTGCCGAAAAATATGTCTCTCGGCTATCTCTGATCTCTCAGGCTCGAGGTGGTTCTTTAATAATGTGACCAACTCGTCAAATCCTTTGTCCTCCGGGTGTTGCGGCGCACATAAGTCACAAAGTAGGTTGTAACACTCTCCGCCGACTACCGTTAACAACGTGGCCACTTTCAATTCGTCACTAATCGCATTTAACGCAATGAACTGATTAACACGACGTACATAATTGTCCCAATCTTGTGATTCCACTAAAAACGGTTCTATTTTCCCGATAGGCATGATTCCACGGAACGTAAAGTAATGCTTAAATTAATTTTAATAACGACTGCGCCAATGTTGTGTCAATGAAAGACAGAGATCCCAAGCAGACTGGTTTATTTAATAATGTTAAACTACCCACATACTTATCAATCTACCGTACATAACAGAGAGGACAATGGAAATTATGACCAACGGATGGCGCCAGACTGGCGTGGCGCCGCGCGCCCATACAAAACAAATGACGATCCTTCATCACGCTATTAGATTTTCCAGAAATCATGCATGACCCCTCTCCATAGAAAACTGATGTTCAATACTGTTAGATAGTTATTTTGCTTTAAGACTCCTTGTTTAAAACATAATATGTTTATGCAGATGTTAAGTTTAGTTTTTGAGATCCTGTCAATCTTAGAATTACCAGTTACGTTTTATATAATAAATTACGTTTTACACAGAATTCTTGCATTTCTATTAATATTTCTGCTGAGAATTTAACAAATACAAATGTAGAATTTTATAATTGTATGAAGTTGAACCTCTCAAAGGAATTAAATCTTGAATTTTTGTGACCGTCCCTGAATCTGGTTTCCTGCTAGTGCCTGCGCAAACCGCAGCGAATTAATCCAATTCTTAACACTAATTAGTTCCTGTATCACTGACGCTACTTCACGTCCCTCAAGTTGATTGTAATTCGATTGGGTTTTTGTGCAACTTTTTTGGATGCCTTAAATAGAAATTGGAAGCACCTTGAGATAATGCGGCTAAGCTCTATTGATTGGACTACCGTTATGTCGAATTAGGGCTTCTAATGTTTATAAAAGCAATATACTGAATTGCCAATAACTAACTGTGCGGCTAATGTTAATTTGATTTAAATGTTTTAATAGTAGAGTTGTTAGTCCGCTGTTTTCTAACATAATTGTGCGCATCGGGTTACAAGCATGAAATTTCTACCACAGATAGAGTGTTTCTACGGTGATTATTTTCAGATGTGGAGGGAAGTCAGATTCGTCCCCTGTCAGGCGGGAGAGCGGAGTGAATACGGCCAAGTATCCCTCTTTTCTTTCTTTATTGCTGGTCAGTTAAATCTACCAGGACGTGTTTGGTATCGTTTCCGTGTAAAACAAATATCAGAAATTCCTTTTTTATGTTATTTTTGTATAGTTCTATATAAAAATATGGGTGTAATGGCCGAAAAGGTAAAAATCACAACAAGTTTTTTATTCAATGAGGTAAATTAGTTTAATTTCGTGAACATTTTCAAATTATTATTATTATTATTTCAAAAAGTTCATTTAATCTGGTTTCTGAAAATATATGCAAGTTGGGCACTTCTCATACAAACAGTAGATTAAAATATATCTTTACGTCGGCGTAACCAACGTAAATCTCCGAACGCATCCTATTTCGCTTCATTAAATACATTAAATAATGATTTTTAACATGCTTTTACATATAATATTTACTATATACGTCCTAAAAAAACAAATTAATGTAATTAAAACAAAATATTTTTTTGCTAATGTATCACGAGCACACGGGCTAATTTCAACATCAACAATTTATTTAAGTTACTGTTTGTAGGAAGAGTTCCCAATATTTATATATTTTTAGAAACTAAATTAAATTTTCTATTTTGCAATATTTTTTTTAGTTGTAAATATTCAGGAAATATAACTAATTTATCTCCCTGAATAAAAAAAACTTGTTGTGATTTTTACAATTTCGGAAATACAACCATATTTTTATATGGTACTATAAATAAATAAGATGAAAAATGAATTCTTGATATCTGTTTTACACGAAAACGACACGACACAAGTCCTACTAGCGTTACCTGGTCAGTAATATAAAAAGAAAAAGAGGACTCCTTTGTCCTCTTCACCCCACTTTCCCGCAGCCCAGGGGATGAATATGCCTTCCCTCTACATCTGAAAATAATCACCACAAAATACTCTATCTGTGGTAGAAATTTCGTGGTTGTATCCCGATGTACACAATTTCGAGACTTAGCAAAATGTACTAGAACACGCAGGCTAAGCTTAACATCAACATTTTTTTCAAGGTACTTTTTGTATCAGATGTGCCCAATATGTATACATTTTTAAAAACTAGATTAAATTTGCTGTTTATTTATATTATTTTTAATTGTAAATATTCAGGATAGATAACTAATTTATCGTTCTGAATAAAAAAACTTGTTGTGATTTTTACCTTTTCGGCAATAAACCCAAATTTTTATATGAAACTATTCTTAAATAACATGAAAAATTAATAGCTGATATCTATTTTACACGAAAACGATGTCGCCCAAGCCCTAGTAGCCTTAACTGATCTCTAATAAAAAAAAGAAAAAGAACAGTACTTGGTCCTCTTCACCCCGCTCTCCCACCACACAGGGAACGAATCTGACTTCCCTCCACATCTGAAAATAATCACCGTGGAACGCTCAATGTGTGGTAGAAATTTCATGCTTGTAACCCGATGCGCACAATTTCGCGGCTTAGCAACTCTACTATAATGGATATTTTTTATAATTTTTTTTTTAAATAACACATCTTTATTTTTATAAATATTGACACAAAAGTAAATCACGAAAGAAAATGTAATGTGATCTACTACAATGTAAGCAAGACTCGAACCTGCGACCCTACTTTTCTGGCGTAGTGTTCTCCCAACTGAGCTTTTTAACCAACTTCAAAATAAGGAGGAGGGTTCTCAATTCGACATTTTTTTTTATATATATCGTTACGTTAATCACATTAAATCTTTGATTCCATAATTCTACGCTTAATATAGCGCCTTCTGCCTCCTTATTAAGGGCAGTACTAGACATTTCGTAATTCAATTTCGAACATCCTTACTGACGTTTCTTATTTCTTTCAAATATTTATTTATTAACCGTATGGCGAATAAGTAAACACTGGTTGATAAAAAATCAAATGTACAATAGTTATATTATAAAATTTACAATGCTGTAGGTATAATCAGATTTCTTATATTTCAAACAGTAAAAAAGTTATTAAAACGAATATTTGTGCTTGGGTCATGGGAGTTCTGTGTATTTAAGTACATATTTATCTATATAAGTATGTATATCGTCGTCTAGTACCCATAACACAACCCTTCTTGAGCTTAATTTGGGACTAGATCGATTTGTGTAAGGTTGTCTGATATTTATTTAGTTCATTTACTAAACGAAAAAAAAAACATTGAATTATCTCGACGTTTCGGACGTGATATAACGTGATCTCGAAGGGACTATATGAACAACAAATAAACTTGCATTTAAGACGTGTTGCGGCACTTGCGGCGTCCAGCGTTTCCGCAAATTCTTGTCAATCTTACTTAATGGACCTGTTCGTGTTATCGCCAAACAAGGAAGAAAGATTTTAATTGAAAACATTGCGTAAGCCATTTAAATATTATAATGCGATTTGCGACATTGCGATGATGACATTTTTTTTATTAATCCTTTTCTTGGCAATGTACATATATAATGACACATTCAATTTAATCATCTTTGAGTATATTTTTTTACTTCTTACTGTGTTAATTACTCAATAACAACGAGGCTTGAAATGCGGGCTTCTCATTTGCCAAGAAAAGGGTTAATTTATTTACGAAATGTATTTCATAAAAACATAATTTAAGATATTAGTTGAAAACAATAACTAATAAACTAATAAGTATATACCAAAAACCTAAGCTATAGCAAATAAAAAAAAACACTAATCAGTAATTCACTGTTGCTCAGATGCGGGCCAAGAATATGTTTCTTTTTTTATCTATGTTCACCGATATCTCTCGCCAAGCCAATTGTGGACCGATTTTCAATTTTTTATTGATTTGAAAGAGTACACTTTTAAGGGACCTAGTCTCATTGTCACCATCTCGGGATCTAATGGGATCCCAGGGAAATCGATGGAACCTCAAATGTTGTAATACATAGAAGCGCTAGCAATGTTTTTATTTTTAACCGACTTCAAAAGGTGATAAATGTTTATACATATTACCGACTTCAAAAGATGATTCAAATGTAATCCGTAGGTACATGTACGGGTAATTTTCGCTTTTCGATTTATTTTAAAGTTGGTTATTTTTTTGCATTTTTTTTTGCTTTTTCATTATTTTAAAACATTTGTCTTTCCATTTGGTTTACGCTAGACGTTACTGCTTTAATATAATTCCTTGATTACTAGCACGTGTGGAAGGGACCATATTTGCGCGGTCTCGTGTATCTGCGCACGAGTTGTTGCGAAAGCGTCCTGGCGCAGTGACACGTGTGTGGTCACGAGACAATTAGAGATAACTGGTAAATTAATAATGGAAACCGAATTTGAGTACGTACTACCTGCATGATTTCACCCTTGGTTCATGGGATGTCGCCACATTGTTCTATAAATAAATAAATATCGGACGAATAATAAATATGCAACGAAATATCGTCATAGCGTGCGTTTTAACAGACTTTGAAGTATCACGTTTAGGGTGGAACAACTCGAGAGAACTGTAAAGAAATTTAATACAAAATTGAAGGCCTAAGCCGGAAAGATTTCTTTTTAAACATGGCGCCTGTATTCGTGAACAGGCTATCAGCTGAAATATATTTTATTTCACTGTATAATTATGTTTGAGAAAAGCACTATCCATGTCTAACCGTGAAAAGGGCTTGCCGGCTTCTTATCACTATCCGTGCGTGTCTATACCTACTCACCCGACAAGCCCTTCTTTCCTGGCATCTGCATTAAAGTACTATTATTCCTAAAATTCTAGATGAAATTTGAGATAAACAATCTTAATGTTTTTGTAGAAGTTAGAACATTGGTCAGGGTGAAAAATAGGGTTACAAAGTAACTTACAAAAATCAATTGATTCAAGTTCAAGTTACAAAGTTATAATTTTATGTATATTTTTTTGGATGACATTATTTTGCCTAAGACTTTTTTACAGGGTAGTTAAGCTTTATTTTATTTACAATATCTGATCTTTAATCAGAACAACCATGTTTCAGATTTGTATAGCGGGTGTCCTCGTAAAAATTGAAAGGTTTTTGACTGTTTACAATCACAAATGTATGAATATGCATGAACGGGGTACTTACGTCGTAGAAATTTCGAATACAGTCTTCTAATAATTTGTTATAAAACAGAATCACCCAGACACGAGAAGAAGTAACCGACAGCAATTACCATTGAAAACATGACGTTTTTGATCTCAACAGCTGTTTGCATACCCTGCTCCATTCTGAAACTTTTTCCATAACAATGTTACTATCGATTGGGACTTAGGACACTTGTGATTTGCGAGCGAAATTTGTATGAAGGCGATCACGCAACGAGTTCGCCGCGACACTTATATGTATAGAAAACTCGCTCGGAATTCGCATTCGTCGTGTGGTAAGGCCCTTAGATTGGGGGACTTGGCTTTAAAACGCGAGTAAAATTCATAGTGCCGTCACTGGTTGCCATAAATGATTTAAACGGATTTTACTCGCACTTTTCGATCCGTGATGATAAAAAAAAAAGAGTGTTGTCTTGCGGGAAAATGCTCAATATATTTAATATCAATCAGTTGCACTGCATGCCAAACTCATTAATGACAAACGGAGACACAGCCAATTAATAAAACGGTGATTAGCTTTAATGTGTAAGGTCGATTTGGAGTTGGTACAAGTTATCGACTAGTAGCGAGCGCCTATCCCCTCAGCTGTGGAAAGGACCCTCTCGCAATAGCAGTGAATCTGTGGCTTGATCCGCCGGCCCCCCACTCGGTTTGTGTCGATAGGCTAAAATTACGGTGAGACTTATATTTGTCTCTTTTTAACCTATTAAACCATGTTATCAGCAAACGAACATTTGAATTCTCAACGGTGGAAAAAAGTCGTTATTATATCTGAAAATACACCTGAGAGGGGTCAAGTTATCAAACGACGTATTTTGTGAATTTTACTCCGAAGATGTGACATTTTATGTTTGTTTTATGTTAAAAATAATATTACTTATATTATTTTAAACATATATTATGTCAAAAGTAACACTAAAACCTGGAAACTGTACAGTTTTATTTCAAATCTAAAAATATGAGATAGATTTTTGCTTCCCGATCCTAATAGCTGTGACACGGATTTATGTCACTCGTTTATTAGCTTTTAGAATAATGATCTATTTATTACTATCCAAGTGAAAGTACTTTTTTCACAATTACCAGTTTTAGGTCGAACAGCGGGTAAAAAGTTAAAAACTCAACTATATTGCATTGTTCTAATATAACCACCCTTCAAGAAATAGGTGGGGATTCATCACTAATCACCCTGTATACAAACCACTAGTTGCTTGTCCCTTTTGCTGCCGCCCACTCCTCTCTTCCACATCATCACAGACACCTCTGCCACGAGACTGCATTGTGCGCCGATCCTAAATGCAAATCGCTAGTCACTTGTTCCTTTCCCCGCCGCCCACTCCTCGCTTCCACATCGTCGCAGACGCCGATCGTTTCTATCATATCATGCGCGGATCCTACACACAAATCGCTAGTCGCTTGTCCCTCTCACCACCGCCTGCTCTACGCTTCCTCATCGTCGCGGGCGCCGACCGTTTCGCAACGCGCATGCGCTCTGCCACGAGACTGCATTGTGCGCGGATCCTAAAATACACACGGCGTGGGAAACCGCACAGAGCGTAAGTGTTTCTGTACGTTGGTGCTACCTATATGATCAAGTTCATAATAGCGTTTTACTGAGCTTCTTTGGGTTATATACCTAAAATAGGAGGTGGCCGCAACCTCGTCTGCGTATTTCTTTCCTTTCCGTAGTCGGATAAAAAGTTATCCTATAACCATCTTTGGATATCAAGCTTGTAACAGATTTTGTTAAAATTTGTCCTGCCGTTTTGGCGTGATGAGACACAGTGGAAATTATGACCAATAGATGGCGCCAGGCTGGCATGGCGCCGCGCACCCATACAAGACAAAAGACGATCATGAATAACGCTATTTAAGATTTTCCTGAAATCTTGACCCCTCTCCGTAGTAAACTGATTTTCGATACAAATTTAGAATTTTAAAATAGTATCTACATATACTCGTATAGCTGATGTTGGAGCAAAAACCGCCAAACTCAAGTGGGACTGGGTTGGCCACGTTAGCCGCATGCACCCGGACAGATGGGCTTACATAGTCATCAATGGGTGCCATAAGATGGGCGGCGACGCCAAGGAAGACCGAGACGGAGATGGCGGGACGATTTAGATACATTCCTAGGCAATTGGCTGGAAGCAGATGGCAATAGGGAGTTGTGAAAATCTAACAGACAGGCCTTTGCTCAGCAGTGGGACACTCAAACAGGCAACTAAAAAAAAAAAAAATTAATAATAGAAAACTACAAGAATTTTGCACAAACATTATTGAAGGCGCGAGCGCGGCGCATCCGTTTCGGTTGGGCCACAAATGAAGAGGCCTTATGCCTTATATTTTTATTTTCATATTATGTCAAATATATTGATAATTTCAACCAACTTTCTAAACTGAATAATTATTTTCCCTGAGTTCAAGAAAGTAACGTAGGTATTTCATGCTTTAACTTGCGTGCAGTCGAAAATAAGTTGATATAAACCAGTAAAGTTTTCCGCGTCAATTTCGAGGACTTTTTGGAAGAAAAATTATCAATGAAAAATTCAAACTGTAGGTTTCAAATTTAAACCAGTAAATCTCAATAGCCCTTGATCATAGAGAAAATTGTCTGAATCTTCTTCAAAAGTCTTCATTTTGAACGGATATGGAGTCTTAACTATGTCTAAGAATGGGCCCCGTGGTTTGCTACAGTTTGGGACTACGTCGATTTGTGTAAGATTGTCCCTTAATATTAATTTATTTATGAGATAGTTCTGTAGTTAGCACCAAATAATTTATTTTATTTGTTACTATACTACCTACTCAATAAGTACTAGCCAATTTACAAATGTGTAAACAGATAAAAATTAATACTTACCTACTGCACTGAATAAATTTATTTTTAATAACGCAACTTGTCATAAGGCATAAAAATTAATACTTACTGCACTGAATAAATTTATTTTGAATAACGCAACTTGTCATAAGGCGACCGTAAACTATAGTACATTGTTGTAGAGGCTGTAAAGTAAGCAATAGTTGAACGAGTAAATTTGGATATAATATGAGTTCATCTATTGTACTTTCAGCCGAGACTGAACAGAGTGCTTTTCACGACTACTGCGAGGAAATACATTAAAATACGAGTATTTTATATATGTAAACTAGGCCCCTTGTTGCAGCCTCATTTTCGTAAAAAATAGGGCTATTTTATACGTATTCAAACGACGCAACGACGATTTTAAACCCATTTATATTAAAACTTACCTCACTTTCAACTAAATTTAAACATTTAGTCTAGGTTACATCAGGTAAACAACTCAACTATACATTCTACACTGAAAGATCATTGTAACGTTACGTCAATATTAATATGTTACGTTCCTAATATTATTTATTTCGTGAGTCAATGAGAACATTATTAAATTAAGCACAACACAAAACCAATATTTAATATTTACTAAACAATGCATTTGTTTTTTTTTAAATATGGCGGCTGCCTTGTAGCGCATGCGCACATCGCAATGGAGTCATGGCTTTTAAGCCGAATTAAAAAAATATTATGAACTCAATATATATATAGGTAATTTAATGTGTTCATTTGTTGAAAACTGTTAATTTGTTGAAAAATAAGTAATTGTAGAAATTAGGAAATTGTTTTACGCCCTATTACTATTAATTTTAAAATATAAATGTTCATGATTTTCAGGGTAAAACCTTTTTAACGAAAACGTTTTAAAAAGTAATCCTGATGAGTATTATCTTACTTAAGAAAATAAACTCCTACGCAACCTAAGTATGATAAAGCCATGGCATCCCGGTGAGATAGAGCTCTTACAGTAACGTGTTGGCTTGCAATGTCAGCAAATACTCCACTCCATTCATGTCTTCCTAGTACCCGAAGCGAAATATTCGCGTTTTCCGTTATCTTTACTTTAATAACATTGTATTGAAAATCGGTTTTCTATGGAGCCACGTGGTGATAGCTGTACAGCGCCATCTATTGTTTAAATTTTCTTTGTCCTCTCGTCACGCCGAAACGGCTGGACGGATTTTAACCAATTTCGGTACTGGGATAGCTGGACATCCAAACATGGTCATAGGATACTTTTTACCCAACTCTGGTAAAGAAAAATAAGCTGACAAAGGTTAAAATTGTAAATCCAATCTTTGTCCTTTCATCACGCCTTGGACCGATTTTAATAGTTTTTGATATACTGGTAACTGCGACCTTCTAGTATTAATATAAGTTAGTCTGTCCTACGGACCTATTTTGGTTGCATTTATCACGCGATAAATAAGTGACAAAGCATCCGTCACGTTTTGGCAAAATGCGAGTGCGATGTGAGTGACAGATGTTTTGTCACCTATTGATAAACTCAAACATCACAGGCCCAGTCGTCGCACGTGATAGAAAACGTGGTTGGACCTATTTGTTTTATTATCGAATAAATTAATCAGCCGCCTTGTAATTACCTATTAATTTATTAGTAACTACGCAGGTATGGCATAATTAATAAAATGTATACACATGTTTCTGTCTGGTTGGGTTATCATTGTTTTTACTAAAGCAGTTGCGTAAACCAAATGTTTAGAATGAAGTGGCGCTACGATGCCACCCTAAGGCATGCAAAAAGCAACTGATTATAAAATTCAACGGCTCTTTCATCAGGTTCAGTGGTCCAATAGGTAGGACGCCCATCCTGGCTCGGAAAGCCGGTAGAGACGCGGGTTCGAACCCCGTCTGAACTATTAAATTTTTCGCTTCATTCTAAACATTTGAGTTGTCGTTGTTTTAAAAAACGTGAAATGTATTTTTTTTTATATACCGTAAACCGGGGTTACTTTGATTTGCGGGTCCACTTTGATATCAACTTCCATCCGCTACTAAAGTGCTTGATTTAACGATTTGTAAAACGCCTAAGCAGTTTTTATTTATTTATTGGCAAAACTGATAGTTGCTTCACCAAATAGTAAACGGGTGCGCGTGTAATACTATAATTTTCGTCGAGAAAAAAATATTAATTGTAAGTACACTTTTCTTCCTGAGTTTATTAGTTAAAAAACTTTGACTGTACCTACTTGTGTCAATAATAATACATGCGATTTTTATGGTGTCTTACGTTAATCAATATTTATTCGTGAGTTTAAATAAAAAAACCTAAATTCGACAACCTACACATGCGCACGTTGCCGGGGAATCCATGGGTCGGGGTGTCTTTGATCAGTTATACGTGGTGAAATTGATCAAAATGATCAATTCAAATGAACCCCATATTGCCTCCACAGTGATAGCAATGGATATAGCTACACCATCAGAAGATAGTCTGGATTGTCATGAGCATGCATCAAGAGAAGATGTTGACTGAGAAATTTCACTGCGGCGATTTGTTTTGGCTAAAGTACGAGTATGTTTGCCGCATTATAGAAACATTTCCTTTGGTGGTAGAAGGATTTAAGTTGTGGCAATCAAGAAAAAGTTTAAGAGAGTAATAGAATACATATTAGAGATTGACGAGAATGACATAAAATAATTGCATTTTTGCCACGATCAAAATAAATTGAAGATATCGAAACTATTGAATTCCATTACGACATCGACGTTTAGGAAAAGTAGTTCATTAAAAGTTTAAAATACGATCTTAAGTTGTTGATTTTCTTGTACCTAATCTATGTAGGGTATCTAATTTAAATTAGTCGAACGTGTACTAAAAGCACAAACTGAAGAAGCTAATTTTTTTTTGTTATTTTGTAACAAGATGATGTTTATAAAAGGCTGATTAAAAGGTATTAAAAGGTAAAGATGCTTTTAAAAACATATAGTAAAGTTCGTACGTTGCTTCTAGTAAATATTCTAATATTAAAGTTCTTAATTAGCTTCATTTGATATGTTATCAAAGTTACCCCACACATTAAAAAGATATATAACTTAAGAAGTACTTATCCGATTTTATTTTTTTAATTTTTTACTGACTTTTTAGCGGGTTTACTTTAGATTTCCAATAAAAAAAGTAGCGATTTCAAAGTATTCTCGATATAACTTTGATCGCGTTGTTTTTATTTTTTATCTTTTTAAATATGAGTCCTTATTTTTTTATATTTGACAGGCTGAAAGAAGAGACAAACCCGATTCTTATATTTTAATTTCATATTTTTACGTATATTAGAATCGTCAAAAAATGGTGTCAAAGTCTAAAATTGATCAAAGTAACCCCGGTTTACGGTACGAGGACGGTGGCAAACAAACATGCGGCCCGCCTGATGTTAAGCAGTTACCGCCGCCTATGAACGCTTGCAACGCCAGGAGCATCACGCACGCGTTGCCGACCCTTTAAGAACCTATTTACTCCCCTCTTGAAGAACCGCATACTGTAGCCCCCGAGGAAAACCTCGGCAGGGAGCTCATTCCACATGCGAAGCGTTCGCGGTAGGAATTTCCTCTGGAACCGGACAGTTCTCGACCATTTAGGCTCTAGCATGTGAGGATGAACACCCTCCCGATGGCGAGCAGTGCGGTGGTAGAAGGTAGACGTGGGCATCATGTCAAACAATTCCTCAGAACACATCCCATTATAAAGACGGTAGAACACACGGAGGTATTTCCACTGTCATGACAAGTCGAGAATAGGGGTGTAGACATTTTTTTTTGAATAATGACAATCGATTTGATTTGATCCTGTTTTTATTCGGATCGAATGTCTTTATTGTTATTATTATCAGTCTATTGTCTCCCACTGCTGGGCAACGGCTACCTCCTTCTTTTTCCACTGCTCTCCATTTTCAATCCTAATCGGTTGCGTTAACCATACCAGGTGCAAACGTAACTTAACTCGCCCAGTTAAGATGAGAAGTATTTGTACGGAGCCCTCTGTGTGCGAGTCTGACTTGCACTTGGCCGGTTTTTTATCTTTCATTCGTCATATTTAGTGAGAATAATAAAATTCAAATGTTATATTTGGCATACTACAAATTAAATAAAAATGCCTTCATGATTTTTCATGATATTTTAAGACCAGAGTCGAATACGGGCCCATGTATTGTAATAATATTATTAATAATATTCCTTGAGAGTTCCCAATGTCCTTCTAACTCAGCTAATTGGTGGTTTCTAGGTCAAATCCTTACAAATTAGTTATTGGAAACGATTGTTGTTTACTCGTACACGTGATATGATTTTCATATCATCGGCCCAATAAAAACAATATTATAGTCGAACGATATTAAACGGAATACGGAAAAGTAATAAGATAGTAGTCTTGAAAACGTGAAATCTTGGTAATTGCTTAAAGGTTAACTGGATTTTGAATCTCTTCCAACATCCATAACAAATTACACAGGTACAGTCTACCAAAAATGTGGTCTACCACTTTTCGAGTCTATTTTGCATGTAATAGAGTCCAAAAGTGGTAGACCACTTTATTTCCTGACTGTACAAAGGATAACTTATTCCTGTATGGATAAGTTTGTCGTGTATTTAACCTGCTGTGTTTTTTGTAAATTTTTAACCCTTTATTTGACGTCGTATACTGTGAGATACATTCACAAAAAAAAAATCTACGCAGTCTTCCGAAACATCTAAGTGAAAAATTAATATTTTATCTGGTCACACAATTTGTCCTTATTTAGGCAAAAATAGTTCTGAGTACTGGTAAAATTTTTAGCCGACAGTCGAAGGTCAAATTGGCGGACCTGCGGAGTGCACACACGCTTCGCAAAGTATTTATTACTTTTTAAAATATTTATAGCAATGTTTTGGGGTGAAATGCGGTTTAGGTATAATTGTAAATGTTTGCCATTGGATTGTGTCAGATTTTAATTTCGATTTGCACTAATTGCCACTAACTGCAATCGCGTAAAGTTGTTTGTATCTCACAGTATACATTGCCAAGAACAGGCACTAAGGCAACTAAACTTGTATGTATACCGTGATATACTTTGCCAAGAACGGACTTAATTTGTATGTATACCGGGATATACTTTGCCAAATATGAATGCAGCTTGGTTTTGGGGTGTTATTGCTTTTTTTTCCTTCTTTGCTTCTTAACAGCATGAGGTAAAGAATAGATCTGCGAAATATTGTCCCTCAAACCAAATGCGATGATAAAAAAGAGGTTCAAGTATTTAGGGGCCTTTCTTCCCCTGAATGCTCGTCTTCAACGCCATCCTTGGATTTTTTGCTTGAACGCTTAAGTCTACTATGTAGCTTTGATGAAGACGTCACAGAAAGAGTTAATACACAAATAGAACCTTGTTGCGCCGAAGAAAATGTTCCTTTGACCCCAACAATTCAAAAAATGTGCCGTTCATCGACACAGGGACCAGACTTTTTAAATATGCCATTAATTTCTTCATTACCGTCCCTTCTATCTATAACTAATGCTACCCCTCGAGCCACACCATCAACCACAAGAAAAACTCCGGCTAAAAAACGAATTGCCCCTGTGGCGAAGCGGGCTAAAAAAATTAAAAAGTTTAAAAAGGAAAAAGCAGTATTTCAAAATGCAGCTATACTAGAACACTAAGATGACGGCGATTACGAAGACATACCAGACGATTCATCCCTTGATTATTTTAACAAATTATTTTCTCCTGATATAATACCTATCCTTCATAACAGAACAGACTAGCATTTACTCAGTTGAAAACACTGGGAAATAGATTCAATTAACCGACCATGAACTTGTGGATTTTATTGCCATACAAATTATAACGGGCATAGTTGATATGCCAGAAGTTGACAACGGTATATTGCCTGAAATGCAATGTAAAGCTTTGTTTTGTGACAGGGAAAGACCCCCGGAAATGTTCCCTGAGCTTTCGCTCAAAATAAAATAATAATTTCTAAATAAATTGTTTTGTTATTTAAAATTACCTTTCTGTTGCATATTTGACATTGTATATCACAGTATACATTCACTTCACTTCATTCTATTGGCATTGTATACTGTGGTATACATTAGTTTTCAGGAAAACTGGAAAAGCTAGATTTTTTTTACTATTTTTTCTAATCACATTTTATACCTAAAAGACCAAAAAAAATAAAAAAATACGAAATATACACTTTTTCTGTCTTTGCCAAATAAAGGGTTAATAGGCCTTATTCATTTTAAATTATATTTTTTTCATATTATGACAAATATATTATTAATAATTTCTACCAACTTTTTAAAATACTTTTATGTGAGTTCTAGAAAGTAGCACAGCTATTTCATGCTTTCATTGCGTGCAGTCGAACATAAGTTTAAACAGACAGTTTTCTGCGTGCATTTTGACAATTTCGAGTAGTTTTTGAAACAAAAATTATCAATGAAAAATTCAAACTGTAGGTTTCAAATATATACCAATAAATCTCCATAGCCCTATTTTAAGTAGTAACATTGATAATATGATAAAAAACATGTTTGATCATAGAGAAAAATGTCTAATACAATCACCATTTTTGAACGGATAAGGTGCCTTAACTGTTTTTTTTGGTAAGTAAAATAAAGAGTTTACAGACAATAATTTTTATCCGACTACGCGCTAAAGTAGGTTATAACATTCTCATTCGCAGATGAAGTTGTAGATATACCTCATGATATAAACTACTTTGAAAAACAAACAAAGCCACTTTTTACTTTAATAGCTCATTGAGCCGGTTCCCACGTTGCGAAATAGTGTAAACCATGCATGTAACTAGTTAAACAGTACCCTTACCATGAGTACAGTGATCGTACTCGCTAGCGACCGCGTAAACGATGTCTATAGGCCTGGCCACATCACCACGGTAAACGGTGCGGCGTCGTGGATTTTTACGATGGTTTTATATACGCTGACACCGTAAAAATCCACGGCGCCGCGCCGTTTCACGGAGACGGCACCGTGCCGTGGTGATGTGGTCAGGCCCTATGGAGATATGTAGTTCTACAAAGTAACCGCTAGGTAGCTAGTTGGGGCTGTACTATTCTCCATACAAATCTACGCTGTCGCTAGCGAGTATACCATGTGGGCCCTGTAACAGGAGCAAAAAATTAAAACATAGATTTTCCTCGTCAAACAGAACAGCATTCAGAAACTTTTTTTTTAAATACTGTTTTCACATGCTCATTTTTTCAAACAAAGTAAAAAGCATTTTCAATGTACGCCGTCCAATATTGACATCGCCTCGCCTTAGTATTGACATAGGTAGCTGTTACTTTACTAAATATCAGATGGTTCGCAATACATTGCTTCCTTGAAAAAACTTTATTTTACAGCTGGTTTACATTATAAATGAGTTATTTTTAAATAGATGTTTAGTAAATTTTGTTCAGTTTGAGGGGTAGAATCTATGTTTTAGTGTTGGTCCTGTTACAGAGCCCACCCGGTATATAGACCTCATTGACGTACCTATCCTTCAATGGCAAACCTGGCTCCATGGCCTTCACGAGCGTCGATCATGTGCCCGAATGTGGCTTGCTAAACCAAATTAGATTTTAAAAGTTTTAACGCCGCGCAATGCAACTCACCCTTGTTGTTGTATGTATAGGAGGGCTTTGGACGGGTCTTTCTGTTTAAGCGTTTTGCGTCGAGGTCTTGCAAGCGACGCTCCTCAAAATCAGCGACGGCCTAAACTGAGCTGCACCAGACCCCTCTCTGTTGTATAAGGTCTTCCCAACTATCGCATGGGATGCTGTCGCTAGCGAGTATTATTCATTTATTAATTTTTTAGGGTTCCGTACCCAAAAGGTAAAAACGGGACCCTATTACTGAGACATCGCTGTCCGTCCGTTCGGTCCGTCCGTCCGTCTGTCACCAGGCTGTATCTCAAGAACGGTGATAGCTAAACAGTGGAATTTTTCACAGAATGATGTATTTCTATTGCCGCTATAACAACAAATACTAAAAATAGAATAAAATAAATATTTAAGGGGGGCGATCCAACAAACTTACAGATAATGGTACGAAACCCTTCGTGAGCGAGTCCCACTCGCACTTGGCCGGTAATTATTATTTCTTATTTATTTATTTATTTATTTATTAAGTTTACAACAAAGATTACATAGGTACCTATATAATCTAAAGCCCTGCGAAACTGTTATGACAGTTTTGACGGTGACGTTAATTCATGGTAAGGGTACAGGCCAAGAATTGTTTATTAATTAGCTCGCTAGGAGTCTTGCGGTAACTTTGCTTCTGTTTTTTTATTACGGGTTTCTTTCAGAATGGCTGTTTTTTAAGTTTTCAAGCACCTTAGAAACTGCCTTTTTAAAAACTGAATCTTCAGATATTTCCATAATAAGTAATCATTATAAAAACAGTTCAAAATTGTCAGGAAAGGCCGGACATGTTTAGAACTCAGTGCGGTGGGAGGAGGAAGGCTTTCCTGAGATGTTTTACGTGAGTTTAAACCGTTTTTATAATTATCAAAGATGTCTCACAATAGTTTTTATAATAATAATTCCATAGTAATTATCGAACCTGACAAAATTTCATGAATATCGATTGAGAAATTACATGTACACGTGAATAGCCGAAAATATGCCCATCTGGACATACTATAGAATGGTTAGCTAGGCCAAACGGACAGCTCGCTCAGTCAATTATTGGTAAGGCAGAACCGTGACTCGCGACTCTATGTCGCGCGAAAAATACTACCTGTCCCTTTCCATTCAATACCGCGCGAGCAAGACACGTGACGATGAGTCGCGCGACAAGAGAAGTCGCGTCAAGTATGCTAGCTCTGCAAGATTTAATAGTTCTTGTAATGTGGGAACAACAAACACACCTGAAAACTTCTAGTATCTGTTTGGCCCTATGGTTGACTGGTAGAAAATGCCATTTGGCATTAAGTCCGCCATTTGTACTGACCTTTGTTTTGTGCAATAAAGTTTAAATAATTAAATAAATAAAAACAAATAGACCTATAATTAATTAGTGAATACCTATAGCTAGTGGTCTTGCGGTTCCTGTACTAACTACTGTTTCTTTAATTGATTTAGAACTCATAAAAACCAACAACAAAAATATATATGAAAACCTAAACTCAAGACACCCTCGATAAAAAAGGCACATTCAACTTTTATCCACACGGAAGGAAAAGTCAACTTTGTCCACGAGGAATAGGAATAAAAGTCGTAAGGTCGTAACCCTCTTTTTACCTTATTACCTTATTAGCCTAATGTAGCTTGTAGGTAATTAATAATCATCCGTTAATGTAACTAATGATAGCTATTTTTGGGACGACACAAAAAAATATTAAAAAATATATTCAACCATTAACGTACGTTACCTTTAAAAATAATGATTTTTCAATGTACTGATAATTTCATTTCCACAATTTTATAATAGTACAGGGTATATTATAGCGTAGTATATTTATAGAATAGATAAAAACCGGATCTACACAAATTCGTTTTTCCCACGGCAGAGTCGGTATAATAGCCAATTCTTGCGTTGCAAAAGATATTCCTTGTTTTATACCCTGAGAAAAGTTTTAATTGGCGTATTTTTAATTACGTTGTATTAAAATGTGTTTTAAGCATGATAAATCGTTAGGGTGCTCCGTCACCGTGAGCATTCGCCAGTAATTAAATGTAATTACTTACATTACTGACAAATGTAAGTACTTACATGAGATTGACAACATTTTTTTTAAATAGGTCTTTAACCGATATATAATATATATATATATATATATATATATATATATATATATATATATATATATATATATTTTATTATCTTTATTAATTAGAAAGGGGTTTTGTCACACAGTGACTATGTCACCCCCGTTGAGATCACACACTTTAATATTAAACACTTTTCACTACATTAATTAAGAGTACAGTTTTAACAACATCCTGGCCTCTTCCGATAACGGCGATGCCAGGATGCTGTTACAACTATCCACATCAAACGACATTAAATTTGACAAATCATATCGTTGAGCCTCGCTACGGAGACATTCCATCAGCACGCGTTGGACATCCTCCACTGTTTCACACTCAGGGCAATTAGGTGAATCAACTATCCCATTAATAAATTAAATTTGTTAGACGGAATGTGTCCGGAGCGAAGCCTGATCATAGATACTACCTGTCTTCTATTAAATTTTTGTTTATCGAACCATGGGACAACCGATATAATGAAATAAATTAAATATAACTGTTACGGACAGCTAGGCTAACGTAATAAATATGTATAAATAAATAAACGATTAAATATACTTGTAAACGGTTAGGCGAAATTAGTATTAAGATAAATAAATAATATATTCCCTATCTTTCTAAATGCCCAAAAAAGCGGCAATTCTATGTGTATAACACTTATTTTATCCTAGAAAACATTTATTGTAAGAGAGCTCCCAAAAATATAACTAAGTAAAATAGTTAAAAGACCACGGAGTCTTAAAAGTAAACAAGGATGACTCATCCCAGTAACTTTCCACTCACAGTCTAAGACAAAGGAGTCATGTTGTTTACATTGGATGTAAAAATTAAGGATAAAAATTAGAAAATCCTGAAACTTTGTAGTAATGTTCCTCATGAACATATGAGTAAATTCTCTTAATATTATACCGGCCGCAACCTGCTGCGAGCACGGCAAATATAAAAATAACACGGCACGCTGCGCGCGCCGCGATAAGAGGGAACGGGCAGGTGTATATCTCGACCCGTGTGAGCGAGACGGCCTCTGAGTCGGAACAAAGAAATTGCATTAATTTTATGCGATTATGATTAAATGGGAGCTCTCACATGAAAATAACATATGTGATTATGTTCTATGAACAAACTTTTATGATAACTATAAGTTAGATTTAAGATGAAAATTGTCATTTACCTAAAAATCAGTATAATATCACAGAGCGGGCGTCCCTCTGAAAATGTAAACAAACCCTAAGCAAATCATATAAAAGGACGCCCGTTTCCGCCATTATTTAGTACCACCTCAGTCTGCGTAGAGTTACGACTCCGTAGTTAGCAGTGTGTTCATTCCTTAGTCTACGTAGAGTATCACTCCGTAGTCAGCGTTGATCATCGATCCGCCACAGTTCATCACTTGTCTTGTTAACACTCTCAGTTCTTGTTCTCCGTAATTACCATCTTTCTGTATTCGAGTAGCGTAGTACCATCGGTCCGCGAATTAGTTTTATTAGTGTCAGCGTAGTTTCATCGGTCCGCGATCAGTGTTAAATTCATTTAGACAGAGACTATATTAGTTAAGAGTAATTTAAGTGCTTTTCCGATCCGTTGTTGTGTTAAATTGTTAATTTCTTGTGTAAATATATTTCGTTGATTTTACTTTGCGTTTACGTTTCGTCCGTTTTAGTTTCCCTATATCTCAACCTACAGTCCGCTTAGCTCCATACTCATCCCTGAGTTTCGGAGCGTCCATGTGACCGATAGCCGACGGACGCGGTTATCGTTTTCATTGTTGGTCCTTCGAACCGGATCGGAATTAGTTTAGTTTAGGATCGTTCTTGTGTAGTTGGAAAAGTGCGGTTTTCCAAACGTCAAGATGGTAAACACACGCGGAAACAAGAGCGAAGAGAGTGCGCGCGCGCAGCGCGAGCGCACACAGGCTGCAGTCGACCTGCAGCGATTTGCGGTGACTAATGTGGCAGTCACACATTCACCGCCCGCTGCCCATGCCCGTCCGGGCCCTACGGGACTGCAGTACCACACAGACTCGCCCGAGTCTCCCGCCGAAGAAGTTCCAGTCTCGCCGCCAACCGACACTACGGTTTGGCGCAGCGAGCTGGACAAGCATCTGTCGAAGACTACTGCGCGCTTCGACCAATCGCAGCACACCGCGCCGGCCGCGCATGCCGGCCAATCACAGCACTCCGCGCCGGCCGACCAATCAGAGGCCCGCGCGCATCGGCGCGAGTTCGGCGTCACTTTCGGCGATAAAACCCACGCGCCGCCCCGACCAGCGTCACTTCACTCACGCGCGTCGAACGCGACGGACGCGCTCCGCCGCGAGGCGGAGCTCGCTGCCATGGAGCGGCTCAAACAACTTCGCTTCGAAGAAATTCGTCTTGAACGCGAGCTCGTTGAAAAGAGACTCGCCGTCGAAATGGAGCGCATCGACGAGCAATCTCGGGCCGGCGGATCTCAAGCCGACTCACAGCGACGCGTCAACGATTGGCTGTCCAACGTCCACCCTGCCGACGCGGTCCACGCGAAGCAGGCACGGCCCCCTACACCGCAACGCGACACACGCAAGCGACACGAAGAGGAGCCCCGGACACCATACAGCCGTCGAGAACGATCGTCGAGTCGAGACCGTGTGATCGACCGCCTCACCGACACTATTGAAACAATGATGCGACCTCCTCCGAAACAAGTCTACGAGCTGCCGCCATTCTCCGGGGAGCCAAGCGAGTGGCTCACCTTCTATAACTCGTACACCGAGAGCACCACACGCTACAAGTACTCCGCATATGAAAATGTCGCGCGCCTGCGACACTGCCTGCGAGGAGAAGCCCGTCAATGTGTGCAGCACATGATCGCCTCTTCCGCTCGACCCGACCTAATCATACGGGTCCTTAAGAAGAATTTCGGGCGCACCGATCTACTCATTGATCGCGCCATCGACGAGCTGCGAAGAATGCCGCCGCTCGGACCCAGCGCCAATGACCTCAACCAGTTCGCCATACGCATCATGAACATCGTGTCAACGCTTGTGGACCTGGACCGCCGAAGCTACGGCGCAAACCCACTTCTCATCCGGGAAGTCACCGAGCGACTGAGCCCACACTTGCGCAGTCGCTGGTGTTCCTACGCTAAGGAGCACCTTAACTCCGCCGAAAACGAACTCATGTTGATGGCGGAGTTCCTCCTTGAAGAAAGCGATGCCGAGATGGAATTCTCGCACGCTAAGGCGCCGCATAGAAGACCGACGCCCGCCGCCGAGCAACGTGGATTGCAGCGCGTCCCAGAGCAACGCACGGCGGCCAACGCCGGAAGAGGAGCCGTACGACGCCCTCCGAGAGATCGTGTGCAGACTTACGCACTCGAGCAACCTGCTAGCTGCCTATTTTGTGGAGGCAGCCACCGCACTACCGAATGCCGCAAACTCATCGCCGTGCCAGTCGGAGCCCGATGGGATTGGGTGCGACAGAATCAAATATGCTTCAAATGCCTGGAGCGCAAGCACCGCCGCGACCAATGCAACGCCCGCGGCTGCAACGTTCCCGGCTGCACCTATCCACACCACCGATTGCTACACGCTGAGAAGACGCATACGCCGAGCGCCCCAGCTCCATACATGCCTGCACCGCAAGCAGCGCCGTACATGCCTGCACCCCAAGCAGCGCCGTACATGCCTGCGCCACAAGCCACGCCGTACGCCTATCAACCGTACGCACCGGCTCCCTACGCAGTCAAGCAAGCCGCTAGACGAAGCGCCACGCCGACTGCCCCGCCACAAGCTGTCTCTGCGACTTATACCGCGGCGTCGCGACGCCGCCCTAACACGCACGCAGCCCCAGACGCACCGCCAGAGACGACGGCGTGCGTCGAAGAATTCACTGCCAACACGGCCGAATTTGGACGCAACGTGTCTTCGGTCCTGTTGAAGGTCATCCCAGTCATCGTCGGCGGACCCCGCGGCGAGACACTCACCTACGCCTTGATGGACCAGGGGTCCACAATCTCACTGATTGAAGAGGACCTCGCAGATGTAATCGGCGCCGACGGTACGACCTCGCGCCTGCATATCCAAGGCGTGGGGTCAATGACGACGCAACAGAAGAGCCGTCGAGTGCACGCCCACGTGCGCAACCAGACAGGCGGTCCGGCTCACCCATTAAGCCTACGGACCGTCACCGACCTGGGCTTGCGCGCACAGCAAGCCAAGCGAGACTACGTCACGCAGTTCCCGCACCTCGCGGATATGAGCGCCGCGTGCTACGACACAGCACGCCCGCGCATTCTTATCGGCGCCGACAACTGGCACTTGATGCTGCCATACGAGCTACGCGTGGGCAAGATCGACGAGCCCGCCGCCATGCTATCTCCACTCGGATGGGTGCTATTCGGGTCGGCGCCACAACAGTACGCGAGATGGCAACAAACCGTACTGCACTGCTACGTCGGGTACGAGGCGCCGCTACAAGAAGAGGACGCCGCCCGACCCGCAACCACGTCGGCAACAACGACGGAGCAAGACCGCCGCCCGCCACACGATGACGACATCAACGCCCAGCTAAAGTCATACTTCCACATTGACTCGCTGGGCATCACGGCGGCGGTCAAAACGAAACCACAGAACGAGCGAGCTACGAAAATCTTCGAGGACACTGTGCGGCGCGTCGACGGCCCGCGCTACGAAGTCGGGCAGCTCTGGCGCGATGACAACGTCAACATGCCATCAACCTACAACATGGCTTTGCGACGCTTACACGGGATCGAGCGCAAGATGGACCGAGACCCGCAATTCGCCGAAGCATACACGAAGGAGATGAACAATCTGTTTGCCAAGAAGTACGCCGAGCGGATGGAGCCGGCGCTGAGCAACAAGATGTGGTATCTGCCGCACTTCGCAGTCACCAATCCGAACAAGCCGGGACGAATACGCCTGGTTTTCGACGCCGCGGCCACCTGCCAGGGCCGCAGCCTCAACGATTACATACTAGAGGGCCCCGACAAACTCCAATCGATCCTGGGCATTCTATTTCGATTCCGAGAGGGAGCCTACGCCGTGACTGCCGACATACAAGAAATGTTTCTTCAAATCAAGCTACGCGAAGAAGACCGGCCGTCACAAATGTTCCTGTGGAGAGGCGCCAACCGCACACGACCTCCAGAAACATACGCCATGACGTCGATATTCTTCGGCGCTGCGAGCTCACCCTACTTAGCTCACAGCGTGCGAAATTACAACGCCGAACAGAACCGCGAGCAGCATCCGATGGCCGTTGAGGAGATCACCACGAATCACTATATGGACGATTTCGTGTCGAGTTTCAACACTGAAGAAGAAGCCTGCGAAGCATCGAAGCAAGTCGCCGCCTCACACAAAGCGGGCGGATTCACACTGCGTGGATGGAGCTCCAATGCGACTCGCCTCATGGAGTCGCTACCTGCAGAGCTCCGAGCAACGACGCCCGCGCAGCTTGGCGGCGACAAGACACAGAAAATTCTCGGATTGATGTGGGATCCGAACGCCGACGAACTCGGATTCAATACCAAAATGATCCGAGTTCCGGCCGACGTGCGAGAGCTACGCCGCACGCCTACAAAACGAGAGATGCTGAGCGCCGTGATGAGCGTGTATGACCCGCTCGGTCTACTCGCGAGCTACACAATCTCCGCAAAAATACTGCTGCAGCGACTATGGGAACTGAAGCTCGACTGGGACGCCGCCCTGCCGCCCACTGAAGCTGCCGAGTTCGCTGACTGGCTACGAGGTCTGCAATCCGTAGCCGCCCTACGACTGCCGCGCCCCTACGCCTCTACGGGGGGAGCTACGAAACGTGAGCTACACGTGTTCGTAGACGCCAGCGCTCAAGCCTACGCGGCCGTAGCGTACTGGCGCGAAGAAACAGACGACGACGCCCGTGTGAGCCTCGTCGCTGCCAAAGCTAAAGTAGCCCCGACGCGACAGCTGAGCATTCCACGCCTTGAACTGCAAGCCGCGCTCATCGGGGCGAGACTGGCTGCCAGCATCACCAAAGAACATCGTCTACGCATCGACGAAACGTTCCTGTGGACGGACAGCAGGACCGTGCTACACTGGGTGCGCGACGACGCCCGCCGCTACAGCGCCTACGTCGCGCACCGCCTTGGCGAGATCGCCGAGACCACCAACGTCGAGCAATGGAGATGGGTGCCGACGAAACAAAATCCCGCTGACGACGCGACACGAGCCGATAGCACACGCCGCCTAGACGCCGCCAGCCGGTGGTACTGCGGGCCGGACTTCCTACAACGTCCGGCCTCCGAGTGGCCCCGAGAGACGCCGGCGCCACCGCGAGAAGAAGACACCGAAGCCCAAGTTGCAGCCACACAGAGATGGGAGTCACCATTGCCGGATGTCAGTCGGTTCTCTAAATATAACCGACTGATAGGCACGACCGCCCGCATGCTGCAGTTCGTGGAACGACTACGAACCAAACAACCCACCGAGCTGCAGCAGAAGCACTTTAAGAACGCCGAACATATGTGGCTGCAACAGGCGCAGCGAGAAGACTTCCCGGCCGAGCTACGAGCGCTGTCCCGCGGACAGCCGATCGACAAAGGAAGCAAGCTGTTCAAGCTCGACCCGTACATCGACGAAAAAGATGGCCTGCTGCGGGTGCGCGGGCGTATCGACGCCGCGCCCGCTTACGTCAACCGACGCCCGGCCATCTTAGACGGCCGCAATCCCTTTGTGCGGCTGTGGCTGCAACGAGAGCACGAACGAGCAGCGCACGCGAACCACGAGCGCGTCGTCAACGACGTCCGGCAGCAGTACTGGGTGCTACGCCTGCGGCCCACTGTGCGCGCTATAGCGCACGCCTGCCGGACCTGCGTGGTTCGGCGCACGCAACCCCGCGTCCCGGCGCTGGGAGACTTGCCGCAAGCCCGCGTCGAGCCATGTCAACGCCCCTTCACCTACACAGCGACCGACTACTTTGGTCCTGTGTGGGTCACCATCGGCCGCCGCCGAGAAAAGCGCTGGGTGGCGCTCTTCACGTGCCTGTCAACGCGCGCCGTGCACCTCGAGACAGTCCACACGCTGTCCACTGACTCCGCCATTATGGCCTTGCGGCGGCTGGCCGCGAGGCGCGGATGGCCCGCTCAAATCTGGAGCGACAACGCGACTTGCTTCCGGGCCGCGGACCACGAGCTACGGGCGGCCTACGCGGAATGGCTGCCTGCGCTACGAGACTACGGGCTGTACCGCGGCCTGGACTGGCGCTTCATCACTCCCGGCGCACCTAATCAAGGCGGTGCCTGGGAACGACTGGTGCGGTCTGTTAAGACCGCGCTAACGGCGACGCTGCACACGCGGGCACCCAAGGAAGAGGTGTTCGCCACGCTGCTCGCCGAGGCCGAGCAAACTGTCAACGCTCGGCCACTCACCCACGTGTCCGTCGACCCGGCAGACGATGAGGCGCTGACGCCTAACCACTTCCTGCTGGGCACGCCAACAGCAGCGCCGCTCGTCGGGCCCTGCCGAGAAGCCGACCGACGCGCTTGGCGGGCCAGCCAGGCGCTCGCCGAACTCTTCTGGGCGCGGTGGGTACGCGAGTACCTGCCTACACTCGCGCCCAGGCAGTCATCACCGACGGGGAACGAGCGACGCATCCAGCCAGGCGACTACGTCGTGATAGCCGATCACACGCTGCCGCGCAACGTCTGGCCAAAGGGGATCGTCGTGGCGACGCATCCGGGTCCCGACGGAGAGGTGCGCAACGTCGAAGTCCGCACCAAGGGAGGAGTTTTTCGACGGCCTGCAAGAAAACTAGCTGTCCTCCCCTTGCAACCCGAGCCTACGCGGGAGCTCGGCGGGGGGAGCTCTGTTACGGACAGCTAGGCTAACGTAATAAATATGTATAAATAAATAAACGATTAAATATACTTGTAAACGGTTAGGCGAAATTAGTATTAAGATAAATAAATAATATATTCCCTATCTTTCTAAATGCCCAAAAAAGCGGCAATTCTATGTGTATAACACTTATTTTATCCTAGAAAACATTTATTGTAAGAGAGCTCCCAAAAATATAACTAAGTAAAATAGTTAAAAGACCACGGAGTCTTAAAAGTAAACAAGGATGACTCATCCCAGTAACTTTCCACTCACAGTCTAAGACAAAGGAGTCATGTTGTTTACATTGGATGTAAAAATTAAGGATAAAAATTAGAAAATCCTGAAACTTTGTAGTAATGTTCCTCATGAACATATGAGTAAATTCTCTTAATATTATACCGGCCGCAACCTGCTGCGAGCACGGCAAATATAAAAATAACACGGCACGCTGCGCGCGCCGCGATAAGAGGGAACGGGCAGGTGTATATCTCGACCCGTGTGAGCGAGACGGCCTCTGAGTCGGAACAAAGAAATTGCATTAATTTTATGCGATTATGATTAAATGGGAGCTCTCACATGAAAATAACATATGTGATTATGTTCTATGAACAAACTTTTATGATAACTATAAGTTAGATTTAAGATGAAAATTGTCATTTACCTAAAAATCAGTATAATATCACAGAGCGGGCGTCCCTCTGAAAATGTAAACAAACCCTAAGCAAATCATATAAAAGGACGCCCGTTTCCGCCATTATTTAGTACCACCTCAGTCTGCGTAGAGTTACGACTCCGTAGTTAGCAGTGTGTTCATTCCTTAGTCTACGTAGAGTATCACTCCGTAGTCAGCGTTGATCATCGATCCGCCACAGTTCATCACTTGTCTTGTTAACACTCTCAGTTCTTGTTCTCCGTAATTACCATCTTTCTGTATTCGAGTAGCGTAGTACCATCGGTCCGCGAATTAGTTTTATTAGTGTCAGCGTAGTTTCATCGGTCCGCGATCAGTGTTAAATTCATTTAGACAGAGACTATATTAGTTAAGAGTAATTTAAGTGCTTTTCCGATCCGTTGTTGTGTTAAATTGTTAATTTCTTGTGTAAATATATTTCGTTGATTTTACTTTGCGTTTACGTTTCGTCCGTTTTAGTTTCCCTATATCTCAACCTACAGTCCGCTTAGCTCCATACTCATCCCTGAGTTTCGGAGCGTCCATGTGACCGATAGCCGACGGACGCGGTTATCGTTTTCAATAACCACATTATTACACTTTCGAATATATCCCAATTTATGATTAAAAAATCTATTCGGAAAAGTTCCTCATTCTTAAAGTGCTAATATGGAAATTGCACTATTTTCCCGCAAGGTGACATCATTTGAAAGAAGAATCTTAGATGAGGCTGCGTTTACCTTTTTTTAATATTTTCAAAACTAGTCCCTATAACCTGACGCTCCTAAACTTTTTAACCTGGTGATCCACTGCTAGGCAAATGCCTCCCGTCTTTTCCGCCTTCAATTTCTAATATTCTTATACTCCCGTTAGCAGTTAGGTAAGTATAAACGTCCAAATCGTCCCGCCATCGCCACCTCCTTTTTATCAATCCTGGTTAAAATGATATATTTATAATTAAACATATAATTCGGATCATGATATCGGCTATAATTGGCTTAACACGTTCGCTGCGATATAAGGTTAAAAGACCCGATGCATGTGCTCCCACTCTGTGCGGAGGTGAGAAACGGTGAATTTCCTCTGGTGCGGCGGCTGTACTATGAGTATTTAGTGTCAGTGCATCTGGAAAGGTACCTAGTCACGACATCTAGTTACCGAGTTACATGAGTTTTTGTGGAAGCTGGTGAAAAAGTGCCAAAATGGGTTTGTGTTATAATTGGGTTATTTACATCCTAAGGAACACGTGTGTGCAAGAATATCAGTAAAATTATGTTTTTTTAGTATATTTCTCCGACTATAAAGTTTAGTAGTCGGGGTACCTTGTCACGCCATGTCTTAAAAGCCTTTAAATTTTGAATAATTTTGTCAATATTTCCATCGCGGGTAGTCAACTACCTCTTTCTAAGATAAGGTTTAGGATCGGTCTATAGCAAAATAATTTTTTGAACAAAAAAAAATACTTAATGTTTTTTATATGAAAACATTCAACTTGCATGACTCTTGTATGAAATACCTATTTATTTTAATTTAATACGTTTGCCATTACTTAGATCAGAGGCTGGAAAGGTGCTGAAGGTGAAGGTGCCGAGGGGCCGGGGGATGGGGCGGGGAAGGGGAATGTTTGACGTATATAATTAGTAATATTGATTGAAAGACTGATAAATCATAAATAAGGTGCAGTTATGTACACAATTGAGTTATTTTTTCTAGTTACTCCATTTATGTAAGATAATGACTTAGCGTGACAAGGTACCCAGTTTAGTAAAATGCTAAACTTGATGTCTTACACGACTAAAACAGAAGTTTTTATAAATAAGAATACATTGATTTCCGCTATAATTATCCTAAATAACATTTTGTTACAGATATTTCTTGCATTATAGGTACTAAAATAGTGATCTTCGAGTTTAAGTTACTAAAGTCTAGTAAATGTCGTGACAAGGTACCCTAGTTACGTTTCGACCGAGTCACTAAACTTTATTGCTAAAAAAAACTGCTTTAACACCATTTCTATTATACCATTGTGGTACACCACGCTAAATACCATTTGATCTTGTGATATAGCATGAATATACAAATTATTTTGTTGGTTTTTAATATTATAAGTGATCTTTTTTGTAACTGTTAAAAATGCGGTAATTATTAAATTTCTTTATGATTATGGAGTTTTCTTTCATTCAATTGTCCCAAAATGCCATAGAATATGTAACTATGATGAGAAACTAACAGTTTTAATCTCGTTATTTTATGAATTGGGTATAACTAACACTTTCGTGTTTCTTCCACCCTGGCATGTTCAACCTAAGAAATCAGAATAATTAACATGTATTTTTAGACAATTCACCTTTATTATAATTCTTTAACATTCAAAGATTATGATTATACCCTTCACTATGTAACTTCGAAGTAGAAGTGTGTTTTTTGCCACTATAAACTTTAAATGCAATTTTCTCAACTTGTGCATTTCGGAAGTCGACAATTCAAATATTTATATAAAAATAGTGGTTCCACCTACAGTCATTATTCTTTTTTGTATTGATAGCAAATTTAATCTTCTTTTTGGAACTATGCATAACTCAATACCTGAAACAAGGTACCTTTCCAGATGCACTGACACATTTCTGCATGTACAAAAGAGACAAGTATAGGTTTGAGTTTAGGACCTTAAGGACAATTCAATAAAGCATTAAGATTGTGCTAAGGTTTTTCGGCCCGATAACGCACTGGCTGATATATTTTTCGATTCCTTGCGGGTACCGGGTCGAAAGGCCCATCATAGATTACAAGGTCTTTCCGCCCCCTCCCGCACTGTTGTAGATGATTGCATTGTTTACTTCCGATTAGTGTTGTGACTGTGACGTTATTATCGCGAATGGACGTATATTACGATAGTACATAATTCAATATCTCCTAGTGTCTGTGTACGTTTTGATGTGGCTTAAAGCCGTTAACCCTTAACTACCTACCTGCTTCTTTAGTCACACAAACACCTACCTCCCGTCCCCAGGGCGGATACATAATGTCGGCCTTAAATATTAAATTTTATAGATCAGATGGGAATTTAAAAATAATAATGGCAATATAGACATATTAACATATTTATTAAGCTATTAATCATTCTGGAAACATTAACAAAACATTTTTTTGCTGTAAACATATGGCAACAGTCCTTATTTCTACTAAAGGAACTATATATCCTTTGGAAGGTGAGATCAACAAAAATGTTGACTTTATATACAGATCTAAGTAATTATTTCTAATTATTCAATAATTAACAATGCTAAATCAATAAATTTCGTTAAAATAAAGGTAATATTTTTATAAAATTGCAGACCACTAATTTATTAGATTTTTTTGCGGCAGTGAATATAAGTTTGTTTGCACATTCTAGGCAAATCGTTTTTTTGCATTAGAAACATACGTACTGGTTCCCGTTTTTTCTTCGGGTCACAAGTAGAACAGGTTTTCCGTACTTCCAATCACTACTAAACTGACTAAGCGGTCGGCTAAGTAAAGAAAAAAAGTAAGCATTAGTCACGTAACCACCTACCACCCGTCTCCGAGACCCTTAAGAAAAAATACGTATCCACCTACCACCCGTCTCAGAGACGGTCAGAGACAGTAATATCCTCACCAAAATTAAATGCGTACACGACCGACCTTGTCGATCGACAACGCGGCACTGAGGCAGGAGGGGAGAAGGAACATGGACACAAACGTTTGTAGGATACTCGCACATATGTATGTAAACAATTTTAGGTTTGAAAGAGTCTGTGAGACGGAAGGTAGGTGGTTAAGGGTTAATAATGTATCGACCAAATAAATGATGTAAGCGATGTTAAAGCTGCGTGGGGCACTCACCAGCCGAGAAACAAATAAAAATGTAAAAAATAACCTTTCTGTGTGGAATGTAAGAAACGATTAATGCTTGTTATATTTCTATAAGGCCCATTTCTATTTCTTATTAAACGATATTATAAATAATATGTCGATAAGTTGTTGCCCATCACTAATAACTCTCTATTTTTTCCCGTTATTCAGTGCGGTTTCGGGTTGTAAGACCTTACACCTTTACATATTTATTCCTCTTAAGTAAATAGCAGGAACCCGGGGCGAGGCAAACACTAAGATAACCGACTCGTTTACTAATGATATTGATAGGTAGTTATGGAACATTTTAAGTTTTCGCATAGTTACAGTCTTTAATATCCGTCAATACCTTACTAGGCCTATGAGCCCTACAACGCACTGCTGGATAGTTTAAGTAACAGGCCAATCGGCCTTTTAACGCACCATACGAAAAAACGTCAGTTTCGGTCCCGCAGCGAACCTGTTAACACACTATCAACTCAAATTCGTATAATGATATCCCAAATTAATAAAACCTTGTGGTTTTTCCGTAAAATTCTAAATGGCTGGAACGGATACGGTCTGAACCACGGGAGAAAGAATGGTCGGAACTGAATAAATAATCATTTTCATAATTAGCTGATTATTTGAGGATATTAATGTACGACTATACAGGGTGTCCCTAAAACCAACGCCAAAATGAAGAGGGGTGATAGAACAGCTCATAAGCAACCATATTAAGTCAATTTGACCTTAATAAAAAGTTCATGGTTTTCGAGATATTTGCATTTTTTTTAAACTCGTGACTTTTGATGCCCTGCGTCAGTATGTCGATTGCCACCACTGCAAATTTAGGAGTTTGTAAATCAGTTTTTTGCAGGATGTTACTAAAAACATATCCTATCGAATGTAATTTAAATTTATTACATATCATGATGCTTTGTCGGTAAAAATAATAAAAAAAACGAATTATAGCAATTTATAAAATTTAGCCTGCGGTTTTGATCGAGTTTCATTTAAAAAAAATATTGTAAACTAACATGGCACACAACATAAAAAGATAGTAAATTTATTGTAGTTTACAAAAAGGTACAGTATTTTCTAATTTACACAGCAGTTTACGAGATATTGATATTTTACACCAAAAGGAGCTCATACTGCAGTTATTACATAGTATGGAACCAGAGCCCCTATTAGGCTCAGACTTTGAATTTCGAACTAAAAATAGAATCAAAGAATACATAATTTCAAATTGGAACACAATTCGAAATTCGAATTCAAGTCGGCTTTCTGATTAAAGAGTACCTATTTTAGTAATTTTAGTACACTTCGTCAATTCGTTTGATGTGCTTTATTTAGTTTGGGTTCTTATTTTCTTAAATAGACTTGCTTTACCAATAGAACTCGTGTTGGCCTTGTGATTTGGATTTTTGGTACAATTTAACTTTGCTTTGTGCATCTTGGACTCGAGTTCTGCCTATTGATTTTAACTTCGATTTACTTTGGCTCTGTTAAGATTAATTGTAGTGCGTTTGTTACAAATATGCCAGAGAATTATACTCCTCAAGAATAATATGCCAACATGCATTTTGTCTATGGGGAATGTCAAGGTAACTCTTGTGCTGCAGCTAGACTCTATCGAGAAAGATATCCAAATGTAAGGCATCCGGACCATCGAGTATTTCGAAATGTTCATCTCGCATACTCACAAGGCGTTTTGCCTGGCAATCGTGGCGGATTAGGAAGACCTAGAGGAGATTACGATGAAGATGTTTTACAAGAGATTCAAAACGACCCATCGACTTCGACACGGAACATTGAACGTAATTTAGGGATATCAAAATCTGTTGCCAATAGAATATTACGTCGTTATGGATTTCATCCATACAACATACAACGTGTTCAAGCGTTGCTGCCCCGTGATTACCCACTTCGAGTTCAGTTTTGCCAGAAAATGCTGCAAAAACACAGAGAGGATCCCAATTTCATAAATATGGTTTTATGGTCTGATGAAAGCACTTTTAAGAGAGATGGATTTATGAACATGCACAATTTACACAGTTATGCATTAGAAAATCCTCATTTAATGAAGGAAGATCGGTCGCAGTACTAATTTAAAGTGAACCTCTGGACTGGAATATTAGATGGGAAAATAATTGGCACATTTGAATTACCAGAAACGCTGAATGGTCCAAGTTATCTGCATTTCTTAGAGAATGAGTTGCCAAATCTTCTCGACGACGTACCTTTAGCTACGCGGAGGTCAATGTGGCTGCAGAATGATGGCTGTCCAGAACATTATGCACGCGAAGTGCGACTACATTTAAACCAAACTTATCCACAGAGATGGATCGGCCGTCTGGGTCCCATTTTGTGGCCTCCTCGATCTCCAGACCTAAATCCTCTGGATTTCTATTACTGGGGTTATATTAAAGAAAAAGTTTACAATGAACCGATTAACAGTATAGCGGAGCTGAGACAACGCATTTACGCAGAGGCCCAAAACGACGTAACAAGAAGTGCACGTCACATCAGTCGAGCATTTTTAAGGAGATGCCGGGCTTGTATTCAAGTCAATGGCGGACAATTTGAACATTTAATTTAGTTACGTAAAACAGGTTTCGTTTTTTTTAATGTTTTTAGTTTTTTATTCACTTAACAGATAAAAATGGTAACCATTATTATTTTTGCATTATCTCATAAACCGCTAAATAATTAAGTCACTTCAATACCATCTTAAAAACAACTCTAAATTTGCTATCTTTTTACGTTATTTGCCAGGTTCGCTATGAACATTTCAATTTTTTTTATTCTAAAATTGAATTGTGTTCCTATTCTAATTCTAAATAAAATATTCTTTAAATCGATTTTTTGTTCAAAATTCAAACTCTGAGCCTAGTAGGGGCTCTGGTACCATACTATGGAATAACTGCAGTATGAGCTCCTTTTGGTGTAAAATATCAATATCTCGTAAACTGCTGTGTAAATTAGAAAATACTGTACCTTTTCGAAAACTACAATAAATTTACTATCTTTTTATGTTGTGTGCCATGTTAGTTTACAATATTTTTTTTAAATGAAACTCGATCAAAACCGCAGGCTAAATTTTATAAATTGCTATAATTCGTTTTTTTTTTATTATTTTTACCGACAAAGCATCATGATATGTAATAAATTTAAATTACATTCGATAGGATATGTTTTTAGTAACATCCTGCAAAAAACTGATTTACAAACTCCTAAATTTGCAGTGGTGGCAATCGACATACTGACGCAGGGCATCAAAAGTCACGAGTTTAAAAAAAATGCAAATATCTCGAAAACCATGAACTTTTTATTAAGGTCAAATTGACTTAATATGGTTGCTTATGAGCTGTTCTATCACCCCTCTTCATTTTGGCGTTGGTTTTAGGGACACCCTGTATGTACAAGGAAAACATAATATTCTCAATTAAATATGCATATTCAATACGCTCTAAATTAATTCAGATATTTACGGTGCTTGATAGCATGTGTGTACGTCATAAATATACTCGTTCATTCAGGAAAAATATACAAGCAATATCTAAAACTTTACATCTTAGAGTTCTGTGGGGCAAGTGTACCTACGCAACCTACTCGTAAATGTGCGCAAACCCATTTATTTCGGACTGAAATGTATAGATTTGCGGACACCTATGCGTACACACTTGCCCCACATGACCATAATGCGTGTTCTAGTACACGGACGCGACTCGCGAACCTTTCTGCCCCAGTGTTCATCGGTTCTACGAGCGATATGTGGTAGTAGTAGTCTAGTCATAATCTTTACGTCAGCCTAGGCCGTAAGTGCAACTTACTGCCCGCTACGCGGGGAGAAAATTTCGCTTCCTGGTCAAGGCAAGATGTAAAACTTTAGACAAACCACGTGCGGTAATTAGTAAAGCCCTATATCCCATATTTATGGCCCTCACCTTCGGTTCGGGCCACAAACACCTCCAATCTGGGAGATTCGCTAATTCACCGCCTGCATGAAATGAATACAAGGTAACTACAGCCGGTCTTATCGCTGGAGAGCGATATTTAGTTTTGCAATTCTGCCATTCTACGGTAAAAGGCCGTATCTTACTATGAAATCCGTGTAAAGATACGACCTTTTACCGTATCACGGCAGAATTCTTCAGGCTATGTCTGTACTCCGTATAAGGGTTTCGTACTAAATACTTATCCCATCTTAACTGGCCGAGTTAGGTTATGTATGGAGTATGTATGGCGCGGATACAAATGAGGTGCAAAGTAAACGCAACCGATCACGTTTGTTGTAAGGGAGCCCCCTTAAATATTTATCTTTTTTTTTTGTATTTGTTGTTATAACGACAACAGAAATGCATCATCTGTGGAAATGTCAACTGTCTAACTATCACGGTTCATGAGATACAGTCTGGTGACAGACGGACGGACAGCGTCTTAAAGTCGTAAAGTCTTTGGGTCCCGTTTTTTACCCTTTGGGTACGGAACCCTAAAAATATATATTATTTTGATATCACATGCTGTATACGGATGTCTGTCAACACGTATGTTAATTACAAGTAATAACTTACACAACGATATACTAATCTTGTACAATTTGACTTTGGATTTGACTTTATAGACCGAGACGCGACCGTTGTTTGCTCCACCTGATTAACCCTTTTCTTGGCAAAAAAATAAAGTTTTATTTCTATGAATACAGCTAAATAATTTGATAAATTATGATTTTTGGGGATAGAAAAAAAATGTGAAAAAAATATTTCTATTTGTTTTTTGGAAATATCATATGTATCTTACAGGATGCATTGCTAAGAACATGGTACATTTTGAATTCAATTTAACGTATCCCTAAAGATACCTTGTCTAGTTTAGGTAATAAAACAAATAAAAAATAATCGAACTTTTTATTTATACAAATTACTCACAGCACTCATTATTTTGGCCTTAGGTTACTTTTTGGTGTGAAATGATACAAAAAAATTACGTTTAGGTGTCAGGCAGAACTTCAGCTTGCACTTGGAACAGTGAATGGTAGTTTGTTCTTTGATGCAAAGCTTGCAGATCCCTTTTGTGCCAAAAATGGGGAAGTGGCCATGCTGGTCAAGCCTGACATCTGTTGTGAGCCTGGGAACCACTGGAGCTTTTATAGTTTTCGACGTAGAGGGGCCCGCAACAACGTTTGTGGATGTTGATACTTGCCGATCGCATTTCAACAAACCTTGTACAATGCAATAACGAATTTTTTTTAGGGATAATGTGCCGGAATTTTCTTCAGCATTTTTCCTGCGGTATAAAATCCAGCTGTTGATCAAGCACATATCCAGTATTTGAGAAACCAAAGACAAATACCAGCGGTGGCCTTTGAATCCAGTTCTGTTAAGTGCGATTAACATATCGGCAAGATCAACGCCGCCCATACGTGCATTGTACTGTTTTATGTTTTCAGGACATGGCAGTGAAGTTTTTCGTTTTAGGATTTTTGTCATAACGTAGTATTGTACCCAATGGATGGGCATCAGTGAAACTACTGGCAGTAGTCACACATTCATTGTCAAGCCACTTGACAATGCACACCTTGTTAGAGTTGCAAACTACTTGAGTGTGAACCTCTACTCTTTTTTACCTCTACTCTAAACTATTACCGACCGTGGATTTTCGTTGAAATGTTCGTTCTGGGTAAGCATTTTGGCTAGGAGTTAGTGGCGATGGTATTGGTGCAGCTGGAGTAAGGGTGATGGTACTGGTGCAGCTGGAGTTAATGGCGAGAATACTAGTGCTAATGGAGTTAGCGGAGAAGCTAGCGCGGGCGTAAAAGCGAGATTGGTTTCTTGAAATTCATCCAAATCATCGTTATCTGACAAAATGTGCAAATTTTCGAATGAAGAAGGCAATGAAGGAGCTGAAGAACTGCCATCATTGTCCTCATGCACATCTAATTTGAAGAAGGTGGTGGAATTTCTGGTTCAGATTCAGATGATTCGTCGATATCAGATTTTACATCTGGTTTTGGTATCAAAGCCAGTATTTTTTTGGCTCTGTAGAATGTGGGTCGTGCACCTTCCTAAAAATAAGTAAAAGCACACACATCAAGCAAAGCAGCCCTCTAATCCATGTATTTCAGTGGTATTTTTTAAACCCCTAACCTAGCAATGTGCATCTTAAGATACGGAACGTTAGTGACCCATAAACTCCATGAACCAGGTAAGGTGTACCACAAGATAAATCAAAATAAGAATAAAAATAACCACGTAGGTAGCAACGTATACCACAGGATACGTAATGCAGAAACGTTAATTCACCACAAACCAGGCAATGTATATTTTGAGATACATTCAAGTTAACGGTTAGTTAGATACAGAAAAAAATAGTAATATATATTTTATTTTACTTCCACTCAACGTACATATTCCTTAATTTATAAAAACAACAAAAAGTTGTAAAATTTCCCATGCTTAAAATATTAAAATCAAGTTTTCTTACCTTTCTGCGCGTGTTCATGTCGGATTCGTTGACAGTCTGTGCTTTGCCGTTTCGGAGGTGTTGCCAACTTAACGCAAACCACAGCTTATTCGTTCGGAGACATGTACACATTTTGAAATTAAGGAAGCGTTCCGTTTTAATGCAGACACTTTTGCAAAAAAAAAAATTTAAGCCGAACGTATCTTGTAGGATACGTTGTCAAGAAAAGGGTTAAGTACGGGCTAGGCTGACATCGTGCATTGAAGTCGGCATAAAGTATTGATAAAAATTGTCTCATAGGGATATAACTTATTACGTTTATATTTCACTTATGTCCATTCCTTTAATATTACATATTATGTCCATTACTTTAAAAAATATTTAATTATCTATATTGTGAAGTATGTATATCTTTTTTGCATTTATTTTAAAATAATATGTTCCATTTTGTTGCAAATCGGTTTTTAAAAATACTGGTTGTAATCATTTAAACAGATATTATTACTATTATATTATAAATACGATACAAAGCACAAACACAATGAAAAAATTGCCACCTTACCGGACTTGATCCGATATCTTTTGCCATGCGGGCCGAGTGCTCTCCCTATTGAGCCTTAAGAGCCCACCCATGCAAAATTCGTCAGATAAATTATCCTAGATCTCAACATCCATAGTGATTAAAAATCTGTCCCTTGGAAATAAGAAACTTAAACAGTTTTTCCTCAATCTTGTCAACGTGAAAACACGATTGGGAATATTTTTCTCGAGGCTTTTGTCTCTCAAACATAACCCTTTTTTTAGATATTTTCGGTTGGATCTTCAAAACCCTTCCTTTTTTAACAATCTTTTTTAGCTTAATAGGTGCACAATTATAAGTTCTCAAAAACTGTAAAACTATTTTCAATATAAAATGCACACGTTTATGACACAACTCGGAAAACATGATTTCCGCGCTTCCGAGCACGCACTTCCATCTCGCTCACGCTTTCGCTCAGTGATAGAGAGAGCTAGCCAACGCGTTGGCACCCTCTTATTATATAAGCTGTATTTGACGTACACGATTAGATTAGAAAGTAAATTGAAAAAGATACTACATGATAATTACTAATTGTAGGTACCTCCTCCGAATTTGTATCTTGCACTCATAATAATTTCGTGTGTCGTACCTACCAACGCAGACATTTACCATCCATCACTAAAATATATACTCTATTTCAACGCTATAGAATCTGCATTGGTATGGCGACTAATTCTTCGTTTGCATATTGCATGTTTGTTAAGTTAAGTAGTTAGTAAGTAAGCATCACTGTGCACAATAATTGTAGTGACAGAACGCGACGCCAACAAACTGTTTCACAGTTTGGCGCACTTTAAACACAGTGTAAAGTATGTGCTAATATTGATGAATAAATAACAAAAAAAAAAAAAAAAAAAAGATAAATTGAGCCAAAAGTATTACGGAAGAAAAACACCATGTTCTTCGTGATTAAAAAAATATATTCCAAATCGGTTCAGTAGTCTTCGAGTAATCAGGAAACATACCCTATGTTTCCTCCCGTCCCGTGTTATTTGACCTCATGTGTATGTGCTAACGCCGTGATAAAGCTGATAAATTCCTGAATAATCCAAATTTTGTTTATATCACAATAAAAACGTCACATTTCAACAAATAGTAAATTCTATTCTAAAAATATATACTTGCAAGTATTATGTATAAACAAATAATTCATAAATAATTCCTAGGGGAGAAAGCCACGTAACTAGAAAAGCATTAAGCATGAACGTGGACGGATATAGAAGAAGACCAAAGAAGAGATGAATGAATTGTGCGAAATGTGATATGAATAAAGGCATTAAGTCCACCTTTTGTACGATAAGTTTTCTTTTGTGCAATAAAGATTAAATAAATAAGACGCAAATAAACGACGAGGATGACGAATAATAGGGAAGAATGGAGGAAGAAAACTTGCTACGCTGACCCCAAATAAATGGGATGAGGGCAAGGGAATGAATGATGAATTCCTAAATTGATGTGATTGGATGGCTCAGTCGAGTGAGCGCCTGCTCAAGCTCATACTCGTCAATGTAGCATTACCGACAGTTGTACCTCGGACTACTTAATGTTGCGTCACCTACCTCTATCGGCAAACGTGGTTGTGTTCCTCTCTTTATAAAACTGAATTTTCACGTAAGTGTATTGTTCAAAGTCAAAGTGGAAACTGGTAAGTTTATTGTGTAATTGTAATCGTAATCGTTTTTGGGTTTTCATGTTACTCGTGAGGCGTGAGTAAGCAAGTTCCGACACGTGATATTGCAACCTTAGAGGGTATTAAATAAACAGTTGTAGCCACATACCTACCAACCAAATTTCACTAAGTAACATATACCTACTTAAACAAAGCTCGTATCTCACCATAATTCTAGAAACTAGATACGAGGTTTTGAAGAGTAGTGACAGATATTTATAGTGAGTTTTGATTGTCACCAGGGGATATATTTATTTATTTATATACACTCACTTACATATACATATACCTACACTCACTCACTCTCATAAATAACGCTAATTTTAAGTATATTATTATTCCACAGATAATATAACATAAGTAAGCTACAAATGTGTGTAAATCCTAAGTTAATTTTAGTGTAAATGTTTTTAACATCAGTGCGGTTATATGGCAAGGAGCACTGCTTAACCTAAAGGTCAAGTCTCACCTATTTAGGAAGTAGTCTCTAATTTTAAGGACCCTCTGTAAAAGATGCTATTGTAAAAAATGTTGTTGTATTGAAATAAACCCCATACAACAAACTTGTTATAGATTATGGTACGGAACCCTTCATGCGTGAGTCGGACTCGCACATGTTTATTAATTATATATAATCTGAAATCAATGTGTTGGAAATCACATAGATAATTGTTTACACAAATAGGAAAAACATATTAAATTTTAATTGACGTCTTATTTTGTACAAAGTTTTTTAGAATGCGCAGGTAAGTAAGTAGACGAAATAAACGCACAAGGGTCGTTCTTCTTTTTTACCTACAATAATTCTTTCCGTTTTTTGGGTTTTTGAACTATCGATAATTGTGGTTTCAGTGTACAATAAAAAAATGCATTTCTTTTTTTATTAGGACTAAATAAGGTTTCCCTTACGGCCAATATTGTTTTTTTTTTAATTATGTTTTTTAAATAGTGTGCCTTTTCAGCGGAGACCACATTTTGGCATACCACTCTGTCACGGCATTCTAAAAAAAAAAAAAAAAAGAATGCTAGTGAGAAAAACTGAAAGATTACATAATATTAATAGAAAGAAAATTGACGATTATTCGAACATTATAAAACCGCAAAATATCAATACTCTAATAAGACGAAGGACAGACTATTGTAGGTAAATAAAAAGAAACGACTCGCGACGCTGATTCAGGTAATGGAAAAAGACATTGATAATGGCGCAATTAATGAGACAAAGTCGTATCTTGCTTCGATGCTTATAGTAACTTGAGACTTTGTTTAAGCAGACTGCCACGGCGCCAGACGATGTATATGGATCTCGTTTCTCATAGCGTAATATTTCAATACTTAATTTGAAATACAATAGCAATGATATGATTTCTCGCCCGCCTTATAGTCGTCTGAGAACACACACTGAGTAGGTTTCATTATGACTTAATTACATCATAACTTTGCTGTTACTGTTACCAAGTCATCTATATAAACATCAAAGCTCTTCTTAAGAAGGAATACCACTAATTTTTTCATACAAATCGAGGTTTCATTCTCGTCTGCTTTCTCCTTCAAGACTTAAGAGGCCTTTTTCCTTTTAAAATTATTTTTTTTTATATTATGACGAATATATTGACAATTTCAACCAACTTTTTGAAGTGAATAATACTTTTCCCCGAGTTCTAGGTAGTAACGTAGCTATTTCATGCTTTTATTGCGTGCAGTCGAAAATAAGTTGAAAAAAATAATTTTCCGCGTGAATTTTGTCAATTTCGAGTAGTTTTTGAAACAATAATTATCAATGAAAAATTCAAACTGTAGGCTTCCAATATATACCAATAAATCCCAATAGCCCTGTTCTAGGTAGTAACATCAATAGTATGTTAAGAAACATGTTTGATCATAGAGAAAAATTACCAAAACAATCAGCATTTCCAAAGGAATAAGGGCTCTTAAGCAATCTTTACGAAATTTTAGGAACTGAATGGGAAGTAGATTTTCTGTGTTGGACCTTTTTACGCTTTTTTTTATCTAGCCTATATGAATGTCCCAATGCTGGGCAAAGGCCTCTCCCTTTGATTTCCACAGGTCCCTGTCTGACGCTGACTCCGACCACCAGTTGGTGAGGAATGCGTCAATGTCATCATGTTTTTGGCCATCTAAAACGGACGCCTAGTACAAAAAATCTATAATAATTTACTCAAAAATCGAAACGGTCAGACACAAACCAACAAACTTCTTTATCTTTCAGTTCTTTAAATTCAGTACAGATTGGTTTAGTTTTGGAGGAGGAAACGAACGAAATGTTAATTTGTATAACCCGGTTACATTAAGTTTGGACCTCATTTGTATGCATGTGCAAAGGAGCAGTCATGTATCCTAAGTTAAATTCTAAATGTTTATGTTGAAGCAAATAAAAAGCCAAAACGGATCACGCTATTAAGATTTTTCCTGAAATCATGACCCCTCCATAGAAAACTGATTTTCAATACTAGTCTAGAATTTTATGATATTAGTATAGATAAATGACCAAGGCACTATGAACATGAGGCGTAATGACTAATGAAACCTACACTACACATGCCGAGTGTCATAGGATAGGACGACCTAGGACCTAATTCGAGAATGCCGTTTGAGAGATCGCAAAACGTCAAAACTTTATTAGATAACAGTGATATCGCCTTTGAAGTGTCATTAAAATGCGATGAGCTTCAAGTGACATATCTCATCTCAATGTTGGAAAAACATATAAAGGCGATAATAATTGTCAAAAATGCTATTCATGCATATGAATCTCTGTTTTGAACGGAACGTAACTGACTAATTTCAGGCACTACACGGTCAAGTTAAAGTATGCGCCTGTTATTTATGCCGTCACATACAAAGGAAACGAAAATTAAGTGCGACTGGATTGACGAAGTTGCGATGTTCTAGGGTGTTCAATTCAAAAGTGACGGATGGCGATGAAATGGAGAGATCTCCATCATCTCTCTAAAATTGGTCGAATTACCCACCTAGTCTGAACCAATAAATAATATGCAGATACGAAAAATATCAGATTCATAAGGCGCCATATGATGCATATATACACTTCCGATATTTTAATATTCAAAAAGGTTTATGTTTTCCTGATCGAGTATAGTGCGCCGATTTATGAAATTGTGACATTTTGTCCGTAGTATCGCAGATATACGAGGTACGCGGATAGGTATATCAAAATGTGCGTCTGCTAAAGGGCTTCAAAGTGCAATTTGAATTCTCAAAATCAGTTGGTAACCTATTGAGATTTTTTAAAATTTTACGAAAATTAAAAAAAAAATTGGATTGAGAATTTCCTAATAAAAAAATAATCTTGTGATTGAATTAGGCTACAGTTTGAGCCATCTCAGGTCCTTACGCGCGAGGTCAGAAAACAAACTGAAAAATTTGAACATGACGTAATGTGCTTTATTTCTAAATTACATTTTCAATGCCTTTGGATAGTTGCGTAATGTGAGATCTGTAGATCTTTCTTGTATTATCTTCTAAATCAGATTCATTATCAATCAATTTGAAAAGCCAGATACTAGGTAAAACTTTAATATTAAAACTCTGAACAAATTCATTCTGTAGCTGTCCACAAAAGTGGCCGCTTACGTTTTTAGGCAGTTTTATGGGACGACTACAGAAAGACAAATTTACTTAAGTGATTTATAGAATACTAGTTGTGCCCCGCGGTGTTACCCGCTCATCCCACGGGAACACTAAATTTATTCGGGATGAAAAGTATCCTATGTCCTTTCCCGGGTCTCAAACTATCTCCATACCAAATTTCATCTAAGTCGGTTCAGCGGTTTAAGCGTGAGTGAAGAGGTAACAGACAGACAGACACACTTTCGCATTTATAATATTAGTATGGATTTAAAGTGTTTACATAACTATGAGACGCGACTCTGTCGCGCGACAAACACTACCTGTCACTTTCCGAGGTGAGGCATCATCATCAGCCCTATGTCCAGCAGTGGACGACTTTGGGCTGATGATGATGCCTCACCTCGGCCTTCCTAATTCGCGTCGCCATACCCGGTCCTTCGCCTTCCGCATCCATCCGCTTCCCGCGACTCTCTTCAGGTCATCGGTCCACCGAGGGGCCGTGCCACAGGGCGAGTTATTCGCGGTCTCCACTCCAGAACTCGTCTGCCACATCGGCCCCGCTCACTGCCACGTCAACTCGCTTATATTTAGTGCCATGTCGGTTACCTTAGTTTTGACTCTGCCCGCTTAGCACAACTATGCTTCGCGACTCTTATCGCGCGACATAGTGCTACCCGTCACTCTCTCACATTACTGCACACAAAAGGGACGGGTAAAAATCTCGCGCGAGAAATAGTCGCGGATGACAGTTATGCTAGATGCTGATTCCAGATTTTATCTATCAGAGAAACACCGAGCATAGCCATAGCTCGCTGAGTGACTTGGAATTTGTGGACGCCATTTTGCCAATGTCCTAGACCCACCTAGAACACCATGACGCAATGTATTTGTTTTAATAATTCGGACCATTATAATGTCATAAAATATGAATAAATTGAAAACACCTTTTAGTAAAAATTTATACGAAAAGGCGTCTGTCAATTATTATTAATATTATAATTCGCAAGTAAAATAATGAAACTCGATTGCATAATATTTACTAGGTAATCCAACATCCTTCTATATTAAGTTAAAAAGGGCGTTACTGACTTACGTTAATAACATGTTATAGTTATTTCATAAATTAAAATAGGCAACGCGAGCTATAAGACACGGTCGACCTTGTTCGGGGTGTCGTGTCCCGGCTAATATATCACTTTTATACAAATTCTTCTGTAAATCTAAACTTGCCTCGTGTTTGTCAACAAAATCGTAATTTGACTATTGCGTAATGCACTCGAATAACTCACGTTATGTAATAGAATGGGGTTAATGACAATAAAATTGTCTATAAGCCTTTTAAGATAGGTACTGGTTGTTATGTAAGTTATGTTCTTTGGATTTAATTTGTGTGTCGGGCTGCCCCGTACAATATTGTCAGTTATTTTTTTTAAGGGTTTCGTACCCAAAGGGTAAAAAACGGGACTCTATTACTAAGTCTCTGCTGTCCGTTCGTCTGTCTGTCTGTCCGTCTGTCACCAGGCCGTATCTGAACCGTGATAGACAGTTGAAATTTTCACAGATGATGTATTTCTCTTGCCGCTTTAACAAAAAGTACAAAAAAAATAGAATAAAATAAATATTTAAGAGGCCTAAATACCTTTTAAAATTTATTTCTTTCATGTTATGACAAATGTATTGATAATTTTAACCGACTTTTTGAAGTGAATAATACTTTTCCCCGAGTTCTAGGTAGTAACGTACCTATTTCATAGTTTCATTGCGGGCAGTCGGGCATAAGTTGAAAAAAAACTAATTTTCCACGTGTATTTTGTCAATTTCGAGTAGTTTTTGAAACAAAAAGTATCAATAAAAAATTCAAACTGTGGGTTCCAAATATATAGGTACCAAAAAATCCCAATAGCCCTGTTCTAGGTAGAAACATCGATAATAATTATGTTAAGAAACATGTTTTATCACAGAGAAAAATGTCTAAAACAATCAGCATTTTAAAAGGAATAAGGTCTCAGGCCAATTACCTAATTGTTTTCTTTACGAACATAGCATGTTGTATTGTTATAAAGTATATAAGTGTTATAATTTCACATTCTCAAGTTCGGGCTGCCGGAATAGTCGCAAATATTTTGAAAGCATAACAATATATTACATTTCTACGACTTACTAGTAAAAGATTTTTCTTTGAGGTTTTCAAGGGTCAAAAGAACATTTTCAATAGTGTGACGTCCGATTGAAGGGTTTACAAAAACAACACAAGTCAATTATTATACTGGTTGACTCTTGTTGAGGATCGTTTTGGTTGACTGTAGGTATCAACCAGTTTAAGAGGTATTTGAGAACAGTTTTTTCTATTGAAATCGAATTTGTTGATTACGATCACGTACTTGGAGTACTAGTGAATAATGACGTGAAAGTAATGTAAGTAATTAGAGTGTTTCTTTTAAATTTAGCTTATATTTTAGCCGACTGTGTGATGCCTTTCGATTGTAAAAATCTGAGTGTATAAAAATCCTCCTCTACTAATGTGTTATAAACTAACACATTAGTAGAGGATCCCGATATAGAACGACCTTCACCGAGATGTTTATTTGATGAAATGTATTTTATATTTAATTTAATATGTCAATAAATATATTGCATATGGGTTGCCTAACAAATTTTAGTACATGTTAAATAAAACAGCAATAATAATATCAAAAATAGTTTTAATGGTCTTTAAAAACAAGTCAATACCCGCCAATTCCATTGGCGGATATTTCCACTTTCAATTCTTTGGCATAATCATATGACAGCGTTCTGACTTTTGAGCTCGCAATGCATTTTCGAAAATTTTCAATATATTCGATCAATTGTGACTCTATTTCGTTAGAAAACTCTTTTTTCGTATAATTTCGCACTATTTTTGCTTAATTTCTGAAATAAAAAGAAACATATTAATAGGGGGTATATGAATGTGCCCCAGGTGTCGGCGTACGAACCTGCCCCGAAGGTCAAAAATAAAATATAGGTAACTACACAAAATTCATGAAGAGAAATATACAAAATATGTACTTTATCATGGAAATGATAGTATTTACTTACCGTTGATCAACAAATATAACTTGGATTTCTTCAAGTCGAGAGTGAATAGGCATCTTCTAGCCAAGCATGCTCCATCTTAGGCCTTATTGTCACTTAACATCAGGTGCAATCGAGGTTAAATGCATGGCTATTTTAAATAAAAAAAAAAAAGTTTTCAGGTTTACCGCTCCACTGATACATCCGAGAACATCGACGAAAAATTTACTTAAAGGGTGCGAAAACAAATAACGCCCTCTCGTGTCGCTCTCGGTAACCGCACTGACAGCTAACTTCGTGGTCCACCGGTCGCCGTCAGCGCCTACCCACACACACAAACCCGTAATAAATATATTGTCCTGATAAGCTGTAATAGTGACTGTATGAAGCTGCCCCGTGTACGAATGGTGCCAATCTTCCTCTATGTATAGTGACATCAACTTTTCTGTATTGAAGGGTCTTGCCACAATTTTCACACACGGACCACTTGAACACAGAAACAATATAATAGTTCCTAATTTCGCCGTTTCACAGATAAGTTTGGTCGCACATAGCCCGAGTATCAGACCTTGCTTTCAACCCCCGATGAAAAAAGAGTGTATTCTGTGTGTCTGTCTGTAGCATCATAGCTCCAAAACGGATGGACTAATTAGAGTGCGGTTTTTTTTTATAATCAAAAGATTTGTCCGTCGAGGTGGTTCTTAACTATGTTTGATTGTAGTTTCCAAGATATTCAGCTTTAATTGGAACATGTGACATGATCTTAGAGTAAGAAATATTGAAGCTGAGAATTTCATATTTGTCAGTTATGTTCAGTTCAGCATTTTCTATATGACTCATTGATTGAGGGTCTCACGATGACCAGCTACTTGTATTACTTGCATCATGCATTGGATACTTAAGTTTATAAGGAACAGTCTATCAATAAACTGAATCGTATCAATTTAAAAAAAAATATTCTATTTTTGAATGTACTTCTTTATTTTTTGCCTCATTAACGTCTGTTATGTAAACATGGAACACTTGCCTTACCGGTTATTCATGAGATCGCAATTTCAATACTTACCCGCCATATTTGACTAAATTTGACGTCATAGCTGCCGTCTCTTTTGTTCCGGCACGTCAAAACTCCAGATATACAAATATTTTGTCTGCGTTTGAGTCACAGCCAGACAGGAAATATGTCGATCATATCATGTTCATATGTCTGTCCAGCCGTTTCGCGATGAGACGGCAAAGATGTTTGCACCAAGACTGGCGGTTTACGGCTAAGGGCCAAAACACAATTACAAGACACGACATCGCATCGTCGTACGACGCGACGTCGTGTCGTGGAAATGCATAAATCCAAAATGAGCCGCGATGAAATCATGTGATCATATTGGGCCTACTTTTGACCCGCCCCTCCCCCTTGGTGACATTTGGTGATTATAACGTATTATTCAAGATGACGTGTATTTTTCGCACTTATTATATTTTTTTTATAGTACTAATTCAGCAATAACTTGTTTTTTTTAGGGTTCCGTACCCAAAGGGTAAAAGCGGGACCCTATTACTGAGACTTCGCTGTCCGTCCGTCCGTCCGTCCGTCCGTCCGTCTGTCACCAGGCTGTATCTCAAGAACGGTGATAGCTAGACAGTTGAAATTTTCACAGAGGATGTATTTCTATTGCCGCTATAACAACAAATACTAAAAATAAAATAAAATAAATATTTAAGGGGGGCTCCCATACATCAAACGGGATTGGCTGCGTTAACTTTGCACCTCATTTGTATGGAGCGCTATACATACCAGGTGCAAACTTAACTTGGTTAAGTTAAGTTTAACGAATGAGTTCTTAAGGATGGAAAGTGTTTGTACGGAACCCTCGGTGCGCGAGTCCAACTAGCACTTGACCGGTTTTTTTTTATTTATTGAGTAATTTCGTTATCTTTTGACTTTCCGCCTGTGTAAATAAATTACACGTGATCTGTTCTCGGACACCCCCCTCGCCCATCGTGATCATTCGTGATATTTTCCAGACCCCCACCCCCCATAAACGATCACATGATTTCTGGACGAGCCCTAGCCTAACCTTACCCAATCTATAGGTAGGTTGATATTTACAAGATATAATTATCTGAAAAGATTATGTTCCGAATGAAGCATTCGGTGTCAGTAGTGTTTATAAAAAAAGAGGATCCAAGTAAGACGTTTTTTCTTTTTTTTTATGTCATAGGGGGCAAACGAGCAAACGTATCGCCTGATGGTATCGTGATTTATAAACAAGACCACACAAGCAAAGGAATTTAAATCCTCCTTAATATTACCAATAATTAATACTTTTCGACACCGGTTATTCATGAGATTATAATTTTATGGGATCATTCGTTTGCTAGGTGACGACCAGAAAAGCCCACTGTGAATATTTCCCATGTCACATAATTGTACACACTTGAATTCTCGCAAATAAATGACTTTCATTCATTCATTCATTCATTCATTCATTCATTCATTCATGCAAACTTGGGATATAGGTATGTTCCAACAGAATTTTAAGCAGAATACTTTAAAATAAATTTGTGAAACATGTTAATGTCTCATTATTTTTAATGTAGGTACACCACATTTTTTTATATTGTACCATTCATACAAAGATCAAAGCACAAAGAAAATAAACAACGCAAAGATCGACACACAATGCGTAAGGAAAAATTTAAAAGGTGAAAGGTTAACAAGTTGGACCGGTAATCCAGAGGTACCGGGTTCGATTCCCGCCAGGGCCCTATTTCACCAAGTTGACAGGTGCGACAATTGACAAGAAAATGTGACAATGTAGTTCGTGAAACAGGCATTGTCCAAATAAGATGACAATTGTAAATATGTCAGGACAATTGTACCATTTCTATACAAAATAATTTTCAAAATTGTCATTTGTCACCTGTCACTTGACAATTGTCAGCGACATATGTCGAATTGTCAGCCGACATATGTCGCTGACAGTTGTCAACTTGGTGAAATAGGGGCAGGTTACGCATTTCAATTTTTCTTTACTCTTGGATCTTTGTATTAATGGTAGAATATTAAAATGTCACAACAAATGACAAATCCTCAGTAATGGAAAACGCCCGGCAACCAGTATTTGGTTATTTTAGTCGATTCACGGCCAAGGTTATTTTTCGAATCGAATAATCGTTATTCGTTAAATATGTATGTTGTCTCATATCGGAATACATTCGAGTGTAGTTTGGTAGCTTCTAACAAGCGGCACTATAATTGTCATACAGTACGTTTATTTGTATTATACAGTTTAGATGAGTAATTAAATTAATGTTTGTATATAATGAGATGTCTCACCTAGGGTTGCCAACAAACAATACGACGATTTGCGGTACATTTGCTATAAATTTCTGGAGTCGGGACGTAGTCATAAAATGCGAGACTCCTTCACACGGACTTAATGGGTAAAATTATATTGGGAAGAAAAAGGAAGGAAGGGCGCAGGGTAGTGTCGGAGGGAGTGAGCGCGTCATGGTATATTAATAGTACATTACTTCAGACGCCGCGAAAGAAGGGCTTGCCGGGTGAGTAGGTATAGCTGGATAGAATAGAAGCCATATGAATATAAAACAGTCAAACATAGGTATGTCATGTTTAAAAAAAGATTACTGGCTGACCTAAGTCTTCAATTTCGTATGAAACTCCTTTACGGTCCTCTCGAGTTGTTCCGCCCGAAACGTGATACTTCGAAGCCTGTTATAACGCACGTTATGACGAGATTTCATTGCATTTTTAAGAAAATCAAATATCATGCCCTCTCAATTATTCATACACTGCTGAACGTTAATTTCAGGGCTTCTAATCTCACCAGTGCCCCGCGCGGACTCTAGGCTCCAGAAACGGGGTACAGCGGGACGGTGTCAACCTTAATCTCACAGGTAAACTTCACCATCCCCTGAGAACCCTGCCTGTGAAGTGTGAACTGTATTTTATTGGCTATTTGTATAAAATGCCATTATTTAACAAGGGCGAAACCGAGCTACTAGGTGAGCCCTGATGCGGGCAACTAACGCGGTGCACCGAGCATAGTGAGCCGCCTAAACCTCATAGAAGGGATCTGACATGTCCTTAAGTCCATAATTAATATCTCTTTGATATCTTGGAGACATCTGACAAGTGGTGATATGTCTATATCGCCACTTCGCCAGCCCGGGTGGTCATTCGAGTCTGTGTGTGTGAGTGTGAGATACCGCCAAACATCAGATCTCTGTTAAAATTCAGGTATCTTGCCCTTGAACTGACTAAAATGCGACGAGCTGCAAGTGACATATATCATCTCAATTTTGGAAATACGAAGGCGATAATGATTGTCAAAAATGCTTTTCCCACACCGGTCGCGTTGAGTTTGCGCCTCATTTATTAGGCTCACCGCGTTTTAATGACAGTTACAGGCGATATGCCCAAGATATATCTAAGACATCGCTTATGTGAAACTACACTCAAATCAGTGCCCTGGCATCAGACCCCTCTTTCCTACTGGGCACTTTGGGCACTTGCCCAGGGCCCCCAGTCTCGCTAGGGCTCCCAATCTCACGTGGGGGGTCCAAACAACCTCGAAAAAACGTACCTAGAGGACTTTTTTTCAGGCCCCCAATTATGGAGTGCTCAGGGCTCCGGCATGCTTTAAGACGGCCTTGACTGCCATATCATGTCAATATCCAGTGCCTCTGTCAGTTCCTTTACACTATAACTTGCACGAGTTGCACAAATTTTATCTGCAATTACATGTTATTATCCTTATCTGTAGTAGCTATAGAAGTATCATCCTGATACGAGAACAAATCAAATAGTTTTATCCAAGGACTATTCGGGGCCGAAAAACAATAACATCGACGATAAGGTCAAGTTGCAGCATCATAATTTACTGCCAAATAATAACATGTTTTGATTTGCTGTAATTTTTTACACAAATATCAAAATTATCGTCAAGACTACCACTACAACCTATTTAAAAAAAAACTTCTTTCATCACTGTGGATGTTTTGGCTTTATTATGCAAAAAATACTTAATATTATTGGAACATTTTAGCCCTGTTTCCACTTTGTTTACATCATAGAATTTCACTAACTTTCAACGTCAGTTAACAAAAATCCCTTTGTCGTTGTAAGTAAAATAAATCAGTACACTAATAAGTGAAAATCGCAAAATGGCGTGGACTGAAAAACACTGTTCGGCTAAAACTATATTAAATAGTAGTCAGATGTAGGCATATAAAAAATGGTTGCCATTCTGTCTAGTAGGTAAATATCATTAGCATTTCAAATGATGTTGGTACTGAATGTGTAATACAGACAGAAGAAAACTATATATACCTACATACATTCATCCATTGTTTTGATCACATTATCATAATATATTCACAATTTAAATATTTATTCACTGCCACCGCCACCTTTTCGTCAAAAAACCTAGCGTCACCGTCTTGAGACAATAATTGACACTTTTTTTAAGTCTATGATTTAATTACTTTTCTGTATTCCGCTTCGAAAGAGGACGTAATTATTATTTTAATATTTTTCCTGAAATTACTAATTATGTTATAATTTATTGATGTGTAATGAGTACATGGAGGGGAGCAGATCCACTACTGCCCATTATTGTTTTTTTTTGTTACTTTTATGGTGTTGTCCAGGTTCATGATGTGGTTCATGATTATGGCCTGTATGGCTGATTGCAGAAAGACAAAAAAAAAATATTGACAAAAACTTACTTAAAATTTATTTATAAATTTATGTTGTAACTCCAAAACTATGACACAATGGAAAAGTTACTTTAGTCTGGTGTCTAATTAAAAAAAAACTAATGACGTTGAGAGCTTGACATTATTGAAAGCCTTTTTTCGCAGTCGACGCGTTTGGCGCAGTCTGTAGAGCACCTGCCTACCGAGTCGGCGGTCCCGGGTTTGAATCCCGGCCAGGGAAAATATTTGTGTGATGAAATATTTGTGCTTGGGTCATGGTTGTTCTATAAGTTGTTGTTAAGTATATATTTATCTATATAAGTATGTATACCGTCGTCTAGTACCTACCCATAAAACAAGCCTCCTTGAGCTTAATTTGGGACTAGATCGATTTGTGTGAGTTTGTCCGATATTTATTTACTTATTTATTTTTTCGTGGATAGATCGAAGGCTACAACTTTATGCACGCATTATTATTTTATATATTTTCCTGAATTTCATTACAAACAGAAATATAAATTCAAACATATTTTCTATGGTGTACACGACATATTTTTTATGGAGTACAGTTGCACAATGAAGCTTCTTAAAGTAGAGTACCGCGTTTAGGTCACGAGGCTTGCCGAGAGCCGAGATTTTTAGACCTAATTGTGTTACTATATTGCATACAATACTTTTTATACGAGCAAAACACGGAAAAACATTTTTACTTTAAGTGTCATTCCCCACTATGAATTTTTACTTTTGACATAACCTTTTTCGTTTAACTAAAACCGACCTATTAAAATCGTGATTGATTTAATTTTTTGACAAGTAGTTTTAACTAATCAGTGAACAGTAGCGTCTTTTTTTTTTATCAAATATGTTAATGTTCTCTTTGAAATTATTAGATTTGAGTAGAGAGATGTCTTATGAATATTAAAGTTCTGTAGCGGGTACCATAGAGTATAGAATTTTGGTATAGGATTAAAAAGTGCGTTATTGTGATTTTGTCTGTGAAATTATAATTGACAGATAAAAGTACGCGAGTAGAAAAAATACATTTTAAACGGGTTGAGTGTTTGAACGGCGGGTTCACTCGTCTACCCCAGATAGCCATGGAGGTTAAAATCCCTCTCAAAGCAAGAAATTTTTCAAATTTTTCGCTTCAGTTTAGGGAAAACAGTGAATTTTAATGAAACCTAAATTAAAGATTCAAAACACCCCCAACACAAGTAGCTGGCCATCATAAAACCCTGTTGTAATGTGTGATATAGAAAATGCTACCTACTAAAACAGAACATAAAAACAAAATTTGTGATTCCTAGCTTCAATATTGGCTGAGAGCCGGTAGCTTGATCCACTAAAAACTGAATACCTATCTTGGAGATGAGAACTCCGATTTTCATCAAACAAAGCTAAGAACCATCTCGACAAACCAGGCTTTCGATAAAAAAAAAAACCGGTCAAGTGCGAGTCGAACTCGCGCACCGAGGGTTCCGTACACACACTCCATCCGTAAGTGGTTAAGTTAAGTTTGCACCTGGTATGTATAGCGCTCCATACAAATGAGGTGCAAGGTTAACGCAACCAATCCCTTTGTTGTATGGGAGCCCCCCTTAAATATTTATTTTATTTTTAGTATTTGTTGTTATAGCGGCAATAGAAATACATCATCTGTGAAAATTTCAACTGTCTAGCTATCACCGTTCTTGAGATACAGCCTGGTGACAGACGGACGGACGGACGGACGGACAGCGAAGTCTCGTAATAGGGTCCCGTTTTTACCCTTTGGGTACGGAACCCTAAAAACGCACTCAAATCGGTTCACCCGTATGCGGCGCTACGATGCCACAGACAGACACACATATATACACATGATTAACTCATAACACCCCTCTTTTTTTCGTCGGGGGTTAAAATAGCCTATGTAATCGTATGAGTAGGTGTAGTATAAGTAGCCGATTTGTATAACACGATTTTGATATCTGATCTTTTTTTAAATTCTTATCACAAGTAATCAAATCGTTGACTTCAGTTTCGAGTGATTAATTTGAAAATCGACTAAGATACGAACCTTGTTAGGTTGAATGACCCGAACTAAATTTAATTTAAACTAAATTTTTCGCTTTACCAATCCATCAAACAATAATTCTGGATCCCATCGTCTCCCTAATGTGAAATAATAAAAATTCTGATGAGTTTTAAAGTTTTCAGCAGTTTTTAACGCATTTTTTCTCACACAACGCAATATAACTTTGAGATTACTATCTCAATGGAATAGAGGGTTGTACCCACTGCAATCATGTGGCTACACTTGTTGAATCGAATTATTAAATTGAACTGTTTTTCTTTAGTTATTTTTTATTACTTTTATTTTTATTTTTTTATTTTAAAACCTAACTTTAATACAATAAAAAAGGGTCATAAAAAGAATACCCCTGGTCATAAAAAGGTCCGCCTGGGGCATGGTCCCCATTTCCAAGCTCAAAACAGTTTTTTTTTTTAAATGAATGAATGCAGTTTTTCTTATTATTAAAATCGATGACATGGTTCCTAAGAACAGATCTTCTAATGTCTTAAGTTCTATACTTAACCATACTGACCGATCTAAATGGGCCATCCTGTATATTTGTCACTCAAACGAACGTATCTCACATTTCTATTAATAATACCTACTAGATGACACGTGCATTCTCGGCCATTGACTTTACTAATGCAGTTTTTCTTGTTATTAAAATCGATGACATGGTTCCTAAGAACAGATCTTCTAATGTCGTATATTTTCAGCTGTTCCATACTGACCGATCTAAATGGGCCACCCTGTATATTTCTCTCTCAAACGAACGTATCTCACTTTTCTATTAGTAATACCTACTAAATGACACGTGCATTCTCGGCCATTGACTTTACTATTTCATCCCACACATATGTATGGTAATTTGTTGGAAATTTCTGTCCGCTGAGTCCATACAATGTAGTTAACCGTAATTAGGTGACCTAGATACGGCCCGCGGGTGGCCTATGTTATATGGATCAGATGTTACATAAAGGAAATGGTGGACAATATTTTTCCGATATGGATTCAGTGAAGTTATTGGAACGTAGAAGTCATTGAACCTGTTTAAGTTCCAAGGGTTTGTCGTCGGTCCTCAGTTTGTATTTATTATTTTATTTTTAGGGTTCTGTACCCAAAATACGGGATCCTATTACTAAGACTCTGCTGTCCGTCCGTCTATCGGTCTGTATCTCATGAACCGTGATAGTTAAACAGTTGAAATTTTCACAAATGATGTTTTCTGTTGCCGCTATAACAACTAATACTAGAAAATATAATAAAATAAACATTTAAGGGGGCTCTAATACAGCAAATTTTACTGCGCGCTTTATTCACAAACTTAATACTGATCTGTCACAAATATCGACTTGGGCCACAAACAATAGCCTTCCAGCCAAAACCAAATATCTCATTTTTAACCGACTTCAAAAAAGGAGGAGGTTCTCAATTCGAACAATTTTTTTTTTCTATGTATGTTACTCGATATCTCCGAGAATCGTGAACCGATTTTCAATTATTTTTTTTAATCGAAAGGGTATAATTCCATTGTAACTAATTGCGCGTGGAGCACAATACTCAATATTACAGTGATGCAAGATGTGTTTTGGTCTGATCATCTACCTGTGTTCGTAGAGTGTAATTTAAAGTTATTAAAACCTGTTACAAATAGCGGTAATTTCTGCAACAAAGTTATATGGGGGGAGAGACAGACAGATCAAATTAATGCTTATTATGAGATCTGTAATAATAAGCTAAAGGAAATTGATTTTTCAGACTCTCTCAGGGACTGTTGTGATACGATGTGTAGTAACTCAGATCATTTTAAGGTAATTGATAATCTGTACCTGGACATTATAAACACTCTCACTAGCGCTTCCATAATGACGTCGACTTCTAAAATGCGCAAAAGTTTTCGATGTATCGCTGGTTGGAATAGGTATGTCGCTGTAGCTCACAGAGAGGCCAGGTTACAGTTGCAGCTGTCGGACCTAGCGGGTAAACCGTGGCAGGGTAGAATATTTGAACAAATGCAGCATTCCAAGAAAGTGTTTAAATCTAAATTAAAGTGGTGCCAGGACCGGCAGGAACAGATTAAAATGGATAAGCTGGCCCTTGCGCACAAAAATAAGAAATTTAGAGACTTCTGGAAAGGCACTAGACAGTTAAATATAAAGCCTGGCCTCCCGGTGAGTGTAGAGGGCAAGTCTGACTGTACAGAAATTGCAGAATTGTTTAGGGCGCATTTTACTGTAAAGTCTTTGCGTAACGGGGAATCTGCGGTGGAGGGAGAGCGAGGTTGTGTGACTACTGGAGATAGCCGTACTGCCTTCTTTACAGCGAAACAAATTAGAACGGTAATAAGCAACATGCAGAAGGGTAAGTCTCCAGGGCATGACGGGTTAAGTGTAGAACACTTTAAGTATGCGGGGTTCCATTTGCCTCGTCTTCTCTCCATGCTGTTTAACTTATGTGTTGGGCACTCATATCTTCCTGAATCACTAATGAGGACGATTGTTGTACCGGTGGTGAAGAATAAAACAGGAGACCTGTCTGTTAAGGCAAACTATCGGCCAATTTAACTTGCCACAACTACCGCCAAAGTACTTGACCGTATGTTGGACGCCGTGCTGGAAAGTCATATAAATATACATGACGCCCAATTTGGCTTTAGGGCCGGACTGTCCACGGACAGTGCAATCTTATGTCTAAAGCATACGGTCAGGTATTATACGGATAGGAAAACTCCCGTGTATGCCTGTTTCCTGGATCTGTCCAAGGCATTTGATCGGGTTGACTATGATCTGCTTTGGCAAAAGCTGAGTAGGACGGGCATACCGGGAGAATATGTGGCTCTCTTTAGGTACTGGTACAGCAATCAGCTCAATCAGACCCGGTGGGCTAACATTTTGTCAGGCGAGTATAAATTGGAATGTGGGGTAAGGCAGGGTGGGATCACATCTCCTAAGCTATTCAACTTATACATCAACGAGTTGATTTGCGAACTCAGCAGCATGCATGCAGGATGCTATGTGGGAAGCACTTGTATAAATAACCTGAGCTATGCTGATGATATGGTGCTGCTGAGTCCGTCGATCGGCGCGTTGGAAATACTGCTTGGGACTTGTGAGAAATATGCCTTAGCCCACGGACTAGAGTATAATCCGATTAAAAGTGAGGTCATGATATTTAATGCGGGAAAGATCAAGCCCTACTATGTACCTCCTATTCTACTTAAAAAAACTCCTCTGAAGGTCGTGGATAGAGTTAAATATCTGGGCCACATTCTCACAAGGGATCTGAAAGACGATATGGATATGGAGAGGGAGCGCAGAGCGTTTGCAGTCCGCAGTAATATGCTTGTCCGCAGATTTGCTCGATGTACATATGAAGTTAAGATAACGCTTTTTAAAGCTTATAGCCAATCTTTCTACACGAGCAGTCTGTGGATTAGGTATACGAAGCGGACGTTCAGCGCTCTGCGTGTCCAATATAACAATGCGTTTAGAATGCTGATGGGACTCCCTAGTCGGTGTAGTGCCTCAGGCATGTTTGTGGAAGCCCGCACTGATAGTCTCCAAGCCATCCTGAGGAAACGGATAGTCTCAACTTGGAGCCACCTAAGACAAAGTCCTAACAGCATTCTAAAAGCAGTTGCTGGGAGATGTGACTGCCCTATACAAAGATGGTGGACAGAGCAGGTTAAAGGCGTCGCTTTATTTGTAAAGTAAACATGTAAATATCTCGTTTAATTTTAAGCATATACTAACCTTAGTTTAAGACCCTACTAATATGCTATGGATTTTATTATGTCCGAAATAAAGATTTTCATTCATTCATTCATAACTCTGAGTTGGTCACGTTGGCACTAAGTCGGGATCTGATGATGGAATCTTGGAGAAATCGAGGGAACTCTTCAAATGTTATAGGGACATGTACGGCGCTTTCGGTAATTTATTGATAAAGTCAAGAATTTACATTCAGTAAATAGGATTTGGTGGACTAAAAAGCAAAAAAAAAAATTTTTACAAAAAAAAGAACCGACTTCAGTAAAACTAAAAAGCCAACAATAACCCGTTTAAGTACAGATTACATGTGACTCACCCTTCGAAGTCGGTGCCAAACCTCGCGTAAACAAAATATAAATATAAGAACTGAGTGGTTTGGGATCGACTTCGAAGGGTGAGTCACATGTAATCTGTACTTGAACGGGTTATTGTTGGCTTTTTAGTTTTAGTGAAGTCGGTTCTTTTTTTTGTAAAATTTTTTTTTTTTTTGGTACTAAACATCAATTGAATAAGCTCAATCTGTCAACTGATGTAAAATTGATGGATGTACCTATTGAACGTGTTTATGAAGCACGTAACCTTGGTCTCATAATGGATTGTGATCATAGATTTGAGAAACATGTCTTGAGTGCTGTTAAAAGTTGTTTCTATAAGCTTAAGGGTCTATACAAAATTAGGCCCTTCATAAATGAATCACTGCGCGTTCAACTGGTTGAGTCACTTGTATTGTCAAAATTAAATTATATGGATGTTGTTTTTGGTCCACGACTTCTTGCTAAAACGAAGAGGCTCATCCAGCGCGTTCAACATGCCTGTGCTCGATATTGCTTCAATATTCCATTTAGGGCCCATGTAACCCCTTTTCTAAACGAGCATAATATCCTAAAAATGCAGCACCGTAAATCACAAGCTAATCGTAAGTCGCAAGCTTCATTTGGCATGTTTACTTTTCGGTGTAATTCAGCATAAGATGCCATCATATCTTTTCGAGAAGCTGTCATGGATGTCCAGAAATAGGTCGTGTCGCACTCGCCAGTGTAGTGTGCAGCTCACCACTCCTCAACATGCTTCAGCTGCCTTCAGGGGAAGTTTCCGCTATGTTGCAACAAAATGTTGGAACAACATCCCGCCGCCCATTAGGAACCTAAAATATGTCAAGAGTTTTAAAACCAATTTACGAAAATTTATGTTTGAACATCAGCGGAATCAAGGAGCTTTGAGGCTGGACACGAGCTGCCTGTAATGATTTATGTTATTGATTCTTACCGTGGTTTTATGTCCCTTATATGTTATGTTGTTTTCCATGATTATATTCCATGTCTTTGTCTAGTTTTTGGCATTACTGTACAGTGTTTAGTTTGTTACTGATCTTTTATATGAATTTAGTTATTTGCTTAAATATCCACATTCATTGTAATCTTAGTTACTATTTTTCACTTTTATTACTTGTAAAATGTAATCTGTTAAATGTTAATGAGCTGTACACATTTCGGCATTGCATTCGATTCTTTTCTTTTCTCTTTTTCCGCTAACGGTCTGCAGTGACATTGACAGCACTGTCGCTTGTCAATGTCATTGTCTTGGCATTGACAAGCGCTTACGCTGCGTTCAGTCTAAGAGTGCAGCCGTGTGTGTGCGGTTCACCGTGGCGTCACCGATAGGTTTCACCGGAAGACCAGCGCTGGTTCCCGGGCCAGCATTTATGCTGAGGTGTGACCTTTTCGTGGCATACACAACAACGATATTATTTTATTTTATTTTTCTAATATTTGTTGTCCACTTTGTGTATGTTAACGAATAATTTTTTATTATATTCTATTCTATTCTATTCTATTTTAATTGCGTTTACTGTGCACCTCATTGAATCCGGCGCCATACATACCAGGTGCAAACTTAACTTAGCCCGGCCACTTAAGATGGGATAAGTGTTCGTGCTGAACCCTCAGTGCGTGAGTCCGACTCGCACTTGGTCGGTTTTTTTATTTTTTTATTCATAAACTGACTAACGATTGACCTCAGTAACACCTGATAGTAAGTGACTCGAAGATATAGTTCGCCTAGCACACAGCCTATTCACTCTTGCCTTGAAGATACCCAAGTTATAATTTTCCGAAAATACACAATGGGAGCGAATACGATTCCTTAGCTTTGCATTAGAAATGATCAGGGATCGGACAAAAAGTGCGGATGACGTAAAAATGACGTAATCTTGCATAAGGATGATGTTTGTATTTAAACTTCCGTGTGACATGTAGTACAAAGTAGTATTAATGAAGTAACAAAATAATCGTATATAAATCCATGGAATTAATAATAAAGGTAGGGTGATGCAGTGAATAAAATAAATTTGTTAGGTTCATTTTAAATACACTGTGCCCTTTTTTTCTACGTTTCCGAAATGTTTGGTTGTCTCCAAATGTCTTTTAATATTGCTTACCTTCGTTGGTACCTATATCTAAATTACAGCAAGAGCAGTATACGTGTTTGCCACGTCCCTCCAAAAACGGAAAATTGCCACAATATTCGAGTAAAGATGACATTTTACAGGGTTTTTTTTATACAGTAGTAAATATAAATTTCAGCTAAATATAATCGTGAAGATACAATAGCTAAACAATAACGAAGTCAATTTATTGTTCATCTGATTTACAATGTGTCAGTCAAAAGCGTACTTACTCATTTCAAGTGGCGATATCGTTTAATAAAGAGGTTGATAAATGATATTGTTTATGAAAATCAAAAATACTATTTGAAATCATCCTATAAAGACCCCTGGAAATGATGAAGCAAATCGTTCCGTGCGAATAAGTGGTAAACTTATTTATTTATTTAATATTTATTGCACAAATGAGAAACAGATCGTACAAAAGGCGTACTTAATGCCATTGGGCGTTCTCTACCAGTCAACCATCGGGTAAAGCAGATAAGTTTGGGGGTGTGGAACTTACAACATAAGGATGAAGGCGCTCCCTCGTCTGGATTCCCGGTGAAACGGGGATGTCGGGATTAATTCGTGCATTTCCTGCGCAGTCTCCAAAATATATCCGAAAGAAGACAGATAAGATGGCAACTTTGCGCTGTTTGATGCTCTAGAAGCCCCCAGCCGGCAAAGCATCACCAATAAGTCTTAGGGCTCGACGTTCTACTGAGTCCAAGGCGGCTAACTGGTACTTGGTAGAGCCGTCCCAAAGATGGCAGCAGTATACCATGCACGAGAGTTTAAAAAAAACTGAATCCCTTTGGCTTCCTGAACTTGAGGTTTTTGCAGAATCGATATCATTTTAAATGTGAAGAATAATACCAAAGTGTCCCAAAATTAGTTTTCACTACGTAACGGACAATAATGTAAGACACTTTTTTTAATTAATTAATTTACTTCTTTAATCTTTATTGCTCAAAAGAAAATTTATCGTACAAAAGGTGGACTTAATGCCATGAGGAATTCTCTACCAGTCAATCACACGTCAAAGCAGAAATCCTCACAATGAAAAGAAATCCTCAGAAATGCTATCGATTCTGGGTAAGATTAACCCAACGTCAAGTTCTGGAAGAAACAGCGATTCGGGTTTTTTTCTGAGAACGCCCGAAACCTGATAGAGAGTGCTTAGCTGGTTTGGCGTGAAGTACCGCTTCATAACTTCCATAGTACTACTACGAACGATTTGACTCGATTAGAAGTAGATTGTCAAAAATAAAGTCTAAATGTTTTTTATTAACAGTTAAGATCATCACTGGGCTGCATTTTCCCATAGAGTTGGAATCCTCTGTTTTATTCCGGAATAATGGAATGGGTCGAGATTTATTTATTTATTTAATTAATCTTTATTGCACAAAAGAAAAACAGATCGTACAAAAGGCGGACTTAATTCCATAAGGCATTCTCTACCAGTCAACCATCGGGCAAAGCAGATAAGTTGTGGGCGGTGCAACTAACTTAAATAGGTTTTAATAGATAAATACCTGATCAACCTCAAAGACGATGCCATCAAATGGCTAATGAGTCTCAAACTTAAGATATAAGCTAAGCTGTATTCGACCTACAATCCTGCCATACGAATAAATAAATAAATAGATAAATACATATGTTTATTATATATACATAATATAAATATATATGGACTAAAAATCAAAACAGACAGGCTAAGATTTCTCCATTGTGCTAAAGAAGAGGTCACGCAAGGATTTTTTAAAATTTAACTTGTTCGGGGCTTGCTTGATCTTGAGGGGAAGGCGGTTCCAGAGGCGGGCCACTTGGACGGTAAACGAGTTGGACATAAAACCTGTACGGTGAGGAAAGAGATAGATTCAACCTTAATTATTTTTTAAATCTTAAGCTGACAGGCGGCGTTGTCATTTTTTTTATAATGTTAACGAGTCATCGTCTAAAACTTATCAAATGCATACATTTTACCGCCTTTTCAGATGCTTCCCTGGCCAATTTGAAAACTGAACGAAAAACAAAAAAAGAAACAGCAACAAGCACTAGGGGGCAGCTGCCGAAAGCTGAAACTAGATGAATTACTCAAAAATTCTCAATTCAAGAAACTTAGAGAGCCTAAATTAGTATTAACGCACAACAAACTAAATCATTCAATTAACTATTGTTTACGTTTGTTTACCTTTGTACTTTATAAATGACAAATGTATAAGTCTTAATTATCACTATGAATTATATTTAGAAGATCACGGGTAAGGTTTCCGCTATTATAGGCAGGGATCGACAACCGTGGCACACGTGTATACTCGGTGCCAACGGTTTACGACCCCTGTGCCTGTAAACAGGGCAATGTGGGACAACATAACTTTGATTGTCATTGCGGACGGAATTAGCATTGTATTTATGTGACTGGGCAAAGAGCAGTTTTTATACAGGATGCAATGGCTGACAAGACCGATCAAACAGGGGATATTTTGACCACAACCTGTCAAAAGACGTATGTTAAATACAAACGCTTACACAAGTTCTTTCACCTTTGCCAGTATTAGGACACGTGAGAGTTGTAGGCTATTGAATAGTAAAACTTCTAAGAAGAACATTATCTTAATTGGTTCAGCAACTGTGACCAGTTCTTGCGTCTATTTTTGGGGGAAATTGTAATTTTGCCACGCTTATCAGACGGGTTTCCAGTCGTAGTTAGATGGTACAGCTAGTGCAAGACGGTTGCTGCAGCCGGACTCTGGTAAATCCCTTAATCACAAAGAATAGCTCGAAGAAAAATGTTCACTTCCAACAGATTACGCATTTAAATTTTTCTTTGAGCCCTTATCTTTGTATCAATGGTTTAATACACAAATTGTGTTGTGTACCCATACAAAAAAGAGACATAACATGTTTCATACATTTAGAAAACACTAGCTTTTGCCCGCGACTAGGTACGTCCGCGTGGAACTTGGAAGTATGGAAGCAACCTCGTACAACACGATAGATATCCACCTAATCACCTTAATTAATAAAAGGGATTATTAAAAGCGCCTAAGCAAATGTAAGAGCAATTGTGCTTTTGGTCTAATAATTACATTTCCTACAGGGTCATTAATGTCATCATGAATTACTTACTCACTTTTCAATCTTTTTAGGGATAATTTCCAGGATGAAAACTATCCTATGTCCTTTCTCGGATCTTAAACTATCTCCATGGCAAATTTCATCAAAATCGATTCAGCGGTTTAAGCGTGAAGACGTAACAGACAGACAGACACACTTTCGCATTTATAATATTAGTATGGATTCTCTAGTTCTATTTATAAGTGCATTTACACTGCAGGGCGAAGGCGTTCCTCATTTTCGTGGCTTGTTCTAAATCATATAGTAAGCGTTTTGCGCAGGTCGCAAAATAATTCATTTAGATATATAATATTATAGAATTTCTGTGTCGTAATTAACTAATTAATGAGCTTAGGTTACTTGGCATAAACACATTAAACATTCAAAGCGCCATTTGATCGCAATATTTCATCCTAGAAACTATTATTAGACAATCTCATCACCCAAAGACATTACTTACTGTCAACGGTACTGCTGAACTTGGAAACCTTGATACCGATTTAAACCCACCTGTTCATGGCATAGATCCAGAATATCCAATCATTTTAATTACGGATGCAATTCTGTACAAGTTTAAGGTAAATATAATCGAGGAAGGAATTTTGGGGAATGGCCCAGAATCCGTGGAAGCTCGCGCCAATCGCCAAGGATCTGTCATTTTGTTAGATCAATCACGTCATGTCTCTTTAAGAAGCTCAGGTGACGTTGGGTTAGTCGGAACAAATGCGTCAGCGGGGCAAGCGCACGCGGGCGTTTACAAAAAAAAAAACCGTATCCCTGTGTCTTCCAGAACTTGCCGTTCTTGGGTTCATCTACTCAAGATCTATGTGAAGAATAAAACCGGCCAAGAGCATGTCGGGCCACGCTCAGTGTAGGGTTCCGTAGTTGCTCATCCTTCACATTAAACTGTTGTTTTAAGCCCGAGTTTTAAGTTAAGAAAGATTTTAAGCACTATAAAAAGCTCGTAAACGCCCTAGAAACTGTAATCACTTATTACCTTCTGGAAGTCAACATGCGTCCTTTAAAGAAAAAAATGAAATTTGGCGATAACTCAAAAACGGCTCAACCGATTTTGTTCAATATAGTTTTCATTGAAAGTACTTATAAGGCCTCATTTACATGAATTTTCCCGAATTTATTCGACCCGTGGTTGAAAAGTTAGAGAAGGGGGACACTGTTTTTTGTTTTCGGAGCGAATATTTACAAAACTGCTGACTTTATAAAAAAATAATGTTAGGAGACCCCTATTATTTTTACAAGACCTATTCAGCGACACCCCACACACTAGTGTTGAAAAGAAAAAAAAATCACCCCCACTTTCGGTGTTCGAGAGATACCCGAAAAATTTTTTTTTATTATTTTTTATTTTACCGTTCTGTCGGCGTTATACATACACATACTCATACCAAATTTCAGCTTTCTAGTACTAATGATCACGGAGCTAAGCCGCGGACGGACGGTCATGGCGGAACTAAGTATAAGGGTTCCTTAGTTGACTACGGAACCCTATAAAAAGTGTCCTAAATTTGTCCGTTCCATTACGTCACGTTTGAATATTATGAACTTTTTTTCATTTGCACGAGCGTTACGTAGTGGAAACTAAAATTACTATACCAATATTGAAAATGCTATTGATTCTGAGTGATGAACCGAAAAAAGTCATCTTCTGGAAGAAAACGGGATTCGGGATTTTATTTAGAAAACAGTCGTTTACAATATTGAAATATCTAAAAGTACAGATGTTATCATACTAACACCATCTTACTTTTTCACCGACTTCCAAAAGGAGGAGGTTCTATGTTTCTCTGTATGCTTTTTTTTATGTATGTTCACCGATATCGCCAATTGTGGACCGATTCTTAAAATTATTTTTTTAGTTCAAAGAGTATACTCCTGAGGTGGTTCCGTTGTCACCATGTCGCGATCTGATGTTGGGATCTCAGGGGAATCGAGTGCAACCCTGAAATGTTTAGCAGTTATTCATTTATTTTATAATGTTATTCAGGTATTTTCGTCTGATAGTCATCATCTCAGATGATCTTGATGGAAGGTACAACTCCATAATGGTTAGGAGTTAAGCGATAATGTAAACGAGATGCATGCAAACAAGACCTCCTCGATCACCCCGCTATATGTATTTTATTTAAATCACTAAAAAGCAAAAAGAAAAAAAAAACGACTTAAAAATAAACTGAAAAGCCAAAAATAACCCGTTCATGTACAGATTACATTTAAATCTCCTTTTGACGTAGGTGTCAAATCTCACGAAAACTTCTTTATCGAACAAAAATACTCGTAAATACCAAATAGTAATAATTGATTAAAGGCTCCATACGTGGCATCTGTTTTCATAGTAATAATTGAGTTATTTGGCACCGACTTCAAAAGGTGATTCAAATGTAATTCTTCAAACATACCTACCTACAATCCTCTTTTTTCATACTAAATAGCTGTTAGACTCGATATTTTAGCCTCGCATACTCAACATGCGAAGATAAGAGAGATACCTACAGTAAATACAAACTTAAACTACATACTACTAACAACTATGTACACAAAAGCTAGAATTAAAATAAACTAAAGCAAATTTAGGAAATTGCTCCCCTGCGGCATGGTACCGAATATGCTGGCAGCATTTCCTCGCCAAATAGCTATAGCTAGCTGATACTTTGTGCGAGGAAGCTGCCAGCTCTTCGGTCCCCATCCCCAGTGGTTTCTGCTAACAATTTAATTAAATGATATTAAAAAAAAAAACAAAATTCAATACTTTATTCTGAAAAAGGCTAAAAGAGCTCTTTAACATGTCAGAATCTAAATAACATATAAAAAAAATTATACCCACACATAGGACACTTATTATCTGACTACGGAAAAGTAAAAAAAAAAGACAATTTGTTAACTTTGTATAAAAAGCAGATTTTTGTACAGGCATCTTTGGAATAGAATGAATGAAAATTTATTCGTTAACATATACAAAGTGGACAACATTAGTTCTTGTCTTTCGGTGTTCTGCTACTGTTTTCTACCTTATTGTAAACAAACATGTAGAATGATTGGATCATGAATCTCTGGTCTAGTTTTCTTGGCATGTCACTGGACACGCCCACTTTCCTCTGTAGTCTGAAGGGCGGGTGTAGGTAACCGTACGTTACAATACATCAGTAAGGAAGAGGAGAAAAAATGTGTTTGAAACGTGTTAACTCTGGCTAACATGACATTAAACTTTGTGTTGTGAATTTGAAACCAGACACCCTTTTTGTTGACGGTACTTACCTTATTATTGAAAACGATTGTATAATTGAAATATTACGCTTGATTAAAGTCGATGTGATTACTGGAAGTGTTTTCTATTGGGTGTTCAAGATTGCAAATATAGATTCGCATTAGTATGGCGGTCAAATTTTTTTTCGAGTTAATTTTAAATGCAAGTAGCGTTATATTGTGCTATTGCCTACGCTGCAGTACATCTGCTGGCCTGCCAAAACTATTTGTGAATGGCTCTGATCTGCATCTTTGTTTTTTTTTTACCCATGACACGACGGACTGAACTGAATGAAACGGTGTGGTCAGTCAAGGCAACAATGCGTCAGCGGCAGGAGATCTGTACTTGTCGATACTTTGGTATGGTCAGTACTCTTGTTCCGGTATTACAATTGCCCCGACCTTATATGCGTTTGGGGTTACTGGTTTTCTCTTTGTCTATTACCATTTTCCTGGAAAACTACTAGACGGATTTCGATATGGGTTCTTGTATTAGACGGTTATAATTTCAGAGCAGGTTATTAGACATGTTTTACGGTTATATACATCTTCAGGGAGACCAGCATCTAGGATGGTGGATGCTTGAAGTCTCAATATCAGGCGAGGGATTTCTCAAAATTTCCGTCTTTAAACCTTGTTGTTTATCTTCTTTCACATGCCTGGTGTCGGTGTATAATAATGGTATCTGATCAGACAGGGTTCGGGTTACCGACAATCGTCTTCCGGACTATGTACACGTGCGGTTTGCGCGTGGTTTGCGCCCTACAGTGACGAAGTGCCTGTCTCATTCTATGTGCGACGTAGTGCACGTGTAGGTTAGTCAACCTGATACCCTCAGGCAGCTGGCAAAGTAAGAAGATATAGATTTATATACTCGTATATCTACACTGTAATTTTGGTAAGTACACTGAGGTTACTGTGACACTTAAATATATTTATTTATTTAATCTTTATTGCACAAAAGAAAACTTATCGTACAAAAGGCGGACTTAATGCCATGAGGCATATAAGTATGTATAATATATTTATATATAGCCCGGCAAGCGTCGGTCCGGCCCAGGGATAGTCCACAAACACCTTTCATATGGCAATAATGTGCATACGTCACATATATGCATTATTAAACGTCAGTCAAGGATTTGTCAGTAACCAAATTCAAAACATTGTTTACCGTATGCTGCTCAATCCTTCGTTCTTCTTGTCAGTTACCAAAAAATTGCCGTTGCCAGTAAAATAAATTAGTACTTGCCACTAAAAATCCACAGGGGGGTTTTACAAGCTACGCCACGCAAAGAAAAAGCTTCAATGGGTGGTACAACCCATTATCGAATCTGCCTGTCTAGCACAACTATTAGGCTTCGCGACTTTTGACGCGCGACATAGCATCGCCCGTTACTCTGTGACAATTCAGCGAAGAAAGAAATAGGTAAAGTTTCTCGCGCAAGAAAGAGTCACGTATCACAGGTGTGCTCGAAATGGTTCTCGGCTTGTTTGGTGGATATAGGACCAGTTAATTTCCAAGATATTCGGCTTTATTTGGAACAATTGACAAAATCTCAGCCAATATTTAAGATAATAATTCCAAATTTTGTAGTTATGTTCAGTTTAAGTAATTTTCTATATTACTCATTGAATGAGGGTCTCATGATGACCAGCTACTTGTATCGGGGGTGTTTTAAATTTTGAATTTAGTTTATTTTGTTTGGATTGGACACATTTACTTAAATAAAGCCAGTTTTGCAAACGTCATCAAAACACAGACTCAGCGGTCACTGCACAGACTTCATTAACAGTACAGAATTATCTCCGGAGGATCACATAACGCACCTCCCTTTAGCATTGGCCTCTTAAGCCAATTATCGGGCTGGTAAATTGGCATCCGGGTCCGATGCAAGTCCGCGGCACGTTGTGTTTTGCGTGATTATGGTGCCCTATATTTTAGATCGGTTTGGTGCTCATATTCAGAAGGCAAGTAGGTACCTTTTTTTATGTCATACATACATATATTTTTGTGGCAAACAAGCATGCGGCCCGCCTGATGTTAAGCAGTTACAGCCGCCTATGAACGCTTGCAACGCCAGGAGCATTATTTATTTATTTATTTATTTAATCTTTATTGCACAAAAGAAAACTTATCGTACAAAAGGCGGACTTAATGCCATGAGGCATTCTCTACCAGTCAACCTTCGGGCAAAGCAGATAAATTGTGGGCGGTGCAACTAACTTAAACAAGTTTTAATAAATAATATTTAGATAAATACATATATTATATAATGTATACACATATAAATAAATACAGATGAAACATACTAATCAGATAACCTAAGAATTCACAACTCTGCTAGCGTAGAGGTCACGCAAACATTTTTTGAAAGCGCATTTGTTCGGAGCTTGTTTGATCTTGAGGGGAAGGCGGTTCCAGAGACGGGAAACTTGGACGGTGAACGATTTGGACATAAAACCAGTACGGTGACGAGGGATGGAGAGAGACAGATTGCCAGAAGAGCGAAATTGACGGTCACGGGTTACACCATAATAGTGAAAGAAGTTTTTGAGATATTCGGGAGATTTTGGATTTTTGAGAACAGAAAACAGAGTGCACAGCATTCGAATTTCACGTCGTTCGCGGATAGGAAACCAGCCCAGCTGAGAGCGGTAAGAAGACACATGGTCATACTTACGAAGACAGAAGATGAACCGAATGCAGTTGTTGAGAAGTCTCTCCAATTTATTCATAAGCTCTACGGTTAAGTCTGGATAACACACATCACCGTAGTCTATTATGGGTAAAATTAACGCCTGAACTAATAAAATCTTAGTTTTACTGGGTAAAAAGTTTTTGAGCTTGTTCAGAGCATGTAAAGAACCCATAACTTTTCTACTAACTTCGTTAACATGCGCCTTCCAACTCAAAGTACTGTCTAAGATAATCCCTAGATCTTTGACGCTGGGGCTGAAGGGGATAGTGGTGCCGTTGAAGCGTACAGGCGTGACAGAGTCTAGGTTAATCTTAGCAAGCTGGCGGGAGCTACCGATGACAATGGCCTGACACTTCGATGGGTTAACAAATAGTCCGAACTTTTCAGACCATCGCTGGATATGTAAAAGGTCCAAGTTTAGCTTGTCAATACAGGTCAGGTCAGCATTACACGCGCGCTGCCGACCCTTTAAGAACCTATTTACTCCCCTCTTGAAGAACCTACCCTACTTTTGGCCACTTGCCTCCCTTCACATGATAAAAGATGAAATGCTAACTCCCGACAAAAAGAGAGGGGTTTTACAAGTTTAACATGTGTATCTGGGTTGTCTGTGTATCAGTGTGGACTCCCAAACGGATGGATCAATTTGAACGCGTTTTTTTTTATTCGAAAGACTTGTCCGTCAAGATGATTCTTTAAAAAGTTGCATATTGCGCCAGATTCAAAAAGCGTTCGTAAAAGGTGAGTTAGTGAGTGAGTTAGTGTGTTTATGTGTATGTTTGTTACTACTTCACGCTCGAATGGCTGGATCAATTTTGGTATGAAGGTAGCTTACACTCTGGATTAACACATGGAGTACTTTATATTCCGAAAAAAAACCGGGTAATACCGCGCGGCGCACCTAGTTTGTATATATTAATCAATTGTTTTAAGTTTATGTACACTTTTTTTGAATCGATTAAACCCGTGTTTTATCATGGAGCCATGACATATCTTTGGGTAAAAACCAGAGACGTAGTGATATGTACGCGGACGCATGACGTCACCGATCTGTCCACTGTAACCTGATCCCCGCGCCAGTAATAAACGAGCTCTCGTCTAACGCACTTGCTTCATTACTACGTACCTCCGTATATACCATTGACGATCGAGGCTGTGTCTTACCCGCGTGGTTAAATATAATGTCTGGTTTTTAGGCAGTGTTCCCATTTTTGATCCGAATACTCAGGATTGGCAAATATTTGCTAGTCGATTAAAGCAGTTTGTAGGGTTAAATGCCATCGACACACCAGAAAAAAAGAAGGCAGTATTGTTAACGCATCTTTCCGATGGCGCATATCGGCTACTTTCAAACCTCGCGCACCCCAAGGACGTAGAAACAGCGAAGTACGACGAGCTGATCGGATTACTCAACGATCATTTTACACCGAAAAGGTCAACTTTCACTGACAAGGCAAAATTTTACAACGCAGTAAAAGCAGAAGGCGAGAGGGTTGAAGACTGGGCGGCTCGACTACGTGGACTTGCAGTTTATTGCGAGTTTGGATCCGCTCTAGAGATGATGCTCCGCGACCGTTTTGTTCTGGGATTTAATGTGGGACCAGAACGTGACCGGCTCTGCGAGCAGGACGTCAATAAGTTGACTTTTGCTCAGGCGTTGGAGTTAGCTCAGCAGGCGGCTTGTGCGCGACAGGCACGACGGCGCCTGTGGTGCTCAATGAAGAACCACTCTTCAGGACAAGCACGACAAGGAGCGGCAGCGCTGGCCGCGGAGGTCACAGAGGCAACGGCGGTCGCGCCGGGCAAGGCAGCCGCCCGGCAGGAAGCGCCGGTTCCTTGGCCAGCTGTAACGTTTGTGGTCTTCGTAATGACACGGCAGAGCGGTGTAGGTTTAGAAATTACCGGTGTCAAAAGTGTCACGAAAAAGGTCATCTCATCTTAAAAAAGTGTGCAAAGCCAATCGAGTGCATAATATAGAAATGGGACTGCCAGTTATTCAATTTAAGGTGCGTCAATTATGATCCTATTTTAATTCCTGTTTCTCTTAATAGGAATGTTAAATTAAAGATGGAACTTGATTCAGGGTCAAGTACGAATGTCATTAGTCACGCACTGTATTTAGAACATTTCTCAGGAATTCCGTTAGAAAAATGTAATATTCAAATGTGTTTCTATAACGGTCATAAAATCACGCCGAAGGGTAGATTCGCGATGGATGTAACTTATCGCAACATGACGAAGCGATTAACGTTTTTCGTCGTTCGAAACGGGGCGAATCCGTTACTTGGGCGTGAATTTATGGTTAAATTTGAAATAAGTTTCATCTCGGGGAATCATAACATCGCAGTTCGTAATTGTATCAACTTAGAAATAAAAACATTGTTAGACAAGTACGAGCCATTATTTCGTGACGAGCTTGGATGTTTTAACAAGTTCGAAGTAAATCTGCAATTAAAAGAAAGCGGTAAACCCAAGTTTTTCAAAGCCAGGCCGTTGCCATTCGCTTTAAAATCGCAGGTAGAAAATGAACTCGCACGACTAACGCGGGAAGGTATATTGGTACCGGTTAATTACTCGGATTACGCAACACCCATAGTGCCGGTTTTAAAAAGTAATGGCAGCGTTCGGATATGTGGGGATTACTCTTTAACTGTTAATAATGATATTTATATTGATAAATATCCGCTACCTCGTATTGAAGAAATTTTTGCTAAATTGAGTGGTGGAGAGCAATATTCGAAGTTGGACTGCAGTCAGGCATATAATCAATTAATTTTAACGAAACAAGCGCAAAAGTTAACCACAATCAATACGACTAAAGGGTTATTTGTTAGTACTAGGCTGGTATATGGAATTGCTATGCTCCTGCTGTGTTCCAGCGGAAAATTGAGAATTTGTTAGCTGGGATCGAGGGAGTAGCCGTTTTTTTGGACGATGTGTGCGTCACCGGGGCAACTAAAGAGGAACATTTGAACAGACTAAAGTTAGTGCTTCACAGGTTCCAAGACGCCGGATTGCGACTGCAGAAGAGCAAATGCGCGCTCTTTCAAGACAACGTTACGTATTTAGGGCATATTATCAATAAACAAGGCTTCCATAAGTGTCCGAAAAAAGTTGATGCTATTTTAAAGGCACCGCGGCCTAGTAATGTTAAGGAGCTTAAGAGTTTTTTAGGCTTAGCTGGCTATTACCGCAATTTTGTACAAAACGCGTCAAGTATCCTAAGTCCACTACACGAATTATTACGCGCGCATGCGGGGTGGGAGTGGACGCCGCGACACGAAGCGGCCTTTGAGCGGAAGAAGCGGGAGTTGGCATCCGAGCGCGTGCTGGCGCACTTTCTGCCGTGCAGAACTTAAAGTACAGTAAGTGCAATGAGAGACGTATAGCACTTACTGTACTTTAAGTTCTGCACGGCAGCTTTGACCCCAGCGCGCGGCTGGTGCTCAGCGTGGACGCTGGGCCGGCGGGGCTCGGGGCCGTCCTGGCGCAGGTCGGTGCGGACGGAGTCGAGCCCCCGCTTGCTTATGGCTCGCGCTCACTCTCGAGTAGCGAGCGGAACTATAGCCAATTAAATAAAGAAGCGGTGGCGATTGTGTTTGGAGTCAAGCGATTCCACCAATATCTATATGGGCGTTCAGAACCTTTTATACTGAAAACTGATCATCAACCGTTATTAGCTATTTTCGGGAAAAAGAACGGTATTTCGGTAATGACGGCTTCTCGTTTAGTGCGATATGCTATATTTTTATCGGCGTATAATTATACAATTCAGTATACTTCGGGTAAAAATAATATTGTCGCCGATTATTTCTCGCGCGCGGGGCCGTTTGATAACGATTCGGCATCGCATGCGGTAAAGCAATGCAATCTACTGACAGTTAACGCATTACAACTTGAGCAGCTAACCCCGCTCACTTACAAGGAGATTCAAAACGCGACGGCTACTGATAAAACTTTAGTGTCTGTTGGTAAATATGTTCAGAAGGGTTGGCCACGAAAAGTAAAGTGTCCTAACATCACTCCTTATTTTCGTTGTAAAAATGATATAGAAATAGAAAAGGGATGTTTAATGAGAGGACATCGAGTTATCGTTCCGAAGTTATTAAGAAGTAGGTTATTGGAGGAATTGCATAAAACCCATCTAGGAATAGTTAAAACTAAAAGCAATGCCCGCGCACGCATGTGGTGTCCCGGCATAGACCTCGACATCGAACAGCTGATCGGCGCGTGCGCCGTGTGCAGCGCTCTGCGAGCGGCGCCGCCGCGCGCGCCGCCGGCCAATAGGCGCGGCCGCCCGGCCTATGGCATCGTATTCACATTGATTACATGACTGTAGCTCAAAGGACGTATTTGATTGTGGTAGACGCTTTTAGTAAATGGGTAGAATGTATAGATATGACTGGCAGTACTACTACGAAACATTTAATTACAGAATTATTGTTGTTATTTTCGAGATTCGGATTGCCAGAAACCATAGTATCTGACAACGATGCTAAGATTGCATCACAAGAATTCAAGGGTTAGCTGAATGTGCAGTAAGGAATTGTAAAAAAAATTATCAAGTCTATAATTGAACAGGATCTGCGATGTACAAAAAGTTTAAATCAAAAGCTACAAAGTTACTTGTTCGAATATCGCACTACAGTACATTGTACAACGGGAGTAACACCGGCTAAGTTAATGTTCGGTCGGGAGTTACGTTCGAGATTAGATCTTATAGTACCGCCGCGAGGCAAAACCGCTAACAGCGCGCATTCTTCGACGCGCGCGCAGGTGAATGAAGAAGCGCGTTCATTTGATGTAAATGATGATGTTTGGGCAAAAAGCTTTGAAAACCGGAAGCCATATTGGAGCAAAGGCAAAATTATTAAGAAAATTGGCTGTAGAATGTATCTGGTCAGCTTGGAAGGACAAAATATAATGTGTAGACGCCATGTTGATCAGATATTGCGATATACGAGCAATAACGGAGATGTTAATAATAAAGACTGTACAAGTTTGACATCACCTATTGTAAGAACGGACTCTTCCCCTTCAACCTCTTGTACATCAGAACAACAAATAGATGTTACTGTTGATAACCCGTTAACAATAAACTCAGACTCGGTAGACGAGATGTGTAACGAGGAAAGGTGGGAGGATGCCGAAGCAGTGGAGGAGGACATTGGGACCGAGCGACCGACGACAGTAGATGCTTCGCCGCTAATTGAGAGTGAAGGTAACGATGTCGCTTTGGCGAGCAACACGTCGCCCGCTCCCCAACGTCGTCATCAATTGCGACCTAGGTCTAAGTTAATTAGTTATAAGGTTTAATTTATTGAGTTGTGTTTTCTTGTTGTCTCAGGTTCCCTTAACTATGTTGGGAGGAGATGATATGTACGCGGACGCATGACGTCACCGATCTGTCCACTGTAACCTGATCCCCGCGCCAGTAATAAACGAGCTCTCGTCTAACGCACTTGTTTCATTACTACGTACCTCCGTATATACCACGTAGGCACCTTTTCAGATTTTTGTTAAGTGCCAAAGTGAAAATTGGCAACAATATAAAGGAATACGGTAGTTAAATAAACGTTTATCTGTATCTCACAAGAAGCAATTTTATGTACACGTGGGATTATCTTATTTAAAGTAATTTCAGTAACTTTATTACGTTGAGTATGCCACGTGTAGTCAAAATAAGATTAATTTGTTTTCTTCTGGAACATGGGGTATGGAAAATCTTTAACTAAGTATAATATTAATTATTATAAATGGCTCAAAACTCGCGTACCTAATACCTGTCAGGAATGGACTGAAATGTTTCGAACTCGTATGGAGCTACATTAGGGACATCTTACCGAACAGCTTCGCGGTCAGAAAATCACTCACTTGATTTGCTCCTCACTCACTAGTCTGTTTAGTGAGTCTTTCTACGTCACCGATTATTTGCCGCTTTATGGTAACAAAATAATTATAATTAAGGTTTTTTTTTGCTCCTAGTCCTACAATAAAATCATAATTACCTACGCGTTTATGCATTACAATAGACATATGTTGACTGATGTTGAATTTTACAGCGTACTGTAGTTATATGAATAAAATTAGCTTAATATATCACGAAACAAAGAAAATAATCCAGAAAAATAAATCTTTTTGGAAATAGGTATGTGACGCAAATTTTATGATATATTTTTTCAATCTAAAAGAAATTTAGAAAATGTTTTCAAAATCCTCATAACTTTACAAAACAATAACTGTATGACAACCATGAACTTAAACGCACTTTTTCACGGTGAAAATGGCAAATTTCTTAATTTCTCCATACAATTATTGGTCCCTATACCGGCCTGTGACGTCACTAGCCTGGATGCCTTTTGTATGGAGCGTTTTTAGCGCTACGTAGGAATGTTGAACTTTGACGGTCATTTCTGACTTTTAGGGCAGTTTAAGTTTAGTCAGTCCCATATAGACATTTGATCACAATAAAAAATAGAATCGATTGACATCCTCAAAAAAAATTAGTCAACATGTCTATTGTCATATGTTCACTGACTAAATTTTATTTTGTTATAATGATTCATATAAAACACTCACGATTAGATGAGGTTCATACAGAAAACAAGGGAATCAGGGAATATTATGGTACAGTACCTTTCAGAAAATAGAGTATGCCACTCGGGAATACAGGCGAGACTTTTGATATTATCACGCTATGATTGGTTGGTTGGTTCTGTCAAATCGTGGTGTACAGTACTTTTATCTCACGGGCGCGGGTGAGCCATGTTTGTGTGAGTTATGTACATGCACATTGGCTCTGTGTGGGTGAGCCGGAACTGTTCGCTCCCGAGCTCACCCACACAGAGCCAATGTGCATGTACATAACTCCGGACAGAACCAACCAACCAATCATAGCGTGATAATATCAAAAGTCTCGCCTGTATTCCCGAGTGGCATACTCTATTTTCTGACACCATAATTTGCCATACCCGCCATTAGGTGTGAAGCATACTTTGAGGTACAGACAACCAATTTGATTCCTAGGCTATTTCGTACCTTGTCACAGTGAACGTCAATTATAAAAGCCGCTTGAAATCTCATATCATTGTCATTGTGACAAGGTTTTATAGTGGCCTAGAAATCAAATTGGTTGACTGTACTTGCTCCCGTTTCCAGTGACACGGTGCCTACTTTTTAAATCATCCGTTATCCTGTAACCTAACGCTATCTTGTAACCCTTATCCTGTCCCAGATACCAAGATAAATCGTTAGTTACCTCACTTTTATAGGGCGAATTCTGTAATTAAATCTGAATAAAAAGACGGAGCTGGCGTTTTCTTATTCGCTATACCGTTTTAAATCCTGTGAGCTCACATAACCGAAAATTAGTCACAGGTCTACCTAGACCACTGAGTCTAACAGAAGGTTTTATCAAAATCAAAACGTTTATTCTGTAAAAAGGCCCCAAGGACACTTTCACATGTCTGAATCTGAATCTACCGGCATTTCACAAGAAGAGACCGCTGTTGAAAAGAAAGCTGAAAGAAACTCAGTAAGTAATTTTTTCGTAAATTATACTTAGTAGAGGATCCCGATATAGAACGACCTTCACCGAGATGTTTATTTGATGAAATGTATTTTATATTTAATTTAATATGTCAATAAATATGTTGCATATGGGTTGCCTAACTTTTAGTCCAGGGTATGTTTTGATAAAAAATATAAAATAAAAAATTAACATCTCACCGGTTTCATTATTAGATAAATTCCTAATAAAATAATCTTAATTTTATTTAATTTCAATTCAATAATCAGACCGTTGCAAAATGCTAGTAGGTATAGATTTACCTTTTTATACCTGGCTACCCGATAGCTGTGACGGGAAAAGAATAGGCAACCTAACGTTTGCATATTCTATGGGCTTCATACTTTCGATTGGTATAGAATTTATCTTATATTAAACAAACCGGTGAAATGTTTAAAAATTTTTTTTTTAATTATTAATTAGACTTACCCTGGACTAAAATTTGTTAGGCAACCCACAGAACTATATATCTGTGAGGCAACCCATATGCAACATATTTATTGACATATTAAATTATATATAAAATACATTTCATCAAATAAACATCTCGGTGAAGTTCGTTCTATATCGGGATCTTAGACTAACTTGAAACTATTACAATTATATTATAACTAGGTAATTGATAGGTATATGTAGAGGAGATGTACATTTTTTTTTACGCATAAGCTGACGGAGAACCTTACTATGAGTTATTAAGCGATTTGTATGAATTGAATTGTATGGAAAATAGTACAGCGCATCTAATTGTTCCTTTATGGAACTACAATCCTCCATACAAGTCGTTTACGCAGTCGGTAGTGAATACCGTCACTGTAAACTCATGGTAATAGTATTTTATTGTTTGTTTGCGCAAACGATTACGACGCACTTAATCTTCGGGCGAGGCGACATTGACCTACACGTGGCTGCCGCTACAAACTGGATACGAAAAGGCTGTAATTATAACAAAGACGGAGGCGGGACTTTTTTTTTATGTTACAGGGAGCAAGCGAGCAAACGGATAGCCTGATGGAAAGCGATTATCGTCGCCTATAGACAGTGGGCGGGGGCACATAGCATGGGGCAAAAAGGTTCTCGAATGGGGGCCACGCACCGGCAAGCGCAGCGTGGGACGTCCACCCACAAGGTGGACAGACGACCTGGTAAAGGTTACAGGAAGCCGCGATCTGGAAGTCACTGGGGGAGGCGTATGTTCAGCAGTGGACATCCTGTGGCTGAAATAATGATGATGAAGATGGCGACAGTAGGCGTCAATTCATTCGTGGACCTAAAACGCCGGTATGTGATAGTATATACATATATACCTGCCAGTAGTTTTGCAGCTGAATAATATGTACTTTAAATATTTGCATTAATTTTTGTCTAAAAAACTATTAATAAAAGAAGAATAAATCTTAATCTAAATAAACTAGAAGATTATAAAAATAATACTTACCCCAAGAGGTCCACCAGTACGCTGGCTGCGTTACTTCTTTGTATGGCCAGAAAGATTCTCTGGCAGAGGTAGGCCAAGCCTGGGATATCCTGATATGTCGCTCAGCTGTTTCAACAAGGCCTTCATAAAAAAATGCTAATTATAAGACTAGTTCATGCATCTAACCTAAATTCTACATATGAAAACCCCCAACCAAACATCGCAAGAACCATCTCGACATACAAAAGGCTTTCGATTTTAAGAGGCCTTATTCCTTTTAATTTTTTTTTTTCATATTATGACATATATAATTATTGATAATTTCACTCAACTTTTTGATGTGAATAATACTTTTCCCCGAGTTCTACGTTGTAAGATAGCTATTTCATGCTTTCATTGCGTGCAGTCGAAATTAAGTTAAAAAAAAAATGAGTAAAAAATTTTTTTAAGTTAAACGGTTTTATTGAAAATGTACTAAAAGGTTAAAAAATAATTCGGTAGGTCCTAGGTACCAGACATCACACCACTCTCCTCATCAATCCAGGGCATTTATCAGACAAAAAATAAAATCGTTGGGCGCGTGTAGCCTGCATATGATATTATGATACTTAATAGCGGTTGACTTGATAGAAATTTCACACGCCCAACGATTTTATTTTTTGTCTGATAAATGCCCTTGCGGGCGGCCATCTTGATTGTAAATCCAATGATGCCGAATGTATTAAATTATATTGTCACCAAAACTCAACATGCGTACCAAATTTCAGATCAGTACGTCAACAGGAAGGGGGTAAAATTTTAATTACTAGATTTGACCCAAATAAACAAACAGGGCAAGCTAAATAAAACCGTTTAAAAACGAATTTTCCTCGTGAATTTTGTCATTTTCGAGTAGTTTTTGAAACAAAAAATTTCAATATTTTTTTTTTACTGTAGGTTTCAAATATGTACCAATAAATCCCAATAGCCCTGTTCTAGGTAGACATCAATAATACGTTGAGAAACATGCTTTTTCATACAGAAAATAGTCTAAAACAATTAGCATTTTAAAAGGAATAAGGCCTCTTAAAAACCGCATTCAAACCATTTGGGAGCTACGATGCTACCAGATAGACACATTGACACACAACCATGAGTTAAGGGGACCGTACTAGCTAGCAACTGCGTAAAAGATTTGTATGGAGAATAGTACATCGCCCCTAGCGGACACATGTTAAACTATAACTATAACACCTCTCTTTTTTGTCTGAGGTTAAAAACAGGGACGAACTAGGCGCGGTTTAACGTTGTTTTTCAAAGTGAACCTTCAGATATAAGGAGTTCATCAACATCAAAGTGAATGAACGATCGGAATCATTCGCAGGCGATGAACATGAATTGGATCTGCACTGAAGCGTAATAGCAATGAATACATTCAGTCTTTTGTAAGCGCGTCCATTTAACGTTTAGTATTGACACCCATCCGAGATTTCTCCACAATATTTCTACTGTAAACTGAGATTTGTTTGTAATAGGAGCAAAAAAAAAACCGGCCAAGTGCGAGTCTGTATCGCGCACCGAGGGTTCCGTACAGACTTTCATGGCGCCGCATACAAACGAGGTGCAAACGCAACCGAGTTCTCCAAATATGATGTTTGAAAAGAACTATATTTTTCATGATTTTATTAGAAATGTATACTTTTCAAATTTTTATAAGTATTTGTAGTATGTGACAATCGTCCTTGCCAAATTTCATAGCTCTAGGTCATCGGGAAGAAAGTACCCTATCATTTTGATTCCCTCCAGAGTGTCGAAATGTACGTTTTTTGCGACGGCCGTATCTTTTTTTTTACGTTAACGTAGAAGTTTGATTTTCACAGCTTCAAGGGACCGTAGACCTGACTATTAGGTGTTAATTTCAACTCGATACCTACCTCCACGCGTTCTCGAGATAAAGGGTCTTGACAGACAGACAGACGGACGGACAACAAAGTGATGCTATAAGGGTTCCGTTTTTCCGATTGAGGTACGGAACCTTAAACACAGATTTCTACCTTTCTCTGTAATATATCGGATTAAACTTCTGGTCTGCACTCATTGTAGTGCCTATCTGGCCGTAATGGCTGACTGGTAGATACTGCCATTTGGCATTAAGTCCGCTAGCTAGCGTTGCACTAGCTTATTGTATTGTGAAATGAAGATAAATAATTACATACCTAGGGCGGAGAGTTCGTGAATATTGTGATCTAGGGCTTTACGAATTACCGCCCATGGGTTGTATAAAGTTTTACGTCTTGCCTTGGCCAGGAAGTGAGGTTTTCTTTCTGCACAGCGAGCAAATCCCACGTACAGCTTGGTGACGTAAAATAAATAAATTATTAAGTGCTTATTCCCGCGACTACGTACGCGTGGAACTTGATAAAAGGGATTATTAAAAGCGCCTAAGCAAATGTTAGAACAATTGTGCTTTTGGTCTAATAATTACATTTCCTACAAGGTCACCGCACCCCAACAGAAATGTTCACTCACTTTTCAATCTTTTTAGGTATAATTTCTAGGATGAAAACTATCCTATGTCCTTCCTCGGATCTTAAACTATCTCTATGCCAAATTTCATAAAAACCAGAGGCAAAAGTTTGAGGCTGGCAACCCCGCCCAGCAGACGTCAAAATACACACAGCTGTTTTAAAAATCAAATTAATTATAAAATACGAAGTTGTGGTGAGAAAACCATGTGTAAAAACCTTAATTAGTACAAATATAGTGTTATTTCTATAAACAATCCAAAAGGAACAGTGAAATTATAAAAACGAGAACGCGAAGCAGCTTTTGGCCAAACGTCACTGTAAACGGATCAACATTTAAAATTCAAACTAAACTTAATATGAGCATAATATGTGGTGATAAATTTACGTCTACAGCTCGTAAACTATTGTAAATAGCGTGTTACTGATGTAAATCATTCAAAATTGACAGTGTAACTATGATAATCAAGCACTAGAAGTGTGCTATCTAGTAACAGCCCGTCATCATAATGGACTAATATTGTGATCCTACAAATATAAATCTGTGCCGCGGATATAAAGCTGGATCATCATGTCTAGCTCAGTATCGACTCGCAGGGCTACAATACGTGAACTGGAACAAAAGCTCAATATAACACTTAAGGAACTCAAGCAGTCTAAATCTCTATGTGACCAGTTACTGCGCGAACGCGATGAAAGCGAGGAGGAGGTACAGAAAATCATTCAAAAGAATACAGAACTTAAACGTGACTTGGCCAACCTAGATGCATTGCATACAGATACTGTGATACAGCGTGACCATTTGCTAGACAAATTGAAAAGCCTGCAAGCATGCTGTGATATCCATGAACAGACTCTGCAACGTGTCAATACTCTTGAATATGAACTCTCCGATGCCCACAAGGTTGTTCGTCAAATAAAGGAGCAAGTGGAGGACCAGCAAGTCAAAAATACTAAGCGGCTGTTTGATGATATTGTGACACCAAATGTCTGTATTCAAAATTTTAGTCCTTCAAGTGTTATTGATTTAACAGAGGATTCATTCTGTGGTAAAAATGTATTTCAAAGTCATAGTAAGTTAAAAAAATATGCAAAATTAAATAAATTTATTAGAAAATCAAAACGACTGTATAGACAACATATTAAAATTCATAAAATTACTGTATTGAGGAAAAAATATCTTTGTGCTCTAAGAAACCTACACTCATGTCAGGAGCAGTTAAGATGCAGTAGGTATGTCTATGAAGCTGACACAAACAAGTTGCAAGCTGAGGTGAGTAGACTGCAAAATTCTTTGAGAGATGTTAGTAATAAATATTTATTATCTCAGAATCAGATTAGTGAACATGTTATGGCAGCAGATGAATTGTTGAAACTATGTCACCACAACGAGGAATGTTTGGAGGCTCTACTTGCCAAGCAGTCTTCGGGTGACTGTGAGAGTGGGTTTAAACTGGCTCACTCTCAGCCTGAGGATGTGGTCTGCTCACCTATGTCAGACAGCAGCTTGTCAGTGCCACTATGGGAAATAGCCCCAGGCAATAATAATATGAACAAAACCCTAGTTTTCTCTGATAGCATTGGACGAGGTTTGGGCATAGCTTTATGTAATTATATTCCCAACAGCTGTGTTTTAAATCATTGTATGCCCGATAGCCCGTTTCAACAAATCATAGAGAAAATTAAGCATACTCATGTAAATGAACAAACCACCATTGTAATAATGTTAAGTGATGGGTTAAATATTAGGTACTCAGATGTAAAGCGTGGGCTCGACTGCCTGTCAAAGTTGGGTGCTAAAAATATAATTATAGGTGCATTGCCCTACACTGCCACTCCGTGTAGTACCAATAATCACTTGTATAATCTAAATAAGTTAATTTATAAGTTGATATGTCGTCAAAGTAATATTTTATTTTTCGACACAAATGATGCTATTAGTGATTATCAAATTACAACAAATAAACTTGCTAAATCTGTAGCATCTTTTATTAATTCAGATTCTGGAAATATTATCACCCGCCCCACCTCGGTTAAGACTACAATTCCAACTGCAGATTTGTCTTTAAACTATCTGTTGGGACAACGGAGAGGCAGAATAGTGTAACATTATTACACCAAAACATAAACCGCTTCACTGGCAAAATATTAGATCTAGAGTTATTTACCGAAAAACAATATATTGATGTAATCTGCTTAACAGAAACTTGGTTAAAAGACGACATGATGCAATTTAATGTAAATAATTACGAATTAGCTAGCGCATTCAACAGAACTACAGCTGAAGGTGGTGGAACTATTATCTTAGTAAGAAAGGGATTAAGTTTTAAGGAACGAAGAGACCTCTCAGGCTGTTCTGTTGATCGTATTTGTGAGATTACTTGTGCAGAGATGGATCAGTATCTGATAACTTGCGTTTATAGACCGCCATCAGGTGATTTAACTTATTTTATTAGTATTATGGAAAATACACTTCGTAAAGCAGTAAAGACTGAAAAAGCAATAGTGGTTTGCGGTGACTTCAACATTGACATTTTGTCAAAATCTGTTGAAAAAGATAAGTTGGTCACTTTATTCCAATCATTCAATTTACATTACATTTTTGAAGTACCTACTAGGGTCACTCCCACCTCTTCCACTTGCATAGATAACATCTGGCTAAACTGTTGTCATCTGGGTGGAAGCGTAGTGAATGGAGTTCGTTCGGATCATAAAGCTCAGGTGATTATGCTGCCTTGCGAAATTAAACATTCTGATCGCGCCATAGAAATAAGACCTCTGAGTAAACATAGACTAGAATTATTAAAGTCAAAACTGCTAGTCGCCATGACAGATACTCATTCGGAATCAAGTGATCCGAACGGCCTATTTGAAGCGCTTCTTAATACTGTATGTAGAGAATTTAATGAAGCTTGTGGTAAAAAGCGTATTAAAGTTAATAGCAAAATGTCGTTTAATGAGTGGGCAACTACTGGAATCCGGAAAAGCAGAGATAAATTATATCAACTTTATGATTTGAAATCCTGCACCACTGATGAACGCTTTCATCAGTATGTTAGGGATTATTCCAAATTGTTTAAAATTGTATGCACGAAAGCAAAAGCAGCACACTTAAATAATAAAATAAAATCTTCAGATAATAAGGCTAAGACAGTCTGGAAAATAATAAACACAGAGACAGGTCGGAAAAACTTGAGCAAATCCACCATTTCCTTGAAGATAGAGGATAAATTAATAACTGATTCAAGAAGTGTAGCCAACGAATTTAATAATTTCTTTTCCAAAATCCCCATAGAAACAACAAAAAGTTTGGCATCCTCTGTTAGAAAAGCTGAATCCCTCCTTAAGGAGAATGTAAACTTAGATAATGTTTGCACGTTCAAGTTTCATCACATTTCTCCGTCGGATGTACTGAGGTCCCTGAAACTGATAAAAATAAAGAGCACGGAGGACTTATGGGGCGTATCAGTCAAGGTGCTGGAATCAATTCTTGAAGTAGTTGCTCCCTCCTTAGCTCTTATTTTTAATAGTTGTATAGACAATGGCATTTTTCCAGATTTAATGAAATGTAGTAAAGTAGTTCCAATCTTTAAGTCAGGCCATAGGGATAATCCTTCAGATTATCGTCCAGTTTCTATCCTACCTGCGTTTAGCAAAATATTCGAAAAAATAATGCTAATGCAACTGATTTCTCACTTTAATTCGCATTGTATTTTACACCCACAACAGTTCGGTTTTACAAAAGGAAGGTCTACGGCTCATGCCGGTGTAAGCCTGATTAAATTTATTTTACAGGCTTGGGAAGAGTCACAGGACGCCATTGGAATTTTCTGTGACCTTTCCAAGGCTTTTGATTGTGTAGATCATGATACCTTAATTTGTAAACTAAATTTTTATGGCATCAGTGGTCATGCATTGGATCTCATCAAGTCATATTTAACGAACAGAAATCAAAAGGTAGCGATAAATGGAGCCATTTCTTCAGAGACAGTGGTAGAGATGGGAGTGCCCCAAGGATCTATTCTAGGCCCATTCTTGTTTCTTGTTTATGTAAATGATCTTCCGTATATGGTAAATCGAAGATCAGGCATTGTCATGTTCGCTGATGACACTTCGTTACTGTTCAAGGTTAATAGGAAGGATACTGAGCTCACTGAACCAAATATTACCCTCTCCATGATATCTGACTGGTTTGCTGCTAATAACTTAGTGTTGAATCCAAAAAAAACTAAATGTATAAAATTCTCACTAGTGAATTCATCAGATACAAGCTTAATCTCGAACATAAAACTTAATGGTGAAACCCTAGAATTTGTAAAAGAAACTGTATTTTTAGGTATTACATTAGACTCAAAATTGCAGTGGGGTTCCCACATAACAGCAGTAGGAAATAGGTTGAGCTCCGCTGCTTTTGCAGTCAGGAAGATAAGGCAGCTTACCAATATAGAGACGGCACGGTTAGTTTACTTCGCATACTTCAGTAGTATTGTTACTTATGGTCTTATTTTGTGGGGATCAGCCGCGGATATTGAAACAATTTTTATTTTGCAAAAAAGGGCTATCAGAGCAATTTATAATCTAGGGCCGCGTGAGTCATTGAGAGAACTGTTTAAGGAAATAGATATTCTAACACTGCCGTCGCTATACGTATATGAAATAATAATGTTTGTTAGGAAGAATTTATACTATTTCCCAACAAACACAGATAAGCCAAAAATTACCAGAAATACAGGGAAGCTCAAAGTAACTTATTACAGACTAGCAAAAGCAAAGAAGTCGTTCTTGGGAAATTGTATAAAATTCTACAATAAAATTCCAAAACAGATTACTGAACTTACCGATCGTCAATTTAAATTAGTGGTGAAACAAAAACTCAAATCAAAAGCTTATTATAAGGTAAGTGATTATATCATGGATAGGGAAGTTTTTCAGTGATAACATCCTGCACGAGTAATCTATCGCATCCAGAAAACACAAAATATACGTAGCTAACTGTAAAAAATAATTTAATTTTATGTATAAAATATACTTACTGTTTTGAAAAACAGCTGACATTCATAAGTGCATTGTAATTATGCCTAAATTGAAGAATAAACTACTTTGACTTTGACTTTGACTTTGACATCAAAATCGATTCAGCGGTTTAAGCGTGAAGAGGTAACAGACAGACAGACACACTTTCCCATTTATAATATTAGTATGGATTTATAAATATTGACAAAGGTAAATTACGAAAGAAAAATTTAATGTGATCTACTACAATCTAAGCAGGACTCGAACCTGCGACCTCTATGTTTCCGGCGTATTGCTCTCCCAACTCAGCTATTAGATCGTTTCGTCAATCACACCAAATCTTTCATTCCATAATTCTCACGCTACTGGAGCGCCCTCTGCGTCACATGTGTTTGAAATGCTTATGCGCATTAGCCATACCCTAGAGAAAAAAAATAGAATCGATAAAAAGATTCTATAAAAATATGTATCAAGTATATTCTCAATACAATGGCGAAAAATTTAATACATTTGCAATATCGTAAAGCATGTCGAACTGTCATTCAGGGACGTACTAAGGCGAATAAGGATTTTCAGAAGAATTGACATTTCATATTTTTAGGACTACAATTTTATTACTTTTCTGTACTCCGCGACTCCGCTTAGAAAGAGGAAATAATCACTGCTACATTTCACGAGATTACTAATAATTTTATTATATATTTATTGAAATGTATTAACTCCTAAACTATGACTCTCTATTCCTGTTTGGAGTTTATAATTCAGTGATTATTTACAAATAAGTTTCTTAGAACTGCGAAATTTTAATTCATGACTGGGTTTGGAGAAATATGAATGTGATATTAAAGTGAGCAACATATTTATATTATTTAAGAGACCTTATCCCTTTTAAAATATATTTTTTTCATATTCAACAAACTTTTTGAAGTGAATAATACTTTTCCCCGAGTTCTAGGTACGTAGTAACATAGCTATTTCATGCTTTCATTGCGTACAGTCAAAAATAAGTTAATAAAACAGTTTTTTCGTGTCAATATCGAGTAGTTTTTGAAACAAAGAATTATCAATGTAAAATTCATACTGTAGGTTTCAAATATATACCAATAAATCCCTATAGGACTGTGCTAGCTAGTAACATCAATCATATTATATTATGTTTAGAAACATGTTTGATCATAGAGAAAAATATCTAAAACAATCAGCATTTTAAAAGAAATAAGGCCTCTTAAATGCTTCAAATATTGTCGGTGAAGAGATAGTACATAGTGTTGTGCTAAACAGTGATGTAGTATTTCGTTTTTCTTCCATACATTTCGTAATAGGGCTTCAATTTCCTGAAGAAGTACTTAAAAGAGTGACAGAAAAAGGGAATTTGTTGAACGCCATTATATAAGAGAGGGAAGATGTTTGGTCACCCGGTTGTCTGGAAGAGATCGCTTTTTAGCGATAAGACCGCCTGTTGTCTACCGTTATTTATAAATTGTATTTGTCTTGTGTCCTTTTGTAAACTTTTATTGGTGTGCAATAAACTATTGTTGTATTGTATTGTTGTTGTATTGTCACCTTAATACGACATGACGCTTTCATAAGCAGCATCGTCGAAGGAAAAGTTGAAGGAAAGCGAGGCAAGGAAAGACCAAAAATAAGCTACATAAAGCAAATAAAATAGAAGGTAAACGTCATGTCGTGTAGGGAAATCAAGGGGTTGGCTATGCACCGACACCAACAGGAGTTTAAGGTTTTTACTCTGTAATTCATTATGAATGAACCTTTTCGATAGAAACCAGATTTTCACTACAATTTTATAACAGTATAGAAATAGAGTTCAACTCAAAATAGGCAGAAATTTCAGCCAATTGTTTTCTTTTACCTTTAATTTTAGCTCGCCGCTTACTGCTTTGGAAAATTTCCCGAAGTGCAATAAAGGTTTTTTCCATCTGTCACCTTAACCTGTATAGCTCGGCCGTCATTTGTTTTAGAGCGGTTCGACGACCGGCTAACGGCGGACTCGATACGATAGAACTTTCCTAATACACCGATAAACGAGGATAAAAATTGTGAATTTATTAATTTGCCCAAAAATGTTATTTAAGAGCTTTTGCTCGGGGCTTCGCTCGCGTTGAAACACATGTACACTATCCCCCGAGAACCATGTTTTTTTTTTTCAGGATAAAAAGTACCGTATGAGTTAAATAACCCTTACTACCTTCCTGGACCTATCTTTGTTCCAAAATGCATGAAAATCCGTACTGTCTAGCCGTTTCGTCATGAAGAAGTAAAAACATAAATACACACACACATACACACAAACTGTCGCAAATACTAGTAGCTCTGTGAGTTTGTTTGGAACTGTAATTTTTTTTGTGTTTTCAACCCCATGCGTCCGCCGGTTAAATATTTTGAAAAAACTGACTTGATTTGACAATTTTATATTTAATTATATCTAATGCTCTAAAAAAATCACGAATATCATTTGAAAATGCGACCTGTGTTTTTTTAGTTTAATTTCAATAATTATTATATCCAGGTAATACTAAATGTAAAAAGAAAACATGTAGGTATATTTTTAAACTCGCAAAATGTCGTTGTTTTAAAGAACTATTTGGATAGAAAAATAGAATGTTTATTTGCTTTCAGTGAAATGGCAGGTCAGTATTTTGTTATAAAATCTTTTGCGATTGTAAAGGTCTTTCATACAAAAAACATAAATTATGGATGTTTCCCCTATCGTAGATCTCATAGCTTTCGCCAGTGGTCAACAGTTTTGTTGATTGGACTAATTCGATAGGGTACCTGAATTAAGGCCATTACAGTAATGGATTGAGTACCCTTGATGATACTGCTGGATGAAAGCTTTCTCGAGGAATAAGCATTCCGATACTGTACAACCCTGGGCAACAGCCTCATGTGAAGTTTTGATGATGCGGCTCGGAGAAAAACCCACATCTGACAGTATGTGTGCTGCTACCACTGCGAATGTGGATCAAATTACAATATATACAATACAGGAAAACATTATAGTGTGCTGTGTGATATACATTAAATTTGTTTCAGTAATACAAGATGGTTTTTATAGTGCAGTACTCTAAGATCTCCTAGGTTATTTTATTTCTTCCTAATATTAATAGAGAGAAAATTAATTAATCGATCAAAAATTAATCGCTAGATATTAATCTACGATTCACTTAATCGGGATTAAATAAATCGGAACTCGTACGATTAGATTAACTAATCGTCATTTTTAATCGTTAATCGCGATTAAATAAGTAAATCTTAATCGTTAATCGATTAAATTTTACCCATATCTGGTTACAACGAATATGCTAAAAATACAATATAAGTATGTCCATAGTCCGTCATTTTAACTTTTTTCTATGTATAGGGTGGATCGAAAATTCGTTAACATTTTAAATGTCATTTAAATATCACACACCCACAAATTACTAAAAAAAAAACTAACTTATAGAACGTATATTCTGTGAACAAGGTGGGTTGGACAAAAATTCCTACATCTAATCAGAGAATGGGTTCTGATGGAGACCCCCACTTTACAATGGCAACAAACAATCTACAACCGAGAATGCTGGAGCGTATAAATCATGCGTGACGTACCGTGTGCAACTGTGACGTAAGACCCCGAAATAGCAAGTCCAGCCGTCCATAGGACATTGTCTTGTTGACAAAGACTTGGTGTAGAATACTGGAAAATCTCGTGCTCGGTTCTTGTTGATCTATTTCAGGTTCATGGGCACAAGCACAATATAGACTTTGTTTGTGAAATATGAAGGAAGGTAAAAACAGTTCGATTCAACGGTTGACATAGACTCAAATTAGAGATTTCTCTAGTACTATACTTTGCCGATATGCTGTAATGACATTTTTACTGTCAGTGAGAGGAGTAGGTATACTTTATTTTTGAATTAATAATACGGATAAATTCGCTGAATACTTTTATTTTGCTAAAGCATTTCATGATTAAAGAAAATCTGAGTAATATGATTGTGGCTGAAAATATAAAAAGTACCACCTAAGATAAGGCAGCACCTAACCCATCCTATTCAGCATCAGTGAGTGGGTTGTATTTCTTTTTCGCTAAAGGTTTATAGGGATGCTCCTTTGTAATCGCGTCTAGAAAATGTTTGACATTCACAACCATTGTGTTGATTAAGTTTTTTCTTGCTCTACGTTTTTAAAATACGTACCCTTCTACTTTTCCTGCTGCTCAAAGAATATCTGGAAGAGATCGCTCTTTAGAGATAAGGCCGCCTGTTATTACCCTTCCTTGTGCTATGATTTTATTATTAAATTATTTTTCATATGGTACACAATACTTAAAAAATATTACTTCTACTACTACTACAACCTGGTGACAGGGAAAGTACAGGGAAGGCGACCAAGAGGAAGAAGCCCTAAATTGCTGAACAGACCGGATCCGAGATAATTGTAATTCGAAAGTCCACGAGGCATTACACAACGCCAAAGACCCCAGCAAGTGGAAAGCGATCGTCCACAAAATAATTTGTGGAGGTCACGACCCTCAGCAATGAGGAACACGACACAAGGAGGAGGAGGACTACTACAACCAGTAGTCTGGCCACGCGAAGTTACGAAACGTAATTCGGGGTATTTCGTTGTACTGAAGTTTCTAGAAATAGTCCTAGTTGTGCCAACCTATTACTCATCAGAGGAATGGTAATCAAATTCGGCCAGCGGTCCACCTGTCAAAATATTGCTCTGAATTCACGTGAGAGGTCAATCGTGTGACTCACGCGACAAACACACTGGCAAATTTAGAAGAAGCTGCCCGCAATCTCGTTCGAGTTAAACTTTTTCTTTAATGTAGTTGGACAAAAAGTATCTTTGGACGTTCAGCTATCCACAGGGATAGCTGAACGTCCAAAGATACTTTTTACCAAAATTGGTTTAAATTCGTCTAGCTGGCTCGGCGTGATGAGAGGACTAAGACATATTTGCCAAGAGATGGCGCTGTACGGCTGGCTCAGTGCGCTCGGATACAGATCCTGCATCGCACTGTTATAAAAATCCTGAAATAATGGCCCGCACCCATTCTTTATGAGTCTCCAATGATGTGCTGATGGGATAGAATGTCATTTTTTTTAATTTATGAACGCCGGCTGCACGCACGAAAATGCATGACTCATGGTCACGTTCCACTTGAACCGAGCGTGCAAGCGAGAGCGCGGAACAAGCGATAGATAGGCACGATTGGCCGAAGCGTTCGGCTTGTGACGCATCGCATCTATCTCTTCCAATCTATCGGCCGGCATTCAATTAATAAAAGTATGCAATTTTACATCAATGTTTCCTTATGACGTCATCACGTAAAATTATCGTCCATAAACGAAATTTACGAAAAACCATTTTTTTGTATTTAACAGTGTTGAAAAAAGGCCGACCAATATTCGACCAGCTATCAATTTACCGCTATTTCAGGCAAAACCCAAACAGCATTTCCAGATCCACGCAAATTCCTCACAAATTGAAATGTCAGTCAAAATTCCACGGAACGCCCACGGATAGAGGAAGTTAGTACTTAAATACAATTGCAAGCTAAGGTATTTCAGTCAATGGATATAGGCACAATTAATTTTTAAAGGTTGAACTTAGCCTTTTCCAAGTAATCTCTGGCAATTTCCGTAAGGTTTTTTATGTCTTCTATTCCTCCTGTGAATGTGGTGATAGTACAGTCGAATACGATGTGCTTGATCGCCTGGTTCGGACGCCCACACTCACACACTGGGGACTCAGTTCCGCCCCATTTAAACCAGTGGTGCGCGCAATTTCCAACGCCTTGATACTACTAAATAAGCAGCTGACATTCGAGTGTACTTTGACGACGTGGTTGGCGCAGTTTTTAGGGCAACAGCCTACGAGCTGGCGGTCCGGGTTCGATTCCCGACAAGGACATATATTTGTGTAATGAACTTTGTGAATAAATAAAAGGCATGTATTTAACGCGGCGACAAATTAATCAGATTTAGGGATTTATAAAAAATTTAAGGGGATAGCAAAAATAATAAGTTGGCGACTAATTGCGGAGACTATTAAAGTAAAAAGTAGCAGCTAAGTAATCAATTTTCGGCTTTGTTTCAATATAAACTAGCATCGAGTTATAGTTTTGGCGACTGAATTAACTAATTAAGCGGAAACATGACAGCGGATAAAAAGTTGAAAATGGCCTACTCTAATTGTTCAATGGAGATTACATATAAAATAAATCAAGGTCATAAAAAAAATACTTTGTGCGACAATTTAAGAGCTTTAATCAAAGTTGAAAATTCCATGTATAAATAATAATTTTGGGTGTGATGTCATATTGACACCTATTTTTTATGATTCTATCGTATAGAATACGTTAAAATAAACGTGTTTTGTACGGACAACTTTTTTCTAAACTTAATAATTACCGAGATATGGACTCCTAAAACCGACAATATTTTTTTGGATATTGTGTCAGACTCTGCCTCAGCTCCGGCGCTGCGGGAAGTGCAGCCCTTCCGCCCTTGCGTGGCAAAGCACGGTCGCCCGTACTCCGTTCCGCACGGCTCCCGAGCTTTGTCACGGCGGGCGAGGGCTGCTCTCCCTCCGCGCCTCCGGCTTTTTATATACACTCAGGGGTAGGGCAGACAAGACCACGTGGAATCGGGGTTGACAGCTTCGGTTCTGAGGCAAGTCTTATGATAATGCAATGCTTATTTTAGCGTAGCGTGTTTTAGCTAGATTCGGACTAAAATAAGCGTGTTTTGTATGGGCAAAACATTTTTACCTAAAAACGCTTATCGCCGTTTTCATTAAATTATGGTTACGAAAACTAAAAAAATAACTCCCCATTACTTTTAACCCATGGCGGGTCCGGTGTTATTCGGGGGGGTGGTGTTGCCATTTACTTAAAATCCGATTTAACCTGTCACATTGTCGCTCAGTCACCTAATCTTTTGTTGAACTCTCCTGAGTATCTTTTTCTCGAAGTTTCCTTGCATCACTCTAAAGTTCTACTTGGTGTTTTTTATAGCCCTTCCTCTCAAATTAATTATTTTGATATTCTTGAGAAAACTTTGGTCGATCTTAGCCCACAGTTTGATCACCGCATTATCATGGGCGACTTCAACACGTGCCTCCTTAAAGGAGATCTTCGTTCCCGGAAACTTCAGTCACTTGCGACTTCTCTTAATCTTAGTATTCTGCCTCTTGGTCCTACTCACTTTCCTCATAATGGTCCCCCTTCGCTTTTAGATCTTGTCTTCACATCTTCTCCAGATTTATTACCTTTTCACGGTCAATTTAATGCTGCTGCCTTCTCTTGTCACGACCTTATCTTTGCCTCTTTTAAAATTCGACCTCCGAAGCAGAGACATAAAATTATATTACGCCGTAACCTTCGTGGAATTGATCTGCAGGCGTTTCATGATGAGCTTTGTTGTGTTGACTGGAATAGCATCGAGATTCTTGACAACATAGACCATAAGTTGGAGGCTTTCAATGCCATATTGCTTGCGATTTTTGATAAGCATGCCCCATTAAGGCCGATGCGTGTCAAGCATCTCCCTGCGCCTTGGCTTACATCCGACATACGGGCATTAATGGCTAAGCGTAATAGGGCTCGCCTTAAATTAAGATCTCAACCTTCGGAGGAAAATCGGTTGAAATATGTTGCGCTACGAAATCGTTGCAATAGAGTTTGTCGCGATGCAAGGCGGAGGTATATCCACGAGTCTATCGAAGACTGTCCTCCGGCGAAACTCTGGAAATTTTTGAAGTCTCTTGGGGTGGGCAAATCTTCGCACTCTTCTGCCGGTATTATGGATCTGGATGCCGTCAATATTTTTTTTAGTACCTCTCCAGTTACTCTAGATCCTTCTGTCAAGCAACTTACGCTTACTTCACTTCTCAATACCCAACCTCCTGACTCATCCACCTTTGAGTTTGGTGTCATTTCCCCGCAAGAAGTTCTGGCCATTTTCAAGAAAATTAAGACGAAGGCCATTGGTGACGATAACCTTAGTTTAGACATGCTCGTGCTCGTGGTAGATTTTATCGCTCCCATCCTCTCAAACATTCTGAATTTTTCCTTTTCCTCTGGTACCTTTCCCGCTATCTGGAAATACGCACAAGTTATCCCACTTCCCAAAACCTCTAATCCTATTAATTTTTCACAGTATCGTCCTATTTCGATTCTCCCTGTGTTGTCCAAAATAATTGAACATATTGTCAATCGTCGCCTCCTTTCTCATCTCAACAGGCACAATATGTTCAATCCGTTGCAGTCTGGTTTTCGGCCCGGGCATAGCACAGTCACTGCCCTGGTTAAAGTCACCGATGACATTCGTCTTAACATTGAGAATAAAAAGCTCACTCTTCTTGTCCTATTGGACTTCAGTAGTGCCTTCAATACCGTGGACTATGACATCCTCTTAGGGATACTCCACACTCTGAACATCTCTTGCACTGCTTTAGCGTGGTTCAGAGAATACCTTTTTGGAAGGCGCCAGCGGGTCAGAGTGGACGACAAGGTTTCCCAGTGGAGCGAACTTACCGCTGGTGTCCCACAGGGAGGTATTCTCTCGCCACTTCTGTTCTCCATTTTTATTGACGGCATAACTAGGTCGTTAAAGTCTAGCTACCATCTATATGCAGATGATTTACAAATTTATGCTGAGGCCAGCCTGGAGGATTTTGCTTTGCTAGTTAATAAAATCAATAGAGACTTAGATTCCATCCAACTTTGGGCCTCTAAATTTGGGTTAAAGATTAATGCTAAGAAATCGCAAGCAATAGTCATTGGAAGTCCACATTTTATTACCAAATTCGCAGACCTGGTGGTGCCAGATATCATTTTTGATGGAACTATAATTCCCCTCTCCTCTACTGTAAAAAATCTGGGCATCACCATGGACCAAACACTCTCATGGTCAGCGCACATAGCTGAGGTCAGCAGGAAACTATTTGCATCACTTCATTCTTTGAGGCGTATGCAGAATTTTCTTCCCATTCATACAAAAATATCTCTCGCTAGTTCTCTTTTACTTCCTCTACTTGATTATGGTGACATTGTATTCCTCGACCTTAAGGAAGACTTGCTTGACAAGCTTGAGCGCCTGCAGAACGTTTGCATTAGGTACATTTTCGGTCTTAAAAAATATGATCATATCTCGCAACACCGTTCGCAACTCGGTTGGCTTCCGATACGCCGTCGTAGGGATGTGCATGTCTTGTCACTGCTCTACAATGTCTTGTTCAATCCTTCCTCACCTCTGTATCTCTCCAAAAGATTCTCCTATATGGCGGCTGGCAGTGGTCACCGCTTGCGTTCGAGCGCAAATCTCGCTCTCGCCTTCCCGTCCAATAAGTCACGCTCTTACAGTAAATCTTTTACAGTTCACTCCGTAAAATTGTGGAACTCATTACCGGTGCCCGTCAGGCAATCGCAATCCGTGGCATCATTTAAGGAAAAGTTGAAAGGGTTATGGCTTCTAGACCCCTAATTTCGTCGAGTGCTGTATTGACAATAATGTTAAAATTGAATACTTATTATTTTTATTATTATATATTTATTAGTTTGTTTTATATTATCATATTTATATTCATAATGTGTAAGTTTATGTAGGTATATTTAAGATTTTGTCTTTTTTTTTTCGCGTAAGCCTTTAGTGTCTCTGTGCATTTTTAATAGTTTTGCCTATCTTCTTGGATCTTCTCTGTTCTCTCTCATTTGCTCAAAGGTTAACTGGAAGAAATCCCTTACAGGGATAAGTTCGCCTTTGTACATATCATTAGTTTAATGTCCTTATAATTATATTTCAATGTACAATAAAGAGTTTACATACATACATACATACTTTTATATAGTACCCATTTTAATATTTAAGCTGCCAGCAAATCAAAGCCCAAAATGCTTTTTAGATGGAGACCTGTAGTTGCCACTAATATAAAGTTTGTTATCCTTCTGCTAATATTAGTCGCCAAGTCATTATTTATAGTACCTCACCTATGATTTCAGTAATCTTGTTTATTATTTCTGCTACCTTAAAGTAGCTGCCATTATTTGAATTTTAAAATATCCTTAGTTTAAAGCTCATTTAATATAAATGATTGCCAAAATATTTAATCGCTGACAAGTTATTATTTTAGTTGCAAATAGTTTGCTGCTCTTTAATTTTTCTGTCGCCGCGAAAATAATAAGCCTAAATAAAATACCATTATAATTACTGTAAAAGCACGTAAAGGGCACAAACCCAAATCTACAGTGACATTTTATTTTGGTATTACAAAAAACAAAATAGTAGAAACTTTGAGAAAACAATTTAGTTAAATGAGTTGAACTCGAATGAGCACCATTCGGCAAGCTACGTATTGTCTTTTCATCCCAAAAACTGTTGCGTCTAAAGTCGAACATCTTCGACGAGAGGTAACTTAGGTAGGGAGTATGTATAGGGTAGTTTCCTAAAGTCAACATTGCTTGAAAATTCCAGGGAAATGATTCCAAGCTTTTATATCCTACTAGAAGATGCCTGAAACTTCGTACGCATAAATATTTGTATACCCTAGTTGGGTAAAAAGTATCATATAACTGTCTCTGGACGTCCAGCTATCCCCGTGCCAAAATTAGTTAACCTTTAGAACGCTTTTCCTACCATGTCAAAATGTGGCTTAGCCGCGAATAGTTGAAAAAAGAGAGCGTAAATATACCTCTGTCAGCAGGAAAATTGCGTCCGCCATTACCCTTTTAGTGTTCGTTGGCGTGGTAGGCACGGCAGCATACGATCACTTAAGTGGCTCTTGGCGTTCAAAGGGTTAAAATCCGTCCAACCGTTTGAGCGTGATGCGAGGACAGGAAATTATGAAAACAGATGGCCCCAAGCTGGTTTGGCGCCGCGCGCCCATACAAAACTAAAGACGATCTTGCATCACGCTAAATATTTTTCCTGAAATCATGACACCTCTCCATAGAAAACTGGTTTTCAATACAAATCTAGAATTTTATAAAAGTCTAGATTTAGAACAGTAACCAAAGTAGTTAAAAATCAAATCAGCCGCCATGTCTGCTCAACTAACACGGTCTCTGCATACCGATTCTCCGTTTTATTATAAAATATAGCTTCCAAATTACGCAAGCGTCCCAAATAGACGCTTTACAATCACTCATTCAGTTTTCGCTGCAGTGAAATTTTGTTGCGCCTGGCACCGAGTCAAGTATGCAACCGTATTATCAGCGCGATCTGTCAGGATCTGTCAATGATAGTTCTGTACGTGCTGGAGTACGCTCTGGCGAACTCAATACTTAAAGTTTTGTGTGCCACATGAAGAGACTCATAGACGGACAGACAAGGAAATAGACCGCCAAACAGACAAACGCGCAAACATTAAAACCAAAGCAGACTAACAGGATGCCAAAGAGATTCTTACAGATTTACAAACAGAAAGACAGATAGGGAGGGAGATAAACTGACAGACAAATAGACTGTTAATCAAACAGAATAGAGCGGATGCAATGGTGATCCTAAATAGACCCTTTACAATGCAGTAAAATTGTGATACGCCTGGCAGCGTGTCAAGTATGCAACCGTATTATCAACGCAGTTTGTCAGGATCTGTCAAATGATGGTTCTCCACATGCTGGAGTACGCTCCGATGTTTTCTGTGCCGAAGGCAGTCAATCGCAGCGACAGACAGATATACGGAGAAAGAGGCAGATAGACAGACAGATAGAGCGACAGACAGACAAACTAACAAAAATACGAACAAACAGACAATGATAATGCCTATCAGATGCCAAAGAGCTTCTCACTGATTGACAGACATACAAACAGTTACAAATCGGCAGACACATAGAGAGACAAGCAGACAGACAGATTAAATCAGTGAAATACAGAAAAACATCTTTTTTTTATATCGTACAACCTAAACAGATAGATAAACGCAAATGTTATGCTTTGATGCGCAAATTCACAGAATTCTATATAGTTAAAGAACCTACTCCCAAAAATTCATGAGAATCGGTTGACAAATTTAATCTAAATGTTTTGAATTTCGTTAATGACAGATCCTTGAAAAATTGCTAATGACATTATTGCCATATGAAAGCTGTTTTTAGTACCCCTTGGGCCGGATCGATACTTGCTATTTATAGGCCATGAACTATAATTTGTAACCACTTACCTGGTTCAAACTCTTTCGTGGTCAAGTGTTTCCATGTTAAAAGTCATTGGCCTGTATTCAGAAATAGATTGCAGTGAGGGTTATTGATATGGAAAATCCCACTTGCACGGGTATGCCCATATTATTATGCTCGTTAATTTTTTTACACCCCAATCAAATAATAACTTAAGAGGCCTTATTCATTTTAAAATGCTGATGGTTTTAGAAATTTTTCTCTATGATCAAACATGTTTCTTAACATATTATTGATGTTACTACCTAGAATAAGGCGATTGAGATTTATTGGTAGGTATATATTTGAAACCTAGGTACTGTTTAAACTTGTTGAAATTGACAAAATTGACGCTGAAAATTAGTTTTTTCAATTTATTGTCGACTGCACGCAAGGAAATCGTGGAATAGCAATCTAGCTATGTTACTACCTATAACTCGGAAAAAAATATTATTCACTTAAAAAAGTTGGTTGAAATTATCAGTATATTTGTCGAAATATAAGAAAAATTAAAAGGAATATGGCCTCTTAAGTAAAAAGTTTAACGTGTTTTTGACTGAGCGAGCCAATTGGCTTAAGCGTCTTCGTTTCAGCTTGGCTGAAAATAAAATGACTTCGTATGTCCGGAATGTTTGGATGTCCTGATGTTTTCCAGCTGTTTTCGCCAAGAGTTCGCATTTCTCAACCGATTTGTATGAAATTTTGTGAGTAGGTTCGATAAGTACTGTTCAATAAGTACATATGTAGTTTATTTCTTGGCGATTCAGTTATTCTTTTTAGGGTTCCGTAGTCAACTAGGGAACCCTTATAGTTTCGCCATGTCCGTCTGTCCGTCTGTCCGTCCGCGGCTTAGCTCCTTGATCATTAGTACTAGAAAGCTGAAATTTGGTATGAGTATGTGTATGTATCACGCCGACAAAACGGTAAAATAAAAACTAAAAAAAAAAAAAAAATTCTCGGCTACCTCTCGAACACCTACAGTGGGGGTGATTTTATTTTCGTTTCAACACTAGTGTGTGGTGTGTCGTTCTGGTCTTAAAAATAGTAGGGGTCTTCGAACATCATTTTTAGATAGGTAAAGTCAGCAGTTTTGTAAATATTCGCTCCAGAAATCTAAAAAATAGCGCCCCCTCCTCTAAGATATAAATAAATATTAAGGGACAATCATACACAAATCGACCTAGTCCCAAACTAAGCAAAGCTTGTACTATGGGTACTAGACGACGATATACATAATAGATAAATACATATATAGATAACATCCATGACCCAAGAACAAATATTTGCCCCGGCCGGGATTCGAACCCGGGACCGCCGACTCAGTAGGCAGGTATCTACAAACCGAGCCAAACGCGTCGTCAAATTCCGGAGATATGGCGGTGGTATTGATTACTGGTGGCTATATGAGCTGTAAACCACGCGAATTTGTTTCAAAATGGCCGTAATTTGATATATGTTACATTTTCAACCCCCAATTTTTTGACGACGTGTTTGACGCAGTTTGTAGACACCTGCCTACTGAGCTGACAGTCCTGGGTTCAAATCCCGGCCAGGGCAAATATTTTATGTGATGAACTAGAATATTTGTGCTTGGGTAATGGTTGTTCTATGTATTTAAGTATATATTTATCTATATAGGTATACTTATTTATTTAAACTTTATTGCACAGAACAAACTAGTATAAATGGCGGACTTAATGCCATAAGGCATTCTATACCAGTCATAAGGCTAAACAGAAACAAACCTCCTGAGGCACAAAGTCCTACATATACATTCCTACAATTTATCTATATTATTGGTTTAAAGTTTAGGCTACATGACATATCCCATCAAAAAATCATTTTCTGCTGAACAATCTCCTCTCGTGTTATTTATCCAAACGTCGTCATTGGCGAAATACCTCTTGCAAGAAGTGACAGCCACCAGAAAAAAAAACGTATATCTACGCTACATCTAGTAGCCACAACACAAGCCTTCCTATTGAGCTTAATTTGGGACTAGAAGATCGATTTGTGTAAAGTTGTCCGATATTTATTTATTTATTAAGTATCTCCGCCATTTTGAAAAAAATCCAAAAGCTTAATCTACTAGAAATTTAATATTATAGAATTTTCTTGTTGACTTTTCGAACCTACTCATAAAGTACAATATAATATAGATAATTTAATAAAATAAATTAAAGTTTAAACGCAAACATCTATTAATGGAAATCTAATTACTCGACAATTCTCAAGGAACTCCTACATGTAATAGTTACAAGGAACTGTTTTCTCATGTGCAAGCTAAATTATCTTGTCAATAGCAGGAAAATCTAACGATTTTGTCACAGTATATGTAATAAACAGTATTTATCTTCAATATAAAGTTTGAACATGGTTAAAATAGCATTGGCGGTACCAACGACGACGCAAAACCGCGGGAGACTACCGGCTTGGTTGCGACGGTGGAAGAAAGCTTGCAATAACTTCAGATAGACGCAAACCTAACCCTGAACCATGCGGAATGGAAAAAACGGACAGCAAAAGCCAATCCCAAAAAAATGAGATAAGATCTAGGATGATGCTGATGAGAATGTTTATACGTCGCTGGTTCTGAAGCTTGCGGGGTAGAACGGTTTTTAATTGGAGACCACTAATCGGTAAGTCCGGCGTCGGAAGGTCTCGTCCAGCGCAAGACCGATCATCTTGAAGAATAGACCGAAATAGATAGAATCCGTGTAGGTAATGTCATGATGATGACTACGTAATATTGAGCCGAGTACAAATGACGTAAGTGCATACCAGAAAAGGCGCAAACTATACACAAAAATGCACAAATGGTCACATTGTGTCTCTGTGACCACATTGTGTTAGTTTTCTTTTTTGGCGCCTTGCATTATGTAAAAACTTTAGAATAAATACGCCTAGAAACCTAAACAGCGCTTAGATTCGTCCGTGTGCCCATCTGTCACAACGTCAATGTCACAAGCAAAACGTCTCTATGACTGATACGTAGACGCGCTCACATAAAAACAAAACTGGCTCTATCTTTTGCAAATCCTTAGTATGAAGACTCTTTCTAAGCGTATTTATTCTAAGATAAAAATATGACACTATGAAAAGACATTCATTAACACACGGAGCAAAAGTCAAATGAAAGCAGTTTAAAAAAATACAGTGTTACACTACCAGCGTTATAATTATTTCAACAATGACTCCGTAAACAGACATGCAAATAGCCAAGAAGTATGTAATAATAATAATAATAATAATTTATTTCCACAATAACATCTTTACAAAGATTTCTTAAAATAGAACTCTACTCCCTAGGTGCAAGACCTGTTCTATAGGATAAGCAGCGCTCCTCCCCCAAAATTGTATTGTCTGATGTTCAACAGTGGTTACATTTTACATAAACATATAAATTGAAACCTTAATTGTGTGTGTGTGTGTGTGTGTGTGTGTGTGTGTGTGTGTGTGTGTGTGTGTGTGTGTGTGTGTGTGTGTGTGTGTGTGTGTGTGTGTGTGTGTGTGTGTGTGTGTGTGTGTGTGTGTGTGTGCCCGCAAGCGTGTGAGAGTGTGCTATTTTGGACATGTACTCTTTATTGTTCATGTATGTAGGTAAGTTCAATTATTACTTATTTTATTACCATTAGGAAAATCTCAGTCTCATCATAGTTCTTTCCTAGCAACCAGGTTGTCACTGTCTTCTTGCATTCTGACTTAGTTGTTGGGTAAATATCTAAGTGTGTATTTATCTTGTTATAAATAAACGGCCCTTTGAAATCAAAAAAGTTTTGTGCAAAGTATGTGTTATATATAGTGTTTCCTTTTCCAACAAATTGACGTCTGCTAGCATTACGTTTAATGTACGGTGTTCTACTATGATATCTGAGAACAATAGATAGAATATAGATTTGACGGACACTTAGGACTTTGGCAGCTGAGTATAGCATTTGGGTGGGATAAGTAAAGGGCAAGCAGTACATAACGTTAAGGACCGAGCGTTGTGCAATCTCAAGGGTAATCAAGGACGTCTTTGATGCTCCTCCCCATGCAGAAATGCAGTATGCTATCAGAGATTGGCAGAGAGCGAGGTAGACTCTTTTAAGCAAGATGTCATCAGTTACATGTCTTAAGTTTTTGAATACATATATAAGTTGACGTACTCTCTTACTAACCAATTCAATGTGTTTTGAAATTCAAGAATGAGTCAATATAAACACCCAGGTACTTTATTGACTTTGTCCTATCAATTGTATTACACTTGATACACTTCATTTGTGTTTCGGCGCAGTTATGTGCTATGAGGGTCAAGGTGTTTGGTGGTTGGCCGAGGCTTCTGATGGAGTAGGTACGTTATGTATTTAGTTTTGTCGACATTTAGGGTCAGTAGATTATGATTAAGCCATGTTGTTACTTTGTTTAGGCCCTTCTGCGCCGACTCAAACGCCTTTTCCCATGAGTGTTCAGCAAAAATGAGAGCTGTGTCATCCGCATAGGATATAATCTTTCCACCAGGAATATCGAGTTGACACAGGTCATTAATATAAATGAGAAAAAGTGTAGGTCCTAATATACTACCTTGTGGGACTCCATAATTTACTGGCAAGTCACTACTTCCATGTTCTCCTATTTTAACACACTGGCATCGATTACTGAGATAATCTTTAAAGATGTTAAATGAAGATCCTCTAATCCCAATTATTTCCAGTTTCTTCATGAGTATGTGAATCGGAACTGTATCAAATGCTTTGGCTAAGTCCAAAAACACCGACAGTCATTTTTTGCGATTGTCAAGATTATTCGCTACATACTGAGTCAGTTCTTGCACAGCATCATCAATCGATTTTCCAATTTGAAACCCATATTGATTCGGTGACAAAGTATTGCTATCTTCCAAGAAAGATCTGAGTCTCTTATTTAATATGCGCTCTAACACTTTCGAGAGAGAGGGCAATATAGAAATCGGCCGATAATTACTTGAGGCACCTTTGTTTCCATTTTTATAGATGGGGATCACTATGGATTTTTTAAAGGCTTCCGGGAAAACCCCTTTCTCTAAACATAAGTTAAAAATGTGTGTAAGTATAGGTACAAATATATTTTAATGTTGTTTTATTAAATAGTTTGGAATCCCATCCCATCCTACAACGCAATTATTTTTTAAATCCATGATCAGTCTTTCCACTTCCATTTCGTCAGTGGGAAGCATCACCATTGAATGTTTGTTTCGTCCAATATGGGATGTAACTGTATTGATCGATTTGAGTGCAGCATGTTTTGAGGCAATGTTATCGGCTAGTGTTTTACCCACATCTACAAAATACTGATTAACCCGGTCAACTGACTCCTGGGGCGAAATATGTGTTTTTAGTAGATCCAGATTTGAGTGTTTCACCTTGTTAGTGTGTGTTATATTTTTTATTGTAGTCCATAAGAGTTTGTTATTTTTCCCTGCTTTACTAATTTCTTGTTTTTCGTATTCTATTTTAACATTGTGAAGTAATTTACAACAGAAATTTCTGTACCTCTTGTATGTAATTTTCAGAACTTCGTTTTTTGCATTTTTTTTATATTTGCTGTGCAGACTGTCCCTATTCCTAATGCATCTTAGGAGACCCGGTGTAATCCACGGTTTTATTATATTTTTTCTTTTAGATGTCGTGTAAGTGATTGTAATTTTTGTTACTATTTTTTGAACAGTATGGATAAATGAATTAAGGGCAATACTCGGGTCAGACATGCTAAGAATTTCATTGAAATTGACGGCCTGGAGATCAGTAGCTAAGGTTTCTTGGCAAAGTTTACTACGTTTCGTTGCTATAGTATCCCTAGCTTTATTGTAATCCCAACAAAGAAGTACTGATTTGTGATCCGTGATTGTCGAGTGCAAAACTGCAATCTTAGCTTCGCATTTTGTTCTCAGCATGACATGGTCTAGACAAGATTCACTGGCTTTTCTTGTGATGAAATTATGTATCCTAAAAGTACGTTATCCACAACAACATGTAAAAAAAGAAGCCGCTCTTGAAGCATTCTGTAACTCCGTTCAATAAGTCAATAAACTGCGTTCAATACCTACCTTGTGTTTCAGTAAAGTAATCTGAAACGGATGAGAACGTCAATACAGTGAACTGCTAATTATGAAAGAAATACACAATTATCTGATGGTTCAGTTCTTATTATAGGACTCGTTGGAATGTTGCCTCGTGAACAGAACTTTTTTCTTGACACGTTTAATGAAAATAGGACCTTTTTGAAAATATCATGCTGTGGCGTTCAGTAGAAATAATTGGTCTACCATTTTTGAAGCTTTATATCGAAATAACTAACATAGTTTATAAGTTTTATGTTATTAACAATATGGACATGGTCTGAAATAAATGCTTTGAATTTGAATTGAATTTAACCAGAGAGAGGGACCTCTGTCTCATTTTGATAAATGCCGCTACATTTAGACCTATAAAAGCGGCTTAAATTATTTAAAATAATACATGAATAAAGTCGAAAAGAGATAGAACAGTTTCTTGGCTTACTGCACATTATTATATATTTAATTCATACACAAAAGTTCTACGGCTATAAAAGGACAGAGAGAGCTATATTTACTAGTTCGCAACTTCGTCCAAGTAATCTTTACTTTCATAATCGGCTAAAAAAAGTATCTTTTAAAACCAGACTCGCCGTTTTGACGTGACATCTCTACCAATAGATGGCGTTATAATTGCCGTTAGCAAAAGTTGGTTTTCAGTAAGTAATTTTTAAAGTAACATATTTTTTATAAAAAAAACTTGCGAATTTTACTGACTCGCTGCTTGTCTCATGGCTTATGAGTTGCAAATTTTCCGCCATCGTAAACTGACATGAAACAGGGTTAATGGATATTTTATATTAGAGTACGTTCTGGGCATATGGCAGCTGCATTAAAGTGCATTGCGGCCCCTCGACTTACACCAATATGACTCAGAATACATGACATAAATATTTAGGGACAATCTCAGGGTGAAAGGCAGATGAGAGTAATTTGACTCGCGTAATTTTGGTCGCGCCATACTTCGTCGTCGGTCATGTGATGCGATCACGTGACATAACGTATGGCGCGACCGAAATTACTCTCATCTGGCTTCAGCTTTACACAAATCGACCTAGTGCCAAACCAAGCAATGCTTGTACTATGGGTACTAGATGACGATATACATAATATATAAATACATACCTACATAAATAACATCCATGACACAGGAACAAATTTTGTGTTCATCACACAAATATTTGTCCTTGCCGGGATTCGAACCCGGCACCGTCGGCTCAGTGGCAACTGCGCCAACCGCGTCAAAAAAAAAACGCGGTTTACCTACTCTTTTGACTATCGCAGAAGCCTGAAAACTGTTGCCCGTCTAGCACTTACTGTCGCGCGACATAGTGCTACCCGTCACCCTCTCACAATACTGCCCATAAAGAGACAGGCAATTATCACGCGCGAGAAATAGTCGCTTGTGACTTTTGTGCTAGAGGTGCTTGTCATATGCGTGCGCGCTTCGGTAACGCGGTCCGACCAAAATAAGAAGCCGGATTTGCACTTTGGTGCATGTTGATGCGTTGGCTATTAGCGTGGCTCGCTGCGCGTAGTGGCCATCTTTGGTCCCACCGGAAGATCAGCGCCGGCTCGTGGGCTAGCATCATGCTGATGTGGGACCTTTTCGTGGCACAGCCAAAGTAGAATAGTTGCTTAATGTTTTATTTCATTAATCATTTTTGTCACTATTTGTAATTATGTTCTATGGTCACGTCACAAATAAATGTATTTCTTTCTTCTTCCTAGTGCGTCTTGTAATCGGTTGTATTCCACCATCGTAACTGGTATGAGACAAGGTCAACGGATATTTAATATTAGCGTACGAGTTGTGGGCAGTGGGCACATGGCAGTTGCATTATAGTGCATCGGTAGCTATTTAAACGTCGGTATCGAATTCTGTAGAAAATATTGTACATTGCTGCAGAGGAAAAAAGGGCTTGACGGGTAAGAGGTACAGACGGATAGTGATACGAAGCAGGCAAGCCCTTTTGACGGCTAGGCATGTCTAGTGCTTTCTCAAACATATGCAATACAATTAAATAAAAAAAAAATAACTCAAAAAACATAATAATTCAACTGTTTAAAAATAAATTGCTTTACTTGCTCACTTTAGTAATTCGACAAGAAAAAATACAAAATATATTTCTCGACATAATGCAGTGGTGATTCAAGGCTGGGCTGTTTAGTTCCTATATCCAATTACATGTCTTCTATTATGCGCTCTTTGCGATTAAGGAACTTTTCAAATGGGTTTTTAACCGACTTCAAAAAGGGAGGAGGTTCTCAATTCAAACTATTTCTTTTTTTTGTATGTATGATACTCGATATCTCCGAGATCCGTGAACCGATATTAATTTTTTTTCTTTTATGGAAAGGGTATAACTCCGAGTTGGTCCCGTTTGGCACTAAGTCGGGATCTGATGATGGAATCTTGGAGAAATCGAGGGAACTCTTCAAATGTTATAGGGACATGTACGGCGCTTTCGGTAATTTACTGATAAAGTCAAGAATTTACATTCAGTAAATAGGATTTGGTGTAAGGAAACTGCTGATGAACACCACAGATGGCCACTAGAACTTTTATGTGAATCACTAAAAAGAAAAAAAAAAATTAACAAAAAAAAAGAAACGACTTCCGTAAAACTAAAAAGCCAAAAAAAAAAACCCGTTCAAGTACAGATTACATTTGACTCACCCTTCGAAGTCGGTGCCAAACCTCGCGTAAACTATAATATATAAATATAAGAACTGGGATCGACTTCGAAGGGTGAGTCAAATGTAATCTGTACTTGAACGGGTTATTTTTTTTGGCTTTTTAGTTTTACTGAAGTCGGTTCTTTTTTTTGTTAATTTTTTTTTATAATCATAAATTGAGATATTTTCGAAAATGTAAAAATGTGGTTATATTTATTTGTTATCCTTTATTTGAAATATGGGTACACAATCGGGAATAAGCAATGTATGAATGAATCTATAGATGATGATAATTTGAACATAATAGCTACACAAACACTTAATGCATACTCGTATAAAAAAATAAACTAAATTAGTCGACTTAAAGTAATACGGTTTTGAATTTGGCGGATGTGTTACACACGCAAAGTTGATAGAATATATGAATACAGTAGGAAACTTTATACCCAACATTTAATTATATTATATTTGATTACAAACAAATAAACAAAGAAACATAGTTACAAGCGAAGCTAATAATAAAACAATCGTTTTAAAAACTGCGTTTTGAATTCACCAACTTTGCACGAGGATATGTTTATTCAAACGGGTACCAGGATATCAAAAATTTACAAGAGCATCACGATTTGAACGCGGAAGAGTTAACATTTGGCATCGCTTACTAGGGATGCATAACGGTAAGAAACACATTGATACCAGTGTTGTATGCACTAAGGGTGTATGCAACACAAGATGTCGTCGTCGTCAGCTCACATCCTTTCCAATGCCACGGTCTCTATAAATATTATCTCATCGGAAAATTCCTACGCCGATACAAAATTTCGATCAAAACTTTCGTAATTCAAACCGTTATTACAAGTATGTATAAAGCCCTGTTGATTTTGGAAGTCTTATTTTTCTGCTGTAGCGCGGTGTTTTGCTTCATTGCTTTACGTTCAAAAGGTTAAAACGCCGTGTGCATTGGCCCTTACTCGTGAGCTGTGTTAGTGTGTATTCAGTGCTTATAAGCGCTGAATACTCAGAACCTACGTTGCTACATAGGCAACCTACGTATGTGTATTTAGGGGGTGCTTTTAGGGGCTCGGCACGAAGTAGCGTCGTGTAATTGTGACGTCATGGGTAATACGCGAGCGGGTTGTTTAATATTTTGAGCGGGATACCAGGAAAGCATAAAGGTATTGCTGGTTACCTCAACCGCATGATATAGTGCCACTATCCACTAGATTGCTTTTGGTAACTACGGCTACCTGTCACCGCTCTTATTTTATTATATAAATAGAATCCAACTCAAAATTCGAAGCATTTGAGTGGCTATAAGTACGTACAGTCATTTGTGTCAGTTAGGTCCAACACAGATGCAGAACTGAATCTCGAAATTGTAGTTTGAGCAGTTCTGATGCAGTTGACGCAACTGCAAACCAACTGCACGGCGCCTTTGTTCATCCAGTTTATCCAGTCGTAGTGGCACACACGCGTCGATGGGTATTATCCAGACAAGTTTATTTCCAACCCTCGCCATAATATTGTGGATTTTTGGGGTACTAATTTATTTTACTGGAGAATTATATTATGATAAACTGAAGTTAAAAATCATAGAATTTCAGTGATCTAAACAAAGAGCAAACAGAGGGTTCAAAAACTTCTACTTCTTTTTGATCTTTCTTCTTATTGATGTAAGAAAAGTAATTTTCAAAACGATTCCATATTTATGTCAGAAGAAAGATTGAGTTAAATATAGTTATTCCGATTAACAATGTGTTGTAATTATTTGTTGAAAAACAACTGACATTTTGTGATGCATATACCACGTGTTGCCTGTAATAGGAGCAATAAATTAAAATATAGATTCTACTCTTCAAATTGAACAACATTAATGTTCAGCTACTTTAAAAAAAAACAGTTTTCAGAATTTTATTATTTCAAACAAATTAAATAGTATTTTCAATGTACGTCATCCAACATTGACATTCCCTGAGCATTGACATAGCTGTCACTACTAATATCGGACATTTCGCAATACATTGCTTCTTTGTCTAAACATTATTCTACAAAATATCATTTAATACACGTTATTTTCAGAAGTTGCTTAACAAATGTTGTCCAGTTTCAAGGGAAGAATCTATGTTTTAATTTATTGCTCCTATTACAGGAAACACCCGGTATATGTATACGACGTAACGTAATATACACATTATTTCCATTCTGAAAAATTTTTGCAGCGTCACTATCCCAGGATTAAACCGCAACTTTTCAGGCTACAAAATAATTTTCTACGCAATACAGAGAGGAAAAAAACAGGAAATTTCTCACGTGACAATCGCAATCGCAGTTATACAGCCTCTTGAATGTTTCTCGATTCAATACATTCGAACCTATTTTCATCGTTTATTTTCCAGCGTGTATTGTTTGTGACAGTAGGTCACGTGTAAGCGAACTGCGTTCAGCCTTCACGGCACGAGACCTCCTCTACATTCAGAAATGAAAGATGTTCGGGATACTCGCACACGCAAGTGTTATAAAATTGAGTGCATTTGTGACAAAAAGATTATTGCAAAAAGAAGATTTCTGACCAGTATCCCAAATGTTAGCTGAGCATTTCTCAAAAAAAATGTACACAATTATATTAAGACGTCATTAATGTTCAATTATCTATTTTCCATTTCGTCATAAATTTTGTTTGTGATTTCCCATACTTACATTGGCATACATTTCCTATAAAAACTATGAGCATAACAGAACCTTAATTATCTAACGTAGCCATATAATTGATATAAAATTACTAAAATAATTGTTAACGAAATGGAAAAAATATAATTGAACATTAATGACGTCTTAACCCCTCGTATGCGATGTCAAATTTTTGCTAATAAATTGAAATTAACTGATATTTTAACGTAAGGTTCAAATGTCCCGAACGGATCCATACGAGGGGTTAATTGTGTGCAATTTTTTTGAGAAAATGCTCAGCTGCTAGATACATAAATCGGAGGACTGACAAACGAGAGCTACTAGTAACCAAAATGAGTTGTGGAAAATTGGCGTAATTTTTGTTACTATACTATTTGAATATTCCTCAAGTAGTTAAACTAGTCGAGCAATTTTTTTTTCTTGTAGAAATTTTAGAAGTATTTTGACCGAAGTGTAGTTAATAATTGACCGAGTGAGCGAGGCGTCCCCGTTTCAGCTTGGCCAAAAAATCTTTCGTATGTCCGGAATTTTGGATGTACGGTTGCCCGTTTGTCTGGATTCTTACAAGCCGCTTTCTGAACCGACTCTCGTGAAATTTTATGAGTAGGTATTTATTATGCAGTTATTTTGTCTTGTCATTATTTTAATTTTTATGGGGGTTGAAACGTGAAAAAAACTTACTTCCACCATAAAAACAAATTAAAAACGATAAACTGAATCGATAAAAAAAATCTATCATCATCATCATCATCATCTCAGCCATAGGACGTCCACTGCTGAACATAGGCCTTTGGACGGTTGGAAGCGACCTGCATCCAGCGCCTTCCGGCGACCTTTATAAGGTCATCTGTCCATCTTGTAGGTGGACGTCCTACGCTGCTCTTGCTGGTCCGAGGTCTCCACTCGAGCACTTTTCGGCCCCATCGGCCATCTGCTCTGCGTGCTATGTGGCCTGCCCATTGCGTGAGAACACGCGGAAATCCGGACATCCAGACCTCCAAACGTCGGGACATACGAAAGAATTTTGGGACAAACTGACAGACACGCCAATGGAAATAATGACTTAAATATTTTTGGTCATTACACTCAAAATCCGATTTATGTAACTAGAAGCTAAAATTTGGGCTGCTGTTACAAATAAACCTACGGGCAAAACATAGTGATAAAACCATCATGTTCAATATTTCCACGTTACCTACCTATGTTTAACAAAATAAATTTATCTCTATATATTTTTTTTTTGTGTATTTTCATGGGTTTCGGCTAGCGACTTGAGTCAACGACAGTCCTGAAACGTGTGATTAGTAAAATAATGTCAATGCTGAATTGTTTGCGCGCGTTCACGCGCCTACTTACGAGTATGTAAGCTCTTTATTGGATCAAGTGCATCTCTATTTGAAGGCTATATTTTCGAACTGTCCCTATTTTGTCAAGTGTTCGTCTGAACCCACTAATAGAATCTTAAAGTAACCGTTGTCTATACCGGGTGATCAATCCAAATAGGTCAGTAGGGAAAAGTACAGATACAAATACAGATACAGATATTTATTCATAAAAATCAATATTTTACATGTAATTATTCTTAAATACTTAAACCTAATTATTATATACACTTTTTACAGTTATTCATTACATTAACATTTCAATGAAAACATGTTATCATAATTATCATAATATAATGTAATAGGTACCTACGAATTTGTCAATCTTAATTTATTCTACGCAGCTTGCGGGTTAACGATTCCTTTCAAGGAATTCAATTTTGTTATAACACGATAGGTCAATAATAAGTCAGAAACTATAAGAGATAGGGAAAATATATATTTGTGTGCCTGAAGGTGAAATATAGATGTACTTGCTACCTGTAATAATTGTACTGTTGTTGCCACTTGTTACCTACCTATGTTGGACAAATAAACTATTTTGATTTGATTTGATTTTGATTTGAAATCTGTTCTTAGGAACCTCGTCGTCGATTTTAGATTTAATAAAAACTGTTTTTTTATTATCTCATACAATAATATCATACATAACCCGGTCAACACCGCTGTAAAAAATGTTACAATAAGACAGTAATTACAAAATTTTAATCAGGTTCAATTACCGGTTACGTATGAGATTTATAAAAAATAATTGGATGCATCAGGTTCTTTGCTTACCATCAGGTGAACTGGAGCCACTATGTTGTGCCGTTATAAAAAAAAAAAAAACATTTTGCTTCATCATTTCTATTGCGAACTCTCTTCAGTCGTGTGGATTTCTTGAAAATGATAACTTGGGTATCTTCAAGGCAAGAGTGAATAGGCTGTTTCTGAACCAACGAGCTATATCTTCGACCCTGTAGTCATTTACCAATCGAGTATTACTATATAAAAAGGTTTGTTCCTTTTACTTCTGTACAATATATTTAAAAATATGCCATTCAAATATGTACCCTTTCAAAATTGACAGCTAAAATGTACCAAAGTTTATTTTAACCAATAATATTTCACGTAACTACATAATAAGGTTTCTGTTATTAAGTAATTATAAACATGTTGTTTTCTGAAATACGAGAAGGTCCTAGAAGGGATATTAAAATAAATACAAGGACTTTAAAAGATAGGTCAGGGCGACCTGACCCACCACAACATATTTCCGCTATTGAATGACACCATCCATTAAGCAAAACCTTCGAACGATTCTTGAACAGTAAATAAACAATACGATACGTTTTAGTACAGCACTCAATTTAGTGGTGTGTTAATACAAAAATATCGATATTTTACTGCAGTCCAAAATGCACATTAAAACTCGAGACCATATTCAAACGAGATTATTATTTGTATGAGAGGAAAAAAGCTGCAATGATGAATTTGCCAAGTGAAGAGAAAATCCGTAATATTACATCTGCAACTTAAATTAAATTAAAACACCGAGACCATGAAACCTCCTTTTAAGGAGTGTTATGGTACTAAAACAACATGACCACAAAAATTTGAACTTTCTAGCATCAATATTGGCTAAGATCCTGACACTATAAACGTTTTAAAATCTTGTCTTGGAAACATAGCTAAAATCTCGACTGTCAATATTATTAAATCCACACTCATATGGATCCAACTTTTAGCGAGCTATACGATGCCACAGATATACATAAACACATATTATAAAATAAGTGTGGCATACTTTTTATCTACCCGCTTACACACCTTATAACACCCCTCGTTTTTTGTCAAGGGGGTAGTACTTAGTGTAATGATACAGCTACCTAAGCGATAACTAAAACAATTGTATTCAAGGTAGTTTTATCGATTCAAAGAGATTAATTAAATTAAGTATCGATAAATGGGTCACGTTCAAAGTTATTTCATGAGATTTCTAGTGCAATTAATAATATTGCTGATGAGAAACTTCACATTATATTTAAATGATATGAATAAGTGTCGATACTTGTTGGACACAATGGTACGTCACTAAACCGTTAAAAGCGTCGATATTGTGGACGGAGAGTGGTGACTTCGAAACCGTCGAGTGTTCAGCCGTTTTCGATACCAGAGCCCATTCCGTGCTGGCCATCAGTATAGATAAATAAATAAATGTCAGACTACCTCACACAAATCGATCTAGTCCCAAATTAAGCTCAAGAAGGCTTGTTTTATGGGTACTAGACGACGATATACATACTTGTATAGATAAATATATACTTAAATACAAAGAACAACCATAACCTAAGCACAAAAATATTCGAGTTCATCACACAAATATTTGCCCCGGCCGGGATTCGAACCCGGGACCGCCGGCTCAGTAGGCAGGTCTCTACAAACTGAGCCAACCGCGTCGTCGAAAGTCAATATGTTTCAGACAACTTTCCGGTGTAGCTAAAATATATGTAGAAATAGTATATTACTGCAGACGCCGTGTAAAAAGGGCTTGCCGGCTTGCCGGGTGAGTAGGTATAGACACACGGATAGTGATACGAAGCCGGCAAGCCCTTTTCACGGCTAAGGCATGTATAGTATAGTGCTCTTCTCAAACATATGCAATGAAATAAAAAAATACACTCGAAAAAAAAACAGCTGTTTAGCCTGTTTATGAACACAGACGCCATGTTTAAAAAAAAATACTTCCCGTCTTAGGCCTTCAATTTTGTATGAAATTCCTTTACAGTTCTTTCGAGTTGTTCCGCATGAAACTTGATACGTCGAAGCCTGTAACGCACGTTATGATGACATTTCATTGTATGTTAAAGAAAAATATTTTATTCGAATAAAACAATTAAAACGGATTATGTTACCATTTGAGCCTCTTCGTTGTCAAGCGCTGACCAAAAAAACACAAATTTTCGGCGTCTCAGTTATGAAACTTACATTTGTGTAAACTACCCATTCTATTTATTATATACCCGATGGACCTAATGTTGTACATAATTAGACATGCTCCTCAATGGTATTTATTTTATTTCATAAAAAGTACTTACGACTCTTCACAGAGAAAACGAAAGGTGATAAACACTAAACAAAAAAGGTCAAATGACGTAACAAATTATAAACTTTTTGTTTAGAAGATCCAGTTTAGCTGTAAACAAGGAAACAGAAAATTAACAAGGCTGTTACGGTCCATGGGAGATTCCGACCCGATGTAAAATGAAAATGTGAAAATTGACCTTGTGTTTTTTTTGGAAAACGGTCTGTTTACATCGTATAAGAGGGAAATTCATTATCTTTGCTCACCTTGACAGGATCTCTCAGCATCAGAAACATCGAGAACACAATTGAATGTGCAGATATAGTTTGTGTCACGTAGAAAGAGCGCAGGCGATATTCCTGCGAATAAGGTCAACTACGCAATAAGATTAACAGCACCTTTTTGAGACTGAATAGGTGAAATAGGTTAAATAAAAGTCTAGATTTGTAATGAAAATCAGTGTTATATGGCGAGAGGTCATGAATTCAGGAAAAATCTTATAGTGCGATGCAGGATCGCCTTTTGTTTAGTATGGGCGCGCGGCGCCATAGCAGTTTGGCGCCATCTGTTAGTCATGATTTCTTGGTCCTCTCATCACAGAGTAAGTACGGGCACCTCCTAGCGTAGGTAAAAATAAATTAGGGTTCCATACCCAAAGGGTAAAAACGGGACCCAATTATTTACTAAGACTCCGCTGTTGTCCGTCCGTCTGTCTGTCTGTCTGTCGCCAGACTATTTTCTCAAGAACTGTGATAATTTGACCGGAATAAAATAAATAAGTACTTAAGTGGGGCCCACATACAATAAACGTGATTGCTTGCGTTAACTTTGCACCTCATTTGTATGCGGCGCCATACATTCCATGTGCAAACTTACTTAACCCGGTTAGTTAAGAGTAAGAGGGCGCCAACGCGTTAGCTAGCTCTGTCTTTCTCACTGAGCGAAAGCGTGAGCGAGATGGAAGTGCGTGCTCGGAAGCGCGGAAATCATGTTTTTTGAGTTGTGTGTGTCATAATCGTGTGCATTTTATATTGGAAATAGTTTTACAGTTTTTTAGAACTTATAATCGTGCATCTATTAAGCTAAAAAACGTTGTGAAAAACTAAAGGGCTTTGAAGATCCAACCGAAAATATCTAAAAGGGGGTTATGTTTGAGAGATAAAAGTATCGAGAAAATTATTACCCATCGTGTTTTCACGTTGACAAAATTGAAGAAAAACTGTTTAATTTTCTTATTTCCAAGGGACAGATTTTTAATCACTATGGATGTTGAGATCTAGGATCATTCAACTGACGAATTTCGCATGGGTGGGCTCTTAAGATGGGATAAGTATTTCTAAGTTGGTGCGAGTCAAGGCCGCATTTGACCAGTTTTTTAAATGGTTTCCTTAACTAATTGTAAACTATGATCGATTGATTTTATACTGAAAAGGCAAGAAAAGTCTGCCAAGTTTTCACAGACTATTACCTCACGCATCTACAGTACCTCAACTTCCAACTTTACATACCTAATAGCAGAATCCAGGAATTGTCTATAAGTTGCAGAAAGTTGCATCACGGCTTATGGCATTAAGAGGCCTTATTGCTTATTTTTTTTTTTCATTTATGACAAAGACAAATATTTTGATAATTTCAATCAACTTTTTGAAGTGAATAATACTTTTCCCCGTGTCCTAGGTAGTAACATAGCTATTTAATTGCGTGGAGTCGAAAATAATTAAAAAAAAAAAACAATTTTCCGCGTGAATTTGGTAATTTTGAGTAGGTATTGAAACAAAAATTATCAAAGAAAAATTCAAACTAGGTTTCAAATATATACCAATAAATCACGTTCTAGGTAGAAACATCAATAATATAAATAAATAATATTAAGTTATATGTTAAGAAACATGTTTGATCATAGACAAAAATTTCTAAAACAATCAGCATTTTAAAAGGAATATGGCCTCTTTAGGCCGCCATTTGTACGATAAGTTTTCTTTTGTGCAATAACTTATTTATTCTATATTTAATAAAGTTAGCTTAAAAATATCAATATTAGAAATGCTAATCTTCTCATTTGTACCCCATTGTACACGTAGCAACAGTAACTAGGAAGTAATTAAAAAAACTGGGCCAAAGTTCAATAGGCTATATACAGTTTTTGGAAGACGATCAAATTATATTTTTTTTGCCGATAGTCCTTGCTACAAACGGCAGCTCATAAAAAAATCCTCACCATGCTTTTCCAAAATATCTTCTTTTAAGTGCCTTCAAAATCTAATTAAAAAGACTGTCGTTGGTCAGCACTTGTCAATGTCAAACCGTTGAAATTTTGTCACATATATGTTAATGTCAAACCATAGAAATTTCGACCCGTCGGGCCTATGATGGTTGCGTTTATCACGTGATTAATAAGTGACAAAGCATCTGTCACTCACACTCGCACTCCGGCTAAACGTGACGGATGCTTTGTCACTTATTAATCACGTGATAAACGCAACCATCACACCGCCGCCCGCTGGACCATCGGAAAAAAATATTATTTGATTAAACCAACCCCGGTACCTCTGGATTACCGGTCCAGCGCGTTAGCCACTTCGCTACCCTTGCTCCACGTAGATCTGACGAATTTTTCCTTATGCTTTGTGTGTTGATCTTTGCATTGTTTATTTGAAACGTTTTTTACACCTTAGTGACCTCTATGTGAATACGTTAATATTCACATCTTACCGCACCACTTTACAGCGGTGACCGAGCAAGCGAGAGAGGGCGCTGTTAGTTTTATAAATTTATGAAACATGTAATGTCTCATTTTTTAACACCACAATTTTTATTTAAACCATTAATACAAAGATCAAAGCTTAAAGAAAAATTGAAAAAGGAGCTACCTGGTGGAAGGTAGTAATCCAGAGGTACCGGGTTCGATTCCCGGTCCCTTCCACCAGGTAGCTCCTTTTTTAATTTTTCTTTAAGCTTTGATCTTTGTATTTATGGTTTAAATAAAAATTGTGGTGTACCCACATTAAATAATAATAATAATAATAATAAATTTTTATTGCAGGCAAAAAAACCCATATCACACAAAAAATAAAAATAAAACAAAGTCTTTAAAAATTAGTTATCCGTTGCAATAGTTGCACATTTAAAAATAATTAAAATTAAAATACAAAGACATTAAAATTTCAATTACTTTCGGTTCACATCCCGATGCAGAGACAGCCAGAACCTGGAAATTGGGCTGTTCATGTAGTCGTTGATTGCGGCAAGAATCGAGTTCTCAGAGGTGCGCAGCCTACCCCAAAATGATGCTACTCTGGATCTGATGACGGCAAAGAAATCAGGCACACGAGCTTCGGTGAACATGCTCGACGCGCTGCACCATCTGGGTAACCTCATCAGGATTCTGAAGGCGTCGTTGTATTGAACCCTTAAGGTGTTAATTGCATTCCTGGTGAAGTTTGTCCAGAGGTGGCTGGTGTAAAAACTCTGGCAATAAGCTCTAAAGAGTGTCACCTTGACCTCTTCGGAGCATCCTCCAAAGTTACGCGCGAGCATGTTGCACCTCACTGATAAGGCTCTTCTTTCCCTCTCGATGTCTTTGTCGTCCTTCAAATTCTCCGTAAGGATATGTCCAAGATACTTAAACTGTTGCACCCTACGAACAGGTAATCCATTTAAGTAAACATCTAAAATTTTCTCCGGGCCCCTTCCTGCCTTAAATATGAGGACTTCTGTTTTAGACTCGTTATACTTCATTCCGTGAGAAATGGCATATTTCTCACAGAATTGAAGCAGCTTCCTCAATCCCTCTGCTGATGGGCTAAGGAGCACCATATCATCCGCATAGCGGTTACTATTAACGCACACGCCACCTATGTGGCATCCGATCCTTGTGCTCCTCAGCCCCTCAATCAGGCCATTCACATAAAGGTTGAAAAGGTCCGGAGAAGTTATTCCCCCCTGACGAACACCGCATTCTAACATATACTCGTTAGATGTCGAGTCACCCCACTTTACACAATTAGTTTGATTTCCGTACCAGAATCTCAACAGATCGATGACCTCGGTGGGTACAGTAGTGCTGCTTAATTTGCTCCAAAGTATGTCATAGTTCACCAAGTCAAAAGCCTTACTGAGATCAAGAAAACATGCGTACAACGATGTTTCCCGGTTAGTGTAGTAGTTAACCGTGTGCTTCAGACTCAGTATGGCTGAATCTGTTGAGACTCCAGGTCGGAAGCCAAACTGCGCATCATCAATCTTGTAACCACCCTGTATCGTAGGCTGCAGCAGTCGCTCGAACACCTTCCCAATCACCGTACCTAAGGAGATTGGTCGATAGTTGCTGGCAGACCCCAGGTCTCCCGTCTTGTTCTTGGCAATAGGTACTACAACTGTCTTCATAAGTGCAGCTGGTATATAACTATACCGAATACACATATTAAATAAGTTGCACAATCTGGTAGCTATCATCGGACCAGCGTGGAGAATGTGCTCCATACTTAGCCCATCGTGTCCTGGAGACTTTCCCCTGGTCATGCTTTTTAGGGCGACGACGACTTCTTTAGTATTATATTGTAGTATAATGCTAGGCAACTTTTCAGATTTACTAGAGCTGGGCACACTCTCCACAGGTAATGGGCTTACCTTAAGTCTGCCAGCAAACATATCTGCAATAGCTTTACCATCCTGTAGGCCCTCCACTGAAACAGGTAGCTTTTTGCAGTTATTTAGTTTTTTGACAGAATTCCAAAATTTAGGGAAATTTTTCTCAGATTTATGTGTAGCTAAAATACTTAGTCTTATCTTTTCCTCATTATTTTGACACCATTTCAGGTTATTTTTAAAAGTTTTGCGATCCGAACTCATTTGTGAATATACTGGTCCAGTGGAGGGCCTACTAAAAACTACTATTAAAAAATGAGACGTTACATGTTTCATAAATTTATATTATTTGATTGTTCAAATTCCAAAAACTGTAGGTACATAGCCTACCCAAGTTTTGTAATATTAGTTCAACAGAAGGAATCATGAACTTATTCAATTGTTGTTAGCACAAGATGTTTTTGCGCATTTTTTTTTTTCATATTCCACAGCATGAAGGTCATGAATAGATTTTTTTTTTGAGATTAGCCCTTTTTTGGTTGGGGGGGGGGGGGGGCACCCACCTGAAATAATTTCTGTACAAATATTCATTAAAAAACGGCCAAGTGCGAGTCGGACTCGCGCACCGAGGGTTCCGTACAAACACTCCATCCCTAAGTGGTTAAGTTAAGTTTGCACCTGGTATGTATAGCGCCCCATATAAATTAGATGCAAAGTTAGGTATTAAAACATAAAAAAAAAATACTTACTAGATCTCGTTTAAAACAATTTTCGTTGGTAGTTTTCATAGTAATGTACATCATATGTTTTTTTTAGATTTTTCATTTTCTTATTTCAGAAGTTAGAGGGGGGGGACCAACTTTTTTCCACTTTGGAAGCGTCTGTCACGCAAACTATTCGGTTTAGAAAAAAAATATTTTAGAAACCTCGATATCATTTTTGAAGACCTATCCACAGATACCCCACACGTATGTGTATGATGAAAAAAAAATTTTTGAGTTTCAGTTCTAAGTATGGGGAGCCCCCAATATTTATTATTATTTTTTTTAATTTTGCATCAAAATCTTAATGCGGTTCACAGAATACATCTACCAACCAAGTTTCAGCAGTATAGCTCTTATAGTTTCGGAAAAAAATGGCTGTGACATACGGACGGACAGACAGACATGACGAATCTATAAGGGTTCCGTTTTTTGCCATTTGGCTACGGAACCCTAAAAATCGGTTCTTTTTTTAATAAGTGATTATAAAAAGTTGATTCAGGCGGGCGTTTTTAGGGCAAGAAAAGTAATATTAGTAGAGAAGAGAATGCTTTATTCATATTTCTTACAACTTAAAAGTAAACAGGATTATTTCAGTTCATTACCAAGTAGCGGTAATTCGATAAAATCATTTATTTATCAATTCTGGAAGCAATCAATTTTTATAATAAACAACATAATTCGAATCAAAACAAATTTAGCTATAAATAAACAGTATTTTCGAAAGTAATTTCGTGCCGGACGGACCGATATCTAAAATAAATACAGATGTATTTCCCAATACAACCTTCTTTGACATTGTCGCGAATTACCCAACATACCAAAAGGTCGTAAGCGTTTACACAGACTAGATTAATCGGAGAGTAAAATTGGGCAAGTGCGAGTCCAACTCGCGCATAAAGGGTTCCGTACCATGATATATAACAAGTTTGTTGTATGGGAGCGCCCCTTAAATATTTATTTTATTTTATTTTTAGTATTTGTTGTTATAGCGGCAATAGAAATACATCATCTGTGAAAATGTCAACTGTCTAGCTATCACCGTTCTTGAGATACAGCCTGGTGACGGACGGATGGACGGACGGACAGCGAAGTCTCAGTAATAGGGTCCCGTTTTTACCCTTTGGGTACGGAACCCTAAATAAAAACAAAAAACGGCTAAGTGCCAGTCTGACGTGCACCGAGAGTTCCATACAAACACTTCCCATCTTAACTGGCCGGGTTAAGTTAAGTTTGCACCTGGTATGTATGACGCCGCATATAGGTAAGTGAAGTGCAAAGTTAACGCAACCGATCACGTTTGTTGTATGGGAGCCCCACTTAAATATTTATTTTATACTGTTTTTAGTACCTATGTGTTGTTATAACGGCAACAGAAATAAGTACATCATCTGTAAACAATTCAATGCTATCTCTGTTCATGAGATACAGCCTGGTGAAAGACGGACGTTACGTAGTATAAGTAATTAGGGTCCCGTTTATTACCCTTTAGGTACGGAACCCTAATTAGCACTGTAAACAATCCCTCCCAAGTAATTAATACTGCCGTGTTACGGTAAAAAGTCGTATCTTTATGCGGACGTCATAGTAAGATACGCCCTTTTACCGTAGCACGGCACATTATAGCCTTACTAGGCTGCGCCGGGCGGTATTACTCTCTAGGGTCACTTTAGTATGGGAAAAAAATTAATACTTTTATTTCTTTAGGTATAGCAAAAAAAATGTAACTCATAATAATATAAACTAAATACCAAAATTGCATTGTAAAGCCTGACCAGAAAAATATGAGGATGCGCCATATTGCGGAATTTCACTGGAACTAATTTCTTACACTGGCAATGATTTTAATTGATGGTTTGTCAACAATGCCAATGTCATAGGTCGTGGTTTCTTTAAAAGACAAATATTTAAAATTATCCAAAGAAAATGCCGAAGACCATTCATAGCCATGAACGTAAGATTATAAATAAAGTGTACACGTGTTTACTACACGAAAAACAGTCAGGAAAAGTGTGCATTTCATTAAATTATATTACGAAGGTTAACATATAGTGGAACTGACAGGTACTTAAACTAATGTCATTATAGTGGGTTGCGATTGGTTGCAAAATAGTTGCCATATAAATCTTATAAATAGCGCCCTCTTGACAATCCTCATATATTTCTGGTCAGGCTTTAATTGATGTTGATCTTTTGCATCCGGATCAATTTTTTTAAGTTAGTATAGAAATGCCCATATTAAATGAGCGTTATTGTGTGCGCGATAGGGAGGTTGCCTCGCTCCACTCCAATCTACTGGCACTCCAAGAGCAGTTTGAGAACCAACAGCAATGGAATATGAGGAACGAGATTGAAATTATAGGGTTAAATGAATCCCCTAATGAAAATCTCATTCATACAGTTCTTCTAACCGCTAGCAAGATTGGGATATCTCTTCATGAAAATGATATTGACTGGGTTCATCGTGCGGGGCCTAAACGCTCGACTGAATCGGATAACAGCGGTGCCGTGCAAAATAAGCCTCGTCCCGTAATCCTGCGTTTCTTAAGGAAGACCAAACGCGATTCCTTTCTACGTTCGGCAAAATCGCGGCGTCTATCCACGCCTGACTTAGAAATCCCGGGCACCTCAAGGAAAATGTTCTTCAACGAGCATCTAACTAAGAAAAATCGGCAGTTATTTCGTGAGGCTCGCCTTCGCGCCAATCATTGCGGATACAAATTCTGTTGGACCCGAGACGGCACCATCTACGTTAAGAAAAGAGAAGGTGGCCAGGCCACTCCCATCAAACGCCAGGCAGATCTCGATGCACGTATCGGTCTTCTCACTGCCGAAGATCAGCCAGCACCGACACCGTCTACGAGCGATTCCCCTTCTTCTGCATGAATCTGTATTATTTCTGTGCATGTTTTTAAGTCATATGTTTTTTAATAGTAACACTTATTTCTACATCCACACACACCATACACACATCTCATACACTTGTATTTTACTTCCAACCCAAATCGATATTTCAATGGACTTGCTACAGGTGTCAACATCAAAAGGCAGTTTTTTATTTATTATTCTGAAAATATATGCGCAATTCCACGCAGTGAGTGACATAACTCTGAAGAAATTATCGCTGTATAAACACTTTGGTTTGTTTCATTCAATGAGGAACTAGGCATGGAATTGGATAACTCCTTCATCGTTACATGTCACTCCCTCGACAGCATTGAAACCTGTACTAAATTGGTCACGAATAGTCAATTCAAAATCCTCTGCCTGAATATAAGGAGCCTTCAACGCAACTTTTACGATTTTACAATTGCGCTTAAACGCTTTGAAACGAATTTTGACATAATCATTCTCTCGGAGTGCTGGTTGCATGATAATTCTGTTATCGGTCAGCTTCCTGGTTACAACTCATTTCACACATCCAATCACCTGAATAAAAGCTGTGGTGTTACTATCTATGTTATTAAGTCTCTTTGCCCCTCAGTCCATGAACCTCCCACTCAGGGGGCTGACTTCCTGATGGTTAGAGTCAATAATATGTCTATTCTGGGGATTTACCGTTCTCCGTCATTGAGTGACTTCGATAGCTTTAACCGTTCTCTTGATCTGGCTTTGAAAAGTGTAAGCGACAGTTCTTGTATAATTGTAGCGGGTGATTTAAATATTGATCTTCTTGATACACAGAACTCTATAACTGGAGACTACTTGACCTTAATGGCGTCGCATGGGTTGATACCAGCTATAACTGCTCCTACCAGAGACAAAGCTTGTCTGGATCACATTTTTATCAAAACTGTCCAATCTGCTACAGGCATAGTGTGCAAGTGTGCTATCACGGACCATGACTTGACAATGATTAGTATATCTCATTCAAAAACAAAAGAAGGCCAAGACCGTAATTCCTGTCGCGTCAACATGCAAGCAGTCGCTGCCGATTTGCGGGACACTGACTGGTCTCCGGTACTCAGCTGTGGGGATCCTGACAGGGCTGTCGCGTTATTTGATAGCGTAATTTCGAATTCAGTTAAGAAACACAGTCATATTGTTAAGGTCAGCCGCAGTCGTTTTACCTTGAAACCTTGGATGACTCCTGGACTAATTAGGTGCATGAAACATCGTGATAGGCTTCACTTGCAGTTGAGGAATAATCCTGATAACCAAATCTTAAAAACTAGCTATACGCGCTATAGAAACTTCTACGGTCAACTTCTACGTAACATTAAAGCTGATTATGACAATAGGGAGCTTGCCCGCAATAGCGATAATCCTAAAAAACTCTGGCAAACTATCAAACGAGTCTGCGAGTATCCTGGTCGCTCTTCCGACGCCAGTGCATTGACAAAAATCACCACTAACAGCCATGAATCCCTCACCGCTTGTAATAAACACTTCGTGTCAGTAGCAAGTGATTTGGCTAATAAAATTTTAGACAAACTTAAAACCACGCAGCAGACTCTAGCGTCTAATTATACATCAGGTGTAGCGCTACCTCACTCCTTCTTTTTTGCTCCGACCGATCCCCAAGAAGTCGGTGACTTTATAAAAGCTCTTAAATATGACAGTGCTCCGGGGCCAGACGGCTATAAATCTTCCCTGATTAAGTCTGTGAGAGAATTCATTTGCCTTCCTTTGGCTCACATCTTTAATCTCAGCATTTCGTCGGGTTATTTTCCTGACGCCTGGAAGAAATCAACAGTATCCCCCATCTTTAAATCTGGTGAAAAAAGTAATCCTGACCACTATCGACCTATATCCCTTCTTAACATTTTTTCTAAATTATTAGAAAAAATTGTAAATAAACGTCTAGTAGACTACTTAGATAAACATAAGCTTATCTCAGATAGGCAGTTTGGATTTAGGCGGGGAAAATCCACGGAGCAAGCAGTAGTGTTGCTCTCAAATACAATTGCTAAACATCTTGATCAGGGTAGACATTGCATAGGTGTCTTTCTGGACTTGGCTAAGGCCTTCGACACCGTCTCAGCGCCGATTCTCCTAAAAAAACTTGAACTCAAAGGAGTTCGAGGCTCGGCGCTGGAATGGTTCAAAAGTTACCTCGCAAACCGGAGCCAGCATGTGAGGGTTGGAGACTGTAAGAGCAAAGAGCTACCTATTGTTTTTGGTGTCCCTCAAGGAAGCATTCTCGGTCCAACCTTGTTTTTATTGTATATTGACGACTTTCTGTCACTTAACTTGAAGAACTGCGACTTAATCTGCTACGCGGATGATACAGTAGCCCTCTTTAGTGGCAAATCATGGCCAGAGGCAATCCACATGGCGCAAACGGGAATGACAAGCATTTCAGACTGGCTAGACACAAACCTGCTTACCTTAAATACAAAAAAAACTAAATTCTTAACTTTCTACAAGACGGTATCTTCCAGCCCCCCTTTGTGTAATCAATTAACTTTGTCATCTAGTTTTGGTACACGGGATACTATCGAACGAGCAGAAATGATCAAGTACCTCGGAGTAACCATCGATCAGAGATTGTCCTTCAGACAGCACATTGAAACCTTATCACGTCGGGTTAGAAAGGTCATATATATTATGAGACTCCTGAGAAATGGAGCCTCCAGAGAAATTCTCCAGTTAGTATATTTCGCACTATGCCAATCTATACTTCAATACTGCATTGCAGCCTGGGGAGGTGCAACTAAGAGTGCTATGATTGGAGTTGAGCGGGCGCAACGAGCTGTGCTTAAAGTCATGCTGAGAAAACCTTTTCGATTTCCCACTGTTCACTTGTACAAGGAGGCCTCAGTGTTAAGTGTTCGCCAGCTTTTTGTTCTGAAAGCTGTAGTTGAATCTCACCGAATTGCTGTCGCTTCCACTGATCATGTTAAGCGCCGTCAGCAACGCCACAAACACCTCGTTATTCAGTGTCCCAGAGCCAAAACCGCATTTGCTAAACGCCTTCCGTCGTACTTACACCCCTTTGTCTATAACAGAGTCTCTAAAGCGTGCAAAGTCGACGACTTTTCCTGTGCAATCCTTAAATCTAAAGTAAAAAAATGGCTTTTATCCCTATCGTATGATGACACCGAGAATATCATCAAATAATAAATTTGGTAAGTAAGTGATATTTCGTTGACACATACACACACACACACACACACACACACACTCACACATACACTCTCACACACACGCACACGCACATGCGTAGATAAGTAATTTTATATCTTGTATTATAATTTCCCTCCAATTTGTTCACTCTGTTGCGTTACGGGCTTTTTCTATTACTGTTCTTTTCAATTCTAATTGGTATACTGTACTCCCGGTTCCCAAGATACAGGCTGTGCCTAGTTTGGGGCCGTTGGAAATTTCTTATGCTTATGTGTAAATTCCAGTGTGTAAGTGAAATATTTGTAAAATGTCCAATTGTTATAAGTTTTTCTTTTTGGTAAATAAATTATTTGTATTTGTATTTATTTTGTTATGAAGTCTGGTTTTATTATTTTAAATTTGGCCCAATATTTTAATATATTTTTATTCTGAGTATAATAAGTAGGGCATCACAAACGAAATACAACAAAAAAAAAATACAAGGCCACTTTTTTTTTAGTGCTTCATACATTAGGTACTTACCTACTTTTTTCTGAAGTAATCCGGAGGCAATAAAAAGGAAATATAAAAATAAATGAAAATATGTATCCATGTATAGAAATTAAAAAAAAAATACCCACCCTATTACTCACTCATCCTACGGGAGCACTAAATATTTTCGGGATAAAAAGCAACATACCTATGTGTTAATCCAGGGTGTCAGCTACCTTCATACCATTTTTTTTAAAGTTGGTCTAGTCGTTTGAGCTCGAAGAATTAACAAACATAGACATAAACATACTCACAATCTTTCGCCTTTATAATATTAGTCTGATTAATCTTGTACAAATAATGGGGAACGGAGTATTCGGGCTTATAGGGGTTTCCCCGGATCTGTCCTAGTTTGGAGGACGTCCGGGGGGCATTCAATAAGCGTCTTATAAGTGACTTTCAACGTGAATGAATGAAATAAGTTTCCGTCAAAAATGACATTTTAGTGGCAAGCTTTTATAGCCGACTGTACTTTTCTTTGGATATCCATCAAATGCTCACTGAGGCGATTCTAAAGAGCCCAAGCTCGGTAGGATTGCTTTTTCTCTTATAGAGTTCCTATGGCCACCTTCCGGCTCCATCATCAGATCAGCCCCATGCTACCATATTAGGTATTGTATTGTCATCAAAGTTAAGTAAGTATGCAAAATTTCAGCTCAATCGGTTGACGATATCTGCTTCAAAATTGAGTTGCAAGATTTCACCCGAACAAACATACTTTAAACATACCATGCAAGCTAAATAAAAGCTTGTAAAATAAAGCGAATGTTTACAATGAAGCGAAAAATTGAAAAATTTATTGGTTCAGACAGGATTCGAACCTGCGTTTCCAACGGCTTTCCGGGCCAACACGGGCGTCCTACCAACTGGACCACCGAACCAGATGTCTGAGCCATTTAATCTTTCAACCAGTTGCTTCAACATGCCTTAGGGTGATATCGTAGCCACCCACGCCACGTAAAGATTTAGACTTTATAGTCGGCGCCATCTCTTCGATTTTTTCAATTTTTCGCTTCATTATAAACTTGGTTTACGATAGCAGACGTCACTGCTTTAATAAAAATAATTAATTCGGGTGTAGCATATCGTTACTATCGATTCTCAACAAATTTGAGACGATGGTGCCGACCGCTAGACAGTTGAAATTTTCACAGATGATGTATTTCTATTGCCACTATAACAACAAATACTAAAAATAAAATAAAATAAATATTTAAGGAGGGCTCCCATACAACAAACTTGTTTTATGGTACGGAACCCTTCATGCACGAGTCGGACTCGCACTTGCCCAAATTTTTAAGTTACGTTAAGGGTTAATGGCATCTTTTTATCACACATTACAACAGTAAGTTCGCGCCATTACTATAGTTTTCAGTTAGATAGAGAGATATTTTGTTATGGGTGCACAAAACGGTATACAAACATTGAAATAGGTACAATGCTGATATTATGAACCTTGCATAACTATTAATATTTATTATTATTTACGTAAGAGGAAAGCGCAGGAATGGCTCAGACAGCTAAGGGTGGGCGTGGAAGAGTTGCGTCCCGTTATATATAAAAGTTTTAGATAATTATTATAACAGGTATAGATATAACAGTACCTACTGGTATTTTCCAGTGACTAGACTTGGTTATACAAGTTTTGTTTTTCTTAAGAAATCATTGTAGGATTTAATACTTTTTGCTGATTAAAAAAATAACCCGGCAGAAGGCAGATTTTGGTTTCGGAGGAAATTGTCATGTACGGTAAAACGATGAAGTGTGTGTTGGGTTATTGTCAGATTTTTTTTCTATGGGTTATACAGTTACAAACTCTTAGATTATGTAAAGACATAAGTTTCGTGAGCCTTGTAAAAGTCCATAGTTCCTGAACATTTTTGTATGCAATTTGACATTGTCCGTAGTAAAATTGTGAGCTACTTTTTATGCTAGCCGTGCCTATTTCAAAAATGCAATAATTATCAGCGTGAGAATGCTGCCTGCGTTATGAGGTGCCCATTTACCGAGGGGTCTTAAATTCTATAATAGTACATTACTACAGATGCCGGGAAGGAAGGGCTTGCGAGTATAGATGGATATAGGTATAGATGGATATAGGCATAGATGGATAGTGATACGAAGCCGCCAAGCCCCTTTTCACGGCTAGGCATGTATAGTGCTTTTCTCAAACATATGCAATAAAATAAAAACACTCAAAAAAGATAGTTCAGCTGTTTTGCCTGTTCGAGAAAACAGACGCCATGTTTAAAAATAAAATTACTTCCCTTCAATTTTGTATGATATTTCTTTTACATTTCTCTCGAGTTGTTCCGCCCGAAATGTGATACTTGGAAGCCTGTTATAACGCACGTTAGGACGATATTTTAATTGCATGTTTAAGAATATCTTTTAATCTTAATTTAGTTTTTTAGCTTTTAATCTTATTTAATTTGTTATTGTTATTTCTAGCTTTATTTTTTTTATAAATAAATTTTATCCTGTAATGTTTCATAATAAAGGTACGTTGGTACGTAAGTAAAACGTGCTACGGATCGAGAGTGCAAGAGCATCGCCCGCCCTTGGCTTTATATACTTTCTAAATACGCGCGCTGAATCACTGACGTGAGCGCTGTTCAGCCACTCATTCATCATTATACAATACATACATCTATACTAAAGTAATAACGGTAAGTACGAAGAATATCTAAGACTCAATTCACGAACATTTTCATCCATTGACCTGTAAGAGATAGGTCAATGTACGAAATTTTTCGTGAATTAAGTTCTTACTTTATTTTCTTTTGGCGTTTCTTCTCAACAGTGGTCTCCCCTTGTGAAATGCCGGTTAACTCAGAAATGTAAAAGTGCCCTTGTGGCCTACTTGCAGAATAAAGTTCATTATTATTAAGAGTATTTCTCGACTAACGTGAGCACAGTTCAACTCACAAAGCCCGCTATTTATGAAGATTTAGGCAACGCGTGTTTTATTATTTGCGAATATTTTCCATATTAGTTTAATGGTTTTTTTATACTGTCGTACTTTAATCTGACAATTATAATTTCACAGCCAAAATCACAATAAAACGTACTTTTTAATCCTGTACCAAAATTCTGTACTCTATGGTACCCGCTACAGAACTTTAATATTCATAAGACATCTCTCTACTCGACTCAAATGATTTCAAAAAGAGAACATCAGCATATTTTATTAAAAAAAAAAAGAACGCTACTGTTCACTTATTGGTTGAAATTACTTTAAAATAAAAATTATCAATCACGAGGCACCCACCATGACCATCGTGATCATTTTTTTTTATGGGTCAGTTTTAGTTGAACGAAAAAGGTTACATCAAAAATAAAAATTTATAGTGGGGAATGACGATTAAAGTAAAAAATATTTTTCTGTGTTTTGCTCGTATAAAAAGTATTGTATGCAATAGTTACACAATTAGGTCTTAAAATCTCGTAAGTACCTTACTTAGGCCACTCGGCAAGCCTCGTGACCTAAACGCGATACTCGACTTTAAGAACCTTCTTTGTGCAACGATTGCATCTAATACTATTTAACGTCTTCCACTCAAAAAGTACCTCATTGTAGCTCCATGAAGGCGGGGCTAAAGTAGAGAAGAATAACTTAAAATCATGGACATGATTATTATTGTTATGAGTGTTAATTTACCTTCATTTAATATAGTTAAAAGTTTCTATAAAATGTGTAAAATCATGACGATCTCAATATGTTAACATATTGTCTATTTTGTAAACTATGTAAAACTATTGAGAAATAAATAAATCTAAAATCTAAATCTAAATCTATTATTTTGCAGATACGGACATAAATATTGTAAGGTCAGTATAGGGACAAGCGCGCCACGCCACACGCGCTAAGCGCACCTACCATAAAAATATCGATAAGTACAGATACCTATTGGTTTGGTTACATGTAACTAACTTAGTTTGAGCAGGCGTGATCCTTATACAGCAGTGGAGAGGTATCCATAAATCCCGATTTCCACCGGCTCCATTTCAGACCGTTTAAACACTGTCCAGGCCACTATTACGTCTTAGAAAAAAAAAAGGTACCTAAACTAATTCTTTTCCGTCTTGCCTAGATACTTTTTTGACGCCACACCACTTTTGTACAGTCATCATAGCGTAACTATACTCGTTGCCACGTAGCTTGTCAATAGTGACCAATGACCACACTTTCATCTCGATGAGGAAATTAGTTAGCGATAAGTAACCATTTGTATGTAAACCTGTCGCTAAACTGTTATTGTAGGTGCATCTTGGTACAGGGTGGTGCTTCTTTCTTGGAGGTATGCCCTTCAAAATACAGTTGCCGATTACGCTCCTGCCATTGACAAGCGTGCAGATGACAAGCGAGACTGACGCAAAACTTCGGTCACGTGCGCCTGAGGAGGCGGGATTGTACAGTCAGCTGCAAAAAGATAAATATTCACAATTGGTTCGTTTAAAAATATCTTCACCAGACTGAATTACCCGTTAATTAATACAGTTGAGAGAAGATATTTTTGAACAAACTTAAATAAATCGTTTATGTGTTTTCACAGCTGACTGTATATGTTCTGTCAGACTCTTTGGGTGGTTAGGTACAGTAGAATAGTTTTCCAACGGTAACGTTAAGTTGGTCCCTTAGTACAATTTATCTTTTCGTTAGAGCACCAGTGCTCATAGTTCGTACGGAACCCTCGGTGCGTGAGTCTGACTCGCTCTTGCCCGGCTTTTTCTCAATCACACCGCCTGATTGGTTTATTTTCTCCGCTCTGATTCAGTGGACAGACAGCCTTACGAATCCATACTTCAAGAAAAGCTTGTAAAAACATGTCAATAGAGATTTACGGAAGCAAAACGTTCCGTACTTACATAATTTTCCAGACATAACAGTTTGAAATATCAAACAATGTTTATTAGCAAAACAAACCTGAAAATAAGAAAAAGAAGCAGCGGATAAGCGAGATTTAAGGCAAAAGATGAGTTCAGTGACTCAAGGGAAGGTGATTTAGGTAAGTAACGACCCATTCGTTCTCTTTATAGGCCTTTGAGGCTGTCTTCTGCATTGTTTTTGCTTATTGTCCAAAAAAGTACGCGAGTGGGGCTAGCTCCTGGTTTTTTTTTAGGGTTCCATGCCCAAAGGGTAATAAACGGGACCCTATTGCTAAGACTGCGCTGCCCATCCGTCCGTCTGTTTGTCTGTCTGTCACTAAGCTGTATGTCATGAACCGTGATAGCTAGACTTTAACTTTTGACTACTGATTTTTATGATATCACATGCCAGTATTTTCATAGAAATTTCATACTAACAATTCGTTTTCCATAAGAGTACCTACCTAATTTGAGCTGTCATCAAAAACCGTATTTTGGTCATCTAAAGATAGTAAAGTTATAGGGTACTTTTTACCTTGTGCGGTAAAGAGGAAAATTCTACACGCTGCATTAAGTGATAGACAAGTTGTCATTAATAGTATCACATACAATATCTTAGCGATATTTTGGAGTTAGGTATGGATATTAGATACGTCGAATTTAGCCCCTGACCGCATTATTTGACATTCATTTAGTTTTATGTTTCACCTAATTAGCCAACATACAGCGCTAAATTCGCCAGGCCAGTTCAGAATTTATTTGTCCAGTCGTTATGTCTCTTCACACGTTGAATCGCGCTCCAGATATTTATTGGGTTTGTTATGTTGGTGGTGTAAAGGCGATGGTCCAATGCAGCGCCCGCTACCATACTATACAACAACAATAGGTACTTTATTGCTCACCAATAAAAAAATACAGCATATAAAGCAGTCTTTAAATAACGGTAGAAAACAGGTGGCCTAATCGCTAAAAAGCGATCTCTTTCAGACAAACCCATAGTAAACGCTTTTGAAGGTTCCCTTACTTAATTTTAGCAAATAATTACCTATTCTATTCTATTTTATTCTTATCAGATCTTTGTAAATGCCACAATGCCACCAATGCCACCAACAATGCCACCTTAGGTATAATATTGGTTGTTTGTGTAAAATGCGATGCAATTGATCGTGAGAAAATAAATCCCGAGGAGTAAACGGTTACGAGAAAAAAGTTTATGGCAAATGAAAATTATAGTAAATGACTCATTTAGGGCAAATTAAATTCGGACAAGTTACCTTATTTCTAAATTCAGATCCACATAATAAATAAATAAATATCGGACAACGCAAATAGATCTAGTCCTAGTTTTAGTAGGCTTGTGTTATAGGCACTAGACGATGATAAACATACGTATATAGATAAATACATGCTACAATACAACGAAAATATCACGCACGAACATTCGAGTTCATCACACAAATATTTGCCCCTCCCGGGATTCGATCCCAGGACCAGCGGTGCACATGCACAAAGGAATTTAATATTAGGATTACTTGATTATCTTGAATAAACAGACTGAAGTCGCTTACATATTAACAAACATATTACATCTGTCAAAATAGGGTCAATATTGGCTCACATAAAATTCTTACTCATAATTGACATTAGTCATAATTTTTGTAGTCATAATTTCTACTTTTCTCTGAAACAAATCATTTTACAGGATTGTTATAATACAAACCTTACTTAATCCCGAAATTCTCGTAAAGTTAATAATTGTAGAGTTATGACTAACCATTTTATGACAATCAATCGTTATATGAAAAAATACGCACTCGACAAAATAGTATGTAGTCACTGTGTAGTCATCATCAAAAGACAATTTGACAAAAACAATTAGGATAATTGGAAATTGGCTCGAGGATGGCGGCTATTGGCGGAGAAATCAAGCCATTCGGGAGAGATACAGTAGAGATCCCAGATAGATATCAGTGTCAAACATTAAATTGAGTCCCTCCTTTTTGGCATCAGTTAAAATTCAAATACGACGCAGGCAGAAACCGTCTGAGCTACATTTATAGTTCCTGTGGTAACTATAAGAGGAACGTCTGTACCGTGTTGGCTGAACAATAAAGTTGTCAGTTGCACTATTAGGCCTTGACTGACAAAAGATCCTTTGAAGCTCCTACACTACACCTACTCCGTAAAATGGGTCAAGTATAGCCCATCCCAGTGTTTTGTAGCTGTCGCCATATTGCGGATTTTAGTGGTACTCATTTATTATACTGGCAACGACAACTTTTTGGTAACTGACGTTGAAAGTCAGTGAATGTCACTGATGTAAACAAAAAGGAAGCAGCACTAAATATTCCGCAACTTTCAAGTATTTTTTGTATAACAAAGCCAAAACTATCCACAGTCATGGAAGTCAAGTTTATTTCAATTTCAATAGAATTCAGTATTTCTTTCGCAAGAAGAACGAAGAATTGAACAGCATTCCGGTAAACAATGTTTTGAATTTGGTTGATAACAAATCCTTGAGAAAGCGCTACTGACGTATAATAATGCAAATACAAATAAATGTATAATTATTACGTACGCAGATTATTACCCTATGGAAGCTGTTTGAAGCGCCACTATCCCTGGCCAGGACCGATACCTTCGTCAGCTATATCTGGAAGCAAGATTTTAGTTAAATGTTTACAATGAAGCGAAAAATTGAAAAATTTAATGGTGGACGCCCGTGTTTGCCCGGAAAGCCGTTGGAAACGCAGGTTCGAATCCTGTCCGAACCATTAAATTTTTCAATTTTTCGCTTCATTGTAAACATTTGGTTTACGTTAGCAGACGTTACTGCTTTAATAAAAAAATAAGATTTTATAGTTTATTAATTACTTGTTTAGTAATTTAGTATATGGTGGATTCTATGTTATAGATTATAAATAAGCAAAATATATTTTTTTAAGCCCAATACTTATTTAAGTACTGAGATATACATTTGTATCTCTCGATGTACGGGACTTGGGACGACCGACTGGTCGTCGTCCAGTGGGCCGACCCAGATATCGCTGGGGTGACAGTGTGGAGGCGGATCTGTGTCAGCTTCAAGCCGATAATTGGCAAGAAATAGCACAGGATCGGGACCAGTGGCGTTCTCTTGTTTCGGAGGCCAAGATCCTCTTTGGTTCACTGCGCCACAATAGTTAGTTAGTTAGATCTCTCGATGTAGTGGAAGTTCCGTCGATTTTCATGGGTTCCATCTTCACATCTAAATTTTGAAAACAATTCGAATACGATTATTCGGGAATCTTACGCTTTAAAGACTATTGATTTTTTTTATTGAAATTTTAATGAATTAAAATCAAAGACTTTGATTTTTAAAGCATAAATGATAAAGTCAGAGTCCTGAGGTAACACCATAAAAACATACACGGGCCTGGTACCTCTTCTCTATTAAACTGGTTGAAAAAATAACCCTTTTCACCTCACCAGCTCAAACATGGCGATTTTGCTGTCAGATAACAGTGAACAAAATGCGATTTAATTTCGAGCGTGAGTAGAAAGTAGCTTTTGAATTTTTTCAATATCTGGCCACGAATTGTCATTTTTCAGCCAAAGGTTAATTATAAAATTCTAATCATTTGAATCTCGATGCACTCTGTTTCTTTCATATGTATATAAAAGAGAGGGATAGAAACTTATCAATTTGAAATTCGATTTTCGAATCCGACCTCGATTGAGAACAGTTCGGATACGCGTTATACCAAAAAAATCATTAAAAACACCCGAAAAAGTTTTAAATTGCAACGTATTTTTTTTCTTTATTATATTTTTATTTAACGACCGAATATTAAAAGGATTGTGCCTTTTATATAAAACAATCGATCATTGCTCAAATATAATAAGATTTTTCACCTTATTACTTATTGTAAATTATATTTACTTATTGTAAAATATAATTTATAATTTCGCCATTTATCATAGATGCATATTCGAAAAGTACCTTAAAAAATATCGAGTTCATATTGTAATTGTTATTTTCTTTTGCATATATTTTGTTTGATGTTTTAGGAGTAAAAATATTAATCAATGTATAAATAAAATCTCGTAATATAATAATGTATTTATAAATAAACACGTCATGTATCTGCTAAATCTTCCAATTTGAACAAATAATGACAATAACCGTGTTGGTTGGTTGATTATAATTTCAATTAAATTATATTGTTATTCCTTTTCAAGCAGCACTTATCTATTTTCTGATTAATAATATTATTGAAATCAGCAACAAAGACTATAAACATACGTTGGAAGAAAAAACACAAAATGTCTAATATGTTCTCGCTGATGAGGTGAAAAGTTGTGTGTGCTACACGAGAGCAAAGTTTTTTGCATCTCGTGCTGTTGAGTCCCTCGCTACACTCAGGATTCTAACATAGAATCACTCGCTACGCTCGTGATTCAAACGTAGAATCCTTCTGTTGCTCGGGACTTAAAATCAGCACTCATAACAAAAAACAACTTTGCTCTCTTGTTGCACAAATAACAATTTCGCCACGCTTTAATCCATAAATAGGCTGAACAGATAGAAGGTAAAATAGTGGCTGTGTGCAAAATGAACGTGGCTATTTTTATGGACCATTAAAATAGCCAACGTGAATGTACAATGTGCGTACGCAAGTTGGCTGAAAAATCGATCAACGCCTCTTTGTTTTGTTTAATGTGAAATAGCGAATAGTTATGGTTCCGTGGTTAATGTACCTTAAAGGGTGTACTGCCTTTTCACAGAATTATTTTTGGTCGAATATTTTCGCAGTTTTTTTTGCTCGGTAGTCATACATTTTTCATAATTCTTGCAAACTATTGGTAGGTTTGTTTTATAATAATCGCAAATAGTAGACGGTTACAGAGAAAAAAAGCTATCTATGAAATGAAACATCAGCGAAAAATCATTCTGGAATGATTTAGTGAACCACCTGAAACACCTGATTTATATTTCGAATGTTCGATTCTCCCAATCATTCCAAAACCAAAGAAAGAAAGGAAAGAATAAATAAATATAAAATAAATATCAGACAACCTCACACAAATCGATCTAGTCCCAAATTAAGGTCAAGAAGGCTTGTGTTATGGGTACTAGACGACGATAATATACACACTTATATAGATAAATATATACTTAAATACATAGAACGACCATGACCCAAGCACAAATATTCGAGTTCATCACATATTTGCCCCGGCCGGGATACGAACTCGGGACCGCCGGCTCAGTAGGCAGGTCTCTACAAACTGAGTCAACCGCGTCGTCCATGGAGAATGGAAATACACCCTATTAAAATCCTTCGAAATTAAAATAATTGAAAAAAAAAACAATGATCCTGACATTCCTGACAAACTAAGAACTTCTTTTTTTCTTGACGCACAAATAAATAAAGTCACGAGGAAATTGACCATCACATACGTGTTACTAAAGTTGCACTACGTATGGAACTCTAAATCTCCTCACAGCTCGCGCATTTTAGTATTAACTCAGTAACGTTTGTTTTTAGTGAGCGGGTGTTGTGGGCAGTACTGGCAGTACTACTTGGTGTCCTCTTTGATCTTGTAGCAACTGACTTCACCTTTAGTTTATTTAGTGTGTAGACTGATGTTCGATACATATTGATACAACATACTGTCGTTATATGAATAAAATATGCTCAATACTTATGTCATGAAACAAAGTTTTTTTTTTATATGTTTCCCAAGCCACGCAAATTTTATGTTTTTTTTTCATCCAAAAATGATTTTGATATTGTTTTCAGAATCCTCGTAATTTAACAAAACAATAATTGTACAACAACCATGAACTTGAAAATGGTACATTCGTATTGTCTCCATAAAAATATTGGTACACATAACATATAATGACGTCACAATTAGGTGACCATTTGTATAAAGCGTTTTTAGCCCTCCGTAGGAATGTTGAACTTTGACGGTTTCTGACTTTTAGAGCAGTCTAAGTATAGATAGTCCCATTATAGACATTTGATCCCACTAAAACAGCATCGATTGACGTCATCAAAAAAAATGTAACGGCTAATTGTCGCCGTGATGAGACATCGCCAGGCAGAGACCTAGCCATCGCCTAGTTCGCCTAAATCCTAAAATAATCTGCCTAAAAACACGCGGCGACAGGTCTATAATATATTTACCTAGTTGGTACCACTTCCGTGGACATTCTAATTCGAGTGATGAATGGTTTGAACGGGTGTCTGCTTTCTTTTTGGCTATTAGGATTCATCGGCAGTGGCATATTTGTGGCTTGGTAAATTCATCTAATACTGCTTTAATTAATGGGACCATTCGTGTGTGGACGTTTTCTAAAATACTTACTAAAGTTTTATTTTTTTATTCACAAACTGACCGGCGATTGACCTCAGTCTCACCTGATGGAAAGTGACTACGGGGTCGACGATGTAGCTCGCCGGTTCAGTAATAGCCTATTCATTCACTCTTACCTTGAAGATACCTAAATTTTTTTTTTTTTGGAAATACACTCGATGGGAGCGAGTTCCATTCCTTAGCGGTTAAATAGTAAGTTAACTGGAAGCGATCCCTAATAGAGATGAGTTCGCCTTTGTATATGTTTATTTGTTATGCATGTATGTATAACCAGTTCTGTTGTTGTATACAATAAAGTGTTTCCATACATACTTTAAAGGTTCCGTACCTCAGTCGGTAAGAACGGAACCCTTTTACAGGGTGGAACATTTGTAAAGACTGAGCTGACAGGATAGTGTCATCTGAATGATGTACAATTTGATCAATCAAAATAAAACATTTTAAATATCAGTGACAACCCTACTAATTCAAAGGTTTTATTTACATACTAAACTGACATTGTCTTTAAATCAAAGGTTCAAAAGATGCTAGAGTTGATATGTGCCGATTTTTACACCAATGTTTCAAACTGTATCTCAAAAATGGATAGAAATATTTACATAGTTCATAGGTGAAAAATGAAGTACTAAGTCTGAGCAATTCCATGTTTGCTTAAAAGTCCTTCGATCTGTTCCACTATTGTTCGTCTCTGAACCGAAAACTAGTGGTCGATAGGGAATCGTAGAATTTATTTTAAAAGGTTTGACAGTAATAACGCAGTTTATAAAATTTTCCGCAATTCAGTAGGTACACTTACTTCCTAAATAGATATCTAGGAGTACGGCATGTAGATAATGCACTTAAAGGTAAAAAATAATTTAGTATGTCCTAGGTACCAGTCATCACACCACTCTCCTCATAAATCTAGGGCATTGATCAAACAAAAAAAAAACCATATTTGCGTATTTACATATTTGAGCAGGTTACGCGCGCCCAACGTTTTTGTTTTGGGTGATCAATGCCCTAGATTGATGAATAGAGTGGTGTGATGACTGATACCTAGAACCTAGTGAATTATTTTATACCTTTTAGTACCAAAATTGTCTACATCATTTAAATATTTATTTTCAATAACCGTTTGACTTAAACATTTTTTTTACTATTTTAATTTTGCCAGGAATCAATATTTATGCGAGCGGTATTATTCATTAAAATTGAAATATCTTTCTAAATTCTCGTTTTTTTTTGGATGTTAATTTCGTTATAGTTATCTTTGAAATTAGCCCACTATAACATAAAAATACACCAAGTGCGAGTGGGACTCGCGCACGAAGGGTTCCGTACCATTATCTGTAAGTTTGTTGTATAGGAGCCCCCCTTAAATATTTATTTTATTTGATTTTTAGTATTTGTTGTTATAGCGGCAATAGAAATACATCATCTGTAAAAATGTCAACTGTCTAGCTATCACCGTTCTTGGGATACAGCCTCGTGACAGACGGACGAATATTGAACAAAACGGAAACGCTATTAGTCACCTGGCACGTGTACGAAGCACTGATGAATTTCTCTCAAATGAATGAACCCTTCATTACCGTTAGTTTACAAAGCGTATCCTGCCGGCACAGTATATATATAAGCTAAAGCAGTATGGAAACTACGTAACAACGGTCGAAACAACGCACACACACAGACACAAGTGTTTACTAGGCCCCGAAGCTGACATAGCAGCAGTGCTGTCAGTCGCGGGCCGTATTTATAGCGTGCGCTATCCGCGACTTTTTAGATGCTACGAGTGTATTGCGTTGTATACGGCTGCTTAAACTCGGCTTTTTCAAACCTTTTCGCTGTTGTTTTCAAAATATACTAACTAACAGCCGAAATACAGCTAACCTAAACAAAAAAAAAAACAATATTACAATACTGCCCTGCTAAGCCGAAAGGCGCTATATCTGAGATACGCCTTTTTGTTTTTTTTTTATATACCATTCGATAGCTATGACAATTTCGCATAATAGTATAAGCCGAATAGTGCTATCTGACTTAAAACTATTAAATAAACCACTTAAAAGTTTTTCTACATCTATAATTTTTTTATTAAATTATTATGAGATTTCGCGGCATATCGTTACTTCGAAACCAAAAAGCCTTATACTGACATAGGCTAGAATCGCTTAAAAATACTTGAAAACTAGTTCATTCAACTTCTAAGGGAATAAGCGGTAATTCCGTTTTTCGAGCTGGTTACGAAAAGTCGATTTTTTTAAACTTCCTCAGATTGAGATAGCACTTTTCGGCTTAGCAGGGCAGAATAATTAAGAGCACAACCCTAACGTTCAATTGGCGCGTAGATATTTCTCTCAAAAAGGCCTAGTTTCCATACTGCTTATATATGTACTGTGCTGCCGGTGTTTTGTAAACGTGGCCAGAACACTGAAGCGTCGCTAACCTGGTAAAATGTCAAGGTTAAAATCAAATTGCTCCAGGTTTAGTACATTACTGCAGACGCCGGGAAGGAAGGGCTTGCCGGGTGAGTACTTGAGTAGGTATAGTGATACGTGAGAAAAAGCACTTAAATGTAGCTGACGAAGCAACAAACAATAAGCTGAAGTGGCAATGGGGCACAAATATCTCGAAAGAACCGATGTCCGTTGGGGCAGAAAGGATCTCGAGTTGAGACCACTTACCGTTTAGGACGTACAAGGTATTCGGATGACCTCAAGTCATTGACCTGGTTAGAGTTGTGGGGACTCGCTGGATGCAGGTCGTCTATCCGCGGCCCATATGAAAGTCTGTTGGATTGGAGTTAGTCTGTTGTCCAGCAGTGTAGGTCCTATGGCTGAAATGATGATAAGGATACTCATACTCATACTCATTTATTCATAATGCACAAATACATTATATGTAAATTTTACAAAAGGGTACAAATTTGCAATGTAGTTAGTGGTTATTTTATATGTCAGTTTACACAGTTATAGTCAGTAATAGATAATTCGATTTTTGTACAATATTACTTTTACTGGTAATAGTATTATTCTGTAACTAACTATTCGATTAATAATGTCTAATTTTAAATATCCATCTTTGGTGTCAGTAACAAAATAGAAACTTGCATAATATGTTAAGTACAATTCCGAGATGTCATAGAAGGCCTTTTCCAATAGCCATTTTTTCAGTTCGTTATGAAAGGAAAATTCGCTAGTTTGATCTTTAATGCTGTCTGGGATATCGTTATATATCGATTTTAGGACCTATTATATGTGTTACTTTGGTAGACTTGGTTAGTCGACAACTAGTCGTCTTTAGTTTACCTACCCGACTTTGAATATCTCTTAAATTTTTGTATAAAGTTTTGTATGCCTAATTTCACGCGATGTGCGTAACGTCGCTGTAGCTCACGGTTCAGAGCACTACTCCAGATAAGTAGAGGTCGTGTGTCCACCTAGGATGTAGTGGATCGCGTAAAATTTCGTATTTTTTAATTTTTTAACCTCGGTATCAATATTCACAAAAAGTTCTCTATTTGTCTTGCTCTGTTTAGTTTCATTTTAAAATTCGGTCCAAATTGCCGGAGTTCCGAGGATACAACATAAAAAAACCGAACTTCCTCTTTTTTGAAGTAGGTTTAAAATGACGCATTCTATTTTTGATCTGGAAGAAAGCCATTTAATCACCGTTTTCCAAGAACCGATAGTCGTAAATTAAAAAAAAATTGTCTGACGTCGATACAATACAGCCGGACATTCTATTTTCAAACATGTATCATGTGTTTTTTAAACCACAGAGTATAGTTCTCTTGACTCAAACTTTTTACGTTATTTCAGCCAGCAGAAATTATTTATAAAATGCCAAAAAACTATTTCGGGTAGGTAAATCATAAATGTTTGCAGTAAAAACTAAAGTTTTGCCGCGTTTTGGGCTTTTACACAAAATACCTAAGTGAGCATTTTTCGAAAAATTTGTACTTACACAATAAGACAGAAAATTAAAGTCCAATATAATTTTCCTATTTTGTTACCAATTTTCTTTGTGATTTCCAATACATTGGTATCAGATTATATATAAGCATAACAGAACCCTAATTATCGAACATAAACAAAACATTGATATAAAATTACTAAAATAATTGGAAACAAAATAGATAAAATTGTATTGACTTGAATTTTTTGTCTTAAATTGTGTACAAACTTTTTGAGAAATGCTCAAGCACGGATGTTTCTTTGCTGTCTTATTATGCCAAAACTGCTGGGTAGGTATACCAAGAATACTGGTAGCTATAATAACAGGGTTAGTAAAATGCGAGTAAAAATTATTGAAGTGAATAAATTTTTCTCGCATTTATTTCAATCGATTTTGCTCCACATCAGCAGGGAGATAAATGAGCATTTCTCAAAAGGTGTGTACATAATTATAGTCTGGCTAATGAAATATTACGTGAAGTTTTGGCGGGAAATTTAAATAATCTGCGGCTGGTCACACTTTGTGTAGTAGGAATTAGAGTTATGATACTAGAAAATATATTTTGATTTTCTATAGGTACACACGTAAGGTCCCTAAGGAAATAAGTTAAATATAATTATGTTGACGTGCACTCATAGTCAGCTCACATAATTTCTACCACTATGTACAGTACAGTCAACGACAAAGTCGACAAACACATACGTTGACACTTTAACCATATACAAGGCGAAAAATTAGATGTAGTGTAAATTAGACTTAACTCAATAATACCCAAAATGTAATATTAATCCATCACCAAAAAATTACATAAGTACTATGCCAACTCAATCGGAATGTGAGAACTAGTTCATAAAGTATCAAAATTATTTATAGAGGACTCACCTACTAAATTGTTTAAATCATAGACAATTGGTGATACCACAAGGAAATATCTGTCAACATTATTTGGCTAGCCAGACTCTTAAGACGTCAATTAATGTTCTATTATTATTTTCCTATTTTGTTACCAATTTTCTTTGTGATATCCAATACATTGATATTATATGTAATTAAAAGAGTATACGCATAACAGAACCTTATTATCGAACATAGACATAATAACATTTCTATAAAATTACAAAAATAATTGGTAACAAAATAGGAAAATTATATTGAATTTTAATTTCGAGTCTTAATTTTGTACACTTTTTTAGAAATGCTCAAAAAACTTAAGTAACAAGGTTACTTTTCTACGACTATAGGTACAGTGAATTTAACAAGAGAGTGTACCAGAAGGTCGGGGTACTTTGACCATATTATAAGGTTATTGTCCAGCCATAGAAAACCATGACTTGATTTGACTAATCTACCATTGTACGGAACCCTCGATGCACGTGTCAACTCGGACTTGGTCGGTTTTTTTTTTAATTCATGGACTCAATTTATATGCATGCATTTTTATGGATAGACAAAGTAACCTTGTAGGATCAAAGTACCCCGACCTTACGGTACCTATGTTGTTTTTTTTAACGCAACGAGCGAAGTTCCAATGCGTTCTGATTATTAAGGAGGTCAAAACGTAATACTATTTATTCCAGATTAAATAAATCAACATAACAAAATAAAAATAACAAATAAAATAACATAAGACCGCCTGTTGTTTACCTCTAATTGTAATGTCTTGCATTGTATTTCTCCTGTATATTTTATGAGGTGTGCAATAAAGAGTACTTGTACTTGTAACATATAAATAAATCAAATATCTATCTAAATGTTAGTTCCACAAAAAAAAAATTTGATAAACAATAAACCGTAGTCGACTTTCTATTTTTAAATTCTAATTTTAATTTCGAACGCGGACCGTTCTGTGCTAAATGCAGTGACCTGTATGTTGACAGATACAAAATGTAAAACTGTTTTATTGAGCAGATGCTAAGTAGGCCTAGCTTTGTTTACTCTGTGGATTTATGCTGTACCTACAGGGCGATGAAACTAACGGACGTTTTTTTAGGTGTAGGAATGTTTGTATTAACAGCGAATGCAACTGTTACATAATAAGAAGAGGTCTTAAAACAAGAATCACAACAGGATCCCACGAGTGTTTTAATGCTTCATTATGTACAGTTGCATAAGTGCCTACAATACGTTATCTACAGACATTCAGTATAAAATTATCATAGTACAGGTCTTGCACCTATTTAGGGAGTAGAGTTCTATTTTAAGAAATCTTTGTAAAGATGTTATTGTGGAAATAAATTATTATTATTATTATTATTATAGATATTATTTTATATGCATCTAGATATGGAGTACTTGTCCATGCCATGCCCCACTGCCATCGCTGCAAAGTAATGTAGATAAACCGTTTCCCAATATAAATATACTTAGCTAAAAACTCAAAAATAACACAAATAGAGAAACAATGAAATAATAAAAGGTCGTCACTGTATGAATTAATATTAAATCGGTGTAATCGCGTCGCCAAAACCCTGAATGTAAATATGTACCTTTGCACCTCCACCATTCCATTGTATGTACCTACACTCTTAATACGTCGGAGCAAAGTTATTTTTCCAACTGTTACTAATTTTATAAAATCATTTCATAAGGGCGTCCTTTAACAATATCAAAATGTATTAGGAGCGGACGTTTTCCATCGTCGTAGATTTCGAATTTAGAATTATGGAACGGCAATGTTTTGATTTTAAATTCGAAATTTGAATTTCTATTGCCCGTTATTCCAATGCGGCGCGAGTGCCTTTTTGCGTCACTCGTCCAGCAATTTCTGTGGACAATTTTCTTGTCAAGGATCTTTATTACCATCCCAAGACAAACGTGTATAATTGTATAATCTATAAGTACCTACTCGTACTCGTACTGGACGATCTATAAAAACATGGCGATTATTAAATAGCCAAAAAAGTAAGAAAAGGCACTTGAATGTACACCCAATATACTTAATATTGTGTACAATATATAGGAATTCCTTATTTTATAGCTTTTCCGCGCGGCTACGCTCGCAATATTATATACTATCCTAAGGGAGCCATGCTTTTTTTCGGTATATAAAGTAGCTAATGTACTAAGTTCAATATGTACTTACTATCTCTGTTCCAATTTTCTTGCAAATCCGTCAAGCTGTTGCGGCGTGAAGAAGTTACAAACATACACACACGTAGAATTACTCTCCTAAAATGTCTTTGGTGATATTTAGGTGTAGGCTAAGGGGAAAAGGGGGAAGGGACGGGGGGGGGACGGGGGGGTATTTGTGTTTGCCCAAAAAGAAAATATCCACAACATTAGTATAAATCATCTTCTTTTTTAAAGCCATGATTGTTTTCTAATCGGATGCTTGCCAAAATATCTTTTAAAATAGCTGTGACGTACGAAGAGTTGTTTTACAAAATGTCATGTCAATTCGGTATCCGGTTGAATTAAAAAAACCGGCCAAGTGCGAGTCAGACTACCGCACTGAGGATTCCGTACAAACACTTATCCCATCTTAACTGGCCGGGTTAAGTTAAGCTTGCACCTGGTTTGTATGACGCCGGATACAAATGAGGTGCAAAGTTAACGCAACTGATCACTTTTGTTGTATGGGAGCCCCCTTAAATATTTATTTTATTCTGTTTTTTAGTATTTTTCTCATAGCGGCAATAAAAATACATCATCTGTGAAAATTTCAACTGCCTAGCTATCACGATGCATGAGATACAGCCTGGTGACAGACGGACACACAGCGGGGACGGGGACAGCAGTCTAATAGAATAGGGTCCCGTTTTTTACCCTTTAGGTACGGAACCTTCAAAATAACTATAGATAGACTTAGGGCGTTAGCAGAGGAATAAAAAAGGTTGATGATGAAATTACCTAAATGAATACGAATTAGATCATTAGTGTTTTTTGTTGTAAAAAAAACCGGCCAAGTGCGAGTTGGACTCGCGCACCGAGGGTTCCGTACAAACACTTTCCATCCCTAAGTGGTTAAGTTAAGTTTGCACCTGGTATGTATAGCGCCCCATATAAATTAGGTGCAAAGTTAGGTATTAAAAAAAAACTACTTACTAGATCTCGTTCAAAACAATTTTCGTTGGTAGTTTTTATAGTAATGTACATCATATGTTTTTTTAGATTTTTCATTTTCTTATTTTAGAAGTTAGAGGGGGGGGGGGGACCAACTTTTTTCCACTTACGGAAGCGTCTGTCACGCAAACTATTCGGTTTAGAAAAAAATATTTTAGAAACCTTGATATCATTTTTGAAGACGAGTTTGATAAAAAAAAAATTTGAGTTCTGTTCTAAGTATGGGGAGCCCCCAATATTTTTTATTTTTGCATCAAAATCTTAATGCGGTTCACAGAATAACATCTACCTACCAAGTTTCAACTGTATAGCTCTTATAGATTCGGAAAAAAATGGCTGTGACATACGGACGGACAGACAGACGGACAGACAGACATGACGAATCTATAAGGGTTCCGTTTTTTGCCATTTGGCTACGGAACCCTAAAAACTGTAGACAGCCAATTTGGGGAAAATCTAGGGCTTACGGAAACACGGACCAGTCACGCCTTGTGTGCCGCCGCTCGGATCTCTCGCTCAACCGCTCGCCGCACCGCTGGTCGCGCAGTCATGGCATCTCTGTTACTGTGTTAATAACCATACCTGCGCTAACTCGGGGCACTGATACTAAAGTAATGTAGCAAAATATTTGATCGACTATAAATATATCGATGTTACTGTCAAATATCTGTTACTGACAATAGTGTTAATCAACATAAATATATATTTTTTTTCTCTTGTTTTCAGAATGAAAACAATAAACAAATTAAAACGTGTATTTATTTGTTTATTTTAAATAATTTTCAGAGTAAGTCATACAATCAATATTTTTTCCATATTCGTCGGTATTAAAGATTGCCGTCTAGACGAAAATATCCACACACACAGACATGATATCGCACCGTTTTATAGTAATCGAGAACTTTCATAGAGACATGTATTCATTTAAATCGACATCTTTGTCGATATCAAATCCCTAGAGCGTGCCCCGAGTTAGCACAATTATGTTAATAACCTTCACAACAGCGTTCAGTTCACTAACTCCGCTTTTCGCGTTCGTTAGGTCAAAATCGGCACGCATTTGACCTATTCGTAGCGTGCGCACAACCAAACAAACAACTAATAAGACTAGAAGATGACCTCAACTTCGTCCGCCTGTTTTTTTTTACCTTAGTCAGGTTAAAAGTATCCTATAATCCATCTTTGGATGTCCAACTATCGCTAAAACAAAATTGGTTTAAATCTGTAAGTTTCATTTTATTTCACAGAATTTAAGAGGCCTTATTCCTTTTAACATGCTGATTGTTTTAGACACTTTCTCTATGATCAAACATGTTTCATAACATAGGTATTATTGATGATACCTAGAACAGGGCTATTGGAATTTATTGGTAGGTATATATTTGAAACCTACAGTTTAAATTTATCATTGATTATTTTTGTTTCAAAAACTACTCGAAATTGACAAAATTCACGCGGAAATTTCGTATTTTCAACTTATTTTCGACTGCACCCAATGAAAGCATGAAACAGCTATGTTAACAACCTAGAACTCGGGGAAAAGATTCACTTCAAAAAGTTGGTTGAAATTATCAATATATTTGTCATAATATGAAAACAAAACATTAAAAAGAATAAGGCTTCTTAACAGTAGTTATAACTAGCCCGTTTTACTTACACTAACCATCTATGTACCCGATTATTTAAATAAGACCGCTATCATTTAATCCGTATGAATTGTAAACATTATCATAAGCAATGCAAGCCCTACAGTCACAAATACGTATACATTATAATGCATAGTGAATAACATAATGCAACAGTTACCCCATTATGCAGTTTGGCAGCTGCGTACTTATTCCAGGTTGTTTAAGCTGTTTAATTCATAGGCGACCCAAATCGTGTATTCTATCTGTTTACAGTTGTACACTTGTACAGGCAGAGACTTATTTTGAAATTTGGCGCCCCAGGCTTATAAGTTTCGCCGCCCCAGAAGTCAAAGAAATATTTAACGTTCTTTTTTTATATAATGGTAGTTGTGTCTATCAAGCACTTAGTTATAGCAAGTGTAAGGGTTGGGTCATACAATTCAAAACATTATTGGCCATAACACAATGAGATGAAAGCGCGAGCGCAGCGAACGCCAAATTTTTCGGCGATAGGGTGCGTAGTAAACACAATCAGATGAAAACACGAGCGCAGCGACCTCGAAATTTTTCGGCGCCGGGGTACGTACGTACGTAGTATAGTATATATTGTAACAGAAATAGATAACAACGCGAGCGCAGCGAGCTCTAAATTTTTCGGCGCGGGGGTGCGTAGTAATACGATCAGACGAAAACGCGAGCGCAGCGAGGGCGACATTTTTCGGCGCGGGTGTACGTAGTAACAAAATCAGAAAAAACGCGAGCGTAGCGAGCGCCAAATTTTTCGGCGCGGGTGTACGTAGTAACACAATCAGAAAAAAACGTACGTAGACTACGTAGTACCTATAGTATATATTGTAACAGAAATAGATATTAACGCGAGCGCAGCGAGCCCGAAATTTTGCGGCGCGGGGGTACGTAAGTCACACAATCAGAAAAAAACGTACGTAGACTACGTAGTATAGTATGTGTACCTATATTGTAACAGAAATAGATATTAACCCGAGCGCAGCGAGCCCGAAATTTTTGGCCCGGGGGTGCGTTGAAAACGCGAGCGCAGCGAGAGCGAAATTTTTCGGCGCCCCCGTACATAGTAACAAAATTGACCGATATAATGTAAAAAGATCCGATCTGGCAACGCTGATATATGTATGGCCTATTGCGCCCCGCCCCTCTTGCCGCCCCGCGACCTCGCTCGGCGCCCGCGCCCTATATTTGAAGCATGTTCTTTACTTACAGACGCGCCCCGAAGATATTGACAAACTCACAAGCATGTTTTCGACCAAGACTAACTAGTTCTTGTTATTTTTCATGTTCATTTTAAATTGTGGATTGACAAAAAAAAGGTGAGAAGTAATAGTTGGTTGAATGGCGCCGATACCGAAACAAAATGCAATCGGCCAGGGGCGCCTACGCCGCCCCTGTCGGTTTGGCGCCCCGGGCTATAGCCCGGATCGCCCTAGGGTAAATACGTCCCTGTGTACAGGGTGACTGATTATCTTTAATTAAATGTACAAATTGCACGATTTTTTCTTCGCTTAGTTTCAAAACATGTTTGAAAACATTATGAGAGTATGTATTTCTTTTTTCATCACACCTCGCCTAAACGACTAGACAGATTAAAGGTCTTCGCACGCAAATTATAACAACTCAACTAGGTTTAATTTCAAAAAATGATATTAATAATTGACGACGAGTGGACGACGCGTCGTACATTTTTTGAAATTAAACCTAGTAAATATGGCATAGGGCTTAAATTTCAATATTTGGCATAGAATCGAGTCGCCGTTGAATTGTTATAATGTGCGAAGACCTTTAGACTGCGCCGAGCGTTAGCGACTGAACCATAGAGCGCGGGGAATGCGTATTTAGATCGGCGCCCGGCCGCCATAGTAAAAATGTATGGAGAATTAAAAGCACTTTTTGATAAATCTGGACCTTTAATACCAAACAATAATTGAAATATTTGATGCGGACAAATTGTAATGTAAACATCCATCTTTTTTTGAACTGAAAATCAGAATAGATTTCCATTGTTAAAGTATAAGAAAACGCTTAACACCTGCTTACGATTTTGCAATTTTCGTCCAACTTTACTTAGTTTTCTAGGGTAAAATATTAATCATCTTATAATTTTTTTCACGGAGAAGTTGTTAACACATTCTTCGAAATGCTTAATATAGGTAGTTTAAAAATGGATTAAACAACTAGGTGTTGACGTTATCTACTTAACGGCAACTGCCTATTTTTTCACATTTCGCTCGGCGCAGTCTGGTACACGAATAGCTGAACATCTCCAAATTGTTATTTAATAGTTTCTTTCCGGCTAAAAAGAAGCAAAAAAGAGGTTTATGACTTTTTTCCGAGCAGACGAATTTCGCAAGGACTTACTTTCGCAGTATCGAAGAACTTGATGATCGGAGTACCCGATTATAGATCAAATTTTGAATAAATACCTAACGATTTAGAAATAATCCGGCAAATAGTGGTGGTTACAAGTATTCTAAACATTCTCTCTCTCTCGTCTCATTTTTTTATGTGGTACTTTAATTTAGGCTAAGGCGTAAAGCCTTTCAAATAAATAAATGCAAAGATCGACACACATAAGGAAAAATATGAAGGTTACTTAGGAGTTAGGGTGGCGGAAAGGTTAATGCGCTGGACCGACAATCCAGAGGTACCGGGTTCGATTCTCGGTCTCTTCCACCAGGTTAATTCATTTAAATTTTTATTTAAGCTTTGATCTTTGTATCAATGGTTTATTATCAACGTTATTCTAGTTTTAAGCAATTAATATTTCTCTCGGGTATAAAGTTCCTCTTTCTGGGTATAGACCTTCTCCAATATTCTCCATGTTTTTCTATCCTCTGCTATCTTCCAACTATTTCCTACAATTTTTTGTATGTCGGTCATCAATCCATCTGTTATTGGGGCCTCTTCTGTGGTCCGTCGGACCTGACCCCCTTACAAGGGAACTTCAAGTTACTTTTATTCCAGATTCATAATCGTTTAGAAGGTTGAACTGACTGCTCGATTGGTTTAAACAACTGCGCAAAATATAAAATATGTTTCCGTCACAATACTATTTGTTAATTTCTGTAGACAGGCCTTGGTTTTCAGGGTCTACATAAATATTTGTTGTTTTGCACTCAATCAATCCACTGGGCACGTGTAACATTGAAATTGAAACCACTTAAATATTATTCATTCGGATTTGCAGCCCCCCGGCCGAGATAATCGCCGAAGAGTCCTTGGGACAGCATAATAAGTCACGTGTACGTATTTTCAATGAAAATTGAGAGCCTTCAATAACTGTAGATTATTGCTGCGATTTGGAATTAGCTCGTGTACTCCTACGCTTTTTATTTTGATCTGTGTGCGGCGGGAGTATTGCTATGCAATTCTTCATAGGCGTTTTGATCTTTTTGTTAAATTCTCGTTCACGGTTTTGCCGACTTACGAGAAGCGCGTTCAGTGACGATGTCTTTATAGAAAATCACGTTGATTTTTTGCATAACATATAGATATTTGGCTCCGCCCTGACTTTTATGACTGGAGCTACCGGTTTTTGGACCTAATGTTCAAAGATTAGGTTCAAACAAATGGATGCATCGCAATAATGTCTTCTGATCTCGGTAACCATCATATGGTCCAGATAGCTGGTAACCTTGTTGGAGACCTGCGTTGATTATGCGCGGTCGCTACTGGGGGCCTATGATAGTTGCGCTGATCACTTGATAAATAAGTGACAAAGCAACTGTCACTCACACTCGCATTTTGTCAAAAAGTGGGGGTTCAAAAACAGGTTGGAAAAGAGGCGCAAAATAAAACAAAGCATAGCTTAGGAAGTTTAAGTTGTATTTGTAAGTGTAGAGAGTTACAAACGAGACATTTTGTAAATTATTGTGAAAGATTAGTTCTACTCGTAATTCTAAAGCTGCAAGTGAAGTAGAAGATAATGAGGTTTCTTTGGTCTTCTTTACAACTGCAATAATTTATCCTGTAACAATAAAACGTTATATTTGACGACATAATAAGTTACTATTTTTAACATACTTCAAAAAAAGGAGGAAGGTTTTCAATTCGACTGTTTTTTTTTAATGTTTGTTACCTGTTTGTTTGTTTGTTTTGAACATTCGACTGGGTGAATCGATTTTGATGATTCTTTTTTTATTCGAAAGCTGATGCTTTCCGTGTGGTCCCATTTCAATTTGGTCCAGTTTTGACAAAGATATTTATGAGAAAATCATGTAAGTGTTATGGTATGTTCCATTTCGCTCATTGAAGTCGGTTATTTTTTTGTGACCAAGTGATTAAATATTTGAATCACTAAAAAGCAAAAAAATAGAAAAAAATATTTTTTACAAAAAAAGAACTGACGTCAAAAAAAACTGAAAAGCCAAAAATAACCTGAAAAACAGATACCTAACAATTGAATCATCTTTTGGAGTCGGTGGCAAACCTCACGTAGGTAAACTTGCGCGGCATCTGTTTTCATAGTAATAATTGAGTGGTTTGGCACCGACTTCAAAAGGTGATTCAAATGTAATCTGTACTGTACATATAATCGGCTTATTTTTGGCCTTTCAGTTTTTTTTGATGTCGGTTCTTTTTTAGGGTTCCGTAGTTAACAACAAAACCCTTATAGTTTCGCCATGTCCGTTTTTCCGTCTGTCTGTCCGTCCGCGGCTTAGCTCCGTGATCATTAGTACTAGAAAGCTGAAATTTGGTAAGAGTATGTGTATGTAGTACGCCGCCAAAACAATAAAATAAAAACTAAAAAAACACTTTTTTTCGGGTACCTCTCGTACCTAAAGTGGGCGAGATTTATTTTTTTCGTTCCAACACTAGTATGTTGGGTGTCGTTAAATAGGTCTTTTAAAAATTATAGGGGTCTTCAAACATTATCTTTAGATAAAGTCAACAGTTTTGTAAATATTCGCTCCGGAAATCCAAAAATTAGCGTCCCTCTAACTTTTCAACCACGGGTCAAAAAATTATGGAAAAATTCATGAAAATGAGGCCTTATAAGTACTTTCAATGAAAACTATATTAAATAAAGTCGGTCGAGCCGTTTTTGAGTACTCGCAAAATTTCATAATTTTCTTTAAAATTACGTACCTAAGTGCCGCGCGGTGTCCTTATACTTCGAACGTTACACATAATAGTTAAGTGCACTGCATTAAAATAAAACATTCCGCTCAATCTGGCGCGTATAATCGATAACTTCCAGAAGGTAATAAGTAATTACAGTTACTTTAGCGTTTACGACCTTTTTATAGAGTTTCAAATCTTTCTCGTAATTTAAACCTCGGGCTTAGAACCGCTGTTTTGGGATGGATGGGCAACTACGGGACCCTACACTGAGCGTGGCCCTCTGCTCTTGGCCGGTTTTTGTTATCTACCGGAAGCATAGATAAGAATAGGTTCTCACAAATTATCTTTTAAGACAATATATGGGTGTTTCACATAATCATGGCTGAACGCTAAAAAATTCATACATTTTGGCAGATGATTGATAAAGTAGCTTAATTTATGTATGTAGAGTCTAACCACTCTAACTCTTCCAAGCAAATCAACTGTCAAATCATACAACGTGAGTCAGTTTATACATAAAAAAAAAAAAAAAAAAAAAAAAAAACGGACAACCTCACACAAATCAATCGAGTTCCACAGTAAGCTCTAGTAGGCTTGTGTTATGGACACTAGACGACGATAAACATACTTATAGAGAAATAATAAATCCGGTCGCAGTTTTTTTTCTTGGCCACTTGGTCGAACTTCTCATTTAATAACTTAGCATCGAGAAAATGAGGTAGCCTCTAATAAACTAATTCATCTTCTTTACAACGCCAACTAAAAATTTTAAAGAGAGCGTCAAGTCAAAATCAACAATTATTATTACTTGTCCTTTTATACATTGCCAACTAATTTACTAACTCGGCCACGGAATTTGCAACTCATCATCATTTTTCGTTTTACAGCTTCAATACAAGCTGCTCCTCAAAAATTATATATTCGAGCTTCAATAGACAACATCATATATTATTTAAGTTAACATGTAAAATAATACTTCATATTCTTTTATCGTGAAAATAGGTACGATTTGGCGCGAGTGCGCGACATGACAGCCACCGGCCATTTGCACCAATCAGAGAGCGCCATTCGATTCTTGTATGTGTTTGTTTAGCGGCATTAATAATCCAGTTATGTTTTCTTTTTCTTTTAATTACGTAATTATAAGTGGTACATATGATTGTATTTCAATGACATAAATTGATTTTTAAAAATAAAGTATTTTTATTTTGTTCTCTCTAATCTAGTTCTAAGGCAGGTACGACTTGACTTAGATTAGGTACGACGACGAGCGAAGCGAGGAGGAGTGTTAGGATGAACTGCGACACTAGACGACGATAAACATACCTATAGAGAAATAATAAATCCGGCCGCAGTTTTTTTTCTTGGCCACTTGGTCGAACTTCTCATTTAATAACTTAGCATCGAGAAAATGAGGCAGCCTCTAATAAACTAATTCATCTTCTTTACAACGCCAACTAAGAATTTTAAAGAGAGCGTCAAGTCAAAATCAACAATTATTATTACTTGTCCTTTTATACATTGCCAACTAATTTACTAACTCGGCCACGGAATTTGCAACTCATCATCATTTTTCGTTTTACAGCTTCAATACAAGCTGCTCCTCAAAAATTATATATTCGAGCTTCAATAGACAACATCATATATTATTTAAGTTAACATGTAAAATAATACTTCATATTCTTTTATCGTGAAAATAGGTACGATTTGGCGCGAGTGCGCGACATGACAGCCACCGGCCATTTGCACCAATCAGAGAGCGCCATTCGATTCTTGTATGTGTTTGTTTAGCGGCATTAATAATCCAGTTATGTTTTCTTTTTCTTTTAATTACGTAATTATAAGTGGTACATATGATTGTATTTCAATGACATAAATTGATTTTTAAAAATAAAGTATTTGTATTTTGTTCTCTCTAATCTAGTTCTAAGGCAGGTACGACTTGACTTAGATTAGGTACGACGACGAGCGAAGCGAGGAGGAGTGTTAGGATGAACTGCGACCCTAACCTAAAATGAGATTTAAGTATTTTGTTTTGTTCTCTCCTCAATAGTTCATATGTAATAATAATGGCTTTAATAATATACTATTTGATGACAATTTTAGGTAAATTTTACGATCGCTTAATGTAGGATGACTTACATTTTAAACAAACTAATTGTTTATTGTCATTCTTGCGTTCATATTGCAATAGGTTAGGTTAGGTTAGACATTAATTATAATATCGAGTTTAAACATAAGATATTTGATAACGGTACGTAACCCATTAATCTAGTTCTATGGCAGGTCCGACTAGGCTTAGGTTAGGTACGACGACGAGCAAAGCGAGGGGGAGTGTTAGGTTGAATTGCGACCTTAACCTAAAATGAGATTTAAGTATTTTGTTTTGTTCTCTCCTCAATAGTTCATATGTAATAATAATGGCTTTAATTTACTATTTGATGTCAATTTTAGGTAAATTTTACGATCGATTAATGTAGGATGACTTACATTTTAAACATACTAAGTTATACAATTAGAAGCTAATAGAGTTACTATTTTGGTTATATTAATATTTTAGAAGTTTACCACCATGTTAAAAAATAACCACCATGCTAAGTTACAATTATAGTGGCTTACAAAGAAGATAATTAGTGGCTGAGATATTGTTATTCAGACGCGCGTTGGTTGTGGCCAACTTAGTAATTTAGAAGGTAACTTATATTTTCTGAGGCAAATAATGCTATTAAAAAGAAACTTGTTTAAATAGTACCCATACTTATATAGATAAATACATACTTAAATACGAATAACATCCATGACCCAGGCACACATATTAAAGCTCATCACACAAATATTTGCCCTTGCCGGGATTCGAACCCAGGACCGCCGGCTCAGTAGGCAGTTGCTTAACCACTGCGCCAACCGCGTCGTCATGGTTTGACAGTTCATTTGCTTGGAAGAGTTACGGTGCGACCAAAAAAAGTAGAAATTAAAAAGTGGCAATACTGTAGTGTCGTCCCCGTTTTCTTAGTCTATTGATTAGAAAGGGACAACACTACAGTATTGCCACTTTTTAATTTCTACTCTTTTTGGTCAGACTGTAGCGTGGTATGACTCTGTTTTTGTTATAGACATTAAATTGTTTTTTTCTTTGATGTAATTTCGATCTTTATTGGGAGATACATTATTTTATTGTGTTTATTACATATTTTTTGTGTTTGACTTTATAGTGATACACTTATATTATTATTTCATTTTGACGATCATGGTGTGAATACTTATTGAAATTACATGGTGTGAATATTTGACGCTAAGCAAGAAGCTGTTATTTTTAACATGAAATAAGTAAATGAATCTAATCTAATCAACGTTTCATCAACGATTCAGGAACAACCTTACGATGTTTTTAATAAATACCTGAGCCTCCTGCGCCCGCTCCATAGTTGGCCCCCGCGCCGGCGTTCGCGCCGAAACCAAATCCTGCGCCTACGCTGCCGCCAGCTCCAGCTGTGAGCATTAAAGTTACGTGTTTTAATTCCCTTGTGTACCAGTAGCGAAAGAGCTTGTACATTTGTGGGTACAATTTTGATTCTACATTTTAAGCAAACGCTACACGATAGCACAAAACAGATAGGTACAGAAATCAATCTACATACAAGCGCGCTCAAGCAAACGTACACATAGACATTGCTCACGGACACGATATCTCGGACCAGTTCAGACCAGTGCGAGCGCGAGTGCCATCCGCTTGACGTGTCCGTGAGCAATGTCTATGTGTGCGTTTGCTCGAGCGCGCTTGTATGTAGATTGATTTCTGTACCTATCTGTTTTGTGACGATAGTTTATGATTTTTATGATAGTAATTCATAATGTACTTAGTTATGTTAATAATATATTTACATACCTCCACCACCAGCACCTCCGCCAGTACCTAAAAAAATGAAAAAAAATTGAAGTAGGTAAGGAACTTTTTTTTTTAGTAGGGGGAAAGTGCATTGGCAATACTGACCCATAGACAATATCAATGTCAATATTGTCTATGGGCCAGTGTTGCCAAAATGCAGAAAACAAAAACTTACTACTTGGTTTCTGCCGCGGTAAATTGAATTTGTCCTATTCATAACCTGTCCGTTTCATAGCACTTTCCCCCTACTGTTAAATTTACATCTAAAATTTGAATACATTCTTATTTATTAAGTTAACTGTCGTGCTACACATACTATCTGCACAGTACATTATATATTTTACCTACCTGTCACCTTCCTTTCAGTACCGTGGGAGCAAGACAGCTGACGTTCCGGTAAGTAATGTTTTGAAATCGGTCATAGTCTAATAAATCGGTCCATTACAATTCCTGGACCAATCGCTACTGATATTTTGTATTATTAAAATAGAGACATTTTTAAATTATTGCCTTGCCACTTGTTAGGCTATGGAATCAGATATGTAAAACAGTCATTAACTACATGCTGAGAAAGTTTTGAATTCTAACGTTGCTAATGTCGAAGTACTATTATACGAGAGTAATTAACCAACTAGGTATTGTACTAGGTATGTGCACTAACTTGAGCTATTGTAAGTGTACGAGTAATATCGAAAACCATCACTTGACTGACCTGAAGATGACTGGGGCGCCTGATGGCTCTGAAACAAATGAAAGGTTTCTATTAAAGAAGACAGTTTTATCAGTAGAATGTATCCCAGTCGGATTGCACAATCCGCCTGATTACATTATGGCTAGCCGTTATCAAAAACGGGCGTGTTTTGAAATGCAGCGGTTCAACGATTACCCAGACTTGCGAATACGTTCTTCAATACGGCGGCCCAGGTTTAACTGCATCGTGTGAAGCGCTAGAACCGCACTGCTAGCAGTAAAGTAGGTTAGGTTAGGTTAGAGCTGCGACCGCACAACAGCGCGCGAGCCGCTGGAGCGAAACGAGCGGACCGCGGCAAAGGCCGGCCAAGCGCTAGAACCGAACTGCTATGAGTAAACTAGGATAGGAAGAGGTGTCTAATGACTCGCTGTATTAACGAGTATGGCAATCCGACTGCGATATATAAACAAAATTGGAACGCTGAATTTCATAACAGACATCTATGTACTACGATTAGGCGTTGAGTTGTCCCCAGTTTAGCAATATATTGGGTATATAACGCCTGCTTAACTTTCTGACGCTAGATGGATGACAGTCGATATAGATGGACTGTCACCAACTGCAAGTAGTGTAGTAACTGCAGTAGGCGTGCAGTCAGCATGTTAGTGAATGGCTTTTCCAAAATTTCTGTATTAGTTAGATGATAATTACCAAATTCATCATCAATATGTCTAATCAATACGATTCATACACAATCTAGAATTCTACATAGTGATTGTCAAGTCGACCCGTCATCGATTTAAACTCTTACATTGTTTAATTATTAGACATTTCTGAATCTATTCGAAGGATACACGGTAAGAACAAACAAGAAATATAGAGCATTCAGTGATACAGATACAAGTATTTACGTACCTCACTAGTATTTTTTATCATTAAAACATATATTATATATACGAAAATTGTTATGGATAATTACATCCAAACTTTCAAACGCGATAACTCAAAAATTTACTAAGGTGACAGACATGTTCTTTCCGTGTAATAGCTGTAGGTAATAGCATAAATCATGGTATCTAGGAGTAATACATTGCCATATATTCTTAGTTTTCAAATATGACTTTGAAAAAAAAAACAAGTAGCGACTCCATGGATTTTGGAACCACGGCATGCTACCAAATTTCCTAATAATCACAATGATACTTACACCTCCAATCAGCAACGCAGCGAAGAAAAGAACAACGAAACACTTGAACATGTTGCCTTGTCAAAACAAAATGACATAGGAATGTGCGCCGACGCAGCTATTTTATACCACTGGTGATGGCGGTTTAATGGGGCAATTTTAACACTTACTCGTTCATGTAAATTGTTTGTTTACATTTCAAAGCCTTGAAATGTAAACTATAATCGGTATTCTAAAATGAGTGTTTAAATTTAACTATATTTATTCACGTGTACTTAACAATTTATTTTAAACCCCCAACGAAAAAAAGAAGGAAGTTTCACATGCGTATCTGTGTGTTTGTCTGTGGCATCTTAGCTCCTGAATGGATAGGCCAATTTGAGTACGATTTTATTTAATCCAAAGACTAAACTTGTCCGCCGAGATGGTTGTTAGCTATGTTTGGTGGCTTTAACTGGAACAAGTCACAAGATAGCCAATATTGAAGCTAAGAATTCCAAATTCTGTAGTCATGTTTAGTTTTAGTAGCATTTTCTATATCATTCATTGAATGAGGGTTTCATGATAACCAGCTACTTGTGTTGTGGGTGTTTCAAATGTTTTATTTAGGTAATTAAGAAATCAGGTTGCATTGCTCCGAGGCCATATCCTTTAATTGGATTGGTGACTTTAGTATAGGACACGTACATGTGTAAATATATCAAATTATTTTCATTAAAATATGTATTATAGGTATTTTAATGAAAATTCAAATAAAAAATTTTCGTTGACGAACTTACCTAACAATGATAACTTTCTGCATATTAATGATAAATTGATAAAACAGCACAAATCATGGTATCTAAAATATCGCCATATATTTTTAGAATTCGACTTTGATTTTGAACATTTTACAATTACCGACTCCATGGATTTTAGAACCACGGTCGGTTTGTTCGCTAATCTTCACAAAATATTTTTTTCATAGCAGCGAGTTTTCACATCGCGTTTTTTCATGATCGCCAGTTTTATTATTCGTCTTTCTTCATGAAGCGATTTTTGATGAAGCGTTTTATAATGTTCGCGTTTATTTTTTTCGCTTATTTTACCAGTAGATTATTTTATTATTCGCAAATATAATCAGTATACTGTATGTATGTATGTGTGTAATCAGTATATCAGTATATCATATGATAGTCTGTGGTAGGGCAGACACAAGATGGCGGACGCCGATTATATGCGACATGCAAAGTACTCGTGTATTTTATTTATTACAAACTTCAGTGCATAGTCAGTCTACCTAATACTAAACATGGTGTCAGGTGAAAAGGCGTAACATAAAATCCTATAGTGGAACTTTGTATAATTCCTTTGTGGAAATGTCGAATGAAAATGTAATATCGAGCTCCACGAGCTTGGGATTACAGCCTCCAGAAAGAGAAAATACAAGCAGCTTTTTGAGTTGTACATAAAAGCTACCGACTTCGAGAAAGAATCGGATTCGAAAAATATAGCCATTTTTCTAACATGCGCGGGAGAGGACATGTTAGAAATTTACAATGGCATGGATGGCATAAAGACATGGAAGGAGTTATTGGGCCAATATGACAAGCATTTTAATAATAAAATTAACACTGTGGTCAACAGTTATAGATTTTATAACCTTAAGCAGGAACAGGACGAGCCAGTAGACAAGTTTGTAACACGACTAAAAACAGCAGCAAAATGTTGTAATTTTAAAGAAGAGGAAAGAATGTTTCGTGACATGTTAGTTATAGGCTTGAGAGAATCGAATGTTAAAGAAAGGTTACTAAGAGAAAAGGAGCTAAAATCTTGACTCAGCGGTGGAGATTTGCAGAGCTGCAGAATACAGCAGACAAAATGTGAAAGAGCTTGAAGAAAGAATACAGGAAGTACATCTTGTAAAGGAAAGAAGCTACAGAGGAACTGAAAAAAGCGGAGTCACAATGTTTGGGTGCAGGAAATGTGGACGGAAGCATGTACCAAGGCAGTGTCCTGCGTATGGGAGGCGCTGTACAATCTGTAATATGTACAATCATTATGCAGCAATGTGTAGGAATAACAAGAAAGAAGAAGAAAGATCACAGTCACAGAGAAGATTTAATAAAAAAGTAGATGGAATCAAGCAATACAAGAATGACAGCGACTGTAGTAGTTCTGAAGAGTTTGTAATGGACTCAGTAAGTAGTTGTGATAAATTACAGTGGAATGAAATGATAAGTGTCGAGGGACTTAATATTAAATTTAAACTGGACTCTGGTGCAGATTGCAATACCTTACCACTTAAGTTGCTTAAGCAAATAAACATAGGAGAACGTAAACTAGGGGAATCCACCGTGCTGGTAGTATATAATGGACAGAGAATTAAAACTGTCGGAAGTATAGAGCTAAATTGTGTTGTGAGAGGGATAAAGGGCTGTGTTAGATTTTGTGTAGTAGATATGCCTGTACAACCAGTGTTGGGCTTGCCAGAATGTCTTAATTTTAACTTAATCAGAAAAATAGATGCTTTGGTTACAGAAGAAAAGACTAAATTTGTACAATTAAATCAGGATGTGTTCACAGGATTAGGTAATATAGGTACATATAATATAAAGTTGAGAGAAAATGCAGAGCCAGTAGTAAAACCCATTCGACGAGTACCACAGACTATTAAAGAAAAACTTAATGTAACATTATGTAGTTATGAGAGTAGAGGCATAATTGAGAAGGTAGATGGACCAACTGCATGGTGTAATAATCTTGTAATTGTAGAAAAACCAGATAAGTCACTTAGGCTATGCTTAGATCCCAAAGAACTAAATAAAGCCATTCTTAGAGAAAATTATCAAATCCCTTCTCCTGAAGAAATATACAATTCACTTGCAGGTAAAAGTGTCTTCACAGTACTAGACTTGAAGGATGGGTTCTTTCAAGTAAGCTTGGAGGATGAACAAAAGCTTTGCACCTTCGGTACCCCGTTCGGAAGATATTTTTTCAAACGGATGCCATTTGGGATCTCTTCGGCTCCGGAGGTAATGCAAAAAATAAATACAGCTATATTTAGTGACATACAAGGGGTAAGTATATACTATGATGACATAATTATTGCCGGGGACAGTTTAGCTGATCATGATAAAATATTAAGTGAAGTAATGAACAGAGCAAGAAAATTTAATGTAAAATTTAATCCAAATAAGGTGCAATATAGAAACGATTTTGTTAAATATATGGGGTTGTTAGTATCCAAGTCAGGTATAAAACCAGATCCTGAGCATGTAAGGGCTATTGTAGACTTGGAAGAACCAAAAAATGTTAAAGAACTACAAAAGTTCCTAGGAATGTGTAATTATTTAAGTAAGTTTATTCCACAATATTCAAAAACAACTGAAAAATCAAGAGATTTGTTAAAAAAGGATATAGTGTGGGATTGGGGTCAAGCACAAAAACAAGCATTTGAAGATAAAAAGATGAAAATCAGTAGGGCTCCAACTTTGGACATTTTAAAGAGAGAAGGAATGTTAGCATTACAAACCGATACTTCAAAAAGTGGAATGGGTGCCTGTTTGTTACAGAATGGTAAACCAATATCTTTTTACTCAAGATGCTATACAGAATGTTAACAAAGATGGGCCCCAATAGAAAAAGAGCTCTTTGCAGTCTGTCTCGCTATGGAAAAATATCACCAGTTTGTGTATGGACGTAGAATTGTAGTGGAAACAGATCATAAACCATTAGTAGCAATAGTGAATAAAGACATAAATAAAATATCTGCCAGACTGCAAAGAATGGTTCTTAAATTGTTAAAATATGAGTTTGATATTAAGTACATACCAGGGTCTAAAATGTTTGTCGCTGACTATCTGTCCAGGCATTTTAATACAACTAATGGGAAAGTAGAGCCATCATTAAAAGAGTTAGTGCATTGTATTGAGATAGAAACAGTATATGGATTAGATACAGAACTACAAATATCAGAAAATAAATTGAAAGAATTACAAGAAAAGACAAATAAAGATGGTAATTTGCAACAAATTAAGGTATGGTATAACACAGAGTGGCCAAAAAATGGTAGAAACATACAGGGTAGAGCATTAAAAAAATTGTACAAGTTGAGAAATGAGTTGATGTTGAAGGATAACATTGTTTATTTTGGAAATGTGGTACTTGTTCCTAGAGCTCTCAGAAAAGAAATGTTGGATATTGTACATTCAGGGCATGCCGGTGTTGTGAAATGTAAGAAAAGAGCAAGAAAAGTTTTGTACTGGCCAGGAATGTCAAGAGATATAGAGGAACATGTATTAGCATGTAAAGTGTGTGAAAAATATAGGGTGTCTAACTGCAAACAACCTCTTATATCTCATGAGATTCCTGAGCTTCCATATAGTAAATTAGGTATGGATGTAGGAAATTATGCAGGTGAGGACTTCTTAGTGGTAGTAGACTATTTGTCAAAATGGATTGAGGTTGCAAAATTAAGGAATAAATCGGCTAATAACATTACAGAAGAGTTATTAAAAATGTTCAGTATCCATGGAGTGCCCAGACAGATAGTCAGTGATAATATGCCCTTTGGTAGCTATGAATTTGAACAGTTTGCGAGACAACATGGCATAGAGTTAATTAAGTCCAGTCCACATTATGCTCAATCTAATGGGTTAGCAGAGAAAGCAGTGGGAATTGTTAAAAACTTAATGAAAAAATGTAAAGAAAGTGGTAGTAATTTTGACTTGGCAATGTTACATTATAGAACTACTCCAGTAGCAAATTTGGATTATAGTCCTTCAGAGTTGTTAATGCGTAGATTGTTAAGAACAAACTTACCTTGCTCAAAAGAAGCATTGAAACCTAAGTTATGTGAAAATGTAAAAAAACAAATGTTTATTAACAATGAAAAATCTAGGATCAATTATAATAGAACCTCGAAACCAAAGAGGTCAATTTCAAAAGGGGGAAGAGGTAGTTATTCAAGATATTAATAAAAGTAAATGTTGGTATCCCGGAAAAATAATAGAGGAAGCAAAGGGACCCAGATCTTTCATTGTTAAAAACAATAAAGGTATTTTGGTGAGAAGAAATGAAAAGCATATTAAACCAAGTAAAAATAAGTATATTTTTCAAAGTAATTATATGCTGGACTTTCCTGAGTTGAATCAAACTATAGATAGGAGCAATGAGTTTGTGCATGCACCTGTTCATAGTCCAGGACCACCAGTTGTTACCAGGTCAGGCAGGTCCGTGAAAAGACCTGCTTACCTAAGTGATTTTGACTTAAATTAGTTGTTAGTAATGTAAGGCTGATTGTATGAATATCATAAGCGGGGGATGTGTCATATCATATGATAGTCTGTGGTAGGGCAGACACAAGATGGCGGACGCCGATTATATGCGACATGCAAAGTACTCGTGTGTTTTATTTATTACAAACTTCAGTGCATAGTCAGTCTACCTAATACTAAACAATAGAGTATAATATAGTGCGGAATAATAGATATTTTACTCGAAAACATAATTCTAACAAATCGTTATTTTATACACCTCCTGTCGTGTCCACATTATTACACATTAATAGGTTCGTTAGGTATCTTCAGATGCCCGAAGGGCAGATCGCCCAGAAATATTCAACATAAGGCGTATTTTACCTAATGCTGCTGAAAATATATGCGACTGAAAAAATAATCTATTGGTAAAATATGCTAAAAAAATAAACGCGGATATAATAAAACGCTTCATGAAAAATCGCTACATGAAGAAAGATGAAAAATAAAATTGGCGATCATGAAAAAACGCGATGTGAAAATTCACTACTATGAATAAATAAAATTATCGAACAAATCCCACGGTCTGCTACCAAATATCCTAACTCCTAACCCTAGTTATAACGCATTAAATTAGCTCAACATGACATGAAATAAGGATGAAAGAAAAAAAAAAATAAAAAAACTGCAATATGAGACTTCAAAGGCACATTGTATATTAAAGGTACATTTTTACGGGAATATAGTCGTGTTTAGGGTTCCGTACCCAAAGAGTAAAAACGCGGACCCTATTACTGAGACTTCGCTGTCCGTCCGTCCGTCTGTTACCAGGCTGTATCTCAAGAACGGTGATAGCTAGAGTCGATTTCACAGATGATGTATTTCTATTGCCGCTATAACAACAAATACTAAAAATAAAATAAAATAAATATTTTAGGGGGGCTCCGATACAACAAACTTGTTATAGATTATGGTACAGAACCCTTCATGCGCGGGTCGGACTCGCTTTTGCCCAATTTTTCATACATATTCGTTCCTTTACTCGATGATGAGTTCACGATTTCATGGCTAGTTGTATGAAGCGTTCTCAGCGTGTCTAAGTACTAATTGAATTCATTCATAAATGGGCCATGCATTAGTGCAGCCTAGGGTGTTGCTTATTTTCTAACCCCGTACTCTCACCCCTTCATTCTGTTCTAGGACCCGAAAAAACATCACTGATTTTTTATTTATTTTTTGATGTGACAACGTCTTAAATTAGGTTGCGCTGGGAGTCACTCATGAAAAAGTGTAACGCCCGCTCGCGTCTGTTAGGAGGGCCGGTTGTCCCGCTAAAACTCGAGAACGGCTCAACCGATTCGGCTAATTTTAGTATTGAAATATTCGTGGAAGTCAAGGGAAGGTTTAAACGGTGAGAAAATATAGAATAAATGAGTGGAAAATAATAAAAACGATAATTTTATATTCCCATACAAATACAAACTGTTCGTACTTACCTGTCAAACATATGATGTTTGTTCCGTCGGTTCGGTATTTTTAGATTAATTTAATTACATGTAGATCTAGACTAAATAAGGGTTTGGAATCGACAACATACATGCATAATAGTCTCATTATCGCATATTTAGATTTAAAACATGTAAAATAAAGACACTATAATGACATTAATGACACATGTGATGGGTGCGTTCAGAAAGTAACACTTAAAATGTTGTTAGGGAAATTGTGAATGGATATGATACAAATAAATATTCTACCGAGAAAAAGACGTTGTCACGTAAAATCTTCCTTCGCCCGTAAAACCGACTTTACAGGCAACCATTTTTTTAATTCAGTTTTAGGGGTCGCCCATTAAAAATCCGAAATAAATGTTAATAAAACTCGGTTGACATAGTTTTATTTTAAATTTCTTTGCAGTGATATTGTTTGAATAACCTAATATATCAATCTAGTTATATACGAGGGCTTCATGCTATAGGGGCGTATGCGCAAAAATGCGATTTTTCGTTTTTAACGGAATCGTATTCATCTAATAACGATACATCCGGTTAATTTTTTTCATAATTTTATGGTAATTATAAGTTATTTAAAATAAATAAAATATGTTTTGGCGTACCATTGTAGTCATAAATTTTTATCGATCCAAAGAGGCGTACAGTGAGGCGTAAGCGCAATAATGTAATGGAATCTCATAATATGATCGGAGTATAAAAGCGTATATGTTCATACGTCTATTACTCGATTGTGTGATTTACTAAAAATTGACGCACAATAGCGGCGTATGTACATACGACCATATTTATCATACTTTTTTGTGATAGTATCAGTCTTCGGCCTCATATACCGTCGCACCATATGGGCGCAAAGTCCTTGAACGTCACACCTTTCTCCGAAAAACATCTCTAACTGGTAGGTTTCTAAGGAACTATCCTGCTCGTATCCCAGGTGGATTCGATTCAATATCCAGATCATACATGCTCGATGTCATTCATAGGACGAACCCACTTAGCATGAATCGCACTATCGCCCATAATATGCGAGCCGACTAGGTCCAACTTTGTTGAAAACAGAGGTTCCCAAGAAATATGGGGCAGGGGGGCGCTGAAGAAATAGATAAACAGGCGTCCTTACATATACCATTATGGATTGCTACCATCATGCATAATTATCCATCTCAGACAGCTGCGGGGACAAAGCTAACTAGTCAAGCTGGAGAAGTTTAGGATAAGCAGAAAAAAGACGAGAAAATACTCCAACGGAGAGAGAATGGCTACAAAAAATACAGAGGGCTTTCAACTGCTTGACTCATACAAATCACCAGAACCGAACGGAATAGAAGGGAAGAGAGATAATTATCAAGATATTTACTATTGTTTTGGCTGCCTGCGTACTGCGTAGACAAGTCAAAGTAATTGTCATACAAAACCAGGTAGAAACCTTCTACTCAGGCGTTAGATTCTTCAGTGAAGATTAATCAGTATTTGCCTTAAACACTTGCAACATAAAGTATTCTGCAAAATACTAAAAACAAGTCTGTGCCTAATGCTTAGGCACATTCATAGACATTGAGGGACGTCGACGGCATCGACAGGATAAAATTCACCAGCATAAAAGCGGCACTGGTAGGAGCCGGAATGAAAGAGATTAATCGGCATCGAAACTGGTGAAGCCAAAACTGGTGCACTCAAAAAGCCAGTGGTAGCAAAGTAAGAACCCTCGAAGCTACGTTCGCTCACCACTTTTGTGGGATCATCGCCACACATGACGAACATCACTATTACACAGAGTCATCATATCCTGCGACATAGTAATACTAACGAGCGGTAATCACAAGGGTATGTAAATGTGACTTCACCCGCTCTACACTGGCTGTCTAACAACAAACTGAGAGTTCATTCGAAAACACTTAACTGGTAATGTTCGCTAACAGATACTTTGTGGGTAACTAACCCAAAATGATCAATACAGTAAATAAAAAAAAACGTAGCATGCCCGGCATAATAAGTTTTAATTGAGAACAAAACTATTCACCGTTGAAGCTAAACTACAATCACTTCAGAGGTTGATTAGCTTGACAGCCACGGGAAAACAGAACCTCAGGAGAGCAGCTAAGGTGTCCTCGAGTGAACAAATAGTGGGCACAACATCAACCGATTTCCGTAGTCTATCTTATAACTCGTCAGCAACATCAAGGGTCTCCTAGAATTGGGCTTTCTGATGGAGTTGGGTTGGCAAAAGTAGTGCCATCAACTCGCCACGGCGTACGGTTAATGCTTCGTTTTTGTAGAAGATTGTCATGTTATCACATTACAAACTAGATTACTAGAACCTATTAAGATTTCGTAAAATCCGATTTCTTCAGAGAGTGGGCACCTCAACTGCTTGGAGTTCGCAAGAAGACACCTTTAACGACTTTATGACTGCTGTTCTAGGCAAAGACCGACGGGTAGACAGAGAGACTTTATTTAGCACTGAAGTGCTCAGTTAATAATCGTTCGAGATGGTCAGCTGTCTGGAGATCGACATCTGCTGTCATTACTTAACTTCCCAGAATGTCGCCGATTCAAGAGCGGCGCTGGGTCATAAATTCTTCCAAAAAGTTATAATCAAGGAAGCGAATAATTTAATCAGTGAAATGTATATTCTTTCTTTACTAAATGCTTGAATTTGCCTTAGATCACTACTATACGACCACACTCAAAAGCCACTAGCACTGTTTTTTTGTCGGGCGAAACAGGCGTAAAAAAAACAGAAAAAATTGAAGGAGATTCGTAACAATGTGAAAATTACTGTAAAAAGAAAGTATTTCGATATAAAAACAGAACTCAGACCAATTGTCATTGAATAATTGAATAGGAAAAGATTTAATTTATACGCCCCTCAATTTCAAGTATTTTTCAAGGAAAATCGACAGTCATTTCGAATATTTGCGCCGCAGTAAAGAGGCGTAAGCGCATAATTACTAGTTTTTAGAATACTTTACGTAAAATTGATCCTACTAGATAAAAACAGTGACAGTATAAATACTCCATGCAAATTTGCAAAAAGATCCGTCGACGGGACGAAAAGTTATTAAGTTTTTTGCCTCTCCTGAAAAGTAGGGGTTTTGCGCATACGCCCCTATAGCATGAAACCCTCGATATCAAGTGAATTATTCTGTGTATCAGAAAAAAAATTGGTAGTTCATATTGAACTGGATAATTTTTTTCTATATATTTTTAATACAATTCTGTACGTTCTGTAAGTATTATGATACAAAGAAAAAAACTTTTTTATTTCATATCTTTTTCAGATTTTTTACTAGCCGGTAGCGACCCCTAAAACTGAATTAAAAAAATAAATAAAAATCAGTGACGTTTTTTCGGGTCCTAGAACAGAATGAGGGGGTGAGAGTACGAAGTTAGAAAATAAGCAACACCCTAGTGCAGCCCATAGTTTATTTTGATTCCAATAAAAAATAGGATCGATTGATAACATCACAAAAAAATATCATGGCTATTGCTCTATAATTTACAACGTTTTTTCCCCATGTAATATCAACTGCTAAAATCATACGTATCAAACCGTGACACTTGTGATTCTAAGTATTTCCGTCAATTTAAAGGTAATGGCCGTTATTATGTGTCTAAACTAAATATAGAAATATTATATAAACAAGCTACGGTGATTGATGAGAATGACTTTTTAGGGTTCCGTAGTCAACTAGGAACCCTTATAGTTTCGCCATGTCCGTCTGTCCGTCTGTCCGTCCGCGGCTTAGCTCCGTGATCATTAGTACTAGAAAGCTGAAATTTGGTATGAGTATGTGTATGTATCACGCCGACAAAACGGTAAAATAAAAACTATTTTTTTTATACCGCTGTTTTAAGCCCATCTATTGTGAAGGATGGGCAACTATTACGGAACCCTACATTGAGCGTGGCCCGACATGCTCTTGGCCGGTTTTGTGAATGACATCGAAACTCCATAGAAGAAAGATCACAAAATTTTGTATGGTAAAATAATAAAATATTTTTTGGGGTACCTCTCGAATACCTAAAGTGGGGGTGATTTTTTTTTTCGTTCCAACTCTAGTGTGTATCGTTGAATAGGTCTTTTTAAAATAATAGGGGTCTCTAAACATTATTTTCTGATAAAGTAAGCAGTTTCGTAAATATTCGCTTCGAAAATAAATAAAATAGTGTCCCCCCCCCCTCTAAATTTTCAACCACGGGTCAAAAAATTATGAAAAAATTCATGAACATGAGGCCTTATAAGAAATTTCAATGAAAACTATATTGAACAAAATCGGTTAAGCCGTTTTTAGGGTTCCGTACCCAAAGGGTAAAAACGGTACCCTATTACTGAGACTTCGCTGTCCGTCCGTCCGTCCGTCCGTCCGTCTGTCACCAGGCTGTATCTCAACAACGGTGATAGCTAGACAGTTGAAATTTTCACAGATGATGTATTTCTATTGCCGCTATAACAACAAATCATCATCATCATCATCTCAGCCATAGGACGTCCACTGCTGAACATAGGCCGTCCCTTTGAACTTCCATATATACCGGTTGGAAGCGACCTGCATCCAGCGCCTTCCGGCGACCTTTATAAGGCCATCTGTCCATCTTGTAGGTGGACGTCCTACGCTGCGCTTGCTGGTCCGAGGTCTCCACTCGAGCTCTTTTCGGCCCCATCGGCCATCTGCTCTGCGTGCTATGAGGCCTGCCTATTGCCACTTCAACCTGCTAATTCGGTGAGCTATATCGGTCACTTTAGTTCGTCTACGGATTTCCTCATTTCTGATTTCGATCACGTAGAGACACCCCGAACATAGCCCTCTCCATTGCTCGTTGAGCGACTTTGAGCTTTGAGATGAGGCTGATAGTGAAAGACCACGTTTTGGTGCCGTAAGTCATCACTGGTAACACACATTGGTTGAAGACTTTCGTCTTGAGGCACTGAGGTATGTCGGACGAAAAGACATTGCGTAGTTTCCCGAACGCTGCCCAGCCGAGTTGGATTCCGCGGTTGACCTCTTTCTCGAAGTTGGACCTACCTAATTGGACCACTTGTACCGAGTTTTCAACAGAGACTGGGATGGGCACAACCTTGGCATTTGACATGAGTTTCGTCTTGTCCATGTTCATTTTTAAGCCCACCCGTTGAGAAACTCGATTGAGGTCATCAAGCATCATGCTGAGTTCCTCCATGGACTTTGCCATGACTACGATGTCGTCGGCAAACTGAAGGTGAGTGATGTATTCGCCATTGATGTTGATGCCAAGCCCTTGCCATTCCAGGAGCTTGAAGGCGTCTTCCATAACGGCCGTAAACAGTTTCGGGGATATAACGTCCCCCTGTCTTACGCCTCTTCTCAATGGAATGGCCTTTGTGCTCTGCTCCTGAACTCGGACCGACATGGTGGCGTTACTATACAAACACTTCAACACTTCAATGTACCGATAGTCAATATGGCATCGCTGAAGTGACTCGAGCACCGCCCATGTTTCCACCGAATAGAAGCCTTTCTCATAGTCCACAAACGCTAAGCATAATGGCAAGTTATACTCTTCAGTCTTCTGTATAACTTGCCGCAGCGTATGTATGTGGTCTATGGTACTATAGCTTCTTCGGAAACCGGGTTGTTCGGGAGGCTGGAAGTCATCAAGTCTATGTTCGAGATGGTTCGTGATGACCCTTGAAAACAACTTATAAACATGGCTTAGAAGCGTGATGGGTCTATAGTTTCAGTGCATCATCAATGTTTGCCGAGACGCGCACGGACGGCTTCGATGCTGTTTGGCGCAAGAAAACCGCCTCACTTTTGGATAGGGTGCGGAGAAGCAGCATCAGCATTCTACATATGATCGGCAATAAAATCGATTGTCCTCTGATGGGGAAACTCGGAGAGAGGACTAAATCTTTATTAATAATAAGGTACTAACAACTCTACTTACTTAAGTTTACTAACAAATTTGGATCATGTTGTCTGAAATAAAAAACTTTGAATTTGAATTTGAATTTTGTAGTTCTTCAATAGGCTGTTATCACCTTTCTTGAAGAACAGTACCACCTCGCCTCTATTCCATGCTTCAGGCGTTTTGCCCTCGGACAAGACGGAATTAAAGAGCTTCTGGAGGACCTTAAGTACCGGTGTTCCACCCGCTCTCAGAAGCTCTGAGGTTATTCCGTCTTCGCCCGGCGCCTTGTTGTTCTTAAGCTGCTTCAGGGCCATCCTAATCTCGTACAGACTGATGTCTTCGGTATAATGTCGGGACAGCTTGGCTCTTGGATCGCCTACCAAGCTGTCAACGGGCTTTGCGACTGAAGTGTATAACTGACCATAGAACTTCTCGATCTCGCCTAGAACCTCTGTTTTGGTCGACGCTATGCTGCCATCTTCCCGTTTCAGCTTGGTCAGCTGGCTTTGTCCAATAGACTTGTCCTTTGCGAAACTTTGGAGCCTTTGTTCTGCTCAATGGTCTCTTTAACACGGTTCGTATTAAAGAGCCGCAGATCATGTCGCAAGGACTTCGATATACGTCTATTAAGCTGCCTGTATGACCTCGCGTCATCGGGAGACTGCAACTGTAGCGAGCGTCGATCAGCCATGAGGTTTAAGGTTCGATCAGACAATTTCTGTTCTCCAAGTTCTCCAGACAAGCGAAGTGGTTGGAGAGCTCGAGTTGAAAGCTCTCGGGGTTTTGAATATGGGCCCGAGTAGGTCGGAGCGTAGACTTCATCAGACTGGACCTTTCCAGTTTAACATTGATATTCAGTGTGCCTCTTACGATTCGATGATCACTGCCGGTCTTTACCCTATTGATCACAGACACATCACTGAAAATCCGTTTCTTGTCGGTCATGATGAAGTCAATCTCGTTTCTCGTGGAACCATCGGGACTTATCCAGGTCCATTTCCTTTGAGGCGGCTTCTGGAAGAAAGAGTTCATCATGAAGAGTTCCTCTTTCTCTAGAAAGTCGGCCAGCCTCTGTCCCCTAGGGTTCCGTTGCCCGTATCCAAATTTCCCCACTCTCAACTCATCACCGCTGTTCTTGCCCAACTTTGCATTGAAGTCCCTCATAACAACAGTGAAGTAGGTTTTGGAAGTATGTATGGCCCTACTTACGTCCTCATACATAGCCTCTACTTCCTCATCAGAATGTGACGAGGTCGGTGCGTATACCTGAATGACCTTCAACGAATATCTATTGGATATTCTGAGTATTAGGTATACCACCCTGCTCGACACACTGTCGATGGTAGTTATGTTGTTAACGAGGGACCTGTGAACGAGAAACCCGACACCGCCTTGGGACTGTTGGGCGCCCTCCCGGTAGTAGAGCAGGTTACCAGACTTCAGGGTTACGGTGTCCTCCCCCTCTCTACGGATTTCGCATTATCCTACAATGTCCCAGTGTAACCTGCTCAGTTCCTCTTCCAACTCGCAAATCTTTTCGTCAGTCCTCATTGTGCGTATGTTGTGTGTTACCAGGGCCAGTCGTCGTGGGGATGGGTAGCCGGATTTCGTCCGGGGATTCTTAGCACCCCCTGCTCCGCCATTACCTTGGCCGCTACCCGCGAAAGGGATAGCGGAGCTGCCGGAGACTGGGGGCCTGGTATTTGTGTGACTGTTCATAGAGGGGGTTTTGCCATACGCGCCACGCTTGGCAGGCGGGTTGGCGCGCGCAGTTTTTTTTTTTTTTAATGTCTCTGGAAGACGCTGCTGCCCATCCCCCGGTATATTATTATTATTATTATTATTATTATTCCCTTAGCAGGCTTCTACTGCAACCACGGGACGATATGGTGGGGGACAATTCTAATACTAAAAATAAAATAAATATTTAAGGGGGGCTCCCATACAACAAACTTGTTATAGATTATATATATGTATAGGTACGGAACCCTTCATGCGCGAGTCGGGCTCGCACTTGCCCAATTTTTGAGTTATCGCAAAATTTCATAATTTTCTTAAAAGGACGTAAGTTGACTTCCAGAAGGTAATAAGTAACTACTACAGTTACTTTGGCGTTTACGACCTTTTTATAGAGCTTGAAATCTTTCTCGTAACTTAAGTGAAGGATGAGCAACTACGGAACCCTACACTGAGCGTGGCCCGACATGCTCTTGGCCGGTTTTTTTTTAATCTTCATTTCAATTGTATCAGGGCTTTATTAAGGTTCCGTACCCAAAGGGTAAAAACGGGACCCTATTACTAAGACTCCGCTGTCCGTCCGACTGTCTGTCCGTCTGTCACCAGGCTGTATTTCATGAACCGTGATAGAACTAGACAGTTGAAAATTTTCACAGATGTTGTATTTCTGTTGCCGCTATAACAACAAATACTAACAGAATAAAATAAATATTTAAGTGGGGCTCCCATACAACAAACGTGATCGGTTGCGTTAACTTTGCACCTCATTTGTATGCGGCGCCATACCCGGTGCTAACCTAACCTGACCAGTTAAGATGGAAAGTGTTTGTACGGAACCCTCGATGCGCGAGTCCGACTCGCACTTGGCCGGTTTTTATAAGACCTTTGTAACTAACACTCTATGGACATTGTCTGAAATAAATATTTTTAATTGAATTTAATTATAACAAAAAGGGACTTAATCGTGTTCAAATAAGGGTTTAGGGTAAGCCTCGACGTTTCGAACATGATATTGTTCATGGTCTCAAACTGCAGAACAGTACACATGGATCCAATAATAGCTAGCAGGCCATCCAAAATATTATTTGAAATAAGTTTAGTAGTAGGCTAACAACTCTTTCTGTGGTAAAGAAAAAATACTCGTACAAGGGCGAAGTTGAACTAAACTTTCGAGTAGGTATGTAATAAAAATAATATTATTATTATTATGAGCCTATTATGTACCACTGTTGGGCAAAGGCCTCCCCCTCTTTTTCCATCTGTCGCGGTTTTGAGCTGTATCTGGCCAGTCCTTCGAAAATGAGTCCAAGTCATCCCGCCATCGCCTACGAGGTCTGCCGCGTCTCCGTTTCGTTGAAAATAATAAAATGTTTAAAATACGAACGTGATATTTTTAGAATTTGGATATAGTATATAACATGTAGAAAACGCGCGTTGGAAATAAATAACAAACACGGTTTGAGACAAACTTTTTATTCAGTATAAAATTTTTGCTTAACACTTATTTTTACCCATTCTCAGAGATTAAGAATTGCAAAATTTATGAAACATATATGAGACATTACATGTTTCATAAATTTAATAAATACTTACACAACAATTATGATTATTTTATATCGTAGGTACCTACCATTGATACAAAGATCAAAGCACAAAGAAAAATTGAAATGCGTAACCTAGCGGAAGACCGGGGATCGAACCCGGACTCGGAACCGGTCCAACGTGTTAACCTCTCCACCACCCTAACGCTAGACAAAAAACAAAAATGTTGTCTATGTGTTTTATTTCACTCCCTGTGGGCAGTGAGGACTAATTTTTTAACTTCCATACGAGCTACTTTTCCTGTAGGTGTGGTCGGTAGAGCGTCCAGGAACACCACCCCTCCGTGAAGATGCTTCGAAGCCGACAAATGTTCTGCAAAAAAAAAATCTATAATAATCTTAACAGTCCGACACAGAACATTTCCTTCCAATTCAGTTCCTAATACTTCGTAAAGGTTGGTAACATTTTGAAGCATGAAACAGACGAGAACAAAACCACAATTTGTATGAAAAAAAAATATTAGCGGTATTTCACTCTTAAATCTGCCTCATAATGTCCTGCGCCGGAATGTTCCCGAAATGCCACCAACAACCTTACCATGAGAAAACTAACGTAAACGTACACCGTACTCGCTAGCGACTGCGTAAACAATTTGTATGGAGAATAGTAAGTTAGCGGTTACTTTGTAAAACTACAATTCTTCATACAAATCCTTTACGCAGTCGCTAGCGTGTACGGTCACTGTAAACTCATGGCAAGGGTACAGAGACAAGTGGAGAAGCATCGCGAAGTCAGCGATCAGAACCGGAGCTAACAATCCATAGTCACCGCCACTCAGGAAAAGAGTCCAACTGAGAAGAATATACTTACTGGAAACTAGATCCTTGATCTCCTGAGCGGTGACCTTTGAGCCCTGTTGGCGCACCACGCACGCCACCACGTGTTCACCGTCGTCCGGGTGTGGTATCCCCGTGACGCACACGTCCGCGACCCCATCGTGGGTCAAAATCACTTCTTCGACATCTGGGGGCACAATCTGAAAAAGAAAAAAAAATAGAAATTTAAGCCTGGTCAAAAACATATTACGAATTCGCAAAGTTGTGGAATTTTATTCGAATTAATTGAAATCTAAAAAATGTTGAAATACTAAACAATTTTTTTTTTTTGTCAACATAAAATACGTAAATAATAACGACTTTGTATACCTATGTTTTCTGGATCCTGAGTAAACTAGGTTCTATGCTGTGTCATGACATGACTATCCATATATTCCAGACTAGTTTATTATTACAGCCTAATTTAGAAAACTAGATATATACAATTTTATAATCGTAAGGGTAACGTGGACATTAATGTAAAATATAAAGATGAACACATAACAGAAACTGATAACATCACGTTCTTAGGCGTGTTATTGGATAAAAACTGCAGCTGGAAGCCACAAATAGATTTATCATATTAATCGATTTGTTTATGTTCTCAGAAGATTAGCTTCATTAGTGAATAAAAACACAGCTCTCACTGCCTATCATGGCTACGTGGCGTCAGTATTAAGGTATGGTCTGTTGTTATGGGGCAACTCATGCGACATAAATAGAGTGTTTGTCAGTCAAAAAAAATGTGTGCGAGCTATCTGTGGAGTCCCACCGCGTACTTCATGCAAACCTCTGTTCAAGGATCTCCAAATACTGACTATAACTTCTATGTACATCTTTGAGGCCTGTAAATTTATCAAGTTACATCCCGAACTATTTCTAGAATTAAGGAAAGTATGTCAATTTAACACCAGATATCCAGATAAGTTAGTATTACCAATCACATACAAAACTAAACTTTGTAGCAAAAATAGTTATGCAATGGCAATCAAAATATATAATAATTTACCAAGTGATATAAGAAAACTTGCTTTAAAACCATTTACATCTGCGTTGCAAAAGTGGTTAGTAAATAAATGTTTTTACTCAATACATGATTATTTTGGAAACTAAGGCGTATGTAGTTATAGTAAAATAATGTGTAAATTTAAGTGTCTAGATCTAAGAATAAAAAATTTGCATGCCCAAGTAGTTGGCGAGATATGCTGATCCACTACCATATGTAACTAAGATCTTTATAGTTTACCATGTCTCTAGCAAAATAAATTTTCATTTCATTTCATTTCAAATAGTGTCAACCCTTAATTTGGCATTGTCCAATATACTGGACCTGTGACCCCCTTTTTGTTTTTTTTTCTGAACCACAACGTTTTCACTACCGAACCCGGATGAGGCTTGAATTGTGGAACTTTAAGTCAAATTAAGGGCGTTGTTGAATGACTTAAATCTACAAGTTTATAGTAGGTAACATACAATTTCATATATTATAAGGAAATTTACGATGTCACTTGGACGTACAGTCAGCAAAGAAAGTGGTCTACCACTTTTGGACTCTATTACATGTAAAATAGAGTCGAAAAGTGGTAGACCACATTTTTGGTTGACTGTACATGTTTGTTTCTAGCATTTTATTACACGTACATGAATTTCCTTTCTAAAAATGAAATATTTAAGTAAATACATACCTGATAATTTTTATACTTCAAAAGCATTTTGAGCCTTTCCACAAAGTAATATAATCCATTCTCATCTTTGTAAAATAAATCCCCTGTCTTTATATACCCATCATCAGTAAAGACCTCTTTCGTCGCTGTGGGATTATTGTAATACCCCTGAAAATATAAGGTTATTATTAATTACTTTTATAGAGATGACTAGTGGCTCGGTGTGAGCGTATTTAGTTTTGGGTACATTCAATGGCACTTTTATACTAAATAGTAAATACTTAATAATATTTTTACTTTAAAATCTATTACCGCAAATTAACTTTAAAAGAAAATACAGAACATAATTTGCACAAAATTATTAATTTTTAAGTTATGACACTTGTATGACACCCTCTTGCACCACCCTGTACCAAGATGCACTTACGATAACAGTTTAGCGATAGTTTACATAGAAATGGTTACTTTTCGCCAACTAATTTCATCGGGATGAAAGTGTGGTCATTAGTCGCTATTGACAAATTACGTGGCGTCGAGTATAACTCCGCGATTATTTTTCGAAATAGCTGAAATTAAAGCCTGACCAGAAATATATGAGGATTGTCGAGAGGGTGCAATTTACAAGATTTATATGGCAACAATTTTGCAACCAATCGCAACACACTATAATGAATTAATGACCTCAGTTTAAATACCTTTCAGTTCCTATGGTAACCTCGTAATATTATTTTAATGGAATGCACTCTTTTGCCGACTGTTTTTGTGTAGTAGACATGTACACTTTATTTATAATATCACGTTCACGACTGTGAATGGTTTTCGGCATTTTCTTTGGGTATTTTTAAATATTTGTCTTTTAAAGAAACCAGCACGAACGACATTGACATTGTTGACATCCATCATAAAATCATTGCCAGTGTAAGAAATTAGTTCAAGTGAAATTCCGCAATATGCCGCATCCTCATATATTTCTGGTCAGGCTTTATATGACTTTTTTACGTTCACTGAGCCACTTTGTCAAGAAAATGGTAGTGGGTTAAGTAGAAGTAGAGTTCTTCTTGTGGATGGACCAGGGGTTTCTTGGAATTGGAGAGAGACACCTATACAAAACAAAACATAATAAAACACCAACCGCAAGCTGGTATTGCCACACTCACTTTAGTATGAACATTTATTACAGCGCCCTCTATTGGTTACGCTGAGAACTGCTTACTTACTTAATAATGTAACAATGGTTTAGGTACCGAGCTAGGTTGAAGTCCGACAGATGGCTCTGTTTAAGGCAGTACCGGGAATTGGTACCTACTCCCATACTAAAATTTGCTAGTTCTGCAGGCTCTTAGAATAATACGCCTAGAACGAAAGTCTTCATCACTTAAATACAACAGATTTGCGAAAGATGGCGCCGCTTTTGGTTTTATGTGTGCGTGTCTACAAACGAATCATAGAGACGTGTTGCTTGTGAACTAGTGACAGGTCTATTGACTTCTAGAATAATTTTTCGTCGTGTTTCATTTTCCCGAAAAAAATCTTAAAAAGCATCTTTTATTGCAACCGTAACTATATATTTTATTTATTTAAACTTTATTGCACAAAACAAAAGTCAGTACTAAATGGCGGACTTAATGCCAAATGGCATTCTCTACCAGTCAACCATAGGGCCAAACAGAGATACTACAAGTGGGTGCAAATCAGAAATCTGATGGTACAGAGAGCACCTAGGGTAGGTACAAGTAAATACAAAAAAATATAACTGTTTATACAATAATACATACTTACATTTACACACTAACTATTTGAAATTGTTAACTATAAAGCAAAACTAACCTAACCAAACCTAGTCAATAGGTTGATATTTGCAAGAATTATGAAAAACGTGGGATTACAGAGGAATAAAATTGTGCAAAAAAAAACCGGCCAAGAGCATGTCGGGCCACGCTCAGTGTAGGGTTCCGTAGTTGCTCATCCTTCACAATAAACTGCTGTTTTAAGCCCGAGGTTTAAGTTAAGAAAGATTTTAAGCTCTATAAAAAGGTCGTAAACGCCCTAGAAACTGTAATCAGTTATTACCTTCTGGAAGTCAACTTACGTCCTTTTAAAGAAAAAATATGAAATTTGGCGATAACTCAAAAACGGCTCGACCGATTTTGTTCAATATAGTTTTCATTGAAAGTACTTATAAGGCTTCATTTACATGAATTTTTCCGATTTTTTTTGACCCGTGGTTGAAAAGTTAGAGGGGGGGGACACTATTTTTTTTGTTTTTGGAGCGAATATTTACAAAACTGCTGACTTTATCAAAAAATAATGTTAAAAGACCCCCATTATCTTTACAAGAACTATTCAACGACACCCCACACACCAGTGTTGAAAAGAAAAAAAAAATCACCCCCACTTTAGGTGTACCCGAGAGGTACCCGAAAAACATAAAATTTTTGAATTTTTATTTTACCGTTCTGTCGGCGTTATACATACACATTCTTATACTAAATTTCAGCTTTCTAGTACTAATGATCACGGAGCTTAGCCGCGGACGGACAGACGGACATGGCGAAACTATAAGGGTTCCTAGTTGACTACGGAACCCTAAAAATTCGGCAGAATTAAATATTCCTCGATATAAGTTACTAGGAGTCGAGGGTTCCGTTGTGACAGATGTGGACGCGGAGGAAACTTAGCCCGTGGCTAACCAAAACTGGCTTCACGTTCAAGTCAATTTGTTTATTTGTCAAATACAGAAAAGATATCTTTATAAAAAAATGTAACTGTAAGGGAAATTTGCGTGGTCAATATAGGTATGACTTATGTACAGTCCGCCCTTCTAGCTCTATAATTAATAAGAGCACATATTTGGCAGGGATAAAGATGTATAATCATTTGCCAGAGAATCTTAAGTCCATAGAAGGCGCACAATTTAAAAGGAAACTCAATGCCTGGCTGCTAGACAAATGTTTCAATAATTTAAATGTATATTTTGAGTACCTAATTTATGTTATTAGGTATTAAATATTATATAATTATTTTTAATCAATGTAAAATATTGTACGTTTAAAGACGGACAAACTGTTGATACTAATAGACTTATCACATGTTAACTATTTACACAGTTTTGACACTAAACGATTACCTTATCTTTAAAAAAAAGTCTATATTTCTGGGCGTATTTATTCTAAGTGCAAGCACTAATGATGGTGATACGTACCGCCATCACTGGACCTTTCAAAAACAAATCTCCCGTGACGTTTGGTTCTAGTATTTCTTTTCCAGTGTCCGGTGATATTAACTGGAATAAATAAATAAATAAGGTGAGTTGGAACCAATGCAACAGCACACTGGGCACTTGCAACTCATCATCATCATCACCGTATCAGCCGATAGACGTCTACTGCTGGACCAGGGCCTCCCCCAAAGTTCTCCACAACGATCGGTCTTGCACCGCTCTCATCCAATGCCCGCGATCCTAACCAGGTCGTCGGTCCACCTTGTTGGGGGCCTTTCCCCTCAAGAACCTTACTGCACCAACGGCAATCGGTGCTACGAGCAATGTGCCCCGCCCACTGCCACTTAAATTTGGCGACTGTCTGAGCTATATCTACAAGTTAACACCATGTTAACTATTCTTAACCTTGGTTCTCTCTTCTCTTGCGTATCTCATTGCAACTTCCATTTCCATATTGAAATATCGAAAACTATAAATGTTTTGCTAATAACGCCATCTTCCTTTTTTTAAACACCACATAAAAAAATGCGTTATAAAATGTAGTTTTGATTGTGTTTTTTTAAGCACGAGGATCACAAGATCGTAACTACGTTAAATATAGGCTTATTATTTTCGCGGCGACAGAAAAATTAAAGAGCAGCAAACTATTTTCAACTAAAATAATAACTTGTCAGCGATTAAATATTTTGGCAATCATTTATGTTAAATGAGCTTTAAACTAAGGATATTTTAAAATTCAAATAATGGCAGCTACTTTAAGGTAGCAGAAATAATAAACAAGATTACTGAAATCATAGGCGAGGTACTATAAATAATTACTTGGCGACTAATATTAGCAGAAGGATAACACACTTTATATTAGTGGCAACTACAGGTCTAAAACACGCTACGCTAAAATAAGCATTGCATTATCATAAGACTTGCCTCAGAACCGAAGCTGTCAACCCCGATTCCACGTGGTCTTGTCTGCCCTACCCCTAGTGTATATAAAAAGCCGGAGGCGCGGAGGGAGAGCAGCCCTCGCCCGCCGTGACAAAGCTCGGGAGCCGTGCGGAGCGGAGTACGGGCGACCGTGCTTTGCCACGCAAGGGCGGAAGGGCTGCACTTCCCGCAGCGCCGGAGCTAAGGCAGAGTCTGACACAATATCCAAAAAAAATTAGTTTGATTAAAGCTCTTAAAGTGTCGCACAAAGTATTTTTTATGACCTTGATTTATTTTATATGAAATCTCCATTGAACAATTAGAGTAGGCCATTTTCAACTTTTTATCCGCTGTCATGTTTCCGCTTAATTAGTTAATTCAGTCGCCAAAACAATAACTCGATGCTAGTTTATATTGAAACAAAGCCGAAAATTGATTACTTAGCTGCTACTTTTTACTTTATACTAGTCTCCGCAATTAGTCGCCAACTTATTATTTTTGCTACCCCCTTTAATTTTTTATAAATCCCTAAATCAGATTAATAAAATTTGTCGCCGCGTTAAATACATGCCTTAAATATAATACTAGAAATTTCTGTTGAAGCATAAAACTGTTAAGTTTTGCCCTGAAATAATGTCCCTTCATAGAAAATTTACTTTCTAATACTAGCTGCACCCCACGATGTTACCTGCTTATTCTATGGGAACACTTAATTGTTTTGGGATAAAAAGTAACTATGTGTTAATCCAGGGTGTCAGCTACTTTCATACTAAAATTTAACAAAATTGCTCCAGCCGTTTGAGCGTGAAGATGTAACAAGCATACAAAGTCACAATATCGCCTTTATAATTAACCCTCGTCGAAAAAATGGGGGTGTTTGAGGCTAACATGTCATATCTGTGTATCTGTGTGTCTGTCTCCGGCATCATAGATTCCAAACAGGTGGACCAATCTGAGTGCAGTTGTTTTTAATCGCAAGACTTGTCCGTCGAGATGGTTTTAAGCTATGTTTGGAGGAAATAGGACCAGTAGTTTCGAAGATAATCAGCTTTAAATGGAACAAGTGACAAGATCTCAGCCAATATTGAAGCTAAGAATTCCAAATTTTGTAGTTATGTTCAGTTTTAGTAGCATTTTCTATATCACTCATTGAATGAGGGTCCCGTGATGCTATGACCAGCTTCTTCTGTCGGGGGTGTTTTACATTTTTAACTTTGGTTTATTAGTGTCATACATTTAAAGTCGCTCTGAGAGCTATGGAAAGGGCAATGCTCGAAGTTTCTTTGAAGGATCTAATTCGGAACGAAGTGATCCGTCAGAGAACCAAAGTTACCGACATACGAGTAGCTCACCGTATTAGCAATTTGAAGTGGCAGTGGGCTGGCCATATTAGCCGAAGAACCGATAACCGGTGGGGTAAACGTGTTCTTGACTGGAGACCGCGGATCGGCAAGCGTAGTGTGGGACGCCCTCAGACCAGGTGGAGCGATGATCTGTGCAGGGTGGCTGGCAAGAGCTGGATGAGAGCAGCCGAGGATGGCTTACAATGGCGTGGCGTGGTGGTGGCGGTTGGAGAGGCCTATGTCCAGCAGTGGACAAGAATAGGCTGATGATGATGATATATATTAGTGTGATGACGACGCATTTGGCTCGGTTTGTAGACACCTGCCTACTGAGCCGGCGGTCCCGGGTTCGAATCCCGGCCAAGGCAAATATTTGTAAGTAAGTAAGTAAACGCTTTATTGTACACAAAAACAGTTAAAAAATACATCTATTACAATTAACATATAGGTACAAAGGCGAACTTATCCCTATAAGGGATCTCTTCCAGTTAACATTAAAATTTAAAATATTTGTGTGATGAACTCGAATATTTATGCTTGGGTTATGGTTGTTCTATTTATTTAAGTATATATCTATCTATATAAGTACACATATCGTCGTCTAGTATCCATAACACAAGCCTTCTTGAGCTTAATTTGGGACTAGATCGATTTGTGTGAGTTTGTCTGATACTTATTTATTTATAGTATAAAGTATACTCGTACCTTCGCCTCGTACCTTGGGTCCATGGTGCCCATGTTGCCCCAAGGCTCCCCTGCTGTTGCCAGCAGGACAGCGCCTCCAACTTCGGTCTGTCCGTACCCTTGCATAATAACAGTGTCTTCACGTAACCTGGCCTGAAAAAATCGCAGTCGAGTTCTCAATGAGCTTCTCTAAATGAGTAAAAATATCTGAACACTGGAGCAGTTTTTAGTGCTCGTGCCTACTGAGCCTGAGAGTGTGAAGAGCTTGAATATTTGTTCATGGGTCATGGATATCGTCGTCTAGTACCCATAGTACAAGTTTGCTTAGTTTGTGACTGGTTCGATTTGTGTAAGATCGTCCCTTAATTTTATTTATTTTTTACTATTCATTTATACTTCTACGCCATTAACAATAATGTTAGCACGTTAGTTTGCCGTTACAATGCCCCTACAAGGCGGAAAGAAAACATTTTCATCTTTTACATATTTTTTTAAAGCAGAAAAAAAATCTGTAACTTTTTAAAAAATGAGGATAGGTTACCTAAAACATTTTTTTTTAATTCCGTCCTCCATTGTGTCACTGCTGAAATTTTAATCCAGAATATAGTTTATTTTCACTAAAGTCGGATTGTTTGGTAAATGGTAACAAATGATAACTGACCGAGCGAGCGAAGCGAGCAAACCCTCTCCATTTCACTTGTCCGAAAATATTTCATAAGTGCAGATATTTGGATGTTCGGATGTCCAGATTTCCGTTGTTTTTTTAATCTAGCCTGTTTGTTGTGTCCCACTGCTAGGCAAAGGCCTCTTTCTCGCCAGTCGTCTCGCTGAAGAGCAAGTTCCTCCCAAACGTCCTCAAATGCGTACAGGTTATCCCGCCATCTGTGTTTCGTTCTGCCTCTGCACCGGTACCCATCCCGCGGTATCCACTCAGTGGATAGTTTAGCCCAACGTTCCGAATGCATCCGGCAGACGTGTCCTGCCCAGTCCCACTTGACCTAGGTACTTGGCGGCCTTGATACCCACATCTGCAATGCCTGTTTTGGAGCGCAGTTCGGTACTTCTGATACGATCAGTCCTACGAACTCCAAGTATGCTGCGCTCCATCGCTCGCTGGAAAACCTTGAGTCGAGCTTCCGTTAGTGACCAAGTTTGGGCGCCGTAGGTTAGGATAGGAAGGATACACATGCCGACGAGTTTGCGCTTCAGAGTCAATGGAAGGTTCCTCTTCATTAGCGGCTTCATGGACCAGAAGCTCTTCAAGGCATTTTCGATGCGTCAATCTCAACAGACACTCATGAAATTTTGTAAGTAGGTATATAGAATGTTTTGGTCGATTAAGTTTTTCGAAATGGCAGAGATAAGGCAAGGTGGGGTTAGGTGACTGTTGAGTTTTTTCGGCGTTTCTTCTCAACAGTGGTCTCCTCTTGGGAAATGCCGGTAGACTCAGACATGTAAAAGTGCCCTTGTGGCCTATTTGCAGAATAAAGTTAATTATTTCTTTATTACTCGCGAGGGTAGCTACAGTCACAAGTTTGCCTGACAATACAAGTAACTTGATAGGTATTTACCCGAAGTCCCATCAGAAGTTCGCTGTGTACTTTGCTGCCTCCAATTTTGATCACGTCAAAACACGTCAAGTCACAACTTGTCTTGTGGTGCAATAAAGGCGCCAGGAAAGTCGGGGTGCATAGCGTCCCTGCAGGCTGAAATGGGATTTTAATTAATCAGACCATGATATAAGAAAATAAGATATCAAACTCTGGCTAGTGAGAATTTCTACGTCAATGGTGCCGATTTATGGTAACAAAATAATTATAAATAAAAAAAGTTAGCCGCAAGTCGTACAAAAAAAATGCATTTATGCATTGCAAATTTAGTCAAATATGACTAAATTTAATTTTGTCGTAAGAATTGATTTAAAACACTCATGATTTTAAATACAACAATTTAAACGAATTATGTTGCGTATATTAATTATTTGAGCTACCAAAACGTCAGAGAGAACGTTTCGGTAGCTTTACACTTACCATTATCAAAGGTTGACTGAGAAAAAAAAACTTTGTCAAAGTTACATTTGTGCAAACTACCCATTTTCTAAATATGAATTAAAATTAAATGTACTCCACATACATAATATATTAAAATATTTGTTCCTGGGTCATCTATATTATGTATTTATATAATAATTATGTATATCGTCGTCTTGTACCCATAGTACAAGCTTTGCTTAGTTTGGGACTAGGTCGATTTGTGTAAGATTTTCCCTTAATATTTCATCACCTGGCCCCACGGACCAAGTGTCTCGACGCCGAAAGCTATGAAGTCGTATTGGGTCGCAGCTTACCTTATATTTGTTGATGATATCAATGACATGTTCAGTCGTGGCAGGACCAGAAGTCTGCACCTTGATATGGTTGATGGGCATCAGCAAAGCGTTGTAGCATCCTGACGCCCAGTGCAGGGTAGACAGGTTAAGAGCTGGTTTGCGTAAACTACAACATAGATATTTTTAATAATTTGAAAACATGAAAAGTCGTATATTTTTTTATGTGGGCAATGCAACACAACTTTATATTAAACTATTGATACAAAACTCAAAGCTTAAAGAAAAATTTAAATGCGTAATCTGGCTGAAGAGACCGGGAGACGAACCCGCGGTACCTCTGGATTACTTTGTATTTTGATTACAACTTTGATGTTGTCTAGGTATGCTATGCATGTGTCTTTGTGCGTTTTTTGTACCTAGAATGATTTCAATGATGTTTTGGGTTCCGTACCTCAAAAGGAAAAAACGGAACCCTTATAGGATCATTTTGTTGTTTGTTTGTCCGGTCCCTTATCTCGGGAAAGAGTGAAGGTATCTAAAACTTAATTAATTTATGCTTGCCTAATACTCCGGGCAAAATATTGAACATTCTTTCCACCATCCTCGTTACCTATTTACTGCGTTATGGATGTTTTACCCAACTACGGCGAAGCAAAAAGGTGGGTTATGATTTTGACCAGAATTTTTATGATTTCTAATTTTTAATATTATTGACTGGAACTAGAATGCCACATGATTTAAATGGCAGATTATAATGAGACAGATCATTATTATAAGGGGTTTATAATAATGATTTCGTGCCTTCTGGAAACATGTTAATAGTGAAGACAAAAGGAGGCTTTGAGTCCCAAGTTACCTGCAATGGAATTGTTTACGAAAGTCAGAAGGCTGCCCAGGCATTCTCAGACTTTTTTTCGAGTGTTTTCCTGCCTTCGACGCCTCTTCTCGACTATAATGAGTCAAGTCGCGAGGATCTGGCCAGCGATGCCAATTACGTTGATAACCATTATATTACATTAAGTGATGTGGAATTGGGTATTAAATGGTTAAAGCCGCAAAGCTCTCCAGGTCCAAACTGTCTCCCTGCCTTTATAATAAAGGCATGTAAAGATTGGTTTGCCATGCCTTTGCTTCACATTTTCAATTTAGATCAATATCACAGGTGAATATCCTCATAAATGGAAAACCTCAAGGGGGCGTCCTATTCCTAAATCCACTGACACAGCTAAAGTTGAAAATTATAGACTCATCGCCATTCTGTCTTCTCTCGCCAAGCTTTTTGAAATTGTAATAAGTAGGTGTTTAATCCCTCAAATAAATCCGTACCTTTGTGACTCGCAGCATGGTTTCAGGCCGAAACATTCAGTGGAAACAAACCTGCTAACTATGGTTGACTTAATCTGCGAACATCTTGATAAGGGAATACAAGTTGATGTGTTGTACCTAGACTTCAAGAAAGCGTTTGATCGCGTAGATAATGACGTGCTCCTTGGTAAACTTAGTCAAATCGGCTTCTCGACCAAATTACTTAGATATTTTGACAGACCTACGCGACAGACAGCAAAATGTGCAACATGGATGCTTTTTTTCCGAATCCTACCACTTGTTCTGGAGTCAGCCATCAGGGTTCTCGTATACTGTCAGAGACTTAGACGTCACTTTCGATCCCCCACTTAAAACCTGTTATGAAATTCACAGTGCTTTATTTGTTTACTGTCATGCTGTGTAATATTTTGTAAATAAATAAATAAATATGTTGTTCTACCATAGAACTCGGTGGTCAAAACGGTCACAGATTTTACAAAATACTGCAGTGAAGATAATAATTATCTAAATTATCCGTTACGTAAGTAATCTATAATCTATCACGAATAAATTGCAATAAATATTAGGTATTTTATTTTACCTTATCTTGATACACTTACGTACATACATAAAGTCACTCAGCAACACGATTAGTAAGTTTTTATGAAAATATTCTTATTATAGCAGATGCATTGAGGCAAATTCGTGAATGTCCCAAATCGAGAATGTTATTGATCAACTAGCAGGTGCCCGCAACTTCATTCGCGTATTTTTTTACCGTAGACGGGTAAAAATTATTCTATAACCATGTTCGGATGTCCAGCTATCCCTGTACCCAAATTGATTAAAATCCGTCAGACCGTTTCGACGTAATGCGAGGAGAAAGGAAATTATGAAAATAGATGGCACCAGGTTAGCACGGCGCCGAGCGCCCATGCTGCAATGATCCTGCATCGGGCTATTAAGATTTTTCTGAAATCATGACCTTTACTATAGAAAAGTGAATTTCAATACAAACCCACAATTTTATAATGGTATAGATAAATATTGATCAAGGGCTTTACGAATCACCACCCGTGGTTTGTCTAAATTCCACTTACGGCCCAGGGTGTTGTAAGTCGTTAAATAACTTACCCGTTCTTATATGCAGAAATAAAAAAGTCAAACATCTGACGAATGTGAGAGTGAGTCAGAGCGACAACTTTTGGTCGTCCAGTGCTGCCACTAGTGCTTGTGAGCCAGCAGTAAACTTCGTCTGTGTTGAAAGTAGCAACCCTGAAAAAATATCAGTGGGTTCGTTAAAAAACTTGAACCTTAATGGATGGATGAATGGGGCATGAGGAGCAAAATCAGTGATGTTATTTCCAAAAATTACGATTTTATGATATATGATGATGTAAGTACTTATTCTGCCGTGCAATACTTAAACAACAGTAAGTGCTACTTTTGCGATTTTTTGTTTTTTCTTGATCGTAGATCACCGTGTCAAGACGTACACATGTATATAGTTCACGTGCGATTATGACGATGGGAACATATAAAAATCGAAGCCTCCATGTACAGTAAATCAGAAGAATTTAGTAAATTATTGAGGTAAAACTAACTAAAATGCCGTAATAGAGTTGTCGGCTGTGAATTTTTAGACTTCACTGATTAAAATACAGTAAAGGTCTCCTGTCAATCGTAAATTAACATGTAAACAGAAGTTAATACTTACGCCAAAAACTGTTTAAAATACAGTACAATATAAATGTTCTAAAATATTTGTACTGTGTTTGGTATTTTAATGATTTTTCAGCATAATTACTAATTAAAATGCAGTAACAGTATTTCCTTACTATAATTTAAGTGGTCGAACAGTCGTAAATAAGAGAGCAAAATACAACCTAAATTACAGTACTAAGCTCACTTACTGTGACTTAAACTGTCGTTTGGCTATTTTTAAATGTGTTTACTGCAAACATGACAGCAATTTACTGTAGATTAGGTTGAATTTTGCTCTTCAAACCTAAAATGGTTCTGAAATACTTTGAGCCAAGCCACACTTTCATGTCTGATGACTCCTTCCACCACAATGTCGAGCAAAATTTACTTCAAAAAATGCGAAAAGTGTTCGTTTTTGGAGTTTTTACTCGAGCTTGTAACCCCAGGAAAAGTACAGGTAAAATCTATGAATTTATCCGATTTCTATGATTTCAAATCGTACATTTCTCTACAGAAGTTGAATGATTGATAATGATAACCGTGGAAATCGAGTCTATTTAAAAGACATTGTCGAAGCCATGGTACAGAGGGGGCGGATATTGTTCATTTCGAGTCGCAAGAATACGACAAATAAACATGTCTGAAATAAAAAAAAAAATCCCTGATGCACCAATGAATAACTGTGCCTAAAGGTGTCAATTTAATCAAGAAATTTAATCTGTTTAAAAAGCTATGGCAACTGATGTCCAAATTTAGTAAAAAAATAATTCCAAGTCTATTTAAATAGACTTCTGTTTTGAAAAAAATATATGTTACTGCAGGCTCAGGTGAAGAAGAAGATTTGACAAATACAAATACTCTTTATTGCACACCATTGATTTTGCGTTTGAAGACAGAGTGAAGATGTGTAAGTTACATATACTTAGATGTCTGTGAATGTTTTTATTACTAGTATTTTTATTCAGTAGCCTTACCCGAACATTTCAGTGTCACGTCGGTGTCAACCTCGTGGTAAGGCTACAGCATGTAGACGAGAAGATAAAATTTCATTTTTCTTGAATTTGTATGTAACATAGTCACAAATTGGTATCCTGCCTTTTCGCCGAAATATTTTTCCAAACTGATTTATTTGCCAAACTGTTTCATTTCCCAACTCACGGGTTTCTCTTAAAGCAAAAAAAAAATCTCAGTGTATTTTTTTATGCTCTTATAGAATACAGTAGAGGTTAGGTTAGATTTGTTTTATGAAAGATCCGAAAAAAATAAGGTTTCAGAGAAAATCGTGAGTTGGGAAATGAAACAGTTGGGGAAGTGATACTTTGGAAATCAATTTTTGGCCAAATATGTGTATTATTTATAAACATACCTTGTTTGTACCACGACGTGTTGGTATCTCGAAGAACTCAATCAATATAAATACTAAGTAAATTGCAGTAAATTGTTATGAATACTGTACTTTAGTCTGCAATTAATTCAATTAGCTATTAGTGTACGAGGGTTATTAAGCAGTAATCCGCTTTTTTACTGCACTTTATTCTGCATTTATTGTGTTTTTAGTTCTTTTCGAGAGTACAGTAAAACTATAAAAAAAATTAAAATAGCTATAATTTATTCAATTATTGTTAAAATAAAAAAATGTTCACGTATTCGTATTTCATGTGTTCCGTGCTATATTTTGATATTCAAGTATTTGTAAATAATCATCGAGAACACCAAAAAAAACCGGTTCGAAAGGGTTTTTTGCGTTTTTCTCGAAACTCACTTTTTGCACTTACCTACTGTTGTTTAAGTATTGCACGGCAGTATTGTTTTATTTTATTTTCTTATTTCTGTCACACCTTTTATGTAATTATGTTTTGTTGCAAGTCACGAATAAATGTATTTCTTTCTTTCTAAGTTGACCCCGCCCGCGCCGCCGTCGCCATCTCATTCATTCCTCCGCTCCGCTCCGTGGGCAGCAGTTGCATAAAATTTAATGAGTTGTCAAGCTTAAAAATAATTACTGGAATTCTTCTTCTGACGGCAAATCCTGTTGAGCGTCCATGAACTTAGCCAAAGAGTTCTCGCCTCCGCCAAACGTGACGAGCTCCGTATCAAGACTTAATTCCTGCACCGCTTGCTCGTACTCTTCGAGCATCGCATATTCGCAAAAAGCCACTTTGGGTTTCACTATTCTCAAGAGATGCTTCAACTCAGCTGAAAAAATATTACATGTTTGGGAAAATCCTCTTTTCCAGCGTAGTCCTCCCCCAATCAAGCTATCACATCGTTATGTTAATCACATCAAATCCTTGATTTCATAATCCTATGCTGAAAAGCAATGAGACTGGGGGACGTGTGTAAACACACATCCTAGACCCAATGGCCAATTCACTAATCATCAATAATATTGCCAAACAAAGGGTTAATCGTTTTAAAAACCAAAGACGCAGAGGGCGCTTTCGTAGCGTATGTATTATGGAATCGGGGATTTGATGTGATTGACGTAAAATCTTCTGTTTGTCTGGTTGGTCTCATCAGATCCCATTAACAGATTCTGATCTGCTAATCGGATCTTGGTGTCTCTTTAACTATTGTATTAAGCAGTTCAAACTCACGTGAGATTGTCAGAAATGAGTGACAAAGTTGCCGCGCCGGTGTACGGGTAGCAGTCCCTGTTGAAGAGGTCCATACGAGTTCGAAACATTATCGGGCCATTCCTGACAATTTCACGTGAACGTAAACCGCTTAATACGATAATTGTACATACGCCTGTATCATGATTGCAGTTGCTATCGGCAAGCACCATCATGTGGTGACGTAAGGTGATCATCAAAATTAAGTAGCTGACAACTGTAATACCTACTTAATTATATCATGCATACTAAAATTGTCTGCTACTTTTAATGCTGACTGTTCATACAGAGTGCTAATTAGATCCAGTTTACAGTACGTATATGATTTCAGAAAAGAACTTGGTGAAATTAAACATTAGGGCATTGAATAAATTAGGAAAGTAGAATTGGCTCATTCTATGGTAAATTGTAATGGCAACTTGAGTACTGCTGAGCCAGGGAAACTCATGTCTCAGGTATCTAATCCACTGATCATTGAAGCGTAGAACGAAATGTGAGCATCGGAATAGTTTCTGACACCACCCAGCTAGCAAACAGCCATTATAACTCTAATTTAAGCTGTATAAAGGCTGCAGCCTATTTGATACTTGGGCAACGAATATTGGATCCCCTGGACCTATTCGTTAGCTTCCCGACGCATTATATACAAGACTTACTGCTTTTAAGAGCCGGATCAACTCCAGCTACGGGCAAACCACTCATCATCCCCGCGTAGAATGGAATGTGTACATCGAGATGATTTCTTCCACCCACCACGATTGGGTCGCCCGGAACCAACCCTAACTTCCCGAAGCATTGCGCCAAGCGAATAGTTCGGGACAACACCGACGCGCATGTTTCCTCTTCTCCTGTCGCTGCATCTATCTAAATAACGTTTTGGTTACATTTTATTTTACGAGTCGAATATGCCAAAGGCATAGTAGGTGGCGCAAATGCGTTTCGACTGGTCATTCGCCTTGTGAGGATAAGGGAATTTCCTTATAGTGTATGCCATCGGTTTTATGGGTATTACTATATTACTATACTATACGGTTACACGCTTGAACCGGTGTCAGTTCAGTCCATCAGTCTGTACCTTTACGATGAGTTAACGTGACCATACTCGCTAGCGACAGCGTAAACGATTTGCATGGAGAATAGTACAGTACCCCTAACGGTTACTTTGTAGAAGTACAATCCTCCATACAAATCGTTTACACAGTCGCTTGCGAGTACAGTCACAGCAAACTGGTAATGCCTTGATCACACCTACCGAGTACAGTGGCGAGACAGTGCTCTGTCTCGCCCGTTTGTCTTGTGTGTGACAGGGACGAGATCACTGTCTCGCCCACTGTCTCGGTACGTGTGATCAAGGCATAAGGGTCACTGCAAGCCGAATTGAATTGCGCCAGGGACAGCTCGAGGGGGTCTTTTTGATTAGGTTTAAGCTAATCTTAAGTTAGGAGTTCTTTTTTAATGTATTTTTGTCACGAATAAGTATGCTGAATTAGAATTTGTAACTGTTGGCAAATAGATGTTTGATTGTATCTTGACTGAAGCCTGGTTTGAAACTAATGAATGAAGGACCTGTAGAGGACAAACTGGTACTACACCATCGAACGTGAAATAATTATGTCTGGAAGAGATCATGTCGTTCTCAGACTAATTATATTCATCAAAAGTTGTCTCCAGAATTCCAGAACATTCTACCTATTAGATCATACATACATACTTAGCTGTCTTAATATACTTAAATGGGAATGTTATCAAAAATTTAAAAGGTCTTCAGACGTTTTTTGCCCTTAGCTGTAACTTTTATGGGAAAACTGTATTAGAAAAATATCTTCACCCAGTCACGTAAATTATTTAACAATGAAGAAAAACTAATGTATAAAAAAAATAACACAGTAGAAAAAAAAGCAATGTGAAGGATTTCCTCTCGTATTATGTCCCACTAATTGTCCTAAATATTTGCATGTTAGTAAATAAGTACATATAGCAGAAAGCTACTTGTTTTCAGGAAGGTACGAGTATGATACTGGGGTACATCAGTACACTTATTCTTAGCAAATAAATACCATATTCTATTATATTCTAAAAATTGGGCAAGTGCGAGTCCGACTCCGGTTCTGGTTATGGTTCCGTACCATAATCTATAACATTTTTGTTGTATGGGAGCCCCCCTTAAATATTTATTTTATTTTATTTTTAGTATTCGTTGTTATAGCGGCAATATAAATACATTATCTGTGAAAATTTCAACTGTCTAGCTATCACCGTTCTTGAAATACAGCCTGGTGATAGACGGACGGACGGACGGACAGCGAAGTCTCAGTAATAGGGTCCCGTTTTTACCCTTTGGGTACGGAACCCTAAAAAGTACCTAAGTACTAACTTTTAACTCTAACTTACCTGATGAATTTCATTTGGTATCTTCCGCATATAATCCATCAAAAAGTGTCCCAAATGGTTATTATCACATCGAGTTCTCCAATCGTCCGTCATATTGTTGAAAAATCTACACTCGCGGTCAAATAATACGGGTCACTAACATTTAAAATGTTATCTCGTAAGCTAACTTGTTCAAATAAATTGAACTTTAATAAAACAAAGATCAAATAAACTAATTATTATTATTTTACTTACGTAATAGAAACATAATATAAAATATCATCCATTCGCTTAAATAATACAATTGATAATACAATCATTTAAAAAAAACTCACTTTTATGATTTTTTGCGTAACCAAACGATGCTTTCCAAAAGCAACAGCACAAGTGACCCGTATTGTTTGAACGCGAGTGTATGACAAGCGTTTCAAACTTCACACTCTCCACATCTGTGTCCGACTGGTCATTGTTATCAATCGCGTATGATTAAATAAAGCATACACGCCGCGATAAACTACTAAGATACATGATATTAACTTTAACCCTTAACCACCTAGGCAAGGTCCTCAGGACCAGACAAATACAAAATTAGTGAATAACTCATCGTATGTTCATGGCACCGACCTCTGTGACCTTGTACCTTTCCTCGCTGCCGTCTCAGTGCCAGCCATGTGTTCAACGCGTTCGGACGTGTGCTTCTGAGAATTTGGTGAGTATAAAACTGTCGTCAGTGGTCTCAGCGACCTTGTCTAGGTGCTTACGTATTACATCTTACTGGTCTCTGAGACCTTGCCTAGGTGGTTGCGTTTATTTTTATGACGTTGTAATTTTCAATACTTGGAACGCATTTCATGTTTAGTTTTGTTTAAAAATGCTTCTTAATGACGCAACGATCGAAAGATGGTTACGAGAAGTGCCCTCCAATGAATATGACTTGCCAGATGATGAAGGTAGCTATTTAGAATCAAACTTAGAATCACCAGGGTTTTTAAGATGAATGTCATTTCGGCTTCGGCTTTAGTCATGTTCTGCTAAAGTCATATTCTGCTAAAGTCATATTCTGCTTTTGTCATGTTCTGATGACGAAGTGCTATTATTACAGCGACGATCGAGACCTAGACCGGTAGTGCAGCAAGATCACGAACATTAATTTTCTTCAGATGACGAAGTGCCATTATTAAAATGGCGATCAAGACCTAAACAGAAGAACGTTGCGGTGGGCATCTGAACCACTATCACTATGATCAAGGACCTTGCAACATAATGTACCTAGTCAATGAAGCACAGGGTATCAAACCAGCTTACTGCGATGTATTGACCTCTAAATCGAGTCCACTGGACATCTGGCAACAGTTCTTTACGGGACCTATTAATCAATATCAACAATATCCTCAACAAAGATACAGACTTACCAGCACAGATGAGTCCCAGGCAATGTAATTTTGCTCAACTTGTGACCCCAAAAAACAGTGGGAGACGCAGGACATATGAATTGAATGCAAGAAAGCAATCTGCATTCAATGCTCGAAACGTATGAACTGTGTGTGTATCAATTGGCTGTCGCGAGATACGGCTGTAAAAATTATTGGTTTTACATAAAAATTATAACTGATTAGCTTGACTGATTATTGTACTTTAAGATTTATCAAGAAAATAATAAATGGTTTGAGAATATTTTGTGATCTCGTGATCCAAAATTAAAATTTTTGTTTGTTAAAACATTTAAGGGAATGCGACTAAGTTAAAGAAATGGCTATTTTAATAGCTCGCAATTTTATAAAAATAAGTAGGTTTTATATAAAATTTATAGCATATTTGCTTGACTAATTATTGTACTTTAAGATTTACCAAGAAAATAATATATAGTGTCAGAATATTTTGTGATCTCATGTTCCAAATGTTTAAAATAAAAAAAATCGTAAAATCGTAAAGGAATGTTATTATGTTAAGTTTAAAGAACATAATTGTTAATTTATGTTGTGTCGATAATAGTTAATAAATACCTAAAACCGTTAAAGCGGTAAATATTATACCAATGTACCTCTAACATAAATACTTAAACATATTTTCGACCCATTTCAAGTAGAGGTCTCCATGACCTCTCGTAGGTGGTTGTGCTATAGAAATCGGACGTAGGTAGTTAAGGGTTAATTGAGTAGGTATTATCCCACCAAAAACATTCTGTAAAATACAGGCAAGTCTCGATGGAGCTGCTTGTTTATCTCTAAAAAGTAATGAAATCTAGACAAAGTCGTACCAAGTCTAAGGTTCCTTAGAGAAAAAAAATACATAGACCTGATTTGTATATCCGAAACATTTGTGAAAATAGGTGACGAACCAAATATTAATATTAATGGTTTCAAATTAGCAGCCTGGTTTTCAAGACCAAAAAAACGAGGAGGAACTTGTATACTGTGTAGAGATTATCTAGAAACTAAGCCTTTAACCTTCCTAGATGAACTGAAGAGTGAATTTAATTTTGAAATCTGTGGTGTAGTCTTTCTAGAACTAAAATGTATTCTTATTTGTATATACAGAACTCCTGATTCAAGCACTAAAATATTTTTATCTAAACTGGAGAGTCTGTTAAAAATTGTTAATAATAGGACAAAAAGAAACAAAATAATTATAGTGGGTGATTTTAACATCGACCTAGAGAAGTCAACTACAACACTCAATGAATTTTATAGAATTACTCAAAATTACCACTTCCAAATTCACATTAAAACTCCAACAAGGCTAAATGCATGTATTGACCAAATGCTATCCAATGTTCCACTCGCGAAAGGACAAGTCCTTCCGCTAGGTCTCTCGGACCATACTGCTCAATTGCTAAATGTACCGATAGAAGAAAAATACATTCCTCCCACATTTAAGATTCTTAAGAGAAGGGATTTTAAACAGGATAATATTAGGAAATTTAAATGCAGTTTGATGAGCTTATCATGGAATTAAGTGTACTCCGAAACAGATGCTAATATAGCATTTAGCAAATTTCATGAAATGTATGCATTATTTTTCAATTTATGCTTTCCGATAAGTAAAATTAAAATTAGGACTAAGCGCAATGATACGAAATGGATAACCAAGGGAATAAGGAACGCCTTAAAAACTAAACGTAGTCTAAGATACAGATATTATCGGAACAGAACAAAAGAAAATAAACTTAACTATAATAAATACAATAAATTACTAAAAAAATGCATAATTACGTCTAGGAAAAGAGAAAACAAAAGATCAATACAAAAAGCCAAAAATATTTCAAAAGCCAGCTGGGACGTAATAAAAAAAGACATGGGTAAACCAAACATAAAAAGGAAAATCATAGATAAACTAATTCATGATGAAATGGTAATCCATGATCCTCATGCTATAGCCAATGCTTTCAATGAATACTACTTTAAACTTGCTAATACTGACAATATTTTGAACATTAAATATAACTACTCTGTAAATTCTAATAATATCAACATGTTTCTCTCGCCTTCAAATCCCAATGAAGTACTAAATATAATAAAGACACTTAATAATACAACTTCTGTAGGTTACGACAATATCACAACAAATATTATTAAAATAACTAGTGACATCATTGCACCCGTACTATCGCATTTGATAAACCTGACTTTTCTACAAGGCACTTTTCCCGATAAATTGAAAGTTTCTATTATCAAGCCCATTTTTAAAACGGGTGACATGCTGCAGCCTGGTAACTATAGACCGATTGCGCTTATACCAATCCTAGCTAAAGTCTTCGAGAAGGCCATGCACACCAGGTTAATAAAATTTATTAATAAATGTGCAATAATATGCATGCAGCAACATGGATTTCAAAAAAGGAAATCCACCACTTTAGCTGCCTTCAATCTTATTAATAAAATTATTAATAACGTAGATACGGGGACTAAAACAATGGCTATTTTCTTCGATATGAGCAAAGCATTTGACCATGTCTCTCATGAACTACTATTAAAAAAATGTGAAGCTTACGGTTTGAGAGGCGTGGTTAATGACTGGCTTAAGAGTTATCTCAGCAATCGACACCAAATAGTAGAAATTACAGGTACCAGCACTGATAAAGTAGAAGGCATTTACAGATCGGACACACAAGTTAATCAAGTAGGTGTACCTCAAGGGACTATTCTTGGTCCCCTACTGTTTTTAATTTACATTAATGATTTGCCATCAATTACTGAGCACGACTGTACATTATTTGCGGATGACATATCAATAGTAATTTCCGAAACAGAAGGACAAACTACAATGATGAAATTAACAACACTGTCAATAAAATTATAAAATGTTTAAAGAATAATAATTTAAATGTAAATTTAGGAAAAACAAAATATATTCAATTCATCAATCATAGAGGAAGAAAGGCAACACTGTCAGTAACATATAACGACCACACACTGACAGAATGTGATAACACTACATTTCTTGGGTTTGTACTCGATGACCATTGTAATTGGAAACTGCATGTCAATAAAGTCTGCTCAAAAATTAATAGATTTGCATATGTTTTACGCCGACTCTCACGAATAACCGATAGAAAAACTGCTTTAAAAGCTTATCATGGTTTTGTGGCTGCTAATCTTCGTTATGGAATACTAATTTGGGGAAACTCTGTCCATATTAATCGTGCCTTTATAGCGCAAAAACAATGCGTTAGGGCTATTACAAATATTAGTTCACGCACGTCGTGTAAGAGCTCGTTTATTGAACTCGGCTTGCTTACTGTGTGCTCAATATATATTTTGGAGGTCTGTATGTTCGTAAAATTACACACTGAATTATTCAAGAAGAAAAGTGATATTGTGAATTTTAATACTAGATACCCGGACAGACTGGTAGTTCACAAAATGCACACGACAATGAAGGGTAGAAATTGCTATGCCATGTGTATTAAAATTTTTAATCACCTACCAAATCACCTCAAGCAACTACCTTCTAATAAATTTAAAGACAAACTTTTTACTTGGCTTGTTGAAAAATGTTTTTACGATATTAAAGAATACTTTGATGTAGCACATAAGTAGAATAAAATTGTTAAATAGTAGGATATAATGTCAATATTGACAATTAAAGATTTGCATGACTTACTCACGTCTAGATATATGATACGATTTTTTTATATTTTAAGACCAATATGTTAACTATATCTATTGCAAATAAATATATTTCATTTCATTTCATTTCAGTTCATTTCGTTTCATTTCCTTACTGCGATTTCTTTATTATTATAGTTAATGTTGTGTGACTTGGCCGTTGAAGGGTACACAAGCGTACAAAACCAGGTGCTCCATGACACCATTGCACCAATCTGTCGGCAGAACCGCTACAAGTCAATTTTGTTTACACGTAATGTTATATCTGTTGTAATTGTAAACACCTATGTTTGTTAAGCGAGATAATAGCCAATACTGGTATTGGTAATTTGATTGGTGCAATGGTGTCATGGAGCACCTGGTTTTGTACGCTTGTGTACCCTTCAACGGCCAAGTCACACAACATTAACTATAATAATAAAGAAATCGCAGTAAGGAACCTTAGACTTGGTACGACTTTGTCTAGATTTCATTACTTTTTAAAGATAAACAAGCAGCTCCATCGAGACTTGGCTGTTTTTTACAGAATGTTTTTGGTGGGATTGGGTATTTAACGGTTAAAGCCGCAAACCTCTCCAGGTCCAGACTGTCTCCCTGCCTTTATAATAAAGGGATGTAAAGATTGGTTTGCCATGCCTTTACTTTACATTTTCAATTTAGATCAATATCACAGGTGAATATCCTCATAAATGGAAAACCTCAAGGGTGCGTCCTATTCCTAAATCCACTGACACAGCTAAAGTTGAAAATTATAGACTCATCGCCATTCTGTCTTCTCTCGCCAAGCTTTTTGAAATTGTAATTAGTAGGTGTATAATCCCTAAAATAAATCCGTAGCTTTGTGACTCGCAGCGCAGCATGGTTTCAGGCCGAAACATTCAGTGGAAACAAACCTGCTAACTATGGTTGACTTAATCTCCGAACATCTTGATAAGGGAATACAAGTTGATGTGTTGTACCTAGACTTCAAGAAAGCGTTTGATCGCGTAGATAATGACGTGCTCCTTGGTAAACTTAGTCAAATCGGCTTCTCGACCAAATTACTTAAATATTTTGACAGACCTACGCGACAGACAGCAAAATGTGCAACATGGATGCTTTTTTTCCGAATCCTACCACACTTGTTCTGGAGTCAGCCATCAGGGTTCTCGAATACTGTCAGAGACTTAGACGTCACTTTCGATCCCCAACTTAAAACCTGTTATGAAATTCACAGTGCTTTATTTGTTTACTGTCATGCTGTGTAATATTTTGTAAATTAATAAATAAATATGTTAATTTTATTAAAACTTTCGTGAGACATATTTAATTATTGTATTAAGCGGTTTACACTCATGTGAAATTGTCAGGAACGGCCCTACATGTTTCGAACTCGTATGGAGCCCTTCATCAGGGACGGCTGCCTGTACACCGCCGCGGCAAACTCGTCACTGCTGATACTTTGCCGCGGCGGTGTACGGGCAGCCGTCCCTGATGAAGGGCTCCATACGAGTTCGAAACATGTCGGGCCGTTCCTGACAATTTCACGTGAGTGTAAACCGCTTAATACAGTAAATAAATATGTTGTTCTACCATAGAACTCGGTGGTCGAAACGGTCACAGATTTGACAAAATACTGCAGTAAAGATAATAATTATCTAAATTATCCGTTACGTAAGTAATCTATAATCTATCACGAATAAATTGCAATAAATATTAGGTATTTTATTTTACCTTATCTTGATACACTTACGTACATATATAAACTCACTCAGCAACACGATTAGTAAGTTTTTATGAAAATATTCTTATTATAGCAGATGCATTGAGGCAACTTCGTGAATGTCCCAAATCGAGAATGTTATTGATCAACTAGCAGGTACCCGCAACTTCATTCGCGTATTTTTTTACCGTAGACGGGTAAAAATTATTCTATAACCATGTTCGGATGTCCAGCTATCCCTGTACCCAAATTGATTAAAATCCGTCAGACCGTTTCGACGTAATGCGAGGAGAAAGGAAATTATGAAAATAGATGGCACCAGGTTAGCACGGCGCCGAGCGCCCATGCTGCAATGATCCTGCATCGGGCTATTAAGATTTTTCTGAAATCATGACCTTTACTATAGAAAAGTGAATCCCACCAAAAACATTCTGTAAAAAACAGCCAAGTCTCGATGGAGCTGCTTGTTTATCTCTAAAAAGTAATGAAATCTAGACAAAGTCGTACCAAGTCTAAGGTTCCTTACTGCGATTTCTTTATTATTATAGTTAATGTTGTGTGACTTGGCCGTTGAAGGGTACACAAGCGTACAAAACCAGGTGCTCCATGACACCATTGCACCAATCAAATTACCAATACCAGTATGGGCTATTATCTCGCTTAAGAAACATAGGTGTTTACAATTACAACAGATATAACATTACGTGTAAACAAAATTGACTTGTAGCGGTTCTGGCGACAGATTGGTGCAAAGGTGTCATGGAGCACCTGGTTTTGTACGCTTGTGTACCCTTCAACGGCCAAGTCACACAACATTACCTATAATAATAAAGAAATCGCAGTAAGGAACCTTAGACTTGGTACGACTTTGTCTAGATTTCATTACTTTTTAGAGATAAACAAGCAGCTCCATCGAGACTTGGCTGTTTTTTACAGAATGTTTTGGTGGGATTTCACTTCTTTTTGTAGAAACGTGAGCATATTGATTTATTTTATTAGATTTTCTTATTTTACACATTTTTTTTTCTTTTTAGGAGTAGTTTTTTTATTATTACATTCTTTCTTTTCTTTTTTTCCGGTTCTTATTCTTGTACAGTAGCAACAGTTTTTCGTATTGCCCATTCGCGTTCATTATTTATTCTTTTAGACGGTTTAATTTCTGAAAGATCGGCGCGGTATTTACGCCTAAGACCGCTGTATTCGGTGATCGCTGAAGCTTGAGGTTTTATACCCTTGAAGTCAACATTTATGAGGTGCACCCCATGAAGATTGCTTACTCGTGAAAGCGCCACGTAGGCTTGGCCGCAAGAGAATATGGAGATGCCAATTTCCATGAGGGCGTTTTTTAGACTTAGACCTTGGCTCTTGTGAATTGTTAGGGCATACACCACACAGATTGGAAATTGTTCTCTGTACACGTATGCCCGGGGTATGATCTCAAATTTTGACTTAATAGGCAATAATTCGTAAATCAAATTATTAGTGAATATCACTACCAATTGTTTAGGCTGTGTTTGTTCTTCCGGGTCCCACCTCACTTTTTGTACAACGCCTATCGACCCATTCACTAAACCTAAACTAACATCAATGTTTCTCCTAAGCATTACTTTAGCTCCCTCTTTAATGATTATAGTTTCTTCCAGTCCAGCAGTCATCGACGCATCATCTTCATATTTTTGTAAACACACCCGGGCTTTCGTTATCATACATTATTCAATTAAAACTTCTTTTAAATCTAATAATAAAGTAATAATCAGTAATCCGTCACTAATCGTAAAATTCCTAACCTATTCAAATCTTCGAATTGTTATAATAACAACCTGCTAATTAACCTCACGAAATAATAAGCGAAATCAACGAAATGCAAATAATCCCTCCTAATCCCTAGCAAACGTTTTCAAGCGCAGTAGAAGAATGTCGTAAACGACTGTAACGCGGCCGGTTGCCACTTCGCCATAAAAGGTTATCGGGAAAACAAACGTAAGCGCATTTTAATATACATTCAGCGTCATCTAGCGACGTGTGCGGGTATCACCGCCACTCTTAGTCCAATGCATTATATTTTGACCAAATTTTGAGCGAAATTAATATTTTAGTGTAATTTGTTTATTTGATTTGTGTAATGTTCGAGAAGAATAAAGTTAATCGTTCGACTATTTCTTCTTGTAAACTTGTAAGTATAAGCAGGGATCGGATACCGTTATTTTTGTATTACCGTTATTGGTCACGTGACGCTAAACCAAAATGAATATTGGTAGTGGTTTCGTTTATCGGTATTATAACGTTATTCACATAATACCGTTATTTAACAAATTCCGTTTCTGTTTAACAAAATTAACCGTTTAATTTGAGTTTGACAGAGATAGAATGAGTCGTTCTGTGTTGCGATTTTGATTTTACGTACGATTTTGTTTATATGTCACTCGCATTTGACTCGCGTCGCGGTAGGGCGTGGCCACATGTCCACGACACGGCGTCGTAAACGTAAAACGACACGGTGTCGCGTCGGAGCGCGACACATTATCCACCGTGCAAATATACGTTGCCGCGTCGTGAAAACACACGACACGGCGTCGTAAACGTAAAACGACGCTGTGTCGCGTCGGAGCGCGACACATTATCCACCGTGCGAATATACGTTGCCGCGTCGTGAAAACACATGCTGCACCGGGCACCGCAGGTCGCGCCGCGCGCCGGGCAGATTTATAACTTTGCTGTGTTGAGTAGATGCACGGTGCGGTGCCTCGTTCGATTACGACGCCGCAGCTTCTCGTACATGTTCAAAATATTTTGCGATCAGTTTTCAATTCGACATGGATCCTATCACATGTATTCTGCTCTTGTTGCTTTTAAGAAGAAGCATGAAGAAAAAGCAGAAGAAACGAAAATGTTGGATAAATCCATATCTTTCTATTGTGAACATGAACCATGATGGCAGTCATTTCAAAAGGAAGTACGAGGCTTTAAAAATAAGTGATCACAAGTTTTATGATTATTTTAGAATGTCTGTGTCAAGTTTTGCAGTTTTTCGTTATTTATCGTTATAATATTGTTAACATGGCCCATAATATTGCATTGTCATTCTAGCGTTTCAAATTAAACGTGTATATATACATACTTTTAGCTCAATCGGTTGAAGATATCTGCTTCAAAATAAGTTGCAAGATTCTACCCAAACCAACATAGATACAAGTGATACAAGATACGAGTACCTACAATGTACATACCTACCTACTCGTAGTTACATATTAATAAGTATAAAAGCCGGTCTAGTCTTATCCAGAGTTTTTCTTTAATTTTATTAATATGCGTATTAAAAGCAGAAGGGGAGGCATTCACCCAGCAGTGGGACGCTATAGGCAGAGATGGGCATTAATCGATTAAAAAAGTTAATCGTTAAAATTAATCGCGATTAATTTAATCTACGTAGATTAACTTCGTCATTTTAATCCATTCAATTTCACGATTAATTCTCGATTAAAAGTTGGAACACGCTCATTTGTGCTTTTTACGAAAATACAATAAAGCTCCCTCTTCCCTCTTCCCTCTTCCCTCTTCCCTCTTCCCTCTTCCCTCTTCCCTCTTCCCTCTTCCCTCTTCCCTCTTCCCTCTTCCCTCTTCCCTCTTCCCTCTTCCCTCTTCCCTCTTCCCTCTTCCCTCTTCCCTCTTCCCTCTTCCCTCTTCCCTCTTCCCTCTTCCCTCTTCCCTCTTCCCTCTTCCCTCTTCCCTCTTCCCTCTTCCCTCTTCCCTCTTCCCTCTTCCCTCTTCCCTCTTCCCTCTTCCCTCTTCCCTCTTCCCTCTTCCCTCTTCCCTCTTCCCTCTTCCCTCTTCCCTCTTCCCTCTTCCCTCTTCCCTCTTCCCTCTTCCCTCTTCCCTCTTCCCTCTTCCCTCTTCCCTCTTCCCTCTTCCCTCTTCCCTCTTCCCTCTTCCCTCTTCCCTCTTCCCTCTTCCCTCTTCCCTCTTCCCTCTTCCCTCTTCCCTCTTCCCTCTTCCCTCTTCCCTCTTCCCTCTTCCCTCTTCCCTCTTCCCTCTTCCCTCTTCCCTCTTCCCTCTTCCCTCTTCCCTCTTCCCTCTTCCCTCTTCCCTCTTCCCTCTTCCCTCTTCCCTCTTCCCTCTTCCCTCTTCCCTCTTCCCTCTTCCCTCTTCCCTCTTCCCTCTTCCCTCTTCCCTCTTCCCTCTTCCCTCTTCCCTCTTCCCTCTTCCCTCTTCCCTCTTCCCTCTTCCCTCTTCCCTCTTCCCTCTTCCCTCTTCCCTCTTCCCTCTTCCCTCTTCCCTCTTCCCTCTTCCCTCTTCCCTCTTCCCTCTTCCCTCTTCCCTCTTCCCTCTTCCCTCTTCCCTCTTCCCTCTTCCCTCTTCCCTCTTCCCTCTTCCCTCTTCCCTCTTCCCTCTTCCCTCTTCCCTCTTCCCTCTTCCCTCTTCCCTCTTCCCTCTTCCCTCTTCCCTCTTCCCTCTTCCCTCTTCCCTCTTCCCTCTTCCCTCTTCCCTCTTCCCTCTTCCCTCTTCCCTCTTCCCTCTTCCCTCTTCCCTCTTCCCTCTTCCCTCTTCCCTCTTCCCTCCTCCCTCCTCCCTCCTCCCTCCTCCCTCTTCCCTCCTCCCTCCTCCCTCCTCCCTCCTCCCTCCTCCCTCCTCCCTCCTCCCTCCTCCCTCCTCCCCCTCCCTCCTCCCTCCTCCCTCTTCCCTCTTCCCTCTTCCCTCTTCCCTCTTCCCTCTTCCCTCTTCCCTCTTCCCTCTTCCCTCTTCCCTCTTCCCTCTTCCCTCTTCCCTCTTCCCTCTTCCCTCTTCCCTCTTCCCTCTTCCCTCTTCCCTCTTCCCTCTTCCCTCTTCCCTCTTCCCTCTTCCCTCTTCCCTCTTCCCTCTTCCCTCTTCCCTCTTCCCTCTTCCCTCTTCCCTCTTCCCTCTTCCCTCTTCCCTCTTCCCTCTTCCCTCCTCCCTCCTCCCTCCTCCCTCTTCCCTCTTCCCTCCTCCCTCCTCCCTCCTCCCTCCTCCCTCCTCCCTCCTCCCTCCTCCCTCCTCCCTCCTCCCTCCTCCCTCCTCCCCCTCCCTCCTCCCTCTTCCCTCTTCCCTCTTCCCTCTTCCCCCTTCCCTCTTCCCCCTTCCCTCCTCCCTCCTCCCTCCTCCCTCGTCCCTCCTCCCTCCTCCCTCCTCCCTTCTCCCTCCTCCCTTACCGCTGTCGTTGTATGAGAATTTGTTCGACGCCCGCGCCAGTGCTTCGCTTCGTGCGGCTCACATGACGGACGCACGCTACGTGACGCACTGCTATGCAAAGTAGGTATATTTTACGAGTTTTTGGCTTACGAATTCTTTGTTTTGTTGAATGCAGTAATTGATATTTTATTGAAATTAGACTCATTTATTGTTGAATATTCGTTTTTTTACGCCATAAGTGACTTTAATTGTTATTTTTGGATGAATAGACATAAAGACGACGATCGTCTCCGGCGGCTGCTAGAAGAAGTGTCTACTCCGGAAACTTCTCCAGAACACGAACCGTTTAGCGACGATGGTGAGTTCGGTTCAGACGAAGACTACAGACCTGACTATGACGAAATATCCAGTTCCGGCGACAGTTATACCAGCCAGTCTATGGAAATGTCATCAGCTGCTAACAAGACCTTGGACCTATATACCTATTCTGATGATAGTGAGGAGTCACAACGTGAAATAAACAAGTCTGTATCGCGTATCGTTGCCGGCGAATGCAGTGAGCGTGCTCTTTCAAGTTTCAATGGGTCACATCAAGAAAATCTCGAATCGGCGGTGCTTCCGAGTTTCGACCACAATATCAACATGAATTGCGAGTTCGAGCTTCCTGATGGTAATGAGTTACAACAGAGAGATTCAGCGGCGTTAGTGAATGTTCTCGAAGAGCACATTAGCATTGAAATTGAACTAGTGTCAGGGTCACAACCTCTGTCTGCCGATCGCATCACGTACTCTCCTGGATTTATCACTACAGGTCAAGATCAAACATCTCGCGTGCCGACTCCACAAACCAGGATCAGGATCTGCATATCCAGAATGGCTCCGCACCTGAACTTGAATCAGAAGAGAACGATGAGTGGACAGCTACAACAACACCAGTCCCTGATTTCGGGTTTGATGAGTCAACAGCGGGACTAAGAGTAAACTTGGGAGAAAATCCCACTGTTTTAGAAGTCTTCAAGGCGGTCATCTCCAAGGATTTGCTTGAACTTTTGATTTCTAAAACCAATGAATATGGCACACATATGTGTGAAAAAAACAGACCACATACCAGACACACCAGGAAGCAAAATTTTAGACCTGTCACTGAAGACGAAATGTTAGCTTTCCTTGGGTTATGCTTACTACAAGGTCAAATGAGATCTCCTCAGAGAAAAAGCATGTTCTCATATTCAAACCCACTGTATTATTATCCTATTTTCACGTATGTAATGTCGGGCAGGCGGTTTGAGCAAATAGTGCGCTGTTTTTGCTGTGCCGAGACAAATGCCAAAGGCAAAAATAAATTCAAATACTTTATCGAAGCCCTTTGCGAAGATTTTATCTAGAGATAACAATACAAATTACAAGATGAGTCTAATAATAATTTCATATTGGTAGTTTTATTTCATACATAGTCCCTATTTCTGCTTAGTACGATTCGGTATTGACCGTATTTGTCCCCTGTAGGTGAAGTTGGATTACGGTAACAAGACGGTACGGTCAATACCGTACTACTGTTATAACCGCAATGATTTTGACAGGATTCAATGATATGATGCACTGTGACAGTACGGGTTAAGCCGTACAAATTATCGTTACCGGTGATAACCGTAGTGAAATAATCTATGATAAAACTTTAATTCTATATTCCAGTACGGGTCTTCCCGTAGTACGGTTATAACCGTTACCGCACCTGGGTAGAGAAAAAACAACTATGTAAATAGTCAGAGCTGCTATAACCGTAGCTTCATATTATATGGGGAAATTTACTGTCATTCTAGTACATTCCATAATTTGGGTACCGCCGCCGAACGTGTTAAACCCTAACTCTGTACCAAATTTCAGCTCTCTGAATTTATGGGAAGTACCACTTCTTTACTGATGATCATGAGTGAGTGAGTTAGTGAATGAATGAGTGTCGTAAATGGGAAACTTTGCTTTCGCTTAACTTCGGAACTAAATGACCTACAGACTTGAAATTTTGGATTTTAAGTATGTAATTATAGCTTACTGGATGACGAAACGATTTCTGCGTTCTGGTCTTATCCAGAGGTGCTCAAACAGGGACCTGAAAATGCGGCGAAATGGTTCCAGTAAAGGATGGTACGGCAGTGTTTGCTTCGCGCTCGACTTGGCGGGGGCACTGCCGTGCCCCCCGATTAGACCTACCTTACCCTACCTTACCCGTACTTAACTTGTTGTTGTTGACCTAGTGCTGAATGACAATGATATGCTATTTACCCTTAACGGCACATTATGAGCACTTATAGTATCTAAAGTCGTGTACAGACAAACGAACTAATACATTCATAGGTAGTCATAGTTAATCCATAAATTAACTTAGTTAATCCGATAATAATAACTTCAGTTTTTTTTTATGTCATAGGGGGCAAACGAGCAAACGTATCGCCTGATGGAAAGCGATTACCATCGCCCATAAACACCTGCAACACCAGAGGAGTCACAAGTGCTTGCCTACCCGGAGGATGAAGATAGAATGCCTCTAAATATGCTAGTAATTTCACCGGCTATCTTACCCCCACACCGGAACACAATCAATGCGAACATTGCTGTTTGGCGGTAGGTTAGCAGGCAAGACGGTAGTAACAATCCGGACGGACCCTGCAGGAGGCCCTACTACTCGATTCAGTTAATCGTCAAAGCATATATTTTTTTAACATACTCACAATCTTAAACAATGAAACAAAAATAACAGTTCCTGGCATAGAGGCATGCAGGCTAGCTACTCAAAATCTCGGACAGAATAGTCTTTATTAAATTAACACTGTACCAAAATTATAATTGGGCATTGGACGTAAGTTAACTGTTAACCATCCAATAAACGTTCTCATACTGCTTTAGGCGCGTATGTTTTTTTGAAGTGGGATGATTGTGGTGTTGGTGTCATGTTAAATACAGGGTGTCAGCTACCTACATAGCAAATTTTATAGTCCAGCCGTTAGAGCGTGAAGAAGTAGCAAACATAAGCACTCACAAATTTAATATTCGCCTTTATAATATTAGTGTGATGGACAAAGGCGTTGGCTGATGCAACGCATATGGCAATAATTATGTTAATGTCAATTTAATTACGCCCTAGGTCATCAGTAGGTATCGCTAATTGCCGCTTATCATTATTATATGACGATACAGTAGTATGTAAATATATGTATCATTGTATTTATGGTAGTTAAGTTATACAATATACATGTATTCACTTGTATCTGGGATGCTCTCCGAACGATTAATTTTCTACTCTGCACCCACTTGAAGCATCTCTGTTTGGCCCTATGATTGACTGGTAGAGAATGCCATTAGGCATTAAGTTCGCCATTTGTACTGATTTTTGTTTTGTGCAATAAAGTTTTAATAAATAAATACAGCACTAATCTATTGCTGTTCGTTTGTCTCGCTAAAACTCGAGAACAGTTGGGCAGATTTAGCTGATTTTGGTTTTGAAATGTTTGTCGTAGTCCAGAGAAGGTTTAAACGGTGAGGTATCTTACTGACACAGACCGAATTCCACGCGGGTGGAGCCGCGGGCACAACTAGTTGTAATATAAAATATGCAATGTAAGTATGACGACCTGTGGGCTAAAGTTACCACCGAGTGGGTCCCACAAAACAGCATCCGGCGTCGTGGTAGACCTCGAAGGAGATGGCGAGACGAACTCGACGCCTTTCACCGAGACTGGTGGGAGATTGCTCGGGACAGGGACGCATGGAAGAATGAGAGGGAGGCCTTTGCCCAGCAGTGGGACAATATAGGCTCTTAATAATAATAATAATAAGTATGTGATTATATTCAATAATTTTAGTCCGACATGCAGGCTTTTCATAGCAAGGTAGGACGTTAAAGAGCTATATATATGTAGGTAATTCATACTCATAGTCATTAATTTATTTTTTCATACATGCAAGGAAATGTCGTCTTAACGTTCGTTATACCAGGATTCGAAGTATCACGTTTCGGGCGGAACAACTTGAGAGAACTGTAAAAGAATTTCATACAAAATTGAAGGCTTACGCCGAGAAGTAAATTTTTAAAACATGGCGCGCACCTGTGTTCATGAATAGGGTACAAAGTTGAAGTATATTTTTTTGAGTGTTTTTTTTTATTATTGCGTACCTATGTTTGAGAAAAGATGGAAACATGTCTTGCCGTGAAAAGGGCTTGCCGGCTTCGTATCACTATCTTTACCTTCTCAAGCCCTTCTTTCCCAGGCGTCTGCAGTAATGTAGGTACTATTATAGTTATAGTAGGTAATTAAAATCCCAAGTACTAAATGACAAAAGTCATAAATAAAATAACATTCTTATTTTTTTTTTACGTACAGTATAACTTTATTCTCTGTGAGTAGAAAGGACTAGCTTCTTGACCTCCAAACGAGCAATCTTCCCCGAGGGGGTGGTGGGGAAAACGTCCAAGAACACAACACCGCCGCGCAGGTGCTTTGAGTCCGAAAGGTGCTCTGCAAAATGTAAGAAAAAATACATACAGTTGAATGGTTCGCTATCGTTTGCCGGTGTCACATATGCCACATTTCTAAACTAGATATAATATTTATTTGCCATAAATCCATTTTTCTCTATAAGCTTTGGATTGTTTTATAAAGCAAACAACGCGCAACGTGGCCTACTGATTTCTAAATGAATATTATTTAAATACACATAATGAGGAGGGAAGATGAAAGCCTTGAAAAGCTGATCATTGTTGGGAACACGGAGGGCAAACGAGCCCGGGGACGGTCCCCAACCAGATGGACCGATCAAGTGAAGGGCCCTTCCTCAACCAAGTTTTGCTCGGTCATCAGAGATGCGATGAACAGGCACCGGTGGAGGCAGATCATCAAAACTAGGTGTAGAGCATCCATATCCACCGATGACCACGATCCTCAGTCATGAGGGAGCGACCACAGAGTGATTATTTAAACAAATCCGAAAATTGTACTGTTTGTTGTTTTAAAGTTCATGGCAAATGAAAATCATGGCAAATGATACATTTATAGCAAAATTAAATTTGGGCAAGCAACAGGGACAGACGAACTTAGAAGTATCCTTCTTTTTTGAACTAGGTTAATAAGTTTCGTCTGTATGATCTGCTATGAGATTGGAGTAGGCGTTACTCGTTCGTCATATTATCAATCAGCCGACAGACGTCAAGTGGCAATAACTACCGCTCTCTTAATTATTGTACCAACCTTTAGGTAATGCGGGTGCGGGTGGTATTCAAATGTTATCATAGATTTAGAGACTAATGCGATTTTTGATATCATAGATTTAAAGACAGATGCGATTTAAGATATAGATTTACATAACCAAAAGTCGCATTTACCTCTAAGTCGCAATAGCCTCAGGTGAACTTATACCAACCAGAAACTAGATCCTTGATCTCCTGAGCGGTGACTTGAGAGCCCTGCTAGCACACCACGCACGCCACCACATGTTCAGGACGCAATAGCCTCTGGTGAACTTATACCAACCAGAAACTAGATCCTTGATCTCCTGGGCGGTGACTTGAGAGCGCTGCTGGCGCACCACGCACGCCACCACATGTTCAGGACGCAATAGCCTGAGGTGAACTTATACCAACCAGAAACTAGATCCTTGATCTCCTGGGCGTTGACTTGAGAGCCCTGCTGGCGCACCACGCACGCCACCACATGTTCAGGACGCAATAGCCTCGGGTGAACTTATACCAACCAGAAACTAGATCCTTGATCTCCTGGGCGGTGACTTGAGAGCCCTGCTGGCGCACCACGCACATCACCACATGTTCACCGTCCTCAGGACGCAATAGCCTCAGGTACTTATACCAACCAGAAACTAGATCCTTGATCTCCTGGGCGGTGACTTGAGAGCCCTGCTGGCGAACCACGCACGCCACCACATGCTCACCGTCCTCAGGATGTGGTACACCTGTGACGCACACGTCAGCGACGCCCTCGTGCTTGAGAATCACTTCTTCAAGTTCTGGGGGTACAATCTGCAACAGTTCGAAGAGGTGTAATGTTTGAGATTTTATCTACACCCATTACTATAATCAGTTCAGATAATTGGTAAAGACCTACATTACTTGGCAGCGTCAGTGATTGGCCAAAATCGGACAGGGTTGTCTTAACAATATAATATTATGATAAAATAAAATTAGTCATTATTTCTTGTATATTTCAAATACAAAGATAGAAACAGTGAAAGAACTTTAGAACCTGACCAGATTTGCACAGGTGTCTTCGATAAAAATAACCCTGGCATGAAAAATGCGAAATAGATCGATAAAAGATGCACCACTGATCGATGAAAGATGACTTCGCATTGATATTTTTATTTGTTTTGATTAAAGAATATATATAGTCCACATTAGTCATTTTCAAAATACATGTACGTAGTTATGGGCTTTAATTAAAACAAAACTTAATTGATTATATTGTGATAGTTACCCATATACATTTTGTATTGTATAAGTAACTTTCGTCACAAAAAAGAAGCGATCGTAATTTTGTTTTAACTAAGCCTTTAACTATGTACATGTATTTTGAAAATGACTCATTACTGGTTAATTATTTAATTTATTATGTAACATCTTACCTGATAATTTTTATACTTCAACAGCATCTTTAATCTTTCCACAAAGAAATAAATTCCATTTTCATCTCTGTAAAACAAATCCCCTGTCTTAAAATACCCGTCTTCGGTAAAAGCCTCCTTGGTAGCCTTGGGATCCTTGTAATAACACTGAAAAGTAAGTAGGTAACATATTTGATAAAGCGGACGACGCGATAAAATTACTTATTCCATGGCGAGTGCTCTGAAGAGCTATTTTCTCTTTCCGTCATAGAACCACACGTGCCGGTTTGCGATTTCATTGCTTCACCGTGGAAAATATACCCACACCAAGAAGTTTGGCAATTTCTTCATCTGTCGAACTATAAAAAAATTAAAATCTTTGCCGACTTATGTGTTTCTTCCTTCTTATAACTTGGGACCCTTCAAACGAAGCGTGAAGAAGCATCTCTCGGGCCAGCATGGCAGTGTCAACTGACATGGCACCGTTGGTTTCTTGTCAGTTGCCATTGCGACTTTGGGCTCCCCATTTTGCTTACCATCAGGCGTGGTGGAGCCACTATGTTGTGACGTTATAAAAAAATCCTTTCAAAATAAAGCAGGGTCTCACAAAACCCGCGCCATGATTGAAGACCATATTGGTGAAAGTTTTCTGTACTTGCTAATAGCGGAGGCAATATTATTTGGTAATTTTGGTTGGAATTCCCGACGGTTCAGATAGTCCGTCCACTCCGCCATACTTGTTCTGGGGCCTATGATGGTTGCGTTTATCACGTGATAAATAAGTGACAAGGCATCTGTCACTCACACTCGCTTTTTGTCAAAACTTGACGGATGCTTAGTCACTTATTTACCACGTGATAAAAGCAACCATCATAGGCCTGGTCAGATGCAAAAACGCATTTTCCTCAGCGTTCCGGAGATGACAGCGGGAGCGGTGTAGGTATGTGTGTCTCGCTTGTATAGCCGACGCTCTCGGATCTCTCGCTCTACCGCTGCCGCTGTCGTGAAAATTCGTGGCATCTCCGCTAAGCAGGTTAGCAATGTGTTACAAATTTCCAGGTCATGTAGAAAATTGTACATACCGCCATTACTGGGCCTTTAACTATTAACTCTCCAGTGACGTTCGGTTCCAGTATTTCCTTTCCGGTTTCCGGTAATATTAACTGGAACAAAAACCATTAGTTACTTTCTATCTGCGTTGCTAAGAAACTTCTCTGATTTCCTTAAAACTTTTTAGAGTTAGACAAACTGTATCAATGAAAAATATCAGTGGGTCCGTTAGTCAATTAAAATTACAAACGAAGGTACAGTCTATACGCTTAGAAACATACTGCTTTCTGTTTCATTTAAATCAAACCAGAAGTTCTAAGTTACGATCAATTTCGGAAGACGCGCCATGCCGGCGTGACGTCATCAGACTACTATGCATAATATCTTCATACATTGAGTGAATCCGTCAAGTGACGTCTTATCCCTATGCCATACTAAATATTTGCCCTCCAATTTTTTTTTGCCTTATTATATAAGTAATTCGTTTTTAATGTAACTTAATGTAAGATAAAAGATTTTGACGACGCGTTTGGCTCGGTTTGTAGACACCTGCCTACTGAGCCGCCGGTCCCGGGTTCGAATCGGGATTCCAGAGCCAGGGCAAATATTTGTGTGATGAACTCGAATATTTGTGCTTGGGTCATGGTTGTTCTATGTATTTAAGTATATATTTATCTATATAAGTACGTATATCGTCGTCTAGTACCCATAACACAAGCCTTCTTGAGCTTAATTTGGGACTAGATCGATTTGTGTGAGGTTGTCCGATATTTATTATATTTATAATAAAAATTTAAGTTAGGTTAGGCTACCATATTTTTTAACACAATTATGCGAGCATATCATAAAATCATAACATGTCGTACCTTTGCTTCAAACTTCCAGACGACTCTTCCAATATTGCCGTAAGGCTTCTCTGAAATGGACTCCAGCACTGCACCTCCAGACTCAGTCTGCCCATATCCTTGCATAATGATCGTATCTTCGCGTATCCTAGCCTGAAAAAAGGACACACCAAAAAAGTTTAAGACATGTCTACCTATCTACTATGTTTTGCTTGACATTTTTGTCCATGCATCAAGCCAGTAAGAAAAAGGTATTCTAATCTACAATGCCTATAGGAACTCGCATACCAGTTAGAATTTTTAATGTTACAATAATATGATGTGATTCGAAAGGAGCACCCAAGTACAGAGAGCGAATTAGTAAAATAAAAAAACAAAGTTGTCCCTCCTGTGCACGGTGGTCAAAAGTTAAGAGCTTGTATGAATCCATGGTTATATTGGTATTATATCAGATTATAGAAGAGGGAAAATGTTAACGAGTTTTATCAGGAAATTAGGCCCTGGAATCCTTAATTCGCTTAAGTCCACAGGACAGACTCGAACCTAAATCAGACTATGACGACTCGATGGTGCTCCCAGTGAGTCAGAAGTCTTTTTGTAGGAATACAAAGTTATTATAGGGTATATACGACCAAGTTAATGCACATAATTTAAATATTAGTTTATTATTTATTTTAACTTACCCTAAGTCCCATCAGAAGTTCTGCGTGTACTTTGCTGCCTCCTATTTTAATAACATCAAAACTCGTCAAATCACATGTTTTGTGCTGCAACAAAGGTGCTACGACGGTTGGTGTGCATAATGTCCCTGCTGGCTGAAAAACCAATTAAAATTAACGATTACACAGGAATTGAGGAGTTTATTACACGGTAAAATAACAAATTAAATGAGAACTTAATCAAGTTAAGAACAAGAAAATGTTTAAAAGCACAAAGATCAGGAAAGAAAATAAACTTGTACACGCAGCAGTATAAAAGAAAAATTAAAACCAGGGCGAGGAAGACAAAGAAATAAGCTACATAAAACAAATAACGGAGAAAGTATGCGTCATGTCGTATAGAGATAGAGTCACGATAAGATAGTTATATACTTTATCAGTTACAACGATACAGTTTGACTCATAAATGAAAAAAACTGATATTGATGATAGTAATAGACACTTTTCTGCTAATCAAAAAGATACAACCGTAGTACTTGAGTTTGACATTGAAAAAGAAGTTTATGTATTCGTTAAGCTACTGGAACCACTAGAGTCTCAAGTGTAAGTTTACCCCGCAAGGACAGTTCACATCGCGTTTGTGTTTCCCGAATAATTAACATTGTCACGCGATCAAGACTTTTTTGCTTTGTTATAAACACCTCGAGAGCGGAGCCTCGCTGCTGCCCCGTTTTATGCGAAATTGTGTGTTATATTAGTTTTACCTTATACTTATTAATGATATCAATGACATGTTCCGTAGTCACAGGCGCAGAAGTCTGAACTTTGATGTGGTTGATCGGCATGAGAAGAGCGTTGTAACAGCCCGATATCCAGAGTAGTGTAGACAGGTTCAGGGCCGTTTTTCGAACGCTACAAAACAGAATAAATTACTGCTTTCCTAGTACAGTTAGTATCAAAAGTAGAGTATAGTCAGACCACGTTAACTCTTCCAAGCAAATGAACTGTCAAACCATATAAACTGACTCACTTTTTATGGTTTGACAGTTCATTTGGCTTGAAAGAGTTAGCGTGGTCTAACTCTATGTGCGGAAAGAGAAGAGTCGTGGCAGAAACGGGAACTAACATTATGACTTTTAAACGGCAATCGAACCTAAAAAAAAAACAGTCGTTTATATAATGTCATTGTCGTAATGCCACCGCAAGGTTTATGTATAAAATAATGTTGAAACGGGATAAAACCGTACATAGTGCTACCAGGGTAATTATTTTTAATATGATTCGATTTTGTTAGCAGAAAAAAGCGGCTAAAAGCCCCACTTTGACTTACAATAAGCCACAAAACGTGTGTCTGCTTTAACGCTATGTATTAAATTATTACGTATTTAAATGTCTCCCTAAGTAATTAGTCTCCAACAAAAAATCTGTAAGAATCTCATTAAAAATATATTAATTTACATAAATAATGTAGGTCATTCATGACCTTAACATGACTAAAATGACAGAGAGTGACCGTGTTGTCAGCATAGCGAAAACCATAAAATAGCACTCGCATGCCCTCTAATCCTATGACTCTTCTCTGTCCACACAGACTCTAGCTGACAATTTTAGTATTTAATTTGACATTCGCCAGTAGTAAAGGACGATGGGCAAAGTCAGTGACTTTTAATGCTGACCATAAAATAAAAAAAATTCAAGTATTTATTACGTACCCATTTTTATCTTCATCATACTTATAAAAATCGATCATATGAAGAATATGGGGATGAGTAAGAGCCACTATTTTTGGTTGTCCAGTACTCCCACTTGTGCTGGCCAACCAGCAATAAATTTCATCTGTGTTGAAAGCAGCTACTCTGAAAATAAAATACAGTTAAGTAGACTATCAATAAGTTATAAGTTTCACTGTAAGTATGTTTTTTTTACGTTATTTGTGAAAATCGTGTAAATCCACTGTTAAAAATTTCGTAAACTTTATTGTTTTTAAGTAAAGACTTCTCTGAAATTATCTTTCATGTCGTAAACACAAAACAAATGAATGGGTAAGAGGAAGAACTGGCTTAGATTAACAACTGGTGAAAAAAAGAAAACTTTTTGGATATGGCAACTTTTTTTTATTTCGTCGTATGACATCTAAAACTGTGGTAAACTCGCTTGGTCCCAATTTTTTTTGCTACATTTTTCCTTAAGCCAGAAGGGGATTTGACAACTTCATTGGTCTGTACCGAGAAAGAACTGGCTACGTCTTTAGAAGTAATAATTACTGAAAGTCTTCTTCTGGTGGCAAATCCTGGTGAGCATCCATGAGTTTTGCCAAAGACTTCTCGCCTCCATTGAACGTGACGATCTTCGTGTCAAGTTTCAACTCGTCCACCGCTTTAATGTACTCTTCGAGCATGGTATATTCGCAAAAAGCTACCTTGGGTTCCACTATTCTTAACAGATGCTTCAACTCACCTGAAAATTGCATTGGTATGAACAATTCAATTGTTTACTCTTCTTGCTGTCTACCATATACGTTATCTTAGTAAGTATGTAAACAGTTGATCAATGGTTGGATACCACGGACAGCATTTCGGGCTAAAGTCTCCATATAACGAGAACTCAAAATATCCTCACTTTGTATGTCTTCGAAAATGTTAGAATTCTTTGGTTACATTACGAGAAAAGACGGTGGCAACCTAGAGGTTAGTGACTAGCATCGTAGATTGGAAAAGGCTTCATGAACGCAGTCTAATACGTTGATCCGAACAAATTCGCACCGCTTTTGACTCCACAATACACGGCGGCTTTTGCACCGCTGGAGACATAAATATATGGAGAAAGTGATGCAAAAGACTGAAGAATACGATGCAAGGAGAAAACAGTTGCTAAAATCGTATGTACCAAACATTCACTTCATAACTTTCTAGACGCATTCCGAAAGGATTTAGGGTTGCTTCTTTGGACAAGGAAGAGTGAAAAAAAGAAAGGGAGGCATTTTCCGAGCAGTGGGACAGCGACCGAGCAGTTCAGGCTAATATTATCATAACCTTCTTAGAAGTATGAAAGACAGGTATCATGTGCACGTGGAAAATTCAGGTGGAATGCCCTACATCACATTGAATGTCACCACGTAAGAACGTATGTGTGTAAAGATAATAAAAGGCACTGTTATTTTTTTCTCAATAGACAATATAGTCTGTTATTTTTACATTAAGTATACCTCACCATACATTAAGCAAATTATAAGTATTATTATTTTTGCCACTTACTGCTTTTAAGAGCCGGGTCAATTCCGGCTACTGGTAGCCCACTCATCAAACCCGCGTAGTAAGGAATATGTACATCGAGATGGTTTCTTCCACCCACCACGATGGGGTCGCCCGGAACCAACCCTAACTTCCCGAAGCATTGCGCCAAGCGAATAGTTCGGGACAACACCGACGCGCATGTTTCTTCTTGTCCTGTCGCTGCATCTATCTAGATGTCATTTTTAATATTCTTAACACGCTTTTATTATCACTTGTAACTAAGTTTGTTAGTTAGTAACAATGTAATCAAATCTTGTTAGTAAATTTTAACCTACTTATAATTGTTGTATCGAAATAAAACTTCGCATTTATATTATGTAGTTCAGGAACTCCAAAAATGTACAAAATAAACCAATTTTGTTTGTGCTCATTGCATTGGTCTTTGTGAGCTTAGAGGTTTTCTTAGGGAATAATGTGATCGACATTTGAGTGATGTATAACTTTTTAAACTCTTAGAGACTGTATACATCTCTAAGAAACAGCTTAGTTAGTATATGACACTCCGAGACTTTATACATCTCTGAGGAAATTCAATACTTTTAAACTATTTTATTGCATGTTATGACGCCTAGAGACTATATACATTCGTTTCATTTCATTTCCTTTCCTTTCATTTCATTTTGTACTGTCCCTTGTGTCCCCAGCATCAAAATCAGCTCCAAGATACCAAAGTATTGTTTTGTGACGAGAACTACATTATACTTAGGTACATGCAAAGTTTAATTCCAATACAACAATTAAAACTAGGTTATTTACTTCTAAGATTTGGTTTTATTGTTGGTTACTCACTTGCCTAATAAAAGCGCGTTAAAATACTCACCTGACTGATTTCATTTGGTATTTTCCGCATATAATTAAACAAAAAGTGTCCCACATGATTGTTATCACATCGCGTTTTCCATTTGTTCATTTTGTTAAATTTATCGGTACAGTCAAAAACACGTTTCAACTAACTACTGGGTTTCTCTGCACTGGTGTTAATTGGATGGATAAAAGCATTATCATATTCATTGGCCAGTGCAACAACGTTAAAGATGTCACTATGAACTTATCTAAACTTGATAACGTATTAATAAACATGTGGAGAAGTGTTGCTAATACAAAACGGCAAGCATATCTTCCTGCGACTTCGTTTGTCGTGCGACTCAGCGTCAACTGCCTTGCTTGCACGGTATTGAGAGGAAAGTGACAGGTAGTATTTGTCGCGCGACAACCGCGTGTCAGTTATGCTAGACGTGCCTTTAAAGAAATAACAGTGATATGTAACGGCAACTGTGTCACACTTGTTGTCGCATTATAGATTCGATTTACTCTCTCTCTCTCTCTCTCTCTCTCTCTCTCTCTCTCTCTCTCTCTCTCTCACTCACTCACTCACTCACTCTCTCTCTCTCTCTCTCTCTCTCTCATGTCAAATATTCACTCATCATGGCAAAACGGTTAGACGAATCTTAATTAATATTGGTAATGAATAATTCAATAATATTAGCTGAAAATTTGGCAAAATTAAAGGACAACTTTTATCTATCAGGATATGTCGCCCCCTGCCCGCTATACGGCCACATCTCAAAAAAATTTTTTTTTGGATTATTGCAGATTCGTATTCAGGATAGTTTAATTTATGACCTTATTTCGAGAGCCATAAGAAAAAGTGTCCCTTAAAGCCTTTTTTCCACAAGTGGCCTTATGAATCTGATCAAAAATTGTCAGTTGACTCCCTGCAAGACAGCCACTTGCCAGTTGTGGCTGTATTTCTAATATTTTCTTGAGTTGCGTCCTATAAGAATAACGTATATTCTAGTGTTATTACGATGAATCCCTTTAATATAAGCGAAATAAACGTCATTTTGATTGTGTCACAACAGTAAGTACCGATAGTACTTATTATTTATTTTATTTATTCGTATGGCATATTATGTACAGTCATTCATATACAATTATAAGTTCTTCTATTGTACGGTGGGTGCCTCGACTTCAACCGATGAGGCGGCACGTCTGCGAACTCTACGTGGATGGGCAAATTGGGACGATACACGAATGTTTGTGCTTCGTGGACCAGTGCATGTTGTCTTCTTAGTTGGGCGGGAGCTGTATGACTCAACACAGGCAGCCAAACCAGAGGAGTACATTTGATGGTTCCCAATATGCATGGTTTGGTCTAGCACGTCTATCCGATGCACATGCGCGCTGTTGAGCCAAACTGGCAAGCAGTACTCTGCCATGGAGTAAATTAGGCTAAGACCGGTAGTGCGTAGCACGTCAGCTGTTGCTCCCCAAGTAGTTACCCTTAATCTGTGGAGTATGTTATTCCGCGTCTGTAGCTTCTTCCTTAACTTACTAATGTGTGGCGCATAGGCAAGATTGCGGTCTAGAGTGACACCCAAGTACTTCGGTGTAGGATTTAACTTAAACGCTGTCTCTCTGAAGCAGATATTTGGCTCATAATTTGCTTCTTTCTTGCAGAAATGGAATGTCGCAACTTCTGTTTTACTAGCATTGGGCTGCAGTATCCATTTTTTTAAGTAGTACTCTTCTTCGAGGGTTTAAATTTGCCATCCTGGTTTGTGATGGCGATGTCATCCATCAGCATACATAAATTTCCGATTCTCTGTTTTCGGAATCTGTCCTGACCCCACTCACTCCTGTTCAACCTATTACAGGAGCGGAACCAGGACCGATACCTGCGGTAGTCCAATGATCAGCTTCCTGACTTTGCTTGAGGTGTTTTCTAGGTGGACGATAAATTTCCTATTGCTGAGCATAGAGTTGATTAGTCCCACCATCTGCACCACGGTCATGAGCTTATAGATAAGCCCCTGTCTCCATACGGTATCGAATGCAGTTGAGAGGTCGATAAAGACTGCCACGGTTTTCTCTGTCCTTGTGAGCGACATTACCTGATGCACGCAGTTCGGACCAGTACGGAATCCAGCCTGCTCCACAGAATTATTTTGTTAACTATAGGTTTGATTTGATTGTAGATTGGCCTCTCCAAAAGTTTGTTTTTTTGTTTTCTTTACCCGAATTCAGTGTATGCAGTTGAACTTAGGTGGAATTATATTATTCGAGACTATGTCTAAATAGAACTGTGAGAGCCATGTCCTACATGTTGGTGGCAAGGTGTTCTAAAAATTCGTTGTAAATACCGACTCACATAAATTGGGACTTTGATTCGAACCAGTCTTCATCCAGTATTGCTAAACCTAAAAGTAGAAAACGAAAAGCTTATCCTGCACTATGAAAAGGTAATATTAATAATACAATACTTTATTGCACACCAATAAAAGTTTACAAAAGGAAACAAGACAAATACAATAATATTGTAAAGAAGTTGAAGAATTCTGGGAAACAGTACACTTATATCAACGGGAACCTAGTCCACGCTAAAACCTAAAACTATGGGGCCACCTTGTACATGGTACATGTCAATACGATAATTAAAGACACAAGTACCTTTAAGAGAAGGTACCAGATAATCATTAATTATATGCAAAATGATGATGATATATCTGCATCTAGAAAGTTGGTATTAAATCTGCATGCACTGATTATCGCTTACTGTGAGTTATTACTGTAACAAAAGTTGATTAATAAAGGTATTTTAATTATTTTAGTGTTTGCATAATAATTTTTATGTTACCATTTTCCAATAATACTTGTTCGGTTTTGGACGCATCTCAAAATTTTAACAAAATGTTTCTGCAATACGGCCACAACTCCAAGTACCTATCATAAAGGCCTCGTATCTTAAAAAATATACAGGTTTTATAAAAAAAGACTTATTCATGAGAAGCGTTATATCATGTAGAATAAAAAAAGTTAAATTTAAAATGAATTGACCGAAAACTCAAGGAGTAAGCCCCGTTTTACTACCACGCACTACGCTGCCAAAACTTTAACAAGCGATTTCTCGAAAAAATGGTTTTTTGAGATGTGGCCGTATAGCAGGCAGGGGGCGATGTAGGTTATAGAGCCAAGTTTAATTTGATCTACTCTCCCCCCCTCTCAGGGGTGAGCGTCACCGCCCCGCGCCCTCGAATGTGTCCCGGAGCGCGGTATTTTCCACTTTAAAAGAAAACCGTGTACGATACATACAAACTGTATAGCACGAAATAATCCTGAATAAATTTACCATAAACCTTTCATACATACAAAAAACTTATAGAATGAGCGCAATCTGTTATCAAATACTAACGTTTTTAATTATTGATCTTTTTTTTCTGCTAAAAGGTTAGTTATCTCAAAAACTTCACTTCTTGGCCAAAATATGTATGACAAAAGTAAAGAATAAAAAAATTTCTTTCTAAAAATGTATAATTTATTTCTGTTACTCTTTCAATTGGCCATTATGCGAAATATAAATATTCGTACTAGATAAACGGTGTTACTTTCAATACCATAGACTTCGTATATGTTTTTCTGTAATTTACAAGTATTGAACTATATTCTGTTTTTTTTTTTTTGACGTGACAGCGTCTAATAAATTGATGAACGCCGGCCGCGCATACGAAAAACCATGACGTCATTGTAGCAATACAAAAACATGACGTCATTGTAGTAATACTTTGTAGCGCCGTGGAAGGGAAGGGGAACCACGTGACTGACACAAGCCTCCGTCATCATGCTGTTCACAGATTCTCGAACTTCAAAATGTGGGAAGAGGGAAGAGGGAAGAGGGAAGAGGGAAGAGGGAAGAGGGAAGAGGGAAGAGGGAAGAGGGAAGAGGGAAGAGGGAAGAGGGAAGAGGGAAGAGGGAAGAGGGAAGAGGGAAGAGGGAAGAGGGAAGAGGGAAGAGGGAAGAGGGAAGAGGGAAGAGGGAAGAGGGAAGAGGGAAGAGGGAAGAGGGAAGAGGGAAGAGGGAAGAGGGAAGAGGGAAGAGGGAAGAGGGAAGAGGGAAGAGGGAAGAGGGAAGAGGGAAGAGGGAAGAGGGAAGAGGGAAGAGGGAAGAGGGAAGAGGGAAGAGGGAAGAGGGAAGAGGGAAGAGGGAAGAGGGAAGAGGGAAGAGGGAAGAGGGAAGAGGGAAGAGGGAAGAGGGAAGAGGGAAGAGGGAAGAGGGAAGAGGGATTATATTTTTTTCTATATAAGCAAATTACGTTCTACGTTAAAAGGAACAACCATCGACTTGACTTTCGCAAGACACATTACAGCAGAAACACTTCCTTTCATTTCATATTTCTCCTATCATCGTCCTATCCTCAACAAAATCACTCAAATAGGAATTAGTTAAGTTTAAGTTTACATGTGCAATGTTTCAGTAAACAAAATATATTTCTATAGTTAAAATTTGTGCAATTCTTATTTTCATTCAATTCCTTGTTCCTATTGTGCAATTTAATAATATTCATATCAATAAATATTCTACCAAGAATAAGACGTTGTCACGTAAAATCTTCCTTCGCCCGTAAAACCGACTTTACAGGCAACCATTTTTTAGACTTACTTTTTTAGGAAATAAGGGATGTGTGGGGAAATCGTCAAGTTTTGCTCATTTTCGTAAATAACTTCAAAACCGTTTAATTTAGAATTATGAAATATATATACTATATGTTCATAATGTACCCTTTCATTTGATATGTCACACTATTTATACTTTGCCATTTTTTTTTCTAATTTACCCCCCAAATTTGGCCCCCCTGTTTCAAATTACTTGATTTACATTATGTTACATTTCCATGTTTGGGTCATCAATTTACATACGTGTACCAAATTTCAACTCAATCGGTCCAGCTCCCGTAGTTTCGGAGAAAATGTGCTATGATTATAGTAGGATCCCTCGTGTGTCTGTGTCAGTACGTCCGTCTGTCATAGCCAATTTGGTCCGAAACTACTGGACCGATTGAGTGGAAATTTGCCACACATACGTAAATTGATGACCCAAACATGGACGTGTAACGTAACGTCACGCAAATAAATAAATTTTGACATGAGGGCCAGTTTTAGGGGGCAAATTAAAAAAAAAATTGGGCTATTGCGAGTCGGACTCACGCACCGAGGGTTCCGTACAAACAATTTATTTTTTATTTTTTTTTAGTTTTTGTTGTTATAGCAGCAATAGAAATACATCATTTGTGAAAATTTCAACTGTCTAGCTATCACCGTTCTTGAGATACAGCCTGGTGACGGACGGACGGACGGACGGACGGACGGACAGCGAAGTCTCAGTAATAGGGTCCCGTTTTTACCCTTTGGGTACGGAACCCTAAAAATGGCACAGTATATCTTGTGACATATCAAATGAAAGGGTACATTATACACATCTTAAATATATGTATTATATAATTCTGAATTACATGGTTTTGAAGTTATTTACGAAAATGAGCAAAACTTGACGAATTCCCCACACACCCCTTATTTCCTTAAATAGTGAGTCTAAAAAAAATACAGAATATAGTTCAATACTTGTAGATTACAGAAAAAGATAGAAGAAGTCTATGGTATTGAAAGTAACACCGTTTAACTAGTACGAATATTTATATTTCGCATAATGGCCAAATGACTTAAATTTTAAAAATAGCATTGATAGGTACGGTAAATGAAAGAGTAACAGAAATAAATTATACATTTCTAGAAAGAAAATTTTCTATTCTTTATTTTTATCATACATATTTTGGCCAAGAAGTGTGAAGTTTTTGAGATAACTAACCTTTTAGCAGAAAAAAAAGATCAATAATTAAAAACGTTAGTATATGATAACAGATTGCGCTCATTCTATAAGTGATATCGCTTTTGTATGTATAAAAGGTTTATATTAAATTTATTCAGGATTATTTCGTTCCTATACAGTTTGTATGTATCGTACACGGTTTTATTTTAAAATGGAAAATACCGCGCTCCGGGATACATTCGAGGGCGCGGGGGGGTGACCCGCACCCCTGAGAGGGGGGGAGAGTAGATAAAATTAAACTTGGCTCTATAACCTACATATCCTGATAGATAAAAGTTGTCCTTTAATTTTGCCAAATTTTCCATACATTTCAATCTAATTTTTCTTGTACTAGAATAGCGACTCCAATTTCGAAATTCAACCGTCGTATAGTGCCGTCCTACCCTATATAACCTTGGCAAAATAGTTAATCGACCAGCAGTGCTCACCGCCTATCACGCCTATGTTACTTCTACACTTCGATACGGCATTATATTCTGGGGAAATTCTAATGACAGAGATTTAGTATTTAAGGCCCAAAAGAAATGCCAAAGATCTGTTTACGGGTTACGACCAACACAAACGTGCAAGACAATTTTTATTGAACTGAAAATATTAACTATGCCTTGTTTATGTATTTTTGAAATTGTAATGTATGTAAAGAACAATATTAATTAGTTTGCTGTATTTAAAAGTATCCGCCAGAGACATAGACTTAATACTATCCCATTGAAAACGGCATTATTAGCTAAAAGTGCATTCGGCATGGCACCGAAATTATATAATAAGTTACCTGTATTTATACGAGAATCCGACATGCCACAATTTAAAAGTTTATTATTTAATTTTTTAGCAGATAACGCATTTTATTCAATAAAGGAATACTTAGATTATACCTAATGATAAAAAATATTTTAGTACTTATATTGTGTGACTACCATAATATAATATATATAATAATATATATTATATATATATATATATATTATATATATATAATATATATTAGGGTAGGCCACGATGCTAACTCGGGATTCACTCGAGCGTCATAGAGACCTATTGGGTTGCGAAGCTTAGATGATAAAAAGAAAAAAAATGTCATATAAGATATACCTTTTCATCGGTGGGGGGAGCGGCTACAGACTTTCAAAAATGTAAAAAAAAAACTGTTGCATGGCCATACTCGAGCGCATCAGATATTGATAGCATCCATGTCCTACACATTTTTAAAGTGATTGTTTCCATGATGGGGTTGGTCGTACTCGAGGGTTGAAAATGAAAAAAAAAATTTTTTCATCGGGCTCGTCAGGTTTTCTAAGGGGATGTTAAGTGAACCTAAAAATAAGCTCTTATATAATAATCTGACGATTTAGATGTGACGCAAACTCGCAGTTATTATTAGAATGTGCAAAAAAAATCACTATTTTGAAGTACCCAAGCGCGTCAGATTAAGATATATATCGTCGGCCGTAGGTTCAATTGGGGTAAGGGACAAAATACGCAAAATGAGTTGAATATACAGTTTTGTTCAGAATTTTCCGCTCTATCGAATGGTGTATGTAAAAAAAAACTAGCTTGAAAAAAGTGTTCCTTACACTACTGATTTTTATGGGTTCAAAATCAAATCTGACCCACAAAAACCATGTATCTGATTTTTATTTTAATAAAGCAATATCAAATAGGGTAACTACTGCCACCAATCCACTTTGAATAAGGTAAAGGTCTTTCCAATTAAGGAATTACCTTTACATGACTTATTTTTGAAGACAATCTTATGAAACTGGCTTTTACACTAATGCTTTTTTTTGGTTCATGAATAAATAACACCCATACCTTAAAATTATTGCAGGAGCTTTGAAAAAAATGCTCCTTACCCCAATTTGCCATCTTATATTTTTAACAGTGTGAACCTTACACCAATTTGGTTAAGACGATATTTAGGTTTGATCCGATTTATATTTAGATTCCATGTCCGTTACGCTAATTTTCTCATGAGAATCAATGAATTACTTATCCCGGTTACCTTTATATACAAACACATCTAACTTCATATTATTTTAATCATAAGATAGTGTTATGTTGCAATAAAAACACCTTCATCAGTTTTATAACCTTTGTTTATACGGGTATCATTGTAAATCATTGAAATTACTAACGTAATTTGACTCATTTACATGCAAACTTTCACGATAAATGAAGGTATTCAAATAAATTTGGTAAGAAAATTTCAAATTTAATAATCAGTCCACCGAGAAATAGAAGTGTCTATTTATGTTATAGGTATAATTCGTCAGTTTGACGTCTCTGAAGTTCAGAGATTCTGATTATTAAATTTGAAATTTTCTTACCACTGAACTAAGTACTTAACTCTTTGCCGACAGCTCGTGATTGTTAATCTACCCGTGAAGTGTTTTGTTAGGCGGATACTTCAAAAAAGTGGGCTAAGATTGTCGAAAAAAGCAATAATCAATGGAATACTGGAGGAGGTATTAACACGTTATTTATTAAAAGTTTTTAATTAACTTTACACATTGTATGTTCAAAAATATCTCAAGGATGATTAGATTGACTTTCCGAGGACTAGCCGAGTTGAAATTAGGTATATGAGGCCGGATAGTCGACATGGGTAAAACTTTATAGATAACGATAAGGTAATCCTACTGAGTTTGGGCTTCTTAAAATCGTCTCGGTACTTGATGAATTGCAAAGGAAAATGTTCACTGTCAATTAAAAGGCAATCCTAAGTACGAACACGATACGACACACTTTAATAGTCAGTATCTGAAATTCCGCTACCGATAAGTAGTGTTGAGAAATCAAAGGATCTAACTAGAGCTCTTGCTATTCATTGACTGACATTGATGTTGATATTGATTATATTTCATAGCTATAAACAAGAACTTTTCATTTCATTAATGTTTTTCAAGTACATTACTCTTATGGTCATTTTATTCTTATTCTTCCTCGCTTACTCATGACTGAGGGTCGTGACCATTTGAGGCCGTTATGTGTTGCACCAAAGCTCTCCACTCCACACGGTTTTCCGCCTTCCGGATTGACGCCTGTAGATTTTCCTGACAGGCTTCTTTCACGGCATCGGTCCATTGGGTCGGTGATCTCCGACGTGCCCTTTTTCCTTCCACGTGGCCAACTACAATGAGCTTTTCCAAACTATCTGGCTCGCGTCTAGCCACGTGACTGAAATACTGCAGGATCCGCTGGAGGCAAATGGTGGATAAGCGGCTCTTGATCTTCAGTTCGGCCAGGATCGACGCATTTGTGCGTCGTGTCGTCCACGAGATTCCTTGAATTTTTCGCCAGCACCACATTTCGAATCCTGTTCCGAATGCGTGCCTTAAGGGTCCAGGTTTCTGAAGTGTATAAAAATATAGAGAAGATCAGGGTTCTCATCAGCGTTGTTTTCGTTTTCCTGCTGATACCTCTGTTCATCCAGATTTTCTCTAGCCGCTTCATTGGTCATTTTATTATACAGCTTTATTTGATTCCTTAGGTAACAAGTTCAAGTTTGACAAGTAGTATAATTTATAAAATACCATAATAAATAATAGAATAAGTCATTTCGTTTCGTTTATGCATGTCGTTCACACAGGTACAAGTCGTATTCTTTCGTTTATGCACATTGCACGTTCATAAGGATAAAATTTATGCAAATAAATTGAGTTAGTATGTCTTTAAATACTCGCGAACAAAAGCTATAACTACGAAAAACATATTTATAGGGTCAACGCATTAGTTCTTTATTTATTAAATGAAAGCCTAATGCTTGTATAAAAATTCTTAAAAAGTTCAACTTCTAAATATCTACTATTGAAAAATAGTTTTTTGTCTCTTCTGAAAAGTGCCGTTTTTGAGTTATCCCTTATTAACTGGAGGCACTGAATTGTGAGCAACTACTATGTTATCTAACAGGACTCCTAAAAAAGTACAAATGTAAAATAATTATTTCTGAATTGTATTTAATTCTGTAACTTTTATCGTTCAACACAAGCCCTAAACTTTTAATAATTTTGCTGTATAAATTACATTGGTTGTTTATTTCAGTATTCGATCATAGAGGCTGAGAAATAATTAATGTGATTATAATAAAAAAAATATCATAAATTAAAATATGGGTTATTCCACTCGATAGAAACGTTACGTGTAACGATAAAAATATTGCATGTAACGGACACACAAAAAATACTCACACGGTTTCGATACATTTATATACCTCTTACATTAATTATTTAAAGGTTTCTGGTGTTAAGATACGCCTTACGTCAAATGTATGTGCTTATTTATTTTTACAACGAACCCTTTACGTTATTTTTTCTTTCATACATAATCTAAACTAGTCCCTTACGCCATTTCTTCATCAATATAGTGGATACAATGAGTAGGTAAATTCAAGGTAAGGGACGAGACTACAGAATGCTTTGTCTGTATGGGACATCAGCAGCGAAATAAGTTGGTGTAAGGGACATATCATTTTCTATAATATATACATTATTAAAACGAGTACTACATAGATAGACAGAACACTAAAATACAAGATTATGTATGAAATCAGGCCCAAAAAAGGTTCACTACAAAAAAAGTTATGAACGATTTAGTTAAAAAAAAAAAACTTTGTCAGCCTCTCCTGAAAAATCGTATTTTGTCCCTTACCCCAATTGAACCTACGGTCGACGATATGGTTCTTCTTGATGCCCTAGACGTGCTGTCTCATAATCTGACGATTATCTGGCGGGGTTCGCCTAATCTGACAATAGAAAAAATTAACAGGAACTTGTGACTCAGAGCACTCTCCAGAAACAGGAAAATGTGACTCGGAGCACTCCCCAGAAGCAGGGGCATGTGATTCGGAGCTATTCCCAGAAACTTCCGATGCACTGTCATATTCCATAGTACTTTGCCGCTGTTGTAAATACTTAGACTCGCGGTATTTTTATTGCTATAAATAATTTATAGCACTGTGCGTGATTTACTTCATTTAATGAAGATTCTCTCGAAAGTTCAAGATTATCGTATGTTGTTCGGGATTTTCGGAGAACCGGTTCGCTCCGACCGACTATATTCTAAAATATTTACACATTTTTGTTATGTTTCTAATGTAAATTTAATTGTTTTTTGTAAAGTAGTTTTACCACAAAATACACACTTTATTTATATTAATATCACTCATAGTACAGCTGCCGGGAAACTTTTAGAGCATAATCTTGACTGTGCAGTAGCCGATTTACGTACAAATGTACATGCGCAAATCCGCCATTTTTGTTCTAAAAGTTGCCGGCAACTATAAATATTTAATAAATTTAGTGTTCTAAACAACATGATCAGCTGTCATGGCGTCATGGCAACAGAAACCAGAGTGGAATACAGGCATCACGTAACTGAACGCATTAAACTTTACGATGAATTTTTGTTACTTCGGCTAGTGGAAATCGTCAGATGATATATTTTCCGTTATGATAGATTCATTCCATTTTAAATAAAAAAAAATTTGCCACGCTCGAGAATGTCGAGATGAAGTTTTTTTTTTTACAACTTTGTAGCCCTCCGCCTTCTTTACGTCACCTTTAAATTGTCAGATTAGAAGAATATACACGTTTTAGCATGTAACTAACTCACTCTACCTTAATCTGACGCGCTCGAGAATTTCAGATGAACAATTTTTTTTTACTAATCTGATCTTTTATCCTTGACGGGTGGCCATACATATGAGGCTCATATTTGGTGGAAGTACTTAACTGGGTACAAGGTATCCCCCTATATATTAATCTGCCGCGCTTTAGGTACTCCCGAAATCCCCTCTTCGGCTCTCATGGCTAAACATAGTGAGACTTTTTGTACTTCTTTACCATCCTGTGTTATGTTACCTATGTTTTACAAAGAAACAATTACTTACTTACTTACTTACTTACTTACTTACTTACTTACTTACTTACAAACGAACGTTGGCACGGCGCTGCGCGCCCGTATAAAACAAATGACGATCCTGCATCACGCTATTAAGATTTTTCCCGAAATCATGACCCCTCTCCATAGAAAAATAATTTTCAGTACAAATATAGAATTTTATAAAAGTATCAGAAGATACTTTTAACTCAACTAGGTACTTATAATAATGTGAAAACCATTTTAGGTTTTCTTTTGTTAGTATTTACTTATGTAGACATTTCACAATAATGTTGATTGGTGTTTTAATATTACTTTAATGTGATTCAATTATTGTTCCTCCCGACCAAATTCACAAAATCCCAAAAAAAAATTGTTTTCCGATAATAGGGTCATTCGGGCAACCCTACCTAGGTTGGGAAGTAAATGGCTTCTGTGTTCATGAACAAGGGTTCCGTATCCAAAGGGTAAAAACGGGACCCTATTACTGAGACTTCGCTGTCCGTCCGTCCTTCCGTCCGTCCGTCCGTCTGTCACCAGGCTGTATCTCAAGAACGGTGATAGCTAGACAGTTGAAATTTTCACAGATGATGTTTTTTTATTGCCGCTATAACAACAAATACTAAAAATAAAATAAAATAAATATTAAGGTGAGCTCCCAATTCCCATACAACAAACGGGATTGGTTGCGTTAACTTTGCACCTCATTAATATGGGGCGCTATACATACCAGGTGCAAACTTAACTTAACCAACCTTGAATACAAAGATCAAAGCTTAAAGAAAAGTTGAAAAAAGAGCTACATGGTGGAAGGGACCACCAGGTATAACTTAACCAATTAAGGATGGAAAGTGTTTGTACGGAACCCTCGGTGCGCGAGTCCGATTCGCACTTGACCGGTTTTTTTTTTCATTGCATATGTTTGAGAAAAACTCTATACATGCCTTAGCCGTGAAAAGGGCTTGCCGGCTTCGTATCACTATCCGACAAGCCCTTATTTCCCGGCGTATGCAGTAATGTAATGCATTCGATATGCATTTATGGTTATAGCAGGCTATCCCCACGCGTTTCGGCCGCGCGAAACATTCCAATCTCTAAGTGGCTACCCGGCGTGACAAAATGCCAGTGGGCTGCCACGCCTCGCGGCGAGCGGACGGCGTACAGTTAACGTTTCCCGCGCAACCTGTGCTGTACGATGTCGAAAAATAAAAGTCGGGCATATTGTTTTTGTGGCAACAAAGACGATTGAAAATGATTTCATTTGTTCGAGAACACATTAAACTCTCCGGAATAAAAGATTTTGTTTAAGAGTTAACTTTTACTGGGGCACTATTGACGCGTAACTATTACACTATGTATGCTACCAAATCCTATTACAATCAAAACGACGGTGTTGTCGTCTATGCGAGAAATAATTTAAAACTTACCTTTGAAGAGCCTAATATAATAGACTGTAATCGAATTCTGCTCAAAATTGGAACTGAATTTGAATGAATTTTTCGTAAACATAGGAAAAAATCTAGCGGAAAATATCCAGAGCAACTTGCCGCTACTACCTTCGCCCAGTAACTACTTATCCAACAAAAATACATCTAAATCTTTTGTGTTGCTAAATACTGATGAGGAAGAGGTTGAACGGATTATTATGGGCATAAAAAACGATTCTGCAATTGGCTGGGATGGCATATCAAACAAAATACTTAAACAATTTAGACACATATTTGTTCCCCCTCTCACATTTATTTTTCAAAAATGTCTTTCTGATGGAATCTTCCCTAAATGCCTCAAAAAAGCCGTCGTAGTTCCCGTCTTCAAATCCGGAAATAAAGATCGAGTATCCAATTACAGGCCCATTTCGATATTACCATCAGCGAAGCTTTATGCAGCAGAGTCCGTAAATTAATATTTATTTTCAAAAAACTACGTTCTATCGCGGACTCACAATTAATCAAAAAAGTGTACTTTGCGCTATGTCAATCTCTGCTAAGTTACTGCATTACTACCTGGGGTGGCACTGCCAAAACAACTCTGCTGAATTTAGAAAGAGCACAAAGAGCAATTCTCAAGGTCTCCACTTTCCGTCCTTTTCGTTTTCCTACTAACCTCTTATACAAATCATGTGAAATTCTGACAGTTCGTCAACTATATATCTTGAACACAGTCCTAAAACAACATTCCAGACTCCCTTACAACCCTGACTATACTAATAAGCGACGTAAAGACTTTGTTTGCCCAACTATCCATTGCAGACATGCATTCTCTTCAAGATTTTTTCAATTCCTAGGCCCACTGCTATATAACCGACTTAATGCGAAGTTAGATTTTTTCCCGCTTACTTGCGTGATCTGTAAGAAAACACTTAAGGTCGCCCTGCAAAACCTGTCTTATGACGATACAGAGAAGTTATTAATTGTATTAAAGTGAGTGATTTATTATTTTTAATTATAGTTTATATACTTTTTACTTTAGGGACGCATAAATGTTGTTCCCGTAGGAACCCATAGTATATATTTTCATAAGCATTCAATAGTGTTTAAATTTTTGCATATGAATAAGTTGTCATTGTTTGTCCTTTTCTCAGCCTGAAACACAGGATTATCCTAGTTCAGGCGCGTACTATTATCGTCTAGTTATAAGTCTGTTTAGTCCGTAGTCATCACAGCTGTAATATGTTTTTTGAATAAATTTATTATTATTATTCCTGTATGTCGCACCCACTCACGGGACAATAGTGTCCCGGACCTTTGGGAGGCGTGCACGGAGCCGAAGCCAACGCGTAGAGGCCCTTTCGACAATTTAATGAAATGCAAGGTGTACATCGAGCGGATGCTGTCCCTATCCGTGTCATGGGACGCCCACAGAGACAGCGCCCGCTAGGTGCAAGGACTATTGATGGATATATGAAATCTAAATAAATGGGCTATGGGGATGAAATTGAGGATTGGATAATTGGGCTATGGGTAGAGACTATCGGGCGTCTACCAGAAAAAAAAAAGTCTCATGTGTAATTGTACTGGTAGACGATGACTCGCCTCCCGCTAGATGGGCCCCCATAAAATAGCGACACATAGAGTGGCCTAAGGGCAACACCGGTGCGGAAGGCTAAGGTCGGAGAGGTGTAATACTGGGCTTTAAACCGAAGCCAACTAACCCCTTACGTTTCCACATCCGCCCCCGAGCTGCAACTCTCGCGACTCCACTCTGGCCGGCCGGTTAAGGCAAGACAGAGGCGGAGGCCCCGACCCATCACCCCCCGTCAGGATCCCCCAGGAGCACTCAGGTACGTGGGGTCGCTACCCCCCAACAGCTCGCCATAAGCTGCCCTGCGTGACTGATTGCGCTGGTAATACCAGCGGGCGATGGGGTCGTCACATCCCTACGCCTTATTATTATTATTATTATTCCTGTATGTCGCACCCGCTCACGGGACAATAGTGTCCCGGACCTTTGGGAGGCGTGCACGGAGCCGAAGCCAACGCGTAGAGACCCTTTCGACAATTTAATGAAATGCAAGGTGTACATCGAGCGGATGCTGTCCCTATCCGTGTCATGGGACGCCCACAGAGACAGCGCCCGCTAGGTGCAAGAACTATTGATGGATATATGGAATCTAAATAAATGGGCTATGGGGATGAAATTGAGGATTGGATAATTGGGCTATGGGTCGAGACTATCGGGCGTCTACCAGAAAAAAAAAGAAAAAAAAAGGCGCCCGCCTAGCTTTTTTTCGAATTAATTGTGTTGGTTTGATTCCAAGCTGTGTTGTTATTACTGAATGTTTAGTTATACAATCAATAATTAAAATATTTAAAGATTCAGTCTATTATTCGTTATGTTTTAGAAACACGATTACTTGTAGTTTCCTCGATAGTTTTTTTTTTAAAGTTACCTCAAAAAAGCAACATAAACCCTTAGTATGTCATAAATACTGCAGGGAAAGTTATCAGTTTTTTTAATAATAACATAACGAGATGTTAACTATAATGTTATACGTCTTACATTTTCAAAATCTGTATTATTTTAATAATTAAACCGAAAAAACATGATTTCCGCGCTCCCAGCAGAGATGGGCAAAAGTTAATCGATTAACGATTAAGATTAACTAATTAAAATATACTATTAAGATTAAAATTGACGATTAGTTAATCTAATCGTACGAGTTCCGATTGATTTAATCTCGTAAGATTAAGTTAATTGTCGATTAATTTTTAGCGATTAATTTTTTAATCGATTAATTAATTCGATTAACTTTCTCTCGATTAATATTAGGAAAAATAAGATAAGACTTTTTGTAAGTCTAAGTCCCTGCCTAGAACATCTTAGAGTACCGCACTATAAAAACCAACGGAGAAAGGCGTGCGGAGAGCGGCGTGCGGAGAGCGGAGTGGGGCGTGCGGAGAGCGGCGAGCGGAGAGCGGAGAGCGGAGAGCGGAGTGCGGAGTGTGGCGTGCGGAGAGCGGAGAGTGGCGTGTGGAGAACGTAGTACAGCGTGCGGAGAGCGGAGAGCGGCGTGCGGAAAGCGGCGTGCGGAGAGCGGAGTGCGGCGTGCGGAGAGCGGCGAGCGGAGAGCGGAGTGTGGCGTGCGGAGAGCGGAGAGTGGCGTGTGGAGAACTTAGTGCAGCGTGCGGAGAGCGGAGAGCGGAAAGCGGCGTGCGGAGAGCGGAGTGCGGCGTGCGTTGAGCGGCGTGCGTGGGAATCGGGTTTTCTGGACGCCACGCCTCTGCTGACTAGACTGGTTGACCAAACGAGCGAAGGCACGAAAAAAAGCTAGCGTTTACATAACGGAGGCAACCCTAGCGCACATTCCAATGACGTTGCGTCACCCGCGGGAGGGGGCATCGATAGCGGTGGCAACGCCTGCCGCCCAAACAAGTGGTGTATCTGTTACGTAGTACTGTATATAGTCTGTGGTTATAGTAGGTAATTGAAATATGGATGACGGCTCATGTTAAATTCTACAGCATACTAATAAAAGACCCTGCACCATACAAATATTTCTGTTTAGTCCTATGGTTGACTGGTAGAGAATGCCTTATGGCATTAAGTCCGCCATTTGTGCTTTTACTTGTGTATTTTGTGCAATAAAGTTTAAATAAATAAATAAAATAAGCATATTTATTTATTTATCGTATGGCATTTCAGTCACTTGACTGGATATAGGTAAATAAATTATTTTTATTATTAATTTTTTATTTTTTTATTTTGTTAACTGTTTTATTTTATATCCAAAATATTTTTTTAAATTGTTTTCTGAATCTTCATAATTTTACAAAACAATAATAATGAACTTAAAATCACCTTTTCACGGTGAAAATGTCTCCATACACATATTGGTACCGATTACTTATATAAATGTTTTTTTTTTACATTGATTTATTATTTGTATCACTCTATTCTCTGTCAGCAGTGAGGACTAGCTTCTTCACATCCATACGAGAAACTTTTCCGGTGGAGGTGATGGGCAGAGCGTCCAGGAATACGACTCCGCCGCGCAGGCGCTTGGAGTCTGACAGGCGCTCTAGAACAAGCAAAATTTTCAATAGGATGATATCCTCTGATGACAACTAAAACTTTGACGACGCGGTTGGCGCAGCGGTTAAGCAACTGCCTGCTGAGCCGACGGTCCTGGGTTCGAATCCCGGCAAGGGCAAATATTTGAAGGATGAACTCGAATATTTGTGCCTGGGTCATAGATGTTATTTGTATTTAAGTATGTATTTATTTATATACGTATGTTTATCAGAGCTAGAGTGGAAAGTCACACGCGGAGTTGGAGGGAAATGAAAGAACTGATCAGTTGCCAAAGGAGGCAACTCTGAAAATAAAAACCAGACCAGATTTCATTCGTCAACGACAAATCCGACTGGAATCGCTGGAAGAATGGAATCGGCGCTACCAAGAGCACGACACTGCATCCACTACTAAAACCTTGTTCCCTGATGCCATAAAAACCTACAAACATATCAGGAAAACAACGCTAGACCACCTACTAGTGCAAATAATGACGGGACGGGACACGGGGGGTTCTCCGAGTACTTGAATCGATTTAAATGCAAGGAAAGCCCGGCGTGCTACACATCACATCAGGATCACAATCCTGAAAACGAAGAAAGTGCCCTTCACGTAATAACTGACTGTCCCCTGTTTTGTAAACAAAGAACAGATTTAGAATTAGAGTTAAATATTAAAATCAGCAGTGACAACTTAAAAGGAATCATAGCAGATACAGAAATAAGAGATAAGTTTATATAATTGTAACACTTTAGACATGGTGATAGCTGTAGAAAGGAGATAATTTTGTCATGTTTAGAAGTTGGTGTTTGTTTCATCAAAATCAACTAAAAACTTAATGCTACGTTGTGCTGTTGTGGAAAATAGTGGTGGACGTTAGACTTTATCTATAAAAGGACTTCTTAATCCTTCAATAGGAAGTAATATGTTAAAATACATACCCTGTGGCGGATTGTATCCGCCGGTTTCGCTTGAATAAATACGCACATTATAACTTTAATAATATAATTCATTGTAAAATAAAACATCAAAAAAAACATGCACGTTCCAACAAATCTGTCCGATCGGAGCCTGGATCTAGACAAAAGAGCGCGGGCATAGACAATGCAATACGTAAGGCTAGCTTTGCACGAACAGCATCACAAAGCCAGTTTTACACTTATTACAATTCTCAACATCCTCCCGCGGGCAAACAAATAAGTTAAGAACATAAGTTTTTAACTTAAAACTTACAAAACATTTCAAACTTACATAACATTTAGTTAGTACACTTTATCAACATTACAAATCACAGGTACAGTTAATAACTCTAAACAAATTAAACATCATTACATTATCTTGTACCAATTATGTGTTCCTACCATCCTCCCCACCACAGAGATCCTGGTGGAATAAATTTCCATATAATGGTTCGTGATGCAGTGGTATTTTAAACTTTATTCCAGTCGATATTCTTCATTAAATTTGCTGTTTCCTGGAAGTTGGTGCCATTGTCCGTGTAAATAACGTTTACTCTTAGCAGTTCTCTCTTCGTAATCTTGTCTTTAATCTTGTGTATCAAGTTTACGTTGCACTGCAAGTCATCTTCAATAGTATTCCATATCATACCTAATACTGGAATCGTTGCTGTGTCATCTATCCTTTATCCATACAATCATTTAGTGACCATCCATTAATATCCTTCATAGAAGAATCGAATACAGACCTGACTTTCGTGGTGAGACTAGACATCTTGCAACACCTTATCATAAGTCTGCATATGTCCTGTTCTTAAGCTTCTTTGATGTACTCTGGAGCCTCTTTTAAGCTTGATCATAATTCGTTTCTAATTCTGGAGTGTTTTTCTTCCACAAATGGTTCACTTCATATTGGCCCATCTCTGTCTCAGAAATATTATCGTCAAAATATATTAATATCTCTTCCTGTTTCTTCTTTTCTTGTGGATCTTTAATTCCTAACAATGTTCCACAAGCCTGTTATAATACTCTCTTTTGAGAAACAGGTATGTAGTAGAGATGAGCCCATCTCTGTCTCTGAAATATTATCGTCAAAATATATTAATATCTCTTCCTGTTTCTTCTTTTCTTGTGGATCTTTAATTCCTAACAATGTTCCACAAGCCTGATATAATACTCTCTTTTGAGAAACAGGTATGTAATAGAGATGATCTGTAAGTATTTGTGGTAGGATCTTGCAATGTCCACCCCAGCCTTCTTTATAATCTTTCTTTGTGGTGTGTATTTCTGGACATAAGACAATCAAATGCCTTCGTTTACATAATAGGCATTTTTTACATTCATTTGCCATATGTCCACTCTTTAAACATATATAACACCCACCTTTCTTTTTAAATAAATCATTTTCTTCCATAACGATTCTTCAATTGTGCGATGGCTTTCTCGTAGTTCTCTGCTGAAGGGGAGAAGCTCTCCACAAGAGCCCGCGTGTTAGACTCTTCCTTAAGGTACTGAAGGAGGTACTGGAACTTGTCTTCAGCGTTGATGTTTTTGTCTTCATGTATTTTCCTGAACTGTCCCCAGAACTCTATCCATTTTTCGGGTCATCGTTATATTTCTTTACTTCTATTTGTGGTAGTTTAAAGTTCCTTTTTTCTTCGTTGACAGCTGTATATGTCACTTCTTCCTTCGGCGATTGCTTTTGTTTCAACTGCAGATATTTTTGATTGTATGTGAAAAATAAACTTATATACTTTTCCGAGTCGTCTACTTCTTTGCTATGCAATTCTTCTTGATACTCTTCACTCATTATGTAGCTATTCTGTATGATGTCGTCCAATACTTTTAGACGGGATATTTTATCTTCCAGATACAGGAACTCCACTTCTATCCCATAAAAATCTCTGGCCTCTTCTAGTAATTTATTTTCGAGAGATGTACCAGAACGACTAAATATCATTCTTAGTTGTTGCCGTTCACGAATTATTTTTCGTCAGATCTACAAAATTCCATCCATTTTTCGTCACTTTTTTATCACGGTCGCCACTTGTGGCGGATTGTATCCGCCGGTTTCGCTTGAATAAATACGCACATTATAACTTTAATAATATAATTAATTGTAAAATAAAACATCAAAAAACCGGCCAAGAGCATGTCGGGCCACGCTCAGTGTAGGGTTCCGTAGTTGCTCATCCTTCACAATAAACTGCTGTTTTAAGCCCGAGGTTTAAGTTAAGACAGATTTTAAGCTCTATAAAAAGGTCGTAAACGCCCTAGAAACTGTAATCACTTATTACCTTCTGGAAGTCAACTTACGACCTTTTAAAGAAAAAATATGAAATTTGGCGATAACTCAAAAACGGCTTGACCGATTTTGTTCAATATAGTTTTCATTGAAAGTACTTATAAGGCCGCATTACATGAATTTTTCCATATTTTTTTGACTTGTGGTTCAAAAGTTAGAGGGGGGGGGACACAATTTTTTTTATTTTCGGAGCGAATATTTACAAAACTACTGACTTTATCAAAAAGTAATGTTTGAAAACCCCTATTATTTTCAAGAGACCTATTCAACGACACCCCACACACTAGGGTTGAAACGAAAAAAAAAAATCACCCCCACTTTAGGTGTTCGAGAGGTACCCGAAAAAAAATTTTTTTTTTAGTTTTTATTTTACCGTTTTGTCGGCGTGATACATACACATACTCATACCAAATTTCAGCTTTCTAGTACTAATGATCACGGAGCTAAGCCGCGGACGGACGGACAGACGGACAGACGGACAGACGGACAGACGGACATGGCGAAACTATAAGGGTTCCTAGTTGACTACGGAACCCTAAAAAAACATGCACGTTCCAACAAATCTGTCCGATCGGAGCCTGGATCTAGACAAAAGAGCGCGGGCATAGACAATGCGTAAGGCTAGCTTTGCACGAACAGCATCACAAAGCCAGTTTTACACTTATTACAATTCTCAACATACCCCTTTAACTAACATAGTTTCTGTGTTTACAATACACTTGTTTTCTCTCACAAACACGTTCTTACCCATTGTAGGTAAATGTATACTAAGCTTATACGGAGCATAACGTTTTGGCAACAATATAGTTGATTTTCTTTCATTAATTTACATTCAAAAACATAAATAAACTGCATCGAGTTGAGGTTATGTTTAGCTCGCATTTGACATTTCAACTGACTGACGTCTGTGGTCTTTGTGACGTTTAAGACAGTAACAAAATATCGGAGCGTTATCGATTTATTGATTCACGATCTGGTCGGAGAATTGTAGTCGTATTTTATTTTCTTTTATATTCTGTTCTATTAGATATTCATTTCAAAGGTTAAAAAGTATGAATTTAAAATAATAGGAGATGGGTAGTCGAGTCGGTCTTTGTCTGTGGAATTCATACCGTCGTCTGTCGACGCCTTTATGGCTAATGACTTGAGATAATTTCTATTTGACGTTTCTCATGGCATTCTTGATTCGAGTCGCGAGCAGTTGAAGTATTTTATATGAAATAGTGCAATCATTCCTGCTGGGCTTGGCCCAAAATTTTTAATATGTAATTCGACGTCACATACCGAGGGTCGGGGTGACGAATCGTCAATATCCATTTGCAACAACCTACAAACCTGTGTTTTACTTCGGGCGCACGCCACATGGGCGTTACGTAATCCGACCTCTTGTTGAAACCCAGTTATATCTGGTAAGTCCAACCAATTTATACACACACCACACACACATATTAGTAAAAAGTTCTACAAATAACATTTAATAAAATAAACTTGATTTCTTAAAATTTACTGGAACATTATTTGGTTTCCAGGGTTTCTGGGAACGGCCCCTTTCGTACGGCGTTCCATAATATGGTGCTCCCGTAGTACGGGACCTGCCTACAACAAGGGTATGATTTTATAAATTTACCAACGGACATCTCCTTACCTGCAGGGCGCCGGTAAGGCGACATGCCTTCGTGTTCATAACCTTCAAACTTTCTATTTAAATCTTTATTATTAAGTAACGTCAGTGTAACGGAATTTATCTACCTGCTGTATGAGTTGTGGACTGTATTTATTAAATTCAACCGTTTAGTTTTCCTTTGTATCGCTTCCGTCAGGGCGGAGACCCCGGAGTGATTTAATTGTTAACCTAGAGATTATATTGGTCAAATCCATTACCCTAAACTTTAGAATAGATTTAAGGTGTTAAATTTAAGGCGAGTGGTATTGTATGTTCTACCATTAATTTTTTTTTCGGTAGATTCTACCAACTTTTATTTTGAGTGAAAATATACTTGTATTTATTAAGGTTATTTATTTGTTTCATTTTGAATTGTCAAACGTTTGACGAGTGAGGTGTCGGGGGTATTTTTAAATACCCGATTCCCCGCTTGCTCCAAGTACGGCCAGATCCCGCAACCTGATTGAGTCTACTTTAGCCGAGAGCACTTAATTTTATTTTATCTTACCTAACTTACTCCAATTTAGTGTAGCCCTTTTCTCTTACACTACGGGCGGACATTACAAGTGGCGCCCAACGTGGGGCCTTGGAGTTTGACACATTCAAATGAAACTTATAAATGTAAGGTGTTAGTGATAAGTTCTTTATTGTTGTTGTGCAAATAGATATTTGAAGGTTTTTTTCTTTTAAACTTTGACAACAACAAAACTTTAACAAAGATATTATAACATACGGTTAAACTTATAAATTTAACCTAAAATAATTGAAACTTGACTTAACCTGATTCTGAAAGTAACCTTTTTGGTGAATTTTAATTTCTTACACGGACTTTAAACTTAAAGTAAACAATATAAAACAAACTTAAACAAGACTTTAACTAAAAGTAAACTATATTTAAACTCGAAATTAAACTTTTACTTACATATACAATTAAATTAATTTGAAAACTTTATACTTGCAATTTAGTAGATTGGAAGCTACCCACTACTTTTAAATTGTTATACTTGTTTTAAATAAACATTCCTTACGTTGTACATTTGTTTTCAAATAAACATTTATTTTATTTGAAACACGTTGTTTATTTTATAACTGAAATAAAATACTTTTATAGATGGATTTTATAAATGCTGGATGTAAAATCACACACTTACATAAGGACGAAATTACACACGAGTTAGCTATCCGGAAATTACCTGTCAATCCGATTTCACGTCGGTCTAGTCTATATCAAGCTTTGAAACAAACTGACACACTTGCGAGGAAGGGTAGTCTGAAGTTTGCGGATATCGTAGTGAGCAACGTTGCGTCTGAATTAGAAATTTGTCAGCGGAAAGCAGAAGAGATTGAGCAAGAAGTTAAGGAGGAGCTGTCTGCATCCGCGATTGATAGATTGACGTCTCGTTGTAAATATCTGTTGTGTCGACTTTCTCGTTTAGAACAGGAAACGGAAGAGGTTCAGCTTTTAAAGGCGATGATTAATACCATTATGGAACGCGTGTTTGATAATGGTTCTTCGGCATCATCTGGGTCTGATGAGGATGACCGCTCCACTGATGAAACTCGAGTAGTTAGGGAGGTAGTATATAAGCCGGATAAATCTTTCAATATTAACTCTTTAAACTTAAAATTCAAAGGGGACTCTTGTGTCCGATCTTTTCTTTCACGTCTGGAGGAGTTGCGTATAGCACGGAGGATTTCAGAGGACGCGATTTATAGGGGTTTTCCTGAGATTCTCGAAGGTCCAGCGTTATCTTGGTTCCGATCTCAACGGAACGTACTTTTGACATATAAACAAGTTACCTTTGCGCTAAAGGAGGAATTTGATATTCCTGATCTTGATCATCAGCTATTGCAAGAGATACGCGCTCGTACTCAAGCAAAATCTGAAACTATTGTGTACTTTGTCTCGACAGTACTAGGGATGTACGAACGTCTTAAAAGAGATGTTCCTGAAGAAGAGAAGTTAGATATTATGATGAGGAACATTCGCCCTGAATATAAATTACATATATTATAAAATACATTCTATTCAACAACTTAAGACTTTATGTAAACGTATTGAGTTGGCTCAAGTTAGAGCGAACCAATTTCATGAAACTGACTTAAAAAATAAACCTGCCGTGTCTTATAATGATTCGAGAAGGAAGAGCGAGGCTCGTAATCGGTATTATCCTTCTCATCAACCTAATAATTCTAAAACATTTGTTGCTACTTTGACATCCAACACTCCTGACATGAAATGCTTCAGGTGTGGTAAAACTAACCATACTACTCGATTATGTAGGAATTCTCGGGATGTTGTTTGCTTTAAAAGTGGAGAAAAAGGAGTTAGGACTCCTGATTGCATAAAATGTAACTCTCAGCCAAAAAACTGAATAGGCCTGTCTTTTCTGATAAACCTTCATCTTTACCTTCTGCTCCCTTGCGCGCAGAAAAGACAATTTATTTTAATCCTCCAAAGGGAGATGACCGAGTTTATGCTCAACTAAATATTCTTGACTTAAACTTCAACGCTTTACTGGACTCCCGTGCAAGCGTTAGCTTTTTAGGTAATGATAGTCATTTAGTATTTGCTACAGGGGGTATATCCGTTCAAAACCATAATGCACACGATAAACACCGCACGATATACCACTAATGATTAAAGTTGCCGATGATCATCGTATTGTATGCACTGAATATATGGTTTTACCAGTTAATTATAATAACAACGTTAAACTAATACACTTTAATATTCAACCTGAGATTGCTACTCCCATGGTTCTTGGTTTAAACTTCTGGAGAGCATATGGTTTAGCTCCAGGACTTATTACTGATAAATGTATGTCTGATATATCGACTTTAAATATAAATAGTATTGATCAAGATATACCCTCTGAAACGGGGTTAACTACTTATGATTCTCTAACTAATGATCAGAAGACTCAATTGGAACAGGCGAAATCTCTTTTTGATCAAATTGATACGGATAAAGTTGGTTTAGGGAAAACTCACTTAATTAAACACGTTATTGACACTGGAGATGCTCTGCCTATAAAACAAAAATATTATCGTCTTAGTCCTTTTAAACAAGCCGCATTAGAAAAAGAGGTGGACCGCATGCTTGAAGCGGGTATAGTAGAACCATCTCACTCGCCTTGGAACTCTCCTGCCGTAATGGTAGAAAAGCCGAATGGTGATATGAGATTATGCTTAGATAGTAGAAGAGTAAACTCTGTATCTAAATCTGATGCTTATCCTGTACCATACGTGCATTACATTTTAGATAACTTACGTGATGCCAAATACCTAACTTCGTTAGATCTCAGTGCGGCATATCACCAAATACCACTTAGTGAAGATTCTAAACAGCAGACTAGTTTTACAGTCCCAGGGAAGGGTCTCTTTCACTACCGTCGCATGAGTTTTGGTTTGGTTGGTGCGTCAGCCACTATGCAACGTTTAATGGACAGTATTTTTTCTGCTGAGTTTGATCACAAGGTTTTCTGTTACATAGACGATATAATTATTTGTACTTCGGATTTTGACGAACATATACGCTTGCTTAAAGCAGTCTTTGAAAAACTTAAAGCAGCTAACTTGACTATAAATATGAAAAAATCTTCTTTCTGTAGAAGTCAACTTAAATATCTTGGATATCTTGTTGATAGATACGGTCTGCGAACCGATCCATCTAAAATAGATGTAATTTTTAACTTTCCAGTTCCTACTGATGCTAAAGGGATAAAACGTTTTCTTGGTATGTGCGGTTGGTACCGACGTTTCATTGATAACTTTGCTAAAATATCTCGTCCGCTATCTCGCTTAACTAGTAAAAAAGTAAAATTTATTTGGTCGGACGAAGCTAACGATTCTTTTAATTTACTTAAATCTGCTTTGGTATCTGCACCTATTTTAAAGTGCCCTAACTTCAATGAAGACTTCGTTATACATACGGACGCTTCTTCGTACGCAATTGGTGCTGTATTGACGCAAAAATATGATGGTGTTGACCATCCCATCGCATATTCTAGTCGTACCCTTAGTCAGCCTGAAACTCATTATTCGGCGACAGAACGGGAACTTTTGGCGGTAATCTATGGTTTAGAGCAGTATCGAGCGTATGTAGAGGGTAAGAAATGCTTTATAGTGACAGATCACGCCTCTTTAAAATGGTTTTCAAACATTAAAAATCCTACAGGACGTTTAAACCGATGGGCGTGTAGACTAAGTCAATTTAATTTTGGAATTATCCATCGGAAGGGTAAAGAACATGTAATACCCGACTGTCTTTCCCGTATTCAAATTAGTGCAATAGATATTCTTGATATCCAAGATCCTTGGTATTTAGACTTGTATAATAAAGTTTCTGAAAAGCCGTCTTTAATTCCAAACTTTAAAATAGAAAATAATAAGCTCTACCTTTATTCTAAGAATAAGTATCGTCTAACAGATCAATTTGACTGGAAGCTGGTATTGCCTTATGAGCAACGGAAAGAGATCTTAAATAAATACCATGATGATCCTACTGCTGGACATTTTGGGGTTTCTAAAACTCATGCTAAAATTGCTGATTTATATTACTGGCCTACACTTTTTCAAGACGTGAAGGAATACGTCGATCTTTGTGAGATATGTAGAACTTATAAACCGGTCAATCTAGCTCGTCCTGGTTTAATGGGTAATCCCGACGTATATCGTCACCAGGCGAAGCAATTTCTTGTGATATTCTTGGTCCATTTCCTCCCTCTTATTTGAGAAATCAGTACCTCTTCGTATGTACTGATTATTTTAGTAAATATGTTACTTTATTTCCTTTACGCACGATAACTGTGAAAGCTATAGTTAAGTGCATGGAGAAAGGAATCTTTCTGGTACACGGGGTACCGAAATATATTTTTTGTGACAATGGTGTTCAATTTACTTCTATAACGAGCAGCGGGCAGACCACGCCGCCAGAGCCATGACGTCACAGCGCGCGGCACCGGAGCGCGGGCGGCAGGGAAAGCGACGCGCCGTGTACCGTTAGGCCGCTATATAAGCCGACGCGCGCCCAGTACGGGCAGCGGTGTGTTACCATCTCTCGTACAGTTAGGTCGTGTGAGCGGCTCCAACTGTGAGGCATTGTAAACCATCGCTCCCCGCAGCTCGGAGTGTTTACCACGCTTCTTGAGATGCCGTAGGTCTCCCCGTCAATCTAGGTAAAGGTGTTAGGTCGATATCCAGGTGTCCTAAGCTAAGTCCTAGAGCCGTCCCTAGCGCGGAGTGTTTACCACGCTTCTTGTCGCTACAACCGGGGGCTGTTCCCAGCGCAGAGTGTTTACCACGCTTTTCGTCGCTGACACGGGAACCTAGTGCTTACGCTCCGGGGCCAGGTTGCCGGCGCGGTGTGTTTACCACGCATCTAGTCGTCCAAGCAGCCGGGGAATCTATCCTTAAGCGCGGTGTGTTTCTAGCCGCATCTGCGACTAAGGGTGGTTTGCCACGAAGGATACTGACCAGGCTCCCTTGCCCACGCGTACTAACCACTAACTGGTCCCCCGACGGGACGCTAACCTGACGCGTGGCTGGGACACCGGGTCCCCTAGGGAATTTAGGGACGTTAGGATACGTAGTCTAGGTTATAGGGTAGGATTACAGTTGACTATAAATAAACAGGCATAAAAGCCCTCAGTTTGTTAGTATATGATATCCTAGTTTGATTTATTCCCCGCTCCTTGCCTCCCGAACGAAGCTAGCTCGGAAAACCCTCAAGATCCCGTCTGGATCGAGGGATATGTACTAGTGTCTAAGCCCGTTACGTCCTAATCCACCTAGCGGGGCTAAACACTACGTCACATTTGGCGCCCAACGAAATAGCTCATACAGGAGTTTTATAGCTCATTACAGGCAGGGACTATCCGTAATCTAGATCTATCTTAGTCTCTTACCGTCCGTCCGTTTAATCCGTCCATTTACAAACCGTCCGTATACAGAATATTGTCCATACCCGCGCCAGAGATAAATTATTATAATTATAGGCCTTACAGAGAAAGGTAGGTTACAGTTTAGGATACCTAGGCGATGCCCACAGCCTGGATATACCGACTAAAGAAACCAGAACTAATGAGAGAAGCCGAAGAGAGAGGCTTACAGGTAGACGGATTAACCTGAGAACAAATACGAAAGGACCTCGTAGAAATCATCAAGGAGGCCGAGGAATTCGGAACACCAGGAAAACAAGAACAACCAGGCATGTCTGAAAACGATCGTCCTAAGGATGAGGACAGGAGAGAGCTGTCAAAGCAGTTAAAAGATTGGAATCTATCGTTCAAGATAACAGACAATGCCGTCGAATTCCTAGAGAGGCTAGAAGAATTGATGGAGGCCAGCAACGTCGAGCAGAACGACATACTGCAGGCACTTCCGAGGATTTTGCAGGGAAAAGCATTACAATGGCATAGGAACAACGCCCAGTCGTGGAAATCATGGGACGAATTTATTGACCTTTTCAAATTGTATTATTTCCCGAGCAACTATGAGGAGGACCTCATAGCGAGGATAGTGGCACGGAAACAAAGGTTCAGAGAAAAGTTCACTAACTATGTCACGGATCTGCAGACGCTGATGAGGCGATATGGAAGCCTGACAGGAGAACAGCAACTGCACCGGATCCACGAAAACATGCTTAAGGAGTATAAGTTATATATAAAGAGACAAGACTATACGAACTTACCCGGACTATTAAGCTTGGCCGCTGAGTACGAGAACATTTCCCCTTCGGTGTATGGAGAGGGATACCAGCGAAAGACTTACCAGGAAGAGACCGAAACACCAGACAGATGGAGAAAATACGGGGAGACGAGGGCAGGACCTAGTAACGAGCTGCGGGAAAAAGGGAGAGAGCCCAGGAGAAGTGAAAATGGGACCGCGAAGATTCACCCTAACTACAATCCAAACACGTGCTGTTGGTCATGCGGTAAACCGGGACATAACCTGAAGGAATGTAAAGGCAAACAGAAGATTTTCTGTAGTCAATGCGGGAAGATGGGTACCATGAGTAAAGATTGTTGTAAAAAGAAGAAGTGGGGGAAAAAGGAGTGTCTGGAGACAGCCAAGGAACGGTCACGGGAGGATAACCGCATACACCTGGAAGTGGAGATAATGGGAAGGAAATATCGGTGTTTGGTAGACACGGGATCAACGAACACATACGTGAATTATGAAGTGTACCGTAATTGCATCACGAAAGCGGCTGCAACGTTAGATGAACCAAGGGGCATTGTTCTGGCGAATGGAACTACAGCTCAGATAAATAAAAGTATACTGATCGACTTACTCATTAAAGGCAAGAAGCTACAGCATTGGGTAAGAGTCCTACCGACGGCAACGTGCACCATATTGGGCATGGATGTCTTGCGCAAGGTCGGCATGCAAGTGGCATGGCCACAGGAAGATCCGGAAAGTGTACAACAGGAAGACGGAACAGAACAGGACGCCAGTCTAGTCGAAGCAGGACCAGGACCAGAGTTAGAAATCCGGGACACCGTCATAAACACTCCTGAAGAAGCACAGGCGAATTCAGGCCTAGACAAGCAGCAGGCAGAACGCCTAACCGAGTTGATTGAACGAGAGTTCGAACTCTCTGAGAAAAGCCCTAAGGGGAACAGATGGGTGCAACATAAAATAAAACTGAAACATCGAGAACCAGTGAAACAAAGGTACTATCCGAGGAACCCAAAACAACAACAGATCATAGACGAACACGTCAAAGACATGTTACAACAAGGGGTTATAGAAAAATCCAACAGCCCATACAGCTCACCAATAGTGCTCGTAAGGAAGGAGAATGGAGACTATAGGTTTTGTATAGACTTTAGAAAGATAAATGAGATCTCGGAAAAAGATGCATACCCATTGCCCCAAATAGATGACACACTAGAGAAGCTTAGGAAGTCACAGTTCTTTTCAAAATTCGACTTAAAAAACGGATACTGGAATGTGAGCCTAGAAGAAGAAAGCCGACCAGCGACAGCATTTACCGTCCCAGGAAGGGGCCTGTACCAGTTTAAGGTCATGCCATTTGGCCTACACTCCAGTGGCGCCACATTCCAGAGGCTTTTGGACAGGGTTATAGGTCCTGAACTCGAGCCACACGCATATGTCTATCTAGACGACATAATAGTATGTAGTTCAAGCTTCGACGAACATATAGAACACTTAAAAGAGATATTCCGAAGAATTCGAGAGGCGGGACTTCAGATAAATAGAAAGAAGTGTGAGTTCGCTAAACCAGAAGTAGAATACTTAGGGCACACTGTGACAAAAGAAGGATTAAAGATGAATGAAGCTAAGATAAGAGCAATCCGTGATCTCAAAGCACCAGGAAGCGTAAAAGAGGTCAGGACGTTCATCGGCATGACGTCATGGTACAGGAAGTTTATCCCGAACTACTCAACAATCACCGCACCATTAGTGAAGTTATTAAAGAAGAATCAGAAATTGGATTGGGGCCCGGATCAAGAAAAAGCGTTCCAAGAAATAAAACAAATTCTCATAAAAGACCCAATATTGACCCGAGCGGACTTTTCAAAGAGATTTACTCTGCAGACAGACGCGAGTGACGTAGGCCTCGGGGCCGTACTGATACAGGAGGAAGAGCAGATACCCAAGGTAATAATGTACGCGAGCAGAACTTTATTCCCAGCCGAGTCCAGGTACTCAACGACGGAAAAGGAATGTTTGGCAATAGTGTGGGGAATCCGGAAGATGAGAGCATTCTTGGAGGGGTATCACTTCACGATAATTACGGACCACCAAGCATTGCGATGGCTAAGCACGATGAAGAACCCGTCGGGGAGAGTCGCTCGATGGGCGCTGGAACTACAACAGTATTCGTTTGACATCGTTTACCGAAGCGGAAAACATAACCAGATAGCCGACGAGTTATCCCGGAACCCGGTGTGCACAACGCGAGATCAGGGGTGGTACGAGCGGAAATTACAGGAGGTAAAAACCGACAGAACACCCCCTGGCGACTACTGTATAAAAGAAGACAAGTTATATAAGAAGATAACAAATCCGTCATATAACAAACAGGTGAATTCCGGATCGGATTGGAAGTTGTGCGTACCAGAGGAGGAAAGACACCAAATATTGCAACAAAATCATAACACACCGAGCGCAGGCCATTTAGGTACGAATAAGACGCTTCGGCGCATCGCACAAAGGTACTATTGGCCGGGCATGTACCAAACAGTAGCAAAATGCGTACAGAAGTGCGAATCGTGCCAATCACACAAACCGTCACAAACAAAACCCCCAGGGTTAATGCATATCAGGAACGCAACAGCACCATGGGAAGTAGTGAATACAGACCTGATCGGACCACTCCCGAGATCCTCAAAAGGACACATATGGATCATAGTCTTTCATGATAAATTTACCAAATGGACAGAAATAAGGCCGTTACGTACCGCGACCGCAAATGCAATTTCAAGGGCATTTGAAGAATGCGTGGCATTGCGGCATGGAGCTCCACAAACATTGCTAAGCGACAACGGCAGGCAGTACGTGGGGAAAATTTTCACGGACACCCTTAAAAGGTACGGGACAGAGCACAAACTAACCGCACCCTATTCACCACAATGCAATCCAACGGAAAGGGTGAACAGGACATTGGAAACAATGATTGCAACATTCATATCTGAAAACCATAGGAAATGGGACCAATATTTACCAGAATTCAATTTCGCCCTTAATACATCCGTAAATGAGACAACAAAGTATACGCCAGCTTTCTTATTATATGGGAAGGAATTACGCCCGCCGGGTGACAAAAACCGGTTCCCGACACCGCAACTTAAAGAAATCCAGAAATTGAATGATATTTACAAAATCGTCAAAGAAAATCAAGGAAGAGCATCCGAAATACAAAAAGGCTACTACGACAAAAAAAGGAAACATTGGAAACCAGAAATAGGCAGTTTAGTATGGAGAAAAAATCACGTCCTGTCCGACGCTAATAAGGGTTTTTGCGCGAAATTGGCACCTAAATATACAGGCCCGTTCAGAATAACGGAGAAGAAATCTCCAGTAATATATATCTTACGTAATGAAAAAAACGGTAAGCAAAATGTCACGGCGCACATAAAGGATTTAAAACCATATGCGAACTAAATAAGGAATATCCGATGCAGCATACCAATGTAGGGAAATAACATACCAACAGGCCACCATTACACTTTGCCAACATAAATACACCTAAGTACGTCCATAATACCGATCAAATACAAGGAAATATATAAACCATATATAAACGGGACCGGATATACGGAATACTCGGTGTAAAAAGTATGCCACAAAGACGAATAACATTTCCAGTATCGTAAACAAAGGAAACAATACGAAATGTTACTCCGCCGTGTTCAACAAAATAACGTCGAGTATATACTAATAGTCGAAAAGCTTCATACAATATATAAATCACGGAATAAGGGGTCTCTTCACGTTCTAGAAGCGAATTATACTAAAAAGAAACGAAGACATAATATCACCCGTAAGACAAGTCCAGCGTAATGAAAACAACCGGAAATTACACCGTAAGGATAAACGCATAAGGATGAAAATACGCGACAAGGCGTCGATAAACAGATTAAAACGTAAATAGTACGCGGTGATCGAAATCACGTACAATGATTTGGATATCACGTTTTTTTTTTTTTTTTTTGTTATCACCAACCGGGGATTATTTAACTTGGCGAAAATTATTTTCTTTTTCCCGTGAAGATACATGAACTGGTCCATAACCCATGGATTTGGTACCTATCTCCGGCATCTGACTAACAGTAATACATCGACTAGGACACGAAATAGGGATGCTCCGAAACAGGGTCTTCGTTTTGGGAAAAGAGCGAGACATTCGGAAAGGGACGGAAAAACGAGCGCACAGAAACAAGGGTAGAAAATCAAAATATTCTTCACGTCTACCCTCGAGTCAAAAAAAATATGGCCATATATAGGGGTCACGAGCAACCTCGCTCATACAAGGGAAAGCTAGCATGGATCCGTGCGTACGTAGGCCAACGCGACCACGCCTTGCGATATGCGGGCGCGCCTCCGAAATTAAAATTCGGGCCAACGGAGAGGTGGAGTCGACAGTCCCCATAACCGTCTCCACGGGGGAGGAGCAAGCCACTCCCGCCACAGGAACCAGGGACTCGGGGGCATCGCCGATGGTCACCGAACCCCCACACCAGGATGACCAAGACCTGGAGCTGGAGTTGCCAGCAGTATACGACGAGGTCCTGGCTCTGCTCGCGGACGAGAGGGAATACGCCGCGTTCGTGGAGAGCACGGAGAGCCCACCTCCGAGAACAGACAGAGCGGAACCGACGTGGAAGAAGAGGGGCCGGCGCGGAGGCCGTAAAAGAAACGGAGGCCAGAAGAAGGGCCTGATACGACTCCCGCACAAGAGACAGGGGGCCCAGGGACCATAAAACCCGACATTAAATCAGAACAAATGTCGTTCCGTCTCTGATCCGTATTATTATTTTTTTTTTTGTTGTTTTTATTTTTTTTTGTACATAATAGTACCATTATTTTTTTTTTTTCTTCTTTACTTCCTTTCTTATCCGACAACAGGATTGTCAAACCTATTTTGGGTAGGGTTGTGTTATTTTTCTCTTTTATTTTTTATGTCAGAAAAATAGATATATACATATAGACATAGATTTTGTTTCTTTTGTGCATCCCGGGGGAAACCGACAATAATTAGAATTCATGGGCATAAAGAGCATATCCGTAACACACTTACAAGGTAATAAACCAGTACATCAGTACAGTATTTACTTTCCGAGACGTGGTCTACGTCTAAGCAAAGACTAGGTCATCCAGAAACCTTTAAAATTTTAAGAGACAACAGGGTTGTTAGTTGTTTTTTTTTCTTCGTATTAATTTAGTATATTTTTGTTTTTTTCCCTTCTCTTTTAATTCAATAAATAAAGTTCATAAAGAGTTGTCCTTAACACTTACAATTAATAAAAATAGAAGTAAACAAAGGTAGTAAACCAGGTCGTTATAAATTTAGGTCATTAAAAATCATTCATTATAACCTGCTCGTTATAAAACGCGTACGCGTTGACCAGACCAGTAGAACCATCCCGTACCTGACCCTACCTCTTAAGTAGAACACCACTGATCGGGGATTTTTACAGGTAAAAATCTCCAGAAGAAGGAGGGCAGTATAACGAGCAGCGGGCAGACCACGCCGCCAGAGCCATGACGTCACAGCGCGCGGCACCGGAGCGCGGGCGGCAGGGAAAGCGACGCGCCGTGTACCGTTAGGCCGCTATATAAGCCGACGCGCGCCCAGTACGGGCAGCGGTGTGTTACCATCTCTCGTACAGTAAGGTCGTGTGAGCGGCTCCAACTGTGAGGCATTGTAAACCATCGCTCCCCGCAGCTCGGAGTGTTTACCACGCTTCTTGAGATGCCGTAGATCTCCCCGTCAATCTAGGTAAAGGTGTTAGGTCGATATCCAGGTGTCCTAAGCTAAGTCCTAGAGCCGTCCCTAGCGCGGAGTGTTTACCACGCTTCTTGTCGCTACAACCAGGGGCTGTTCCCAGCGCAGAGTGTTTACCACGCTTTTCGTCGCTGACACGGGAACCTAGTGCTTACGCTCCGGGGCCAGGTTGCCGGCGCGGTGTGTTTACCACGCATCTAGTCGTCCAAGCAGCCGGGGAATCTATCCTTAAGCGCGGTGTGTTTCTAGCCGCATCTGCGACTAAGGGTGGTTTGCCACGAAGGATACTGACCAGGCTCCCTTGCCCACGCGTACTAACCACTAACTGGTCCCCCGACGGGACGCTAACCTGACGCGTGGCTGGGACACCGGGTCCCCTAGGGAATTTAGGGACGTTAGGATACGTAGTCTAGGTTATAGGGTAGGATTACAGTTGACTATAAATAAACAGGCATAAAAGCCCTCAGTTTGTTAGTATATGATATCCTAGTTTGATTTATTCCCCGCTCCTTGCCTCCCGAACGAAGCTAGCTCGGAAAACCCTCAAGATCCCGTCTGGATCGAGGGATATGTACTAGTGTCTAAGCCCGTTACGTCCTAATCCACCTAGCGGGGCTAAACACTACGTCACACTTCTAAAGACTTTAGAGACTTGATGGTGAAATATAGTGTTCCCCACATATTCTATAACCCTAGATATCATCCTCAGACTAACCAGACGGAGCGTGTGAACCGCGAACTGGTGAGAACGATAGCTTCTTACGTACGCTCTGACCACCGTAATTGGGACAAGAACGTAGCAGAAATTAAATGTGCTTTAAATACTGCCAGACACGAGGTCACCAAAAATACACCGTACTTTCTGACACATGGTCGTCTAATGATTCTAGATGGTTCTCTTTATAATAACGATGGTCCTGTTGATCCTAGCACTCTCGAAGTAGATATCTGTAGTACTTTTTCAGATAAACTGAATGAGCTTAAAACTATATTCCTAAAAGTGCGAAACTCACTGGTAGCCTCCCACGAACGTAATGCTCGGTATTACAATCTGAGGAAGCGACATGTGGATTTGTCAGAAGGCCAAATCGTTTACAAAAGGACTTTTCCATTGTCCAATGCAGCGAAAAGTTTTTCCGCAAAGCTAGCGCCCCGTTATGAAAAATGTATCATATTTAAAAAACTAGGACCTCTTGTTTATACTCTTAAATCCTTACAAGGTAAACTTCTAGGTAACTTCCATATAAAAGACATAGTTCGCCCTGGTGAAGTCGAACCGTCTTCTTAACGGAATTCGTCTTATCGCCCAAGAACTGTCTATTCTTTTCCTTTGTAACTAGAATTTGTAATAATGCTTGTACTGAGTGAAGCCTAATGTTAAATAAGTTTTCCTCAGAAAATCTCAATTTTAATCTTTGGTTCAAGTAGCTCTCTACTTGTAAGGGAGTTTACAACCACTTTTCATCTTTAGGTAATTCGGAGGCCTACGGTATATCTAACTTTTATCTATCTTATCTTTGACTATATATTTTACTGTCCTAATAAAGACGTAAATAACTTAACTTTTGACTTATACTGGTATAGAGAAATAGATTTAATCTTTCTCAATTTGTATCTACTTCCTAATGGATTATACTTCTTCTTCAGGGAGAAGGAGATAGTAGACTCCGCATGTAGTGACACCGCGGAAAGAAGCAAATTTCCAAGAGCTGTTTTTCCGTAAAATCTTGACTTTGACAAGTCATTGATTCGAGACCTAGTAGTGGTGGACTTGCTGCTATAGTTAGGAGTTTCCCATACTATCTCGGTTGTATATAGTTGGCACTCTTTAATAAAGTAAAAGATTGTTTTTGCCATTTAATCATAATTTAACACTTTAATAGTTTCGTTTTATTAGTTAGTCATTAGGATTTTAGCTGGTCGTAGCTGCAGACGTGCAGACTCGCCGAAATAAGTTAATAATATAGTTTAGTATTAAAATTCGTTAGGGGATGGTTATTGCAATAGATTTGTTCAGCAGTATTCTGCTTGATTTCTTCGTTTTACGGAGTTCTTATTCTAAAAAAAAAAAAAATTAATTAAAAATTTTAAATTTTTAATATTTTTTTTTTTTACCAACTAAAGATGAACTGTAACACTTTAGACATGGTGATAGCTGTAGAAAGGAGATAATTTTGTCATGTTTAGAAGTTGGTGTTTGTTTCATCAAAATCAACTAAAAACTTAATGCTACGTTGTGCTGTTGTGGAAAATAGTTGTGGACGTTAGACTTTATCTATAAAAGGACTTCTTAATCCTTCAATAGGAAGTAATATGTTAAAATACATACCCCTTTAACTAACATAGTTTCTGTGTTTACAATACACTTGTTTTCTCTCACAAACACGTTCTTACCCATTGTAGGTAAATGTATACTAAGCTTATACGGAGCATAACGTTTTGGCAACAATATAGTTGATTTTCTTTCATTAATTTACATTCAAAAACATAAATAAACTGCATCGAGTTGAGGTTATGTTTAGCTCGCATTTGACATTTCAACTGACTGACGTCTGTGGTCTTTGTGACGTTTCAGACAGTAACAAAATATCGGAGCGTTATCGATTTATTGATTCACGATCTGGTCGGAGAATTGTAGTCGTATTTTATTTTCTTTTATATTCTGTTCTATTAGATATTCATTTCAAAGGTTAAAAAGTATGAATTTAAAATAATAGATGGGTAGTCGAGTCGGTCTTTGTCTGTGGAATTCATACCGTCGTCTGTCGACGCCTTTATGGCTAATGACTTGAGATAATTTCTATTTGACGTTTCTCATGCCATTCTTGATTCGAGTCGCGAGCAGTTGAAGTATTTTATATGAAATAGTGCAATCATTCCTGCTGGGCTTGGCCCAAAAATTTTAATATGTAATTCGACGTCACATACCGAGGGTCGGGGTGACGAATCGTCAATATCTATTTGCAACAACCTACAAACCTGTTTTACTTCGGACGCACGCCACATGGGCGTTACGTAATCCGACCTCTTGTTGAAACCCAGTTCTATCTGGTAAGTCCAACCAATTTATACACACACCACACACACATATTAGTAAAAAGTTCTACAAATAACATTTAATAAAATAAACTTGATTTCTTAAAATTTACTGGAACATTATTTGGTTTCCAGGGTTTCTGGGAACGGCCCCTTTCGTACGGCGTTCCATAATATGGTGCTCCCGTAGTACGGGACCTGCCTACAACAAGGGTATGATTTTATAAATTTACCAACGGACATCTCCTTACCTGCAGGGCGCCGGTAAGGCGACATGCCTTCGTGTTCATAACCTTCAAACTTTCTATTTAAATCTTTATTATTAAGTAACGTCAGTGTAACGGAATTTATCTACCTGCTGTATTAGTTGTGGACTGTATTTATTAAATTCAACCGTTTAGTTTTCCTTTGTATCGCTTCCGTCAGGGCGGAGACCCCGGAGTGATTTAATTGTTAACCTAGAGATTATTTTGGTCAAATCCATTACCCTAAACGGATAGATTTAAGGTGTTAAATTTAAGGCGAGTGGTATTGTATGTTCTACCATTAATTTTTTTTTTCGGTAGATTCTACCAACTTTTATTTTGAGTGAAAATATACTTGTATTTATTAAGGTTATTTATTTGTTTCATTTTGAATTGTCAAACGTTTGACGAGTGAGGTGTCGGGGGTATTTTTAAATACCCGATTCCCCGCTTGCTCCAAGTACGGCCAGATCCCGCAACCTGATTGAGTCTACTTTAGCCGAGAGCACTTAATTTTATTTTATCTTACCTAACTTACTCCAATTTAGTGTAGCCCTTTTCTCTTACAGAATATTGTTGTAATGTGGCAAGAAGTTTATAGAATATTGTTGTAATGTGGCAAGAAAAGTATTAATCAAAAATGCGTAAAAGTAGGAACACAATCATATATCTACATCTACACTAATATTATAAAAGAGGAAAGATTTGTTTGGTTTTTTTGTTTGTATTGAATAGGCTCCGAAACTACTGGACCGATATGAAAATAGTACATTACATCAGAGGCCGGGAAAATGAGGATTTCCGGCCAAGTAGGTATAGTGATACGTGGCCGGGAATCCGTTTTCACGACGAGGCATGTATAGTGCTTTTCTCAAACATACAATGAAATAAAAAAATATACTTCAAAGAATAACACTTAATATTGTTTGTCCGATATTTTCCGAATAAGACCGAATTTTAAAAATCCGATTTCAGATTCTGACTCAAGAACCCCAAAAACCCCCGGATACCGAATTTCAGCCTCCTAGGACCAATTTATTTATGTATAATATATATTTTAACTTTTTAAGACTCACTAGGTAAGTAACAAATACCTACTTAAAACAAAGCTCGTATCTCAGTATCTATCTACTAACTAGATACGAGATTTTGAAGATGACGGAAATTTTAGTGAGTTTTGATTGTCACCAGTCGATATGGCTTTGTACTTTCATAAGATATATTGCATGTAAGTATACTAATAAAAGGTTTGCTCTAAAACTATTCGTAGGAGTCACTTCTGCTTGAGATTTTTTGGTTTCGCTGGGGCCTCTCCTTTGCAGTAGCTTTAATACGTAACTCATTTTTGTCCATTATGACAGATTTTGAGCGATTTGCTTCGAAAGATAGCTAAAACAAAATAAAAATAAACTACATTTAAAAAGGTTTTACCACCATGCTATTCTAAGAACTTTTTGATTCACCCTCGTAGTTTCATGTCTAATTCTTTCGCCGTTCAGACATACCGTTTCTGGAATTCACTCCCTCTCTCTATCAGACAAGCTCCAAGCAAGCTAGCTTTCAAGTGGATGCTGCGTAAGTATCTGCTGGAACACGAGCCCGATTAGTGCATCCATCATCCCATGTTGTAGACTTCATCATAATATTATATTAAATAAATAAAATAAAAATAAAAAAAATAAAAATAAAAATCATTTATAATCAGATTACATAGATCCATAGCTTGTTAGTTAATTACTTATAAAACTATGTTAGTACCTACATTAATTGTAAAAGGTTGCATGTAATTACCGTATAACATGAAGGTCGGTATATCGGCGAAGAATATCCGAATCCCACCTCCCTGCTATCATTTTCAGGATGCTATTTGTGCACCCTCTCAACTGTATCATCACAGAGGCCGTCTTTTTTCGGAGTATGGCATAAAAATCCTCCACACTAGCCTCAGCAAACATCCCGGATGCGCTGCAGAATCGAGGGAGCCTAAACAGCATCCTGAAAATATTATTATATTGGATCCGTAGGGCATTGTAGGTCTTCAGCCTGAAACTGGCCCACAGGCCGCACGTATAGAAGCTTTGACAGTAAGCTCTAAATAAAGTCAGCTTTACTTGAGCACTGCACCGTGCGAATCTATGCGCCAGCATCCCACCTCGGACCGCCAATGCCCTACGCTCCCGCTCTATATCCAAATCATCTTTCAAATCCTCGCTCACAATATGACCTAGATATTTAAAATGTGTAACGCGCTTCAGGGGTATTCCGTTTAACATTATTTTGGGTGAGTAGGCTGGACACTTAATTTTGCCTTTGAAAAGCATAAACTCACTTTTGCTAGCGTTGTACTTCAAACCATGCTGACGTGCATAGGTCTCACATGTATCAAGTAGCTATTTTAGCCCTGACACTGATGGGCTCAGCAAGCGCAATATTAGCACATATGGGTCCGAATACTCTTTAGCCCACTTTACGACGTTTATCTGATTGCTATACCAGTGCGACATGATTTCTGTTACTGCCGGATTTATGCCTGTCTCCTTCAATTTCGACCATAGTATATCATACGATACGGTATCGAATGCCTTTGAAAGATCAAGGAAACAGGCATAAATAGGCGTATTTCTTTTAACATAATAACTTACGGTATGTTTTAGTGCTAATATTGCGCTTTCCGTACATAGGCCCTCACGGAAGCCGAATTGAGCATCATGTAATTTGACATGTAGGTTCAAATGCGTGTCAAGAATCCGATCTAGTACCTTTGCGGAGACTGTAGCCAAAGATTTCGGCCTATAATTACTCTTATCAGCAAGATCTCCAGTAGAATTCTTAACTAGGGGAATTACGACAGTTTTCATAAAATCAGGAGGTAGATATGAGTGTCTCAAACAAAGCGTGAACAGCATAGATAATAACCTCCCGATGTGCGGACCAGCGTGCTGGAGGTGCTCGATGCTGAGCCCGTCGTGCCCCGGAGACTTTCCTCTTTTCATATTAACTATAGCTAGTCTGACGTCTTTAGCGGAGACAGCAATTGACGTATCTCTCAGGTCGGACTCAGCATTGGACCCCTCCCGCACTGGTTGATCAGGAGGCTCCACTTTAAAATAATCCCTAAAAATGTTAGCGACATCTTTGGGTTCCCTAACACCCTCTACACTAGCCGGGATACTTGGTTTGTAATTCAGATTTTTGGTACCTTTCCAGAATTTACTAAACTGCTTAGCCGAATGTTGAGTAGCTAGTATGTCAAATTTAATGTTCTTGATTATTTTGACAGAACTTGAGCCTAGATTTAAAAATTTTGCGACTAGAGCACATTTTTTCATAAATAGGGCCTTTAGGCTTCCCATGTGATACATATATCAAATAATCTAACCTAGCTTGCTTGTGACTCTCTGAAACATGTTTATTCCAGCCTAGAATATTCTTACATTTGTTATTCACATTTACTTTATGTACGTAACTCTCTTCAGATGCTCTAGACAGTGAACTTATTATATCACAGTACAGTTGATTAATAACACTTCTGTGTGAGCCCTCTTGACACATATTATCAGCACAGTAGTGAAGTTCACGCGGAAAGTCAATAATTTTTAAATATTTATTACATAGGTCAGAATATTCAGTAATCTGTTCAGGGCTGCTGGTGGTATTGAGTTACCGAATTTTAGTTAACTGCAAGGTCAGCTGCGAGGCGTTTATAACCGCTACCAGTAAAGTAGGTTTGGGTAGGCGGACTGCTATCCAGAACAGAAGATATTAAAGGATTCGGCGTAAAGAAATTATGCCTACCTATATAATTATGCAATATATAATTATGACAAAAGAATGTATAAACAAGGGGAACCGTACAATTTATTTGGCGCTGAGACATGCTTATCACATTGGCGCTCGTAAAAGGTGGACATTAATCTATATCAACATTTAAATAAAACAGTCTGATATAAAAACCAGGCAGTCGCAGACATCGAAGAAAATACTATGTCAACATTGTCAACATGCTGTCACTGCTTCTTAGCTTATCTAACAACTGAAATATTTTGTCATTGTGTAAACAATATCAGTTTATGAAATTGTTACGTTACATAATGAGAGGTCTTAAAACATACGTAGTTAATCCCACGAGAATTTTGTATTTTGTAAATGAAATAGGTACTCATAAAATAATAAAATAAAAAAACAGAATTTTCCGCTGGTTAGATTACGAGCCTTTGGAATTTAAATATCACCATTGCCCCTTTTTCTGTATAGTAATTTAACAATATTAGTATAAAATCTCAAACAGTACACCACTTCCAACTGCATTGCAGATTGCTCCCCTAGAAGTTGAAGAAGTGATTCTGACGCACGAGGGCGGTGAACATGGTGGTGGCATGCGTGATGCACCAGCAGGGCTCTCTGGTGACTAGAGAGCCCTGCTGGTGCATCACGCATGCCACCACCGGAGATCAAGGATCTAGTTTCTGGTTGGTATAAGTACCTGAGGCGATTGCGACAGACAAACACGAATTTGGTGATATCATAGATTTAGAGACTTTTGATATAGATATACAACATTTTAATACCACCATAAGGGTTGGCACAATAATGAAGACAGCAGTGGTGGTTACCAGTTGACGTCTGTCGGCTGATAATATGGTGAAATAGTAACGCCGGCTTTAATCTCATAGCAGATCATTCAACGAAACTTATTAAACGAGTTCAAGAAAGAAGGAGACTTCTAAATTCGTCTGTCTCTGTCACTTGCCCGAATTTCATTTGCTATTAAATGTATCATTTGCCATGATTTTCATTTGTCATACTTTAAAACATACTTCAACACCCCTTCGAGGAAGATTGCTCGTATGGAAGTGAAGAAGCTAGTCCTTACTGCTCACAGATAATAAAGTTATACTAGAAGCTAGTCCTTACTGCTCACAGATAATAAAGTTATACTGTACGTAATAGTAGGTACATTACGTAACAAGGGTGGTAAACGAGAAATTACAAACGAGTGTCTATTAAAAGCCCGAAGCCGAAATCGAGGGGTTTAATGACACGAGTTTGGAATTCCTTTACCAAAAGAGTAACGTACGACGTTTTGCATCACACTTTGGAGGAAATAAAATAAAAGTAATAAATAGTAGTCACAGTAGTAAAGTGTGTTGAAAATAAATATAAATAAAGTAATAAAGAATGTTATTTTATTTATAACTTTAGTCATTTTGTAGGAATAGGCATGACGAAAATTTGTTTTTGAGAATGTCAAACGATTGTATTTTTTATTGGGATCAAATGTCTATATTACGGGACTAACTACACTTAGACTACTCTAAAAGTTAGAAATGATTCAACACTCCTACGATGAGCTAAAAACGCTCCATCCAAATGGCCATCTAATTCTGATGCCATTATATTCATCTCAAACGCCTTCAACTTCTCCCTGTCTTTTTGTATCAGGGTCCACGTTTCACTGCCATCCATTCGAATTCCAATGCCTACATACGATTATAATCTGTTTGAGAAAATAAAAGAAAATGTTACACGAAAGAAACGGCTGACGATTCCTACACCGACAATAGTGCATCTCTTAAATTGAGAAGATTTTAATTGCCCATGACGATAAAATTTTCGACCTTATTATATTTTTTATTCAAACCCTTATTATGAAACGGTTGAGGAAGGTTTTTACCCCTCCCAACCCCATTCTCCTTTTTCCCATTCCTTGTGCGTAGACAATCTGCTCATTTATTATTATTTAAGAGTTTTCATGCAGCTGCAGTTTCATGCCGGTGCAGTTCTCTCCAGTCCGTTCTTCTTAACACCAGTTCTTTCACTTGATATGACGCGACGTCTACCTTTTTCTTTATCAGGTCAAAATAACTGATCCTAGGTCCTCCTCTCCCTCTCCTTCCCTCAATTCTTACCTCTATTAAGATCTAATACAGAAGACTGTATTAGACCATAGTGTCGTATTAAAAATAGCCTTTCATTTTCCCTCTTCGAGTTTCTATGGTATGTAGTATGTATGTATTGTATATAAACACTTTATTGTACACAAAAACAAAAATACATTAAAACAAATAAAATCATGAACAAAGGCAAACTTATCCCTTTAAGGGATCTCTTCCAGTTAATCTTTGAGTAAATGACTAAACACAAATGTAAACGGTACGGAAACAGAAGGAGGATAATTTAACAATAATACTTACACACGAAAAAGCAAAAAAAAACAAAAAAAATAGAGATAGTTAAACAGTCAATATAATACGTAATATCCATATAGATACAAATACAAAGTAGTATGAGTTTCTTTCTCTATCCTTTCCGATACTTCCTCCTTGGTGACTTTTTTGTTTATATTTTCCTCATCGAATATAAATAGTGCCCCGATTTATGAAATTGGGACATTTGCCTGTAGTTTCGCAGATATGAGTGGTACGCGGATGGGCTATATGGCAAAATGTGCGTTTAGCTTTAAAGTGCAATATGAATTCTCAAAATCAATCAGTAACTTTTTCGGTAAATATTTGACAAAATTTCAATATTTTTTCGCTGACTTGGATCGAGAATTTTCCAATCTTATTTTGAGCTCACTATTCAAGAAACGGAAAAAATATATATTGGGATTGAATTAAGCTACAGTTTGAGTCATCTTAGGAGATTTAGACAGTAGCGGGTCAGAAAACCTTTACGCGCGAGTTCTCAAAACAAATTTGTTTGTCATGTGCTTTAATCTGGGGGCACGGCAGTGCCCCCGCCAAGTCGAGCAAACGCGCTTGCCAGCACGCCGTAACATCCTTTTCTCGAAGCCATTCAGACCATTTTCAAACTCCCAGTATTTCATTATGGACAAAGCTAGAAGCCTGAATTTTTAATGACCAGGAGAGCATGATATAACCTAGGCATTTTCCAAATTACATTCAATTTGAACCAGTAGTTTAGAAATTATTGCCAGTCAAAGTTCCTTAATTTTGTCACTCACTGACTCACTTATATATGATCATACGAATTCTAAGTTACTTCTAGCAGACACACAAGCTTGAAATTTCGAGCTCTATTACGGTTTGGTGTACAGACCATTAAAAAACCTAAACATTACAAAATTTCCATGTAGTTTACAGTTATGCGAACGGCATAGATAAATTTGTATTTCTTTATGAACCCCATACAAAGTATACACGATTACAAAGCTAATTTTGCGGTTCACATAAATTAGATATGGGTGAATCAACTTTTAAGTGCACCTTGTTGCTATGGTTACGCAGTCCCTCGGACAACCTAAGCATTTTTCTATGAAACAGTATGAAGATTTGGACAACGGGGACAGAGTAAACAACACAAAAAAGTTGATTCACCCATATATACTTTCAGGCACAAAATACTTAATTAATGAGGGAAGAGCGAAGAGGGAAGGGGTGAAAGGGATGAAAAGGGTGAAACAGTGAAAGGGGTGAAAGGGATGAAAAGGGTGAAAGGGATGAAAACAGTGAAAAGGGTGAGGGATGGAAAGGGTGAAAGGGATGAAGTGGGTGAAAGGGATGAAGAGGGTGAAAGGGGTGAAGTGGGTGAAAGGGATGAAAAGGGTGAAAGGAGTGAAAAGTGAAAGCAGTGAAAAGGGATGAAAAGGGTGAAAGGGATGAAAATTAGGAGGGATGAAAAGGGGTGAAAGGGATGAAAATGGATGAAGGCATGAAAAGGGGTGAACAGTGAAAGGGGTGAAATGGATGAGGGGTGAAGGGATGAAAAGGGGTGAAAGGGATGAAAAGGGTGAAAGGGGTGAAAACAGTGAATGTAGTGAAAAGGGTGAGGGATGAAAAGGATGAAAGGGATAGTGGGTGAAAGGGATGAAAAAGGTGAAAGGGATTAAGTGGGCGAAACGGATGAAAGGGATGAAATGGTGAAAGGGATGAAAAGGGGTGAAAGGGATGAAAATGGATGAAGGGATGAAAAGGGGTGAACAGTGAAAGGGGTGAAATGGATGAGGGGTGAAGGGATGAAAAGGGGTGAAAGGGATGAAATGGGTGAAAGGTGTGAAAACAGTGAATGGAGTGAAAAGGGTGAGGGATGAAAAGGATGAAGTGGGTGAAAGGGATGAAAAGGGTGAAAGGGATTAAGTTGGTGAAAGGGATGAAAGGGGTGAAAAGGGTGAAAGGGATGAAAAAGGGGTGAAAAAAGTGAATGGGGTGAAAAGGGTGAAATGGATGAAAAGGTGTGTGTGGTTTACATTTAGTTAATGTCAACTTCGGTAGTGTTAAAATGCACAACTCCGCAATTTCGGAGTATAATAGACTAAGAAGTAATTACCGTCCTGGCTTGTCAAAAATCGCTTCATCAAAACTTTCGAGAAAAGCCCACAAAGACGGAGAGTGGGCTTTAAGAAAGACAGTTGCGGATACACAGCTAGTAGTCCTTAAAGGAAAAATAAGGACGACCACTTACAAAAAGAAATGAGATCCCATCAAAAACATTACAGTATGTAAAAAAATTGCAAGTCTCGCTACCTTCTACCGAAAAAAGTTGTGAGATACAATATAAAACCAAGTCGGTTAATTTATTCAGTACCTATCATAGTGACCCTTCGCCTATATGACAACTTTGACATACATTTTCACCGGATTACATAACTAAAAACATATTACCATGACCGTGTTAGATTAATATTAAACATATTTATCTTTATCATAAATGTAATGACTTGGCCATCGCACACGATAATACATTCTACATTATAATGATAATAAAATCTACCAAATTTTATTAACGCTTTGAATGTCACGCATACAAATATAAATTCCTACTCATTGTTTCATCTTGGCCGTCCTTAAATAAAAGATGCATCTGGCCCGACCGGCAAAAGAGGACGGCAGAAGAAAATATAGGCAGACGAGATAGTAAAAACAGCTTAAAAGAACTGGATACGCACCGCTCCATACCGATCCATTGGTATGGATAAATAAAGCAAAAAATATAATAATCACTTTAATAAAAGGAGATTTATTCGTATTCTTATATACTTATGTTGTCGTGCGATGGCCAAGTCATTACATTTATGATAAAGATAAATATGTTTAATATTAATCTAACACGGTCATGGTAATATGTTTTTAGTTATGTAATCCGGTGAAAATGTATGTCAAAGTTGTCATATAGGCGAAGGGTCACTTTGATAGGTACTGAATAAATTAACCGACTTGGTTTTATATTGTATCACAACTTTTTTCGGTAGAAGTTTGCGAGACTTGCAATTTTTTTACATGTAATGTTTTTGATGGGATTACATTTTCAATGGCTTTTATAGTTGCGCGTTGTGTGTGATCTGTAGATTTCCTGTCCAGCTTATTCCCTCTTTTCTCGAGTTGCTTTAAGTCTTTCTCTGTCTCCTTGTGTCATGGTCCACGTCTCGCAGGCGTACAGTGCAATGCTCCAAATATAATTTTTAATAAAAACGTTTCCTAATTGATTTGGCCATTTTTGATCTGAATATATTACGTTTTCTATTGGGGAACGAATGAAACGTTTAAAGCGAAAAATTGAAATATTCAGTGGCTCTCGCATCAGGTTCGGTGGTCCACCAGGTAGGACGTGTTGTCCCGGAAAGCCGTTGGAGATGCAGGTTCGAAACCTGCCTGAACCATTAAATGTTTAATTTTTTCGCTTCATTGTAAAACATTTGGTTTACGCTAGCAGACGTTACTGATTTAATAAAAAATTGTTTACCTATATCAATGGTTGTTTTAATATTCTATAGTGCATCTCGAGTCTTCTGTTATTATTCTGCCTAAATATTGAAATTGCTGGACTCGCTACAGTACTTTTTTTTTCTAATTTAATGTATTTCTCCCTTAATACAATCTGCTACTATCAACTCGTAGATAGAATTATTAAGTCGATCGGGTGAAAGAGATACAAGGTAAGAGTCAGAAAAAATTAGGGTTTCAGGTCAAAAAAGTACATAACGTAGCACCCACCCCAGGCTATTAGAAGGCGTGGGCATTAATATCAATGGGAATGGATGAATAATGTTCCATTGACTAATTCTGTAAGGGTAGCAATAAATCACCCACCTCATTCTTCAAATTCCACCCCCAGGCGCGGAGTTCACACCAGGGTAGAGTGGAGAACCCGCTCTTCCCACAGTCCTGGAGCAGATACCACAGCGTTGTTATACCTCTTGATAAGGCTGTCTGTCCACTGAAGTGAAGGACAATGAACCAAACGCAGGCTGCGTCTTCGTAAAGCCCCAAAGAAGACCATTTAAATTCTGAGAAATATGACTATTTTACACATCAATCTCCGCTCCGCTACTGTGAATTGCAGCCTAAATTTTGTGAACAATTGGCAAAGAAAATGAAAGTTACTTCTACTTTTAGCCTTTTACTATCTTGTACTTTGTTCAAGTTGCAATGCTCATTCGAAATACTTTGAGTTGTAAATTGCTATTAAGGCCTGCTGGGTCAAGTACCTTTATCACTTTCCATTAAAAAGTTATTTTTTATATGGCAAAATTATAATGGCTCCACTTCACCTGATGGTTAGCAAAAAGGGGAGCCCAAGTCGCAATGGCAACTGACAAGAAACCATCGGTGCCTTGTCAGTTGACACTGCTATGCTCGCCCGAGACATGCTTCTTCACTCTTCGTTTGAAGAGTCTCATGTTCTAAGAAGGAGGAAACACATGTGCCGGCAAGAATCCATTTTGAATAGTACGGCAGATCAAAAAATTGCCGTACTTCTTGGTAAACGAAAAATTCCACGGTATGATGACATCGCAAACCGGCACGTGTGGTTCTATGATGGGAAGGAGAGGGTGGGATAAGAAAAAATGCTCTTAATAATTTTACTATATTCCATATTCGGACTTTATTCCTTATTCTGTGTCACTTTATTCTCTGTGAGCAGTGAGGACTAGCTTCTTGACTTCCATTCGAGCTGGTTTTCCGGTGGCGGTGGTCGGCAGAGCGTCGAGGAACACGACGCCTCCGCGGAGGCGCTTGGAATCTGACAGGTGCTCTAAAGACCATACAAGTTCCATTAGAGAGATTTGCTATGAGAAACAGGTACTTGCACTGTTCAATTACGAGCAATGAATAATATTTAAATTCTCCACCTGGGAACTGTGTTTGTGGTTGTTTGTGTAAAATGCGACGTAATTCTTCACGGATCGTAATTTTTGCGTTTAGTTTGCTCAGTGGTAAAGCAGCTGCCTACTGAGCCGACGGTCCTGGGTTCGAATCCCAGCAAGGGCAAATATTTGTGTGATAAAGTCGAATATTTGTGCCTGGTACATGGATGTTATTTGTATGTATTTATCTGTATCAGTATGTTTATCGTCGTCTAGTGCCCATAACACAAGCCTACCAGAGCTTACTGTTGGACTAGATAGATTTTTGTTAGGTTGTCCGATATTTAGGTATTTACGGATCGTGAGGCGACGCGAACCACCTTGGTAATAGTTTCTATTGTTTCGGCGATTGTGACATGTTCAAGTCATTGCAAGAGTACCAACTGGCAACAAGATCCTTGATCTCCTGGGTGGTGACCTTGGCTCCCTGACGCCGCACCACGCATGCCACGATGTGATCCCCGTCGTCAGGGTGTGGCACGCCCGTGACGCACACCTCAGCGACATCTGGGTGCGTCAATATCACTTCTTCCACTTCTGGCGGAACAACCTGCAACCCCAAAGTTACTCAGTGACGCGTAAAATTGAACATCTTATTTCTATGGTGATATAGATGATTTAGGTATTTGAAATGATTTTTATAAATGCATGATTCGAATCGGGCACCATTTGCAGTCATGATTGCTTACATAGAACTTGTTTCAGTTTTTGTTATAGATATCTACATATAATATACACATATACATGCTCCTACCGAGGTTTTTCAAGGGGACAACAGGTTCTTCAAAAAAGGAGTGTACAGTCCTACACCAAGGTTTTCGGTACACGATGATTTGCCACTTAAAAGGCCAACAAATCATTCGTGCACAGAACCAGGGTATGGTACAGATCTTTAAAGAATCGGCAACATGCGTGCGAGTCCTCTGGAGTTGCGAAGCGTTTATTAGTTCGAAAATTTGCCCGTCACCTTTACAAAAAGCAATATGGATACCATCCTTTCCTGTATCCATCGCTTTTTGTCACCGGTATGGTTGGGTTTAATACTCTAACTTGTAGGCGGAAACTGCATCTCGCCGTCCATTACTGTCTTCTGCTGAGGGGGCCAATGGATAATCCAGTGGCATTGGAAGGCATCAGACTGTTCGTCCCCGAGCAGTACGTGCGCGCGGGGCGCCGCCGTCGCCCGCTGTTCGCTGCGCCGGCGGCGGCGACGGCGACGCACACGCGGCGCGCCGGCAACGCGCCCGGCGCGCGTGCGTCCGTGCTGCTCAACCAACTCGTCTTGGAACAAGACGCTGACGTGTTTGCCGAGAGCTGGCACACGTTATTTACTAAAATAAGTGCTTGGTGCTTTAAGTTGGATTAGAGTTGTATTTTAAGTATTAGTAGTTTTAAGTTTTGCATTGTAAACGCTTTGGTTATATACTGTAAGTTTACAATTGTAGTTTTATAAATAAATAAATAAATTAGGCTACGATAAACGCTTACAAAGTGCTTTATCATTTGAAACACTGACAGAGAACATACCTGATGATTTTTATACTTCAACATCATTTTAAGTCTTTCCACGAAGTAATAGAGCCCATTCTCATCTTTGTAAAACAAATCCCCTGTCATTAAGTAGCCGTCATCACTAAAAGCCTCTTTAGTTGCCTTGGGATTATTGTAATAACCCTGAAAATTAAATAACCAATAATCCAGTGAATAAAGGGGTTTTACCTTACAAACGGTCCGGTAGTTTTAGATTTTTTATGTGAGTGTTTACTATAATTGATAACTATCAATTAACTCTTAACTAGGAGTTTTTTTTTCGAGATTTCGTGGTTGTCCCCATCCCCAGTGAAAGTTGCTCAGTGTGACCCTCCCCAGTACCTCGTTCACTCCTGCTCCATGACCCAAAAAAACACCCTGTATAATGTACCAATAAATCCCATTAGGCCTGTTCTAGGTAGTAACATTAAATAATTATGTTAAGAAACATGTTTTTTCATAGAGAAAAATTTCTAAAACAATCAGCATCTTAACAAGGCCTCCGTCGGGGGTTAAAATTGTTTTTAGATACGTACCGCCATGATTGCGCCTTTTACAAGTAACTCTCCAACAACATTAGGTTCCAGTATATCTTTCCTAGTTTCTGGGTCTCTTAACTGAAACCAATTAAATAAGATGGTACGTATGTATGTATGTATGTATGTAAATACTTTATTGCGCATGAAACAATTTTGACAAAAACTCAAAAACAATACATGTGTACAACGGCGAACTTATCCCTATACGGGATTTCTTCCAGTTAACCTTTGAGATAGAAAACTAGACATTGAAGTGAGTTAGACATACGAACAAACTAAAACGTGCAAATATACTAAATGTAAGTATAACCTATTAGTATAGTATAGCGAGGAAATGCTGCCAGCGTCTTCGGAACTATGCCGGGTTCGATTTTTTAAGTCTTTTTTAATATTAAATTTAATCTGATTCAGCCTTTTATTTTAGTTAATTAAGTTCTTAGTTAATAGTTAGTATTTTAATTTCTTTAGTCATCTTAAATAAATCATTTAATGTATTAAGTATAACCTTAAGATAAATAAATAAACATAATTTCAAACGTATATTATATTAAACATAAACGAATAGATATAAATAATATAATGAACATGAACATGAACATAGGCACCACACCCAGCCAGGTCGTAGCCTGACCCGGACAAGCCGGATACACCAGGGGGCACAGATTTACAAGGAGTGACACGCTCTGGGATGGGGTAGGAGGGCCGACTAGCCGCAACCGGTCGACCACAATCAGCCGATTATGCAACCTTGAGCCAATATTGGAAGTTAGGTGAGGTGGGGTAGAGCATCGGGGATGAGCGTTGGTGAGTTGTCGCGTGCTCTCGTTGGCGTCTTTGCTTGTCGTGTTCACCGGATAGCCGTCGGGGTATCACGTTTCCTGTTCGTAGGTCTGACCTTCATCCTCCGATTCGCTGCCAGTTTCTTGTAATTGCTAGTTTTTTTGGGCTGCCATGATGTATTTCTGATGAGTTCTTGTCTGATGCAAGTTCTGCCCACTCGGAGGGGTTCTTGTCGTAGTATTGCATATCCTGATGCCACGAGTTTTTCCATGTAGAGCTGGGTCGGCTAACTTTGAGTTTTTGCGGTTTGTGCCGGTACGCGGAATGCAGCAAGTGGGGTCTAGGGCGTCGCAGGATGTGTCCATAATAGCATATCTGAAGGCATTTTATCCTTTTGGTTATTGTTTTTCCCTCCAGTAGGTCGTGTATTTTGATTGGTTCCGGCTTTGATCCTGCGTTGTTTATCATGTCCCTCAATATGAGTCTTTCGTACCTCCTGAGTTTTGATCTGTTTGCCTTGGTAAGTGCTGCGCATTTGAGTACATATGTCATTGATGGCTCTATCACCGTTTTGTACAATAGGCGAGCGATTTGCCATTAACGAGTACATGCGTAATTCCTTGAGGGAGGAGGTTATGTAGGTACCCAAGTAGCGGATTTCTTTCACTGGAGTAACTTGTTGTCCCGGTGGGGTTAATGAAGTTTCTGTTGTTTTCCTTTATTGGGTCTCGTGCTAGGAGTTTTGTTTTTGTCTCGTTCACCTTTAGTCCCACTGATTCGAATAAGGTTTTGGCCTTCGCGTATATCTCATTTAGTTGTTGGAGGCCGTTAGATACAATAATCACGTCGTCTGCAAAAGCTAAGATAATTAAAATTAATTAAGGTTGAGTTTTACGAAGGACAGTTATTCTGAACACGTCGTCCATTACGATGGTGAATAGTCGCGGTGAGAGAGGGCAACCCTGCTTGACGCATTTGCCTTTATTGATCCACCTGGTTTTTGGTCCAAACCACTTGATGCAGGTAGATTCGTTCATCGCGGCTTTAACTATACGATTGGTTAGCGCCTTGTTTGTTCAGTGCATAATATGTACCTCATGGCGTTGAGATCAATTGTGTCGAATGCTTTTCCTAGGTCGGCTGCTAGGACAAAAGTTTTCTTTCCTGCTCTCCATTTCTCGTCTAGAATTCGGCGTAGAGTAAACATGTGGTCGTCGGTAGATCTGTTTTTTAGGAATGCTGCCTGGTAGCTTCCGAGGTCATCAATGGTTTCATCCAGTCTCAATAGTAGTAGATTAGCGTAGATCCTGTATCCCATGCTGCAGATAGAGATTCGTCTGTAGTCATTTATAGATTTTGGGTTCGTTGTTTTTGGTAGCGATACTTGGATTAATTGTGTCCAAGTCTCCGGCAGGGTATTCGTTGTCCACGCTGCCCGCATTTGGGTTAATATTTGGTTGGTGAGTTCCTCTGGATTTGCTTTAAATAGCTCAGTCACCGTTTAATCTATTCCAGGGGCCGTACCATTACGCATCTTTTGAATAATATCCTTTATTTCATCTAGCGTGGGCTCCGGTTCTAGTTCTCTTGTGTCTTCGTCGCTTACTTGCTCAATGCTTGTGCCCTCTGACTTAGCAAGCTCTTCTTTCCATTTGGACATTGGAATAAACGTGTTTTTTTATTTTTGTCTTGCCTTGAGCTTATGTCTTCTATAGAAGTCGTAGGTGATTTTCATCCTCCTTGGATGGGTATTTGCTAGCCCCTTAAAGAATATTCTGCATTCCCTTTCGTCTTCTGTTGATTCGATTACTTGTAGATTTCGTTTGCATTCTCTGAGGTTGTTTATTCGTGTTACGTCAGTTGGGCGTAGATTTTTCTGAATTTTGCTTGTTGCAGTTTTGCTAGCGCTACTCTGCGTTCTTTTGAGTACTTTGGATGACATTTGATTGTTCTTTTCGCTGAAGTTTTCATTATCTCCGTGATTTCTTGCCTTTGTGTGTGGGTTTTCTTTTGTACGTTTCTGTACCATTGCCATTTCTTGTGCGGTGTTTTGATATTTCTTTTTTGTAGTTTTATCTTGGAGCATGTCGTAGTCTAATGTCTTGTAGTTGAAGGATTGTGATTCGTCTGAGGTTTTGTTTATGTTGGTCTGATTTGATTTTTGTGGTTTCAGTTCGCCCCGTATGATTTTATGATCTGATAACGGCGTGTGCTGGCCTTTGATGAAGCTAAAGTTGGATGAGCTCTTGTTTTAGGTCATTATGTGGTCTATTTGTGACTTACTACTGCCTGACTGCCAGGTCACTTTAGAGCTACTTCGGACTAATGACGTTTCCAATCAGAATTTCTCGATTCTTATTAGGTCAGTGAGTATTTCCCCATTACTGTTGTTGCTTGGGTGGTATAGGTTTTTACCTATTTGGTGATGATGGCGTCGCGTTTTTGCATCTTTAGGCCCGATGTGTGCATTGCAGTCACCTAGAACGATTAGGGTCGAGTTTTTTGGCTTGAGCTTTATTAATCGGAGTAGGCGTGACAGGTCGTTTGTGGCTGCTGACGTTTCGTTTGACCAGTGTGTTGTGACGACGAATAATGTTGTTTTGTTATCAACGTCGATTGACGCTGCCATGTTGTTAAAATTGGTTTTTGTCCAGTTAATTTTAAGCCCGCTGTTTTTCCCAATAAGGATGGCCAGACCTCTGTTGGAGTTATTTCCGCTTAGACTCCATTTGTAGTTATCGGATTCGTGAGTTCCGGTTTTCAGGTGAGTTTCTTGTAAGCATGCAATGTGTATTGATTTCGATTCTAGTAACGTATCAATATCTGATTTTTTCTTAGGTTTAGTTGCTCCTCTAACGTTCCATGTTGCCACGTTAGTTCTATATATTGGATTGTGCACCGGGTGGTGTGGCCTAGGTCGTGACAGTCGGTATACAGTTGCGTCTGCTATCTCCGGTATTTAGGTTTATTTCTGCTCGCGTGAGTTGTGTGTTATTAGTCGTGTTTACACCCAGGTGTTTTTCAAAACAATCGTAGTGGTTGTGACTGTAGACCAGGCCTATGGTGCCTACTGCGTCGCTGGGTGTTTTAGGGGTAAAGTGTATTATTTCTTATTATTAGTGGGGTGCCTTGAAATACTTTTACATTGATGCCGTAGTATTCTGCTGCACTGCAGATATAAGTATATCGGCTCCACCCCACACCCCATCTTGGTGTTGCAAAGTCAAATATATCTTAATTTATTGATGTTGGTCTGGCTTGTTGACATCAATATTGCTTATGATCGCATTTCGCATTGTTTCGTCATGTTGGTTTTCATCGGCATATCGAGCGAGGTCTCTGCGGTTGCTTGATGATCAAACGTTAATCCAAATAAGTCGTTGATTTGGTGGGCGATAGCTCGAAAAAGACAGTTACCATCTCCGGGTATAGGTATTCTTTATTGCCATCTTGCTTTCCATGTTTGTAGATTGTTGTCGTGTCCTGCTATCTAGAGGCGGGCTGTGGGGAGAGCTTAAAGTCTGGGTTATTCGTGGATGGTGTTGTCGAGGGTGTTTATGTGTGTTACTAGGTATTGTACTTATTGTTATATGGTGTAGTGTTTGTTTTTAATGCACACCGGCTGTGTTGTTTTGTGCTCCGGTGTGACTTAGGTAGTTATCTATTGTGATTGATGTCCTGACTTTCAAACTTGCGTCAACTTTCTACTACTTAATTGTTATTGTTATATGGCTTAGCAGACTCTCTTTGGTGACTTGTGGACGCCAGATGTGGTTTCGTTCGTAGAAGCGGTGCGCTTTAGATAAAAAAATGGTCTGTTGCGTAGTGCTCTAACAAGGGTTTTTTTTTTGTGTCGAGCTGCTTTGGTTGGCAATAAAACAGGGTGTTTGCCGGACTGACTATGTGCTTTGCTGTGAGTGTAACAAAGAATATTTTTGTTTGATTATGTCTTATAACCCAAGCTTCATCAAGATTCTGTGAATTGCGTTGGAAGTGATGGTATAAGTAATGTGTGTATGTATTTTAGGAGTTGTGTTGGGCGCGTGGTAATAGGTAGTAGTTTATGTTAGGTTTAGGTTCGCCAATTAATGAGCCATGAGATTTTGCTTTAACCAGGTGAGACCGCGTTTTTGGATTGGAATTCTTGGCCCCGTTGTTTCTGGCGTCGAATTCGACTATAGCTGTTCGTCGTTCGTGGGGTTATTTATGTATGTATGCGCTTCGGTCAGTTTAATAAAAGAAAAGGTTTAGGACTCTATTGATTTGCGATTTAGCGATGTAATCATTAGTGAAGTAAAGTTTATATACAAAAATCTGCTTTTAATACTCTTTGTTAGTTTATTAGGGCCTGGGCGTTTTTTGGAGTTGATCAGTGCATCTAGATTACAGATCTTTCGTAGAGGTATAGAACCTAAGTGTGGCGGTTTTAAGGAGGTCGGGGGAATGTTTGAGGTGCAATTTGCCGAGGACCCGACGAGGTCTGTTGCTAGGCACGTGCTTATCTGATCCGATCTTTATAGCTTTGCAACTCGGATATCTAAGGTATTTAACAGTTCAATTTCGAATTGACATTAAGTAAGCAGTGATAATGGAAAGAGCTCACCGAGTTCTGCTTGGGCTGCTGTGTCGTCAGTAATTGATGCAGCGCGCAGCGTGGTTACTCCTGTACGTTGTACTCTACTCGGCCGTTTCCGCCTCCAGTACTAGGTTTGCACTCACTACTTAGGCTATTTGTTATCTAGACGCACTGCACCATGTATAAGCTCGATGGTATTGGTTTGGAGATATTTAGGGAACGCGGCGGAGTTAGTTTAAACTAATCTTTCAAGTTTAACCTATTCACCGCCAAGCGGTCTAGCAATTTACCGTGCCACTGACGCCAGAGTAAAAAAAAAAAAGATGTGCCCCAAAATCAACAGGGATTGAAAAATACTTGTAGCGGTTAGAATTACAAAGTTTTTGATCATTGAAAATTGGACGGCTGTGGCCGACGTGGCGTCAGGGGCACGATTTTTTGTTGACGGCCACAGCCGACTGTGGCGGTCAAAAGGTTAACGTCGGACGCGCGGTGAGAATTTTGAACTTTATGACCGGGGTTGGAACGAACAGACGGCCGGACTATTGTTTCGCGTGGGGCTATTGTTTTGGCTCAAAGATTTAAGTGGCGTTTTTGTGTCGTTCGGGATGGCTTGCACAGATGCGACCGCTCTGTACCGTGTCTCCGACGAGACCAATAGATATAAATAATATAATAATAATAAATATTCAGTCTTATTACCATTGAACTATAATAGTATAACTATAATGGTATGGTAGTGGTCCTCATAGAGAGTAAGGTTGACATAGAAGCGGAGCGGAGAAAATAAACCAATCAGCCTGCGTCTTTGTGAAGCACAAAAACAGTGCATTCAGATCTGAGGAATGCGATTAAATAAATAAATAATAAATATCAGATCTAGTCCCAAATTGAGCTCAAGAAGGCTTGTGTTATGGGTACTAGACGACGATATACAATACAACAACAATACTTTATTGCACACCAATAAAAGTTTACAAAAGGAAACAAGACAAATACAATTTATAAATAACGGAAGACAACAGGCGGTCTTATCGCTAAAAAGCGATTTCCATACTTATATAGATATATACATAGAACAACCATGACCCAAACACAAAATATATTCGAGTTAATCAGACAAATATATATAATATTATGGTTGGTCCATTTTATACACCTCTGGTCTGCTTCTTCTAGTCATACACAGGTAGCCTAAAGCGTCATACGACGCTCCTGTTTACTGTTTTATGAAAACGGAACTTATGTATCCTTGATTAACCAACTGATTGTTTTCAACCAGTGAGACAAAATAATAAAACCTATAACTGCAACGGAAAGGGCTAATTATGCTCGGAGTTTCTCTCCGTGATAGGATCAGAAACGAGGATAAAGCAGAAGAACCAATGGCCAAGCCAATGGGCTGGCAATATAGCCTGGAGAACGGATAGCTGTTGGAGCAGTGAGGTCCTGGAGTGGCGACCATGTATAGGAAAGCGCAGCCTGGGCTGACTAAGTGGGTGGATGGCCTCGTGAGGGTCGCAGAAAGTCAATGAATGCGGTCTACACAGGATCGCACGATTAGATGGTGAGCTATGGTGGAGGCCTACGTTCAGCAGTGGACATATATAGATGAATAGTTACCTAGATAGATAGAAGTGAGACTCTGATTGAAAAAAATTAGGATATCTTGAACTATTGAGTTAATTAAATAATTAAGTCTTCGTCAAAGATCGTACTTACCTACACTACAAAACTATCATAAATTATCACTTACCTTTCCCTCAAAATGCGAATTAAAGGTTCCAATATTACCATAAGGCTCCTCCGTCTTTGTGTCCAGCGCTGCACCTTCAGACAGTCCATACCCTTGATGGATGATAGCATCTTCGCGTATCCTGGCCTGAAAAAATATTAACAAATAATGAAATATCATTTTGTCAGCCACAATCATTGAAAGTCATAACGTAATGTTAGTTTAAAATCGTCAATTAGAAGTCTAAAATCAATAATTTAAGAGTATTTTTAAGAAATGTTATGCAGAACCCAATAGGTATCAATGATCGCATTGTGATCATGACGCTCGATTTTACGGAAGTATGAAAGCAGCTACTTGATACATACCCTGAGACCTTTCAGGAATTCACTGTATATCTTACTCCCTCCGATCTTAAGAATATCAAAGCATGTCAGGTCGCAATGCTTCTCGTGGTGCAAGATAGGAGCCAAGAGAGTCGGGGTCGTCATTATCGCAGCAGGCTGAAACGAGATTTAAGAAGTCATCATAATCATATTCTATTTTATCATTGTTTTATGTTTTCCGTTTACTCAAAATCGTGTGAACCTATTTGTATTATTTTTTTTGTTTGAACGGCTATTTTTCAATTAAATCTAGATCTGATGGTATGATTCTAGAGATGATTGGGATGATTTGAATATGTTTTTAGTAACTCGTGCATTTGTTCTTCGACAGCATCAGTGGCGAAGCGGTATTGATGTTGGAACAGCATCTATGAATACAAATGTGGTAAAAAAATCTCGTTTGATAAAATCCCAATACATCATCAAAATCAGATTCAGAACATGTGGCTGCCTATGCCATTTGTACTCTCTTACCTTATATTTATTGATGATATCAATTACATGCTCGACAGTGACGGGTGCAGAAGTCTGCAGCTTGATGTGGTGGATGGGCATCATTAGAGCATTAAAAAGACCTGATATCCACTGCAATGTAGAGAAGTTCAGAGCTGTTCTGCGCTCCCTGAAATAAGAAATGTCTGTCTACTGGAATTCGGGCCATATGGGACAATTACGATTTCGCTTTAAAAGGCCTTATTCCCTTTAAAAATATGACAAATATAGCTATTTGTAATTTCAACCAATTTTTTAAAGTGAAAGTTTTCCCTGAGTTCTAGAAAGTAACACAGCTATTTCATGCTTTTATTGCGTGCAGTCGAAAATCTTCAAGCTTGAACAATATACATTAGCAGGCCTATGATGGGTGTATTTATCACGCGACTAGCTTTTGCCCGCGACTACGTCCGCGTGGAACTTGGAAGTATGGACGCAACCTCTACAACACGATAGATATCCACCTAATCACCTTAATTAATAAAAGGGATTATTAAAAGCGCCTAAGCAAATGTAAGACCAATTGTGCTTTTGGTCTAATAATTACATTTCCTACAGGGTCATCTATGTCATCATGAATTACTTACTCACTTTTCTATCTTTTTAGGGATAATTTCCAGGATGGAAACTATCCGATATCCTTCCTCGGATCTTAAACTATCTCCATGCCAAATTTCATCAATATCTATTCAGTGGTTTAAGCGTGAAGAGGTAACAGACAGACACACTTTCGCATTTATAATACTAGCTGTGTCCCGCGGTGTTACCCGCTCATCCCACGGGAACACTACATTTATTCGGGATGAAAAGTATCCTATGTCCTTCCCCGGGACTGAAACTATCTGTATACCAAATTTCATCTAAATCGGTTCAGCGGTTTAAGCGTGAAGAGGTAACAGACAGACAGACACACTTTTCGGTTAAGATAATATGAGAGTAACCCCGGTCATTGAAAAACAGGTTACATAACATTACAGTTTACACCAATGCGTCATGAACCGAACAATATTTATCTTGACGGCGAAACGGCGTGGCCCCGTTTTCCGACATCTCGGGTGTTGGATTTGGTAGGTTGCCCCGGAACCGACGAAACACGACACCTTTCGGCCAGAAATCAGCACACGCGATGGTGTCCTGGAGCGGCCGCGGCACGCGCACCACAAACGAGCTGAAGTGCACTTAGTGGCGCGAATGCAACTGGAACTCCCTCAGCGAGTAGGCGGTTTTCTGGCGAACATACTGCGTCACTTCTTCAGCGGTGGCAGTGTGATGCAGGCGCGACACGTTACAGCGCCTTGCTCGGTGTGAAGACCCGCAGACCACAACCAACCGGTTCTGCAGTACCACACTGACTCTTGCGTGTCTTACGCTTTCTTGACACCGTTGTGAAACCCTCCTTGTCCACACTGTTGCGAGGGGTTTCCTCTTTTGGAGGATCCCGAACTTCACGCGCTTTTGAGGGCGCCTTTCCGCCATATGGCGATGTCTCGCTTGCTGACGTCATTTCGATCTGAAACCGGATCGGAATTCAGACTGTGTGTGGCCGGGGTTACTCTCATATTATCTTTGGCAGAAAATGACGAATGCTCTGTCATTTATCTGTCGCGTGATAACAACCCTCATAAGCCAAATATGAAATTCTTACCCATCCTTGGGTTTGTCTATCTTAAAATAATCGGTAATCTTAAGCATTGAATGGGTACGGGCTACTATCTTGGGCACTCCAGTGCTTCCACTTGTACTAGGGAGCCAGCAGTAAACCTCATCAGTATTGAAGGTAGCAACCCTGAAACAAAAAGGGTATCCTAATCTCAACTCTGAAACATTGTTGCCCATTTATAACAAAAAAACATAATTTGTACGAAAGTATTTTTCTCGTGAAACCTTTAATATTTTCAGGATTTTATAAACATCGTTTTCAAAATCCCATTAGGTTAGGTTAGATTTGTTTTATAATTTGAAGAAAAAATGGCTTTTGGACAAATGAAAATTTGTCGAAACGTTACAGACGGGAAACAAAAAATTAGTGTTCCAGATAGGCAACAAACAAAAAGGTATTAGTCAGATAGTCTGAAACAAAGAACAATTAGTCAATCAGATAGATCCTCATCCTCATAAATTTAAGAGTCAAACTCTTAGTGTAGCTGATAAAGTATGTGGTTTTGTCCGTCTAACTCTTCTTCACTTCCTTGACTTCCCCGTACGAGATGACAATAATACCATAGGATTAATTAGATAGATAACAATAGCAAATTCAAAGAAGAAAATATATAATTACTACCGGAACTCCTCTTCGTCTGGTAGATCCTTGTAAGTGCCCATGAATTTCTCAAATGAGGATTCACCTCCGCCGAAAGACACGACCTTCATGTCAAGTTCTGCCACCAGTTCTTTCGCTGCTTGGTCATACTCCTTAAGGTACTCGTAATCGCAAAACGCTATTCTGGGTTTGACTATTCTGAGCTTATGTATAATTTCATCTGAAACGTTGAGGTCATGTTTAAGTATTGTAATATAAAATTTTCTTGTGATAGCGCAATATACAGAATAAATAATAATATGTCAAATGCCGTTAGTCTATTATGTTGCGCAGGGTTATAATTATAAACTGACGATAATATGTGACTTGTACCTATTGTTATATTAGCCTAATACTATGTCATATGGTTAGTTAGAATAACCCCTCGAGCGATTGAGGCGCACACGCGTATGCCTAACGAAATTGGGAAGGAACTGCGCGAGGCGCACGCCGTGCGCCTAACGGCTACGCTGTCATTGGTCAAATTATTTCGTTGGTTTTGTTGAATTACCATCCATAATAAAATAATTCTCGATAGCTAAAACGTTGCACCAACATAAAAAAATTGTATTGGCTAAATTTCTAGCAGGCATGAAAAAATAAATATTGAAAATATTTCTCTCAACCGCCATTGCCGAAGACGTGATTTCGTGACTTGTGTTAATCATTGTGAAGTAAATAATGCATATCGACGCTGGAAAGGCAAAATGATCCAAGCGACATTTTTGGTGATATTGAGTTATATACACCGTTGGATTCGGCAGATTTTTCTGCATCGAATGAGCCGGGTCTCGTGTCCGTCTGACGACTTTTGTGTCGCTTATCCCATCGGTGATTTTGAGAATCACCATATTTTTTTTCCACTAAACGACTTGATTTTTGGCGGTTTTGTGCAGAATGGAGATTAGATAAAATGGTTTTTCTAATAATGGACCTTAGAGCTTTTTACTTATTTGTCAGAGCAGAAAAATGTTAACTTGGACAATTTTGCTTTACCGCAACTAAGCTTTCAATTGTTGGTTAACTGTTTTTACCTGACCGTATAATATATCTGCATGTCGTTTGAGCCATTTTACCTATGTCTTGATATAAAAGTTTATATGGTTAGATAAAATTACTTAACTGTAATTTCTAAACTATTGGCGTTTATCCAAATTTACTTGCGTTCAAAATATGAAACCATTGTCGCTTATCCCTTTTTACCTGACATGACTGAATGACTACTGTCGCTTATCCCAAATTGCTTGGATGTAAATTCAGCCATATTTGTCGCTTAGAATGTACTAAAAATACAAATATTTTCATAAAATTGGTTGTTAGATAACTTTACCGGTTCTGTTGTTTAAAATATTTCACATTTAGTAGTAATGTAATATATTAATTTAGTCGGTTAGGTCTGCCTGCGTTATAAAACAGTGGCGTTTAGGAATAACTGTCGGACTTGCTTGTTGCGTCCAAACGCCATCTCACTCAAACAGTGTCTCGCGAGACGTCGCATAGGCCGCACGCCGTCGCGCCGCACGCGCACCTAGCCGGCGTGTTCATCCTTCAATATCGTAAGTAACTTTGACGTAAATTAATTAGTTTACTGAGTTTTGCTATTTCATTACATATTACGTTGTTAAATTTAGGTTTTGTAGTTTTTAGCTAAAGATGAAAAGACAAGGGCGTATTTTGGGGCTTGCCCTGCGGAAATCTGGAATACTGCAATTGCCAGCAACGCGTCGAAGATTGAACTTCGACTCAAAGGTAAGTAGGTACCTAAGAACTTTTATATGTTTTAGACATTATTTAAGTAGGTATTTAATAAAAGAACTAGGTACACTTGGCACGCTCAGAAGGGTTACTAAGATGCACGAAATTCGACCGTCGTATAGTGTCGTCCAGTGGGACGGTGGCTACTCCGACCTTCGAAATTCTACAATCGTGTAGTGATGTCCCTGTATGTTATGCCCCTCCTACGTGAAGTGTGATGATTGCGGTAACAAATGACGACTACAACAATTAGTAAAATACGTATTGCTACATTTAAAAAAAAGGACGTTTCTAAAATAACCGTGAAATACTCTATGGATGAGTCTGATGAGTCCATTTCTGTGGAGGTGCAATGTAAGAGTAAGCTTATGCCTACCGCATGTTACAAAAATTTGCTGCCAATATCAAAGGCTAAGTATGACGATCTCAGCAAACTTTGCAAAGACAATGTTATACCTGCAGTATTTCATCGCGAATATTTAAGCCTTCCATCTGCTGGGACTGTAAGAGATACTCTACCAGAGTCGGACATTGAGGATGTTGACGATGATTAAATAAGACACCTACATTCCGTTGAATTTAACATTTTCTATTATAGTTTTTGCTTAGTTCCTAATATAATTAATAAAGACTGATTTGTTCCTGACATAATTATTAATAAAGACTGATTTACAAGTAGCTCGTCAACTACTACTTAAAAATACGAAAAAAAATTTTTTTGTTATAATTGTAAGACTTCACGTGCCTAAAATAACTTTACACCACCACACCTTGCCAAAAAGCGCGTTTTTACGCTCGCTGTGCGTTCGGAAAAACCCACTTTTTGGCCAAGAGGTGATGTAAAATTGTGTACAAAACACGGGTCGTAAAACAGAAAGCCCTCTCTCGCTTATTTTTGACCCTAGCCTGCGGCTCGGGCCCCAAACATCTGCGATATCGGCCTTTCTTGTTTTACAACCCTTGTATCGTAAAAAGCTATTGTAAGACTGTTATTGTTATTAGTTACTTGCTAAGAAGGGGCAATAAATGTGTTTTGTTTTTCTAATTATAATGTTCATTTAATTGTTTGATCTCAATACCAAATATTCGAAAAACCTATTTAAATAGTATTTTTTTGTTTTGAACTCCTGTTCTATTTAACATTAGTTACCTGCCAAGAAAGGGCAATAAGGTGCGTTGGGGTAAGACTGAAATAGTTTGTTTGACGGGGTAGGACTAAAAATATGCCTTTTGTACTGCACAAGGCATACTTTTAGTCTTCCCCGTCAAATAAACTATTTCAGTCTTACCCCAACGCACCTTACATGTACGTTTTGTTATTGTTATTAAGTATATTATTAATGTCGATTATAATATTAATGTGATTGTGATCATTTTTCTTACTTGAGAGAAAATGTTTTAATTACACTTTATGATGACTGAAAATAAAGCTGTTCCTTTAATAAAAACGTTAATGACGAGGTTTCATTGTACCTTAAACGTAGCTTTTCACGTCTGAAATATTCCCCCCAAAGGCGATTAGATAATATTCCTCGATTTATTTCTTGCTGATTTATCCAGATATATATATTTACCTGGCCTTAAAATTAGCATCTTATGCACTTAGATATTTTTTCTTCTGTTTATAGTTATGCAAAATTTAGATTAGACTTTTTTACCTGACTAATTTCTCGTGAAATGTGTCGTTTAGATAGTTTTGCCTGATTCTATTTCGACGACCATTTTGCTTAACCGACGCTAAATTCTAAAATATGCCAGTTATAGGTAAAATAATGAAAGCATCATATGGAAAACATGAAAATGTTTATATAAAATGCTTCATTTTCAAAATTGGTCCACAGATTTATTTTTAATTATTTTTTTTCGAAAAAGTCCGAAGTTTTTTGGCTCTCCTGTAAAGTTAGCTCTGTGTCGCTTGGATCATTTTGCCTTTCCAGCGTCGATATTAAAAAGAGGTGATTATTGAAATCGATGTATTGTTCTATAAAGTTCAGAATAGTGCAAAAACAATGTGAAATTTGTTATAAAGTTTAATGAAGTGAGGGGTTTGTTTCAACAAGTGACAAAAAACAAGTGAATATCGAAGAAAAAAATTTTGTTCACTGTAATGGAACAGGTCAGTCAATTTCTCCACATTTAGATGTATAGACAATTTTCTCAGCTTTTAAATGGTATAGGCTATACTGTTTATAATATAATTATAACATAATTATAACATATAGCACAATAATTTCTAGCGCCGGTCGGCATGTCTTTTTTTCTACGAAATTGCCTGTGCACTGCGTACCGATGACTGCGGGGAGGCGATCGCTTGACGGGATAAGGAGACTTTCATACATGACTGTTGAGGATTAGGTGCATGAAGTATCAAAAACGATACCACTGCAATGACACACGTGTCGAAAATCAACGAAAAATTAATTCAGGCTGTCTCAGATTCAAAATTGACATAGATTCGATTTGTTATTTAAGTCATTTCAGAATGTGGTATCATTTTTGATACCATAATTATGCATTTAAGGGTTAGACCATTGAGATTGTTTGCAAGGAACGCAAAGCCAAATAATGTTTTCACCTAAGTATAGCCGTAACATCCACTTTTCCTGTTTCTGAAGTATTCAGACCATCAGTCAACATTAAGAGTTTGTTAATAATCATTAGACTATAAATTAGACCATAGAATTTTTTAGCAAGGAAAGCAAAGCCAAATATGGGTTCTCCTAATAGTAGAGTTGTTCGCTGTCCGCTGTTTTCTAACATAATAATTGTGCGCATCGGGTTACAAGCATGAAACTTCTACCATAGATAGAGTGTTCCGCGGTGATTATTTTCAGATGTAGAGGGACGTCAGATTCGTCCCCTGTGAGGCGGGAGAGTGGAGTGAATAGGACCAAGTATCCCTCTTTTCTTTCTTTATTGCTGGCCAGTTAAGTCTACCAGGACATGTTTGGTATCGTTTCCGTGTAAAAAAGATATCAGAAATTAATTTTTTATGTTATTTTTGTATAGTTTTGCATGACCGAAAGGGTAAAAAGCACAACATTTTTTTTTATTCTGTGAGGTAAATTAGTTCAACTTCGTGAACATTTTCAAATTATTATTATTATTTTAAAAAACTCATTTAATCTAGTTTCTAAAAATATATGCATGTTGGGCACTTCTCATACAAATAGTAGCTTAAAGTATATGTTTCCGCCGGCGTAACCAACGTAAATCTCCGAACGCATCCTATTTCGCTTCATTAAATACATTAAATAATGATTATTAACTTGCTTTTACATATAATATTTACCATTTACGTCCTAGAGTAAAAATTAATGTAATTAAAACAAAATATTTTTTTATAATGTATCAGGAGCACACGGGCTAATCTCACCATCAACAATTTATTTAAGTTACTGTTTGTATGAAGAGTTCCCAACATGTATGTATTTTTAGAAATGAGATTAAATTTGCTGTTTTGCAATATTTTTGTTAGTTGTAAATATTCAGGAAATATAACGAATTTATCTCGCTGAATAAAAAAAACTTATTGTGATTTTTACCATTTCGGAAATACACCCATATTTTTATATGGTACCTACTTTGAAATAATAACATGAAAAATGAATTGCTGATATATGTTTTACTCGAAAACGATACCACACAAGTCCTAGTTGCGTTGGCCTATCTGATCAATAATAAAAAAAGAAAAAGAGGACTCCTTTGTCTTATTCACCCCGCTTTCCTGCCGCACAGGGGACGAATCTGAGTTCCCTCCACATCTAAAAATAATCACCGCAAAATACTCTATCTGTGGTAGAAATTTCGTGGTTGTATCCCGATTCACACAATTTCGGGACTTAGCAAAATGTACTAGAGCACGCAGGCTAAGATTAACATTAACATTTTTTTCAAGGTATTTTTTGTATGAGATGTGCCCAATATATATACATTTTTTAAACTAGATTAAATTTGCTTATTTTTATATTTTTTTAAATTGTAAATATTCAGGATATATAACTAATTTATCGTTCTGAATAAAAAAAACTTGTTGTGATTTTCACGTTTTCAGCAATAAACCCAAATTTTTATATCAAACTATTCATAAATAACATAAAAAATTAATAGCTGATATCTATTTTACACGAAAACGATGCCGCACAAGCCCTAATAGCCTAAACTGATCAGTAAAAAAAAAGAAAAAGAGCAGTACTTGGTCCTCTTCACCCCGCTCTCCCGCCACGCAGACACGAATCTGACTTTCCTCCACATCTGAAAATAATCACCGTGGAACGCTCCATGTGTGGTAGAAATTTCGTGGTTGTATCCCGATGCACACAATTTCGCGACTTAGCAAAATGTACTCGCAGGCTAAGATTAACATGAAAATTTTTCAAGGTATTTTTTGTATAAGATGTGCCCAATATATATACATTTTTAGGGTTCCGTAGCCAAATGGCAAAAAACGGAACCCTTATAGATTCGTCATGTCTGTCTGTCCGTCTGTCTGTCCGTCTGTCCGTCCGTATGTCACAGCCATTTTTTTCCGAAACTATAAGAGCTATACTGTTGAAACTTGGTAGGTAGATGTACTTATTCTGTGAACCATATTAAGATTTTGATGCAAAAATAAAAAATAATAATAATAAATATTGGGGGCTCCCAATACTTAGAACTTAAACTCAATTTTTTTTTTCATCAAACACATACGTGTGGGGTTCTATGGATAGGTCTTCAAAAATGATATCGAGGTTTCTAAAATATTTTTTTTCTAAACCGAATAGTTTGCGTGACAGACGCTTCCAAAGTGGAAAAAAGTTGGTCCCCCCCCCCTCTACCTTCTAAAATAAGAAAAAGAAAAATCTAAAAAAACATGATGTACATTACTATAAAAACTACCAACGAAAATTGTTTTGAACGAGATCTAGTAAGTAGTTTCTTTTGATACCTAACTTTGCACCTAATTTATATGGGGCGCTATACATACCAGGTGCAAACTTAACTTAACCACTTAGGGATGGAAAGTGTTTGTACGGAACCCTCGGTGCGCGAGTCCGACTCGCACTTGGCCGGTTTTTGTTATTTAAAACTAGATTAAATTTGCTGTTTAGTTATATTTTTCAAATTGTAAATATTCAGGATAAAGAACTAATTTATCGTTCTGAATAAAAAAAACTTGTTGTGATTTTCACGTTTTCAGCAAAAACCCAAAATTTTATATCAAACTATTCATAAATAACATAAAAAATTAACAGCTGATATCTATTTTACACGAAAACGATGCCGCACGAGCCCTAATAGCCTGAACTGATCAGTAATAAAAAAAAGAAAAAGAGCAGTACTTGGTCCTCTTCACCCCGCTTTCCCGCCACGCAGAGGACCAATCTGACTTTCCTCCACATCTGAAAATAATCACCGCGGAACGCTCTATGTGTGGTAGAAATTTCATGCTTGTAACTCGATGCGCACAATTTCACGGCTTAGCAACTCTACTATAAGTATAGCGCTAACATCAACTTTTTCTGTTTCTGAAGTATTCAGACCAACAGTTATGATTATGAAATTAATAGCTTGTTCACAATCTTCGACCTGAACATAGTTTTTAAAATGCGCAATTTTTTTTATTTAATATTTACTTTTTTTAAGTTTTGGATCAAGTCCTGCTAAAGGAAGGCCGCTCATCAGTGCTGCGTAGAATGGTATGTGTACATCAAGGTGATTTCTTCCAGCCACCACGATGGTGTCACCCGGCACCAAGCCTAGCCTCCCGAAGATTTGCGCCACTCGTATACTCCGAGACAGCACTGAACTGCATGTCTCTTTCTCACCAGTTGCAGCATCTATCTGTGGGAAGATGTATAAGAATAGGTAATAATCATTCCATAGGTCGAAGTTCAGTTCGTTTTTTTTTTTTATTTATTTCATGACCATTGAATCAGAGTCCTTCAGTCGAAAGTTCAGTTCGACCATGCAAGGGTTGCCGTTACAGTCGAGTTCATTTACATCTACACACTTACCAGAACAAAAATATCTGAACACGACCCTATTGTCAGGAGCATAAAGTTGTAAATGAACTCGACTTATTCATTATTAGAATAGGTAATATTTTCAGAAGACCATTATTCTTTCACAGGCCTTACTGTAAGGATCTGCAAACTTTTTCATTATTCTTTATTTAAATATTTTTTTTTTAGTATCAATTTGTCATTACAAAAAAACGAATAGCAAATTGACACTTGTCAATGTCACATATTCAACCGGTTTGACACTGATAATTGGCATGTGCCAAAATTTCACCATTGTACCATTTGTACCAAGCCTATTGTTGTTTTGGATATTGCTGGTATAGTACGGCTCTTCCCAGGTGAATTTTTCGCTTCGAGCGCTAATCTTTCAAACAAAGGCCATTGTCTCTATTATCGCAAAGCCGCTAGCTACCGAGTTAGGACGTGCTACTATATTCATATGAGAAACAAACGGTAGGTATCATCATAGCATTAAGGTTCAAATCAAAATAATATGAGTGCTGTATTGCTTCGGGGCGGTCTATTGTCCTACACTACCAAAACGCAATATCTAGAATATCAGTGACATTAAATTTGAACCTTAATACGATGACGATACCGTTTGTTTTTCTTGTGAATGTTAAGTGGCACGTGCTAACGCGGTAGTTAGCGGCTTTGCGATAATAGAGGCAATATGGCCTTTGTTTGAAAGATTAGGGCTCGAAGCGAAAAATTCACCTGGGAAGAGCCGTACTATGCGTGTATAATACTTCATATATATAATACTTCATAGTAATTGAGAGGTTTTCACTGTCAACCAATAAGATAAGATAAGATAAGATAAGATATTTATTTGCAAAGAATAAGTGATTACATAGTTGTCTTAGTGTGGTATATGACATTTGGTATCTTATTCTGCTATTTGTACTTATATATACTAGCATGCAAATATTTTAGGCACCACGTTAATACACATCACGTGAGAGAAAATCCTTTATGTTATAATAGAGCTTTTCATTCAAAAGCTTAATTAACTTGGATTTAAATCTATTGATAGGTAACTCTTGTGTAGCCTTTGGCAACCTGTTATACAGTCTCATACACATAATGAAGCAGTGATTCGAGTACAATGCTGTCCTCGGAACATAATTGTGAACTAATTTTTCAGGATTCCGTTGACGTCTAGTGGAAGTGCTTGCTTTTTTAAATAAATACATATGCCTTTTTACAAACATGCACATTTCTAAAATATATAAGCAAGGTAAAGGTAATATATTAAGTTTTTTAAAAAGTGGCTTACAGTATTTGTAGGGAGCTACACCGCAAATAGCACGTACACATTTCTTCTGTGCTACAAATGCAATGCTAGATTGCGTACAGTTTCCCCATAAAATAAGCCCGTATCTCAAGATGGAGCTAACATAGCCATGATATGCGCTTAAAGTGGTTTGCAATCCTGAAGTGCGTCGTAATTTACGCAACACATAAACAAATCTATTTAATTTATTGCGTATCTTTTCTATATGGGCTTGCCAGTTTAAATGTTTATCTAATATTACTCCTAGAAACTTTATATCTTGCACTTCTTGTATTATCTTATTTCTATAATGTAAATTAAGTTGTATAAGTTCACGGCGTTTTGAATTAAATTGTACGTAGTTCGTTTTACTTATATTTATCTGCAAGTTGTGTACTTCCAACCATTGTATAACAATTTCCAATATGTCATTTATTTTTCTTTCATGTTCCTCTATATTGTCATTATATTTTGATGTTACAATAAAGGATATATCATCAGCAAATAGTACTGATTTGAATGGAATTAAGTCCGGCAACTCGTTTATATAAATAATAAATAAAAGAGGTCCTAGGACGCTTCCTTGAGGAACACCAAAGTGGTTACATTTTAATTCAGATCTATATTTTGTTTCAACCTTTAGCTCATTTAGTTTTACAACTTCCACACATTGTTTACGGTTTTTTAAGTAACTTTTGAACCAATCTAGCGCCACACCTCTTAGTCCATATTTTTCTAATTTGCATAGTAGTAATGAGTGGTCTACAAAGTCGAAAGCTTTAGACATATCTAAAAATATCCCGGTTGTGACTTGTCCTTCATCTAAGCTTTTAACAATGTGATGGATAAGGTTAAAACAAGCCAGTGTTGTTGATTTGTTTTTTTGAAAACCATTTTGTTCTAATTTAATTATATCAAATCTATTTAAAAAACTTAGGAGTCTTTTGTACATACATTTTTCGAATATTTTTGCAAATATCGGTATCAGAGTTATGGGGCGGTAGTTTCCCATATCTTTCTTGTAATTTTTTTTAAATAATGGTTTTACTATAGAGATTTTTAGTAGTTCTGGAAATACTCCACTCCCAAACGAAAAATTAATTAAATGGCAAATAATTGGACTAAGTTGGACTTTACACTGCTTTATGATTTTTGTACAGATTTCGTCAAATCCTACCGCAAGCGTATTATTTAGTGACGAGATAATATTCATAATTTCGCTTTCAGAATATGGCATTACAAACATAGTATTATTACTGTGAGTGGAAATGGAGTTTGGAAAGAAATCTACATTGTGCTCATCAGATTTATATATTAATGGTTCCAATGATGTTTAATGTTTTTGCCTAGGTTACTTATGATTAAGTTTAATACCGATAATTCTGATAACATAATAATCGTAAAACAATTTTTGATAAATGGGCAAGAGTAATAAAACTTTAATTTATCGGCGTTATAGAATAATAATATTTTTTTTATCTAAAACGTCATTAAAAACAAATTTATCAGTTTCATCTATACCTAAACTGGCTAGGAATCCGTCCGATTATAGATGTGCCGTTCGCTCGACAACGTTACACTATTTGTATGGGAAAAGAACATTTTCAAACGGGGTACCCTCAATTATAGCAGGAAATAGTTTATCCGAACGTAATGTTTCGCTTAATGCTCATTTGGCAGAAAATTTCTGGAAATATATAATACTTAAAAATGTTTTGGTGTATCCTAGCAGGTTAAGGTATAAGTTAGGTTAGGTTTATTTTATAACTTTTCAGAGAAGTAAATGGTGCCCGTAGATTAAGAATTATGCGAAATGAGCATTATGCGAAACGGTCAAATAATTTTCTGTGAAACATTAGTAAACCTTCCAATACAGATCGGGAAACGTACTCGAGAACGATATATCTATCTACATCCGATCGTGGTCTTTGTAGGGTTTGTGTTACATAGGTTTTAGGGTCGGGTCGTTACAACAAATTAGTTTTCTAAGACACGCTTTTATTACTACTTAACTTTATTACACAAACGTCAATTGCTTGTCAAGACCAATCAAATGAGCCCAAACTTGATGAGTTTATCTTGTGCTGTTTAGGAGTTCCTATAGCCACCTACGGTTTCCATCATCAGATTACCTCCAAGATGCTAAGTTATTGTATCGTCACGTGGACTAAATGCAAAAATCATTTTGATACGACACTAAGAAGATGGTTATAATTGACTTTCAAGTTTTGATGAAGTTTAACATTGTTAACAAGTTACAAACAAAAAGCTTACCGACCTAGTTACAACTGAAGTTAATAAAACCGTGTTTAAAAATATTAATTTTTACCTTTTAATAGAGATAAATAAAAGATTATATTCGACTTTTCAGTGTTAGTACAATTTTAGATTTTTCTAAGGTTTTGCTCACCGAGATTATTATGATTGTAACATGTGATAGAACTTACTAGCTAAATAAAAAAATAAAAAGTTTGTGTAATTCTAAATAATGCGTGTAAAGAGCCTGCCAAACTACAATTATGACATGCAGATTGTAATGCAAAGAATCATTTATGACAAAGAACTTGTATGAGGTAGGCCATTATGCGAAATGAGTTATGATAATCTAAATTATGAGCATTTTTTTACTCCACCAGAGGTCTATTGAACTCTCAGGTACTAAAAATACAACATGATCTTTCTTTTAATCATAACCTAAGCTTTTTTAGACGTGTTAGTTGTTCAGGATACTTAATGCCTAAAATTTTCAAAAAACTTTCTTAGTCAACAAGGAACCCTTTTAGTTTTGCCATGTCCGTCCGTCCATCCATTTGTCCGCAGCTTAGCTCAGAGTAGGTGTTTTAGCATCACCTCTTTCCGATCATAATTTATGAGGCGAAGGAGAATCATTTAAATAGCCGGTGTTTCGCTATATTACTATTTCGCCTCCCGGCTATATGTAGTTTAGAAGTGGACATCCAAGCACAAGAAGAAAAAGCCAGAGTAGTGTTACGTGCTTTCTGTATTTTGTTTCCTTTTGACGATGTAAATATAGTGTGACGGTGGACGGTGATTATGGAGACGATATAATGATTTTGTAGGAAGAAGACGAATATTTTGTACAGAGTTGTAATTAAGGTGTAATATATGTGAATAAACGACGTGAAGACCAAAATAATTAGTGCGAATAGTGCGTTTTCCCTGAACTGTCTCCACAATTTTCAGGGGCTCGTCCGGGATGAGGTCAGGGTAAAACGTAGAATGCAAACGACGAAGGAAAATATCAAAGTCGTAACAAAATGAAGGGGCGCTTATAATTGTGAACAATTAAATAAAGGACCCGAACCACGAGGACAATGAGGTGAAAGACAACAATGACGACGAAGATGGAAAGGAATGGTTAATAGAGAAGGAACGACGTTTGGAATGGTATGACGCAGTCGATGGATTAGGACGATGAAGACGACGAGACGGAAGAAGTGGATATCCAAGTACAAGAAGGAAAAGCCAGAGTAGTGTTACGTGTTTTGTGTATTTTATTTCCTTTTGACGATGTTAATATAGTGTGACGGTGGACGGTGATTATGGAGACCATAGAATGATTTTGTAGGAAGAAGACGAATATTTTGTACAGAGTTGTAATTAAGGTGTAATATATGTAAATAAACGACGTGAAGACTAACTAGTGCGTTTTCCGTGCTCTGTCCCCAAAATTTTCGGGGGCTTATCCGGGATGTCAGGATGAAACGTAAAAGAACGCAAACGACGAAGGAAAGTATCAAAGACGTAACAAAATGACGAGGCGCTTACATTTGTGAAAAATTTAATAAAGGACCTGAACCACGAGGATAATGAGGTGAAAGACGACGATGACGACGAAGATGGAAAGGAATGGTTAATAGAGAAGGAACGACATTTGGAATGGTATGACGCAGTCGATGGATTGGGACGATGAAGACGACGAGACGGAAGAAGTGGATATCCAAGTACAAGAAGGAAAAGCCAGAGTAGTGTTACGTGTTTTGTGTATTTTGTTTCCTTTCGACGATGTTAATATAGTGTGACGGTGGACGGTGGTTATGGAGACGATAGAATGATTTTGTAGGAAGAAGACGAATATTTTGCACAGAATTGTAATTAAGGTGTAATATATGTAAATAAACGACGTGAAGACTAACTAGTGCGTTTTCCCTGCCCTGTCCCCACAATGTTCGGGGGCTCGTCCGGGATGGGTCAGGGTGAAACATAGCAAGCAAACAACGACGAAAAATATCAAAGACGTAACAAAATGACGAAGCGCTTACAATTGTGAACAATTTAATAAAGGACCTGAACCACGAGGATAATGAGGTGAAAGACAACGATGACGACGAAGATGGAAAGGAATGGTTGGAGCCTATGTCTAATGAGTGTTATATCTATTGTTTATATATGTTCTATTACTTACCCAACAAAATACACAAAACAAGTAATACTAAAGGAAACAAAATACACAAAACAAGTAAGGGTAAGTAATAGAACATAACACTCATTAGACATAGGATCAGTTGGAATAAATTTAATTGGTTTATTATTCAATTTGTATACTGAACGAAACATATAACAATAAAATGCATATTTTCATAGTATATAATGAACTGTAGGTATGATGACATTGTGTATAATCATCTAGTGGTATAATATTTAAAACACTTAATTATTATTACATATAATATACATTTACTCGAAACATTGAAGTAATGTTAGAAATCGAAAGCCAGGTTGGACCTGTGCGGCTCGCTCGCTTCGCTCGCTCGTTAGGGTCATAGTTCAACCTAACACTCCTCCTCGCTTCGCTCGTCGTCGTACCTAACCTAAGCAAAGTCAGATCTAATCTACCTTAAGGTGAAATAAGTAATGTTAGGAATCGTAAGCCAAGTCGGACCTGCGCGGCTTCGCTCGTCGTCGTACCTAACCTAAGCCAAGTCGGATCTGCCTTAAGGTGATAAGGGTAATGTTAGGAATCGTAAGCCAAGTCAGACCTGGCGCGGCTCGCTCGCTTCGCTCGCTCGTTAGGGTCGCAGTTCAACCTAACACTCCTCTTCGCTTCGCTCGTCGTCGTACCTAACTTAAGCCAAGTCAGACCTGCTTTTCCTGCCTTGCCTGCGCTCGTTTCACTCTTACAGATAGAGACTCTTACAGATAGTACTGCGTTTTTTTTTTGAAAATGCCTATAAAATGGTACTAGGTACATATGTCATATAATATAATATTATATGATAGATATTTCAAATGATATTATATTATATGTCATAATTATTATATGAATTGAATGTTATACCAATCAAGCCTTATATTTCATGAAAATATGGTATTTCTTATTATATATATCGTGCATTATATCTTTTGTATGTTTATAAATTGAAATTATACCAAAAGTTTGTATATAATATGGGACGCACCCATTTTGTTTCGTAGACGGTGATTATGGAGACGATAGAATGATTTTGTAGAAAGACGAATATTTTGCACAGAATTATAATTAAGGTATAATATATGTAAATAAAAGACGTGAAGACCAAATAGTGCGTTTACCCTGCCCTGTCCCCACATTTATATTTAAGACGAGAATTAATACATATCCACTATCTTTTTGTAATTAAGTAACTAAGCATGTTCTATCCTCATCCATCATTAGTCATAAACCCGGAAAATCCAGTCTGATTTCAAGTGCTTTCCTACCCTTAAATCAACAACTCACCTGAAATATTTCATTTGGTATTTTCCGCATATAATTGTAAAAAAAATGTCCCAAATGATCGTCGTCACATCTTTTTTTACAGTCTGACATTGTTAATGAATGTTTTTTGTATCAATATTTACTTTGCACGATAATGATTACAATGTGATAAGACCCAACAGCAACACGTCTTTATTCAACGACGATATTGGTTGGATAGTTATTTTTTACAAAGCTTATACATTTATATTAGACATCATTAACCTTCAAATCATATTAGTATTCTTTTTATCTACTGTCTGGTTATTGTACCGCGGCATTATCTAGCTAGATGCAGAAAAACCCGCCAAGTGCGAGTGGGAATCGCGCACCGAAGGTTCCGTACAAACACTTCTGCCATCTTAGCTGGCCGGTTAAGTTAAGCTTTCACCTGGTATGTATGACGCCGCAAACGAATGAGGTGAAAAGTTAACGCAACCGATCACGTTTGTTGTACGGGAGCCTCACATATTTATTTTTTTATTCTGACTTTAGTATTTGTTGTAATGTGACACACAATTATGACAACACTAATGATATGTTAACATGACAGCAAAATAACTCTGACACTGTAGTGACAGAGTTATTTTGCTGTCATGTTAATTTATCTATCCAGCTACATATTAGGTACTCATCTGTGATCTCCACTCCATTTGACATTAACATTGTCATTCCGTTTTATTCTGTACATATTTTTTGACCATTAATTGCTAATTAACCACTTTGCTAAATGCATTCGCACAGGCGTAAGTAGTTGCGATTATTAATAATTATTTGTGTAACTTTATAATAAGAGTACTAACTATTTATTCTATTAAATCATCATTATTCAGTGTTCAGTGTACGAAACAAGCAATATGTCAAGTGTTGTTATAAGAAATGAAAATATATGAACTAATTACAAAATTATAATTATTTCAGTTGATGGATTCTATGTGTTGAATTTATATCTTACTAGCTGCGCCGCGCCGCGTTACCCGCTCATCTCGCGGGAACACTACATTTTTCCGGGATAAAAAGTAGCCCATGTGTTAATCCAGTTTCAGCTACCTTAATTTCGAAGCGCCTTTCACTTCGACGTGCGAAAATAAAAAATAAAACTATGGATTATAGAAAACTTCAAATTAAAAACTTATTCCTGTATATACATTTATTCTCTATGAGCAGTGAGGACCAGCTTCTTCACTTCCAAACGAGCGATCTTTCCAGTAGAGGTGGTGGGTAGGGCATCCAGAAACACGACGCCTCCGCGCAGGTGCTTGGAGTCTGACAGATGCTCTGGAAAAAGCAAAAGTTTCATTAGGATGAAATAATTAAATACATAACAGGCATTTCGCACTGACTTCACTGTTGAGATTTGAGAAGAAAGAAACTCAATAATCAGTCATTATGAAATTGGATGACCTTATACTTTTTGTCATTAAAAATGAACCTGAACATGGAAAAGTTATAAATAAATAAATATTGTAAAAACTATGTTATTTTAGGGTATAAATGTGAGGAAAGTTTATTTACAAGAAAACATTAAAAAAACAAATAAACTTAATGTACTAAAAGGTGGCTAAAACTATTATAAAGTATTATAAAAACATGGCCCTTTTGGCAGCGTGCCCATCACACAGGCAGCATTTCCCCGCTGTATTGCGATGGCAGTTCTTTGCGTGAGATAGATGCCTGCGCGAGGGTCACCCGTTGCCTCCCTTAGGCGTTTGCTTAGCACCTTGTGGAGCCCACGCGCAGGTATAAATGGTCAATATTTACTACATAGTAGAAAAAAATATACAGATAGACCTTAAAGTAAAAATTAAAAACTAGACTCAAAATTTAACTATATATGGAGTATTTGGCCCAAATCACCGTCTTTTGGCAGCGTGTCCACAAGGCTAGCAGCATTGCCTCATTAAAAATAAAAATAAATATCAGACAAGCTCACACAAATCGATTTAGTTCTACAGAAAGCTCTAGGAGGCTTGTTTTATGGGCACTAGGCGACGATATAAAGTACTAGTGTAGATAAATAATTTTCTATATAACACATATTTGTTACTGGGTTATGGATGTTTTATGTTATGTGTGTCGTATATGTATGTATACGGCCGGCCGCCGGCGCAGTATGCAGCTTCCTTACTATTTACAGCGCCAACCGCGTCGTCAAAGTTGCATTAGGTTACTTTGCTATGAGGTTTGAATTGAACAGGCTCTTAGCCTGTAGTGTGACCCGAGCTCCCATTACTCGGTTGGGCGACTATGATAGTTTGGAGGGTCACGTCGCTGCGGTAACCCATACTTCGGTCAACTTCGCGAGTAGTGTGGAAGTACGGTAAGGATTTCGTTCCCGTACGTTTTTATTTATTTATTTACCAACAAAAACATACATAAAATACGAATGTAAGTAATTTCTTGCCAAACTGTAACGTTTATTGGCGAGACGCACTCAATTTTAACAGAACAACTTAGCGTATCATATCAACAGAATAAGCAATGAAGAGTTACCTCCTTCTCGACAGCAACTTTCACAGGTGTCCGATTGTATTATAAGGTGGAATGAGTAAGTACGTTCAACCTACTGACAGCCTGTTACTGAGAAGGAAATCCCTAAGCTTTGATTTTAACAGTGTTTTCCTTAATTTTGGTTCTTGTCTTAGGAAGTCTATTTTATTTTATACTTTTGGCACTAGGTATTTGGACATTCTTTCCCTATAATCGTTTTTTACTTTTGGTTTAACATATTTTCTTTGTTTTACACTTCTAGTTTGGTACCTAATATTCTTACTAACTTTGTACTCTTCGCTGTAGTAGTGTTCTAAACCTACCAAATATTTAACTTTTTTCTCAACTGGCAAGATTTTACATAACGGGAATAATTTATCATACCCTTTATCTACCCAAATATCATAAACCCTTCGTGATGCGTTCAAGAACCGCTCATTATGACCACCATCAAAATAAGACCGTTTTGTTAGAATAAATTTATTATCTGTAAAAAAATATTATTGCTAAATAATAACATCGATTTCGATAATATTATTCATTCAAATTTCGAACATCTCTGAAAAACAAAGTGATTTGACCTTTATTCTAATATCAGTCGAGATGACGTTTAGTTCGAAATTAATTGTCAATTTGCAATCAATTTTGACAAATGTCGCACGTAAGTAAGATATCGAACGATATATTGGTTGGGGCTGACTCTAGTTTGTCTCTGAATTAAAAAAAAAAACTATGACAGCTGCCAGAAAACTTCATTGCCGCCATTACCGGGTAAAATTTGTCATAATGTGCAGCTCCTGAATGAATCATGGAGGCTTATGATATGTGGGTAGATAAAGTCGTGTATGGAACTGTACATAATTAGGCATTAAAACACTCGTGTGATGTTTTTTTTTTATGTCATAGGGGGCAAACGAGCAAACGTATCGCCTGATGGAAAGCGATTACCGTCGCCCATAAACACCTGCAACACCAGAGAAGTCACAAGTGCTTGCCTACCCGGAGGACGAAGATAGAATGCCTCTTATGCTAGTAATGTTATTATGAAACTTGCCTTCGGCTCGTTTCATAAACCCACACTCGTGTTTAATACCCATCATTATGTACAGTCACATAAACTACTATTATTCATTATCATCATCATCTCAGCCATAGGACGTCCACTGCTGAACATAGGCCTCCCCTTTGGACTTCCATATATACCGGTTGGAAGCGACCTGCATCCAGCGCTTTACGGCGACCATTATAAGGTCATCTGTCCATCTTGTAGGTGGACGTCCTACGCTGCGCTTGCTGGTCCGAGGTCTCCACTCGAGCACTTTTCGGCCCCATCGGCCATCTGCTCTGCGTGCTATGTGGCCTGCCCATTGCCACTTCAACTTGCTAATCCGGTGAGCTATATCGGTCACTTTAGTTCGTCTACGGATTTCCTCATTTCTGATTCGATCACGTAGAGACACCCCGAGCATAGCCCTCTCCATTGCTCGTTGAGCGACTTTGAGCTTTGAGATGAGGCCGATAGTGAAAGACCACGTTTCGGTGCCGTAAGTCATCACTGGTAACACACATTGGTTGAAGACTTTCGTCTTGAGGCACTGAGGTATGTCGGACGAAAATACATTGCGTAGTTTCCCGAACGCTGCCCAGCCGAGTTGGATGGCAGCTACTATTATTACAGAAGGTATATTATAATAGGGTATTTATGTAATTTTTTTGGAAGATCATTTTTTTTTGTTTTCCGATAGTCCTTGCTTCAAGGATCTTCAAACTGCAGCTCTTTCATTTTTGTTTACCATTCTTTGCATTCGTAACCTAATAAAAAAAAAAAAAAAACTAGTCGATGGTTGACACTTGTCAATGTACCTATGTACAATGACCTGCAGGCCATGAATTTGTGCAGCCCATAGTACCTGTTAGTCGTTGGTATACGTCTCGCTCAATCCCTCCTTTCTGGGACTGAATTCATATTCCGTGTCAATTCATAAATGATGCCTTGCTATTTATTAGTAAGCAGGGTTCGTAAGATTCGAGGATAATTCATTGAAGTGCTACTACGTCATTTCAATCGGCTTTGCTCGCATTTTACAATCCCTCATTTGGCTCGCGTTTAACAATCGCTCTCAATAAATGACATTGACATATTGTTATTTATAGGTAAACTAGCTGCGCCGCGCGGTGTTACCCGATCATCCCACGGGAACGCTAAATTTTTTCGGCAGAAAAAGTAACCTATGTGTAAGTCCAGGGTGTCAGCTACCTTCATACCAATATTTATCTAAATTGGTCCAGCCGTTTGAGCGTGAAGAAGTAACAAACACACACAAACTATCACCTTTTTTTTTTTTTTTTTATTACATACAAATTCACAGTCATGACCAAAACATTTGTATGGTATATAAAAAGAAATATAATACTAGTATAATACTAGTGTGATATAGCAGGCATGTTGAAGGGACGCGGAGCGCAAGGCACAGGACAGGAGCGGATGGTGACGTCTCACAAAGGCCCTCTGTAGGGGAGACCGGGGATGGTTGACTAACTTTTGGCTTCAGCTCATCTATCTTCGATGTTTGAATCAATATAACGGAAATAATAGTTGTTACAGGTAGAAGGACTATTCAGGTAGCTAAATTCTTGGTTTATAACGCACGAATTTATCATTACAATACATATCTAGACGATTTTCGAAACCCCTGACTCTTAGTCAACCTACCCCATGTCCGGGGTAGGTTGGCCATGAGCACGGGGAAGGTTGACCTAGGCGGCAATTAGTTAATAAATAAGTAAATAAAGGAGATTACTGTACAATAAAACAATAAAATTGATTAAATGTTATTATTGGACTACAAGAAAATTTAAATTGAGATTAATTCTCGATTAACAAAAAAAAAATAACTGTTACTTCTATTCACTTATGAACAACAATTGTTTGGTTTTTGTTTCAACAATAATCAAATTGCAACGTGAACATAAATTATTTTTATTTATAAATGACTTCTAAGAGATCAACTTGCTTGTATGAAAATATTAATTAACACTTATAATAATGAGAACATAAAATCTGTTTTATTTTTAGATAACGTTAGATTAGACTTTCTTTTGTAAGTTCAACTAAATTATTAATATGTATTATAAGTCTTTTTTTCATTGGTATTTAAATATTTCTCGTAAACAAGATATTAATTAACATCCTTAAATTAAGTGATAATCTCAAATAAACGACTAATCAACTAAATTACTAGTATGTAACATAGAGTCTCTTACTAACTAGCTTTAAATTTTTTATCTTAAGTAAATATTAATTAACATCTTTAAACTTATTGACTATCTCAGGCAACTGCTTATACTATGATTATCGAAAATGACGGCGTGACAAGCTCTTTCCAGGACGTCTTTTGGTACATCACCTCTTTCAGTTTTTCTTTTGTACGTCCTCAATTTCTGTAAAAACACAAATGTAATATATGTAGTGTAAATATAGTATATTATGTAGAACAACCTAAGAGTGACAAATACTATTTTAAGGACAATGTTTTGAGATTGGTGATCGTAGTTACCGCAATAAAAATTGATTCAATAATATATTTACACCAAAGGGGTTGGTTGACTAATTAGTCTACCTGCCCCAAATAAAATTGGTCAACCAACCTCAGACGCCATTTTGAATTTCAACTTCATGTCCTGTCTAAGCCTTGAGGCTAATTTGGAATCTATGCGGTATAATATAGAAAACGACCATCATATTTACCTCTGAAACAACGAAAACATTCTTTTAAACAAACAAATAGGCACAATAACAAAAAAAGTACGATCGGAAAAAACTACTTACCGAGATCAAAAATCAAACTCGTGATGCCACTCGAGAACGACGTGCGACTGCGGCAGCGCACTTCACACAAGTTAGCGGGTCGCGGAGACGCGTCCTTGGCCGTGATTGGTTGACGGAAAACACGTGATAGTGGCGAGTTATTTCGGCTTAGTCTACCTACCCCTATAGTCAACCATCCCCAGTCTCCCCTACCACTGGGGCACCATAAGACATCAAAAAATCAGGCATATCGCTTAAGTAAGTAAAGTGGTGATATTTCAAGCAGATATTATTAGAAACCTCGATCCAAGTGCATATACTAACTAGCAACAAGATCTTAAAAGACATCAACAAATCAGGCATATCGCTTAAGTAGGTAAAGTGGTGATATTTCAAGCATATATTATTAGAAACCTCGATCCGAGTGCATATACTAACTAGCAACAAGATCTTTGATCTCCTGAGCGGTGACCTCGGAGCCCTGATGGCGCACCACGCACGCCACCACGTGTTCACCGTCGTCCGGGTGGGGCAAGCCCGTGACGGACACGTCCGACACGCCCCCGTGCGTCAGGATCACTTCTTCGACATCAGGCGGGACAATCTGTAACAGGATGTGTTATGTGTATTAGTGTTTCATATTCCAAAAAGTTTGATTTTCATGTGACTTCGCTCAAATCCTTGATTGCACTTACCCAAAAGGCCTCTGTGCCAAATTTCAGCTTAATTGGACATTATTTAGAGGTTGCGCAACTTTGTAGAATTTGCAACAAATACGTAAATTCTTGAGCATTATTCAAATAAGAATTTCACCATTTTTGGGTTACCAAAATAAAAGAAAACGTCTGGCATAAAAAATCGATAACGTACAACAAATTCAACTTTCAGTAAAGCTTCTTCTAATGAATTTCTATAAACATAGGCTCTTCCAAAGAAGAGTATAGTTTTAGTATACTCACACACTATGACAAAAAATAATAAAAAAATATATATCATACAATTATATGTCTACATCTGCTAAGAACTTAAAGTAGAGATGATGTGTAATATTTCTGTTTAGAAAAAAAGCATAAAAGTAAATTTTTCCGATAAATTTTTGAGTGTAAGTACGATACGCGGTTTGCTTATAATATAGGTAGAGCCATTTTCACTTTAGCGACATGAAGAATATGATATTTTTGTATAGTATGTTATACTGATATAAAATGCATATTGATAAACAATAGCAAATTATACAAATACATATATTTTCAGGCTCCCTAACTTTTTTATTTTTTGTCTATAGGTTCAGAGCTCCAAAGCTTGACCATTTTGCTATTTTGTATGTTATTTATTCCATATTTTTGAAAAAAAATATGTAAATTATCTCCCATCGTATTAAAAATACTAGAATTTTTCTATATTCTAAGTGATATCGAAAACGCTGATGAATCTGCCCTTGAAAGCGTTTGCTGTATTTTTTCCGTTTTTAGGGTTCCGTAGCCAAATGGCAAGAAAAGGAACTTATAGATTCGTCATGTCTGTCTGTCCGTCTGTCTGTCCGTCCGTATGTCACAGCCATTTTTTTCCGTAACTATAAGAGCTATACTGTTGAAACTTGGTAGGTAGATGTATTCTGTGAACCGCATTAAGATTTTGATGCAAAAATAAAAAAATAAAAAAAATATTATATCTTATAACTGACAATCAAAAATGTTTTTTTCATCAAACACATACGTGTGGGGTATCTATGGATAGGTCTTCAAAAATGATATCGAGGTTTCTAAAATATTTTTTTTCTAAACCGAATAGTTTGCGTGACAGACGCTTCCAGTGGAAAAAAGTTGGTCCCCCCCCTCTAACTTCTAAAATAAGAAAATGAAAAATCTAAAAAAAACATATGATGTACATTACTATAAAAACTACCAACGAAAATTGTTTTGAACGAGATCTAGTAAGTAGTTTTTTTTTAATACCTAAACTTTGCACCTAATTAATATGGGGCGCTATACATACCAGGTACAAACTTAACTTAACCACTTAGGGATGGAAAGCGTTTGTACGGAACCCTCGGTGCGCGAGTCCGACTCGCACTTGGCCGGTTTTTTTTTCTATAAACGGTAAATCACCACGTTTCTCTTGAAGGCTCTGACTTTGTAGAAAGTGAATAATAGTTTAATTACTTACATCTCAACTTCTTTACGGGTAAATCCTCTTTACTTCCAAACAGAGATATTTATGATTAACATCTTATAAAATATAAAATCAGTACTTCAGAAATATTACGAATTTTAACATTTGTTGTAAAAGTGGTAGTATGCGCAACCTCTAAACGTCCTCAAATTTTCTTGGAATTTGTAATAAACATTTTACTTTATTATAGAGACTCGATGCCCAAGCAAAGTCGTAAAAAAATACACAGTTTCTTTTTTCCATACAAAGATGAAACACCCTAATGTGTATCGTAAAAATGTATCTGGCGACGAAGTTTAAAAAATAAACTGAAAAATAAAAAGCACTAGTGCGAAAAACTTAAACTTTCCGCACACCTTACAAATATTTCCGAACGCAATTATTGTTAATATTACCTGGTAATAAAATATGGTATAGGTAGTTTACCTGGTAATTTCTGTATTTTAGAAGCATTTTCAGCCTTTCCACGAAGAAATAGTATCCATGCTCATCTTTGTAAAATAAATCCCCCGTCTTGAAGTACCCGTCGTCAGTTAGGGCGTCTGCTGTCGACTTTGGGTCATTATAGTAACACTGAGAACAAATATACAAAAATATATCAATACTTAAATAATAAACACAGGAGAACACATCCGGGAATTCATCATCATTTCCTTGCCTTTATCGCATTGATTGGCTCGCTTTTATCCGATAACTTAGAATAAAAATACTTTTAACATTTTTGGCGGACAGACTAATTCCTTTAAGTATATATACAGGAAAAATAAATTTAAGGAAAAAAGACGCGAAATTAAAAAAAAAAAACTGAAAATGCAAAAATAACCCGATCACGTACAGATTACATTTGAATCACCATTTGAAGTTGGTGCCAAACGCGCAAGTTTACGTGAGGTTTGCCACCAACTTCTTCGTAATCTGTAACATGCTCGGGTTATTCTTGGCTTTTAATTTTTTTAAGTCGATTCTTTTTTTTATTTTTTTTGCTTTTAGTGATCCAAATATAATCACTTTTTCACAACAAAATAACTGACTTCAATGAGCAAAATGAAACATAAAAAATTAAGATTATAAGATTTTCTCATTGATTTCCTTGGTCAGAACTGAATCAAATTTAAATGGGACCACTCATAAAACACCATCAGCTTTCAAGTGTAAAAAGACTCATCAAAATCTGTTCCACAGTTGAAAGTTCTGACGAAACAAACATAAAAAAAAGGGAAAAAAAAAACACTGGAATTGAGAACCTCCTTTTTCTGAAGTCGTAAGCACAGTCATCTTCTCATTCACAATGAATTTTACCAAAAATTTAAAAACAAACCGTTGTTAAGTAACGTGACTATTATGTTCTGCCACAGTAGTGCCACCAAATTTACCACCTTACAGCTGTCACTTTTATGGTTTATGGTTTAAGATATTTATTCCTCATAATATTTAACAAAATCACTTACTGAGAAAAAATACATTATTCACTTAAAACTTTTAAAACACTTATGGATATAATTATGTAGGTATGTAATAATGAAATAATGAACTTTATTCTGCAAATAGGCCACAAGGGCACTTTAACATGTCTGAGTCCACCGGAATTTTACAAGAGGAGACCACTGTTGAGAAGAAACGCCGAAAGAAACTAAACAGTCAGTCATTTTTTCAGAAAGGATAAGTACTTTAACACATTATTACAGTAATATTTATGACCTTAACTATACGTAATTCTCGAAGAAAACATATTAAAAGTGTATTTTAAGATATAAATAAGGAAAAGTGAATAAATAAAATAGAAACTACAAGAAAGTACGACGGTTTATCACAATTTATGCACGTTTGATATGCCTTCTTTTAAGAACTGTGTCCCTTAAACTAGTCAGGTACAATCTAAGAAGGAGTTAGTTACTCGGTTTCTGGTTCACGCCATGCATTTTTGTCTGTCAGGTAGTCTTCTGCTGTATAATATGCTTTTGACATTAGAGATTTTTTTAAATAACTGTAACTTAATATTACTTATCATTATAGATTCTACACAAACAAACAGATACTGTAGAGAGGTAAGGCATACATACAGATAACGTTGGACCTTTAACAATTAATTCGCCAGTGAGGTTTGGTTCCAGTATTTCTCTTCCAGTTTCTGGTTCTATTAACTGTAACAAATCAACAATACGTAATTGGCTCGACTTTCTGTGAACAAATATGTTTTAGAAAATTTCATAAACTATACAGTTCTTCATGATTCGCAGCATCAGATCTAAATTGTAACAAAAACGGAAGTATTGAATAACAGTTGACAAATACGAATAGCTACGGAAGGACAGACACAGAATGAATACAATCTACATTTTTTTCATTCAACTTGATGATGACTTCGTCAGTAGATACTACTAAAAATTCCGAACTGTAATCATTATGTCCAATATATACCAACCTTTGCCTCATATTTCGGATTGAGTTTCCCAATATTACCATAAGGTTTCTCTGAGGTCGACTCCAATAGTCCAACACCAGTCTCGGTTAGTCCATAGGCTTGATGGATAATAGTATCTTCGCGTACTCGGGCCTGCAACATAAAACAATCTACAATTACACGTGGGCCTTCCATACCAAAAGGTGTTGTCCAGGTCTTGGATATAAATATTCGAGTTCAGCAACGAATTATATGCCTTGCCTATTCGTACCCAAGACTGTTAGCTCAGTAGGCAGTTGCACTATCACTGTGCCAACCACGTCGTCATATGATTACGATGATCCATCGTGTTTCGGCTCTAAAGTAGAAATCAATTGGCTCTTACCCTTAGAGATATCAAAAATTCGCTGTGTGCTTTGGCGCCTCCTATCTTGACAATGTCGAAACACGTTAGGTCACAGTGTTTTTTGTGATGCAAAATAGGATTCAAGAGATTCGGCGTGCATATTGTGCCTGCAGGCTGCAAAGCGAAACATACTTAAACTCATACCAAAGAAGAGCCCTGTAAATGTAACTGCACAAAAAGTGTAAAAAGAAATAAGCATATTTATCAGAAAGTTAAAGAAAACGCATCTGTTTTAATTATAATATAACTTAAAAACTTGTTAACTTAACTCAGGCAAAAGGGGGAAGACCCCGACTTCCGAGTCATTTCTGGTACAAAGGGTGTCCATTGCGATCCAACGTGGAAATGCTGCGAGCGTTATGACAGGGAGCGGTGTTTTTTGAACCTTGTTATTGTTATAATTTAGTTTTAATTGAGTTTTTAATTATTCAGTCATGAATCTATTGCACAGTTGTATTATAGTTTCCCATTTATTTATTATTAAATAAAAGGAATAAATATATTGAACATATAACTTTTTCAAATCAAATAAAACGCTAAAACGATCTTAGAAGAACTAATTCCCGTGATTCACATAGATGGACGACAATACCTTCCTAAGAAGAAAAAAGCAAATAAGAGGAGAAAAAAACTTATTTTTCATAAAGTGTTTGTACCTATACACTCCACAAACAGTTTTCTCTGAAAAAAATGTGGTCCTTAGATGGAAGATAGGAAAACAGAAAATACGTGGACTTTTTGATCTTAATAAATACAAACCTTGTACTTATTAATGATGTCAATGACAAGTTCCGTATTGACCGGAGCAGAAGTTTGAACCTTAATGTGGTTAATGGGCATCAGCAGAGCGTTATAGCAACCCGATATCCAATGCAGAGTAGAGAGGTTCAGGGCCGTTTTGCGCACTCTAGAAATAGTAATGAATAATCGAATGCATTGATTGCAAGTTGATATCGAAGTTACAGTCGGACCAAAAAAGTAGAAATTAAAAAGTGGCAATACTGTAGTGTCATCCCTTTCTAATCAATCTAAGGAAAAAAAGGACGACACTATAGTATTGCCTTTTTTTCATTTCTACTCTTTTTGGTCAGACTGTACTCATATTCTAATATTTCGTCCAACGGGTCTTATTGGTCCTGACGTAGGTCATCAATTTTAGGATCTTAATTTAATTTAAACAAAAAACCAAAGTGACTCAGAAATGTATCTAAAATTTTTAAACAATGTAACACACATAAATTGCAGGGAAGTATATTTAAAAACTACTGAGTCACAAAACTAGGATATGACAATGTTTTTTGAAATGGAAATACTGATGAAGTAGTTGAATATCGTAATGCTCTTTACAATATTTTTATAGAATCTGAAGAAGCTTTCAAGAAATAGAGCTTGCACTTATATAAGAACAAGGCCAATATACTGAACATTTAAAAAAAAAAATGTTTACCCATTCTTGGCTTTCTCTTGATTGAAGAAATCGACCGCCTTAATGTGAGAATGAGTAATGGCTACTATTTTTGGACGCCCGGTGCTTCCGCTCGTGCTACAGAGCCAGCAGTATACCTCGTCAGTGTTGAAGGTAGCAACTCTGAAAAAGATATTCATTCCACATAAACTTTTTCAAATTCAATTCAATGTCAGTAAGTGAAACGACTAATTTGGGCTTAGACGAGCATTGTCAGTGTCACACACAACGTACGTACGTCGCGTCGCATTTAGTTGAAACAATATATTGTAGTGCCATTTGACCCCCGGGCAGGAGGGGAGCTGCCCCAAATTATTCAATTACAACACTATTGGTAGTGGCTCTTGTAATGGTCGCCAGTATTCGGAAATCAGCGTAAACATCCAATTGTTTTTTTCTTCAGAGCGATGTACAATATTTTTGGCATATTCTCAATTGAAATTAATATATAAGTAAAAATTTGTAACATCAAGCTACTTAGCAAAGAACAGACAAATCATTGATACGTCGAAGAAAGAAATCGGTTGAAATAATGGTACATTTAAACATGTAAATAAGATAGACTAAAATATTACTGGAAGGTGTTTTCAGGCGGTAGATCATTGTAAAGACTCATGAGTTTTACAAAAGAAAACTCTCCGCCGCCGAAAGATATAATCTTCGTGTTAAGATTCAGTTCTTGCACGGCTTGTTTGTACTCTTCAAGATATTGATAGTCGCAAAATACTAGCTTAGGATCCACTATTTTTAGCATATGCTTGATTTCACCTGAAACAAGGAATTACATTACATTCAATTTTAAACTTGTGGTGTGATATATATTATAATATCCACATCTACACATATATAGATGATTGGATGTTTTATTGTGATGATGATTAATTGAACTATGCGCTTTACTCTTAATTCCTATAATATTAAGAGTAAAGCGCATAATCCACTAAAATCGCCCTTACTCGAGAAGACGCCCAGAAATTGTAACTAGTACCATATGACTACAGAGACTCAGTAAGAGAATCTTTGTTACTTCATTGGCAAATAAATCAATAGTTAATTAGTGAAGGTTTATGGTATCTCTAAGATAATTTTCGCGTAGCGGCAAAATTTCTAGCCGTCACATATACTTAGCCATTTTACGTTCCCCTCATTTTAATCTGTTAGCAAAATTAACAAACGTAGCAAACGTAACAAACAAGGTAGATGACATGACTGTCTTAAAGAGAAGTCAAGGTAACACTAGGATTAGACAGCGGTAGCTATTTGGGTCATTGTCAGATTTAGGTGCGCGTCTTTCCGGTAGACATTTGCGAAATGAAGGATTCCAGGCCCTAATTTTCTGATTAAATGCCTGTGAGAATAAAGAACTTTCCCTCTTCCATAATCCTATGTAATAGCAACCTAACATGATGATCCAATGATTCATACAAGCTCTTAACTTTAGACCACCGAAGGGACAGATTTTGTCTTTTGCACTGACAATGACCTATTTACTCTACCGGCTGTCTGTCTGTACATATGTATGCTTAGATTTTTAAAACTACGCAACGGATTTTGATGCGGTTTTTTTAATACATAGAGTGATTCAAGAGACTGATTTATATATGTATTACATGCATAATTTATAAACAATGCACTCGTGCGAAGCCGGGGCGGGTCGCTAGTAACTAATAAATACTTTATTAATCCTCTTCCTCCTCGCGTCGTGTTCCTCATTATACTCATACTCATACTATTTATTCCATGATAAGTTTCCGCCACCAGTGTATGTCCCTTGCATCATGGAGTGCATCGTGAAGTTTGGTGTTCAGCCATCAGCGGACCTGGTCTGACCATCTTGTTGGGCCTCTCGATCCTTCAATCTTGCCGGTGACCAAATCATTACTTACTGCTTTTCAATGACGGATCAAATCCAGCCACAGGCAGTCCCGTCATCATGGCTGCGTAGAATGGAATGTGGACATCAAGATGGTTTCTTGCGGCTACCACAACGGTATCGCCTGCCACCAGACCTAGCCTTGTGAAGGATTGCGCCAGATGAATGCTCCGGGACAGCACTGAGCCGCATGTTTCTTTTGAGCCAGTTGCTGCGTCTATCTAAAGGTAAAATGGGTAAAGGTGGAGTAAATAAGAACTATCCGAACATACTCCACCCCGAACATACTTCATCACCGGTTTTATCCCTTCCTTACTCGTACCAATGACTGAGATTGAAATCTAATGGATCGCCAATCTTACATAAAATATAAATTTTATTTGTTTATTTGTATAACACTAGTGCAAATAATAACCTTAAACCCCCAAAACAAGTAGCTGGTCATAATAAGTGATATAGATATAGAAAATCCTACTAAAACTTAAAATAACTACAAGGAATTCCTGGCTACAATATTGGCCGAGACCTAGTCACTTGTTCCAATCAAAGTTGAATATCTTGGAAACTGCTGGTCCTATTTCCACCAAACATAACTAAGAACCATCTCGGTGGGCAGGTATTTCGATTAAAAACAGTACTCAAAATGGTCAATCCGTTACTACACATCATTATCATTAGAGCAAGACTGAGATAAACATTTGATTTACGTAGCAGAGTTTCTGTGGTATCTGATAATATGCACTATAATAAAAACAAAACACAGTATATTTTTATTATCATTATCACTCGTCACTTTTGTAATATTGTTTATCTAACTAACTTGCATATACATATGTACCTACTACTTAGTAATCACTGCTTACTTATAAATAAGTTTCCGTCAAAAATTTCATTTTTGTGACAAGCTTTTACACTGACTGTACTTTTCTTTGAACATCTATCAATTGCTCACAGAGACGATTCTAAAGAGCACAAACTCGATATGATTGCTTTATTTATTACGGAGTTCCTATGGCCACCTTCCAGCTCCATCATCAAATCAGCTCCACGTCATCATATTATTACATTATCACGCGATTTGCATATTCGTGCAAAATTTCAGCTCAATCGGAAACCAGAAAATGGGTCAAATTTAACTTGCAAAATTCCCAACGGGACAGATGAAAGTAAATAAAAGCTTGTAAAAGAGGAGGCTGCTATTGAGAAGAAAACCGTTTATTATTACGAGTAGGTATTCTATAATCGTTTAAATGGATGTGAAACTATTTTTAGTACACAAGTATTGCTGTGCCGCGCGGTGTTGCCCGCTCATCCCACGGGAACAATACATTTTTCGGGATAAAGAGTACCCTATGTGTTAATGCAGGGTGTCAGCTATCTCCCTGCCAAAATTTATCAAAATCGGTCCAGCCGTTTGAGCGTGAAGAAGTAACAAACATACAATTAAACGCACTCACAAACTTTCGCCTTTATATATATCATGTGTGATTTAGTTTCAAATAAAAAAAAATCACAACAAAAAAGCTGTTGGTCGCCAAATAAAATCTAAGTCCAAATAATACTAAGTACCTATTACCTATGTGGATTATACTCTATAATTCAGTAATATTAGCTGAAAATTTGGCAAAATGAAAGGACAACTTTTATCTATCAGGATATGTAGGTTATAGAGCCAAGTTTAATTTTATCTACTCTCCCCCCCTCTCAGGGGTGAGCGTCACCCCCCCGCGACCTCCAATGTGTCCCAGAGCGCGGTATTTTCCACTTTAAAAGAAAACCGTGTACGATTCATACAAAATGTAAAGGAACGAAATAATCCTGAATAAATTTACTATAAACCTTTCATACATACAAAAGCGATAGCACTTATACAATCAGCGCAATCTGTTATCAAATACTAACGTTTTTAATTATTGTTTTTTTTTTCTGCTAAAAGGTTTCTTATCTCAAAAACTCACAAGAGTAAAGAATAGAACATGTTCTTTCTAAACTTGTATAATTTATTTCTGTTACTCTTTCATTTACCGTTGCAATGCTATTTTTAAAATTTAAGTAATTTGGCCATTATGCGAAATATAAATATTCGTACTAGTTAAACGGTGTTACTTTCAATACCATAGACTTCTTATATGTTTTTCTGTAATCTATAAGTATTGAACTATATCCCGTATTTTTTTATTTTTTTAGACTTAATATATTAGGAAATAAGGGATGTGTGGAGAAATCGTCAATTTTTGCTCATTTTCGTAAATAACTTATATCTCATCATATTCATATTCATATCGCAATAAACGATATGAATATGAATATGAATAACTTCAAAACCGTTTAATTTAGAATGATGAAATATTTATGAACATCTCAAATATATATTATATATTTGAGATGTTCATAATGTACCCTTTCATTTGATATATCACACGATATACTTTGCCATTTTTTTTCTAATTTGCCCCCTGATTGTATAAGTGCTATCGCTTTTGTATGTATGAAAGGTTTATAGTAAATTTATTCAGGATTATTTCGGTTCTATACACTTTGTATGTATCGTACACGGTTTTCTTTTAAAGTGGAAAATACCGCGCTCCGGGACACATTCGAGGTCGCGGGGGGGTGACGCTCACCCCTGAGAGGGGGGGAGAGTAGATAAAATTAAACTTGGCTATATAACCTACATATCCTGATAGATAAAAGTTGTCCTTTAATTTTGCCAAATTTTCCATATATTGCAATCTAATTTTCTTGGATTACTACCACTGATTTAAATAATAAAACAAACTTACCTGACAAACTTCATTTGGTATTTTCCGCATATAATTAAAAAATAAATGCCCGACATGATCAACATCGCATCTCGTTTCACAAGTATCATTCATATTGCTAACTTATTTAATTTCACAATCACAATAAAACATTTAAGAAGAGAAACACGCGCTTTATCAACGATACTTTATGTTTAAATAATAGTTTCATATCACAACGTATTAGGTAATCTTGTTAAGTATCGGAATATTTGTGACGTTATCAGAATAATACTGTTTGATCACCACTTATGACACAGTTGGAAAGTAAATAATACTTTAAAAGTAAATAAACCGGAGTACACGATTATGAACCTGTTTTGTTGCCATCGTGAAAGCTACTGGTTGATCTGGTAGATTAGGGAGAAAACGAAAACTATAAGAGATAGGGAAATCTGTTCTTAGGAAGCATGGCGTCGATCTTGGATTGAATTAAAACTGTTTTTTTTTATAAATGTCATACATAATTTCATACATAACCCGGTCAAAACTGCTGTAATGTACTAACATTACGTAACAAGGGTGGTAAATGAGTAATTACAAATGAGTGTCTATTAGAAGCCCGAGGCCGAAGGCGAGGGCTTTAATGACACGATTTTGGAATTCCTTTACCACCAGAGACACGTACGACGTTTTTCATCACACTTGAGAGGAAATAAAACAAAAGTAATAAAAGCAGTCAATAACAAAACATTTATAAAATAAAACTACTTAACCACAATATATTTAATACAATTTAATATTTATCCAGATCATAGTGATAATACTTTTATTAAGTGCGGTGTTTGTACCTTCTTAAATTGAGGAATAAAATATAGGTTTAACAACACGCTTAACAGCACGGTTTATGTCCCATCCTAAGAATATATTATTTCCCTATCTCGTATAGATTCTGACTTCTCCCTACTGACCCATTTGGATAGATCACCGGTAGGTATATCGGGGCAAAAAATGCGTTCCGTAAACCTACCCAAAAATAGTCCAGTGGGCCATTTTTTTCTGAAAGATCCTCGCAAAATAATTATGATTACTATTTTGCAGATATATATACTTACTTGTGAGTACTGGAGCCATTTTTTCTAGATTTACACCCCACTTTTTTAAAATTTTCGATATTTTGGGTTTTTCTATTCAGAATCACGAGCTCTTCCGATCTCATTAGAAGAAAAAAGTGTCCCAATGTTTTTTCGTTCAATTCCGTCACCATTTCCATATATAACCTACTACAGCGGTAACGGAAGGGAAAAACAAAAAAATATGAATATTTTGGGACAGTTTTTAGGGTTCCGTTGTCAACTAGGAACCCTTATAGTTTGACCATGTCCGTCTGTCCGTCCGTCCGCGGCTTACCTCCGTGATCATTAGTACTAGAAAGCTGAAATTTGGTATGAGTATGTGTATGTATCACGCCGACAAAACGGCAAAATAAAAACTAAAAAAAAAACTTTTTTTCGGGTACCTCCTCGTTTATCCGTACACCTAAGGCGGTGGTGATTTTTTTTTTCGTTCCAACTCTAGTGTGTGGGGTGTCGTTGAATAGGTCTTTTAAAAATAATAGGGGTCTCCAAATAATTAATAATAATAATTTTTTGATAAAGTCAGCAGTTTTGTAAATATTCGCTCCGAAAATAAAAAAAATTGTGTCCCCCGTCCCCCCTCCCCTCTTACTTTTTAACCACGGGTCAAAAATTATGGAAAAATTCATAAAAATGAAGCCTTATAAGTACTTTCAATGAAAATTATATCGAATAAAATCGGTTCAGCCGTTTTTGAGTTATCGCAAAAATTCATAATTTTATTTAAAATGACGTAAGTGCCGCGCGGTGTCCCTAGACTTCGAACGTTACACATATTGGTTAAGTGCCATACTATATTAAAATATTTCGCTCAATCTGGCGCGTAAAATCGATAACTTCCAGAAGGTAATAAGTAATTACTGTTACTTTGGCGATTACGACCTTTTTATAGAGCTTGAAATCTTTCCCGTAATTTAAATTTAATCTTTCTCGTAATTTTCGTCTATTGTGAAGGATGGGCAACTACGGAACCCTACACTGAGCGTGGCCCGACATGCTCTTGGCCGGTTTTTTTTGTCTCCTAATTAGATCGAAAGAGCTCGTGATTCTGAGTAGAAAATACCCAAAATATCGAAAATTAAAAATAGTGGGGTGTACAACTTTAGAAAAAATGGCCCCAGTACTCACAAGTAAGTATATTGTACAAAATAGTAATCATAATTATTTTGCGAAGGTCTTATACAAGAAAACTTGTAAAGAATGCCTCACCATTTTTGAAATTTCTTGTTTCTTAAATGTACGAGAAGTTCCTTTACATAATTATCATGTAAGTACACAGTACATTCCTTCCTCGGATGATAATTGGTTTTACAAATAAATAATGATGGGTACCTATATTAAACTAATTATGTACAGTTTTTTAAGGTTCCGTCTTAAATCAGTAGAAGCGATAATATATTACTAATTTGGTTCTTATAACATTATTACACATCACATTACACCAGACCACAAGGCTCAATTTTGATTTCTTTACTATTCATTTTATACACAGCTGATCTGATGAAGAACTTGAAACATTGTAATGCTCACTTGTATGCAGAATGCAGATGATACCCAAATATATCATTCTTTTACACCGAATGATTTGGAGATATCTCTCAACAAAATAAACAAAGATTTGGACACAATAGCTGACTGGTCTCTCAAAAATAATCTTAATTTAAATCCAACGAAATCTCAGTTTTTAATAGTAGGAAATAAATGGCAACGCACTAAAATTAAAGAAGAACACCCAGTAGTAACTATAGGAAGCGACTCTGTAACACAAGTGGACACTGCGAAACATTTAGGCCTTATGATGGATGGTCAACTGCGATACATTGAACATGTAAATATAAAAGTTAGAAACGCCTTCTACTGCCTTAAAATGCTTTACAGGATCCGAAAATATATTTCAACTAATGTTAGGGAAACTCTTGTAGAATCCCTAATACTTTCACAATTTAATGACGCGGATATAGTATATGGACCAAGACTCCTAGCTGAAACAAAATAGGCAATACAACGGGTACAAAACGCATGTGTTCGGTTTTGTTACAACGTTCCCAAGCGAGCGCATATAACGCCATTTTTAAACGAAAAACCGACCCTGAATATGGAGAACAGGAGAATACTGCACCTGGCATGCGTAGTAAGGAAACTCAGCAAGTCACTGAGGCCATGCACTAAACTTAGAGTACCACAGCACAAGACGGCATTCTTTAGGGGGAGTTTTAAATTCGCAGCATCGAAAATCTGGAATGATCTGCCACCACCCCTACGAGAACCCATGTCGTTGTATAAGTACAAAAAGTTAGTGCACAGTCACGTGTTGGATATGCAAGGCAAGTTTTATAATCTCCCTCTTTTTCATTTTATTCATTTTTTTAATTTTTAATTTTCTTTCCTTTCTTTGCACACACAAATATTTTACACATATACAACTCAAAGACAAACACATCCACTAATACATACATTCACACACACTCTCAAACCTACATGTATCAACTGTCATATGTCAGCAACCGACTTAATCTCCGGGCTTAGTCTGAAAACCAGCGCTGGGCTTTACTGGCCTAGTACATGCTGAGACTGAGACCCATTGCCTCACTTTATTCTGTTTTGTATTGTTTTTTTTTTTAGTTACTAGCAATGTAATTCTTAGGATAAGTTTTTTAAGGCAATAAATAATATTCTGATTCCGATTCTGATTATTTGTTCTGTTCACCTATTGAGATCATTGCTAATGGCATAGTCCAAGGCACTTGCTTTATTGCTATATAATAAAACAAAAAATGTATGTTTTGTTTTTTAGATTAAGTATTTTTGAGTTATTTCCTTAGTTTAATAATAATTCATTTTCTTATGGTTTTGGTGCTGTTTAGTTCTCAATAAATTTATTTTCTTTCTTTCTTCTGTCAAAAAATTAAATATGATCCATTGTTTGTAATGTAAGCAGAACTCGAACCTGCTACCAGTGCTTAATAATTTATAATTTATAATTTACATAATTTACCTTTGTGTCAATATTTCTAAACGTAAAAATGTGGTGTTACTTACCACATTAAAACGGAATCAATAAAAAGATTCTATTAAAACAATTAAATATATAGTATGATTAAACGGTATGGAGTTCCACTGACTTCCTACTTAGGTATTATGTTGTTATCTTCTTTGGCTGTAAGTGAAAAAGGATATAAAAGCATGTAAACCTTAACAAAAACAGCAAATCTCTTGACATTTGAGCCCTCGTCACAAATTTTTCCCGTAAGTCTTCTATCCACCAAGCCGAAGGAGCAAGTCACCGTCTACTATATAGTGCCTTTCGATATACGTACATAGTCATAAGTTGCACTATCAAATATGATGAACACGTGTATTTGTATATACTTTATCATTTATCTATCATGCAAACGCGATCAGCATAGGCCCGCAGATGCTGGAACTATGGTAAGTATATGTACATTAAATACTGCAGAGGCCGGGAAAATGGGGATTACCTGTCTGGTAATGCGGCCGAATAGGGATATTAGGCCGGCAATCCTTTATTTACGCCGGGGTACATACGCTGCTTTTCCCAAAATATGCAATGAAAAAAAAAACATTGTGCAATGTTTTTTTTTTTTTCGAAATATTTGAAACGTAATCGTATAATTTCGTTGTTTTTAAATTTTGGTTATCTGCGTGCACCGTATGACTGTGCGGTTGTAAGTAATACGTCATAGTAAGTTAAGGACGCTTGTAGTTCGAGATGCGGCCGCCGGTGACTTTACCCGATTGAATATCAGCAGAATTGTGACTTAATATAAGTTTGTGGCTGTGTAAGCTGTTGACCTTGATATCATTTTTCGAGATGGCTGAAATATATGTTCTTTACGTTTACAACCACCATATCCCGCCAGTTTGAAAATTTTCGACAAAAAATCTAAGTATTTATAGTCATCGTATTTGTATACAAAATTCCACCAGAATCGGCAGAGAAATGCGACTGCAGACGAGAACAACTGGGCATCCAGCCATATGCAAGCGTTTTTGAAAGCTGAAGAGGGCGCTTTCCTCGCTTGGTTCATATACTGATAACTAAGCGGTAGGCAAGATACTTTTTCCCTTACTAGTATGCTTTTGTATAGTAAACTAACCTTAATATTATGCAATTTATTTTGGTGTACATTAACAGCGATTTTATTTTGTAATGATGAAGCAAATGATTTCTTGCGAATTACTTAATTAATTATCCATTGATTATATTCGCACAATCTCTTAGCTTTCTATGTGTAAAAATATTCAATTTGTAATATCGTATATCTGCACTAACTTTTAATTATATCTTGTTTTGCTATAAAATTATTTTTTTGCTTATTTATTTAATTATATTGTAGAATACAAAAAAACTTTACAATTCGATGTTCGCGTTCAACAGAAATCTGTCCAGGAATGAGCTCAATGAGATAGGCTCACCAACAGTCGTGTCTCGGCCTATGTAACTTGTGACGCTAACTTGCCGGGCCGTATACTCGACGTGAACTCAAAAGGTTACAGTCTGTGGACAGTGACTCTCGAGGTAAGTTGCCACATTTATATGACTACATTACTGGAGCTGACAAGCTCATCTTAATCAACAAATCTCATCTCATTTTTTTTTTTTACGATTTATATAAATATTAACTACTCTTTGTTAAGATGCAAAAAGTTTTGTACGCGACGTTATATAGGCCGTAGACTCAGGAAAAAGGGGGAGGACCCGAGTCGTTTCTCGCAAATAGGCTGTCCATTGCGATCCAGCGTGGAAATGCTGCGAGCGTTAAAGGCACCTTTGACGAGAATAAAGGGCTCCTCGGTTAGCCCGAACAACTTTCATCCCAATTTCATTCGCCCGAATTTTGGTAACCCGATCACTAACCTGAATTTTCATTAATCCTAATTAATGTATAGCCCTAATTTCGGTATTCCAAATTTTCATAATGCCTAATTACTTACCAAATTCTCACTAGCCCTAATTTGCACTTAGCCGATTTTTTTAGACTACTAATATTATTGTATCTATAATAATGCTAAAACCTAAATTTTATTAAACCGTATTATCCATAAACCTAAGGCGAGGGCTGCTCTCCCTCCGCGCCTCCGGTTTTGGAATAACACTAGGCGTAGGACAAACAAGACCACTTGGAGTCGGGATTGCCATAGACTCTGGATGTACTTAAGAATCTTTGACGCTTCGCTCGCTCCGCTATACTTGGTCACAATACAAACCCAACCTAACCTACAGTTTTCGGGGTTCAGCCAATTCGATATTAGTCCAAATCGTCTCTTTTTTGTTTTAACGTAAAAAATAGGTTAAATAATCTTTAGTACTCTTGGCATTTATAGTAGAGTTGTTAGTCCGCTGTTTTCTAACATAATTGTGCGCATCGAGTTACAAGCATAAAATTTCTACCACAGATAGAATGTTCCACGGTGATTATTTCTAGATGTGGAGGGAAGTCAGATTCGTCTCCTGTGAGGCGGGAGAGCGGAGTGAATAGGATAAAGTATCCCTCCTTTCTTTCTTTATTTCTAGTCAGCTAAGTCTACTAGGACTTGTTTCCATGTAAAACAAATATAAGAAATATTTTTTTTATGCTATTTCTGTATAGTTCTATATAATATTCAGTGAGGTAAATTAGTTCAATTTCGTGAACATTTTCAAATTATTATTATTATTTTAAAAAGCTCATTTAATCTAGTTTCTAAAAATATATACATGTTGGGCACTCTATTAAATTTATAGATTAAATTTTCTATTTAGCAATATTATTATTAGTTGTAAATATTCAGAAAATATAACTAATTTATGTAAATATTTCGGAAATAAACCCATATTTCTATATGGTACTATGAATAAATAGCATGAAAGATGAATTTCTGATATTTGTTTTACACGAAAACGATACCACACAAGTCCTTGTAGCGTTAACTGATCAGTAATATAAAAAGAAAAAGCTGACTCCTTTGTCCTATTTACCCCGCTTTCCCGCCGCACAGGGGACGAATCTGACTTCCCTCCACATCTGCAAATAATCACCGCAGAATACTCTATCTGTGGTAGAAATTTCGTGGTTGTGTCCCGGTACACTTTCGCGACTTAGCAAAATGTACTAGAGCACGCAGGCTAAGCTTAACGTCAACATTTTTTTCCAGGTATTTTTGTATGACATGTGACCAATATGTATACATTTTAAAAAACAAGATTAAATTTGCTGTTTAGTAATATTTTTTTTAATTGTACATAATCAGGATATATACCTAACTAATTTATAATTCTGAATAAAAAAAACTTGTTGTGATTTTTACCTTTTCGGCAATAAAACCAATTTTTATATCAACCTATTCTTAAATAACATAAATAATGAATAGCTGATATCTATTTAACACGAAAACAATGCCGCACAAGCCCTAATAGTCTAAGATCCCTTTAAGAACGACCTTCACCGAGATGTTTATTTGATGAAATGTATTTTATATTTAACTTAATATGTCAATAAATATATTGCATATGGGTTGCCTAACAAATTTTAGTCCAGGGTATGTTTAATTAATGATTAAAAAATTTTTTTTTTTAAACATTTGATTATTAGATAAATTCTATACCAATCGAAAGTATGAAGCCCATAGAATATGCAAACGTTAGGTTGCCTATTCTTTTCCCGTCACAACTATCGGGTAGCCAGGTTTAAACTGGTAAATCTATACTAGCATTTTGCAACGGTCTGATTATTGAATTGAAATTAAATAACATTAAAGATTATTTTATTATGAACACGGTGGTATAGGGTTGCCTGCGAAAAATCAGTCCAGAATTCCGGTTGTCGAATTTTGAAAAGTAAAATATTTCTGCGAGTGAATGTGTGCGACTGAGAGGTCCCAACCAAAACCATCCCATACGATAGAAGAGGACACAGCATAGCAGCTGTTTGAAGCCCGCCCATTTAAAAAAAGAGAGTGCGCATGCTATTTGTGCTTGAAAATGAAAAGGATAGCGATAGACTCGTATATGCTGTACATTATTTTGGAGTAGTTTATTATTAAAATAGAGAAATAGTTATTTAACTTTTTTTTTATCAATTAATTAATGAAATAATGAACTTTATTCTGCAAGTAGGCCACAAGGGCACTTTTACATGTCTGAGTCTATCGACATTTCACAAGAGGTGACCACTGTTGAGAAGAAACTACGAAAGATTAGATATATTAGATTTGTTTTATTCTACTACCTGTGTTTCTACTTGAATCACTTAAAATTAATGCCGTTTAAATACTTTTCACCATTGGTTAAAATTCTCCAACATTTAAAAGTATGAGAATCTCTGAACACCATGATGACGTAGGCTTGTGTCAGTCACGTGGTTCGCGAGTCTCGGAAGAGAGTACCAGGCGGAGTATATTATTATACCATGAATTTTATTGTATCTATAGCGACAATCTACTCCAAAATAATGCACATCATATACGAGTCTATCGCTATCCTTTTAATTTTCAAGCACAAATAGCATGCGCACGCTCTTTTTTTAAATGGGCGGACTTCAAACAGCTGCTATGCTGTGTCCTCTTCTATCGTATGGGATGGTTTTGGTTGGGACCTCTCAGTCGCACACATTCACTCGCAGCAATATTTTACTTTCAAAATTCGACAACCGGAATTCTGGACTGATTTTTCGCAGGCAACCCTATACCACCGTGTTCATAATAAAATAATCTTTAATGTTATTTAATTTCAATTCAATAATCAGACCGTTGCAAAATGCTAGTATAGATTTACCAGTTTAAACCTGGCTACCCGATAGTTGTGACGGGAAAAGAATAGGCAACCTAACGTTTGCATATTCTATGGGCTTCATACTTTCGATTGGTATAGAATTTATCTAATAATCAAATGTTTAAAAAAAAAAAATTTTTAATCATTAATTAAACATACCCTGGACTAAAATTTGTTAGGCAACCCATATGTAATATATTTATTGACATATTAAATTAAATATAAAATACATTTCATCAAATAAACATCTCGGTGAAGGTCGTTCTTAAAGGGATCCTCTACTATAATAATTCAATAAGATGAGCTGAAAATTTGGCAAAATTAAAGGACAACTTTTATCTATCAGGAAATGTAGGTTATAGAACCAAGTTTAATTTTATCTACTCTCCCCTCCTCTCAGGGGTGAGCGTCACCCCCCCGCGACCTCGAATGTGTCCCGGAGCGTGGTATTTTCCACTTTAAAAGAAAACCGTGTACGATACATATAAAGTGTATAGGAATGAAATAATCCTTAATAAATTTACTATAAACTTTTCATACATTCAAAAGCGATAGCACTTATACAATCAGCGCAATCTGTTACAAAATACTAACGTTTTTAATTATTGATGTTTTTTTTTCTGCTAAAAGGTTAGTTATCTCAAAAACTGCACACTTCTCGGCCAAAATATGTATGACAAAAGTAAAGAATGGAAAATGTTCTTTCTAAAAATGTATATTTTATTTCTGTTACTCTTTAATTTACCGTTGCAATGCTATTTTTAAAATTTAAGTCATTTGGCCATTATGCGAAATATAAATATTCGTACTAGTTAAACGGTGTAACTTGCAATACCATAGACTTCTTATATGTTTTTCTGTAATCTACAAACATTGAACTATATATCATGATTTTTTTTTAGGCCTACTACTTTAGGAAATAAAGGATGTGTGGGGAAATCTTGAAGTATTGCTCATTTTCGTAAATAACTTCAAAACAGTTTAATTTAGAATGATGAAATATATATATTTAAGATGTTCATAATGTACCCTTTCATTTGATATGTCACACGATATGCTTGAGAGGGGGGGAGAGTAGATAAAATTAAACTTGGCTCTATAACCTACATATCCTGATAGATAAAAGTTGTCCTTTCATTTTGCCAAATTTTCCATATATTGCAATATAATTTTCTTGGATTACTATAGTACCCATAGTACAAGCTTTGCGTGGCTTTGCTTAGATTGGGACTAGGTCAATTTGTGTAAGATTAACAAAAAAGAAAAAAGAATGCATTTGTAGACGATCGTACAGTTTGCTCTCATTTGCTATTGGTACGATTTCATTTATTCAATCAAAACAATAATTATTGTGTTGAACATAAAAACAATAAGTACATTATTTATTACAATAATATACATTATAACTACAATTATTATTTAACTCTACCCAAGTTTAAAACAACAGTAACAAACAATTACGTTAAAGACACAAACATACAAATAATAAAAAAACACACGCACACGAAAACAACATTCACTTCAATTCATTAATTTAGTTATAATACAGTCAAGGGAATCCAAACAAGTACCTATTCGCTTTTGTCACAATGAAAATAAGGCTCAAAAAGGTAAGTTTCAGTTACCTTCCTTGTATATTAAATGTCAAACAATAATTCTAACATTATAGTCTATTAAACATAGCTGATGGTCTCTAACTATGGGCCTCTTAAGGAAGCTCAGAGTCACTCAGCGAGCTATGGAAAGGCCTATGCTCGGGATCTCTCTACGTGATCGAATCAGAAATTATGAGCTTCGTCGACGACCTAACATCACCGACATAGCAAACAGGGTTAGCAAACTGAAGTGGCAATGGGCAGGGTACATAGCTCGAAGAACCGTTGGGGCAGAAAGGTTCTCGAGTGGAGACCACGTACCAGCAAGCGCAGCGTAGGACTGCCTCCCGCAAGGTGGTCGGACGACTTGGTCAGGGTTGCGGGGACTCGCTGGATGCGGGTCGCTTCTATCCGGCCCATGTGGAAGTCAATTGAGGAGGGCTGTGTCCAGCAGTGGACGTCCTATGGCTGAAATGATGATGACGAACATAGCTATGTGCGTGTGACACGCGTCTATCATTCTGTCATCTCAGTACATTTTATAACCTATTTAATTCAATTTTTAACCGGCTCTTTATCCGTTCAAAAATGCTGATTGTTTTAGATATTATTTTTCTCTGTGATTAAACATGTTTCTTAACATATTATCAATGTTACTACATAGAACAGGGTCATTGAGGTTTAATGGTATTATATTTGTAACCTATCTGAATGCGTCTCCTACCGCAACGGTTTTTATTTGCTAGTGATTAAGTGTGTATGTTAATCCGTAATTGGCCATTGTTAAACAAATATGTATATGTTAAAAAAAAAAAAAAATATTGTAATTTGTGCTGTGGATTTTGTAACAATAAATAAATAAATAAATAACCTACAGTTTGAATTTTTCATAGATAATTTTTGTTTAATAAAAATACTCGAAATTGACAAAATTCATGCAGAAAACTGTTTTTTTCAACTTATTTTCGACTACACGCAATGAAAGCACGAAATGGCCATTATTCTTTCTAGAAATCTGGGAAAAGATTTATTCACTTTAAAAATTTGGTTGAAATTATCAATATATTTGACATAATATGAAAAAAAAATGTTTTAAAAGGAATTAGGCCTCTTGGAATTGGAAAGGAATTGGCCGTGTGGGGACGGCCGTAAAGAATACACTTCCCCACCGCCAGCAGGAGGCGTGTCGTAAGAGGCGACCAAATCCTGTAGCACGAGACGGGGAGCAGCGTCTGCGTGCGAAATATTATAAAAAACTGCGCTCGCCAACCCGCCTGCCAAGCGTGGCGAGAATCGGCAACAACCCCCCTGATGACAGACACAGATGAAACCAGGCCCCCAGTCTCCGGTGGTCCTGCTGTTCCTGGCTACGGTAGCGGTCAGGGTGACGGCGGGGCAGGGGGTGCTAAGAATCCCCGGAGGAGGAATTCGGGCTACCATCCCCAACGACGACTGGCCCTGGTAACACACAACGTACGCACGCTGAGGACTGATGAGAAGATTGTGGAGCTGGAAGAGGTGATGAGTAGGATGCACTGGAGTATCATCGGAATGTCAGAAGTCCGACGAGAGGGCGAGGACACGATCATCCTGAAATCCGGTAACCTACTCTACTACCGGGAGGGCGACCAACTGTCCCAAGGTGGTGTCGGGTTTCTCGTCCACAAGTCCCTTATTAACAACATCGTCACCATCGGAAGTGTGTCGAGCAGGGTTGCATACCTGATACTCAAAGTATCGGAGAGATACTTGCTGAAGGTGATACAGGTATATGCACCGACCTCTACACACCCTGATGAGGAAGTAGATGCTATGTATGAGGACATCAGTAGGGCCATACATACCACTAAAACCTACTTCAATGTTGTTATGGGGGACTTCAACGCGAAACTGGGCATGAGAGGCGATAATGAACTGAGAGTGGGGCAATTTGGGTATGGGCAACGGAACCCCAGGGGTCAAAAGCTGGCAGAATTCATGGAGAAGGAGGACCTCTTTGCGATGAATTCCTTCTTTAAGAAGCCACCTCAGAGGAAATGGACCTGGATGAGTCCCGATGGGTCCACTAAAAATGAGATTGATTTCATCATGACCACAAAGCGACGAGTGTTCAATGATGTCTCCGTGATCAACAGGGTGAAAACCGGAAGCGATCACCGAATGATTAGAGGCACATTGAACATAAACGTCAAGCTAGAAAGGTCCCGTTTGATTAAATCTACGCTCCGACCTTATAATGCCCATATCTACTGCCCCGAAAGCTTTCAGCTTGAGCTGTCAAATCGCTTTGAATGCCTAGAGAACTGCGAGTCAGTGGACGAGATTAACAACAGGTTTGTAGAAACTGTCCAAGCGGTCGGGTCAAAATATTTCAAACCCCGTCGTAGAGACAGGCCGCAAAAACTTACCGATCACACCCTCAAACTCATGGCAGAACGACGTTCAATCGTACTGCGGACCTCCGTTGATGCTAAGGCATATCGGCAGCTTAATAGACAGATATGGAAGTCCTTGCGACGAGATATCCGCAACTTTAATACAAACAGTATTAGAGAGGCGATAGAGCGGAACCAAGGCTCCAAAGTGTTTGCAAGAGACATGTCTATTGGGCAAACCCAGCTGACGAAGCTGAAGACGGAGGACGGTAGTATAACGTCGACAAAAGCCGAAGTTTTGGGGGAGATCGAAAAGTTTTATGGGCAGCTATACACCTCGGTTACTAAACCTGTTAGTAGCTCAGCCGCAGATCCAAGAGCTAAGCTGACCCGACACTTTACCGAAGATATCCCGGACATCAGCCTATATGAGATTAGGATGGCTCTCAAACAGCTTCGGAACAACAAGGCACCGGGTGATGACGGAATCACCTCAGAGATTCTGAATGCGGGTGGAACACCGATACTGAAAGCCCTTCAGAAACTCTTCAACTCCGTCTTGCTCGAGGGAATAACGCCAGAGGCATGGAACAGAGGCGTGGTGGTGCTCTTCTTCAAGAAAGGGGATAATACCTTGTTGAAGAATTACAGACCCATCTCGCTTCTGAGCCATGTCTACAAGTTGTTTTCGAGGGTCATCACGAATCGTCTCGCGCGTAGGTTCGATGACTTCCAGCCTCCCGAACAAGCAGGATTCCGAAAAGGCTTTAGTACCATAGACCACATCCATACGCTGCGTCAAGTTATACAGAAGACCGAAGAGTATAACTTGCCACTATGCTTGGCGTTTGTGGACTATGAGAAGGCCTTCGATTCAATCGAGACTTGGGCAGTGCTACAGTCTCTCCAGCGGTGCCATATTGACTATCGGTACATCGAGGTTCTGAAATGTTTATATAAAAATGCCACCATGTCGGTTCGAGTACAGGAGCAGAGCACGAAAGCTATTCCTCTGCAGCGAGGCGTAAGGCAGGGAGACGTTATCTCTCCGAAACTGTTCACCGCCGCATTGGAAGATGCTTTTAAACTCCTGGAATGGGAACGATTCGGCATCAACATTAATGGCGAATACATTACTCACCTTCGGTTTGCCGACGATATTGTGGTCATGGCAGAATCGCTGGAGGACCTCGGCACAATGCTCGATGGCCTGAATAGAGTTTCCCAACAGGTAGTTCTTCGGATGAACATGGACAAAACAAAGGTAATGTCGAATGCCCATGTTACACCCTACCCAGTAACGGTTGGGAGCTCTACCCTCGAAATTGTTGACAAATATGTTTACCTAGGACAAGTGATCCAGTTGGGTAGGTCCAATTTTGAGAGGGAGGTCAATCGACGAATCCAACTCGGCTGGGCAGCGTTCGGGAAACTACAAAATATCTTCTCGTCCAACATACCTCAATGCCTAAAGACGAAAGTCTTCAATCAATGTGTGTTACCAGTGATGACATACGGAACAGAAACGTGGCCTCTTACTGTGGGCCTTATAAGGAAGCTCAAAGTTGCACAGCGCGCTATGGAGAGGGCTATGCTCGGTGTTTCTTTGCGAGATCAAATCAGAAATGAGGAGATCCGTGAACGAACAAAAGTCGCTGATATAGCCCGACGAATTTGCAAGCTGAAGTGGCAGTGGGCAGGGCACATAGCGCGTAGAACTGACTGCCGATGGGGCAGTAAGGTTCTCGAATGGAGGCCACGCACCGGCAAGCGCAGCGTAGGACGTCCACCCACAAGGTGGACAGACGACCTGGTAAAGGTTGCAGGAAGCCGCTGGATGCAGGTCGCTTCCAACCGGCCGATCTGGAAGTCACTGGGGGAGGCCTATGTTCAGCAGTGGACGTCCTGTGGCTGAAATGATGATGATGATGATGAGGCCTCTTAATGGCTACTATCAATTGGGACAGTAAAATTCTGCCAGCGTCAAGGTTGGAAGCTACAAAGTGATCGGTTGTCAAAGTTGTCAAACCTCCAAATGCCGTGAACATTTACATTTACGGTTGCGGTATACATCGCCTAATAAACGGCATCAAAAAGAGCGAGGAATTAGAGCTTGATGACCGAAATTCTTAATACATTTTGCCAGGACATACACATAATCTAAATTCAATTAAAATGCACTGAGATGAAGATGACAGACGTCACAAATACAATAATACATAATATAATAGACTATAATTTTATTCTAAAATCCCGCCGTCAAAACATGGCAAAGTAGTATGGGTGACCTGAACTCTAAAATATAAATAAACAAATATATTAAGATAATAATATTGCTTTGCTAATCCGCGATATTTATTTAATTCATTTATTTTTTTATTGAAAAACAGGTTACATAACATTACAGACACCAATTCGTCATGAACCGAACAATTGTTTATTTCGACGGCGAAACGGCGTGGCCCCGTTGTTCCGACATCTCGGGCGTTGGATTTGGTAGGTTGCCCCGGAACCGACGAAACACGACACCTTTTGGCCAGAAATTGGCACACGCGATGGTTTCCTGGAGCGGCCGCGGCACGCGCACTATAAACGAGCTGAAGTGCACGTAGTGGCGCGAATGCAACTGAAACACCCTTAGCGAGTAGCCGGTTTTCTGGCGAACATACTGTGTCACTTCTTCAACGGTGGCAGTGTGACGCAGGCGCGACACGTACAGCGTCTTGCTCGGTGTGGCCACGCCAACCGGTTCTGCAGTACCACACTGACTCTTGCGTCTCTTACGCTTTCTTGACACCGTTGTGAAACCCTCCTTGTCCACACTGGTGCGAGAGGTTTCCTCTTTTGGAGGATGCTGAATTTCACGCGCTTTTGAGGATATAATATCGTCTGCGTTTGGGCACGATATTATATCGCGGATTAGCAAAGCAGTATAATTATTTTAATTAATATGGATTTCCGCAAAGTAACGCCGTATTCCATTAATTACTTAAATTGTCAAGGGACAATCGTACACAAATCGACCTAGTCCCAAACTAAGCAATACCTACTTATTACTATGGGTACTAAGACGAAGATATACATCGACATAATATTATAAAGGCGAAAGTTTGTGAATGTGTTCATGTGTATGTTTGTTACTTCTCCACGCTCAAACGGCTGGACCAAGTTTGATAAATTTTGCTATGAAAGTAGCCGACTAGATTAACTCAGAGAAGACTTAAGATTAACATTTTAAATTTTGTTTCTAAGACAAAAAGTTACGGAGATATGCACATTTAAAAAACTGTAAAAGATGCATTTTCCGGTTATTTGTCAAAGTTCTAACTTTAGAACGCTGTAAGTAATTCAGTTACGGACTAGTCTAGGAAAACAAGTATCAAAATAAAACTTGCAGGAAATTTAATTGCTTATAAGCAATTAAATAAAAAATGTACATGCGTTCTATAAAACGGCTGGACCAGCTTTGATAAATTTTGCTATGAAAGTAGCCGACTAGATTAACTCAGAGAAGACTTAAGATTAACATTTTAAATTTTGTTTCTAGGACAAAAAGTTACGGAGATATGCACCTTTAAAAAACTGTAAAAGATGCATTTTCCGGTTATTTGTCAAAGTTCTAACTTTAGAACGCTGTAAGTAATTCAGTTACGGACTAGTCTAGGAAAACAAGTATCAAAATAAAACTTGCAGGAAATTTAATTGCTTATAAGCAATTAAATAAAAAATGTACATGCGTTATATGTATATGCGTATAGAACGCATGTACATTTTTTACATACATTTCCGGAAAATATTGCTTTATTTTTTACATATCTCCGTAATTATCTGTCCTAGAAACAAAACTTGAAATGTAAATTATAGTAAATTTAATTCTCTACGACATTGCCCAAGCTCTTTTCTAGCTAAAATGCTCCTACACGATCACATAACCCAGAACTTTGATACATATCTAGAAATTGTTATTTCTTACATTTTTTTTAATGTGCATATTTCCGTAACTATTTGTAAATTTAATTGTCTACAACATTGTCTAAGCTCTTTTCTAGTTAAAATGCTCCTAAATTCAATATGGCGGGTGCGGAGGAGGGGGAATTGTGCATTTTGCATTTTAAACACTCACTAACCATTCTAGACAACATGATATCAAACATTCAAAACTACCGGACCGTCTGTAAGGTGCCTTTATTCACTGGATTATTACTCTGGCGCCTTACACCGCTCGCGATCAACGCCGCGGTGAAACGGTAACTTTTATTAAGAACCAATTATGACTTGGCCTGACTCTTACGAAGTATTAAAGAAGAATACACCTTTCACACGCGCAATACAATTTTAATGGTGTCAGCTACATAACAACAAGTTTTCTTACGAAATATCGGTACACACAAGTAACTAAGGCCAAGGATACAGTAATGAGAGCAGTTTATATGCAACGCTGCGAGCCTATGTGTATAGTCATACAAATTCGTCAAGTTCATCCGTAAGGAAAAACTAGGGCTACATAGACAAGAAAAGCCGGTTAAGTGCGAATCAGACTCGCACACCGAAGGTTCCGTACAAACTATGAATGCATTTAATATCAATAAATATAGTTACAAACGTAGGAACATAGCTATTTCATGCTTTCATTGCGTGCAGTCGAAAATAAGTTGAAAAAACTAAATTTCCGCGTGAATTTTGTCAATTTCGATTAGTTTTTGAAACAAAAATTATCAATGAAAAATTCAAACTGTAGGTTTCAAATATATACCAATAAATCCCGATAGCCCTGTTCTAGGTAGTACATAAATAAAATGTTAAGAAACATGTTTGACCATAGAGGAAAATGTCTAAAACAATAAGCATTTTAAAAGGAATAAGGCCTCAAAGTACTTATATGGTTCCATTGTCACTAACATAATATTAAGTGTACGAGTATATCTCCGTAAATATCTGTCCTAGAAACAAAATATAAAATGGAGAATGTAGTAAATTTAACTCTCTATAACTTGAATTGTTGCTCCTAAAGGAAGATATGAGCAAAAATATGAAGAAAGTGCCGGTTTTTTCAATATGGTGGCGGGCGCTGAGGGGGGGGGGGGGAATTGTGCATTTTACATTTCAAACACTGATTAACCATCTTAGACTACATATCAAAAATTCAAAACAACCGGACCGTTTGTAAGGTCAAACTCCTTTATTCACTGGATTATAATGGTTCCGGTTTTCCGATTGAGGTGCGGAACCCTAAAACAAAGATCTAATTGCTGTGTTGACCTTAACTAGGAAACCACCGTGAAAATCGGACTTATTTCGATTACTAAACGGTTACTGCGGCTCTACACTACTGGTGAAGTTGACCGAAGTTAGGGGAGTATGATAATATGGAGAGGCACTTCGCTGTGGAAAGCCATACTTCGGCCAACTTCGTTCAACTTCGCGAGTAGTGTGGAGTAATAAGAGTTTTTTTTTTTTTTATGTCATAGGGGGCAAACGAGCGAACGTATCGCCTGATGGAAAGCGATTACCGTCGCCCATAAACACGTGCAACACCAGAGGAGTCACAAGTGCTTGCCTACCCGGAGGACGAAGATATGCCTCATGCTAGTAATTTCACCGGCTATCTTACCCCCACACCGGAACACAACAATGCGAATATTACTGTTTGGCGGTGGGTTAAGACGGTAGTAACAATCCGGACGGACCCTGCACGAGGCCCTACTACTCCAAACATAAGAGTCCTATAAGAGTCCGCACTCTTGGCACAATGATTTCACAATTGCGTTTGTTCCAGAATGTTGTTGTTGTTGTCGCTGGCGGTGTTGTTGTCGTTGGTGTTGTGGGCCGGCTGGCGACTACGGAACCGACATCTGCTGACGTTAGCGGCCCGCATACCTGGACCACCCACGTTGCCGGTACTCGGCAATGCTCTGAGATTCATGGTACCATCTGAAGGTAAACTTCCTTACCTAAAGCATTTTTTAAATGCGTAACCTGGTGGAATAGACAGGGAACCTTTCCACCACCCTAACGCCCAAGCAACCTTTCGAATTTCTCCTTATGCTTTGTGTGTATTTCTGTACATTGTATAATTGAAAGGATTTACACCTTAGCGACCTCTATGTGAATACGTTGATATTCACATCTTACCGCACTACTTTACAGCAGTGAAGTGCAGTCTCTTCCACCATGTTACTAATTTCATTTTGTCTTTGAGATTTGATCTTTGTATCTTGGTTTAATATAAAAATTGTGGTGTGTACACACATTAAAAAATGAGACACCACGATGTTTTATAAAAAATAGCATATATTGGCTGCAAAATAGGTACATCAATGTTGATTATGATGTTAAATGTGTGCAATAAAAAGTTTGAGTTTGAATTTATATAATGAGTATATATTTAGTTATATGTTCATTTATGTATATTTTCATGTATGTTTATGTACTTATCAATATATATTACTAGCTGTGCCCCGCGGTGTTACCCGCTCATCCCACGGGAACACTAAATTTATTCGGGATGAAAAGTATCCTATGTCCTTCCCCGGGACTGAAACTATCTATATACCAAATTTCATCTAAATCGGTTCAGCGTCTTAAGCGTGAAGAGGTAACAGACAGACAGACAGACACACTTTCGCATTTATAATATTAAGTATGGATTATAGGTTTTTAGTAGATTTTATTCATTTTTCGGTAGTTTTCTTGATTACTTTTTGCATCGCCTACTCATCTCATTTATATTAATCCGCCACCCAGAGGTTGTCTGGAAGAGATCGCTTTTTAGCGATAAGATCGCCTATTGTTTACCTCTATTGTAATGATTAGTGTTATCTGTATTTCTTTCTTCTTGAGGTGTGCAATAAAGAGTATTCTATTCTATTTTCTATTCTATCAATGAAACTTTTGGTTTAAAACTTTATCTTGGTATTAAAAACAAGGACCAGCTGAGTCCTTCCAAAATTTTGGAGTCCTACCTCCAATGGGGGAGGTAAGGGCGGGGGCATATTTTAGAAGATGAACATTTTTCAAAACGTGGCGAGTGAAGAGTCATTTTATATATAATTTCTCGTGCTGATTCGACTGAGACCATGCATATACTTATATGATCACTATTTTGCGAGATATGAACGGTTTTTGTTGAAAAAGTACTGGTATGAGAAAAACATTTAACAAGGAAAGGTACCCAACTGTCCAGCTTCGTTTCGATTAATTATAATATGATATTATGTTAGAGAGTAGTCAAAAATAACAGACACGTATTTTAGAGCCCCAATCTCAACCTTATTGTAGAAATTGCCCTCCAAATACTGAAACGTGATCCATCCATCCATCCATCTATCCATCCATCCATCCATCCATCCATCCAATCATCCATCCATCCATCCAATATTCCATCCATCCATCTATCTATCTGCCACAGACGTCCACTGCTGAGCATAGGCCTCCCTCATGACTCGCCACAAAGTACGACCCCGTACAGACTGCATCCATTGATTTCCGACTATACCCTCACGAGGTCATCCGTTCATCTAGTCAGGGGCCGACCCATGATGCGTTTTCCTGGTCACCACTCTAGGACTTTTTTATTTACAAAGCTGACTGGCGATTGACCTCAGTATCACCTGACACCTCAGTATCACTTTGCTGACCCAGCAGCCGTCCATTCTCCGGGCTCCATGGCCTGCCCATTGCCACTTCAATCGTGCAATTCTGTGAGCTATGTCAGTTACCTTGGTTCTTCTGCGGATATCCTCATTTCTGATTCTACCTATCAGATATTTATATAATAAAACGGTAATTACGACGTTATAATCGAGTACTGCTTGACATGCTTCTGTCCAATTAGACTTATGCAACGATTAGTTTTCTAGGTTCCTTATACCTACACGCGCGGAAATTACGAACCTCGCCCACGGCTCGTTTCACGATCCTTCACTCGCCTACATAATTTCTCGTGTGTTACGATATTATTACTATCTTCACTGTTATAAAATTCCAAAATTGATAGGTGTCCCTATATAAAAATAAAAAATATTATATATATTGAATAATTAAAAGTGAAAATTTCACGACTTATAAGGATATTTGGAAATCCATTTTTTTTATAATACCTACATTTTTATTACTTACATAATGTGTATATTTGTATAAGTTACAAAAAAATCTATTGAGTAGTTTAGATAAAAAAAAAGAAAACCAATATTAGTTTTTTTTATTTTATCAAAAAACTGCAGTGTTTCAGGGTGTTTTTTTTTTCAGGGTCATGATTTCAGAATTTTTTTTAGTAGCATGATGCAAGATTGTAATTTTTTTGTACGGGCGCGCGGCGTCGTGCCAACCTGGCGCCATCTGTTTTCATAATCAGACAACCGAGGATAAAACGAGGTCTTAATACAACATTAATATAACGTTTAGTTTTACCTCATTGCTATGATCTTTACGGTAGACCAGCCTTGGCTTGCTCGATGACCAAGTAAATTGGTAGAACTTACCATTATTACAAGAGCTAGTCGTTTTAACCTTTGCTCTCCAGTTATATTAAGGCAGCGCTATATAATGTAAAAAAAATATCACAAAAACAACCGACTTCGACGAGAAAAAATTGACAAGATTTCATATTTTTAAGACTACAATTTTATTACTTTTCTGTACTGAGCTCGCTTAGGAAGAGGACGTAATGCCTCTTTTTATGTTTTTCCTAAAATTACTATTTTTATTAATTAGGTAATTAAAATTTACTCATTCTTAAATGTAGTAAACTCCTAAACTATGACACAATATAAACCTTACTTTAGTCTGGGGGGTAATTCGACCAATTTAAGAGAGATGATGGAGATCTCTCCATTTCATCGCCATCCGTCACTTTTGACGTGTCCCTACTTGACAAGAGGCGATATTCCTAGAACATCGCAATTTCGTCAATCCGGTCGCGCTTAATTTGCGTTTCCTTTGTATGTGACGGCACAAATACAAGGCGCATACTTTAACTTGACCGTATAGTGCGTGAAATTTGTCAGTTACGTTTCGTTCAAAACAGAAATTCATATGCATGAATAGCATTTTTTAAAAATCATTATCGCCTTCGTCTTTCCAAAATTGAGATGAGATATGTCACTTGAAGCTCATCGCATTATACCTAATGACAGTTCAAAGGCGATATCACTGTTATCTAATTGAGAGTTTGACGTTTTGCGATTTCTGAAACAGCATTCTTGAATTAGGTCCCTGGTGTCTAATAAAAAAACGAATGACGTTGACCTTGACATTGTTGACAGCTTATTTATTTCGCGGATAGGTCAAAGTACAACCGCAGGCATAGTTGTCGTAGATTTCGGTAATTATATATATTTTCTTATATTTATATTAATACAGAGGAACAAATTCACGTATCTTTTTAGGGTGTACACGACGCAAAACTCTCTCGATCTCTATATTTTGTCGACGCGGTTGGCTCAGTTTGTAAGCGCTTGCCTACTGAGCTGGCGGTCCCGGGTTCAAATTCGAATCCCGGCCAGGGCAAATATTTGTGTGATGAACTCGAATATTTGTGATTTGGTCATGGTCGTTCTATGTATTTAAATATATATTTATCTGTATAATTATGTATATCGTCGTCTGGTACCCATAACACAAGCCTTCTTGAGCGTAATTTGGGTCTAGATCGATTTGTGTGCGGTTGTTTGATATTTATTTATTAGTTCATTTATTTTAATTTCCACCTGTTAACAATACAAAATGTTGTCCATTGTATTTCCCAGAACCACTGAACGAGTTACTGTAATAATACTACTAACGGTCTCAAGGTACAGTCAACAAATTTGGTTTCTAGGCCACAATAGAATCTTGTCACAATGACAATGATATGAGATCTCAAGCGGCTTTCATATTGGCGTTCACTGTGACAAGGTACGAAATGGCCTAGGAATCAAATTGATTGACTGTACCAACTGTACCCATAAAACGTGAAGAAATTCCTTTAACTCCTAACCACTAAGGAGTTGTACGTTCCATCATTAGTTCAGCATAATAAGATGATGACTACCAGACGCAAATACCTCAATAACTTGATAAAATACAACATTGTTAGGGCTTTTATACGACTTAAAAATAACCGGCCAAGTGCGAGTCGGACTCGCGCACTGGCCGGGTCAAGTTAAGTTTGCACGTGGTATATATGGCGCTGGATACAAATGAAGCGCAAAGTTAACGCCGGTTGCGTTTGTTGTATGGAAGCTCCCTTAAATATTTATTTTATTTTGTTTTTTAGTATTTTTTGTTATAACGGGAACAGAAATACATCATCTGTGAAAATTTCAACTGTCTAACTATCACGGTTCATGAGATACAGCCTGGTGTCGAACGGACAGACAGACAGACGGACAGCGGAGTCTTAGTAACACGGTCCCGTGTTTAAACAATACGACTTAAATAACAATTCTATTATTATCACGAAAAGATGCGCACATCCTGCCGATAGTACAAAGGAATTGTGTTATGGATGTTTGTCCATGTGGTTTTAGTTTTACTTAGCCTAAAACAAGATGTTTACATTGCAATATTGTGTTAGTTAACGCATATTTATCATTAAGACAAAGATGACTCTAGCAACATGTTATTTTTAGGAAAAATTTGTAAGCAATATTGCAGCAGCCATTCAAAGCTTATGTTTAAATAAATAACACTAAATAAAACTAATTTATATCTAACATAATAAAACCTTATATATACTAAATTTCACCTATATAAAATAGGTATTTGATACGGTTTGAATAATATGTACATAATATGTAGGTATAAATAATCTGCTAAACTTATAGTAACCCTTCCTTCCTTTTGGATTTTCCGTAGTTGGGTGAAAATAATGGCTATGTGGTGAGCTTTACGCCTCGCGATAATTTTTCTAATAAGCTGAAATATAACTTTAATGAATCCCAGACTTTTTATAAATTTTCGAAAGTTAAACCTGATTTGACAAAAAAACAAGGTATATGATCATTGAATCTGCCGAAATTTCACGATAATTGGTTTAGGAATGCGACCTATAGGCGAGAACGGCCGGAAATACGAATACGAAACATTTTTTGGCCAAGCGGAAACTGAGACGCTCGGTCAAAAAATACTAAAATTAATGAAGTGCTAAAAAAACATGTACTTTAAACCAAACCGTCATCATTAAACTTTGTTTAAGTACTCACACATTGGAGAAAGATTTCAGTTTAACCCTTGATTTGGCAGTGTATGGCAGGGTCAACAAATTTCGAACCAGAATTTTTTGCTCTGTATTACCTTAACGAGGCTTCAACTAGCGACCTTCGTAATTTTTTGTCAAAAATACTTTAAAATATTTCTGAAATATTTTATTTATTTATTTCTTAAAACAGGTTACATAACATTGCAGTTCACCAATGCGTCATGAACCGAACAATGTTTATTTCGACGGCGAAACGGCGTGGCCCCGTTGTTTCGATATAACTATATTTTACTATAACACATGAGGGACAATCCATTAGATATAACCATAATTTGTTTAAAGCTTAAACAAAATACACTTAAAGCATTACCATAGCACTTCCCCTTATCTTCCTAACCAGGAAAAGATATAAGGTACTTACAACATAACGTTGTAATTATAAATTCTTGATACTCCAGTAAACTGCGACTAATTGCCGCAAACGAAACTAAGACTAAGTAATTGTGGCTTGCCATGTCTGGTTAATAACAAGCTAGTTATGCCAGTCTCACCATACTAGACTATCCTGTTTGTCTTTGTTGCTGATTTAACAAGAAAACTATTAAAAGATCTACAAATCACACAGTACGCGGAACTATTATATAGGTCGCATTCCTAAACCGATTATCGTGAAATGTTAGGCAGATTCAATGATCATATACCTAGATTTTTTTGTCGAATCAGGTTTACCTTTCGAAAATTTATTAAAAGCCGGCGATTTAATAAAGTTATGTTTCTATGGCAAATTGTAAGTATATATAAAATAAAATAAAATAATAATAAATAAAATAAATAAAAATGCATGTTAATTTTTCTTTAAGTGAGTAACATTTGTACATCCATACTTATGGGTAAAACAGAGGTCAAAACAAATTATATTCAACACCAATAACTATGACCACAATATTATGAACTTAATGAAAATGCACTGGTTTTGGAAAACACTATAATTGCAAACTGACAATACGTCAATAAAACAAAAGTACAGCAAAAAAAGGATAAAAAACATAGACAATAAAATACTATAAAAAAAAGGATGTGCATCTTGCACATTATACGTATGTTTTACAAATAAAATTTCTGATATCCAAGGCAATAATAATAATAATAATATCTAAAAAAATATTGGGAAATTCTCAATCCGAAGTCAGCGAAAAAAATTTAAATGTTGTGAGGAAAATACAGCTTAACATGAAGATTGAAGAGTAACTAGTTTCGCGAGTATTTGCTAGTTTATGCAACGATATGGCACACGTGCCGTAAATGAGGGCTATTTTATAGATATTTTAATTGCCGGGCATAAAATATCGTCGGTAATGACCTGTGTCTGCGGCCAAGATCCTTTTAGGTTATTATGTAGGTTAAGCTGATATTATCCGTCAAAGTTACCTAGAGGTTAATTCAAAAATAAGAAGGGGGATATATGATGGATATATATATATATACATGATATATTATCATCACTCTCTTGCCCTTCTCCGATTTAATTGGTGTCGGCGCAGAATGCTTTTTTCATCCATTCTTCCCTATCATTTGTCATCTCATCAATTAATTCCTTCTTCTCCATATAGTCTCTCACACAATTCATCCGCCTTTTCTTTGGTCATTATCTTCTTCTATTTCCCTCCACATTCATCCTTAACGCTATAATACATATTATTTTCGAAGTAAACGTAGTATGCGTCGATGATAGATAATTTATTTTGCTATAATTGCTGTAATCTTGATGAGTCATTTTTTCACTACATGCATAAATGCTGTATACGCCACAGGACAAAATTTCGGCAGCGCTGTAAACACCACACTCGTTGGGTTATGAAAAACCGAAATAGGCGTTAGTGTACTCGTCTCAAAATTTGCTACTATTTGGGCATTTACAGCAATTAGAAGGGGGCATGGTCAAAAAAATACATTCGTTTTACCATGCTGTCCAGTTTTTTCTAAGCGTCTTAGAGCCATGGGACCCAGACCATTCGACGCAGAAAAATTCGTTGATTCCAAATATGCAAAAAAAAATTTTCGACCGAGTGACGGTTACAGCCGTTCCGCTTTTTGCCATCGATATTATGATTATATTGGGATATGATGGGGATTGGGGCACATCAGCTGTGGTGTTCTAGACGTTCTTCATTACGTTTCAATGAGAATCCATGTAATCGAGCAAAGAAATCCAAGTACTTCAGAATAGAATAGAGTAAGATACGTCTTTTTGCCGTAGCATGGCAGTTTAGCGCCTAGTTACTCCTGTGGCGTGGAGATAATCCCATTAGCGTGTTATAGGTACTCCCACACAAAGTCCGACTACTGGTAGCGAGGGCTAACCAGCCCTGGTACAGTTCAGCTCATGTTTTTAAATAAAAATTGGGCAAGTGTGAGTCCGACTCGCGCATGAAGGGTTCCGTAGCTATATATATATATAATAGTCTATAACAAGTTTATTGTATGGGAGCCCCCCTTAAATATTTATTTTATTTAATTTTTAGTATTTGTTGTTATAGCGGCAATATAAATACATCATCTGTGAAAATTTCAACTGTCTAGCTATCACCGTTCTTGAGATACAGCCTGGTGACAGACGGACGGACGGACGGACAGCGAAGTCTCAGTAATAGGGTCCCGTTCTTACCCTTTGGGCACGGAACCCTAAAAACTATATATAAAATTCTAGACTTGTATTAAAAATCAGTTTTCTGTGGTGAGGGGACGTGAGTAATAATAATCTTAATAGCGCGATGCAGGATCGTCTTGTGTTTTGTATGTCATCTGTAGGCCAGTCTGGCGCCATCTGTAGGTCATAATTTCCATTGTCATCACGCTGAAACGGCTGGACAGATTTTAACCAATTTTGGTGCAGGGATAGCTGGACATCTAAAGATGGTTTTAGGATAGTTTTTACTTGACTACGGTATTAGAAAAATACGCGTACGAAGTTGCGGGCACCTTCTATTACATATATACTAATAGGAGCAATAAATTAAAACATATATTCTACCCTTCAAACTGAACAACATTTAAACAATGAATACAAAGATCAAAGCTTAAAGAAAAATTGAAAAAGGAGCTACCTGGTGGAAGGGACCGGGAATCGAACCCGGTACCTCTGGATTACCGGTGCAGCGCGTTAGCCACTTCGTTACCCTCGCTACACGTAGACCTGACGAATTTTTCCTTATGCTTTGTGTGTCGATCTTTGCATTGTTTATTTGAAAGGTTTTTTTTAACTAGCCTTTCTTAGCCTTTTTCAATTTTTCTTTTAAGCTTTGATCTTTGTATTCATAGTTTAAACAAAAATTGTGGTGTACCCACATAAAAAAAAATTGAGACATTACATGTTTCATAAATTTATTGAACAACATTTGTTTAATAAGGATAGCAGTGAGAGGAGTGTCCATTGAAGCTAAGCTCTCGTGTGATATGTCCAAACGTCGTCATTGGCGAAATACCTCTTGCTGAGAGCAAGAAGTGAAAGCCACAAGAAAAAAAAAAAAAAAAAAAAAACATTTGTTTTGTCAACTTCTGAAAATAACGTGTATTAAATGATAATTTGTTGAATAATGTTTAGACAAAGAAGCAATGTATTGCGAAATGTGCGATATTAGTAGAGTGACAGCTATGTCAATGCTCAGGGAATGTCAAAATTGGACGACGTACATTGAGAATACTATTTAGTTTGTTTGAAATAATGAAATTCTGAAAACTGACTTTTATTTAAAGTTGCTGAACAAATGTTGTTTTAATTTATTGCTCCTATTACAGGCAATACCCGGTATACGAGTATACAGGGTGGAACATTTCTAAAGACTGAGCTCTGACAGGATAGTGTCATTTGAGTGATCTACAATTGACCTATTATAATTGCTGGATTTGAAAGTAAAAAAAAGTCATCAAAATAAAATAATTTAATTTCAGTGACAACCCTACTAATTCAAAGGCTTTATTTACATTTTAAATTGACATCTGTCTACAACTAAAGCGATGTTCAAAGATGCTAGGGTTGATATGTGCAGACTTTTACACTAATGTTTAACACACTGTATCTTAAAAATGGATAGAAATATTTACATAGTTCATTGGTGGAAAATGAAGTACTCAGTCTTAACAATTCCCTGTTTGCTTAAAAGTCCCTCGATCTGTTCCACCTGTATAGCGCGCGGTAGCGCCTGTGCGCCTGACACTTTGGAATTTGTTTCAGAGCTGAGCAACGTGATCGGAGATCTGATGCAGGAGTATGGGGACGTGTGGAGGTTCTGGTTGGGACCTGATCTGAACATCGTCGTCAGCAATCCCGATGACGTCAGAGTGAGAATGATCTTGCATTAATAATTACTAATTGACCAGGGCTTCCATTTCAGGGATTATTTAGGCCGTGTTCAGACCGGGCTGACTGTCAGCCGCCGAATGTGTGAATATGTATGGAAACTGCGTAACGTTCGCTCACTTTGGGCGGTAATGGGCGGCCGACAGTCAGCCCGGTCTGAACACGGCCTTAGTACCGACCCGCCCCGGTTTCGCACGGGTGCTTAAAAATTATAATGTATCTGTACATATAAACCTTCCTCTTGAATCACTCTATCTAAAAAAAAACGCATCAAAATCCGTTGCGTAGTTTTAAAGATCTAAGCATACATAGGGACAGACAGACAGGCAGCAGGAAGTGACTTTGTTTTATAAAACGATTCCGAGGTTTAAAGCCTTGTGAGTTGTTATAATTGTAAACCTCACTAGTTTGTTTCGAAATGCGGAAGTTTGTCGTATTTATGATTCCATACCCAAAGGGTAAAAATCGGGACCCTATTACTAAGACTCCGCTACCCGTCTGTCACCAGGCTGTATCTCAATAACCGTGATAGTTAGATAGTTAACATTTTCACAGATGATGTATTTCTGTTGCCGCTATACCTAATAACAAATACAATATATATATATTTAAGTGGGGCTCCCATACAACAAACGTGATCGGTTGCGTGAACTTAGCACCTGATTTGTATGTGGCGCCATAGATACCAGGTGCAAACTTAACTTATCCCGGCCAGTCAAAATAGGAAGTGCTTGTACAAAATCCTCCTACATATTGTTTAGTTTAACTCCTCCTCCTCCTCCATCCTGTTATTGATACTTGTGATCCAATTAGAATAAATGCTCTTTTCTTTCTTTCTTTCTTTCTTACTTCCTCGGTGCGCGTGTCTGACTCGCACTTGGCCGGTTTTTACGTTTTCAACACCCATATCTAAGCGATTTTGAATAATTTCCAAAATTGATCTACAAAAAGAAAACTAAGTATATATAATATAATACAAATTGTACATAATAATTATCCTTTCTTTTATGTTTATCTGTAGTTTTTAGTATTGTAAATATTATATTGTATGTGTTTATTTTAAAATAAACTAGTGTCTAAATTCGAATTATTCGGATAGTTTGAATATTTTAGAAAATAAAACAAAATGTTGATTCTAATGCATGTAATTAAGTATATATATGTATATAATTATATATATATATATATATATCTTTAAGACCCTACTCAAAATATTTCATAAGAATCGGTTGAGAAATGCGACCGCTTGGCTAGAACGGGCGGAAATCCGGACGAAAGGACTTCCGAACTTCCGGAAATTTTAGGCTAAGCTGTCAAAAATTTTATTTGCCTCTCACCTTGGATTAGAGATGCGCACAATGTGTCACTAAAGTGAAAAGAGTGATATTATGTGTCTTTAGTTCACCGAGATATGTATCACTCTTTTAGCCCATTTAGCTCTGTAGATCTTTAGACTATATCGTTCACGAGTGAGTAGAGAACTAGAGATGTCGATCAATTAGATTCACGGCAGCATGGCAACATTCCTCTCATGAGCGAGAGAGAGTGAGTAATACAATACAATACAATACAAGTACGCTTTATTGCACACCAAAAAACGTTTACACAAGAAATTACAAATAAACAAATTAAAAACGGTAGACAACAGGCGGTCTTATCGCTAAAGAGCGATCTCTTCCAGACAACCTTTGGGTAGTGGAGTTTATCCTAAAAAACGTTTAATGAGTAGGTGATGCAAAAGGCGAATGAGACACATCGTAAGGTACAGATATCTAAAAACATAAATAGATATAAAAACTTGAATATACATATATACACAAAAATTTAAATATATAAATATATATATATATATACATACATACATATACATACATAAACAAAAATAAATACTATGCACAAACATACAGTCAGCAGAAAACTTGATGAAAAACAGTTTCACACAGTGTAATACTGAGATGATAGATGATATACTGAGCTACTTGAATCTTCAGTGAGCGAAAGAGCTAGTGAGCTAAACCAAAAGATATAGCTCGTTTGAATCACTCACTCGCGAGCCATCTCTACCTTGGATATGTTTATACCAAGCTAAATAATATTATATTTATATCTCATTTGTTTCAGAATCTTCTTTCAAACTCCAAGACTAGCACCAAAGGGCCACAATACAAGTACATGGTCGACTTTTTAGGAGAAGGCATACTTAGTGGATCAGGTATTCTACCAATTAATCTGTACCTTTAGTCTGTACCTATACCTTATCCTTCACTCCTACCCGGACTGACCCATTGAAAGTAACCTTTTTTTAAGACATCACTTAAACTGTATCAGGGCTGGTTAGTCCTCACAACCAGTAAGACTTTGAGTGGGATTATAACCCGCTAATGCAAGTGTCTCCGCGCCACAGGCGTAAAGACTGCTAACCTTTTTCCAGGTCCTACCTGGAGGATGCGCAGAAAGATAGCGCTTCCCAACTACGGAAGAAGAGCAGTAGAAAGCTACGAAGAGTTATTCAACAGAGAAGCTGATGTGACGGTAGAAAGACTTAAAAGCAGAGGGGGAGAAGTGTTCAACATTTATGGTGACATCGTCTCGGGAACCACTTACACTGTATGCCGTAAGTTAAAGATTTAACATGCTTTTTCGCACAGCTTCAAACCAGAAACCTTCGAAAATTATGGCAAAGTTCTTTAATCAAATTGTCGTCATAAAAAGCTGGAACCAACTGACATAGCAAGGTCAAATTTTGGCTTAGTCTGTGTAGTAACTAAACAATACTATTGTAAATTTCAGAAGCGCTGATGGGATTAACTAGAGAGCAGGCACTGAGTTTACCATATCTGCAAGAAATTATCAATGAATCACACGAGTAAGGAAGCATTAATTAAACAAATAAATATCAGACAACCTCACACAACTCAACCTAGTTACAGATCAAGCTCAAGAAAACTTATTTTTTTAAAGGTTTTAGGCGACTATATTATTATATAAATAAATACTTAAATAGATACATAGAACATCCATGACCCGGGTACAAATATTCGAGTTAATCACACAAATATTTGCCCTTACCAGGATTCGAACCCAGGACCGCTGAGTCAGTAGACAGCTACACACATTTTCCTGATGTTCGGTCTCTTTTGTTTTTCCTCTTCTGTGGATAGGCAGCAACACAACCAAAGCGGAGCGGAGAGGTGTAAACTGGACCAATCACATTCCGTTTAAGTGCCATAGCTTTAAGTGCCCTTTTTTTGGGATTCACAAAGACGCAGCCTGATTTAATTTTCTCTGCTCCGCTTATTTTGACCGGCAGCCTTAGGGCTGAATCGCTATCAACCGTCCAAATAGTTGAAAACTCTACATCTTTGGCAATCGTTGTCACATTACAGAAGACCGCTATGTGTCTTTTTGCCTTTCATTTCTGGGTAAACTCCATATTCATCACCATCATCATCATATCAGTCCACTGCTGGATAAAGGTCTCTATCAAAGTTCTCTACACCAGTCGATCGAGGGCTACCCTCATCCAATTTTTTGCCCGCGATCCTAACCAGTTCGTCAGTCCATCTTGTTGGAGGCCTTCCCACGCTGCATCTTCCGGTACGCGGCTGCCTCTCAAGAAACTTTCTGCTCCATCGGTTCTGCGAGCAATGTGCCCCGCTATAAACAAATGTTATCATTTACGAAAATATTCCAGATTATATTTGCTCGTTTTCATGAGAATGACGAAATGGTACCTCCAAATAGAACCCTACTACAGGTGCACAAAACATTATCGACAACAAACTAAGATCATAAAGAAAATTCTAGAAATGTCACACATTATTGTGCAGCACAGACTTAAAGTTCTAGAAACAATGGACGATGACAGGAAAATGGAGATATTGAATGCAGAAGGCGACAACAAATATAATACAGAGCTAGCTGTTGTGGACAGACTTGTTTTGTCTAGACAAACGTGGAGTTATGATGAAATTTTGAGGGAAATTTTCACACTGTTTACTTCGGTAAGTATTACTTTACTTTTGTCATTCTCAACGGTATTTTAAGTCTCTTCTTAGTCGTGCACTGGCTAGGTCGACTCTTTCGCTTCCGCTTCTCTCGTGATACGACGCCATGTAGTAGGTATGTTTGGCGGGGTGAGAATTCTCGATTATATCGCATTGTGTCACAGATTTAATGAGGTCTGTCCATCGCGTTGGGAGCGCCCACGAGACCTTTTGTCCTTACACTACACTTTCCCTTCACCACCAATCGTTCCATGGAGTTTTTGCTACCTAAGATCCAAGATAGTTTTTTTTTTTTATGAAATAATGAAATAATGAACTTTATTCTGCAAGTAGGCCACAAGAGCACTGTTACATGTCTGAGTCTACCGGCATTTCACAAGAGGAGACCACTGAGAAGACTTTTGAGTTCAAAGAATTCTGAAAGCGCTGTGCTGGCACATTGCTAGTTCAATCCGTGTAGGAGCGTTTTACTACTTGTATGACAAAGTACACAGGGGAAAACTATAAATGGGTAAGGACCAAATTCTTTGCATCGTTGGACAACGGAAATCACAATGGAATGTGTCACACCGGAAAAAAAGTAGCACAATAAAATTGTAAATGTACGTGTACAAGGTTTGAAGATGAATAATAAATAAACATCGGGACAGGTGAAACTAAATCAAAGCTTGTAATAAGCACAATTGGTAACGTTGTCTTCGTTTCGACGAATTTCCGTTGTGACACGTAGCACAATGTTGTGTCACTCGTCGCACAATGTTGTGTCACTCGTCGCACAATGGAGGCAAAATACTACACGACCTAACCAGAAATGTTTCACACTCAATAAAATAAACGAGTATTACTAGTGAACTTTGATGTGTGGCAGCAATATACTATTATAGTTTGCAGTTAATCATTCGCAAGCAGAGAAAGCGTGATGGAAAACAATAAAATTACATAAGAAGTCACAGAATTTTAACGGTACGCGGAGCTTCCACCAACACGATGCTCGACTGTCAGTAAAAACAACATGGCAGCACTATCGAAGTCAAGCTTGCAAGTTCGGAGTCAGTGTTCCATTAAAATAATTGAAGAATCTACTGGAATAGCGTTGTAAGTTCCGTGTAATGTCGTCGCACAACTGGAGGTTGCACAATGGAAGAATATTTGGGACACGCATAAAATAGCCGCAAAATTTAAAATGATGAAGGGTATCGAATATTAAACTATACCTGCGTCTTAACAAAACCTAAGACTATATATACAAATAAACTGTATAAGTTAAGGCGTTCGTACTTTAAAACAAAATCAATATATTCTCGAGAAAGCAGAGTACGGACATATTCATTTTGTATGGGAAAAATAATAAAGATAAAAAAGTATATTTTTGAATATTTTTTTTATTAACTATTCTTAACATCAATTCGTTTATTGATGATTGGGTTAATAGGAACTGTTATTTGGCGTGTTTTTCTACTCTACAAATTAACGATAAATGTTCTATTTTTAGTTTGAGATGAGGCAGTTTGAGGTGGACATTAATGTATGACAGTATTTGCAAAGAATTTGGTCCTTACCCAAATGCGTACCCAGTTAGAGATAGATACTACCTATACCCTATACTACTATATTTAAATCAGAAGGTAAGTGTCATTTACTATCTTACTACCTTATTGGGACGTACCAATAGTTTACTAAGAGAACCGAAAATTAGTTTAGTAACTGTTTATTGTGAACAACTGGTAATTTATTTATTTCAGAGTCAAGAGGCAACAGCGAAGATGACATCTTTTCTATTACTGATGATGGCGTATCATCCTGAATATCAGGTAACTCCAAATACAATTGCATTCTTTTTTTTTACTTTCGAAATATCTACATGACGACATGTCGAAAATGAAATATTATTTATATTTCGAATAAAACAGGGTTAAGAAAAATTAAATAGCTATAGTTGAGATCCTTATCAATATATTAAAAGGCATCAGGGATGAGTCAGGAAGGTGACAAAAAAGGATTGTAGACGATGAAACCTTGAACTTTGTAAAATAACAAGCAACGCAAATATCGAATGATAAAAAGTATTGCGGAAATGCCACGGCCCACTTTGCGCGACAGCGAGCGGTTGAGCGAAAGATCCGAGCCCGTCGACCGTACGAGTGAACGAGACACACGTATCGTGCGCCGCGCCACTCGCCACTAAGACCATCTAAGATCGAATGACGACGCGGTTGGCGCAGTTTGCAGACACCTGCCTACTGAGCCGGCGGTCCCGGGTTCGAATCCCGGCCAGGGCAAATATTTGTGCGATGAACTCGAGTATTTGTTCTTGGGTCATGGATGTTATCTATATATGTATTTATATACTATGTATATCGTCGTCCCCATAACCCATAGTACAAGCTTTGCTTAATTTGGGACTAGGTCGATTTGTGTATGATTGTCCCATAATATTTATTTATTATTTATGTATAAGACCGAGTTCGCGCATCTCTTTTAGACTGTTTTGCTAACTTCAATGATTCCGTTATTAACATTCCTGTGTTAAATCATTCAGGAGAGAGTGCATGCAGAAATTAAGGAGGTGTTCGGAGAAAGTGACAGAAACGTCACAGATGATGACATCAAGCAGATGACATACCTGGACATGGTCTTCAAAGAGGTCCTTCGACTCTTCCCTATTGGAGTGATGCTGCAAAGAACCGTGTCTGACGACATTAAAATAAGTATGTATTCTGTTAAAACCTGAACAGAGACTTGTGGCTCATGGGAATAGTAAAAAACTAACTAATTAACTGAGTGCAACGACCGAAAGTGGATATTGGCCTCCGACACCAAATGACACCCCGCTTCATGATACTAAGATTCGAATATAATCCAGACCAGTAGGATTGGAATATGAACCTAAATTAATCATTTTAAACCCCCGACGCAAGTAGCTGCTCATATGAATAAGCGATATAGAAAATGTTGCTAAACCTGATGATAATAAACTAATTTCGAATCCTTTGCTTCAATTTTGGGCAAGATCCTGTCTTTTATTCCCGCCAAATGAAATGAAATTAAATGAAATGAAATCATTTATTCAGTAAGTAGGCCACAAGGCACTTTTACAAGTCAGATTGTGAATCTACCGGCATTTCGCAAGAGGAGACCGCTGTTGAGAAGAAGGCCGAAAGAAACTCAACAGTTAAATTATTATCATGGATACGATTCATTCTATTCCCATCAAACATAACTTAGAACAATCAAGACAGAAATATTTATAGAAGAATAATTTCGATTATAAAAACCGCACTCAGATTGGTCCATCTGCTTAGGAGCAACGATGCCTATTGAGGCAGACACACAGTTACACAATTTGAACCTATAACGCCCCTCGCTTTTCGTCGGGGGCTTAAGAAAATGTATTTTACAACAGACTCGTTATCATCATCATCATCAGCCTATTCTTATACACTGCTGGACATAGGCCTCTCTAACTGCACGCCATTGTGAACGATCCTCGGCTACTCTCATCCAGCTCTTGCCAGCCACCCTGCAAAGATCATCGCTCCACCTAGTCTGAGGGCGTCCCACACTACGCTTGCCGATCCGCGGTCTCCACTCAAGAACACGTTTACCCCACCGGTTAGACTCGTTATCATCATCATCATATCCAGTCGATAGACGCCCACAGCTGGACAAAGGCCTGCCCCAAAGCTCTCCAAAACGATCGGTTACCCGCCGCCCGCATCCAATAGCTTCCCGTGATCCTAACCAGCCTATAACCTTTCTGCACAAACGGCCATCGGTTCTACGAGCAATATGCCCCGCTCACTGCCACTTAAGTTTGGTGAGTGTCTGGTCCTCTTTATACAGATAACTTATAATTAACTTGGGACCCAAATGTAATGTGCCGTTCTCGAGAACTTTTCCCGACACATCTCTACCATTGACAAATTTGTGACGCCACCATCCACATCAATACGTTTATCAATCAGAATCAATATTCAGAAAATTATCTTCTGTTGTATGTTTGTACACTTCATTATCAACATCATGATCATTATCTCAGTCAAATGAAATGACGCCAATTGATAGATAAAATCCTTTTAGTTTTCACTATGACCGATCTTTATCCGATTGGCATTGGCGATTTGCCACTCAAGTGGCACAGAAAATATTTTTTGTGACAAGCTTTTATTGCCGACGCTATTTTTCTTTGAACATCCGCCAGCTACACTCCGCGACGATTCTAAACAGCCCAAACTTGGTAGGATTGCATCGTCTTATTACAGCATTCCTAAGACCACCTTTCGGCTCCATTATCAGACTAGCTTCATGGTGTCATTTTATTGTATTGACATCAAAGTTACCTACATAACACCAAACAGCAAATTGACACGAAATTTCTGTTCAACCGGTCATCGGGAAGTGGTTCAGATCTTACTTGTAAGATTTAATTACCATAGGTCGACGAAAACAAAGAGTTAACGTAAATACTCACAACTGTTGGCCAATTTTGGGTTTCATTTATTAATATAAATATGAATTATATTTTTGAACCAATTTTGGCCAAAAGTTTGTAAGTATTTCCGTTAGTTTTTTTTCTTAACTCTTTTTTTGCTATGATTAGTCCGACCTATGTTGATTACAGACACAGGTGAAAGTAAATAAAAGCTTGTAATATTACGCCACTGTGCTGCCATTCGTTGGTTCTGGGAGCATAGTGCCTCAATACTTCGGCTTAGCAATTCTTATGCCAAATAGTAATTTGCTACTGGAAGGTGTCTACAACTATAACCATTTTTGGATTTTCAGCTATTCCTATACCAAAATCGGTTCAAATCAGTAGGGTCATCCCGTTCCTAGCTCGTGCTGTTAGGATTTTCCTTAGAATACTGTAAGGAACTCATTGGTTGTTGACAGCAGAACTGGCAACTAGATTTTATATAAAAAATATATTCAAGGATTCGAATTATGGCCGTCTCTGTCACACACCAAAGGAGCCGGGCATTCGTATTTAACCTTGTATATGAGCTGAAGTCAAATAAATAATTATAAACCAAGTCCTATATTCTGCACTTCTCCTAAGCTGCACCCTCGCCACAATACTGACCCCTCTCCAGAGAAAACTGATTTTCATTACAATCTTATAATAGTATGACTTTTTTTTTCAGGTAATGCAACGTTGCCGGCAGGTTGCTCGTTGGTCATTCCAATCTTCCACATGCACCGCGACAAGCGAAATTGGAAAAACCCGAACGCCTTCGATCCGGATCGTTTCAGCCCTGAGAGCGCGAAGCAACGGCACACCAGCTGTTATATACCGTTTAGCCTGGGACCAATGGATTGCATGGGTAATTAGCTTTTGCCATATCATCGCAACTGTGCCGCGGAGATAATCCTATTAGCGGGTTATACTTACTCCCACACAAAGTCCGACTACTGGCAGAGAGGGCTAGCCAGCCCAGATACAGTTCAAGTCATGTCTTATAAAAAGACCATATCATCATCACCATCTCAAGTAAATGAGGCCAAAAGGTGTCCTGTCCTAATTATAATTAGTAACCCCTACGGTCGCCGGTCTTGCAATACCGGGTATGAAACGAGTGGCAGATTATGAAAGCTATGGGCCTGGCCACATCACCACGGCACGGCGCCGCCACCGTGAAACGGTGCGGCGTCGTGGATTTTTACGGTCGTTTTATATGCGCTGACATCGAAAAAATCCACGACGCCGCGCCGTTTTACGGTGACGGCGCCGTGCCGTGGTAATGTGGCCAGGCCCTAAGGCCTGCCATCTGGTAAAGTTGGGCAAAGTAGGAACTTTTGAGAACTATACCGAAAAATATTCGTAGAGTAATCCCAAAGAAACGACGTATAGAAAATGTAGATAAAAGTGAGTTAGATCGTTGAGAATCTTCAAACCCATAAAGGACCAAACTGAGTTGTGGCCTTCTAAAGACCCTTCCCCTTTGCTCAAACTTAATGATGTTCGGTTAGGACATACATTTTGCAAACTAAGTATTTTAGAATATCCTCCTTGGTTTCAAAACCTATTAGATTAGTAATAACGATATGTATTCTTTTTCAGGGAGGTACTTCGGCACAAAGCTAGTGAAGACTATGTCTGTGAAGGTCCTGCGGCAATTCCGACTAACGTCTCCAGAGACCTATAACGATATGCGACTCGTGATGGCCGTGTCCGTCGCCTCCGTCAACGGATACCCTGTCCAATTGCATCCTAGATATTAAACTAATGTAACCAACCGGTCTTGCACAACTGGCCGGCTGCAAATACATGTTGAAAGAGTAAAGGTTTAGGTTATCGCACACTTAATCGCTCGGCATCGTAACGGCATAATCGAGCGACTCGAGCGACTCGAGTTGAGGTGGTGCGATGCCGATCCAAAGCCGCGGTTAGGTGTGCGATAACTCTAAATGTGTTTTATTTATTTGAATGTCGCCTCAAATTAAATTATAAAACATACGTCACCTACGCATGCACAGTTTTGTGCCGGAACGTGTCGTTGTCGTGTTGAATCGTTTATATTTATGGCGCGATAAAGGCGACACTACAGAGCCAAGGGCTCATTGACACTGTAAATATTTCACCTTAAATAATAAGTACAGTCATAAATATCTGAACACGACTCTTATTGACTGGGCGTTACAGTGCATGTTCAAATATTTCTGATACATCTGATGGCGACTGTACCTATCAGTGGCGTGGTCATAGAACTCTATTGCACGGGCGCACCAGTCTCTTTTGCTGCTGAAGAAAAGCAAGCGAAATCTAGGCTTGCTTTGAGTCTTTGTTTGACGTCATGCCATTGTACTCCTACCATGAGTTAACGTGACTGTACTCGTTAGCGACAGCATAAACACTTTGTATGTGGAAATATTTCGAGGGCTTCATGCTATAGGGGCGTATGCGCAAAACCCCTACTTTTCAGGAGAGGCAAAAAACTTAATAACTTTTTGTCCCTTCGACGGATCTTTTTGCAAATTTGCATGGAGTATTTATATTATCACTGTTTTTATCTAGTATGATCAATTTTACGTAAAGTATTCTAAAAACTAGTAATTATGCGCTTACGCCTCTTTACTGCGGCGAAAATATTCGAAATGACTGTCAATTTTACTTGAAAAATACTTGAAATTGAGGGGCGTATAAATTAAATCTTTTCCTATTCAATTATTCAATGACAATTGGTCTGAGTTCTGTTTTTATATCGAAATACTCTCTTTTTACAGAAATTTTCACATTGTTACGAATCACCTTCAATTTTTTCTGTTTTTTTTACGCCTGTTTCGCCCGACAAAAAAACAGTCCTAGTGGCTTTTGAGTGTGGTCGTATAGTGGTGATCTAAGGCAAATTCAAGCATTTAGTAAAGAAAGAATATACATTTCACTGATTAAATTATTCGTTTCCTTGATTATAACTTTTTAGAAGAACTTATGACCCAGCGCCGCTCTTGAATCGGCGACATTCTGGGATGTTAAGTAATGACGGCAAATCAGATGTCGATCTCCAGTCGGCTGACCATCTCGAACGATTATTAACTGAGCACTTCAGTGCTAAATAAAGTCTCTCTGTCTACCCGTCGGTCTTTGCATAGAACAGCAGTCATAAAGTCGTTAAAGGTGACTTCTTGCGAACTCCAAGCAGATGAGGTGCCCACTCTCTGCAGAAATCGGATTTTACGAAATCTTAATAGGTTCTAGTAACTAGTTTGTAATGTGATAACATGACAGTCTTCTACAAAAACAAAGCATTAACCGTACGCCGTGGCGAGTTGATGACACTACTTTTGCCAACCCAACTCCATCAGAAAGCCCAATTCTAGGAGACCCTTGATGTTGCTGACGAGTTATAAGATAGACTACGGAAATCGGTTGATGTTGTGCCCACTATTTGTTCACTCGATGACACCTTAGCTGCTCTCCTGAGGTTCTGTTTTCCCGTGGCTGTCAAGCAAATCAACCTCTGAAGTGATTGTAGTTTAGCTTCAACGGTGAATAGTTTTGTTTTTAATTAAAACTTATTATGCCGGGCATGCTACGTTTTTTTTATTTACCTTGCTCGACAAATTAGAGCTCTGTATTGATCATTTTGGGTTAGTTACCACAAAGCATCTGTTAGCGAACATTACCAGTTAAGTGTTTTCGAATAAACTGTCAGTTTAATATTTTCTTCGGTTTCCGCGACTGTCACACATTTAAATAAAACAATTTAAACGGATTATATCGCGTATATTAATTATTTGAGCCTCCCTGACGTTTCAGTACCTTTACAGATACCGTTGTCAAAGGTTGACTGAGAAAAACACAATTTTTCTCTGTCAAAGTTACATTTGTGCAAACTACCCATTTTGTAAATATTAATTTAAAAATAAAGGTGTTCATACATGCCGGATGGGCCTAATGTGTAAAGACAGTTACACATGTGCCAGAAGGGCATTTATTATTTATTTAAAATATCTACCAGCGGTTCACTAAAGGCTTACTGAGGAGAAAGAACCGCCAAAGAAAACTCCCAGATTGCCTTATTTATTACTATAAAATACTTTTAAACAAAAACTCTACATATACTACTTTTAACACTAATTTGTTTTACACCGTTCGAGGCCCAAGGTTTCCAGTCTTGTGTCTTGCTTGATCCTTGATAAGATGTACAACAGGATCCCAAGCCGGTGGTAATGACAAACCATCTTCTCTATTGAAATTGGGATATTTTTTGATTTCAATAGCCTCGCGCAACATTCTGGGAAAATATCGTTTCTCTCTGGCAAGGATTGAAGTGTTATCAAACTTAATTGAATGGTTTGGTTTGTCCATGACATGCTCGCAGACTGCAGACCTGTTGCAACGACGGTGCTTGACATCGGCTACATGCTCCTTAACCCGTGTAGCTATACTACGTTTCGTTTGGCCAATGTATGACAGACCACACTCGCAGTCCAGCTTGTAAACACCAGCACTCTGCAGAGGGATGCTACACTTCACGGGCCTCAGGTATTGAGACATCTTCTTCATCGGCTTGAAATATGTTTTAATGGAAGCCCGTTTCAAGATGTTTCCAATCCTATCCGTGACCCCTTTCACATATGGCAGGACCGCAGGTTTACGCTCGACTGTAGGAGTCTTCACACGGGGTTTCTGATTGAGGCGTGGTATCTTGAGCCCATTGGCCCAAAGCGCACGCTTGACATGCTGTAGTTCATCAGTCAAATGTTGGTCGTCACAGATTCCCTTGGCTCTCTGAAACAAAGATTTACCCACTGTAGCAAGTTGACTAGGATGGTGATGTGATTTGCCATTTAAATACCTATCAGTGTGAGTAGGCTTTCTATAAACAGTATGACCTATTGTATTATCAGACCTTCTCAACACACTGACATCTAAGAAGGCTAGTGAATTGTCATTTTCTAACTCCATTGTAAACTTTATTTTCTCATGAATGGAGTTTAAATGGTCTAGGAAAACTGAAACACTAGATTTAGGTAAAATAGTAAAGGTATCATCTACGTATCTTTTAAAGATCCTCGGCTTGACAGGTGACGATGAGAGTGCTTTCTCCTCGAAGTCCTCCATGAATATATCGGCGACAACAGGAGATACTGGAGACCCCATAGCCACACCATCCACTTGCACGTAGAATTCACCGTTCCATAGCATATAGCCAGATGTAAGGCAGTGTTCTAATAATTCAGCATATTCCATTGCCATATTCTGTTCACGTAGCCTCCTCCTCACAATATTGATGCAATCCTGTACTGGTAGGCATGTAAAGAGGGACTGGACATCAAAACTAACCATAATTTCATCATCAGTTAGTATCAGATCTTTAATTTCAGTGATGAAATGGTATGAATCCCGTGTGTATGCCTGCGTCTTTCCCCGCAACGAAGAAAGAACCCCAGCTAGGTACTGAGCCAAGCGATAGGTGGGAGCATCGATTTGACTCACTATAGGGCGTAGAGGCGCATCTTGTTTGTGTATTTTTGGCAAACCATACAACTTTGGTGGCAACGGGCAGGAGGGAACTAAACTTGACATCTAGATTAAGGCTCTCGGAGTGCTTGCTTATTAGCTCAGTAGTAGATTTTAACACTTTCGCAGTCGGATCACGTTTTACAGGCTTATATGTTGATACATCCGACAATAAAGCTGTTATTTTTTGATTGTAGTCATCGGTGTTCATGACAACTGTTGCATTTCCTTTGTCAGCTCGAAGAATGGTTAGGTCTGGGTCCTCACGCAAGGTCTTGAGCGCGTGAAATTCAGTTTTTGCTAAGTTAACTTTCGGTGGCTTTGCCTTTCGTAAAAGAGACGAAACGTCTTGGCGAATTGCCCCCAAATCTTCCTTTCGCATTTGATTTTTCACCAGACAATCTTCTACGCCGACTATAATATCTTCGAACGGGATAGAACGCGGAGCAATAACATAATTCAAGCCTTTTTCCAAAACTGCTATCTGAGCGGCGGAAAGTTCTTTGTCGGAGATATTTTTCACGATCTTTGCAGTGTTATTGTGATGTGACGTTTGGTTCTGGTTTGACAGGTCCGTTCCGTTACTTCCACGAAACGTTCCGTTCCCACTGCGCTTCGATTTCAATCTGTCAAACTTAGCATTTTTCTTACGCGTAGTACAACATTCAAATTTCGACGCATAACGTCTATTGCCTTGTTCAACAATTTCTTTGAAATCACTATCGGTCAAACTGTCAGTTTGTTGTTAGACAGCCAGTGTAGAGCGGGTGAAGTCACATTCACATACCCTTGTGATTACCGCTCGTTAGTATTACTATGTCGCAGGATATGATGACTCTGTGTAATAGTGATGTTCGTTTAGTGTGGCGATGATTCCATAAAAGTGGTGAGCGGACGTAGCTTCTAGGGTTCTTACTTTGCTACCACTGCCTTTTTGAGTGCACCAGTTTTGGCTTCACCAGTTTCGATGCCGATGAATCTCTTTCACCAGTGCCGCTTTTATGCGGGTTGATTTTATCCTGTCGTTGCCGTCGACGTCCCTCAATGTCTATGAATGTGCCTAAGCATAAGGCACAGACTTGTTTTTAGTATTTTGCAGAATACTTTATGTTGCAAGTGCTTAAGCAAAAAACTGATTAATTTTCACTGAAGAATCTAACGCCTGAGTAGAAGGTTTCTACCTGGTTTTGTATGACAATTACTTTGACTTGTCTACGCAGTACGCAGGCAGCCAAAACAATAGTAAATATCTTGATAATTGTCTCTCTTCCCTTCTATTCCGTTCGGTTCTGGTGATTTGTATGAGTCAAGCAGTTGAAAGTTCTCTGTATTTTTTGTCGCCATTCTCTCTCCGTTGGAGTATTCTCCTCATCCGCCCAGCTCACTAACCGTTATAACTCACAGCCCGAGAAGTGAGTCTGTACGAGGGTTGTTTCTTCCGCCGCTGAGCTGGTGTAGGTATTATAAAATGTTGAAGGTGGTGTAGGGATCCTAAAACTGCAGTTACCTGTTTGTAGAGGAGACTTAGTTTGGCCTTGACTAATTTGTGCCCGTGCTCAAATGTTCATTGTTGTATTGAGTTTCCTCGTCTTTTTTCTGCTTATCCTAAATTTCTCCAGCTTGACTAGTTAGCTTTGTCCCCGCAGCTGTCTGAGATGGATAATTAGGTATGCATGATGGTAGCAATCCATAATGGTATATGTAAGGACGCCTGTTTATCTATTTTTTCAGCGCCCCCCTGCCCCATATTTCTTGGGAACCTCCGTTTTCAACAAAGTTGGACCTAGTCGGCTCGCATATTATGAGCGATAGTGCGATTCATGCTAAGTGGGTTCGTCGAGCATTTATGATTTGGATATTGAATCGAATCCACCTGGGCTGGGATACGAACAGGATGGTTCCTTAGAAACCTACCAGTAGAGATGTTTTTCGGAGAAAGGTGTGACGTTCAAGGACTTTGCGCCCATATGGTGCGACGGTATATGAGGCCGAAGACTGATACTATCACTAAAAAGTATGGTAAATATGGTCGTATGTACAAACGCCGCTATTGTGTGACATTTTTTGGTAAATCACACGATCGAGTAATAGACGTATGAACATATACGCCTTTATACTTCGATCATATTATGAGATTCCATTACATTATTGCGCTTACGCCTACTGTACGCCTCTTTGGATCGATAAAAAATTATGACCTACAATGATACGCCAAAACATATTTTATTTATTTTAAATATCTTATAATTACGATAACATTATGAAAAAAATTGACCCGATGTATCGTTATTAGATGAATACGATGCCGTTAAAAACGAAAAATCGCATTTTTGCGCATACGCCCCTATAGCATGAATCCCTCGATTTAGAAGTAGGTACAATTCTCCATACAGATCTTTATGCAGTCCCTAGTGAGCACAGTCACTGTAAAGTCATGGTAAGGGTACTGTTCTATTTTCATACCGATACCAAGTTCAGCAGCGAACTTCAAGATTGACGAAAAGGTTGTTCACGGTATTCCGTTAAGAATATAAAAAACCAAAAATAACCCGTTCAAGTACATTACATTTGACTCACCCTTCGAAGTCGATCCCAAACCACTCAGTTCTTATATTTATAGTTATATTATAGTTTACGCGAGGTTTGGCACCGACTTCGAAGGGTGAGTCAAATGTAATCTGTACTTGAACGGGTTATTTTTGGTTTTTTAGTTTTACTGAAGTCGGTTCTTTTTTTTGTTAAATTTTTTTTTTTTTTTGCTGTTTAGTGATTCATATAAAAGTTCTAGTGGCCATCTGTGGTGTTCATCTTCAGTTTCCTGACACCACATCCTATTTACTGAATGTAAATTCTTGACTTTATCAATAAATTACCGAAAGCGCCGTTACATGTCCCTATAACATTTGAAGAGTTCCCTCGATTTCTCCAAGATTCCATTATCAGATCCCGACTTAGTGCCAACGGGACCAACTCGGAGTTATACCCTTTCCAATTAAAAAAATAAATAAATAATCGGTTCACGGTTCTCGGAGATATCGAGTAACATACATACGTCTCGCTCTGACACCACCATTCTTACTATTCTCATTCAAATACAAACCTCTGTCATTCATCACCAGCCAGCCCCAGTCCCACAGTTGGCAAATGCAATAGAGGTATGCCTGGGGACAGGCAAGGATGCAGGATGGCCGACTGTGGGACTGGGACTGATGGCTGGCTGGTGATGAATGACAGAGGTTTGTATTTGAATGAGAATAGTAAGAATGAAGGTGTCAGAGCGAGACGTATGTCAGTTTATACTCATTGCCGGAAGACGACTGTTGTTTTGTGTTTTTCTGTTAATTTCTTATACTTTTTACGTGTTCTATCTACGAAATATACTTATTTCACCTATAGCCGGTGTTTAACTAAGCCTCCCAGCTATAGTTTTCGAATTATTATGTGAGCGGTGACATGTAACTTTGGCAGGTGATTTTGCAGACGGAGCCGCTGTCCGCATTTTCCCTACAGTTAGACAGGTAGACGCATACAATAACAAAATGACCACTGAAAACGCTAAAGCTCACCGCGTCTACACATTTAACGCTGTAGATGAATCTCGCGAGACGGCAACGTATGGTAGGAAGCCACCAGACAACGTTATCCCTAAGGACGTCAATAACTGTGGTGGCTTCTTACCAACCATAAAATTAGGCGTAGAATCACGAGTGATGCTGAGGCGAAACATTTCCGTTTCCGATAGGATATTATATCTTCAGTGTAGGTACATAATATTTCACGTATAAAACATTATTGTTAAATATTGAAACATTATATAAATATAACATAGGTAACATAGGTATAGGTGAAATAAATAAAACATAATTAGGTATGTGTTAAATTGTAATACTTTCGTCTAAGCACCAGAAATTTTATGTAGATATTGTACTGTTATTGTGTAATAAATATCGATTAAGAAGTCGATTAATAATAAATATCGATTAAGAAGTCGATTAATAAAAAAATAAGTCTTCTGTACTCAGAATGCTTGTCAGGACAATTCCTGTAACACCAAACACGACTCGGTTACGTTGTTTGGTTACCGTGTTCTGTAGGGTTCTTTCCGGTTCCAGCATCAGACCAGTTTTTATGGTACCGTATTCAATAGCACCATGTACATTTGTTTCCTCCTAGTAATTTAACTATCCGAATCGGCACATCTAATCGCTACCTTCGAAACACTGGCCGTTTAGAAGTAAAGTTCTAGTGGCCATCTGTGGTGTTCATCATCAGCCTTCTTACACCAAATCCTATTTACTGAATGTAAATTCTTGACTTTATCAATAAATTACCGAAAGCGCCGTACATGTCCCTATAACATTTGAAGAGTTCCCTCGTTTTCTCCAAGATTCCATCATCAGATCCCGACTTAGTGCCAATGGGACCAACTCGGAGTTATACCCTTTCGATCAAAAAAAAAATTGAAAATCGGTTCACGCGGTTCTCGGAGATATCGAGTAACATACATACAAAAAAAAATAGTTCGAATTGAGAACCTCCTCCTTTTTTTGAAGTCGGTTCAAAATACATGTGATTTATTATTCTGTAAAATAGATCATGTGTGAATTCCTATTATTCTACTGTTTTACCTTATTTATCGAAAATAAATTGTGCTTTTAATTACATTAAAATTCACTCATTCATTCACATTCTTTTTTAAATCGGTGTGTGTGTTATAAAGTTGTAATCCATTCACCTCAAGTCTCGTGACAATGCCTATACAAGCCGACTGCGTATTTAGTTAGCAGTTTGGATGCAGTTACGCCATCTGAATCAGTCATGCAGGCCTATGATGGTCGCTTTTATCACGCGATAAATAAGTGACAAAGCATCCGTCACGTTTTGAAAAAATGCGAGTGTGAGTGACAGATGCTTTGCCATTTATTTATCAAGTGATAAACGCAACCATCATAACCCCTTTTTCGAGCTGGATTGGATTACGGCCCTCGAGTAAAGCATTTATTTTCCAACTTATCTTATCAATTATCAAATATTAAAAACCAAAACAAAAGCATTGTCCTCCCTTGTCTCGTAAAATCATCATAGGTAATTGCCTTATAATTGGCCTTTTTTTATCGCTGGAATTTTTGTAACGATAATCAAACAAATATTTTGCAAATCTATGATTATCAAGCTGTGATTTATAGGCAAATAAAAACCAGTCAAACGCGAGTCGGACATAATATAATAAAACAAATAATATCAAGCTACTTTCAAAATATTGTTTATTAATGAGTATACAAACTAACACTGTGTTATAAGATTTTAAAATGCTTGTCGGCGACGGCTTGGATGGCCGGTGCAGTGTGTGGCAGATTAGTTGAGTTATTCGATATAGTTGTGGACGAGGAGGTAGTTCGAGCGAGATGAAACACTTCAGATACAATTAACTTGATTTATTCCTTTTACAATGAAGCACAAATAACAGTTCCTGACACAGAGGTCTGTAAGCTAGGTAATCGAAGTCTCGAACAGCATAGTCTTTATTAAATTAACACTGTATTGTTGAGTTATAACACTGACTCTATTCAACTTGGTATAGCACAACGAAACGGGACAGTTCCAAGGCAGTAGTGCACTCGATGGTGACCCAAAGCGAAGTGTCGTGGTCGGTCGCAGAGTGAACCGCCAAGACTCTGTCTAGCGCGCCAAAATAGGTTCAAGGGGGCGCTACTGTCGCCTTCCAATGGCGCGCCGGTTTCGTTGAGTTTCCATACTCATGACCGTCTCCAACATGCTTATCTTCTGTATTTTATTCACCTTTTTCAAAAAGTATGGCAACTATCCCACATTTACCCTAATCTGTCGCGGCGTAAAATAGTATTTCGCAATAAATCACAATGCGTCCATTTTAGCGAAGTAGGTACCTATTCGTCATTAACCAGACGGAGGAAAGGAGTAAGTTTTCAAATAAAATAAGAATTGCAAGCGTTGAATTCGCACAAGACACTATGTGCAAATTTGGGCATCTATTCCTCTATGGCATCTATCCCACATTTACCCTACATAATAAGGGCGGTGAATTAGAGAATCTCCCAGACAAACACCTGCCATCCAATATTCAGTCTGGGGCTTTACTAATTACTACCCTTGGTTTGTCGACACTTTTACGTCTTGCTTCGGCCAGGAAGTGGGATTAGTTAGAAAAACCGGCCAAGAGCATGTCGGGCCACGCTCAGTGTAGGGTTCCGTAGTTGCTCATCCTTCACAATAGACTTAGGCTACGAGAAAGATTTCAAGCTCTATAAAAAGGACGTAAACGCCGAAGTAACTGTAGTTACTTATTACCTTCTGGAAGTCAACTTACGTCCTTTTAAGAAAATTATGAAATTTTTTGATTACTCAAAAACGGCTCAACCGATTTTGTTCAATATGGTTTTCGTTGAAAGTACTTATAAGGCCTCATTTTCATAAATTTTTCCATTATTTTTTGACCCGTGGTTGAAAAGTTAGACGCTATTTTTTTTATTTTCGAAGCGACAAAACTGCTGACTTTATCAAAATATTATGTTTGGACACCCCTATTATTTTTAAAAGACCTATTTAACGACAACCCACACACTTGTGTTGAAACGAAAAAAAAAATTCATCCCTACTTTAGGTGTTCGAGGTACGCGAAAAAAAAGTTTTTTTTAGTTTTTATTTTATCGTTTTGTCGGCGTGATACATACACATACTCATACCAAATTTCAGCTTTCTAGTACTAATGGTCACGGAGCTAAGCCGCGGACGGACAGACGGACAGACGGATATGGCGAAACTATAAGGGTTCCTAGTTGACTACGGAACCCTAAAAAAACGTAGAAAGTCTTAGAAGTTTGTTGAAGTTTGTTGTTGTGTTTGCGTCTATACTACATTACATTAGTTATGCGAAATTTCAAGTCTCTTAAACTCACCTATTACAGTTGGTAGAACCCTAAAAAAATATACGAGTATATTTTTTGTTTTAGGTCTGAATATTAATTAAATCATTATGATTACGTATATGATTGCGTTAATTGTGTTTATGTCAAATAACTCAAGATATGAGGAAAATCAAAGTAATAGTGTAAAAGCCGAAAAAAAAAAGGTTAGGTAGGCGAGAACAGCGACAACATTCGGGACGGTAATATCTACATGCATCTTTTGAATGTTTGTAGCAAAAAAGAGTAAAAACCTGATGAATTACAGGTGCAATACCATCAAATGAGGTAGCCATTCCATGTTTTAATCATATAGGTACCTAGTGTGTATATGTGTTGTGTGTGTATGTCTGTGTGTTCATAGCGTGACACGGTAAAAGACGTATACATAAAGAAATGGCGGATAAAAACACAAATATACATTTTATATAATTCTTAATTAGACTCAAGAACTTATGAGCTGGAGAGTAGGATATTTAAAAGATATTTCCGGAGTTTTATTTTAAATATGTTTAAAGTTTTGGAATTTCTAACAGGAGGTGGAATATTGTTCCAACATTTCGTGGCAGAGCAGCGAAAACTACCACGAAATGCCGCTGTTTTTCCGTAACGCGAGCAAATGAGGCAGACAGCTTCTCTCGTGGGGCGCATCGAGAATATCTACTTCTCAAATAGGTATTTACTAAGGTTGCTGAGTATGGAGTACACCAAAAAGCAAGGAAGCGAAATGTAACGACCGTCGTGCCTCCATCTCCAGCATAATGCATTAAATGCATAATTATTATTTTTATACGACTGGTGGCAAATAGTTTTTTTGTTAGAATAAAGCGACAACTAATCTGTGACGTAGATAGTCTCACTAGCCGGAGCGTCATACCTTATTTTCTTAAACCATGTGTAAGGTTTTGGAAAATTAGTTGACCCATTTTCGATAAAACGATATTAAATTAGATACTATAGGTACGCTTTAATAGCAAGTCTGTTTACATTTCTGACGACAGGGTCTCAAAACAATAGAGCGGGCGCGGGATCGGCAGTTTGTATTCGAGAGTCGCCCTGAACGGACTAGGTGTGGCCTTTTAAATAGTTCTTGATATTGTGATAAGTTTGTCATAAGTATAGTTAATGTCTGTGATTCCCATCCAACTGCACCAAAACGTGGTGCTGCATCAAAACGTGATGCTCACAGCTGCGACCAAACGGGTCCAATCCATCTGCACCAAAACGTGGTGCTGCATCAAAACGTGATGCTCACAGCTGCGACCAAACGGGTCCAATCCATCTGCACCAAAACGTGGTGCTGCATCAAAACGTGATGCTCACAGCTGCGACCAAACGGGTCCCATCCATCTGCACCAAAACGTGGTGCTGCATCAAAACGTGATGCTCACAGTTGCGACCAAACGGGTCCCATCCATCTGCACCAAAACGTGGTGCTGCATCAAAACGTGATGCTCACAGTTGCGACCAAACGGGTCCCATCCATCTGCACCAAAACGTGGTGCTGCATCAAAACGTGATGCTCACAGCTGCGACCAAACGGGTCCCATCCATCTGCACCAAAACGTGGTGCTGCATCAAAACGTGATGCTCACAGTTGCGACCAAACGGGTCCCATCCATCTGCACCAAAACGTGGTGCTGCATCAAAACGTGATGCTCACAGCTGCGACCAAACGGGTCCTATCCATCTGCACCAAAACGTGGTGCTGCATCAAAACGTGATGCTCACAGTTGCGACCAAACGGGTCCTATCCATCTGCACCAAAACGTGGTGCTGCATCAAAACGTGATGCTCACAGTTGCGACCAAACGGGTCCCATCCATCTGCACCAAAAAGTGGTGCTGCATCAAAACGTGATGCTCACAGTTGCGACCAAACGGGTCCCATCCATCTGCACCAAAACGTGGTGCTGCATCAAAACGTGATGCTCACAGCTGCGACCAAACGGGTCCCATCCATCTGCACCAAAACGTGGTGCTGCATCAAAACGTGATGCTCACAGTTGCGACCAAACGGATCCCATCCATCTGCACCAAAACGTGGTGCTGCATCAAAACGTGATGCTCACAGTTGCGACCAAACGGGTCCCATCCATCTGCACCAAAACGTGGTGCTGCATCAAAACGTGATGCTCACAGCTGCGACCAAACGGGTTGCCTATAGCTGCATCAAAACGTGATGCAGCTATAAGTCAGGTTGGCGTTCAAGATTATATGTAACGAAGACGGAGGAGAATGAAATAAAGCTATGTACAAGAAGATTAAAGATGTGCTTCATTTATCTACTCCAAAATCTCAGCAAGCGGGATAAGGACAAAATGTTCCGTAAGTACACACGCCTACACATATGTCTTCTTAAATAGGATAATAATTATGTTTTCTTAATAAAGAATACCTTATCAATCATTACGTCAATGTTATCAATACATAGTATTAAGCAAAGTCGCTTGCTGTCTGGCTGTCCCTATGTATGTTTAGATCTTTGAAACTACGCAACGAATGTTGATGCGTTTTCAATAGATAGAATCAATTGGTAGGTTTATATGTATAATATAATTATAGTATAAGCATTGCACCCGTGCGAAGCCGGGGCGGGCTTCTAGTTTTATAACTTAACATTACAATTAGCTTGATGTCAAATATTATACGAATTAATATCTTGATCGTCCACAATAGGTAAGGCAAACAATTTCAAAATAAGTTTAAAATAACAAGGGAACTCAACAGGTAAATAAAATCTAGTATCCACAATAAGGATCCATATACCAAGAATGTAGTAAGTATATGCTTAGATATCGGCGTAGGCCGTTTTAACTTTTTAGGTACGCTGTTGTGGGGGCCCGCATACCCTTCAATGTTTACGTTAGCGGCATTAACCGAGGTCGATATTGGATCCGTTGCAAAGAAACTCTTTGTACTTACGAGCGGGACGGTCCAAGATGTTAATATAAACACTGCCGAACGTAGCTGGGGTCTGAGAAATGTAATTTAGTTACCTATTATTTTTATTGTTCTAAGTACCTAGTTACGTATTCTTTTTATTGTTTATGTGCCAGACGAATATTCGGGTACGATCTATGTTTGGGAGCATTTGATGCGGATCTTAAACTTCTTGAGTTGATCCGCAGAATTGTGTCTGTTTAATTTACAATTTTTCAGTGATGATACGTAGCTATACTTACTATAACAGACTGGTCGTTATTTTAGCATTACTGTTTAGTGACTTTGGTCGTGCACGTGTATATATATACCAGATAGAACTGAAATGAGACAAGGAGTTACGTACTTTGCGTAAACACTTCACTGTTCAGAGTGTGTTGTGTAAATGTGAGTTTTAGTTTAGCAAAAATTGTGATTCATTCCGAATTACTTAAATACAAAAAAAAACTGTCTTGCAGACTGACAATACAAAATATAATGGTTCAGGTATAGGGTTTTTATGTTTTATTCGCACAGGTCTTGGCGAATCCAGTTGGGAAATTAGTAAGGCAAATAACCATAAAAAAAATATATATATATATTTATATATACGACTACCAATTTAAGTAAAAGAAAGGACTATTCTGCAACTATTGCTAATGGTTATGGATTGTAGAAACTAATTGATATCAAAATATGATATAGTTTTCAAGACAAATGTAACTAATCATCATATATGGGCTCAATACCTGAAAATACATTTTTCAATTTCTATAAACCTAAAATATAACATCATAATGCGACAATACTTTTCTTTTAAACACTAGTTTACTTATTTCTTTATTTTTTGGAACGAGAAAACACCGTGTTATACATAAATTTCACTCGATACGTTATTAACTCCTTATTGTGACAAGTTCCAGATAATGGAGAGAGACATTGAAAGGACTACTTCCTGAGAACATACGCATACCAAGCTCAGGTGCGCAGACAGACAAGTTGGAGTACGTCGCCAGTGCCGACGCCACAGCCATTGTCGTCGATTGAGAGTACGTGAGGCAGCGCTTGATGGAAGAGGACCTGCAGCGAGAGCGCAACACCGAGCAGTGGCAGCTCGACACCGAACAGCAGCAGAGCATCACAAGGCAGCGACACGGCAGCACGAGTCACGAGACAGCGGCAGCGCGACACCAAGCAGCGGCGTCAGGGAACCGAGCGTCGCGAGTCCGCGTCGCGTCACGACGGTTATAGCCGCAGCAGAGAGCCTGCGAAAACATCATGGAACCGCGCTACACAGAACAATAGCTCGTGTAGCCCTGATCTTCGCCTAAGGATGCTGTCCAAGTTAATCAATCAATCATAGATAACCTTCCGACTTAGCTACCAACTGAAGGCACATTTGCGACTAATCAAGTTTAAAACACTTTCTCGAAGTTTAAACCCAATGAGTAAAATCAACGTGTAGATTGGTTCTAGAAAATTAATCAGTGTGCTGAGGTTTATGGCCGGGTCGAGAAGGCAACGGTAGACTTTGTAATGAAAAAAAAGTACAGGTTTAGCTATGACATGGTTCGAAAGTCCGAAATTGATTTTGTTTACCTAAGAATATAACAACTGTAGGAGTTAGACAAGGTTTGAAACAACCCTGATAGTAGTTCTGTTTTACTTCGCTATTACCTATACTTAATTGCAAGGAATAACGGCACTCTTTTTCGCGATGCCTCAAACCTTTGTTAATAACGTGTAGGTATACTTAATAAAGTTACAATTACATTGGATTATTGTGACGGTTGCTTTTCTCGAAATATCAATATTACCGTAATATAATCATTACATCAACGGGTGGACGTCTTGGACAAATATCTTCACAACAATTAATTGCTTGCTCTTATCTAACGTCATCTTTAAATCATGACCAGATTGTTCGTCCACTACACATCATCAACAATGTTCAGATTAACTTGAGATGTGCGAATTAATCACTTAGTCATTTACGTTAACGGATGACAATCAAGTCATATCTTTGGTTAACAGGCTTTTAACTCCCTTTTATGTAGACATGGCAGCTGTTGTTCTTTCCAATACTCCATAATGTTTTTATAATTAGGTGTCATAAGATTATGCTATGAATCTTTCTAGTAGGTAATTTAACACTTAAGATGACCAACGTAACACGGGCAAAGCATAGCTCCAATATTTTTAATGAATAACTTAAATTATTAAAAAAAATATTTCAATACTAATTACTGAATGAATCAATAATTACCTAATATACGTAAAATAAAATTAAATTCATCATTCCTTCAGGTCACATATATACGTAGATACTTCCAGTGTTCTCGTTCACAAAACTTGATATCTTTGCAATACTCGCAGGTACTTGATACAAAGAATACTATAAAACAACATTAGCAAGACTATTATTTAGGTATTATCACTTATCATATATATAGTAGTGAATTATTGCCATAGGGATGCTTGCACATCACCACAGGCAGTTAATCTTGTTATTTTATTCTAACTTGATAATTATAGCGGACTCTAGAAGTAATCAATATTTTGTATTATAACATCTGTATCCCGACGTTAATAAGCATAAGCACAATGTTTCAGTACATATTTAAACTTTAAAATAAAATGAAAAACTTACTTTGGTACACACATAATAAAGAGAACGATTGCTATTTCGAGATGGAAATTCCACAAATTTGAGTATAATTATACAATACAATACAATACAAGTACGCTTTATTGCACACCAAAAACATTTACACAAGAAATTACAAATAAACAAATTAAAAACGGTAGACAACAGGCGGTCTTATCGCTAATTATATTGAGTAGGTACGTTCACTAGAACAACATTGAAAAGTAAAAAAAAAAAAGCTTGATAACTATTCACGAAGCTGGTGCCTGAGCCATCGGTCTTGGGTTCAATTCCGGCCAGAGCAAATATTTGTGCCATGAACTTGAATATTTGTTCCTGATCCTGGGTCATGGATGTTACGTATATATGTACATATATGTATTTATATGTTATGTAAATATCGTCGTCTAGTACCCATAGTACAAACTTTGCTTAGTTTGGGACTAGGTCTATTTGTGTAAGATTGTCACTTAATATTTAATTGTTTAATTATTTTAACTCATATGCAAATTAAACCCGATTAAATTTATAATACTTACAACTAACACATTTTGAAAGTTGTAAACCCATATAAACAGTACGAACCTATTAAATTAAAATCACCATCAAATTCTAAATTATATATCAAAAATAAGCTCTCGACAGTAAAATTACAATGCCCTATTTTAGTTAGTGCAACCCAAGTTTTCACATAACACAGTAAATAAATATTACATTAGTATTTTTGTTATAAGTATGCCCAACGATAGGTAAGCGTGTACTAAAAGCACATTCAATGAAGTACTTATAATTTAAGTAATTTATGTAATCTGTCAAGTACCTAGTTCAAGACTTTTCTTACACACGAATACTGATTTAGATTATTTAGATTTTTATTTTTAAATGTATGACTCTATTACTTGTCGACAGTTACGGCCAATACGGTGTTTGACTATAGTGAATATAAATTGTGGCATTGAAACCACTAAACACACGTTAAAAAGTACGCGGAACCAAATAAACTATCACTAACTTTTGGACATTGCACTATTTTTAATTGTACAGTAACTAAAAAGAAGACGTGTTTTGACTACTGCTTTTTATGACGTCACATGCCTGTATCATCATAGAAGCATCATACTAACAGATTGACATCTCATAAAGAGTAGCTGATTTGAGCTGTCATCAAATACCGTATTGTTGTGGCATTATTTGACGAATGAGAAGATTATCATTTTATGTTATAGAAAGTTATTGATGTTACGAAGGAGGATCATCTCTAATTGATATAAATTTGAAATGTATTTATCCAAAATGTTACGTTCGTGCTCGAATTTATCGTTTAGGTAAAGCATAACCTCAATTAGGTATTATTTTTACAAATTGTTATTTGTTATTTTTATTTCCCAAAGATTTGACAAATATTAGCAATGTATAGCACTATTATAGAATATAAAAGTATTTCTTACTTGTTAAATAAGTTATTGAGATATATCGCGGCAGGACTAGCATATCTTATCGCGACTCTGCTTGTCGCGCGACTCAGTGTCAACTGCCTCGCTCGCACGGTATTGGTAGTGTAAATAGAGTGACAAATACTGTTTGTCGCACGAAAGAAAGTCGCGTGTCAGTTATGCTAGACGTGCAGTACGTATGTAAGTCAAAATAGTGATATTTGATTAGAGATCACGTTAATATTAATTGATTATGTTGCTAGCCGAGTGTAAGGTTCCACCTGGTTCGTGCATGGGGACATGCACGTCGTCAGGATGGTCGAGTGTAAGGTTTTGGAAAATTAGTTGACCCATTTTCGATAAAACTATATTAAATTAGATACTATAGGTACGCTTTAATAGCAAGTCTGTTTACATTTCTGACGACAGGGTCTCAAAACAATAGAGCGGGCGCGGGATCGGCAGTTTGTATTCGAGAGTCGCCCTGAACGGACTAGGTGTGGCCTTTTAAATAGTTCTTGATATTGTGATAAGTTTGTCATAAGTATAGTTAATGTCTGTGATTCCCATCCAACTGCACCAAAACGTGGTGCTGCATCAAAACGTGATGCTCACAGTTGCGACCAAACGGGTCCCATCCATCTGCACCAAAACGTGGTGCTGCATCAAAACGTGATGCTCACAGTTGCGACCAAACGGGTCCTATCCATCTGCACCAAAACGTGGTGCTGCATCAAAACGTGATGCTCACAGCTGCGACCAAACGGGTCCTATCCATCTGCACCAAAACGTGGTGCTGCATCAAAACGTGATGCTCACAGCTGCGACCAAACGGGTCCTATCCATCTGCACCAAAACGTGGTGCTGCATCAAAACGTGATGCTCACAGCTGCGACCAAACGGGTCCTATCCATCTGCACCAAAACGTGGTGCTGCATCAAAACGTGATGCTCACAGCTGCGACCAAACGGGTTGCCTATAGCTGCATCAAAACGTGATGCAGCTATAAGTCAGGTTGGTGTTCAAGATTATATGTAACGAAGACGGAGGAGAATGAAATAAAGCTATGTACAAGAAGATTAAAGATGTGCTTCATTTATCTACTCCAAAACATGCAGGATACCTATAGTATAGGCAAAGGGTCCACTCGTTTTTTTAATTTTTTGCATTTATAAACTGACCAGCGTCCTCAGTAACTTTAGGTTCTGTGTGATTATCCGAACCTAACACGGCAAGCATATCTTGCCTCGACTTCGCTTCTCGCGTGACTCAGCATGAAGTGTGGTCGGTACGGGAGGTAATGATACGACGAAGCTCGGTGTTAGAATGAACCTTTTATTAGAAAAAACAGTTTCTTATATACTAATCAACATATGATTCAGTTCCTTTATCTGCACGTGATTTGCGCAGCAAATGGCCTTGTTGGTCAAGGTTCTATCTGTTCCCTTGAACCGACACGTGTTTATCAATTATGATTCTTATCAGCTGAGGGCTACACCGCAAGCATCCTGTCTTGCTCGCACGGTATTGAAAGGAAATTGATAGGTAGTATGTGTCGCGCGATAGAGTCTCGTGTCACAGTTATGCCAAAGGTGCGGTTTATAATGTTTGCCGTCATTGATTAATGTAATTAATTATAGATCACGATCGTCGATTAAACACAGGTGTTTATGATGCAACCCTTGATATCAGATATTTAAAAATACTAATACTAGATTAGTATAATTATTATTATTATACTGATATAATTGTTGTTTATTATTATAAGTTGTTATCAGGGCTGCCATCGCTAAATTCGCCGACCCCGGGCAATGGCTTAAAAATCCCGGACATTTGGCGTAAATCGCAATTTTTCCCCGGACGTGTCCGAAAATAATGTAATTAAAAAAACCGGCCAAGAGCATGTCGGGCCACGCTCAGTGTAGGGTTCCGTAATTGCCCATCCTTCACAAGAGACTTAAGTTACGACAAAGATTTCAAGCTCTACAAAAAGGTCGTAAACGCCAAAGTAACTGTAATTACTCACTACCTTCTGGAAGTCAACTTACGTCCTTTTAAGAAAATTATGAAATTTTGCGACAAAGTTTTCATTGAAAGTACTTATAAGGTCTCATGTTCATGATTTTTTCCATATTTTTTTGACCCGTGGTTGAAAAGTTAGAGGGGGGGCGCAATTTTTTTTATTTTCGGAGCGAATATTTACAAAACTGCTGACTTTATCAAAAACTGATGTTTAGAGACCCGTATTATTTTCAAAAGATCTATTCAACGACAACCCACTCACTAGTGTTGAAACGAAAAAAAAAAATCACCCCCACTTTAGGTGTTCGAGAGGTACCCGAAAAAAAATATTTTTTAGTTTTTCCTTTACCGTTTTGTCGGCGTAATACATACCCATACTCATACCAAATTTCAGCTTTCTAGTACTAATGATCACGGAGCTAAGCCGCGGACGGACAGACGGACAGACGGACAGACGGACATGGCGAAACTATAAGGGTTCCTAGTTGACTACGGAACCCTAAAAACAATAGCTTTATTTTTCATTCACGTAACAAGTGTCCGGGTTTTCTCCGGACACTTATTGAAAGCCCCCCCGCCCGGGCCTCCAAACTAGGACAAATCCGGGGAAACCCGGACGGATGGCAGCCCTAGTTGTAATTTAACATAAGCGCGACGCCAGCGCCGCCGCGCCGCACTGCGTAAGGGTGCGTCTCTATTGAAGCAGAGCGGAGCGGAGCGGAGCGGATACACGCGGAATCGACCAATCACCTGAGTTGAAATCTGTATCTCAGCTCCGCTTCAATGTTGTGATTGGTCGACGCCGCATGTCACAGCTCCGCTCCAGTGCAGTCGCACCCTAAAAGGCACGCCGCCGGTGCCGTGAACATGCGACTGATTTGCCATCCTATGTCTTCTCATATACGCCTAGTGGGGATATCATATCAAGACTGAGCTCTGTTGCAGCCGCTGCTCCGTCCACAAATAAGGGTAGGTCTTCTTGAATAGACTTTCCCCAGTCAGGTTTATTTTGATCTTCTTATGCTTGAAGTTTGCGTAGAGATTGGTGTCGCATTTGCGGTTCTACTGACCTGTTGGCCTTTCAACAGCTTCAGGGGAACTGGATTTTTCAGAAAGCTCTTTCCGTCTGATGGACGAGCGGGAAATGGTGCTTTCGAGGGTCCCGGAGTAGTCAGCACGGTGAAACATGGCTCCTGCTGTCCAGACCACTTGAGGATCTGTAGATCTTCTCATTGCGCAAGTAGCGCGATGTGGAGACGATGGAACGCGGGGACTGGAACTTCTTCATAATCTTATGGGGCAATTTGACTGATGCTGACAGAGTGTTGCGAATGCAAAAACGGGCGTTTCGTACCATGGTGGGTGCAAACCAACGGCAGATGGGATTCAACGTAGTCAAGGGCTTTATTAACACTAAATATAGACAAGACTCAATACATCGCACTCGTTTTCCAAGCAGATCTGGTTTTCCAAGAGCAAATTTATCCTTAGTTGCTTATACTTGCCAAGGCTTGACTTTGTGTTCTTGCAAACGTTTAAAAAAGGCGGAAACTGCTACGTATCTTGGAGTGATAATAGATTCCAACCTGAGTTTCAAAGCGCAAGACTTACTTAGTGGACGTGTTCGAAAACTAATTTATATTTTCAAAAAAATGAGAAGCGTAGCTGAAATCTCTTTGCTCGTAAAAATATATCAGGCCTTGTGTCAATCCTTGCTGACTTACTGTATCACTTCCTGGGGTGGAGCTCCCAAATCTACTCTCATACAACTAGAACGAGCACAACATGCATTTTTAAAGGTTATGTATTTTTTGCCTTTTCTTACTCCAACGGACAGTTTAGATCAACTAAAATGCTTTCAGTCAGACAACTATGCATTCTAAACGTATTTATGCCTAATAGTCCTATTTGTTATGAAAAAAAGCTGCACTTTGTGATGGAAGCAAGCCGTTTTGCACAGTGATAATATAGACCAAAATAAACGATTTCACTCGAGGAGAAATTAGTTTCACCCCTTAGGAACAGAGATGGCGCCACTTATTCAAAAAAAGTTTAAAATATTCTAAATCCTGAACGGATACTCCGATTTTGACAAAGGAGGTGCCAATCGGCAGATAATTACCAATTTACCATAAAAAACAGGTAGAAAATAATTTTGGATACCTAAAAAATAATGTTTTCTGAAAAAAGTATTTGAAATTTGTGATTATTTAAAATTTTACTCGTAAAAATGTATGTACATGGTACTTTTTTTATTTATTTATATTAATACACAAAAAAAATTACATTTACGAAAAAAAAACGCATATCATTAGCTCGTATAGTTCCAAAGTTATTGAAGAATACAGACATGGCGCCGCTGGGTCAAAAAATCGTACAAAAAATCTAAAACCTCAACGGATATTCCGATTTTGATAGTTAAGGTGCTAATCGACAGATAATTACTTAAATTAGTTTAAATAAATAAAATAAAAATCAAATAGGCAAAAGTAATAACAAATACAATAAAAACATACATTTTGAATAAAAAAAAAAAAAAACAATTTTTTGGAGCTTTTATGTAATTTCATATAAAAAAATGTATGAATATGGCTTTATTTTACTTATGTATATTATAACACTATTAATTAATCGTTTAATAAAAAACCGCATGTCAAGAACTTGTACAGTTCCAAAGTTATAGAAGATTTTACTATAGGGTGCCGGTGCGATTTTGCCGCCGCACGTGCAACTTATGTACATGTATTTAGAAAAGTATTCCCCCGTTTCGAAGGTACTGATTTACCCTGAAAATATAACCACAATTGAAAGTACAAATAATTATCATCCCAAGTAGCACACAACACACTTATATCCCTTTTAACGGGTGAATAGGCTCTTATACAACCTGTTTGCTAATATCACAAGTATATTTTACTTACTTTACGTTTTATTTTCACTTAACTTTGCATTGTAACGTGCAAGTTAGGCCGTTGCATCGGCTGCAACAACGCATTGTGCCACAGCCCAATTTGTATTTTCGTACGGATATAATATATTTGTCCTACTATAGAGACACTAGACAAATCTACACCTGCCTAACACATATTAAGTCCCTACCTATGCAGGGATACCCATACATTTATACCCAGATGGTCTCTTGCTAAGAGATAACCAGGGTCAGGACATATGCGGACACTAGCCTATGGCATATTACGTATTCCGACATTCGCACCCTTGGTAAAATAATGCAACATGTGACTTTGCGTCAAAAGTGGTTTTATTACGGAAATATCCTTAGAATTATGCGTTCTACACGTTAGATTTTTTTATAATTTTAACTTTTGTTGTTTCTGAGATATTTTAAGCGGAAAACGACGCAAGTAAAGAGGCGACGTAAAATAATGCTACAAATGCGTATGCGTCCTTTTTTGACGTCGTTCCTGTAAGCGCATATCGGTGCGCGCGTTGTCGTAAAGTCAAATGCGTCGGTGTTACCGGACTGTGATCATGCGTTGCGTTTTGGATCTAAATTGGCGAGAATGGATGCGGAAAACGAAACCGGTAATGATAAGTACTTTTTACAGGTCAAGAAAATTATCTTGTAATAAACAATCATATGTGCACATACGACTGTTTGAGTTCTAATTGTTGAGATTAAATAGCCAGTCGCATGATCACATTCGACGTTATTTATCGTTTTTTAACTAATGAATATTTTTTTTAACAAACATGATAGGCAATATTGCCTGTTATAAGAAGAGTTTAAGGTAATTTAATTGTTTTTTTTAAATTATGGTCATATATTCATTTGCGTCGTTGTTGTACAAACTATTCATAGTCGCATCGTAACATGTTGCGTTATTTTAGGTCGTAGTTTAAGATGCGTCGTTATCAAAAAGTTTGAAGGTATAAAAAAGCATGTTATTGTAAAAAAAATCTAACGTTTTATTAATATGTAATAACTAAATGTCTCACCTGTAATTCTAACCATTTTAAACCATTAAATTTATCGTATTTTTATTTTTAATACCTATATCAACTGTACGAACTTTACCTACTAATAAAATCTACTTATTTGTAGATCTTAACATATTTATCATATTGTATTTATTTCTATGATGCCGTTTTTAGAGAAGTGATTACACTTTTCGTTATTTGAAGTTTCTAAAGGAGTCTCGAAATGTTGGGATACGAGGAAATCTTCGACAAAGCGAACTTATAAGAATCTGCTCTACCCGACCCTAACAGCGAAAAAATAACCTGTTGCTACTTACTACTGCATTCATCATGCTAGCATATAATGTGCTTGTAACAGTAAAAGCAAAGAAAGATAAGAAGGAAGGCCCTGCTCTCGACAGATGTCCACCAAATCTTTTATCCCTAGTTAAATCTTTCCACGCACGGTGCTGTTGTTCATGACAGCCGGACTTCTGCTTTGTTCGACATGCGGAGGGGACTGCGGCCGAGTATTGCCACCGATACTTTTCGACATCTTTTTCCCTGCTTCTGAAGGTTGCATTTGGGAACTTTAGTTTAGGGGATACACTTTACACACAAGAGCAGAAGGGAAACTTTTTGTTTTTTTTCCTGTTGAGGTCTCGTCGTAAAAGTATACATAGATTCACTGTTATTGTCCGATGATGCCGCATTCGTTGCCAAAAATTTCCCAAGAGTTACAGATTCTTTTCGATAAGTTCGCACACCCTTGTTCTCTCTTTTCCATGTCCATTAATGCTAAGAAGACAGTTGTTCTGGCGCAAGGTTTTCACCAGATACCAACTATTTTGTTGGATAGTGTCGTGTCCCTTGATGTTGTTGATCAGTTCCCTTATCTAGCAATCCCACTTGTCAAGCAATCTGTCACTGAATGTGGATATCGGGAGCCGGCTTGGTAAAGCGGTTACAATGTTTGGGAAGCTCAGTGCAGGAGTCTAGACTAGTCACTATCTGACAATCAAGACCAAAGTGTTTGTGTATCAAACTTGTGTTCTGAGTAGGTATAGTTTTGTGTGGAACTGAAACCAGTACGTCGTATGCCAAGCAAGAAATAAAGCTGAATATTTTCCACTTGCGGTGCCTTCGTAGCAGTCTAAACATCACTTGGCGAGACAGGGTCTCGAATGAGTGTTGTAAGTCGCGCAGTTTTCCTGGATTTCTGCAATGCTTAAACAGCGTAGATTGTGGTGGCTGATGGGGAAGCATGTGCGCCGTATGGATGCCACTCGCTTACTGTGTACCCTGAAATGTTGGGAGGCCCATGTTGCGTTTCAAGGACTGCACTAAGCGAGCAATGCCGGCATTTGGCATAAGCCCAGCAGTCTGGGAAACTCTAGCCGACGAGCATAGCAAGTGGAGAAAGTCTTTAGCCGAAGACTATTAGACTGAGAAATCAAAGCTTGTTTCAGGTTTTAGGCGCGAGAGGAGACGCCATTATGAGAGGAGGGTTGTTTCACCAGCTCGATCATCTAACGACCCTTTATTGAAATGTCAATCTTCATCACTGTCACTCCCGCATCGGACTTTATAGTCATTCTTAATCTTAACACCGCCACAAAAACGCTGCATAGTAAAATAATCATCTGATACAAATTTTAAGGCTTATGATGAAAACTGTTTATGACTTATATAATTATTAGGTCTTAAAACACTCGTGTGTTTCGCAAAACCAAGCTCAGGTCAATGCTCATGTTTTAAGGCTTATTATTAAGTAACAGTTGTATAAACTACTATCAAAATGTTTAATATTCTTATCTATTCGTTTATTAAGTTTTATAATACAAGTACGGGTATTTTATAAATAAAATTTATATAGTGTTTAGTATGAACGAGTTGTTACTTACTAGTTTCAGTTTTTAACGCTTATTTTTTTTTGTAGAGTACATATTTTATGGAAAATATTATGTAAGTGATGATACCTTATCATGCCGATAAAAAGTTAATATCTATTAAAATTAATAACATTGTTTTATCTTCTTGAACTTACTGTGTTCTAGTAGCAAACCACAGTATTTTTACTCATTGCTGCCTAGTTATTTAAGTAAATAATTCGGTAAAATAAGTTCACTTGAAATAATATTCATTTACAGATACCTAAATCTTTCAGACTCTATAGAAATATAATATTTTACACATATACGACCTCATACTTTCAAGGGTTATTCATAAAACAAAGACGTATGTGCACATGCGAAACGTAGATTTTTGTAAAATAATGACGGATTTGCTGATACGTCGGCTGATGCTTGGTAATAAATAGCCGTATGTGCACATCCGTTACATTATTTTGAAAAATAATGCGTTAAATTAAATGGGACATAACACATTTAATTTATTATATTAATATAAACCTATATGCAAAAGTATATGACAATTCGACGAAACGCAAAAATGTTATCAGCAAAAATCACTTGCCGAATTTTTAAACTGCTCTCCTGTAAAGTACACTTTTTGCAGATGTGGCTTTGTTTTACCAAGGGTGCGCATGTTGTCTGACACCGGCTTCGCCTTGACAAAAACCCCGCTAAAAAGGCAAGGCGCCAACTTGACTACCCCAAAAATCATTCGACTTAAGAGACTAAAGCATAGACCATTCGATACAACATCAAAAACGACAAGCCTCATTAATTTAATCGCCTGGTGTAAAACCGGCCTAAAAGTAACACCCGATTTAATCGTCTCGAATGTTCCAACCTTAACTGCTTGGAGTATGACACATGACACACGTCGCATGCCCCAAACAATTGCACCATGATGTGTCACTGCCCTTATATTAGATGCTTGACACATTGTCTATGACACTTGCCTCAATCATCCATACAGGACTATCAAATAGTGACGACAATCTACAACTACCTTTATACTAGAATCCTGGCACATATAAATTATGCTCCAAAATTCTGTACCATAGAATAAATACCATTTACCATAAATGAATATCTGGAATAAATATCTCTAATTTAAACCAAATATTTGAACCATTAATAACCTCATAATTGAATTTACGACCACAGACCATGGCAGTACATGTCATATTGACATGTCAAATGCTCATGCCATTGTCAAATCGCAAATCCAATTATTGATAAAAATATATTTTTTTAATTTAAAACCCTACCTAACTCCTAGCTAGTGAACTTTTTAATAAAAAAAATATTTGTAATAGCCCTGGCTAAAATAAAGTCTTCGCTTCGGCCTGCTGCAGGGTGCAGTGAAGTCCTTGGCTCGACAGACCAAGACCCCTGCCGCCTCCTGGTCGAGGGATGCGCGAAGCATCCAAGCGACCAGCCGCTGAAATCCCAGAGTGCTGGGACAGCCAAGGCTTCCGCGGTGGAACACATGAAAACCAAAATATTTATTATTATATGTTAACATAAAAGTGCTGGAAAAATAAAGTGTTGTTATTATTTCTATAATAATCCTCAAAGTGATAGATAAATTAATAAGTGGGAATCTGTGAAACTAATAAATTCATTAGTTAATATCATAAGAAGTAAAGTTATTGAATGTGCAATATTAAAAATTGTATATAGTATCAAAGCAGCCCAATTTGTTATAAAGGAATAAAGAAATTAAATTATATTTACAGTCATGATATTTGTAAATTCAACAAATAATATTGCACCCACGAAAACGAATCAAGTACAGTCAGCCTCAATAAGTATAGTAAAAATTGCTGAAAAATAATGGTTTAATTATTTACACATTTTTCACTGATCACCTTCAATGAAATCCTATCATCATCATTATTTAGAATTAACGTTTATAAAACTTTTTCAATCTATTAACACACACATTCTACATATAATGGTTCATTATTGCCTGTGATGGTGCGTTGCGTGTCGAACGGCGTCCATGGCGTTCGTCGGCGTTTGGGCGGCCCTCTTCGTTCTGGTATGCTGTTCTCGATGATGCATTTCCTTGAAGAGTATTCGGTCCGGCACAGCACATATTGAGCAAATAAACTTTAACAAGCAACATATTGAGGAACTAAAGAAATTGGCTGAAATTGATGGCTTCTACTCCCCAAGAACATTTGTTACATCATCCGATAACAAAGAAACAGAATTCCTCTCATCAGTAAAATCCCAGGCTTTCATCGACAATAGCCTATCCAATGTCATCAACGTGTGCTTCTAGCGCATGGTAGTAAATTATTGGGAGATTCTAGTGGTTCTTGCCGACGATAATAAAATCCTTGCACATAATTCTGGCTCGACGGAAATCGTTTAAAAAACTGTAATGCGCTGTAATGCTGCGATTGCCGCTTGTGATTGTGCTGGTTCGTATTTTTTCACTTGGGCCAATATTTAATAATCTTCGACGTCGGATAAGCCGTTAAATGAGTTTGTCTCCATATTTATATGAATTACACACTGATGCAATGTACAAACAGTTTAAGATCGCCAATAATATAATGATCGCACGATTATGTAATGATAATGGGTGATTATTAATGTCAGTGATCAATAAATGTATTTCAACATCACCCGTTCGCTGGTCACCTTCGCTCCTTTTACGTCTTTGCGTATACTATACCGTTTTCCAGCACAATTGAAATACAATCTCAATCAATCTTCAAGCAATTCAATCTGTAAAAGAATTATTAGTCGGGAGCGGGGGACTTTTTCAATCACGCGAATCTAGTTATAAGTTTCGCAGCCTCCACCAAGTGTGAGATGTGGCTCAGGGGGAGCTTATTAAAATACTAGAGGTGCGATACTAACTTTATTGCCCGGAGGCTAGAAGAAGACTCACTATACATTTTTTATTTATGACGGATGTCACTCGTCCATTCAAAATTTATAATGACGTAGGCAACAAAACAGCCAGGCTCAAGTGGGATTGGGCAGGACACGTCTATCGTATGAACCGGAAAGATGGGCCAGCATAGCCACCAAGTGGGTGCCCCAATATAGGCGACGTAGACGTGGCCGGCCCAGACGGAGATGGTGGGATGACAGACGCATTCCTCAGCAACTGGTCGGCGGCAGCGTCAGACAGGGACCTGTGGAAATCAAAGGGAGAACCCTTTGCCCAGCAGTGGGACAGTCCTATAGGCTAGATAAAAAAACAACCAAGGAGCAACATACATAAATGTGACTAGGGAGGAATCACAGAAGTGGAATTCATAACTTCAAATTTGCTGCACGTACACAAGCGATTTAAGCGCTTATACAACCCTTACACAGCTTTATTAAGCTGAATAAGGACTGTATAAACTTAGTACAGCGTGTGGGCTACGTGGGTGATCATCATTATAACGAATAATGTCCACTTTTAGACTAAGGTCCTCGTTTCCACTGATACTGGATGTAAAGACGTGTCTTTCACATTCCATTTCGCCACCTGCAAAATGTTCTGTCTCAGTAATATATTAGTGTGTAGATGTGTTTTAGTAGTTGTTTATCTTAATCTTCAACATCTAGATGCATTTTTCTCTATGGCTATATCGACTTTTATCAGCACCAATTATTAACGAGTATTCGCCGGCTCAATAAGCAACACTACAAACTATTCATCAATCCCTTGCCCATACCCCATTTATTCGGGGTCGGCGCATCATGTTTTCTTCCTCCATTCTTCCCTATTACTCGTCATCTCGTCGTTTACTTCCTTCTTATTCATATCATCTTTCACACAATCCATCTTTTCTTCGGTATTCCTATTCTTCTATATCCATCCAAATTCATGCTTCACGCTTCTCTGGTTACGTAGTTTTCCTCTCATTGCATCAAAAACAAATTAAAGGTTCTTAGTTTAAATTTCTATCAATGAATTAAAAAAAAAGTTTATTGCACCATCGACTGTTAAATTAGGAATGGTACCTAAAGCTTATCGCTGCGCCGAATAGCACATCTAAGTAAAATTGTGTATCAATCGCTTAATCTTCTAATTTATACGACATAACCCATTGATTAATGGACAATATATAAAGCAAACACCATTAATGACTTGCCTATAACGATAATTATCAGCTACCCACGAACAAACGTGGGGTAACCCTGACGGAAACTTGCAACTAAAAATAGAAAATATTCCGAAAGGTGAAGTGAAAGATGGATACCATCTTGGAAACCTTATTATGGATTTCTTCAACAATGGCACTGAAGATCATCTTTGGCAGGTGAGTAATAACATTTGTATGTATGCAATAATTTGTAATCTGTTTGCGGCTGTGTTATTAAATTGTTTGAGGAAAACCACCTCATAAATTTATACGTCAAACGCCAATTACACACTTAAATGTTGTCTGGAAGAGATTGCTCTTTAGCGATAAGACCAACTGCTGTTTCTCTCTAATTGTAATTTCTTGCGTTGTGTTTCTCGATTTATCTGAGGTTGTCCAATATAATAAATGTTTACTTCATATTTTGTTTGTTATATGTTTTATATTATTCCATATTCTATTCTGTTTTTAGATTGATGCAGGAACTGGGGAATCCGAGATGAAATCTTCCGTCAGATTCCGTTCTATACAATAAGCCAAGTGCCTAAGGAACGCTGGTCTGAAGTCTGGAGACGTGGTAGTGGTTTCGGGTGTGAACAACTTGAATGTACACATCCCTTACTACGCCGCTTACTTGAACGGGCATCCGTTGATTGGGATCGATCCCTTCTACAAATATGGTGAGTCCTTGATATTATTATAAGAGGGGGGACCTTATATGTTTGCCCAATTATTACTTCCCAATTTTTTTTTCGTAGTATTTTATTTGCCAAATATTCGTTTGCCAATTCACTTTTCGCAAACTATTTTTTTTTGTACCGGATACATTTTTCAAAAACTTGATAATTACCGAGATAATGGGCTCCTAAATCGACCAAACTGACTCCGTCATAGCTCCGGCGCTGCGGGGAGACCAGCCTTTCCGCCCTTGCGTGACCAAGCCGGTCGCCCGTACTCCGGTCCATACGGCGGGCGAGAAATGCTCCACTCCACGTCTCCGGCTTTACAAAAACACTCTAGGGTGCTCTGTGTCAGCACGTGTCATCATTATTTTGCCCTTATTCCATTAAATTGTGTTCGGTGCAACTCATGCCGCTAAATATATAAATAAAAGGCATTATATAATAGCAGGCCGCCAGCCTGACACCGACCCTTCTTGTGCATACCTAATTGATTTAGTTGGTTCGTCGTCGAAATTAAATATATTTGTTTTAGTTGCCATTATCGTATTAATGTTTCTTCGCGATCTACATAAGTTTTTTTGTGTAAGAGTAACGCTTCAGACGCGGCAGCTCGGTCGGTGGCTCGTCAACATGTTCCTGTGTTATTATTATGGGAATATCTACCTATCGTACCTTTCCAAAAAAGAAGTTTTCTGCGTGAATTTTGACTCAAAAATGATCAATAAAAAATTCAAACTGTAGTTTTCAAATATATACCAATGAATCGCAATGGCCCTGTTCTAAGTAAGAAGCATGTTTGGAAATAAAGAAAAATGTCCAAAACAATCATAATTTTTGAAAGGATAAGGAGCCTTAAACTTCTGAGCAAAAATATAACCAAACATATCTAAAAATTAAAACAGCTCATCACATCGGCGTTTCAACAGATAGAAGAAAATCGTGTTTTTAACACTGAGCAAAAGGTTGTTTTACAAAACCCGAAATGCTTTATCATGTCGTCACCGGAAATGTTTAATCAGCAGAGCCTGTTATAATTACAAGTATAATCGACCAGATTTCATGACAGATACTTTGACGATTATAATACTAATCCCATCACTTGTACAAATTTCCGTAGTTTAACTACTTGGTCAGCATCCAAAATGCACACGTCATTTCCACATTAGATCGGCAATGGATAGCCTTTGCACTACTATTTAGTAGTTTCCTGCCTAAAATTTTGTATTGTATTTGTTCCACAGAGGAAATCAAGATACTAGTGCAAAAGACTAAACCAAAATAGCTTTCTGTGAAGTGAGTAGTTTGTGCGAATACGAGAACGTGGTTAAAGATCTGGGACTTGACACGAAGCTTGTGAATTTTGGTGATGGCGAGAAATCTTTTGCGGAGTTCATAAAGATACACGATGACAACGCACTGGAACACGAATTCAATTTTTTTTGTTTTAGATAAGAACACTTTTTTTAGTTTGTTTTAGATAGGAACACTGTTATTTGCTATGTGTGCAACTGGACCGGACGGTCAAATAATGACAGTAAGAAAGAATTAAAATGTAATGCAGCGTTCACACGCTTTTGCCAATCCTAGAAGACGCTGTTAAGCATTAGAAATTAGAATCATATATAACTGCGTCCTGCAGGTTAGTAGAAGCTTCGCAGGCGTGTGGTCCCATCCATCCACTCCATCTGAGCTACGTCCCCACATGTGGCGGAGGTGTTGAATTTATAACTAGAGTCGCGTATTTGAAAATCCCTCGCTCCCAATAAAACTTATTTACAGATCGCACATATTTCGATTGAGCTGGAATACGGTACAGTATATGCAAAGAAGTGACGGAGCAGGTCGACAAACGGGTGCAGTTGAAATTTCATAAATAATTTGTCACCCATTATCATTACGTAATCGTGCGATCATTTATGTTGTCGGCGGCTTAAACTGCTTATACATTTCGACAGTTTGTGATTCATGAAGTTATGGAGACAAACTCAATTAATGGCTTTTCCGACGTTGAAGATTATTAAATATTTGCCCAAGTGAAAAATACGAATTAAAATAATCACAAATGGCGATTGCGGTATAATTTTCGGGACCCGCATTACAGATCAGTTTCAGACATCGTTTGAGGATGTTCTATCAGAGTTAAACAACGAATTCCCGTCGAGCCAAAATCATGTACAAGGATTTTATCATTACCGCCGAAAATCGCAAGAATCTCCAATAATTTATTCCTATACGCTTGAAGTACACGTTGTTGACATCAGACAAGCAATTGTCCGTGAAAGTATGGAGTTTTGCCAGTGAAAAACATTCAGTTTCTGTGATATCAAGTGATGTAACAAATGTTCTTAAAGAGTGGAAGCTATCAATTTCAGCCAATTTCAGTAGTTCCTCAATATGTTGCTTGTAAAAGTTTCTTTGCTTAATATGTGCTGTACTGGACCGAATACTCGTCAAGAAAATGCAACATCGGGAACAGCATGCCTGAGCGAGGAGGGCCGCTCAAGCGCTGACGAACGCCATGGACGCCGTGAACGCCGTTCAAGACACAACGCAGATAACAGGCAATAATGAACCATTATTTGTAGAATATGTGTTTATTAGGATGTAAATAATTGTCTCATAATAATAGTGCTATTTATATGATATTTCTAGATGTTTGTAAGGTCCTAGGTAGGTATAGGTAGGATTTTAATAAAAAGAACTGTCGTGTTTTATTAATAATTAATTTTACGAATTGACAATGACATAGCATTTGACATGTCAATATGACGTGTACTGTTATGGTCTATGGTCGTAAAATCAATTATGAGGTTATGGTTTATTTCTATTTAGGATTGGTACAAATATTTGGAATAAATTAAAAATATTTATTCCAGATATTTATTTAGGATAAAAGGTATTGTAATTATGGTACAGAATTTTGAAGCATAGTTCATATGCGTCAGGATTCTAATATAAAGGTAATTATAGATGGGTGTCACTATTTGATAGTCCTGTATGGATGTTTGAAGCGAGTGTCATAGACAATGTTTTCAAGCATCTAATATAAGGGCAGTGACACATCGTGGTACAATTGTTTGGGGCATGCGACGTGTGTCATGTGTCATACTCCAGGCAGTTAAGGTTAGAACATTCGTGACAATTAAGTCGGGTGTTATGTTTAAGCCGGTTTTAGACCAGGCGATTAAATTAATGAAGATTGTTATTTTTGACATTGCATCGAATGGTCTGTGCTTTAGTCTATTAAGTCAAATGACTTTTGGGGTTAGTCAAGTTGGTGCCTTGCCTTTTTTTAGCGGGGTTTTTGTCAAGGCGAAGCCAGTGTCAAACAACATGTCGGAATACGTAATATGCCATAGGCTAGTGACCGATCATGTCCTGACCCTGGTTATCTCTTAGCAAGAGACCATCTGGGTATAAATGTATGGGTATCCCTGCATAGGTAGGGACTTCTTATGTGTTAGGCAGGAGTAGTTTTGTCTAGTGTCTCTATAGTAAGACGAATGTCCCTCGTCCACCCCGAGACGGCGGGAAATGTAAAAGGTTGTACATCACTCTCAGTGGTGTTGGCCACCGACATAAAAATAAAGTCATTTTTATGTATTTGAATCAGCGAGTGACATCCGTCATAAATATAAAATATATAGTGAGTCTTGTATTGGCCTCCGGGCAATAAAGTTATTATTAACGTACCTCCGCTCTTTTAATTACTCCATCTGAGCTACGTCCCCACAAGCTACAGGCTGTCTAATGTAGGTACCTCTACTCTTTACCGCCTTATCGTCCGGCATTCTCTGTAGATGCCCGAGCGGACGGAGTCTTGTTACCTTTATCTTCCCAATAATATTCGGTACGGTATTCGTTCTTACAGTCTCTGTACGCTGGTCCCAAGATTTTAAAAAATATCTTCAACTCAGCAACGAGAGCTTGTTCTCCTATTTGAGAGTAAGTGTCCAAGCCTCTCTCTACTCATCTGTACTCTTCACTCTGAAGTTCAATATTCAAGGATCGTAGCGTGCCAATAACCTCACTCACGCGAACACGATTGAACTTTTACTTGGCTTCGTTTTCTTTGTCAAGTTGACTATTGGCTCAAGGGTCTATTTTGAGCTGTGATTTAAAACATATCACTATTTCACGTGCCTGAATTAGCGATGAGATGTTTACAGAATTGTGAATTTGAAAGGGAGGTTCCTTTTTAAAAGTATTAATATTTTTTACCTCCCACCAAAATACGTCTCTCTTGCGTCAATGGTTAACAGAAACAATAAGTGATCAATCATAGACAAGGTATCAAAGAATCAACATAGATATTGTATAGTTCTAGATTTTATCTTCACCAATTCATACAAACTATTCTATTCGGCTATGAAATTGTTATAGTTCTAGAAATGGCTAAAATTGATAAAAAATATACATAATTGCGTCGTCGCTCGATTGGATCAAGTAGGCAAACATAGATTACATTTTATCCGTCTTAGAATCTATAGGCATTATTATCAAAGTTGGGTAGAGTATTCGAAGCTCCGGTTACCAAATGTTGAAGAACATAGATAATAAATTACCTATAAATAAAAGAGTGGGGGGGAGTAATCCCCACGATGACCTATGCATGCCAAACTTGGAAATTCACATCGAAGGCAAAACGTATGATTGTGACATGCCAAAGAGGAATGGAGCGGAGTCTTCTAAAAATAAGAAAAATAAATAAGATCAACCACTCCATTATTAGAAATAAAACTAAAGTAATAGATGCTCTAAACCACGCACAGAGACATAAATGGCGGCGGGCTGGCCATGTAGACTCAAGGACGAAAGTTGGACCTTCCTTACAACATCCTGGAAAGGTCCGGCAGGTAGGAAAAAAAGGGTAGGCCATATTGACACGCTGGGCAGATGATATTGTCCAGCTAGCAGTTCCTAACTGGATATGGAGGGCACAGGACAAAAATGTATGGAGATCTCTGCAAGGGGGCCTTTACCTTATATTGAATTCTAGTGTGGTGTTAAAATTAGTTATTTAGATTTTAAAAATGTAGTAGTTTTATATTGATTTAGTCAATCATGAAAAGTGTCTAAACTTAATTCTGTAGGTACTGTTTAGCATTTATTGTCTAAATTTGTAGTTATGTTTTTCACCTAACTAGAAAATAAAGGTTTTTTATTTTTATTTTTTATTTTTATGTATTTAAATAAAAGAGCGGCTCTGTGAGCTGAAGATCTCAAACCATCTTCTCTATTGAAATTGGGATATTTTTTTATTTCAATAGCCTCGCGCAACATCCTGGGAAAATATCGTTTCTCTCTGACAAGGATTGAAGTATTATCAAGCACCGTCGTTGCAACACCTTTATTTTAAATTAATATTTATAAAATGGGTAGTTTGCACAAATGTATCTTTGACAGAGAAAAATTGTGGTTTTCGCAGTCAACGGTATCTGTAAAGCAGTGTTTTTCAAACTTTTCGTGTCACGGCCCAAAATGACCAATAAAATTCTTTCGCGACCCCCTAAAACCTAGTTTGTACGATTAAACTTGCAAATGTACATGCTTGAAAAAATCTGCATTCCTTGTAGTCACGAGACTTTCTCGATGCTGATCCTCGCGACCCCCCTGGATATATGCCGCGGCCCTCCGGGGGGTCGCGACCCACAGTTTGAAAAACACTGCTGTAAAGGGTACCGAAACGTCAGGGAGGCTCAAATAATTAATATAGGTACGCGATATAATCCTTTTAAATTGTTTTATTTAAATGTGTGACAGTCGTGGACCGAAGAGAATATAACATGTATGTGTAACGTTCGAAGTATACGGACACCGCGCGGTACTTACGTCATTTAAAAGAAAATTATGAAATTTTGCGATATCTAACTCAAAAACGACTCGACCGATTTTATTCAATATAGTTTTCATTGAAAGTACTTATGAGGTCTCATTTTCATGAATTTTTCCTTAATTTTTTACCCGTGCGTGGTTGAAAAGTTAGAGGGACGCAATTTTTGCAATTGACAAAACTGCTAACTTTATCAAAAAATAATGTTTAAAAACCCTATTATTTTTAAAAGACCTATCCAACGACATCCCACATACTAGTTTCGGAACGAAAAAAAATTCACCCCCTCTTTAGGTGTACGAGCGGCACCCGAAAAAAAGTTTTTCTTTTTAGGTTTTATTTTACCGTTTTGTCGGCGTGATACATAACATACTCGTACCAAATTTCAGGTTTTTGGTACTAATGATCACGGAGCTAAGCCGCGGACGGGCAGACGGACAATGGCGAAACTATAAGGGTTCGTAGTTGACTACTGAATCCTAAAAACAAGAAAGATTCACAAACTAAAAGTCGCCACTAGCCTTTACTCGAAGACATTCAGGACATTTTTGTTCCTTTAATATGAAGCTAAGTAGAAATTCATCGGAGGCATTCTCGAAAATTGGTTTGTACTCCCACAGAAACTCCGACTCACTTGTTGTAGGGGCTAACTAGCCCTGATACAGTTCAAGTCATATCTAAAACAATATTTTAGAATATCGACTTACATTACACTGCTTAATAAATAACTAGCTGTGTTGCCCGCGACTTCGTCCGCGTGAAATCTTATCTTGAACATTTTACATCTTTATTAGGTATATTATTATTTTCAGATCTAAGCAATGTTGAAATTACTTTTCTTTTTTTGCAAGTTGCATGAGATTTAAGTCAAGTGGATTTTAATGTTGGTTACTGTAATTCAATAAATTATAATAAATATGGAAGTTCTGCTCCCATACAAGAAACGTGTTTTTTTGCCATTTTATACGTAATGGTACCGAACTTCGTGCGCAACTTCGACTCGCTCTTGGCCTCTTTTTGGTTTTTTTTTCGGCTAAATTGCTCTACTTACGCGGAATCATTACGAAATCAGGTTTCAAGTCCCGCACTCAAAAAAATTTTTGATCTTCAGACAAATGTTCAACCCCTTTTTCACCATGCACCTTCTGGGCTGAATTTTCAAGAACGCTGAAATCACTTTTCTTGTATTCTAATAATATGCCCTGGTTATACAAAGTTTCAAGTCCCGCGTTCAAAAAATGTTTGATCTCAATACAAACTATCAACCCCCTTTTTACCGCCTTAGAAGTTGAATTGTCAAAAACGCCGAAATTACTTTTTTGAATTCTAATTATATGCCTTTATACAAAATCCGGCGCTCAAAAAAAGTTTTGATCTCCATACAAACTTTCAACCGCTTTTTCACCACCTTCAGGGCTATATTTTCAAAAACGCTGAAACCCTTTTTCTTGTATTCTAATAATATGCCTTCATATAAAGTTTCAAGCCCCGCACTCAAAAATAAATTTGATCATCATACAAACTTTCAAACCCTTTTTCACCACCTTCAGGGCGGAATTTTCAAAAACGCTGAAATTCGTTTTCTTGTATTCTAATAATATACCTTTATACTTAAAAATTAAAAATATTTGATCTCCATACAAACCCCTTTTTCACCACCTTGGGGGATGAATTTTCAAAAACGCTGAAATTACTTTTCTAGTATTCTAATTATATGCATTATGCACTAATTGAAACTTTAAAGTCCCGCGCTCAAAAAAAGGTTTGATCTCCATACAAACTATCAACTCATTTTTTACCAGTTTCAGGGATGAACTAAAAAAAACGCTGAAATCAGTTTTCTTTTAATACCTATTTAATAAGTTTCAAGTTCCTAGCTCAGTATTAAAATTGAACCCCGAGACAAACTTTCATCCCCCTTTTAACCCTCTTAGAGGTTGAATTTATAATGACGTTAAATTAATGTTATTTTGTTATTATTATATATGCCTTAATGAGAAGTTTCAAAGAATTTGTAATGGATTCAAACTTCCAACCCCTTTTTAACCCGCAGTCTTACTGGATCTGAGTTCGGCTTTTGACACTGTGAACCACAATATCTTGTTAGCAAAATTAGAGCACTAAATCTAATTCGCTCACACTTAACGAATAGAAAGCAGTTTGTAGAAATTAAATAGAAACAAGACAACCTTGAAAAAAAAATCGAAGATAATAAGCGTGAAGAAAGGAGTTCCACAGGGATCCATATCAGGTCCAATTTTCTTCATTCTATTCACCAATGACATATTCAATTTTGTTCATAATCAGGTACCTAATGCAAAATTAGTTGCTTTTGCAGATGACACCAACGCTGTGATATCGGAGGGTACCACCTCGGAACTAAATGCCACAGTAAATAATACTCTTGGAACCTTCTTGGATTGGTTCAATACAAATAACCTGACGTTGAACCATAGTAAGACAAATGTCATTCTATTTAAAACCATGGCACATCATAAAGAAAAGCTGCAAGTTAATGTTGGAGGTTCTGCAATACAGCAGGTGGAGTCAGCAAAATTTCTAGGCGTATACATTGATGCTGCGTTGAATTGGAAACCAGAATTGTCTGCTTTAGTAAACTCGCTCAGCTCCGCATGTTATGCTCTCAGGAGTCTGCGGGACGAGTTGCAACTGAATCAATTAAAAATGGTTTATTATGCGTTGTTGGAATCCAAACTACGGTACAGTATAAAATTCTGGGGACAAAGTTACAAATACAATGTCCATGCTGCATTCGTTGCGCAGAAAAGGGCTATTAGAATAATGGCTAAAGTCCTCAGCAGAGGTCTTGTAGAGAGTACTTTACAAAGTTTCAAATTCTTACTGTTCCTAGCCTAAACATTCTGGTAGTTCTAACGGATCTGATAAAGCATATGAACGACATAGAAACACCAGAACTGAGAGATAAACGGTTAGCTCCAAGAAGAGAAGATCTGCTACAGCCGACCAACACCCGACTCAAAGTAGTAAAGCACGCTTCGGGTTATCAAGCAATAAGATTATTCAATGAGTTGCCAGTGGAATTAAAATCAATAAACAACAGTTCTATTTTTGGAAATAAATTGAAAGCTTTCTTGTAAGAGAAGTGTTATTATTCTGTTGATGATTTTTACGCTCATACTTAATGCTTATTTATTTTGTCAATTTGATAATTTTACTCATAATGTTTGGTGAATGAACTTATAATTTTACTCTATTTATTGGTTGACATGATTGTACATATAAATGGTTTCTTCTGATATTGGCATTTTACATTAATTATTAAAATTGTATAGTACCTATATTATAAATAATAATTTAGCATAGCTCCATAGTTGATAATTATTTTTTATTATTTTAAATTATTGTATTTCAACACGACTGTATGTTGTTATGAATAAATTACTTACTTACTTACTTACCGTTTTAGAGGACGAATTTTTGAAAACGCTGAAATTACTTTTCTTGTATTCTAATAGTATGTCTTTACAAAAAGATGTAAGTCCCGTGCTCAAAAAATACTTGATCTTGATACAAATTTTCAACCCCTTTTTTACCACCTTAGGGGATGAGTTTTCAAAAACGCAAAAATAGGTTTTCTTCCATTTTATTTTAATACCTTAATACAAAGTTTCAAGTTCCTAGCTTTAAAAAAACTTGTATCCCATACAACCTTTCATCCCCTTTTTAACCCTCTTAGGGGTTGAATTTTTCAAAATCCCTTCTTATCCCTAGCCCACGTTATAAAAGTAACCTACTGTGCAAAAATTAACTCTCTAACATTGGCTGAGATATGCGTCATGCTCGTGAATGTGGGGTCCGGTCTGTTCACACTAGCAAGGGCCAAATTAGTTGTGTAGTAACTGCTTACCAGCGTTTAGTGAATTGACGTGAGAGACTTCATCCTGTACTCGATTGAAGTTATTACCTATTTTTATTTTTTTACTTAGAGACTGTATACATCTCTAATAAACTTAGTGTACTGAATAATGACGCTCAGAGACCTTATACATCTCTGAGGAATGAAATTTAACTATAATCATATTATTATTATCATTATTTATTTTTTCTCCTTTTTTGTATATTGTGACGCCTAGAGACCTTATACATCTCTAAGAAATTTAGGTTTAATAATTATTGTCTATCGTAAATTATTCACATTGACGCCGAGAGACCTTATACATCTCTGTGGAATTAAATTAATTAAGTAATTATATTTTATTGCATGTTGTGACACCTAGAGACTTTATACATCTCTGGGTACAGGTAATATTTTAAATTGATCGTTTTAATTTTATTTTAATATTCCTACCTAACATTGATTTGGAGTATCTATATATCTCCTATACGTGTACGCATGTAATAATTTAGTTATAACACTAATGTAATGTAATTGTTCTAAGTATTATTTACGAAAAAATGACTTACTGTTGAGTTTCTTTCGGCTTTCTTCTCAACAGCGGTCTCCTCTTGCGAAATGCCGGTAGATTCACAATCTGACTTGTAAAAGTGCCCTTGTGGCCTACTTACTGAATAAATTATTTCATTTCATTTTATTAGTAGTTTTGGCTGTGCGTTGATGAGTCAGTCAGGAGTTCTTCTTTTATATATATAGAATATAAATACATAAATATCGGATAACCTCACACAAATCGATCTGGTCCAAATTAAGGTCAAGAAGGCTTGTTATGGGTACTAGACGACGTTATACTTTTACATACTTATATAGATAAATATCTACGTAAATATATAGAACAACCATGATCCAAGCACAAATATTCGAGTTCATCACACTAACATTTGCCCTGGCCGGAATTCTGTTATTGGTAGTATATTGAGTGCTATCTACATGAAAGAAAATCTTTGATAATGATTATGAATAAATATGTGTGTATGTGTATAAAGTAGTCGGTGTAACTATCCATAATTAAGCCTTAAGACACGCGTATGGTACTATTTTGAAGAAAGTTTTAAGACCGCTCATTATAAAACAGTTAACCATCAAATAAGTGAACCGACGTTCTTGTAAAGGTAGAAAAAAACTAAGTAATTTAACCTGATTTTAGATCGTAATAGTTATTATAACCAAAGCAATTCCACTTTTTGGCTATGCCAACACACTTATTAACACTAAACACGTACAATCTAAGCACTGTGATTTCTTACCAGCTGGAAGTTTCAGCATGTAGGTGTTGCCCTAAGGCACCCCCGGCGGTGAAGCGGGCCATCATCAGCTCATTTCATGCCTTTTTATCTCCAGCTACTCCTTGAGCCTCGCTCCAGCAGGGCCAACGTATCTTGCCGCGACCTTGTCGCTCGACTCAGCATTACCCACCTCGCTCGCACTGTATTGAAAGGAAAGTGACAGTATATGTCGCGCGACAAAGCGTCTCGTGTGACAGTTATGCTAGAGGTGCTTCTCAGTCCGATAGCTCGCAACTCGCTTTCAACCATATTACACCGCCATCAGTGTACTGGATCTTCCGTCCGACAGCATCAGCTCGAAAGCGATGCTTGCATTGTTCGCTTCTTCTCAACGAATGCTGTGGCCTATGCATCTCTATTTGCGTGTAGCGATGTCCACATTTATTGGAGACTGGTGGCATCCACAGGTTTGATAGAAAGAACTGCGACATAAGTACTTTAATCACCAAAAATACAAATTTATAAATAACTACTGTTATCTTCAAAGAGTTACACATCCAAATGAGCCAAGAGGGTTGCTTTATCAATGAAGAGGATTAATTATGATTGTAGGTTGCAAGGCATAAGCGATGTGCGCAGAGTATTCACACATTTTGGACATCTTACAATCATGCAAAGAGTGATGTTATGAGCTTTTAACAACTAAAGCCCTGGTTTCCTCTTCCGGCGGCAGCTCGCCGCAGACGGCACCACTATCCTTGGAAATCAAGAACTTTAGCTGAACGCATACATGTACAGATGCCGTATCGCAACGAAAAATTTTTTTTTTTAATCTTTTAGCTATTACGTATTAGCAGGAAAAGTGGGAGGCAGAAAATAAGATGGGAAGACGAAATAATGAGGAATGCTGGATTGCTATGGACGAGACTGGCAAGGAATAAAAAGAATAGAGAAAGCTAGAGGAGGCATTTGCCAAGTGGTAGACAGATACATGATATAAAATAAAAGAGAATATAAAATATTAAACAATACTAAATATCTCTATAAAAGGCTTATATTATTATAACCTAAATAGAAAGTCATTGTCCTTACTAGTCTTATAGTGACCCAGTAGCATAAGGTCCTGGCTGTTATAATTTACAAAAAAAAACAAGCAATCTCTTTTTTGCTACTGTTCCGACTTTTTTTTACTTTCGGTTTGCCAACTAGCTTTTTCTTTTTGGTTCAAAGTAGTAGGTACAGTCACCATCAAAATTAGCTCTCGATTTTACTGGCTTGTGCCAAATTTCATACTAAAATTGAGTTTGTATTGTTTGTTACATTCTCCTAATTCTACCTATTATAGTGAGTTTTCTAAATGAGTAAGATAAAAGGCACTGTAGGAGGATTACAAATTAAACTCTTTTGACATCTTAGAAAACTTCTACTATACAAAGGCTGATAAACACATTACCTCTCATTTTACGTCGCGCAATCGGATAGAAACTAGCCCACGCTTAAACTTCTAACTTACGCCACACATACACTGTTTTAGAACCAAATAAAAGCCGCACAGTGATTAAGTTCGTGTATAACTGATCAGTGATTCTAGAAACATCGTGGGACGTGCAACCTGTGGTAATGCAGCTGCTACATAATACGAATATTAAGAACGGTGCCATGAACGATGTACATCTTGGCACCTTTTTAATGGATTTCTTCCTCAACGGTTCCGAAGACCATATTTGGCAGGTCGGTTTAATTCATTGTTTCCCATTTGTTAACCGATGTCTTAAAACGGTGCAGGTTATGGGTTCGTCTGTATGTTTTTATATTTTATTTGTACCTATTCCCCGATTATTCGAAGGACTGACTTAAAAACTTTCCTTTATCGTCATAAGGTTGGGATCTAATGTTAATAGGACCTTCGTGAAATCGAGGGTTTTTTTTAAGTTATAGGCTTACATTGTTTTGTTTGTAACTCCGTAAATTTGTTTATGAATACGTATTTTACAATAAACTGTACAATGAATGATGACCTATATTTATTTACATTTTTTTACATTTCTTTATATTATTTGAGTTTTTTTTTATTATGTCATAATATTTAACAAAAAGAACAGACAATGAAATTAAATCTAAAGTGTCAATGAAAAATAAAAATAAAAGGAAACATTTAAAATTAAACACATACTATGTACCTACTTAAGTTTACGTCAATTTGAACTTTATACTTACTTGAGGGTAATTATCATTGTTATTTGGACTTATTTTATTTACCTACAGGTCGATTATGTTGAGCTTAGAATCAAATTTGTTGGGTAGTTATTCATACCCGTAGAAGAGACAACATTAAAAAAAACAACCATTTAATTACTAATTGAAAACTTAAAAAACAATCTATACAGCCCGTCCTTACTTAATTGGTAACACCCGATTAAAAAAGACGTGTTATAAATGAAACATTGACTAAATACGTTTCTAGGAGACAGGGCTCCTAAAGGATCACAGACTCTTGTATTACAATAGGTATGAATGATTGGCTTTAGATTGACGCTGGAACAGGCGAAGCTGAAATGAAGTCCTCCGTCAGACACCGCTCCATACAGCTGGCCAGGTGTCTAAGAAACGCGGGTCTGAGACCTGGAGATGTGCTTGTTGTATCGGGAGTGAACCATCTAGACGTTCACATCCCTTTTTACGCCTCTTATTTGAACGGGCTGCCGTTGGCTGGCATGGACCCTTTCTATAAATACGGTGAGTACCTATACCAGTGACCGGAAAATATATAGACATCGCTCCCAGTACAAAATTGGCTTTCAAAAACGGTCCCAACATTTGACTGACAACTATCCCCTCCACAAGAATTTGTCCAGCCAACAGTTTTAAATATTAGCATATACGAAGTCATCCCTCCTCTTAGAAGTAGTTGTGATTGGTTAGTTAAAGTTTTCATTGGCTAAAATAGACTTGTAAGTGTCAAAGTCCATGCGCGGCGCACGGAAAAGGGTAGTTGTCAAACCTAATATGGATGCAGTAATCGAAAGGTAACCAGTTTAGAATATATATTACTCTAGCTCCTATTTTTTTTATTCATTTAAGAACGTTTTTATAATAGTGACACTTTTGTGATTTACTTCTAAATGTGTAAAAAGCGTATTTTTTTTAAACTATTGAAGACAAAACAACAACAAAATCTCAAATCAAAGTAAATTTTGATTTTATAATTTATTTTCATTTTTTTTGAAGACTAATGAAATTTAAATGACTTACAAGACAATAAAGCACACATCGATGATTATCAAGAACAGCGGCACAATTTGAACTGTGACGTTATTCGATTATAAAACTTAAATTGTTGAAAAATATTTTTTATTTAAATAACGGCACATTTCGGATTGTGCCGTTGTTCTTGATAAGCAACGACATACCGTACAAATTGTTACCACATTGCGTTTTAGTTGGATGAATCCGGCATTGTTTTGATAATAATCATCATCATTAAAATAAGAACTACAGCGGTACCTACTCTGCGTTCTAAAGAAACTGCATTTGTCCACAAGTAAATGAATAATAAGAGATATTAAATTATGAATATCGCCAGGGATAGTGCAATAACGCGTAAGTAACAAGTGTAGATACGAATCAATATTCAAACAAATGCTAAGTATTTTATTGAAAGGACAACTTACGTGGTATTGCACTATCCCCAACGATATGTCAAGTTACTCATGACATCATCATCATCTCACGTTATTTTATATTATTTTGTTATTTTATATGTATGTTAGTTTTAAGGTATTTATCTATGGGCCACAGTTGCCTGAAAATAAATGATATTGATTGATTGATTGAATATATACTGTGGATACCGCAGGAAACAGAATATGTGACACTGAGAGGGACATTTTACTATTTATGCTACGAAAAAACATAAATTTACTGAAATTAATTTATACACGTATTGCTTAAAGTCCAAATCGATAACTTTTACCATAATCTCATTTAAACCCATTTTGAGCACTTCCATCAACATGCCCATTAATCGGACACTAAAGTCAGTACAACACCTTGAGTAAAGACTGTCAGATATATTGTTATAACATTTTTCAATTTGAGCAGATTATAGGTGTAAATTTTAATACCTAGGTACGTAAAATATAAATACCTTAAAAGGTAATGCATAATACCATCCCCATACAAATGTCTTCTAAAAATGTTTTATATTTTAATAATTCAAAGAACGTTAGTTACACGAACCAATGCATGCCGTGTTTTTTATTATTATTGCTGGAGTGTTTTCTACACCATTTCACTGCACAAGAAGGCATTTTGAATAAAATTCAGATATGTTAATTTTATACAACCTGACATGTTCTGCCATCGACAGACGCCATCGTATTAAAACTGTCAATTTGGCCTTGGTACAAATGAATCGTTCTAGGTACACTTCACGTGGGGTCATTTTTGAGCTCTAATGAGACTTCTATGTTTATATGCGTTCACTGACCTATACGGAGCCTCAAGTGGAGGTTTGCAACAAAAGAAAATGTCTCGTTTCGACGACGTCACAAATGCGTTTGTGTATTTTTTTTGTGTAAAAGTCGAACTTACACTAAAGCTTTAGGACAATTTTGATAAGTTCGAGGTACTTAATAGTTTTTTGTTAATTTCTTAAGACTTCGCCGAGCGAAATGTGAAAAATAGGCAGTTGCCGTTAAGTAGACAACGTCAACACTAGTTGTTTAGTCCATTTCTAAACTGCATATTTAGCACTTCGAACAATGTGTTAACAACTTCTCCGTGGAAAAATTATAAGATTATAATATTTTACCCTAGAAAACTAAGTAAAGTTGGACAAAAACTGTAAAATCGTAAGCAGGCGTTAAGTGTTTTTTTATACTTTAACAATGAAAATCTATTCCGATTTTCAGTTCAAATAAAAGATAAATGTTTACATAACAATTTGTCCGCATCAAATATTTCAATTATTGTTTGGTATTAAAGGTCCAGATTTATCAAAAATTGCTTTTCATTCTACATAAATTTTTACTATGGCGGCCGCGCGCCGATCTAAATACGCATTCTCCGCGCTCTGTAGTTCAGTCGTCCACGAGTGTCTTACGCTCGGCGCATTCTTAAAAGCGAAAATTGTAAGCTTTCGCTTTACAATTTACGGCAAATCACTGTGTAGTGAACTGTTGTGAACGAAAGATATATTGATACAGTGACTTGGTTTATCTTTCAGTGAATGAGTGAGTTACTGCCATGAATGAAAAGAAATACTTCACTTGAATAACTCACTCGCGAATGACACACTTGTAAAATTTACAATATTACTCATTTTACAGAGGAAGTTAAGATACTATTCCAGACAGCCAAACCAAAATTAGCAATTTGCGAAGCATTCAACTTGGCTGACTACGAGAGGGTGGTTAGAGACCTGGGACTGGACACCAGGGTACTGACTTTTGGAGACAGCGAAAAATCACTTGCGGACTTCATTAAGCTGTACGATGACAATTCACCGGATAGCGAATTCAGGTGACTTTACTTATTTATATTAACTAGGTTTAGGCTTAAAGAATGGACAAAGAAATGTTGACCAAGAAAGAGATATGAGGGCGCTGCACGGTGTACGGTTAGCGCGGCGCCGCCGCGTGCGCATAGTATCGCGCTATGTAGTACATTTGTACGTAGACAAATAAATAAATATGAGACAACCGCACACAAATCAACCTAGTACCAAATTAAGCTCAAGAAGAAGAAGGCCTGAGTTATGGGTACTAGGCGACGATATACATACTTATATAGATAAATATATACTTAAATACATAGAAAATCCATGACCCAGGCACAAATATTCGTGTTCATCACACAAATATTTGCCCTTGCCGGGATTCGAACCCAGGACCGCCGGTTCAGTAGGCAGGTACACTACAAACTGCGCCAACCGCGTCGTCAAAAGCGTCGTCAGACATGGTTGATTACTTAATTAGTTTTAACTACTCTGCTACCTAAAGGTTGTCTGGTAGAGATCGCTCTTTAGCGACCAGAACGTTTATTGTGTACCATTTTTAAATTAATGTTGGTGTACAATAAAGAATTGTTGTTCAGTACTGTATATTAATGTCATGCTTGCACCGTGGCATATGACCAGTAACTTCTTCGCACTTAGCCTTGTCAGCTGTTTACATAAAATTGGCGAATACTTATAAAACAATTGATAATAGCTCCCCCTGAAAGAATATAGGCACCTTAATTACTTCGATTATTGCCAATACTCATTCATTATAATGCGATCAATCAAAGTCGCCCTATTTAAATGATAAGAACCTATTTAGATAGGCAAATAAGTATCTAGATGTGGTTCGCAACCAAAACATGATAACGATGATTGCGTCACATAGCAAGATAACAAATTTCGTTATTTTTATTAGAAGCTATCCTTTTTCTATGCTTATTCGAAGATCAAAAAAAGAACCTTCTGTAGTATTTTTTTATTCTATGCTAAAGGTAACTACAGTTTTCCCTAAGCCGCTTCGATTGAGGAATGGATCTGTCTTTTCCTTTTTTTATTCTAAAACTGACCATCGTTTGACCTCAGTAAAACCTGATGATAAAGTAACTACGTCTTCGTGCGTACTTGCGTAGCTCACTGGTTCAGCAACAGTCTATTCACTCTTTTTTTATAACGGCACATCATAGTGGCTCGACTTCGCCTGATGGTAAGCAAAAAGGGGAGTCGTCGCAATGGCAACTGACAAGAAACCAACAGTACCATGTCAGTTGAAACTGCCATGCTGTCCCGAGAGGTCCTTCTTCACGCTTCGTTTTAAGGGTTCCATGTTATAAGAAGGACGAAACACGTAATCTGGCAGACTTCAATTTTTTTATCGTTTGACAGTCGGAATATTTTCCACGGTGAAGCGATGACATCGCAAACCGGCACGTGTTATTCTATGACGGAAAGGGGAAGGGTGGGATAAGAGAAAATAGTTAGAAATACACACGATGGGAGCGTGTTCCATTCTATAGGGGTTCACATTAGAATGGTGAAGCAAATTGCTTCGGGAGAGTAAGTGGTAAACTGACAACATAAGTCGCCCCCTTCGCCTGGATGTCCAAGGAAAAAATGGGGATGGCGGGATTACTTCGAGTAATTCCTGGGCACCCTCTCCAAAATATAACAGAAATTCTTATAAGAAATTTTATTCTAGAGTGGCGACATTTGACACGAACAAAGTTTATGCCTGGCTCATCAGCACGAGCGGAACCACGGGTCTTCCGAAGGTCGCCGCCTTCAAACACTCGGAGATCCTCAAAATCCTTAAGTTATATACGATGACGCAAAAAGGGTAAGTGATATATCGTTTCCTTGTACCTATTTGTTCCTACATATCCAAATAAGTGCAACTTCTTAACCTCAAAAATTATCACTTGGGTTAGTTTATTAGCGTCAACCTTATGCTACTTAAGATATACCTATAGATTTAGACACATTGTTATTGGACGATGCTAAGGAGTAAACATAAAAATAAATTAGAGAGGTCTCCTGACTTGTGGTGGCAGAGTGGTTGACACATTGGACCGGTAGCCCAGAGGTACTGGATATGATTCCTTGGTCCCTTCCGCCAGATTACGCATTTATTATTTGTTATTTGTATCAATAGTTCAATTTAAAGGAAAAGTTTTTTTTATTTCCAGTGAAATGGTACGAGTCCTAAACCTGTCGAGTGTGCAATGGATAACTGCATACATGGCTTCACTTTTCATGATCTATGCCAACCAGGTTAAAGTGCAAACTTCGTCGCCTTTCACTATAGAACACGCTATTGATATCATCAACAAATATAAGGTACGCCTTCAAGAATTTACATCTAGTATATTCAGACACAGAAAAGATATATGATAGTGGCAGTAGGTATAGACCACGCTCTCTACAGAGAGAGAGAAAGAACTGTGCACAAAGCGAAGGGTGCCAGATATTCACGACCAATGCGGCGCTCCAAAAGTAAACATTTGTACATTGCGTAAGAAGCGCGTCGATGTATATCGAACGGCCGCAGCACTGAGGCCGATAGTCGGCAGTTTATGCTGCACGGTGCCCACCGTACCTAATCCAGTTGACTTTATCATAACTGTACTCAAAAAAAGGTACCAAAGTCCTACAAATGACAATGATGAAAATAAAATTAATGAGACAAATGAAAATAATAATATGAAATAAAAATGCATTGATCTAACACTATAAACCAGAGATCAGACGGATAGCCGTCACTATGCACGGTTACACGTTGTCCTGTATTTAATGGAGAACTTTCTAACCTCCGATAATCTCATAAACCAAAGCAATCAAGTCCGATTATTTCATAAACTAAGGGGACTAACCCATCATAGTTATGCAGAAAGCGACCATAGATTTTTTTTCATAATGCAAAAAGCGACCAAACTCATTCATTGATTAAGACTTAAGTCACTTTGACAAAAAATCTACGATGGTCGCTTTCTGCATAACTTGGTCAAACTAAAGTTTACAGTGCGACATAAAAGAGTAGAAATTTAAAATAGCAATACTGTAGTGTCGTCCCTTTCTCATCAATTTAAGAAAACGGGACGACACTACAGTATTGATGCTTGTGAATTTCTACACTTTCTTGTCAGACAGTAAGTAGTATTTAATACTAATTTCATTTTTAGCCTACCGTCTGCACATCAAGTCCATTATTGTTCAATAAAATTTTGAAACATGAGAAATACTGCGACCTGATGTGCTTCAGGCAGATTTACATCACTGGTTTCGCTATCAGCAATGTTACTCTTCAGCAACTTAAGGTAAGTTTAACAAATAAAAATATAAGGATAATTATAGAAAAATTGTAAGACAGCAAAAATGATGGATTGTGACGTGAGAAAGATGATATGGATGAGAAGGAATTAAAGGATGATATGATATATCATAGGGAAGGATCCGAAGGATAGAAGAAAATGACATGGTACACCCAACCCCAAATACATGGGATAAGGGCAAAAGAATGAGGAATCCTTAAAACTCTTTTCAGGCAAGATTGCTGCCAGGAAGTATGGTTATGAACCTGCTGGCTCAGACCGAGTGTGTGGGGGCAATACTGATGCCTGAGATGGACGGACCTCCAGGAACCGTTGGGAGAGAAATGCCCTTCGTGAAAGTACAAGTGAGTTTTATTACTACATTACTATATGTATTTTTAGAAGACGATAATCTGTAAAAACTATTGGTCACTGGAAGAGGCCTCGGGGCCGTAGCCCGATGCGTTGGTCCAACCAAACCCGCGCTGCACTTGACTCCAAGTTCCACGACGCGCTCAAGGTGGCCGAGGGCCATGAAAGGTGGCGCAACATCACCCGGAGAAAGTTAATCTATGGTGGATTTCACGACCCTCAGCAATGAGGATAACGATGCACGGAGGACGGAGAAATGTATTTTTGTTTCAAGGATTCTACACGCTTTGCCGACAGACATAAAAGAGCTCTGCCGTAACGGTATCAGCGGCTACGTTAGGTCCCAAACAAAAGTATGGTAATCAAACGTCACCAAGTGAGTCAGGCTCCAACATTCCAATATGATTTATTTGTATACGACGACTTGGCAACACCTATCGCGTCCTGGTGAGGCAAGGGACTCCTTAAAAGACAGATTATAGTTTAAATTTTATCAGATAACATTCCCAATTATCCGCAATGTTCAGCAAGTTGCAAATTGATCTATTCAGATTTATTCCAGGTGTTAAAACTTTATCAATTACCTGTATAACTCATAATCGTTGCATGAATGTGATTTTGTGTAATAGATAAAGCATCACGTCCAAAAACAGATTAACATAATATATATATCAGTAAATAGATCCATCCATCATTTTAATTACGTATCTGTCACAGTATATTACAAACATGTTTATTTGTCAGTTGGTGGATCCAAATACTGGGGAGGTGATCACGAAGCCAAACACTCAGGGGGAGCTATGGTGCAAGGGGCCTAGATTCACAGTAAGTTATGGTCTTCTTCTAATCAAATACCATTATGTGGGGTGGTTATTTAGAATTACTTAAACCACGACTCATTGCTTGACAAGAGCTAAGTTTGTCCTAGTCGGTGAAAGGGCAAGGACCCCAGAAACTACCTTTTTTTATTTTCACGCATTCGGTGACGGATCGCAGTGTTGTACTCAGTATATATTTATTCATGTCATAATGACTTTTTTTCATAATAACGATATCCATTATTTTTATTCTATGAATAACTTCAGAATGTGCAAAATATCCATCCTTCATACCGAATTACATTTATCTTTATCAATCGGAAATCAAATTATCCTTACCCATATTATAAATCGGAAGGTATATTTACTGTCTTCACTTTCCGTGGCAACTGATCAAGCGTAATTAATTGTATAGATAAGCTCTAGATTTCATTGGCTGATTGGCTGATTTACTTGTAAGATACCTAGTGTCGTAAGCGTTGACTTGTGTTTTTCCATTTAGGTACTAAGCAATTTTTTCATCGGACATTAAATTTAAATCCGATTTTAGCTTCATTTCATAAGCGTTGTCTATTTAATCAGGAATGTAAAAGTCGCTATCTTCCAACACGACGTGGAAAACTATACCGCGTGAAACTATAAATACTATGGTTTCTCCCGATATGGTTGACTTATGGTTTTTGATATGATATGGTTATGGTTTTGGATTGGTTATGGTGGGTTATGGTTTGGTTATGGTTGAAAATATAATAAGATTAGTTGGATGTAGAATCGATCTACAATACTTAAGAGGGAAGTATAGTACGCACTCGTCCATACAAAAAGAGAAAACGTTTTTCCATTTTTAAATATTTTCCAATCTCCATAATTTTTTAGTATGTTATTGACACAGTGACAAACTAGGTTTATAGGTTTTCCTTTTTTTCAAAATTTGCTATAGATTCAAATTTAAAGGTAGTTGAAAAACCTAATTTTTGTGATTGAAACGTTGTTGAATGAAAGCGTTCGTATTATAAAAAAAAATGCACTTTAAAAAAAAGCGAAACCTATAAACCTAGATTATATTATGCTGAAGCGATCGACATCAAAATCGAAGTGATTTGCTAAGATTTAGTTACTGGAAAACGTTTTCTCCCGTAACGCAAATTTCATCAAAATAGTACCTATTGTCAGTCGCAAGCTGCAACTCTCTCTATCGCACGATTGCGGGTCGGGGGAGGAAGTAAAGTATCACGTATTTACAAGAATGTTAATGAAAAAGTAAAAAGGATCCTAGCCCGCGTACTCGATATCTAAATCTGTTTCAAAAATGATGGGAGTAGAGTAGGAACTTCTACTAACACTAGTTGGGTTTCAAGAAAAAGATCGATCGGTTGATTATCACTATATTACAATTTAATTAAAAAACCGGCCAAGTGTGAGCCACCCACGCACCGAGGGTTCCGTACTAATTTTCACTTATGCCATCTTAACTGGCCTGGTTAAGTTTGCACCTGATGCGTATGGCGCCGTATACAAATGAGGTGCAAACTTAATATAACCAGGTTCACCAAACATGATATTTGGAAAGGACTATATTTTTTATGATTATATTACAAATGTATAGTTTCAGGGTGAATTTCAACAAGCTTAAAAATTACCTAATTTTGGTGGCTATTTTTATTTTTAATGTTAGAGTCAAAATTATATACATATCAATAATACGAATAAAGTCATAACCAATATTGTGTAGTAATGGCCCTTTGTTATACATAATAGTTATAAAGGTATTATTATTTTAGTAATTTGCCTGCCACCAAAATTGCTTGTGCCCACAAATATTAGATTTTTTGGCCACCAAAATTGTACATCCCTTAAAAATAAATCAATTATGGATAGCAAAAGTAATAATTTAGATTAATTGTTTGCATGTAATGTATCTAAACACTTTATTGTACACAATAGCAAGAAATACATTGCAAAAAAATAAGCATGTACAAAAGCGAACCTATCCCTCTTAGGGATTTCTTCCAATTAACCTTCAAGTAAATGAGTATTAAACACAAGTAAATGGTAGACAAACCAAGCAACATGTACAATACGATAACTTTACAATAGTACAAATGAAAATGCAAAAACCAAATTTGAGAGAGAGACAGGCAAACAGTCAATGTAATACATATTACGTAATATCTATATAAATACATATAACATACATATAATCATAATTATAACAAAAACAACAACCTAATCAAGTAATCATTCGTTCGACAGCCACAATTTCTGTAACTTCCCCTTGAGTGATGCTACGAACTGCGTCTACCTTAGGGCGGGAGACAATTTATTCCATAATTTCACGGCGCGCACAGCAAAAAACACATCGTAAACATGAGATCTATGCAGTGGGATAGATAGATCCAGATTCGCACTTGACCGCAGGCGATGGCCACTACCATCCGCCATGTAAAAGAACTTCTCTACAAGGTAAGGAGGAGAAGAAGGAATGAAAAGGACATTATATAAAAGACAAAGAACATAGTATCTGCGCTGACGGATCGAGAGCCATTTAAGTTGAGCGCGATATTGAGACACATGATCAAACTTGTGGAGACCAAAGCAAAAGTGAGCGGGCAAGCATGATCTTCGTATGAAGAGGAAGGAAATTCTGCAGACACCTCAATGAATGAAGGGACGCGAAAAGTTTCCTACTGATCTCAGAAATAAGAGGTGCCCATGACAAAGTTTGATCCATGGTAATGCCAAATTTGTTTACAGTAGAAGAGCAAGGTATAGGCGTACCATCAAAGAAAATAACTGGCTTAGCTTGATCTGAAAGCTTGGAAATAAAATGTGGGCTTCCAACGACAATAGCCTGCGACTTCTTAGCATTCTTCATCAAATCAAAGGATCAAGCCCAAGCACGGATTGATTCTAGGTCTGAATTGATTTGCGAAACCAAGGAGCCAAAATCCTCAATGCTGGTCGCCGCATAAAGCTGCAAATCGTCTGCATAGAGATGGAACGAGGAGGACAGTGACTTGGTGATTCCGATGGAGAGAGTATGCCCCCTTGGGGGACACCAGCAGACGGCTCACACCAGCTAGAAAATCGGTCATCAACTCGAACCCGCTGGGAACAGAGGTAATCACGAAACCAGGACAGTGAAGTTGAAGATATATTTAAAGTACTAAGTAAACTGAGAAGTATATCAAAATCAACAGTGTTAAAAGCACTACTAAAATCAAGGAGCACCAATATAGTCACTTTTCTATATTCTATATTAAGACGAATGTCGTCGGTGATCTTAACCAAAGCGGTGGTTGTGCTAAAGAATTAAACAAGTTCAGTCTATTTAGATGTGATGACGTTGATTTACAAAGGATTCAATGATTTAAGATAAGACGGGAAGAATGGACATAGGACGATACTGCGAAAAGTACGACGGATTAGGGGTTTTAGGGAGAGGAATCACATGGGCGCATTTCCAAATTGTAGGAAACGTGCCAGAGGAGAAAGAAAAAGTAGTAATATAGGAAAGGATAGGAGCTATAAAATCCGCTACCAGCATAATATCTAAGCTAAGATTACCCTCACCGACAGCTTGTTATATTAGATGTATTTTGTTTATTCTTGACTTCAAATAAATTTACCGAGTCAAAAGTTTTGGAAATGCGAAAAAGACGATAACAAATCTGAAATGATATACAAAATTAACAATTCTGGTGGCATCAAGCAATTTTGGTGACTTTAAAATTACCAAAAAAAACACCAAAATTAGAAACAGTGATTAAAAAAATATTTTAAAAATATCCGTATTATTTACTTCCAATTTAACTTTATATTTTAAAAAGGAAAACTTTAACACGTCTTGCACACAATTCCCACACAATCAATTATTGCTAAGGCACTAGAAACATATACCACAAAAATTGTGTCAAAAAGTATTCCTAGTTGACTACGGAACCCTAGAAAGACATAGTAACTCCGATACCATGTAAACATTATAAGTAAGTATAATAATTATGTACTTTCGTACACAATAACAAAGTCAAAAAATGTTTTGTTTCGTAAATATCAGTAACTCATTATATAAATACCTTTGTAATACCTAAATAATATTACAATAAAAAATGACAGTCATTTACATCATATCGGTACATCGGGAACAAACTGATTTATCAAAAAATTATTTAGCTTGTAGGTACATACTCGTTACTAACAATTACATAAATAAATAAAATACTTCTTTATAATATCGGAATTTCAGTCACACCACAACAATTTACTATCCGTAGGTACGCAAGAAAACAAAACAGTCCACCTTTATTTATCGCAATTGCTTGTCAATCCGATCGTCAAACTAGCCTAGCAGCAGGTAGCAGCGCGGTGTCATTTGCTTCGATGTGTGCGTGAGGCGATTTGTATCTATGTGTTGTGCGCGATGCCGGGGGGAGTGAGCGCTCGAGCGACAGCATGCGTTTTCGTAAATACCTATTTCGTTAGGATCGCGAAGCTATACTGTAGTCTTAAATGTTTGCAGTAGTAAAAAACCATACCATTAAAATAATATTTAACAAATTCTTGTATTACTCTACTGCTCATACGCTTACTGTTTAATTTAAAAAAAATCAGATGTCATCCCGAGAATCGGGACGAAACTCGCAGTTTTCTGCACGAGTTATAATTTGAAAACGACATAGTTTATTTGGAGAAGATAATATTTAACAATGTTGTCCATTCCTGTAGAAGTATAATATTTTTTCACTTCTCCTGCTCAAAAAATTCGTTATTTTAGCTTCGCAAAGTGAGACACGCCGACTAGAGCCTCTCGCAGTCCCAATATGGCAGATCACCCTCCGTGTTACCCTGACGGGCTGCCCAACCCTCCTATATATATTTTTTTTTTCTCGCAATCGAAGTGAAAAGCAGAGTGTTTAACCATGGCTAAAAGCTACTGTGACACAGATATAATCACTTCGTGTCATAATAGCTTATTTTAGCCCCTTGTCAAACAATCTATTATTATAGGAATACTACAACAACCCAGAAGCGACCGCTGCTGCGTTCTCGTCCGATGGTTGGTTCAAGACTGGAGATTTGCTGTACAGAGACGAGAAAGGTTACTTCTTCTACGTGGAGCGCATGTCCAGCTCTTTCAGAGTTCGCAACTATTACGTAAGTTACTACTTTAATAATCGCGACTACTTTAATTAAGCGATCTGCAGGGCTAGCATATCTTGCAGAGTCTTCGTTTGTCACGCGACTCACCATCTATTGTCATGCTCGCACGGTATTAGAGCGTTTTTCAAAAAAAGTGTACACGTGACGAACCGGAAAACGTTTTTTTTTTTCAAAACACCTATTTAAAATTTTCTTGGATTATTCAATTCCCCATAAGTTATAGTGTATTATTTGAGAAAATGGCATAAAAAATATTAAAAAATAAAGAAAATATCGACATTTTAAATTCAGATTGTGGTAAAACTAGTTCCGGATAGTCACAAATATATAAATTCATTATAAATTGATTGTAGTATTTTATGGACTAGTTTTTGTTTACACATTGAAAATAAAGACCATGAACTATTTAAAACGGGCTTAATTTATAGAATTAATGGAACGAGCAAGCTTTGAGGATAAAATAAAGGTCCAGTTCGTTACAATCGCCTCCAAATGACTGCTAAAACATGTATTTTCTTGCATTAAAATGCGACAAATCAAAGAATAATATTTTTTATTATATTAAGGAATATTCATTTAGTAATGTTAACGCTTAAATATGTGAATTGTTGCACTGCAGCTGCCAGAAATAATTATTTTCAACATCCCAAATCTTGGGACAGTAACTAAACGGAATCTCATGTGACTAACTGGAAAATGTAAGGAATAGTGTACATAGATTGAATATATTGAAAGAAAATCACAAAAATAATATGTTATGAATCGTATTTATTGCAACGGAATTAAAATGGTATATATGTATATGTAATAATATAACATGTATAAACTAGTAATAGTAAATATTATATCGCCTATATTATTATGTTCTCCATTTTTTCTTTGATAACTTTTTTGTCTTTAGTTAATTCAGCTATTCTTTTTCTATTTTTTAACCCTTATTTAATATTTGACTGATGATGATTTCAAACGTTATCTATACCTCTTTGCTCTTTCAGCCGCAGTTGTTGGTCCCATACAATTTTGCTCTAGAAATTACAAACACACAACGATGACATTTCTTGTTAAAATTATTTCTCATGTACCTATGTTTTTATTTAAAATCTATTAGTTATTTGTTCATCAATCAATCAACGATAAATGCACAATTAATTATGTGGTATAAAATGTAGCCATCTATATTTATATACCTAATATGTTTTTTAGGGTTCCGTACCCAAAGGGTAAAAACGGGACCCTATTACTGAGACTTCGCTGTCCGTCCGTCCGTCCGTCTGTAACCAGGCTGTATCTCAATAACGGTGATAGCTAGACAGTTGAAATTTTCACAGATGATGTACCTATTTCTATTGTCGCTATAACAATAAATACTAAAAATAAAATTAAATAAATATTTAAGGGGGCCTCCCATTCAACAAACTTGTTATAGATTATGGTACGGAACCCTTCATGATATGACTCTTCATCATAAAAAAAAACACGTTGAACGTGTGGGACATTCAAATTTTGACATGTACACTTTTTTTGAAAAACGCTCATTAAAAGGAAAATCACAGATAGTATTAGTCTCAGGACAAAGAGTCGCATGTCACAGTTATGCTAGACGTTCAAATCTCAGGCCAATCCCGAGGGCCGAGGGCTGTGTTCAAATAAGGGAATGCAAACCGGTAAAGTCGTCTATGGAAATCACCTGTAATTTACCAGAAATTGACATACAAATATTAACCGGTTTGCATTCGCTAGTGCCAATGCGTTCTTCAAGCTCTTTACAACTGGATACGAACATCCATACGTTATTTATTTATTCAATTACATTTGTACCTCCCAGCTAAACACCATGACGTTACAGGGTCAATTTCAACAAGACGCATTTTTTGTATCATTTCGGTGTAATTCTTTAGTTTTGATTATTTTTGAGTTTTATAAATGTGAAAAGATACTTTAGAATATATTATTATACATATGTAAAAGGGACCCTGAAATCTGAAATAGTTTTCGAGATATTCGAGATCGAATATGAAACACACAACGGAATGATAAATGTACACAAGGATGATCAAGGATGACTTGTTGTTTGCTTCGTACAAAATTATACCACCTAAATGTAAGCCTGCCTTGGTTTTGATGCGCAACTTTAATAAAGTTGATACTGACGTTCTCTTGAGTGATGCAAGAAGCATTGACTGGACCCCTGTGTTATTTGCACCTACAGTTGAAACCAAAGTTTCTTTGTTCAACTCTGCTATTTTAGAATTATTTGACACCCATGCCCCACTGCACCCCGTTAGAGTTCGGCGTCCCCCTGCTCCTTGGATCACTGAGGGCGTACGCATGGCTATGAGAAGGAGGGACCGTGCTTTCAGAACTTTTAAACGTGACCGTACTGACGACAATTGGACTATTTTTAAGGCAGCTCGTAACCGATGTAACCAGATGGTGCGAACAGCGAAGCGCCGATTCATTCACCAGAACGTATCCTCTTCTTTGATGGCCGATGTCTGGAAGTTTGTTAAGTCGCTTGGTCTAGGTAAACCTAGTAACGGTTTCGATGGCACTTCCTTTTCGCTAAACGATTTAAACAGACATTTTTCTACTTCCGCCTCCATTGATTATCATGTTAAGTTTAGTACTCTTTCTGATATTTCATCAATGCCCGTTGCTGTCTCTGATATCTTCTCTTTCTATCCCACTTCTGACGCTAATGTTAAAAAAATTATCAATAAAATTAAATCGAAAGCTGTTGGTTGTGATGATATTGGGCGTTATATGGTGGTATCAGTCCTGGACTGTGTGCTTCCCATAATAACCGATATCATCAACTCCTCGCTGCTTAATGGTGACTTTCCTTCTCTCTGGCGTCGCGCGTTCGTTATTCCTTTACCTAAAATTAGCAACCCCACATCACTTAGTAACTTTAGGCCAATTTCAATTCTCCCTTTTTTATCAAAAATTGCTGAAGCGGTGGCTCACAAGCAACTTTCTAGCTTTATACACTATTTCAAACTGTTGAGCCCCTTTCAGTCTGGTTTTCGTCCCAGCCATAGTACTTGTACTGCACTTCTCAAAGTGACTGAAGATGTTAGGCGGGGCATGGAGGATCAATTGGTCACAGTACTTGTTCTCATTGACTTTTCTAACGCTTTCAATACTGTTGACCATGTGATCCTACTTGCCTTGCTCAGCCATCTTAATGTGTCTTCTTCTGCTCTTGGCTGGTTTGCTTCATATCTTTGTGGGCGCCAGCAGGCAGTCCGTGTAGATCGGGCTTTGTCTGATTGGTGCGACCTTGCCACTGGTGTACCTCAAGGAGGAATTCTCTCTCCTTTATTATTTTCTCTTTTTGTAAACTTTATCACCCCTCGTCTTCGCTGTTCTTACCATCTTTATGCTGACGATTTACAACTTTACGACCAATGTAAAGTGTCTGATATTACTGACACAATTAACAAATTAAACCTGGATCTCTTACACATCCAACAATGGTCTGAGAAATTTGGTCTGTTTGTAAACCCCTCAAAGTGTCAGGCTATTATCATTGGCAGCTCTCGTCAGCTTGCTAAACTTGACCAGGATTCTGTAACTCCTGTAAATTTCAACGGAACGCCTATTCCTTTTAGTTCTAGTGTTAAGGACTTAGGTGTTCACTTAGATAGCACACTGAGCTGGAGGGTGTAGGTAGGTGAAATTAGCCGGAAAGTCATTGGCTCGCTTCATGCTCTCAACAAACTGAAAAATTTCTTGCCTATCAAAACTAAGGTATTGCTTGTAAATGCACTATTACTACCCATAATTGATTATGGTGATGTTTGTTATCCGGACTTAAATGAGGATCTTCTTGATAAGTTGGATCGACTTCTTAATAATTGTATTCGCTTTATTTTCTGTCTCCGTAAATATGATCACGTTTCTTCTTACCGCTCTCAGCTTGGCTGGTTTCCCATCCGTCAACGACGCAATATTCGTATGCTCTGCACTCTCTTTTCAATACTCAATGATCCACAAGCTCCTGAATACCTGAAAACCTTTTTCTGCTATGTTGAATCCACTCGTAACCGTAATTTTCGCTCTTCCGGCAATCTTGCCCTTTCTATTCCTCTTCACCGTACTGGTTTCATGTCTAATTCTTTCTCCTTGCAAGTGGCTCGCCTCTGGAACGGTCTTCCTCTCACAATCAAACAGGCTCCGAGTAAGTTGGCATTTAAAAGGGCCGTGCGAAGTTTCTTTGCTGGCAGAACTGAAGTCTCATAGTATATCTGCTTAGTTTGTTTCATCGTCGTATATATTTATGTATGTATCTATTTATATATATGTATATTATATGTATGTATGTACCTAATATGAGTATTTTAATTATATGTAATTATGTTGTCTGATGCACCGCCTACAATTGCTCTGCTTTGCCCTAAGGTTGACTGGTAGAGAATGCCTCATGGCATTAAGTCCGCCTTTTGTGCGTTAAGTTTTTCTTTTGTGCAATAAAGTTTAAATAAATCAATAAATAAAATAAGTGCACCGCAATGAAATTTCATACACCGGAATGAAAGAAAAGTGGCATATTATGAAAGCAATTTTATGTTTTATATTTGTAATATATATTATATTGCCATTACATAATAATATAAACATATATCTTAGTCTGGTATTAAAAACAAAATAAAAAAAATATATTATTTCAACAATATGTATAAAAAGTGAAGCTACTTTTGATGTCATTCCGGTGTTTTCCTCATTTTGGTGGGGTTTAAAGTCATTTTACTACACCGGAAATACCGGAATGAGAATGGTGGAATGAGAAACACGACATATTTTTATTTCTTAAAAAAAAAGTAAGCACTATATTCTAAAACTAATTCAACTCTTGAAATCACGAGTATACTTTACCTGATATATATAAATTCCAAACCACGCAGTTCAAAAATAAGGAAGCTATAACAAACTCCGGAATGAATTTTTTTGTCCCCAGTCCACCGCGATGAAATATACACGTTTATACAAGCCAACGTATTGCCACTATACACAACCGGCCTCGTCGAGCGCCGCAGCTTGACTAATTCTTTGAAGTGCGTGGGGGACGAGGGGCATACTTGATCAAATTTGGGAAATAAATCGGTTCGAAACATTGTCGGTGGTAATGAGAAGTTTTCTCGGGACAAATGTATATGCACTTATTCAAGGGTATACAAAGGAGATATAAAACGGGTATTGTGCTTTTTTCGTCACCTATTTATATGGTAATAAAATAATGGTAACAGATTTTCTTTGTCATGCATAGTATTTGACTTACCCGGCATTTTACAAACAAAACTGGCTTGGGGACAACCCACCTTGATGAGAAATTCGGTCTAAATATATATTTTTAAATTATTACATATACTAATATTTTAATTTTAGCTGTTGCCCGAGGTAGACAATGGCGGGCTGTTTCCGAATAAAGATGGTACTTTATTATTCAACCCTTCTGCACCTGCGTTTTCAGTCTTGCCATCAAAAAATACTGCTTGGGAAATTGACCCTACAAACTTAATTTAGCATAATGAGCATTAACCTCTCCTGTCTGGTAAGTATCCTGACCACATATCAAAGCTGTTTTTATGTTTACGAACATTTATTGACTTGAAATCGTGTTTTTTTATCGCATTTATGATGAGTCGCGGGGAAAACATAACTCGTGTGAAAAAGCTCTAAATACACGATGATTTTTAATCGGTGATCAGGAGTAGAAAATTATTAATATCCAGCTAAAATTAAACTAAATAGGCGAGGTCTCACGCAATTACCTCAATGTTTAATCAATTAAAAGTTGAAACACAATTAAAACTAATAACCACTAGATACATGGTCATTCTACATAAATTATTTAAGTACGATACACCTACGTCAAGTGTCATCGCTTTGGCGGGAAATTTTACGAAATTCTCTACGACTTTGTATAGGTAATGACAATGACAAGTTATTACTCATAAATACGTCATTGCCATTAAATTATTAAAAAGGTTGTAAGCTTACAGATAAAGATTAGTTGGGTGACAAGGAATTTAAGACAATATTGGTTTCAAAATAAAAATTATCATAGAAAATTAAAAAGTTTGTTTTCATGTAATTACGACTTCAACGTGACCGCCATCATTTACTGAGTTAGAAAAGTTGGTACCTGATCACCGATTAAAAATCATCGTGTATATTGATCTTGATAAAAACATGATTCCCTCTAGTAAAAAATACTGAGGTAACCTGTACATTTGCATCGAATAATGGCCTCTGTAGACAATTTGGTTTCCTTGTGGCAGAAGTAAGACGCAAGAATGAGACGCATTCGCTCGAACGTGGAGGAAGAATAAGACTTAAATAGTTGACCACAGGCTTCCCATGAATTCCAACATCAATCATGAGATAGATTGGTTTCACAACTTGAACATTGTCTACATACATCAGATCTTCAACATCTAACGCAACAAAATATTTGGCTTGTTCCCAGTATAGGTAAATAACATTGACTCAACCGGCTTTGAGACGTGTATTTTGTTAAAAGAAAACTTGCACTAGAGCCTCGGCGCTTAGCTATCTAGACGGCTATTCAATTGAGAAGACCTATCTGTTTGACTTATGCTGTGGCATCTGCTGTAGCTTCAACTGCTTTAAAAGACAAGAGACTCCTCAGGTTATGCCAATGGAGCTAGAGGTCGTGATCAAGGAACACCCTGACGTGGATGATGTCTGTGTCGTTGGCATCACACATCCTGAAGATGGGAAGCAGGCAGTTGCGTGCGTTCAGCTTCGCCCTGGATCGACCGTCACAGAGCAGCAACTTAAGGATCTTGTAGCTGGTAAGTATCGTCATCTTATTTAGGGTTCCGTAGTCAACTAGGAACCCTTATAGTTTCGCCATGTCCGTCTGTCCGTCCGTCCGTCCGCGGCTTAGCTCCGTGATCATCTAGAAAGCTGAAATTTGGTATGAGTATGGGTATGTATTACGCCGACAAAACGGTAAAGGAAAAACTAAAAAATATTTCTTTCGGGTACCTCTCGAACACCTAAAGTGGGGGTGATTTTTTTTTCTTTTCAACACTGGTGTGTGGGGTGTCGTTGAATTGGTTTTAGAAAAATAATAGGGGTCTCCTAACATTATTTTTTGATAAAGTCAGCAGTTTTGTAAACATTCGCTCCGAAAACAAAAAAAAATAGTGTCCCCCCCCCTCTAACTTTTCAACCACGGGTCAAAAAAAATCGGGAAAATTCCTGTAAATGAGGCCTGATAAGTACTTTCAATGAAAACTATATTCCGTAGTCAACTAGGAACCCTTATAGTTTCGCCATGTCCGTCTGTCCGTCTGTCCGTCCGTCCGTCCGCGGCTTAGCTCCGTGATCATCTAGAAAGCTGAAATTTGGTATGAGTATGGGTATGTATTACGCCGACAAAACGGTAAAGGAAAAACTAAAAAATATTTTAGGGGTCTCCTAACATTATTTTTTGATAAAGTCAGCAGTTTTGTAAATATTCGCTCCGAAAACAAAAAAAAATAGTGTCCCCCCCCCCTCTAACTTTTCAACCAAAGGTCAAAAAAAAATCGGGAAAATTCCTGTAAATGAGGCCTTATAAGTACTTTCAATGAAAACTATATTGAACAAAATCGGTCGAGCCGTTTTTGAGTTATTGCCAAATTTCATATTTTTTCTTTAAAAGGACGTAAATTGACTTTCAGAAGGTAATTAGTGATTACAGTTTCTAGGGCGTTTACGACATTTTTAAAGAGCTTAAAATCTTTTTTAAGTTAAACCTCGGGCTTAAAACAGCAGTTTATTGTGAAGGATGAAAAACTACGGAACCCTACACTGAGCGTGGCCCGACATGCTCTTGGCCGGTTTTTTACCTTGAATTGAATTGAAACCAACTCTATCATATCTCTCTGTGATATACGCTAAACGGAGAAGTTGGCTACGTCAGCTATATGATATGATATCACAAACATTTCTCAAGAACCATGTGACTGTGAACCATGTGTGTTTGTGAATTTAAAATGAATCAAAATATACTGCTTAATAAAATATAAGAATTATTGATGCCGTATAAAACTCCTTGAATAAGCATGACAAGTAAAAGAAAAAAAAAAGAATTTCAAATTAAGTTATTTTAATTTACTTTCATGACGTTCCCTTTCACTGTTACTCAGAAGATTGTATATAGAATTCAAGTGGTCCTTATTTTATTTTGAGCAGTATATATTTTTCACTTTTAGACTTAAAGGATACGCCTCAATTTCTTAAACACATTTATACACAAACTTTGGTAGATTTTCGTTTCATTTCATGCCATTTTGTGGAGAACCTGTACTTTAAATGTATAGGTTGAAATCCCTTAAAATTATAAACAGGCACGGTACCGTCTATCCCTCCGCCATAGTTGGGTCATGGTCAATTCCAAAACCAAAAGTCGTCACTCCGGTGGTCAAAAGATAAGAGCTTGTATGGATGCAGGGTAAAATGCTGTTAAGTACATCGGATTATAGAAGCGGGAATATTCTTTATTCTCATACGAGTTTTACCAGAAAGTTTGGCCCTGGAACCCTTAATTTCGCTTATGACCATAGGAAAGACTCGAACCTAAATCAGGCTATGACCCAGTTACACCAATGGAAAGACATGTTTAAGTTTTTTCTTAAAGGATTCGACTTCATTTCCAGATAAGCTCTCCTTCCACAAGCACCTCCACGGCGGAGTCATCTTCGTGGACCAGTTCCCCAGAACGTTCTCCGGCAAAATCGCCCGCGCGAAGGTTCGTGACTACGTTCTACAAGTTCACAAATCACGAGTTTCCGAACTGCCTTGTTCTGGGAATACGAAGAAACTGATTACCACCTTCCAGCGCCTCAGCTCCACGGATTATGTCACCACCTTCCAGGATCTTAACTCACACGAACACGTCAGATATGTATCATCTCACTGATGGCTTTCTTAGCTCGTTGTAGGAACAGGCACACTGAAAAAAATATCCAGTGGAGCCTACTGACATTACAGTAAGACTTACTGCAATAACAGTGAGGCCTACTGACATTTCAGTAAACCTAACTGTAATAACGGTTACGCCTACTGTAATTTCAGTAGGCTCCACTGGGTATTTTTTTCAGTGCAGTCTGTACCGTTATACCTAAAACGTTTAATTTGGGATGACGACTGATGATAAGTTCTACAGCATATTGTAGTTATGTGAATCAAATTACGATACGATACGTTTGCTCGTTTGCCCCCGATGACATATAAAAAAAATTAGCTCAATTCATGACACAACGAAAAAGAAAAAAATATTTTTTTTGGTTTGTGACTTCAAATTTAGTATTTTTTTTATTCTAAAATTTTGTAATTGTCTTAAGAACTCATAATTTTACAAAACAATAATTGTACGGCAAATAACTTATTGTCTCCATGCAAATATTGGTACCCATAACATATAATGATTAATGACGTCTCATGTAGGTGGCCATTTTTATGGAGCGTTTTAGCGCTCCGTTGTAGGAATGTTGAAATTTGACGGCCATTTCTGACAGTAAGAGCAGTCTAAGTGTAGTTAGTACTCTAAAGCAATTTGATTCCAATATAAAATTGGATCGATTGACATCTTCATAAAAAGTTGTCTACATGCCTATTGTATTGAAAACCAATGTTACATGGTTTTGGTCATGATTTCAAGAAAACGAAACGCGACAAGTCATAACATAATTATTATTTAACATTAGTATTATTTTATTTAAGCTTCGACTCTAATTATAATTTGGTGACAGACTCTCTCTCTCTCTGTGGTCGCTCCCTCATGACTGAGGATCGTGGTCATCGTTGGATATGGATCAAAACTAGGTGTAGAGCTACACCGTTGCCTGCTCATCGCATCTCTGACGACCGAGCAAAACTTAGTTGAGGAAGGGCTTGGTGACAGACAGTGGCTAGTAAATAACAAAACTATATTTAACTTTTTTTTGTTACCTATGTAATGTGTAAGTTTTTATACGTGATTTTATGATTGCGATGTGATATTAATTATACTATAAATAAATAAAAATTAACCTAAAAATATCGTCTTTCATATTCCAATGCCTTGCCTGCATGCTTACGACGGATGACCGTTAGGGCAGAAAAGTAGGAGTGGCAGCCACGTATAGAAAAGCGTAGCGTGGGACGGCCCCGCGACAAGGTGGATGGGTGACCCCGTGAAGTAGCGGCGAGTGGATGGATGTAGTCTGCAATAGATCGCCCTTTGTGACGAGATATAAAGGACACCTTAGTTCAGCAGTTGACATCTCTGGCTATTAGATAGAGATATAGGTAGGTACGTATCTGGAATAATTTTAGGTAAAAAAACACATATTGCTTGAACAACAATGATTTTAATCTTAAGTCTCAAAAATTCTCCCTTAAATACCAAACCATTTATTATTTAGCATAGTAAATGAACAAATAATTGCAGTATATAGACAACCAATACTTACCCAAAATTGGACTGCATTATACTAAAATTAATCAAACTACATTAATTCAAAACTGGAAAATGAAATTAAAATAATAATATATTTATTTCTCTCAGTGCAGTACTGTGTGTCAGGTGATGTTATGCCGCGCGACAAGAGTGCTATGCTAGACGGGATAAACTCATTCAAATTGAGCAGTTTCAGCCATTTTCCTCACTCTGCCTCTGGCTATCTTGCCGGAGGACGTCATCGGCAGCTCGTTGACGAACATAACGCCGCGAATTTGTTTGGGCTCCGACAGTTTCTCTGCAATGGAAAAAAGTAAATGTATCAATAGCATGTCCAGTATTAGAGGCCGGAAAAATAAGGATTGACGGCTTATATTACTAGTGGCTCTGTGAGCCGTAGACGTCGCGAGTTTGTTTCCAAATGGTTGAAATTTGTAATTTTTTCTTTTCCTTCCCATATCTCCGCCATTTGAAAAAATCGAAAACACAAACTCTCATGAGAATCGGTTGAGAATCGTGGCCTGTGGCAAGAACGGCCGAAAATCCGAACAAACCGAGCTGCTTTGCTCGCTCGGTCAATATGGATAGATAGAACGGATATAGAAACAAAAAAGTCGCTTTGCCGGCCTAAATCGCGGCGCCATTTTTGCGGGGTATCAAATACAATATTAAAGACAAAAACGTTCACAATAAATGAATTCCAATTCAAAACAGACCACGTTTCCGAGAATTTGCAAAAATGTACGTAGAATTCGTAATCTCTCCAATAGTATATTATGTACAGTCAACAGCAAAAGTGACTAAGCCAAATAACAGACACAACGATCTGCACAACCCTTAATCCCTCGGAAATAGTAAGTACATAATCATCTTGAACACTTGGCGTGCGTATCAACTTCTGCTGCTCACTGCACGTCTAAATTTGCAAGGCTTTCAAAGCCTGAGAATTGCGCTAATGTTTGGCCCACTCGGCTTACGAGCCCATCTCAGTCCCATTTCTAATTCACCATTTTTATTCTAGGTATATTATCTTTCTGTGTTAAGTTTGTGAACGATGATTATGACGGACGCTCCAATGATGCCTCATTTTTTTTTCACTGCCTACTTAAATTTAAACAACAGAGTACTAACCTGCAACTAAATCCTTAATCTCCTGTGCGGAGACATTGCTTCCAGGTTTCCTGACGACTATCGCCACCGGCCATTCACCATCTTCCGGGTTGGCGATGCTGGTCACGCACACATCTTCAACTCCGTCGTGAGTCAGTATAACCTCTTCTAGCTCCACGGGGACTACCTGGTTAACAAAAAAGAAAATGCACAATTCGTTGAAAATAACGATGAAGCCGAGGCTATGATATCATTCCGGTGCTAGGCGGCTTTTAATTTTTCGATGAGATCCATATTTCCAACAGATTTTATATCTGTATATTTCTCGTTATGTAAGTAGTTATATATTTCTGAAGCGGTTTACGTTTGGATCAAAAGTCTTCAATTAGTGCACCAGTAGGGTGTTAAGATTTGAGAAATGCAAATTTACGTGGTGTAGATTCCTGTTTCATTGCTACTAACTACTTGCGTGTGGCAAAAGAAGTATCAGCTATCTTCATACCAATATTTATCAAAATTGGTCCAGCCATTTGAGCGTGAAGAGTATCAGCTATCTTCATACCAATATTTATCAAAATTGGTCCAGCCATTTGAGCCTGAAGCAATAAACACACTCACGAACTTTCGCCTTTATAATATTAGTGTGATAACGACGTCTGGAGTGAACAATAGAAAGTAGAACTAAATGAAAAACAAAATGTATCGATAACTTGTCTGAAGTCTATCGTTTCTGGAAACTGGTGGTTTCCAAAGGCGGGAGCGCGGGAGGATTCTTCTTAAAAAAATAGAATCGATAAAAAGATTCTATAAATCATTTAGAAAAGCGCCATCTCTCTCGCGGTCTTCACACTTGCTGTAAAGCATTGGGGGCTGGGGATCGTGCGTGAAACGCAAATTCTAGGGTAATGGCTAATGCGCTTAAGCATTTTATGATTGACATAATGATCTAATAGCTCAGTTGGGAGAGCACTACGCTGGAAACGTAGGGTCGTATGTTCGAGTCCTGCTTACATTGGAGTTGCTGTCCTGCTTACACCTTTGCATCAATATTCATAAAAATAAATGGTGGTAATCCCACATTAAAAATAGAAACGATAAAAGGATTCTATAAAAACAATAGTTAGTAAAACTAAATGAGAAACAAAATGTATTGATGACCTGACTAAAGTCTATCGTTCCTGGAAGCCGGTGGTTTCCAAAAGCGTAAGCAAAATTATTCTTCATACAAATCTTGTACAGAGTTTTGTATTCAGCAGTCGACATCTCAATGAGGTTTCATAAAATCTAAGTTCCAACTTACATGGATAATACGGTACTTGATAAGCATTTTAAGTCTTTCCATGAAGAAGTAGTATCCATTTTCGTCTCTCTTTAGCAAGCGTCTCAATGAGGTTTCATAAAATCTAAGTTCCAACTTACAAGGATAATACGGTACTTGATAAGCATTTTAAGTCTTTCCATGAAGAAGTAGTATCCATTTTCGTCTCTCTTTAGCAAGTCACCGGTCCTGCACCAACCATCTGGCGTAAGTGCTTGGGCAGTATCTTCTGGATTGTTGTAATACTCCTAAAAATTATAAATATGTAAAATTAATGTGGGTGACACCGCAAGATCGACACACAAAACATAAGGAAAATTTCTAAAGGTATTATAGCGTTAGGGTAGCGGAGTGGTTGACACGCTGGACCGGTAATCCAGAGGTACCGGGTCCGATTCCCGGTCTCTTCCGCCAGATTATGGATGTAATAAAAAAAATCTTTGTATCAATGGTTTAGATAAACAAATATTTAATCAGAAAGTATTCTGTGTCATTTCTTTTACAAATGGGCTCGCTTAATGGAAACTTTGAGTAAACATTGGTCGGTTATTTGGGTTCTCGTTCCATCTCGTCTCGCTTAGCTAGAGGAAACACTTTAAAGATATCAAATAACTTACAGTAAACCCAAAAGGTCCCTTGCCCCATAATAGTTCACCAGGTACATTTGGTTCAGTTATTATTTCTCCCGTCACGGGATCAACCAACTGAAAAAAAACAACAAACAAAGTAAATTAGTGTTCTGTACTATTTTACTGATCGAGCGTTAAGCGAGGACGCCGCTCCGTTTCAGGAATTCTGTCGTATCGTCTCATCATCATGTCATGTCATCTTTACAGATGCTTTGAAATTAAATGAAATATGAATTCAGTAAGTAGGCCGCGGGGCACTTTTAGAAGTTAGATTGTGAATCTACCGGTATTTTCCAAGAGGAGACCGCTGTTGAGAAGAAAGCCGAAAGAAACATAACAGTAAGTTCCTATGGATGCTAAATATGGAATAGTTTTCATTATATCTTTGAATGCTGAAAACAAGAATATACGAAACATAAATATACGAGCTTTTCTTTTTAGGAAATAATTTTGCCATAATAAGAAACTACGCAGGTTAGTGGGTATTTCTCTCCTGTTTGTCTCTGGGTTACTCCTACACATAGTTCAACTACTAACCCTGGCAAGTTTCAAGATCTTTTTAAATTTTTACCTTAATTTTAGTTGTGGGTGAATCGACTCCGCAGTTCCCGAGCGGTCCTTCCGGGGCTGGCCAGAGCAAAGGGCCCAGGCTTTCCGTTTGTCCATAAGTTTGTATTAACAGCGCATCAGGACGAAGAGCCGCCTAAAAATATAGCATCATCATCAAATTAGAAATTTCCTGCCTCGCACGACTGCATTGTGGAATGAATTATCGCTTGCGAAATTTCTGCATACGAGCTTCAAAGCTTCCAGAAAAGAGCATACCCCCACCTGAAAGGTCGGCAACGCACTTGTGACTCCTCTGGTGTTGCACGTGTCTATGGGCGACGGTTATCGCTTTCCATCTGGCGATCCGTTTGCTCGTTTGACAACAAAATAAATATCAGCAGCAGCCTGTATCAGTCAACTGCTGGACATAGGCATTTACCTTGGCACGCCACTGAACTTGATCTCCAGTTTCACCCACTGCCCTACGAATATCGTCATTTTTACAGGCCCTACTTCATTTACAGATTCGCGGTCCCCACTCCAGCGCTCGTTTGCCACAGTGGTCATTGGCTCTACGACAGATAATAACTAGTCCACTGCCACTTCAGCTTGCTTCTTCGCTGAGCTATGTCGGTAACTTTGGTTCTCTCTGTCAAATTACTTCGGATTTGATCCCTAAGAGACCGAGCATAGCTCTTTCCGTGGCTCGCTGACAGACTTTGAATTTTGGGTACTAGTCCAATGGTGAGTGGCCACAATATCTCAGCTCCGATTATCATTACAATATATTTTCAATCAACTTCCAAAACAGGATTAGGTTCAACATTTCACTATGTGTATTTTTTTATTAAAACAGTAACGTGTGCTAGCATATACCAAATGTTTGCATTAAAGCGAAAAAAAAAATGGTTCGAGCGGGGTTCGAACTCGAACCCGTGTTCCCAACGGCTTTCTGAGCTAAAACGGGCGTCTTTCCTGTTAGATCACCGAAACAATGCATGATATTAAATCAGCATGTGCGAGGTATTGCATCATCACCATCATATCACCTCAATGTGCATTTTGACACCATTTATTAAAATACTTTAAAGCATGATAAGTGCATTAGGTGCATTTTAGGTATAAACGATTATACCCTTAAATCTAGAAGGAAGCTCTTGTGGAGAAAAGCACCGGTCACGGTGATGTTGTTAAAACAGGTCAGGTCACACGGTTTCTCGTGGTGTAGAACACGGTACAGTATTGAAGGAGTAGTCGTCGTGACGGGTGGCTGAAAATAAAAATAAAATTAAAGTCAATCGTTACTTTCTTTATAGCCTAACAAGCGTTGGTCCGGCCAAGGGCCAGTGGCGCTACAAACAGCATTTATACTCGTATTGGCAATAATGTCATATATTTGCATTATTAAAGTCAGTCAGTCAATAGTAGAGTTGCTAATCCGCGAAATTGTGCGCATCGTGTTACAAGCATGAAATTTCTACCACAGATAAAACGTTCCGTGGTGATTATTTTCAGATGTAGAGGGAAGTCAGATTCGTTTCCTGCGTGGCGGGAGAGCGGGGTAAATTGGACCAAGTAGTGCTCGGTTTTTATTACTGATCAATTAAGGCTATTAGGGCTTGTGAGGCATCGTTTTCGTGTAAAACAGATATCGTACATTTATTTTTTATATTACTTATGGTCCGGTATAAAAATTTGGGCGTATTGCCGAAAAGGTAAAAACCAAAAGTTTTTTTATTCCATTTCGATTTTTGTGTTTAATAATTATAGAATTTGAGCACTCGGCGTCTGCTTTTTTGCCAGAACCAGACACCTAGTATAAGCGTAGAAATCGAAACGGTCCGATAGGTACAGTACATTTCGGTACACGCCGTTTCGCCGTCGAAATAAACATTGTTCAGTTCATGACGCATTGGTGTATACTGTAATATCATGTAAACTGTTTTTTCAATAAATAAATAAATAAATAAATAAATAAATAAATAAATAAATAAATAAATAAATAAATAAATTTCCTTCCCATTCAGTTGCCAAAATTCCGATTAGTTAAATTTTAGAGGATGGAAGACAGAACAGTCGAAAACGAAACCTCGATTTGTATGGACAAATGTGCAAAGATATACCTTAAGCATAAATGTAGACGGATATAGAAGAAGAGGAGGGGAAGACCTGAGAAAAGATTTAAGAATTGTGTGAAAGACGAGGGTACACTACATAAATACGAAAAACTAAATTCCGATTATCGGAATCACGAGTTTCATAATACCGATTATTATAATTCCGAATGTTTTAAAACTCCGAATATTAGTATGTCGATTTTTCATTTTTCCGACTTTTATAAATCCGAAATTTCAAAATGTCTAACGTTTACAATCACGGTTTACAAAATTCCGAATTTCAATACACCGAACAATAAGAAGTCCGAATGAATAATAATTCGAAATATCAAAAATACGAATTCTGGTCATAAAAATACCGATTTTCAAAACTCCGAATATCATTACACCGACCAATAAATAAACCCGACTAATCAAAAGTCACGTACACTTTATTTATAATATTACGTTCACGATTGTGAATGGTTTTTTATGCATTTTCTTTGGATATTTTTAAATATTTGTCTTTTAAAGAAAGCACCACGAATGACATTGACATTGTTGACAAACCATCATAAAATCATTTCCAGTGTAAGAAATTAGTTCTAGTGAAATTCCGCAATATGGCGCATCCTCATATATTTCTGGTCAGGATTTACACAAAGGTTGTCTGTTTGTTTTTATTCTATCTCAAATGGTTTGTATTTGTATGTGGGCAAGGAAATGATGATATATGTATTCAATGACGATGCCAAAGTGGTTTTAGTGAAACCTATTTGAACAAACAAATTCTAATTCTTATCAAAGGTGTTTCCTTAACCATGGAACTTGAGTGTGCTTTGAGATATCGCCAAAAAAGCGAGGTCTCAGGTATACCTCAGGTAGATGGCCTTTAACTATCATTAAATAGCGATGTTTGCGAGTCGAACTACGTAAAGTGGCATTTCACGTCACTAACCGGTCAAGTTTTGTTTGCGCCTGATTGAGTATACCTTGCCATGGCATTAACAGACTTGTCTGCTTTAATTTACTTCAGATCAGTTTAATTACGAATATACCCGCCTTTTTACCATTAGGTATTAGGTAAATAACACCCTTTAAACATCTTAGAATCATGGTGTGCGTTCAGCCATCCTTGTACAAAATTTGGTTCAAATCCGTCTAGCCTTTCCAGAGCGATGAAGGCGCAAAGAATTTGGATAATACAAGTCATAAAATGTGGCGTTAAAATCAATAGTGTAGTGATACAAAACAAATCCTTAAAAACTATAGGCCGATCACGCTTCTGAGCCACGTCTATAAGCTGTTCTCGAGAGTCGTCACGAATCGTCTGGCATTGAGATTTGACGCCTTTCAACCACCGGAACAGGCTGGGTTTCGTAAAGGCTATAGCACCGTGGACCACATCCATACTGTTCGGCAGGTTATACAGAAGTCCGAAGAGTATAACCAACCGCTGTGTATGGCGTTTGTGGACTACGAGAAGGCCTTCGACTCCATCGAAACCTGGGCCGTTCTGGAGTCTTTGCAGCGATGCCAAGTCGACTGGCGGTACGTGGAGGTGCTGAGAAGTCTCTACCAAATGGCGACTATGTCCGTCCAAGTGCAGAACCACCAAACAAGACCCATCCAGTTGCTCAGAGGTGTAAGACAGGGTGACGTTATTTCCCCGAAACTCTTCACCAATGCTCTGGAGGATGTCTTCAAGACCCTGCGGTGGAATGGAATGGGCATCAATGTCAATGGTGAATATCTCACGCACCTCCGCTTTGCTGACGACATAGTTATAATGGCAGAATCGCTGCAAGACCTGCAGGAAATGCTGTCCGGTCTTAATGCTGCCTCGAGACGCGTTGGGCTAGGGATGAACTTGGACAAGACTAAGGTCATGTTCAACGAGCACATCGTCCCTGTGCCCGTTTCCGTCGAAGGTGTAGCCATTGAAGTTGTCCAGGAGTACGTCTACCTAGGACAAAAGTTACATCTGGGTAGAGACAACTTTGAGAGTGAAATCACCAGAAGAGTGCAGCTTGGCTGGGCAGCATTTGGAAAGCTGCGTCACATCTTCGAGTCACCCTTGCCACAATGCCTGAAGACCAAGGTATTCAATCAGTGCGTCCTGCCGGTCATGACATACGGAGCCGAGACGTGGAACCTGACAGTGAAACTAGCCCACCGACTACACGTCACACAGCGACTTATGGAAAGGGGTATGCTCGGAATCTCGTTAAGGGACAAAGTCCGGAACGAGATTATCCGACATAAAACCAAAGTCACTGACGTAGTTCAGAAGTGTAGCAGACTGAAGTGGCAGTGGGCTGGTCACATCTGTCGCAGAACCGATGATCGGTGGAGTAGACGGGTTCTCCAGTGGAGACCACGACTCGGCAAGCGTAGTGTAGGACGCCCTCCGGCCAGATGGACCGACGACCTGAAAAAAGTGGCTGGTGGTGACTGGATGGCGAAAACGGGAGATCGGGCCATGTGGCGAACCCTAGGGGAGGCTTACGTCCAGCAGTGGACTGCAATAGGCTGAAATGATGATGATGATGATGATGACAAAACAAAAGTAAACTTCAATACTGACGCAAAGCTGTAGGTATGTTGCGTATAAATAAAAAAAACTAAATTATTTTGTTTATGATGTCGATAAAATCATCCGAGAGAGACTGATCTGAGGAAATGACCGCAACCTCAGCAAGAAGGAAACTGATGTAAGAAGGTAGAAAATAATCATAACATGAATTACCCGATATTTGTTGATGATGTCGATTACATGCTCCGGGGTAGCTGGTGCTGAGGTCTGCAGCTTGATATGGTTTAAGGCGAACGTGCAGGTAGCGTTGTAGAAAGCTGCCAACCACTGCACAGCGGACAAGTTGAGATACGGCCGGAGCTCTCTGAAATGTTGAGACTTAATAAAAGTAACGTACCTATGGCTGCCAAACCTGGTCATTGGGAAAGAAGTACGAAAAGAAAGTAGCTGTGTATGTTGGGCATTAGAATATCGGACCAAATGAAAAATAAACTATCAGGAACAAAACGAACGTAACAGACGTCAAAGCAAAAATAAGAACTTTAAAGTGGAAATGGGCACTGACAATGAGAGATGAACTAACATTATTACAGAATCAAGAGAAGGACAGAGAAAAAGGTATGGGAAGACGCATTTAAAGAAAGATGTGGATTAGACTGGTGAAAGCGAACTACAGACAGGGATACCTGGGGGAAGCTGGGGGAAGCCTACGCCAAAGAGACGACTTTGACAAGTTAGAATAAGAATACATTTTTAATAATGTAAAGCATGAATAAATTTTATAAATATAATCATTGAATAACTGTTAAAAATTAAATAAATAAACTTATTTAAATGCATGTAGTTCAGTGGCGAAAATTGCGCTATAAGAGCCAAGTGCATCTTTTGACGATATCATAGAAACTACTTTGGTTGGGTACTGTAAGTATCTTATTGGTCGGTGAGAGACAGAGCTGGCAGGTAAGATTTTAATATTAGAATATATTTGAAACTTCAAACTATGGCCGTCTCTGTCACTTACCAATAGAGCCGGGCATTCAGGAATAAGCTATGAGCTAGTAATCTGTTGTATTACAGTGCAAATATAAAATATATAAAAAGTGTACGTCTATTTATTTTAACCACCACTGAGCTACACCCTTGCTACACTTGGTGGACGTGCGGCGGTATTTCCCTATTTTATTCTGATTCCTGACAGACATTAGCATTTAGCATTAGACTTGTGTAACACGTTGCAGGTCACATAGTGTCATATTTTGTTTAGTTACTTTTGTGCGTACTTGCCTTGCCTGTTCGTCTAGCATAACTGTGACACGCGACTCTTTCACGCGCGGCAAATAGTCCTTGTCGCTTTCCTTTCAACACCGTGCGAGCAAGACGGGTGATGAAGAGTCGCGCGTCAAGCGAAGTCGAGGCAAGATATGCTAGCAGGGCTGCTGGACCGACGTACTTCTTTCGTATAGTATAACAAAATAGTAGTACCTACCTACAATTTACAAAGGCAGAAAGCTCACGTTTTATACTTTTAGCATTTACCGCCTGTAACCGTGAAAGGCATGAGACCGAACGATTCTAGAAACCATTGCGGAGCTCAAAAAGTGATTGTTCACAGATTGATATATGCCAGGACTAAGGCCTTATGTTTCTTTGCGGCGTGATCACGAAGGAGCATCTAATAGGTTCTTACTTTGAAGGCTGCCTCGGGAAAAGCTCAAGAACTTTCAAGATGTGCCGATGTTTCATGGCTGCGACCTTCGGGTAGCCCGTGGAGCCACTGCTGCACACCAGCCAGGCGTATACCTTTTCCAAGTCAAAGTCTGCTATCCTGGAAAACGGAAAATGAAAATTATTGTAAAAACCTAGTCTTTGTTGTATTTATTCAGCTAGCGTGTTCCCTTCCCCATCAACCGCTACTGCTCTGTTACTTATCAAAACCATATTATCCGCGGCCTTTCTGTAGTCCTTTCCAATTCTGACACAGTCATCGATATTATCCCTAGTGACGTCACATTGTTGTATTAAATCAGCCACCGTTTCCCTTCTCCATAGAACGTCACTATTCTGGCGTCGAACCCAAGTTCATCCGCGGCTCTTCTGTAGTCCTGGTACGAGGATTTGGTTCCAAATAAACGAGCATATCTCCAAAAACACAAGTATTATGTTGACGTTCTAATACTTACTGAAATTCATCGATATTATCTCCAGTGACATCATATTGTTGTATTAAATCAGCCATCCTGTTCCCTTCTCCATCGAACGTCACTATTCTGGTGTCGAGCCCAAGTTCTTCCACGGCTTTTCTGTAGTGCTGGTAGGAGGATTGCTGGCAAAACGCGATCTTGGGCTCCAGTTGCTTGAATAATTGTCTTATTTCATCTAAGTAAAAAATGTAAATATATCTTGTTACTTTAATTTATTCTACGCCATTGTATCTGTCTGTGGAATTGATTCTCCAAGAGGTTTTCATTATTTATATGTGAGAAATAACAAATATACGTAGGCATACAGTAAGATATTCCGTGAAATTGTGCCATCAAAGACAAAATCAGGAATTTTCAATTTTTCTAGATGTATACTAACGAGAGGAGGAGAGGACTTAGGAAAATTTCGGCAAATGTTGGTTATATTTTAAATTATCTCAAGAATTCCCATAAAAAAAATAAAATAAAATAAAATAAAAAGCATTTATTTCAGACAAATTAATCCATATATTATTAGTATTACAAAAATAACTTAAATAACTATGTTAGTGCCTAAACTAATGTGTTGAGAGGTCCAGTGCCTGATCAGGGCACTGTCCCATCTCTCCGCCACGACAGTGAGGAGACTGTGGCGGCTGTCGCGCACTCTGCGGAGCGTCGCGGCGCAGCGCTTGCGCAGCGTCGCGTGGAAACCGTCCACATGCGCGTCTGCGAACATGCCCGACGCACTGCAGTATCTCGGCAGCCGCAACAGCACCCGGAACGCATCGTTGTACTGTACACGCATAGTGTTAATGGCACGCTGCGTGTACCTCGTCCATAGGCTACAGGTGTACAGAGAAGTACAATACGCACGAAATAATGTTATTTTAACCTGCGCTGTACACCTGCTGAACCTGCGAGCAATCATATTGGCCCTAATGGCCAACGCCCTGCGTTCCCGCTCGATGTCAGAATCGTCTCTCAAGTCATCGGTGACCAAGTGACCCAGATATTTAAATGAATTTACCCTCTTGAGTTGTTCGCCATTCAATCGAATGGGTGGGACATGAGATGGACACTTGGTACCCGCCTTGAAAATCATATACTGGCTTTTATTTACATTGTATTGCAAATTGTGCTTACGGGCATATGACTCACATTTCTCGAGAAGTATTCTTATACCACCGACCGATGGGCTCAACAGTACCATGTCGTCAGCATAGCTTATATTATTAAAACTGACCCTGTCAATGTGACAACCTACACGTGTACTGCTAAGCTCACCGATCAGGGCATCCATGTACAGATTGAAAAGTTTGGGGGAGGTCAAACCCCCCTGCCTCACCCCGCACTCCAACCCATACTCATCCGAGAGCACATTACCCCATCGAACACTATTTCGCTGGCTTGCATACCAACACCTAAAATAAAAATAAAACATAATAAAATAAGAACAACATCTTTCAAGTTATATTCTCTATTTAGCTAACGATTAACAAAGGAGATGACCACTTTTGTATGGCAGTTGGCTCAAGTGCTGCCCAGACTAAACACTTAGTACATTATGTCCCTTAGGCTAACACTAGACTGTGTACTAAAGCGCTTTAAGATCTATCCCAGGAGTCATGAAAAAAAACCTTTTTGTTGGGAACAAAAAAATATTTATTTCTAACGTTAATAGTATTAGTAGTAGTTACTATCACCCTTTAGTTGGTTAGACCTCTGGTTTATTTAATTTGCAGCTAACATTTGGGCTACTGTTAACAAATCTTTTTATTTTCAATGTGATAGAGCTAGTAGAGCTACTAGTATATCTTCAATTTGTAAACTGTCAATCTAATAAAATTGCGGTCTTTATTTCTCAATCTGTAATCAAATTATATGCTAGAGCAAATATGTATGCAATACAACTGTACAATAAATTCATGACTTAATAATTAATAACTCAATTAAAACCAAATTATAAAAATAACAAGTTTCAAAAAATTAAATTAAATCAAATTGAAAATAATTTCTCACCAAATTTAAAGAAAGGATCGACGCCACATATTGGGTAGCCATTCATTAATGCCGCGTAGAACGGTATGTGAAGATCCAAGTGGTTATCACCCCCTAAAGCTAGGACGTCTCCTGGCTGCAGGCCCAGGGTCCGCAGACATCTAGCCAGGGTGATGGAGCGTGTGAGGACCGATCGTCTTGTCTCTTCTTCCCCTGTGGCGGCGTCTACCTGAAAATGAGATAACAGTATCTAACACCAAAGTTAGTGAGACTTACATAATCGTCATATATATTTTAAGGGGATTTAGAAGGCTATAAATATGATAAAATGATCAAACACAATGGAAAATTTGCCACCTTACCAGATTTGAACCGATTTTTACTGGAATGCTGGGGCGAGTGCTCTACCACTAATTTAGCCAATTTACTAAGGTAAATTTTGACGATGAACGAGTTATCCACACAGCTAATTTTCCTTGTACGTCACGAGTACACATATATACCTCATCTAAGAAGAGCGGTGTAAAACTCATTACGGAGTTTATACTGCGCAATGAGTTTTACATGGCTCTTTTTACGTGAGATTATATACCTATACATATTATCATTATCTTCATTCCTTAGCACTTATACCGTTTCTTCCGGTCAAAAGTTGTGAATGTGTGTGTACAAATTTGCATAATATCATAGTCCAGCAGCCACCGCCTGTTTTTTTCAGTGATTAACAGGCTGAATCTTCGTGAGTTCGTTCGGTTCGACGAGACGCCCAAGTTTTTCCTCTGTGCACATTCTCAAAGAGGTAGGTAGCTTATGACGTGCGCAGATGTAAAACATGTCGATTTGGTAGGGTGTCGGAACTGTCTAACAGTAATCTTTTTATTGAAATTTTAAGATAATATGTTAATAAACTCGGAAAAACAATTGTCCTACAAAATCGACGGTTCTAGTTGGAGCGTCCTCCACGCCGAATATGTCGAAATAACGAGGTCATAAAAAATATGAATAACCAGCAGATTTTTTGTATCCAGCTTAGTAAATATTAGTATAATTGAATGGCCACAAAGTCCTACAAATGTAGTGGTACGTATTCCTAGTCCTATGCTTGGAAGTTGTCGATTCCACGGTAACAATTTTTTCATTAACAACAACCTAGGTTTGATTTTGTCCTATCGGGAATAAAGTGTAGAACACAATTTTACCACTGTCCTACACTAAAAGTGGTATGTATTTCCAGGAATTGATATATTTTGTCCACATATTTAACTTATTTACATTTCTATACAGAGTTAAATTCGTAAACAATCCCGAGTAAATCACGTTGTCGTTAGATATTGAAAAAGAAGCCCAAACACAATTCTCTACCCCGTCACTGTCTGTCAACTGTCGTGTATGTCAAGCGGCCCAGATAAGCATGTTATACATATATATACAAATATTTTTTTAATGAAGTCAACAATATGTGCATTATTGACTCGATTCAATCTTCTAAAAAAAATTGTTTATGGGGATGTAACTCAATGTTTATATTTAACTTCTATAGTAGGTATAGCCTAACAAGTGTTGGTCGGTTGTCATTAACCAAATTCAAAACATTGTTGGCAGGAATGCTATTTCCAATTAAATATTTTTTTTAAAACTAGGCTTGTAATCTAAATGTTTACAAATGAAGCGAAAATTGAAAATCCTATTCGAATTATTATCCTGTCCGAATCATTAAATTTTTCAATTTTCGCTTCATTTGTAAACATTTAGTTTACGTTAGCAGATGTTACTGCTTTAATAAAAAATAGGCTTGTAATCTAACGATTACCTACGACCTTTATCCTTACTAATTAACCGGTTAGACATTTCGGTTTCTTGACGTTGTCAGAATCAGTCATTTATTTGCTCAGACATGGTATATACAGCACCTCTAGCATAACTGTCATACGCGAGTATTTCTCGCGCGAGATAATTGCCCGTCTCTTCCTGTGCAGTAATGTTAGAGAGTGACGGGTAGCGCTATGTCGCGCGACAAGAGTCGCGAAGCATAGTTGTGCTAGACGGGCTGGTGTTCTTAAATCTACTTAAAGAACTACACCTTTCGTCACAGAGATATTGTAATGAAAAGGTAATAGGGTGTGGCTATGGGCTTATCAGAAGCACCAGAGCAACCAAAAATAGAGTAAATAAAGGTGGTAGAAAAATCCACTAAATAAAAGATTAAACAAATCGACCAGAGGGGTCACTGACCTATACCAGATGATTAGATCAATACAAAAAAATATATAAAAAAGAAATCGGGCGCCAGGCTCTCACCTTCGGATAGCTAAGAGCAGGAAAATGAACTTTTAATCACAAGCCAAGTTTGAATAGGTTCTATATGTGGGAAAGAAATTAAACTAGATTTTCAGAACCAGAAGGGTTTATTTTTCACATTCATGCAAAAAGTACAGACAAATTTTATAACCTTGTTGTAATGAAGGATCGCTTAAAGTTATTTATTTTAAACTTACAATGTTAAACCTGAAGGGCACAGAAACTAAATTTTCACTTTGGGTGGTATCGCTTAAAATTAAGACCTTATTATACAGTACTCATTGAGGCCACAAACAGGTGTTACAAGTTCTCATCTTTTGAACGAAGGCAGATTAAATTAGAATGATGTCACCAACCTTGGAACAGTAGGTACAAAGCCTAAGGGTTGGTGGTTCTGCAGGTCCGTCTGTCCCAGCGACGCTTCCTGCCACGAAGGCGGCTCAGGCAGATGGATCTCCAGCTATGATGCTACTTCTTAATCCCACGTAGGGCAAAGTAAGGAGTGAGAGGCACTCAGAAAAATAATTTTACTACTATTCGCGCGAAGCGAGGGAAATTTCTAAAGCCACATGGGCGGTAATTAGTACCAGGGGTAAAACCCGGGGAAAGAAATATAAGGTAAACGTTTGCGTCAAAGCGCCACGACTCGCTAACGCATAACTAAAGAAATAATTGACATGAAAGATCGTCACAGAAGGACGCCAAAAAGTATCCAAAAATGTTAATCCATAAGGGAATCCGAAAGCGGGCGATCACGTCGTCCAAAAGGTAGGTGGACGGGGTAGTCCAAAAGGTAGTCCAAAAGGTACCAAAAAGGGTAGCAAAAAGGGCAAACGTTTCAGGTGCAACCTGAAGCAAATAAGAAAGATTACGGTTAGAACTTGTGACGTCATAGGGAAATTTAAGAGAGAGAGAAACGAAAAGGCACGAGTACTTACGTTTGCCCCGCTCCAACATCTCTGGAGGCTTCTTCATTCCGGCGGCTTCCGCACGCACGGGTCTCAAAACTAAAACAAGCGTCAAACAAAACAAATGAGGAACCATTTTCACAAACTAATTTCGCGAGAAAAAATATGGCCATGAATTATCGAAATACTTACAAAAAAGGCTGCGGCTGATCGCCACAAACGCAGACGAAACCGAAGAATCCCGGCCAGGCGATGATTAATCAAGTATTCGACGATACAATTCCAATCCTTCTAGTCGAACAAAATTCCCAACGAAAAGAAAGCTGTCAAACCTTCCGTCTGACAGATTGAACCAACAAGAACTCTATTTAGTCGGGTCTATGACCACAGATTGTGACCCATCGTCATTAAGCTGCATTCAGACGTCACGACGAAATCGCAATCGATCATCGTATAAGGACGATGAAATTGATTAAAAAACGAGAGTTTGAAGTTTCAAAACAAACTTCAACTGTCAAACTAATGAAAGGTTATCTGCGTAACGAAACGCACTGAAGCTGTCAAACAAGTAAATGGAATAATTCTAATGTCTAGATGTCAAAACTAGGGAAAAACAATGTACACAAATGGGATTTATTTCTTCCATGTAACAAGCTGAAAACGCGCGTTACATTACCCCCGTTCCATGAAAAATAAAAAATAGGAACTATTTTTTATGACAAAAACCAAAACAGGAACAAGATAGAACCTAACAACAAGGTTAACCTATCTATGAGGCTTAGGATATAGAAAAAACCTAAAAATAAAGAAAAGAAACCAGCTCTACCAACTCACTAACCAGCTCTACCAACTCTCCTCCCGACTCTACCAACTCTCCTCCCAACTCTACCAACTCTCCTCCCAACTCTACCAACTCTCTAGCTACTTGTCGGTTAGGCATCCTAGCCACCGATAGTGCCAAAAGCAGGAAAAGCGAGGTCTCCTAACATCCAAACCATAAAGGGTATAAACAAATTAAACATTAAATTTAATAAAACCTATAATAGGTTATTACTAAACAAAGAAGTTGTTAGTAGATGCGGATAGGCACTCTCGCCTCCGACTACAACAATGAAAAAGCAAACGATACTAGCACTAAGCTATATCTAAAACGTAAACTAAGTTAAACCCGTTCGTAGATACAGATAGGCACCCTCGCCTCCGACTACAACAAGTCTAAATAGGAAGAAAATCAAAACGTGCAAAACACAAAAAGAAAACTGCCTAGTTTATGTAGATGCGGTTAAGCACCTTCGCCACCGACTACTGTAGAACAGTTAAAAAATTCCCATTAATAGGAAAGAATTCGAAATCGGTAAGACTAAACGCCACCGTCCGACCCAAAACTTCTATGTGAATGTATCAGTGACATCACTACTCATTATTATGAGAGAAAATGAAAAAAAAGGTTTCAATTTTAGAAAGAAAATCGGAAAAATAATGTTGGTATAAAAGAACTAAATATGAAATATAATAATATGTCACTGAGACACAAGAGAAAAAAATGTCTTTTGGGGAAAAAAAAACCAAAAAGAACAAAAGTGAGTAAGACTCCTCTTCAAATGGGCAACAAAAAACCCCCCGTGTGACTGGTGCAACACCGCCAGACTTCCAGGCACACGTAAAAAGTCGTGGGAAAAAGGAAAAAAACGGCCAAATAGCCTTTCAATGTGACTGGCACTACACCACCAGACTACCATGCACATTGAAAATGAAACGTCGGGCCGCGAACCTAGAAAGTGCGGACGACAAAGAGAAATGTCTGTCACAGACAGGACAGACAAAAAAATCCAATGCGACTGGCATAACACCACCAGACTCCCAGGCGCATGGCAAAAACGTCATAACGCAATCATGTGCGGATGACAAAGAAAAGTGACCGTCGCAGGCGCGATAGTCCAAAAAATTCCAATGCGACTGGCATAACACCACCAGACTCCCAGGCGCATGGCAAAAAGACGTCATAACGCAATCTTGTGCGAATGACAAAGAAAAACGACCGTCATAGACGAGACAGGTCAAAAAGGTTCCTATGCGACTGGCACAACCCCACCAGACTTCCAAGCGCATGGAAAAAAGTGTTGAGCCGCGGCTGCAGCAAAAGCGGCCAACAAAGGAGGCAACCACCATATCAGATGGTGGAGCAAAGTTGAACCTACACCCCGGCAGTGTGGTCAAAAAGAAGATCAATCGCTGCAATAGCGAGATCTGAGAAAGACGACCTTCAAATCAGGCACGTCAAAAAGAACAACCGCATTGCATTCGCAATGAAAAATCGGAAGTCTAAAAGTTACACTACTAACAAGTAGGCAAAAAGTCTAATCAGGGAAAGTCAAATCCAGGAGATGCTTATTCATCTAAGCTTAACAAAAACTAGAAATATTCTAAACAAGAATTTAAGCTAATATAACACTCACAACTATTCTAACGAGTCGAGACAAAGGAAAATTAAGTACAACATTTACTCTATAACAGCGATAGAAAGAAAAGTGTACGATAAACAACAAGATACTATACAAGGGTTCTATAACCCAATATGTACAAAAACAAAAAGTTATGTTGTTGGATTAAATTTGGAATAAAGTTCCTAAAATGTCCAAGGTTAACTTTAAAATTAACAACGGTTGGGAGAAAAATTCAAAGCAGTCTTACCTTTCATACATCTCTAACAAAGGTCCAATAACTCTAACATACATCTCTAACAAAGACCATGACTTCCCCAAAATGTCCCCCCAGAGAAGCTAAGAGTTCCAATAATTAAATTTTAATAATATCTTTAACATGATAACGACCAGAAGTGCCTTTTGAAAGGTCTTTCAAAACGTAAACTACATCAGAAATTTTATCAATAATTTCACACTTAACAAACCTTGGAGCTAGCTTGGCCGAAAAATAATGAGCTGCGCTAGATTGCACAAAATTTCTCCTCCAAACAACATTACCCACGTCGTAAGTGACAGCCTTACGACCCTTATTATAAAAAGCGGCATTACGTTTATATGCCTTTAAAAGAGACACGGATACCCGTTCAAAAATTGACTTTAGCCTATCAAAAGAACTAGCCAGCTTGTGACGATCACCTATAGTTAGATCGTCCAAGTTATCAAAAGAATCGCTAAAGCGATGCAAAGAAGAATCTATAATAAGTTCTCTACCGAACATTAAAAAGTTAGGAGTAAAGTCTGTAGCTAAGTTAACAGCACTATTTAACGCTACTTGAATATGAGGCAGAAGTGATGACCAAGTCCTATGATCATCTTTAACAAAACAAGCAATACAAGTTTCCACGCTCTTGTTATATCGCTCCACGGGGTTATTTTGAGGCGTGTACAGTGTATTATAGAAAATTTTATTTACGTTATAATTTTTTAAGAATTCTACAAAATGTTTAGAAGTGAACTGAGTTCCATTATCACAGACTATTATTTTTGGAGTTCCAAATTTTAAAAATATGTCTTTTTCAATGAATTTACAGATGCTTTTTGTAGTGGCATTAGCTAAAGGAAACAGCCAGACGTATTTGGTAAATACGTCGACTACGGACAGAATGAAACGATGACCTGAGTATGTACGGGGTAAAATTCCAATAATATCCATGGACAACATACGCATCGGGGCGTCTACAATTTTAAGATTTACCATAAGACCAAATGGGGGTGAATTAGAAGATTTATAAGCTTTGCAAGTATCACAACGGTTAATATATTCTTGTACGTCTTTAAACATTTTATTCCAAAAATAGTGAACCTTTAACCTGTGTAGAGTTTTATGAATTCCTAGATGACCTGAATTAACGTCATCATGATTATCCCTAATTGTATCAATTATGTTTTCACGTGGGATAACTATTTTCCAATCTAAAGAAGAGTTTAATTTATACTTTGGCTTACAGAATTTATATAAAGTTGCGTTCTCCACTTTGTAATTTTTGTATTTAGTGGGGAATCGCTGGCAATTAATAAATATTTTTCTATACCAAGAGTCTATTATTTCATCATCAGGCAAAGTGAAATCAGATGGAATGGAGAGTACTGCGATCTCTACTCGAGATAAGCAGTCAGGTACTACATGTAAAGAGCCTTTTTTATGTACTATATCAAAAGTGAATTGGGAAATTCTGGCGGCCCATCTAGCCAGACGACCGCTGGGATTCGTTAATCCTAACAGCCACTTAAGTGAAGCGTGATCTGAGATTACGGTGAATTTCATTCCCTCTATATAGGGTCTGAAATGTTCAATGGAATTTAAAATAGACAATAATTCTCTCTCGGTAACACTATAATTTCTCTCACACTTAGTTAAGGTTCGTGAATAGAATGCTAAAGGATGTTGTTCACCACTGTCATCCTCTTGACAAAGCACACTACCGATTCCCACTGAACTAGCGTCACAGTGGAGGAAAAATGGTTTACTAAAGTCAGTACATTGCAACACAGGGGCGGTCATTAAAGCGGTTTTTAATTTTTCAAATGCCTCTTCGGCTATGGGATTCCAAATAACAGGTTTTTTAGAATTTTTACTACCTCCGGTGAGAGTAGACAAGGGTGCAGCTATGTCAGCAAAATTAGGAATGAATTTACGATAATAGGAACAAAGACCAAGAAAACCTCGCAATTGTTTCACAACTTGCGGCTTGGGGTAATTTTGAATTACTTCTAATTTGGAAGGATCGGTATGTAACCCGTTCCTGTCTATTACATAACCTAAATAACGGAGTCTATCCTTACAAAATTCACACTTTTTTAGATTTACAGTTAAACCGGCCTCTTTTAACACTACTAGAACTTTACGTAACAGAATTATATGGTCAGAAAAGGTTTTAGAAATCAAAACTAGGTCATCCAAATATTTGAACAATACGTCATCGAACTCGGGACCAAAAAGTCTATCCACCAATCGCTGTAACTCCGCTGGAGCGTTAGTGATCCCGAAGGGCATACGAACGAATTCGAACAATCCCTTTCCTGGCACGACAAAAGCAGTTTTCTGGCGAGACGATTCCTCCAGAGGAATTTGTAAAAATGCCTTAGACAAATCGAGGGCCGTTATAAACTTAGCATCTTTCAGGTTGTCCAAAATTCTTGATGTATATGGAAGTGGATAAGCATCCTTAATCGTAACAGAGTTCAAACGACGAGAATCTAAACATAATCGAGCAGATCCGTCCTTCTTCTCCACCGCAAGGACCGGAGAACACCAGGGAGACTTTGAAGGTTGAATAATTCCCTCCTTGAGAAGTGCCTCTACCTCAGTATAGAGCTCGTTCTGTTTAGCAGGACTAAGAGGCCAATAACGCTGTTTAATAGGATCCCCTGTAGTAAGAATTTTATGTTCAGTGAGATGAGTGAGTCCTAAACCCTTCTTTTCATAGGAGATCTCCTCAAAGTCTTTTATAACCGAATCCAACTGCTCCTTTTCGGCAGGACTCAACTGAGCAGCTGAGGTAACCGAACAAATGACAGTCCTATCACCGGGTCTATAGCTTATATTCTTAAACAATTCCTTTGCTAGACCGAATTTCAACCAAAAATTAAAGCCAAGTATAATAGGGGGTTCGAATGAGGGAATAACCAAAAATGGAATAATATGTGTTCTAAGATCTATGGTAACGGGCAGGTCGATGATTCCTAGTATGTCACGCGTGGTGCCGTCAGCTGTGCTAGCGACAACCCTAGTATCCTGACGAAGCTCGAAACCTAAATTCAGAAATACCTGGTGTGAATTATGACCAAGCACACAACTACTCGCGCCGCTGTCCAGCAATCCAGAAAATTTACGAGAACCTACTGAAAAATCTAAATAAGGTCGAGAGTCAACATTATCCATGAACAAAACCGGAGCAACTTTATGAACACCAAAGAAAATTTTCAAATAATCTAACCAACCGGAAAAATCTTGTCTAATCTCTGCATCTAAGGGTTTATGAGAAACATGTGGAGTTTTATTTGAAATATCAACCTGGTCAGCCGAAGCACGACGCACTTCAGAACGAAACGGTGTTCGACTGACGCCTACTCGTTTTTTGAACCACTATTAGGCGAGCTAGAAGAACTCGGTTTGCAATTATCACACGTAAGTGTGGTGACATCTTTCTTATTACAATTGAAACAAATAGTGCCTTTGATGGTTTTACAATCTTTGTAGTGGTGGCCAGATTTTTTACACTTTAAACATATTCGTTCTGATTTAACCTCAACAGGGCTAAATTTCTTGGACGGCCTATCAAAATTAGAGTTCAGCGTAGACGGTTGATGAGGAACAGTTGAAGTATACGCATCAATTTCTTTGCTAAGCCGTACAATAACATCAAAACTACTTAACGGTTTACCTATGAAATGTCCCATAAAAGATGGCAACATGTTATGTCTAAATATGTCAATCAGGGTGGTCTCAGATAAAGGATATGTCAATTGACTGGACAGATCCATCAAATCTATTATAAATTCTGACAGAGTCTCTCGTGGCTTTTGCTTGCGTGTACGAAGTTGAGATTCCAGTTGGTAATCAAAGTCTAATTTGTCGAAACGTCGTAGCAACGCGATTTTCAGTTGATACCAAGATGTTACTTGTCCGCGGATGGACCTAAACCATTTCAAAGCGTGGTCTGATAACAACGAGGGAAAGGCGCGAAGCAGGTATTGTTAGCATATTGAAGTTCTTCCACTTGAATCAAAAATTCGCGGACACAAGTCTTGCCATTGAAGTTAATTTTACACTTCGTTAGATCAGGGGGTTTAGACAAATAACGATTAGAAGGGATATCCAGCATATTAGTATGGTTGCCTTCACCTGTCAAGTTAATGCCTCTAGGTAGAGGTAGGACTCCACTGTCCGTGCTATTGTGTGCACCGCTCTGATAAGCAGAGAAGGTTATCAAGTCACCCTGTAAAGTACTGGGCGGATCAGGACTAGTTCCCATATCCACAACCCTAGGTGGTACCACCGGTGGAGGCGTGCTAGAACCCTCACCGTTGTCCATCATTACTAAATGTCCAAAGCTAGATGTAAAGTATTAACTGTATCTAAAACAGTAGAAATAAAAATCGAAAGCTATTCGCAAAAACCGCTAAATTCGGTACACTAGGTATGTTCCGGATCAGACAACTGTTACTATTCGATTGCCAAAAAATTTAAAAAATAAAAAAAAATTAATTTGAAATTGCTAAGTGGCAACCCTATATAATGGTTAAGTAATGTCCAAAAAGTGAAGTTACTATTTGAGGATAAAAAATTTGAAAGAAAAAAGATTATTGAAATTGAGGTGACAACCCTATATTATTGTTGTATAATACTAAAGTGAAGGAATCTGTATTCAAAAGTTGAAATTTTTTAATAAAAGTTCTGAATGGAAATACCAGGTGACAACCTATATACCGATCAAGTAATACCTATGAAAAGTATTTGTTATTCAGAAGTTGAAACGAAGAAAAAAAAATAATTAAATTGTATCGGGTGACAACCCTATATACTGCATGTAGTACCTATGAAAAGTATTTATTATTCAAAAGTAAAAAAGTTTTTTAACAAAAATATTAAACTAAGGTATGTCAGGTGACAACCCTATCAACTGGTTATAATATCTATTAAAAATGTAACTGAAAATTATAGCACTAATTACTTTCCACCCTGTAATGAAAGTGATATTAAAATCTTGAGACTCCGAGGAAAATATTAATTAAGAGAAATTTCAAATTCAAAACAATGTCGCAGTCAAAAAACACTCCGAAGTACGGATATGAAACACCAAGAAATACTGTTTATAATTAACAAGTTAAAAAAATTAAAGTTGAGACCAACTGTCACAACACCCTGTATAAGAATATAATAAACACTCCGTATATAACAATTATGAAATTTTAACCACTCTGTTCACTTTCAGAAAAACAAACTATGTAAACAGATTTCAATTGCACAGTGTGATAATGTTCACTAAATGTTAACCAATATGTAATCAAGACCGATGCAAGAAAAACTAAAGTTAAATATTATAACAATGTCACTTTTATAAATTGAAACTTTTTTATGAAGCTGAGTGTACAACAGCAGTACTAATATTTGAAACAAAGATTTTAAATTGTTTACTAGTTGAGACAACAAATGTATACTAATAATAAATGCAAAAGTTACTTTAAGGTTAACAATAACTGATCAGCTGTTCAGTATAACTATGAAATTATTATTCAATTACTTTGCAAAACAAACTCTGATATTTAAATTTACTTGTCACTATTAAATTGAGAAACACTGTATTTTAACTGGGTAAATGCACAACAAAAGTTTTACTCCTCAAAACACATCCATAGAACAATAAATAACACTGTATTGTGAACACTTAAAAAAATAACAATGTACTGAAAAATATAACAACAGTGGTATATATCAGTATTGTCAAAGAATTACAATAATAATAAGGTAACAGAAAACTAAAAATGTTACAAGAGGCCTTCGTTCAAAGAGAATAAACAATTCCACTCAAAAGAAAAGTAAACACATATAGAAACCTATTTTTCAGTCCCTATTCGATGAGCGCCAAATTGTAATGAAAAGGTAATAGGGTGTGGCTATGGGCTTATCAGAAGCACCAGAGCAACCAAAAATAGAGTAAATAAAGGTGGTAGAAAAATCCACTAAATAAAAGATTAAACAAATCGACCAGAGGGGTCACTGACCTATACCAGATGATTAGATCAATACAAAAAAATATATAAAAAAGAAATCGGGCGCCAGGCTCTCACCTTCGGATAGCTAAGAGCAGGAAAATGAACTTTTAATCACAAGCCAAGTTTGAATAGGTTCTATATGTGGGAAAGAAATTAAACTAGATTTTCAGAACCAGAAGGGTTTATTTTTCACATTCATGCAAAAAGTACAGACAAATTTTATAACCTTGTTGTAATGAAGGATCGCTTAAAGTTATTTATTTTAAACTTACAATGTTAAGCCTGAAGGGCACAGAAACTAAATTTTCACTTTGGGTGGTATCGCTTAAAATTAAGACCTTATTATACAGTACTCATTGAGGCCACAAACAGGTGTTACAAGTTCTCATCTTTTGAAAGAAGGCAGATTAAATTAGAATGATGTCACCAACCTTGGAACAGTAGGTACAAAGCCTAAGGGTTGGTGGTTCTGCAGGTCCGTCTGTCCCAGCGACGCTTCCTGCCACGAAGGCGGCTCAGGCAGATGGATCTCCAGCTATGATGCTACTTCTTAATCCCACGTAGGGCAAAGTAAGGAGTGAGAGGCACTCAGAAAAATAATTTTACTACTATTCGCGCGAAGCGAGGGAAATTTCTAAAGCCACATGGGCGGTAATTAGTACCAGGGGTAAAACCCGGGGAAAGAAATATAAGGTAAACGTTTGCGTCAAAGCGCCACGACTCGCTAACGCATAACTAAAGAAATAATTGACATGAAAGATCGTCACAGAAGGACGCCAAAAAGTATCCAAAAATGTTAATCCATAAGGGAATCCGAAAGCGGGCGATCACGTCGTCCAAAAGGTAGGTGGACGGGGTAGTCCAAAAGGTAGTCCAAAAGGTACCAAAAAGGGTAGCAAAAAGGGCAAACGTTTCAGGTGCAACCTGAAGCAAATAAGAAAGATTACGGTTAGAACTTGTGACGTCATAGGGAAATTTAAGAGAGAGAGAAACGAAAAGGCACGAGTACTTACGTTTGCCCCGCTCCAACATCTCTGGAGGCTTCTTCATTCCGGCGGCTTCCGCACGCACGGGTCTCAAAACTAAAACAAGCGTCAAACAAAACAAATGAGGAACCATTTTCACAAACTAATTTCGCGAGAAAAAATATGGCCATGAATTATCGAAATACTTACAAAAAAGGCTGCGGCTGATCGCCACAAACGCAGACGAAACCGAAGAATCCCGGCCAGGCGATGATTAATCAAGTATTCGACGATACAATTCCAATCCTTCTAGTCGAACAGAATTCCCAACGAAAAGAAAGCTGTCAAACCTTCCGTCTGACAGATTGAACCAACAAGAACTCTATTTAGTCGGGTCTATGACCACAGATTGTGACCCATCGTCATTAAGCTGCATTCAGACGTCACGACGAAATCGCAATCGATCATCGTATAAGGACGATGAAATTGATTAAAAAACGAGAGTTTGAAGTTTCAAAACAAACTTCAACTGTCAAACTAATGAAAGGTTATCTGCGTAACGAAACGCACTGAAGCTGTCAAACAAGTAAATGGAATAATTCTAATGTCTAGATGTCAAAACTAGGGAAAAACAATGTACACAAATGGGATTTATTTCTTCCATGTAACAAGCTGAAAACGCGCGTTACAATATGCAAGTGTGTTATGTATGTTATGTGTGTCGCACTCATAAATTATTTATGAATTAGTAATAATGTCATTTAAATACTCTTGAATCGAGTAATAAAGCCTTAGATACAAAAACCTAAATGATGCATTTTTAAATTTGTTCATGCTTTCCAGCTTTAAAATTAATGTCTGTAATTTATATTTTTGGTGCCATTTCAATAATACTTTGTGATAAAAAAGCAGTCTGATGGTCCATAATTAATTTTTGATTGATGTTGTAATCTATTAAATAATGTAAATTGGTTTAAGTGACATTTGACATGAATCGATCTTTCATATATAATATAGATCTGGCGGGTGCAAAGCTAGCTGTGCCTTGTTTTGTAAACTAAACTATTTGCAATTTTCTACTCCAATGCTACAAGTCATCAAATGAATGTTTCAAATATGTGATTGGAAGTTTTGCCCCAAATATGCGCTTGAGAGTTCTATTCCAATACTGCAGGCGACAAAAGCAAAGAATATAATATACTAAACAAAAGTGTATTGAACATCAAATTGCGATTGCGAGTTCTGGCCCAAACATGCGATTGGGAGTTCTACCCCATTGCTGCAGAATCATGGTTAGGTATTGAGAAGGGCCGGACCACGATCGCGAAGTCGCGCGATGCGAAGCGAGCGAAACGAGCATAGGAGTGGGCCAGAACTCTCAATATCTACCTACTCACAGTATATCATTTTACCAAATCCATAAGCGTATTGCAGTTCATTTGTCCAAAATATGCAACAAGAAACTGAGAGCGGTTGAAACGTTCGTGGAACTACCCTTGGACACGATCATTATTGTTTTTATTATTTACGATTGATTATACTTATTATCTTTCAATTTACTCATTTACTTCCATTATATTATTAAAAGTAAAACTGTAATGAGAAAATAATTTAATCGCAAATAAAAAAATAAAATAGTCGTCATTGAAATTCATAGACAGACCGGGACGGATAAATTTTACAGTGCTACAATTAAACGTAAGCTAGAAATAAACGTGTTAACATCATCATCATCTATATAATGAAATACCTGTTTATTTGCGTATACCAACTGTAATCCATACTTCTCAACAATATTTACAATTATTTATCCTTAATTTCCTTTTCTAACCTCACAACACACACTGACAGTTCTTTTCATACCCCGAATATATCGTTCGTACTTTAGTGTTGCCAGCACTTTTACTAGTTTCTCCATACATTTTCACCTCCATATTAACGACATAAACTACTTTTACATTATTTTCAAATAACATTAATGATAAAAGTTAAGGTTGCTAACAGTCGGCCTTCCTGATAATCGGAATGACCCTATTCCGGTTCGGCCATTCGAATTCGGGTATGTCCCCATACTTATGTATTAAAATTTAATCCACATTACATTACCTACTATACGGGTGGAAAGGCACGAGGGTCCTTTGCGGAAATGTTGCATCGGTTAAGTGATACACAGTCGATTTATAATGTTTAGAAACTTAAACGAAGTAAAAAAAAAAGTGCAAAATTCGCTAATTTTTAACTGTGGTGATAACCCTATATTGCATCTTCACATCACGGCAAGATGGCTAGATTGAGAAATCACCGTCGGGAAAACTCGGGATATTACGTTTATTTCCGTTAGTTGTTGTCATCGTACTGATGTAAGAGTGACACATAAATGTCAAATTAACCAAATAAAATGCGAAAATACGAATATCAGTTACTTTATTACAATTTTTACATACGGTGTTCAAATTTTCCATCGTGTCTCATAATACACGCTGCAGCACGCTGCTTCTGTTTTGAGTTGGAGGCAGAAACACTGGTCCTATAATTGTTTCCCCGTAAATCGTTAACTGACCAACGACACTGCTGTAGGCGACACGATTGTCTTCGGCAAATGCACATGTTCGTTCCTTCTATTCCACATACCGTTGCGAGTAAACAAGCTTTCATCGCTTCAAATAACATGCCTGATAAAATCACGTTCTTCCACTGTTATTGGCAGTAGCCACCGGCAGTAAGGTTCACATAGGGCAGTCCCTAGGAAATAAAGCTTGAACCCTCTGAACAGGTCCCCCACGTTGATCGTTCTAAGTTGTTCGTGGTACAACGGGCTGATTGTTGGCGACACGATCAAAAGCACGTAAAATTGTTCAACGACCTGTTGGGTGTGGTGGTGGATATGTTTCACTGTATCGTCGTAAAGCTTCAGCCGCATTATAATTGTAACTCGCGCATAACATGAGCAAATAATAAATATCCACGTGCTTTTAACAAAGGTATTTTCATTTAAAGGTAAAGCAAATTGAAATTAACTTAAATGTCAATTTCATTTCAAAAATCATATTTAAGATCGATGTTAAATCATGCAAAGAGGTTCGATAGTTGTAAAAAATGCGTTAATTTAATTCTATCTCGCGTCGGCGTATGAAAAGTCGTGTTACTTTAGTGTAATATCCAAACGACGATATTTGATGATAACCGAAATAAAATTAATAACAAGGAACTATTGTATGAATTGCTGATCAAACAGGGAACAATTTCAATTTACTCGAAAATAATTTTATAAAGCGAGTTAACGAACTAAAACCTTTTTATTATCAGTTTAGGTAGGTAAACAGAGACGTTTTATTTATGCTGAAAGAATAAAAATAACAGAGACAATCACCTCTGCAAATCCTGCAACGATTTTTTTAGCGTTTCACGCAGACCTAAGAATGGAAAAAGCAACATATTAACGTAATATCCTGACGTCTAAAGATTGTTTACAAGTAAGTTCATTGACCCAGCCACCTGATTAGGGTTGGCAAAAAGTAGTTTTTGGTATGAATGTTTAAAAGGCTATAACTTGGAAACGGTAACATATATTTCCATAGTTTCTGTGGAGGAAATATAGTGCTAAGGTTGAACTATCTGCCAGTTCCGCAAAGGATCCTCGTCACGTTCCACCCTATAAACTAATAGAATGTATATATACTGAAATTGAGATCATAATCAACAAACAATTATTTAATTAAAACATTTTAAACTCAAACACTTGAAATCAGTAGCTAATTTTGGGTGCGTAACGGTTGGCATAACAACCTTTGATATAATGTTGGTCAATATAACGATCAAGTGGTACGGCAAACTAATAATACAACAACAATCCATACAATCTTAGATCGCACAATGTCCCAGGCATAATGATCACTTGATATAATACGTCTACAGGCTCAATACACAATCAAATCGGTCAAACAAAATAGTTAACCTGTGATAGGATAGAGTCATAGTAAGGTACGATGACGAGCGAAGCGAGGGGGAAGGTTAGGTTATCTTGCGAATATAAACGTTAGATACATCAAGCGTATTTCATACCAATCGAAACTATCCCCAATGAAACTATAGTTATTGTTGCTATATCAAATAACACGTTATATAAATATTGAAATTATACGAAATGTTGCTATCCATCGGTACACAGTACACACCCGCTAATTGTACTTAAACTTAAACATTTGAGATAAGCGGTTAATTCTATTTAGATTTAACCATTCGAAATCAATACCCTATGGCACTAAAACTTTAATATTAGAGATAAGTACCTTATTGAACTTATAAACTTAAACATTTGAGATCAACACTAGTTGTACTAAAATACATTTGTGTGATGAACTCGAATATTTGTTCCTGGGTCAAGGATGTTATCTATATATGTATTTACTAGCTGTGCCCCGCGGTGTTACCCGCTCATCCCACGGGAACACTACATTTATTCGGCATGAAAAGTATCCTATGTCCTTCCCCGGGACTGAAACTATCTATATTCCAAATTTCATCTAAATCGGTTCAGCGGTTTAAGCGTGAAGAGGTAACAGACAGACAGACAGACAGACAGACAGACACACTTTCGCATTTATAATATTAGTATGGATGTAATACTAGTTACCCGCCTCGGCTTCGCACGGGTGCAATGCTAATAAATTATGCATGTATTATAAATATAAGCTTTCCTCTTGAATCTCTCCTCTCCTCTCTCTCCCACCATCTATACCTATTAAAAAAAACCGCATCAAAATCAGTTGACCACACGTAGTTTTAAGGACGACTTTGTTTTATACTATGTCGTCTAGTATCCATAGTATAAGCTTTGCTCAGTTTGGGGCTAGGTCAATTTGTGTAAGATTGTCCCTTATTTTTTTTTATTCGCCTGTATTTGTGTCCCACTGCTGGGCAAAGGCCTCTACCCTCGTTTTTACAACTCCCCGTTCGGTACTATTTGGTGCAATTATTTAGGAAAGTGTTCAGGTTAATTATTAAATTAAAGAACAATGAAAGAGTTTTTTCTACTCAGCAGTTAGTTGTTGCATGAAACTTTCTTTTCATTGCTTCATTTTCTTTTAATTGCTGCAGTATTATGGTATATGTGTTCTTTACTCAGTTGTGTAGTATTATTTCCCAGCCAGGGCCGATAATATTCTTTTGTTTTATTTATTAACGCATGCACGCCAATAACAAAGGACTTCGCGGTCTATTGTTACTATATTAATAGGTACATTTCTAAGCAAGTTGGATGAAAACAAGTTTATTAATGTAATTACAATCAGCCAATTTAGAAAGACTCTTTTTTTCTACAACTACTTTTCTACAATTTTGAATGTTACTTGTGTGTACTTTTTAAAAAAGATTTTTAAATTTATAATAAGTAGGTAATATTATGTTGTAATTTTTTTGACTTATTTTATTTAAAAGAAGTAAAAAAAGAAAGTCATAACTTAAAACCCTTTAGTCCCATCTCGTAGTCAGATTTGGTGGTGATTTACTATGTTACCTAAATCTAGTGTTTCAGTTTTCCTAGACCATTTAAACTCCATTCATGAGAAAATAAAGTTTACAATGGAGTTAGAAAATGACAATTCACTAGCCTTCTTAGATGTCAGTGTGTTGAGAAGGTCTGATAATACAATAGGTCATACTGTTTATATGAAGCCTACTCACACTGATAGGTATTTAAATGGCAAATCACATCACCATCCTAGTCAACTTGCTACAGTGGGTAAATCTTTGTTTCAGAGAGCCAAGGGAATCTGTGACGACCAACATTTGACTGATGAAATTACAGCATGTCAAGCGTGCGCTTTGGGCCAATGGGCTCGAGATACCACGCCTCAACCAGAAACCCCGTGTGAAGACTCCTACAGTCGAGCGTAAACCTGCGGTCCTGCCATATGTGAAAGGGGTCACGGATAGGATTGGAAGCATCTTGAAACGGGCTTCCATTAAAACATATTTCAAGCCGATGAAGAAGATGTCTCAATACCTGAGGCCCGTGAAGTGCAGCATCCCTCTGCAGAGTGCTGGTGTTTACAAGCTGGACTGCGAGTGTGGTCTGTCATACATTGGCCAAACGAAACGTAGTATAGCTACACAGGAGCATGTAGCCGATGTCAAGCACCGTCGTTGCAACAGGTCTGCAGTCTGCGAGCATGTCATGGACAAACCAAACCATTCAATTAAGTTTGATAACACTTCAATCCTTGCCAGAGAGAAACTATATTTTCCCAGAATGTTGTGCGAGGCTATTGAAATCAAAAAATATCCCAATTACAATAGAGAAGATGGTTTGTCATTACCACCGGCTTGGGATCCTGTTGTACATCTTATCAACGATCAAGCAAGACACAAGACTGGAAGCCTTGGGCCTCGAACGGTGTAAAACAAATAAGTGTTAAAAGTAGTATATGTAGAGTTTTTGTTTAAAAGTATTTTATAGTAATAAATAAGGCAATCTGGGAGTTTTCTTTGGTGGTTCTTTCTCCTCAGTAAGCCTTATAGTGAACCGCTGGTAGATATTTTAATTAAATAATAAATGCCCTTCTAGCACATGTGGAACTGTCTTTACACATTGGGCCCATCTGGCATGTATGAACACCTTTATTTTTAAATTAATATTTATAAAATGGGTAGTTTGCACAAATGTAACTTTGACAGAGAAAAATTATGTTTTTCTCAGTCAACCTTTGACAACGGTATCTGTAAAGGTAGGTACTTAAACGTCAGGGAGGTTCAAATAATTAATATACGCGATATAATCCGTTTAAATTGTTTTATTTAAATGTGTGACAGCCGCGGAAACCGAAGAAAATAATATTTGAAAGAGTATATTCCTCAGGTGTTTCCATTATAACCGAGTTAGGATCGGATGATGGGATCCAAGGGAAATCGAGGGCAACCTTAAAATTCTATAGGCACTCAGAATGTTTTTTTTTTTATATTTTCTAAAGCTATTAAGTATTTGCATATGGTATAGTATAGTCATCATCTTCCTACGCTGAGCTGATGATGGAAGGTATAACTTCTTAACGGTTAGGCGCCAGGGGATAATTCAAGCGAGATGCATGCAAACAAGACCTCCCCGATCACCCCGCAATAAGTATTTTATTTCAATCACTAAAAAGCAAAAAAAATAATCAACAAAAAAAGAACTGACTTCAAAAAAACTGAAAAGGCAAAAATAACCCGTTCATGTACAGATTACGTTTGAATCACTTTTTGAAGTCGGTGCCAAGCCCCACGTAAACATATAAATATCGAACAAAAATACTCGTAAATACCAAATGGTAACTAATCATTAAAGGCTTTATGCGCGGCATCTTTTTTCATAGTAATAATTGAGTGGTTTGGCACCGACTTCAAAAAGTGATTCAGGCGTAATCTGTACAGAACGGGTTATTTTTAGCTGTTCAGTTTTTTAAAGTCGGTTTTTTTTTGTAAAAAAAAATATAAGTAATTTTTTTGCATACTAACCTGACCAACAGCATCCGGATCTTTAAGCAAGGATTCCTTCAGAAAATGTCCGAGATGATAGTTTTTATCACTTTTAGAAGCCATTGCCGTTCTTACTATTCGTTATAAATAAAGGGTCTATATTGATTTCTAGAAATATTTCTCGTCGAATATAAAGCAACTTTTTTTTCTTTGCATCCGTAAACTATTTGAAATTGTTTGATAACAAACCTAACCTAACCTAATCAATATTTATTTCAATAATAAATAAATAACCTAGTCAATAGGATGGTATTTGCAAGAATTATGAAATTTCTATGACTACACAATAAAAATTCTGGGTTCAAGATACGCGGATGTCGCGTCTAGTTGATACGAGATCGCGCGCTAGAATGCGATTTTTTTTAGGTTAGACGTCTATATGCCACGGCGCTCGCTCGCAACAACTTGACGTCACATCACGTCATCCATAGAGTAGCTTTTCTACGACGTGGTTGGCTATGAGGGGCGCGCGGTGCCATGCAAGTCTAGCGCCATCTGTTCGACATGACTTTGACCTCTCATCACACCGAAACGGGTGAGCATAATATTTTAACCAATAGGGGATGCGACTGATGTTGAACAACGGCAACGTAGTGTAGTTATATGAATAAAATTAACTCAATATGTCATGATACAACCAATAAAAAGAAAAAGAAACAATATTTTTTGAAATATGTTCCTTCCTAAGTACGATATTTTATGATTTCTTTTTTAAACCCAAAATAAATTTTGAAATTGTTTTTAGTATTTTCATAATTTAACAAAACAATAATTGTATGACAACCATGAACTGAAACGGACTGTTCACGGTGAAAATGGCAAATTACTTATTTTCTCTATACAAATACTGCTACCCAATCCACAGATCGGAAGACGTCATATGTAGGTAGGCCATTTGTATGGAGCATTTTTAGTCATCTGTAGGAATGTTGCACTTTGACGGTCATGTCTGACTTTTAGAGCAGTCTAAGTGTAGATAGTCCCTTATAGACATTTGATCCCAATAAAAAAAGAATCGATTGACATCCTCAAAAAAAAATTGTCCGCACGCCTACACAGAGATTAAGCCTCGGCAAGTTGATGTCGCCGAAGCCCACTTTTTACCTAGCGGCGCCACTGTCGCGTTAACTGTTATGCAAGGAATGTCAAGTTTTGGCAGATATAAGCCAGCGATTTTATTAACGTCCCTTCCCCCCATCTTGCCTGGAAAAAAAGAACTTTTACAATAGGTGCCTTTATGGTTATTGTTGTTAACATTCCGTTGTTAAATTTGTACTGTAATTTGTGTAATAAAATAAAGTTTGTGTAGTATATGTGACACTACTAGTTTGAACTATATTTATTGTCAATGCATTTTCCAGTCTCATAACTGGATATTCGATATCTCTCTCTCTCTCTCCCTCTCTCTCGCCATCTCTCTCTCTCTCTCTCTCTCTCTCTCTCTCTCTCTCTCTCTCTCTCTCTCTCTCTCTCTCTCCAAAAAATGTAATGCCTACACAAATCAGGCTAATATTATAGAAATATTATAGATACATTGATAGGTTATAATTTTAGGTACGAATAACACACATTGCTTGAACAACAAAGATTTTAGTTTTATTAATCTTCAGTCTTAAAAATCCTCCCTTAAAATAAATACCATACCAATTTCTACTTATTATAATAGTAAACCATCAACAAATAATTGCAGTAGACAGCCAATACTTACCTACCCAAAATTGGACTACATTCTGCAATAAACTAATCAAACTACAGTAACAATAAGTCGAAACTGGAAAATTTGATTTATAAATAATAATATATTTTTCACGACACTGCTTGAAAATGTGATTATAGATTACCGGAATCCATTACACAAAACTGCTCAATTGAAAACTGTATATCTTTGTTAGCTCCCAACACGACAACAATGTAGCACGATACGGTAACAGTTCGTAACAACACATGAAACTCATAGTAATATACGACGTTTTAGAAAATATATCAGCGTAATTTTCTGCTGCATGTCAAAAGAAATTGACCAATGAGAAGTCGTCATTTATGAGGTATTATTTTTTTCTTGAACTAATTAATGCCCACGAACGAGCTTATTTTCATTTTGGCTCCATTGCATGAGATGCGCGCATGCGCTACGGGGTAGCCAGCCATATCTAAAAAACAAATGTATTGTTTAAATACTAGTACAATTGGCGGACTTAATGCCACAAGGCATTCTCTACCAGTCAACCATAAGGCTAAACAGAAACATTGAGTTGGTGCAGGGTCTATAACGTTCGGAGACAATTAAAAAAAAAATATTTTAGAAATAAATACCTAATATATACATATTTAAATTTACACAAATAAATAATCATAATAGACTACATACATATAAATGTTACGTACCGTTACAATGACCTTTAGTGTAAAATTTATCGTAGGGTTGTTTACCTGAGTGTAACCTAGACTAAATGTTATTTAGTTGAAAGTGAGGTAAGTTTAAATATTCTTGTTATTTCCTCATAACTGGGTTGAAAATCGTTACGTCGTTTCAATCTGGGAGCACGATGAGCTTTGTGTTATATATAATAGCCCTAATTTTTACAACAATGAGGCTGCAACAAAGCGCCGAGTTTAATGAACAATATAATATACTCGTATTTTAATGTATTTCCTCGCATTAGTCGTGAAAGTCAGTCTCGGCTGAAAGTGGAACAGATGAACTCGTGTTAACGAAATATACTCGTTCATCTATTGCTTACTTTGCAACCTCTACAACAATGTACTATATTTTTTTCTGTGCAGTACTATGAGAGAGTGACAGGTGACGCTATGCCGCGCGACAAGCGTCGTCGTTGAGTAGTTGTGCTAGACGGGATGGTCTAAACTCATTCCAATTGAGCAGTTTCGGCCATTTTTTTCACTTTGCCTCTGGCTATCTTGCCGGTGGACGTCATCGGCAGCTCGTCGACAAACACTACGCCGCGAAGCTGTTTGTGCTCCGACAGTTTCTCTGCGAAGGTAAAAGGTGTATCAATGGCATGTACTGTACATTACTAAAGAGGCCGGAAAAATAAGGATTGGCGGCTTGCCATATTACTAGTCGCTCTGTGAGCTGTAGACCTCGCTTGTTTTGAAATTGGTTACTCAAAATTAAAACAACAGAGTACTAACCTGCAACTAGAGCCTTTATCTCCTGTGCGGAGACATTGCTTCCTGGTTTCCTGACAACTATCGCCACCGGCCATTCACCATCTTCCGGGTTGACGATGCTGGTCACGCACACATCTTCAACTCCGTCGTGAGTCAGTATCACCTCTTCTAGCTCCAAGGGGACTACCTAATGGACAAAAAATAAATAAAATTGCACGATTGACTATGACATCATTACGTTGCTAGCGGGCTTTTGCTTTTCAATGAGATCCATGTCCAATAGAAATATCTGTATATTTCTCGTTATGTAAGTATATATTTCTGAAGATAGCGTCACTAGCTCTATAGTAAACGTTTGGGTCAGAGAAGTCTACAATGAGTGCAGCAGTACGGTGTTAAGATTTGAGAAATGCAAATTTACGTGGTGTGGATTCCTGTGGCACTACTACTAACTACTTGCGTGTGGCAAAAGAAGTATAACAAAATATCCCAACAGGGATAGAGGAAAGATATCTGATCATATTTGGAAAACCAGAAAAAACGACGAAATTGAAGAACTGGTTGCGGAACCTAACATAATAGGAGTGACGAAAGCACACAGACGAGCATTCCATGGAAAACCGACAGGTCGTCGTCCGGAAGGTCGACTCAGGAAGCACTATTATATTAATCTGTGACCCAGGGCCGATGTAGTCGAAGACGATTCGAGCTCCAAACCATCGACAGGCGAGAAACCGCATAAGACCGGTAGCGGACGCTTGTATTGGAGGCCATGAATCACTTTGGATTGCTGCGCCAGAGGAGTAAGTAAGTTAAAGTTCAAGGTTTATTTCATAATAACGTGTTCTATAGTGAACAATAGTTACTAGAACTAAATGAAAAGAAAAATGTATCGATGATCGATGACCTGACTAAAATCTATCGTTTCTGGAAGTCGGTGGTTTCCAAAAGCGTGAGCATAATAATTATTCTTTATGAAAATCTTGAACAGAGTTTTGTATTCAGCAGTCGACGTGTCCAGTTACTTAATAAGATTTCACAAAATCAAAGTTCAAACTTACATGGTAAGAACGGTACTTGATCAGCATTTTAAGTCTTTCCACGAAGAAGTAGTATCCTTTTTCGTCTCTCTTTAGCAAGTCACCGGTCTTGTACCAACCATCTGGCGTAAGCGCTTTGGCAGTATCTTCTGGATTGTTGTAATACTCCTAAAAATTATAAAATATGTAAAATTAATTTTTAATCAGTAAGTATTCTAACGTCATTTCTTTTCGTCAAAGTCCAGATCTTAATCAGTAGTTTATTCTTTGGGTGTCAATATTATATGAAGGCCACATGAGCTCGCGATAGTCATTACCTAATGGAAACTATGAATAAAACTTGGCCGATTATTTCCTGCCTGTCCGACCTGTTTACCACTATTTGTATTTATTTCTCCTGTGTGTTTTGTGAGGTGTGCAATAAAAAGTACTTGTATTGTATTGGTATTTCACTTCTCGTTCCATCTCGTATCGCCTCGCTAGCGGAAAAACTTAAAGGTATATTAAGTGACTTACAGTAAACCTAAGAGGTCCCTTGCTCCACAGTTCACCAGCTACATTTGGTTCCGTTATTGTTTCTCCTGTCACGGGATCAACCAACTGGAAAAAAATCAACAAACAAAGTAAATCAGTGTTCCGTACTTTTTTACTGATCGAGCGAAGCGACGACGCCGCTCCGTTTCAGCTTGGCCCAAAATTCTTGAAATAAAATGAAATTAAATAATTTTTACAGTAAGTAGGACACAGGGGCACTTCTGTAAGTCAGATTGTAAATCTACCGCCATTTCCAAAGAGGAAACCGCGAAACTCAACAGTAAGTAATCTGATTAGAAAAGAAGGCTAACTTTTGCAAGTTTCAAGATCTTGTTACATTATTGAATAGAATCAATGTTGATCCCATTTTTTATGTGGTGATACTACATTTCTCATTTATATATAAATACAAAGGCTAAATAAGAAACCAAAATTTTACGCAATCCACGACCTCTTGACCGGAGCAGTGCTCTCTCACCACTGAGCTATTGGACCGCTACATGGATAATATGAAATAATGCCTTCTCATTCCGCTTTCTTGAAGCGCCCTCTGTATTTTTCTGTTTAAAATAAGGTCGTGGGTTTGATCCCATTTGCACTTCAATGGATTGCGTAATATTCTGGCCTCTTATTTATCCTTTGTATTTATATATCTTGTTACATCTTTACCTTAATTTCAGTTATGGGCGTCTCGACTCCGCAGTTCCCGAGCGGTCCTTCCGGCGCTGGCCGCAGCAAAGGGCCCAGGCTTTCCGTTTGTCCATAAGCTTCTATTGCCAGGGCATCAGGACGAAGTTCCGCCTGAAAATATATAATCATTATCATTATCAGCAAATGAGAAACTTCCTACATAGCACAACTGCATTGTAGAATGAATACTTAGTCGCTTGCGGTATTTCCGGAACGATACGACCTTTAAACATTCAAGAAAATAGCGTACTCCCACTTGAAAGCCGGCAACGCACTTGTGACTCCTCTTGTGTTGCAGGTGTCTATGGGCGATGGCAATCGCTTTCCGTCAGGCGATCCGTTTGCTCGTTTGCCCCCTATGATATTAAAACATCGTCAGCAGCAGCAGCCTGTACCAGTCAACTGCTAGACATGGGCCTTTCCCTTGGCACGCCACTGAGTTCGACCTCCAGTCACCACCTACTTCCCTACGAATGTCGTTCACTCCACCTTGTTACAGCGACCTACACTACGATTACAGATTCGCGGTCTCCACCCAAGAACTCGTTTGGCTCAGCAGTCGTCCGCTCTATAAGGGGTCTATGGACTCCTAAAGAAAATAATTTTTAGTTGAATATTTCATTTCGCCGAATTTGATCCCTAAGAGACACACCGAGCACAGCTCTTTCCGTGGCTCGCTGAGTGACTGAATTTAAGGTACTAGTTGAATAGTGAGTGGCCCTCCGATTATCATTACAATACATTTTTAACCGACTTCCAAAAAAGGAGGAGGTTCTTCGTTTGCAGTTTGAATTCACTACTAAGTTGGCTAGTGTTGCCGTATAGAGCAGTAACGTGTGCTAGCATAAACCAAATCTCTCTCTCTCTCTTCCTAGCTATTATCCCATATGGTGGTGGGGTCAGCTTTCCGTACTTTGCTTCTCCACTTCGCCCTGTCCTCGACGTCATCGTCGGATACTTGACACTCTATCATATCCTTTAGCACTACATCCTTCCACCTAGTTTTAGGTCTGCCTCTGGATCTTCGACTAGCGTAAACCAAATGTTTGCATTAAAACAAAAAAATATATAGTTTGACGGCTTTCCTGTTTGATCAACGAAACAATGCGTGATATTAAATCAGCATACACGAGGTCGTCATCATCATATTGCCTCAACTCAATGTGCCTTTTGACACCATTTATTAAAATACTATAAATTATTATACCCTTAAATCTAGAAGGAAGTTCTTGTGGAGACAAGCACCGGCCAAGAAGATGTTTTTGAAACAGGTCAGGTCACACGGTTTTTCGTGGTGCAGAACACGGTACAGTATTGAAGGAGTACTCATCATGGCGACTGGCTGAAAATAAAAATCAATCGTTATTGACAAGAGTCCGGCCCAGGGATAGTGGCGCTACAAAGCTTTCATATGACAATAATGTGCACACGGTCATTTATTTGAATTATTAAACGTCAATAGCGATTTTTCAAGAATTCTTCATTACCCAAATTCAAAACATTTTTTACCGGAATGCTGCTCAATCCTTCTTTCGAAATAAATACCTATTCTTATTGAAAAAAAACGACTTTCTTTTGAACTTGACTTTCATCGCTGTGGATAGTTTTGGGTTTATTATGCATAAATTGCTTGCGGAATAGTTAAAATAGTCCTAGGTATTTCCTTTTTTTTTTACATCAGTGACATTCTAAAAATATGGTGAAATCATTTGTGCTTTTAAATACAGACGAACAAGAGGTGGAAAGGATTATTAATAATTTAAAAGATAGCTCTGCGGTCGGCTGGGACGGCATTTCAAACAAAATGCTTAAACAATACAAACTCATCCTGATTCCACCTCTCACGCACATTTTCCAAAAATGCCTATCGGAAGGAATTTTTCCGAGATGCCTAAAAAAAGCGGTAGTTGTTCCTGTATACAAATCCGGCAGTAAGGACCAGGTAGCAAACTACAGACCCATCTCACTTTTGCCTGCCATATCTAAAATATTGGAAAAAATCATTAATTCTAGACTAATTAAATATCTTGAAGAACAAACTCTTCTATCAAGAAATCAGTTTGGCTTTAGGGCCGGGCTATCAACTGCTGACGCTGTTCATGAACTAACTAATTACCTAGTCCAAGAACTTGATAAAGGAAATCAGACAATAGGAATCTTTATGGACCTCGCAAAAGCTTTTGACACCGTCCCCATTGCCATTCTTCTCCAAAAGCTAGAAGCACTTGGTATTAGAGGTACCCAACTCAAATTACTCGCAAATTATCTAGATGAACGCACCCAATGCGTGAGGATAGACAATAATATCAGCTCCGACTTAAAAAACACCGCTTACGGAATTCCACAAGGAAGCGTGCTCGCTTCCACCCTATTCTTGATCTATATTAACGACCTTTGTGATCTTAAAATAGGAAATGGTAAAATAATCTCGTACGCTGATGACACTGTACTGCTTTTTTCCGCTAAATCAGCAGATGACGCACATGAATATGCACAGCGAGGCTTTAATAGCGTCAGCACCTGGTTACGGCATCACCTACTAACACTTAACCCAGATAAAACTCAGTATGTAAGATTTTCCATGCGTAAACCTAGTGTAGACATAACCTACCGCAAGCTCTATGCCCACATATGTAATAACATTTCAACTGTCAAATGCAGCTGCCCGGACATAACGCGTACCGACAAAATTAAATATCTCGGAGTATTAATCGACGAAACCCTCTCGTTTAAATTCCATGTGGAAGCGCTGTGTAATAGAATCCGTAAGTTAATATTTGTTTTCAAAAAACTGCGGTCAATTGCGGATGAGCAGCTCCTCAAGACAGTTTATTTTGCTCTTTGCCAATCAATAATAACGTATTGCATAACGTCATGGGGAGGTTTGGCTAAAACCACATTACTAAAATTAGAAAGAGCCCAAAGAGCAATCCTAAAGGTCCATACCTATCGTCCTTACCTCTACCCTACTAACCTTATATACAGTGAATGTAGAGTACTAACAGTTCGCCAGTTATTTATCCACGGCACAGTATTAAGGCAGCACTGCATAACTCCTTACAGCACCGAATATAAAAACAAGAGGCGTAAAGATATTGTTTGCTCCTATAACATGCAAGCAAAACATGCTTTCTCTACAAGATTTTTCATATTTCTGGGACCATTTCTTTACAATAGACTAAATGCGAAATTGGACCTATATCCACTAAGCTTCGCTCAATGTAAGAAAGCGCTTCGTGAGTCACTACAAACTATGACGTACGAAGATACAGAGAACTTACTGGCTGTCATGAAATAAATATTTGTTTAGTTGAATTAAGTTCTTTAGTGTAAATTTTAGTAGTTAAGCTACAATAAGATTACTGTAAGATAGATGAATATGTACTTAAATTAAATAATGTAAAGGCTTTCCCATTGCCTGAAACACAGGGGCAACCCTAGTTCAGGTTATGTAAATTGTGAATTCATTTGTTTTTTAAGTATAGAATTTAACCGTCACCTCTGTACATTATGTTTTATCAATAAATTATTATTATTATTATTAAATTATTATAAATTATTATTAAATTATTCACGTAGTTACCAAAAATGTGTCAATGCCAGTAATATAAAGTAGTACTACTAAAAATCCGCAAAATCGCGTGGGCCGAAAAACACCCTGTTGTGCTATACTTTTGACAAAGCAAAAGTAATTAATAGGTATACAGTCCGTGAGCTCTAAGATTGGGATTCCGGTTTGAGTGAAATCGAAGAGAACGTTCTTATCTCGATCGCATAACAACGAGCGAAACAAATAATATAACACTCGAACCACATTCAGTTAGCTCACTCAATTTAATTATGTATTATAATTTTGAATGAAATGTACATGTACAATTTACATTTCATGAAGCGAACCTACCGCGAAATTATTTCAATTGTTTGAAATATTTGATGTAATTTAATGTTTAATGGTCTATTGTGTTATTTAATGTAATAACTATTGCACATGTATTCAATGACGCGAAGAAAGGAGAGCCACGTGAGCAGAAAAGCATTAAGAGGAAATATATACCACTGCCCATCTTTCCTTGGCGTCCCGTCCGTTTACGTTAAGTTAGCACCTGGTTAGTTACACGTTGAGTAAGAGGCCAAACAATTCCGCGATGAGTAGGTATAAGGTTCGACATTTCTATGCACAATAATTAACTTATTTGTATAGAATTTTTTTTATCGATTCTTATTTTTTTTGTGGTAATACCACATTTTATTTTATAAATAATGACACAAAGGTAAATTAAGAAAGAAAAATTGAATGCGATCTACTACAATCGAAGCGGGGTTTGAACCCGCGACCTCTGCGTTTCCGGCGCATTGCTCTCCCAACTGAGCTATCCGACCGCTACGTCAATCACACCAAATCTTTCATCCCTTAATTCTGTACGCCACTGGAGCGCCCTCTGCGTCATATATGTTTTTGAAATGCTTATGCGCATTAGCCATACCCTAGGATGTGCGTTTTACACACACGATCCCCAATCCCCATTGCTTTACAGCAAGTGTGAAGACTGCGAGAGAGATGGCGCTGTTTCTAAATATTTGTATAGAATCTTTTTTATCAATTCTTATTTTTTTTTATGTGGTAATACCACATTTTATTTTTATAAATAATGACACAAAGGTAAATTAAGAAAGAAAAATTGAATGCGATCTACTACAATCGAAGCGGGGTTTGAACCCGCGACCTCTGTGTTTCCGGCGCATTGCTCTCCCAACTGAGCTATCCGACCGCTACGTCAATCACACCAAATCTTTCATCCCTTAATTCTTTACGCTATCTCTCTCGCAGTCTTCACACTTGCTGTAAAGCAATGGGGATTGGGGATCGTGTGTGTAAAACGCACATCCTAGGGTATGGCTAATGCGCATAAGCATTTCAAAAACATATATGACGCAGAGGGCGCTCCAGTGGCGTAAAGAATTAAGGGATGAAATATTTGGTGTGATTGACGTAGCGGTCGGATAGCTCAATTGGGAGAGCAATGCGCCGGAAACGCAAAGGTCGCGGGTTCAAACCCCGCTTCGATTGTAGTAGATCGCATTCAATTTTTCTTTCTTAATTTACCTTTGTGTCATTATTTATAATAATTAACTTGTCTAACAACCAAAGAGTGTTTCATTTCACTGGGTTTAGAGAGCGTCCAGCGCGCCTTTAATGGTTGCTTTTATCACGCGATAAATAAGTGACAAACCATCCGTCACGTTTTGACAAGATGCGAGTGTGAGTGACATATGCTTTGTTACGTGATAAACGCAATTATCATAGGCCCCCTGGTCAAGGCTCAAAAACTCAGCAAGGAGGAAACTGATGTAAGAAGGTACAAATAATCATAACATGAACTACCCGATATTTGTTGATGATGTCGATTACATGCTCCGGGGTAGCTGGTGCTGAGGTCTGCAGCTTGATCTGGTTCATGGCGAACAAACAGGTAGCGTTGAAGAAGCCTGACACCCACTGCACAGCGGACAAGTTGAGATACGGCTGGAGCTCTCTGAAATGTTGAGAATTATTAAAAGTAACGTACGTATGGCTGCTAAACCTGGTCCTTGCCAAAGTAGGACGAAAATAAGCATCAACAAACGGAGTATGTACCTATTAGAATATTTGTCAAAATTTAAAATTAAAACTTTAAGGGACAAAACGGAAGTAACAGACCTCATAGAAAAAATAAGAACTCTAAAGTGGAAATGGACACTACAGGTTATGTGCTCAGACTGGACCAAACAAGAGAAGGACAAATAAAAAGAGGTAGACCGAAAAAACGATGGGAAGATGTACTTACGTATGTGGATTAGACTGGAGAAAGCGAGCTAAAGACAGATTACCTGGATAACTGGCGGAAACTGGGGGAGACTTACGTGAAAGAGGTGACTTCCACAAGTTAGAATAAGAATACACTTTTAATAATGTAAAGCATGAATAATGACTATATTTTTCTGTAAAGACTATTTTATAATACTAAAGTCAGTGGGGAAAATTACGCCTTAAGAGCCAAGTGTGGCTTTTGATGATATCATAGAAAATACTTTGATTGGGTACCCCATTAACCTATTTTATTCTGATTCCTGACAGACATTAGGAATTGCGTAGGTAACACTTCGCAGACATGGTGCCATTTCATATTATTTGTTTAATTACTTTTGTACGTACTTGTCTTGCCTAGACCGACAGACTTCTTTCTTATCGTGTAACAAAATAGTAGCACTAGGTATACCTACCTACAATTTACAAATACAGAAAACTCTCATTTTATGTTGCTTTTAGCTTTTACCGCGCGTAGTAATGAAAGGCACGAGCCCGAATGATTATAGCAACCATTACTGCGCTCAAAAGTGATTGCTCGTGGATTAATATTTGCCACGACTAAGGCCTTGTTGCTTTGCGGCGTGATCACGAAGGAGCAATTGATAGATTCTTACTTTGAAACCCTCATGGTAAAGAGCTCAAGAACTTTCAAGATGTGCCGATGTTTCATGGCTGCGACCTTCGGGTAGCCCGTGGAACCACTGGTGCACACCAGCCAGGCGTATACCTTTTCCAAGTCAAAGTCTGCTATCCTGGAAAACGGAAAAAGAAAATTATTGTGTAAACTTAGAATGTATTGTATATAATTTTGATCGGCGTTCTGGGCTAGCGGAACTCTTTAAGACCACCGATATCCATACTGCCTATGGTTTGGCACTACTAATATAAAAACATATAGTCACAATTGGGATATTTTATTGTGTAAACTTAGAATGTATTGTATATAATTTTGATCGGCGTTCTGGGCTTGCGGAATATTTAAGGACCACCCGTATCCATCTGCCTATGGTTTGGCACTACTAATATAAAAACAGATAGTCAAAATTTGGGATATTTTGGATGTAAGTTTAAAAAAATATATATTTTTTTTTTTCCCGGTAGTATACTTTTTGGATTAAGATTCTACGTATATTTTTACGGCGTATAGTTTTTTTTATATCATTTTGTAAAACCTCCATGTGACCAAATGTCACATCTACCTATAAACGTATTTCACGCATATTTCTTTGGTAACGAATGCCATAATAATAACAATAATGCCATCTAGGTAAGCTGCTATTTTAATACATAGGTACACATTTTTTGGTCAATAAAAAATCTATGAACTCACTTCATCTTTGATAACATTGTGTAGTTTGAGATAAATATTATAATCTTTGTAGTTGACATTCCAGCGTGTGAGGAACCAAGGGATCCAAACCCCATTTTCATTTTCGACAAGAAAAAATATGTTTTGGATCCCCTAGAACCAAATGACAATATATTTATTCGTTTTTTTTTAATTCGACGCCGGTTTTGGAGTTAAATTTTCATAAATTAATAGTAAGATAATTAGTAATCTTTAAAAAATATAAAAACAGTGATTACGTCCTCTTTCTAAGCAGAATACTGAAAATAATAAAATTGTAGTTTTAAAAATATGAAATCTTGTCAATATGACACGTGTATTCTTGATATAGTATTTTCTCAAACATGCAATGAAATATTGTCTTTACGTTCCTTATAATAGGCTCGGAAGTATCGCTTTTTGGGCGCAACAACTCGAGAGGACTGTAAAGGGATTTCATACTGCTTGTCAGGCCTGGGCCTGCAAAGTAACTTTTTTTTTGTTTCAACAACAAGGTCATTCACACAGCTGGCTGGTTTGACAAAAAGCAGGTTTAATTGTTTTTAAAGGTTGGTTGTTAGACTAAAATGTCCTATTTGTCAATTAATAAAATGTTGTTCTTTGAAGTATATTTTTTTATTTCATTGTATGTTTGAGAAAAGCACTATACATGCCTCGTCGTGAAAACGGATTCCCGGCCTCGTATCACTATCCGGCCTCGCTCGCACGCTCGCTCGGCCGTATATACCTACTTAGCCGGAAATCCTCATTTTCCCGGCCTCTGATGTAATGTACTATTACACAAGCAACAGCCAAAGTAAAATGTATTAGTTGTATTATTTCATGAGGTATAATAAAGGTCCAAATATATAGATATAGAATATAGATTGGCCCATTAATTTGGATAAGATGCCTGCGTTTTTTAAAATATGGTCATTTTGATATTTTGCGGTTAACGAAAAATACGACTTGCACCAAAATTTTACACAAAGATAGCTCGTAAAATACGAAATACGGCTCCCAATAACAAAACTTGTCTCTAAAACACTAAAATAACTGAGAATACTAACTGAAATGTGTTTACAATTATCTTCAGTGACGTCACATTATTATATTAAATCAGTAATTGTGTTCCCTTTCCCGTCAAGCGCCACTACCCAGGTACTTATCAAAACACGAGAATTATGTTGGCGTTTCAATACTTACTGAAATTCATCGATATTCACATTGTTGTATTGAACTGGTACCGAACCCAAGTTCATCCGAGGCACTTCTGTACTCCTGGTACGAGGATTGAGCTCCAAATAAAAGAGCACTCCAAAAACACTACAATTATATTGGCGTTTCAACACTTACTGAAATTCCTCGATATTATCTCCAGTGACGTCATATTTTTGTATTAAATCCGCCATCGTGTTCCCTTCTCCATCGAACGTCACTATTCTGGTGTCGAACCCAAGTTCTTCCGCGGCTCTTCTGTAGTCTTGGTACGAGGATTGCTGGCAAAACGCAATTTTGGGCTCCAGTTGCTTGAATAACTGTCTTATTTCATCTAAAACGTGGAAATATGTCTTGTTCCTTTAATTTATTCTAGCTAAAAGAGGAAGTAATAAGTTTGACGCCTTTGTATCAGTCTGTGGCATCTATTGTCGAAGAGTGTTTTTATTATTTACATTCCGTGCCTACAGTAAGATATTGTGTGAAGTTATAATTGTAGATGAGTAAACTAAAGAGAGGTACTTTCGTACATTTGAGACCTTTTCTTATAGATTATCGATTTTTTTGTGGCAAACACCCCTAATGATGTCTATTATTTTGGGTTCTCTTATTTTTCGCAGAAAATTGTTACGCCGATTATCACTTCCCAACTCCCGTTTCGCGGAATTTTATTTCGCCGACCTTTCATTTCCCAACTTATCAATTGCCAACTTATTAATTGCCAACCTCACCGTAAATACTAATTTTTACGTAAATTTTTAAAACGCCACCTTTCATGTAGCAGAATGTTTTAGTTGGAATAATATACACTTAGTTGTTTATTGTTTACCAAATGTTTTATTGAGTAGCGTTTCGTTTAGCAACTCCCGTTTTATTTATACATCGTGGGTAAGCGTAAGTAAATTTACCAATTACAAACTAATATTTAAAACTAAAAATTAAAAACTATTCTAAAAGTAAATTATAAATATATGTATAATATGTTTTTTTTTTGTAATACCTACTTGCAAGCATTTTAATATTACCTTCATGGGCTTCATGTAAGCAAGCAATCTGACGCTCCGCTATCCATGGTCATAAAACAAACCTAACCTAACCTACAGTTTTTGGGTTTTGACCCATATTCCATTTCGTCGCAGTTACTCTTGCTTGCCAGAGTTTCGGCCAACCAAAAAATATGTAAGCATTGGTATGTATCTTTTTCTTATTTGTAACTTGCCTAATGTATGAAAAGGGAACTGTTCCATCAACGAAACGTTAATCGTCCAAAAGTTGTTCGACCAAGTGAAAGATTTGACTAATGATTAGTCTGCCAAAAGTTTAGAGGCATAATAATAATCTGCTTTACAATAATTCCGCCAAGTGAAAAGTTGTCATACAAAAATTTGGTAATCGTTAGTTGTCAAAGTGAAAAGTCGGCGAAACGTTAGTTGGCAAATGAAATTCGGCCAAAAATAGTTCTGCGAAAAGGCAGGATACCATTATTTTGCCCACGTCTCAGCTTCTTATGTTTGAAAGTTATTAAAAATAGTTATTACCTCACAAACTACCCACACAATTTTTCTGAAATTCTTAGACAAGCACAATAAAGACCCACCTCTATAAAAAATATTAAATATTCATTGTTAAAAAAATAAATAAAAGAAAGGTTAAAAAAACTTTTTACCGTGTTATGAGCTAGCTACACCTACAGTTTTTGTTCGTAAAGTGCTTAATATTCCTGTCTACTACTTGCATAAGTTTCAACTTTTTGCAATTGGTACTTCATACCTAAAAACTACAATTTCTATATACCTATTGCAAATGTATGGAAGTCCGAACATAGCCTTTCAGTAGATGGTGGTTGTATTTTAAATTTATTATTTTAAATCTATTGTCATAGGAGCAACAAAGTTATATGGACAACGATTAGATATTCTAATAATCACGTGCTAAATACTTCAAAACACTTATAATTACTATCGCAGAGTAGTGAGAACTGCCCTTTTGTCGCGATTTCTATCGTACGTGTGTGAAGCAGTCATTTGATCACTAGAGTACTATATTGTATTAACCAGTATTAACTAGAAATTATGTTTACTTTATACACAGTTCTCTCTAGCGGGCCTGTGATGGTTGCTTTATTATTATTATTAATCCGTTTATGGCGGCTCGAAGCTTGTGCCAGTATTAGTTTTTTGGTTTATAACCAATGCATGACTACCGTGTTAAATAAATTTATCAAAAAAATAAAACATGAGATGAAATGAACATGAACAAAGATGGCCCATGAATCTCATGGTTGCTTTTATGACGCGATAATAAGTGACAAAGCATCCGTCACGTTTTGACAAGATGAGAGTGTGAGTGACAGATGCTTTCTCACTTATGTATCACGTGATAAATGCAACCAGCGGCCTATGCCAAAGTAAATAAATGTACATTACATTTTTAACGCTCAAAGGAGTCGGATTGACAAATAAATCCGTATAATTCACAAAATTAACGACGGAAATCGATTGAAAAATGCAACCTACGCGCTTTTATTTATATATATATATATTTTTTTTTTTACCAGATTGGCGGGGTCTACAGCGTATATGTAGACCTGAACATGGACGTAAAAAACGTGAACGTCCGAAACGACGAGGTCATTAAATAAACACCTTTATGAACGCAATCAAGTCCCGATTGTTTATAATAATGAACGAAACTGTTGAGATAATGTAATTATTTATATTAATACACTTAAACCTCGGGTTAAAACCGCTGTTTTAAGCCCGTCTATTGTCAAGGATGAGCAACTACGGAACCCTACACAGAGCGTGGCCCGACATGCTTTTGGCCGGTTTTTTACGTGAAAGAGTAACAAACAATAAACATTCATCCATACTTACAAACTTTCCTTGCCAATATGCATAATTATTTTAGAAAATTCTTTGCTTGTCTTTATTTTTGTTCGTATTGTTTGAACCGACACTCTTCTCGGTTCTTCAAAAATTACGGTAGAGAGTACTTGAAACAAGTCGAGTATGTATAATGCATAGGATATCTATAATTTGTAAATTATCAATCTAATAATTTTATGACATCGAGCTTAGCTTTAAGAATAAAAATCTTAATTCTCACCAAATTTAAAGAAAGGGTCGACGCCACATATAGGGTAGCCATTCATTAATGCCGCGTAGAACGGTATGTGAAGATCCAAGTGGTTATCACCCCCTAAAGCTAGGACGTCTCCTGGCTGCAGGCCCAGGGTCCGCAGACATCTGGCCAGGGTGATGGAGCGAGTGAGGACCGATCGTCTTGTCTCTTCTTTCCCTGTGGCGGCGTCTATCTGAAATTGTGAGATCAATATCTAACACTGAAGTTGGTGAACTGTGGGCTTTAATTACTTCTATAATCGTTGTATATTTAATAGTATTTTATGCAATCATTGCACAATGAAGGTTCTTAAAGTCCAATAGGTACCACATTTACACCGAATTGTGGACCGCATACAATACTTTTTATACGAGCAAAACCCAGAAATCATTTTTTGCTTTAATCGTCATTCCCCGCTATCAAGTTTTATTTTTTGATGTAACCTTTTTCGTTCAACTCAAACTGACCTATTAAAAAAAAACATGATCGCGATGGTTATGGCGATTCCAATGAATGAAAGATTTGCCACCTCACCAAATGTGAACCGATTGTTCTTGCCATGCCGGGCCGAGGCTCTACCAATTAAGTCAACGTCGGATGTTACGACATTGACTTTTTTTTTACGTCACAAGTACAAGTATAGTTAATCTTACGTAAGACTCATTGAGGAGTAGTCATTTATACTGCGCAATGAGTTTAACTCTTTTACGTGAGATTAGGTACATAATATTATTTTCATAATTATTATTTAGCACTTTTACCGTTTGTTCCGGTCCAAAGTTTTAAATGTGTGTACAAATTTGCACATCATTGTTTGATATGATACCCTAATTTAATGTTACTTATACTTAAGATCAAAAAACAAACTCGTCATTAGTTTGCTGTGGCCCATGAACTCAAATTACATACATACGTACAAAAACACTATGTCGTACGGGATGTAAGTAATCATCATACGACAAACGAAGCAACTCGTTGGGTTCAATTTGAGAATGATATCTAATTTTAGTTAGCTATTGTCAGCCATCCGAAGCAGAAATAGATCCCAACCTAATGATTTTTCTCTAGGCTCGTAACCGTTAACCTCAATTCTTACTAATTATAACCGGTTAGGGATTTCGGTTTGTTGTCTTTGTTAACGTCGATTGTTTTCTTCTTCGACTGGAAGACGATGTGATTGTTTTTACACTGTTGAGTTTTTTTTTACCCCAGAACGCGGTGTTTTGGATAAATATTTTTAAACCAAATATTCTTCAAACATTAAGTATACAAAAATCCAAGCTCAAAGAAAAATTTAAATGCGTATCCTGGTGGAATTTAATTTTTTCTTTGTACTTTTATTTTTGTATCAATGGTTTTATATAAAACAATGTGGTTTGTACTAACATTAAAGTAAAAAAAAAATTATATCATAATATATTTTAATAATGGAAATTAAAACAATATGTACAATCAATTAAAACTAAAATACATAAAAAGAAGTTCCAAACTAAGGAGCTACTTAAAAAAGAATTAGGGTTCCAGTACAGGAGCCGCCCGGGGCATTGTCCCTAGAACACTAGCCGCGTTCCCTCTTTGTATGCACAAACCCACTCGCTGTGCAAGGTATGATCCCGCTCTCGGGTTGCCAGAGGCGCCGACGAGTTTGACCGACACTTCTTTAATATTTTTTTTTTTTTAATTATATTACATGTTTCATAAATATAATACACATATTCTTCTATTCAAATTTTCACGGGTAGCACGTCAAGAGACGTATTAGGACGACACCACGTCTATGGCCGGCGTCTATTAGCTCCACACAACTGCTACCCCGTCTACAGCCGAACATTTCTCAGTTTTATTATATAAAGTTATTTTTGTATGTATGTACGTTTATGTATGTTTCTATATATAGATACTTATCTGTGTAGGTACTATGTGTATCACCTATCTGTATTTAATATTTTGTATGACATTTATTACTTCTCAAATTACTCAAGTTCTTATCTCACCACCTAAAATTTTCTGCTTAATTTTGTTTTCCCCGCTACCCAAAGATTGTCTGGAAGAGATCGCTCTTTAGCGATAAGGCCGCCTATTGTCTACCATTGTTTAATTTAAGATTTCTCATGTAATATTTTTCGCGTTGGTGTGCAATTAAGTATTGTTGTATTGTATTGTATAAAGCAAATGCATTGAGCCGTTTTCGGTTAGAGCTATTTTCTTCATACAAAGATCAAAACTCAAAGAAAAATTGAAATGGTTTACCTAGTGGAAGAGAACGGGAATCGAACCCGGTACCTGTGGATTGCCGGTCCAGACTCAGACAGGTCAGGACCGGCAGTCCAGAGGTTTCGGGTTCGATTCCCAGTCTCTTCCACTTTGATCTGTGTATCAATGTGTATTGTTCAATCATACACGTGCCGTATCATACTGTGCTAATTTTGAACCAGCAAGTAGACTTAACACGACTATGAGGAAATATTGAATGATCCAATTAGATACGTTATCTCAAGCCTGTCCTGGAATAAGAATAGTAAGAGTGATAATGAATTGTTTGTAATGTTACTATATTTACGTATATAAATTCATAATTTAGTGCTAAATGCTAAAGTGGCCAAAACCATGTCGAATCATTATTTGTGAAGGGTATCCGAAAACTCTTTATTTAGCAATGTACACTAGGATGTACAAACTCATTGACCATCTATTTCTATTTTTATTCGAACGAGATTTGTTAGCTCTATTCAACCTTAACGTGACTTGAACTATCGACCTTCGGTTTTTTGTCTATTTAAAGATTAATAACAAAGATATTACTAGATATCTCTAGAAATAAAATGGAGATATCTTGGAAAATTTCCCTTTTTTAGCTATGGTACGGATGGTTATAAAAAGGGAAATTATCAAACTTGTTGAAACATTGAAATGCTTTCAATGAAGGCGGTCTAAAATACAATCAAATTTATAGCTTTCGGGAAACTTTCGTGCCAAAGGTAAGTAAGTGTGTGGGGGGAATATATTTATATAGCGCGGTTTTCGTTAAGACCCAGGACACAAATTTATCACGTTTTCACAAAATGCGAGTGTAAGTGGCAGATTCTTTGTCACTTATTATCACGTGATAAACGCAACCATCATGGCCCGCAGGAGTTTATTATTAATCCTTTTGTTTACAAAATGTACTGTTGTATTTTTACAAGCTTTTTAAAAGCTTTTATTTAACTTGCAATGTATGTATGTATGTATGTATCTAAGTATGTTTGTTCGGGTGAAATCTTGCAACTCAATTTTGAAGCAGATATCGTCAACCGATTGAGCTGAAATTTTGCATACTTATTTAACTTTGATGACAATACAATAATATGGTACCATGGGGCTGATCTGATGATGGAGCCGGAAGGTGGCCATAGGAACTCTATAATAGAAAAAGCAATCCTACCGAGCTTGGGCTCTTTAAAATCGTCTCAGTGAGCATTTGATGGATATCCAAAGAAAAGTACAGTCGGCTATAAAAGCTTGCCACTAAAATGACATTTTTGACAGAAACTTATTACAACTGACATTGTAGTATTTGTAGTCAATACAAACAGAAATGTAGCTTGTAAAAATTCAAAAATAACAACATGTTCTAGATTAGGTTATAAGATAAAGTTCTAAAGGCCACTATATCATACACAAACAAAAGGTTTTATATCCAATTACCACAATATGAAATTTAAATAAAGTGTGGAAATATATCCCTAAGATAATGCTCTTAACCTGTCCCTCTAATATATATAAAACCGTAAGCTTGTGTGTGTGTTAGTGTGTATGTTCGTAACTTCATCATGCTGAAGCGGCTGGACGAATTAGCATGAAATTTAGACCAGACACATAGTTTACACCCTAACTTAACACATAGCCCACTTTTTATCCCTAAAAAGCAAAATAGTGTACCCCGATTTCAACGCGACCGAAACCGCGGACAAAAGCTAATTTAATTTATAATTTATAAAGTATACATAAGTAAAATTATTGGATACTAACCTGACAAACAGCATCCGGATCGTTAAGCAAGGATTCCTTCATAAAATGTCCGAGATGATAGTTTTTGTCACTTTTAGTAGCCATTGCCGTGGTTATCTTTAAAAAGAAATGGTCTATATTGATTCTTAGAATTATTATTCGTCAAATGTTTTATTTCTCCAAAATCATTTCGTAAAATGCATTTTTCTTTGCAACCATAAACTATTTGAGATTGTTTTAAAACAAACCTAACCTCACCTAATTAATAAGATGGTAATTGCAAAAAATTTTTTTTTTTTTTGAAAAATTATATATAGTACAAACTATAGAGGAATAATAATGCTGCAAAACGGTTTTTCGACGATACATTTGACGTAATAAGTTTCTAGGAAACAAACTCACATAAATAAACCGTTAGATCGCGGGTTCAAGATACGTGGATGTCGCGTCTCGTTGATACGAGATCGCGCGCTAGAATGCGATGTTTGTTTTGATTAGACGTCTATATGCTACGGCGCTCGCGGTATATCGACGTCACATCACGTCGTTCATAGAGAGAAGCTTTTCTAGAATGCGGTTGGCTGTATGGCAATACAGCCAACCGCAATAGTATGCAGGCATTTCACATAAAAAAAAATAGAAATATACATTTCGTCTCTTGACAATTAATGTTCAGTATTGAAACTCTTTCATACTGATAGTTTATTCTTCTTTTTTTTGTCATTAATGTCATGTATTTTCAGCAACAGCTGAACAATGTAGTTTTTTATAATATTCTTGTAATTTCATGTATAAAACAGTAATGGCGTCACAACGTCACAACCGTGATTTAATTTAAATATACATAATACATCACATTCATTTTTGGTCCTTCGAGCCGGATAAAAACCGGATAAACTCAGTAACAAATACCTACTTAAAACAAAGCTCGTATATCATTGTCTCTCTACTTACTAGATACGAGGTTTTGAAGAGAAGTGACAGAAATTTTAGAATAGAATAGAATAGAAAAAGCTTTATTCAAGATAACACATCATTACAATTTACAATATTATTACTAAGTATTAAAGACAGTGTACAAGAGATGTGATTTTAGTGAGTTTTTCTTCTCAGGGATTTCACAAACTACATTTGACAACTCCATTCACAAATTAGTCGTTTCAAAAACCATTCAATCAATCAATATTTTTTGGCAACTGTGGCATAAAATAAACGTAAACGCGTTAGTTCGGCGACATGCGACGTAACTTCTGAGTGTCAATGTCAGGTCATCGCCGACATTGTTGCACAAATTATTCACTTGACAAATCATCATACCAAAAATTGTTATTTGAAATGATTATTTTCCAAACGCTTTATTGTGATTTTTTTAGGTATAGAAATCGAAGTTTTAATTTTTTGTTTTTTTTTTTTATGAATTGGATTTGCTAATAGTACTTATGCTTAAATATTATTAATATTATTATGGTACGGTATGGTTTCTAAACTGATGGGTTATAATTTATTTCCGAAAATAAAGTATGGAGCTGACTTAAATAACTCGAATATCTCTAAAACCGCCAGAGAAAATAGTGTTTGTATAAGAACCCATTACAATTCGTTAACACTTAGTTATAAGAAGTCGTTAGTACAGTAATTAGTAATAGGTTTGTTATTTGTTACTAATTACTGTAATAATCATTTTACATTATCATAGTGTCTTTATTTTACATGTTTTAAATCTAAATATGCGATAATCAGACTATCATGCATGTATGTTGTCGATTCCAAACCCTTATTTAGTCTAGATCTACATGTAATTATTCTAAAAATACCGAACCGACGGAACAAACATCATATATTATGTTTGACAGGTAAGTACGAACAGTTTGTATTTGTATGGGAATATAAAATTATCGTTTTTATTATTTTCCACTCATTTATTCTATATTTTCTCACCGTTTAAACCTTCCCTTGATTCCACGAATATTTCAATACTAAAATTAGCCAAATCGGTTCAGCCGTTCTCGAGTTTTAGCGGGACAACCGGCCCTCCTAACAGACGCGAGCGGGCGTTACACTTTTTCATGAGTGACTCCCAGCGCAACCTAATTTAAGACGTTGTCACGTCAATAATATTGCTTTGCTAATCCGCGATATTAACTGGCACGACATTATATCGCGAATTAGCAAAGCAATATTATTATTTAAATTGATATGAATTTCCACAAAGTAACGCCTGATTCAAATAATTACTTGAATATAATTTTTAAAGGCATGCCCAGTATTGAATATTAATTCCCTCACCGGATAGAATATAACATTTTCAAATATTTGACTGTACAAAATTCGTGTTAACGAATTGTAAAGACTTCTTATACAAAATCAACCTACGTGTATTGTGGAGACTAGACTTCGATTAACATTAAACATATTTAAAAAAATAAATACATACCTACGTAAATATCTATAATTATAAGTGGAAATGTATAGCCTGGCAAGCGTCGGTCCGACCCACGGATAGTGGCGCTATCGCTACAAACAGCTTTCATATAGCAATAAGGTCGATTCACTAAAGCTGGCACTAATGGAATGAATGAGTGAATGATAATATTTATGTGTGCGTCACAAAATGATTACATACAGGTTGATACCTACAATAAGTGATTATTGAAAACGTATTTGTAGACAAACTAGACGCATAACCGTAACCGTCCAAATTCAGCAGTATAAAGAATACTACAAAATATTCCTATAGGGTACGTACGTTTTTGGATCAGGGTCTTAGCTTAAAAAACACCAATCATGTGGATATTTTATCTTTATCTGTAAATGTACAAATCTATTAATCTACAACCGTGTTTTTTTTTACATTTTATACAACTGGAGAAGAAATCTAATTATTTTTATGAATATTTTAATTTTAAGGTAACGCCATATTATATAAATTATAAACATAAATAGATGAATACACTCTTTATACCACGATACTGAAACAGTTGATGCCAAAAAACTAGCGTCTGCATAAAACACAATGATAGTAAAATATTTTTGTATCAATCAGTTAAATATACCTTTCGGACATATATTTTACTTGTTTAGTCTAAATATTGTGCAGATTAAGTATGCTTAAATTAAGTATAATGATTTTTATTTTTCTTGAATAACAAAAACCCATTTTGTTGTTGTTTACAAAATATTAGGAGGCCCCTGTATAAGAACGGCACTCACACTAACACTCGAAGTGACAAGTGACATAACTTTCATTCAATCCATTCGTGCCAGCCTTAGTGAATCGACCTTACGTCATATATTTGCTTTATTAAACGTCAATAGCTATTTGTCAAGGATTTGACATCAACCAAATTCAAAACATTGTTTACCGGAATGCTGCTCAATCCTTCGTTCTTCTCGCGCAATAAATACTGAATCCTATTGAAAAAAACTTGACTTTCATCACTGTGGATAGTTTTGGCTTTATTATGCAAAAATTGCTTGAAATTTGCGGAATATTTAGTCGTGTTTTCTCTTTGTGTACATCAGTGACATCGCAGACTTTCAACGTCATCAGTTACCAAAAATTTGTCGTTGCCAATAAAATAAATTAGTACCACTAAAAATCCGCAATATGGCGTGGGTTGTAAAACCCCCTTTGGGGATATAGGTGGCTTTGTTAAAAAAGATTTCCCAAGACTTCTCATGCGTTGTTGTGAAAACCACTCTGCTGGGTGTAGCAGACATGTTGGACGGCCTACTGCGACACGAGTAGGGTTGTCAACCGTACACGAAGGCATACTCTAGGTCTCCAGAAACGGAACGTAACGAACTCTAGGGGTTGCCTCTAGCAATCGAAGACATTTCAAATTTTCAGATAGGTAGTGTTCAGTTGAAACTAATTTCATTAAATTATTACCATAAACCCAAAGATATTATTTTTCTTTGATTATACCGACTAGTTTTTACAGAATTAAAAAATGAGAAAACAGCGTCACCTAAGAATCGTCTCGCTACATGACGTCACCTTGTGGAAAATTTTACACTCACTACACACAAAAATAACAGTGGTACAATTTCCATACTAAATCCGCCGTAGTTAATCCATACTTTAATATTATAAATGCGAAAGTATGTCTGTCGGTCTGTTACCTCCTCACGCTTAAACCGCTGAATCGATTTTGATGAAATTTTGCATGGACATAGTTTAAGATCCGAGGAAGGACATAGGATAGTCTTCATCCATGGAAATTATCCCTAAAAAGATTTGAAATGTGAGTAAGTAATTCATGATGACATTGATGTAGGAAATATAATGATTAGACCAAAAGCACAATTGCTCTTACATATGCTTAGGCGCTTTTAATAATCCCTTTTATTAATTAAGGTGATTAGGTGGATATCTATCGTGTTGTACGAGGTTCCTTCCATACTTCCAAGTTCCACGCGGACGTAGTCGCGGGCAAAAGCTAGTAACTAATACTCCGACTGTATGATTTTCTACGTTGCAACCAATTACTGGTCGCCTACGCTCTTTTAGAATGAGGAAATTTTCAAACGAAATTTTCAATGACTCATGGAGATATTTTCAAAGATGTAAAAATGTGGCGATAAGTATAGCCTGACCAGAAATATAATATGAGAATTGTCAAGAGGGTGCTATTTATAAGATTTGTATGACAAGAAGCAAGAAGCAACCAATCGCAACCGCACTATTATGACATTAGTTTAAATACCTACCTGTCAGTTCCTATAGCAACCTCGTAATATCATTTAATGGAATGCACTCTTTTCCTGACTGTTTTTCGTGTAGTAAATACTTGCACCCTTTATTTACAATATTATGTTCACGACTCTGAATGGTTTTCGGCATTGTCTTTAGATATTTTTAAATATTTGTCTTTTAAGGAAACCAACACGAATGTCATTAACATTGTTGAAAAACCATCATAAAATTGTTGCCAGTGTAAGAAATTAGATGCAGTGAAATTTCGCAATATTGCGCATCCTCATATATTTTCGATAATATCGATAGAAAGTCTGGTTAAAAAATGAGATGTTGTCAATAGTTCGGGCTGGACGCCGATTGTCCTGTTTTTAGGCTAGACAATATTAAAAGCACTTAAACTTAGTACTTATTTTTGTTGTTCAATGTGTAGTATTGATAGCGTATTGTGCAGTGATCTAACGTATGAGTGAATAGCTAATGAAGAATTCAACTTGAAGCGTTCATAGCCCTTCCTGGGTCAAGGCCCGATAGTCCGCGTGGTTTTTTGTAAATCGCTATCACTTTACAAAAAGCAAAACCTCACCGAACAACGGCAGGCTCTACGAGCAAACTTGAAATTGGCGAAATCATCATTAACTCTGATGGAAACCATATTTTAAAATTAGAATTAGAATTAGTAATTTGAAAGGGCATGATATTAATTTGAATATACCATGACGCGCTCATTCGCCCGGCACTATCCTGCGCCCTGCGCTCTTCTTCAGCTCTTCTTTCCTTTTTATTTCCATGATTTTCAATATGTTGACGGAATGTTCTACTCTTTTGGCCGCGTGAAGAAGTCTCTCATTTTATATCCAAGTCCCGAATTTGACCGCACATGTAACGCGAATCTACCTAAGATTTAGTAGTAAGGTCGGGGTACTTTGACCCTACAAGGTTACTTTGACACCCATAGAAAACCATGTTATTAAATTGTTAAATTCTTAGAACGACATCATTTGAGTAATAGGTAAGTGACACTCGCACTTGGTCGGTTTTTTCTTTAATTTATCGATAAAATGCATGCATTTTTATGGAAAGACAAAGTAACCTTGTAGGGTCAAAGTACCCTGACCTTACGATACCTTCGATTTCTTGTCTTTTATGGCATATGTTTTTGTGGCAAAACAATTAGTAAATAATTATGAAGCACATACAAATAATATAGTCATTTTAAAATACGTAAACGGGTTTACTCATGTCGTAGAAGTCGAATAACGCTCGACATGTTTCGAACCCCGTAATAGTACATTACGGCAGAGACCAGTCAGTAAGCCATACTGGCCGAGTAGGAATTAGACGGACCGAGCCGTAGGCGAGGTCCGGATATAATACGAGGCCAGGATGGCTCTTACGGTCGAAGCAAGTATAGTGCTTTTCTCAAAAATTAAACAAGAACATTAGATTATTATTATATTTTGTAGGTGACATTCATATTCGGCCATTTTCCAATGAATATTTTTGTTATATCCCATTTTTATTATTACACATTGTGATATTCGTCGTCGCAGGCACCATTAACTCCCATGATAACAACCTATAACAAAAATAATTATGAGTTTAAACTTGGATAAAATATATAGTTATATCGTTATCAAATAGTGGCAGCATTTATTTACCTTCATCGCCAAAATGGTTATCATCTAGAGCTTGATTTAAAAACTTTTCTATATTTTGCTGCTGAATATTTGTGATTTCTTTCCTTTGTAGCCATCCGATTGTCTCAGAAAGATTGTTGAAATATTCTGACCTTATCACACATTATCTGACCAATTATTAACTTGATTTTCTTCCTTCCATTTAATGAATCTCTTGTATTTTTTTATATCTCCTTGGATTTAGTCGGAAGTAAATTATTTTAGCTAACTCTGCCTCCGCTTTTAAGTATGGAGGAGTGCCGTCTATTCGGAATCAGACTCGTCTGAACACATTTTTGCTGAATTATTGTAATAGATCACACAAACAAATTTGAAGTTTTTGTCTTTTAATTTAAAACCCGCCTTAATTTCTTTTTTTATAAATACTTCGTTTAATTATTTGCACTGTCTTACAAATCTAAGTCTTAAAGATAAAATTTAATTATTGTTATAGGGTAGTTTAGCCGGTTTTCGGCCAAGTAAGCAAAATTTCGAGTTCAGGTGGATTTATTGGGCGATATATTTAGCAAACCTTAGTCTAAGTATTATTTACGAATCTTAGACATATTGTAGTTTCCTATTTCGTATCACATTTTGCCATGAATAATATAGTTTTATTTTTATAATATAAAATATCAGAAAGTAGCTACTAAGTTGGCTTTCGGCCGCTTGTTTTGGTTTACGGCCGTTTATTTAGCCAGTTCTCGGCCACTGTTATTTATATTTCAAATGACCCTTATTTGAGAAACAATAGGTTTTCATATTCAATAAAACAAAAAAGTAAAAATCAATGGAAAATGTAATTAGCTGCAACCTTTTTTTTACTGGATTAATACGGCTGACATCTAAAAATATTTGAGTCGACTTTCGGCCGTCTTATATTTATAGGGACGAAAATGGAACACATACAAATTGTTTTTCGGCCGCATGATAAAGTAGGGCCGAAAAACTAAATTTGTTTTAGTTTACGGCCGCTTTCTGTCACCGCGGCCGAAAACAAACATTACTCTCCACCAATGCTCGGCCATGTTAACCGCAGTGGCCGTAAACTCGCTTTTAAAAGACTTATTTTCGGCCATTCCTTTATATTTTTTTAGTTACCGGCCGAAAACTAAATTAATCGTTTCTATTTTCCGGCCATTATCATTTACCTAGGCCGAAAACTAGTTATTCAAAATTTAGTTCTCGGCCGCCAAAAACAAACAATCATAAACTGATTTAAATCATTAATTTGCTTAAGATACATGCGGCCGGCACCTAAATACATGAAAGAGGTTGTATCCAAATTTGTAATTGACATGATGTTTATTAAATAGATTTTAATTTAATAGCGATTTTGATCATTTAATAATATACGTATTCAAGTTATTTCTCGGCCCGGAGGCCGGAAGGTAAATGATTTTACGAAATGCAATCTAGTCATCCGGCCATCACATTTGAAAGGATTTTGTTACATATTTTATACATTTGAATATAAATGACATTATTTCAACTCTTCTAGAGCGTATAGAAGTCAAAGAAATGTTTCTAAAACCAAATAATCAACATTTTAACTTATCTTGAAGAAAATGGCGCGCACTATTTTTTTCACTAATTTTGACACACACTCACACTGACTAAATTGCGTTGGCGTACTGGCGAGCCAATTGAAACGTTATTAAGCGAAAACGTTTAGGAGGCGTCAGTGTTAAGCGAATTTGAGTGACAACAGTATTTTTTTGAATGGGTGAGGTAAAATTTTCTTGTTATTGTAGTTTTACTGCGTAGAGGCCGAAAACCAGAGGGGGCCGGGAAACCGGCTAAACTACCCTACATTGTTGTATTTTCTAACTAATTTTCATAAATCATAAAGCTTACCTTCAATTTTAACTCCGAGGTCTTTTCTAAACGACACAAAAAAGGAAGGAATTCCGAAATATCATTGTCATTTTACACAGCACAATTAATGAACTAAACGCTGCATACAAACTTCCGCACTAAACCTATAGTCGCTACTTTTTTTTTTAAATATGCATCTTGAGTTACGTTTATACTGCCAATAGTGCTAACCTCTTTTTATTTTACATTTGCTCTTAGTGTAAATTGCAAGTGTATACTGCAATGTCGTCTCTTTCTATTTAATCTATGAAAAAGGGACGCCACTTTTTAATTTCTACAATTTGCTGTCGCACTGTACTTATAATTAAAACAATTTGTGGAATGCATCCTTTTTACATTTATACGACCTCATCGCCTTCACGTCCTTAGTTTTTTTATAGGTCGGTGACGATGTAAATCGTGTTTCGATATTCAAATATCTTGATACGTAATAGGAATTACATACTTACTTACTGGACAAATATTGATTCCAAATTTAAAATCTCGCTGTTTACTGGACACTTCTAAAAAGTCTTCGGTATGTTCCACTTACTGTAGTCTATCTAGCGATGGTAAGGCAACATTACATTACATGCAATTTTTAAGAAAACTCGTTTACGTATTTATACCTATGTCTAAGACTCACGGTAGTTTTCCATGTAAAATTTGTCATTTACATTTTCATGTTGTTCTGTAATAGGGGTCATCCATAAGTTACGTCACACGTTAAGGGGGAGGGGGGGTCATACCAAACGTGACAAGTACATGTTAAAGGTATAGCAAAAAAGCGTGACATGGGGGGGGGAGGGGTTCAAAAAGTCGACATTTTGCGTGACGTAATATGTGGATGACCCCATAGTAGTTTATGTGACTGTACATAATGAAGGGTATTAAACCACGAGTGCAGGTTTATGAAACGAGCCGAAGGCAAGTTTCATAATAACATCACACGAGTGTTTAAATGCCTAATTATGTTACAGTTACATACATAAACTACTTTATCTAGCCACATATCATAAGCCGCCATGATGCATTCAGGAGTCGCACATTCACATTATGACAAATATTACCCGGTAATGACGACAATGAAGTTTTCCGGCAGCTGTCAGTTTTTTTTATTCAGCGACAAACTAGAGTCTGCCCCAACAATCATAATTATCGTTCAATATCTTACGTGCGACATTTGTCAAATTTGATTGCAAATTGACAATTCATTTCGCGTTTATGATATTTGGATAGGTAAATTGATTTTAGACCAGCTGTATAGTTATACCATATTTAAGCAAATAAATGACAAAAACCATTACTAAAATCTGTGCACCATGGTTGGCAACCCTAGCACGATGACGTCATGCCGTGAATTTATCAACATTAATACCCAGAGCTTGGGTTGGGCCCTAATTCACACTGTTCTAGAGTGAAAACCAAGTACATACATTTATAAACATTAAAAGCTTTCACTTTAAAAAAATGCGAAAAATATATTAGTAAACATCAGGATCATAAGAAATTATTTTTTTACAAATTAATATCGATAGCTCTAATAAATTAAACAATAATTAATGGTGATCTTGACAACAACTTTTATCAAGCGTGCGTCACACGTGATTGCGCCATAACATAACTCGACAAACAAGTTCCAGCAATTTTTATGGTGGGTGTTTATCAGTCTGTCAAAATTAAGCATTAGTGGACGGAGTTCACGACATAAAAATAATAGCATAGTATAAGGCTGTGGCGGACATCAAGCATAAGAAAACGCTACCGCTTATGAGCTTGGGCAACCTTTGTATATCTACTATCTCATTCTAACAGATAGCAGCGTTCCTCTCGGTCCGCCTAACCTTCGATCGTCTGTTATATTTGTAGCCTGGCCAAATACCGACCGAAGACAACAACTTCATCACGTGAAACGTCTGTCACTCTCACACTCGCAAACAAATTGTCAAAACATGAGGGATCTTTTATCACTTATCGTATATCGCAATTCATCATAGGTCCGTAGAAATCGTCAGCAGAAGTACTACTCCGATGATCGAAATTCGACGTATGTCCCGTTCCATTGCCGTCGTGTCTCGATTTCGCGCCAAAAAATATTTGGATGAGCGGGACGGCACCATACGAAGCTCGATTTCGAACATCGGAATAAAGGAGTTAACCCTTATCAAGTCGAAAGCCTGATAAATATTTTAGAGTTAGATTTATATTATGTGCTTAGAAAAATTTGCTATTATATTTTTGACAGGTGTTCATATTGAATACCCGTAATATCTCTTTATCATAATTTAAAGTTAAAACGTCCAAGTTATGTTTTGATGTTCCTTACGTGAACGTAAATATAATATATTATTAAGCATAAAATGTCCGTAAAAAGAAGGTACGTAAAAAAATATTTATTGTTGTTTGAGACTACTTAATATTATGATCTACTGATCAAGGCAAATATTTGTGTGATAAACTCGAATATTTGTGCCTGGGTCATGGATGTTATTTGTATTTAAGTGTGTATTTCTAGATTCTAAGATAAGTATGTTTATCGTAATCTAGTGCCCATAACACAAGCCTACTGTGGAGGATTAGGAACGTGTAGTCAGCATTTTTCGCCTCATGTGCCGAACCACGCTCGCCAATTGTCTCCCGGTCGTGTCTGTGATGATATTTTTTTTTTATTAGAAATAAACAGTCTTACATGGTTGTAGGTGATACAGCAAACTTTGCAAATTGAAGACTTTCCTGAACGAATACATATCTTATAAACTAGAATAATCTACCCAATCGACACAGTTAAAAAGTTATTTGTACAAATTACAATGCAAAACAAAATATGTAGATGCACTGTGAAGTTTGTCTTCTGAAACTATAAAGACTTTGTCCAAGAATATCCAAATGTATAAATTTATCATCTGCAGGCCCTTCTAACAAAACTATTTCTCGCGTAAGATGTCCGGCTACGGGAAATACAAAACAAGGGTTTCTTACGACAAGCACGCTCACAACGTCTCGGTACTCGATTTATGAATTATTTTATACCTACTCTCGGCCTTCATATTTAACTCCCATATAAAAACCCTAAGGTGGTGACCCCCGACGATAGAACATTGGACCTTCAATTTAAATAACTGTGAACTTTAGGAATGTTTTCGTGAAGTGTATTTAATTTTTTTTAAAGGGATCTGGTTGAGTATATTCGATTAACGGGTTGTTTTTATTCGCGTGTGCGTATCGGGTAGACGATTCCCCGTGCTCCAGGGTTAACGGTAGCAAACTTTAAAAGAATCGCAGCATGGCACCACAGAATCCGCCGGCGGCTGGAACTCCGGCCGTGCCTAGTCCTTCAGCATCTGTGGCGTTCGAGTTGTCCACGATATCGTTAGCGGCGAGAATACCTGATTTTTGCCAAGATCAGCCCCGTTTATGGTTTTATCAAGTGGAGGCTATACTAACTCAAAAGAAGCCAGGTGACCAAGCTAACTACAATGTCGTGATAGCGAAGCTCGGGAAGGATGTTATACAACAGATAGCGGATATTCTTGAGAATCCGCCAGGACATAATAAATTTGATACGCTGAAAACAAGATTACTGACATTGTATGAAGAAACAGAAGGTAAGCGGCTAACGGGAGCTCACGTCCGACATGGAGTTGGGCGATCAGCGATCTTCACAACTTTTGCGCCGAATGCACGAACTCGCGCGTGGTAACTTGACCGATGACGCCATATTAATGTTGTGGCAGGATCATTTGACCATAGTTATGCAGAAAGCGACCAGCGTAGATTTTTTGTCAAGGTGACTTAAGTCTTAATCAATGAAAGAGTTTGGTCGCTTTTTGCATTATGAAAAAAATCATTGGTCGATTTCTGCATAACTATGGTCATTTACCGCAATCGGTAAGAGCTGTGTTGGCTGTAGCAGATTTCAAGAGTCTGAATAGTATTCGTAATATTGCGGACAACGTATTAGAGACTTTTAAACCAAGCGAAGTCGCCGAGATTCGACAGGGGACCTCGCGACGAAGTCCACCACGGAATGATATCGCAGCTGAGTTGGCGAAGATTGACCAGAGAATAGATAAGTTAGCTAAGCTTAGCTATGATACCCAAGTGGTTTTCGCTACATTATCACCATTTTTTATGTATTGCTTATTAATGTTCCTCTGGCTTTTCCTAATTTTTTTTTCAGAATTGCAGAGTAACCTCTTGTACTTATATTTATTTTGTTTTGTTGGTTAAAAAACGTAGCGTTAATGCAACCTAAGCGATCTGTGAAATAGATAGATAGATAAATACATATGTGGAACAATTTTAGGTAAAACTAACACACATTGCTTGAACAACAAAGATTTTTATTTTATTAACCTTTAAGTCTTAAAAATCCTCCCTTAAAATAAATACCAAACCATTTTACTTATTGTAGTAAACCATGAACAAATAATTGTCTATAATTACCCAAAATTTTACTACATTATACAAAAACGCATCAAACTACACTAAGTCGAAACTGGAAAATTAGATTAAATGAATAATATATTTTTTCAAACATCAATGAAATATCGTCATAACGTGCGTTATAACAGGCTTCGAAGTATCACGTTTCGGGCGGAACAACTGGAAAGAACTGTAAAGAAATTTCATACAAAATTGAAGGCCTAGGCCGGGAAGTTTTTTTTAAACATTGCGTCTAAATTCATGAACATGCTAAACAGCTGTAATATAATTGTATTTTTTTGGGTGGTGTATTTTTTTATTTCATTGCTTATGTTTGAGAGAAACACTATACATGCCTTAGCCGTCAAAAGAGCTTGCTGGCTTCGTATCACGGGAGGCCGTCGATACCTACTGACCCGGCAAGCCTTTCTTTCCGGCGTCTGCAGTACTATACTATTATTTCTTTCTGTGCAGTACTGAGCGAGTGACAGGTGACGCTATGCCGCGCGCAACAGTCGTTGTTGTGTAGTTGTGCTAGACGGGATGACCTAAACTCATTCCAATTGAGCAGTTTCGGCCATTTTCTTCACTTTGCCTCTGGCTATCTTGCCGGTGGACGTCATCGGCAGCTCGCCGACGAACACTACGCCGCGAAGCTGTTTGTGCTCCGACAGTTTATCTACAAAAGAAAAAAGTGTATCAATGGTATATAAATTACTAGAGGCCGGAAAAATAAGGATTGGCGTCTTACCATATTACTCTGTGAGCTGTAGACCTCGCTTGTTTTGAAATTGGTTACTCAAAATTAAAACAACAGAGTTCTAACCTGCAACTAGAGCCTTTATCTCCTGTGCGGAGACATTGCTTCCTGGTTTCCTGACGACTATCGCCAGCGGCCATTCACCATCTTCCGGGTTGGCAATGCTGGTCACGCACACATCGTCAACTCCATCGTGAGTCAGTATCACCTCTTCTAGCTCCAAGGGGACTACCTGGTTAACAAAAAAAAATTGCACAATTCCTTGGAAATAACTTAAACTGAGCCCCTCCTCACATTCAAAATTTTACTAGAAATCCTTTACTTTTAAAGCCGTTTTGTTATGGAACTCGCTTCCAGTAGAATTGCGGAGGACTAAATCTCCAGTGATGTTTAAAAATAAAATAAAAGAACTAAGACTATCTATCCCTCGATTAATTGTTTATAGTGTGCATTTTGTATTGTATTGTATTGAAATAACAATGGACCCGAGGCTATGACATCATTACGATGCTAGCGGGCTTTTGCTTTTCAATGAGATCCATGTCCAAAAGATTTCATATCTGTATATTTCTCGTTATGTAAGTATATATTTCTAAAGATAGCGTCACTAGCTCTATAGTAAACGTTTGTGTTAGAAGTCTACAATGAGTGCAGCAGTGCGGTGTTAAGATTTGGGAAATGCAAATTTGCGTGGTGTGGATTCCTGTGGCACTACTACTAACTACTTGCGTGTAGCAAAAGAAGTGTGACAAATTATCCCAATCCCAAAAAAGTATCTGATGGTATTTGGTGAATCAGAAAAAACGCCGGAATTGAAGAACTAGTTGCGGAACCTAACATAATAGGAGTGAACAGACTTCGCTGGCTAGGGCATCTTGAGCGCATGGGAGAGGAACAGGCGGTTGAAAGAGCATTCCATGGAAAACCGACAGGTCTTCGTCCGGTAAGTCGTCCCAGATATCAGGTGGGCAGATGTAGTCGAAGATGATTCGAGCTCCAAACCCTCGACAGGCGAGAAACCGCATAAGACCGGTGGCGGACGCTTGTATTGGAGGCCATGACTAAGTTTGGATCGCTGCGCCAGAGGAATAAGTTAGTTAAAATTCAAGGTTTATTTCATAATACCGAGTTCTATAGTGACAATAGTTACTAGAACTAAATGAAAAACAAAATTAATCGCTGATCAATGACCTGACTAAAGTCTATCGTTTCTGGAAGTCGGTGGTTTGCAAAAGCGTGAGCATAATAATTATTCTTTATGAAAATCTTGAACAGAGTTTTGTATTCAGCAGTCGATGTGTCCAGTTACTTAATAAGCTTTCACAAAATTAAAGTTCAAACTTACCTGGTAAGAACGGTACTTGATCAGCATTTTAAGTCTTTCCACGAAGAAGTAGTATCCATTTTCGTCTCTCTTTAGCAAGTCACCGGTCTTGTACCAACCATCTGGCGTCAGCGCATTGGCAGTATCTTCTGGATTGTTGTAGTACTCCTAAAAATTATAAATATTTAATCAGAAAGTATTTTGCGTCATTTCTTTCACTTCAATTCAATTCAATTCATTTTATTGCCAATTAGGAAAACCATGCAATACAGAGTAAAAACATACACAATCGAAAATTAAATTAAAACAGCACAATCAGAAATACAATACTAAACATCAAAAAACCTAATAAAATAAAATTACATAGTCAAATAACAAGTAATAAAGTCAGAAAAGAATACTATAACTAATTAACTAAGTGTAAACAGCAGTAAAAACAATTAAAATACGATGTCAAGTGCTCAAAAATGATCAAAATTTCAATTAAATCAAATAATGCTTAAATCTAAAACACAAGTCACAATAATTATTCAAGTAGTTTTCCAAAGTACTCATGTAGGCTGGAAAAGGGCCTTTGTATTAAATATGATTTGAGTTTCTTTGTAAATAATCTCAGGTTTTCGGACTCTTTGATGTCTTCGTTAAGACTGTTGTAAATTTGTATTGCCAAGTAGTTAATACTCTTCTTGTAATACACAAAATTTGACTTGGGCAGTGCAAGATCGAGATTACGGCGTAACGGATAATTTTGTGTTTGGCCAATCGACTTAAACAAAGTTATATTTTTATAGACATAAATTGACAATTGATAAATGTACATTGCAATCACTGTTTTAATACAGTGTTTGGTAAAAAAAGGTCTATGTGAGTCAGGAAAATATCCCTCTATAAAACGTATGCACTTTTTTTGAATTACGAGAATTTTATTTATGTTCGTACTATTGCCCCATACTTCAATTCCATATCGAATGAGGCTTTCTACATATGCGAAATAGATAGTTTTTAACGTATAATTATCAAGTAACTTACCCATAGTTTTTAGGGAATAACAAGCTTTTGCTAGTTTCTTACTCAAGTAATCTATGTGATTGTGCCATCTCAGATATGGGTCTAACTCTATCCCCAGGAAACGCGTGGTTTTGCTTATGGGAAGATCCAGTTCACAATCAACAGAGTTAACAGCACGTCTAAAAATCATATAAAAACTCTTCTCAACATTAATTCTTAATCCGTTGGCGTCGAACCAGTTACAAATATTACTCCAAGCTCTTTTTGTTAGGATTTGAAGAGTCTGGTACGAATCTGGTTTGAATATTACACTAGTGTCATCAGCATATAAGTATGGATTTCCGCAGTTTATACTGTCAGGTAAATCGTTTATAAATATGATAAATAACAGAGGCCCAAGGACAGATCCCTGCGGAACGCCACACCTCATAATACTTTCATCAGAATTTACAAATACTTCATTTCCTACATTGTCAGTATAACTAAGTTCGACATATTGCCTACGATTGTTTAAATATGAAGATAACAAACTGTGGACTGAGCCTCGTATCCCGTAATACTCTAACTTACTCAATAATATTCCATGGTCTACGCAATCAAAGGCCTTACTGAGGTCACAAAATATACCTGCACACTTCATGCCGTCATTTAAGCTATCCATTATTTCAGAGACAAGCCCGGTCACAGCTAGAATTGTATCTCTGTGTTTACGAAAACCAAATTGATTAACTGATAAATAGTTCTGATCATTAAGGTATTTTTCTATTCTTACCGCTATACACTTTTCAAAAAATTTTGCTATTATAGATATTAAAGAAATTGGTCTATAGTTATTAACATCAGCAGTGCTACCTTTTTTGTGAACTGGGATTACCTTGGCGCGTTTTAATGCATTAGGAAACACTCCAGCTTTAATATGCTCATTAAATATGTGGCATAATGGTATGCAAAGCATATCAATATTATTTTTTAATATAGAAGTGTTTATGTCGTCGGGCCCTCAAGCATTGCTGTTTTTCAAGTTTTTGACTATTTTAATAATTTCATATTCTAGTATTGGAGACATGAACATAGACCTGCTATTATCAACCTTTTTATTTTTTAAAAACTTTTGAACTCTGTTCCTTGTTTACGATTACCGATGTCACCTACATTAACAAAAAAATCATTAAACGTGTTACTAATTGATTTTGGATCACATAAAATGTCTTCACCTGCTCCTATTTTCCAGGTTTGTTGTTTAGATAGTTTACTTCTTCCTGTATTTTCATTCACAAGTTTTCATATCGCCTTGGACTTGCATTTTGCATTTTTTATGGTATTTTTTGTATATATTCTCTTAGCAGTAATAAGTGTTTTTTTAAGAACAGCTGAATACAATTTAAAATAAGCGTATAATTCATCATCATGTTTATATTTAAGATTTATGTGCATTTTCCTTTTCTTTCGACAAGAGGTCCTAATACTTCGAGTAATCCATTTCTTTTGATTTTTATTGTATTTAATGGTAATTCTTTTGAGAGGATAGATTTCGTTGATTAGTTGATTCATAATCTCATAAAATTTCATGATTTGTTCATGATGATCTAAGACAGAGAAAACCTCCCACCAATCAATATTTCCAAGAGCATTTCTGAATTTTGTGTTTGCCTCTTTTGTATAGCACCTTTTTCTAACTACCTTATTAGGTTGTTTGTAATTTAAATTGTAATTTAATGATAAGAGTTGTACATCATGATCAGAGAATGAACATGGCAGAACTTTAGCGGTAGTGTAGTTATTAATGTCGGTAAATATATTGTCTATAGTAGTTGCAGTAGTTTTAGTGCTTCTTGTCGGTCCCATAACAGTTGGTTTTAAATTATGTTCAAGCATTGTTTGTAAAAAATCCTTAGTAGTGGAGGATGAAGTATCTGCTATATTAACATTGAAGTCACCACAAATAAATATATTATGTTTGTTTAATTTTTTTAGTAATGTCTCTATACTATCCTTAAATAAATTTAAGTTAGATTGAGGACATCTATATAGTACTAGAACATGGAACTTAGTTTTATCTATTTCTATACTAATTCCACATGTTTCACATATTTTTTCTTGATAGTATGAAGAAACATCCATGGGCGTATAAGACAGTGCTAAATCATTACGAACGAAAATAATTGTACCTCCGCCTCGGTCCACAATGCGTGCAGTGTCCACTGCGATACAATAACCTGGTAAATTAAGAGAAAGTGATTCAAAAGGCTCCAGCCATGTCTTGGTAATTGCTATTATAGCTGGTCTCTGTACAATTTCACATTCTAAGTAGGCTTCTAAACTAATTAATTTATTCCTAAGTCTGTTTAAATTTAGGTGCATCAAGAATCCATTTTCAATTTTAGAAGTTATGGAGTTTCCATTTTTCATAAAAAAGTTAAACTATTACACTGTATTTCGTTTATTACATTTATCGACTCATTTATTGACAGAGCAATCTTATATTTTCCCCTAGCATTTAATTTATAACCATCTTTAAAGTCCACTTCTCTTAACTCTTCGCTGATACACGCAATAAATACATGATCGTGTTTACAGTCATATTAATTTTTGTAGTCCATTGTTAAATTCATTAACAAATTGATTAAAATTATATGCATTATGCTGAAAACAGGAGGGAATGGTACAAATAATAACATTACAATGTGACAGGGATTTAACTGTATCATCTAGGTATGTAATTATGTCGGCAGAAGTGTTAGTATTGTAATCACTCCCTCCAGTCATGATAACCACTGCGTCTTTTTTTGTAAAATATTTTGTTTTTATTGTTAAGTCCCTTAAAACTCGATCGGTAGTGCCATGGTAAATAACATCAGTATAAATATCATAATCGCTCTTCCGTATATTCGAGGGAATGTACGATAATTCCGTTCCATGTTGATCAGTCACAATTAGAAGTTTAGGCTTTTCTATTTTTACATCCTTTTCTGGAGTGTTGTAGTCATTTGAAGATGACACCGGTGTTTTCATTTTAGTGTTATTATTTATTTGTACACTAGTATGTCCAATATCGTTCGGTTTATCGATGACAGCGCATGTTTCGCTGGGTAAGGATAAGGAATTTGTAATGTTTTGGATCTTTTTGTGTAACATTGTTAAAGACCGTTGCATTTGTTTCATATTATTATTTTTCTTTTTAAGCAAATTGAAGTTCTTCTGAAGATTTTGATAATCACGCGTAATGTTGCTCAATCGTCGTAATAAGCGATTTGCCTTTATATTTAATTTCTTATTTTCGTCTTCTAGCATTTTACTTTTTATGCATTCTTTCTTAAAGTTGCAGTCTGGCAGTACTTCCACCGACTTTTTGATTTCGTTTAGTAGTTTAGAATTTTCTTCCTCTAACTCTTCTATTCTCGATGCTAGGATCCTATTTTTCTGTTCATTGTTAATAATCTTGGCTTTAAGCGGTGTTAGAATTTCAATATTGTCTGTTTCCATATGACCAATTTGTAGGATGAGGTCATTGTTGTCGTGAATAATTCTTTCTACTTGCATTTGAAGCTGGTGACATGTCTCTTCCTTCTCCCTTACAAGACATCTAAGTGATTCGTTTTCTTCACTTATCTTTTTATTCTTCACGTTGCCTTCTTCAAAACTATGTTGTAGTCTTATAAAAGACTACAATATAGTTTTGATAGCTATAAAGCTATCCTTCATGCTTTTTATTTCCATCTTTAAGCTTGAAATGATCTTGTCCTTGTCAAGTTCTTGGTAAAGCCCAGATTTTAATCAGTAATTTCTTCTTTGGGTGGCAATATTAAATGGAGCATCTCGCGATAGTTAACCTAATGGAAACTTTGAGTAAAAATTGGCCGGTTATTTTAGCTCTCTTTCCATCTCGTCTCGGCTTTCTAGCGGAAAAACTTAAATTACTTACAGAAAACCTAAGAGGTCCGTTAGTCCAGAGTTCACCAACTACATTTGGTTCCGTTATTGTTTCTCCTGTCACGGGATCAACCAACTGTAAAAAAAAAACAACAAACAAAGTAAATTCGTGTTCCGTACTTTTTTACCAAACGAGTGAAACGACGACGCGGCTCGGTTTCAGCTTGGCCCAAAATTCTTTCGTACCTATATCCGGATGTTTGCAGATGCTTTGAATTCTAATAAAATAAAATAGGGGCACTTTTAAAGTCAGATTATTAATCTACCTGTTAAATTAGTATTGTAATAAATAATAATAATAAACATTTTATTTTGATATAACTAAAAATGAAATAAAATAAATAAGTAAAAAATAATTGTATTGTATGAAGGAAATTATTGATAGATTAAATGAATGATGAAAATAATAATTAATAACCATCGCAAAAAAAACAGAATTACTAATGTGTAGGTCAGTCACATTTCAAACATAGTTGTTAATAAATTATATTAAGTTTGTTTGTTTTAAATTCAAATGTTCTGTATTCTTACTATTTTTGCAAGAAATAAACGGTTTTATTATTATTCCCTTTATTTATTTTCTATCTTAGGCTAGGTTTTTACAATATATGTATATAAAAAGTAAAATACAATAATGAAATTACAAAATACATTATAAAACACATTATAAAAAACCTAACCTAGGGTGCCGCCGGCAGCGGGGCAGGGCCCAGGCTACCGGTGGTTAGGGCTGCAGAGAGAGGAATCTCTTGAAAATGCGCGCCGTGTCCAGGAGTACCGCCTTCTGAATCTGACCCTTGATCCAGCCATCTAGCGAGAGTCTCTTAAGGTGTTGGTCGAGACTCTTCGCTATAAGACCGTTTGCCGAAACGACTATCGGGACAATGATCGTCGAATCAACATCCCACATGGCGGTCACCTCGTGAGCCAAGTCAAGGTACTTGCTGAGTTTGTCCTTCTCGGCCTTCACAAGGTTCTCGTCATGGGGGATGGTGATGTCGACGAGCACTGCCTGGCGCTTGGATCGATCTACCAACACGATATCAGGCTTATTGGCTACAATAGTCCTGTCCGTGATGATAGATCGATCCCAATAGAGCGTGGCACGACCATTCTCAAGAACTGGCATCGGTGCGTACTTATAGTACGGCACCTCAGACCCCACAAGACCGTATCGAAGAGCAAGTTGCTGGTGAATAATCCTGGCTACTTGGTTATGTCTGTGCAAGTACTCGCCGTTAGCAAGATGAGAACAACCGGAGATTATATGCCTGAGTGACTCACCGGGACGGCGGCATGCCCGACAAATGTCGACCGTACCGTCCTTCAGGATATATCTCCGGTAATTGTTCGTCATCATTACTTCGTCCGCAATTGTACAGACAAAACCTTCGGTTTCCCCGAAGAGATCCCCGAAGCGTAGCCAGTTCACCGACGCGAGCAGATCTACATCGGGCCCCGCAAGGGCCTTGTATATCGCACAACAATTCTACTAGAGGGCACTAATAGTCTAAAACTATTCAAGATGTCAAAACAAACTAAGTGCAGTGAATGCTTAATTGCCGTTACAAACCAAGATTGCTTGACATGCAGTATCTGTACGAAAATATTTCATTTTACTTGTACAACAAAGGTCCCCGCGAGAAGATTTCTGACTATGAGCAACAACAGTAAGAAAATATGGAAATGTATGAATTGTCGTGTGAGTTCTCCGGTTTTAGGCTCATCGAGCAGTTCAACTACAAATATGCCGCTAAAAGGTAATTTGCCTATTTTACCGCTTAAAAAGACGTGTATAGATACTAGCACTAGCGAGGAACATAATAGTAATAGTCACGGTTCGTCGTCGTCGCAAATAATAATGGGCACACAAAATGAAACTTACGAGGAAAGAAACATAATTAACGTCCCAACAAGTAACTCTTTCGAGTCCTTATCAACAGACATGGAAGAATCGGTGGCCGAGTCTAGTACGGATGAAGAGTCCATGGATTCTTCAACAGTAAAATCGACCCATCCTAACTTAAATAGGAGCTGTCCTGATTTAATGAAGATAAGCATTTTTGATATAGAATGTCTCCAAGATCAACTTCTGGCTCTCGAGAAAAAATATATATCTGCAGAAAATGAGATTGAAATTTTATCTTCTGAAAATAAGACCTTAAAAAATAAAATATTGGAATATGAACTTAAAATAAAAAAATTGACTACTTTATCTACATCTCCGTACAGTACTCCTACTCCTATCTCATCTCGAGGGAGCGCAAAAAAATCACCGACAAAGAAAAAAGCTTTGAAATTAAATCTGGATCTTACAATCCCAACCCCAGACCGTGATCACAGTAATCGATTAACCGCTGAATCCACCGCTACTTCAGGATGCGGGAGCAACGAGATATCTTCAACAAACGAAAAAGTGAAAAAAATAATCTCAGGCCTGGATCTGGGAAGACCCCATTTACTTCAGCCCAGCGGCAGCGGCAGCGACAGCACCGCAAAAGCTAATCCTCCTGTGTCTGCGGTCACTCAAGGAATGAATGACAGTATATCAATACAGCCTAAAATTTGCCTAATTAGTGGAAATAACTCGGACTTGTTAAATATTACACGAAGATCACTACGAGTAGGCACAAGTGACATTTGCCACTACCTAATACCCGGCGGAGGTATACGGCAGCTATTCGGTGACCTTCAAGGAAAATTAAAAAAATTCACACACAAAGACTACTGCATTATATACATTGCCGAGCCAGACTTCATCACAACGCCGGACTTTAATGGCCTAATTAGTTTTATAAGATCGCAACTTCAAATTATTAAACATACCAATGTAATCATTTGTTTACCTACATTCAAGACAAATTATTATTCAAATTTCTTTAACAAACGGATTGACCAGTTTAATCAACTATTGTACAATGACAACTTGGCACATGAGTATGCTTATATTATAGATACAAATGTAAATATATTACGTTCCAGCAATATGTTTTCGCGACGTACTGGTAAGGTCAATAGACGAGGACTTGTTACTGTATTTAACGATGTAGCAAACCTTATATGTGCCATCAATTCCTATTCCTATGCATCGGTATCTCAATGTAACACGAGGGACAGTACTTCAGGAAATGTTTCGCGGGATGGTTTTTTTCGTGCCTATTAACGAGAATTTTACATTAATGCACCAAAATATACAGGGCGCTTTGAATAAAATTGACTTTATCAACATCAGTCTTAACGAATTAATGAAAAGTGGGAAACATGTTAATATTTTATGCCTTAGTGAAACTTTTATTCAGAGGGGAGCGGAAAATAACTTGAAAATTAATAACTACAGTCTAGCCTCCAGTTTTTGCCGTCCTAATAAAAAAAGAGGCGGTTCTTGTATCCTGGTCGAAAAAAATTTGGATTGTAAACAATTACAGCTATGTAAAGACCTAGCTGTTCCCAAAGTTTTTGAGTGTTGTGGCATCGAAATTCCTGAACATAATATCATAATTGTAAATATTTACCGTGTTCCAAAACGTACAAACGAAAAGCAATTCCTATTACATTTAGAAGCACTCTTATATAGTTTAAATAAAAAAAAGAAACAACATAAAATTATCCTTAGTGGGGATTGGAATTACAATATTTTAAAAGATAACAGAAGCATTACTGAAATTACCAGCTTGCTAAAGAATTATCATTTTAAGCCCCACATAAATGTTCCTACTCGAGGTCAATCTTGCCTAGACCAGATTGCCAGTAATATGAAAAAAAATATATCTTCATTTGTTCTTCCATTGGCACTCTCTGATCATGAGACTGCCCAATTTGTTTCATTTAGTGTTAAAAACACAAAACTAATTGGAGATCATTACATTAGAAGAAGAGACTATTGTCAGGATAATTTAGATAAGTTTAAAAATTGTCTAGAATCTCTTACTTTTTCTGAAGTATTCAATGAAAGCGATACTAACACAGCTTATCTCCAATTTGTTGAAATTCTCTCTTTGTTTAATGAATTATGTTTTCCTTTTATTAGAATTAAGGTAATGTGTAGACGCCAAAACAGCAAGTGGATGTCAAAAGGATTACGTAGGTCTTGTGTGCAGAAAAGGAAATTATATTTGAAATATGTCCATGATAGTAAACATAAGTCTGTGAATAAACATAAATACAATAAATATACTAAGCTTTTAAGAAGATGTATACACACAGCTCAAAGATTACAAAATAAAAAAAAGATTATGACAGCCAAAAACAAATCTAAAGCGATTTGGCAAATCGTTAATGGAGACACTAGATCTGACTGCAAAAATATAGATTGTATTGAAGTTGACAAAATAATATATAATAATGCTATTGACATTGCTAGATTATTTAATGATTTCTTTATTAACATTACGAACTCGTCTCCAACTATTAATCATTTTGACATAAAGAACACTAATTTAATACCATTTAATGAACATACTATATTTCTAAGTCCATTTAGCGTGGAAGACGTACAAAAGTTAATCCAGTCTCTGAACAATAGTAAAGCAACGGGCATAGATGGTATCAGTACGAAGATAATTAAATATTGTTCGGAATATATTGCTAAACCACTGACGCATATTATAAATTTGTCACTGGTAGATGGCTGTTTTCCTAAGACTCTGAAGTCTACAATAATTAAACCTCTCCTTAAAAAAGGTGACAAGACAAGTATGAATAACTATAGGCCAATAGCTTTAATACCAATTATATCCAAAATTTTTGAAAAAGCCATGTACAAGCGTTTGATTTCTTTTCTAAATGCAAACTCTATTCTCAGTGAAAACCAGTACGGATTCCGTAAAGGCAGCTCGACGACTTTGGCTTGCGTAAATCTTATGAAAGTTGTGACTGAGTCCATCAATAACAAACAACATGTGGTAACAATTTTCCTAGATTTAAGTAAGGCCTTTGATTTTGTCAGTCACTCATTACTGCTCAACAAATTAGAGAGGTACGGTATCCGAGGCAATGCGTATGATTGGCTACTGAGCTATTTATCCGATAGGCAGCAGTGTACGGAAATACAATACATTCACAACGGCGAACAAGTTACAACACGGTCAGAATTTAAATATAACCGCTGCGGAGTTCCTCAAGGTAGTATTTTGGGACCCCTTCTTTTCCTATTGTATATCAACGACTTGCCCGTTCATGTCGGTCATAACTGCATAATGTTTGCTGATGATACTACATTAATTGTGCGATCAGATAACATAAATAACTGCAATAAAGATGTGAACGACGCTCTCGGAAAGGTGGCCGAATGGCTGAACAACAATAACCTAAAACTTAATGTAAATAAAACACAACTTATGCAATTTAAAAGTCGTAATAGGGAAACTGCTAGATTAAACGTTAGTTATAATAACGAGCAGGTTGATGTAGTTGAAGCGACAAAATTTTTAGGTATAAATATTGACCAATATTGTACTTGGAAACCGCACATTTCGGAAATCTGTGGAAAGCTTCACAAATTTGTATTTGCCTTACGCAGACTAAGCACTACCTGTTCCAGAGAGGTCGCACTCACAGCTTATCATGGCTATGTCTCCTCCATTTTGAGCTATGGGTTGCTAGTGTGGGGCAATTCCGTGGAGATGAATAAGGCTTTTCTGGCTCAAAAGAACTGCATTAGAGCGGTTTGCAATGCCCACTTTTTGGACTCATGTAGGCCGTTATTTCAAGAGACTCGTGTGTTACCTCTTCCATGTATGTATATAAGGCAGATGGCCATATTTGTTCATGAACATCCAAGCTTGTTTACAACTCATGCCGATGCTTTTCCAAGGTCTACACGACACAGAAATAGGCTGTACTTGCCAAGTGCAAAATTAAAAATCCATAGCAGTAACTCATTCTGCATGGCAATAAAAATTTATAATAATGTACCAACCGTTCTAAAAGATTGTCCGCCAACTCAATTTAAAAAGCAACTAACAAAATGGTTGCTTAGTGAATGTTTTTATTCAATTAATGATTTTTTTAGGAAGCAATCGCAATATTAAATTATGTAAAAATGAATTATGTTTATTATGTGATTGCATAAGGATTTATTAAAATAATTGTAATGAGTTGTATGTGTATGTAAATTATAATTTATAAATAATAGGTACTAGTTATTATTAATTATTGAAATTTTTTGCATGCCAATATACTGGCAAATTGTGTTGTTCTGTTATATGTAATTTCGATCTCAACTGTACCGCAATGTATGCAAATAAACGATTTGATTTGATTTTGATTTGTAGAACCGCCCGTGTAGCTACTTGCTCTTCCATACAGTCCTGCGGTCATCGGTGCTAAGCACCTTCGGTCTGCGCCAGTTCTTGTTATAATTATTATTATTATACCTTAATTCCAGTTATGTGTGACTCGACTCCGCAGTTCCCGAGAGGTCCTTCCGGGGCTGGCTCTAGCAAAGATCCCAGGTATTCAGTTTGTCCAAAAGCTTCTATTACCAGCGCATCAGGACGAAGTGCCTCCTGAAAATATATATTATCATCACATCATCATCTGCAGCAGCAATAGCCTGTATCCGTCAACTGCTGGACATGGTGTTTCCCTTGGCACGCTACTGAGCTCAACCTCCAGTCTCCACCAAGTGCGCTACGAATGACGTCACTCCACCTCGTTACAGTGCCTACACTACGGTTACAGATTCGCGGTCTCCACTCCAGAACTCGTTTGCGTCAGTGCTCGTCAGCTCTAGGACAGATATGACCAGTCCCCTGCTACTTCAGTTTGCTTCGTCGCTGAACTATGTCCGTAACTTTGGTTCTCTGTCGAATTACTTCGTTTCGGATTTGATCCCTGAGAGACACACCGAGCATAGTTCTTTCCGTGGCTCGCTGAGCGACTTTTGGGTACCAGTCGAATAGTGAGTGGCCACATCTCGGCTCCGATTATCATTACAATACATTTTTAAACGACTTCCAAAAAGGAGGAGGTTCTACGTTTTAACTACTGTATATATTTTTTTTATTAAAGCAGTAACGTATGCTAGCGTAAACCAAATGATTGCATTCAAGCAAAAAAAAAATAGTTCGAGCGGGGTTCGAACTCGCGTTTCCAACGGCTTTCCGAGCCAACACGGGCGTCTTTCCTGTTAAATCACCGAAGCAATGCGTGATATATATTAAATCAGCATGCGCGAATAAAGCATGGAAAGTGCATTAGGTGCATTTTAGGTCTTCATTAATATACCTTTAAGTCTAGAAGGAAGCTCTTGTAGGGAGGGGCACCGGACAAGAAGATGTTGTTGAAGCAGGTCAGGTCACACGGTTTCTCGTGGTGCAGGACACGGTAAAGTGTTGAAGGACTCATCAGCGTGGTGGCTGGCTAAAATAATAATGAAATTAACACCAATCATTACTTTTGACCACAGTATCCTTATAATCCTAATCTATATATATATAAAAGAAGAAGTCCTGACTGACTCATCAACGCGCAGCCGAAACTACCAATGTTAGAGAGTTGATTTTTGCATAGTCGGTCACTTTTACAACGTGGGCTAGGGATAAGAAGGGGTTTTTGGAAATACTTTCCCTAAGAGGGTGAAATAGGGGTGCAAAGTTTGTACGGGGGGAACTTTTTTTTTAAGCTAAAAACTTGAAACTTTGTTGAAAGATTACTTATAAAAACCACAAAAAGTACTTTCAGCGTTTTAGAAAATTCCACCCCTTAAGGGGTTAAATAGGGGTGCAATGATTATATGGGATAAACTTTATTTTTTGAACTAGAGACTTGAAACTTTGTAGAAAACTTACTTAATCAAATACAAAAAAGTAATTTCAGCAATTTAAAAAATTCTGCCCCTAAGGGGGTTCCTTACCTACCTATTTTAATATCTTTGTCATCATCAAAAATCTACGCGGACGAAGTCGCGGGCAGCCGCTAGTTATATTATAAACGTGACAGTTTGGATGAACGGATGGATGGATGTACGTTCCACTTAATCTCAAAAACTACTCGACGTATTACGATGAAACTTTCCAGTTATGTACCTTATATATCAAAATAGGACAAAGGCTATCATTTATACCAAGTTTTATCCCTTTTGAAATTGGAATAAACTTTGTATGGAGAGCAAAATCATTGTAGTTGCAACAACTCCCTACATGTCATGGTTTTGACGTAAACTAATCAATATATTAATGACTTCTTTTGCCCGCGACTTCGTACGCGTAGAACTCGTTAATTTATATTGACAATTAAGAAAAAACATTTAGACTTTCAGGTATTCAATACTCGAATCGAATCTAGTTAGTAGTTTAATTCTGGGCTATTGGGTGAAAGTGATGGACAAAATGCAAAACATCCTTTTCGAGTTGCTAGGCTAAGTCCCATTCGATTCATTAAGTTATCCGAGGCTAAAGTCCCATTCGATTCAATTAGCTATGCTCAGAAATGGCTCGAGATGGTGACGGTCTTACTAGTTTATTGAACTATAGTTCAATAAATCATCTTAAATGATTTATTTCGGTCAGTAAGAACATGTTTTTTTTTTGGAGACACGTAAGCAAGCTACATACTGTTCATGAGAAAAACAGATGATGTGCGAATCGGAACGTGATACCTACCTGAAGGGCTTCTCCGATGTTCGAAATTTTACTGTCGTATAGTACTATTCCATTCGCTCAAATATACGTTGACAGGAGATCGAGAAGGATGGCACTGACTCGCTTTGATAGAGAAGGATAGCCTTATTGCGATACTTATAAGAGGAAATAGAAAAGAGTGCCATTTTTTGGCTCTATCACCGACCGAGCATTTTTTCATGGTCGGTTTATAGGCACACTTATATTCATAACAAAAACTGGCTGTGTGAAAGAACCATATTGGCACCAAAAATGATATTGTTTTCAAAATCAACAAAAAAGCACCAGTTTTGTTAATGCGCAACTTAGATGCACCCAAATATTGCAACGGCGCTAGATTAAGAATTACCTAATTAGGGAAGTACATTGTGAAGGGCACGAGTTTAACGTTAGAAGTCAAGGGACAAGTACACTTTATACCACGTATTCCAATTATACCAAATAATTTACCAGTTTTCATTAAAAGTTTTTAGCATTTTCTATGACTATTAATAAATCACAGGGGCAATTAACGTTAAAGGTAGCATGAATACATTTGGGCACGCCACGTTTTTCTCATGAAAAGTATGTAGCTTGCTCACGTGTCTCCAAATAAAACAAAATACAATACATGTTTTTACTGACCCAGGCAAATATAATTTATTTAACTATAAATAAACTTAGATGTGAAAACCAAGTTAGAAATAAAATAATAGTACCTACCTAATAATTATTTTTGTCCCGATTTCATAATGTGACAAAATTTTTTGGTGAATAGACCCATACCTTCTTCATCAGTTGATTATGGACCGTCACCATCTTGAGCCATTCCCGAGCATAGCTTATTGAATCGAATGGGACTTTACCCTCGGATAACTTATGAATCGAATGGGACTTAGCCTAGCAACTCTAAAAAGATTCGAAAAGGATATTTTGCATTTTCACCCAATAGCCCAAAATTCAACTACTAACAAGATTCCATTCGAGTATTGCATACCTGAAAGTCTATTTTTTTTTAAATTGTCGATATCAATTAACGAGCTTTTCGCGTACGCGGGCAAAAGCTAGTAAGAAAATAAGATGACACTGCGGCTAGTGAGACTTCTACGTCACTGAATAGTTGCCGTTAACATAATATGTTGTTGCCATAACGCAGCAACTAAATCAGTGACGTAGTAGTCTCCCTAGCCGCAGTGTCATCTTATTTTCTTATACTACGGTCAAAAGTAAAGAAAGTAATGATTGATGTTAATTTTTATAATTGTAAGGAAAAAAGTTTGTCGCTAGTAGTACACAAAATGATAATTATGAATTTATGCATTACGATTGTCATGTTCTTTGACTAAATGTCATTTTGTCGTAATAATATCGGGGAGTATTATGATTTTATGATGCACCACTGGCAACACAGAATCGGATTGACAGAACCAACCAATCATATTGTGACGACGTCAAAAGTCGCGCCTGTCATTCCGGAGTACCTACTACATACAGAATGGACACGCACACCCCCGCACGGAATCGAGTGTACCCTGTGGCCATAGGTACAGTCGCCATCAGATATATCACGGCATATAAGGCGCTCATAAATATCTGAACACGACTCTTATTGACTGGGCGTTACAGTACATGGTTAGATATTTATGGACGCCTTATATGCTGCGATATATCTGATGGCGACTGTACCTTATTTTACAATCCGTGAGCTCAAAGATTGGGATTAATGTTTGAGTGAAATCGAAGACGTGCTTATCTCGATTCAGTTAATGTGAATGGTGGCATTGGTATGTGTTCACCTATCCTTGTACCAAAGAATTTGGATCATACAAGTGATAAAATACGGCGTTAAAATCAATACCGATATAAAATAAAAGAAAACTTCAATACTGATACTAAGCTGCATGTTGTGTATAAATAAATATATTTGTGCAGAATGTCGATGAAATCATCCGAGAGAGACTGATCCGAGGAAATGAACGCGATCCTCGACTAGGAGAAAACTGATGTAAGAAGGTGGAACTAATCATTACATGAATTACCCGATACTTATTGATGATGTCGATTACATGCTCCAGGGTAGCTGGTGCTGAGGTCTGCAGCTTGATAAGGTTTACGGCGAACGTCCAGGTGGCGTTGAAGAAACCAGACACCCACTGCACAGTGGACAAGTTGAGAAACGGCCGGAGCTCTCTGAAATGTTGAGACTTAAGAAAAACTAAAGTTCAGTGAGTTTTGTTATATTATAGGGGCGAACGAGCAAACTGACTGCCTGATGGAAAGTGAAAGGCATGAGATTGAACGACTGTAGCAATCATTGCGGCGCTCAAAAAGTGATTGTTCGTGGATTAATATGTGAACTAAGGCCTTGTTGTTATGCGGCATGATCACAAAGAAACATCTAATAGTTTCTTACTTTGAAGGCCGCATGGTTAAGAACCTAACAACTTTCAAGATGGGGTCATGTTTCATGGCTGCAACCTTCGGGTAGCCCGTGGAACCACTGGTGCACACCAACCAGGCGTATATCTGTTCCAAGTCAAACTCTGCCATCCTGGAAAACGGAAAAATAAAAATATTGTGTAAACTTAGTATGTAATGCAAATACAAAAGTATTTGCATTAAATACTTTTAATCGGCATTGTATACGGTATCGACATTGTATTAGGATGGATTAGATTATATTTATTTAATACATACAGGGATACATTATAAATTACACATAGTCAATTTACACGAATCTATACGGTGATAAACAACATAATAAACAAAATTAACAAATTCAGCAAGTCAGAATTCAACAGAGAAATATTTAAGAAGCAACAGGGAGCGGTGTTCTCTGAACCTTGTTATTTTTATAATTTAGTTTTAACTGAGTTATTAATTATTAAGTTATATTTTAATTAATTTTTTTTCAATATTTTGAACAAATTTTCAAGCAACATTAAGATTTTCAAATAAAATAACAATTTAAATAATGTAGAATAAAATATGACAGTAAATTCTATTCTATTCTTTTCAAAAATGGCAACCGGTCACATTGAAGCGATCATTACTGCCAATGTCTCGTTGCCAATCGCACACGGCGACAAGATAGAGGATTGATACCACGTTATACGGTGAGGTGAGAAAATCGTACTTCTTGTAAAGTGATAGCGATTTACAAAAAACCACGCGGACTATCGGGCCTTGACCCAAGAGGGGCTACATATATGTACTCTGGGCTGCAGAAATGCATGGCTCATTAATGATTGAACTAATTCTTAAATGGGCCTTCAATAATGGCACACAAAATAAGGGTGTATCATTGTGCAACACACACACGAAGTAGTGTGCGTTGCTGTAAATATGGCACACAATGACAAATTTCACGCATGTGTGCATTCAGTTAGGCACTGCTTATTGAAAAGCGACTGTTCCATTCTGGGCTCGCTTGTGATGCGTAAATTTGCGAAAAAGCGTTTTGTTGGTCTCGCGGTGTAACGTTTTGCTTCGGAAGAGTGAGGTATCAAGTTCAAATCTGGAAGTGAACACGTACATTTGCTTTTTGTTTATTTTTTTGTCGTTTAATTTAGTACTTTTTATTTTTTATTTTAAAATAAGTTTATTTTGAATCTGCTTGTTTTATGATGTTCGTGTTTTTTCACATGATTTACGATTATCCTGTCATGTCATGTTTTGTGTAATGAATTTCCTTTATTATTTCCACCTTGCCGTTTTCTTCCTTCTATGCCGGAGATACGAGCCAAAAGCGTTACATGCTTTTTAATGAAACAAAGCTACCTTATCAAGTTTATAATTTTTTGTATGGTAAAGAAATATACACATTTCCTGTCTACCCTGTCAAAAAGCTCTGTGCATGCCACTGATGACAACTTTGCCTGCATAGAGTCTTCGACCTGTCCGCAAAAAAAAATACCTTTCAATAATGTCAAGCTCAGTTTTTCGTTTTTTTTTTAATTAGACACCAGACTAAAGTTACCTAATATCCATTGTGTCATAGTTTCGGAGTTACTACATTTTATAATGAGTAGGTTTTAATAAATTAATAATAAAAGGCATGTATTTAAATCGATATCTGTATATTCCCTTTTTTCGATCAAAATATTTGAAAGTTTCACCAAAAATACTGACTTGCACACTAATTATGCACACTAAATAATGCGAATTCAATATACTATTTAAAGGTATTTGCAAAACTGTTTTACTGGATATAAAAAAAAACGGCATGTATTTAAATCGATATCTGTATATTCTGTATATTCCCTTTTTTCGATCAAAATATTTGAAAGTTTCACCAAAAATACTGACTTGCACACTAATTATGCACACTAAATAATGCGAATTCAATATACTATTTAAAGGTATTTGCAAAATTGTTTTACTGGATATAAAAAAAAAACTAACCTAACCTAACCCGGCCGAGTCGGATCTTAGTGTACAGGGCGAGGATAATTAGTGCGCAAGTCAGTGTTTTTGGTGAAACTTTCAAATATATCTGATGTACAAACCATATTTTTGGTGTGAATTCGGTTAAAAAGGTCATCTGGTTTTGTATGATGTTTAAGTTTTTTTTGTAGGACATGTTCAGTAAATCAATTGTTTTTTTTGCACAGCATAAGTTTTTCTGGTATGCATTCAGTTAATTAGTTGAGTCACCTAGTGCACTGAAAAATTATATAGATGTGCATTTAAATATATCCCAAAAAAAACTAACCTAACCTAACCCGGCCGAGTCGGATCTTATAGTGTGCAGTGCGAGGATAATTAGTGTGCAAGTCAGTATTTTTGGCGAAACTTTCAAATATATCCGATGTACGAACCATATTTTTGGTGTGAATTCGGTTAAAAAGGTCATCTCGTTTTGTATGATGTTTAAATTTTTTTTGTAGGACATGTTCAGTTAATCAATTGTTTTTTTTGCACAGCATTCGTTTTTCTGGTAGGTATGCATTCAGTTAATTAGTGGAGTTACCTAGTGTTCTGAAAAATTATACAGATGTGCATTTAATAATATCCCATAATAAAATAATTAATAGTCTTAGAAAACAATTAAAAACAGTGATTACGTCATCAAAGTAATAAAATTGTAGTCTTAAAAATATGAAATCTTATCAATCAGGTGCACAACATTTCCAATCATGTGCATTATTTCCGCGATAATGCTTCATCAAAGTTAATTAAGTGATAAGATGACAGGACATGACAATTATGATAATTAATAATAAAAATTACGTAATATGTATTGGACTGTCCCACAAACATATTAGTTTGTAGCTGCTTCTTTTAAGTATTAGTGTTAAGATTGATGTTTGTGGAGAAAATAAAGAAATTATTATTATTATTATTATTATTAAATTACTTTACCCTCGTCAAAAGTGAATACGATCGATATGAATAACACGTTTTTGCTAAAATAATTATGTCAAAATGTACACCTTAAATTAATCTTTCATCATAAACTTACTTGTGTAAGGAATAAATATAACTAGGTAGATACCTACATCTTTCTGCAGCAACCGAGTCAAATCTTATATTTCTTTAAAATAATAATGAAAACTAGTCTTAATCTTCAGTCAGAATGATGGGATTGATCAGTGACTGTTACCTGGCAACACGACAGCAAGTGTCAAAGACTAAAAGCATTCATTCCCTCGTCCGGTACTTACACAATATTAAATTATCTAGTGGATCAGACACAACTTAAACCAAAATATTATACAAAGATAGCTCTGATGAGATACGAATTTGGACTGCAAATAAAATTACATGTCTCTAAAACATTAGAAGAACTGTGAATATTTACTGACATTTGTTTACATTATCTTCAGTGACGTCACATTTTTGTATTAAATCAGCAATCGTATTCCCTTCCCCGTCAAGCACTTCTACCCTGGTACTTATCAAAACCAAGTTTATCCACGGCTCTTCTGTAGTCCTGGTACGAAGATTAGGCTCCAAATAAAAGAGTACTCCAAAAACAATGGAATTATGTGGGCGTTTCAATACTTACTGAATGTCATCTATATATTTATCACCAGTGACATCACATTGTTGTATTGAACTGGTACCGAGCCCAAGTTCATCCGCGGCTCTTCTGTACTCCTGGTACGAGGATTGAGCTCCAAATAAAAGAGCACTTTAAAAACACGAGAATTATGTTGGCGATTCAATACTTACTGAAATTCATCGATATTATCTCCAGTGACATCACATTGTTGTATTAAATCAGCCATCGTGTTTTCTTCTCCATCGAACGTCACTATTCTGGTGTCGAAGCCAAGTTCATCCGCAGCTCTTCTGTAGTCCTGGTAGTAGGATTGCTGGCAAAATGCGATCTTGGGCTCCACTTGCTTGAATAATTGTCTTATTCCATCTAAAACATTGAAATATATCTTGTTACTTTAATTTGTTCTACGCCTTTGTATCTGTCTGTGGCATCTATTCTTCAAGACAGTGCCGTATTTACCCCTAGGCCCACAAGACCCGGGCCTAAGGGGCCCCAATCCCAGAAGTAGAACTTGCACCATACTTATGTTATCCTTATTTATCACTTAAAACACCTACTATTTAATTTGGTGAAAAGCGTTTTGAGATAGGGGAGGGGGACCCAAATGCCAAGTGCCTACGGCGCCCTTTAAGTCCGGGCCTGGCCAAGAGTGTTTTTATTATTTACATGCAAAAAATAACAATTATACGTACGCATACAGTAATATATTTTCTAAATTGTGCCATCAAATTTGACGAAATCAGGATTTTTTCATATTTGTAGATATAAACTAACCAGAAAAGGAGAGGACTTGGGAAAATTTTAGTAGATTTTGGTTGTATTTTAAACTGATTGTCTCAAGAGTTCCCATAAGAGCAACATTCGTGAAGTTACTTGGGCAACGATTACCTAGTACATATAAAACACTTATAATTACTATCGCAGAGTGGTGAGAACTGCCCTTTCGTCGCGTTTTCTATCGTACGTGTGTGAAGTGTTCACCATACTCTGGGGCTTCCAGTCCAAAATTGATTTAACACTAGGCTAGGCCGACAGTAGGTAAGGCATCAAATCATGCGTGCACCAAAAACTCAGGGTTATGTGATCATTAGTATTATATTATATTTACTAGAAATTAGGTTTACTGAATTTTATTCACAATTCTCCGCAGTTGCGTTTTTCCCAATTCCCGTGATTAATTTTGTGAATATACGGCGTATACGGTTTTTTTGTCAATTTCTACTCTTCAATATTTCTCCAATATGGTGGATATATGAGCCTAATTATTTTTTTATATATAGATTAGCCATGCAATAGCCATCACAAAACAAATTCGCTGTGTCTACAGCTGCACTGAAAATAATACGTAGCTCAACTTGTTTAACTACTTAGTAGTAACCAAAATTATGATAATTTTACAAAACTTATTTTGGTTACCAGTAGCCCTCAGTTTGTCAGTCCTCCGATTTATTTATCTTGCAACTAACATTTGGGATACTATTAACAAATCTTTTTTTTTTGTGTGATAGATGTACTAGTATGCACATGTACTTCTTACCAAATTTAAAGAAAGGGTCGACGCCACATATAGGGTAGCCATTCATCATTGCCGCGTAGAACGGTATGTGAAGATCCAAGTGGTTATCGCCCCCTAAAGCTAGGACCTCTCCTGGCTGCAGGCCCAGGCTCCGCAGACATCTGGCCAGGGTGATGGAGCGTGTGAGGACCGATCGCCTTGTCTCTTCTTCCCCTGTGGCGGCGTCTATCTGAAAATGAGAGAACAATATCTAATACCGAAGTTGATGAACTGGGCTTTAATGTCATAGGGGGCAAACGAGCAAACGGATCGCCTGATGGAAAGCGTTTACCGTCGCCCATAGACACCTGCAACACCATAGTCACAAGTGCGTTGCCGGTCTTTCAGTTGAGAGAACGTTCTTTTCTTGAAGATTTGAGGGTCGTAGTGGTCCAGGAATACCGCAAGCGACATATTCATTCGACAATGCAGTTGTGCGAGGCAGGAAATTTCTAGAAAAACGCACAGTTGTGGACTGCCAACTATCTAAGTAATGAGTAAGAAAGAATTGTCGCGTAGAATGATGGCGGAAAGAAGCGACAGGGATCAATCCGAACAATTCCTCTTAGTACTCCCCTTTCTATAAGCGATAAAAGATCCAGGGAAGAGACAGGCTACATCTCTACGCAGTACCATGGAGTCAAGCCGATCTGAAATTCACTGGCAGCCGACGATATTTGTCTCCCGTTGAATACGGTCCAGAGGGAGAAGCTGGTACTTTGGCGCCCCGGCCCACAAATGTGAAGATTGCCTATAAATTTGAGAATTACATATGTCTAATTGTACATCCGAAGCAGAAATAGATTCCAGAATAGATTAGAGAGATTTTTTTATGCTAGGCTTGTAATCTAACGATCACCTACGACCTTTATCCTTACTAATTAAGAGGCCTTACTCCTGTTAAAATACTGATTGTTTTAGACATTTTTCTCTATGATCAAACATGTTTTGTAACATATTATTGATGTTACTACTACCTAGATCAAGGGTATTGGGATTTATTGGTATACTAGCTGTATTGCCCGCGACTTCGTCCGCGTGGAATCTTATCTTGGACATTTTTCATCTTTATTATTTTCAGATCTAAGCAATGTTGATAATACTTTTCTTTTTTTGCAAGTTGTATGAGATTTAAGTCAGTGCCATTATCAACCGGTATACAATACTTTTTTACAATTTCTACGATATTTTACAACATTTACGTACCTAGAGATATAGACATGACAAAATGATAAGAAGTCCATTTTTAATTCTTTTCGGCTACATTGCCTTAATAACGTGGAATTATCATGGAAATCAAGTCCCGCGCTCAAAAAAATGTTTGGTCTCATTACAAATTTTTTAAACCCCTTTTTTACTACCTTAAAGGCTGAATTTTCAAAAATACTGAAATTATTTTTCTTGTATTCTAATAATATGCCTTTATACTAAGTTTCAGGTCCCGCGCTCAAAAAAATGTTCGATCTCAATACAAAGTTTCAACCCCTTTTTTACCACTACTTTTGGACTACTTTTACTACGCTTTTGGACTAACCTGACAAACTGCATCTGGATCTTTTAGCAAGGACTCCTTGATAAAATGTCCGAGATGATAGATTTTATCAGTTTTAGAAGCCATTGCCGTAGTTACCACTCTTTATAAAATAAACCGTTAGATCGCCGAATGGATTTAAGTTAAGCGGATGTCGCGTCTCGTTGATACGAGATCGCGCAGTAGAATGCAATGTTTGTTCTGGTTAGACGTATATATATGACACGGCGCTCGCTCACGACGTATCGATGCGACATCACATAACGTCGTTCAAAAGAGAAGCTATTCTACGACGGTGTCATGCTAGTCTGGTGTCATTTGTTCGACATAACTTTGACTTCTCACCATGCCGAAACGGCTGAACATATTTTAACCAATTTTGGTACAGAAAATCAGGAGTCTCGCAAGTTGATGTAGCCGAAGCCCACTTCTAACTATCGTGCCACTGTCGCGTTATTTATTATACAAGTAATGGCAAGTTTTGACAGAAATGAGCCAGCGATTTTATTTTCGTCCCTTCCCCCAACTCGCCTGTAAAAAAAGTATTTTTACTAAAGGTAATGTTTATAAATAGTTCAGGATGCCTAGTTTGGAGGAAGGCTTGTATCGTAAAAAGAGAGAAATAATTACTTCATATTTTTTTTTAAATTTTAATTGAGCATCTGTCAGTCACACTCGCATTTTGTCAAAACGTACCGGATGCTTTGTCACTTATTTGCTTATTTGTCTCGATAAAAGCAGCCATCATACTCGTAGGCGCCCTGGTTTGCCTTGAACTTCATTTCTAATGGCGTATGTTTAAAGATAATTCTTATAATTACGCATCGGACTTCTGAAAGCACGGCAACACTTTAGACAGCTATGGAGCCGATATTAATATTCATCATCATCATATCAGCCTATAGACGTCCACTGCTGGACAAGCTTGATAAATAAGCTTGATAGATATCAAACTTCGTTAAGCCTAAGTAAATTAGTATATTTGAAACTTAAAAAAATACAAATTCAGATAATGTACGTGGACTTGATCATATTCACGGGGATATGCAGGTTACAACAAATATGTTTTTTAATAGGTATTATATTTTGTTACTTATGCGTAAGTATGTTGCATTTTTACTTTGAGCAATAAAGGTTAAATAAATAAAATAAGTCTAACACTCGTCAGTTACCTACATCATTGCGTATTATAGATTGTTGGTACGATCGAAGACATTAATAACTGTACATTTGTAAACGAATTAAAACCTTATTGCAACGCGTTAAGGCCCGTGAGTGTATAGATAACTTTGTTTGTACATTGTACCTAAATAAATAAGGATCGGGATAAATTAGCTTTTACGCGGACCTTTAATCAAATTACCTAGGTAAGCTTGTTAATGAGAATCATAGAACTGAGTTAGTTTCGGCCCTAGGCGCTTTCACGCAAGCTTCAAAAAACCGGACGAGCGTACACGGGCTTATGTTCGCTAAAACTACATGTTTATTCGGCTCGCATTTACTTATATGAGCATGGGGTAAAATCGCGCGTCATCGCTCGTACGAGTCACGCGTGGTTTAAAAGACACGGTACCTATACGCACCTTCACTCACGCGCTTACAAATACGAACTCATACGCGGGTTTACAATGCTGGTTTGAAACCTAAACCACCATAGAATACGACATTACTGTAATAAATTATTGCTCAAGATGTTTTTAGTACCAATAATATTTCTCTAAGTAAAATATAGATCGGAATTATCCGGTGATTTTGTAAATTCTTTGTCACTCTATCAGTACTTTATCAAAGTTTGACATTCTTTCATATTTATATACAATATCCATGACTTACCTGTGAAAAAATATATTACAGCTGGAAAAAGATTTACTTTTGCTACCTTTAATGCAGCACTTTCTTACCATGATGCAAATATATGTAATTATTTAAATAACCAGGAAAGACACCATTAAGCACTGTCAACAGGGCTGACAGTTTTCAATTATCCATACTAATATTATAAATGCGAAAGTGTGTCTGTCTGTCTGTCTGTCTGTCTGTCTGTTACCTCTTCACGCTAAAACCGCTGAACCGATTTAGATGAAATTTGGTATATAGATAGTTTAAGTCCCGGGGAAGGACATAGGATACTTTTCATCCCGAATAAATTTAGTGTTCCCGTGGGATGAGCGGGTAACACCGCGGGGCACAGCTAGTATTAATATATATATTATATTATGAGCCCATTGTATCCCACTACTGGGAAAAGACCTCCCCCCTCTTTTTCCACTGCTCTCTATTTTGTGCTTTATCTGGCCAGTACTTGAGGAAAAAGTCCAAGTCATCGCGCCATCGCCGACGAGGTCTGCCGCGTCCCCGTCTTGAGTTGTGGGGTGTCCACTCTGTGGTCTTTTTGGCCCACAAGTCGCCCGGCATGCGGCAAACGTGGCCAGCCCAGTCCCATTTCAACTTAGCCGCCTTCCAAGCTGCGTCGACTATTTGGGTTTGTGAGCGCAGCGTTATAATTATATTAATAAGGTTTCAAATAATTAAGGTTTTATCCTGCCATGGCACTAACATAAAATTATTTTTATGTACTAACGGATTTTATAACGTTCATAAAATTTTCCGTTAGTTTCTGTGGGGACGCGAAAGAACGTTTAGCGAATAAAATATTTAATTATTTGAAGTTGTGTTAATTAAAAAAAATATGTAAACTACTAATAACTACCATTTTATTTGAAAACTACTAATCGTTACTATTTTTTGTGACTGGCAATATAAGAAAGGGACACACTGACCATGTGCAAGCTGTCTCTGTCTGATCGTGACCCCTTCACCAGTAAAATATATTTTATGTATTTACATTAAGATTTAATTTTGTGTGCACACTTATTCTGCGTGCACACTCCTGTTGTCTTACACAAAAGCTCCATGAATTTTATTTAAAATAATTTCATATTATTATGCAAGAATTTCATTGGCCCAAATTCTCGCATGCTAGAACGTTACTTTTTCCATAAAAGTAAATAATAGTATATTGTGTCATGAGGGTTAGTTAGCCTTCGGCGTCGGGCTTCTAATAGACCTTCGTTAGTAATCCCCTTTCTACCCGCCATACACACAATATTTTTCATCACATTTGGGAGGAAATAACAAATACATAAAAAAAATAAACATTAAACGATTGACAACCAACTTTTTTCTGTATTATCATTCATTCGGGTACAGATACTAGACTCGTTTTCGCTGTAGTATTCATCCAATCCGTAGATAATTTTCTAGTAGTTATCGTTCTTGTTATCAGGACGAATTTGAAAATCACGTAACTGCACTTTCAGTTTTTATTACTGTTATCTATAGTATATTTATAGTTATTTGTATAGAATCTTTTTTATCGATTCTTTTTCTTTTTTTTTTATGTGGTAATACCACATTTTATTTTTATAAATAATGACACAAAGGTAAATTAAGAAAGAAAAATTGAATGCGATCTACTACAATCGAAGCGGGGTTTGAACCCGCGACCTCTGCGTTTCCGGCTTATGCGCATAAGCATTTCAAAAACATATATGACGCAGAGGGCGCTCCAGTGGCGTAAAGAATTAATGGATGAAAGATTTGGTGTGATTGACGTAGCGGTCGGATAGCTCAGTTGGGAGAGCAATGCGCCGGAAACGCAGAGGTCGCGGGTTCAAACCCCGCTTCGATTGTAGTAGATCGCATTCAATTTTTCTTTCTTAATTTACCTTTGTGTCATTATTTATATTTATAGTTATCTTTACTGTTAAACAAGTTGTTATTCAATCAATATTATCTTATATTATCTTATTAGCAGCTCTTGGTACCAACAAGCTTAGAGTAACCGGGTGCATTCTTATCTTATCAACTTTTCCACATTAATCCTTCTCAATTTCGCCTACAATGACGTAGCCTACAATGACACCTGTTGAAATTCATTTGTTTTTTAATGCGAATGAAAAAATTACAATGATGAAAATATTGACAAGGATGGAAGAACTATTTTCAGTGGCTATTACCTGGCCGTAACGCAGCGCATGTTGCTCGTCCGCGTGCTGTGAGCTGATTCAATTGATGGTCGGGAGACGAACGCCGGGGGCCGTTTTTTGGGTGTTCTAATGTGTTTTGTTTTTGAGAAAATGCACAAACAATCGCGTATTGTTTTACCAATATTTTGAAATAGATTTTAGTAATGTTATAATAAGTTTACAGGCGTAATTATTATTTAGAGGAGGCGTGATTTTGTAGGAGGGGGGAAAGTGTGGATGGATACAGACCGATTGCAGTGTTGTCTACCCCTGCCAAAGCATTTGAAGCAGCATTGCAGAATATAATTTATGATCAACTACGTTCACAGTTGGCCGATGCGCAACATGGGTTCAGACCGGGTTGTAGTACAACTAGTAACCTGCTCAGTTATGTGACGCAGATTATCCCAGAAGTGGATGGTGGGGGGCAGGTCGATGCTGCCTACTTTGATTTTTGGAAAGCATTTGATGTAGTCGATAACGATATCCTGCTTAGAAAGCTAGCCGGCGTTGGCTTTACCCCTCATCTGTTAAAGTTATTCGCAAGTTACATGACTGACAGGCGACAGTTTGTTGATTTCAATGGATATAGGTCAGATTCGTATTATGTAAGATCTGAAGTGAGTCAAGGAAGCAACCTTGGCCCATTGCAATTTATTATTATGGTCAATGACTTACCCCAGGCGATCAAACATGCCAGCTGTTTACTATTCGCTGACGACTTAAAAGTTTATTTGCCTATAAAAAGTATAACGGACTGTGAAAAACTTCAAAGCGATATAGATAGAGTGGTTTCATGGAGTGAGGCTAATAAATTATATTTCAATGCGTCCAAGTGTCTTACAATTACGTTTACTCGAGCACATAATGGAGTATATCCTTTTTACCCTCTAATGTACCCAACTTTATTTATATTGGGTATGGTTGGATACAACGAGCTGCGAGTACGCAGGGAGTTATGTATGGTGACATACTTATTTAAATTAATTAGGGGTAAAATATTTAACGGTCAGGTTTTGAGGTGCATAAGTCTGTGTGTCCCTGATAGATACGTCTAGCGTCGCCGCCGGCCGCGGCTGCTGGTCGAGCGCGCGGGCGCACAAACCTGCTCGGCGCGGCGCCGCTGACATGCGCAATACGCACCCTACCTAATAGCGGAAGACTTAGATTTGTTCTCTTGTTCCCTGAATGTATTTACAAAGTCAGCATTATTTATAATTAGTTATAAACAGAATAGTATAGATAAGTAGTTTAATAATGTCATCATCATCATCTCAGCCATAGGAGGTCCACTGCTGAACATAGGCCTCCCTTTGGACTTCCATATATACCGGTTGGAAGCGACCTGCATCCAGCGCCTTCCGGCGACCTTTATAAGGTCATCTGTCCATCTTGTAGGTGGACGCTCCTACGCTCCTACGCTGCGCTTGCTGGTCCGAGGTCTCCACTCGAGCACTTTTCGGCCCCATCGGCCATCTGCTCTGCGTGCGGCCTGCCCATTGCCACTTCAACTTGCTAATCCGGTGAGCTATATCGGTCACTTTAGTTCGTCTACGGATTTCCTCATTTCTGATTCGATCACGTAGCGCGTAGAGACACCCCGAGCATATAGCCCTCTCCATTGCTCGTTGAGCGACTTTGAGCTTTGAGATGAGGCCGATAGTGAAAGACCACGTTTCGGTGCCGTAAGTCATCACTGGTAACACACATTGGTTGAAGACTTTCGTCTTGAGGCACTGAGGTATGTCGGACGAAAAGACATTGCGTAGTTTCCCGAACGCTGCCCAGCCGAGTTGGATTCGGCGGTTGACCTCTTTCTCAAAGTTGGACCTACCTAATTGGACCACTTGTCCTAGGTAAATGTATGAGTCAACAACTTCGTCAAGTTTAATAATGTAAATTTATAGAAATAGTTACGCTATTGTCTTAGGTTTAAGTCCTGTAAAGATAGCTGTAAGTGTGGGAAATAAATAAATTTAATACTGAGCATTTTTTTCTGTAATATATGTATGTGTAAAAATGATATTCAATGATTTATTGTACTTATGTTTTAATAAACTTTTAAGTCTGGTGACTAGGTCACATGTAAAAAGCGGCTGGTTTTCCACTTTCTTGCCAAATATTTTATTTTATAGGGGATTAAACTTAAAAACGGTTTGGACACCTTTTGCATTGGTTGGTGCTTAAATAATGATTTTTGTGTACTTGTTTACAATTATTATTGTATTATTTCTTTTCGCATTTCGCTCACTGTGTATATTATATAGTTGTACCTAAGTTACTGTAAGTTTTCTCATATAAGTGAATTGTAATTCTTTTGAGAAAAATAAATAATCTTTGAACTGAAGACCCTGTGGGCGCTTTCACCCCAGGGCCCGAGAGTCACTTATTTATCGCATATGGTCAACGCAATCACCATGTCCGTAGAAGCAGTCAGCAGAAGGACCAACGTTTTGAAGTGGATAATACTTTTCCCCGAGTTCTAGGTAGGAATATAGCTATTTCATGCTTTCATTGCGTGCAGTCGAAAATAAGTTGAAAATACTACAAATTTTCCGCGTGAATTTTGAAACAAAAATTATTGTGAGTAGTTTTTGAAACAAAAAGTATCAATGAAAAATTCAAACTGTGGCTTTCAAATATATACCAATAAATCCCAATAGCTTTGTTCTAGGTAGTAACATCAATAATATGTTAAGAAACATGTTTGATCATAGAGAAAGATGTCTAAAATCATCAGCATTTTAAAAGAAATGAGGCCTTATCTTTTAATAAGTAAGGATTAAGGTCGTGGGTAATCGATAGATTACAAGCCTATTAGTATAAAAAAAACTTTAGGTTGGAATCTGTTTCTGCTTCGGATGTACAATTAGTTAACTAAAAATTAGACATAATTCTCAAATTTATAGACTATTTGTGGGAGTTCACATTTGTGGGCCGGGGCGCCCATATACCCCTCTGGACCGTATTCAACGGAGAGCGACTCATATCGGCTGCCAGTGAATTTCAGATCGGCTTGACTCCTTGGAGCTGCGTAGAGATGTAGCCTCTCTCTGCATCTTTTATCGCTTATATAACGGGGAGACTCCGAGGAATGGTTCGGATGCCGCATCTTTCCGCCATCATTCTAAGCGACAATTATTTCATCCTCATCACTTAATAATAGGCATCGGACTTTCGCTAGCGCACGGTAGGACTTTAGAGACTTATAGAGCCGTTTTTCTTAAATATAGTAACTTTATTTAAAGATAACAAAACAGGAAAAACAAAGTGACAGTGAATAAAAAAAAAACTAAAACACTACTAACTACTATGTGCTAAAATTAAAATAAACTATAGTAAATTCAAAAAATTGCTCCCCTTTGGCAAGGTACCGAAAATGCTGGCAGCATTTCCTCGCTGAACTGCTACGAGTATGTTGATATGCTGTGCGTGTGCGAGGAAGCAAAATTGTATTCGGGGCCGAGACACGTATATTTGATGCTCTTAAATTTAATTCATTCTCATACTGATACTCATTTATTTATTTCATTCCAAACAGCTTTTATGGCTATTGCGGTTAACATTTTCAAGAATTAAAGGACTAAAATTAAAAATAAAGTAACATTTGTAGAATATTACAAACTCCTAGATTTAACTATATTATTATTAATTGTCAATATCATGCATTTTCTAGTCATCACTGGATGTTCGATCAATATAGAACCTAATTTACTCCTGAAAACATGGAAAAAGTCGCAAATATTTAGGTACATATTTTATGATGACGAAAAAACAATGCCTACACAATTCAGGTCTTTGATATATTCTTCTCAGTTTAACCTTGACTATAATATTAAAATTGGGAATGAAATACACTTATATGAGTATGAGTTCAGCAGCTCTCTAAAGTCCTACCGTGCTAGCAAAATATCTCGAAGGTGAAAGGAAGGAAACTTCAAGTAGGTACGACAAAAAATATATTGTTGTTTAAGACTTTACTTAATATTATTATAGTTAGGTTAGGCTCGATATGTATTTACTCACTTTTCAGTTTATTTTATTGTGCTCATAAATTTCTTAATTTAGAGAGTTAGATATCCGGCCTCCAAGGACCATATCTAAGATGATTTTGCCGGACGCTGTCCTTGGAAGATTGTCCACGAAGACTACACCACCATGCAGGTGTTTATGGATGGAGAGTTTATCTGCAAAGATAGAAATATAGTTAGAAGCCGAAGCACAATGTTCTCTTAAATCCAATTGCGGTATCTAAAAAAAAACCGGCCAAGTGCGAGTCGGACTCGCGCACCGAGGGTTCCGTACAAACACTTTCCATCCCTAAGTGGTTAAGTTAAGTTTGCACCTGGTATGTATAGCGCCCCATATAAATTAGGTGCAAAGTTAGGTATTAAAAAAAAAACTACTTACTAGATCTCGTTCAAAACAATTTTTGTTGGTAGTTTTTATAGTAATGTACCTACATCATATGGTTTTTTTTGATTTTTCATTTTCTTATTTTAGAAGTTAGAGGGGGGGGGGACCAACTTTTTTCCACTTTGGAAGCGTCTGTCACGCAAACTATTCGGTATAGAAAAAAAATATTTTAGAAACCTCGATATCATTTTTAACCCTTAACCACCTAGGCAAGGTCCTCAGGACCAGACAAATACAAAATTAGTGAATAACTCATCGTATGTTCATGGCACCGACCTCTGTGACCTTGTACCTTTCCTCGCTGCCGTCTCAGTGCCAGCCATGTGTTCAACGCGTTCGGACGTGTGCTTCTGAGAATTTGGTGAGTATAAAACTGTCGTCAGTGGTCTCAGCGACCTTGTCTAGGTGCTTACGTATTACATCTTACTGGTCTCTGAGACCTTGCCTAGGTGGTTGCGTTTATTTTTATGACGTTGTAATTTTCAATACTTGGAACGCATTTCATGTTTAGTTTTGTTTAAAAATGCTTCTTAATGACGCAACGATCGAAAGATGGTTACGAGAAGTGCCCTCCAATGAATATGACTTGCCAGATGATGAAGGTAGCTATTTAGAATCAAACTTAGAATCACCAGGGTTTTTAAGATGAATGTCATTTCGGCTTCGGCTTTAGTCATGTTCTGCTAAAGTCATATTCTGCTAAAGTCATATTCTGCTTTTGTCATGTTCTGATGACGAAGTGCTATTATTACAGCGACGATCGAGACCTAGACCGGTAGTGCAGCAAGATCACGAACATTAATTTTCTTCAGATGACGAAGTGCCATTATTAAAATGGCGATCAAGACCTAAACAGAAGAACGTTGCGGTGGGCATCTGAACCACTATCACTATGATCAAGGACCTTGCAACATAATGTACCTAGTCAATGAAGCACAGGGTATCAAACCAGCTTACTGCGATGTATTGACCTCTAAATCGAGTCCACTGGACATCTGGCAACAGTTCTTTACGGGACCTATTAATCAATATCAACAATATCCTCAACAAAGATACAGACTTACCAGCACAGATGAGTCCCAGGCAATGTAATTTTGCTCAACTTGTGACCCCAAAAAACAGTGGGAGACGCAGGACATATGAATTGAATGCAAGAAAGCAATCTGCATTCAATGCTCGAAACGTATGAACTGTGTGTGTATCAATTGGCTGTCGCGAGATACGGCTATAAAAATTATTGGTTTTACATAAAAATTATAACTGATTAGCTTGACTGATTATTGTACTTTAAGATTTATCAAGAAAATAATAAATGGTTTGAGAATATTTTGTGATCTCGTGATCCAAAATTAAAATTTTTGTTTGTTAAAACATTTAAGGGAATGCGACTAAGTTAAAGAAATGGCTATTTTAATAGCTCGCAATTTTATAAAAATAAGTAGGTTTTATATAAAATTTATAGCATATTTGCTTGACTAATTATTGTACTTTAAGATTTACCAAGAAAATAATATATAGTGTCAGAATATTTTGTGATCTCATGTTCCAAATGTTTAAAATAAAAAAAATCGTAAAATCGTCAAGGAATGTTATTATGTTAAGTTTAAAGAACATAATTGTTAATTTATGTTGTGTCGATAATAGTTAATAAATACCTAAAACCGTTAAAGCGGTAAATATTATACCAATGTACCTCTAACATAAATACTTAAACATATTTTCGACCCATTTCAAGTAGAGGTCTCCATGACCTCTCGTAGGTGGTTGTGCTATAGAAATCGGACGTAGGTAGTTAAGAGTTAAAGACCTATCCATAGATACCCCACACGTATGTGTTTGATGAAAAAAAAATTGAGTTTCAGTTCTAAGTATGGGGAGCCCCCAATATTTATTCTTATTTTTTTATTTTTGCATCAAAATCTTAATAATGCGGTTTACAGAATACATCTACCTACCAAGTTTCAACAGTATAGCTCTTATAGTTTCGGAAAAAAATGGCTGTGACATACGGACGGACAGACGGACAGACAGACGGACAGACGGACAGACAGACATGACGAATCTATAAGGGTTCCGTTTTTTGCCATTTGGCTACGGAACCCTAAAAATGGTAGGCAATTTGGGCTTCCTATTTCATCCTTTGTATCTATATAAGAAAAAATTAATAAATAAATAAGTATTAAAGATACCTTAAGGTTGTCTGGAAGAGATCGCTATTTAGCGATAAGACCGCCTCTTGTTAACCTCTGTTAATTTTTATGTATATCTCTATTGTTTTGTATCCCCGTGTGTTTGAGGTGGGCAATAAAGTGGATTTGTATTGTATTGTATTAAAGGACCATTTTACACAAATCGAGCTGGTCCCAATTGACAACGTTTCATTTTTTTTACATATCCTTTTTAATATACAGTCCGAAAGAGGGTTTTTTTTTAAGTTACACATATTTTTTATTTTCCTCGAAAGCCTCCATTTTGAAGCAAAAAGCCCAACTTTATAGTTGCTCATTCTAATAGATCGTAAGCGACAAAAATGACGTCAGTGCTGGGGTGTCGTGTTGCCAGTCAAAAAAAGATAGCCATGACAACTTACGCTAGTCACATACGTTCTTAAATTTATCTTAAAACTGCCATGCACGCACATGATTTTATAACAATCTACATTATGTCTAATCCTACTTAACCGTATTTTGTTGATTTATCGAATGTACATTTAAATAAAACCAAACCTTATGTCAACGAATTATTATTCAATGTTAACGAAATAAAATGCCCGTCAGGCATGGAGGTTTAGGGATCAGGAAAATTTCTAGTGTTTCCTTACCCGCATTCCTTTCTTCTGTTCACGGTACTCAAAATTTAATACTAAAAATTCTAAAAGAAACCCCAACCCATTTGGAAATCCCTTGTTTTTCTGACGCCCTAAATTCTTGGAGGTCTAACTGCCCCACTCGCGACCTGCCTTCAACCCCCCATTCGCAACGGCAATGGGACGAGCCGCTCTGCGCGCTGGTACGGGATAACTTAGTTGAAACGTCAACCAGTCCCGCAGAGCGAGCTCGCCTCCTTGCTAGTTCCCGTTGGGAGTCAGGCGCGTGGCTACAGGCACTACCCTCTAAAAATTTAGGAACGCTCCTATCTAATAATACTTTTAGGCTCGCTGTATCGCTGCGCCTGGGAGCTGCATGTGTTGCCCCGCATCGGTGCCGATGCGGCAATAATGTCTCTCCATCCAGTCTCCATGGCCTATCCTGCACGAAGAGCGCTGGGCGCATCTCGCGGCATGCTTGCCTCAACGAAATTTTGCGCCGAGCGCTCGCAAGTGCGGGAACACCGGCCGTCTTAGAACCTTCAGGCCTGGCGAGGGACGACGGAAAGAGGCCGGACGGCATGACCCTGTCCCCTGGAAGCTGGGACGGCCTTTGGTATGGGACGCCACGTGCGTGGATACATTAGCGCCGTCCCACCTTCCAGTGACCACCACCAAAGCCGGGGCTGCTGCGGACGCGGCCGAACACCTCAAGCGGCGCAAGTATGCAGCCATCGATAGTGGCTACATGTTTGAGCCGTTTGGGGTGGAAACTGGGGCCATGGGGACAAAGTGCCCATACCATTTTCCGAGAACTAGCTAAGAGACTAGTCGATGCTACGGGTGACCAAAGGGCTGGTTCATACCTATGCCAAAGAATAGCCCTGGCTATTCAGTGTGGTAATGCGGCCAGCCTCTTGGGCACCCTCCCGGTCGGCACCGATCTGGAGCCCGTTTTTTATTTATAGTTAGGTTTAGTTAAGTTTATATATATATATACATATATTCTAGTTTTAATTGTTTCTATGTATTATCTAAACCTTATTAGCATCAATTTGCGTAGAGTAATCAAAACTTTTGAGTGTGCGTATCTATTTTTTGAATTGAATAGATGTTTGAGTTTCGTTGTTGATGACTTGATGAGTGACAGATTACGACAGATTAATGATCTAAACAACTCGATACGAAATATTATTTTCGCCAGTACAAAATAATTTGATAATAATAAATGTCTGTCGTGCAAACAAAATATTGTTTTTTAAAAACTTGAAAATATAACTCATCTCCGTATCCTGCAAAGATTTTTTTTACAGTTCCTCGCGGAAATACACGAGAATGGTGTTGCAGGCGGATATTTTCATCTAGACGGCAATATTTTTATACTTACCAACGAATATGGGGAAAAATATTGATTGTGCACTTACTATGAAAACTATTTTAAAATAAACGAATAATAGACGTTTTGTTGTTTTTATTTTAAGCTGAAAAGAAAAAATATAGGTAATAATAATGTTCTATAACATTTATATCTTGACAGTAACTTCGATATATTTTTGTATAGATGCCCCGAGTTATCCCAGGTATGCACATAAGAAAGCACAGCACAGATCATGTTTACAGCCGCCATCCGACAATGTACGTCTATAACGGTTTCTTCAGTTTCGTCAATTTCATATGTGATCTTGTACAACTTATTCTTGACGCGGTGCTCCGGAGTCATACGGCATTGAACAAAACAATGATTTGCTTCTCTGCGTACCTCCACATATCCGACTGCGTTATCGACGTAAGTGTTGCGTGAAGATTGTGAGGCTTTGGCAGCTCTTATGGCGGCTAAATTATACTTATCAGAACTTTTCGTGTACTCCATCATCATGAGGGTTTCAAGTTTGAGCTATCAGCTTGTAAGAGTCCTTCAGAATTCTTTATTTTCTAAGTCCGTGGAATACCCGAGTCATAAAAGTCCGTGGAATAGCCGTGTCGTGAAAAGGATGAGAATCCATGTCCGTGGAATAGCCGAGTCGTGAAAAGGATAAGAATCAATGTCCGTGGGAAAGCCGAGTCGTATAATGGGTTAAAACAATAATAAAATGAAATATTGCGCTCGAGCGAAAACTGAACAAAGACAAGTCAATGACAATTATTTGACAAACTTTCAAACGTGACAACCGGAAGGGAGATTTTTTTTTCATTCCATTGGAGGCTTAAGCCCTCAAGTCCAGCAAGGACGTCATACTTCCGGTTTAACATATTTTGTAGATTTTTTGAAAATTATGGGCAGAAAAAAATCCAAAATTATTTTTTTGCGCTCTTTACACGTTATTTTACGAATGGTTTTCGATTTAGGACTTTAGCAAAATATGAAACGTTGTCAATATACTATATGGGTACTATACTAGACAATTTATATATTATGTATTTTGTTGTCTATACAGATAATATTCACGTCCCAGGAACAAACATTCAAGTTCATCACACAACTATTTGCCCTTGCCTGGGAGTTGAACCCAGGACCGCTGGCTCAGTAAGCAGTTGCACCATAAACTAAGCCAAAAGCGTCGTCACTCAAATATTAAATTATGAAATCTAATGTCCATATTTCAACAGCAAGTGGTTTTAGACAGTATCACTAATAAGTATCTTTATCCGTTTAAAAGTGCTGATTGTTTTAGACATTTATCTCTGTCATCAAACATGTTTCTTAACATATTATCAATGTTACTACTTAGAACAGGGCTATTGAGATTTATTGATATATATTTGAAACCTACAGTTTGAATTTTTCATTGATAATTTTCGTTTCAAAAGCTACTCGAAATTGTCAAAATTCAACAAATCAACTTATTTTTGACTTCACGCAATGAAAGCATGAAATAGCTGTGTTACTCTCTAGAACTCAGGGAAACGTATTTATTCACTTTATAAAGTTGGTTGAAATTATCAATATTTTTGTCATAATATGAAGAAAGTAAAATTTAAAAGGAATAAGGCCTCTTAACTGTATACTTTCTGCTCCAGATAGGAATAACAATACCAAAGACGCGCTGTCCGCATTTTAATTGACAGTCCGAAACTCACGGAAACGAGCCTCTAAGTCTGAGGAGAGACTTTGCCTCCTTGTGTGTGTTCTATCATCTGCATAATGGGATGTGTTCTGAGGAATTGTTTGACATGCTGCCCACGGTTACTTTCTACCATCGCACTGCTCGCTATCACCAGGATGTTCATCCTCACATACTGGAGCCTAAATGGTCGAGAACTGTGCGGTTCCAGAGAAATTTCCTACCGCGAACGTTCCGCATGTGAAATGATTCACTCCACATGAGGTTTTCCCCAGGGGCTACATGATTCTTCAAGAGGGGAGTAAATAGGTTCTTAAAGGGTCGGCAACACGCGAGTGATGCATCGCAAGCGTCGATAGGCGGCGGACCGCAACCTTTTTTACCACCATCGTAGTATAAAAAAAACACTAACCAGCAACGATGTGTTTGATGTCCTTTTTTTTCTGTGACCGTGGTCCCGGGGCGCCGCGTGATGACGGCAACAGCCCGCTTGCCATCCTCGGGGTGTGGAACGCCGACGACACACACGTCCAAAACGTCAGGGTGGCCGTAGATCACTTTCTCCACTTCCATAGGCATAACCTGAAGAATTAGTTTGCCGTAATGATCCGCAATAGCAATATTTTAGGAATATTTTTTTTTTTAGGGATACATTAGATTCTATTTTTTATTGGGATCAAATGTTTATATCCACTTTGATCTCTGTACATATTTTATTTTTGAAACATACAACAATCTTAAGACGTTGGATCGGTAATCCAAAGATGGCATGGGCAAGCGGCATCCTCTGGCATCTGGAGTCATCTGTTGAGCATAATTCCCTTTGCCCTCGCATCACGCCGAATCAGCTGGACAGATTTTAACCAATTTCGGTACAGGGATAGCTGGACATCCAAAGATCGTTATAGGATTACTTTATAAAAAAAAAATACGCGTACGAAGTTCACTTTTTAGTTAAAAAAATATTTCGAAAAAACATAATTGTGTTCCGAAATTAAGATTTAAAATGAAACTTACATAATAACGGCGAAATTTGAAGGCGCTGGACATGCGATCGACGAAGAAGTAGTAACCATTTTGATCTTTGTAGAGGAGATCACCCGTCTTGTACCAGCCGTCGGGAGTCACCACCCGGGCTGTAGCCTCCGGGTCATTGTAGTACTCCTGGAGATGAAAAGTAGAACACAATATTACTTACAATCAACGGAACATCGTATGGCGTAAAAAAACATTACAAGTAATCGAATTACAACAGCTATGTCACAAATTGATGTCCAAGGTTCTTAGCCATTTAGCAGCGTGGGTTGTGAAGGAAAACAGGCTTTCGGGGTTTCCAGGGTAGGCTCTGAAGGGGTATTCCTGTCCTGTGATGTACAGTTTGAGAGTCGGCACCACAGTCGCAGAGATCTTTAAAATGTGCGCGTTCCCGTACCCAGTGCGCAGTAGGTTGAGTTTGCAACATTCGTGACGAGGCCGAACCCCTCATTTTCACACTGTGCAAGATAAGGCTTCTAACAAGTCCATTGACAGGAACATAATCAATGTTATTATAAAATTCTAAAATTGTGTCAGAAATCAGGTTTCTATGGATACGTTCCCAAGACATTCAACTTTGATTGGAAAGCCAATATTGAAGCTAAGATTGTTTTTTGTTATGTGCACGTTTAGCACCAAACAGCAACTAGTGACGGGGACTTGTATTACAAGCTTTTAATCACCTTGCAATGTATGTAACTAATGACTATGTACCTATGTTTGTTCAGGTGGAATTTTGTAACTCAATTTTGAAGCAGATATCTTCAACCGACTGAGCTGAAATTCTTACCTACTTGACATTGACGACAATACAATAATATGGTACCATGGGGCTGGTTTTATGATGGCGCCGGAAGGTGGCACTATAAACTCTGTAGTAGGTAACAAGAAATCCCACCGAAGAAGGGTCTTTAGAGTCGTCTCATCTATTCTATATATATAAAAGAAAAAGTCCTGACTGACTCATCAACGCACAGCCGAAACTACTATTGTTAGAGAGTTGATTTTTGCACAGTAGGTTACTTATATAACGTGAGCTAGGGATAAGAAGGGATTTTTGGAAATACCTCCCCTAAGAGGGTTAAATAGGGGTGCAAAGATTGTATGGGGTACAAGTTTTTTTTCATGCTAGGAACTTGAAACTTTGTAAAAAGGTATTTAAGTAAAATGGAAGAAAACTTATTTAAACGTTTTTGAAAATTCTCCCCCTAAGGTGGTAAAAAAGGGGTTAAAAGTTTGTATGGAGATTAAAAGTACTTTTTTAAGCGCGGGACTTGAATTTTTGTGTTAAGGTACTGTAAAACTATAGGGGATGCAGCCAGATGGGGCTGATTAAAAGAGCAGAGAGAGGTCTAAGATGTTTATTGCCCGGAGGCCAGTTTAAGACTAACTATACATTTTATTTTTATGACGGATGTCACTCGCTGATTCAAATACATAAAAATGACTTTATTTTTATGTCGGTGGCCAACATCACCGAGAGTGAAGCACAACCTTCACATTTCCCGCCGTCTCGGGGTGGACGAGGGACATTCGTCTTACTATAGAGCCACTAGACAAAACTACTCCTGCCTAACACATAAGAGGTCCCTACCTATGCAGGGATTCCCATACATTCATACCCAGCTGGTCTCTTGCTAAGAGATAACCAGGGTCAGGACATGTGCGGACACTAGCCTATGGCATATTACGTATACCGACATGTTGTCTGACACTGGCTTCGCCCTGACAAAAACCCCGCTTAAAAAGACAAGGCACCAACTTGACTACCCCAAGTGTCATTCGACTTAATAGACTAAAGCATAGACCATTCGATAAAATATCAACAATTTAATCGCCTGGTGTAAAACCGGCTTAAATAAATTACCCGATTTAATCGTCTCGAATGTTCCCACCTTAACTGCCTGGAGTATGACACATGACACACGTCGCATGCTCCAAACAATTGTACCTCGGTGTGTCACTGCCCTTATATTAGATGCTTGAAAATATTGTCTATGACACTCGCTTCAAACATCCATACAGGACTATCAAATAGTGACACCCATCTACAATTACCTTTAAATTAGAGTCCTGACGCATATAAATTATGCATCAGAATTCTGTACCAGTCCTAAATATAGACCATTACCTCATAATTGATTTCACGACCATAGACCATAGCAGTACACGTCATATTGACATGTCAAATGCTATGATATTGTCAATTCGTAAAATCAATTAGTAATGAAACACGAAAGTTTTTTTTTTTTTTAAATCCTACCTAACACCTATCTAAAGTAAAAGAAATTTTATTTATTAATAAAAAAAACCCTAGCTAGAGCTAGTGAAATCTTCGCTTCGGCCTGATGCAGTGAAGTTCTTGGCACGACACGCCAAGACCCCTGCTTCTGTCTGGTCAAGGGATGCGGGAAGCATCCAGGCGACCAGCTGCTGAAACGCCAGGGTGCTGGGACAGCCTTGGCCTCCGCGTGGTCGAGGGATGCGGGGAGCATCCAGGCGACCAGCTGCTGAAACTCCAGGGTGCTGGGACAGCCTTGGCCTCCGCGTGGTCGAGGGATGCGGGGAGCATCCAGGCGACCAGCTGCTGAAATCCCAGAATGCTGGGACAGCCTTGGTCTCCGTGGCAGAATACATGCAAAAGAAAAATTATTATCATACATGCACAAATTAAAATGCTGGAAACAAAGTGTTATAATTAATTATTGGAATTCTGTGAAAGTAATAAGTTAATATTAATATAAGAAAAGGTATTGAAAGTGCAATAAATTTAAAGTGCAATAAATTTATGGTGCAAGTAATTAAGAAAAGAAAAATAAATATTTGATTTCCTAGAGTATTATTTACAAATGCAATTGATTTGCAATGGAAAAAGATAAATACTGATTACCAATTGATTACTACAAATGCATTACATTTTGTTTAAATTATAATTACATAGATGATATTTGTAAATGCAACAAACTTACTTGCATCCAAGTACAGTCAGCCTTAACCCTTAACTACCTACCTGCTTCTTTAGTCACACAAACACCTACCTCCCGTCCCCAGGACGGATACATAAAGTCGGCCTTATATATTCAATTTTATAGATCGGATGGGAAATTTAAAATAATAATGGCAATAAAGACATATTAAAATATTTATTAAGCTATTAATCATTCTAAAAATATTAACAAAACATTTTTTTGCAGTAAAAATATGGCAACATCATTATTTCTACTTTAGGAACTATATATCCTTTGGAAGGTGAGATCAACAAAAATTTTGACTTTATATACAGATCTAAGTATTAATTTATAATTATTCAATTATTAACAATGCTAACTAACTAAAACTAACTAACTACTTTCGCGCAGCAACCCAAAATGAGTTTTGGCCTCCAACACAAGAGCACGCCATCTTGCCCGATCCTGCGCCGCTTCGTGCCAGCTGTCGCTGACTCCTAGCTCACGCAGATCCACTTCCACCATGTCTTTCCAGCGATACTTGGGGCGACCAATAGGCCAATAGACCAATTAACAATGCTAAATCAATAAATTTCGTTAGAATAAAGGTAATATTTATACAAAATTTCAGACCACTAATTTATTCGTTTTGTTCGCGGCAGCGAATATAAGTTTGTTTGCACACTCTAGGCAAATCGATTTTTTGCATTAGAAACATACGTACTGGTTCTCGTTTTTTCTTCGGGTCACAAGTAGAACAGGTTTTCCGTACTTCCAATCACTACCAACCTGACTCAGCGGTTGGCTAAGTAAAGAAAAAAAGTATCCATAGTCACGTATCCACCTACCACCCGTCTCAGAGACGGTCGGAGACAGTAATATGCTCACGAAAATTAAATGCGTACACGACCGACCTTGTCGATCGACGACGCGGCACTGAGGCAGGAGGGGAGAAGGAACATGGACACAAGCGTTTGTAGGATGCTCGCACATAAGTATGTAAACAATTTTAGGTTTGAATGAGTCTGTGAGACGGGAGGTAGGTGGTTAAGGGTTAATTAAAAATTGCTGAAAAATAATAGTTTTATTATTTACACCCTAGCAATATAGAACTGTTTATATTGTTTAAAATTATCGTTCATAGTATTTTTTAATCTATATACAGGGTGTCCCTAAAACCAACGCCAAAATGAAGAGGGGTGATAGAACAGCTCATAAGCAACCATATTAAGTTAATTTGACCTTAATAAAAAGTTCATGGTTTTCGAGATATTTGCATTTAAAAAAAACTCGTGACTTTTGAGGCCCTGCGTCAGTATGTCGATTCCCACCACTGCAATTTTAGGTATTTTTTAAATCTGTTTTTTGCAGGATGTTACTAAAAACATATCCTATCGAATGTAATTTCAATTTATTACATATCATGATGCTTTGTCGGTAAAAATAATAAAAAAAAACGAATTATAGCAATTTATTAAATTTAGCCAGCGGTTTTGATCGAGTTTCATTTAAAAAAAGTATTGTAAACTAACATGGCACACAACATAAAAAGATAGTAAATTTATTGTGGTTTTCAAAAAGGTACAGCATTTTCTAATTTACGCAGCAGTTTACGAGATATTGATATTTTACACTAACAGGAGCTCATACTGCAGTTATTACATAGTATGGAACCAGAGCCCCTACTAGGCTCAGAGTTTGAATTTCGAACAAAAAATAGATTCAAAGAATACACAATTTGAAATTCGAATTCAAGTCGGCTTTCTGATTAAAGAGTATTTTAGTAATTTTAGGACACTTCGTCAATTCGTTTGAAGTTATTTATTTAGTTTGGTTTCTTATTTTCTTAAATAGACTTGATTTACCAATAGAACTCGTGTTTGCCTTGTGATTTGGATTTTTGGTACAATTTAACTTTGCTTTGTGCATCTTGGACTCGAGTTCTGCCTATTGATTTTAACTTCGATTTACTTTGGCTCTGTTAAGATTAATTGTAGTGCGTTTGTTACAAATATGCCAGAGAATTATACTCCTCAAGAATATGCCAACATGCATTTTGTCTATGGGGAATGTCAGGGTAACTCTTGTGCTGCAGCTAGACTCTATCGGGAAAGATATCCAAATTTAAGGCATCCGGACCATCGAGTATTTCGAAATGTTCATCTCGCATACTCACAAGGCGTTTTGCCTGGCAATCGTGGTGGATTGGGAAGACCTTGGGAGATTACGATGAAGATGTTTTACAAGAGATTCAAAACGACCCATCCACTTCGACACGGAACATTGAACGTAATTTAGGGATATCAAAATCTGTTGCCAATAGAATATTACGTCGATATGGATATCATCCATACCACATACAACGTGTTCAAGCGTTGCTGCCCCGTGATTACCCACTTCGTGTTCAGTTTTGCCAGACAATGCTGCAAAAACACAGAGAGGATCCCAATTTCATAAGTATGGTTTTATGGTCTGATGAAAGCACTTTTAAGAGAGATGGATTTATGAACATGCACAATTTACACAGTTATGCATTAGAAAATCCTCATTTAATGAGGGAATATCGGTCGCAGTAGCAATTTAAATTGAACCTCTGGACTGGAATATTAGATGGGAAAATAATTGGCCCATTTGAATTACCAGAAACGCTGAATGGTCCAAGTTATCTGCATTTCTTAGAGAATGAGTTGCCAAATCTTCTCGACGACGTACCTTTAGCTACGCGGAGGTCAATGTGGCTGCAGAATGATGGCTGTCCAGCACATTATGCACGCGAAGTGCGACTACATTTAAACCAAACTTATCCACAGAAATGGATCGGCCGTCTGGGTCCCATTTTGTGGCCTCCTCGATCTCCAGACATAAATCCTCTGGATTTCTATTACTGGGGTTATAGTAAAGAAAAAGTTTACAATGAACCGATTAACAGTATAGCGGAGCTGAGACAACGCATTTACGCAGAGGCCCAAAACGACGTATCAAGAAGTCACATCACACGAGCATTTTTAAGGAGATGCCGAGCTTGTATTCAAGTCAATGGCGGACAATTTGAACATTTAATTTAGTTACATAAAACAGGTATCGTATTTTTTAAATGTTTTTAGTTTTTTTATTCACTTAACAGATAAAAATGGCAACCAGTATTATTTTTGCATTATCTTATAAACCGCTAAATAATTAAGTCACTTCAATACCATTTTAAAAACAACTCTAAATTTGCTATCTTTTTACGTTATTTGCCAGGTTCGCTATGAACATTTCATTTTTTTTTATTCTAAAATTGAATTGTGTTCCTATTCTAAATAAAGTATTCTTTAAATTGATTTTTTGTTCAAAATTCAAACTCTGAGCCTAGTAGGGGCTCTGGTACCATACTATGGAATAACTGCAGTATGAGCTCCTTTTGGTGTAAAATATCAATATCTCGTAAACTGCTGCGTAAATTAGAAAATGCTGTACCTTTTTGAAAACTACAATAAATTTACTATCTTTTTATGTTTTGTGCCATGTTAGTTTACAATACTTTTTATAAAGGAAACTCGATCAAAACCGCTGGCTAAATTTAATAAATTGCTATAATTCGTTTTTTTTATTATTTTTACCGACAAAGCATCATGATATGTAATAAATTGAAATTACATTCGATAGGATATGTTTTTAGTAACATCCTGCAAAAAACAGATTTAAAAAATACCTAATTTGCAGTGGTGGCAATCGACATACTGACGCAGGGCATCAAAAGTCACGAGTTTTTTTTAAATGCAAATATCTCGAAAACCATGAACTTTTTATTAAGGTCAAATTAACTTAATATGGTTGCTTATGAGCTGTTCTATCACCCCTCTTCATTTCGGCGTTGGTTTTAGGGACACCCTGTATATGAATTGTTTACATCCTAATAAACACATATTCTACAAATAATGGTTCATTATTGCCTGATAGAAGCGTAGCGTTTCGAACGGCGTCCACGGTGTCCAGCGGCGCCTGGGCGATCCTCTTCATTCCGGCATGCTGTTCCCGATGTTGCACTTTCTTGACGAGCACTCGGTCCGGCACAGCACATATTAATCAAATAAACTTTAACTAGCAACATATTGTGGAACTAATGATATTGGCTGAAATTGATGGCTTCCACTCTTTAAGAACATTTGTTACATCATTTGTTAACACTGAAACTGAATGTTTCTCACTGGCAAAACTCCATACTTTCACTGACAATTGTTTGTCTGATGTCAACAACGTGTGCTTCAAGCGTATCGAAATGAATTATTGGGGATTTTAGTGATCTTTCTCAACAATAATAAAATCCTTGTACATGATTTTGGCTCGACGGGAATTCGTAGTTTAACTCTGATAGAACATCCTCAAATGATGTCTGAAACTGATCTGTAATGCGGGTCCCGAAAATTAAACCGCAATCGCCATTTGTGAATATTTTAATTCGTATTTTTCACTTGGGCCATTAATTAAAAATCTCCAACGTCGGAAAAGCCATTAATTGTGTTCGTTTCCATTTTCATATGAAATCCAAACAAATCAAATGCACAAACAGAATAAAATCGCACGAAATGAAAAATGATAGTGGGTGATTCAATAATGTCAACTTCACCCGTTTGTCGATCTGCTCCTTTACGGCAGTGCCGTAATTACACACAATACCAATGACTTCTTGCAACTCGTTATTGCAATATGTGTGCTCCTTCTTCTTGTTCTGCGGTTCGTGCGCTGTGGACAATGATTAATTGGGAGCGAGGGAACTTTCTTTTAAAAAATTGCGCGACTCTAGATATAAAATTTGCAGCCTCCACCACTTGTAAAACTATAGGGGATGCAGCCAGATGGGGCTGATTAAAAGAGCAGAGAGAGGTCTAAGATGTTTATTGCCCGGAGGCCAGTTTAAGACTAACTATACATTTTATTTTTATGACGGATGTCACTCGCTGATTCAAATACATAAAAATGACTTTATTTTTATGTCGGTGGCCAAAATCACCGAGAGTGAAGCACAACCTTCACAGTACAATATTAGAATACAAGAAAAGTGATTTCAGCGTTTTCAAAAATTCGTCCCCTAAAAGGGTTAAAAAGGGGTTGAAAGTTTGAATCCATTAGAAATTCCTTGAAACTTCTTATATCTTCTATATATATAAAAGAAGAAGTCCTGACTGACTCATCAACGCACAGCCGAAACTACTAATGTTAGAGAGTTGATTTTTGCACAGTAGGTTACTTTTATTACGTGGGCTAGGGGTAAGAAGGGCTTTTTGGAAATACCTCCCCTAAGAGAAATGAAAAAATTAAATGAAAATTTATTTTGCTAGAGACATGGTAAACTATAAAGATCTTAGTTACATATGGTAGTGGATCAGCATACCTCGCCAACTACTTGGGCATGCAAATTTTTTATTCTTAGATCTAGACACTTAAATTTACACATTATTTTACTATAACTACATACGCCTTAGTTTCCAAAATAATCATGTATTGAGTAAAAACATTTATTTACTAACCACTTTTGCAACGCAGATGTAAATGGTTTTAAAACAAGTTTTCTTATATCACTTGGTAAATTATTATATATTTTGATAGCCATTGCATAACTATTTTTGCTACAAAGTTTAGTTTTGTATGTGATTGGTAATACTAACTTATCTGGATATCTGGTGTTAAATTGACATACTTTCCTTAATTCTAGAAATAGTTCGGGATGTAACTTGATAAATTTACAGGCCTCAAAGATGTACATAGAAGTTATAGTCAGTATTTGGAGATCCTTGAACAGAGGTTTGCATGAAGTACGCGGTGGGACTCCACAGATAGCTCGCACACATTTTTTTTGACTGACAAACACTATTTATGTCGCATGAGTTGCCCCATAACAACAGGGTTAAATAGGGGGTTATAGAGGGTTAAATAGGAGTGCAAAGTTTGTATGGGGTAAATAATAATGGGGAATTTTTTTTTGAGCTAAAGACTTGAAGCTTTGTAGAAAGATTACTTATTAAAAACACAAAAAGTACTTTCAGCGTTTTAGAAAATTCCACCCCTTAAGGGGTTAAATAGGGGTGCAATGTTTATATGGGATAAACTTTATTTTTTGAACTAGAGACTTGAAACTTTGTAGAAAGCTTACTTAATCAAATACAAAAAAAGTAATTTCAGCGTTTTAAAAAATTCTGCCCCTAAGGGGGTGAATTAACTAAGAATAAAATTCCTTATCTACCTATTTTAATATCTGTGTCATCATCAAAAATCTACGCGGACGAAGTCGCGGGCGGCCGCTAGTTATAATATATGTTGACTTACAGCAAATCTCGGTCCCTTTGACCAGAGCTCTCCCTTCCTGTTCGGCTCGGTGATAACTTCGCCAGTTTTCGGATCAACCAGCTGCAAATATTCCCATCAAATCATTATTTATAACACTTTATCTGCCTACTAAGCCAGGGTAAATATTTGTGTGATGAAGGTTGTTCTATGCATTTAAGTATATATTTATCTATATAAGCATGTATATCGTCGTCTAGTACCCATAACACGAGCCTTCTTGAGCTTAATTTGGGACTAGATCGATTTGTGTGAGGTTGTCTGATATTTACATTAAATTATATTATTATACCAAAACGGAACTAAATAGGATAAAAAAAGTGTTTATTTAATTACCTCGACATTCTCACTCAATATGCTTTTGACGACGCGTTTGGCTCGGTTTGTAGAGACCTGCCTACTGAGCCGGCGGTCCTGGGTTCGAATCCCGGCCAGGGCAAATATTTGTGTGATGAACTCGAATATTTGGGCTTGGGTCATGGTTGTTCTATGTATTTAAGTAAGTATATATGTATCTATACTCGGACTATGTGAAACTAGGAGAGAAAATGAGACTATAGAAGAATATCCAAATTTTATTTTGTGTCACACTAAAGGAACAAATGGTAACTACGGTGTTGGATTTTTAGTAAAAAAATATTTGAAAAGCCATATAATTAGTTTCAGGAGCTATTCGGACAGAATAGCTAGCCTAGAGATTAATGTTACGCCCAACAACCAGTGGTCTATAGTACAAGCATATGCTCCAACCGAAACTTGCAAAGAAGATGAAATCGCAGATTTTTATGAATCCCTAGACATGGTCATAGAGAGCTTAGACGCAACGAAGCTAATAGTAATGGGTGACTTCAATGCACAAGTAGGAAGTGTAAAACAGGATGAGCAATTGATTTTTGGTCAATACTCATATGGGAAAAGAACGAAACATGGCCAGCGACTAGTGGAATTTGCTCTGGAAAACAATTTAAAAATTGTAAACAGCATGTTTAAAATAAAGAAGAACAAAAAATGGACATGGGAATCACCAAATAGTTTATATAATAATGAAATCGATTATATCCTCACAAATAGACCGAAATACATGCATAATTTTGACATAATAAAAAATCTCAACTTCAATACAGATCATAGGATGATAAGATGCAAGGTAAGCATACAAAACCAAAGATCTAGGAATCACCCTGTGCATACAATAGTAAACACAAGAAACCTACCTATCATGACAAGAGAAAGTGGTATGTATTGGGAAGAAAGATTTGAAGACGCTGTTTGTAAGGCATCAGATGTTCAAACACAATACGACAATTTTGAAAAAGAATTTAATAAGCTCCTAACACAAATACCATCGGAGAAGAAAGAGCAGAAGAATGCCACAAACCAACAAATACAGAATTTACTTGAACAAAGAATGCAACTGTATAAAGAGAGAAGAACCAAAGAAACAAAGAGCAAGATCACACAAATTAGTAAATCAATCAACAGAGAAATGACCAAGCATAAAGCACTTCAGAGACAAAAAACTTTCGAACACTATATTAACAAAACAGGCGCTATAAAAAAGGCTTTCAAAGAACTACGAACAACATCTAAATGGGCAACGAATATAAAAGATAAACAAGGGAAAGTTATTACAAACAGATTACACATAATAGAAGCTACCATGTTCTACAAAGAGTTATACACATCACAAGCAGATACAACTTTCGAAGATGGTTCCACAGAGACAAGACACGACGAGAACTTACCGGAAATATTGGAGGTGGAGATAGAGCAGGCGATCAAAACACAGAAGAAAGATAAAGCACCCGGAGATGACAGAATTACTAATGAACTTCTACAGTCGATGGTTGAACCTCTGAAACATCCTCTTAAAGTTTTATTCAACAATATACTTCTTAAAAAAGAGACTCCTAAACAATGGTCCAATTCGACAATAACTCTTTTACACAAAAAAGGCGACAGGGGTGAACTAGGAAACTATAGACCAATTAGCCTGATGTCTAATCTTTACAAAATATTTTCTAAAATAATTTTAAATAGAATATCGAATACATTAGATGAAAATCAGCCTCGAGAACAAGCCGGATTCAGGAAAAGATTTTCAACGACCGATCATATACAGGTAGTAACACAAATCATCGAAAAAGCGGAAGAATATAGAAGCACTGTATATGTCTGTTTTATAGATTTTACGAAAGCATTCGACTCTTTAGAATATACTGCAATCTGGAGAGCACTATCACAGCAAGGAATAGAGTTATGTTATATACAGTTGCTCTATGAAATATATTCAAATCTCACAGCAAAAATTAGGCTGGAACAAGAAGGAAGAGTGTTCTCTATTACGAAAGGTGTTCGTCAAGGTGACCCGATCTCACCGAAAATATTCAGCTCAGTATTAGAAATGATTTTTAGAAACTTAAACTGGGATAGAAAAGGACTCAGAATTGATGGCGAATACTTGAGCAATTTGCGTTTCGCAGATGACATTGTCGTTTTTGCAGATAACCCCGAGCAACTACAAGAGATGCTTCAAGACTTAGCAAATGAAAGCAAGAAAGTGGGTTTGTCAATGAACACTACGAAAACAAAAATTATGTCAAACGGAGCAAAGAAGACAATATATGTGGACGAAGAGGAAATTGAGTATGTAAATGAATACATATATTTAGGCCAACTCATCACCTTCGTAGGGCAAACTGAAAACGAAATAAACCGCAGAATCGCACTGTCATGGAAAAAATACTGGAGTCTACGGGAAATAATGAAAAACAAAGACATTAAAATTAACATCAAAATGAAATTATACGAAATTGCAATATTGCCATGCCTAACTTACGGGTGCCAGACATGGTCTCTAAGAAAAAAGGACGAAATTAAATTAGCTGTTCATCAGAGGAAAATGGAACGTAGTATGCTAGGCATAAAAGTAGCGGATAGAGTAAAAAACGAAGTCATTAGGAAAAAGACAAGAATAACAGATATAATTGAGAAAATAAGAAGTCTGAAATGGAAGTGGGCTGGACATACTTGTAGACTACAGGATAATAGATGGACAAGGAAAGTCATAGAATGGATACCACGAAATAGAGTAAGAAAAAGAGGCAGGCCAAAGAAACGATGGGAAGACATATTTAGGCAGCGTTGTGGGGCCATATGGACGAGACTAGCAAGAGATAGAGACAAATGGAGACGATTGGGGGAGGCCTACGCCAATGAGGCGACTACCATAATTAATTAAGATACTAGGATTATAATATACTTACAGAAATGTTTCATAATTATTGCTAAGGGTTTTTATTTATATACTTATAATTGTTATTAATTTGCAGAATTAAATTTTAATGTATTTATTGAATATAACATTGAATGAAATAGAATTATTAATTATTATATAGTAAAAAAAAAAAAAAAATTTAATTATTTTTAAAATTTGATAATTTGATCTGATAATTATTTCTAGTAATTGTATTTTATTATTTTACGAATTTGCAGAATGGATAGTGTTTTTAAAGAAGCACTTGTCTATTGTATTTTAGTGTCTATTAATAATGAATTTCGTTGGCTGTGATAAAGAAAAAGAAACTATAATATATTGAAAGACACAATTATGTTATAAATTCAATGCAATATAATGTTTTTTAATATACAACTAATTTATAAGTAAAAAAAAAAAAAAAAAAAAAAAAAAAAAAAAAAAAAAAAAAAAAAAAAATCCCAATTGTGCATGTTTGAAGATGTTTAATGTAAACTATGGTAGAATAAAGGCTTTTTTTTTTTTTTTTTTTTTTTTTTTTTTTTTTTTTTTTTTTTTTTTTTTTTTTTTTTAATATGTATCTATATCAGTGCATATATTTATATGGTCGTCTAGTACCCATAACACAAGCCTTCTTGAGCTTAATTTGGGACTAGATCGATTTGTGTGAGGTTGTCCGATATTTATTTATATTTATTTATACTTTATCGACATGTTTTGAAATATTAATATGGCATAAATCACTTTTCACAAGATAATCAGATATGAGTGTACATGATTTGATTGCATATCAATTTACTCGTACGTCATTTGATACACATCTAATCATATTATTGATCGATTTTTAATAACTCAAAAGGAAATACCTGCTTATTTTTCCATACTAATTGAGGTTTCGTTATCGCTGTATCCTCCTCCAAACAAAACTTACATTTTGAATGAATTTTGAAATTAAAGGAACTGAATGGAAAGGAAATGTTCTGTGTCGGCTGTTTCGATTTTTGCGATTATTATGATAAAGTTTGTGTACTATGCGTATTTGGCCAGACTTCCGATGCAAACGGGGGCAAAATACACAAATTCAAAGGGTAGTATTTAAAAGCACATCAAAAAAAACCCTTTTTCTATGCAAAAATAATCAAAATTTATATCAAAATTACTGATTGCACAGCAAACATTGCACTCAAAATGTTACTTAATATACTACAATTTATATTTGTGGCGTGCATCTATTTATTTAAAAGTAAAGCATATTTAAGTAATGCATAGCTAATAATGACTACCGCACATTATGGAGCGTTTTATAGGGATATAAAAAAAACTAACCTAACCTAACCCGGCTGAGTCGGATCTGCTCTGAAAGGTGATCAGGATTAGATGGTTACCTATCTAAAAGACTACTTTTTGTTTCCCATCTGTAACGTTTCGCCAAATTTTCATTTGTCCGAAAGCCATTTCTTTCAAAAACTGTTTATTTTTCAGAATAATTATGAAACAAACCTAACTTAACCTACTGTGTTCTTTAAAAAGATGAAAAGTAATGGTGTGCTGATGTGTATTTTCTAATTATCTGCAGTACAATTATTGCTAGGCATTTATTTTATTTGCTGTGCAATAATTCATTTGATGTAAAAAGTATATAAATGATGAAAATAAATTGATAGGCGATTATTTGTTTGCTGTGCCATTAATAATATCCCAAATGCAAATAATTTGTGGTAAAAACGAAACGGTCCGACATAAAACATTTCCTTTCGATTCCGTTCCTAAAATCTCATAAAGATTGCTTAAGTTTTGAAGGTGGAAACAGACAAGAACGAAACGTTGATTTGTATTACCCGGCTACGTTAAGTTTGGACCTCATTTGTATGCGACGCCATAGTTACTAGGTGCAAACTAGTTCCAATTTTTTACAAGCTTTTATTTAACTTGCATTGTATGTATGTAGGTATGTAGGTAAGTATGTTTGTTCGGGTGGAATCTTGCAACTCAATTTTGAAGCAGATATCGCCAACCGATTGAGCTGAAATTTTGCATACTTACTTAACTTTGATGACAATACAATAATAGGGCTGATCTGATGGAGCCGGAAGGTGGCCATAGGAACTCTATAATAAAAAAAAAGCAATCCCACCGAGCTTGGGCTCTTTAGAATCGTCGCATTTGATTGATAATATCCAAAGAAAAGTACACACGGCTATAAAAGCTTGTCACTAAAATGAAATTTTTGACAGAAACTTATTTCTGATTTTGTTTTAAATACAACTTGGTTTTCTGATTTTTGTACGGCGTTTCTTCTCAACAGTAATCTCCTGTTGTGATATGCCGGTAGACTGAGCCATGTAAAAGTGCCCTTGTATAAGTTGTATATCGTCGTATTTGGGACTAGATCGATTTGTGTGAGGTTTTCTGATATTTGTTTTTTCCTGTGTATTTGAGGTGTGCAAAAGAGTATGTATTGTTTTTTAGGTCGATTCAGTTTCGGAAAATTTTCAAAATGACGGGGATATGGTATATGGTCGAAAACGTAATAAATACGAAACAAACCGCGAGGTCTACTCTACACAAAGCCTAGTTTAAATTAAATCAGGAGGCCTTATTCTTTAAAAAAAATACATATTATTACAAATATATGGATGATTTCAACCATTTTTAGGGTTCCGTATAATCAACTAGGATCCCTTATAGTTTCGCCATGTCCGTCTGTCCGTCCGTCCGTGGCTTAGCTCCGTGACAAAGCTGAAATTTGGTATGAGTATGTGTATGTATCACGCCGACAAAACGGTAAAATAACAATAAAAAAAAAACTTTTTTTCGGGTACCTCTCGGAACACCTAAAGTGGGGGTGAATAATTTTTTTCGTTCCAACACTACTGTGTGGGGTCATTAAATAGGTCTTTTGAAAATAATAGGGGTCTCCAAACATTATGTTTTTGGTAAGTTTTGTAAATATTTGCGCCGAAAACAAAAAAAATTGCGCCCCCCCCCCCCCCCTCTAACTTTTCAACCACGTGTCAAAAAATTAGTGAAAAATTCATGAAACTGAGGCCTTATAAGTACTTTCAATGAAAACTATATAGAATAAAATCGGTTGAGCCGTTTTTGAGTTATCGCAAAAATTCATAATTTTCTTTAAAATGACGTAAGTGCCGCGCGGTGTCCTTATACTTCGAACGTTACACAAATATTAGTTAAGTGCCATACTGCATTAAAACATTCCGCTCAATCTGGCGCGTATGATCGATAATTTCCAGAAGGTAATAAGTAATTACAGTTCCTTTGGCGTTTACGACCTTTTTTATAGAGCTTGAAATCTTTCTCGTAATTTAAACCTCGGGTTTAAAACAGCGGTTTATTGTGAAGGATGGGCAACTACGGAACCCTACACTGAGCGTGGCCCGACATGCTCTTGGCCGGTTTTTTAAAGTGAATAATACTTTTCCCTGATTTCTAGGAAGAAACATAGCTATTTATACTGCCATTGCGTGTAGTCGAAAATAAGTTAAAAAAGAAAGTTTAAGCGTGAATTTTGTCAAATGTGAATTGTTTTTGAAACAAAAATTATTAATACAAACTTCAAACTGTAGATGTTTCAAATAATAGGTAAAATCGCAATGGCTCTGTTAGGTAGTAAACAGAAGAAGAAGAAGAAGGTAGTAACATTGATAATATGTTAAGAAACATGTTTGATCATAGAGAAAAATGTCTAAAACAATCAGCATTCTTGAACGGAGGAGCCTTGAATGAAAATAGTTTATTGCACCTGTACTTGAACTGCGTCCCTTGCTATTCCCACGTTGCCTTCGGGTCCGTTGGGGCAGGGTAGTAGAATGGGTCCCACGCACTCGGTTTGCGCAAAGAGATTCCACACCTCGGCTTTAGGCTGCATTCTTGACTAAACAGAAAAATAATCTATTCAATATAAGAAAGAGCAATGCGATAAAAGGAACACCTCTTCCAGAAGTTCCAACGGCGATATGAGCATTAGAGCCTGTCGAGGTTTTCCCCGGGGGCTATAGCATGCGGTTCTTCAAGAGGGGAGTAAATAGGTTCTTAAAGGGTCGGCAAAACGCGTGTGATGCTCCTGGCATCGCAGTTGGTGGAGAATGTGATGGAGATTCTTAGTTTGAGTTGTTGAAGGACCTCATCGTTGATGGAAGAGCCAGTTATGACGATGGTGCTCAAGCAGGACTGGGCGCAGTGCTTCGGATGTTTGACGCTGCCAGTGAACAAGTTGGGGCTGGAGATGTTGGGCGTGGTCTTGGTGCTTACAAATGTGGTGAAAATCCTTACTTTGAGTTGTTGAAGGATCTCGTGGTTGATGGAAGAGCCCGTGATGACGATGGTGCTGAAACAGGACAAGTCGCAGTGTTTCGGGTGTTTGACGATGCCGGTGAACAAGTTGGGGCTCCCGGTGCTTACGACGGGCTGCATGACAAATAATATTCGAATTAATTAAGGTATGAAATTGCGTATCACTTATTGCATGTAAATGTGTCAATAACTGTATGGTAATGTAACAACTACTGCATCCAAATATGTTAAATTCAAATTCAATAACTTATATGTGTGATATTTTGTTGCGGTACTCCAATATCTATGTACATTTTAGTTACCTACGGTGAATACCTAAATTATAAGTGTTAAGTACAGCAAGGCTCAGTAATTGAAGAAGATGGAAGAGTAGGTGGTGGTGCATCAAAAAGGGTCAAGAAATGCCACCGAAATATAATATCTAAAAAATAAAGGCCTGTTGTTATTAAAATCTTAAAATGTAGGCCACTTTAAGATAATAACTTAATCTGTTTGCCAATTAGATAGATACGTTTAATTGATCCTATCCTTAGTGTTTTGTGATGACGTCACTATTGACTTCTACTGCAAAGAGACACTAACATGATAGCTTCAATATTTAATTCCTATAGTCACTCAATCCTATCTGTGATTTTCCGGATATCAAGCGTTCCCATAGCGATAAGGTACAATCGACACATATATATCACAGAGTGGAAAATCCTTACCCGATAATTGTTGATGATATCGATAGCATGCTCAATCGTAATTGGCAGTGACGATTGCACCTTTATGTGATTAGCTGTGATCATTGCGACGGAGGCTAGGTACGATGATATCTATTGGACACTTGAGAGGTTTAGAGCTGGTTGTATATCTCTGGAAAACATACAAAGAGTGTTGTTTTTTTATCCTGACTGGTTTGAACCATTGCCTTGTGCCATGCCTCGTTGCCAGGGCAAACGCTTTAACCAACTAAGCTACAGAGTCTTCGAATTTTGTCACTTGTGTGTTTGGGTTTTCCTTTTATGTGACTTTTGGCATTTTACCGGCTTGTGCCGTTAACGTTAACTTACTAGAGTAAGAAGCTACAAAAGTAACTCGCTCGTCCCAACATGGCGAACTTTATAGTTGCCAGTTATTAATTAGAAGGAGCGCTATAATTAATGTCAAATTGCGAAAATTATGAAAGGATCACAGGGCCAACCTCTCCTTAGAAAACTTTCAATATAATTTTATAATACGATTGAAGATAATGCAGATGCGAGCTAAGAATCTACGAATGGAGTAGTACTTCGTAGTTATTTTTCTCGCACACCTTGTACAGCGTATATTCATAGCACATCTTACCCTCTCATCTTTGATGGACACAGCCGCATTGTTCAATACCGAAGCTTTGACCATTGAATTGAAGAACAACCTAAGAATTAAAAGATAAACGAAACTCACTCAAAGCGCCACTCAGGGACTTGTAGAAATTTAAGATAAAGAGTGTCGTTGGCCTCAGTATACTTGGGAATATCGTTATAAATTTAATTGTGGTAGGTACCCACTTACTTTTCTTTTAGCAATACGTATGTCCGTCCGGGCTAACCTGAAATTATTTTCCAAAAAACGCTGGAAAAGTAGCAGGCATTTTGACAGCCGTCAGTATGACTTAGAACTGCCCACTCATCGGTTAACGAGGACTAGCAATTGTATGCATGTTATCGGAGTTAAAATTTTTAATAAACTCCCATGTGACATTAAAGGTATAAAAACCACTACGGGTTTTAACTCCAAATTAAAATTGATGCTACTTCAAAAGGCCTATTATTCAGTTAATGAATTTTTACACGAAATTGACCCTACTCAGTAACTTGTATCTCATATTATAATGTACCTAATCCCTAACTTCAATATAAATTAATATAAATATAAATTAAGTTACTTTAATATAATTGCTGATCTGGGGGCACGGTAGTGCCCCCGCCAAGACGAACAAAAAAGAGGCGGGGCACTACCTACCTTTTCTCGAACCGTTTCGTCTCATTTTCAAATCCTCATGGTTTCGTCCCAGTTAACACCAGAGCGCCCAAATTCACAGATTAAGATTCAGTTAGAGAACATATGAAATGTACAAAATTTCATTGATCTAGCTTTTACACTTTAGGTTTTCTTGGTACCTAAAATACGCCGATTTTGCCACTCACTTATACACTGACGTATCAAAACCTCTGGGGTACTTCCCGATGACCTAGAAAGCTGAAATTTGGTATGTAAGTTAGTATTAGTACACAAACAACAAAATAATTCTAAAACTTGGAACTTTTACCCCCCAACCCCTTAAACTAGGGGATGGAAGTTTGTATGAGAATTCTGCAAATTTTGATACTAGAGGTCTGAAAATTGATATAGGGACTCCTTGTTATAAATAAAACACATAATATTCTAGGATTTTTTAGAAAATCACCCCCCACCCTTTAAGTAAGTGGATGTAAGTTTGTATGGGGTTCCCATAATAGGGGATAAAAGTGTATATTATATATGGGGCTAAAAGTAAGTATTTCTTAAATACACAATTATTACTACTTATAGTGTAGATACAGTACACTGACTTCGTATTTTAAATATTTCTTTATAGACCTACCAAAATGCAATAATAAATGCAGCGCAATTAACACGCGGAATTTTATATTTTTGATTGTTGAAGCAGATTTAAGCGTAAGACGAATGCGTAAGAGGAAAAAATATCAACAAGAAAAATAGGCAAAAATAGAGCTCTGAAGACTGATGCTCAAGAAACGCTACAGCCCAAAAAAAAATAAAAAAGCTAGGGCACCTTACAAAAAGAAATGAGATCCCACCAAAACATTTCATGTAAAATTGGCGGCCAAGACTCACATGCTCATAACGCTTTCGCTGTAAAAAGTTATCAGATCCCAGGAAAAGCCAAGCCCCTAAGCCCTGACTTTACTAACCCCACACCTTGGTTTCAAAAGTATGGCTTGGCCGTTTCATAGTGCCGTAAATAAGTCCAACGGACCGTTTGGCCCATTACGGTTTATATATTTACGGTAACCTATGAAACAGCCAAGCCATACTTTTGAAACCAAGGTGTAGGGTTAGTAAAGTCAGGGCTTAGGGGCTTGGCTTTTCCTGGGATCTGATAACTTTTTACAGCGAAAGCGTTATGAGCATGTGAGTCTTGGCCGCCAATTTTACATGAAATGTTTTGGTGGGATTGTATTATACTTGTTGACAATGTATGACTAATACTGAATAAATGGATATGGATATGGATATGGATATAGTCGAAGGATCTTGATTGGTCGAATGTCTAAATGCTGCTACTTTGGGCAGACCCGTGGTGCCGCTGGTACTGACAAGCCAGGCGAACACCTTGTTCGTATCAAAGGTCGCCACTCTGAAATTGCATTCTTGTGAATTCTCCAATGGTTCTGGGTTTTAATAATACAGCGTTTGATGAACATGATCCGTGTTTTTACTGAATTGGTCCTTATAGCTTAGGTTTTCCATAGAGCCATCTTGTTTTTCGGTGCAGAAGGGACTTATGTCCCCCACACAGTGTCCCACAGTGTCACACAGTGTCCCCTTCCGCAATAAAAATCAAGATAGCTCTCCTTTTTTGTTTTCAGTTTTTGTAATTTCAAGCTTCGTCCTACCAAAGGACACCTTCTCAATCATCAAATGATGTTTATTTTTTATATTGTGAATAAGTGGTTATCTACTCCGTGCAAGTTCGCATCTCCAAAGTTATTCTCAGTACCCTCCAGTAGGAGGGTACTGAGAATAACTTTGGAGATGCGCAGTAGCGATTGATCGATCTCCTTTCACTTCCAGAAACATCAAGATTGACGAATCTCCCGTGATCCATTAAATTGTATTACATAGGTACAAAAATCATCGATACATTGTGGTGTGTAACCACATTAAAAACCGGCCAAGAGCATGTCGGGCCACGCTCAGTATAGGGTTCCGTAGTTGCCCATCTTTCATCGTTTTGTCGGCATGATACATAATACACATACTCATACCAAATTTCAGCTTTCTAGTACTAATGATCACGGAGCTAAGCCGCGGACGGACAGACGGACAGACGGACATGGCGAAACTATAAGGGTTCCTAGTTGACTACGGAACCCTAAAAATGAGGCATAACATGTTTCATAATTTTATAGATACACAATATATAACATTAAATTGACCGATAAACAGCTTCCGGTTGAATATTTTAATTAGATCCAAAAAATATCCATCCAGTAAAAATTAATCTAATCAAAAATGTACCTTATCGATAAATCAACTCTAGTTTATCTTAGCTTAATATATTTATGAATTTTTATTACATACAACTGATACAACCGATAAACTGATAGTAGTGTCGATATAAATCTGGAGGGAATACATCAATCATGTTAAAAATACTTCTGTAGTAAAATGCCACTGTGGTCGAATCTATCAGCCATGTGACTGCGGGACTGCCATGTGGATATGTAGTGTTGGACTAAATATTTAAGATATAAAATTATCATTGTCCCTGTCATAAGAAGAGCATTCCAATATAATCGATGGTTTAAGTCGTTGCGTTGTTAATTTTATTTTAATAAAAATGTTACATCACATGTGTGTACTAAAATCCTCCCCTAAGTTCCTTTACACCCGAGTAATACATCCAAGGAACGCTGCTCTCATAATATGCCTGTAAAAATCTCTTTATACCACAACTATTTTTTATTTTGATCCCGGTCACGGCACCAAAACATAGTAGATCGTTTTTCAGAGATAGTGTATATCTTACTTGAATGTGTGTTCTATAGTATGGTCATCGTATATCTTTAAGAACTTTGCTAGCGAGTGATCACTGTCCCCAAACGTAACAATCTTTGTATCGAGCCCGAGATCATTTACGGCTTTCTCGTAGTCAACCAAGTTATCTATTTCACAGAAAACTATTTTTGGTTTAGTCGTCTTGAAATTATGTTTTATCTCCTCTGTAAAACAAAAACGTGCCTTCGATTTGTGTTAACTGAAGTAATTAGGTGTCAAAAGTCAATATCGCTTTCAATAACCAGTATTTGTATAAGTAGTATGTTCGTAGATTTCACATCAACGGATGTTTTTGCTATTTGAAAGTCTACGTAGACTTATAAATTCACAAGGAAAACAAAGAAACAGAAAATAAAAAACCCACCTCAGTGTAGGGTTCCGTAGTTGCTCATCCTTCACAATAAACTGCTGATTTAAGCCCGAGGTTTAAGTTAAGAAAGATTTTAAGCACTATAAAAAGGTCGTAAACGCCCTAGAAATTGTAATCACTTATTACCTTCTGGAAGTCAACTTACGACCTTTTAAAGAAAAAATATGAAATTTGGCGATAACTCAAAAACCGGCCAAGTGCGAGTCGGACTCGCGCACCGAGGGTTCCGTACAAACACTCCATCCCTAAGTGGTTAAGTTAAGTTTGCACCTGGTATGTATAGCGCCCCATATAAATTAGGTGCAAAGTTAGGTATTAAAAAAAAACTACTTACTAGATCTCGTTCAAAACAATTTTCGTTGGTAGTTTTTATAGTAATGTACATCATATGTCTTTTTTTAAATTTTTCATTTTCTTATTTTAGAAGTTAGAGGGGGGAGGACCAACTTTTTTCCACTTTGGAAGCGTCTGTCACGCAAACTATTCGGTTTAGAAAAAAAATATCTTACAAACCTCGATATCATTTTTGAAGACCTATCCATAGATACCCCCCACGTATGTGTTTGATGAAAAAGAAATTTTTGAGTTTCAGTTCTAAGTATGGGGAGCCCCCAATATTTATTATATTTTTTTTATTTTTGCATCAAAATCTTAATGCGGTTTACAGAATACATCTACCTACCAAGTTTCAACAGTATAGCTCTTATAGTTTCGGAAAAAAATGGCTGTGACATACGGACGGACAGACGGACAGACAGACATGACGAATCTATAAGGATTTGTATAGAATCTTTTTTATCGATTCTTATTTTTTTATGTGGTAATACCACATTTTTATTTTTATAAATAATGACACAAAGGTAAATTAAGAAAGAAAAATTGCATGCGATCTACTACAACGATACCCCGCTTCGATTGTAGTAGATCGCATTCAATTTTTCTCGGCCATTTCTAAGGCATCTAGCGAGACGTATTGAACGGGATTTAACTGATAACTTTGATTCAGTTTCGCCTGTTCCTGCGTCAATCTATAATCAAAAACACCAACATATTTAAATAAATAAACAAGGAACGGGGTCGATGAAATACCACCATTCCTAGAAAAGAAATGTGTGCCTGACGCACCTATGACTGGTTTGATTGACGGGTACAAGCGTTGGATTGACGGGCAACGCTGTACTGACGGGCAGGGATTCTGGTAAAACGGGTACAAGCGTTGGATTGACGGGCAACGCTGTACTGACGGGCAGGGATTCTGGTAAAAAAATACTTCTTGATCTTCAAAGCCGGGGAGAGAGACGGGCAGGGATTTCTTCTATTTTCTTGTAGCTTGCTGGATCGAATAATGCTAGTATGGCGCAATGTATCGCCTTATATTTCGATCCGTGCCCACCCCACTTCAACCGCATCACTTTATTATTATTAATTTTGTTTACATTAAGTATACAATTTCGGCACAAACATTACTTATTCTAACTTATTTCTATATAATAACAATTATACCTTATATCTTACCTTATCAGTACTTATCCAAGTACTAAGCTATTCTATGGGAAATGAAATGCAACCAGGGTAATTATTTATTTCCTTAGCCTATCCTACTTAACCTACAGTTTATTTATTTATCACAATTATCAGATCATCATGTTATTCTTACGAGCTAACAACCAAAACGAAACGTAATATTCATTAAAACATAACTATCTACACATTATAAAACAACAAAACATAAATTCTAAAGCAGATTGCCGTCGTTGGGGTAGCCGGGCTGCACAAAATGTGCTGATGAATAGAATAGCGATCTCACGCTCAAGTTAGATTGTTAAAATGGATATAATAAATAAAATATAAATATCAATACAATATCGGATAACCTCACACAAATCGATGTACCTATAGTCCCAGAATAAGCTGCATAGCAGCAGCAATAGCAGGCTTCTTTTATGGACACTAGAACCACGATAAACATACCTACTTATAAAGATAAATATTATACTTAAATACAAATCACATCAATGACCCAAGCACAAACATTCGAGTTCATCAAATATTTGCCCTTGCCGGGATTCGAACCCAAGACCGCCGGCTGAGTAGGCAGCTGCTTTTACCACTGCGTAAACCCAGTCGTCAAAATGGCTTGAAGATCATAATTTATTATTTATTAGATTTAGTTTTAGATTTAGATAAGACTTATTTTAATTGGTTATTGTTTATTTTGTTCTGTTATATTTTGAATAAAGATGTTTAACCTGATTATTAGATAAATTCATAATTAATTATCTTACTTGCGACCATGAGAATTCCTATATCTACATATGATAAACATATTTTTGAAACAGTAGGGGTTACCAATTTTTTTTAATCAGCTGGGTAAATTTGAAACGTCCAAATTGGTAACTTTCCGCGGCCTTAACCATAAAAAAAAATAATAACTAAATTGACAGTATTTACTTTGAAAAGTTCCTCATTCTAAAAGAGCATAGGCGACAAATAATTGGTCAGTTAAGATTATTTGTATGATCAGAACGTGGTTTTTGGAATTATACAAATTCCGAATAATGATAAATTCTGACAAAACAAACTTCGTACTTAGTTGTGTAGCATGTCTTTAAAATATGACGTTCATGGAAGTAAAACACTATTTGGGTCATTGTCAGATTTAGGTGCGCGTCTTTCCGGTGGACATTTTCGAAATTAAGGATTCCAGGGCCTAATTTTCTGATTAAATGCGAGAACGTTCGCTCTTCTATAATCCGATGTAATAACAACATAACCTACATTCATACAAGCTCTTAACTTTTGACCACCGAAGGGACAAATTTTGTTTTTTGAACTGACAATGACCCATTTGCTTCATAATTCAAAAAATCTATAAAGGACAATGACCTTAACTTTGACCTTGCTTAATATAATTATAATTCAGAAATAAATAATTATTTTTATTATTGCACGTCTCTGTGAGGAAAGATATGGAAGACATCCATAGGTATACTGTATGACCTTTGTACACTCGTGTCATAAGTCATAACATAGGTAACTATGCGATACTAATATTTTGATTATTTGGAGATAACTTACCTGCCAAATACAGTCTTCAGGAGAACTGGTCATGTAATCCATGAAGAAATGTCCAAGATGGTAGCCATCTTCTTCTCCGTTTAAGTTTATCTCCGGTTGTAGTTTCATTGTCTTCACTTATTTAACGTTTGTATAAATTTAGGTACAGTTTAAACGGTAAGACCTGGTAAGGAATAGAGAGATCTTATGAAAGCATGTGGCATTTATTTGTTTGTGAAAGTAGAGTGTTGTGTGGTGTAATTCAAGAGTTACAGCGAAAGCGATAATATGAAAATGGCGGTTTTACTCACAACTGGCATCATTTAAAATTGTGAAATGGTGTTAAGTTTCAACTAAATTCATCACTTTACTATCGCATTAACCCAAAATTATTACTTTTATTTCATCATTCGGACTAGTTATGAAAATATTAAAAAAGGTGAAAGCAGTGTAGCAGCAATCAGTCAGCAAGCAGTAACAAAAATAACAGTGGTACAATTTCCTTACTAAATCCGTCTTAGTGATAGGTGGTGATAGTCTGACTGTATGATTTAGGTACTGCGCTGTGACCAATAACTTGTAAGGTAGGGTCTTTTAGAGTGAGGAACTTTTCAAACGGATTTATAACCTCAAATTGGGATACTTTCAAAAATGTAATAAATGTGATTCTATTTCATGTTTTATCCTTTATTTGATTATATCGGAAATAGCGCTGGTCCAAAAATATAAATGTTGCCAATTATGTCAGGAAAGTCAAAGCAGGACGATGACTGATGAATGATCAGGCTTCGGACTTTTCGTAGCACGGTAGGACGTAAGAGAGCTATGGAGCCGCAATTAACATTAAAACGTGATTCTCATACTTACTCGGAAAAATATAAAAAAAGAAAATAAATATGTAGTGCTACGAAAATAGGAATACAACAGCAGTTATAATAGATTACAGAATTATGCTACATAGGTACCATCTTGTTAATTGGTAACAGGCTCAGGCACAGCGTATGCTGTGAGCGGGGGCAGCAGCACAACACTGTTTTTCATCCTACACAGATATAGGAGCGGAAAAAAAATCATAATGGTATATTTTGTACGAAAATTACTTTAAACTTGAACTGTTCATATACGTATCGTCTGTTGACAACCAACTCACTAAAAAACAAATACCTTCTTGAAACTGTTGTATACGTTAGTATATGTAGGGTAAGCAAACAACGAATCATATATTTGTATGTAGGTAGTTTTGTCTCGGAATAAATGGTGAACGAGCAACACGTCTTTTATTCGCTAGTGACGAACGAGGATTAAAAATCATTAATAAATTAATATCGCGTGTGTTAAATAATGTCAGTGGGTCAATTACGTGATTTTGATATTAAAAATGGCAATTGGACGGGGTACTGTGAGCTACTGGACATGTATTTTCTCGCTAACAAAGTGGACGAAACCGTTAAGTTAGCCACGTTGATTTCGGTTATGGGTGAAGATGCTTACGACTTATTGTCAACCTTGGCGAGTCCAAAGAAACCCTCGGACCTAACCTATAAGGAAGCGGTAGATCTGCTTAAAACTCATCTACAACCTAAACCGTCGGTGTTAGCGGAGCGGTATAGATTTCGGCAACGTCGGCAATTGGAAAACGAGTTAATAGCGGACTATGTGGCGGAATTGAAAAAACTATCAAAAAATTGTGATTTTAAAAGTATGTTGGATGAAAATTTACGTGACCAGTTGGTATGCGGTATTAGAAGTGAAAGTACGCGGCAAAGATTATTCGCAGAGGATGACTTGTTATCATTTCAATGGGCGGTAAGATTATCAAGTACGCTCGAGGCGGCAGAACGGAATGCCAGCGTAGTCGATCAGAACCAGAGTCCCGCTGTTGAAGTTAACAAAGTCCATGCAGCCGTTAAATGCTTGGCGTGCGGAGATAATCAGCACAGGACAGAAAACTGCAAGTATTTACATTACGACTGTAGTTTCTGTAGAAGGGTTGGCCACCTACGAAGGATGTGTCCTGAAATTCGTGTTGTGGACCGAGAATTGAAACCGAGACGGAAATATGAAGCGCCGGATGGGGCCGGACGCGCATCACGCGGATTGAGCGTGAGCGGCGGCGGCGGCGGTGGCTCTGAGAAGGACGGGCGGCGCGGGCGCGGCGCCCGAGGTCGGCGTGGTGGGCGCGGGCGCAGCCGGCCCGGCGCCTACTGGATGCAGGAGCCGGCAACGGATAACATCGCCTCGGGTCAGTCGGACGTGACTGATGGCGATGATGAATGCGACGATGAAGAACCGATGTACCAGATGTCTTTGACGAATTACAGACCGGTGTGTATGTCTCTTTTAGTACAAAATAGATCCTTAAATATGGAAGTGGATACGGGATCGGCTTTGTCTTGTATAAGTGGTAATGTTTATCGACAATACTTTAAGGAATTAATTTTAAAACCATGTCGTTTAAAATTAAAGTTTTATGATGGCTCTGTAGTACAACCCCTAGGATATATCGAAGTGGATGTCACTTACAATAATGTCAATAAAAAACTAGATCTATATGTATTAGATAACGGTACTACTAACTTATTGGGAAGGCAATGGTTGTTTGAGCTGAATATTGAAATTCCTAAAATTAATATGTTCAGTCTTATGACAAAGTTAGACAAAAATAAAGTAATTAACGACCTTATTTCCAGGCATGAGTCAATGTTCGACGGCACACTGGGTCGGTACACGGGCGAGCCAGTGAGGCTGACTATACGCGAGGGCGCGGAACCCGTTTTCTGTCGCGCGCGACCCTTGCCGTATGCGATGCGGGCGCGCGTGGACGCTGAGCTTGACGAGATGCTGCGCGCTGGCGTCATCGAGCCGGTCGACCGATCCGACTGGGCTACTCCTCTGGTAATAGCGAGCAAAGCGGACGGCGGTATACGTATATGTGCGGACTATAAGGTAACGCTTAATCGTGTTTTACAAGTAGATAGGTACCCGGTTCCAAAATTAGATGATTTGTTTAGCGGCCTCAGTAATAATAAATATTTCACTAAATTAGATTTATCTCAGGCGTACAATCAATTGATTTTGAATGAAGATTCTAGGGCTTATACGGTTATTAATACCCATAGAGGATTATTTAGGTACAATCGGCTAGTATTTGGTTTGGCTTCAAGTCCTGGATTGTTCCAGAAGTTCATGGTTAACCTATTAAGGGACATCCCTGATGTAGTGGTATTCTACGACGATATTTTGATCAAAAGTAGGGATATAGCGAGTCATATAAAAACAATTGAACAGGTTTTTTCTGTATTACAGAATAATGGCTTAAAGCTTAAAAGGAAAAAGTGCGATTTTTTGTCCAAGCAGGTCCATTATCTAGGGTTCATTATAGACGAAAACGGCGTGAGAGTTAACCCTGAGAAAATAAAACCCATCGTCGACATGCCTCATCCAACTAATGCAACAGAGTTAAAGTCATTTTTGGGAATGGTCAACTTTTATGGGAAGTTTGTAAAAAAAATGTCAGATCATCTCGCCCCTCTGTATGATTTATTAAAAAAGGGTAAACATTTCGTATGGGGTAGGAAACATAACGATGCATTCGTGTACGTAAAAAAAATGCTTTGTAGTACGGAAGTGCTAGCGCACTATGATATGGCGCGTCCCACTATAGTGACTTGTGACGCTAGTGGGCATGGGGTAGGTACGCTACTGGCTCAGCGCGCGCCCGACGGCCGCGAGCGCGTGGTGGCGTATGCGTCGCGCACTCTGACCGCGCATGAAAAACACTATAGCCAGATTCACAAGGAGGCCCTCGCGATAATTTTTGCAATAGATAAATTCCATCAATACTTATATGGGAGGAAATTTATTCTACGGACAGATCACAAGCCTCTGGTTAGCATTTTCGGACCTAACACCGGCATACCGGTCACGGCAGCGAGCAGGTTACAAAGGTGGGCGATTAAGTTATCTGCGTACGATTTCGCGATCGAGTACATTCGTACTGATAAAAATACGGCAGATGCCCTTTCGCGGTTGATTAAAACGCATAAAGAGGAAGCGGCCGCCGCGGAGGACGAGCTGCCCGAGCAGACCTATTTGCATTTTGCGACGGAAGCATTATTGTTAGATTATAATGTGCTCAAACGTGAAACTGCTAATGATCCTCTTTTAAGTCGGGTCTTAGCTTATCTGGCAGACGGTTGGCCACAGGAAATTGATATTAAGGAACTTAAACCTTACTTCAATAGGCGTAACGAGTTATATTGCGAGCTCGGCTGTATTCTATGGGGACATCGAGTAATAATTCCGTCATCGTGTAGGGAGCGAGTGGTAAGGGAATTACATGAGGCACATATGGGTATCGTCAAAACAAAAGCATTAGCTAGGAGCTACGTGTGGTGGCCAGGAGTGGACGAGGCGGTAGAAGCGCGATGCCGCGCATGCGCGGTGTGCGCCAGCGTCGCCGACGCGCCGGTCGCGCACGTGCCGTGTGCGTGGCCGTGGCCGGATCGTCCCTGGTCGAGACTTCATAGGTATAGACTATTTGTCCATATCAGGTTTCACGTATTTGATAACCGTGGACGCTTGCTCAAAGTGGATAGAGGCCGCGAAAATGAAGGGTACTACTGCTCAGGCGGTAATAGCGGTGCTACGCGAAATGTGGGCACGGTTTGGGCTTCCGAAACAGTTAGTAAGTGACAACGGCCCTCCGTTTACTAGTAGCGAATTTGAATCATTTCTCAAGCGTAACGGGATAGAACACATTTTTTCGTCACCTTATCATCCGGCTTCCAATGGAGCTGCTGAAAATTCGGTAAAAATTTGTAAGCGGGCTATAAAAAAAGCCCAAAAACAAAAACTTGACATTGATGTCGCCTTAAATAGATTCCTGTTAGCCTATCGAAATACGGAACACTACACGACCGGTGAAAGTCCAGCTAAAATTTTACAAGGCCGTAATTTACGTATGCGTCTGGATCAGTTAAAACCGGATCGTGGCGCGCGAGTCGGTGACCACCAGGCGCAGGCGGCGACCAGGGCGCGCGGCGCGCGCCGCCAGCTGCACCCGGGGGACGACGTGTGGTACCGCGACTACCGCTCGCGGGACAGATGGCTTGCGGGCCAGGTATCTAAAAGGCTAGGGAGTACCGACTATACAATTGCATCTAACGATGGGACCGAGTTACACAGGCACATAGATCAATTGAAACGTAGGGTATCCGATGTTAGCGTAGATGTACGTATACCCCAAGTAACCGCACACCGTCGATCAGCTCGAAGTAGTTCGCTCGTATTACCGATAGAGGAGGAGCCCCATCGGGAAGGAAATAACAATAGGTCACCGATGGCGCCGGGGCAGGCGGTGGCAGGGCCGTCAGCCGATGGGGATCGACCCGGGGTGTCGGAGAGCAGTGCTCATGCTAGGGGTGCAGCAGGGTTGGGTCCTGATGTAGGCGCAGACGCACGAACTCCTAGGATAACACGAGATGTGCAACCCAAGAGAGTGGTCAAACCACCCATTAGATTTGGTTATGACGAATATCGTGATTAATTTAATTTGGTTGAATTACTTTTATATTCCACTATGTATACCTACTTGTAGTGTGTTTCGTGCATATATAAAGGCTTTCATGAATAAGTATATTCGGTCGTTTTCCTATGTATGAATTATTGTAGCAATGGAGGCACAGTTCACTGTACACCTATAAACCTAATATGTTTACGAATTACGAAGTACTTATAGTAAACAATGTCTTCGATTGTACCATGAATAGTATCATGGATCATATAGTATTTAGTATGTATTGTCAAGGGGTAACATAGTATTTTTGCACTTTGTACTTATTAGCTTCATTAGTTATATAATTATGTAGTCTTAAGGGATATGTACAAACCTTGCATTCTGAGCTATATATTAGTAAATAAAGGCGGAGGTGTTGTATACGTTAGTATATGTAGGGTAAGCAAACAACGAATCATATATTTGTATGTAGGTAGTTTTGTCTCGGAATAAATGGTGAACGAGCAACACGTCTTTTATTCGCTTAAAGAATACAATAGTGTCATGATTTGTAGGATTTAAACTGGAAATGTAGTGAATATTTTATGAACGCAGCTATATTTTGAAAATATTAACCGTCAAACCTGGTAACACAGGTGTTCTAATTAATATGATATCTGAACGCAGCGACAAGCTGCCTAAATATTATTTTAGAATAGCAACACTGATCACTTGTCTATGATTAATAATCTATCAACCAATAAAAATGTCCTGTGGATGGTAAGTGAACTTCCTGATTGGTTCGCTTCGGACCAATCACTGATGAACATTTTCCCGCGTTTTGACATGACGGGTGGTGCCGAAGTTATCGTCAGGACAGGCATTCTGGTGGAAGAACTGACAGAGAGAGGAAGCCGAGAAAACCTCTACAATTCAGAAGTACTAAATGAACAAACTCCCACATGGTGGACGAACTGATACTGAACAGTGCACGTAAGTACTATTGAAGTGTTGTAATATAATTATACACTATTTTAATTAACGAATTTCTATGTTTTTTATAAAGTAAACCTTATCCGTTATATGTTGAGTTAAATGCCGATAGCGTTTAATAATTTTGCTTCTGTTCCTGTGTAATGAAAAAAAAACTAAGAAAGTTTAAAGGACAAAAAGGAAGGAAAGTTTAAAGAAACGTTGTGTTCTTTGGTTAAATCCATAACGAGATTTTTTTTACTTGAATGCGTAAGTCGGTACTCTTACCCGCATATAAAAAAAAAATACATTTGTAGTATTTTTTCCGCTGGAAATGTATTCGTTATATTATAGATATTGAAGAGTTAGTATATTTATTAGTCAGTACATTAAAGTAGTAAAATATTATGATGAAAGTAATTTAAATATGATCTAAAATCTACCTTGTGTTAAGACAAAATTCTCCATATCATCAAATTATAAGGATTCAAGTAGTGTTAATTTTTTTGGGTTCGAATGATAAGATAAATTATGTTGTTGGTTCAGATTATCATTCTAGTCATTAGTAAATTAGCATGATTTCTTCGGATATATTATATTTGAGATATATATCTTATAAATAAATACAAATTATATTGGAATTGAGATGCAACATGTTTCTAAATAACCCTAGTAAGCGTCATAAAAGTAACTTGGCATGTATTGTTCTATTTACTTATTACATGGTGATAGTTTTTAAAGGACGTGACATGAGCATCGATTTATAAAGTTAATATTATGGAGTGAGAAAATGTCAGTTATATTAGATTAGTTATGTTCTGACGTAAGAGTACGTTTGGACTCGGGAGTTAAGCTGATTTTGAAGCGAGCGTACGTCTAGATTTATGTTGCCTGACGTGAGAGTGCGTCTAGGCTCTGGAGTTGTTTGTTTGACGTAAGCGTGCGTCTGGATTTTGGTTTGATTGATGTGAGAGTGCATCTGGATTTTGGTTTTTCTGGCGTGAGCGTGCGTCTGCATTTTGGTTTGCTTGACGTAAGAGTGCGTCTGGATTCTGGTTTGTTTGACGTGAGAGTGCGTCTGGATTTTGGTTTGTTTGGCGTGAGCGTGCGTCTGGATTGTGGTTTGTTTGGCGTGAGCGTGCGTCTGGATTTTAGTTTCTTTGACGTGAGCGTGCGTATGGATTCTGGTTTGACGTGAGAGTGCGTGTGGATTTTGGTTTGTTTGGCGTGAGCGTGCGTCTGGATTTTGGTTTGTTTGGCGTGAGCGTGCGTCTGGATTTTAGTTTGTTTGACGTTAGCGTGCGTCTGGATTCTGGTTTGACGTGAGAGTGCGTCTGGATTTTGGTTTGTTTGGCGTGAGCGTGCGTCTGGATTTTGGTTTGTTTGGCGTGAGCGTGCGTCTGGATTTTAGTTTGTTTGACGTGAGCGTGCGTCTGGATTCTGGTTTGTTTGACGTAAGAGTGCGTCTGAATTTCGGTTTGTCGGACGTGAGTGTACGTCTGGAATTGCTTTGTTTGACGTGAGAGTGCGTCAAGATTTAATTTTGTTTTCGATGTGAGCGTGCGTTGTTTGATGATTTGAACGTACGCTTGGAACTTACGTTTTTGTATGAAATCGCGTAAACGTGCATTTAGTGATTATTTGCATTGTACGCGTCAGCTTGCGTCCTAGTTTAGTATGGTCATGTGAGCTGAATGCTCTAGATTTTTTTTAACGACGAAAGATTAAGTTTATAATTTTAACACGAACATAAGTTTGAATAATATTAAAAGTATGAACATGTATTTGGATATTGTAAAAATACGAGTCTTTGTTGAATTAAGAAAAGAGAGTCTTAAAGTTTACGAATTAATTCACAATAAAACTTAAATGTGCGCTTGAAGTTAAGGAAAATAATGAAAAGAATAGTATATAATATAATAGAATAGAAGTAAAAGTTATTAACAGCTATCGTCATAGATCGGAATACACATTTGTTTTAGATGATGTTAGACCCGAAAAAAACCGGATAGTCAGTATGTCTAGTGAGAGTTCCGATGACGATATACCTCCTGCTATTACAAGAAGGAGACACCTATAAAAATCTACTGATGAAGAAATTACTGATAGTGACAGACAGTTGAGTGGCAACAAACGGAGACATGAAACTTCAAACAGTGATGAAAGGCAAGACAACTCTAAACGTCGTCGATCAGGTGGTTCAAGTAACAACGTAAATGTTGCTGATTTAATAGAAGCATTAAATAAAAATAAAAAAACTAAACCTTCTACTAGTTCACACCAGATGTTAAACGCTTTACCTCAGTTTGATCCAGATAGTAAAAATCAGAATATTGATATAATGTGATGATGTGCAACCATGCACAAGGTAAATGAGTACGCACGCATATATAATGGGATGACATTCAAACATCTCATTTTGCGACGCAGAAACTGACTGGCACAGCCAAGAAGTGGTTTTACTCCTTGCCAAGCTTAGACTTCACAGTGCTTGACTGACAAGTGAAATTACGCCGAGCTTTTCCGATTGATGAAAATTTTGCTATTATGTTAGAAGAGATGTTCGTTAGGAAGAATAAAGTAAACGAGAACCTGCGTACATATTTTTATGATAAACTAATGCTTTTAAACCGTTCCGAAATCACCGGGAAAAGGGTGGTAGATTGCCTTATTCATGGCATGTCTGATGTATTGATGAGAAATAGTGCACAAGCACTTAAATGTTTAGAACCTGAGGATTTACTGCAGTACTTCGTAATTCAGCAACCAGAAATCAAAGTGTTTTCTGTCACGCAGAAGAAACGAGGATATACTGAAGGAATGGAACATAAGGTGTTTCACAAATGAGTGCTTCCAGAAGAAAGAAAAACAAAAGAATTCATCTGTGGTGTGTTTTAATTGTAATGAGGAGAGACATCGATTTGGTAACTGTCCAAAGGTTGTAATAATATGCACCATTTGCAAGAAAGTTGATCACAAAGACAAAAACTGACGATTTTCCTCTTCAAATAACAAAGAGAATATGGAAAAAGTTCTGAATATTGATAGTTCTAGTACGAATCAGAAATTTATTAAAAAAAATTGATGTTAACAATAAATCATTACAAGCTTATATTGACTGGTAGTGACTGCTCCCTTATCAAGCTTAGTGAAGCAGAAAAACTGGATCTAGACAAAATTCTATCTGATTTACCGATTTAGAAAATTCTATATGATTAGAGGATTTGGCAATTTTCATATAACACCTATTTGTAAATCTAAAGTAACTGTTCGCATTGATGAAATACAAGCTGATGTTTTAGTACATGTTGTCCCTGATAAATATTTACACGTACCTGTATTAATGGGCAAAATTTTACAGAGATGCGTAATGTCACAGTCTTCAAGGACAGTAATAGCTTGATATTTTTTTAAATAATCCCCTAGCTACGATGGATTCTGAGCTCGAAATGGAATCTGGAATTGTCAAACTGGTAGTAATGATATTGTTTTGACTGGAGTGCACTTTGTACCAGTCTATATTAATAATGAACCCTACAATGGAGATGTCTATGTTGAAGCACAAATGCGAACAGTTCCTGGTAAAGAGTATCGTGTGCTACAAGGAGCGTATAATTTTGAGGATGGCACAGGAAACATATTGGTATCCAGTCTGTCAGATACGCCTGTTACTTTAAAGAAGGACATTTTATTAAGTCGAGCTTTTCCGTTTAAGGAATTCAATGTGGTCGACGTGAGACGAATAAGTACAGGAGTAGATACAACTCTATCACCTATAAATATAAACGAAATACAGATAGGTGCCAACATATCTAACGAAGTATTGATAAAATTACACGAATTATTACAAAAATACCGTGAATGTTTTGCTTGTTCGTTAGATGAAATAGGATGTGCCCCTAAAGAATTCGAAATGAAAATTGAATTAAAAGACAACAAACCGATTGTCTATCGACCATATAGACTTTCTCTTTCGGAAAGAACTAAGGTTAGAGAGATGATTTCTGACCTCTTAAATAATGAAATCATCAGAGAATCAAGTTCGCATTATGCCAGCCCAATCTTGATGGTTAAAAAGAAAAAAGGTGACCAACGATTATGCGTCGATTTTAGAGCTTTAAATAAAAATACTGTTTAGGTTAGATACCCACTTCCGATCATTGAAGATCAAGTAGCGAACCTCAGTGGAAACAAGTTTTTCACCACATTGGATATGGCATCAGGCTATTATCAAGTTCCACTAGCTGAAGAGAGCAAACACTTAACGGCCTTTGTTACTCCGGACGGCCACTACTAATTTAATTGCATGCCGTTCGGACTAGCCGCCGTGTTTCAGAAATTAGTAAATAAGATGTTAGTGAAAGAATATGGCCTTACTCTGAAACTTTCAAAGTGTTGCTTCTTTTGCACGACAATTGATTATCTTGGATACGAAGTCTCAGAAGCAGGCATCAAACCTAGTCAGCATAAAACCGTTGCAATCGAACAATTTCCAGCTCCTACTAATGTCCATGAAACAAGGCAGTTTCTTGGATTAGCTAGTTATTTCAGGAAATTTGTGAAGGGCTTTGGCGAGATTGCACGGCCACTAGCAGACCTTTTATAAAAGGGCGCTGACTGGAAATGGACTGACACCGAATCAAAAGCTTTTTCCACCTTAAAAAAATATACTGTCTAGTAGGCCAGTGTTAGCACTATAATCCTTAACTAAAAACTGAGTTGCATACTGATGCTAGTTCCTTAGGGATTGGAGGAATCCTCATGCAGTGGCAAGAAAATTCCAACGAACTCAAGCCGGTGGCGTATTTTAGCATAAAAACGTCGCCTGAAGAAAGAGTTTACCATTCATATGAATTGGACACATTAGCGGTCGTTTGCTCACTCAGAAAATTCAGGACATATTTATTAGGTAGACCATTTACAATTTTCACGGATTGTAAAGCCTTACGATTAACGCTAAGCAAAAAAAAAAGACCTTATGCCTAGGATTGCCAGATGGCTTTTACAAATGGAAGAATATGATTATACAATTGAGTACCGCCCTGGTGAACGCACGGCTCACGTCGATGCTCTAAGCAGGAACCCCGTGGAAAGTCCCAATGATAATTGTGCTCCTGAGAATGTTATTTCAGTGCTACGCATTGAACAAAATGATTGGTTAGTTATCTTACAGTTAGGACACCCAGAAGTTAGTCAAATCATAAATACATTAAAACAAAATATTAATGAAGAATACAGGGACATCAAAAAACATTACATGCTTAAAAATAATGTACTTTACAGAAAGATTGATGTCAATGACAACAATATTTTGAGATTAGTCATACCAAAACGGGCAAGGTGGCAGATATGTCCTCTCAATCACGATGAAATGGGACATTTTGGTATAAAAAAAAACGCTTGAACGCATACAAAGTCTTTATTGGTTCCCCAAAATGTCCAGTTTCGTAAAAATATACGTTGGTGCTTGCCTAGAATGCGCGTATAACAAAGACAGTAGCAGTTCTGGTAAAAAAGGCCATATCCACCCTATTGAAAAAGGAGTGTTCCATTTCAAACTGTCCATATCGACCATCTTGGCCCCTTTGTCAAAAGTAAACGACAAATTCTTACATTCTAACCGTAGTTGATGGCTTTTCAAAATATGTTTTTGTTAGACCGGTGAAAAATACTAAGAGCAGTACAGCCATCAAAGTTTTGGGAAATATATTTCAAGATTTCGGTACGCCTGAAAGAGTTGTGTCCGATAGGGGAACAGCTTTTACGTCGAGTCAATTCAAACAATTTTGTGCAGAAAATAATATTAAGCATATTCTGAATGCTGTTGCTTGTCCACGTGCAAATGGTCAAGCAGAACGCTTCAACCAGACCATTTTAAATGCATTAGCAACAAAAAATTCGCTTCAAAATGAAAAAGATTGGGATTTAGTTGTTCCTAAGGTACAATTTGGTATTAACAGTACAGTTAATGCCACAACAGGAAAAATACCTTCAGAAATTCTATTCGGAATAAGACTAAAGGGAAATTCTGATAACATGTTTAGAGAAATTTTTGAAGATACAAACAGCAAAAATAAAGATATTAATGAAATTAGAAATGACCTTAAGATTACAATCGATAAAAAACAAAATAAATATAAAGAATTGTATAACTCTAGACTAAACCTGCTAACAAATATAAAATTGATGAGTTAGTAAAAATTACTAAAGTTTCATTTTCGGAGAACCCAGGCCAGAGCAAAAAATTCTTACCTAAGTTCATAGGCCCCTACAAGGTATCAAAGGAGTTGGGTAATGACAGGTATGAGATTACCAATGTTCCGAGTTTTAACATGTCAGAAAAATATCGTTCTGTTGTATCAGGTGATCGGATGAAACCATAGATTAACGTAAATGCTCTCAACGTTATGAGCGATGATAATAGTTCTGAATCAGATTCCATCTAGGCATTATAATAATGAAGAGTAAAACGTCTTATTTTTTGCATGACTTATAAATATGTTATGATGTATTAATATTTATCTCTTTTATGTGAAAAGCCTATGCTTGTGTTTTCTATATTTGTACATAAAAAATTGTGTAAATAAAAAAGTATATAAAATTGTACATATTACTTATAGGATAATAATAATAATAAATTCAACAAGAGAAAGAGTTAATGGCCGGATGTCATGATTGGTATGTTTGTATAAATATAGATACCTACTTTGGAATTGTTAATAATTAAACGAAAAATAATATATTAAATTACGCTTATAGTTATTTATGCGTTGTTTGTTTCGTTTGGCTTGATTTAGTTATCAACTATTCGTTTACATAGGTACTAACTATCCTGTCTAATTTATTTTGGTATTCATTCGTGCGTCGGAGCCTGCACGATGTCTGATGGCCGAATGTCATGATTTGTAGGATTTAAACTGGAAATGTAGTGAATATTTTATGAACGCAGCTATATTTTGAAAATATTAACCGTCAAACCTGGTAACACAGGTGTTCTAATTAATATGATATCTGAACGCAGCGACAAGCTGCCTAAATATTATTTTAGAATAGCAACACTGATCACTTGTCTATGATTAATAATCTATCAACCAATAAAAATGTCCTGTGGATGGTAAGTGAACTTCCTGATTGGTTCGCTTCGGACCAATCACTGATGAACATTTTCCCGCGTTTTGACATGACGGGTGGTGCCGAAGTTATCGTCAGGACAGGCATTCTGGTGGAAGAACTGACAGAGAGAGGAGCCGGAATTTGTTGCCTTGGTCTAATTAAACTTATTTAAATAAATAATCTAAATACGTAATTGTTTTATGTACGATGATAGGCAAGGAAGGGGTGGCTTTGAATTTTTGAACTAGAAAAGACTCAATTGGCCAAACTGATCATCACTCATACTCCGCGAACTCTTATGCTATAAACCTCTAATTCTAATTAACCAACCCATGAAGGAATCATCATCACGTGCTGAACAGCTGGGCTCTTGACAGTGAAGCATTTCCTTGTATCTCTGTCCGATAAAGTAGGGGGAAATCTTTGAAGATAATTTAATCATATAATTATAATTATAATTGGTTAGTCATCAGTGTCATCATTCTGTGACTCATCACTCTTCAAATTTTCTTTACTATGCAAATTAGCTAATGGGATGTATTTGAATCGTCAGCCGAATATTAATGATTGGGTCAGCAGAAAATCTGATGGTCAACTTAGCCCTTTTCGGACGGTTCGAGAGTGCAAAGGGTGCAACTATACAAAAATCTGATGTAGACACCAACCCTTTTTCCATGACCAGGATGATATAGATCTTTCGTGCAGACACTAGCATCGCTTAAAAAAATAATAAAGGTGAATTCGTTGAGTCAGTCGGTCACAAGCTACCTCGAGGATGGCAGTTTTTAGTGTGGAAATCAAGCTGTCAGCCGGAAAGGGTTAGGTTAGTTTTTTGCTGACCAACTGAGTTTTCAGCTCACCAAAACATCATTTTTTTGCAGACCAATTAAATCATACCCTAATCTATTTTTTTAAGCCATGACTTGAACTGTATCAGGGCTGGTTAGCCCTCACTATCAGTCGTCGGACTTTGTGTGGGAGTGTAACCCGCTGATGGAATTATCTCCGCACCACAGGGGTAATTTGGGTTGGGGTGACGCGGGCGCACAGGGCGCATGGACTGCGTCGTGAATAGACTGAACCATACCAGTCTGACTTAGGGCGGGAGGAGAATGGAAAGAGAATCGGGTTATGATAAACTCTAATCTAATTATGTTCAGCTCATAAAAATGAAGAGCGCATTTCAATTTTTCTTTGTGCTTTGATCTTTATATCAATGGTTTTAAAAAAAATGTGGTGTATCCACATTAAAACTAATAACACATTACATGTTTCACTTTACTACTGTTATTGTAACAGGTATCCAGTTTGCTATGAAGTAATTTACTTTTTTAATTATAGTTGGTAGTTTATCTATACATATAAACGGACAAGTCCTGACTGACTGACTGACTGACTGACTGACTGACTCACTCATCAACGTAGAGCCGAAACTACTGAACCTAGGAACTTAAAACTTCTCCAATTGAACAAGTATACGATACAAGCAAGCACTAAGAAGGGATTTTTGAAAATTCATCCCTTAAAGATGTCAAATCGGGGTTGAAAGTTTGTATGGAACTTACGTAATGTTTGAGTTAGAGTAATAAAACTTTGTGCATAGATTTTCGGTCTAAAAACAAGAAAACTAATTTCAGGATTTCTGAAAACTCATCCTGTAAAGGGGTTAAATAGGAGGTGAAAGTTTGTATGAGGAACTTGGAATTCTTTGAGTAAGAGTGATAATATTTCGTGTACAGCTCTTTCTATACAAAAAAAGAAAACGAGTTTCAGCATTTTTCGAAATTCATCCTCGAAAGGGGTTAAATGCACAGTGAAACTTTGTAAGAAAAACGTGGTCTGTTTGATTAAGGAGTGCATTCTTTTGCGTGTAGACTGATCATTAAAAACAGAAAACATGTATTTCAGCGTTTTTGTGAATTCAATCCCTAACGGGGTCAAGAGGGAGGTGAAAGTTTCTATGAAGAGCTTGGGATTTTTTGAGGAGTGGGAATATTTCATGCACAGGTTCTTATTTGCAACGTAAGAAAACAAGTTTCAGCATTGTTGGAAATTCATCTCCGAAAGGGGTTAAATGGTCAGTAAAATTTTCTTGAGAAACGTGGCTTTTTTTAGTACCTAAGGGGTGCATTCTTTTTTGTGTAGACTCTTCACCAAAAACGTTGAATATTGATTACAGTATTTTTGAAAATTCTACCCCCAATGGGGTAAAGTGGGAGGTGAAAATTAAAGAGCTTGGGATTCTTTGAGTAGGAGTGGTAATATTTCGTGTATAGGTCCTTCTATGCAAAGTAAGAAGACAAGTTTCAGTATTTTTGGAAATTCATCCCCCAAAGGGCTTAAATGGACAGTGAAACTTTATTTGATAAAACGAGCCTTTTTGAGGAAGAGGTGCATTATCTTGTGTGTACACTGATCATCAAAAACTAAGTAACATGTATTTCAGCATTTTTGAAAATTCAACCCCTAATGGGGTAAAGAGGGAGGTGAGTTTCAACAAAGACCTTGAGCTTCTTTCAGTAAAAATGGTAACATTAAGTATATAGATTTGTCTATACAAAGCAAGAAACCAAGTTTCAGCATTTTTGGAAATTCATCCGTGAAACGAAAATGGAACTTTGTATGAGGAACGGGCCGTTTTTTAGTAAGAGGTGCACTATTTTGCGTGTAGACTCTTCATCAAAAACTGAGAATATTGATTTCAGCGTTTTTGAAAATTCAACCCCTAATGGGATACGCTGAGAGGTGACAGTTTGTACAAAGAGTTTGAAATTTTTTTAAAGTGATAATTGAGAAAATAAACTTAAGTTTTTGGAAATTCATCTGCAAAATGGGTCTAATGGGAGGCGAAAGTTTGGATGAAAAAAGGTAAGATTCTTTTCGTAAGTCTGGTCATATTCCGTGTGTTGAAAAACTTCTTTCAGATTTTTTTGAAATTTACCTGCATTGTCTAAGTAAAAGGGGAAGATGAAAGTTCATGTAAGGAATATTTTCGTGTATAAACTCTGCATTCATTTTTGGAAGAGATAACTCTCCTGAAGTGGTTAGAAACTTTATATGCAAAACGTAGGATTGAGTGACAAAACTTCGTGTAAAAAAATGCATTGTTAGGGTTCCATACCTCAAAAGGAAGAAACGCAACCCTCAAAGGATCACTTGGTTTGTCTGTCCGTCTATCGAATAAAATGGTAATGAAAACCATATAAGTACTCAAGACTATAGTCTTTTGAAGTTGTTAAAAAAACATGCTTCTAAGTTATATCGTAAAAAAAAGATCCAGCTGTTTACCTCAAAAATTATAAGGTACTTAGATATTTTCAGTTCAACTAAAACTATGAATTTGGCAAGTAAGACCGTGTCTTACTAGAAGTACTTATAGGGAGTAATCTGAAACTATACATTTCTAATCAAATAAAAAAGTAGTCTGTATTTAAAGTACGTAAAACAGTTTTCCAACGGTAATGTGAAGTTTGCCAATGAGAACATTTTATATTTTACAAGCTTTTATTTAGGTAACGTGCATTGTATGTATGTTTAAAGTATGTTTGTTCGGGTGGAATCTTGCAACTCAATTTTGAAGCAGATATCGTCAACCGATTGAGCTGAAATATTGCACACTTACTTAACTTTGATGACAATACAATAATATAGTACCATTGGGCTGATCTGATGATGGAGCCGAAAGGTGGCCATAGGAACTCTATAATAGAAAAAGCAATCCTACCGAGCTTGGGCTCTTTAGAATCGTCTCAGTGAGCATTTGATGAATATATAGAAAAGTACAGTCGGCTTTAAAAGCTTGCCACTAAAATGTAATTTTTGATAGAAACTTATTCCTTAGTAATGTGCAGTGTTTTCATAGTTCGTAAGGAACCCTCTGTGCGCGAGTCCAACTCGCACTTGACCGGCTATTTACAGTATTAACCGATGATACTGATTTAAACGTTAGAGGAAATTCCTATCCTTAAGGAGATTAAACTTTTGACCATGATTTTGTTCGGTTCATCGGAAACTGAATTGTCCCATGTGTTATTACCACGAGGTGATCTAGAAATATGTAAATCTGCTACCCAAAAAAATATGTTTGCGCGCAGATTTCTATTAGTTGTATTATTTTAAGAAACAATAAAACGCAGATACCGTTTCCAGACCCTGTGCGAGCGAAGCCGCGGGCAAAAGCTAGTAATAAATAAAAGAAAACAAGAGGTTTATAGACTTAATAATTGTATTCCAAATACTTTAATCTACAGATTTGTTAGTTAAATAACTTACAACTATACGTAATAAGATTCAAATGTTTAAATAATTCTTAAAAGTTTCCTTTGCAATGTCTTCTCAAGGTAGAACCCATCTTAGTCAAATACCTACCTTTAGAACATAGTTAAGTTATAAAATTCGTGCTTCAAAATGCCCACGCCTCTCCCGGGCAATCTAGAGGAGGGCTGGCTTACTTATTCTATTTAACCACACAAATTGGTCTCAAGCTCTGGACCGTGAGTCGCATAGCAGCACTGATAGCTGTCCCTGATAAAGAGCTCCATATGAGTCGAAACATGTCGGGCCGTTCCAGACAATTTTTACGCGAGTTTAAACCGTTTTTTTTTTATTATTAAAAGATGTCTCGCGACAGTTTTAATCATATTATTACTTACAGTAAGCTATAGATTTCCAAGGGTAATTCTAACTGGTTTATATGCATTTCGACGCTTGTGTCATCTACTTGCATAGTGAGCTCTTTGATCAAACTACTGATGTACATATACGACCCTAGATATCAAAGATAATTTCTATTTATCTCGCACTTCTTAATATATCTTAGATAAATATCCGCTACCCCATATCAAAACCTTAGCAAAGGCTCCAGAAGTCCAGACCAAATTTCACAAAAGAGATCAACAAAAATCCTGAAATTTATTGATTAACTAGATTTTGGTATGGGACAGCCGCTATGGTAACATAGTTCATACTAATTATTTTATTAAGCGGTTTACACTCACGTGAAATTGTCAGGAACGGCCCGACATGTTTCGAACTCGTATGGAGCTCTTCATCAGGGACTGCAGTTCTACTGCTACCAGTTCCTGACAATTTAACGTGAGTGTAAACCGCTTAATACAATAATTCAAATAAGTATGTCTCACGAAAGTTTTAATAAGATTATGGTTAATACTACTACTGATACTAAATATCCCAAATTAGATACTCAAGACTCCAGCGGGTCAATGCCTTCCTGTGGAGACATATTTTGTATTGTTCATAGAAATGCTCAGTTGCTGGAACGTGTTGATTAATTTCTTTGTATTTCCGTTGCTGGGGATATCTGAATGCAGCAAATTGCGGCTTCTGAGTACCATGTCCAGGACCTTGACTCTTTGGATTTTGCCGGACGCGGTTTTGGGGAGGTTGTCCACGAAAATGACTCCACCGTGCAGATGCTTGTTGACCGAGAGTTTATCTGAAAGATAAAGAGTATTTTGAATTTCGTTGTTTTCGTTTTATTTTAAAAGCGAAATAACAATGACAATGAAACTGCCTCATCCAATAGTTTGAAGTGAAATCAGAGGTTCTTTTTTTTTCTATCGAGCAAACTTAAAAACGAAGCCACCCACCCACTTAATATAAGTTGAAGGGTGTACTTCCTTTTCGCCGAATTATGTTTCGCAAACGTTTCATTTCGCAAAAGTTTCATTTGGCCAAAAGCATTTTTCACTGAAACTGTAAACTATTTCAGATTGTTGTGAATATCATCCTTTAGACTAGGTTAGGTTAGGTTAGTTTTGTATTATAACAATTCGAAATAGTTTACAGTTTCAGTGAAAAATGCTTTTGGCGAAATGAAACTTTTGCGAAATGAAACGTTTGACGAAACATAATTCGGTTATAATAATTATGTTAACGACATTTATTAAGATGACATTAAATTATTTTCGTCCATAATGTAACTAATAATATGACCTGTCATAATAATTTCCTAAGTAACGCCATAAGATTCAGGTGCCAACTTAACTCAATCGAGGCGACAGCACCACTGAACGGATACGTGATGGCCTCACTGTTTTGTTATCCGTGGTATTATGAATAAGGAAGCAAAGGAAAATGCATGAGATGACACGGTTATTATTACGGTAGTTTCTTAGTGGTTCTGGGTTCAAATCCCGGCTAGGTGAAATCCTTTTTTCATTGTAAATTTAATGATTTTGTCTTGTCTCAAATCATGGTTGTTTTTCATACAAAATGCATACATTGTCGAGCAGCAACTCTCAGTAACTGATACACTGCTGCTTACATTAGGTATGCGATCAATATTCAACAACTTCGGTAGGTAGTGATTCTCGAAGTCCGGGTTAATCATCAAATTCATCACAGCTAAACCCCGGCTTGTGCCGAATCGTGGTCACAGGCACGCAACGACGTGCATCGACTCTCGTCTATCGTGTCGAGGGACGCTTCAATGGCTCCAATAGTATACACGTATGGAGCTGGTGTTATTAACTCAGGAAAAATCTTAACAACGCGATGCAGCTGTTAGTATGGAGATTTTGTCAAAGTAACATCGCCATCTAGCGGAAAATTGGGCCATAAGGAACAAAATCTCTACACACCGTTATTAATAAAGGATGACTGATATTCATTATTATCTCCTTTATTCATTTTATAGCTTAGATTAGGTTTTTTACAATAAATTTATATAAAAAGTAAAATACAATAAAGAAGTTACAAAATATAAATACATTATAAAAAATCTAACCTAGGGTGCCGCCGGCAGCGGGGCAGGGCCCAGGCTACCGATGCTTAGGGCTGCAGAGAGAGGAACCTCCTGACAATGCGCGCCGTGTCCAGGTACCGCCTTCTGTATCTGACCCATGATCCAGCCATCTAGCGAGAGTCTCTTAAGATAATGTTTGTCGAGACTCTTCGCTATAAGACCGTTCGCCGAAACGACTATCGGGACAATGATCGTCGAATCAACATCCCACATTACGGTCACCTCGTGAGCCAAATCAAGGTACTTGCTGAGTTTGTCCTTCTCGGCCTTCACGAGGTTCTCGTCATGCGGGATGGTGATGTCGACGAGCACTGCCTGGCGCTTGGATCGATCTACCAACACGATATCAGGCTTATTGGCTACAATAGTCCTGTCCGTGATGATAGATCGATCCCAATAGAGCGTGGCACGACCATTTTCGAGAACTGGCAACGGTGCGTACTTATAGTACGGCACCTCAGACCCCACAAGACCGTATCGAAGAGCAAGTTGCTGGTGAATGATCCTGGCTACTTGGTTATGTCTGTGCAAGTACTCGCCGTTAGCAAGATGAGAACAACCGGAGATTATATGTCTGAGTGACTCACCGGGACGGCGGCATGCCCGACAAATGTCGACCGTACCGTCCTTCAGGATATATCTCCGGTAATTGTTCGTCATCATTACTTCGTCCGCAATTGCACAGACAAAACCTTCGGTTTTCCCGAAGAGATCCCCGAAGCGTAGCCAGTTCACCGACGCGAGCAGATCTACATCGGGCCTCGTAAGGGCCTTGTAGAACCGCCCGTGTAACTCCTTGCTCTTCCATACAGCCCTGCGGTCATCGGTGCTAAGCACCTTTGGTCTGCGCCAGTTCTCGTTTGCTAAGGAGAGCGAGGTGAGGCCTTTGTCAACTGCTACTACATCGCGATGAATCCCACACTTGTTGTTTAGGAAATACTCCCTAAGACTGCACACCTCGCGGTTATGGAGGTCCTTGGCATTTAAAAAGCCACGGCCACCACACTTACGCGGGATGTACAGTCTCATAACTGACGAGCGTGGGTGCCTCATGCGGTGTAGTAAGCAGCTGACGGACTCTCGTGTCCAGGGCGTCCAGCTCAGTCTGAGTCCACCTTAGTATGCTAAAGGAGTAAGTGAGCAGAGGCATCACCCAAGCGTTGAAGGCGCGCGCCTTATTGCATCCAGACAAAAGACTGTTAAGTACTTTTGTCAAGCGACAAAAGAAACGCTCCTTCAACGCCTGTCTAATGTCTCCGTCCGCAATACCCAATGACTGTGACATACCAAGGTACTTGTAGGTTTCAGCTTCGGAGATAGACCATTGTCTCAGAAAGTTGTAAGTTCGCGGAATTTACGACTTTCCCCCGCTGTACATGCATGGCTTGTCTACACCAAACTCCATTTTGATGGCGCTACTGAAGGTTTCAGTTACTTCCAGTAGTTCCACCAGATCCTGGCGTTTTGGTGCATACAGCTTAAGTATAAAATTCTAAGACCCACATAGACCTGCTTACACAGTTGTTGGACAAAATTTTAACCTAGTAGGTATAATGTTCTAAGTGGTAGATAGAACTTTGTACACAACGGTTAGCAAATATTTATGACTTAATCTAGTGGTCTATCTGCATTTTCTAGAAAACTACCATTAAATTGAATAATATGAAAATAAAATATGCAATAAAATATAATTATAATCATGTGTTCCAAATTTCAGTTCATTATCTTTAATACGAAAAAAAATATAACGATTCTACTTCTACGATTCGGTTTTTTGGCTCTTCTGTAAAATTGTGATTTTTCAATTAGAATCATATACGTTGTTGTCGTCGAAATATTAGAGGTATTTTTCCTCACTGAATTTGGTAAGGTTAAGTCCGAACTATCCGATTTTATTATATCTCACTGGCACTTGATTTCTATTTTAATCTCTATTTCTTACTAATGTAAGTTTATGATTACGCTTCACCATCTGTCACTTACAACATTTTGTTGTTCGAAGGCCCCCTTTCTTTATTTTATTTACTATTTACTTTAGTTTATACAACGTCCTACGCATTTTCCATCAGGATCTGACGCGAGTTGAACCTTTTTTACCCATCTAAAAAGTGTTAAGCGCCGCTTTACTAAAGAAGTTTTCACTACAAAAAAAACACTAACCAGCAACGATGTCTTTGATGTCCTTTTCTGTGACTGTGGTCCCGGGGCGTCTCATGACGACAGCAACTGCCCGCTTGCCATCCTCGGGGTGTGGAACGCCGACGACACACACGTCCAAAACGTCAGGGTGGCCGTAGATCACTTTCTCCACTTCCATAGGCATAACCTGAAGAATTAGTTTGCCGTAATGATCCGTAATAGCAATATTTCAGTTTTGTTTTTTTCAGGGAATCATTAGATACTATTTTTTATTGGGATCAAATGTTTATATCCGCTGTGATCTCTGTACATATTTTATTTTTGAAACATATTTAATCTTAAGACGTTGGATCGGTAATCCAAAGATAGCATGGGCAAGCGGCATCCTCTGGCATCTGGAGTCATCTCTTGAGCATAATTCCCTTTGTCCTCACATCACACCGAAACGGCTGGACACATTTTAACCAATTTCGGTACAGCGATAGCTGGACATCCAAAGATCGTTATAGAATCGGCATAGGTAAAATACGCGTACAAAGTTCACTTTTTACTTTAAAAAAAGGACGGGTTGCACTCCGGGAGTGCCGGCAGAAGTGAAAACTTAAACATCAACGTTGTGCATTTTTGAATATTTTGGAATGGTTAGGGAATAATTTCGCTCAAATTGTTTTATTTATGAGTACCTATAAATTTTGCTGTCATGTATGTGGTAAAATACAATATTCATTTATTGCGCTATCGTAGACAAACATGACAATTTATATTACATAAAAAACTTATCACTACAGAACTATTATAATTATTTTACATCAAAAAGTTTATTTCTCAGAAAAATCAACTTTCATCCATAATTTAATTGAAAAGTTGTTTGTCAAATGACCATTTGTCAATTTGCGCGATTGGCGCAGTGGTTAAGCAACTGCCTACTGAGCCGACGGTCCCGGGTTCGAATCCCGGCAAGGGCAAATATTTGTGTGATGAACACGAATATTTGTGCCTGGGTCATGGATGTTCTATGTATTTAAGTATTTATTTATCTATATAAGTATGTATATCGTCGCCTAGTACCCATAACACAAGCCTTCTTGAGCTTAATTTGGGACTAGGTTGATTTGTGTGAGGTTGTCCGATATTTATTTAATTATTATTTATTTATTTATTTATTCAATAATTTTTTGGTCAAACATTATTGAACCTGTATAAACAATTGGTAACCTAGCAACCGTGTCTGTTTCAAAGAAAGGGGGCATTCGAACAACAAAATGTTGTAAGTGACAGAGATTCACTAATGTTTGACCAAAAAAATATTGACAAATGGTCATTTGACAAACAACGTTTCAACAAATATTCATTCGGCAAACGAGACATTTGACAAAAGCATCATCTTACAAAAACTGTTGGTCAAGTGACCTTTTTCCATTTCACCAAATAATACGTTTCGTAAATTGTCAATTGGGTCAATTGCAAAAAAATTGTACATAGTTACATTAAAACAATGTTAATTGATTCCTTTGTGTGACGAAAGTTACCCATACATTTTTTATGACTAACTTTCGTCACACAAAGGAAGCGATCGTATTTAATGTTAACTAAGCCTTTAACTATGTACAATTTTTTTGCAATCGACCCAATTAGTCAAAATGTCATTTAAAAAAATGTTATTTCATAAAAAGTACTTATTTTTCAAACATTATGATTTAGTCTGTAATCTGTAGTTGGGTAATTTATTCCGCTACTATCTTATTGTTCGTTTTTGTTGGGGGACTCAGTTTGAACCCTAACCTAACCTAACAACCTAATTTTTCTGCAAGCAGTTCGTTTTTGTTTGGGGACGCAGTTTGAACCCTAACCTAACCTAACAACCTAATTTTTCTGCCAGCAGATCGTTTTTGTTGGGGAACGCAGTTTGAACCCTAACCTAACCTAACAACCTAATTTTTCTGCCAGCAGTTCGTTTTTGTTGGGGAACGTAGTTCAAATTCGAACCTAACCTAATAATAAATAATTATTTTCCAAATAATGTGTAGGTATCAATTTGATCCATACCACATCTATTTTTAGATTTATTAATAAACGAAACACTTGTCAAATAATACATTGTACCAAACGTTTTTAGACCAAGAGTATTTTTGTCTGACAACTCAGTTGCTAAATGATCATTTTGTCAAATCATTATTTAAAAAATCTAAATTTAACTTCTGCTCGTTTGGAGAAGTGAGTCATTTGTAAAATGACTTGTAAAATAATCAATTGGCGAAACATTTTTTTGTAAAACGTTGTTTGTCAAGTGTAATTTTGCGAAATGACTTTTGGTCAAACGACAGGACACCGTTTATACAACGTCCTACGCTTTTCGATCAGGATCTGACGCGCGGATCTGAGGCGACTTTAACATTTTTTACCCATCTAAAAAGTGCCAAGCACCGCTGAAGAAGTTTTCACTTCAAACATATTTCGAAAAAAATAATTGTGTTCCGAAATAAGATATTAAAATGAGACTTACATAATAACGGCGAAATTTGAAGGCACTGGACATGCGATCGACGAAGAAGTAGTAACCATTTTGATCTTTGTAGAGGAGATCACCCGTCTTGTACCAGCCGTCGGGAGTCACCGCCCGGGCTGTAGCCTCCGGGTCATTGTAGTACTCCTGGAGATGAAAAGTAGAACACAATATTACTTACAATCAACAGAACATAATCAATTTATTATTATTTAATCGTATGGCGTAAAAAATCATTACAAGTAATCGAAATACAACAGTTATGTCACAAATTGATGTCCAAGGTTCTTAGCCATTTAGCAGCGTGGGTTGTGAAGGAAAACAGGTCTTCGGGATTTCCAGGGTAGGCTCTGAAGGGGTATTCTTGTCCTGTGATGGACAGTTCGAGAGTCGCCACCACAGTCGCAGAGATGTTTAAAATGTGCGCGTCGCTCGTACCCAGTGCGCAGTAGGTTGAGTTTGCACCATTCGTGACGAGGCCGAACCCCTCATTTTATTATCAAATTATTATTCTATCCTATTCTATTCTATACTATTCTATTCATTTTCACACAAGATAAGGCTTCTAACAAGTCCATTGACAGGAACATAATCAATGCTATTATAAAATTCTAAAATTGTGTCAGAAATCAGGTTTCTATGCATACGTTTCCAAGACATTCAACTTTGATTGGAAAGATCTCGGCCAATATTGAAGCTAAGATTGTTTTTGTTATGTGCATGTTTAGCACCAAACAGCAACTAGACTAGTGTCGGGGACTTTTATTACAAACTTTTAATCACCTTGCAATGTATGTAACTAATGACACTACCTATGTTTGTTCGGGTGGAATTTTGCAACTCAATTTTGAAGTGATATCTTCAACCGACTGAGCTGAAATGCTTACCTACTTAACATTGATGACAATACAATAATATGGTACCATGGAGCTGGTTTTATGATGGAGCCGGAAGGTGGCACTAGAAACTCTGTAGTAGGTAAAAAGCAATCCCACCGAAGGGTCTTTAGAGTCGTCTCATTATAATATATGTTGACTTACAGTAAATCTCGGTCCCTTTGACCAGAGCTCTCCTTTCCTGTTCCGCTCGGTGATAACTTCGCCAGTTTTCGGATCAACCAGCTGCAAATATTCCCATCAAATCGTTATTTATAACACTTTATCTGCCTACTGAGCCAGGGTAAATATTTGTGTGATGAAGGTTGTTCTATGTATTTAAGTATATATTTATCTATATAAGCATGTATATCGTCGTCTAGTACCCATAACACAAGCCTTCTTGAGCTTAATTTGGGACTAGATCGATTTGTGAGGTTGTCTGATATTTTTTAATGCTACAAAGTTATATTCTATTTGTCGTAAAGTAACTTTGATAACTGAACGGTTTGAAGAGGAATGTTTCGGATACAAGTTGAGAAAATTGCGTTTATGGACCATATGATTAATAGTGATTCTAAACATTTTCAAATCGCCGTTGGTTTTGTATGTCACCCGCGAATAGGTTTGAGAGCCCTAGCCTGTGAAGTCCCGCTACGGACCTGCCTTGCGGGGCTCCTATCTCATCTTCATCTACTATTATCCGGTCTCAAGCCCCTTGTAGCCCGGAGAGCCACAGCCACCCAGATTTTTTCAAGTTTCTGGCTTAGTCCGACCCCGCGACTCGCTCACTGTTAGAGGAGCTCTCGTAAAAAGAGGTCAGGCATCGGATTTAGGGGCTAATAATGGACAAATGTCACTGGATTTTATACCGAACCGAACTCAGCACTTATTTATTAACTGACACACAGTCCCCTCGCAGCTCTTACCAACTTCACTCTGACCACCTGATAAAGGTAACCAACCCAGGGGACTGTCTAGAAATGTGCCGTTTCCAAAAAAATTGGGCAAGTGCGAGTCCGACTCGCGCATGAAGGGTTCCGTACCTATATATATATATATATATATATATATATATATAATCTGTAATAAGTTTGTTGTATGAGAGCCCCCCTTAAATATTTATTTTATTTTATTTTTAGTATTTGTTGTTATAGCGGCAATAGAAATACATCATCTGTGAAAATTTCAACTGTCTAGCTATCACCGTTCAAGAGATACAGCCTGGTGACGGACGGACGGACGGACGGACGGACAGCAAAGTCTCAGTAATAGGGTCCCGTTTGTACCCTTTGGGTACGGAACCCTAAAAAAACGGATCTTTCCTCATCTTGTATGGAAAATTACGCAAGAGACCCAAGGTTGTAGATATAGCTCAGACAGTCGCCAAACTTAAGTGGCAGTAGAATCGATGGTTGGGGCAGAAAGGTTCTTGAGTGGCGACCGCGGACCGGAAGACGCAGCGTTGGAAGGCCTCCAACAAGGTGGACTGACGATCTGGTTAAGATCGCGGGTAGAAATTAGATGAGGGCGGCGCGAGATCGATCGTTGTGGAGAACTTTGGGGAGGCCTTTGTCCAGTAGTGGACGTCTATCGGCTGATATGATGATGATGATGGGAAATAAGGAAAGTTTCCGGAAATTCTTGGAAACGGCACATCACTAGGTCTGTCCTGTTTAATTACTTGAGTGCTCCTGGGGGTATTGATCCAGCACAATCCATTAGAAACACTCATTTCAGTTCGGTTGCTACTCCGCAATGAATTTACTACAAGCTGTCCTAAGTAGAGTGGTTGCGCCTTAAGCAAATTCAGCACCTGCACTTTGACTAGTTCCAATTCACTTCCAACGTTCCCCTCCGGGCCGTTGGGGCGAGGCAGCAGAATAGGACCCACGCACTCGGTCTGCGCAAAGAGGTTCCATACCTCGGCTTCAGGTCGCATTCTCAGCTGGAAAACATAAAACAGAATTTGTGGAATTGTAGCACTTATAAACTTGGTAGAACTTCACTGCGAAAACTAGGGTTCGAGTTCCATCTTGCAGACAAGGAAATGCAACAAAGTTTTTCTTCTTAATATGTGTATAATAAGTCACTTTGTCCCACAGTAAGCTAAGTAGGCTTGTGTTATGGGCACTAGACGACGATGTTCGTACTCCAAGTCCAAGAATCAAATTTAAATACCGCAGCCTTATTCGGACTACTCTTGGCGAAGAATAAATTGATCTGAACTTACTTTGATTTTATTCAGAATCGCTTTATCGATACAAGAGCCAGTGACGACGATAGTCTTGAAGCAGGTCAGGTCGCAGTGATTCGGGTGCTGCACGATACCGGTGAACATGTTAGGGCTCCCGGTACTGGTGACGGGCTAAATGATAAAACATTAAATTTTAATACTGAAGCCTAAGAAAAGAAAAGAAGTTCCTGCGGGCATATAACAAGATTCAATCTTGTGGTTTTAATCAACATAGCGTACAAATCAAGGAAGGTAACTAGGGAACCATGACGACGCCTAAGGGGCTGCGATTGCGATCCACACTCTGGCTCCTATCTGGTTCAGCACTCAGCAGGTCTCCATAGCCATTCAGCGGGGCATCGCTGCTGGTATTATGGGGATATTTAGGCCAGGTACCTATAATGCAGTGCCGGTCATTTAGGTTAAGATTAGTTTAAGTTAGGTTAGTCTTTATAATACTTGTATATATTTTAGAGTAGAATTTTCTAGTCACAATTTGTTGAAATTATGATGTTTTTATTGTGAAATAGATATGTTATCACAGATAGTGACCAGTGATTCGTAATTTGTCTACAAGTAGGTATCGTACAAACTATACTACCTATATACTATTGCTTTATAGATTCAAAGATTAAATTATTATAGATTACCGGTCCAACGTCTTAAATAATCGGTAATCCAAAGATACCCGGGTTCGAGTCCCGGTGTTGGATAAGTTGGATTTCGTTTATTTTAATGTTTCGTTTCTTTCATTATTAAAATTAGTAGAATTTTCTAGTCACAATTTGTTGAAATTATGATGTTTTTATTGTGAAATAGATATGTTATCACAGATAGTGACCAGTGATTCGTAATTTGTCTACAAGTAGGTATCGTACAAACTATACTACCTATATACTATTGCTTTATAGATTCAAAGATTAAATTATTATAGATTACCGGTCCAACGTCTTAAATAATCGGTAATCCAAAGATACCCGGGTTCGAGTCCCGGTGTTGGATTTCGTTTATTTTTATGTTCCGTTTCTTTCATTATTAAATTAAAATTTGATGCAATGTAACCACTTAACGATCCCTCCCTCTGTCCTATTTCTTCATGCACAACTCATGTATCGTGTGCGCTCTGTCGCACCCAGAGTGCAATATGCGCTTGCGCCGCGCCCTCTGTGGGAAAAACTTAGATAGACAAAACCGCCGGTTGATGGCGGACACACTGCGCAAACGCCTGTACTAAATCCATTTTAATCTCGGTTTTAATTCACTATTTCTCGCGAAATGTGTACGTGAATAAGTGTTAGCATCAAGCAGAAGGACCTTGGTCACTGGTGGAGTGATAGTGCAAAGGGGGCCCCCAAATTCTTCAAGGCACGTGTGCGAGCTGGTCTCCGTAGCACACCACAAGGAGTTTCTTCAGGTCAGTGCATGAGTTTCCTTTCCAACGGCTTGCTATACGTCGTACTATTCTAATCCAATAGCAGTATGTGTTTAAGTGGTTACATGCTGAAGTATCAGTAATCTAGGTACAGCTCTGAACCGGAATTACAGTCACAAAATTTAAGCATATCGCGTCTGAAAAGGCTCAAGTAACGTGCACCGCAAAATCAAAAACAAGGAGAATTTAGGAAAAAAAGTTCTTTATCCTCCACCCGGTGTGGACCACGTATGAGCGCAATTCAATTTTTCTTTGCGTGTTGTGCTTTGTATCTATATAGCAATAAAAAGAAATGTGGTGTTAATATACCCACATTCATAAATCATCTCGAAAAACATAATTGTGTTTCAAAATAAAATATACTACACTATATTTGTAAATCTAGTTTTAATACCATACTTGACATACCACACTTAATGGTTACTGTATCCATGTATCCGACAATTTTATGAGATTAATTAATATAATCATCTACTTCAGTAGTTAATTGTAAGAATAATTGTGTAACCTTTCATGACTGATTTATCGTCATAATTATGATGGCTCATAATAGTTCTTAACACCTTTTGTAATCTATTCATAATCTTACAATAAATTATTACAGAATTATACCATAGTTTTTAAGTGGACATACACACACATTTTAAATAACATGGCATGGTTATTCCTTTTTTACTCGTAAATTTTAGGGCCATCAATCACAAAAAAATATTTTAGTCTAATCACATTTTATCAATTGTAGTTATCAGGGGGCCTATGATGGTTGCTTTTAACACGCGATAAACAAGTGGCAAAGCATCCGTCACATTTTGACAAAATGCGAGTGTGAGTGACAGATGCTTTGTCACTTATTTATCACGTGATAAAGGCAACCACGATAGGCCCCCAGGTCATTAAACATACCTACATAAATACTCTGGATCATCCAAGCGGCTTTCCATCAGTAGCACGACTCTTTACGCCCCCTACATTTTCAATAGCCGCTATTGCCATGGCAAATGGCTCAAAGTGCCTGGAATTTGGCATATTCATTTAGGCAGCTTCAGTTTGGAATTCTCCCCAAACAAGTTGACACAGACTAGAGCTAATTCACGAAGACAAAATAAAAAATATAGTTTACCCGATATTTGTTGATGATGTCAATAGCGTGTTCAATCGTAATCTGAAGTGAGGATTGCACCTTAATGTGATTGGCAGTGATCATAGCAACTGACGCCAAATAGGAAGATATCCATTGTACACTGGACAAGTTTAGAGCTGGTTGGATTTCTCTGTAAGGCAAAAGATCAAGTAAGATTGAAGCGTATTGCCCGGACAATGCTATGCTGGGCGATCGCGGAACCAATACATACTTAAAGTTTAGTTAGCTAACCTTCCCTCTTTCTTCCTATACTTATATTCTACCATACCGTGGCGAACTACATCGGAACCAATCCCCACTGCTTAGTCTATTTTAGAGATTTTATGTACCCTGCTTTATTCCTTTTGGAGAAGAAGTAGCAAAGTCTGCTAAAGCTTGCCGAGTTACTTCCTTGAACCCACGCCAGTGCTGCTGTATAAGGAAGTTTAAACTTACTTGTCTTTGAGCAACTCATATAAACGGAGAATCTTGATAATGACCGGATGCTTGAAGGCAGCCACTTTGGGCAGACCTGTCGTCCCGCTGGTACTGACCAGCCATGCGTACACCTTGTCAGTGTCGAAGGTCGCTACTCTGAAATAAGTTCGTCCTGTGAATCCTTGAGCATCCTTTGACATTGATAACAACACTAATAAGCAATTTACTGACATCTTGTTAACTGTATAAAGAACTCCTTTTTCCCCGGGAGGTTTTCCCCGGGGGCTACCAGTATGCGGTTATTCACGGTACTCCAAGTTACTCTTCGTAAAAGGTTCTTAAAGGTTTGACAACGCGCGTGATGCTTCTTGCGTCCCAAAGCGTCCAAAGGCGGCGGTAACTGCTTTTTAACATCAGGCGGGCCGATGCTTGTTTGTGATCGGCGTAGTATAAAAAAAAACTGGATTTCTGATACGATATGATCATGTAAATAAACCCCCCGATATTATCACGGATAGAGCAGGCTTAGTTGCACTCAAAAACTGTAAGAGTCCAGAATGAATGACAGATCTGACGCCAGAATGAGCGTCCTAAAAACACGGGCAAGACGCGACGTGGACTCTAAAGCGCAACCTTAGTGGAAGTTTTCAGGAGATAGAGATACAACACAACCCAGCTTTCCTTTCTCTAAAAGCCAAATTGATTCACGAATTTCGTCATCAAAAAATATAACTTACTCGAATGTGTGTTCTGGCGCATGGTCGTCGTGTATCTTCATGAATTTAGCTAGAGAGTGGTCGCTGTCACCAAATGTAACTATTTTCGTGTCCAGCCTAAGGTCTCTGACGGCTCTGTAGTACTCTCCGAAGTTCTCTATCTCACAGAAAACGATTTTCGGACTTGTTGTCTGAAAGTGGTGCTTGATTTCCTCTGTAAAACAGAAATATAGTTCTTTACTGAAATGATTAAGAGGACAGCGGTATGCCGATTTTTACACCACGCTCTAAACTAATACTAATCGCATGACTATAATGAATATCTGGGTTAATTCGTCAAAATCGCTGTCCAATAAAATAATCGAAAAGCCAGATAAATATTGCCGAACTTATTTGAGCCGGAACGAAATGTTCATGCAGCGTCTCCTCTCCTGTCCCCCTCCTCGGCGCCTTGTCAGGCATATGTAGTCTAATCACAGAAATCACGGTGATTTTCCGCTCATGCTAAGTGTCAATAAATTACACAAAAAGATAAATATCTTATTGATATTATCAATGCAACTAATCAAGACAATTAAACAAATAGATTAAGATTATGAACATATTCAAGGTCCATTCAGACGAAAATTCTAGATGTGTTACGCCACAGAGTTGGCTACGCGTAGTTTATGAGATCATTATAAAAACAATTAATTAAATGGCTAAGGCTCAGACTTATGTTATGACCAAGGAAATGAAGAATAATTTTTGCAAAAAAAAAGAACTTAATTGGTGAGCTCATAGCAGAGCACTTGTTGCGACTTGTGATGGAATCCAAAAATAAGATTATATTCGTCAAAATTTCGTTATACAAGGGAACGAGCAGTTGAAACGCTCCTGTACCTTACCCAAATAATGACACAGTAGGCACTTTCAGCTGAACTGACCCGAACAAGGTAAAGGTAGACACGGCGCGGGGTGAATCCCCCTTGGAGTGAATGCCTTGCCTAGACCAAACCTATAATGAACTTGCTATATTTTGATCTTTTAACTTTGAATATACCAGTTAAGTTTACAGTACACTTTTCATTCCACCACCAAGTGGAAGGACTGGAGCCAGTTACGGATCCTGAAGAACTGAAGCCAGTTACGGATTATTTTCAATCACTAAGACTAAGTATTTACCATATTTGTAAGTAGGGTCAATTCCAGCCAATGGCAGTCCGTTCATGAAAGCAGCGTAGAATGGGATGTGGACATCCAGGTGGTTCCTCCCCGAAACCACGGCCACGTCCCCTGGTCTCAAGCCGGAATTTCTGAGGCATCTAGCGAGGCGTATGGAACGAGATTTGACTGACGATTTTGATTCTGTTTCGCCTGTTCCTGCGTCGATCTGAAAAAAACATTATATTTTAATCAGCGCATCTAGTACAACTATGTTTCGCGGCTCTTGTCGTAATAGAAAGAGACAGGCAATTATCTCGCGCGAGAAATATCGTCGCTTATGACAGTTATGCTAGGTGCTGGAGGGATAAAATATCTCCTTTATTAGAACAGGGATGCTATCTTCTGTGTGAGTGATACAAAATAATGGTTGATTGATTTCCTAAAAAGTAACTTGAAAATTACTGATGTATTAATGAATGTAACAGTGACACTATTTTTGTCTTGAAATTTTATCAAAATCTTTTCAACACACTTACTCGTAAAGTGGTCCATATTAAATTGTTTTTATGGCCGTAAAGTATCCTATAAAACACATGTACTTTTGAATTTTCTATTACGCACTAGTGTATTTACTTATTTCAACAAGGAGTTTTTACTTTTATGTAATAGGCAATTTTTTGTGAATAAAGTAATTGTGATGCATTAAACGCATTAATTAAACAATTATTTTCATCAAATTATTTAATTTTGTCATGTAGTTGATACTAATTTGCATCAGGTATAATTAAATATATATATTATTATATTTTTAATATTTGGCTGTTTCAAAGAGAATATAATCACTACGTTTTACTATCAACCCTATCTCTATTTGTAAAGCCGTTTATTGTAATAAATAATGTAATTACCGATACTTCAGTCCAACAGATTTCAGAAGCGAGATTAGTTACTTACCCCCGAAGCTTGTTATATTGCCAATAGATATTTGGGTGGGTCATTTAATTATTATTATTTTTTATTCTAACGGGCAAAGTTGAAAAAAGGTGCCATTTGATACATTTTTTTTCAGTGTTATTGCCTCCGGATTACTCCCCAGATTACTCGGGAAAAAAATCTAAAAAAATAACTTTGTATATTATTTTTTTGTTATATTTCGTTTGTTGCCCTACTGATTATACTCAGAATAAATTTAATATGACATTAAAATATTTGGCCTTTGAAATGATAAAACCAGACTTCATAACGCTCATTTAATATGGGTATTTCTATACTAACTTAAAAATGGATCCGGAGGCAAAGATGAACACCAATTACAATGCAATTTTGATATTAATATATATATATATATTATATATATTACCCATAAAGATTATTCGGACCGCCTTCTAAAAATAAATCCCCACATGGCTCTGGCAGTTATAAAATTTTGTCTATTCGTACCTAAATTTACGTATATTCTAAGGTGTAGCCCTATTTGGAAATACCCACATCTTATCGAGCCCCTAGATTCTGTCCTCAAGACCACGCTCACATCCATTTTAAACATCAACCTCGACAGCCGCGCTTGGAACCAAGCCTCCCTTCCAATACGCTATGGTGGTTTGGGCATCAGGCAAGTTGTCAGTGTCGCTCTTCCGGCCTTCTTATCTTCGTTTCACAGCACTCAAGACTTAGCAAATAAAATTTTCAGTCCATCTTCTAACAACGACTGCATTGTCTGTGTGAACGAGGCCAGGGAAGAGTGGACGCAGGCTTGCCTGAATGCGCCATTCCCAGTTTCCACCAAATCGCAGAGGTTGTGGGACGAGCCGCTCTGTCAACTGGTTCTAAAAGATCTGACAGATACGGCACAAAATTCGACAGAGCGTGCTCGCCTGCTTGCCGTGGCGGAACCGGAATCGGGGTTTTGGCTCCATGCGCTACCATCACCTAACATTGGTACGCTGCTGGATAAAACAGCTCTCACCCTGGCAACAAGTCTGCGACTCGGCACTAAAACCACCGAGCCTCACCGCTGCCGTTGCGGCTCAACCGTGGACGAGTTAGGCCACCATGGCTTATGCTGCCAAAAGAGCGCCGGTCGTATATCCCGGCACGCTTCCCTGAACGACGTCATACGGAGGGCCCTTGTCTCCGTCAATGTGCCGGCCATTTTAGAGCCGAACGGTATCGCACGCGACGATGGCAAGCGACCTGATGGTATGACGCTCGTTCCGTGGAGGTTGGGCCGGACGCTCATTTGGGACGCTACTTGCGTCGATACACTGGCCGCGTCCCACCTTCAAGCGACGTCCTCCAAAGCCGGAGCGGCAGCCGCAACGGCTGAAAACCTCAAGCGGCGCAAGTATGCAGCCCTAGGCGAGGGCTACATATTTGCGCCTTTTGGAGTTGAAACATTCGGCCCGTGGGGACCAGGTGCCAAGATTCTCTTTAAAGAGATATCGGAACGCCTGGTCGAAGCTTCAGGTGACCAGAGGGCTGGCAGCTACTTTGGACAGCGACTGAGCCTCGCCATCCAAAGAGGCAACGCTGCCAGCCTTCTAGGGTATTTACAACCTGTAGAGTCTATTTTAATTATATTTATATTTTAGTTGTTTATTAGGTATTTAGTTTAAGTAATAAGTAAGTTTTTTTTTTTTTTCTTTAATAAGTACTTGTGTTGTTTTGTGTTATAAAATTATATTATTATTGAAAACAAATATTTAGTTTATATATATATATTTTACTATAATGAGTTACATTATTGTTTGCTATGTCTGGTAGGAAAAAAGTATTGATTTTTTTCCTATACAAAAGTGACCCACCCAAGTAAATATGCGACTAAGTTCGTCGACGAACTTGTTGATTTGTCAAGAAACAATGTCACTCTTTCTTACCTGTAATTGGCTGTAATGATAATAAGAAATACACCAATTATAAACTTGCAACTTAAGTGGCATTATTCCTTTTAAAATGCTGATTGATTTAGACATTTTTCTCTATGATCAAACATAACAACACAACATTAACATACTTAACATTATTATTGAACAGGGCTATGGGGATTTATTGGTATATATTTGAAATCTACAGTTTGAACATTTCATTGATAATTTTTGTCTAAAACTACTCGAAATTGACAATATTCACGCGGAAAATTAGTTTTTTCAACTTATTTTCGACTGCACGCAATGAAAGCATGAAATAGCGTTAATAACTAGAACTCGGGGCAAAGTATTATTCAGTTCAAAAAGTTGCTTGGAATTATCAATATATTTGTCATAATAAGAAACAAAAAAAAGAATAAGGCCTCTTAAAGGCACCGCGCACTAAATTTTTTGGAGCCTTGTTATATGAACAATTTTATATCGTTAGCAGATGTTTATAATTTAACAAAACATCGGTGGTAATGTTGGAACCAACCTGCCAAGTACAATCTTCAGGGGAATTGTTCATGTAGTCCATGAAAAAGTGTCCGAGATGGTATCCAACGTCGCTCGAATCTGCATTCATTTTATTCCCAGGTTTAGGTTGCATGTTGTTTTATTTCTTAATTTGTGTATTGGTGTGAGGTTCTTCGATATTTATGTGTTTATTCGAGAAGGTATGTCGTTTATAAAGTTTCCGTGCCGATCACTGTTGGCTTCTAGCCTTAGAATATGCGAGTTTAAATAAATCAGTCGCTTTTATTTGATCATGTGCCACAAGGCAGAAGTTGGAGCGGTTTCGGCTGTGCCAGATTTTAGGATTCCGTGCCTCAAAAGGAAAAAAACGGAACCCTTATAAGAACACTTTGTTGTCCGACTGTCTGTCAAGATCCTTTATCGCGGGAATGCATAATTAAAACCATATACATTCCCTTAAAGCTGTGGAAATATCAAACTTACGGCCGTTTAATGCCGCAAAAAAGTATATAACGACACTCTCAAGGGAATCAAAATTTACAGGATGTTTTCGTTGACCTAGAACTGTGAAATTGGGCAATTAATATCGTCTTATACTACAAGTATAGGGGAAAATCAGAAAACTATACATTTTTACCTAAATCATAAAAAAAGTATTTATTTAAAGTACGTAATCAATCATCGAGGTGGATTTATTCGCTATTATTGTAGCCTATTCACTCTTGCCTTGCCTAGATCCAAATAATACTTTTCAGGAAATAGACACGATGGGAGCGAGTTCCATTACATAGCGGTTCGCATTAGAAATGATCAAGCAAATCGTTTCGTGTAAATAAGTGGTAAATTGACAACATAAAGGATGAAATCGCTCCCCTCACCTGAAAAAAGTGAAACGGGGATGGTGGGATTAAGTCGTGCAATTCCTGCGCACACTCTCCAAAATATATCCAATAGAAAACTGACAAGCTGGCAACTTTGCGACGATGTTCGAGGCTCTGGAAGATGCCCCCAGTCGGCAAAGCATCGCCAGTGAGTCTTATAGATCGACTTCCTATATTTATATTTCAAACTTTATATCAACATTCATACCCTGGTATAGTACAAATTTTCTAAGCTAAGCTCAATCCACTTAAGAACTGAATACCATTGAGGGGTCAACCACAAATTAAGATAGCGAGCTCGTAGTAAAAGCAGATTGTAACCACCTTGGAAGGTTAATATAGATTATCGACTCTATTTCCTTGGACATTAAACTACAAAATACACTAACAGAATAATGGTGATCATAACTTTTTTGGAATTTTACAACCACCCGACTCTCCACAAGAACGTATTCTCTTGAAAAAGGACTATGAACTCTCAAAATCAACCATTTTAAACCTATTCAACATGGAATGAGGTTGAAAATTCAATATCCACGCAATGTAGTTCTAACCTTTTTTTGTAACTAACTGGTTGGCGGTTACGAGAACAAAAGCAGATAGGATTGTATTAGACACAATGCCATTGTGAATTATGCAGGCAAGTGGATGAGCTTAGTTTAAAAAAAATGTACTATACTTTTAAATAGCAATCAATAAGTTCGAAACATTTTATGTTCTTCTCCGCCATCGCCTGTACCATGAGACTCAAAGTTGGTATTTAATGAATTGATAAAACTATTATGAACTGAGATTTTACAGATACTCTTAGATTGCCTTAATAAATACGCAAATTAGAAAATGATTTTATCATAGTATCAGCCGATAGACATCCTTATAGATAATGATTTGTCGTGGAAGTCACAGTCCATGGATGTGTATAGAAAAATATATCGTTTCTAATTTGCTCTCCATAAATTGGCGAAAATTTGTGACCGAAAGACAGTAGGTACTCACAGCATTAGGTATATCATAGTTTTGTCGCAGCAAAATTACAGTATGGTATGGTGTTTTGGGAAAATTGCACTGACCGTGATATGATATTTAGAGCCCAAAAGCGATGCATTAGGGCCATTTCTGGTCTGAATCCCTCACAAAGCTTTGAGCCATATTTTAGATCATTGAGTCACTGGTGTTCAAAACGTCGTATCTACTTAGTAAATTGATACTGAATTACGAGCGTTGTTTAAGTAGGGATTTGTTACTTGGTGACTTTGTGTATTTTGGTTGTCATATCGACCGACGATATGGCGTTAGTACGTACTTTTTCAATACTTCGATATGGTAGTGTGGTCGCCCCGCTGGCGCATTTCTCTTGAGTCTTGACTGACCTTGTAACAGTTATAGCTAAAAAACAGACCAAGAGCATGTCGGGCCACGCTCAGTGTAGGGTTCCGTAGTTGCTCATCCTTCACAATAGACTTAAGTTACGAGAAAGATTTCAAGCTCTATAAAAAGGTCGTAAACGCCAAAGTAACTGTAGTTACTTATTACCTTCTGAAAGTCAACTTACGTCCTTTTAAGAAAATTATGCAATTTTGTTCAATATAGTTTTCATTGAAAATATTTATAAGGCCTCATTTTCATGAATTTTCCATAATTTTTTGACCCGTGATTGAAAAGTTAGAGGGGGGGGGGCTATTTTATTATTATTTTCGGAGCAAATATTTACAAAACTGTTGACTGTATCATAATGTTTGGAGACCCCTATTATTTTCAAAAGACCTATTCAACGACACCCCACACACTAGTGTTGAAAAGAAAAAAAATCACCCCCACTTTAGGTGTTCGAGAGGTACCCGAAAAGAAAAGTTTTTTTTAATACACTTGCTCAAAAAGTGGTACTTTTTGTAGCTGCAAATCGTGCGAAAAGTTGGTTATTTCGAACTAGTGCTTTTTACTTTTCAATTTTTTTTAATTTTCTCTTGTACTAACACGTCATACCTTATACATCCAAACAAAGATCAATCACTTTCTGAATTTATTTATTACGTCATGCAGCATTGCAAGTGTATGTCATAATTATGCTTAAAATATTTAAAGCCTGACCAGAAATATATGAGGATGCGCCATATTGCGGAATTTCGCTGGAACTAATTTCTTACACTAGCATAGCAATGATTTTATGATCATAGGAACTACTGACAGATATTTAAACTAATGACATTAGAGTGCGGATTGCGATTGGTTGCAAAATTGTTGCCATATAAATCTTATAAATAACGCCCTCTTGACAATCCTCATATATTTCTGGTCAGGCTTTATATATATATATATATATATATATATATATCAATCAAAGGGTTATCTATTAAAAATACTCAAAAACGGTCTTAATAATTTGTTTGAGTGACTATTATTTAATGAGCCAATTATGAGTATTCTGCGTGACCTAAAAAAATTAAAAAGAAAAGTATTGACACAAATTACTTAATACAGTATCAAGCGTGACCGATGCGCTGCTTTATTAAATAATATAATATTTATTTACAATTAATATGAAATGTAAAAAACTAAAAAAGATTCACGATGTTTATTGTTTAGAATCAATTAGATTACTGTGTATCATTATCATATCTCTTCTGAAATATAAAAACTATTTCTTTTAATTTGGCTGAATGATGACAGCCGACGCCATCTTGAAAAAAAAATTACAATTAAAAGTAAAACTTTCTTTTTCATTCAAGATTGTTTTAATTATGTGTAAATACACGGAAGTTTTATAAAATAAGACTTTTTGATAGAGAATGATAGAATAAAATAGAATAGAATATATTTATTTGTCAAACATAGGTACAGAGTAGTTGTTCACTAGGCGTACAAATTTGTGGGTTAAGTATTCGACCCTAATATAAGTTAACCAAGGAAATAAATTAAAAGTAATACAATGTCAGTAGGTAGAAAATAAAAAATATGATAATACTAGAATTTAAAACAATATAAACTAAATTATATAAAACAGTTACAAATCAATGACATTAAGAAACTCTTGCGTATTATAGTAACACTTTTCGATCAATAATGATGTTAGTTGTTTTACAATGCATGTGCTCGAAAAGAGCTTATTCTAGGCATTCAAACTGTGCGGAAAGTATTACTTTTCCGCACTAGTGATTTTTACTTTTCAATTTTTTTTTAATTTATAGCCGTATCTGACAGCCTGACACAAAGAGGTTTTATTATTTACAAAAAGTTTGATAAATAAGTCAAATGCCGATTATTATCACGTATAAAAGTACAATAAAACCAATATTTCATTAATTAATTCATTTAACACGTCATTACTTACATTAGATATAAAATTTGATTAATAAACGAACTTTAAATCGTTATTCATTAAATAAATTTGGCTGTATGTACACGCGCTTGTGCCATTTTGACATAAGACGAATATTAAAAAAATTCTTTTGCACATGCGCAGTAGTAGTTATGTCGAGCGCGGTTTACAAATAACTCCGCCATTTTTTATTGATGTCTAGTTTATTTTGAAGTTGTTTTGTGCAGATCTGCTGAAATAATGGCGAGATAAAGGGAAGGATCATGAATTTAAACCCGTAAAATGTTATTGAAGAAGTAAAAAATGTGAACGACGGCTTCTTGTTGGATAAATTTAACTTTTTTTCCAATGTAAACAGTCTTTGTGAGTATCAAAGTATTTTCTATTTTCTCGTACATGCATAGTAAAGTTTTGTACGGAACTCGTGTGTAAGATGATTTCCGACTCGTGTTTCTTTAAACACTCGCTCGTACCTCGCTCATGACTAAAAATCACACTCATCTGAAATCACCTACCTTCCACACTTGTATCGTAAATAACTATTTTAAACTTATCTAGATTCAGGTCCCTGATACAAGGTTGAATTTTATTGTAGGTATATTTGGGGTGCCATCCCCAAAATGCCTTTTCGCACTAATGCAGTCTTACAGTCTTAACTGCGTAACATGTTTTGATATTGCGACCGAGTAGGTAGCTTGTGTGTGTTATTAATTTTATTAAATAAACTAGCATTACACTTAACGAATATTGCTATTTCTAATATATAGATTAAAGGCTTAAATTGCACATTAACAACTTCACGACGTATTAGGAACAATACGTATTACGTAATACAATTTTGTACCGTTTGGGGTCGAGACCATGGGGTCCCAGTGCCCGCAAGCTTTACAAAGACTTATCCAAAAGGCTTGCACGACTGGGGACTGGCAGCTTCCTCACTCAACGTACCAGCATAGCTGTTCAGCGAGGAAATGCTGCCAGCATTTTCGGTACCATGCCGCAGGGGATAATATTTTTTAATTTGTGTTAGTTTATTTTAATTTTAGTTTTTTGTACATAGTTGTTAGTAGTATTTAAGCTTTTTATTTACTGTTTCTTTGTTTTTCCTTTTTTCTTGTATTGAATAAATTTATCATATTATACATAAGTTAGAATGAGTAATTAGGAACCACGTCTGCTATGTTCCAGGTCTTTAATTCTTGGGTAGCATGTATGTAGGTATTATGTAACTATGTTTGTTCGGGTGGAATATTGCAACTCAATTTTGAAATCTTAAACCAATTGAGGTGAAATTCTGCTACTTCCTTATTTGATGGCAATCCAATCTGCGCCAGAAATGAGCCTTAAGGTGGTCCTAGAAACTCTGTAATAGATAGCAATGTAATAATAGAAATCAAGTCTACCGAGTTCGGCGTCTTTAGAATCGTCTCAGTTAGTTAACCCCCGACAAAAAAAGAGGGGTGTTATAAGTTTAACATGTGTATTCTGTGTATCTGTGTGTCTATCTGTGGCATCGTCTCGCCCAAGCAGATGGACCGATTTAAGTGCGGTTTTTTTTTAATCGGAAGACTTTTTCGTCGAGGTTGTTCTTAGCTATGTTTGGTGGAAAAAGGACCAGTAGTTTCCAAGATATCATTGATTGGAACAAGTAACAAGATCTCAGCCAATATTTAAGCCAAAGATTCGAAATTTTGGTTAAATGTTAAGTGCTAATGAAGGTCTCATGATGACCAGCTAGTTGTTAATGGATTTCAGCCAATATTGAAGCCAAGGATTCCAAAGTTTTGGTTAAATGTTAAGTTTTATTAGCATTTTCTCTATCACTCAATAAGTGAAGGTCTCATGATGACCATCTAGTTGTGAAAGGATCTAAGCCAAGCATTTCAAATGTTGGTTAAATCTTAAGTTTTATTAGCGTAATCAACAATTTAATAAAATCATGACAGTACAATAATTAGGTACCTTAGAGCTGAAGATGGCCATAGGAGCTCCTAAACAGCACAAGATAAACCCATAATTTTTGGGCTCGTCTGATTGTTCTTGATGAGCTATTAACGTTGGTGTAAGAAAGAAAAGTCGATAATGAAACCTCTGAAAAACTTTATAATTTCTGTCACAGTACTGGGTCACTGTTTCTAAGTTTCGCAATTCTGCTAAAGCTGAATTGTCATTAGGACTATATTGAACAGGTTCCTTTGATTGAAGTCACAAATAGCAACACCCTCCAAGATTTTAACGCGACTAAAGGTTATATTTAATAGATTGTGAACTGTGATTACTGAATATACTGCTAACATAGATTAAGTACCATTGTTACTAACAATTGTATGGGTCTATGACCTGAAATAAATGATTATTATTATTATTATTATTCCCTTTATTCGTTTTTATACTTAGGCTAGGTTTTTTTACAATAAATTTATATAAAAAGTAAAATATAAAAAATACATTACAAATATAAACATATTCTAAAAAACCTAACCTAGGGTGCCGCCGGCAGCGGGGCAGGGCCCAGGCTACCGGTGGTTAGGGCTGCAGAGAGAGGAACCTCCTGACAATGCGCGCCGTGTCCAGGAGTACCGCCTTCTGTATCTGACCCTTGATCCAGCCATCTAGCGAGAGTCTCTTAAGATGTTTGTCGAGACTCTTCGCTATAAGACCGTTCGCCGAAACGACTATCGGGACAATGCTCGTCGAGTCGACATCCCACATGGCGGTTACCTCGTGAGCCAAGTCAAGGTACTTGCTGAGTTTGTCCTTCTCGGCCTTCACGAGGTTCTCGTCATGGGGGATGGTGATGTCGACGAGCACTGCCTGGCGCTTGGATCGATCTACCAACACGATGTCAGGCTTATTGGCTACAATAGTCCTGTCCGTGATGATAGATCGATCCCAATAGAGCGTGGCACGACCATTCTCAAGAACTGGCATCGGTGCGTACTTATAGTATGGCACCTCAGACCCCACAAGACCGTATCGAAGAGCAAGTTGCTGGTGAATGATCCTGGCTACTTGGTTATGTCTGTGCAAGTACTCACCGTTAGCAAGATGAGAACAACCGGGGATTATATGCCTGAGTGACTCACCGGGACGGCGGCATGCCCGACAAATGTCGACCGTACCGTCCTTCAGAATATATCTCCGGTAATTGTTCGTCATCATTACTTCGTCCGCAATTGCACAGACAAAACCTTCGGTTTCCCCGAAGAGATCCCTGAAGCGTAGCCAGTTCACCGACGCGAGCAGATCTACATCGGGCCCCGTAAGGGCCTTGTAGAACCGCCCGTGTAGCTCCTTGCTCTTCCATACAGCCCTGCGGTCATCGGTGCTAAGCACCTTTGGTCTGCGCCAGTTCTCGTTTGCCAAGGAGAGAGAGGTGAGGCCTTTGTCAACTGCTACTACATCGCGATGAATCCCACACTCGTTGTTTAGGAAATACTCCCTAAGACTGCACACCTCGCGATTATGGAGGTCCTTGGCGTTTAAAAAGCCACGGCCCCCACACTTACGCGGGATGTACATTCTCATAACTGACGAGCGTGGGTGCCTCATGCGGTGTGTAGTGAGCAGCTGACGGACCCTCGTATCCAGGGCGTCCAGCTCAGTCTGAGTCCACCTTAGTATGCCAAAGGAGTAAGTGAGCAGAGGCATCACCCAAGCGTTGAAGGCGCGCGCCTTATTGCCACCGGACAAAAGACTGTTAAGTACTTTTGTCAAACGACAAAAGAAACGCTCCTTCAACGCCTGTCTAATGTCTCCATCCGCAATACCCAATGACTGTGACATACCAAGGTACTTGTGGGTTTCAACTTCGGAGATAGACCTGAGGGACATTGTCTCAGAAAGCTGTAAGTTCGCGGAATTTACGACTTTCCCCCGCTGTACATGCATGACCGCACACTTGTCTACACCAAACTCCATTTTGATGGCGCTACTGAAGGCTTCATTTACTTCCAGTAGTTCCACCAGATCCTGGCGTTTTGGTGCATACAGCTTAAGATCATCCATGTACAGCAGATGAGAAATGACCTCACCTCCTCTTCGAAGCCGGCAACCTAGTCCTGAATCCTTCAGCAGAGTGCTGAGCGGATTCAGGGCTAGGCAGAACCACAGAGGACTCAAACTGTCACCCTGGAAAATACCTCTCTCAATCCTTATCAAGTCCTGCGGGCCAGGGGGGCCATCCCCGCCACCTGGTTGACGAAGGACTGTGGTCCACTGCCTCATGCACGCGCCTAAGAGGGATCTCAGAGCTGTATCAATTTTATACAGCTCTAAGATCCTCTCCAGCCATGAATGAGGCACCGAATCATAGGCCTTCTTATAGTCAATCCAAGCGGTCGAGAGAGACCCCCTGTTCCGTCGGACTTGTTGACAAATGGTCGTGTCAATGAGGAGGAGCTCCTTAGTACCACGGGACCCAACCCTACACCCATTCTGAGAAAAGGCCAAAACATTGTTCGCAACAATGTGCGTGTTAATTTTAGTTCTCAGAATGGACGTAAGGAGCTTGTATAAAGTGGGCAAGCACGTGATGGGTCTATAGTTTTTGGCTTCCGTGGTACTACCGGACTTATGGAGCAGGAAGGTAACACCAGTAGTCATGAAAGATGGCAGGGAACCAAGCTCGAGGGCGTCTTGAAATTGTGTTGCCAGACGTTCATGTGAGGATCGAAACCACTTGATCCAAAAGTTGTGCAACCCGTCCGGTCCAGGACTTTTCCAGTTCTGGATCGTACGGGCCGCACACCTACATCATCGGGGCTGATAGTCACAGCCCCCATGGCTTCGATCGGCTCACACTCACGTCTGACAACATTCATCCATTCACCCTCGGTGTGCTCGACTGGCACCGACCAGATACTACGCCAGAAGTTAATCATGGCAGTAGGATCCGGCAGTTGCCCGTCACTCACACATTGGTCGGCTCCCTCCCACTTTCGGTATACCTTCCTTTGGTCACTTTGGAAGAGACGATTCTGCTGGAATCGATCCACACGCTCTCTGTAGCGACGAATACGGCTTGCCCATGCATAAACTTTCTGCTTTAGGTAGTCGATGCGCTCCGTGACACATGCCATGTAATCGCAGGGCCTGGTGCCAGTCCCCGCGAAGGCTTGTGTCACGTAGCGCATCACACGGGGGCGGTTGTTGCCCCCCCCCTAAAACAGATTAGCTTGGCAATGAGAGTCCTAAACGAACTGATACGCCGCTCGATCCTTACTTGCCAGGCAGGAACACCCCTGGCGGTCCGCGGTGCTCGGTCAGTGTCCGGGAATCTGACACGAGCAACGCGGCACGCCGCGATGGCCCCACAGTACATGATCGAGTGGGTATCAGCTAAATCTTCGCTAGCCCGAAGGTACGGGTCTAGCAAAGCGTCCAGGGCTCCCATTAACGCTAAGTTGCGTTTATGTATTGGCAAGCGTGGTAACCGCGGCCTAGGCTCAGGTGCGGATCGATACCGCCCAATCGCCTCCTCCAAAGCCCTCCTCAGTTGCTCATTGGCCTGGGTACTTACGCTACTCGCGTAGTCTTCCACATCGGCCTCAGGATCCGTCAGCGGCACCCCCGGCACCAGGTTGGGCGCTGGCGCCGGAACCGGTGACGTAGCAGGCGGATCCCGAGCCGGCACGGAAGCCGCGCGAGCGGCCAGTACTTCCAGGCGCAGTCGATCAAGTGTCGCGTCGTCCAGAAGCTTGTAGCTCAGAGACGTAGTGGTAGAATAAATTCAAGTGGGGATGTAATTTTTTTTGATCATCTAGTTGGGATCATCAGGAGAACCTGATATTATTCCATCAGAAATTGAGTATGCCATCAAAAATCTGAAATGCAAGAAATCACCGGGTACGGATGGTATTATAGCCGAAATCTTAAAAAACTTAGGTCAGAAAGGGACAAAGGCTATCACCGAAATCTGTAATACCATCTGGAGTACTGGGAGATGGCCGAAAGACTGGACAGAATCGGTGTTTATACCTCTACATAACAAAAGGCTCTTCAAAAGTTTGTGGCAATTACAGGACTATATCATTAATATCCCATGCGAGTAAGATCCTTCTCCGTGTAATTAATAGACGTCTCAACTACTTCCTAAGCCGACAGATACCCGAAAAGCAGGCAGGCTTCGTTAAGGGCAGAGGAACGCGGGAGCAAATACTAAACGTTCGCCAAATTATTGAAAAAAGCAAAGAATTCAACAGCCCCGTGGTCCTATGCTCCATGGACTACACTAAAGCCTTCGACTGCGTACAAAGGGACAAACTGTGGAACGTGCTACTTGAAATGGAATATCCGGAACACCTCGTTGCTTTAATCCAGAGTCTGTACACTTCGAACCGTTCTTTCATCAAGATTTTCTTGAGAGATCTTTACGACTTTCAGTACAATGCATTTCATTTAAATACTTTTATAGTAATTTGTAAACAAATATTTTTATTAAGTATTTAGAGTAAATATTATGATCTGTGATTTATGCTCGATTAGTGAATAGTTATTAAAAAAATTAAAGGCTGAGTTACTTATTCGAAATATTGTTTTTATTTAATTCCAAATTTATTTACTTTTATAGTAAGTATCGGTTTTAATCATAATCAAAATATAGGGAATTCTTAAAAAGTATAATTGAAGATTGAAGTAGATAGTAGATTATTACTTAAGTACTTGAGTGTAAGGCGGTTGTCACACTGCTCCGCATCTCGCAGCGGCGTCCGTTGATGGGTTTTTTAACTTTGTATGTAGAATCTTGATTTTGTATAGGAAAATCGCATGGTGCGACACACTGGCTCCGCCTCGACGCACGACGACTCGCGCGCTCGGACGGAGACGCGGTGCGTGCCGCAGGGTATGTCACACCGACCTCCGCAGTGCCATGTGGATTTTAGTGCAAGAAGGACGTATTTAAGAAAGTATAAAACAAGATTACTATATTAATTTGTAAACAAATATTTTTATTAAGTATTTAGAATAGGGTTGCCATAAGTGGGGGGACTCAGACCGGGACATTTTAAGAAAAACTGGCCAAGTGCGAGTTTGTCTCGCGCACCGAGGGTTCCGACCAAATTTTATTTATCCCATTTTATTGACTATGGTTAAGTTTGCACCTGAAATGTACCGCGTCACATACAAACGAGCTGCAAACTTAACGCTACCGAGTTCGACGAGTTTGAAAACGACTAATTTTTTTATGATTTTATTACGAATGTATGTATACCTATGGTTTCAGATTTTTATAAGTATTTGTAGTATGTAACGATATTACTTGCAAAATTTCATAGTTTTAGGTCTTCGAGATGTACCCTATCATTTTGATTCCCTTGAGAGTGTCGAAATGAATTGAATTGACAGATATTTTAGTTAATGTTGATTTCGTATAAATATTTAACACATCGTCAGCAGCGCATGCCACACGCTGCGCTCGTAGCCTGTAACATGCATTTTCACCTTTGTAGCGAAAAGCATCAACTAACAGAAAACCCGACTGGCGGTTCGCTGGCATTGAATGGCTGTGTAAAAAGTTGTTATGTGTTTAGGGAAGGACTAAACCTTTAAAAGTTACCTATTTTGTAATTTAATTCGTGAAACGTGCGTCGTTCTACCCAGGGACGTATTTGGAAATTTAGCGCCCCAGGCCTATAAGTTTCGCCGCCCCAAGAAGTCAAGGAAATATTTAACTTTTTTTTATAATGGATAATAGTAGTTGTGTCTATCAAGCACTTAGTTATAGCAAGTGAAAGAATTTTTCGGCGATGGGGTGCGTAGTAGTACAATCAGAAAGATACGCGAGCGTAGCGAGCGCGAAATTTTTTCGGCGCGTGTTTTCGATCAAGACTTACTTTAGCGCCCCGGGATACGGCCTGGATGGCCCTAGCGTAAATACGTCCCTGGTTCTATCCACGTACGATTAGCCTAGCTAGTTAGTCGCGTTTATTGTAGGTATATTACTGTTTACCAAGTCCAGTCCTTTGTTAAATTATGTTTTTTTAAACCGGGACAATTTGCTTATCGGCCGGGACGCCGGGACGGTTCACTAATGTTTGACCATAAAACGATTGACAAATGATCATTTGACAAACAACGTTTCAACAAATATTCATGAGGCAAACGAGACATTTGACAAAAGTATAATATTACAAAAACTCACTTAGCAAATGATTAATTTACAAACACTACACTTGGATAGACAAAAGACCCATTTATCGGTCTGGTTTGTAAATAGGAATGTACCCAGAATTTATGACTCGATTGTAGAAAAACCAAGCTGAAAGTATCACCGCAGTTTCCATTTTATCGACAAATAGGAACTGTTTTCACCTTTCGAATGTGAAACGAACGCGAGACGGAAGTAACGCGGGACGTCGTGCATCGCAGCTCCGGACGGAGATGCTGAGAAAACTCGGACCTTGGTGTGTTGTCTCCGCATGCGAGTCCGTAGCTCCGCGTCTCGCAACGATACGCGGCGGCAGTGTGACAACCGCCTAAGCTAAAGCTTTTCTTCGGCTGTAATAGACCGTCAATTTGTGTCCGCGCCAGTAATAATCACTCCAATTTTGCTTAGCAAATAATCAAATGACGCGGTTGACATGCGGGTGTAATTAAAAAATGTTTCTTCGCGTTGCCTTTAATCTTCGTAATCTCTAGCAAAAGACCCACCTATTTGGTCTGGTTTGTAAATAAGAATGTACCCAGAATTTATGACTCGATTGTACAAAACCCAAGCTGAAAGTATCACCGCAGCGTTCTGAATAAGTTCCGTTTCCATTTTATCGACAAATAGGAACTGTTTTCACCTTAACGTTCGAATGTGAAATGAACGCGAGACGGAAGTAACGCGGGACGTCGTGCATCGCAGCTCCGGACGGAGATGCTGAGAAAACTCGGACCTTGGTGCGTTGTCTCCGCATGCGAGTCCGTGGCTCCGCGTCTCGCAACGAGACGCGGCGGCAGTGTGACAACCGCCTAAATGTTCTACAGCCTTTTTTTGCTACTTGGGTAATTATTTTAATTATTATTAAATTCTATTAATAATCATTCATTCTAGTTCCATTCCGGCGTATACTTTGATATAGATAAAACTGAATAGGTAAACGCTTAATGGAATTCGATAACGATCTGTATAACAATTGAATTATTGTGTTATATCTTTTAACCAACTGCGTCACAGTCACTGGCGAAGATACCGAAATCAACAAGATTCTGCGTGTTAAATTGCGTACAATTTTTTTAAACCAAGCTCATCCACTTAAGAACTGAATATCATTGAGTGGTTAACCACAAATTAAGATAACGAGCTCGTAGTAAAAGCAGATTGTAACCACCTTGGAAGGTTAATATAGATTATCGACTCTATTTCCTTGGACATTAGACTACAAAATACACTAACAGAATAATGGTGATCATAACTTTTTTGGAGTTTTACAACCGTCCGACTCTCTACAAGAACGTTATATCTAGAAAAAGGACTATGAACTCTCATCATCAACCATTTTAAACCTATTCAACAAGGAATAAGGTTGAAAATTCAATATCCACGCAATGTAGTTCTAACCTTTTTTTGTAAGTAACTGATGGCGGTTACGAGAACAAAATGCAGATAGGATTGTATTGTATTAGACACAATGCCCAGGTAAGTGGATGAGCTTAGTTTAAAAAAATTGTACTATATACCGTTCTTGAAAATTTTCGGAAACATTCTCCTATTTATAAATTTATGAAACATGTAATGTCTCATTTTTTTATAATGTGTGTACATACCACAATTTTTATATTAAAACCATTGATACAAAGATCAAAGCTTAAAGAAAAATTGAATTGCGTAACCTGGTGGAAGAGGCCGGGAATCGTAACCGGTACCTCTGAATTGCGGTCCAGCGCGTTATCCTTTCCACCACCCTAACTCCCAAGCAACCTATCGAATTTATCCTTTTGCTTTGTGTGTCGATCTTTGCATTGTTTATTTGAAAAGCTTTTACACCTTAGGTAAACTCATTTCCATTTTTCTTTAAGCTTTGATCTTTGTATCAATGGTTTAATCCACCTATTCGTTAAAACAAAATATTACTAGCGTCACAGAGTAAAGACACTATAGAATCCCCTGCATCACGCTATTAAGATTCCTGAAATCATTGACCCTTCTCCGTAGAAAACTGATTTCAATACAAATACAGAATATTATAATAGTATAGATGTGATTGGCAACTTGAATGACGTACGACGCTATTTAAATATTAATTGTATACATATATTACGCTGTTACGTCGCCTAAATAAATTAGATTTAAGTTTTTTTTTGTAATGTAATTTTGTAGTTCACATTGCGTTGGTTTATTTACTGTTATGCTGTGTAACTAATTTAAATAAATAAATAAATAATACCTCCTAAATACGACAGAACCGACCCGATCTTTGTAAAGATAGACGCTGAAAATGCGTCCCTACTGGATATCAGTAGCTCTACCATGAGTTTACAAATACCGTACTCGCTTGCGAATGCGTGACGGATTTGTATGGAAAACTTGTACGGCGCCTCTAGCGGATACTTATAGAACTACCAGAAGCGGTCGGCACCTTAAGTTGTATTTCCACGCTAACGTTAACTCGATTCGAAAGTGCGTGTAGAAAATACGTCACGCAAATACACCTAACTTCACATCAAATGAATCCGTCTCTTTCTAACTATATTGACATGGCTGAGTAAGAATAATGTTAGCCCTTAGAGTAAGGACCCAAGTAGCACAACTGGGTCTAAATAGCTCGTATATCATATCTTATTACATGCTTAAGTGAAATTTACCACCATGACTAAGTGCTATATAGGTGGCAAGAACCCTTATGCCACCAGTATAGAACCAAAAGGAGAAAAATTGCAGCCTGTTTTTGGTGACAAATAAAATCCATAAGAGATCTCACAATTACCTTAAGTGGTAATTAGAACTATGGGTTAAAGTTATGCGCAGTGAACGAATGAAAACATTTCAGTTCGGTCAATGAGTGATAAATGAGTCGCCAAAATTATCTTTGAGTGGCGAGGCAACTGTCAAATTGTGTTTTATTAAAAGTAATACGTGATCTGCCATATTCATTTTGGATTTATATGTCTTTTTGATTGTGATTAAAACTTTACGTTACACAAGCATTGAAATAAGCACGAAATTCTTGCGAATTTTTTTTTACTGTGAAACTATAGTATGTTTTCTTTGTAAATTTCGACGCGCCCTTCATTTGATCAGGGATATTAAAAAAGAGAGTGCTAAATTAAATAAGGAATAGATACTGATAAGAAATAAAACTGTTAAAAACCTGACCTAATGATTGTAGGTTACGTACAATGTTAAAGTAACATCGTCACAACTATCAAAAGTCTGTGATTATGCGTGAGTGTGATAAAATTCTGGTTAAAATAATCAATTTTCATAGGCTTCCATTTGTAAACATGGCGAAACAAAAAAGATCCTACAGTGTTTATTTTCACTTATTTGTTCCTTATTTGGAACTATCAAGTCTAATAATCACTTATTTGTATCTTGCGAGTGGCAAAGCAGTGAATGATATTACCAATAGTAATTATTTGCTCTTTTGTAGACTATTAAACAAGCAAGACTATTAAATATATTTTGACAAGGCGCAAATAGGAACTATAATAGAACTTTTAGTTCGTTAGTGGTTTGAAATAAGTGAAAATAACTGCTTTTGGTTCCAAGAACCTCCTACTGAGACCTATTTATGCGTTGGAGTGGCAATAAGGTACTTCTTAGGCCTTAAAGTTGCAATATTTTTTGGTTCCAAAAGAGCCGTAAAATTATCCCTTTAGCCACTATTGGTGATATAATTCGCTATTGTACTAGTCATTTGGAACTTTTAGTTCCAAATAAGGGTATGTTCCCACTTATATGTAAAAGTTGCTTATAAGTGATTTTAAGGCCTTATATCATTGAGGTATTATTTAATATAGAGCCACAGACCCGAACAAAAGTGTCAAATAAAGTGGCACCGTCAAGTAGATGCCAATAACGCTTATTTATAATTTGCAGCAACATATTGACTTCGTACAAAAGAACTCTTTGCTTAAACGTTTAAGTGTCAAATTGACTTAATTACTTATTACCACAAATATTTTACGTGTAAATTAACTTTTTTAGCATATTCTGACTGAAGTCTCTTGTCAAACTTGGAACATGGCACGAATGGATCAGATTTTAATATTTTTACACACTAAAAATATTTTCACTATTATTATATGTATATATTTTATGTTTGAACTAAATAAACTCGTAAATTGTTAATAACTAATTTAGTTAAGTTTTTATTGTAAATTGTTAGTAACAAATTTAGTTACGTTTTTATTTAACAACTACATAAAAAGTTTCCGATAGAAGGGATCAGTAATAATGACATTATTTCTCCTTGTTCCAGTATGTGAAATGAGAGTAAGACAAGTGCAAAATATTGACATTATTAACCCTTTAAAGTTTGATCTTATTTGTCGGTGGCTTGGTATGCACGGCAGCACACGTCGCCGTCGCCTTTATGTGTTCTTGGCGTTCAAAGGTTTAAACTGACAGTGTCTAGACTTTGTGACAAAATAAAACAATAACAACAGAGCTATTTTTTAGTAATTTATGAATGTCACCATTTTACGCTTCTGTTGATTAACATAAAAAAAAACATGATTATGCCGAACACACGAGAGACGAATTATTCTTCGCGTTTGTCTCTTGCTAAATGTGATCTCCATTTTTACGTTGTTGGGAATGGGAATCTTGAATAAAAAAAATAGGATAATTATTTATTGCACTCCTTAATTTATTAATAAAATATAAAACTATAGCGACTCCTTCGATTTTTGTTCTGTGATGAGGTGCATTTTGTAGGGACAAAGTTAATAATTCTAATACAAAAATTGCTATGATTTTACATAGGATTCGTTAATTAATCAATAGAACTTAAGTAAAAAAGAATATTCCGTCCTGTTCCTTTATTTTATAGTTGTTATTTCTGTAATTTTTCACTGAAAATTAAGTCATTTTTGAGACCCGTCACGTGTCATGGTCTAAACGAGACTGATCGCCCAACTAATGCGATTTGTGATTTTGCATTAGTTGGGAGGGTGCCATTTTTTCCGTCTGATTGTGTGTCCATGTAATTATTACGTCAATGCCTTATATACACTATTGCTTCTTATTAAGTGACAATTTGAACCTGCATGCAACTTTAAGTAGCTAAATCGACTTTATCCCACCATAAGTAATAAAGTAGAAACAAAAAACGCTCCTATGCAACTACAAGTGATAGGATGAACTCATATACAGTTTTGAGTTGTGTTTAAAGCTATAAGTTGTATCAAACACTGTTAAACCACTCATTTAGAACTTAAAGCTATAAGATAAGCTGCAAAATTCACTAATGTGCTGCTTGGGGAAGTTCGTGTTACTAAGTAGAAACTTACGACCTTATTGCTATCTCTGTGTAGCACGTCAAGTTTCCGCAAGATAAAACGAGACGACAGTATATTTGTCAACACGTCAAATTCAAGGACGTGTTCAGTACATGTGTCTTTTTTTTGTTGTAAGTGACGCCCAAATAGATTTATCGATATCGAAAAAACTATCATTAATTATAGTTGCTAAGAAATTGATAACACTTCATATTTTCATGACTACAATTTTATTACTTTTCTCTATTGCGCTTAGAAAAAGGACGTAATCACTGTGACACAACGGAAAGGTTACTTTAGTCTAGTGTCTAATTAAAATAAAAGTTATAAGATTGAGCTTAACATTATGACAGTTTATTTTTTTCACTATCCGTGTTGAAGACTATAGCTCTATGCATGCATAGTTGTCGTAGATTTCGGTTATTTTATGTATTTTCTTACATTTCTTCACATACTTACAGAAAAATAAATTCAAGTGTACACGATGCAATGCAATACTCTCTCGATGTCTATATTAATTTTCACCTTTACAAATATGAAATTTTGACAATTAATGTCAATGGATTGATTTATCCATAAAAATAACTTCTTGTGCTTAACTTTAATTCTGAAATATAGAATATAATATTAAAATAAATACACGGGTTTTGTATGTATTTTTATTGTTATCGCTTTGGTTCACTTGGATTTTATTACAATTTTCTTAGTGCAAAGATAAAAATAGAGCATTATAAAAAATCTCCTAGATTAAGTTTGTGATTTGTGACGTTTAGGCTTGAACGGTGAACATTATAAAACAAACAATCTAATATGATTTCACCCTTCGATTTGGCAGTGAGAATTTTAACTACAGTCGTGAGCGTAATTTTCGATAGTTTCGAGGTGAACCTGTCAAATTTGAATCTCATGGTGCCGACATTGTCACGTAACGTAAACGATACTCGCTACCGTAAATCCGCCATATTTTATTTTGGCCGATATGAATCTTCCTCATTCTCTTAAGTTTAGTTTGAAAGAGACAGATTGATTCGGTGTGAAGTTAGAACAAACGTTGGCGAGTGTCTCATACACTCACACTACCGCAATTTACGTGTGTAGGAGTAACTCTATTCGAATTGCGTTTGCTCGCAAGCGAGCGTAGTGAGCGTTTCGAGAGTTTTCGAAAGCAACTCATGGTAGAGGTGCAGGATTGATTCAACGTATAGGTACGTTATTTTCGCTTCGCAATTCACCTTGATAAGCAGTTAGAGCCCGTATTAATTGGAAGGCATGGGCAAGGGTTATATTTTTGTATTCTGTTGATAAAACTCGGCTATGCCTATTCTAATATATAAAAATAACAAAATAAAATACACTTTTGTCTAAAAAATTGACGGGTCAAGATGGAATGGTGGAGGGGTAAGATTGACATAGTTTCTAAATGCTTTTAAATGAATGCAAACGGTGGCTGTTGCTCGTTATTCAATAGAGTTTCTTACGCTGAACAGATACAGCTGATTGTTGCGTGAATATTCCTGATAGGTAACGAGAAAACTACAGTAGAAAAAAAAACTATTTCACTCTTACCCCGCTATATAGGAAAAAGGACAGTGATTCTCAAACTTTTAGTTGGACACTTAAAAACTAAACACTTTTTTATATTATGAAGATCAGTTTTGAATCAAAATAACGGTTTAATGATGATAAATTCTTTATTTTACCAAAAAAATTATAAAAAAAGAACCGACTACAATAAAACTAAAAAGCCAAAAAGAACCCGTTCAAGTACACGTTACATTTGACTCACCCTTTGAAGTCGGTCCCAAACCACTCAATTATTATATTTATATATTATAGTTTACATGAGGTTTGGCACCGACTTTGGCACGTCGCACATATGCGTCGATCCTGGCCGAACTGAAGAACAAGTGCTGCTTGGGTCATTCTACTTTTTAGTGAAGGTTTTTGGCACTAGTAGTAACGGGTTTGAAAAAAATATTGTGTAAAGATAAATAAAGTTATTTCACTGTAGGTATGCAGAATTATATCTAAACAATTGCAATACACCGCCAGCAGCGAACTTTGTGCATATATTTTTCTGAAAATAAAGGTTTTGCCAACCAATGCATGAAAATCATACCACTTTGTTACCAATCAAATTATTTTTATTGCGCAGCTTAAGTCACTCATTACAACAACAAAAAAATAAAAAACGTTTTTTAGGAACGTAAATCTTTCTTTTTCATTACTTTAATTAGAAATTATCACTTATTAAGACTTATAAATCACATTTAAAAGACAACTGTGTTACTTTTATGCACTTTTGTTTCAAAATATTTGACATAACTTGTATACGCGTAAAAATATCTTAGCAAAGTATTGAACATTGATAAATATTTATATTAGCTTGCATCTGATATACCTGTAATATAATTTAGAAACCAATTGTACAACTGAAATCGAAAAAGCTCAATATAGAAATAGGGACATAATGGTAACACAGTTGTTCAACAGTGACAAAGTTGTTTCAATAGAACATCCTTTTTATAAAAAAAATGCTTAATTAGTCTCCTAATTACAACAAACATAGTAAATAATAATTTTATTATTATTACTGTAACCTTTTGCTAAATCACAGCACTTACATGGGCTAGGTTACTTAAAAATAATAATAATTACAATTAGTGTTCGAACACTTCCAAGGGATTAGGAAATACGCAGTTATCGCATTTTCCCTCTAAAAATCTTGGAGTATATCTTGTAATAGTTTGTAGAGCACGAATGCGGTCTCTTCATTAGCTTTAAGCGACCCGCCATTATCTTTTGCTTTGGCGATGTTCATATTCCGTCTTTGACAACGCGTTTTGTTTTGTGGTACGTTTCCAAAGGCTTTTGTTTTGCTTGGTCTTCTCTATGAGGGTCTAGTTCTAATTTTTCTCAATACCGACGTCGTTTTCCGGCTGGAGTTAGCGACATCATGTTCTGTTAAACATAAAAACATCGCATTATTATAAAAAATACCGTCTGTATTCATAGTAAGCCAGTAAATTAATATGAAGTTGATAAACTATAAAAAAACATAGTTCGATACGAACAAATCAAGTTAAAGGTAGGTATATGTACAAATGTGTTACCATGTTTACAACTGCGTTACCACAGAGTAACGAAATTGTCCGGTAACACAGTTGTAAAATAACATGATATTACCTGATATTAACGAAATCACCTTGTGTTTTGCAAATCTTACAATAGAATACAATTCTGTGACATGAATGCCACGTCTCAATATTTAAAACGTAAGATAAAAGGTCAAAAACTTACCCTTTTGCCGAGTAACAAAGTGCACACCGAATAAACACACACGATTCGATTCACAACATGGGGGCGTCAGAGTAGCGTCACACGGTTTGCAGCGATTGTCCCTCGCCCCGCAGTTGTTATTCACAACCAAAGAAATCGAGCCAGCGACCAGCGGTACTGCGATATCTAACAGTTTAATGAAAAAATACCAGTAACATAGTGGTACCGTACCATACCGTGGGTATGTATTGTTTAGTAGGGACAAAACTATTTTTTTTTATATTTAGGAAACTAAACAGCTACTAAATATAAAATAAAAACAAAGAAATGCGCGCATATTTAATAAACATAATAAGTTTTTTTTAGATAGGGCTGCTTTGAAAGAAAAATGCTTTTTTTGGTTAAGTTTGATTGCACATAGTGTCGGGGACATGTTGCGTTACTATGAAAAACAACTATGTTACCATGAAGCTCCACTTTGTGACCCTATATATCTTAAAATTTCCAAAACAAACCTATATTCAATGATCATTAAAGTTGAAGAAATAATGCGGCAATTTCACATATTGCGTACATTTTTATTTTATTTTATTTCAAAATGTCAGTTTCTGATTTTCTTTACCGGGGGACACAAAAACCTGCACTAAAAAGTAGAATGACCCGCTTATCGACCATTTGCCTCCAGCGGATCCTGCAGTATTTCGGTCACGTGGCTAGACGCGAGCCAGATAGTTTGGAAAAGCTCATTGTAGCCACGTGGAAGGAAAAAGGGCCCGTGGGAGATCACCGACCCGATTGACCGATGCCGTGAAAGTAGCCTGTCAGGAAAATCTACAGGCGTCAATCCGGAAGGCAGAAAACTGTGTGGAGTGGAGAGCTTTGGTGCAACACATAACGGCCTCAAATGGTCACGACCATCAGTCATGAGGAAGCGAGGAAGAAGAGAGAGAAGTTTTATTGAAGTCGGTTCCAGTTTTTTTTTTTTGCTTTTTAGTGATTCATATAAAATACTTATGGCGGGATAATCGGGGAGCTCTTGAAGGCATGAATCTCGTTTGAATTATATCCTAACTCCTAACCGTTAAGGACTTGTACCTTCCATCATCAGCTCAGCATTGGAAGATGATGACTACTATATGCAAATACTTAATTAGTTTTAGAAAATATATGAAAAACATTATGAGTGCCTACAAAAATTCAGGAATTCCTTCCATTCCTCATGGATCTCGTCATCAGATCTTCACCAAAATTTTATGGGACCAACCTTGAAATGTTTATTCATGAATCTAAAAATAATTTTCCAAATCGACTGATAAATGACGGAGTTCTGAGGTAACAAACATAAAAAAGGGGTGTTTTCTTGCAGCATGATTGATTAATTTTGTTACAAATTAAGTCGGATAGGTACATGTATGATATTAGGAAATGAAACATGAATATGTGTTCCATTTGACATACATTTAAAATCCGCGTAGCAAATTAATTCAGAGTTTAAAATAACAAACACCTTGGGAACAAGAAAAAATATTATTGATTATCCAGAGATCACGACACAACAAAAGTATTTGTATGAGGCAGCTTTAATTGTTGAACTGAATTAAACCCAACGCGCAAAACAAGTAGGTATCATAAAGGCAAATCTACTCGTAACTAAATAAAATAACAGATATATAAATATAAAAGAATTACTCAAATGGAAAGTAGTGTTCCCAAACGAAAGCTTCATAGAGTTATCTCATCTTTAAAATACGACAAAAACAACAAGTTATAAATTACAGATTTATTGAACACTGAGTGGGTACATCTCTTTGATCTGACGATTTCACTCAAATCGACTTAGTCACAAACTAAGAGAATATTGTTTTTACAAGCTTTTTATTAACTTGCATTGTATGTTTAATGTACCTATGTTTGTTCGGGTGAAATCTTCCAACTCAATTTTGAAGCAGATATCGTCAACCGATTGAGCTGAAATTTTGCATACTTACTTAACTTTGATGACAATACAATAATATGGTACCATGGAGCTGATCTGATGATGGAGCCGGGAGGTGGCCATAGGAACTCTATAATAGAAAAAGCAATCCTACCGAGATTGGGCTCTTTAGAATCGTCTCAGTGAGCATTTGATGGATATCTAAAGAAAAGTACAGTCGTCTATAAAAGCTTGCCACTAAAATATCATTTTTGACAGAAACTTATTATAATTTTAAATTTAAGACTCACTATATGTTTCATTTATACTTCATAATAACTACATATTTACCTTATCATGAGGCCAATAAAAAAAATGATTCGTTAATAATTTTTTTAAGTCCAAAGTTTGAGAATCTGTCTGTTTTTCTATGACTTTCAAAAACGGGGGAAGATTGAAGCATTACTATTTCAATGTTACCCCATTGAAATTGACTGGGGAAAGATTGAAGCTTCTCGTAAATCACAATATAAGAGTAATAGATACACCTAGCACTAGTAAATAAATATAAAATCTAAAATAATACATAAATATTCAGTCAAAACTTTTATTCACACCCTATTAATCAAGTTATGAAACAAGGGGTAAGATTGAAAATCGACGAACTGACCACGAAATACTGGCCTTCACAAAATAACACATAACACGCGTCTACGCACTCCGAGCGGTCTCGGGCGACTGACTGGCGGATCCTAATAAAATGGCGGTTTAATTGATGATACCAGCATTAAAAAAAGTGTGTGTGTCAGCTCCGACGCACGACTGGAGTTTACTCTTCAGGCCAGGCGCGCACCACTTTTTTGTCGCAGAAATAAGCGTACTTATGAGTTTATGAAAATCGTGGTGCGCGCACTCTCATATAAACCCATATCTTGCATTTATGCGACAAAATTATCGTGCGACTAAAATCTTGTTGCGCGCCTGGCCTTAAGAACGTTTAAGGGACAATCATACACAAATCGACCTAGTCCCGAACTAAGCAAAGCTTGTACTATGGGTACTAGACGACGATATTCATAATATATAAATACATATATAGATAACATCCATGACCCAAGAACAAATATTTTGCACAAATATTTGCCCCGGCCGGGATTCAAACCCGGGACCGCCGACTCAGTAGGCAGGTGTCTACCAACCGAGACAAACGCGTCGTCAAATAAAATATATAATAAAATATATACTCAATACTCAATACGTTTATTGCACATAATGATTATACAGGTGAAAGTAAATAGTTTAAGTATCACATTATGTACCCTGTTGGGCGCTGCAAACAAGTCTCGTTCTTGTTTGCAGCGCCCAACAGGGTACATAGGTAGGCACACTTTTTGTGCAACCTGAATTCCAGCGCTGCGAGGAATTCGTTTAACCACTGGAATTGAATGTGTAAGCTCACTGATTTTTTCAGAAAAAGGCCTGATCTGACTTGGTTGTGAATTGTTTGCCTGTAAAGAGGCAGGTGGCGACGTAATTGCGCCAGCACGAATGCCATGGGTTCTTCTGATGTGTATATTAAGTCCTTTCTGACCTTTAAAGAAACGAATCTGGGAGCAATGTGGCACTGTACGGAATTCTCCAGCGACAGCGACACAGACCTGGAAGCGACATTATGAGAGGAGCCCGTGCTATTAGGATTCATCAAGTAAACTATTAAAAAACGCAATAGATAAAAACTTACGGCTACGATAACAAATAAAGTATTTAAAAAACCGCTCCAAGTTTCGGCATACAAATTGCCCCATAAAGTTCCTGGGGGAAGCGGTGGTTTATAATTGCACATATAACTAGATTAGTACTCATGCACTGATAGCAATCAAACTCGTAACATGATAGAGATTCACGCAAAATATTAGCAAAAACTTGAAAACAAAAACACATTTCTCAGCTGTTGTAGATTGACAACTGTCAGTCAAGCTGCCCGATGCGCACTTGCGCAGCAACGCGCCGTGTAGGCCGCCGGCCGCCGCCGCAGTCTCCGCGGAGAAATTATGAATATGTTTCTTGTCTATGTTATTTGTTAAGCCTCTTGTGGTAATATAAAATAAATAAATGGCAGAGAACAATTAATATTAATTTTCTCTAACGGAAGCCATGTTTTCCCGTTGCTAAGTACATTTAAAATACATTTCATCAAATAAACATCTCGGTGATGGTCATTTTATATCGGGATCTTAGTCTATAACGCTTAACGTAACGCATAACCTGCTAAATTAAGAAGTCGTATTTTTACCCCGATCGTATACTGAGATACGACTTTTTAAATTAGCACGGCAGATACGTTCGATTTTACACCCCATATTTTTCATACCCCGGGCTTATATATGAAAATCGATTCTTAAGGAGTAAACTCCAAAAATAAAAAATTTAACTAGTAGGAGTAATGTGACACTTTATCTTTCCCCTTTTTCATCTTCCCCCACCTTATCTTACGTAAATGTATACAAGATGGATCACATTAGTCAACAGTCTCAGTAATGTTTGTATCTTATATTAGGCATACAAAATTCATATTTATTAAATCAATCGTATGTCAAATGAATCTAGATTTAATAACTTTATAATTCAATAATAATAAACACTATATAATTAACTTGCTTAAATTCTTAGTCTAAGTATGGACTAAATAAAAATTCTTGTACAGATTAAAAATTTTGCTCACCCAGCCACTTTAGTAGAGCATTAGAGAAATTTCTTTGTGGAAGATCAGCTATATGTGATGGAATCTTATTGTAAGACTGTCATTCCCGTTGCATTATTATGATATAGTGCTGAGTTGTTCTTACGTACAATTAGCTCTTTTAGCCGATTAGTTCGAGCATGAGGTTTGCTCTGGCCTATGGTCTTAAAGAAGTGTGGTTGTTTTTTCACAAACTGGCAGATCTCAGCAATATAGATGCAGGGTAAGGGAAGAATATTAAGGGATTTTCTGAGTACGAATGATGACTTTTATTAAATTTATAAACAACCTATGTACTACAGTAGCGCCACTGATTTCAAACGCGCCACTGATTTCATATATTACCTATAAGAAAATTGTTTTCGAGGTTTTCTTAATTCATCTCTAGAGGAACTATAATTTTTCATCTTTATCCATACTAGTCCATACTTTAAGTGCACACATTCGCATTCGTCTGTCTCTCTGTTACCTCTTCACGCTTAAACTGCTGAACCGATTTAGATGAAATTTGGTATGGAGATAGTTTGAGTTCCGGTGAAGATAGGATACTTTTCATCACCTAAATCATGTTTTAAAGGGGTGAAATGGGGGATGAAAGTTAAGCACTATAGACTGCTGAACCAGTCAGTAGAACAGTGCCCGTGTAGTTATCTATATATATATATAAAAGAAGAAGTCCTGACTGACTCATCAACGCACAGCCGAAACTACCAATGTTACAGAGTTGATTTTTGCACAGTAGGCTACTTTTATAACGTGGGGTAGAGATAAGAAGGGATTTTTGGAAATACCTCCCCTAAGAGGTTTAAATAGGGGTGCAAAATTTGTATGGGGTACAAGTTTTTTTTTTATTCTAGGAACTTGAAACTTTGTAAAAAGGTATTAAAATAAAATGTAAGTAAATTAATTACAGCGTTTTTCAAAATTCACCCCCTAACGTGGTAAAAAAGGGGTTAAAGTTTGTATGGAAATTAAGTATTTTTTTGAGCGCGGGACTTGAAGCGTTGAAGCTTTCAGCGTTTTCAAAAATTCATCCCCTAAGAGGGTTAAAAAGGGGTTGAAAATTTGAATCCATTACAAATTCTTTGAAATTTCCCAGAAAGGCATATAAAAGAATAACAAAATAACAATAATTGACCGTTATTAAAAATTAAACCTCTAAGGGGAATAAAAGGGGGATGAAAATTTGTCTTGGGGTTAAAATTTAATTTTAAGCTAGGAACTTGAAACTTCGTAAAAAAGTATTAAAATAAAATGGAAGAAAAGTTATTTCAGCATTTTTGAAAATTCATCCCCTAAGGTGGTAAAAAAGGGGTTGAAAGTTTGTATGGAGTTCAAATATTTTTTTGAGCGCGGAACTTGAACCTTTGTGTAAAAGCATACTATTAGAATACAACATAAGTAATTTCAGCGTTTTTAAAAATTCGTCCCCTAAAAGTGTTAAAAAGGGGTTGAAAGTTTGTATGGAAATCAAACCTTTTTCTGAGCGCGGGACTTTAAACTTTGTGTAAAGGTATATAATTAGAATACAAGAAAAGTACTTTCAGCGTTTTTGAAAATTCAGCCTTGAAGGTGGTGAAGAAGAAGTCTCAGCCGAAACTACTAATGTTAGAGAGTTGATTTTTGCACAGTAGGTTAATTTTATAACGTGAGCTAGGGATAAGAAGGGATTTTTGGAAATACCTCCCTTAAAAGGGTTAAATAGGGGTGTAATGTTTGTATGGGGGAAACTTTTTCTTGTGAGCTAGAGACTTGAAACTTTGTACAAAGATTACTTATTAAAAAGCACAAAAAGCACTTTCAGCGTTTTAGAAAATTCCACCCCTAAGGGGGTTAAATAGGGGTGCAATATTTATATGGCAGAAACTTTATTTTTTGAACTAGACACTTGAAACTTTGTAGAAAGCTTACTTTATCAAATTCAAAAAAAGTATTTGTATAGAATCTTTTTTATCGATTCTTATTTTTTATGTTGTAATACCACATTTTATTTTTATAAATAATGACACAAAGGTAAATTATTTATAAAAATAAAATGTGGTATTACCACATAAAAATAAGAATCGATAAAAAAGATTCTATACAAATATTTAGAACAGCGCCATCTCTCTCGCAGTCTTCACACTTGCTGTAAAGCAATGGGGATTGGGGATCGTGTGTGTAAAACGCACATCCTAGGGTATGGCTAACGCGCATAAGCATTTCAAAAACATATATGACGCAGAGGGCGCTCCAGTGGCGTAGAGAATTAAGGGATGAAAGATTTGGTGTGATTGACGTAGCGATCGGATAGCTCAGTTGGGAGAGCAATGCGCCGGAATCGCAGAGGTCGCGGGTTCAAACCCCGCTTCGATTGTAGTAGATCGCATTCAATTTTTCTTTTTTAATTTACCTTAGTGTCATTATTTATCAAAAAAAGTAATTTTAGCGTTTTAAAAAATCTGCCGCTAAGGAGGGAAATAGGGGTACAAAGTTTGTATCGGGGGAACTTCTTTTTTGAGCTAGAGACCTAAAACTTTGTAAAAAGATTAATTATTAGAATACAAATAAAATAATGTCAGTATTTTGGAAAATTTCACCTCTAAGGGGGTTAAAAAGGGGTGCAAAGTTTGTATGGGGAAAACTTTATGATTTTAGCTAGAAACTTGAAACTTTGCAGAAAGAATAACTTATATGTACAAAATTATTTATACAAAAAAGTAATTTCAGCGTTTAAGAAAATTCTATCCCTACGGGGGTTAAAAAAGGTTGAAGGTTTTAGTAGTAGGGTAGTCATTTTGTTTGTCAACAGGTGGCGTTAGTGTACGGATTGAATGGTTTTTTCAAGTAATTTTCTTAAATTTGGTGTTCATTTGATAAATGACAAAGCATAATATCTTATGTTATCATTGATTTACACCTGCTAAATAGAAACAAAACAAAATAAAAATTCAAGGCTTAAAAACAGTAGTAAAGCTATTTGTCGATAGATGGCGTTAGTAGTACAATTTTTTTTTTTCACAGAGAAAATCTTCTAAAATTCTTTAACAACTGCGTATCAGTGTCTGCCACTGTTTGAAATGTAAAATGTCTAGACCATACGTATTAAGTCAAAATAAATTTCACTTACCTATTTTAATATCTTTGTCATCATCAAAAATGTACGCGGACGAAGTCGCGGGCGGCCGCTAGTGTTACATAGATGGCGCTGTGAGTAAAGCCGCCCAAATTACTCGTTCCATGCAGGCGAAGACGCGGGCAAAAGCTAGTAACACTATAAGTAAGTACATAATTATTTCCGTAAAACGCCCCTGAGAAGGGGTTTTCTTTTAGTATTATTTTATTACATAAACGATGATCAAATACTTCCGCTTAACATCCTAAATATTATAAGCGTTAACTAATATATTTTAGCTAGTCTTTATGTGTATGTGTGTTGCACTTGCTTCCTCGATTTATCTCTTATTTGTCAACTGTAACGAAAATGTAACACGGTTATCGCAGAGTAACTATAGTTATGACTAGAGAGCGGATTTTAAGTAGCGATCTCAATATTAATATGGATATGACTACTTAGTGCAATTTGTTAAATACATGTCATGTTGTTTACGCACTCCGCAAACTTAGCTATATAACTAATTAGATTAAATGAATGTTATTTTTGCAACAAACTACATTTAAAGAAAAGTATTATATTCTAAATAAAGGAGTTTTTATACACCTCAAAGATTTTCCTATTTAGAGAATTTCCTATTTATTACGCACCTACATGATAGTTCATGTCAACAATGTCACTTTAGTATCATAAAACGTGAATGCACACTTGAATGACTCATTGTTTAACGATGTTTTATTGCCCAATATTTACAAAAGCTTCCAAAAAGGTTTTTACTTTTTGTTCCGATAAGTTACATTATTTTTGTGTGTAGAAAAATAATAAATTATGACCAGTCATATCCATAATAATATTGAGATCGCTACTTCAAATCCGCTCTCTAGTTATGACAGGTTTAACTTTATGTCAATATTTACGAGTAAGTAAAGTCTGTCCGGAAGCGTAAGAGTTAAATGCAATAAAACTTGTTTTATAATAAAACTTGACTTATAACCAAGTCGTAATGTAATACGAAGAAGAGTAGTTCGACCTAAACATAGTTCTATTGAGGCTTAACATCCTTTTTAGGGTTCCGTAGTCAACTAGGAACCCTTATAGTTTCGCCATGTCTGTCTGTCCGTCCATCCGTCCATGGCTTAGCTCCGTGATCATTTGTACTAGAAAGCTGAAATTTGGTATGAGTATGTGTATGTATAATGCCGACAGAACGGTAAAATAAAAATATATTTTTTTTTTCGGGTACCTCTCGAACACCTAAAGTGGGGGTGTTTTTTTTTTCTTTTCAACACTGGTGTGTGGGGTGGCGTTGAATAGGTCTTGGAAAAATAATAGGGGTCACTTAACATTATTTTTTGATAAAGTCAGCAGTTTTATAAATATTAGCTCCGAAAACAAAAAAAAATGTGTCCCCCCCCCTTCTAACTTTTCAACCACGGGTCAAAAAAAATCGAAAACATTCATGTAAATGAGGCCTTATAAGTACTTTCAATGAAAACAATATTGAACAAAATCGGTCGAGCCGTTTTTGAGTTATCGCCAAATTTCATATTTTTTCTTTAAAAGGACGTAAGTTGACTTCCAGAAGGTAATAAGTGATTACAGCTTCTAGGGCGTTTACGACCTTTTTATAGAGCTTAAAATCTTTCTTAACTTAAACCTCGGGCTTAAAACAGCAGTTTATTGTGAAGGATGAATAAACTACGGAACTTACACTGAGCGTGGCCCGATATGCTCTTGGCCGGTTTTTTTTATATTTGTCAAACTATATACTTATATCTCCACGCCTGCCAAGTGTTGTCGAAAATGCATTTCGCTTGCCGCCGTAGTGGTGGCCGGGCGTAATACATTACGTAACAAGGGTGGTAAACGAGGAATAACAAACGAGTGTCTATTAGAATGAATATTTAATGACACGAGTTCGGAATTCCTTTCCACTAGAGTCACGTACGACGTTTTTCATCACACTTTAGAGGAAATATAACAAAAGTAGTAGTAGTCAATACCAAAATTACTTACCGCCCTAGGTTGTACTATATGATTTACCGCCCTAGGGCGTAATATATGACTTACCCCCCTAGGGCGTGATATACGATTTACCGCCTGCTTTTCTAGCATGTAAACCCTTGTTTACGAGCAAGTGTCATGAAAATCAATTCACAGGTGTCGCTGGTATCATTATTATAGATAACAATGCAATTGATGTTGTTATTACATTATGCATTATTAGGCTTATGGTGATAAATATAATCTATACATAAATCACTGGAAACATCAATCGTGTGAAAACTCCGCTTCCTTTCAGCTTATAATAAGGAGCTCTATCCTTATATATTTACCCAAAAGTGACAATTGAAAGGCGTTTTGTGCGAGGCATAAACGGCCGGTATATATTTTTTTACATTAACTTAGAAGTTTGATTTTTTACAGTTTCAAGGGCCTGGAAACTTTAGAATAGAATAGAATAGAATAGAATAGATTGGAATGGAATGGAATGGAATGGAATGGAATGGAATGGAATGGAATGGAATGGAATGGAATGGAATGGTATGGAATGGAATGGAATGGAATGGTATGGAATGGAATGGAATGGAATGGTATGGAATGGAATGGAATGGAATGGAATGGAATGGAATGGAATGGAATGGAATGGAATGGAATGGAATGGAATGGAATGGAATGGAATGGAATAGAATGGAATAGAATAGATTGGAATAGAATAGAATAGAATAGAATAGAATAGAATAGAATAGAATAGAATAGAATAGAATAGAATAGAATAGAATAGAATAGAATAGAATAGAATAGAATAGAATAGAATAGAATAGAATAGAATAGAATAGAATAGAATAGAATAGAATAGAATAGAATAGAATAGAATAGAATAGAATATATTTATTTGTCAAACATAGGTACAAAGCCGTTGTTACATTAGACAGAAGTTCTCTATGTCTTGCCACTAGGCGTACAAATTTGTGGGTTAAGTATTCGACCCTAATATAAGTTCAAACCAAGGAAATAAATTAAAATTAATACAATGTCAGCAGTTAGAAAATAAAAAATATGATAATACTCGAATTTAAAACAATATTAACTAAATTATATAAAACAATTACAAATCAATGTCATTAAGAAACTCTTGCGTATTATAGTAACACTTTTCGACCAATAATGATGTTAGTTGTTTTTTAAACTTATCTAAATTCAAGTCCCTGATACTAGGTGGAATTTTATTGTATATTTGGGGTGCCATCCCCAAAATGCTTTTTCGCACTAATGCAGTCTTACAGTCTTTACTGCGTAACATGTTTTGATATTGCGACCGAGTAGGTAGCTTGCGTGTGTTATTAATTTTATTAAATAAACTAGGATTACACTTAACGAATATTGCTATTTCTAAAATATACAAACAGGGCAATGTCAAAATATTGAGTGACTTGAAATAAGGGCTGCAACTATCCGTTACGTTCAAGCCACAGATAGCTCTTATGCACCTTTTTTGTGCTTTAAATGCTATCTCCTTATCTACAGAATTGCCCCAGAATATCAATCCATATCTTAAGGTTGACATTACGAGACCGTCGTAAGCTACCAGTAAGGCATTAGTGTTAATAGTTTTTGAAAGTTTATTAAGAGAAAACGCCGATTTGCTTAACTTTTTACAAATTTCATTAATATGATACTTCCATGTCAATTGGCTGTCTATCCAAAGTCCTAGAAACTTCGTGACTCCTACAGTTTCAATGTGACTTCCCTGATAATTTACATTAAATTCCTTATATTTAATTCGCTGGTAAAAATTCATTATGTTAGTTTTTGTCAAATTAATTACTAAGTTATTATTATTCAGCCATATTATCACGTCATTTACTGCATTATTTATGTCATCTTCATACTTACTAAAGTTATCACATTTTATAATTGATGTGCTGTCATCAGCAAACAGAATCATAGGATGACAAACTGCTTTAGGTAAATCATTGATGTACACTAAAAAGAGCAGAGGACCAAGTACACTCCCTTGTGGTACTCCATACTTTACACAACGTGCATCAGACTGAAATGTTTGAGACATCTTACTTGTCTGGCATACTCTAGTGACTTCTGTGTATTGCAAACGGTTGGTAAGATAGGAATCAATGAGTTTTTGGACGTTACCTCGAATTCCGTAACAATCTAGCTTACCTAATAGCGTCCTATGATCTACACAGTCAAAGGCTTTTGTCATGTCTGTAAACACAGCACATATGGGTATTTTTTTGTCAACACTTTCTAATACATTATTAATTAAGTCAAATATAGCCATATTTATATTTATATTTTTTCTAAAACCCTTCTGTTCTTTACATAGCAGTGCCTTTTTATCAAAATATGTATAGAGGCAGTTGTATATATATTTCTCAAAAACCTTAGAGAATATAGAGACAAGGTCGGTAGTTTTGAGGATTTTCTTTATCACCTTTTTTAAATACAGGTTTTATAATCGATGTTTTTAACTTGTCCGGGATGCCTTCTGTAATGCAGAGATTTATAATATGACATAAATGTTTCGCTATCGTTTCGTTAACGTGTTTAATTACTATAGTGGAAACATTGTCATAACCCACACTAGCTGTGTTCTTTAGCGACTGTATGATTAATATTATTTCAGGCACTGTTGCGGGTGCCATGAACATAGATTTCGAATTATTGTCAATATTGTATTTAGTGCTGTATTTTTTTGGCAGGTTATTCACATATTGTATAACGTGTTCATTAATGGTGTTGGCTATGTCCTTGGGATCTGTTATAATACTTCCATTCGATTTTAGCTTTAAGATCTGTTCTTTTGGATTATTCGCTTTGGTGGAATTGATGATCTGCCAGGTGGCCTTCATTTTATTTTGAGCAACATTAATCATGTGGTTGTTTTGTGCCTTTTTAGTCAATTTAATATTTTTTCTATATTTAGCAGAGTAATTTTTAAATATTTTTTTATTAGCTACTGTAGGCATACGTCGATATTGCCAGAGAAGTCGTCTTTGGTTTTTACTGCAGACTTTTATGCCTTTTGTTAACCACTTTAATTTTGTATTAGACCTTATTGTCACAAATTTTACTGGAAAGCACAAGTTGTATAGCATAAGGAAATCCTCTATAAAGTGATTGTAGGCTTTATTAGGATCTTGTGTTGTATATACTTCGGCAAATGATAAGCTTTCTAAATAATGTTTAAACTTTTCTAAATTTTCTTGCGAATAATCTCTTTTTTTTACGCGCCAACAATTGATGTTACAAGTTTTAATGGCTGGAAGTGTTAAAACTTGTGCTGTGTGATCAGACAAACCAAAATCAAGTACCTTACTACTATGGTTATTCTTTAAATTATGTGCAAAGTTGTCAATACATGTTTTGCTAGACAGTCTCGTAGGCTGTCTTATTTCTAAATTCAAATTAAAACTAAAGAGGAAATATTCAAATTGAGATGATATAATTTTTTTTTTCATTATGTCGATGTTATAGTCACCGCAAATAATGATTTTCTTATTACTATTAATACATATTTTTTTCAAGATCATGTCTAATTTTTCATAAAATATACTTAAATTACTTTAGAGACTTTAGGACCTTGGTCAGCCGACATGAAAAGCTTCTTGAAGGCCCTGTCGTCGCGGTTGGTCGACGCCACGGGGGATCCAAAAGCTGGCGCTTACCTCTCGCAAAGGATCAGCCTTGCAGTTCAGAGAGGTAACGCCGCCAGTGTAATGGGGACCATGCCACAGGCAGAGCTGCTGGAGGGGGTGTTCTTTTTATAATACTATTATTTTTAATTTAGCATTAGTAGTTTATTTAGTATTTATCAACTCTTTTAGCACTTATCATTTGTATATTGTAAATATGTTTTTTTTTATTTGTTTATTTGAAAATAAACTGTTAAACCTTAAATTACTATAACTAGGAGTCCTATACATGCAAACTATCACTATTTTTTGAACTGTTAGTTCAATAGCACAACACTCAAATATTCCTGCTATTGAATGTCTTGCAGCGGCTGGTAATTCCTTAAGCTCATGTCCTGACTTTACCAGTATACATGCACCGCCACGTTTATTTTCTCGACTAAAACATGCTGTAAGCCGATAGTTTGGAACTGTCAACAGTTCTTCGTGGCCGGTCATTATAAAATGCTCAGTGACACATGATATCTACATCGATATTTTGCGTTTTTAGGTCATTTATATGAACAACGAGCAGGTCAGTTTTATTTATAAGACCAGCGATATTTTGGTGTAGAACATGGATTGTTTTAGTGACGAAAAAACTCTTGCTTTTCTTCTGCTTCTAGATGTCCTTCTAATTGAGAGTTTACTTTGTAACATTGTTCAATGTGTGTCAGTTTTTGTTTGATTTCTGCAAAAATGTGTTTTATCCCGTTGTTATTTATTTCTCCTGTTATTCTATTAAACATGTCGCTCTCGTATGATAAATTAGAATTTGAGTCCAGAAAATATGCGTGACAATGTGTCATTATGTCTAAGTATAAAAGATTATTGAACGTCTCAACGCGCCAATTATAGACGTTACTATTTCCGGTACATTTATAAGTAGGAGCGCAAATTATGTAGTTTGTGTGACCAAGCTTTTCAAAAGTTTTCTTAATATACATGATTAGGTCACAATAGTTCCTGGTTGACTTGAAATCTTCTTCTTCAATAAAGATTATGCAATAGTCCTTTACTGTGAGTTCCTTTGTTTTCAAATCTATATTCTTTAGCATTTCATTCAGACTACAGCCAGGATACATGTAATGGTAAATGTTCGAATTTGAGAAAGTACTACTGGCAATGCTTAGCATACGGTTCTTTTTATTGCTAGTTAATATTATAACATTATTCTTTTCATTATCTTTATTCGTTTTATTTTTAGGATTGTCGTCTTTGCTTGTTTCATGTTTTTGTCTGTCACCTTTATCTGGGTCATCCCTTTGTTTACCATTTTTGTTGATTTGTGGGGGAACGTCCACATCACTTGAGGATGAACTATTATTTGTTTCATGCTCGTACCGTAAGCCAGTGTGTTGAACGCCGGTAAGAGGTGTTGACGCAGGTCTATTCCGCATTGGTGTCAGATATTGAAGAGGCGTGCCAATGTCTGTGCTTTTATTTTTTCTTGCTTTATTTCGTTGCCTTTTTTGCTTCTTGCAGGTTCCAAATAAAGTAATGTTATTAGGCGCTTCCCCAAGTAATATTTTCTTATATGATGCGATTTGTGTTTGACAAGTGTCAATATTTTTCTTTAAAAGACAGAGTTCGCCATTCAATTTCGAGATTTCCTCATGGGCACTTTGCAGCTGAGTTTTCAAGTCTCCAATTTCCTCTTTGAGCTGCCGTGAATCGTCTAGCACTGAAATATTTGGCAAGCTTTGAGATGACTTCCACGTGTCGCTTTGTACAGTATTTGAAATGTTCTCATCAGAAAGATGGAGAGTTCTTTTTTGCCTCCTTATTGTAACATACTGACTTTCCTGGACAACCATACCGTTTAACATGTTTTTTTGTGGCGACTTAACTATATTTCTGTACAGAGACTGATCGCTATACGAAAGTGATTTTTGCGACAATTGCGACATTGCCGTACTAGAGTGTGGAAGAGATGGTAATTTTTGACTATTTTGTAAATCTTCGTCAAGGCTGGGTTGTGATGATGTTGGGGCTGAATGTTCTGGCAATGGTGTGGGCATCTTTAAAATATTCTTATTATTGCTGGAGGTCGGCTCATTAGCTCCTTTTATTTTATTTTGGCTTCTTATACATACTCCACATTTCCATTTATTTTTAGATTCAGGTGTCATTAAACGATAAATGTTTTCAGAGAAACCAGCGCAATCAAATTCAATTTTGTTTTTACAACAAGAGCATAGTAAAACATCTCTGGCCTGAACTGTTTTTTTACATTTATAACAAACTGTAGGTGCTGCCATCTTCCCGCCAGTACTGGAAAGTTTTTTGTTGCATTTTAGTGACATCTTGTATTAAGCGGTCTCCTTGAAATGCTCTCGATTTCTGAACGCATCCGAATTGTTGTGTTGGTACAATATGTTAGACTGTCAGCTGTCAGAATCAGATACTCGTACGCAGGTTGTCCGGTTATATCCCTTTTTAAATAACAAATCCTTGTAGTTTTACCAATTGGTGGTGGTTTATTAATATATATTACTTACATTAGGTGTATAAATAAGTAGGTCTAAGGTGTAGTTAATTAAGAGATTCACATGGAGGGCAATGAGAAGGAGAAGCCCCCCGATCCGGGCGGCGACTCCTTCAAAGTCGATTCGGGCTCAGTAGTAGAACAATGGAGTCGGAAACGAAACATTAAGTCTCTGGAGCGGTCGCCGTCCGACACGGTAATAGAACCCAAAGAAAAAAGGGTTATGCAGGATACCGAAGTAAACTCGGCTAACCCTCTTATGTACAAGCACCCGGATCTAGACGAGGCTCGCAAATACAGTTTAGACGACAGAGCCCCCTTTATTGTGCACATAGCTCGTGAGATGGAATCTGCTAATTCGGGAATCTCATTACAGCCAATAAAGGTTGGACTAATTTTCAATCGCGATAACATTAAGGGCATTAAAAAAAACGGTATAAAGTCAATTGGCAGGAACCGCGTCTCGGTTGAATTCAGTTCGGCAGAGGCAGCAAATGATATCCTCTCTAACCCATGTTTATCTAGGAACAAACTTACGGCTAACATTCCCACATACCAGGTCTCTCGCATGGGGCTCGTTCGTGGAGTCCCTACGGAATGGTCAATGGACGAATTTGTCGCCGCTACCGAGCTGAAAGAAGGCAACGGTAGGATTCTAAAATCTCGCCGCCTCCAACGGAAGGTTCTGAGAGAGGGTGGTCCCCCTACGTGGGTCCCAACCCAATCTGTAGTGGCCACTTTTGAGGGTCAGTCATTACCGGAGAGATTGTATGCATACTATACTTCCTTGATGGTAGAGGTGTATGTGCTCCCAACCATTCAGTGCCGAAAGTGTCTTCGGTTTGGCCATATCCAAACCCAATGCCGGTCAGATGCTCGCTGCTACAAGTGCGCTCACAACCATCCTGGTGACGGCTGTAACGTTGCTCCGGAGCATGTCACCTGTATATACTGTACAGGCAGACATTTTGCCACGGACCAGCGCTGCCCAGAATTCTGCCGCCAAAAATTAATAAAAAAAACCATATCCGAGCAAAACATCTCCTACCAAGAGGCTGCTTCCTGTCACCCTGCTGTCAGAAGACCCTATGCCGACGTGGCAAAGGTCATGTTCGATACTTCGCCACAAGCTCCATGGCAGTCTCCTTCCTCATGCCCACCTTCGCCTCCTCAACACAATTTCACGAGATCATACCGTCAATCGGTAGCTCGATCCAAGGAGTAGAACCCCTTTGTCTCCCGGCTTTGATCGTCAAGCCCACCAAAACATCGTAGCCCCGCCATCTTCCCAAATTCCGAACGGTTTCGCTCTGTCCCAGCGCTTGGACGCTGAGACCCCGAACGACGATATGATGGAACTGCTCTTCAAATTACTGACAAACATAGTCGCCAAGTGGAGCGACTGCTTACCGCCCGACGTTGCCCCTCTTATGTTGACCCTTGCTAAAAAACTTTCCTTCGCCAATGGCTCCCCAGGCCAATTATCTCCTATGGAATAGCCGCAGTATTAACTCTAAAAAAAGTGACCTTATATATCTAATCAATAACCACTCTATTTCCGTGGCGGCCGTCGCGGAGACGTGGCTGAGTCCGGAATCCCGCTTTAGGATTCCGGGTTTTGCCTGTCTCCGGGACGACCGTGACGACGGCTTCGCTGGTTGTGCATTATTGATTAGCAAAAAATATTCTTATTCCCAAATTACTCTTCCCCCCCATACAGATCAAATTAACGCGGTAGCTGCGTCTATCATGGGAATAAATTTTATAGCCATTTATATCCCTCACCCAAATTTGAACCTAATTCCTGATCTGTCTACTATTTTTTTCTCTGTCCCCCCCCCTCTTCTTATCTTAGGCGACTTTAACTGCCATAATATCTCCTGGGGATCCTCACATAGCGACTTATTCTCCGGGTTCCTCGTGGACTTGTTTGATGATATTAACACCTCGGTCATCAATGATGGCACGCCCACTCACCGAGTGTACCCCGGGCAGGATCCCCAATCAGTTCTCGACTTAGTCGCATGCTCGCCCGACTTGTCTTGTTCGCTCTCCCTCCAGGTTCTGAATCAGTCTTTCGGCAGTGATCATTTCCCAATAATTATCTATAACCCATCTTCCGTGCTCCCTTTACCTGCCCCCGCCCCCCTCCTTAAATACAAAATTGATAAAGCTGATTGGCCTAACTTTTTACTTTCCGTGGAACAAAAACTGAGGGAACTAGATTTTCATTTGTTAAATGTTCAACAAAAATCTTCCTATTTTAAATTGTCCCTTTTGGAGGCTGCAGATGAACATATCCCCAAAAAAAACTCTCGTAACTGCAATATCCCATCTCCTCCTTGGTGGACTCCTGAGTGCACGGCAGCGGTCAAAGAGAGAAAGATCGCAGAACGAACTTACAACTCGTCCGGGCTCTCTGAGGACTTTATAACTTTTAAGAAAATATCAGCCCGCACCAAGCGTCTTCTCAATAAAACAAAAAAACAAGGGTGGAAGGACTTTTGCAAGAGTCTGAATCCCAGGACCCCTCCATCTCTAGTTTGGAATAATATTAAGAAATTCAGAGGTTCTTTTAAGTCTGACAGCCCTTCCTCTCCAGATCCCTCCACCTGGATGGAGGAATTCATAAACAAAATTGCCCCTCCTTCGGTTCCAACAGAATCTTGCGTGAACCCTCCTTTCCCACCTGTCCCGTTAGGCCCACTCGATGAACCATTCACATTAACTGAACTGCAACTTGTTTTGGATGGACTGCGTAATAGCTCCCCTGGCGAAGACGGTATCCCGTACTGCTTCATGACTAAATTAAACAATTACTCCAAAGAACTTCTTCTAGGCTTACTGAATTCATCGTTTATGTCTGGGGAAGTTCCTGATGAATGGAAGACCCACGTTGTCATCCCCATTCTCAAGCCCGGCAAGAATCCCCATGAAGCAACGTCGTACCGTCCAATCGCTCTTTCTGCAACTATAACCAAAATTTTCGAGCATTTAATTAAAAACAGGTTGGAATGGTTTGCAGAAAGTAGGGGTTTGATCGCCGACTCTCAGTTCGGATTTCGAAAAGGAAAATGCACCATGGATAGCATAAGCATTCTGACTACAGATATTAGGCTTGCCCTTTCAAAAAAGAACCACCTCGTCGGCTGCTTTCTCGATATTTCCGCAGCATACGACAATGTACAACTCCCACTGCTCAGAGCAAAAATGCTTCAGCTGAGCATTCCTGCGAGGTTAGTACACATTATATGTAGGCTGTTCATGGGGCGCTCCATCAAAATCCGATTTGGCAATTTCCACCACTCTCCTGTAACTGTATGGCAGGGTCTCCCCCAAGGTTCAGTCCTCAGCCCTCTTCTTTATAATCTCTACACATTTGATCTAGAACAAACAGTCTCTCCATTTTGCAATGTCCTACAGTATGCAGATGACTTGGTCCTATATTCCTCTGCCCAGACAATTGACATGGCAAAGCTCAATCTCAGTGAGGGCCTCAGTTATCTCCAAGACTGGCTCGATGAACATGGGCTATCTCTTTCACCATCTAAAAGTTGCTCAGTCACCTTCACCAGAAGCCGTACAGTCCCTCCTGTAGATTTTGACTGCGAAGGGGAGGTTATCCCCAGTAAACCTACTGTTAAGTTTCTTGGAGTGATCCTTGATTCCAAAATGACCGGTGTTCCACACCTGGAATATGTAGTAGGGAAATGCGAGAGAGGCATCAACATCCTTCGTGCCCTTTCCGGAGTCTGGTGGGGTGCTCATCCATTCTGCCAGAAACTAGTTTATAACGCCATAGTACGCAGCCACATGGACTACGGATCTTTGGTCCTGGAGCCCTGCAACAAAACAGCACTTAAAAAACTTGACCTTATCCAGGCTAAGTGTCTGCGACTTATAGCTGGTGCTATGAAATCCTCACCGAAGAATGCCTTGCAGGTTGAGTGTGTGGATCCTCCGCTTGCCCTCCGCAGGCAGTTCTTGGCAGACCGCTATATGTTCAAAGCTTGCAGCTTCGCCAATCATCCCCTCAGGCCTCGCCTGGAGGCTCTATCGCAAGAGGTAGCTGAAAATGCATATTGGTCACATAGGGATCCACCAAGAATTTTGAATAGTCTTCAAAAAGTTAAAGATCTCCCCTCCCAAGTCTACACTTCTAATACAAATCCTCTATTTGAAGTAGAGTTTGAGACAATTTTATATAAACCACCAGTTTTATTGGATATTGGTATAGGCAAGGATGACCCGGCAGCGAATTCTAAATTTAATAAATTCCTAATTCAATGGCAAGACTACCTTCCAATTTATACTGATGCTTCTAAGCTGGAGACTGGTGGCTGTGTGGGAATAGCGGTGTGGATTCCAAAATTCTCCATCCTTTTGTCGCACAGGTGTCCTCCACAATCTTCTGTATTCACTGGAGAGTCTATCGCAATCCTTGAGGCAGCTTCTTATGTAGAAACCCACAACATATCCAAAGTCATTATTTTTTCGGACTCCAAGAGTTGTCTGCAAGCAATTTCAGGCAATCAATTTCAAATGAAAATCAAATCCCCTGTAATACTAAAAATTAAGCAAATTTTAAATAGATGTGCTAATAAGGGCCTTGAAATTTCCATCGCTTGGATTCCAGGTCACTGCGGGATTGAAGGTAACGAGCAAGCAGACATTTGGGCAAAAAATGCCACCACAGTCGGTTCGGCCCACAGCCACAATAGTATAATCTCATCAGACCTAATGATGCTTGCTCGCTCCAATTTGTCAGATACTTGGCAAGATCTATGGGATTCTTCTAGACTAGTGAAAGGTAGACACTACGGTAACATCCAACCTAGTATCCCCCGTAAGCCATGGTTTTTTAAGTTCCGCTCTGCTAATAAATGGGTCACGTCGACTATTTGCCGGCTTCGTCTAGGCCATGTTTGTTCTCCGGTATTTCTTGCTAAAATAAGGGTGAGGGATAACTCACTGTGCGAATGCGGTATTGATGAAGGAACTCTGGATCACATTTTTTTCAATTGCACTAGGTTCCCATATTCTCTGTACGATGTATTACCGCGAAATATCCCTCGTCCTATCAATTTTCCTTCTTTGTTAACTTTTATGGATGCTCCTCTCACTGCTATTCTTATCAAATATTTACTTGTCCATAACATCAGGATGTAGAAGTACAATTTTCTTTAATTTAATTAGATATTTACTTTGATGATCTTTCCTAATTTTCCTATGTTGGCATGCCTTACTTACTGTCACCATCTTCCCGCTCTTTTTCTTAATAACTGTACAAACGTCTTGTGTTGTCTGTGCCGTCCATAACATAAATAAAATGTTGTTTGTTTTAGGTTCCACACCTATCCTCCCACAAAAACACGAAATTATAAATACCGACCATTCTCCTATCGTGTGATATGCCTTCACGTCGACATTGGCGAAATACATCTTGCTAACCCAGCAAGAAGTGAAAGCCACAGAAGGAAAAAAAAAAAAAAAAAAAAAAAACAGGTGGTATTTACCGCTTATATTGTAATACTTTTTAGAAACAATAGTCTGTTAATTTAAATATTTCAATGTGTGAGTGAATATTTGGAATAACTGTCAGTTATCAGTTTCATTTTTCGTTAAAAAATTGATGTGTTCAGCTCACCCGAGTGATGATTATTACTGACTTGTGATGGGTTTGCTTGGCGCTAGTTTTTTCCAAGGATTTTGTGGATTTCAGCGGCTTCCATTGATATTTTTCGGTAATTATTAGTAGGAGCTTTGTTTACATAGACTTGTTTACTCAACGCACACACACACACCTTTTAGTATATCGTTTTAATTTCAACTCGATACCTCCACGCGTTCCGGCGATAAAGCGTCTTAAGGCGACTCCGTACGTGGAATGGTGTTTTTTAAAGTGCTAAGGCTCGTAATCTAACCAACTGAAAAATCTGAAAAAAATATATGTTATTTTTGACAATTTCTTCTAAAAAATTATAGTTGGATTTTTGTTTAAAGCAATAATTACTATGGAAAAAATAATGTTGAAATAGGGTCGTTTTCAATTTTCAATTCCCTAAGGCTTCTAAACTACAAGTGATATTTACACGCCTCTTTCGCAAGAACATTGACAATTCATTGATCTTTAATCGTATTGTTCAAAAGTTGGTAAAATGGAAATTCGGTCTAATAAAGCATCAAAAAAACTGAATTTCCGCGAGCGCGGCCGTGCCCGGGCTGCCAGCTCAGTGTAAATCTAACCGTCGAAGGGGAAGGCTGTGTCACTTGCTCTCGCGATCCATCTAGTTACGTAAAATTGTTATAGTACCGGATCCCGCGGAGGTTCGATCTGTCTTCGTGCGTTTGAAGTGTATTTTAAGAGAGTGTAGTTCGTTTTTTTCACACGACTACGCTATGCGACATAACAAAAAGCACTCATTTTCATATAGAATTAAATTCAACGTATTTAGGTATCTATTAATTTTAAGTACTTATAAAAAAAAATGTCATTGCTTAGCATTCCCGAACACATTTGAATACTTAGATATTCTCAGTCATGGGCCCACACCAGACAGGATTCCCAGAAAATAACACTTTTGGTGTGGGTTTCAGGGCCCTTCTCTGTGTAATATTAGAGTACCTTAGGTATTTCGGTTAGTAAAAAAAATCTGATAATACAGATATTTAAGTATGATAACGTCTAATGATCTTTATGAATTCAACCCTAAGAGATATGAATATCGTAATGCAGAACAAGTATTGTTCGTTTGAATACCATTGTAATATTCGGTAAAACGCTAATTTACGAATACGAATATTTATTGTAAGTATTCACATTCGTTGCGTCACTAGTACAGTACATGGCATATGATATAAAAATACATTATCAAAAATTACAATAATTTTCTAGTCCAAGAAGGCAAGTGACAATTTTGGCATGAGGGCTTATTTATGTACATATAGTCAGAATACATATTTGCATCAATAAATTTCCCACTTCATATTTAAATCTAGATGAGCGTTAGTAATTATTGACATATCCGCCGGGCCTAGCTAGACATACCTAGCCTGGCCATAAGTTCTGTTCCAATTGTTTACCGTTTATAAAATAAAAACCTGATTTTTATCACATATCGTTTAAAAGCCATATATTAATGATCGGATTACAGTTGAATTAATGAAAAAATATATAACTTTATTTAGACTCATCGTAATGCCCGGACTTGATTTTTGACTAATGCTCAGAATTTTTCTCTAAGTTTGCCAGAGGGCAATGAAACGATCTTGGATCAAATAAATCGATCGCGGAAGGAACGCCAAAACCCAAATAGCTTACGTAACCCAGACAACCGCTAAACTAAAGTAGAGCTGACACGTTTGCCGCATGTCAACCGATCTGCAGATCAAGAAATCTACACCCACCCAATAAAATTCGGCGTCACGGTAGATCTTTACCGAGTAGACCGTCTTTCTGTCACGACCCTTTATCTCGGTAACGCGTGTAGGTGTCGAGTTGAAATTAAAACCGTCTACACGTCGTACCGTACTTTGGTCTACAGTCCCTTGAAGCTGTAAAAAATCTAACTTCTAAGTTAACGTAAAAAAAAGATACGGCTCTTTATGCCGCAAAAAAACGTATCGTAAAGGAAAATTATCCAAGAGACACGGAGCTAACTTTACAGGAGATCTAAAAAACTACGAACTTTTCAAAAAAATGAAAAGTTAAAAAATATTCTGTAGACCTGCTTTTTAAATGAAGCATTTTATAATTATAAACAACATCATGTTCTCTACATGTCGCTTTTGTTATTTTGTCTATTAATGGAATAATTTAAAATTTAGCATCGCTTACGCAAAATGGCTGTCAAAATATAATTAGGTAAAATTATCTAAACGACACGTTTCCCGAGATATTAGTCAGGTAAAATAGTATAATCTACATTTTACACAACAATCAACACAGTAAACAATATCTATGTGCATACGATGCTCATTTTATATAAACAATATCATGTTTTTTACATGTTGCTTTTGTTATTTTGTCTATTAATGGAATATTTTAGGATTTAGCGTCGCTTATGCAAAATGGCCGTCAAAATAGAATTAGGTAAAATTATCTAAACGACACGTTTCCCGAGAAATTAGTCAGGTAAAATAGTATAATCTATTACACAACAATCAACACAGTTAACAACATATATGTGCATGCTCATTTTACAGTCAGGTAAATATATAAATGTGCATAAATCAGCATGAAATAAATCAAGAAAAATTATCTAATCGCCTTTGTAGGAAATAATTCAGACATGAAAAGCTCTTTATCGTACAATAAAACCTCACGATTAATGTTTTAATTAGAGGAAAATATTTATTTTCAAACATGAAATGAAGTGACATTTAAAATTCTCTAAGACAAAAACTTATGGTCCAACTACGCAAATACAAAAAAAAAACTGCTTTAGAAATGTTAAAGATTTATTCATCAGATATCACGTGAAATTTAAATTTTATCAATTTTTATGTGTGATCTGCTGAAAGATTTCCAGTAGTTCTAGATCAATGTATGGTAGCAAACGATAGCTATGACTAATGAGAACAGCACAAGACTTCTCAAGACTGCAGTCACTCGGTACTCATTAAGGAATTTTAAATCACGAACTACGTGAAATTTCAAGTTTTACAATTGAAATGAGATAATATCCTATCCTAACAAGAATAACAAAACTCCCTACAACTCTGTGTGGTATAAGTGACGTCTCGTAAGACACTGTTTGAGTGAGATGGCGTTTGGGTCCATCAAGCGAGTCCAAAGTAATGCATTAGCGCCACAGACACAGATTTACACCGCAGGTGGGCCTAACGGCCTTTATAAATATATTGAATTACTACTAAATGTGTGATATTCTATAAAACAGAACCGGTAAAGTTGTCTAACTACCAATTTAACGAAAATATTTGTTTTTTAGTACATTCTATGCGACAAATACGACTCAATTGTCATTCAAGCTATTCAAGATAAGCGACAGTAGTCGATCAAAGTAAAAAAGGAAAGGCGACAATGGTTTCATAGTATCAAAGCAGGTAAATTTGGATAAACGCCAATAGTTAAGATACGACAATCAGGTAATTTAATCTAACTATGTTATTTTTTTTAATAGAATCTTATATTGATTCTGTTTAATAATGTGGAAATACCACATTGTTACTTTTTGGCTAATGCGCATAAGCATTTTAAACACACATGACACGCATCACTGGCGCCGTGGTTTCAGAGATAACGAGAGAGGGACTGGTCCCTAGATCTGATATGTACCATCCCCCGTTGGAGATTTCGGTTCCGGTGGGAAACTGTGCTCGTCCTTCAGCTGCGGAGCGTCTAGATCCCAGCAATGTGGATATGCGTCGGGACTGGAACTTTACTAAAGGTAATTTTGAGCTTATGTACAAATTAGTCTCTGAAACAAGTTGGCAGGAAGTTCTCAGCATGGCGATGTCGACATCGCTGCGGACACATTCTACAATATTTTGTATGGGATTTTTGACCTCTGCGTACCTAAACGGAGGCGACCAACCGGCTCAAGTAGACGGTATCCTGTGTGGTTCACGGCTGACCTCATCTATGACATCCAACAAAAGAGTAATCTGCATCGCGAATGGAAGGCTACACGGGATACAGATGTCTACAAAAATTTTGCGACATTGAGGTCTAAAGTAAAGGGACGTTTAGTGTCTGCTTATGATAGCTACATTGAGACAATCCAAAGCACAGTTAAAGCCAATCCCCGCGCTTTCTGGCAGCACGTTGGTAGTCTACGGACAAATGGTGGTTTTGTTTCTCGAGTGAAGCTTAAAGATAAAGAATTTGTAGGTAGGGACGTGGCGGGCGCTTTTGCTAGCTATTTCTCGGATGTTTTCCTACCTGACATTCCGCTTCTTGATCCGAGCTTGTTAAATAATTCCAATAGGAAACCTAGCGCCAACTTCATTGATATAAAATCAATTACATTGCAGGAAGTCGAAGCGGGGATAAAACGCCTAAAGGCTAATAGCTCCGTTGGACCCGATAACTTGCCAGCGTATATAGTAAAGGGTTGTATGGATTTCCTAACGACCCCAATACTGTATATTTTTAACCTGGCCATCTCTTCTGGGTCATATCCTCGAAGTTGGAAGTTGTCTAGAGTCAAACCGATCCCGAAGACAGGTGACACTTCCGCTGTAGAGAATTATAGGCCCATAGCCGTTCTTCCTACTCTTGGTAAGCTGTTTGAGGCTATACTTCACCGGACTTTGTCCTCACAGGTTCGGCCCTTCTTGTGCGATGCGCAGCATGGCTTTCGTCCTAGTCGCTCGGTCAACACGAATCTGTTGATATTAACGGACAATATTGCTGTTCATCTCGATAGAGGTATCCAGGTCGATGTGCTCTATTTTGACTTCACGAAGGCTTTCGATCGAGTGGATAACGATGTGTTGCTTAGCAAACTTGACAAAATTGGTTTTTCTGCCAAACTGCTAACCTTTTTCGCCAGCTATCTGCGCGATCGACAGCAGTTCGTCCGACATGGTTGTTTTGTCTCGGCTCCTTACCACACCCGATCTGGTGTTAGCCAAGGCTCCATACTAGGGCCCTTGTTATTCGGGATCATGATTAACGATCTCCAATCGGTTCTTCGGGCGGCTCAATGTCTCTTGTATGCTGATGATCTCAAGTTGATATATGGAGTGGAGCAGGTGGCTGATTGCAAGGCATTACAAGGGGACATCGACTTGGTGTTTCAGTGGAGTCTCGAGAACAAACTTCTTTTTAACCCTGCCAAGTGCTGTGTGTGTTCATTTGGCCGCTCTCACGATCCCATATATGCTCAATATATGTTGGGGACAGAGCCGATAAATCGTGTCTTCTCCGTCAAAGATTTGGGTGTAGTGTTTGACACGCGGCTCACTTTTCACGAGCATATTTCTTCGCTTGCCACTAGCTGCTTTCGGAGACTGGGTTTTGTGATCCGAAACCTTCGCCACTTTCATGATCCGGTGGCCATAAAAATGGTTTACAATGCCTTAGTAAGGAGTAAGCTGGAGACTTCGTCGATCATATGGAACCCCTATGAATCGACGTATGCCTTACTCCTTGAGAAGGTTCAGAAAGCGTTTTTAAGGTTCCTTTATAAAAAAACATCCGGATTTTATCCGTATCTGTACCCAACAAAGTACCTTCTCGGCTCCCTCGGGTACAACTCCTTGGAGGTCAGGCGGAATTGTCATCTGATGATCTCGGCATGTCAGGCCTTGCGTGGTGAATCGGACTGTCCCGAGGTTGTGGAGCGTCTGGTGCGACTGTATGTCCCTGATGTCCCGAGGATAGCCCTGAGACCTCGACAGCGCGACTTGTTGGCTGTGCCGTCGTCGAGGACCGTGTCGCTCAGGAATTCGCCGTTGCCCCGCGCCCTCTCACTTCTCAATGCGCTCCTGACATCGACACCCGAGTGTGACTTGTTTGCGTGGCGATGGGCGGCAGTGTGTAGTGAATGCCTGAGATTCTGTGAGGCGATGGATACTAGGTGCTCTACTGTTCCAAATTAAGCTGTTTGTTTATATTATTGTGAACCTTTTATTGTTAATTTAAGTTTTGTGACGCATAGGTTTATAACTGTAATGTCATAAAAATGTTTTTATAAATAAATAAATAAATAAATAAATAAATAAATGACACAGAGGGCGCTCCAGTAGCGAAGAATTATGGAATCAAAGATTTAGTGTGATTGACGTAACGATATGATAGCTCAGTTGGTAGAGCACTACGCCGGAAACTTAGGGTCGCAGGTTCGAGTCCTGCTTACATTGCAGTGGATCACATTCAATTTTTCTTTCATAATTTACCTTTATGTTAATTTTATCATAAAGACATAGGTAAAATGCCTCAAACGACATTAAAATATATTTTACGATAAGGTAAAAACAGTTAACCAACAAGTGCAAGGTTAGTTGCAATAAAGAAAAAATATCCAAGTTGTTTGATCTGTTTTGACAAATAAGTAAAAAAGCTCTAAGGTTCATTATTATGCAAAAAACTTTTTATGTAAACTCCATTTTGCAAAAACAAAACCTCAAAAATCAAGTCGTTTAGTAGAAAAAAAAATGTAGAGATTCTCTAAATCACCGACGGGATAAGCGACACAAAAGTCGTCAGACAGATATTATTATATACGAGACCCAACCCATTCGATGCAGAAAAATCTGCCGATCCCAACAGTGTGTAAACTCGATATCCCCAAAAATGTCGCTTAGATAATTTCTACTTTCCAGCATCGGTATATTTTGACACTCAAGTAAATTAACATTTATAGGGTATCCATTGACCTTGAACATAGAAAAAAAACAAAAAAAATATCGTCTAGTAAAATATGGTAAATATCAACAAGTATATTTGACGACGCGGTTGGCGCAGTGGTTAAGCAACTGCCTACTGAGCCGACGGTCCCGGGTTCGAATCCCGGCAAGGGCAAATATTTGTGTGATGAACACGAATATTTGTGCCTGGGTCATGGATGTTCTATGTATTTAAGTATTTATTTATCTATATAAGTATATATATCGTCGCCTAGTACCCATAACACAAGCCTTCTTGAGCTTAATTTGGGACTAGGTTGATTTGTGTGAGGTTGTCTGATATTTATTTATTTATTTATTTATAGGGAAAAATCTGAGAACATTACTAATGTAGTCATAAAAAACTATCACTGTTTATAAGTAAAGGACGTAAATCCGTTTTCCAACGGTAAAGTTGAGTTTGTCGCTCTATTATTTATAGTTTATCTTTTCATTAGAGCAACATGACCCGGGGGAAAAGCTGTGCCTCCACTACTATGTTAAAATATCGGTTCATCCGCTGGGTCACGATATGATTTACTTATTAAAAAACGGTATTTTTTTATTTCTGCATGATTTTACACGTATAATCAAGAATCTTGTCGGCATTTTAACTTTTTTTGGTAGGTACCTACACATACAAAATAAATAATAAATAAATATTAAGGGACAATCTTACACAAATCGACCTAGTCCCAAACTAAGCAAAGCTTGTACTATGGGTACTAGACGACGATATACATAATATATGTATACATACATATATAGATAACATCCATGACCCAAGAACAAATATTTTGCACAAATATTTGCCCCGGCCGGGATTCGAACCCGGGACCGCCGACTCAGTAGGCAGGTGACTACAAACCGAGCCAAACGCGTCGTCAAAAAGAAACTAAAAAGTATTTTTCGATTCGAGACTTCCAAATGGCTAATTTCACTTTTTTTTTTTGAAAACAAGTGAAATTAGCCTTAGTTTTTTTGGAAAATAGCTTTAACGCATTTTATTTTTAATATTCTACTGTAGTGGGTAAATAAATATTTAGTAATCCGAAATAATTATATCATTGTTTAAATGATTTATTTTACTTCGAGATTTTTCAATGCCTTTAAATAAGGTATAAGGTTTGTTGATCTTCAACTCACGCTCGGACTATGCGAGTGTATAAAGCTGCTTGGACGCCACTCAACGAGATTATGAACGAAGTAATGTTCCGGGGGCGCAGGGTCGGCGGGGGGAATAACGTTAGGCTCCGCCCAGAACCTCAAGGACGTTGGGATTAGGAGTCGCCTTAACAAACGGACAAAAAGTGATCTTATAAGGATTCCGTTTATTTCCTATTGAGGTACGGAACCCTAAAAAACTAAATTACAATTTTTTTTTACTTAAAAAATAATTATGTCCGCTTATATAACGGGGAGACTCCGATGAATTGTTGGATTGATTCCTCCTGCATCTTTCCGCCATCGTTCTACGCGCCAATTCTTTCATCCTCACCACTTAGATAGTTGGCAGTCCACAACGTTTTTCCAGAAATTTCTTGCCTCGCATGTCTGCATTGTGGAATGAAATAATGTCGCTTGCGGTATTTCCGGACCGATACGACCTTCAAACCTTCAAGAAAAGAGCGTACTCCCACCTGAAAGGTCAGCGACGCACTTGTGACTCCTCTGGTGTTGCAAGTGTCTATGGGTGACGGTAATCAGTTCTCATCAGGCGATCCGTTTGCTCATTTTCCGTCTATGGCATAAAAAAAAGACAGAGATATGTCCGATATATCCCTCAAATATGTGAATATTAAACCGAACCAACAAATTAACAATTTCCGTACACAATAAATTGTATTCTAATGTTGGCAGCGCATGCGGGCAACCCTGGAGGAATACTTTATTGGCTCATTTTAAGTTTAATCGTAAATCGATTGCAACAAGGTTGTACTTGATGTCACGTTAGTTTCTTTCGTAAATGTTTTATTTATAAGTTAAAGTTATTTTTAATATGGATCTTATTGAATCATTGATAAAAAGATCAAAACAAGAGGAAAAATACGGTATTTAAGGATGTTGAAAACTAATTATGTCATTGAAACCACTAAACATACATTAAAATTACTCAGAACCAAATGAACTACCACTAACTCTTGGTCATTCCACTATTTTTAATTGGAGAAAGACTAAAAAGATGACGAGTGACTAAGTACTAATTTTTATGACAACAAATCGTTTTTGACATTTCATAAAGAGTAGCTGATTTGAGCTGTCATCAAATACCGTATTAAAAAGGTGTTCTGGTGTTAGGGTGGTGGGAAGGTAAATACGTAGGAACAGTAACCGCCAGGTTACGCATCTAAATTTGTCTATGTACTTTGATCTTTGTATAAATGGTACAATGTATTGTTTGATAATGCATTATGATTATGCCTAATGTTTTTAATTCCAGAAAAACGAATTGAAATTTGAAGGACATACAAAACGCGCATGAACGTCAGAGCACTGTCGATGTGAAGGTAAAAGATTCAGATTGGCGGCATAAGATGGCAGCACCTTCACTCGCCTCTTCACCAGTACAAGTTAAATCAATCAATGTCGACGTCATCACAAAATACTTACTAGGCAGAAAAATAACTAACGGATCTAATTGACAAGCGGATGAAATTAGTAAGTATCTTAAGGCCTTATCCTGTCAAAAATGCTGATTGTTTTAAACATTTTTCTCTATGATCAAACCTGTTTCTTAATGTTACTACTTAGAACAAGGCTTATTGTTTTATATTTCAAACCTACAGTTTGAATTTTTCATTGATAATTTTTGTTTCAAAAACTACTCGAATTTTACAAAATTCACGGAGAAAATTGTTTTTCTTTTTTTTACTTATTTTCGACGCACGCAATGAAAGAATGAAAAAAGCTATGTTACTTTCTAGAACTCAGAGAAAATTAAGTATTATTCACCTCAAAAACTTGGTTGAAATTATCACTATATTTGTCCTAATATAAAGAAAATATTAAAAGGAATAAGGCCTCTCAAATTGGCCTATTGTACATTACGATTTTAACAAAAAATTGGGGTTTTATTTTTTTGTGTATCTCGATAGGAAAATAAGATTAAGTTATTAGTAACGCTGACTCTTATTTGGCCCATTAATAGCCCAAACATTTGTGCAGCTCATTGTTCATTGTACAGTCAAACGCCAAAAAATGTTCAATTAGGTACGGTATATCATTCCAAGATCGTACGTAGCGTTTACGTAATTATGTATTGACTTAAACAATATAGGTTAATTCTTTCGGAAGATTCACTATTTAATGACCTGTATATAAACCGTTAAAGGTTTGTTCTCAATGTCGCCCAGGGTAAACATTAACCTTACAGGCAGAATTTACTTGCGATAAACATAGATAATACCCCACGGGAGGCAACTAAGGTTGCAAGACAGTTTCCTTGCTTAAGCGATAATATTCAATTCACAGTTTGAAACCCATATAAATACATGGAGTTTTATTCAGCACTCATTCACGTTTTCAAGTTCCAACGTTAACACGTAAAATAAATTATTTGAGACAATGTTTGCGTCAAAGATATCATGTCTGGTAGTTATGTTTGGTTATTGCAGTGGTTGGATAATAAATAACGTTGATTTTCGGACTTTAAGAGGGAAAGGGCTGCTGGAAGAAGAAAGCAACGAAGTAGATGGAGAAGATTGGTCGGATCTCAAATTCAGTTTGATTTATCCAGGTTTGTTGAACAGAGATAGGTTATTTTTTTACTACGACGGTGACAAAGAAGCATGATTAGCCAAGTGTTAATGTTAGACTTGTGTGGCCTATGTGTTTAAGGTATCAAAAAACCCTTTTTTATGGTCCAAATGGATTTACCACCAACCAACCAAGTAGGTTACTTACAATGCCAAAAGAGTCCAGAAATTATGCTTGATACTCATTGATTCCTTTGAAAACGCGTGCGGTAATGAATGTACCGATATAAAATTTGTGTTGATGCGTTTTTTCTTTCGTTGTAATATAAATAATGATTTTTTTTAAACCTTAGTAGACAGGTGAGTTAATACAATTACTTGGAAACTATGATGACAAAATAAATATTAGATAATAATATGCTTTCGGTTTAATTTACAACATAACTTTGCAAAATAGATATTAGTCTCAATGAAAACGTGTTTAAGCATTTTTATAAATGTTCCATTAACGTTTTCAAGCAAAAGAGCGTACTCCCACCACCTGGAAGGCCGGCAACGCACTTGTGACTCCTGGTGTTGCAGGGTGTCCATGGGCGTCGGTAATCGCCTTCCATCGAGCGATCAGTTTGCTCGTTTGCCCCTATGACATAAAAAAACGTTTCTTAAACGTTATTTTATTACAGGTACGAAATGGTGCGGAGCCGGTAACATAGCTGATGGTTACGATGACTTGGGCCCAGCTCGAGAGACGGATATGTGCTGCCGAGAGCACGATCTATGTCCAGATATTATTTCCGCCGGGGAGACGAAGCACAACCTCACAAACAACGCCTTCTACACAAGGTGAATTTTATTATACCCTCAGAGAGTCGGGTTTGGCTCGAAAGACGGACGTGTGCTGCCGAGAGCACAATCTATGCCCAGATATTATCTGCGCCGGGAAGGTGAGACACAACCTCACAAACAACGCCTTCTACACCAGGTAAGTTAGGACTAAATACCATACACAGTGTCGCGTAAAAGAGGCCTCATGTGGGCTTCATGTTTCAATTTTAATGTTTTCAATATTTTATAACTTCGAAAAATATTTTTTTATACTTGCCAAAATTTCGTACGCCAAAAGACACATCATAGCTGTACTATGTCTTACAATACAATACAATACAATATAATACAACAATACTTTATTTCACACCAATAAGAGTTTACAAAAGGAAACAAGACAAATACAATTTATAAATAACCGTAGACAATATGCGGTCTTATCGCTAAAAAGCGATCACATCCAGACAACCTTTGTGTAGTGAAACTGATGAAACTTTTTACACTTAATACAGAGTAGGTGCAGCAGAAGGTGAAGGGAGCACATAATTAGATACTTACAGAAAACAAGTACGCATATGGGTAAATATAAACATATATAAATAGATATACATAAACTTACATAATACATACATAAATACAATAACATAAATAGACTCTTACCTTGAGAGTCGTACCACAAATGTCAAATTATTTTTACCTATGTATGATGAAATAACACGAAATAAGTTCACTGTAGTTGGCCACATGGAAGGAAAAAGGGCCCATGGGAGATCACCGATCCGATGGACTGACGCCGTGAAAGAAGCCTGTCAGGGAACTAGAGGCGTCAATCCGGAAGGCGGATTGACGCCTCTAGTTCCCGCTTTGGTGCGGATAACGGCCTCAAATGGCCATGACCCTCAGTCATGAGCAGGCATCGGATATTCGGATGCTTTTATACCTAAACTTTGGTGACGGCGCCGAAGGTGCTGGACCTGTATGGAGACGGACTCAAATTGATTTAACGAATGCCGGGATTTCTACATTAACTAATTAGGCTAACAATCAAATATACTGTTTAAGTAACAAAATGAACTAATTGTAGCCACTTTAAAGGCCTACTATACCCCGCGCGGCGAACGATGATTTCTATGACACCTGTCATCTCAGTACATTTTATAACCTATAATCGGAAAAATGTTCTGAGATGACAGGTGTCATAGGAATCATCGTTCGCCGCGCGGGGTATAAATAATTATTCAAGTAACGTCCAATTAATTCAACTATTACGAAATATTCTTATCCTAAATATAAAACAAAATTAAATCGAATACTTAAAAAAGATACAGTAAAACTAAAGTGAACGGGTAATTATACAAATAAGATTAATAAATTGGGTCCGCCTCCATACAACTCAACATCAACGCCGACGCCCAGGTGTAACAGCATCCGAATATCCGATGCCTGCCCGTCTAGCACAACTACGCTTCGCGACTCTAGTCGCGCGAGATAGCGCTACCCGTCACTATCTCAACTTACTGTACAGAAAGAGACGGGTAATTATCTCGCGCGAGAAATAGTCGCGTATGTCAGTTATGCGAGAGGTGCGTGTCATGAGGAAGCGAGCCTCGCTTAGCGAGGAAGCAGAAGACGAAGTAAATTAATTTGAATTTGTCTATTCAGGTTGAACTGTGACTGCGACGAGCAGTTCCGACTGTGTCTGCGAGCGGCCAACAGTAAAGTCGCGAAGCAGATTGGCACAGTGTACTTCAACGCGCTGGGCACCGAATGCTTCCGAGAGGACTACCCTGTCATCGGGTGTGACAAGCATGGCGGGTTAGTGAGATCTCTTTAATTACTGATATTCATTTACTTTTTTTAGTCATTTGTTTTTATTTATTTGTTTATATTTTAATTTATTTATTTACTTATTCAATTATTCTTATTTATTTTCTCAGCCTATAGGACTGCCCCACCGCTGAGCAAAGGCCTCTGCCCTTGATTTCCACATTTAAAACTGTATTGCACAAAATACAAAATTAAAATTACAAATGGCGGACTTAATGCCACGAGACTGTGGGTAATTACATTTTTCTTTGCCCTTATGGTAGTGGCCCTTAAAACTGTTTACACTAGTGGCTATGTGAGCTAGACCTCGAGAGTTTGTGTTTGAATTGGCTGAAATGTGACGAATTTTATATTTTCAACCCTCATAACTCCGCCATTTTCTAAAATTTCGGAAAACTGAGACAAAAATATCTATACTTATCGAACCTACTCATAAGAATCGGTTGGGAAACTGCCGGAAATCCAAACATCCATACATCCGGACATACAAAAGAAATTTTGGCGAAGCTGATGCAGAGACATACGGTACCTAGTTGTTTTCTAAAGTATTATTTGTATAAAAGGATTGGGACGATAATAGTAGGTACATTGCATACCTAGGGGGCGGTGAATTCGTGATGTCCTAGATAGCAGATGTTTTCATAAATAAATATGCGATCTGGGGGCATGTGATGGTCGCGTTTATCACGTGATAAATAAGTGACAAAGCATCTGTCCTGACACTCGCAGTTTATCAAAATGTGACGGATTCTGTGTCACTTATTTATCGCGTGATAAAAAAACCATCATAGGTCTCCTTGTTTACGAATTACCACCCGTGGTTCGTCTAAGGTTTTACGTCTTGCCTTGGCCAGCGGGGCTACCATAATCTTACCGTGACTCAGCATCGTCTGTCTTGCTTGCACGGTATTGAAAGGAAAGTGACAGGTACCGTATGCCGCGCGACAAAGAGTCGCGTGTCACAGTTATGCTAGCGGTGCAGGTAGTAAGATTCTCGTCCCTTTGTATCTCACTTAGGGTGACGTAGTAAAATAATATTTTGTTTTTTTTTTTTCAGGTGGCTAAATAGCAAATGCCTGGAGCCCAAATATGATACGCAAGGCGAGCGGCGGTACCAGTGGTTTGATGTGCCGAACTATTGATAATCTAGTTATTTATTATTAAGTATTTATTTTAGATAGGTACCTTGTATTAACTTTCTGTTCTGTTTATTTTGATAAAATTGTTGGAAGTTTCATTGATTTACTGATTCGAAGTACCGAACCCTAAAAACAAATGAAAAGTAGTGAAATTGTGTGGATGTGTATTAGTATAAGAGCTAGCGACCAAATCGGTCATGTGGCTTCAGCTGTATTGAAACTCCGTTAGCTACTTCCCTGAACAACCTTTTCCTATAATCTTCGTGCTGGCAGGCCGCGGGCGGCGGGTGCAGGTGTAGTGGGGTGGGGAAAAAAAAGAAAAAAAATTAGGCTCAGCGACGTTTTTTTTTCAAACATATAAATATTTCAACAATTTTCCACCAACAACAATATTCCAACAACCAACCGCACCCACCGCCCGCGGCCTGCCAGCACGAAGATTATAGGAAAAGGTTGTCCAGGGAAGTAGCTAACGGAGTTTCAATACAGCTGAAGCCACATGACCGATTTGGTCGCTAGCTCTCCGTCTATATAGTACTTGTACTAAGCTAATAGTGAACATACGTACATAAACGTGAAAACATAAAACAAAACTCATAACCCTATTTTTTACTTCTCCGTAGTCGGGAAAAAAGTATCTATAACCATCTGGGATGCGCAGCTACCCGTGTACCAAAAATTTTGTAATCGCTCCACCCGTCACGTCAGCTCGCGTGATGAAAGCCAATTCAATTTTGACCAACAGATGGCGCCAGACTGGCATATCGCTGCGCGCCCGTACAAATCAAAGGGATCCTGCATCGCGCTGTTTATTTTTTTTCTGAAATCATGATTCCCCATAGATAACTGATTTTCAATACAAATTTAGGATTTTATAATAATGTAAATAAATTTCTAATGATACAAAAATCATCTTTATACCCGAGAGATTTTAAGAAAACTAATAAACGTAATTAAATAATTGACTTATTTTTATTTATGTTCTTATTATATGATGATAAATGCGATTAAAGCCAATGTCATGATCACATGATAATCGTGATAAAAAATATGCTTCAACTGATTATCTGATAAGATAACACTTAATTATACGACCACCTGTTTAATTGTGACACTTGGCATTCCTTTGATATGACTATATTTTTAAGAAGATCTTATATTCATTTAATAAGAAATAGTTTTTGATTTCTCATATTCGGTTAGTTATCTGAGTAGCGGGTTGATAATGACACATCGCGACCCTAATACCCTAGGGTTGAAAAGTATTTTGAAAAAGAATACTCACTGCGCATCAATAAAATGCGCTACAGGGCTATAAAATTAACTCATACAGTCACGACAAAAAACTACTGTTATGGGCAATAAACAGCTTCTCTGCGTTCAAAGCGGCAGGCTTAGATGGTATATTCCCAGGGCTTATGCAGTGGTGCAAGGACACCATTGCGCCACACTTAGTCCAAATATATCAGGCCTGCCTAAGACATCGATATATTCCCAAGAAATGGACAGAAGTTAAGGTGGTATTTATACCCAAACCAGGTAAGAGTGACTATACGCAGCCAAAGTCATACAGGCCGATAAGTCTCACGTCGTTCCTATTAAAAACTCTGGAACGCCTCTGTGATCGCGATCTCAGAGATGGAACCTTGGCGCAATATCCTCTTCACCCGCAACAACACGCCTACAGTTCAGGCAAATCAACCGGATCAGCACTACACAGCGTTGTTTCACCCATAGAACACGCATTATCAACACAATCCTCAGCGCTTGTGGCTTTCATCGATATCGAAGGAGCCTTCGACAAGACGCAATTCAACAGCATTAGCCAAGCCCTGCTCAGACATGGAGCCGATCAAACCGTAGCAGGTTGGATCGACAACATGCTGAGACAAAGGGCTGTACAGGTAACAGTGAATGGCACAACTCGAGCTATCGTGTCAAGAGGCTGCCCACAGGGTGGAGTTATATCACCACTCCTGTGGAACCTCGTAGTGGACGGATTAATCCGGAAGCTCAACGAGGCAGGCATCTACACTGTAGGCTATGCAGACGATGTAGCGATCCTCGTAAGAGGAAAGTTTGAGGCAACCCTCTGCGACCTTATGCAAGAGGCACTCAAAATCGTCGAACAATGGTGTTCTGACCATGGCCTGTCAGTCAACCCAGCTAAAACAGAACTAGTCTTGTTCACCAGGAAGCGAACCATAAATATCAGTCGCTTGCCAAAACTCCAAAACACAACTTTGACTCTCAGCAAAGAGGTCAAGTATCTGGGCGTCATCCTGGAAGACAAACTACTATGGAACAAACACTTAGAAAACAAACTGAACAAAGCCTGCGTCGTATTTTGGCAGTGTAAAAGACTAGTTGGTAGAACCTGGGGCTTACACCCCAGGATCACAATGTGGCTTTACACTGCGGTGATAAGACCTATTATCACCTACGGCGCTGTGGTTTGGTGGCCCAGAACCAAACTGACAACAGCCAAACATAAACTGCAGCAATTTCAAAGACTTGCTTGTGTAGCAACGACGGGCTGCATGAGAACAACACCCACAGCGGCAATGGAGGTACTACTAGGACTGCCACCCCTTGAACTGTTCATTCAGCAAGAGGCGGCATCAGCAGCTATCAGACTGAAGACGCTTAACCTCTGGGGTGTAGCACACGGGGGTCATGCCGAAATACTTGAGGAGGCTATCAAACACAAGCCAATGATAGCTGCTCCCAACGACAAAATACCCAAACAGCATTACTTCAAAAAGAGATACGAAATCGAGTTGATTGAAGAACCTAACGATCAATCCGATATACACGAAATACGCATATATACGGACGGGTCAAAGACACAAACAGGGACAGGAGCTGGAATATACTCACCTGAAATAAACGTAAACATATCAATAGCCTTAGGCAAATATAGTTCCATCTTCCAATGTGAATGCCTTGCCATCACACAGGCTGCTAAGGCAGTTGCTGCGCGAGGTATCAAAGACCAAAAGATACGTATTGTTTCCGACAGCGCTGCAGTCTTACGAGCTCTGGAGAATAAAACAATCAAATCCGGGCTCATATTAGAGTGTCACTCAGCGTTGCAAACGATCGGTTCGAATAATCGGATCACGTTGCAATGGATTAAAGGGCATAGTGGGTCTCTAGGTAACGACGCAGCCGACCAGCTGGCAAGGAGAGGGTCCGATCAATCGGCAATTGGCCCAGATCCTTTGCTCCCCTTGGCGTTTAATCAGCTGCGTACATGGCTTCGTCACAGAACACGATCACAACACGCCGATCAATGGGCAGAAACCAGTACATGCAGGCAGTCCCGGGAAACAGTCCCATACCCGGACACACGCCTGACAAAGCGCTTATTATCGCTAAGCAGGCCCGCCCTGCGAGTAGTAGTAGGCACTATCACTGGACACTGCACACTTAACAAGCACTTATATGTTCTAGGAATGACCGATAGCCTCCTATGTAGGGGATGCCTGTCGGCCGAAGAAACAGCTACCCACGTGATCCTGGAATGCGCCGCCGTAGCTAAGCAACGGGCTGAAATCCTCAAAGCACCGAGGTCACTTCGTGAAGCCTGTGGAGACACCAGGAGAATCCTGCGCTTCTGGACGGAGGTAGGCTGGCTAGACTATTAGCTGGCAAACATGCACGCACAACGGCCCGAATATACACGGGCTAAGTGCGGAAAACGGAGCCCATAACCATAACCATAACCATAAACTACTGTTATGTTAAAACTATCCACAGTGATGAAAATTAAGTGTTATTTTTTTTCAATAAGATTCTGCATTTATTTCAGAAGAAGAACGATGGAGTGAATAGCATTCTCGTAAATAATGTTTTGAATTTGGTGATGACATTTTCGCTACTATCATTTTATAATGCATTGCATATTATATATAACGTATGCTTATTATTGCCATATAAAAGCTGTTTGTAGGATCACTATCCCCTGGCTAAACCGCTACTATTTAAGCCATATACAGAAAAAATTGGTAAGAGGCAATATTTATACTGTACAAGCTTACGTTGCTAGTGTACAGAATACAAATAATGGATGTAGAGCAACTACAGAAGGGTCATTCCTCCAACCTTACACTGCTGCTGGTCGCAAGAGTGAGTCTTCTCGATTATTAAATTTGTTAGGTATCTAAATTCGTTTATACAAATAAAAATGCTCTATGAACAAGAACGAAATGAAAAAAAAAACACTCGAACGCCCACGGATTTCGTACAAAAAACGAAAGTATGGAATATGAATATTTATTGATTTCCATTGACGTAATAATTACATAATAACTCAATGTTGATTTAACGAAAATATAAATTGTGATGAGGAACAAACTTAACTTTGCCATGAATGAACTATTGTATTGTCCTCATACATCGACATAAGGTCGGCGGATACTCGGGGTAGGTTTACCAACTGCAAAAAAGTCTGTAATCACAAATTAGATAGGTAGATATATTTAGGTCCCATTATATAGTTAGATACAAACGAGTTTCCCGTTTTTCTATCAAAATCGTATTCAAATTCCAATATTTGCGGTTTTCTAACCCTTTTATTTAGCCAAATTCCATGTTTCTAGATCAACATTACCTTAATAATATGTTTTGATTCCCTTGCCAACGTCAACTAATGCAGCTTACTCGCTCGTATTTTGTGATTGCGTTGACTCGGAAGTCTGTTCTTATTTCACGGCTCCTAGAGCTAGATCTGAGCCTGCTGATACCGGAAGAACAACAAAGTAATCCTATATATAAGGGTTCCGTTTTTGCAGATTGAGATACGGAATACAGAAAATGCTTATTATGAAAAAAATGTACTTTAAGCCAAGGCGGACGACGCGTCCCCTGTACCGGTCCGCGTTCCGCCCCGCTTTCCGCCCCGCTAAAGTACACGAACCATTATTTTGTAAACAATCATTCCCTTCTTATGTTATTATCATAAATTATTAATCGTTACTATTTTATACTAGAAGGCGCTCGCAACTTCGTCCGCGTATTTTTTAAATATACCGTAGCCGGGTAAAAAGTATCCTATAACCATCTTTGAATGTCCAGCTATCGAAGTATCGATTGGTTAAAAATTGTGCTGACGTTTCGGCGTTATGCAAGGACAAAGGGAAATCATGCCGAAAAATGGCGCCAAACTAGCATGAAACCGCATGCCCATACAAAACAAAAGACGATCTTGCATCACGCTATTAATATTTTTCCCGGAACCATGACCCTGTTCATAGAAAACTAAATGTCAATATAAATCTAGAACACATACATACATACAAACAAAAAGCACACTCCTACCTGTAATATTTTCTGTATAAGGTAAGGTGGGGGAAGATGAAAAAAGGGGAAAGATAAAGTGTCACATTACTCCCTAAGTTTTTATTTTTTTTAATGCTGGTATCATCAATTAAACCGCCATTTTATTAGGATCCGCCAGTCAGTCGCCCGAGACCGCTCGGAGTGCGTAGACGCGTGTTATGTGTTATTTTGTGAAGGCCAGTATTTCGTGGTCAGTTCGTCGATTTTCAATCTTACCCCGTGTTTCATAACTTGATTAATAGGGTGTGAATAAAAGTTTTGACTGAATATTTATGTATTATTTTAGATTTTATATTTATTTACTAGTGCTAGGTGTATCTATTACTCTTATATTGTGATTTACGAGAAGCTTCAATCTTTCCCCAGTCAATTTCAATGGGGTAACATTGAAATAGTAATGCTTCAATCTTCCCCCGTTTTTGAAAGTCATAGAAAAACAGACAGATTCTCAAACTTTGGACTTAAAAAAATTATTAACGAACCATTTTTTTTTATTGGCCTCATGATAAGGTAAATATGTAGTTATTATGAAGTATAAATGAAACATATAGTGAGTCTTAAATTTATAATTATAATAAGTTTCTGTCAAAAATGATATTTTAGTGGCAAGCTTTTATAGACGACTGTACTTTTCTTTGGATATCCATCAAATGCTCACTCAGACGATTCTAAAGAGCCCAATCTCGGTAGGATTGCTTTTTCTATTATAGAGTTCCTATGGCCACCTCCCGGCTCCATCATCAGATCAGCTCCATGGTACCATATTATTGTATTGTCATCAAAGTTAAGTAAGTATGCAAAATTTCAGCTCAATCGGTTGACGATATCTGCTTCAAAATTGAGTTGGAAGATTTCACCCGAACAAACATAGGTACGAGATTAAACATACAATGCAAGTTAATAAAAAGCTTGTAAAAACAATATTCTCTTAGTTTGTGACTAAGTCGATTTGAGTGAAATCGTCAGATCAAAGAGATGTACCCACTCAGTGTTCAATAAATCTGTAATTTATAATTTGTTGTTTTTGTCATATTTTAAAGATGAGATAACTCTATGAAGCTTTCGTTTGGGAACACTACTTTCCATTTGAGTAATTCTTTTATATTTATATATCTGTTATTTTATTTAGTTACGAGTAGATTTGCCTTTATGATACCTACTTGTTTTGCGCGTTGAGTTTAATTCAGTTCAACAATTAAAGCTGCCTCATACAAATACTTTTGTTGTGTCGTGATCTCTGGATAATCAATAATATTTTTTCTTGTCCCCAAGGTGTTTGTTATTTTAAACTCTGAATTAATTTGCTACGCGGATTTTAAATGTATGTCAAATGGAACACATATTCATGTTTCATTTCCTAATATTATACATTTACCTATCCGACTTAATTTGTAACAAAATTAATCAATCATGCTGCAAGAAAACACCCCTTTTTTATGTTTGTTACCTCAGAACTCCGTCATTTATCAGTCGATTTGGAAAATTATTTTTAGATTCATGAATAAACATTTCAAGGTTGGTCCCATAAAATTTTGGTGAAGATCTGATGACGAGATCCATGAGGAATGGAAGAAATTCCTGAATTTTTGTAGGCACTTATAATGTTTTTCATATATTTTCTAAAACTAATTAGGTATTTGCATATGGTAGTCATCATCTTCCAATGCTGAGCTAATGATGGAAGGTACAAGTCCTTAACGGTTAGGAGATAATTCAAACGAGATTCATGCCTTCAAGAGCTCCCCGATTATCCCGCCATAAGTATTTTATATGAATCACTAAAAAGCAAAAAAAAAAGTGGAACCGACTTCAATAAAACTTCTCTCTCTTCTTCCTCGCTTCCTCATGACTGATGGTCGTGACCATTTGAGGCCGTTATGTGTTGCACCAAAGCTCTCCACTCCACACGGTTTTCTGCCTTCCGGATTGACGCCTGTAGATTTTCCTGACAGGCTACTTTCACGGCATCGGTCAATCGGGTCGGTGATCTCCCACGGGCCCTTTTTCCTTCCACGTGGCTACAATGAGCTTTTCCAAACTATCTGGCTCGCGTCTAGCCACGTGACCGAAATACTGCAGGATCCGCTGGAGGCAAATGGTCGATAAGCAGCACTTGATCTTCAGTTCGGCCAGGATCGACGCATATGTGCGACGTGCCAAAGTCGGTGCCAAACCTCATGTAAACTATAATATATAAATATAATAATTGAGTGGTTTGGGACCGACTTCAAAGGGTGAGTCAAATGTAACCTGTACTTGAACGGGTTCTTTTTGGCTTTTTAGTTTTATTGTAGTCGGTTCTTTTTTTATAATTTTTTTGGTAAAATAAAGAATGTATCATCATTAAACCGTTATTTTGATTCAAAACTGATCTTCATAATATAAAAAAGTGTTTAGTTTTTAAGTGTCCAACTAAAAGTTTGAGAATCACTGTCCTTTTTCCTATATATAGCGGGGTAAGAGTGAAATAGTTTTTTTTTCTACTGTAGTTTTCTCGTTACCTATCAGGAATATTCACGCAACAATCAGCTGTATCTGTTCAGCGTAAGAAACTCTATTGAATAACGAGCAACAGCCACCGTTTGCATTCATTTAAAAGCATTTAGAAACTATGTCAATCTTACCCCTCCACCATTCCATCTTGACCCGTCAATTTTTTAGACAAAAGTGTATTTTATTTTATTATTTTTATATATTAGAATAGGCATAGCCGAGTTTTATCAACAGAATACAAAAATATAACCCTTGCCCATGCCTTCCAATTAATACACTTGAAGGGATATAAATAGATTTTTATTTCATAAGGGTTTTAAAACAACACTGTCTATCTCGACAAAAAACCATTCAATCTATACCTTATAGTATCCCACCAAAAACATTCCGTAAAAAACTAGCCAAGTCTCGATGGAGCTGCTTGTTTATCTCTAAAAAGTAATGAAATCTAGACAAAGTCGTGCCAAGTCTAAGGTTCCTTACTGCGATTTCTTTATTAATATAGTTAATGTTGTGTGACTTGGCCGTTGAAGGGTACACAAGGGTACAAAACCAGGTGCTCCATGACACCATTGCACCAATCTGTCGCCAGAACCGCTACCCATTGACGATGGAAAATTGCCACTTGGAAAACGTTGATTCAATAACCAGTCAATTGTAGGCACCTGGTTTTGTACCCTTGTGTACCCTTCAACGGCCAAGTCACACAACATTAACTATAATAATAAAGAAATCGCAGTAAGGAACCTTAGACTTGTCACGACTTTGTCTAGATTTCATTACTTTTTAGAGATAAACAAGCAGCTCCATCGAGACTTGGCTAGTTTTTTACAGAATGTTTTTGGTGGGATTTCACTTCTTTTTGTAGGAACGTGGGCATATTGATTTATTTTATTAGATTTTCTTATTTGACACATTTCTGCGTTCTGGTCTTATCCAGAGGTTCTCAAATAGGGGCCTGAAAATGCGGCGAAATGGTTCTAGTAAAGGATGGTACGGCAGTGTTTGCTTCGCGCTCGACTTGGCGGGGGCACTACCGTGCCCCCCGATAAGATAAAGTTAAAGAATTTGTTGGAATCCGTTCAGCCGCTTTAGCAAGATAAAGCGACAAAGACACATACATACAAACAAAAAGCACACTCCTACCTGTAATATTTTCTGTATATAGTATAACATAAACGTTACACTCAGTCTTCCACAGTTCAGTTAAGTATCGAGTCCATGATGCTTCGCCTGGTGTTAGACGCGTTCTGGAACGAAGATGTGTGGTTGCCGCCTAACACGACATGGGCAGACATCGCGCCCGGCCCCGATAAAGCGGTCACCTATACCGACCATCGGCATCTTTGGCTTCCCATACCCATGGCTCTGGGGTTCATAGCTCTTCGCTTCGTATTGGAGAAGTAAGTAGCTGTTTCATTTTAAGAGATCTAGATCTGATCTGATTCTAAAAGTGCTAGCACTACTATATCTGGCTACAACTGAATGAAAGGCGTTGACAAGACGCTGAGCGCCGCAGATGGTGCGACGATGCCTGACGATGTCGCATTGACTGACAATAGGCAGAAACGACATCAAGGCGACCTTACAATAACAACGACGGCCAGTGTCTTATATCAGGTTTGCGGTCAGATATGCCGATGGTGTATCGCTCGGCAGGACTATGATGGTTGCGTTTATCACGCGATAAATAAGTGACAAAGCATCTGCCACTCACACTCGCATTTTGTCAAAACGTGACGGATGCTTTGTTACTTATTTATCGCGTGATTAAGCGTCGTAAACTGAAGACCACAAATCGTCTGTAATAGACTGTAGGGCCAACACAGACAATACAATATGTTGCTATCAGTAGTTAATTATATCCCTTCATCTTTATTGTACGGTCTGTACAAAGGTGCATTCTGCCCGTCAGCATTTTACGTCACGTAGCATTTATTCCCTTACTTTGAGTTAGTGCATATCCGGCAACCGCGGAGTGCATTCATTTGTATCATTTTATTACTTTATCAATAAATCATTATTTCGGTGGAAAACTGAAGTGTTATCATTATCAACTATCAACTCAAGTGTGTGCGAGACTGTCCCGTACATCTTTATGGTCCTTCGAACCGGATATCAGAACTATCGTCCTTCAAACAACTTTGTATCAGTGCACAGTGAAATTCAGGCCACGTGGTGTGACAACGCAACGTGACCTCAACTACGACTTAGCGACATTACATAATATCATAATTTTCATCGGTGAATATCAATATCAAGTGTTATATCAATTATATCAAGACCAAAAGCTATATCAAGATTACCATTATTATCAAGAAAAAGAAATATTATATCAAGGTCATCAGGACTTCGTGCTATAGTGATCCCACGTGAGTAGCGAATCGGTTATGACGGCCTCCCACAAGCGGGTCTCACCGTCTGATTGAGAGGCGCGCATACTTACGAAGGACACTTAAGCACGGAACTGCGACCATCTTCTAGATAAAACTAAACGTGAAGCCATCATCTTATAAATACATACCATATCAGAATAGAAGTTGGAGATATATCAATCATGGAGGATTTACTGAACACTCAAGGTCAACTTGCAGATGCTATCAGCAAACTTTTGGTCAATTTCAAGAAGGATGGAGCAGAACGTAAGACTCCTCAAAATATCAAAAGGCGATTAGACACTCTCGAACAATATTGGAAAGATTTCCAAAATAATCATATCAGGCTTTGTGAATTTGAAAATCAAGACTACGTCTATTTTGCCGAAAATCACTACGATCAAATATCAAGCATTTACAACGAAGCCCGAAAAACTATACGCCAATGTGTACCACAATATCAAGAAGAAAAACCCATTATCAAGCCTGCTTCCTCACAGTTCAACTTGAACATTGACTGGGACCAACCATCGGCGCCCGCAGGAGCCGGTCCTGCACCTCCGGGCCGAATGGACATATCAGCTACCGAGAAACCGGCACCTAAATCTAACTTTCAAACTACTGATCGTGGCAATCAAAGCAAATTGGAAGAAATGTTCCGAAAACAACAAAGTAATTTTAAAGCGTTTCAACGCACTATCAACAATATCAAGTTAGAACTTCGTACCGAGAGGTGGGAATTCGAAGATGCTTTACGAACCATACAAGCTCGGTGGGCAACGGTCGACTCTTTACATTGGGAGATCGACAGTGAACAAATAAGTGAGAAACCAGAATATGAAGAAACGTACAACTTATGCGAACAGAAGTACGAGGAAGTCCAAAAACTTATCAACACCAAAATGTGGGCTTTTTCACATCAAGAAAGATCGACACCTAAGATTGAAATACCTACCTTTTACGGAAATTATCATATGTGGACATCATTTAAGGATTTGTTCACTGAAACTATACATAAAAACAATTCCATATCAAATGCGCAGAAAATGCAATTCTTAAAAAGCAAGGTCAAAGGCGAAGCTGAGAAGCTTATTCAACATTTAAATATCAGCACTGAAAATTATCAAGTATGTTGGGAAATCTTAAATCACCGCTACAACAACACGAAGCTAATATTCAGTTCCCATATCAATATTCTTCTGGGACTACCAACCATGCCACAGCAATCCGCTGTATCAATAAAAAGGCTACATGATACTACTAAGGAGACCCTTCACGCCATACAAAACTTGGGCGTCGATACCTCCACTTGGGACCCGTTAGTCGTACATCTATTGGCGCAAAAATTGGACACGGAGTCTCATAATGACTACGTTGAGCATTTATCAAATCCAAAGGAACTGCCTACCCTTGCGGAATTTTTGAGCTTTTTGGAGAATAAATTCACAGCTCTAGAATCATCTCGTCGAAAATACGAGTTAGCTAAACCTGTTCAATCATTCAACTACGAAAAAAGGTCTGGCCCTATGAAGACGTCGGCATACCCAAACCCTCGCTTCGAAAATCATATCAAGGAAAACCGATTTTATCAACCAATGCCCAACAAAAATAGTCACGGAACCCCAACGAAAAACTATCAAGCATTTGCAACTAATACAGTGTTGTGTTCATATTGCAATTATAATCATGAATTGTTTCGATGCCAGAAGTTTCTAGGTATGACACCTGAAACGAAGCTTGACATAATATCCACGCGGGAAATATGTCCGAACTGCTTATACAAACATCACGGAAAGTCATGTTTATCAGAAAAACGTTGCAAGCAATGTAGCGGCGAACATAATACGATACTTCATGAAGCCTTTGTCGGCAACAAGACACAAGCCGCCATCGAACCGACTTCATCGAAAAATACAGGACACGTGTCTCAAGATGACGACCCTGAAACATTATTATCAACCGCCCAAATCAAGGTGCAATCAGCAGATGGATCCCATATCAAATTACGGGCATTAATAGATCAAGGATCACAAATATCAATTATCACCGAAAATGCTGCCCAGCGACTAGGCCTTCCACGTCATAAATATCATGGATCAGTTTTTGGAATCGGGAGCAAAGAAAACAATTGCAAAGGATTTATCAATATCAAGGCCACTTCATTACACTCGGATTACACTTTTAACACGAAAGTGTTTATCATGAATCGTCTTATCAATAATTTGCCTTCTCGGTCATTTATCAAGCCATCGTGGTCTCATCTAGAAGGTCTCCAGCTCGCAGATCCCGAATTTAATATCAGCCAACCCATTGACATTTTACTTGGCGCGGACATCTACTCAAATATCATTTTAAATACAATTATCAGAAAAGACGAAAATACTCCCATTGCGCAGGAATCCCGTCTTGGATTTATTTTATGTGGAACTATGAAATCTTATCATTGCAACGTCGTTGTAAATAACATTGAAGATATCAGTCGATTTTGGACAATTGAAGATATTGCTGACACCTCAGACGACTTATCATCAGAAGATCTATACTGTATAAATCAATTCAAGGCCGAAACTAGCCGCCAAAATGATGGGCGCTATGTAGTACGGTTACCATTAAAACCCGATATACATGAGAAACTGGGTGAATCAAGACAGAAGGCAGTTGCTCAATTCTATCAGCTAGAGAAGAAATTTATCAAAAACCAAAAATTTGCAGAGGATTACAAATCATTTATCAACGAATATCATGAACTGGGACATATGCGCGAGTGTGAAAGAGACACAACACCTAGTAACTTCCTACCGCACCACGCGGTACAGCGTGCTGAATCGTCAACTTCGGCTTTACGCGTTGTTTACAATGCGAGCGCACCTACGGTATCAGGCTACAGTTTGAATGATCTAATGTACAGTGGGCCAAATTTACAAGCCGATTTATTTACATTGATTTTGAGATGGAGACAATATAAAATAGCGTACACTGCTGACATAGAAAAAATGTTTCGGCAGATATTATGTCATCAACAAGATCAACTTTATCAAAAAATCATCTGGAGAAATCAACCGAATGAAGCATTACGCGATTATGCTTTGACTACTGTTACCTACGGAACCAAGGCCGCCCCCTTTTTGGCAATGATGACGCTTAAACAACTAGCCATAGATGAAGGTCATCGGTATCCAGAAGCAGCCAAGGTTCTAGAACAAGACTTTTATATGGATGACCTTCTAAGTGGCACGCATAGCCTTGAAGCAGCCAAGAAAGTTCAATCTGACCTTATCAACCTCCTTAAAGCAGGTGGTTTTAATTTAAGAAAGTGGTGTAGTAATAATCCAGAGTTGTGAGAAAACATGAGCACCACTACGCATCAACAAGCATTTGATTTCAAGCATCAGGAATCTCAAAAAACACTGGGACTGCGATGGAACCCACGAGAAGATACGTTTACATTCCAGTTCAACATAGACTCATCAACTACCAAGAAAGTTACAAAACGCTCACTGTTATCAGACATCTCCAAGGTCTTTGACCCTTTGGGGTGGCTTTGTCCCGCCACAACCAAATTGAAGTTACTGTTTCAATCAGTCTGGAAACAAAATTTAGACTGGGATGATCAAGTACCAGCAAATATTGAAAACGAGTGGAGAAGTATCAAAGAAAATCTAGAAGAAATCAATCACATATCAATCCCAAGATGGTTACAAAACACTGAGAACGACACTATTGAATTATTTGCATTCTGTGACTCATCTGAAAATGCATACGCATGCGTAATATACAGCATCATTCGAGCGAATCGTGAGAAATCGAATGCCTCACCTAAAATCACTATCGTAGCAGCCAAGTCAAAATTAATTCCATCAAAGAAAAGCATGGCCTTACCAAGACTAGAATTATGCGCGGCATTATTATTGTCAAAATTACTCAAACGCGTAAAAGACAGCTTATCAAGCAACAATATCAAATCATTCTGCTGGACGGATTCTACTGCCGTTTTGGGGTGGATCCAGGGCGACATCAACCGCTGGAAGCCATTTGTATCAAATAGAGTACAACAAATCAAGGAAGTAGCACCTGCAGATTGCTGGCGCTATGTTAAATCAGCAGAAAACCCATCAGACTGCGCAAGCAGGGGAATCAATGCTTCGCAGTTAAAGGAACACCCATTGTGGTGGAAAGGACCTTCATGGTTGTCAACGTTTGAAGCGAAACCTCAAGAACATGCCTATACTACAAATGAAGATATCAAAGTATCAAAACAAGCAAACGTCACAGCGCTACGTCACAACAAAGACGTCATCAGTGATTTAATAAGTAAACATAGCAGTATTAACCGTATGACACGCGTACTGGCGTGGGTGTTGCGCGCTATATCACCTTGCAAGCAAAAATTACCTTATATCACAGTGCCTGAATTACGAAAAGCCAGAGAGATGATAATCAAACATGTACAAGAAGAATCATTTCGAGAAGACATAAACAATTTGTCGCGAAACGGACAAGTGAAATCAAACAGCGATATTTTATCATTAAATCCTTTCCTGGATGGAAATGGATTACTGAGGGTCCGAGGCAGAATCGGCAAGGCAAACATCGATCCAAATATGAAACATCCACTTATCATGCCTCATCAAGGACATATGACCAACCTTCTCATAGAAAATGCACATCGAATGACCCTGCATGGTGGAGCACGTCTGACCTTGAGACAGCTCAGATATCAATTTTGGATAATAGGAGGCAATCGAGCCGTTAAAAAGTTTATCACCCAATGTGTCATATGCAGACGTCATAAAGCTGCAAAACAAGAACAAATAATGGGAGACTTGCCGGCCGCGCGGTGTAACCCAACGCGCCCATTTTATCACACAGGTGTGGACTACACTGGGTTCGTCGAAGTTAAATCAAATAAGGGCCGAGGTATAAAGACAACAAAGGGCTATGTTGCGGTGTTTGTGTGTATGGTGACAAAAGCCATACACCTCGAGTTAGTATCGGACCTCAGCAGCTCAGCATTCCTAGCAGTTCTTCGGAGACTAGCGGCACGTCGAGGAGCTCCACGACACCTGTACAGTGACCAAGGAACAAATTTTATTGGTGCTAACAATCGATTAAATCAAGAATTCATAGATTTGAAAAACACATTGGACGCTGATTTTTTCGCAGCGATATCAGAAATGGAAATTGAATGGCACTTTAACGCCCCTTCATGGCCGAGTGCTGGAGGCTTATGGGAGGCATCTGTCCGTAGCCTCAAACATCATCTTCGTAGAGTCATGGGAGAGCAGAAGCTGACCTATGAAGAGTTATCAACACTCTTAGCACAAGTTGAAGCATGCCTTAATTCAAGGCCCTTGTGTGCAATCACTGAAGATCCTGATGATCTGGACTTCTTAACACCTTCTCACTTCCTATCGAGTGGTCCAAATTTAACTATCACTGAAACTGAAAAAGATGAACGCACAAGATGGCAACTTGTACAAAAAATATTCTCAGATGTATGGAAAAGATGGAAGTCGGAATATCTTTGTCAATTATCAAAGAGAAGCAAGTGGCTGAAACCTAAGGAAAACATGAAAGTTGGAGACGTTGTTATTATCCATGATGTTAATCTGCCCCCTGGAAAATGGCCTCTTGGCAGAGTTGAAACCGTACACCCGGGTCACGATGGGTATGTACGTGTAGTATCAGTTAAAACGAAAAATGGAATTATCAAGAGACCCATTACGAAAATATCAAAATTGCTTGCCAGTCAAGAATCAGGCAATGATCCAAAACGAGACCCCGGACAGAAAAACCCGAAAGTATAAAGTGAAACAAGACTACCAATGTGAACTCAGCCTAATAAACAAATCAAGTAGAACCTTACTGGCGAGAACAAAAACTATTAAAACGATATCTTACAACTACGTCACGGGTTCGCGGAACTATACTACAGCGGCATAATGCTCGCTCAGCAGGCCACACGCTCGACGCGCTAACGTCGAGGTCGAGGTCTTATCAACAAGGTCGGATATCTAGCGAACTGTTTACGTAAAAATTTAGACAAAAATTTTGCAGAACAAGAATAGAGGAGATAGAGGAAAATCTGTAAAGTACAAATTATAAGTGTTCTATACACAAAATACAAAACCGAAGGAGCAACCCATGACTAAAATAAACATGGATCTATGACCAACGCTGGGAGTTAAAATATCAAGGAGCACGGGGACTCGACAAGGCGGCGTCAGCTTTCTTCGGCGGGCGCTTTATTGCGAGTGCAAGATTTATTTAGTATAGTTTAACATTACTATTTTTTTTAAGTTCATTTATTTTTGTATAACTTCATCATCCTTCATCTCGCGCGGGGAGCATGTACGGTCTGTACAAAGGTGCATTCTGCCCGTCAGCATTTTACGTCACGTAGCATTTATTCCCTTACTTTGAGTTAGTGCATATCCGGCAACCGCGGAGTGCATTCATTTGTATCATTTTATTACTTTATCAATAAATCATTATTTCGGTGGAAAACTGAAGTGTTATCATTATCAACTATCAACTCAAGTGTGTGCGAGACTGTCCCGTACATTTATATTGGCCAATGCGACTGTTACGCACCTGACAATTCAATTCAATTTATTTACGTCAGGCATCAAAGGCCCATAGACCTTAACCTTACAATCTAACATAGTTACATATAAAATAGGTATAATATAATAAAATTAACAACTAGCAATAGGGTCGTACCTACCTTAATGGTACCTATAGGTACATAACTAAACTAAAGTAATGAAAAATAGAAAAGGGTCCTGGCCATGGCCTATGAGATGAAGTCATGAATTTCTATGGATTACCCATACTCATGGGGTGGGCACTAGACCATACTGGGGTGGGCACCGCCCACCCAGCCACCCCTCTATACACGCCAATGCCATTTGTATGGAGCATTTCAGCGCTCCATAGGAATGTTGAACTTTGACGGTAATTTCTGACTTTTAGAGCATTCTAAGTGTAGTTAGTCCCATATAGACATTTGATTCCAATAAAAATATAATCGATTGGCATCGATTTCGTTATGCATATTCAACATCAGTAATCGTCGCCATTATAGTAATACTAGCTTTTGCCCGCGACTTCGTACGCGTAGAACTCGTTAATTGATATTGGCAATAAAAAAAAACAATTAGACTTTCATGTATGCAATACTCGGATGGAATATAATTAATAAATAAATAAATAAATATTAAGGGACAATCTTACACAAATCGACCTAGTCCCAAACTAAGCAAAGCTTGTACTATGGGTACTAGACGACGATATACATAATATATAAGTACATATATTTATTTATTTATTTATTGAAAAACAGGTTACATAACATTACAGTTTTCACCAATGCCTCATGAACCGAACATTTTTTATTTTGACGGCGAAACGGCGTGGCTCCGTTGTTCCGACATCTCGGGTGTTGGATTTGGTAGGTTGCCCCGGAACCGACGAAACACGACACCTTTCGGCCAGAAATCAGCACACGCGATGGTCTCCTGGAGCGGCCGCGGCACGCGCACTACAAACGAGCTGAAGTGCACGTAGTGGCGCGAATGCAACTGGAACACACCCACACAGAATATATAGATAACATCCATGACCCAAGAACAAATATTTGTACAAATATTTGCCCCGGCCGGGATTCGAACCCGGGACCGCTGACTCAGTAGGCAGGTGTCTACAAACCGAGCAAAACGCGTCGTCAATTAGTTTAGTTCTGGGCTATTGGGTGAAGGTGAAAGTGATGGACAAAATGCAAAACATCGTTTTTTAATCGTCCCATTTGATTCAATAAGTTATCCGAGGCTAAGTCCCATTCGATTTAATAAGCTATGCTCAGAAATGGCTCGAGATGGTGACGGTCCATAATCAACTGACGAAGAAGGTATGGTTCTATTCAAATTTGACACATTATGAAATCGGGACAAAATCTAATATTAGGTAGGCACTATTATTTTTTGTAACTTGGTTTTTACAACTTAGTTTATTGAAGTATAGTTCAAGAAATTATCTTAAATTATTTATTTCGGTCAGTAAAAACATTTTTTTTTATTTGGAGACACGTGAGCAAGGTACATACTGTTCATGAGAAAAACATGGCGTGTCCAAATGTATTCCTGCTACTTTTAACGTTTGCCCCTGTGATTTATTAATAGTCATAGAAAGTGCTAAAAACTTTTAATGGAAACTCTACAGTTTACGCCTAAACGTCTACACGTTTAAAACTAAATGGTAAATTATTCGGTATAATTGGAATACGTGGTATAACTACACTTAATACACTTTGTCCCTTGGCTACTCCCGTTAAAATCGTGCCCAATATGAATAATGTACTTCCCTAATTAGGTGATTCTCAATCTAGCGCCGTTGCAAAATTTGGGTGCGCCTAAGTTGCGCATTAACAAAACTGGTAACTTTTTGTTGATTTTGAAAACAATATCATTTTTGGTGCCAATATGGTTCTTTCACACAGCCAGTTTTCGTCATGAATATAAGTGTGCCTAATAAACCGACCATGAAAAAATGCTCGGTCGGTGATAGAGCCTAAAAATGGTACTCTCTTCTATTTCCTCTTCTAAGTATCGCAATAAGGCCATCCTTCTCTATCAAAGCACGTCAATTATGTAGTAGCATGATTGATTGACAATTCGGGTATCTTCTAGTACCTATCCGAGTCTAAGATCCGAGTAATAAAAAACTTTATGCACTAACCACTCAATTGCTTTCGGTAACGGTTCTTTCACACAGCCAATTTTCGTCATGAATATTTTGATTTTTATGATGAAAATTCATTAGTGAATAGTATCATACCTTCTTCGTCAGTTTCTAACCGACCTTCACCTATCTCGAGCAGTTTCTGAGCATACGCACCGGACTCTGCATCGTTAACTTTGATTCACACATCTGCTGCTCGTCTGCTGGAGCGGCTCACACGATAACTGGCAAAGACTGTTCGAAATCACCAGCCAGTAACACTACCACACCACCGATCAACGATCGATTACTCTGCATGTCTTGCAGTCAGCGATCAAAGTGCCCCAATAGCTCGTGTATATCTTGACAATTCGGGTATTGCCGAGTATCCGAGTAATACAAATACTAATACTGTACTCGGCGATAAATATTACACATCGGTCTTTAAAAGAAGACAATTCAATAATTGGTTGTATACGACGATTTCCGAACACTGGCGACCGTCCATCAATCATCGTTTAAAATTAAGGGTCAGCTCACACCGAGACGCGACGCGACGCGACGCTGCGCGCACATTTCAATATAGTGACTCAAAATTATACTTTATTTACTACATTAAAAGGGACACATTTCATCGTGAGAATTCAAAATACGTTGCGCCACGCAGCGCTGCGCCTCGCGGCGTCGCGTCGCGTCGCGTCGCGTCTCGGTGTGAGCTGACCCTAAGAGGACCGAACGTAAATACTTTCACGTTTATAATATTATCAGGTTTTTTGGAGTTTACTCCTTAAGAATCGATTTTCATATATAAGCCCGGGGTATGGAAAATATGGGGTATAAAATCGAACGTATCTGCCGTGCTAATTTAAAAAGTCGTATCTCAGTATACGATCGGGGTAAAAATACGACTTTTTAATTTAGCAGGTTATGCGTTAAGCGTTATAGACTAAGATCCCGTTATAAAATAACCTTCACCGAGATGTTTATTTGATGAAATGTATTTTATATTTAATTTAATATGTCAATAAATATATTGCATATGGGTTGCCTAACAAATTATAGTCCAGGGTATGTTTAATTAATAATAAAAAAAAATGTTTTAAACATTTCACCGGTTTGATTAATATTAGATAAATTTTATATCAATCGAAAGTATGAAGCCCATAGAATATGCAAACGTTAGGTTGCCTATTCTTTTCCCGTCACAACTATTGGGTAGCCAAGTATAAACAGGTAAATCTATACCTACTAGCATTTTGCAAAGGTCTGATTATTGAATTGAAATTAAATAAAATTAAAGATTATTTAATTATGAATTTATCTAATAATCAAATCGGTGAAATGTAAAAAAAAAAAAAAATTAATTTTAAACTAAGTAACTCAGCCAATACTGAAGCTAAGGATTCCAAATTTTGGTTAAATGTTAAGTATTATTAGCATTTTCTATATCACTTACTAAATGAAGGTCTCATGATGACCAGCTAGTTGATAATGGATTTCAGCCAATATTGAAGCCACGGATTCCAAAGTTTTGGTTAAATGTTAAGTTTTATTAGCATTTTCTCTATCACTCAATAAATGAAGGTCTCATGATGACCATCTAGTTGTGAAAGGATCGAAGCCAAGCATTTCAAATGTTGGTTAAATGTTAAAGTTTAATTAGCGTAATCAAAAATTTAATAAAATCTTGACAGTACAATAATTAGGTACCTTGGAGCTGAAGATGGCCGTAGGAACTCCTAAACAGCACAAGATAAACCCATAATGTTTGGGCTCGTCTGATTGTTCTTGATGAGCTATTAACGTTTGTGTAAGAAAGAACAGTCCATAATAAAACCTCTGAAAAACTTCTGTCACAGTACTGGGTCACTGTTTCTAAGTTTCGCAATTCTGCTAAAGCTGAATTGTCATTAGAACTATTGAACAGGTTCCTCTGATTGAAGTCACAAATAGCAACACCCTGCAAGATTTTAACGCGACTGAAGGACTCGTTAGCTTTAGCAAAAGTACTCTTGCCTAGGAGAAAACAGCTTTTTAGGATTCTGTAGTCAACAAGGAACCCTTATAGTTTCACCATGTCCGTCCGTCCGTCTGTCCGTCTGTCCGTCTGTCCGTCTGTCCGTCTGTCCGTCTGTCCGTCTGTCCGTCTGTCCGTCTGTCCGTCTGTCCGTCTGTCCGTCTGTCCGTCTGTCCACAGCTTAGCTCAGAGACGTAGTGGTAGAATAAATTTAAGTCGGGATGTAATTTTTTAAAGTGGGGGTGTAATTTTTTTATCGGTTTATCCCATGGTGTGGGGTATCGATGATTAGGTCTTTCAAAACTAAGTCAAGTTACCTAGCACCAACAGCAATTTTTATGGAGCTAAGTAAACCACCCGTGTATTTGGATCCTGTAGAATAGAAACCGGGTTCTGTTTTAGGCCATACGTAGCAGGTTCTTTCTACACATCCAGTGCATTTAAAGTGTATAATTTGATTGTCTTGGCTAATAACTTTGTCATTTTGTCATTATAAGCAATAACTAGTTTGACTTTAACGACTTTTCCCAGAATGTTGCTTAAGGCTATTGAAATCAAAATATATCCTAATTTTAATCTTATAGAAGACAGATTTGTCCCCACATATATAGTCAAGGATCAAGCTCGACAAAAGACTGGAAACTCAGGACCTTAAACGGTGTAAACCAAAAATTGTGATAAAAGAAAAAAAATCCGGGACGAAACTTCTGTTTGTTTAAAAAATTATGAAATAAAAATAAAATTAAAAATTTAAAAACCCCCGACATGACAACCTACAAAAAAGAAAGAAATGAAATCTTGACTAGGGCTTGCATCCCGGAATTCCGGAATTTCGAAATTCCGGAATCTCGGATGATTTTTCCAATATTACAATTCCGGAATTGAGGACGCTCAATATCGAAAATTCCGGAATTGAAACGACATTATTTAATGTCGTTCCTAGACAGTAATATGAGATGTTTTACGGATGGTAAGTTTGTTTAAGCTTAAATATTATATGTATTCACTTGTATCTTTAACGCTCTCAGAACGGTTAAAATTCTACTCTACAAGTGGGTACTTGAAGTATCTCTTTTTGACTTTTGGCCCTATGGTGGACGGGTAGGGAATTTAATTTGGCATGAAGTTCACTATTTGTAAATATAGCATTAGCATTTGTTACAGTTAGCAGTGAGAACCATTTATAGTCGAAATGTTATACTGGTTATTTTGGTAAAACACTAAATTACAGATTATTCACCAGGAATGAGCCAAATTCACCGGTTTTAGTTCACATCTGTCTAAGATCTTGCCACTATTTATCTACCCACTACATAGATATTTCAAAATCTCTCATAATTAAGGCTCCACTAAGCATTTTAGAGATATGTCTTTATTCATGATTGTGGCCTCGTGATGGAAATCCAAGGGCATTGTTGTTAATGATAGGAATGTAAGGAATCGGGAGTCACAACATTTTCAAGATAGTTATGTGCTCGGTAAAAACTTACGATAGTGATCAGCGGGGTATGAAATGTCAAGGTATAATAAAAAAGTCATACATTACACAATGTCATATGGTATCTCAAGTAATTATACAATCAGGTCAATAAATCTTTCAACCAAAGACAGAATAAGAAAGCTGAAAAACTGAATCAAAACAACTGAAGGAAAAACTTTGATCTAAGAATCTATTGAATGAGGAGGTCCTTTTTAGATTCCCGTTGACTCCACGGAAGCTCAAAATACGTATTTTTGACAGAGGGATGACTGATAACAAGCGACTTGTGTGGTACTGTGAAGATCACCAAGAGATGGACTAAGACATTGCTAAGCAAGCTTTAGATTACGACACTTTTGATATGTAAGCATAACATGAGCAACTATAGACCTATTACGTTAATTTCTGTTTTCTCTAAGATAATCGAAAAAGTGATATATAATAGTTTGTACAGTTATTTTGAAAATAAAAATTTATTCGCGCCTGAACAAAAAGGGTTCCGTAAGAAAAAATCGATTAACTTAGCCATATTTGATTTACTTCAAAAAGTTATAACGAGCATGGATAAAAAAGAATCAGTATGTGCCTTATATATGGACATGTCAAAGGCATTTGATTTTGTAGATCATAATATCCTCTTTGACAAACTTTTTGCTTACGGAATACGTGGAAACGTTTGGGTAAGGTATGTAGTGGCCTACCAGGTGTTGATGTCAATAAAACACTGCACTTACAGTTTTATCGATGTATTGTCCAGGCAGACACAAAGAATCCAATACAGAAGGCACAGAAGAGCAAGAGGCACAAGCACAAGCACAGATATAGTTCATAGGCAGAAAGACAGTTTATAGGAAAGCACGGAAGTAGAAAACAGGCAGTAATTTATAGTAATTAAGGCAAAACAATGCAAGCCGCGTATACAGATAGCGAGAGCGTTAAGCGTGCGTTCGGCGTCGCATATGTGTAGTGACTGCTTTGACCTCTAAGCATGCGCGCGGGCGCAGCGACGTTGTCCAGCCGGTTTGTAGCTAACCGCTATCGGTGCGGTGCAGTAGGTCGATAATGAATGTATCGATATATTTATCGATATATCGATACTCGACCGATAGGTAGGCATTATGTATGTAATATGATGGCTTATAATATTATGTATGTATTTATATGTATACGTGTATATATCTATGTAATTATATATATTTATAAGAATTATATTTGTGTATATAAATACTATGTATTGTACATGTGTATTATATTTGTATGTGTAAATGTAACTTACGACTAAGTAGGCCACATCACTCCCCTCCAGAGACCGTCAAGGGCGATAATAGTCTGGAAACTTCACCTGACGACCGGAACGGGTAACATACTGATGTGTTTTGGGAGTAGGTACAATAGGAGCAGGATCTTTCGCATCACCATCAGCAGACAATGTAAAGGCTGGTTTAAGCCTATCTATAGAGACTGACTTCTCCTTATTTTTCAGCATTATTTTAAATACCTTATCCCCACGCGATAGAACCTTATAGGGTCCGGTGTATGCTGCTTGGAGAGAACCTCGCAATGCGTCTTCACGAAGGAACACGTAATCGCAAGTTTTGAGCTCTTTGTAAACAAAAACTTTAGATTTACAATGTCGGGCAGCTGGTATTGGCCTTAGCTTTTCGGCGAAGTTTCTGAGCCTAGCGGTAAATTCGGTTATGTCCGTGGTACCACCTGTTCCTGAATCGAAGAACTCGCCGGGAAGCCTTAGTGTTTCACCGTAGACCAGCTCCGCTGCAGATGACTGTAGGTCTTCCTTAAAAGCTGTTCTCACTCCCAGCAGCACCCAAGGTAACGACTCTGTCCACTTCTCGTTCGCGTGACATACAATGGCCGCTTTCAGTTGGCGATGGAAACGTTCAACGAGACCGTTGCATGCAGGATGGTAGGCTGTCGTCCTTTTGTGCTCGAATCCGGCTATTTGTGACAGACACTGGAACAACGTGGACTCGAATTGACTGCCACGGTCAGTCACGATGTCTGTAGGGCAGCCGAATCGAGCTATCCAGGTCGACAGCAGGGCTTTCGCAACAGTTTCGGCAGTGATGTCACGTATAGGTACTGCTTCCGGCCAACGAGTAAACCTGTCCACCGCAGTAAGGCAGTACCGGTAGCCGCACGAGAGAGGAAGAGGGCCGACCAGGTCGATGTGAACCTGCTTAAACCGAGCACGTGGTAGGTTGAAGGTGCCAAGGGGGGCAGTTACATGCCGATTAACCTTTGCCCGCTGGCACTGCAAGCATGCACGCGTCCACTCCCTGCAATCCTTCTGCACCCCTGGCCAAACAAACCTCTCAGCAACTAACTTAGCAGAGGCGTTGGAGCCAGGATGACTAAGCGAGTGAAGGCTTTCGAATACCTGTTTACGGAAGGGCTTGGTAACATATGGCCTGGAGGTTGGTGTACTGACGTCGCAGTACAATGGCAACCTACCACCGGGTACATGTAGTTTCCGCAGCTGCAGGGATGATCCTTCAGTGAGGAGTGTTTGCAATTCGGGGTCAGACGCCTGACTTTCGGCCAATGCTTCGAGGCTTACAGGCGCTCCCAGTTCTTCAATACGTGACAAAGTGTCGGCCACAACATTATCCTTCCCGGATATATGCCGAATGTCAGTTGTGAACTGGGAGATGAAATCGAGGTGTCTATACTGCCTTGGCGAACAGTTACTTTTTCGTTCGTGAAATGCGAAACTGATGGGTTTGTGGTCAGTATAGACGACAAAATGCCTGGCCTCGAGCATGTGCCGAAAGTATTTAATGGCCTCGTAAATTGCAAGCTGCTCCCTGTCATAAGGTGAGTACTTGGTCTGCGAGGGAGAGAGTTTCCTGGAGAAGAACGCTAGCGGCTCCCAAGCGTCGTCCTTAAGCTGCTGAAGAACTGCTCCTATGGCTTTGTCAGAAGCATCTGTCACCACAGCAAGCTTTGCCGAACAGTCAGGGTGAGCCAGCAGGGCAGCATTGGTCAAGCTCTCTTTGCAGGCCTCGAACGCTGCTAAAGTGTCACCTGCCAGAGTGATGGGCTGAGTGCCTTTGACGGTACCCGTTAACAGAGCGTGAAGAGGGGCCTGGATTTGGGCTGCTTGAGGAAGAAATCTCCTATAGTAATTCAGCATACCCAAAAAGCCTCTCAGCTGTCGCACGTTGGTGGGAGGTGGGAAGTCCTTTAAAGCCTGCACCTTAGAGTCCAGGGGTCTGCAGCCATTTTGCGAGATCTGGTATCCTAAAAAAGTTACCTCTTTTTCGCCGAAGACACATTTGGATGTGTTGACCATCATGCCGTAGTCCTTTAGCCTTTGAAAGACTGTTCGCAGATGCTCTTCGTGCTCGGCTTCGCTGTTGGAGTAAATGAGGAAGTCGTCCAGATACGAATAAACAAAATCGAGACCTCTGGTTATCTCGTCTACAAAACGCTGACAGGTTTGGCCCGCATTCCGAAGTCCGAAACTCATATAAGGAAATTCGTATAACCCGAATGGAGTTGTTATGGCGGTCTTCGGAATGTCTTCGGGGTTGACAGGTATCTGATTATAAGCTTTTTCCAGATCTAATGTGCTAAATATAGTGCAACCGGCAACATTATGAGTAAAGTCATGGATATGCTTAATCGGATACCTGTCAGGCACTGTCCGGGCGTTCAGCTTACGATAGTCACCGCAGGGGCGCCATCCGTTATTCTTTTTTGGTGCCAGATGAAGTGGAGATGCCCATGAGCTTTCCGACGGTCTAGCTGTACCGCAGGCCAGCATAGACTGAAACTCTTTCTGGGCGATCTTGAGTTTGTCTGGCGCTAAACGACGGGGAGGAGAAAATACTGGGGGGCCTGGTGTCGTTCGTATGTGGTGTACTGTGTTGTGTGGTGTAGGGTGGTGTCTACCTGCCGGTCGAGTGATCTCAGGATAATCGTTGAGGATCTTATGATACCGTGTCTCTCCAGTCACCACCTTCACCGACGAAACGCTTGGGCAATTCGCTGACGTAGCAATAGCTGCAATAGAAGTGAGGTTATCAATTAAACGTTTATTGCGACAATCTACAATAATATTGTAAAAATTTAAAAAATCAACCCCTATGATTGGCTTTGTTACGTCAGCGACTACAAAACGCCATGGAAAGGTCCTACGTAAGTTGAGATCTAGGTCTAAAGTTACGTAGCCGTATGTGTTAATACTAGAACCATTAGCAGCACACAAGTTGTAGTTAGTCTTTGAACGACGTTCACGAAGAGCCGACCGTGGGAAGACACAGAGGTCGCTTCCGGTGTCGACCAAAAACTGCATCTTCGAAGATCGATCGGTCACGAACAGGCGGCCAGTTGAAGATGTGGGGCAATCGTCCGCCGCCATTATCGACCGCCCCTCGGGTTTTCCGCCGTGTAGTCACAGGGACGGGTACACTTTGTAGCTTTCTCTCCAAACTTGCTGTGGTACCAGCACAAGGGGTACTTCCTGTAGTTGGACTGGGATCGCTGTCTGGAGCTACTGCGCCTGCCTCGCGAACCTGATGCTGGAGTACGGGATCTGGAGTTTCTCCCTGGTCCTGATGCTTTCAGCTTCTGGAATTCTCTACGAAGCTCTGCCACTTCTCTCGTGAGGTCACTGATGAGCGAGCTGGGTACTGCATGGCTCACTGCTGCCACTTTCGGTGAAGATGAAGCGAGGTCGTTTGCTCTGTCAGCTAAGTCCGCTAAAGATTCCAGATTTGCGGATTCTGGCTGACCTGCGAGGACCGTCTGGATTCCGTAGGGTAAACGATTTATCCACATCGTCTTCATAAAATCCTCTGTGACGCCGGTACCGGCGAGACTTTGGAGGTGTCGGAGGAACTGTGAGGGCTTTCGGTCTCCAAGCTCCTCGTGCATCATCAGCTGCTGGATCCTCTTCTCCTTGGAGTCACTAAGCCTCTTTGTTAGCACACTCTTCAGCTTCTCGTACTTATCGGTCGCAGGCGGATTAATGATCACATCCTTAACTGCCTTAGAATGGTGATTGTCGAGATGCCCAATCACATAATTGAATTTAGTCAAGTCACTGGTTATGCCGGATAAGGCGAATTGACCTTCGACTTGAGCGAACCATATGTCGGGTTCTTCAGGCCAAAAAGGTGGTACTCGTACGCCGACTTTGTAAACATCGACAGGTTTCATCGATACGCCCCCATCACTAGTGCCTTGTCCTGGTTGCCGGGCGGGCTCAGCTCTTTGCTCTTGTGACATTGTGTCTTTCTAGGGGTCACCAGTTTGGGTAAGGTATGTAGTGGCCTACCAGGTGTTGATGTCAATAAAACACTGCACTTACAGTTTTATCGATGTATTGTCCAGGCAGACACAAAGAATCCAATACAGAAGGCACAGAAGAGCAAGAGGCACAAGCACAAGCACAGATATAGTTCATAGGCAGAAAGACAGTTTATAGGAAAGCACGGAAGTAGAAAACAGGCAGTAATTTATAGTAATTAAGGCAAAACAATGCAAGCCGCGTATACAGATAGCGAGAGCGTTAAGCGTGCGTTCGGCGTCGCATATGTGTAGTGACTGCTTTGACCTCTAAGCATGCGCGCGGGCGCAGCGACGTTGTCCAGCCGGTTTGTAGCTAACCGCTATCGGTGCGGTGCAGTAGGTCGATAATGAATGTATCGATATATTTATCGATATATCGATACTCGACCGATAGGTAGGCATTATGTATGTAATATGATGGCTTATAATATTATGTATGTATTTATATGTATACGTGTATATATCTATGTAATTATATATATTTATAAGAATTATATTTGTGTATATAAATACTATGTATTGTACATGTGTATTATATTTGTATGTGTAAATGTAACTTACGACTAAGTAGGCCACAAACGTTCTTAATCTGTTAAAATCCTATATGACTAATCGTAATCAAATAACACAAATTAAAAGGCTATCACTCAAAACAAAAACTGAAGAAATATATTCATCCAATTTCAGAGAGATTAGGTATGGTGTGCCACAAGGAAGTGTATTAGGCCCATTACTCTTTCTTATCTACATTAATGATATTCCTAAAGCCATAGAGCACCCAATGGTTTTATTTGCTGATGACAGTACAGTCATATTCTTTGGACGGAACAAAGAAACATATGAATCAGACATTAACAACACATTAGAATCAATAATAGCATGGTTAACGAATAACAACTTAAAAATAAATTTAGATAAAACTAATATTATGACATTTAGACAAAGGCTCAAACCTATTAATTTAAGTATAGCTTTTAAGGGACATAATATAACTGAAACCGACGAAACAAAATTTTTAGGGCTTAATTTAGATAACAAATTGACATGGAACAACCAGATTGACCTTATATGTAAGAAGTTAAGTAAATTCTCATATGCTCTGTACAATTTAAGAAAGATTGTTAATCAGTCAACTGTATTAACTGCATATCATGCCTATGTTACGTCCACCTTAAGGTATGGAATCATGTTCTGGGGAAATTCACCAAGAAGAGATAACGCATTTATAGCCCAAAAGCAGTGCGTTAGGTCAGTATGTGGTCTTAAACCAACTGATTCATGCAAACCACATTTTATAGAATTAAAAATACTAACACTACCTAGTTTATATATGTATGAAATAGCTATTTTTGTAATTACTAACCATACTCTATTTAATAAGTTTAGAAGTCAACGGCTTCAAAATAAAATCAAGGCGCAACCGAGTAACACAGCACTATTGCAAAAAAGTGTACTTGGAATGGCGCATAAGATATTTAACAAACTGCCACAATCGATAGTAGCTAAAAAGGAAAATGTTATTGACTTTAAAAGGAATTTGAAATTATTTCTTATAGACAAAGCGTATTACTCTGTAACGGAATTTTTGACTGACATCATGGACTAATAATTAATTTGACATAAGTACTCAATTTTTCTTGTTATTATATTTTTATTGTCTTCTATCATGATTTCTATATATTAAGTTAATGATTGATTATGACCTACATAATGTAAACTTTTTATATAATGCACGCTGCATGTACGCCAGGCATGTACCTACATTATATTTTAATTTGTATGCCCAATGGCACCACATAGTGGTACAATATATCCTGTAACATCAAATTTTACCTATGTTGGACAATAAATATTTTTGATTTTTTTTTTTTGATGTACACTAAGTAAGATACTGGAGCGTTTGTGTGAACATCACTGTAGGAATGAGAACAAAGAAACAGACATAAATATGAGGCATTTGTGTATTAAATGAATTGTACCTTAACCCCGACACCGATGGAGAATGACGCAATACAACCGTCTAAATATATTATTGGTCCTGCCGTCCTGCGAATACTTTGAAAAATGCTTATCTTGTAAGATAAGATATCCAGACATTTCATAGACTATTTAGGGTGAAAATCTCTTGACATATAGAAAACCTCTAATCATCAATAGTACATCGATTTCCGCCTTCAATAGTAAAAAAAATACTCGATTTTTATATGTTTAGTCAATTCCGGAACCAGTTCCGGAATTCCGGAATTGAGTGCCAATCTCGAAGTCAATTCCGGAATTGGAAAACCATCCGATATTGCAAGCCCTAATATTGACGTACGCTGCTTGTTTAAGGATATCGTGGCCCTACAAACAAGTTTAGCAGATATTATTTTGAAGTTTCAAGTTGCCCAAGCCACTATTACATATATTTTTAAAGCGATTAAAACGACAAGTTACATCCCACCAAAACATTTCATGTAAAATTGGCGGCCAAGACTCGCATGCTCAAAACGTTTTCGCTGTAAAAAGTTATCAGATCCCAGGAAAAGCCAAGCCCCTAAGCCCTGACTTTACTAACCCTACACCTTGGTTTCAAAAGTATGGCTTGGCTGTTTCATAGGTTACCGTAAATATATAAACCGTAATGGGCCAAACGGTCCGTTGGACTTATTTATGGTACTATTTAGCTTTTTTTATTTTTTTGGGCTGTAGCGTTTCTTGAGCATCAGTCTTCAGAGCTCTATCTTTGCCTATTTTTAACCAACTTCAAAAAAAGGAGGGGGGGAGGGGGTTCTCAGTTCGGTTGTATGTTTTTTTTTTTTTTTAATGTTTGTTACCTCATAACTCCGTCATTTATGAGTCGATTTGGAAATTTTTTTTTTGGTTCATGAATAGACATCTCAAGGTTGGTCCCATAAAATTTTGGTGAAGATCGGATGACGATATCCATGAGGAATCGAAGGAATTCCTGAAATTTTATAGGCACTCATAATATTTTTCATGTATTTTCTACAACTATTTAAGTATTTGCATATGGTAGTCATCATCTTCCAATGCTGAACTGATGATGGAAGGTACAACTCCTTAACGGTTAGGAGATAATTCAAACGAGATGCATGCCTTCAAGACCTCCCTGATCACCCCGCCATAAGTATTTATTTGAATCACTAAAAAGCGAAAAAAAAATTTTTAACAAAAAAAAGAACCGACTTCAGTAAAACTAAGAAGCCAAAAATAACCCGTTCAAGTACAGATTACATTTGACTCGCCCTTTGAAGTCGGTGCCAAACCTCACGTAAACTTTAATATATAAATATAATAATGGTTTGGGATCGATTTCAAAGGGTGAGTCAAATGTAATCTGTACTTGAACGGGTTATTTTTGGCTTTTTAGTTTTACTGAAGTCGGTTCTTTTTTTTGTTAATTTTTTTTTTCTTGTTGATATTATTATTTCCTCTTACGCATTCCTCTTACGCTTAAATCTGCTTAAGATGGATATAAAATCATTGATTCAACAATCAAAAATATAAAATTCCGCGTGTTAATTGGGCTGCATTTATTATTGCATTTTGGTAGGTCTATAAAGAAATATTTAAAATACGAAGTCAGTGTATAACATTATTTAATGTTACTCACCGGACTTTACCCACGGAGAGAAATGAAACTCTTTAAAAAACAATTATCCCATGGCGCCTGCTACTGGATGTTAGCGAAATGAAAATGCAATTTTATGTATACAGGCAATTATAGTTTATTTAAATTAAAAAGTATGTAATACACCACTCAGGATTACGGTCCTTGTCACTATCGCCGAAGTAAGAGTTCGAGAATCACACTGAATGTTAAAAAAGGAGACTGACCTGGCTCAAGCACACAAATTTACACTGTTACTCAATTCAGGGTTGCACTGATGAAGCAGATGTCCTCAGGTGTACATCCGTCTTTGTCTCCTGTGCCACCCAATGCAGTCTTCCCGTCTACCGCGTCATGGCTTCCACTTCGTGTTAAATTCTCGTTTTTAAATTATGGCTCCATGACCATATATTGAGCTTACAGCTTGACTAAAATTAAGGACCCCTAAGACAAAACAAAGGAAACTATGAAATACCATGTACCGTTAGGTAAAGCACGTGTGTGTCGAAGAAGACAAGACAAAGAAAACCACTATGTACTTACAATTTCTGGGATGATGATGTTTTAACACATTTAACTGCCTGCAGACATCTTCCTTTTAAAGGGCTTTACTCCCAACAGCTACAAATACTTAGGCACATGATTGTGGCCTTCCCCATAGAATGGCTAGTGTGTGCGCGTGCGCTTCTAGACACTTCTAGATACGTCGCAGCTCATAAAGAACGGATGACCGAACACGCCAGTCTATATGAGCGGTGGAATTTGGAACTACCACGGCGCATCGTCTCCTAGTTAGCTAACTCGAGTGGCTCACGTATGTTTCTAATAGCTTCGGAAAAAATCCGTTAGATGGCGCGCTAGTCAACTGTTTTAAGTTTACCGATGGTACACGAATATTTCGTGTTACAAGTGTAGATACAGAAATAGTAATAATTGTGTATTTAAGAAATACTTACGTTTAGCCCCATATATAATATACACTTTTATCCCCTATTATGGGAACCCCATACAAACTTACATCCCCTTATTTAAAGGGTGGGGCGTGATTTTCTAAAAATCCTAGAATTTTATGTATCTATATCAATTTTCAGACCTCTAGTATCAAAATTTGCAGAATTCTCATACAAAATTCCATCCCCTAGTTTAAGGGTTGGGGGGTAAAAGTTCCAATTTTTTGAATTATTTTGTTGTTTGTGTACTAATTTTAGCTTACATACCAAATTTCAGCTTTCTAGGTCATCGGGAAGTACCCCAGAGGTTTTGATACGTCAGTGTATAAGTGAGTGGCAAAATCGGCGTATTTTAGGTACCAATAAAACCTAAAGTATAACATCTAGATCAATTAAATTTTGTACATTTCATATGTTTCCTAACTGCATCTTAACCTGTGAATTTGGGCGCTCTGGTGTTAACTGGGACGAAACTATGACGGATTGAAAATGAGACGAAACGGTTCGAGAAAAGGTAGGTAGTGCCCCGCCTCTTTTTTGTTCGTCTTGGCGGGGGCACTACCGTTCCCCCAGATTGATATTTGTATGTATCTGTAACTGAGCGGTAAGTTAGTCTATTGAATGCTCTATGTTTTGAGATTAAAGTATCGTTTTAAAAAAAATATAAGACATCGCCTGGTAACAACCAAAACTCACTAAAACTTCTGTCACTACCCTTCCAAACCTCGTATCTAGATACCTATCAGACTATTTTAATATTTGTAACTTAGTGAGTTTTGGTTGTCACAAGACCATGTTCTTCCCGTGATTCCGTGTACACTTCAGATGTTTTATGTCTCCAGATATCTGTACTCGCCAAGCAGCTGGACATGACGGAACGGCAAGTGGAGCGGTGGTGGCGCCTGCGCCGCTCGCAGGACAAGCCGTCCACGCTCGTCAAGTTCTGCGAGGACTTGTGGCGGTGTACCTTCTTCGTATCCGACTCCTGCTTCGGACTGTTGGTGCTGTGGGACAAGGACTGGCTGTGGGACGTTGATCATTGCTACATCGGGTATCCTCACCAGGTGAGCTTCCGTTTCTTATTTAATAATCTTTTTCCTTTTTTTTTATATCGACACAACAAAGTGGCTCCACTTTGCCTGATGGTAAGCAAAAAGTGAAGGCCAAGTCGCAATGGCAACTGTCAAGAAACGAACGATGCCATGTCGGTTGACACTGCCATGCTGGCCTGAGAGATGCTTCTTCGTTTAAAGAAGGAAATACATCATCTTTTCAGCGATGTGAGAGTAAAGGTGACGACGTGGTTTGCGCAGCTGTAGAGCTACCTACTGAGCCGGAGGTCTCAGTTTCGAATCCAGGCAAGGGCAATGTTTGTGTGGTAAACTCAAATAAATACTTGTTGTATTTGTATATGTATATGTGAAGTTTTCGTCGCTTGTTAATTGAGTACCACATTTGTTTACATCTGTATACCCATAACCTGATACCTACTCGTAATTAGTATCTTGCCAGCACCCGCGAGGGGGTTAGTGAGCAGTGCTTCCGTGATCAATCAGGGGAGTTGATTCTGGAAGATACGGGGTTGCGAATGGGGGGTTGAAAATGAGTAAATACGAGTTTGCACGCGAGTGTGGTCTTTTGTTATCAAAGAGGGGTTTTCCAGTGGTAGATGTAGAAGAAACTACTGATTGACCATTACTGTTCCAGGGCATAAACGATGATGTGTGGTGGTACTACATGATAACCGCCTCTTTCTACTGCTCGCTGACACTGACTTTGTTCTGGGACGTGCGCCGGAAAGATTTCTGGCAAATGTTCGTGCATCACCTCGCCACCATGTTACTGGTGTCCTTCAGTTGGGTGTGCAACTTGCATCGCATTGGAACTCTCGTCGTGGTGTCGCTTGAGTGTTAAGAGATATTTCTAGAGGTTCGTATATTAGTATTTACCTCAGACAGGTAATTAACTGGACGAGGTACATTTGCAGTATATTTTCCAAGTAACTGGTCACTGGGACGTGCATCACGAAAATTTTAGTCAAATTTTAGTGCATTACCTGTCATCGCATATATCATTGGAACTCGTCGTGGTGTTGCACGACTGTTTGCAGATATTCCTAGACGTATGTTAAACAAGCTTAAAGACCGCAGGCAACTGGTTAGCCCAACTAATGTATGCAACGTAAACCAACACAGCTGAACGACTTCAACTCCCTTCGGCCGCGTATGTAACCGGAGTTTCGTAACCACTTGCGATGAAAAACTTTTTCGGGCTTCTTCGAAACCAGTTGCGAACGATAACTGTTTTGTTCTTATACGAAACCAATTACGAACGAACTCCTTGTATTTGTTACGAAACCTTTCGGCCATTCATAAAACCAGCAAAGACCTTCATACTATAAATGTTTTCTGTACTATTCATATACTCTTTAATATACAGGGTTCTCGCGAGGAATCCAAATAATTTTACCAGTGGATTCCTGAAGGTCGTAAAGAGTAAACAATTTTATATGAACCTATGTCGAAATATGATACAAGAACAAAAAGTGTTCGTTCGTTACTGGTTCAGGCTTGTGCACAAATCACGTGAGGTTTTTTCGGCTACTTTTTGACCCCCCCTCTCAACCTCACGTGTATTTTTTTCCGCCAGAATTTCGTATGACAGACTCGCTATTTTGAAGTATTTAACAAGTGAAATTTTTAACGAAAGTAACGAAACTGAAAGAAGATGTCTACTCATGAGGTAGATTTTCTCTTATTTGGTTCACTGTAGAAAAATACACGTGAGGTCTCCTTATACCCCTCCCTCCCCCAACGTGATCTATCGTGATTTTTTCGTAACCCCCCTCCCCATATCGAACCTCACGTGATTTGTGCACAAGCCCTTTCGTATAATAACAAAATAGTTTTCGTTCGTAACCGGTTTCGAACAAGACCGAAAAAGTTTTCTATTCGCAACTGGTTACGAAACTCCAGTTATGTACGCGGCCGAAGGGCTTCAACTTTGTTTCTAAGGGCGGAAATAGAAGTCCTGCAGAACGCCCTCACTTCCCCCTTCCCCCCTTGATATCCAAAACCCTACTTGATACTCCATCTCTCTCACCCTCCACCCTCTCCCTTGCTCTGAATATTACTTTTTTTTATTTTATACAGGCGGCGAAGGCTGCGATGCATGCAGGCTACCAGAAGGTGTGCGACTGCTTATTTGCTGTGTTCACTCTGGTCTGGATACCAACGAGGCTGGGGATTTACCCCTTCCATATTGTTTGGAGGTAATTTATCAATTTAAAACAGACTAATTAATTTCTGTCAAACCACCATCACCAATCACCATCACTCCCATTCCAAAATGATCTGAACATCCAACAATTTTGCAACGATCTGCACCTCCAGAGTGAGGGAACTCGATTTTGGTCGGTGGTGTGCGTGTCCATTCTGTATGTAGTACCTACTATAGTCTGATTTTTATGAAACACATATTTGACACATGACAGGGCCCATATAACGTAAATCTGCACGACCTATTGAATTTCATAAAAAAAAAACAAGCAATGACATAGTGTTTTTTCAAGGATCAAACGTTTTTAACTTTCTTAGGGCTCCCGGTATCCGTGTTACACGCGGAAACGTGTACACGGGTCCTTAACACCGGCGGTACTAACAACCCGATCTACACGAACCAGCTAGGAAACGTTTCGCGGGTCGCGGCTTCACTCGGGTATTGAATACACGTCGGAGCGACCCGCCTGGACCAGTTATTATTTGAGTTGAAGTTGAAATGAAACGGATAATTTGTTCATTATTGAATGAAAAACTGATTTTATATTATTACGTACGGAGGACAAGATTTACATCTATTACAAAAAAGATCGCATAACGTCATACAAAATAGTTTTTTCCGATTTTTTTTTCTGCTTATTTAATAATCACTATTAGGGTGCTGATCAGAGATGGGCATTAATCGATTTATTTTTTAGTTCACTAATCAATCGATTAAAAATATCAATCGTCATTTTTTAATCGCGATTAAGTTAGTTGCGATTAAATTAGTTGTGGGAATCTTCGACTAACAATTGAATTAGTTTTAGTTTCAATCGACTAAATTTCACGATTAAATCAATATTAAAACTACGTAGTCGCTCGTTTTTGCATTTTTATTTAACTTCCAATATGTAACTACGAGTAGGTATGTACATTGTAGGTACTCGTATGTTGTATCACTTGTATCTATGTTGGTTTGGGTAGAATCTTGCAACTTATTTTGAAGAAGATATCTTCAACCGATTGAGCTAAAATTATGTATATATTCACGTTTAATTTGAAACGCTTGAATGACAATGCAATATTATGGGCCATCTTAACAATATTATAAGGATAAATAACGAAAAACTGCAATGTTTATACAAATCGCAAACAATATAGTAGGTTGGTGCTCTATTAATATTTTGATACTTTAAGTACTAGTTCTAACGAATATCGTAAAGTCCTATACGATACTGAGTAAATTTTAGACATAGATTTAAGATATAGATAGTTATCAATATTTTGCTGTCTGTGTCATTAGTAAAACTCTTTTTAGTGTCACGCGGCGGCAAAACAATGGGATAATCCTACTTACCTGGAAGTTGTTTGTTGCATTTTGGTGCAAGTGCTGACGAATCTTCTAAAAATAACACGTTCTATTGAATTAAACATCTGCATGTTGTTTATTATCTATTTTGTTGCGGCCTATTTTGTTTTCACCGTGTGGTCATTTAAAATATTTAAACCTCTGTAAAGAAATCTCAGCAATATTATTTAGCATAAGTTTAAATGCAGAAATAAAAAACCGGCCAAGAGCACGCTCAGTGTAGGGTTCCGTAGTTGCTCATCCTTCACAATAAACTGCTGTTTTAAGCCCAAGGTTTAGGTTAAGAAAGATTTTAAGCTCTATAAAAAGGTCGTAAACGCCCTAGAAACTGTAATTACTTAATTACCTTCTGGAAGTCAACTTACGACCTTTTAAAGAAAAAATATGAAATTTGGCGATAACTCAAAAACGGCTCGGCCGATTTTGTTCAATATAGTTTTCATTGAAAGTACTTATAAGGCCTCATTAACATGAATTTTTCCGATTTTTTTTGGCCCGTGGTTGAAAAGTTAGAGGGGGGGGGGGACACTATTTTTTTGTTTTTGGAGCGAATATTTACAAAACTGCTGACTTTATCAAAAAATAATGTTAGAACACCCCTATTATTTTTACAAGACACCCCACACACCAGTGATGAAAAGAAAAAAGTAATTTTATTTTACCGTTCTGTCGGCGTTATACATACACATACTCATACCAAATTTCAGCTTTCTAGTAATAATGATCACGGAGCTAAGCCGCGGACGGACGGACGGACAGACGGACATGGCGAAACTATAAGGGTTCCTAGTTGACTACGGAACCCTAAAAACGCACCAATTCAAGACGTATTATCATCAGTGATCGTACTTTTTCTAGCATGTTTGGTGCAGTGCTAGGGTTGTCAGTAGAGACCAATATTAGATTGTTTGAACCAAGATAAAATTAAAGCAAAAATAAAAATAATTAAGCTTATTAAACAAATCGCAAACACAGAAAATATTCTCAGAACATGTTAAGCCCAACCCAATATGCATAATGCAATGAAGGGTTTATTTATAATATGAGGAAATATCTAACACAGTTGCAATAAATCCTTATATCAGATTATAGTTCATATTTATACCTTCCGAAAAATATGAGGAATTTACACAATTTTAATAACTGATTAAGTAAAAAATATCGTTTCATTTTTAACAACAACGTAATATTACATAAATTTAAACGTCAATTATATTATACACGTTGACAAACTAAAGTCGCTGTCGTGTCATTTGACGTAATCGCACCAAAAATGCTAGAAAAAGTACGATCACTGATTATCATAATCCATTTTTCTCACTCCATAGCTCTTAAAAGACTGACCGTTAGATGGCCACAACACGTCGACGGCGGGTCGGACCCGCGTGTGATAGAGATCCGTGTACACGGGTACACGGTTACACGGGTCATAATTACACGTTCCAAACGGGCCAGAAACCCGTTCCCGTGTAACAGAGAAACGGGTACACGGAAACGGGTACACGGAAACGGGTACACGGAAACGGGTACACGGAAACGGGTACACGGAAACGGGTACACGGAAACGGGTACACGGAAACGGGTACACGAAACCCGAACACGACCGAGAGCCCTAATTTTTTTTATCACGGTTTTGAAGTATTTAACGGTTATAAATCATTTCATAAACAGTTACGTACGACGTGCTTTTTTTAAAGTTGTGTTGTGACCAAATCTTTCGTTTCGATTCATGTGCTATTTCTGTAAATTGTTATATCCTCCCTACTTAGCTACTGTTTATTAATCTGGGGCAACTCTGTAGATGTTAACAATGCGTTTTTGGTCCAAATAAAATGTTTAAGAGCCGAGCCGTGCTCATTACTTGGAACCGTGTGGGCCCTTATTTAAAGCAACAAAAATCCTACCTGTGGTAGAGGTAAAAAATTCAGGGTGTTCTCTCACAAACATGCAAATCTGTTTTATATAGGTATAAGCATTTATACATAAAACAGATTTGCATGTTTGTGAGGGGACACCCTGAATTTTTTGAAAAACAGAGCACTATATATCCGAGATCAACTAGGAGTACCTAATTACAAACTTTTTTTGCCACGCTCTAGAGTCAAGCTACACAAAAACAACTCGTACTGCATGGCTATTCAAATCTACAACAAATTGCCGAAATTCAATTTTGTTTGCATGCCTTTTTGGTAAAACATAAGCAACACTGTATATATATACCTGTATCACCTAATTTATTACTATGTTCTTGCAATAAACGAATTTGAATTTGAATAAAAATCGATAATATTTGTATAGAATCTTTTTTATCGATTCTTATTTTTTTATATGGTAATACCACATTTTATTTTTTATAAATAAAAATAAATATTTTCGATTGTAGTAGATCGCATTCAATTTTTCTTTCTTAATTTACCTTTGTGTCATTATTTATAAAAATCGATAAATTAATAACCTGAAGAAAGAACAATAAAACAAATTACTATTATACATAGAAAGCTCCAGTGAGCCTGACGGCTCGTAGTTCAAAAAATGTTGATTTACACAAAATAAACAAAAATATTATGCAGGTTCGAAAAAAAAGTTCATCGATGAAATCAATTCGATCAACCTTTCATAATCGTTAGATTTGGAAAAAATATGTCTTTGCTACATCACTACAAACATCAAATCAACAGAAAACTGTAAAATGTGTGCTTAATAAAAATCAGACTATGTATTATATGCCTTTATACAAAAATGCACCAAAAAAAAGTGTTAGGCGCAATTAGACGTCTGTTAACGATCTAACTTTCATAGGCGGTTTTTCTGATCGTACAATTTTCTATGCCCTATTCATAGTTTTAAAAACCTGTATGCTTTTTACGCATGTTAGCAATATGTATGTATGTAAACACTTTATTGTACATAAAAACAAGAAAAACACATTACAAAAGAATAAGCATGTACAAAGGCGAACTTATCCCTTTAAGGGATCTCTTCCAGTTAACCTTTGAGCAAATGAGTGCTAAACAAATGTAAATGGTAGACAAACCAAGCAACATGTACAATACAAAGGAGTAACTATAACTATACAATAATACACATGAAAATACAAAAACCAACAGAGAGAGAGATAGGTAACAGTCAATATAATACATATTACATAATATCTATATAAATACATATACATAATATTCAACATAAATAAAATTATAATTATAACAAAAACAGCAACCTAATCATTCGTTCGACAGCCACAATTCCTTTAACTTCCCCTTGAGCGATGCTACGGACTGCGTCTGCCTTAGGGCGGGAGACAATTTATTCCATAATTTCACGGCGCGCACAGCAAAAGACATATCGTAAACGTGAGATTTATGCGGTGGGATAGATAAAGTCAGGTTCGCACTTGACCGCAGGCGATGGCCACTACCATCCGCCATGTAAGAGAACTTCTCTGCAAGGTAAGGAGGAGAAGAAGGAATGAAAAGGACATTATACAAAAGACAAAGAACGTGCAAGTCTCTACGCTGACGGATCGGAAGCCATTTAAGTTGAGCGCGGTATTGAGACACATGATCAAACTTGCGGAGACCAAATATATACCTAAAACAGACGTTTTGTAGGCGTTCTAGCTTGTCAAGCAGCTCCCCCCGGAGATCCAGGAAAGCAACGTCACCGTAGTCGAGAAGTGGGAGCAAAAGAGAGCGGGCAAGCATGATCTTCGTATGGAGAGGAAGTAAATTCTGCAGACGCCTCAAAGAATGAAGGGACGCAAAAAAATTCCTACTGATCTCAGAAATATGAGGTGCCCATGACAAAGTTTGATCCATGGTAACGCCTAAATTTTTTACACTAGAAGAGAAAGGTATAGGCGTACCATCAAAGACAATAACTGGCTTAGCTAGATCCGAGAGCTTGGAAATAAAATGTGGGCTTCCAACGACAATAGCCTGCGACTTCTTGGCATTCACCATCAAACCAAAGGATGAAGCCCAAGCACGGATTGATTCCAGGTCCGAATTGATTTTAGAAACCAAGGACCCAAAGTCATCGATGCTGGCTGCCGCGTAAAGCTGCAAATCGTCTGCATAGAGATGGAACGAGGAAGAAAGTGACTTGGTAATTCCGTTAATAAAGATAGAAAAGAGTAATGGAGAGAGTATGCCCCCTTGAGGGACACCAGCAGACAGTTCGCACCAGCCAGAAAATCGGTCATCAACTCGAACCCGCTGTTGCCTCCCAAAGAGGTATTCACGAAACCAGGATAGTGAAGTTGGAGATATATTTAAAGTACTAAGTAAACTGAGAAGGATATCAAAATCAACAGTGTTAAAAGCACTACTAAAATCAAGGAGTACCAAATTAGTCACTTTCCTATTTTCTATATTAAGACGAATATCGTCGGTGATCTTAACCAAAGCTGTAGCTGTGCTATGCCCAGGACGGAAACCGGATTGAAACGGGTTGAACAAATTATGTCTATTTAGATGTGATGAGAGACGTCGATTAAGTCAATTAGACGTCATACTCGAACCCAGTGTTTTATATGGGCTTGCTTGGCTTCTATGTTAACAAGCGCGCTTTTCGCTATTTGGGATGTCGTCCCGTCTGCGAGAGTTACGTTTCGCGGTTTTTCGGCTGTCCCGGCTCCGTTTTGTATGCATTTCGCGTATACCTCTTCGTTCACGTATGTATTGGTCGACCCCGTGTCTACCAAACACATGTATCGCTCTCCCATGATCATGGCTTCGATGAACGACCGGTTATCTTCCCTGTATTGTTCGTTCGCCGACCCTAACGACTCCCGCTTCCCCCATGCTTCCTTTTTGCAACAGTTTCTCGTCAGGACTCCTAGTTTGCCGCATTTGCTACAAAACAATTTCTTTCCTCCCCGACACGCTCTTGTATCGTGTCCCGGTTTTCCGCATGACCAGCAACAGGTTTTCGTGTCATATCTTGGATGAATTTTTACAGGTTGCGGCCCAACTTCCCTTATCTTGGCGAAATCACTCCGGTAATGCGCGCCACTCGATCCGGCTTGGTTATTACTGCTTACTTGCGGTTGCCAAGTTCCTTCGCTCCTTGAGTATGCTCCCGGTTTGTCCCGCTGTTCATTCCAACTTGGAGGTCCGCTCGATGACGCCATTATACCCTCGTACTCTGAGGCTAACTTCAAAAGTCCGGATAAGTTGCGGTAATCTTGCTTTTGAATATACAGCTTGTATTCACGCAACATATTTTCGTGTATCCGGTGTAAAATCTCGGGCTCCGACAGCTTGCCATACCGCCTTATAAGCGTCTGTAAATCGGTGACGTATTCGAAGAACTTCTCTTGGTACTTTTGTTTCCTTGCAGCTATTCGGACGATTAAATCTTCCTCATAGTTGCATGGAAAAAAATAAAGTCTGAAGAGTTCTAAGAAGTCATCCCATGTCTTCCATGAACCTGCATTGTTTCTGTACCAGAGTAGCGCTTTTCCTTGCAAGATTCGTGGTAGTACGAGCAGCACTTCATCCCATGTTATATCGCTGGCGGCGACCAGTTCTTCTATTCTCTCCAAGAACTCTACCGCGTTGTCAGTGACATTAAATGTGATATTCCACTCTTTCACTACTTTGGAGACCCCGATATCCCTATGCGAGTTCCTCTCATTCCCGGTTTCTGACATTTCTTTTGTCTCTTTTTTGGTTGGCGTCTGGAATTCCTCGGCTTCTTTCACGCTCGTTGCGACCAGTTTCCTTATCTGTTCGACGGTTAGGCCTTCCGTACCTATATTTCTCTGCGTAGCCGTCTCTATTAACTCCTCCTTTTTCAGTTGGTAAATCCACGAGGTGGGCATGTGTAGGCTTTGCGATATTCCTTGGTCCGATGGATGTGATGAATGTGATGTGGAGCGAGCGGTGGACGGTGAATGGTTATATTGTGCGGGATGCGGGTGTGTTGGTACTGGACGTAACTCCTATCCTAGGTTACCTAACTCTACTCGGTGTCACGACGCTGTTTTTAATCGATGCGCGTGGTGCTGATATTCCCGGTGGTACGTTTAAAACCTAAGTCTAGAATTCTTAGGTAATTCTAACTAAATATTAATTTTATCCCCAACAGAAACAAAACTAAACGGTATCTTTTACGACTCACTACGTCGATACTACGGTAATACGGTAATGAAAATATACATATACAAAAAAAATACTGGACTCTAGTGCTTCTAACTAAGCCTAGGTAGAGCGCGATACTACGCGGTCGTTTGGTATTGTACTGGATTTTATATTTAAATACGGACCGGTTCGCGGATGCGGCACGAAATTAAATTACTATAAAATACAACCGGTGACTCTAGGACTCAACCTCTATCCTATTCCCTATTTATCCCGAGTTTAAGACTCTTCCGTGAGCTATTTAGTTGGGCGCCAAATGTGATGTGGGGTTTAGCCACAATCGCATATCCTTCGGCCGTCTAATCTAGACTTTGGAAGGTTTCCTGAACTAGCTCAGTGGGGATAGTGTTAGGGTGAGGTGATCAAATAACAACAAGCGTTTAATACTTAATTAATCGGGCTTTTATGCCGTTTATTTATAATAAAACTTAACTAGCAATCCTATCGTAATAACTTAGTGTTCTATAGGCACGCGGACCTCTATGTTAAGACCTAACGTGATCTACAGGCGCACGGGCCTCTACTTTGATTGACGCTGGGTTCCTGAAGGAACAGAATAACCGGTATTGGTAGTTTACGGACGGGGTCGAGTCCAACCCCAGGGCAAGTGCGTGATCCACACCGCTCACGTGAGTTAGACTCCAGGATCTAGGTCAGAGCTAGCGCGTAGGGTGAAACACACCGCTCCTGTCCCTAGAGAGGATACCCGTCTAGAGCTGATAATGCGTCGCGCCGCACCGCTCCTAGTCCAGGCCGGCGGACTCCCGTGTGCTACAAAGCGCGTAAGAAACGCGCCGCACCCTTCGGGAGGGGAAGACACTTGCTACAGCTCGACAGTTAAAGACCACCGGGAAGGCCCGCGCTGTCCGAACGTTAGCAAGTGACTGCTGGCTTGTACTGAGAGCGGGCGGCTTATATAGCCGCCCGGAGCACCGTTGGTCATGACGCGTCCTACGTCATCGCTGCACCCCGCTCGGCGCACGTCGGTTGCCTCTGCTCTATGCGCCGCCGGGCGATGGCTCCTGTGTCCAGTGTAGGCGCGTCATAAAGGATTCAATGATTTTGGATAAGACGGGAAGAATGGATATAGGACGATATTGTGAAAAGGACGATGGATTAGGGGTTTTAGGGAGAGGAATTACATGGGCGCATTTCTATATTGAGGGAAACGTGCCAGAGGAGAAAGAAAAGCTATAGAATCCGCCACGAGCATAAGCATATCCAAGCTAAGATTATCCTCACCGACGGCTTTCGTCTTAATAGTCTTGAGAATGGCCAGGATTTCCTGCGGTGAAATATTATTAAGTACAAAAGGAGAAATATCAGGAGGTGGAGTATCGGCAAGAAGAGAGAGTGTCCGGTGCTTGACAGAAACGTCAAGTGCGACTGGAGAAGTGCTGAAGTGTTGATTGATGGCGTCTAAGTCTAGAACGTCATTAGAAACTTGTTGGACTTTGCCCACTCCAAGTGATTTTAAAAAGTTCCATAATTTAGCAGGAGGACAATCATCAATTGACTTATGTATATATCTACGCCTAGCATCTCTACAAGTCCTATTGCATCTGTTTCGCAAGGAAACATAAGCAGTACGGTTATGCTCCGATGGATCATGCCTAAGTTTGACCCGAGCTCGGTCCCTTCTTGCCATCAGATATTAAATATTTAATATTAAAAAAAAAAAAAAAAATATTTATTTCAGTTGTAGTGAAATGCCATTATGACACTGAGATATATTTGTCCTCGCGCATAGCTCATCTTCGTGTCATAATGGCTTATTTTAGCCCCTTATCATTATCAATCAAGACACTAAGTATTCAAAATTGTCTTGCCCAGATAGATAACAATTTACAGCTCGTATTAATAAACTATTCAAATGTGTATAGGTTGTCAGGAAGAGATCGCTCTTTACCGATAAAACCGTCTGTTGTTACCCCTGTTTATATGTTCCTTTATTTTTTTATTGTACACTTTTTCATGTGAATATAGTAATTATTATTTTCTTTTTCTTTGATCTTAGGCTAGGTTTTTCACGTAATATTAATATAAAAAGTGAAATATAATAAATTAATAATAAAATATATAAACACAGTATAAAAAAACCTAACCTAGGGTGCCGCCGGCAGCTGGTCTTAAAACACTCATGTAATTCTATTATGAACCTCGCCCTCAGCTCGTGTCATAAAACCACACTCGTATTTTAAAACCTCTCATTATGTAACAGTCGCATAAACTACTATTTCAGTGCATCCGTTCGCTCGCCGATTCTAGTGCCAAAGTTCCCGGCAATGTATATATTCAACTTCTTGCTCTACGTGCTTTTGGCGCTACATGTGATGTGGACGTGGATGATTTTGCAAGTTGCTTACAGCAGTATAAAGTCGGGACAGGTAAGTCAAAATGTCTTTGTTTGGTTATATCCATACTTTGACCAGGAATTGAGGGCCCACGGAAGCTAAATTATCACCTTGGCACTTCGGTAAGCTGCACATTTTGACCGCTGAACGTGACTTTCGTTTAAAACATTCTAAAATAACGGAATGAGAATGTAAATACTGAAGAATATTACTGCCACCATAAGCAGCTGATTGGATGTGTCAACTGACAGCTGCGTTTACCGATGTTGCCACAACACAAAACCGCTTGGACGCTTTACATTGTTGCTATAAATTCAAATATTCAAATTATTATTTATTTCGGATCAGTGATCCATAGATTGTTAGTAAAAAACAAAAAACAAATTAGGTTAGTAGCAGTCATACATACATTGAACATAATAATAATTATTAATAATCATAGAAAGTACAGAAAAAAAACTATAATAATAAAAACTAAACAATCGGCACAGTAAAAACAGCTTTAATGTACATCGCTGCGCTTCGCATCCACACTGCACTGAAAGATCCGAGAATTTCAACATTTTTTTTCGATACCTTCCCACCGATATTTTTGCAAGGCTATTTTTTTGGGGCTTACATATTGATTAATCTCGCTTCAGAAAAAAAGCCAATACAGCTGAGCCCACACGAAAATTATTATTATTTTGGTACTTTTAATGAAATGAAATGAAATGAAATGAAATGGAATGTTTATTTATTTGCGGAATATGGGTAACATAAGCTGGTATAATTTACAAATTATAAGAACCACCATACTCTACTTAAAAAAGCATGCAAATATTAAATCTAAATTTTGTTACCGTGACAGATAAACAAAATAGAGATACTTAAAGCTAGATGTACTTAAATAGAAATTAATTACTTATCACTAGATTTAAAATTTAAACTAAGAAACTCGTTAACGGAGTACACGCATAATTCACACAGCCATAAGTGCAGTTTCTTTTTAAAGTGTGTTAAGGGGAGACATTTTATTTCATTTGGAATTTTATTGAATATCTTAACACACATAAAATAAGGACTTCGAGTGGTTTGTCTTAGGCGTGCTCGAGGTAGAGACAAAAGGTCTTTTTGCCTTGATACCCGGTTATTGTAAGTAATTATATCACAATTTTTCTTAAAATACTGCTGGTTCCCACGGACAAATATAGCTATCTCATATATGTATAAGGATGGTAGAGTCAAAAGCTTATAATGTCTAAAAACTGGTTTACACGAGTCAAGGGGTTTTAACGAGAATATTACTCTTACACATTTTTTTTGTTTAACAAATGCCTTAGGCAAATCTACTGAGTTTCCCCATACAATTAAACCATAGCGGAGAGTCGACATAATATACCCATGATATGCTACTAGGGCCGCTTCTTGCGAAACCGTTTCGCGTAGCCTTCGTAGTGGAAAAACAAATGTGTTTAATTTATTACAAACATACTCTACGTGCATTTTGAAGTCACAGAATTCGTCCATAATTATTCCTAAAAATTTTACATTAGTGTCTTGGTCAACAGAATCTCCTTTATAATTAATTTCTAGTTCTTGGCGCTTACCTCTACGTGTCAAGAATTGTACATGTTTAGTTTTACTTATATTTATTGACAGGTTATTACATTCTAGCCATTGGATCGTCTTGTGTAATGTTTCATTTATTTCGTGCTCGTATTCTTGGTCGTTTGTGCATGGTATCACAATTGATGTATCGTCTGCAAATAATACGGCAGGATAGTCTGTTACATTCGGGAGGTCATTTATATAAAATGAGAATAACAACGGCGAGAGAACGCCACCTTGGGGTACTCCAAATGTATTATTAATATAGCAGGATTTATAATTAACTAAAGCGTTACCCTCTTGCCTGACTATTTCTGTGCATTGAGTTCTGTGATGTAGATAAGACTCTAGCCAACGATGCATATTACCCCTCACACCATACAATTCTAATTTGTCCAAGAGCCTTTTATGGGATACTAGGTCGAATGCCCTGGACATATCTAGAAAGAGTACGCTTACAGATCTCCCTCTATCTACATTCTCTAAAATATCTTTGAGCAATGAAAACGCTGCTGTTGAGGTTGATTTGTTTTTCCTGAAACCATGCTGTTTTTCATTTAAATGAGAATTTTTGTTTGCAAAATTAGTAAGTCTTTCCGATATCACTTTTTCGAAAACTTTCGAAAGAACAGGGATTAGCGCGATAGGCCTGTAATTGCCAACATCATTCTTTTTCCCTTTTTTGTATAAAGGTTTGATGGTTGATTTTTTAAGACTATCCGGGAATATACCTTCCTCTATCGAAAGGTTGACTATGTAAGCTAAAGGTACGGATATTGACTTGGCGCAAAGCTTTAGAATTTTGGAGTTAATTTCATCATAACCTGATGAATTTGTATTTTTTAGCTTCATAATAATTTTGTGTATTTCTAGAGGGGTCGTGGGGTTACAAAACATAGAGGCGGGATAACGACTACAACACTCTAATGACTGACTATAGTTTCTATGAAATATGTTGGATACTTGTATGAAATATTCATTGAAATAATTTGCAATATCACTCGGATTGGATATAACGTGACCGTTGTTTAAAATGTTTTTGATTTGGTTAGGTTGTCGAATATTCCCTACCTTCTTATTAATCAAGTCCCAAGTCGCTCGACATGTGTTTTTTGCTTTACTTATAAAGCTATGATTACTAGCCCTCTGGGCTGATTGTACGCATTTGCGTAATGTCTTTGCATATGATTTATAAGTAAGCTTATTCTCGGCACTTGGACTCATACGTGATTTGAGATATAATGAACGCTTTCGCTTGGAGCACATTTTCAGACTTTTTGAGATCCATTTGGCTTGCTTAGGCTTAGAAGATACTGAAACTTTCACAATAGGAAAACACAATGAATGAAATAACATCAATAGACCATGCAATTCGTCAAAAGCACTGTTTGTGTCAGGTTTAACATAGACGTCTTCGTAGCATAGGTTTTCCATACAATCAACAAATTTAGTTATGTTTTCCTCGCTGTAATCTCTTTTAAATACATGTATTGTTTTATGGGGTCTAGGTATTTCATTAATTCTTATGTGTATAGTCTGAGCATTATGGTCTGACAATCCTAAGTCGAATGTACTAGTTTTAATTTTTCTTTTCGATATATTTGACACAATGTGGTCTATACATGTTTGTGATTTACTAGTTAAACGAGTTGCTGTTTTTACATGATTTACTAGATTATAATTTTTAAGTAGTTGCTTATACAATATTGATGTGAATGTGTTTTTAATTATATTTATATTTAAGTCTCCGCAAATAACAATACTTTTGTTTTTATGTTTTTTCGTGATAGAGCCTAAAAACTTCTCTAGTAAACGCAGAAACTTTCCCTCTTTTGATTGTGGAACTCTATAAAGACATATAACTATACAATTTATTGATGAAATTTCAATACCACAGCATTCGAATTCATTTTCAAGGGCAATATTACTGAGATCCAATTCCGTGTAATCTATCCAGGGCCGAACCAAGATACAAACACCACCCCTTCTTATATTAATTCGCGAAAAATGGGCGGCCATCTTAAAGTTAGGTATCTGTAGGTTGCTCTCGAGGCCTGAGGGAAGGAATGTTTCTGATAGGCACATTACATCAATATTTATTGATTTATTATTGAATTCAGTGAGAACTAATTCTAGGTTATCGGTTTTATTTAAGACTCCTGCTATGTTTTGGTGAAGGATCCCGAACGTGTTAAAAAAATCTTACTGTTGCGTTGGTTGATAGAGATTTTCGTTGAGGTCGGGTTCTTGTTTTCGCTTGTTGAGGGTTTCTGGTCGAGATTCAGATGCGGTGTTGGTAGATTTCCCGTGACACATCCTAGAGTCTCTACGGCACCGTAGAGTTGGTTGTTGGTGAGTTGACTGAAACTGGGGGCAGATTTTGGATCCAGTTCAGATTGCGGTAGTGGTGAGTTTACAGTTACTTGGGAAGGAGGCGTCATGATATAGTTATTCGTTACGGTAGGGCCGTTGTTCTGGCAGGCTTTAAGTTCCGGGCCATCATGTTCTAAATGAGTAAGTGGTATTTCCATTTGGTTATATGTACTTTCATTGTAATACTCAATGTGGTCAAGTGTTTTTTCCAGTCCATCGAGTATTTTACTGAAACCACGATTATTTACCGAGCCAGTGCGCCTCAGATACATCTCCGGATTATACGTCAGTTCCAGGTTTGAATCATTTATGAACGCGTATTCATAAGTTTGTATATCTAAGTATAGAAGGTTGTTGAATGTTTCCACTCTCCAATTATAGATATCAGTTTCATTTTTGCATTTATATGTAGGCAAACAAACTACAAAGTTTGTGTGATCTAGGCCTTGTAGCGATTCCCTTATACAGAAAACTAGGTTTAAGTAGTTGTCGGTTCTCTTGAAGTCTTCTTCCCCTATAAAGATGATACAGTAATCATTTTTAGTCAGGTTTCTTGTTTTTAAATGGATGTCTCTTATAAGTGTCTTGACTCCACAGCCGGGAGTTAAGTAATGACATATTTGAGAGTTGTGCGAGAACTTATTTTCAGCTATTTGTAATACTTTGTTATTTTTGTTACTACTTATGATACAGATTTTTCTTTTTTCCACGTGGTAATCCTCAGACGTTTTTTGTATCACTGAGGGTGTTTTGAGCTTGAGTGTGATAGGGGTGTTTATGGGTTCCAACATCTGGATTGGGGTTAGAAACGGTGTACTTTGTCTTGATGGGTTTTTTTGCCCTATAGGGGTAGACATATTATATGCGCTAGATTTTTTATTTTTTCCTCCTAGCATTGGAGTTGATATACTTTGATTAAACATTTTTTTGTAAGTACTTATTTTCTTTTGATACATTTCAACTGTTTTAGTCAGTTCAGACACCAGAATGTTCAATTTTGCGATTTCTTCGTGGGCGCTTAATAGTTCAGTTCTTAAATGATCAATTTCATATTTCATCATCGTTAAAGTCGAGTTCTCTAACGTTGACATATTAGGCAAGCTTTGCGGTGAAACAGGTGAGCCGCTACCGGAGTACCTCGTTAGATTCTCGTCCAAAGTTAGTGTTAGGTTTTCTTGCGATAGTGAATGAGGAATTCTCGGTTTTCGTTTTGTGACGTTATCGACGAGTCTACTGATTTCTTGACTAAGCTTCAAATCTTTATCTGTTTGCTCTGTCTGTTTTTTGGCCGACGTATTTGGTCTTTGAATGAAACCCGGGGGCGTGTCGGTTTTCTGAGCATTTGACGTGAATTTATTAATTGGTACACGTCTACATTGAGCACAGTTCCAAGTTTTTTCTTCGGCTGTCATTAACCTATAGCGTTCTGAGCTAAAGTTAGCACACTTTAAATCGTAGGTGCTATTACATGTCTGGCATTTTAAGAAAACCTTATTACTAATTACTGTCTTGCATTTTTTGCACACGGTTTTCGCTATAGTTTTCTGTAGGTCCTTTTTTTCGGATGACATGTTAAGTGTATTTGTTTTCTTTCCTTTTATAATTATTCAAAGGGATTATTTAAAAAAACACCCTGAGAGTATAAAAGTGTATTTGTGCACGTGCTGCCCTCTAATGGCAACATGGATAGTTAGGATCTATGCACCTAAGTGAAACCGCAAGTTGTTGTCGTAGTTCAGCCAGTATGCGATAGATGGCGTTGTTTGCGTTGATCATATAAAGCAGTTTCTAACGTTTTCTTGCGGTGTTCTATTTAAAAATATTGTAACTAACAGCCAGATAAATAAATATATTGTCACTTTTTAATAATGTTAGCACTCACATGTGTCTATTATCACATTTTTTTCCCAAAAAAAACACCGAGTTCTAATTGTTTTTGTTCACTAGCACTTGCAAGTCACTGTCTTGGGTTTGTTTACATTTTGCAACAAAACCGATGTACTTTTAGTAGATAACACTAATTCCGGCAAATTAAAATATTTTAAGAACTATGGATGCACTTGAACCGAATATAAATAAGAAATACTATTTTTCGTTAATTATTTCATGGAGACTTCACACGGAACTTTGTTGATCGCAGTGGCGCCATCTAGCGACTCTAATTAACGCTGGCAACCCCTTTCTACCACCCGAACGATTTAAATTTTATTTTGGGTGCACTGGGAGTACAGAGCAACTGTTTAAAAAAAATTAAAGTCGCTGAGCCCACATTTTTTTTTCCTTTTTTTGAATGAATGAATGAATGAATGAAAATTTATTCGTAAACATACACGAACTGGACAACACATTAGAAATTAAATACAATAAAATAAAATTCTAGGTGTGTATGCCACGAAAAGGTCACACCTCAGCATAAATGCTGGCCCGGGAACCAGCGCTGGTCTTCCGGTGTAACCTATAGGTGACGCCACGGGAAACCGTACACACACGGCCGCACTCTAATACTGAACGCAGCTTAAGCGCAGTGCCAAGACAATGACATTGACAGAAAGTGCTGTCAATGTCACTGCAGACCGTTAGCGAAGAAGAGAAATGAAAAAAATAATCTAAGAATGCAATGCCCGTATGTGTACAGCACATTAAAACATTTAACAAATTACATTTTACAACTTAGGTACAAAAGTGAAAGACAGTTACTAAAATTACAATAAATGTGGATGTGTAGGGAAATAACTAAATTTTATATAAAAGAACAGGGAGAAACGAAGCCCTGTACAGTAAAGCCAAATACTAAACAAGGACATGAAACATAAGGCGACAAATAACAATACAATGATGCAAAACAACACAACATATAAAGGGACAAAAAACCTCGGTAAGAAAAATATAAAGTCTTAAAAAAACAAATCATTACAAGCAGCTCGTGTCTAGCCTCAAAGTTTCTTGATTCCGCTGATGTTCAAACATAAATTTTCGTACATGGATTTTAAAGGTCTTGATATATTTTAGGTTCCTAATTGGCGGCGGGATGTTGTTCCAACATTTTGTTGCAACATAGCGGAAGCTTCCCCTGAAGGCAGCTGAAGCATGTTGTGGAGTGGTGAGCTGCACACTACACTGGCGAGTTTGACACGACCTATTTCTGGACATCCATGACAGCTTCTCGAAAAGATATGATGGTATCTTATGCTGAATTACACCGAAAAGTAAACATGCCAAATGAAGCTTGCGACGGTGCTGCATTTTTAAGATGTTATGCTCATTTAGATAAGGGGTAACATGGGCCCTAAACGGAATATTGAAACAATAACGAGCACAGGCATGTTGAACGCGTTGGATGAGCCTCTTCGTTTTAGAAAGAAGTCGCGGACCAAACACCACATCCATATAATTTAATTTTGACAATACAAGTGACTCAACCAGTTGAACACGCAGTGATTCATTTATGAAGTGCCTTATTTTGTATAGAACCTTAAGCTTATAGAAACAACTTTTAACAGCACTCAAGACATGTTTTTCAAATCTAAGATCACAATCCATTATGAGACCAAGGTTACGTGCTTCATAAACACGTTCAATAGGTACATCCATCAATTTAACATCAGTTGACAGATTGAGTTTATTCAGTTGATGTTTAGTACCAAAAATAAGATATTTGGTTTTGGCCGGATTGAGTAACAGGCTATTATTTGTGGCCCAAGTCGATATTTGCGACAGATCAGTGTTAAGTTTGTGAATAGCATCATCAATTTCTGATGGCTTACATGAAATATAGACTTGGATGTCATCGGCATAAATATGGTACTTGCAGTGTGTTATGTGTGATCCGATGTCAGCAGAGTACAATATAAACAGAATTGGGCCAAGGATTGATCCTTGAGGCACTCCTCTAGTTACACACATCCTTTCAGAGACCCGCGTGGAGCCATCGTTAAGGCTCAGCTTCACACACTGCTGACGATTGCTGAGATAGCTGGCAAACCAAGTCACTGCATAGTGGTCGAAACCGTAGAAACTTAGTTTAGATAGCAATAAACTAATATTAAGACAATCGAAAGCCCTCGAAAAATCGAGCAGTACCAGCAATGTACACAAACCTTTATCCTGAGAACATAATATGTTGTCAGTGACATCCAGCAGAGCAGTGACTGTACTTCGCCCCTTTCTGAAACCTGACTGGACCTCTGGCAACATACCATTATTCTCAAGATACTCTGTCAGTTGTAAGCATACAGTTTTCTCTAAAATTTTAGATAAACAAGGCAGTATACTAATGGGTCTAAGATCCTTAAGCTCAGATGGATTAGGGATTTTAGGCAGAGGACACACTATTGCCAATTTCCATAGGTCAGGAAATGTAGATGTAGCGATGGAGGTATTCACCAAATCAACTAGTATGTTCAAAGTGTATGGAAAAGTGGACACCAGCATATTTAAAGTAATACCGTCGATACCTTCAGCATTTGATTTTAGACAAGTAATAATTTTCAACAATTTATCAGCGCTAATTGGTTCAATATGGAATGTAGAATGGCAAAACCTGTGAAATTCAAAATAAGACAGTTGAGAAATGGTAACTTCTGTATTGATAGGTAAGGTTAAAAAATGTTTATTTATAATATTGGGATCACTGAAACAAGAAGGCAAGTCTATGTTATTTCTAGGCAGCAGAGTAGATTGTAGATTTTTCCATAACTGTTTTGGATTTTTTAATTGATTATTTATATTATGTTTAAAGTAGGCAGATTTTTCATGGTAAAGTGCTTTATTTACTGTCGACTTTAGATCTTTATAAAGCTGCTTTTTGCTATCGGACCCGGTTTTATGGTAGTCTGCGGCAGCTTTATCTCGCAAACTCATCATTAACTTAATTGTATCAGTTATCCAGGGGTGAGAATTGTTTCGAATAACCAGGGTCTGTATAGGAGCATGCAGGTCAAATAAACAAACTATATGATTGGTGAACGCCTCAACCTCGTCATTAACATTAGGCAAAGTTGACATCAGATCCCACCTCACACTCTGCAAGTCCCAGTCAAAGAGTGATATATCTATATTTTTTATAGGCCTGAATGATGTAGTATACGGCCGCGGTTTCTCCCTCACAATATTATACTCGCTTACCACTATACAATGTCCAAAAGGAGAACCCACGTGAACAATATCTGTAACCTTGGCTTTCATGTCTGTGCAAACTACATCGAGCAATGTCTGACTAGTGTTAGTGAAATGTGTAGGTTTAGTTACTAACTGTGATAGCTTTAAACTAGATAAAAAATTGTTAAATCTGGTAACATCTGGAACAGTGGAGTTCTGAAGTAAATATATGTTTAAGTCGCCCAGCAATATCAGGTGTTCGCAGTTAGGTATCGAGCTGATTGAGTCAGTTACGGCATCAAAAAATACATCGAGATCCATCCAATGCGGTCTATAAGCTGTACCTATCACTATTTTCAAACCATGTATCGTTATATTAACCCACATTTGCTCCACCAGCTTATGCCGCGGGTCTACAGGGTGAGGCCAAGTCGATACATTCAAACTACGTCGAATGTAGAACCCGACACCACCACCACGCAGACGCGTTCCCAACGGTCTAGGTATGTGACGGAGCCTGAAACCAGGGATTACCGGCGCCCGTCCCTCCTCGTTAAGTTGTAACCACGTTTCATTTATTGCTAGTAAATCAATATCTAGACGAGTACAAGCCGCTATAAAATTGTCATGATTTGTGCCCAGTGAACCCGCATTATACAAACCTACCCTTAGTCTATTATTAACCATATTGTGAAGCTAAATGTATGCAATGAACGCAGATGCAGCAAACCGGTTCTGCGTTAGAGATAAACAGAGAGATTTCTCGTCCTATCGCGTGGAGGTCATTTGAGTTGTGTATCTGTTGAGTGCGGTTGTCGTAAAAAGTGATGTAAAATAATAATTTTGTTATTAATTTGTGGCAGTGATAATAGATAATAGTGGTACGTGTTAAAGAATTATGTGTACGGTTGCTACAGTAAGAGTGCAGTTTTGATAAAAGAACAGGAACTTTGAGACTAGACAGAATGTTTTGGCTGCAGGAATAAGACAAAAACAGAACATGTACATAAAGCAATGCGTGAAAAACCGGGCAATCAAACGCTTCGTTGGCCAAAAACACGCTCAAGGTCGTCTTCTGTTCGGATGCGGTGACGAGGTACATCCGTGCCTGGGCGCTGACGCACGTAGATCTTGCCGTCCCTGGTCCACACATACCGCCAGTCGAAATGCTGCTTTAAAGCCCGAGCTTTCTGGAATAGACGTCTGTTGTGGGGGGTCAGCCGCTCGTTTACGTAGAAACGCGTAGTCGGCCCCGGTATTCCGGTGCCTTCCGTCGTCGCCCCACGCCGAACCCTTGCCGCCTGGAGTAAGCGGTCACGCACGGCGCGGCGCGCCAGGCGCAGCACAAGCAGCCGAGGCCGCGGCGCCGGCCCCTGGACGCCCTCGTCAAGCTGCGGCGCCCGACCAACACGCGTAGCATCCACGATATCCTGCTCCGTTATCGTGATCCCCAGTTTCTGGCCTAAGGTAATTACCAAATGCGTAGAATTTTCCCCGCTACTTTCGGGGACGCAGGATATCTCAAGATCGTTAGCCAATAAATCCTGGTCTCGGTCGAGTAGGTCCAACTTGAGCTGCGAAATTGTCTCTAACAGCACTGACTCAGCACCGCCATCGACGTCGCGAATATGTTCGAGTGTGTGAGGCTGGGCCTCCAAGGCTTCGACACGGGCACAGAGCGCGTCAATGCGCCCATCGCAGCCGTCGATACGTGACGTCAAGCTAGCCATGGCCGTGCGAAGAGCGTGAATCTCCTGGCTCATCGCCCGCATCTCTTCACGAAAGAGCCGGAGTTCAGCGACGAGCAGCTGCATGTCAGTGGCACGGGACATATCCAGACCATTGTCGGGCGGGGTAGCATCGAGTGAACCGTTGCCATGCGTGTACGAGACATCCATGATCGTGCTGTCTTCAGAGGGCACTTCAGGGCTCATGACAGCACGAGATCTCGTGGCCCCACGCTGCGTATTCACGTTGCCACTACCACATCTTACTGGAGTTTCAGTGTTGTCCTTCCTAGGGCCTGCACTCGCACACTGCACACAATTCCAGGTTCCGGGCGCGATACTGTGGAGCGTCCCTTCAGGAACATTAGCGCAAAGAAGATCATATGAATTCCGGCAGTTACCGCAGTTTAAAAAACTACCGGTGATTTTATTTAGACAGCCAGCACAGGTTGACATTTTAAAGTGGCTTTGAGTACGTAAGGAAGAAGGTTTATAATCGCACTAACGCGGCTGAACGATGACAGCCAGTCAGCTGACCCGCAAACTGATTTTATTAACTTAGCTTTGTTGCTACAAAACCGAAATTAAATCACCGATAATATTCACTGTAACAGCTATTTGACACAATAAATTAATTGATTTGGTAGACACTGTTTATATCCTTAGGTAACCAACTCTTTCGAGCGTAGATATTCACTTTTTCTAGATAATTTATTAAATATAAGCAGAGCGATGTAAAAGAACGTATGTCAGTTGAGACTTCCGATGACTCACCCAAGGGATTTTTTCCCCACCCCACTACACCCGCACCCACCAACCGCGGCCTGCCAGCACAAAGATTATAGGAAAAGGTTGTTCAGGGAAGTAGCTAACGGAGTTTCGATACAGCTGAAGCCACATGACCGATTTGGTCGCTAGCTCTTAGTCTATTAAGAGGGCGCCAACGCGTTGGCTAGCTCTCTCTCTCACTGAGCGTAAGCGTGAGCGAGATGGAAGTGCGTGCTCGGAAGCGCAGAAATCATGTTTTTCGAGTTGTGTCATAAACGTGTGCATTTTATATTGAAAATAGTTTTACAGTTTTTGAGAACTTATAATTGCGCATTTATTAAGCTAAAAACATTGTTTAATACGGAAGGGTTTTAAAGATCCAACCGAAAATATCTAAAAAAAAGGGTTATGTTTGAGAGATAGAAGTATCGAGAAATTTATTACCAATCGTGTTTTCACGCTGACAAGATTGAAGGAAAACTTGAAGTTTTTTATTTCCAAGGGACAGATTTTTAATCACTATTGATGTTGAGATCTAGGATCATTCACCTCACGAATTTTGCATGGGTGGGCTCTTAAAGCCTCAGCTTTAGGTTTCAAACAAACCTGTGACGTACTACCTCCGTTGTTGGTATTTGGAACTTCGTATCGTACAAACTTCTAAGTTAAGTAATTAAGATTATTAGAGTAGCCTTAAAATGTCCGATGATCGAAATTCGAAGTTTGATTTTCATTTAGATGGCATTATTTAATACCGACGAATAGGTATGGAACAAAATATTGATTCTGTACTATGAACACTATTTTAATTTATAAATAACTAAATAAATACACGTTTTAATTTTTGAAGAGGAAATAAATAATATTTATTTAGGTGTTAAATAACATTTAGATGTTGACAATAACATCGATTAGGTATATTTATTGTCGATAACATATTTTGCTATTTACTTTAGTATCTTTGCCCCGAGTTAGCACAGGTACGATTTTGCTCCCATATTAACCTATAGTAGGACAGCTAAGTGGACAGATTTTGTCACATTTCCAGATGGAAGGAGACATTCGCAGCTCCTGTTCAGAGGTGAGCGACAGCTCACACTGCTCCGACCACCGCACGCCGAATCAGGCCGACTATAAACAGTGAGTCTGGTTGGGATGACCCGAAAATATAGACGCCCTGACATTCATAGATATCATTAAAAAACCGGCCAAGAGTCGGACCCACGCACCGAGGGTTCCGTACAAACGCTTCCAATCTTAACTGGCCAGGTTAAGTTTAGTTTGCACCTGGTACATGGCACCGCGTACAAATGAGGTGCAAAGTTAACGTAACCGATTACGTTTGTTGTATGGGAGTCCCACTTAAACATTTATTTTATTCTCTTTATAGTAATTTGTTGTTAATAGTGGCAACAGATATACATCATCTGTGAACATAAAGTGTTCCTGTGGGATGGGACCATCGCAGGGCGCAGCTGGTTATTAATAGAACTTTCGTGAGATATATTTAATTATTGTATTAAGCTTTTTACACTCATGTGACATCGTCAGAGAACGGCTCGACATGTTTCGAACTCGTATGGAGCTCTTCGTCAGGGACTGCCCGTACAGCGACGCGGTAACTTCGTCACTGACAATTTCACACGAGTGAAAACCGTACAATAATTGTTATGTTTAAAAAGCTTTAAAAGAAGTTTAAAAAGTGAGCTAAAGGGTATTTTTTGTTTCAGAGAGTTCCGTAGACTACAGCGAAGCGCCGCACGCTCCTAAACCGCATTTACATATTGGTCGCCATTGGTCATAGTCATAGTTATAAATTGTTTGAACATATTATAGTCACAACCACAATAAAGGAGGGATCAAATTGTATACAACCATGCGCTGTGTCAATCTGTGATAAGTTACAGTTTTGTCCCACTCTGCTGGGGTATCCAAATATTTGCAATAAACTCAACCTAAGTCTAAAAATGTGTTTCGGCTGGCACTGTAGCTAGAATTTATTTTACATTATATTATGGTTATACTCATAAATAAATATAGTGAATGTTAGCTACTATATCAGCAAAAACACACTTTTGGCCCGTTATTTTAACAGAACGCAGCAAACTCGTAATTGTTAACTTGATTTGATAAATGTCAAACTTCGTTAACACGTTTACTGCGGCTCAAAATATTGCTAACTTTCAACTAGTGCTGTAAGAGGTCTTTAGCATACCAAGGAACAAGAATCTTAAAATGCATTTTTTTCATGAGTCACAAATTTAGAGGAACCTGGGGATAGTTGATCCCCATTTTGATTTTGGACTATTTTTTTTATTTTTTACAGTATTGGAGATCTTTTCAAGCCAAAATATTCAAAATTTATCTATTCATAGACAGTTTGAATGAAAACAAGATTATGCTACAATTTAACTCAATATTAAATGAAATACAATATTGTAGACTTTTACCATGTATCCCCCATGTAAGGGAGATTTGTTTACCCCCAAATTGGGAGCCTTTTTAACTTTGTCGTAGTCGGGCGAAAAATAATATATCATCGACAGCTCTATGAATCCTAGCATAGATAAGACTTGATCCCTCACTGGGACGCATGATTCCGTCATCATGTCACCCCCAAATCAAAAGTTCTCAAGTCTCCCCATACATAGTGTTGTTATAAAACATGCGCTACTCAAAACTATTTATCACGTATTTGAACGTATTCAATGACAATCTACACTTGAATAAACGACTAAAACAACAATAGCATTTATTTCACTTTTCATTAAATAAATCAAGTTAAAACTTACCGAAAATTAAGTTCGACGCGACACAAATATTTCAACGGCCACCATGTGCAAAATACTGACGTGAAATTGACGAAACTGAAGAAACCGTTATAGACGTACATTGTCGGATGGCGGCTGTAAACATGAACTGTGCTGCGCTTTCTTATGTGCATACCTGGGATAACTCGGGGCATCTATACAAAAATATATCGAAGTTACTGTCAAGATATAAATGTTATCGAACATATTATTACCTATATTTTTATTTTCAGCTTAAAATAAAAACAACAAAACGTCTATTAGTCGTTTATTTTAAAATAGTTTTCATAGTAAGTGCACAATCAATATTTTTCCCCATATTCGTCGGTAAGTATAAAAATATTGCCGTCTAGATGAAAATATCCGCCCGCAACACTATTCTCGTGTAGGTATTTCCACGAGGAACTGTAAAAAAAATATTTGCAGGATACGCAGATGAGTTATTTTTGCAAGTTTTTAAAAAAACAATATTTTGTTTCACGACACGACAGACATTTATTATTATCAAATTATTTTGTACTGGCGAAAATAATATTTCGTATCGAGTTGTTCAGATCATTAATCTGTCGTAATCTGTCACTCGTCAAGTCATCAACAACGAAACAAACATCTATTCAATTCAAAAAATAGATACGCACACTCAAAAGTTTTGATTACTCTACTCAAATTAATGCCAATAAGGTTTGGTTTTATATAAATGTACATTCGATAAATCAACAAAATACGGTTAAGTAGGATTAGACATAATGTAGATTGTTATAAAAGTCATGTGCGTGTATGGCAGTTTTCAGATAAATTTAAGAACGTCTGTGACTACCGTAAGTTGTCATGGCTTTCTTTTTTTTGACTGGCAACACGTCACCTCAGCACTGACGTCATTTTTGTCGCTTACGATCTATTAGAATGAGCAACTATAAAGTTGGGCTTTTTGCTTCAAAATGGAGGCTTTCGAGGAAAATAAAAAATACGTGTAACTTTAAAAAAACCCTCTTTCGGACTGCATATTAAAAAGGATATGTAAAAAAAATTAAACGTTGTCAATTGACGCTTAATACTTAGTATGTACGTATTTTGACTCACTAGCAAACGAAATACCTTACCTACTTACGTAAGTTGAAAACATGTTTTTTTGTTTGTGTAGATATTGTGTTGTTTTTCATGTCATTTGATAGGTTTAGGTCTAAAACGGACAGGGCAATGGACATTTTATAACTCGGGTAGTTCGTTTAGAAGTTATCAAGGATTTTCGATACTGAAAATTGACACGTAAAATTGTGTAAGGTATTTTTCAGTTCCATAAACCTTTTGTATTGTAAGTAGGCAGGTTTATTGTTTTGTTTTGTAGGATAAGCTTTTTTGCTAATACGGGCTATAGGTCCTGCGGGTTTGGAGTACCTAGACCACTCAGCCACCCGCTTCACTTCTGGCCCGTTATTTTTGAGGTTGCGGTAGGTACCTATTTAAGATATTTTCTAATATAACAAATTTGTAATATAACAATGACATTAAAATAAAAATATTGTAGTTATTAATTTATATTTTCATTCTTCCCGTTTCATTCTCCACGATAAATCAATAAACTAATATAGGACTCCTATATTAGCGCCAGTACCACGATAGGTTTTCGTGCATAAGCCATAGTTGACAACCCTTTTTTTTTTTTTTTTTTCGCTGGGAAAATGCATTACGCATCCCGTCCGAACGGGGGTTCGGAACGGGTATGTGGGGCTCCCGGGCCGATCCGGTTTACCCACTAAAAACCCAGCGCGTTTTCCCTCCACATCGCCTAGTGAGGCCCACAGGATCGCTTGCGCATGCTACTGTGGACCTCGCGATTGGCCCAGTTGGGCTCGGCCGAGGGAGAGCACCCTGGATGAGAATGGGGCGCTCCAGTCATGTGGGGCTACTTGGTTGGCAAAGGGGCCCCCGCCCCCGCCGTCCAGCCCACTAGGGCGGGGCGAGCATATGCGCAAAACGCCGGCGTGCTCGACCCACCCTCCGTCTGCGATTCGGGGCAGCCAGAGGATCATCCTCTCTGCTCCGCTACGCGTCCTCTTTCTGCTTTATTACCTCTGTGCAGAAAGAGGCCATCGCCTTCCAGCACCTCTCACTGTCAAGCATTTTGGACACGATGGTCGAAAGCGAGAGGTCTGCTCCTACTGCGGCTACGAGTTCCCGCCTTTGGCGATTCCATGCCACGCATGCCTCCAGTGTGTGAAGCTGCGAGTCCACTGGGGCATCGCATGCGTGGCATTTATGCGTCTCCTCTCTGCCCGCTACGCGGTGCAGGTAATCACCGAAGCAGCCGTGTCCTGTGTGGATCTGCACCAGGTGGAAATCGGGCGCTCCCCATTTGCGGTTTACCCACCGCTCGAGGTTGGGCATGATAGCCTCTATTGTTAATCGGCCTGAGCTGGCTACCTCCAGGTCCTCCCTCCACCTTGGGAGTAGCGCCGCTTGACCCGCAATCCGCAGTTCCTCCACCTCTCTGTGGGTCGGGAACTCCCCGCGGGCCCTCAAGTCTGCACGGTATCTGTATATTTCTGCGAGAACCTCGGCCTGAAGTTCCCACGGGGGATCACCAGCCAAGAGCGTAGCCGCCACCCAGGACACCGTCCGGTAACCTCTGCACGCCCTAACCGCAATGACCCTCTGAGGTCTGCGTAAGAGAGTCTTATTCGCGGCAGTTAGTGCGTCCACCCACACAGGCGCCCCGTAAAGGGCCATGCTTCGGACGATGCCGGAGTAGAGACGTCTGCATGGAGCCTGGGGACCTCCTATGTTGGGGAGGAGCCTACTCAGTGCCGCTGCGGCGCCGACCAATCTTGGGACGAGTTTGGTGAAATGGGCTTTAAATGTCCACCTGCCGTCCAGGATGAGACCAAGATATTTCATGTCAGTCCCAACCTGTACGGTCTCACCCTGCAGCGTGATGCTTGCTCCTCGTGGAGGACCTTTGCGAGGGCCATGGAATAGGATTGCCTCCTCAGTCTTCTCTACGGCGACTCGAAGCCCCAGTAGATGGATTCTATCCACCACCAATGTTGCCACCACTTCGCCAAGTCGCGCAGCTTCCGCGTATGTTCGGCCTCGTGCTGTGACGAGCGTATCGTCTGCGTAGCATATCACGTTTGAACCGCGAAGAAGTGGGACGCGAAGCAGCCAATCAAACCCGATATTCCACAGCACGGGCCCCAACACGGAGCCCTGTGGAAAGCCGCATCTCACTCGTCGGTGGTGGAGCCTACCATCGGCACCCTCCCAACGGACCACTCTTCCTCTGAGGTAGTCTTCCAATAGTCGCCGGAGATAAGTCGGCACTCTATGAAACCTGAGTGCTTCCAGTACGTGTCAGTACTTAATCACGAAAAACTTTTTCACGAAAACTTTTTCACGAACGACTTTATCACGAAAAACTTTATCACGAATAGACTTTATCACGAATAGACTTTATCACGAAAACTTAATCACGAAAACTTTATCACTAAACACTTTATCACGAAAACTTTATCACGAAAAGACTTTATCACGAAAATAATTTATCACGAAAAGACTTTATCACGAAAAGACTTTATCACGAAAACTTTATCACGAAAAGACTTTATCACGAAAAGACTTAATCACGAAAACTTTATCACGAAAAGACTATATCACGAAAAAAAATATCACGAAAAAGTTGACTCCTGATATTTTTTTTCGTGATAATTTGCTCTGGATTATTTTCCTTCGGAAACCTATCGTTTGTGGTACAGATACAGATATTTATTCACAATAACTGACCAAGAGTAAGTATGACTCGCGCACCGAGGGTTCCATACAAACACTTCCACTTTCCATCTTACTGGCCGGGTTAAACCATCAGAGACCGGGAATCGAACCCGGTACCTTTTCCACCAGGCAGCTCCTTTTTAAATTTTTCTTTAAACTTTGATGTAACAATCTATGGATCACTGATCCGAAATAAATAATAATTTCAATTTGAATTTGAATTTTGATCTTCATATTAATGGTTTAAATAAAAATGGTGGAGTACCCAGATTACAAAAATGAGACATTAAATGTGTCATAAATTATTTATTGGCGGGTTAAGTTAAGTTTAAACCTAGTGCGTATGGCGCCGCATACAAGTGAGGTGCAAACTTAATGTAGCAGGGCCCGAACAGTTAAGTTGGTATGAGATAAGTAAAAAATTGTACGGAACGCTCGGAGGGTGTCAGACTTGCACTTGGCTGGTTTTTCTTTGTTAGTAAGTAGTCCTTCCTTGCTTTTCGGTTCTTTTTGTCGTCCTCTACCCTGCGCTGACGTACTTGCAATATCTTAGTCATTTTGGTGTCGTTTTTTTTATAACACCGATTGTAAATTTTCTTGGATTATTCAATTCCCCATAAGTTATAGTGTATTATTTGAGAAAATGGCATACATATATTATAAAATATAGAAAATATCGACATTTTAAATTCAGATTGTGGTGAAACTAGTTCCGTATAGTCACAAATATAAAATTCATTATAAATTGATTGTAGTATTTTATGGACCAGTTTTAGTTTACACATTTAAAATAAAGAAAATGAACTATTTAAAACGGGCTTAATTTATAGAATTAATGGAACGAGCAAGCTTTGAGGATAAAATAAAGGTCCAGTTCGTCACAATCGCCTCCAAATGACTGCTGAAACATGTATTTTCTTGCATTGAAATGCGACAAATCAAAGAATAATATTTTTTATTACATTAAGGAATATTCATTTAGTAATGTTAACGCTTAAATATGTGAATTATTGCACTGCAGCAGCCAGAAATAATTATTTTCAACATCCTAAATCTTGGGACACTAACGAAAAGGAATCTCATGTGACTAACTAGAAAATGTAAGGAATAGTGTACATAGATTGAATATATTGAAAGAAAATAACAAAAATAATATGTTATGAATCGTATTTATTGCAACGGAATCAAAATGGTATAATATATATTATTACAAGTTTATATATGTAATAATATTTCATGTATAAACTAGTAATAGTAAATATTATACCAAAAATACTTGGTTATGTTTTAATTTTTTTTCCTTCTCCATTTTTTTAAATAACTTTTTTCACCATCAGTTAATTCAGCTATTCTTTTTAACCCTTTTTAATTGTTTTTTCCTTTGTTCCTCATATTTTTCGGGGTTTTCTGATTTCAAACGTTCTCTATACCTCTTTGCTTTTCCAGCCGCAGTTAGTCCCATACTATTTTGCTCTAGAAATTACAAACACACAACGATGACATTTCTTGTTAAAATTACTTCTCATGTACCTATGTTTTTACTTAAAATTTATTATTTATTTATTCTTCAATCAATCAACGATAAATGCACAATTATTTATGTGGTATAAAATGTAACCATCTATATTTATATACCTAATATGTTTTTTTATATTATAACCCAAAAACACTGAACGAAATTCAGTCCTAAAAATATAAAAATATTTGTAAATGCTAGGTAATAATGTATCATAATTTTACGAAGAAAGTACCACCTTTTTGTACAGAATGAGTATCAATGTTAAAGTGGGGTACGTATAATAATAATTAAATAAAAAATAAAAGCAACGACTTCAAAAAAAAATTAAAGTCAAAGTAACCTGTTCATGTACAGGAATCACCTTTTGAAGTCGGTGCCAAACCAAACAATTATTACTATGTAAACAGATGCCACGCATGAGGCCTTTAAAATACTAAAACCTTCTCCTAATAAAGTGTAACTGTCTGAAAACCGCAATAAAATCGATTCAGCCAAGCGCGAGATAATCGCAGACAAACATACATACATACTTACAAGTCAAACTGCGAACGTATTTTTTTTTTAACTTTTCTTCAAAAAATAATCACCTCATGTATAGATTACTTTTTAATATTCAGTTCAAAGGCGGTTCTTTTTTATAAATGTTTAATTGTTATTTTGCTTTTTAGTATTTTAAATATATAATTGTTGTTTACCAACCTTCTCCAGGAGATAACAAATACTTTTCTGAAAACCGCATCAAAATCGGTTCTGTCAAATGCGAGATAATGGCGGACAAACATGCATGTATTACAAACATACGGGTCGAACTAAGTACCTCCGTTTTTTAGAAGTCGGTTAAAACATCGGTCACATTTCAATTATGTACTAAGCTTTATAGTTCCAATTCGTCACAAAATCGTTCCAGTATAGTATATCACGTCACTAATCGGACGTGACGAATTATACCTCGACAATTTAAAATCAAAATTTAATAAGCATGTACAAAGTCGAACTTTAAGGTTCCTTTAGGTTTGTATTTGAATGCTGTAGTCTAATTTTTTTATTATTTTTAAGGGTTCTCGGGGTGCCGATTACGAAAATGACATCGTACTGTATTACATGATGGCGAGCATTATTTTTCTTAAAAATCGATATTGGTGTCATCTCCTAGGTTCCTCGAGGTGCTGATTATGAAAATGACATCCATTTTGAAATCCAAGATGGCGGATGTCACTTGAAATAAGTATCGATGTGTGTAGCAGTGATATCAACCATCTTTAATTCTAAAATCGGCTCTATTTTTGAAATCGACACGTACACCCTCAAAAACCCAGAAAACGACACCCATGACGACTTTTTCAAAAAAGTGACGTCCACCATCTTAAATTCCAAAATGGATGCCATTTTTGAAATCGACACGTACACCCCCAAAAACCCAGAAAACGACACCAATGACGACTTTTTCAAAAAAGTGACGTCCGCCATCTTTAATTCCAAAATGGATGCCATTTTTGAAATCTACACCCCCAAAAACTTAGAAAACGACACCCATGACGACTTTTTCAAAAAAGTGATGTCCGCCATCTTTAATTCCAAAATGGATGCCATTTTTGAAATCTACACCCCCAAAAACCTAGAAAACGACACCCGTGACGACTTTTTCAAAAAAGTGACGTCCGCCAACTTTATTTCCAAAATGGATGCCATTTTTAAATTTTGCACCCCCAAAGACCTAGAAAACGACACCCATGACGACTTTTTCAAAGTAGTGACGTCTGCCATCTTTACCTTGTGAGTGTGGCAAGGCTTACATAGGAGAAACAGGACGTAATGTTTCTACAAGATTGTCTGCATATAATGCCGCAAATATAACCCAACAACGGAGCCTAGGATCGTGCTGTGCGGCGTACCTTTGAAGCGAGTGGATAAGTTTAAGTACCTGGGGCATATACTCACGGAAGACTTAAGCGATGACCACGATCTCGAAAGAGAGAGGAGAGCGATGTCAGTACGTGCTAATATGCTTTCCCGCAGATTTGCACGGTGTAACAAGGAAGTAAAATTGACGCTATTTAAAGCATACTGTCAGACCTTTTACACGTGCAGTCTGTGGGTAAGATTTACGCAGAGGGCATATAACACGTTGCGAGTGCAGTATAATAACGCCTTAAGGATGTTGTTGAGGCTGCCTAAGCACTGCAGTGCGTCCGGCATGTTTGCCGAAGCGCACGTAGACGACTTTTTTACCATTAGGCGGAAGAGAATAGCGTCTTTGCTGAGAAGAGTACGCGGTAGCAGCAACAGCCTTCTTAGGGCGTTAGATGGGCGTCTCGATTGTCCAATAACCAAATACTGGGTAGAGGTAGTTATTGGCAGGGCCAAATAGAGCAAAAGTGCTGGACTAGCTGCTTCTCTCGGTAATGGTTATAGGTATTTATGTATGTATGGGTATTTTCATGTTTTATTTATTTCAGTTAACCATGTACTAATATATTTAATAAGTCTTGTTGTGTTACTAACTTAATATGGATCGTTCAGGTCTGAAATAAACGATATTTATTTTTTATTTTATAATACGCAGTGTCAGAAAAATGGATACGAGGGACTCCGCTACTTAAGCTCATAAACACATATTTTCGTGATAAAGTTTTCGTGATGAAGATTTTTCGTGATAAAGATTTTTCGTGATAAAGCTCATTCGTGATAAAGTTTTCGTGGTTAAGATTTTTCGTGATAACGTTTTCGTGATAAAGTCTTCGTGATAAAGTTTTCGTGATAAAGTCTATTCGTGATAATGTTTATTCGTGATAAAGTCTTTTCGTGATAAAGTTTTCGTGATAAAGTCTTCGTGGAATAGTTTTCGTGATATAGTCTTTCGTGATAAAGTTTATTCGTGATAAAGTTTTTCGTGATAAAGTTTTCGTGATTAAGTCGTTCGTGATAAAGTTTTTCGTGATAAAGTACTAGCGCCGTTTTTACCCAACTGCAATATTTTCCCAAGGTAGACGTACTCTTTAACAACCTCGAGAAAGTTGCCCTGTACCGCAATTGGTTCCGGACTAACATGTTCATTGAACATAACCTTGGTTTTGTCCAAGCTCATCCGGAGGCCAATGCGTGAAGACTCAGCTAGGCCGTTCAGCATAAATTGCAAGTCTTGCAGCGTTTCCGCCAGGATGACAATGTCGTCTGCAAATCGCAAGTGTGAAAGGTACTTACCGTTTATGTTACTGCCTTGTCCTTTCCAGTCCAACGTCTTGAACATATCCTCCAATGCATTTGTGAACAATTAGGGGGATATAACATCCCCTTGTCTCACACCACGATGCATGGGGATAGGTTCAGACTGCCGGTTCTGTATTTGGACGGCCATGCTAGCGGCATTGTAAAGACCTTTCAACACTTGGAAGTATCGCCAATCGACTTGGCATCGCTGCAGAGATTCCAAAACTGACCAGGTTTCGATGGAGTCAAAAGCCTTCTCGTAGTCCACGAACGCTAAGCACAGGGGCCGATTATACTCTTCCGTCTTCTGTATAATCTGCCTTACTGGATGAATGTGGTCTACGGTGCTATATCCCGATCGAAACCCCGCCTGTTCCGGGGGCTGAAACTCTTCGAGTCTTCGTGCAAGACGGTTCGTGATAACTCTCGAAAACAGCTTGTAGACGTGACTTAGGAGCGAAATGGGTCGGTAGTTTTTTAAAAGACTTTTATCACCCTTTTTGAAAAACAGCACGCCAATACTCCTACTCCACGCCTCTGGAGTTCTCCCATCAAAGATGACAGTATTAAAGATGTTTTGGAGCTCTTTCATTACCGGTTTACCACCAGATTTCAGGAGCTCAGTCGTAATACCGTCCTCTCCAGGGGCTTTTCCATTTTTAAGCTGTTTTAGAGCTATCTCGATTTCGCCTAGGCTGATTTCTGGCAAGTCTTCAGTAAAGTGGCGCGTAAGTGTGGCTCTGGAATCCTTATTTCCGGGATCAGGTTGAGTTGCGTGTGAAGCGCATAACAGGCTGTAGAAGTTTTCAACTTCCGCGAGAATCCCTGCCCTTGAAGCAACGACTACTCCATCCGTGGTGGTCAGCTTTGTCAGATGGCTTCTCCGAAGAGATTGGACAAACACTTTGGACCCCCGATTTTGCTCAATAGCTCTTTCAACAGACCGTGTGTTGGAGCATCGGAGGATAACCATGGGACCCTACTACCGATTCTCTGCAATTTTGTACTCCCACTTTGGCGTTTAAATCTCCCATGACAACGTTGTAGTGGGCCTTAGTGGTGAAGTGTAAGGCTTTCGATATGTCCCCGAACATATCCTCCACTTTATCGTCCGAGTATGTCGAGGTCGGTGCGTAAACCTGCACAACCTTGAGGCTATACCTCTCGTTTAGCTTAATTACTGGGTACGCGACCGTGTTTGACACACTCGATACTTCTACAACGTTGTCACAAAGATTCCTGTTGACCAAGAACCCTACGCCACCTTGGGATAGCTGGTGTCCCTCTCGGTAGTACAGAAGGTGGCCAGATTCAAGCGTCACCGTGTCCTCACCCTCTCTTCGGACTTCGCTCAACCCAAGAATGTGCCACCTAATCTTTCCGAGTTCATGCTCGAGTTGCGCCAGGTGCTCGTCCAGTCGTAACGTGCGTCCATTATACGTCGCCAAGGTCACTTTGTTTTGGCGGCCTTCCGTAACCCGGGTTTATCCTTCAGGACTTGATTAAAAAAGCAACTACGGTATACAGTAAGAATTGTAACAAATAAATTACTTTTAATAATTTTATACCTAACCCGTAGGTATACCGTTTTTCGACTTTTCCTTTAATTCTACGATTGTTAGAAGATAATTATCTTATAAAAAGAAGTACATTTTTTGTTATTTTTTTGTCTTATTTCAAGAGTATACATACATAATTTCTGTTAAGAATCGCCTTAGTTTAAAACCTAAAAATGAATATGTGTTTCCTTACTATGTTGTTTTTTTAGTGCTAACATTTTACAAAAGCCTATGAAGCTGCATAATCTTTTCTTACATCACTTTATTTTAACTTAGTACTTATTCTTCCTAAACCTGCTTACAACATAAATGACATCTATGAATCTTGATAAGATCAGTTTATTTTTGAGGTAAAATGGTTTAAGAGGTCATAATTTATTTACAGCATTTAAAAACGTCTGTGGAATTTGATCCCTAATAATACCTCCATACATATTATAATGTGAGTTACAGCATTCTTGAGGGTGAAAAATAAAAAAAACAAAAGCTGTAACCCGCAAAAGTATCATTAAAATAACTTTTGTCTCAAAGTAGTGTTAATGGTAGATAAGTGTTTTTTTTTTATATTGAGTCAAAAGGGTGTCTAAATCGCAGTAGCCGTTCGGAAGTTATGATTTTTTATATTTTTTTCGTTTAGTTTTTGGGCTCTAGTGAAAACTTTTATTTTTGTCAGTTACAGCATTATAGCTTTCTAGCGACGATGTGTTTCTTCCTTCAAACGAAGAAGCATCTCAAGCCAGCATGGAAGTGTCAACCGACATGGCACCGTTGGTTTCTTGACAGTTTCCATTGCGATTTGGCCTCCCCTTTTGCTTACCAGCAGGTGAAGTGGAGCCACTATGTTGTGTCGTTATGAAAAAAGAAAAAGGTTATTAAATAAGAAACGGAAGCTCACCTGGTGAGGATACCCGATGTAGCAATGATCAACGTCCCACAGCCAGTCCTTGTCCCACAGCACGAACAGTCCAAAGCAGGAGTTGCACACAAAGAAGGTACATCGCCACAAGTCCTCGCAGAACTTGACGAGCGTGGAGGGCTTGTCCTGCGAGCGGCGCAGGCGCCACCACCGCTCCACTTGCCGTTCCGTCATGACCAGCTGCTTGGCGAGTACAGATATCTGAAGACATAAAACATCTGAAGGGTACACGGAATCACGGGAAGAACATGTCGTCTTGTGAAAACCAAAACTCGATTTGTTAGATCATTATCCCGAACTCATTATTTCTTCTATTTATTTCTTCTAATTACTTTCCGTTCGCATATTTCCCCGATCAGTAAAATTCACATTCACCATAATTAATTTGTCGTGGTTTTAGTCAGTAGTAAATTTTCCGTCCGTATTTTTCACCGATCGGCAAAATATATGGGTGCGTAACGATGGCTATAACAATTTTTGATATAACTTCAGTCGCTATAACGCTCATTTGATATAATTATTGAATGTTATAACAACACTTAATAGATTAACATTTGATATAATTATTGTTTCATATACTGATCATTTTAACGAATAACATTTAATATAACATTCTTTAAGTGTAATGCATATTTCTTCTGATGAATTTATGGTATAACGTTTATTTTATCTAACTTTCAAATGGCATAACGTATAGGGTATAGAGAAAAGGTTTGAACTGCATCCCCCAGAAAAAATGGACTGCTACCTTAAAAATAGGTTAGGTTAGGTTTGAACTGCATCCCCCAGAAAAAATACAAAATATACCACCTCATATTTATTTGATATGGTTGTTGATGGTTATAGGAAATAAGTGTTCTACCAAATGATAAATATACCAAATAAAAATAGATAATTATTTTAAAATTATACCAAACGTATATTATATAAAATGAGTGATTATGCCCTGTGAAATTATATCAAATGTTGTTATATCCAACATACTTATACCATTTATTTTTATATCGATCATTGCACACGTAAAATATATATGTACCCAACATATTAAATTTTTCGTTGTTTTTTCGATTCGTGTTTTTTATTAAACGTAATTTTGACTTTGCGTTTAATTTTCACTGCTTTATTTCGTGATATCGATAATAGTTCGGTGAATAGAGACTAAAGTACTATGGGTGACCTTACAAACGGTCCGGTAGTTTTGAATTTTTGATATGTTGTCTAGGATGGTTAGTCAGTGTTTAAAATGTAAAATGCACAATCCCCCCCCCCCCCCCCCCCCCCCCGCCGCTATATTGAAAAAACCGGCACGTTCTTCATATTTTTGCTCATATCTCCCTATAGGAGCATTTTACATTTTAAACACTGACTAACCATCCTAGACAACATATCAAAAATTCAAAACTACCGGACCGTTTGTAAGGTCAAACTCCTTAATTCACTGGACTATAATTGCATTGAAAAGTTGTCGTGTTTAAAATATTAAATAAGTGAACATTTTTTTTAAGGATTTAAGGGTTCAATAAGTGTCTGGGAAATACCCGGACACTTTTTAAGTGAATGAAAAATGAAGCGATTGTTTTTTAATTATATTATTTGGATTAGGGGAAAAAAATGCAATTAACGCCAAATGTCCTGGCTTTTTTAAGTATTTGTCCGGGTTAAGCGAATATAGAGATGACAGCTCTAGTTGGACCACGTTAGATATAGCAGCTGGACCATTGCTCTGTCACTTCTTAGATAAGGATTTTAGTACCCTGTCTGGTAATTTGTATATCAAACGTTCGTTCAAATCTATTGGAACATAATGTACGTTTCACATAGACCGGGCCGGGCCGGATCGGCTGCCGCCGCGTCGCAACGGGCGGTCTAGCAGCCGGCAGCGGCCGTCCGCGTCCAGTGACCAGGTCGGGCGGGTTCGGCTGCCACCACGTTCCAGCGGACGCTGGAGCGCCCGGCGGCAGCCGACTGCGTCCGTCCGAGCCATTAAATTCTAGGGCTACGGACGTGCGAGCGGAGCCGATGGCGTGCGGCGGTAACCGAACGGAGCCGATGGCGCGCGGCGGTGACCAAACGGAGCCGCTTACGCGCGACGACAGCCGAGCACCTCCGTCCGCGTCCGCAAGCGTCCGATCGGCCGGCAGCGGCGCCAATAACATTCGAATATGGGATCTGACTGTCTCAAAGAAGCTCTACATTCGTTTGGCAACTATTTAGATGCGCTTGAGCGCGCGCCGACTCCGCCCGGTCAGTGGGAATCGTACATAAGAGTAACAAGGTTCTACAGTACCTTCTAATAAGATTTTGGCGCTGACTACATACGAGTATCAAGCCGGTGTCAAGTTGGTAGATACACCATAGTAATATCACATGGTTCTTGCCACTAACTTCAATATATTTTATGGTACTTATCTATTTATTTATTAGGCAGCAAATAGCCAATTCCTTGGATCGGTCAGTTGAAAACTCTGAGTGGGTTTTTTTAAAGCGGCTGTAAAGCTTATACATACTTTAAACAAAAATTACAGTTAATCAAATTCGGTTAAAAATAGAAAAAGCGGTGAAAATTGTAGTGTGTAAATTTGCTCCAACTAGTCCTAATTGTTATGAAAAAAAGCTGCACTTTGTGATGGAAGCAAGCCGTTTTGCACAGTGATAATATATACCAAAATAAACGATGTCACTTGAGGGTATTTCTACCATTTCGTGTAAATCGGCAGACATGAGGAGAAATTTTTATTTTTTATATTTTTCTATGCCAATGGGAAGAAATAGGAAAAAGAATAACTGTAATATAATCTATTTAGAATTATACCCAAAATTTACCGAGATATAAGTAATTTTGTTTTTTCAAATGGAATGGTAATGAACTACGGAATATGGTAATGATATAAAGTGGTATGGTAATGAAAATGTGGTGTTGGTAATGAAGGATTAAGCAAAAAGCCTATATTAGATATTTTTTTATTTCTTCCTATCCTTAGTAATTACTCTATGAAAGAGTGATTACAACATATTCACAAAAAAGGAAAAAAAAACAGTCTCATAAAAAGTAGTGCAGCAGTGCACATGTTTTTTAATCTAATAATGTTACTTTTTGCTTTCAATTTTACCTACTTCAAACCATATAAGTCCCTAGAATAAGTTTTTTATTATTCTTATTTTTATGTCAAATTGTATACCCATAAATAGTATCTCACAAATTGCTGCGCCCTACTTCAGGATACATGATGTGATCTCAAATTTGTAACTTTACCACCTGTTTTGTAAAACCATTATGTGCAATAAAGTATTGAGTGTATAATTAACCATTTAACGTCTAATCATCAGTTGAAATCCACTTCTTAGAATACTTTACTTATTATATTGTGTAACCCGAATTAATATTACAATAACAAAGTTTTAGTTGTGAATTTGGCTCAAACGAATTGGTTAATATTTAACAGTCTTGACAATAGAACGCAACATAGATACTCTGTACCACAATAGAACATTTCAATTAGACTTTAAACAACGTGCTGTAGGAAGTTCTTCATAATTATAATGATTTAAGATTATATTTCAAAACTTAAAAAATGTTAAATTCATCGTCAGATGAAGAACTGTCGAAAAATTTGCTCACTTTTTTAGAAGTGTTTAGAAGTTTAGAAGTACTTTCTTGTTTATAATTTGCTCCAACTTTCGTTCCTTTATCATTTTCCTCTGAAGAACCATTACTAATTGTGGCCTTCAGTATTTTACAGCCCTTTCCAGTTTTAGCAATACTTTTCTTTATTTTCTCTTGTGTCGGTTGCTTAACTCGCATACAAGACAGGACGAGATCAACATCTGCATCCAGAACACCTTACGCTGCAGCGCGGCACTTCATAGGGTGTTGGTGTCCAAGCTCCTCAGCAGATCTACAAAAATACGGATATACAAAACCGTCATCAGACCTATATTAATGTATGGCTGTGAGGCTTGGACGCTGACCCTTAGGGAGGAGAAAAGTTTGTTACTTGCAGAAAGAAAGGTGTTCAGAAAGATTCTGGGACCTACTCAAAGAGAAGATGGAAGCTGGAGGATCCGCAAAAACACGGAGATCGCCGAACTAGTAGCCGAACTTAAGATCATTGGCGAAACCAAGGCACATCGTCTTCGCTGGATTGGCCACGTCGAGAGAATGGGGGACGATCGAAATGTCAAGAGAGCATACTTAGGCCGACCAATTGGACGACGTCCTATTGGTCACCCCAAGTATCGCTGGAAAGACATGGTGGAGGCGGATCTGCGTGAGCTAGGAGTTAGCGACAGCTGGCACGAAGTGGTGCAGGATCGGGCAAGATGGCGTGCTCTTGTGTTGGAGGCCAAAACTCATTTTGGGTTGCTGCGCCAAAGTAGTTAGTTTAGTTTCTTTATTTTACTTTCCGTATATGACGTTTGGTTCTGATCACTTTTATTTTCTTTCTTAGAGTCAACAACAGTTCTTTTTCGGGTGACTGGAATCTGTTTTAATAAAAGATTCGTTAGTCCAATGTCGTTTTATATTCGAAAGCAAAGTGATAGTTTTGCTTTGAGTAGCTCCACTCGCCTTGACATGAGCAGCTCTGATATTATGTTGCAATTGTTGTGTTTGTTCTAAAGTGGTTAAGTTTTCTATTATTGGGGAAGGACAGGTTGACTCGTTTTCCACTTCTTTAAAAAATCTTTCGGTGGTACGTTGATGCATAAAGTCTTTTAGTTCTACAAAAGCATTGTCAGATGCAGGGATAATATCAATTAACCCTATAACGAAGATAAATAAAAAAATCGCAAAAAATATATATAACGTTCTGCATACATATACCCACTGAAAACGTATTGTCACGTAAAAGAGGAACGGATAGAAGATAGGATTTTCACAATTTTTATACTTAAATTCATTACCAGTATTTTATATTCATTACCATTCGCCTAAAAGTGACTGGTAAATCATGGTAATGAAGAGGATGGTAATGAATTTTCTTTACCTTTTGCAGATTTACTCATTATAAACAACTGCAATCGTAGGTATATTCATACACTAAGTTTTCGAACTTAATGTTGCTTATTTAAGTATCAACAGTACAATAAATCTCTAAAGCATTAATATCAAAACAGCACGAATGGCAATGAAAAAAAATCGTACCAATTCCAAAATCTCGCCACGAATTATTTTTTTACAAAATTATGGCACGCGTCCACTCTCTTCACTATTCACTGAGTCGACTGAGGTGGGATCGCGAGTGGAAGGGACAACGCATAAAATACTACTTTGTACGTCTACAGGCCGATGTTGCCATTGCAAATTTAATTGATGGTAATGAAGTTTTTTGATGGACAAAAATATTTTGCTATACAATCAACGTAAATAAGAATTATACGACTGTTAGACTCTCAAAGTTATATCCCTTATTACATAGTTCAACCATATCAGAGATTAAATTTAATGTGATACATGTAAAATAGATTAGTTATTCGCTGTCTAATCTATACATTTGTGTTCTGAACGGTGATGGTAATGAATTTTTCGCATGTTATTTTTTTTTATATTTATTTATTTTGCAATAGTATAATATATTTTAGATGCAAAGTATACCCATGTACCTGACACAATACATAAAAAATATTTGAAGTCAATTTGACACTTAATACATGTTTTTTTTTCTACGAACATGTGATTTGCACGAAATGGTAGAAATACCCTTGAAGAGAAATTAGTTTCACCCCTTAGGAACAGAGATGGCGCCACTTATTCAAAAAAAGTTTAAAAAATTCTAAATCCTGAAAGGATACTCCGATTTTGACGTAAGAGGTGCCAATCGGCAGATAATTACCCAATATAACATGAAAAAAATTAAAATTAGGTAGAAAATAATTTTGGATACCTAAGAAATAATATTTTCTGAGAAAAATATTTAAAATTTGTGATTTTTGGTATTTTTTTCGTAAAAATGTATATTCATGGTCCTTTTTTTATTTATTTATTTTAATACACAAATAATTTTACATTTACGAAAAAAACCGCATGTCATTAGCTCGTATAGTTCCAAAGTTATTGAAGAATACAGACATGGCGCCGCTGGGTCAAAAAATCTTACAAACAATCTAAAACCTCAACGGATATTCCGATTTTGATAATTAAGGTGCTAATCGACAGATAATTACTTCAATTAGTTTCAAAAAATAAAATTAAAATTCAAATAGGCAAAAAGTAATAATATTCCCAAAAAAAACATACATTTTGAAAAAAAAAAATTTTTTGGGGCTTTTATGTAATTTCATATAAAAAAAATATATGAATATGGCTTTATTTTACTTATCTACAGTGTCCCAGATCTACCACGTCACAGTGACACTGGAGGTAGGCCAGCTCAAGAGAAACCCAACCAACCTAACATGACCTCAGTAAAAGTTGCACGGTTTTCGAGTTATTACCGAAATAAAAACTTGTGAGAATTTTCCCCTTTGTTTTTACATTTTTAGTACCAGCATCGACACGGAAAGCTCTTAATGATAGTTTTTTGTGTGTATCAATTCATGAATAGCTAATTCAGAAGGGCAAAGTGTTATTTTGTCAGTAACTGTTGTAAAATGCTGAAGAAAACTTGATTAATCTTGATTTATATTTGTAACAAAAACACGAATTTCTATTTGACTATTTGCCATGTTTTATTTTTATTAGAAACGACACAAACAAATAACGTCAATAAATTAGGCATGTTATGCAGATTCAGAAATGGTATAACACATGTATCTTACTGCGATAACATTAGGTATTCTTATCACTTTAGCGATGCCCTATCGAGCCAACTTAAAACTTGAACTCCGAAAGCAGTCACTGTTATGAGCTACAAAGATGCTCTGTACAGCGATGACTCATCTGTTATCTGATTCGATTATTTTGCCAAATACACGAGGGCTAAAAACTAATGTTTTTCTCCCTTTTGGAGCCTAGCTTATTCTAAAGGACTGGATAAAATCATAAAATGTTAATGACAATTAAAGTAGATTAATGGCTTTGGTTTGATTAGAATTGCGACCACAACAGCGCGCGAACCAAGCGAGCGAAGCGAGCGAGCCGCAGTAGCGGTCGGCGTAGCACCAGGACCGAACTGCTACCAGTAAAGTAGATTAATGGGTTAGGTTAGGTTAGAACTGCGACCACAACAGCGCGAGCGAAGCGAAAAGAGAAAAGGTAGCGTTTAGGTCAGCATCATCAATACCATCCCTACCACATCCAACGCTTCTAATTACTTCTTCCAGCCGACTACGCACATCGTGTTCAATTTTGCCAAAAAATGATACCGATGTGGAGACAAAACCCGAATATCTTTAATGAAGTATTGTGGACTGACGAATCGGCTTGCAAAAGGGATGGATATCTCAATTTACATAACGTCCATAGCTGGCAGACAGAAAACTCACATGAAGAACGAGAAAATAAATTTATAAAAAAAAACATTCGAATTAAGTGGTAAAACAATTTAAAAACCTAAAACCTACACTAACCTAACTCTATCCAAGGTCTGTCATTCGCGGAAATGATCCCAAGATGCTGGCGGCGTTTCCCCGCTGCACAGCAATACTGAGCCTTTGTCCGAGAAACGCGCAAAGAAAGAGAAAATTGGTCCCAATACCAATTCAAAATTAATTTGTGGAGTGAAATTCTTAATGGAATTGCAGGACCGGTCGAGTTGCCTACTATTCTTGATGGTAGTAATTATTTTAAATTTTTGCAAAACGACCTGCCTGGTTTATTAGAAGATGTGCCGTTGGCACAGAGACGAAGAATGTGGTACCAACAAGATAGTTGACCAGCACACTACGCCCGGCTAGTTCGTGAGCACCTCAACGTAACATTCCCCGAGAGATGGATTGGAACCAATTTTATGACCATCGCGTTTCCCAGATTTAAACCCATTAGATTTTTTTATTGGGGATATTTAAAAGACTAAGTTTACGCGAAACCAATAAGCTCTGAAGCAGAATTGCGGCAACGAGTATTCGAGGCAGCCCGTACCATATCGGAAGTCAGTTTAAGAAAATTGAACCAAAATTTTATTGAACGATGTTTTTTGTGCATTAGAGTCCACGGGAGACAATTCGAACATTAATTGTGACCTAAATTTATTCCAATAAATGAATCAAAAATAAACCTGTTTTTTATTGTCATTAACATTTTATGATTTTATCCAGTCCTTTAGAATAAGCTAGCCTCCAAAAGGGAGAAAAACATTAGTTTTTAGCCCTCGTATATTTGGCAAAATAATCGAATCAGATAACAGATGAGTCATCGCTGTACAGAACATCTTTGTAGCTCATAACAGTGACTGCTTTCGGAGTTCAAGTTTTAAGTTGGCTCGATAGGGCATCGCTAAAGTGATAAGAATACCTAATGTTATCGCAGTAAGATACATGTGTTATACCATTTCTGAATTTGCATAAGATGCCTAATTTATTGACGTTATTTGTTTGTGTCGTTTCTAATAAAAATAAAACATGGCAAATGGTCAAAGTTGAAATTCGTGTTTTTGATACAAATTAAATCAAGATTAATCAAGTTTTCTTCAGCATTTTACAACAGTTACTGACAAAATAACACTTTGCACTTCTGAATTAGCTATTCATGAATTGATACACACAAAAAACTGTCATTAAGAGCTTTCCGTGTCGATGCTGGTACTAAAAATGTAAAAACAAAGGGGAAAATTCTCACAAGTTTTTATTTCGGTAATAACTCGAAAACCGTGCAACTTTTACTGAGGTCATGTTAGGTTGGTTGGGTTTCTCTTGAGCTGGCCTACCTCCAGTGTCACTGTGACGTGGTAGATCTGGGACACCCTGTATATTATAACACTATTCGGTAATTGATCGTTTAATAAAAAACCGCATATCGAGAACTTGTACAGTTCCAAAGGTATTGAAGATTTTACTATAGGGTGCCGGTGCGATGTTGCCGCCGCACGTGCAACTTATGTACACGTATCTAGAAAAGTATTCTCCCGTTTCGAAGGTACTGATTAATCTGAAAATATAACCACAATTGAAAGTACAAATAATAATCATCCGCAAGTAGCACACAACACACTTATATCCCTTGTACAGCTTAAATTAGAGTTTGAACAGGTGAATAGGCTCTTATACAACCTGTTTGCTAATATCACAAGTATATTCTGCCTATTTTCACTAAACTTTGCATTGTAATGTGCATGTTAGGCCGTTGCATCGGCTGCAACAACGCATTTTGCCACAGCTCGATTTGCACCCATACTAACTGTTCTATTGTGGATCGCACCTGCAACCTGCTTCCAACGCCATTCCATTCTCAACATAAGTAAAATAAAGCCATATTCATATTTTTTTGGAGTTTACTCCTTAAGAATCGATTTTCATATATAAGCCCGGGGTATGAAAATTATGGGGTATAAAATCGAACGTATCTGCCGTGCTAATTTAAAAAGTCGTATCTCAGTATACGATCGGGGTAAAAATACGACTTCTTAATTTAGCAGGTTATGCCTTACGTTAAGCGTTATAGACTAAGATCCCTATATAAAATGACCTTCACCGAGATGTTTATTTCATGAAATGTATTTTAAATGTACTTAGCAACGGGAAAACATGGCTCCCGTTAGATAAAATTAATATTAATTGTTCTCGGCCATTTATTTATTTTAAATTACCACAAGAGGCTTAACAAATGACATAGACAAGAAACATATTCATAATTTCTCCGCGGAGACTGCGGCGGCGGCCGGCGGCCTACACGGCGGCGCGTTGCTGCGCAAGTGCGCATCGGGCAGCTTGACTGACAGTTGTCAAGCTACAACAGCTGAGAAATGTGTTTTTGTTTTCAAGTTTTTGCTAATATTTTGCGTGAATCTCTATCATGTTACGAGTGTGATTGCTATCAGTGCATGAGTACTATCTAGTTATATGTGCAATTATAAACCACCGCTTCCCCCAGGAACTTTATGGGGCAATTTGTATGCCGAAACTTGGAGCGGTTTTTTAAAATACTTTATTTGTTATCGTAGCCGTAAGTTTTTATCTATTGCGTTTTTTAATAGTTTACTTGATGAATCCTAATAGCACGGGCTCCTCTCAGAATGTCGCTTCCAGGTCTGTGTCGCTGTCGCTGGAGAATTCCGTACAGTGCCCACATTGCTCCCAGATTCGTTTCTTTAAAGGTCAGAAAGGACTTAATATACACATCAGTAGAACCCATGGCATTCGTGCTGGCGCAATTACGTCGCCACCAGGCAAACAATTCACAACCAAGTCAGATCAGGCCTTTTTCTGAAAAAATCAGTGAGCTTAAACATTCAATTCCAGTGGTCAAACGAATTCCTCGCAGCGCTCGAATTCAGGTTGCACAAAAAGTGTGCCTACCTTTTCGTTCTTGTTTGCAGCGCCCAACAGGGTACATAATGTGATACTTAAACTATTTACTTTCACCTGTATAATCATTATGTGCAATAAACGTATTGAGTATATATTTTATAAACGTTCTAGGCCACGCGCGCACCAAGATTTTAGTCGCACGATAATTTTGTCGCATAAATGCAAGATATGGGTTTATATGAGAGTGCGCTCACCACGATTTTCATAAACCCATAAGTACGCTTATTTCTGCGACAAAAAAGTGGTGCGCGCCTGGCCTGAAGAGTAAACTCCAGTCGTGCGTCGGAGCTGACACACACACTTTTTTTTTTATATGAAATTACATAAAAGCCCAAAAAAAAAATTTTATTTTTTCAAATTGTATGTTTTTTTTTGGAAATATTAATACTTTTTGCCTATTTGAATTTTTATTTTATATTTTGAAACTAATTTAAGTAATTATCTGTCGATTACCACCTTAATTATCAAAATCGGAATATCCGTTGAGGTTTTAGATTTTTTGTAAGATTTTTTGACCCAGCGGCGCCATGTCTGTTTTCTTCAATAACTTTGGAATTATACGAGCTAATGATATGCGGTTTTTTTTTCGTAAATGTAAAATTAGTTGTGTATTAATATAAATATATAAAAAAATACCATGTGCATACATTTTTACGAGTAAAATTCCAAAAATCACAAATTTTAAATATTTTTTTCAGAAAATATTATTTCTTATAGGTATCCAAAATTATTTTCTACCTGATTTTAATTTTTTTCATGTTAAATTGGGTAATTATCTGCCGATTGGCATCTCTTAAGTCAACTTTTTTTGAATAAGTGGCGCCATCTCTGTTCCTAAGGGGTGAAACTAATTTCTCCTCGAGTAAAATCGTATATTTTGTTCTATACTCGTATTATTACTGTGCAAAACGGCTTGCTTCCATCACAAAGTGCAGCTTCCGGGCCAAAACCGTCCATAACAAGTTCCTAAACAAAAAAAATAGTTTAGATAAAATTCCCGTGTGTGTGTTGTGCAAAATGCTGCATTGAAAAAAAAAATCGTTTTGACACAATCCCGAGTGTGTAAATATGCTGCATGAAAAAAAAGACGATAAAAAAATACGCCCTTGGAAAAAAAATAAAGATTCCGAAAACTAGAATACTGTAAAAAGAACTTTCGGGGAAATATGCGAACGGAAAATTTACTACGAAGAAATAATGAGTTCGGGAAAATGATCTAACAAATCGTTTAATCTCAGAGCATAGAGCATTCAATAGACTAACTTACTATTAACGTTACTTGTCGTTTTTATCACTTTAAAAAAATATGTAATAGTGGCTTGGACAGCTTGAAACTTCAAAATAATATCTGCTAAACTTGTTTTTAGGGCCACGCTCAATTGCTTCGAATTTTGAGTTGGACTCTATTTATATAATAAAATAAAAGCGGTGCCAGGTAGCCGTAGTTACTAAAAGCAATCTAGTGGTTAAACAAGCAGCGTACGTCAATATCATCTGGAACAAGGGGACGGCAGGATAGACAATATTATAACAGTAAGAGTCCGTCTGTGTATGATGTTCTGCGCTGTGAGCAAATAGTTACTTATACTTTTCACCTACGCTATTTTAGAATGAGAAACTTTTAAAGTGGATTCTTAGTCGAAAATATCCCAATATTTTCGAAAATGTTTAAAAAGTGGTACCTAATATTTATTTTTTATCCTTTATTTGATTTAATCCAAAAAAGCCTGGTTAAAAGACTAATGTTGTCAATTAGCTATAATGTAAGTTTTATAATGATTGCAGCACAAAAAACGACGACGGGGCGGTCTATGAATATAATTAATGTTAAAGTCACCATTCATCAATGAGCACAAAAAGTTAAGTTTTAAGCATTGACGTAATAATTACATGGACACACAATGAGACGGAAAAAATGGCACCCTCCCAACTAATGCAAAATCACAAATCGCATTAGTTGGGCGATCAGTCTCGTTTAGACCATGACACGTGACGGGTCTCAAAAGTGACTTAATTTTCAGTGAAAAATTACAGAAATAACAACTATAAAATAAAGGAACAGGGCGGAATATTCTTTTTTACTTGAGTTCTATTGATTAATTAACGAATCCTATGTGAAATCATAGCAATTTTTGTATTAGAATTATTAACTTTGTCCCTACAAAATGCACCTCATCACAGAACAAAAATCGAAGGAGTCGCTATAGTTTTATATTTTATTAATAAATTAAGGAGTGCAATAAATAATTATCCTATTTTTTTTATTCAAGATTCCCATTCTCAACAACGTAAAAATGGAGATCACATTTAGCAAGAGACAAACGCGAAGAATAATTGAAGCCAAATAATTCGTCTCTCGTGTGTTCGGCATAATCATGTTTTTTTTTATGTTAATCAACAGAAGCGTAAAATGATAAAATTCATAAATTACTAAAAAATAACTCTGTTGTTATTGTTTTATTTTGTCACAGAGTCTAGACACTGTCAGTTTAAACCTTTGAACGCCAAGAACACATAAAGGCGACGGCGACGTGTGCTGCCGTGCATACCTACCACGCCACCGACAAATAAGATCAAACTTTAAAGGGTTAATAATGTCAATATTTTGCACTTGTCTTACTCTCATTTCACATAATGGAACACGGAGAAATAATGACATTATTACTGATCCCTTCTATCGGAAACATTTTATGCAGTTGTTAAATAAAAACGTAACTAAATTTGTTATTAACAATTTACAATAAAAACGTAACTAAATTAGTTATTAACAATTTACGAGTTTATTTAGTTCAAACATAAAATATATTTTAATACCTAAATAAAATAATAGTGAAAATATTTTTAGTATGTAAAAATATTAAAATCTGATCCATCGTGCCATGTTCCAAGTTTGACAAGAGACTTCAGTCAGAATACGCTAAAAAAGTTAATTTATACGTAAAATATTTGTGGTAATAAGTAATTAAGTCAATTTGACACTTAAACGTTTAAACAAAGAGTTATTTTGTACGAAGTCAATATGTTGCTGCAAATTATAAATAAGCGTTATTAGCATCTACTTGAACATGACAACGGTGCCACTTTATTTGACACTTTTGTTCGGGTCTGTGGCTCTATAATAAATAATACCTCAATGGTTTTAAGTAGTAAACAAGTAAAAAATTAGATTCTTAGCATACGGGGATAATATAATTATAATGGCGATGATTACTGATGTTGATGCCATTCGATTCTATTTTTTATTGGAATCAAATGTCTATAATATGGGACTTGCTACACTTAGAATGCTCTAAAAACGATGAAGTAACCGTCAGAAATGACCGCCAAAGTTCAACACTCCTACGGAGCGCTAAAACGCTTCATACAAATGACTACCCAATCGTGAAGTCATTATAGTTTCCTGAGTTCCGAGTCTATAGCGTGGGTTAATATGATAAAAGATCTAGGAGTTTTGCTAGATACATCCCTTAACTTCCATGAACATTTGAAAGCGCTTGCTTTTAACTCCTTTAGGAGACTGGGTTTCGTTATTCGGAACTCTACTCTATTCGGACTTTGTTGATGCTAGGACCATAAGACTTCTTTACACTGCTCTTGTCAGGAGCAAGCTCGAAGCGGCCTGTGTTGTTTGGAGCCCCCATGAGACAACCTACATCTTGTTCTGGAGAGAGTGCAAAAGGCGTTCCTGCGATTTTTGTATAAGATGTTGTATGGGTTTTATCCTTTTTTATATCCGACAGACTTTTTGCTTGGCGTCTTAGGCTTTAACTCGCTAGAGGTAAGGCGAAACTACAGACTACTTACTGTAGCCAGTAGTGTTTTAGTACGAGGTGAATCCGACTGCCCTGAGATGGTAGCTCAGTTGGTGCGCCTGTATGTTCCCCCAATGAATAGGATTCTCTTCCGACCACGTTGTCGCCATTTACTTGCTGCGCCAGCTTCAAGAACTGTGTCCCGCAGAAATTCCCCTCTTGTACGAGCCTTGCACCTTATAAGCTCGCTCTTAGAATCGGCACCACACTGTGATGTGTTTGCAGGTTGGACGTGTGCGATGAATGTTTGAGGTTCTGTGAGATGATGGATGAACGGCCTTCGTCAGTATATTTCTAATTGCTTATTGTTGTTATGTTTGTATAAAATCTGTGTGAGTTTAGTCTTAATTTCACAGTGATTTGGTTCTACTGTTATGCTGTGAAATATAAGGAATTAAATAAATAAATAAATTATATGTTATGGGTACCAATATTTGTATAGACAATAAGTAATTTGCCATTTTCACCGTGAAAAAATGCGTTTAAGTTCATGGTTGTCTTACAATTATTGTTTTGTTAAATTATGAGGATTCTGAAAACATTTTTTTTTTCGAATTAAAATGAACATAAAATTTGCGTAAGTACCTTTGAAGTCACATATTTCAAATAATATTTTTTTTTGTTTTTTTTTTTCTTTGTTTCATGACATATTAAGCTAATTTCAATCATATCACTACAGTAGGTATGCTGTAGAATTTAACATCAGTCGTCATTCCAATTTTACAACCTACTTGTAGTTCAGTAAGTCATGCAATAAAATAAAAAAACAAAAAAAAATTAAAGGACTCATTTCAAATGAGACTTCAAAGGTATTTGTATTGTTATTTCAAATTGTACGGCTTTTTTAAAATCCAAAACCAAATAACCCTTTTCTACTTTTCATTACTTAAGTTTAGTTATGTACCTATACCATTAAGGTACCAGGGCGTTTAACAGCTATACTGTATATGTGATGTTTTCAACCAAAAGGGTCCACTTTGTCACTTTTCATAAGGACGGAATTTGTTTGCGTTCCTATACCAATAACCTTTTAACGCGTCCTTTTGGTACGCGACAAAGTAGTACCTTTTGCTCGAAAACGTCGCATATATTGTAAAACACTCCAGATTATGGTACATATGTATTACCTTTTTCGAAGTAGGGTTGGCTCTGTAAGCGGCCTCTAGTTTTGGATTGGGTGTGGCCTTCTTATTTCTGGTATCCTTAATTCCTAGTGACCTTCCGAATGGAGCATACACATACCTGAAACAAACAATAAAGTCCAATAATCATCAATATTGATCATCATAAAGGCGTAGATGTGACGACCCTATTGCTAGAAGTTAATTTTATTATATTATACCTATTTTTTTTACTTCTGAGTACGTAAACAATTTATTATTATTCGGAACTACTTGCTGTTAAATAACAAAAATACTTACAATAAAACTAAACCTAAAAATAAAACTAAAACTAAACTAGAACACAATATTACCTATTTTAAATGTACGTTAGATTGTAAGGTTGAGGTCTATGGGCCTTTGATGCTTGACGTATATAAATTGAATTGAATTGTCAGGCGCGTAACAGTCGCATTGGCCAATATAATGAAGGGATATAATTAACTACTGATAGAAACATATTATTGTATAATCATCATTGGCCCTACAGTCTATTACAGACGATTTGTGGTCTTCAGTTTACGACGCTTTATCACGCGATAAATAAGTGATAAAGCATCCGTCACGTTTTTACAAAATGCGAGTGTGAGTGACAGATTTTTTTATCGCGTGATAAACGCAACCATCATAGTCCTGCCGAGCGATACGCCATGGGCATATCTGACCGCAAACCTGACATAAGACACTGGCCCTTGTTGATGTACGGTCGCCTTGATGTCGTTTCTGCCTATTGTCAGTCAATGCGACATCGTCAGGCATCGTCGCACCATCTGCGACGCTCAGCGTCTTGTCAACGCCCTTCATTCAGTTGTAGCCAGATATAGCTAGCACTTTTAGAATCAGATCAGATCTAGATCTCTTAAAATGAAACATCAACTTACTTCTCCAATACGAAGCGAAGAGCTATGAACCCCAGAGCCATGGGTATGGGAAGCCAAAGATGCCGATGGTCGGTATAGGTGACCGCTTTATCGGGGCCGGGCGCGATGTCTGCCCATGTCGTGTTAGGCGGCAACCACACATCTTCGTTCCAGAAGGCGTCTAACACCAGGCGAAGCATCATGGACTCGATACTTAACTGAACTGTGGAAGACTGAGTGTAACGTGTATCTTATACTATATACAGAAAATAATACAGGTAGGAGTGTGCTTTTTGTTTGTATGTATGTATGTGTCTTTGCCATCTTATATTGCCAAAGCGTCTGAACGGATTCCAACAAATTCTCACTTTGTTTGGGGTTCATCTGATATTTACTTATAGGATACTCTTTAACACGCTAAAGTAAAACTAAAAAGAGTCTTATGACTTTCTTTGTTGGCGAACGTAGCTGCAGGCACCTACTAGTATAATTTAAGATAATAACATACGACGTGAATGGTTGTTTACAAAATTTAGCGGGGCGGAACGCGGAACGTTACAGGGGACGCGTGGTCCGCCTTGGCACAAGTTTTTTTTTTTTTTTTCATTATAAGTATTTTTTACCACTCGCTTTTCGGTGAAGGAAAACATCGTGAGGAAACCACCTAAGCCCAATAAGACCTAGTTTCTCCCCTCTGGGTTGGAAGGTCAGATGGCAGTCGCTTTCGTAAAAACTAGTGCCTACGCCACATCTTGGGATTTAGGTAGCCGACCCCGATTGAGAATTCATTCTCAAAAAATGGGACAAAAGCTAGGATGAATAAGTATTTTCTGGATTCCGTATCTAAATCGGCAGAAACGGAACCCTTATAGGATCACTTTGTTGTTCTTCTGGCAGCAGGCTCTTGGAGCCGTGAAATAAAAACAAACTTCCGAGTCAACACAATCACAAAATACGAGCGAGTAAGCTGCGTTAGTTGACGTTGGCAAGGGAATCAAAACATATCATTATAAGGTTGATCTAAAAACATGAAATTTGGCTAAATAAAAAGGTCAGAAAACCGCAAATTTTTGAATTTGAATACGATTTTGATAGAGATACGGGAAACTCGTTTGCATCTTTATACTAATAACCTATCAACGCGTCTTTATGTAAACCCGAATAATCGGACCTTTTACTACACCCTGTCACAAAAATATAGTATAACTAAGTATCTATTTGTGATTCTGATTACAAACTTTTTTGCAAAACCTATCCTTTTTTTTGGTAAACCTATCCGAGTATTCCTACCTTATGTCGATGTATGAGGACAATATAGTTAATGGTCTCACGTTGGTTCCTTGGCAGAAAGGTCGGTGCCTCTTGTGGGACGCAACTTGTGTGAGTACGTTTGCTCCGTCCCACTTGACTCACACCATTAGAACTGCTGGGGCGGCCGCGGAGTGTGCGGCAAGAGTGAAACACACTAAATACAGTGCCTTGGACCCAGCGTACGATTTTGTACCTATTGCAGTGGAGACTGGTGGACCTTGAGGCTCGGAGGCCAAGGATTTTATTAAGGAATTGGGCCGCTGGCTTAGGGATAGGGGCTGTGACCCGCGCTCTGGATCGTACCTGGTGCAACAAATTTCGTTGGCCATTCAGCGTGGTAACGCCGCCAGTGTGATGGGTACGTTTGGGCCAGGTACGATTTGGGGCGTGCCTCATTAACGAAATTGACGAAGCCTGTTGTGGATCATATCATTGGTTTGTATTTGACGAAGCCTGTTGCTGATTTGTTGTTGTATCTCACCTGACGAAGCCTGCGATGCGGATCAGAACTTATTGTAATTTTTCCTTTCGTGTGTCTTTTAATAAATGATTTGAGTATATAGTTAATTCATGACAAAGTTAAGTTTGTTCCTCACTACAATTTATATTTTCGTTAAATCAATAAATATTCATATTCCGTACGTTCATTGTTTGTACGAAATCCGTGGGTGTCCGAGTGTTTTTTTTTCATTTCGTTCTTGTTCATAGAGCATTTTTATTTGTATAGAAGAATTAAGATACCTAACATATAATCGACAAGACTCACTTTTTCAACCAGCAGCAGCGTAAGGTTGGAGGAGTGACCCCTCTGTACTTGCTCTACATCAATTATTTGTATTCTGTACACTAGCAACGTTAGTACAGTATAAATATTGCGTCTTACTTTTTTTTGCTGTGTTTGGCCTAAATAGTAGCGGTTTAGTATGGCAATAATGAGCATAAGTACGTTATATATAATATGCAATGCATTATAAAATGTTAGAAGCGCAATGTCATCATTGTCATCAACCAAATTCAAAACATTATTTACGAGAATGCTATTTACTCCTTCGTTCTTCTTCTGAAATAAATGCCGAATCTTATTGAAAATAAAAAAAATTGGGCAAGTGCGAGTCTGACTCGCGCATGAAGGGTTCCGTACCTATATAATATATATATATTATTTTATTTTTAGTATTTGTTGTTATAGCGGAAATAGAAATACATCATTTGTGAAAATTTCAACTGTCTAGCTATCACCGTTCTTGAGATACAGCCCGGTGACAGACAGACGGACGGACGGACGGACGGACAGCGAAGTCTCAGTAATACGGTCCCGTTTTTACCCTTTGGGTACGGAACCCTAAGAAACACGTAACTTTCATCACTGTGGATAGTTTTAACATAACAGTAGTTTTTGTCGTGGCTGTACGAGTTAATTTTATAGCCCTGTAGCGCATTTTATTGATGCGCAGTTGAGTATTCTTTTTCAAAATACTTTTCAACCATAGGGTCGCGATGTGTCATTTTCAACCCGCTACTCAGATAACTTACCGAATATGAGAAATCAAAAACTATTTGTTATTAAATGAATATAAAATCTTCTTAAAACTATAGTCATATCAAAGGAATGCCAAGTGTCACAATTAAACAGGTGGTCGTATAATTAAGTGTTATCTTATCAGATAATCAGTTGAAGCATAATTTTTATCACGATTATCATATTGTGATCATATCACATTGGCTTTAATCGCATTTATCAGCATATAATAAGAACATGAATAAAAATAAGTCAATTATTTAATTACGTTTATCAGTTTTCTTAAAATCTCTCGGGTATAAAGGTGATTTTTGGGTGCGTAACGATGGCTATAACAATTTTTGATATAATTTCAGTCGGTATAACGCTCATTTGATATAATTATTGAATGATATAACAACACTTAATATATCAACATTTGATATAATTATTGTTTCATATACTGATTATTTTATCGAATAACATTTAACCCTTTGACCGCCAAAGACGGCAAATCACGTCATCGGGAATTCGTGCCACTGACGCCAACGACGCCTATTGACGTCAAAAATGTCAATGGTCAAAAACATGCTAATTCAAACCACTATCTGTGTTTTTCAATCTCTGTTGATTTTGGAGCAATTTTTTTTTTTTTGGTTTGGCGTCAGTGGCACGGTGAATTGCTTTGCCGCTCGGCGCTCAAAGGGTTAATATAACATTCTTTAAGTATAATGCATATTTCGTCTAATGAATTTATGGTATAACGTTTATTTTATCTAACTTTCAAATGTCATAACGTATAGGGTATAGAGAAATGGGGGGGCGGGGGGCGGAGCCCCCACAGGGGGGCTCGGGGGGCGAAGCCCCCCGCATAAAAAAAAAACTTAAACCAAAAGTTCACTTAGAAACGTAGGTTAGGTTAGGATAGAAAAAAAGGAAAAAAGAGAAAAAGAGGCAAAAAAAAAGTGAACTGCAAAAAAATTTGAAAATTAGAAACCATGACTGAATTCAAGAATGCATTGTTTAAGTTTTTAGCGTCTAAAGCTTACTACACAATTCAGGAATATTTAAATGACACTTCTAGTACATAATTAATTTACGCATATGCTGCACACACATAGTACCTAAGATTTGCATGTCTCTGTGACAAAACATGTAGTTCTGTAAATAGATTTAAGACCAACTGTATAGTTATACCATGTTTAAGCAAATAAATGACTGATTACTGATTACTGATGATTACTGCATCCCCCAGAAAAAATGGACTGCTACCAGAAAAATAGGTTAGGTACGAGCACTACACAAATGTTGTTATACCAAATGAACATTATACCATATGAAATTATACCAAATGTTGTTATACCAAATGAACATTATACCATATGAAATTATACCATATGAAAGTATACCAAATGAACATTATACCATATGATGGTTATAGGAAATAAGTGTTATACCAAATGATAAGTATACGTAATAAAAATAGATATTTTGAAATTATACCATACGTTTATTATATAATATGAGTCATTATACCATATGAAATTATATCAAATGTTGTTATATCAAACATACTTATACCATTTATTTTTATATCGATCATTACACACCCGTGATTTTTATATCATTAGAATTTTTATTTACATTATTATAAAATTCTAAATTTGTATTGAAAATCAGTTATCTATGGGGACTCATGATTTCAGAAAAAATCTAAACAGCGTGACGCAGGATCCCTTGATTAGTATGGGCCGCAGCGACATGCCAGTCTGGCGCCGTCTGTTGGTCATAATTTATTAGTGGTTTCATAACATACCGGTGGAGCGATTTCAAAATGTTTTTGGTAATACTGGTAGCTGTGCATCCCAGATGGTTATAGATACTTTTTACTAGTGACCGACCGAAACACGTTTTTCTGCCGAAACCGAAGGTTCGGTGCTGATTACAGTTTCGGCCGAAACCGAAACCGAAACCGAACCTTTTATAAACGTGATTAAAACGTTGTATAAAATGTCAGCAAGTCGTTCTTTCTAGATCTAATTTGAATACAATGAAACATGTCGCTGGCATTATTGACCGATGGAGCAAAGCGTTTCAGTTTCAGCTTGGCCCAAAATTCTTTCGTATCGTATGTGCGGACGATTGGATGCTTTTTGGGGTGTTCTCGCCTGGAGGTCGTATTTCTTATCCAATTCTCATGAAGTTTTGTGAGTAGGTTTTAGAAGAATATACTTAGATTCTTTTTGTCGATTAGAGAAATTTCAAGAAAGTGAAGATGTACCTATATAGAGTGGAGTGGGGGTGGAAAAGGTAAAAGAGTACAAATTTCATCAATTACACAACAAACTCACGTTTCACTTTTGTTCAAATTATATTTTAACATTGACACTTGGTCTTGGTTCAAATTAATTTACCCAAAAAATTAAGTAGGTAAGGTACTTTCCCTTGGCGTCCCAAGACTATGGGACATCAAGGGAAAGTACCTTAAATATCGTAGATAGGATATTTTACTGAAAGAAGACTTTGTTATTTCTAAAAGTTATCAATTCTGTATTTAAAGATTTTCTAAGAATTACTTGATTTGTCTGCGAATCGAATTGATCTAAATGTGAAAAAAAAAATCACCCCTATTTTTATGCTTTCAATCGAAACAATGGACATAAAATAATAATTCTTCCTAACTAACATAGTATCTTATAAGAAAGGAACAACGTAAAATGTTTGAGTCAAATTTTAAGAAAATTATTTTTTGCCGACGACCAAGCAAGAACTTTAAATGCAGAATTACTAACTTTTAAAAATAACATAAAGTCTTTTTTCAGCAAAATATCCTTTCTACGATATGTAAGGTACTTTCCCTTGGTGTCCCATAGTCTTGGGACGCCCGGTATACTTATCGAATATACTCACAAAATTTCATGAGAATCGATTGAGAAATTCGACATTAAGGCAAGAACAGCCGGTAAGTGCATGGACATCCAAACGTCCGGGCATACGAAAGAATTTGTGGGCCAATGCTGAAACGGAAATGCTTTGCTCGCTCGGTCAATTTACTTAACATTTTTCGGGGAACCAACACAAACGTCACCTCACTGAGCAAAGTGATTCAGCGGCCGGCAGAGCCAGGCGAGCGACGCCATATTGCCAACCGTGCCGACTGCCGAGCGCACCCGACGTTAACCGAACGCGACCCGAAAGTACGGTGTTGGAAGTTTCGGCGCGGCCGAAAGGTTCAGCTGTTTTGTGGCCGAAACAGAACCTTTGGCCGAAACATGATTTTCAGGCCAAAACTGGCCGAAACTGGCCGAAACCGAAACCGAAACCGAAACTTCGGTCGGTCACTACTTTTTACACGACTACGGAGAAATATAGGGTTATGAGTTTTGCTTCATGTTTTCACTATTAGCTTAGTACAAGTACTATAAAACATCCACACAACTTCACTACTTCCCATTAGTTTTTAGGGTTCCGTATTATAAAAGGAAAAACGATCCCTTATACTCGTAAGATCACTTCGTTGTTCGTCCATCCGTTTGTCCGTCGGTCAAGAATCTTTTTCTCAGAAACGCATGCAGTTATCAAGCGAAAATTAATATCAGATAGTCAGGACTGCAAAACCCTGAATCAGTGAAAAGTATCATAATATATAGTGAATGCCACTACTCGCTACTCGCGGCGCGCGCGCCCTACTCCCTCTCGCGACTCGATTGCACCCCCGGCTGTGGAGATGAGATAGTTTGCGCGGTGGTCACCAGAGGACGCATACGTTTTCTAAGCTGTGTTGTATATTTAGCGCCAAATGTACGGGATAATGCATATTACTCTATTTTTGATTGTATAAGAAAGTTAATTAATAATTATGCATTACCCGTGGTGGTACTAGGAGATTTTAATCTTTATTCTGCAAGTACGACAGTGAATAATGAATTTATTAATCTCTTATCCGAATGTAACTTAGTTCAAAAAAATACCGTTTTAAACGATCGTAACAGAATGTTAGACTTAATATTAGTAAGTGATACGGTGGTCGGAGTGGCGGTCTCTACATGTCAGGGGATTGTACCCAATGAAGTCCATAATATGCCACTAGATATTACAATTCAAATCAACACAACTCATAATATTGCCCACTCCCAAGATTTGCCCGAAAAAGAGTCTCTGCTAGTGAGAAATTTCTATAAAGCAGACTTTCCTCTTTTATACTCCAAAATAGCCAGTATCTCCTGGGAAGAGACTCGTTCTAAGGATAATGTGAATGATGCAGTTGCTGTCTTTTATAACTCACTTAATGAATGTATTTCTGAAACTGTGCCCCTTAAAGTGCATAGATCGCCGAATGCACAGTATCCGACATGGTTCTCATCAAATACCATAAAGTTAAATAGTCTCAAAAATTTAAACCACAAGCGGTATAAGGAGAGCAATAATCAACTATATTATGCCTTTTTTACCTACTACAGAAGACAAGTAAAAAAAAGTTCAGAGCAGGATTTTGACGCTTACAACAATCGTATGCAATTAAATATTAAATGTAACGTTTCTTCTTTCTGGTCGTATGTAAAGAGTAATAGAATAAATAATAAAAAAGCCAAATTTGGAGACTTGTCATCTACACAAGTAGCGGTAGAATTTTCTAAGTATTTCACAGTGTCTTCTTGCCAAACCCCCCACAGTTAGATATTCTCCCTGCCCTGAACCACTGGAACACGTCGCAATACCCTGTACGTATTGATCATATCCATGAGGACGACGTACGCAAAGCTATAAAGCGGTTAGCCTCTAAGAATACTCAAGGTCCTGACTGTGTACCTCAATTCCTGGTCCGTGACTGCCGGGAGGCATTCATAGAGCCTTTATCTTTTATATTTAACCTATCGATCAAAACTAATACTTATCCCAAGCCTTGGAAAACCTCTAAAGCCTATTCTGCCTATTCATAAAAGCGATCCCAAATCAGAAGTTCAAAACTATAGACCGGTGGCTGTTCTTTCGGTATTTGGGAAAATTTTCGAAAGTATATTAAATAACATTATATATCAGCAGCTGAAGGGGTGGTTTACCGATTCCCAACACGGTTTTCTACAGGGCCGCTCTATGACCTCAAATCTGCTTAATCTTGTTACATTCATAGCTCAGAATCTGGATGAAAGAAAACGAGTGGATGTAGTCTACTTGGACTTCCAGAAAGCGTTCGATAGGATAGATTGCGATATTCTTTTAAACAAGATGGCAATGGCAGGCTTTTCAGAATTACTTCTTAAGTTTTTTGCTAATTATTTGTACGGACGAAAACAATATGTAACGTATAATAACGCGAAATCGGACCTTTATCCTGTAACTTCAGGAATAGGCCAGGGAAGCAGTCTTGGTCCGCTTTTATTTTTATAAGTTATTAATGACCTACCTGAATACGTAAAGTATTCCAATATATTGATGTTTGCGGATGATGTCAAGATTGTAAGACAGATACAAGACCCCTCCGATATTATAAAACTACAATTAGATATCAATAGTGTTTATGAATGGGGTATAAGTAATAGCTTACAGTTGAATGTTGGTAAATGTGCGATAATGTCTTATTCAAAATCGACTCAGGCCCCAGATCCGTCGTACACGTTAAATGGCGAGAGTTTACGTAATGTTACAACCATGCGAGATCTCGGTGCGTGTTTCGATACGCAACTAAGTTTTAAAGAACATATTGTTCAAATTTGCAACAAATCGCGAAAAGCTCTTGGTTTCGTATTACGGCAGTCCAAATTTTTTAATAATTATCAGGTCATTGCATTATTGTACAACGCGTAGTTTGCTAGAGAGTAACTGCATCACCTGGAATCCCCACGAGAAGAGATACATTCTTTTAATGGAGAAAATCCAGAAGTCTTTTGTTCGTTATCTCTACTATAAAGTATATGGCTATTATCCCTTGTTATACCCAACTTTATTTGTGTTGGGCATGGTCAATTACCAAAGCCTTGAAACGCGGAGGCAGCTTGCTGTGGTAAAATACTTTTTTAGACTGATACGGGGGCAGCTCACAAATCCGTCACTTCTGCAATATGTTTCATTTAGGATACCACCCCCTAGTAGAAGTACACTGCGTCCACGCCCTCGTCCGCTATTTTTGGTCCCCAGTACCAGCACAGTGACCCTCCTCACTAGCCCCTTGTACGTAGCACTAACCCACATTAACAATATACTGCTCTACGACACCACGCTGGACTTGTTTTCGCAATCGGAACCGAGGTTCTTGGCCACAGCGACAAGATATCTAGAGTCCATCGTTGCTCCCACCACTGTGCGACATACTGTGGTTGTGACGATAATATGTTCAAACAATTTATTACTATGAATGACCAATGTGTAAATGCGGTTTAGGAGCGTGCGGCGCTTCGCTGTAGTCTACGGAACTCTCTGAAACAAAACATACACTTTAGCTCACTTTTTAAACTTCTTTTAAAGCTTTTTAAATATAACAATTATTGCATGGTTTTCACTCGTGTGAAATTGTCAGTGACGAATTTACCGCGTCGCTGTACGGGCAGTCCCTGACGAAGAGCTCCATACGAGTTCGAAACATGTCGAGCCGTTCCCTGACGATGTCACATGAGTGTAAACAGCTTAATACAATAATTAAAAATATCTCACGAAAGTTCTATTAATAACCAGCTGCGCCCTGCGATGTTCCCATCCCACAGGAACACTTAATGTTCACAGATGATGTATATCTGTTGCCACTATAACAACAAATTACTATAAAGAGAATAAAAAAAATGTTTAAGTTGGACACAACAAACGTGATCGGTTACGTTAACTTTGCACCTCATTTGTCTATCTATCTATCAGCCACAGACGTCCACTGCTGAACATAGGCCTCCCCCATGACTCGCCACGAAGTGCGATCCTGTGCAGACCGCATCCAATGACTCCCCGCTACCCTCACGAGGTCATCCGTCCATCGAGTCGGGGACCTCATTTGTACGCGGTGCCATATAGCAGGTGCAAACTTAACTTAACCTGTCCAGTTAAGATTGGAAGCGTTTGTACGGAACCCTCGGTGCGTGAGTCCGACTCTCTCTTGGCCGGTTTTTTTAATGATATCTATGAATGTCGGGACGTGTAAATTTTTTGGGATCATCCCAACCAGACTCACTGTTTATAGTCGGCCTGATTCGGCGTGCGGTGGTCGGAGCAGTGTGAGCTGTCGCTCACCTCTGAACAGGAGCTGCGAATGTCTCCTTCCATCTGGAAATGTGACAAAATCTGTCCACTTAGCTGTCCTACTATGTTAATTTTAGAGCAAAATCGTACCTGTGCTAACTCGGGGCAAAGATACTAAAGTAATGTAGCAAAATATTTTATCGGAAAGAAATATATCCATGTTATTGTTAACATCTAAATGTTATTTAACATAAATAAATATTATTTATTTCCTCTTCTACAATTAAAACGTTTATTTATTTATTTATGAATTAAAATAGTGTTCATAGTAAGTACAGAATATTTTTTTTTGTTCCATACCTATTCGTCGGTATTAAATATTGCCATCTAAAATGAAAATCAAACTTCGAATTTCGATAATCGGGCATTTTAAGGCTACTCTAATAATCTTCATTACTTAACTTAGAAGTTTGTACGATACGAAGTTCCAAATACCAACAACGGAGGTAGTACGTCACAGGTTTGTTTGAAACCTAAAGCTGAGGCTTTAAGAGCCCACCCATGCAAAATTCGTGAGGTGAATGATCCTAGATCTCAACATCAATAGTGATTAAAAATCTGTCCCTTGGAAATAAAAAACTTCAAGTTTTCCTTCAATCTTGTCAGCGTGAAAACACGATTGGTAATAAATTTCTCGATACTTCTATCTCTCAAACATAACCCTTTTTTTAGATATTTTCGGTTGGATCTTTAAAACCCTTCCGTATTAAACAATGTTTTTAGCTTAATAAATGCGCAATTATAAGTTCTCAAAAACTGTAAAACTATTTTCAATATAAAATGCACACGTTTATGACACAACTCGAAAAACATGATTTCTGCGCTTCCGAGCACGCACTTCCATCTCGCTCACGCTTACGCTCAGTGAGAGAGAGAGATAGCCAACGCGTTGGCGCCCTCTTAATAGACTAAGAGCTAGCGACCAAATCGGTCATGTGGCTTCAGCTGTATTGAAACTCCGTTAGCTACTTCCCTGAACAACCTTTTCCTATAATCTTTGTGCTGGCAGGCCGCGGTTGGTGGGTGCGGGTGTAGTGGGGTGGGGAAAAAAAGGAAAAAAAAATGTGGGCTCAGCGACTTTAATTTTTTTTAAACAGTTGCTCTGTACTCCCAGTGCACCCAAAATAAAATTTAAATCGTTCGGGTGGTAGAAAGGGGTTGCCAGCGTTAATTAGAGTCGCTAGATGGCGCCACTGCGATCAACAAAGTTCCGTGTGAAGTCTCCATGAAATAATTAACGAAAAATAGTATTTCTTATTTATATTCGGTTCAAGTGCATCCATAGTTCTTAAAATATTTTAATTTGCCGGAATTAGTGTTATCTACTAAAAGTACATCGGTTTTGTTGCAAAATGTAAACAAACCCAAGACAGTGACTTGCAAGTGCTAGTGAACAAAAACAATTAGAACTCGGTGTTTTTTTTGGGAAAAAAATGTGATAATAGACACATGTGAGTGCTAACATTATTAAAAAGTGACAATATATTTATTTATCTGGCTGTTAGTTACAATATTTTTAAATATAACACCGCAAGAAAACGTTAGAAACTGCTTTATATGATCAACGCAAACAACGCCATCTATCGCATACTGGCTGAACTACGACAACAACTTGCGGTTTCACTTAGGTGCATAGATCCTAACTATCCATGTTGCCATTAGAGGGCAGCACGTGCACAAATACACTTTTATACTCTCAGGGTGTTTTTTTAAATAATCCCTTTGAATAATTATAAAAGGAAAGAAAACAAATACACTTAACATGTCATCCGAAAAAAAGGACCTACAGAAAACTATAGCGAAAACCGTGTGCAAAAAATGCAAGACAGTAATTAGTAATAAGGTTTTCTTAAAATGCCAGACATGTAATAGCACCTACGATTTAAAGTGTGCTAACTTTAGCTCAGAACGCTATAGGTTAATGACAGCCGAAGAAAAAACTTGGAACTGTGCTCAATGTAGAAGTGTACCAATTAATAAATTCACGTCAAATGCTCAGAAAACCGACACGCCCCCGGGTTTCATTCAAAGACCAAATACGTCGGCCAAAAAACAGACAGAGCAAACAGATAAAGATTTGAAGCTTAGTCAAGAAATCAGTAGACTCGTCGATAACGTCACAAAACGAAAACCGAGAATTCCTCATTCACTATCGCAAGAAAACCTAACACTAACTTTGGACGAGAATCTAACGAGGTACTCCGGTAGCGGCTCACCTGTTTCACCGCAAAGCTTGCCTAATATGTCAACGTTAGAGAACTCGACTTTAACGATGATGAAATATGAAATTGATCATTTAAGAACTGAACTATTAAGCGCCCACGAAGAAATCGCAAAATTGAACATTCTGGTGTCTGAACTGACTAAAACAGTTGAAATGTATCAAAAGAAAATAAGTACTTACAAAAAAATGTTTAATCAAAGTATATCAACTCCAATGCTAGGAGGAAAAAATAAAAAATCTAGCGCATATAATATGTCTACCCCTATAGGGCAAAAAAACCCATCAAGACAAAGTACACCGTTTCTAACCCCAATCCAGATGTTGGAACCCATAAACACCCCTATCACACTCAAGCTCAAAACACCCTCAGTGATACAAAAAACGTCTGAGGATTACCACGTGGAAAAAAGAAAAATCTGTATCATAAGTAGTAACAAAAATAACAAAGTATTACAAATAGCTGAAAATAAGTTCTCGCACAACTCTCAAATATGTCATTACTTAACTCCCGGCTGTGGAGTCAAGACACTTATAAGAGACATCCATTTAAAAACAAGAAACCTGACTAAAAATGATTACTGTATCATCTTTATAGGGGAAGAAGACTTCAAGAGAACCGACAACTACTTAAACCTAGTTTTCTGTATAAGGGAATCGCTACAAGGCCTAGATCACACAAACTTTGTAGTTTGTTTGCCTACATATAAATGCAAAAATGAAACTGATATCTATAATTGGAGAGTGGAAACATTCAACAACCTTCTATACTTAGATATACAAACTTATGAATACGCGTTCATAAATGATTCAAACCTGGAACTGACGTATAATCCGGAGATGTATCTGAGGCGCACTGGCTCGGTAAATAATCGTGGTTTCAGTAAAATACTCGATGGACTGGAAAAAACACTTGACCACATTGAGTATTACAATGAAAGTACATATAACCAAATGGAAATACCACTTACTCATTTAGAACATGATGGCCCGGAACTTAAAGCCTGCCAGAACAACGGCCCTACCGTAACGAATAACTATATCATGACGCCTCCTTCCCAAGTAACTGTAAACTCACCACTACCGCAATCTGAACTGGATCCAAAATCTGCCCCCAGTTTCAGTCAACTCACCAACAACCAACTCTACGGTGCCGTAGAGACTCTAGGATGTGTCACGGGAAATCTACCAACACCGCATCTGAATCTCGACCAGAAACCCTCAACAAGCGAAAACAAGAACCCGACCTCAACGAAAATCTCTATCAACCAACGCAACAGTAAGATTTTTTTAACACGTTCGGGATCCTTCACCAAAACATAGCAGGAGTCTTAAATAAAACCGATAACCTAGAATTAGTTCTCACTGAATTCAATAATAAATCAATAAATATTGATGTAATGTGCCTATCAGAAACATTCCTTCCCTCAGGCCTCGAGAGCAACCTACAGATACCTAACTTTAAGATGGCCGCCCATTTTTCGCGAATTAATATAAGAAGGGGTGGTGTTTGTATCTTGGTTCGGCCCTGGATAGATTACACGGAATTGGATCTCAGTAATATTGCCCTTGAAAATGAATTCGAATGCTGTGGTATTGAAATTTCATCAATAAATTGTATAGTTATATGTCTTTATAGAGTTCCACAATCAAAAGAGGGAAAGTTTCTGCGTTTACTAGAGAAGTTTTTAGGCTCTATCACGAAAAAACATAAAAACAAAAGTATTGTTATTTGCGGAGACTTAAATATAAATATAATTAAAAACACATTCACATCAATATTGTATAAGCAACTACTTAAAAATTATAATCTAGTAAATCATGTAAAAACAGCAATTCGTTTAACTAGTAAATCACAAACATGTATAGACCACATTGTGTCAAATATATCGAAAAGAAAAATTAAAACTAGTACATTCGACTTAGGATTGTCAGACCATAATGCTCAGACTATACACATAAGAATTAATGAAATACCTAGACCCCATAAAACAATACATGTATTTAAAAGAGATTACAGCGAGGAAAACATAACTAAATTTGTTGATTGTATGGAAAACCTATGCTACGAAGACGTCTATGTTAAACCTGACACAAACAGTGCTTTTGACGAATTGCATGGTCTATTGATGTTATTTCATTCATTGTGTTTTCCTATTGTGAAAGTTTCAGTATCTTCTAAGCCTAAGCAAGCCAAATGGATCTCAAAAAGTCTGAAAATGTGCTCCAAGCGAAAGCGTTCATTATATCTCAAATCACGTATGAGTCCAAGTGCCGAGAATAAGCTTACTTATAAATCATATGCAAAGACATTACGCAAATGCGTACAATCAGCCCAGAGGGCTAGTAATCATAGCTTTATAAGTAAAGCAAAAAACACATGTCGAGCGACTTGGGACTTGATTAATAAGAAGGTAGGGAATATTCGACAACCTAACCAAATCAAAAACATTTTAAACAACGGTCACGTTATATCCAATCCGAGTGATATTGCAAATTATTTCAATGAATATTTCATACAAGTATCCAACATATTTCATAGAAACTATAGTCAGTCATTAGAGTGTTGTAGTCGTTATCCCGCCTCTATGTTTTGTAACCCCACGACCCCTCTAGAAATACACAAAATTATTATGAAGCTAAAAAATACAAATTCATCAGGTTATGATGAAATTAACTCCAAAATTCTAAAGCTTTGCGCCAAGTCAATATCCGTACCTTTAGCTTACATAGTCAACCTTTCGATAGAGGAAGGTATATTCCCGGATAGTCTTAAAAAAATCAACCATCAAACCTTTATACAAAAAAGGGAAAAAGAATGATGTTGGCAATTACAGGCCTATCGCGCTAATCCCTGTTCTTTCGAAAGTTTTCGAAAAAGTGATATCGGAAAGACTTACTAATTTTGCAAACAAAAATTCTCATTTAAATGAAAAACAGCATGGTTTCAGGAAAAACAAATCAACCTCAACAGCAGCGTTTTCATTGCTCAAAGATATTTTAGAGAATGTAGATAGAGGGAGATCTGTAAGCGTACTCTTTCTAGATATGTCCAGGGCATTCGACCTAGTATCCCATAAAAGGCTCTTGGACAAATTAGAATTGTATGGTGTGAGGGGTAATATGCATCGTTGGCTAGAGTCTTATCTACATCACAGAACTCAATGCACAGAAATAGTCAGGCAAGAGGGTAACGCTTTAGTTAATTATAAATCCTGCTATATTAATAATACATTTGGAGTACCCCAAGGTGGCGTTCTCTCGCCGTTGTTATTCTCATTTTATATAAATGACCTCCCGAATGTAACAGACTATCCTGCCGTATTATTTGCAGACGATACATCAATTGTGATACCATGCACAAACGACCAAGAATACGAGCACGAAATAAATGAAACATTACACAAGACGATCCAATGGCTAGAATGTAATAACCTGTCAATAAATATAAGTAAAACTAAACATGTACAATTCTTGACACGTAGAGGTAAGCGCCAAGAACTAGAAATTAATTATAAAGGAGATTCTGTTGACCAAGACACTAATGTAAAATTTTTAGGAATAATTATGGACGAATTCTGTGACTTCAAAATGCACGTAGAGTATGTTTGTAATAAATTAAACACATTTGTTTTTCCACTACGAAGGCTACGCGAAACGGTTTCGCAAGAAGCGGCCCTAGTAGCATATCATGGGTATATTATGTCGACTCTCCGCTATGGTTTAATTGTATGGGGAAACTCAGTAGATTTGCCTAAGGCATTTGTTAAACAAAAAAAATGTGTAAGAGTAATATTCTCGTTAAAACCCCTTGACTCGTGTAAACCAGTTTTTAGACATTATAAGCTTTTGACTCTACCATCCTTATACATATATGAGATAGCTATATTTGTCCGTGGGAACCAGCAGTATTTTAAGAAAAATTGTGATATAATTACTTACAATAACCGGGTATCAAGGCAAAAAGACCTTTTGTCTCTACCTCGAGCACGCCTAAGACAAACCACTCGAAGTCCTTATTTTATGTGTGTTAAGATATTCAATAAAATTCCAAATGAAATAAAATGTCTCCCCTTAACACACTTTAAAAAGAAACTGCACTTATGGCTGTGTGAATTATGCGTGTACTCCGTTAACGAGTTTCTTAGTTTAAATTTTAAATCTAGTGATAAGTAATTAATTTCTATTTAAGTACATCTAGCTTTAAGTATCTCTATTTTGTTTATCTGTCACGGTAACAAAATTTAGATTTAATATTTGCATGCTTTTTTAAGTAGAGTATGGTGGTTCTTATAATTTGTAAATTATACCAGCTTATGTTACCCATATTCCGCAAATAAATAATCATTTCATTTCATTTCATTTCATTTCATTTCATTTCATTAAAAGTACCAAAATAATAATAATTTTCGTGTGGGCTCAGCTGTATTGGCTTTTTTTCTGAAGCGAGATTAATCAATATGTAAGCCCCAAAAAAATAGCCTTGCAAAAATATCGGTGGGAAGGTATCGAAAAAAAATGTTGAAATTCTCGGATCTTTCAGTGCAGTGTGGATGCGAAGCGCAGCGATGTACATTAAAGCTGTTTTTACTGTGCCGATTGTTTAGTTTTTATTATTATAGTTTTTTTTCTGTACTTTCTATGATTATTAATAAATATTATTATGTTCAATGTATGTATGACTGCTACTAACCTAATTTGTTTTTTGTTTTTTACTAACAATCTATGGATCACTGATCCGAAATAAATAATAATTTGAATATTTGAATTTATAGCAACAATGTAAAGCGTCCAAGCGGTTTTGTGTTGTGGCAACATCGGTAAACGCAGCTGTCAGTTGACACATCCAATCAGCTGCTTATGGTGGCAGTAATATTCTTCAGTATTTACATTCTCATTCCGTTATTTTAGAATGTTTTAAACGAAAGTCACGTTCAGCGGTCAAAATGTGCAGCTTACCGAAGTGCCAAGGTGATAATTTAGCTTCCGTGGGCCCTCAATTCCTGGTCAAAGTATGGATATAACCAAACAAAGACATTTTGACTTACCTGTCCCGACTTTATACTGCTGTAAGCAACTTGCAAAATCATCCACGTCCACATCACATGTAGCGCCAAAAGCACGTAGAGCAAGAAGTTGAATATATACATTGCCGGGAACTTTGGCACTAGAATCGGCGAGCGAACGGATGCACTGAAATAGTAGTTTATGCGACTGTTACATAATGAGAGGTTTTAAAATACGAGTGTGGTTTTATGACACGAGCTGAGGGCGAGGTTCATAATAGAATTACATGAGTGTTTTAAGACCAGCTGCCGGCGGCACCCTAGGTTAGGTTTTTTATACTGTGTTTATATATTTTATTATTAATTTATTATATTTCACTTTTTATATTAATATTACGTGAAAAACCTAGCCTAAGATCAAAGAAAAAGAAAATAATAATTACTATATTCACATGAAAAAGTGTACAATAAAAAAATAAAGGAACATATAAACAGGGGTAACAACAGACGGTTTTATCGGTAAAGAGCGATCTCTTCCTGACAACCTATACACATTTGAATAGTTTATTAATACGAGCTGTAAATTGTTATCTATCTGGGCAAGACAATTTTGAATACTTAGTGTCTTGATTGATAATGATAAGGGGCTAAAATAAGCCATTATGACACGAAGATGAGCTATGCGCGAGGACAAATATATCTCAGTGTCATAATGGCATTTCACTACAACTGAAATAAATAATTTTTTTTTTTTTTTTAATATTAAATATTTAATATCTGATGGCAAGAAGGGACCGAGCTCGGGTCAAACTTAGGCATGATCCATCGGAGCATAACCGTACTGCTTATGTTTCCTTGCGAAACAGATGCAATAGGACTTGTAGAGATGCTAGGCGTAGATATATACATAAGTCAATTGATGATTGTCCTCCTGCTAAATTATGGAACTTTTTAAAATCACTTGGAGTGGGCAAAGTCCAACAAGTTTCTAATGACGTTCTAGACTTAGACGCCATCAATCAACACTTCAGCACTTCTCCAGTCGCACTTGACGTTTCTGTCAAGCACCGGACACTCTCTCTTCTTGCCGATACTCCACCTCCTGATATTTCTCCTTTTGTACTTAATAATATTTCACCGCAGGAAATCCTGGCCATTCTCAAGACTATTAAGACGAAAGCCGTCGGTGAGGATAATCTTAGCTTGGATATGCTTATGCTCGTGGCGGATTCTATAGCTCCTATCCTTTCGCATATTATAAATTTTTCTTTCTCCTCTGGCACGTTTCCCTCAATATAGAAATGCGCCCATGTAATTCCTCTCCCTAAAACCCCTAATCCATCGTCCTTTTCACAATATCGTCCTATATCCATTCTTCCCGTCTTATCCAAAATCATTGAATCCTTTATGACGCGCCTACACTGGACACAGGAGCCATCGCCCGGCGGCGCATAGAGCAGAGGCAACCGACGTGCGCCGAGCGGGGTGCAGCGATGACGTAGGACGCGTCATGACCAACGGTGCTCCGGGCGGCTATATAAGCCGCCCGCTCTCAGTACAAGCCAGCAGTCACTTGCTAACGTTCGGACAGCGCGGGCCTTCCCGGTGGTCTTGAACTGTCGAGCTGTAGCAAGTGTCTTCCCCTCCCGAAGGGTGCGGCGCGTTTCTTACGCGCTTTGTAGCACACGGGAGTCCGCCGGCCTGGACTAGGAGCGGTGCGGCGCGACGCATTATCAGCTCTAGACGGGTATCCTCTCTAGGGACAGGAGCGGTGTGTTTCACCCTACGCGCTAGCTCTGACCTAGATCCTGGAGTCTAACTCACGTGAGCGGTGTGGATCACGCACTTGCCCTGGGGTTGGACTCGACCCCGTCCGTAAACTACCAATACCGGTTATTCTGTTCCTTCAGGAACCCAGCGTCAATCAAAGTAGAGGCCCGTGCGCCTGTAGATCACGTTAGGTCATCAGTTAGGTCTTAACATAGAGGTCCGCGTGCCTATAGAACACTAAGTTATTACGATAGGATTGCTAGTTAAGTTTTATTATAAATAAACGGCATAAAAGCCCGATTAATTAAGTATTAAACGCTTGTTGTTATTTGATCACCTCACCCTAACACTATCCCCACTGAGCTAGTTCAGGAAACCTTCCAAAGTCTAGATTAGACGGCCGAAGGATATGCGATTGTGGCTAAACCCCACATCACATTTGGCGCCCAACTAAATAGCTCACGGAAGAGTCTTAAACTCGGGATAAATAGGGAATAGGATAGAGGTTGAGTCCTAGAGTCACCGGTTGTATTTTATAGTAATTTAATTTCGTGCCGCATCCGCGAACCGGTCCGTATTTAAATATAAAATCCAGTACAATACCAAACGACCGCGTAGTATCGCGCTCTACCTAGGCTTAGTTAGAAGCACTAGAGTCCAGTATTTTTTTTGTATATGTATATTTTCATTACCGTATTACCGTAGTATCGACGTAGTGAGTCGTAAAAGATACCGTTTAGTTTTGTTTCTGTTGGGGATAAAATTAATATTTAGTTAGAATTACCTAAGAATTCTAGACTTAGGTTTTAAACGTACCACCGGGAATATCAGCACCACGCGCATCGATTAAAAACAGCGTCGTGACACCGAGTAGAGTTAGGTAACCTAGGATAGGAGTTACGTCCAGTACCAACACACCCGCATCCCGCACAATATAACCATTCACCGTCCACCGCTCGCTCCACATCACATTCATCACATCCATCGGACCAAGGAATATCGCAAAGCCTACACATGCCCACCTCGTGGATTTACCAACTGAAAAAGGAGGAGTTAATAGAGACGGCTACGCAGAGAAATATAGGTACGGAAGGCCTAACCGTCGAACAGATAAGGAAACTGGTCGCAACGAGCGTGAAAGAAGCCGAGGAATTCCAGACGCCAACCAAAAAAGAGACAAAAGAAATGTCAGAAACCGGGAATGAGAGGAACTCGCATAGGGATATCGGGGTCTCCAAAGTAGTGAAAGAGTGGAATATCACATTTAATGTCACTGACAACGCGGTAGAGTTCTTGGAGAGAATAGAAGAACTGGTCGCCGCCAGCGATATAACATGGGATGAAGTGCTGCTCGTACTACCACGAATCTTGCAAGGAAAAGCGCTACTCTGGTACAGAAACAATGCAGGTTCATGGAAGACATGGGATGACTTCTTAGAACTCTTCAGACTTTATTTTTTTCCATGCAACTATGAGGAAGATTTAATCGTCCGAATAGCTGCAAGGAAACAAAAGTACCAAGAGAAGTTCTTCGAATACGTCACCGATTTACAGACGCTTATAAGGCGGTATGGCAAGCTGTCGGAGCCCGAGATTTTACACCGGATACACGAAAATATGTTGCGTGAATACAAGCTGTATATTCAAAAGCAAGATTACCGCAACTTATCCGGACTTTTGAAGTTAGCCTCAGAGTACGAGGGTATAATGGCGTCATCGAGCGGACCTCCAAGTTGGAATGAACAGCGGGACAAACCGGGAGCATACTCAAGGAGCGAAGGAACTTGGCAACCGCAAGTAAGCAGTAATAACCAAGCCGGATCGAGTGGCGCGCATTACCGGAGTGATTTCGCCAAGATAAGGGAAGTTGGGCCGCAACCTGTAAAAATTCATCCAAGATATGACACGAAAACCTGTTGCTGGTCATGCGGAAAACCGGGACACGATACAAGAGCGTGTCGGGGAGGAAAGAAATTGTTTTGTAGCAAATGCGGCAAACTAGGAGTCCTGACGAGAAACTGTTGCAAAAAGGAAGCATGGGGGAAGCGGGAGTCGTTAGGGTCGGCGAACGAACAATACAGGGAAGATAACCGGTCGTTCATCGAAGCCATGATCATGGGAGAGCGATACATGTGTTTGGTAGACACGGGGTCGACCAATACATACGTGAACGAAGAGGTATACGCGAAATGCATACAAAACGGAGCCGGGACAGCCGAAAAACCGCGAAACGTAACTCTCGCAGACGGGACGACATCCCAAATAGCGAAAAGCGCGCTTGTTAACATAGAAGCCAAGCAAGCCCATATAAAACACTGGGTTCGAGTATGACGTCTAATTGACTTAATCGACGTCTCTCATCACATCTAAATAGACATAATTTGTTCAACCCGTTTCAATCCGGTTTCCGTCCTGGGCATAGCACAGCTACAGCTTTGGTTAAGATCACCGACGATATTCGTCTTAATATAGAAAATAGGAAAGTGACTAATTTGGTACTCCTTGATTTTAGTAGTGCTTTTAACACTGTTGATTTTGATATCCTTCTCAGTTTACTTAGTACTTTAAATATATCTCCAACTTCACTATCCTGGTTTCGTGAATACCTCTTTGGGAGGCAACAGCGGGTTCGAGTTGATGACCGATTTTCTGGCTGGTGCGAACTGTCTGCTGGTGTCCCTCAAGGGGGCATACTCTCTCCATTACTCTTTTCTATCTTTATTAACGGAATTACCAAGTCACTTTCTTCCTCGTTCCATCTCTATGCAGACGATTTGCAGCTTTACGCGGCAGCCAGCATCGATGACTTTGGGTCCTTGGTTTCTAAAATCAATTCGGACCTGGAATCAATCCGTGCTTGGGCTTCATCCTTTGGTTTGATGGTGAATGCCAAGAAGTCGCAGGCTATTGTCGTTGGAAGCCCACATTTTATTTCCAAGCTCTCGGATCTAGCTAAGCCAGTTATTGTCTTTGATGGTACGCCTATACCTTTCTCTTCTAGTGTAAAAAATTTAGGCGTTACCATGGATCAAACTTTGTCATGGGCACCTCATATTTCTGAGATCAGTAGGAATTTTTTTGCGTCCCTTCATTCTTTGAGGCGTCTGCAGAATTTACTTCCTCTCCATACGAAGATCATGCTTGCCCGCTCTCTTTTGCTCCCACTTCTCGACTACGGTGACGTTGCTTTCCTGGATCTCCGGGGGGAGCTGCTTGACAAGCTAGAACGCCTACAAAACGTCTGTTTTAGGTATATATTTGGTCTCCGCAAGTTTGATCATGTGTCTCAATACCGCGCTCAACTTAAATGGCTTCCGATCCGTCAGCGTAGAGACTTGCACGTTCTTTGTCTTTTGTATAATGTCCTTTTCATTCCTTCTTCTCCTCCTTACCTTGCAGAGAAGTTCTCTTACATGGCGGATGGTAGTGGCCATCGCCTGCGGTCAAGTGCGAACCTGACTTTATCTATCCCACCGCATAAATCTCACGTTTACGATATGTCTTTTGCTGTGCGCGCCGTGAAATTATGGAATAAATTGTCTCCCGCCCTAAGGCAGACGCAGTCCGTAGCATCGCTCAAGGGGAAGTTAAAGGAATTGTGGCTGTCGAACGAATGATTAGGTTGCTGTTTTTGTTATAATTATAATTTTATTTATGTTGAATATTATGTATATGTATTTATATAGATATTATGTAATATGTATTATATTGACTGTTACCTATCTCTCTCTCTGTTGGTTTTTGTATTTTCATGTGTATTATTGTATAGTTATAGTTACTCCTTTGTATTGTACATGTTGCTTGGTTTGTCTACCATTTACATTTGTTTAGCACTCATTTGCTCAAAGGTTAACTGGAAGAGATCCCTTAAAGGGATAAGTTCGCCTTTGTACATGCTTATTCTTTTGTAATGTGTTTTTCTTGTTTTTATGTACAATAAAGTGTTTACATACATACATATTGCTAACATGCGTAAAAAGCATACAGGTTTTTAAAACTATGAATAGGGCATAGAAAATTGTACGATCAGAAAAACCGCCTATGAAAGTTAGATCGTTAACAGACGTCTAATTGCGCCTAACACTTTTTTTTGGTGCATTTTTGTATAAAGGCATATAATACATAGTCTGATTTTTATTAAGCACACATTTTACAGTTTTCTGTTGATTTGATGTTTGTAGTGATGTAGCAAAGACATATTTTTTCCAAATCTAACGATTATGAAAGGTTGATCGAATTGATTTCATCGATGAACTTTTTTTTCGAACCTGCATAATATTTTTGTTTATTTTGTGTAAATCAACATTTTTTGAACTACGAGCCGTCAGGCTCACTGGAGCTTTCTATGTATAATAGTAATTTGTTTTATTGTTCTTTCTTCAGGTTATTAATTTATCGATTTTTATAAATAATGACACAAAGGTAAATTAAGAAAGAAAAATTGAATGCGATCTACTACAATCGAAAATATTTATTTTTATTTATAAAAAATAAAATGTGGTATTACCATATAAAAAAATAAGAATCGATAAAAAAGATTCTATACAAATATTATCGATTTTTATTCAAATTCAAGAACATAGTAATAAATTAGGTGATACAGGTATATATATACAGTGTTGCTTATGTTTTACCAAAAAGGCATGCAAACAAAATTGAATTTCGGCAATTTGTTGTAGATTTGAATAGCCATGCAGTACGAGTTGTTTTTGTGTAGCTTGACTCTAGAGCGTGGCAAAAAAAGTTTGTAATTAGGTACTCCTAGTTGATCTCGGATATATAGTGCTCTGTTTTTCAAAAAATTCAGGGTGTCCCCTCACAAACATGCAAATCTGTTTTATGTATAAATGCTTATACCTATATAAAACAGATTTGCATGTTTGTGAGAGAACACCCTGAATTTTTTACCTCTACCACAGGTAGGATTTTTGTTGCTTTAAATAAGGGCCCACACGGTTCCAAGTAATGAGCACGGCTCGGCTCTTAAACATTTTATTTGGACCAAAAACGCATTGTTAACATCTACAGAGTTGCCCCAGATTAATAAACAGTAGCTAAGTAGGGAGGATATAACAATTTACAGAAATAGCACATGAATCGAAACGAAAGATTTGGTCACAACACAACTTTAAAAAAAGCACGTCGTACGTAACTGTTTATGAAATGATTTATAACCGTTAAATACTTCAAAACCGTGATAAAAAAAATTAGGGCTCTCGGTCGTGTTCGGGTTTCGTGTACCCGTTTCCGTGTACCCGTTTCCGTGTACCCGTTTCCGTGTACCCGTTTCCGTGTACCCGTTTCTCTGTTACACGGGAACGGGTTTCTGGCCCGTTTGGAACGTGTAATTATGACCCGTGTAACCGTGTACCCGTGTACACGGATCTCTATCACACGCGGGTCCGACCCGCCGTCGACGTGTTGTGGCCATCTAACGGTCAGTCTTTTAAGAGCTATGGAGTGAGAAAAATGGATTATGATAATCAGTGATCGTACTTTTTCTAGCATTTTTGGTGCGATTACGTCAAATGACACGACAGCGACTTTAGTTTGTCAACGTGTATAATATAATTGACGTTTAAATTTATGTAATATTACGTTGTTGTTAAAAATGAAACGATATTTTTTACTTAATCAGTTATTAAAATTGTGTAAATTCCTCATATTTTTCGGAAGGTATAAATATGAACTATAATCTGATATAAGGATTTATTGCAACTGTGTTAGATATTTCCTCATATTATAAATAAACCCTTCATTGCATTATGCATATTGGGTTGGGCTTAACATGTTCTGAGAATATTTTCTGTGTTTGCGATTTGTTTAATAAGCTTAATTATTTTTATTTTTGCTTTAATTTTATCTTGGTTCAAACAATCTAATATTGGTCTCTACTGACAACCCTAGCACTGCACCAAACATGCTAGAAAAAGTACGATCACTGATGATAATACGTCTTGAATTGGTGCGTTTTTAGGGTTCCGTAGTCAACTAGGAACCCTTATAGTTTCGCCATGTCCGTCTGTCCGTCCGTCCGTCCGCGGCTTAGCTCCGTGATCATTATTACTAGAAAGCTGAAATTTGGTATGAGTATGTGTATGTATAACGCCGACAGAACGGTAAAATAAAATTACTTTTTTCTTTTCATCACTGGTGTGTGGGGTGTCGTTGAATAGGTCTTGTAAAAATAATAGGGGTGTTCTAACATTATTTTTTGATAAAGTCAGCAGTTTTGTAAATATTCGCTCCAAAAACAAAAAAATAGTGTCCCCCCCCCTCTAACTTTTCAACCACGGGCCAAAAGAAATCGGAAAAATTCATGTTAATGAGGCCTTATAAGTACTTTCAATGAAAACTATATTGAACAAAATCGGTCGAGCCGTTTTTGAGTTATCGCCAAATTTCATATTTTTTCTTTAAAAGGTCGTAAGTTGACTTCCAGAAGGTAATTAAGTAATTACAGTTTCTAGGGCGTTTACGACCTTTTTATAGAGCTTAAAATCTTTCTTAACCTAAACCTTGGGCTTAAAACAGCAGTTTATTGTGAAGGATGAGCAACTACGGAACCCTACACTGAGCGTGCTCTTGGCCGGTTTTTTATTTCTGCATTTAAACTTATGCTAAATAATATTGCTGAGATTTCTTTACAGAGGTTTAAATATTTTAAATGACCACACGGTGAAAACAAAATAGGCCGCAACAAAATAGATAATAAACAACATGCAGATGTTTAATTCAATAGAACGTGTTATTTTTAGAAGATTCGTCAGCACTTGCACCAAAATGCAACAAACAACTTCCAGGTAAGTAGGATTATCCCATTGTTTTGCCGCCGCGTCACACTAAAAAGAGTTTTACTAATGACACAGACAGCAAAATATTGATAACTATCTATATCTTAAATCTATGTCTAAAATTTACTCAGTATCGTATAGGACTTTACGATATTCGTTAGAACTAGTACTTAAAGTATCAAAATATTAATAGAGCACCAACCTACTATATTGTTTGCGATTTGTATAAACATTGCAGTTTTTCGTTATTTATCCTTATAATATTGTTAAGATGGCCCATAATATTGCATTGTCATTCAAGCGTTTCAAATTAAACGTGAATATATACATAATTTTAGCTCAATCGGTTGAAGATATCTTCTTCAAAATAAGTTGCAAGATTCTACCCAAACCAACATAGATACAAGTGATACAACATACGAGTACCTACAATGTACATACCTACTCGTAGTTACATATTGGAAGTTAAATAAAAATGCAAAAACGAGCGACTACGTAGTTTTAATATTGATTTAATCGTGAAATTTAGTCGATTGAAACTAAAACTAATTCAATTGTTAGTCGAAGATTCCCACAACTAATTTAATCGCAACTAACTTAATCGCGATTAAAAAATGACGATTGATATTTTTAATCGATTGATTAGTGAACTAAAAAATAAATCGATTAATGCCCATCTCTGATCAGTACCCTAATAGTGATTATTAAATAAGCAGAAAAAAAAATCGGAAAAAACTATTTTGTATGACGTTATGCGATCTTTTTTGTAATAGATGTAAATCTTGTCCTCCGTACGTAATAATATAAAATCAGTTTTTCATTCAATAATGAACAAATTATCCGTTTCATTTCAACTTCAACTCAAATAATAACTGGTCCAGGCGGGTCGCTCCGACGTGTATTCAATACCCGAGTGAAGCCGCGACCCGCGAAACGTTTCCTAGCTGGTTCGTGTAGATCGGGTTGTTAGTACCGCCGGTGTTAAGGACCCGTGTACACGTTTCCGCGTGTAACACGGATACCGGGAGCCCTAAGAAAGTTAAAAACGTTTGATCCTTGAAAAAACACTATGTCATTGCTTGTTTTTTTTTTATGAAATTCAATAGGTCGTGCAGATTTACGTTATATGGGCCCTGTCATGTGTCAAATATGTGTTTCATAAAAATCAGACTATAGTAGGTACTACATACAGAATGGACACGCACACCACCGACCAAAATCGAGTTCCCTCACTCTGGAGGTGCAGATCGTTGCAAAATTGTTGGATGTTCAGATCATTTTGGAATGGGAGTGATGGTGATTGGTGATGGTGGTTTGACAGAAATTAATTAGTCTGTTTTAAATTGATAAATTACCTCCAAACAATATGGAAGGGGTAAATCCCCAGCCTCGTTGGTATCCAGACCAGAGTGAACACAGCAAATAAGCAGTCGCACACCTTCTGGTAGCCTGCATGCATCGCAGCCTTCGCCGCCTGTATAAAATAAAAAAAAGTAATATTCAGAGCAAGGGAGAGGGTGGAGGGTGAGAGAGATGGAGTATCAAGTAGGGTTTTGGATATCAAGGGGGGAAGGGGGAAGTGAGGGCGTTCTGCAGGACTTCTATTTCCGCCCTTAGAAACAAAGTTGAAGCCCTTCGGCCGCGTACATAACTGGAGTTTCGTAACCAGTTGCGAATAGAAAACTTTTTCGGTCTTGTTCGAAACCGGTTACGAACGAAAACTATTTTGTTATTATACGAAAGGGCTTGTGCACAAATCACGTGAGGTTCGATATGGGGAGGGGGGTTACGAAAAAATCACGATAGATCACGTTGGGGGAGGGAGGGGTATAAGGAGACCTCACGTGTATTTTTCTACAGTGAACGAACTAAGAGAAAATCTACCTCATGAGTAGACATCTTCTTTCAGTTTCGTTACTTTCGTTAAAAATTTCACTTGTTAAATACTTCAAAATAGCGAGTCTGTCATACGAAATTCTGGCGGAAAAAAATACACGTGAGGTTGAGAGGGGGGGTCAAAAAGTAGCCGAAAAAACCTCACGTGATTTGTGCACAAGCCTGAACCAGTAACGAACGAACACTTTTTGTTCTTGTATCATATTTCGACATAGGTTCATATAAAATTGTTTACTCTTTACGACCTTCAGGAATCCACTGGTAAAATTATTTGGATTCCTCGCGAGAACCCTGTATATTAAAGAGTATATGAATAGTACAGAAAACATTTATAGTATGAAGGTCTTTGCTGGTTTTATGAATGGCCGAAAGGTTTCGTAACAAATACAAGGAGTTCGTTCGTAATTGGTTTCGTATAAGAACAAAACAGTTATCGTTCGCAACTGGTTTCGAAGAAGCCCGAAAAAGTTTTTCAACGCAAGTGGTTACGAAACTCCGGTTACATACGCGGCCGAAGGGAGTTGAAGTCGTTCAGCTGTGTTGGTTTACGTTGCATACATTAGTTGGGCTAACCAGTTGCCTGCGGTCTTTAAGCTTGTTTAACATACGTCTAGGAATATCTGCAAACAGTCGTGCAACACCACGACGAGTTCCAATGATATATGCGATGACAGGTAATGCACTAAAATTTGACTAAAATTTTCGTGATGCACGTCCCAGTGACCAGTTACTTGGAAAATATACTGCAAATGTACCTCGTCCAGTTAATTACCTGTCTGAGGTAAATACTAATATACGAACCTCTAGAAATATCTCTTAACACTCAAGCGACACCACGACGAGAGTTCCAATGCGATGCAAGTTGCACACCCAACTGAAGGACACCAGTAACATGGTGGCGAGGTGATGCACGAACATTTGCCAGAAATCTTTCCGGCGCACGTCCCAGAACAAAGTCAGTGTCAGCGAGCAGTAGAAAGAGGCGGTTATCATGTAGTACCACCACACATCATCGTTTATGCCCTGGAACAGTAATGGTCAATCAGTAGTTTCTTCTACATCTACCACTGGAAAACCCCTCTTTGATAACAAAAGACCACACTCGCGTGCAAACTCGTATTTACTCATTTTCAACCCCCCATTCGCAACCCCGTATCTTCCAGAATCAACTCCCCTGATTGATCACGGAAGCACTGCTCACTAACCCCCTCGCGGGTGCTGGCAAGATACTAATTACGAGTAGGTATCAGGTTATGGGTATACAGATGTAAACAAATGTGGTACTCAATTAACAAGCGACGAAAACTTCACATATACATATACAAATACAACAAGTATTTATTTGAGTTTACCACACAAACATTGCCCTTGCCTGGATTCGAAACTGAGACCTCCGGCTCAGTAGGTAGCTCTACAGCTGCGCAAACCACGTCGTCACCTTTACTCTCACATCGCTGAAAAGATGATGTATTTCCTTCTTTAAACGAAGAAGCATCTCTCAGGCCAGCATGGCAGTGTCAACCGACATGGCATCGTTCGTTTCTTGACAGTTGCCATTGCGACTTGGCCTTCACTTTTTGCTTACCATCAGGCAAAGTGGAGCCACTTTGTTGTGTCGATATAAAAAAAAAGGAAAAAGATTATTAAATAAGAAACGGAAGCTCACCTGGTGAGGATACCCGATGTAGCAATGATCAACGTCCCACAGCCAGTCCTTGTCCCACAGCACCAACAGTCCGAAGCAGGAGTCGGATACGAAGAAGGTACACCGCCACAAGTCCTCGCAGAACTTGACGAGCGTGGACGGCTTGTCCTGCGAGCGGCGCAGGCGCCACCACCGCTCCACTTGCCGTTCCGTCATGTCCAGCTGCTTGGCGAGTACAGATATCTGGAGACATAAAACATCTGAAGTGTACACGGAATCACGGGAAGAACATGGTCTTGTGACAACCAAAACTCACTAAGTTACAAATATTAAAATAGTCTGATAGGTATCTAGATACGAGGTTTGGAAGGGTAGTGACAGAAGTTTTAGTGAGTTTTGGTTGTTACCAGGCGATGTCTTATATTTTTTTTAAAACGATACTTTAATCTCAAAACATAGAGCATTCAATAGACTAACTTACCGCTCAGTTACAGATACATACAAATATCAATCTGGGGGAACGGTAGTGCCCCCGCCAAGACGAACAAAAAAGAGGCGGGGCACTACCTACCTTTTCTCGAACCGTTTCGTCTCATTTTCAATCCGTCATAGTTTCGTCCCAGTTAACACCAGAGCGCCCAAATTCACAGGTTAAGATGCAGTTAGGAAACATATGAAATGTACAAAATTTAATTGATCTAGATGTTATACTTTAGGTTTTATTGGTACCTAAAATACGCCGATTTTGCCACTCACTTATACACTGACGTATCAAAACCTCTGGGGTACTTCCCGATGACCTAGAAAGCTGAAATTTGGTATGTAAGCTAAAATTAGTACACAAACAACAAAATAATTCAAAAAATTGGAACTTTTACCCCCCAACCCTTAAACTAGGGGATGGAATTTTGTATGAGAATTCTGCAAATTTTGATACTAGAGGTCTGAAAATTGATATAGATACATAAAATTCTAGGATTTTTAGAAAATCACGCCCCACCCTTTAAATAAGGGGATGTAAGTTTGTATGGGGTTCCCATAATAGGGGATAAAAGTGTATATTATATATGGGGCTAAACGTAAGTATTTCTTAAATACACAATTATTACTATTTCTGTATCTACACTTGTAACACGAAATATTCGTGTACCATCGGTAAACTTAAAACAGTTGACTAGCGCGCCATCTAACGGATTTTTTCCGAAGCTATTAGAAACATACGTGAGCCACTCGAGTTAGCTAACTAGGAGACGATGCGCCGTGGTAGTTCCAAATTCCACCGCTCATATAGACTGGCGTGTTCGGTCATCCGTTCTTTATGAGCTGCGACGTATCTAGAAGTGTCTAGAAGCGCACGCGCACACACTAGCCATTCTATGGGGAAGGCCACAATCATGTGCCTAAGTATTTGTAGCTGTTGGGAGTAAAGCCCTTTAAAAGGAAGATGTCTGCAGGCAGTTAAATGTGTTAAAACATCATCATCCCAGAAATTGTAAGTACATAGTGGTTTTCTTTGTCTTGTCTTCTTCGACACACACGTGCTTTACCTAACGGTACATGGTATTTCATAGTTTCCTTTGTTTTGTCTTAGGGGTCCTTAATTTTAGTCAAGCTGTAAGCTCAATATATGGTCATGGAGCCATAATTTAAAAACGAGAATTTAACACGAAGTGGAAGCCATGACGCGGTAGACGGGAAGACTGCATTGGGTGGCACAGGAGACAAAGACGGATGTACACCTGAGGACATCTGCTTCATCAGTGCAACCCTGAATTGAGTAACAGTGTAAATTTGTGTGCTTGAGCCAGGTCAGTCTCCTTTTTTAACATTCAGTGTGATTCTCGAACTCTTACTTCGGCGATAGTGACAAGGACCGTAATCCTGAGTGGTGTATTACATACTTTTTAATTTAAATAAACTATAATTGCCTGTATACATAAAATTGCATTTTCATTTCGCTAACATCCAGTAGCAGGCGCCATGGGATAATTGTTTTTTAAAGAGTTTCATTTCTCTCCGTGGGTAAAGTCCGGTGAGTAACATTAAATAATGTTATACACTGACTTCGTATTTTAAATATTTCTTTATAGACCTACCAAAATGCAATAATAAATGCAGCCCAATTAACACGCGGAATTTTATATTTTTGATTGTTGAATCAATGATTTTATATCCATCTTAAGCAGATTTAAGCGTAAGAGGAATGCGTAAGAGGAAATAATAATATCAACAAGAAAAAAAAAATTAACAAAAAAAAGAACCGACTTCAGTAAAACTAAAAAGCCAAAAATAACCCGTTCAAGTACAGATTACATTTGACTCACCCTTTGAAATCGATCCCAAACCATTATTATATTTATATATTAAAGTTTACGTGAGGTTTGGCACCGACTTCAAAGGGCGAGTCAAATGTAATCTGTACTTGAACGGGTTATTTTTGGCTTCTTAGTTTTACTGAAGTCGGTTCTTTTTTTTGTTAAAAATTTTTTTTTCTCTTTTTAGTGATTCAAATAAATACTTATGGCGGGGTGATCAGGGAGGTCTTGAAGGCATGCATCTCGTTTGAATTATCTCCTAACCGTTAAGGAGTTGTACCTTCCATCATCAGTTCAGCATTGGAAGATGATGACTACCATATGCAAATACTTAAATAGTTGTAGAAAATACATGAAAAATATTATGAGTGCCTATAAAATTTCAGGAATTCCTTCGATTCCTCATGGATATCGTCATCCGATCTTCACCAAAATTTTATGGGACCAACCTTGAGATGTCTATTCATGAACCAAAAAAAAAATTTCCAAATCGACTCATAAATGACGGAGTTATGAGGTAACAAACATTAAAAAAAAAAAAAACATACAACCGAACTGAGAACCCCCTCCCCCCCTCCTTTTTTTGAAGTTGGTTAAAAATAGGCAAAGATAGAGCTCTGAAGACTGATGCTCAAGAAACGCTACAGCCCAAAAAAATAAAAAAAGCTAAATAGTACCATAAATAAGTCCAACGGACCGTTTGGCCCATTACGGTTTATATATTTACGGTAACCTATGAAACAGCCAAGCCATACTTTTGAAACCAAGGTGTAGGGTTAGTAAAGTCAGGGCTTAGGGGCTTGGCTTTTCCTGGGATCTGATAACTTTTTACAGCGAAAACGTTTTGAGCATGCGAGTCTTGGCCGCCAATTTTACATGAAATGTTTTGGTGGGATGTAACTTGTCGTTTTAATCGCTTTAAAAATATATGTAATAGTGGCTTGGGCAACTTGAAACTTCAAAATAATATCTGCTAAACTTGTTTGTAGGGCCACGATATCCTTAAACAAGCAGCGTACGTCAATATTAGGGCTTGCAATATCGGATGGTTTTCCAATTCCGGAATTGACTTCGAGATTGGCACTCAATTCCGGAATTCCGGAACTGGTTCCGGAATTGACTAAACATACAAAAATCGAGTATTTTTTTTACTATTGAAGGCGGAAATCGATGTACTATTGATGATTAGAGGTTTTCTATATGTCAAGAGATTTTCACCCTAAATAGTCTATGAAATGTCTGGATATCTTATCTTACAAGATAAGCATTTTTCAAAGTATTCGCAGGACGGCAGGACCAATAATATATTTAGACGGTTGTATTGCGTCATTCTCCATCGGTGTCGGGGTTAAGGTACAATTCATTTAATACACAAATGCCTCATATTTATGTCTGTTTCTTTGTTCTCATTCCTACAGTGATGTTCACACAAACGCTCCAGTATCTTACTTAGTGTACATCAAAAAAAAAAAAACAAAAATATTTATTGTCCAACATAGGTAAAATTTGATGTTACAGGATATATTGTACCACTATGTGGTGCCATTGGGCATACAAATTAAAATATAATGTAGGTACATGCCTGGCGTACATGCAGCGTGCATTATATAAAAAGTTTACATTATGTAGGTCATAATCAATCATTAACTTAATATATAGAAATCATGATAGAAGACAATAAAAATATAATAACAAGAAAAATTGAGTACTTATGTCAAATTAATTATTAGTCCATGATGTCAGTCAAAAATTCCGTTACAGAGTAATACGCTTTGTCTATAAGAAATAATTTCAAATTCCTTTTAAAGTCAATAACATTTTCCTTTTTAGCTACTATCGATTGTGGCAGTTTGTTAAATATCTTATGCGCCATTCCAAGTACACTTTTTTGCAATAGTGCTGTGTTACTCGGTTGCGCCTTGATTTTATTTTGAAGCCGTTGACTTCTAAACTTATTAAATAGAGTATGGTTAGTATTTACAAAAATAGCTATTTCATACATATATAAACTAGGTAGTGTTAGTATTTTTAATTCTATAAAATGTGGTTTGCATGAATCAGTTGGTTTAAGACCACATACTGACCTAACGCACTGCTTTTGGGCTATAAATGCGTTATCTCTTCTTGGTGAATTTCCCCAGAACATGATTCCATACCTTAAGGTGGACGTAACATAGGCATGATATGCAGTTAATACAGTTGACTGATTAACAATCTTTCTTAAATTGTACAGAGCATATGAGAATTTACTTAACTTCTTACATATAAGGTCAATCTGGTTGTTCCATGTCAATTTGTTATCTAAATTAAGCCCTAAAAATTTTGTTTAGTCGGTTTCAGTTATATTATGTCCCTTAAAAGCTATACTTAAATTAATAGGTTTGAGCCTTTGTCTAAATGTCATAATATTAGTTTTATCTAAATTTATTTTTAAGTTGTTATTCGTTAACCATGCTATTATTGATTCTAATGTGTTGTTAATGTCTGATTCATATGTTTCTTTGTTCCGTCCAGTGAATATGACTGTACTGTCATCAGCAAATAAAACCATTGGGTGCTCTATGGCTTTAGGAATATCATTAATGTAGATAAGAAAGAGTAATGGGCCTAATACACTTCCTTGTGGCACACCATACCTAATCTCTCTGAAATTGGATGAATATATTTCTTCAGTTTTTGTTTTGAGTGATAGCCTTTTAATTTGTGTTATTTGATTACGATTAGTCATATAGGATTTTAACAGATTAAGAACGTTTCCACGTATTCCGTAAGCAAAAAGTTTGTCAAAGAGGATATTATGATCTACAAAATCAAATGCCTTTGACATGTCCATATATAAGGCACATACTGATTCTTTTTTATCCATGCTCGTTATAACTTTTTGAAGTAAATCAAATATGGCTAAGTTAATCGATTTTTTCTTACGGAACCCTTTTTGTTCAGGCGCGAATAAATTTTTATTTTCAAAATAACTGTACAAACTATTATATATCACTTTTTCGATTATCTTAGAGAAAACAGAAATTAACGTAATAGGTCTATAGTTGCTCATGTTATGCTTACATATCAAAAGTGTCGTAATCTAAAGCTTGCTTAGCAATGTCTTAGTCCATCTCTTGGTGATCTTCACAGTACCACACAAGTCGCTTGTTATCAGTCATCCCTCTGTCAAAAATACGTATTTTGAGCTTCCGTGGAGTCAACGGGAATCTAAAAAGGACCTCCTCATTCAATAGATTCTTAGATCAAAGTTTTTCCTTCAGTTGTTTTGATTCAGTTTTTCAGCTTTCTTATTCTGTCTTTGGTTGAAAGATTTATTGACCTGATTGTATAATTACTTGAGATACCATATGACATTGTGTAATGTATGACTTTTTTATTATACCTTGACATTTCATACCCCGCTGATCACTATCGTAAGTTTTTACCGAGCACATAACTATCTTGAAAATGTTGTGACTCCCGATTCCTTACATTCCTATCATTAACAACAATGCCCTTGGATTTCCATCACGAGGCCACAATCATGAATAAAGACATATCTCTAAAATGCTTAGTGGAGCCTTAATTATGAGAGATTTTGAAATATCTATGTAGTGGGTAGATAAATAGTGGCAAGATCTTAGACAGATGTGAATTAAAACCGGTGAATTTGGCTCATTCCTGGTGAATAATCTGTAATTTAGTGTTTTACCAAAATAACCAGTATAACATTTCGACTATAAATGGTTCTCACTGCTAACTGTAACAAATGCTAATGCTATATTTACAAATAGTGAACTTCATGCCAAATTTCGTGGTTTCGTGGACGCGATGCTTCGAAGTTGCTGAAAGTGGCTTGTCAGCGCTGGCAAAATGGCTTGAGAATAACCTGCTCTCCCTGAACGTTTTAAAAACAAACTACCTCTGTTTCTATAAAACAGCCTCTTCCGCTCCTCGCTCACGTCCAGACATTAAGCTCTCATGTAATCGTGCGGTGGACAAATCTACAAACCTTGCCCGGGATTGCAAAGTCATTAGCAACTGTTCCACTGTAAAGTACCTTGGGATCACGTTGGACGAGAATCTGAACTTTAAAAAACACATTGAGATAGTGTCTGCTAGAGTCAGAAAGTTAGTGTTTGTTATGAAATTACTGAGAAACTCTGCAGGGCAAGATTTGTTGAAGCTTGTATATACTTCTATGTGTCAGTCGATCCTGTCGTACTGTATAGGCGTTTGGGGTGGCTCCAGTACTTCTGCACTCTTACCCCTCGAAAGGGCGCAGCGCTTTGTGCTCAAGGTCATGCTTAGGAAACCCCGACAATTCCCAACGACTGCTCTCTATAAAGCTGCGGACGTTCTTAGTGTGAGGCAGTTAATGATCTTGCGAGTTTCGTCGCAAGTACATCTAAAAACTCTTAATTCTGAAGACTATCCTGCTTTAATCGCCAAAAGAGTTTTCAGATTACCTACTCCCCGCACAAAAACTGCATTTGCACGACGCCTCCCCAATTTTCTGCACCCACACATCTACAATTTAGTGGTTAAGGCATGCAACATTTCCGAAAACTCCCCTCGTAAAGCAAAATCTAAGACCCTTAGCTGGCTAAAAGGTCTAAGTTACAGTCAAACCGAGGAACTGCTGAAGGCAACTTAATTCCGTACACTGACACACTTTACTCCGTAGCCACACATACACGCACTCACACGTTTACACACAACACTTACATACACACACCTGTACACAACTTATATATTGTATACTAACTTATCTTAGATATACTATAAATATTATGGTTATTTCATTCATTTCATTATGTAAACCTTAATTTTGGCTGTATTGTAACCGGTTAAAATAATTTTTTCAACTATATTGTTTTAAACCGAATCTGGTCACCACATGACAGGCATAGCCTAGCGTGGGACCGCTGGACAATTGTAATATGTTATTTTGGTTCTTCTTTTTAAATAAATAATTTTTATTTTATTTTTTTTTTTATTTTTATTAAATTCCCTGCCCGTCCACCATAGGGCCAAAAGTCAAAAAGAGATACTTCAAGTACCCACTTGTAGAGTAGAATTTTAACCGTTCTGAGAGCGTTAAAGATACAAGTGAATACATATAATATTTAAGCTTAAACAAACTTACCATCCGTAAAACATCTCATATTACTGTCTAGGAACGACATTAAATAATGTCGTTTCAATTCCGGAATTTTCGATATTGAGCGTCCTCAATTCCGGAATTGTAATATTGGAAAAATCATCCGAGATTCCGGAATTTCGAAATTCCGGAATTCCGGGATGCAAGCCCTAGTCAAGATTTTATTTCTTTCTTTTTTGTAGGTTGTCATGTCGGGGGTTTTTAAATTTTTAATTTTATTTTTATTTCATAATTTTTTAAACAAACAGAAGTTTCGTCCCGGATTTTTTTTCTTTTATCACAATTTTTGGTTTACACCGTTTAAGGTCCTGAGTTTCCAGTCTTTTGTCGAGCTTGATCCTTGACTATATATGTGGGGACAAATCTGTCTTCTATAAGATTAAAATTAGGATATATTTTGATTTCAATAGCCTTAAGCAACATTCTGGGAAAAGTCGTTAAAGTCAAACTAGTTATTGCTTATAATGACAAAATGACAAAGTTATTAGCCAAGACAATCAAATTATACACTTTAAATGCACTGGATGTGTAGAAAGAACCTGCTACGTATGGCCTAAAACAGAACCCGGTTTCTATTCTACAGGATCCAAATACACGGGTGGTTTACTTAGCTCCATAAAAATTGCTGTTGGTGCTAGGTAACTTGACTTAGTTTTGAAAGACCTAATCATCGATACCCCACACCATGGGATAAACCGATAAAAAAATTACACCCCCACTTTAAAAAATTACATCCCGACTTAAATTTATTCTACCACTACGTCTCTGAGCTAAGCTGTGGACAGACGGACAGACGGACAGACGGACAGACGGACAGACGGACAGACGGACAGACGGACAGACGGACAGACGGACAGACGGACAGACGGACGGACGGACATGGTGAAACTATAAGGGTTCCTTGTTGACTACAGAATCCTAAAAAGCTGTTTTCTCCTAGGCAAGAGTACTTTTGCTAAAGCTAACGAGTCCTTCAGTCGCGTTAAAATCTTGCACGGTGTTGCTATTTGTGACTTCAATCAGAGGAACCTGTTCAATAGTTCTAATGACAATTCAGCTTTAGCAGAATTGCGAAACTTAGAAACAGTGACCCAGTACTGTGACAGAAGTTTTTCAGAGGTTTTATTATGGACTGTTCTTTCTTACACAAACGTTAATAGCTCATCAAGAACAATCAGACGAGCCCAAACATTATGGGTTTATCTTGTGCTGTTTAGGAGTTCCTACGGCCATCTTCAGCTCCAAGGTACCTAATTATTGTACTGTCAAGATTTTATTAAATTTTTGAGTACGCTAATTAAACTTTAACATTTAACCAACATTTGAAATGCTTGGCTTCGATCCTTTCACAACTAGATGGTCATCATGAGACCTTCATTTATTGAGTGATAGAGAAAATGCTAATAAAACTTAACATTTAACCAAAACTTTGGAATCCGTGGCTTCAATATTGGCTGAAATCCATTATCAACTAGCTGGTCATCATGAGACCTTCATTTAGTAAGTGATATAGAAAATGCTAATAATACTTAACATTTAACCAAAATTTGGAATCCTTAGCTTCAGTATTGGCTGAGTTACTTAGTTTAAAATTAATTTTTTTTTTTTTACATTTCACCGATTTGATTATTAGATAAATTCATAATTAAATAATCTTTAATTTTATTTAATTTCAATTCAATAATCAGACCTTTGCAAAATGCTAGTAGGTATAGATTTACCTGTTTATACTTGGCTACCCAATAGTTGTGACGGGAAAAGAATAGGCAACCTAACGTTTGCATATTCTATGGGCTTCATACTTTCGATTGATATAAAATTTATCTAATATTAATCAAACCGGTGAAATGTTTAAAACATTTTTTTTTATTATTAATTAAACATACCCTGGACTATAATTTGTTAGGCAACCCATATGCAATATATTTATTGACATATTAAATTAAATATAAAATACATTTCATCAAATAAACATCTCGGTGAAGGTTATTTTATAACGGGATCTTAGTCTATAACGCTTAACGCATAACCTGCTAAATTAAAAAGTCGTATTTTTACCCCGATCGTATACTGAGATACGACTTTTTAAATTAGCACGGCAGATACGTTCGATTTTATACCCCATATTTTTCATACCCCGGGCTTATATATGAAAATCGATTCTTAAGGAGTAAACTCCAAAAAACCTGATAATATTATAAACGTGAAAGTATTTACGTTCGGTCCTCTTAGGGTCAGCTCACACCGAGACGCGACGCGACGCGACGCGACGCCGCGAGGCGCAGCGCTGCGTGGCGCAACGTATTTTGAATTCTCACGATGAAATGTGTCCCTTTTAATGTAGTAAATAAAGTATAATTTTGAGTCACTCTATTGAAATGTGCGCGCAGCGTCGCGTCGCGTCGCGTCTCGGTGTGAGCTGACCCTTAATTTTAAACGATGATTGATGGACGGTCGCCAGTGTTCGGAAATCGTCGTATACAACCAATTATTGAATTGTCTTCTTTTAAAGACCGATGTGTAATATTTATCGCCGAGTACAGTATTAGTATTTGTATTACTCGGATACTCGGCAATACCCGAATTGTCAAGATATACACGAGCTATTGGGGCACTTTGATCGCTGACTGCAAGACATGCAGAGTAATCGATCGTTGATCGGTGGTGTGGTAGTGTTACTGGCTGGTGATTTCGAACAGTCTTTGCCAGTTATCGTGTGAGCCGCTCCAGCAGACGAGCAGCAGATGTGTGAATCAAAGTTAACGATGCAGAGTCCGGTGCGTATGCTCAGAAACTGCTGAGATAGGTGAAGGTCGGTTAGAAACTGACGAAGAAGGTATGATACTATTCACTAATGAATTTTCATCATAAAAATCAAAATATTCATGACGAAAATTGGCTGTGTGAAAGAACCGTTACCGAAAGCAATTGAGTGGTTAGTGCATAAAGTTTTTTATTACTCGGATCTTAGACTCGGATAGGTACTAGAAGATACCCGAATTGTCAATCAATCATGCTACTACATAATTGACGTGCTTTGATAGAGAAGGATGGCCTTATTGCGATACTTAGAAGAGGAAATAGAAGAGAGTACCATTTTTAGGCTCTATCACCGACCGAGCATTTTTTCATGGTCGGTTTATTAGGCACACTTATATTCATGACGAAAACTGGCTGTGTGAAAGAACCATATTGGCACCAAAAATGATATTGTTTTCAAAATCAACAAAAAGTTACCAGTTTTGTTAATGCGCAACTTAGGCGCACCCAAATTTTGCAACGGCGCTAGATTGAGAATCACCTAATTAGGGAAGTACATTATTCATATTGGGCACGATTTTAACGGGAGTAGCCAAGGGACAAAGTGTATTAAGTGTAGTTATACCACGTATTCCAATTATACCGAATAATTTACCATTTAGTTTTAAACGTGTAGACGTTTAGGCGTAAACTGTAGAGTTTCCATTAAAAGTTTTTAGCACTTTCTATGACTATTAATAAATCACAGGGGCAAACGTTAAAAGTAGCAGGAATACATTTGGACACGCCATGTTTTTCTCATGAACAGTATGTACCTTGCTCACGTGTCTCCAAATAAAAAAAAATGTTTTTACTGACCGAAATAAATAATTTAAGATAATTTCTTGAACTATACTTCAATAAACTAAGTTGTAAAAACCAAGTTACAAAAAATAATAGTGCCTACCTAATATTAGATTTTGTCCCGATTTCATAATGTGTCAAATTTGAATAGAACCATACCTTCTTCGTCAGTTGATTATGGACCGTCACCATCTCGAGCCATTTCTGAGCATAGCTTATTAAATCGAATGGGACTTAGCCTCGGATAACTTATTGAATCAAATGGGACGATTAAAAAACGATGTTTTGCATTTTGTCCATCACTTTCACCTTCACCCAATAGCCCAGAACTAAACTAATTGACGACGCGTTTTGCTCCGTGTCAGTACTTAATCACGAAAAACTTTTTCACGAAAACTTTTTCACGAACGACTTTATCACGAAAAACTTTATCACGAATAGACTTTATCACGAATAGACTTTATCACGAAAACTTAATCACGAAAACTTTATCACTAAACACTTTATCACGAAAACTTTATCACGAAAAGACTTTATCACGAAAATAATTTATCACGAAAAGACTTTATCACGAAAAGACTTTATCACGAAAACTTTATCACGAAAAGACTTTATCACGAAAAGACTTAATCACGAAAACTTTATCACGAAAAGACTATATCACGAAAAAAAATATCACGAAAAAGTTGACTCCTGATATTTTTTTTCGTGATAATTTGCTCTGGATTATTTTCCTTCGGAAACCTATCGTTTGTGGTACAGATACAGATATTTATTCACAATAACTGACCAAGAGTAAGTATGACTCGCGCACCGAGGGTTCCATACAAACACTTCCACTTTCCATCTTACTGGCCGGGTTAAACCATCAGAGACCGGGAATCGAACCCGGTACCTTTTCCACCAGGCAGCTCCTTTTTAAATTTTTCTTTAAACTTTGATGTAACAATCTATGGATCACTGATCCGAAATAAATAATAATTTCAATTTGAATTTGAATTTTGATCTTCATATTAATGGTTTAAATAAAAATGGTGGAGTACCCAGATTACAAAAATGAGACATTAAATGTGTCATAAATTATTTATTGGCGGGTTAAGTTAAGTTTAAACCTAGTGCGTATGGCGCCGCATACAAGTGAGGTGCAAACTTAATGTAGCAGGGCCCGAACAGTTAAGTTGGTATGAGATAAGTAAAAAATTGTACGGAACGCTCGGAGGGTGTCAGACTTGCACTTGGCTGGTTTTTCTTTGTTAGTAAGTAGTCCTTCCTTGCTTTTCGGTTCTTTTTGTCGTCCTCTACCCTGCGCTGACGTACTTGCAATATCTTAGTCATTTTGGTGTCGTTTTTTTTATAACACCGATTGTAAATTTTCTTGGATTATTCAATTCCCCATAAGTTATAGTGTATTATTTGAGAAAATGGCATACATATATTATAAAATATAGAAAATATCGACATTTTAAATTCAGATTGTGGTGAAACTAGTTCCGTATAGTCACAAATATAAAATTCATTATAAATTGATTGTAGTATTTTATGGACCAGTTTTAGTTTACACATTTAAAATAAAGAAAATGAACTATTTAAAACGGGCTTAATTTATAGAATTAATGGAACGAGCAAGCTTTGAGGATAAAATAAAGGTCCAGTTCGTCACAATCGCCTCCAAATGACTGCTGAAACATGTATTTTCTTGCATTGAAATGCGACAAATCAAAGAATAATATTTTTTATTACATTAAGGAATATTCATTTAGTAATGTTAACGCTTAAATATGTGAATTATTGCACTGCAGCAGCCAGAAATAATTATTTTCAACATCCTAAATCTTGGGACACTAACGAAAAGGAATCTCATGTGACTAACTAGAAAATGTAAGGAATAGTGTACATAGATTGAATATATTGAAAGAAAATAACAAAAATAATATGTTATGAATCGTATTTATTGCAACGGAATCAAAATGGTATAATATATATTATTACAAGTTTATATATGTAATAATATTTCATGTATAAACTAGTAATAGTAAATATTATACCAAAAATACTTGGTTATGTTTTAATTTTTTTTCCTTCTCCATTTTTTTAAATAACTTTTTTCACCATCAGTTAATTCAGCTATTCTTTTTAACCCTTTTTAATTGTTTTTTCCTTTGTTCCTCATATTTTTCGGGGTTTTCTGATTTCAAACGTTCTCTATACCTCTTTGCTTTTCCAGCCGCAGTTAGTCCCATACTATTTTGCTCTAGAAATTACAAACACACAACGATGACATTTCTTGTTAAAATTACTTCTCATGTACCTATGTTTTTACTTAAAATTTATTAGTTATTTATTCTTCAATCAATCAACGATAAATGCACAATTATTTATGTGGTATAAAATGTAACCATCTATATTTATATACCTAATATGTTTTTTTATATTATAACCCAAAAACACTGAACGAAATTCAGTCCTAAAAATATAAAAATATTTGTAAATGCTAGGTAATAATGTATCATAATTTTACGAAGAAAGTACCACCTTTTTGTACAGAATGAGTATCAATGTTAAAGTGGGGTACGTATAATAATAATTAAATAAAAAATAAAAGCAACGACTTCAAAAAAAAATTAAAGTCAAAGTAACCTGTTCATGTACAGGAATCACCTTTTGAAGTCGGTGCCAAACCAAACAATTATTACTATGTAAACAGATGCCACGCATGAGGCCTTTAAAATACTAAAACCTTCTCCTAATAAAGTGTAACTGTCTGAAAACCGCAATAAAATCGATTCAGCCAAGCGCGAGATAATCGCAGACAAACATACATACATACTTACAAGTCAAACTGCGAACGTATTTTTTTTTTAACTTTTCTTCAAAAAATAATCACCTCATGTATAGATTACTTTTTAATATTCAGTTCAAAGGCGGTTCTTTTTTATAAATGTTTAATTGTTATTTTGCTTTTTAGTATTTTAAATATATAATTGTTGTTTACCAACCTTCTCCAGGAGATAACAAATACTTTTCTGAAAACCGCATCAAAATCGGTTCTGTCAAATGCGAGATAATGGCGGACAAACATGCATGTATTACAAACATACGGGTCGAACTAAGTACCTCCGTTTTTTAGAAGTCGGTTAAAACATCGGTCACATTTCAATTATGTACTAAGCTTTATAGTTCCAATTCGTCACAAAATCGTTCCGGTATAGTATATCACGTCACTAATCGGACGTGACGAATTATACCTCGACAATTTAAAATCAAAATTTAATAAGCATGTACAAAGTCGAACTTTAAGGTTCCTTTAGGTTTGTATTTGAATGCTGTAGTCTAATTTTTTTATTATTTTTAAGGGTTCTCGGGGTGCCGATTACGAAAATGACATCGTACTGTATTACATGATGGCGAGCATTATTTTTCTTAAAAATCGATATTGGTGTCATCTCCTAGGTTCCTCGAGGTGCTGATTATGAAAATGACATCCATTTTGAAATCCAAGATGGCGGATGTCACTTGAAATAAGTATCGATGTGTGTAGCAGTGATATCAACCATCTTTAATTCTAAAATCGGCTCTATTTTTGAAATCGACACGTACACCCTCAAAAACCCAGAAAACGACACCCATGACGACTTTTTCAAAAAAGTGACGTCCACCATCTTAAATTCCAAAATGGATGCCATTTTTGAAATCGACACGTACACCCCCAAAAACCCAGAAAACGACACCAATGACGACTTTTTCAAAAAAGTGACGTCCGCCATCTTTAATTCCAAAATGGATGCCATTTTTGAAATCTACACCCCCAAAAACTTAGAAAACGACACCCATGACGACTTTTTCAAAAAAGTGATGTCCGCCATCTTTAATTCCAAAATGGATGCCATTTTTGAAATCTACACCCCCAAAAACCTAGAAAACGACACCCGTGACGACTTTTTCAAAAAAGTGACGTCCGCCAACTTTATTTCCAAAATGGATGCCATTTTTAAATTTTGCACCCCCAAAGACCTAGAAAACGACACCCATGACGACTTTTTCAAAGTAGTGACGTCTGCCATCTTTACCTTGTGAGTGTGGCAAGGCTTACATAGGAGAAACAGGACGTAATGTTTCTACAAGATTGTCTGCATATAATGCCGCAAATATAACCCAACAACGGAGCCTAGGATCGTGCTGTGCGGCGTACCTTTGAAGCGAGTGGATAAGTTTAAGTACCTGGGGCATATACTCACGGAAGACTTAAGCGATGACCACGATCTCGAAAGAGAGAGGAGAGCGATGTCAGTACGTGCTAATATGCTTTCCCGCAGATTTGCACGGTGTAACAAGGAAGTAAAATTGACGCTATTTAAAGCATACTGTCAGACCTTTTACACGTGCAGTCTGTGGGTAAGATTTACGCAGAGGGCATATAACACGTTGCGAGTGCAGTATAATAACGCCTTAAGGATGTTGTTGAGGCTGCCTAAGCACTGCAGTGCGTCCGGCATGTTTGCCGAAGCGCACGTAGACGACTTTTTTACCATTAGGCGGAAGAGAATAGCGTCTTTGCTGAGAAGAGTACGCGGTAGCAGCAACAGCCTTCTTAGGGCGTTAGATGGGCGTCTCGATTGTCCAATAACCAAATACTGGGTAGAGGTAGTTATTGGCAGGGCCAAATAGAGCAAAAGTGCTGGTTGCTCCTGTGACTAGCTGCTTCTCTCGGTAATGGTTATAGGTATTTATGTATGTATGGGTATTTTCATGTTTTATTTATTTCAGTTAACCATGTACTAATATATTTAATAAGTCTTGTTGTGTTACTAACTTAATATGGATCGTTCAGGTCTGAAATAAACGATATTTATTTTTTATTTTATAATACGCAGTGTCAGAAAAATGGATACGAGGGACTCCGCTACTTAAGCTCATAAACACATATTTTCGTGATAAAGTTTTCGTGATGAAGATTTTTCGTGATAAAGATTTTTCGTGATAAAGCTCATTCGTGATAAAGTTTTCGTGGTTAAGATTTTTCGTGATAACGTTTTCGTGATAAAGTCTTCGTGATAAAGTTTTCGTGATAAAGTCTATTCGTGATAATGTTTATTCGTGATAAAGTCTTTTCGTGATAAAGTTTTCGTGATAAAGTCTTCGTGGAATAGTTTTCGTGATATAGTCTTTCGTGATAAAGTTTATTCGTGATAAAGTTTTTCGTGATAAAGTTTTCGTGATTAAGTCGTTCGTGATAAAGTTTTTCGTGATAAAGTACTAGCGCCTTCGCTTTCAAAAAAGGTTTGCGTGACCTCTACGCTAGCAGAGTTGTGAATTCTTAGCTAAGTATCTGATTAGGATATTTCATCTGTATTTAATAATATATATGTGTATATATTATATGAATATATGTATTTATTTAAGTATTTATTTATCAAAACTTGCCTGAGTTAGTTGCACCGCTCACAATTTATCTGCTTTGCCCAAAGGTTGACTGGTAGAGAATGCCTCATGGCATTAAGTCCGCCTTTTGTACGATAAGTTTTCTTTTGTGCAATAAAGATTAAATAAAAATAAAAAGCCGGGGCCGGAGGCTGCTGTGTCAGCGGCCGAGTAGCCGCAAGTTCTGTTCTCATCTCGGAGAACTCACGGCGGTGAACTTTTAGCTCGCTCCTCAGTAACTCCACCTCCCTGCGGAGTCCTTCATCATCGAGGCGGAGGCGCCTCGTCTCCTCCTCCTCAGAGCGTGAAGTAAGGATGTCTATGACCGACATTATCGTCTTGGTAGATTCCTTCAACCTACGCACTAGCGGGCCCTGAAGGTGGCCAGACTTCTTAGCAACCTCCAAGATGGCGGCGGCTCCACCTTCTGCTAGGGCTCGCAGCCCGTCTGGAGAAAGGGTTTCCGGGTTGGCTTTAACCCGGTCCTCCGCTTCCTCTTCCAAATCCGGAACGTCTGGTCCCGCAGTTTTATGGAATGGCCGAGAGCGGAGAACCTTCTGAAACTCTGTCTCCTTATCCTCCACAGCCGTTTTCTTTTGCTTGGCTTTGACTCCCGGGCCTTTTCCTCCTCCAGATGATGCCAACTTCCCGTGACGGGTTGTCGGCCCTTGCGTTGTTTGACGGGCCTCTGTCTCCGTTTCAGACCCGGTCTCCTCCTGTCTCGTCCTTTTCCGCTTTACTGAGCCTGACATCAAACTCCTGTTTGATGTCAGGCTCACATCGGAGTCACCGTCGTTCTCAGCTGCTGACGTCCGTCTTGTCACACCCGCGTCTTCGAGTCGTGTTAGCCCGACCCGTAATTGGGACTGGGTTGATGGTGATCTCTCCTCATTGTTTAAGGCATCAGCGTGCGCCAGTCTGGTCCTCCTTCCTCCCTTCTCCACAGTTTCGGTGCACTCTAACGGGGAGTACACCTCGGCCACTTGGTCATTCTGCGAATCGGTGTCCATGATAACATCGCCAATTTTGTCGTTTTGGTCCTGAAAAGGACCGTTTTCGGTTTGGCCCTGAAAAGGGCCTTTTGGGGGGTTAAAACAGGCCATATAAATCCCACGAGTAGGGGAGAACTAAAACTCCACTTGGGCAGAGATCCCCAATACCCAAGTGGCCCTAATACACTGAGACGGCGGGTGGTGTCGCAGGTTTGTTCTCTAGTGACTGGTAAGCACTCCAGCCGCTCCGAGGAGCATCCCGACGCGGAGAACCCTCACGCCAAGAGTTGTGGATTTTTATAGGGGTTGTCTCCCCGTGGACCCGGCCAGTGAAGGCAAGGCCGCCGGTCCACCCTGCATGACACCCGTACCCCATGGCTGGGGATCGTTGGGGCAGCATTGCGGCTTACGGCTCGGCCGACGGCGATTGCACTCTGCAATCTGCGCCGCTAGCTCCGACACCGGGGCCAGCAGCACCCGTCCACCTAAGTGTTTTTTTAAAGAGGTTTTCGTCCTCATAGTCCCCGTCCAAAGACGGCAACCCTCGTGCCGACCCCACGGGCCGGGTTACGAGTTGGCCGGCAACTGACCTAAGTCAGCCACCGCCTCGCCCCCACTACGGGTAAGAATCTCTCCCTTTGCGCAACTGGGCGCACTCCTCTTGTGCCGCTCTTTGTCTGGCTCCTCCCCCCTCGCCTTTCCGGTATGGGTAGCCCTGTCCGGTATAGCCTCGGGGATCACAGGAGCACGCAAGCCCCCCCACCACGGCAAGGTGGCAGCACATAGTTGACAACCCTAGAGCGACCGCCGCCGATCGCCGGTTTGAAAAGTGAAGTTACATGTGGTTGATTTCTGTACCTGTCTGTTTTGTGGCGGGGGTGTGCGTGTCCATCCTGTATGTACATGTAGTACCATGGTATAAAAAACAAGGTATGCTTATGGCATTCCGTAATGACAGGCCAGACATGTGACGTCATCACGCTATGATTGGTTGGTTGGTTCTGTCAATTCGTTTCTGTGCTGCCAGTAGTATTTAATAATACTCCCCGATTTCCTTGGTACCTGTACTTGTTGGCGACTGGCTGAGATGCCACCTCTTTTTTTGTACATTTTACATGTCAGTTTTTAAATTATTATGACTTTATATTTGCTTGTCAGTTCAGTGTGTGTCAGTTTGCCTTGTAAATAGTTGTTTTGCTATCCTTTTAAGTAATTAAATTTATTATATCTTAACTAAAGTGTTTCTATCATTATCGCCAATAATAACATCATACAGTCCATTGCTCATCAATATTATTGGTCCATTCTCGCCTTAAAAAAAAAACCATTTTCAAAATTTTCATTTTGACGTAAGTTTTTAATTTCGCTTAGTGATTCATTTCGTCATTTTGTCATCATGGTGGAAACACGTAGTAAACAACGCAAGGCGAACACGGACGCAACGGCCACGGAAGTCGAGCGGACGCAGCTCAAACGTTGCGAACGTTCACTGGGCGGCGTCCGGCCGGTTTCGGCCACGGCAACGGAGGGTACTTCGGCATTGCCAATTAGCTCCACCGCACAATAGACGACAGATGGCTGTGGGTCCGACAGTCTACCGGTGTTTGAAGTCCAATCCACATGGAATAATTGTCGCGCCAAACGTTGCGGAGTAGATGGATGTCCGAGACGTCAAAACGCGCTCCTCCACGGCACAGCGACAGCGAACGCCAAACCCAGTAGCCAATGCAACAATACTCAAACGTTGTTTGCAAGACCGGCTACTCCTGTCAACGTGGACAATATAGGCAATTTGAATCATCTGTCATAGTTGGAAATACGTCTGATATTGATGTCAGGAACTTTGCGGCCAACTGACCGTCCTCGCGGCCTGCTGAAGGTAGTCCCGATCGTGCTCGAGGGTCCCGACGGCGAGTTCCACACGACTGTGTTACTCGATGAGGGCAGTACTGCGACGCTCATTGCCGGCGAGGTTGCTGCGCGCATCGGTGCGAAACCCACCTGTCAGGAGCGGCTGCGCATCGAAGGCGTCAGTGGTATGACAAAAGAAGTTGACGTAAGTTACGTAGACTTTTACATTCGCGGACGAAATCTATCTGATCGTTATTTAGTACAAAACGCGCGTGCATTCAAACCTCTGGGGTTGCGCGCGCAACACCCAGGAAAAAATAATTTCTCAGATTATGATCACTTGATAGACTTATCCAACGAACTTTCGTACACTGACGTCCCCCCTACTGTCCTCATCGGTACGCCCGATTGGCACCTGTCTTTAAGTCGCGAAGTGCGGTGTGGAAAGAGGAGCGATCCTGTTGCTTCTCCGACCTTGTTAGGTTGGGTAATCAATGGCGCGCTTTCCGTTTCGTCTAAGCCACTCGAATTCATGAATCACGTATCGGATGATTTAGATATTCTCATTAAAAGTCGATATGACATCGATGCCTTAGGCACAACGAAAAGCGCCCCTCGCCCAAACGATGACGATAAGCGAGCCGTAGACATCATCGAATCATCAGCTCGTCAACTCGACGATGGACATTTTGAAGTTGGTCTACCCTGGAAGAAAGAGCTGCCGAAAATTATTCCTGACAGTTACCTGCAGGCGCTATCGCGGTTCAACGGCCTTGGACGTCAGATGTCAAAAGATGAAGCGTTTGCCACAGCCTTTCACAAATTTATAGACGATGTCATCAGTAAAGGTTACGCTGAAGAGTGCTAGCAGATAACTTACCACCAACGAAAACCGCCAAATGAGTCCTGCGTCAGTACAGACGGACGCATTCGCTGGTATCTGCCTATATTCGGTGTTTTTCATCCACAGAAAAAGAAGCTTGGTAACTACGGCTACCTGTCATCGCTCTTATTTTATTATATAAATAGAGTCCAACTCAAAATTCGAAGCAATTGAGTGGTTAGAGCATTCCACGATGCTGCCGCAGCAACAAAGGGCGTAAGTTTGAACAGCCTACTCCTACAAGGTCCAGACCTACTTTGTTCTCTGTTGGGCATCTTGTTCCGCTTTAGAGAAGGCCCTGTAGCCCTAAACGCCGACATCAAAGAGATGTTTCCACAAATTAAAATTACCCCAAGAGACAGAGACGCCCAGCGCTTCCTCTGGCGTAACAAAGACGGCAAGCTAAAAGAGTATCGCATGTCCTCTATGATTTTCGGCGCGGTGTCAACTCCGTTCATGGCACTCTACATTAAAAATAAAAACACAAGGGCTTTTCAAGCCAACTACCCCGCCGCCTATAACGCAATAATCGACGACCACTATATGGACGACTACTTAGGCAGCCACTCCAGCGTCGCCGACGCAGCGCAACTAGCCGCCGACGTAGTCACCGTTCAGAAAGCTTGTGGCTTCGAGATGCGCGCATGGACGTCAAACGACCCGGAGGCGCTTTCTCTTATCCCAAAAGAACTTCGAAGCGACGCGACTTCCGACGTCTATTTACCGCCTAGTAGAGAGGTTGGCGTATTGGGTGTTAAGTGGAACCCACGCCAGGATTCATTGGGTTTCCGCGCATTCTCCCAATTACCGGCCAACACCTTAACCAAGCGGAGTCTCTTATCAAACGTCATGAAGGTCTATGACCCGCTCGGCTTATTAGTGCCTGTCATTATTTGGGGTCGCATTTTGATACAGAGACTTTGGCGGGCAGGGGTCGGCTGGGACTCACCGCTCCCCGATACGTACGTGGGCGAATGCGAAGACTGGTTTTTCCAACTACAAGTCGCATCTAACATAAAGATACCTCGTTGGTATATGAGTAGGGCAGATATGGTTAATGTTCAACTGCATGTTGTAGCCGACGGTGGTGAACGAGCATACGCTTGTGTTGCCTGCTGGCATTTTAGTTACGGCGACGGCTGCGTGTTTACGACTCTAATTGGTAGCAAGGCACGTGTTACGCCCTTAAGACCGGTTTCAATCCCACACATTGAATTACAAGCTGCTCTTATAGCGGTTATAGCCACTCGTTTTGCACATACTATCTTGCAAGCTCATCGTATCAAGCCCTCCGAGGTCACTTTTTGGACAGACTCAACCACTGTCCTTAAGTGGATTCGGAGTGATGCTCGGGCGTTTAAACCATTCGTGGCGCACAGATTGGGAGAGATACTGGAAACCACCAACCCGTCCAACTGAAGGTGGATCCCTACCTCTCTCAACGTCGCCGACGATGCCACAAAGCCTAAAAAATTAAATCTTACACAATCTCATCGATGGTTTACCGGTCCACCATTTTCTTTTACTGCCGCCATACGCTTGGCCGACCGAGCGAGTTGCTAACGTCGAGGAGACTTTACCAGACCTCGAGTTGGAATCGGAGCTTGTGGGGTTGCTCCTCGACGTCCCGTCCTCGAGTCTTACCTGACGCGACGCGTTTTAGTTTTTGGTTGCGCCTTTTACGCGCCACCGTTCTCCAGGGCGCGCGATTGTTCCGGCTTAAACTGTCTCGGCCAATAACTATAAATTCGAAATTGTATATCGACAGCACCACATCCCTCTCACAACTTCACGCGCTGGATATCATAGCAGCTGAGAAGATGATACTCCAACAAGCTCAGCGAGACAGCTTCCCCGACGAGCTGAAAGCAGTCGAATCTTCACAGCCCGTGTCCAAGAATAGCCGAATTGCAAAACTCGCACCGACCCTCAGCCATGATGGCTTGTTGCGACTGAACTCACGGATAAAGTATGCGCCAGGAGTAAGCGAGGTAGTCAAATCGCCTATAATTCTTGACGGTCGCCATCATGTTACGCGACTCTTGATACTTCACGAGCATATGCACTAGGGTGGAGCGAAGATGTATGGAGAAAAAAAAAAGTTGTCTGATCGACCTGGAACAGTTGTAATATTTTGCCTTTAGATAAGATATTCATGAATATATATATATATATATATATATATATATGTCGGGGACAGGTCGGATGGCCGGTGCTGTGTGTGGCACATTTGTTGAGCTATTCGATATAGATGTGGACGAGAAGGTAGTTGTGAGCAAGATGAAACACTACGGATGCAATTAACTTTTTATTCCTTATACAATGAAGCACAAAATAACAGTTCCTGGCACAGAGACCTGTAAGCTAGGTTATCAAAGTCTCACAATAGTCTTTATTAAATTAACACTGTATTGTTGAGTTATAACGTTTCACTGATTCTAACTTGGTATAGCACAACGAAACGGGACAGTTCCAAGGCAGTAGTGCACTCGACGGTGACCCAGAGTGAAGTGTCGGTGGGCGTTCGCTGAGTGAACCGCCAAGACTCTGTCTAGCGCGCCAAAACAGGTTCAAGGGGGCGCTACTGTCGCCTTTTCGTTGAGCTCCCATACTAATGACCGTCTCCGACATATACCTATGTAATTGATTTTTAATAAGTTTCAGCCCTCTACTTGAGCTAGAATTTTTTTTTTTTACTCATAATTGGTAAAATAAAAACTTTTTTTTTTACGTAATTAGTATTAGATTTATAAGAAGGGTTTCAACTTCAAATGTTTTGAGCTTATTTCATACTTACGGCAACTACTACGTGAACCTGTGACCCAAATTAAAATACAGTATTTAAAAAAAAAAAAAAATTTAATATTTAATTATTGTATTAAGCGGTTTACACTCACGTGAAATTGTCAGGAACGGCCCGACATGTTTCGAACTCGTATGGAGCCCTTCATCAGGGACGGCTGCCCGTACACCGCCGCGGCAAACTCGTCACTCAATTTCACGTGAGTGTAAACCGCTTAATACAATAATTAAATATGTCTCACGAAAGTTTTAATAAAATTATTTTTAATATTGTTATATTTTTATGCAATAAACATCTTTTATTTCGAGTATTATGTGCTTAGAAAAAAATCACTTGACTTTCATTAAAAAGAAATAAGATTTTATATACATATTTTTTTTTCAATGGTATAGGCTTGATCATAATATTCAAGATTACAAGAAAACAGTAGAGGGCTAAAAGTAGTATTGAATATTTTTATTATTATTTTTCTCGTACACCTGGCAGCCTAATGCAACGTTTTAGAGACGTTCTGAATTGAATTAAAAAAAAAAAACGCTCCACCCTAATATGCACGCCAGACATTGTTTCAACGAACTGGTCCTTTATGAGCTCAGGCAAAAGTTTTGGATAATTAAAGCAAGAGACAGCATTCGCAGTGTAGCCAACGCCTGTTTGCAATGTAAAAGGTGGAAAGGCCAACCTGTTCATCCTCAAATTGGCAACCTACCGGAATAGCGACTCGACCAGTACAAAAGGCCATTCACGCACGTGGGTCTAGATTATTTCGGTCCGATTACCATTACAATATTTCGACGCCATGAGAAGCGCTACGTTGCACTGTACACCTGCCTAGTAACGACTCATCCTCACCCATTCACTTGGAATTAGTGACCTCACTTTCATCTGATGCCGCGATTATGAGTCTGAGACATTTTATTGCTCGTCGAGGATCACCGTCAACAATATATTCAGACAATGGCACCAATTTTGTTGGAGCTTCTCGTGAACTGCGTTCATTACATAACGATTCAGTCCAGGAATACGCTACTAACCACAACATCAAGTGGATTTTTATTCCACCAGCATCCCCATTCATGGGTGGAGCATGGAAGAGATTGGTGAGAACTGTGAAAACCCTGCCTCACCGACATAATAATAAAAGAAGATGTGCTGACCACACTACTCCTTGAGGCAGAGGCCATAATCCACTTACGTACCATCTTCCCCGGACTCACTAGAAGCATTAACACCATTCCATTTCATCCTGGGTTCCTCTTCTGTTGTACCATGGACCAGCTCGCTAACAGACGCAGATTTGTCCAGAAGATGTGACTGGCGACGAAGTTTACTACTTGCAGATCAGTTCTGGGCACGGTGGCTGTGTGAGTACCTGCCTACGCCTAGACCAAGGGGGACCCTCCACTAATGCTCATAATTTCAGTGAGGGAGATGTGGTGGTGATCGCTGATCCTACTCTTCCTCGTGGCTTATGGCCGCTAGGAAGGGTAGTCTCAGTCTACCCAGGGCCCGACGGAATGGTTCGCGTGGCAGACGTCCGCACTAGAGGCGGCATACTACGCCGACCGGCCCGCAAGCTCGTTTTATTAGAAGCTGCTTCTCAGCCAGAGACCACCAGTTGTTAGTGCTCCACTGGGGGTCCAGTATGTTGGCGACTGGCTGAGATGCCACCTCTTTTGACGTGACAACGTCTTAAATTAGGTTGCGTCTCGGAGTCACTCATGAAAAAGTGTAACGCCCGCTTACTTCTGTTAGGAGGGCCGGTTGTCCCGCTAAAACTCGAGAACGGCTGAACCGATTTGGCTAATTTTAGTATTGAAATATTCGTGGAAGTCAAGGGAAGGTTTAAACGGTGAGAAAATATTGAATAAATGAGTGGAAAATAATAAAAACGATAATTTTATATTCCCATACAAATACAAACTGTTCGTACTTACCTGTCAAACATATGATGTTTGTTCCGTCGGTTCGGTATTTTTAGAATAATTACATGTAGATCTAGACTAAATACGGGTTTGGAATCGACAACATACATGCATAATAGTCTGATTATCGCATATTTAGATTTAAAACATGTAAAATAATGACACTATAATGACATTAATGACACATATGATGGGTGCGTTCAGAAAGTAACACTTAAAATGTTGTTAGGGAAATTGTGAATGGATATGATACAAATAAATATTCTACCGAGAAAAAGACGTTGTCACGTAAAATCTTCCTTCGCCCGTAAAACCGACTTTACAGGCAACCATTTTTTATGTATATTTTACATGTCAGTTTTTAAATTAATTATTATGACTTTATATTTGCTTGTCAGTTCAGTGTGTGTCAGTTTGCCTTGTAAATAGTTGTTTTGCTATCCTTTTAAGTAATTAAATTTATTACATCTTAACTACAGTGTTTCTATCATTCTCGCCAATAATAACATCATACAGTCCATTGCTCATCAACACACCATATGGATGTCTTAAAATCAAGTTTAAAATGAATTACTTATTATGACAAAAAGACATTTATTCAAAGAATATAATAACGATATTAATGCATTTTTTTTGTACGACTGGCGTTGAACCGGCGTATAATTATTAATTATTTTGTTACCATAAAGTGGCAACTAATCAGTCTACGTTACATGTCTGCCTTGTCGGAATGCCATACGTTGTTTTCATATCATGTGTAGTACTATTAAAGCCTGACCAGAAATATATGAGGATTGTCAAGAGGGCGCTATTTACAAGATTTAAATCCGTTACAGACATACCGATCCGATCCGATTTATCGGAAGAAATTTCCTAACAATTAAAGCCTGACCAGAAATATATGAGGATTGTCAAGAGGGCGCTATTTACAAGATTATATGGCAACAATTTTGCAACTAATCGCAACCGCACTATAATGACATTAGTTTAAATACCTGTAATTTCGTATGGTTAACCAGTGTTGTCACATCTACTAACTTTTCACGCGTGCAACGAAATGTTACTCACTTACATACTGAATGTAGCCTGTTCTCCATAGAGTCAAAGCCTAACTTGTAATTTTATCACTTAAAACGGAACGCCTTCAGCATGTGCCTTAGCGTGCCTTTAGCGCATGCCAGTAGTCGGCCGATGGAATCGGCCATTCGGCCACCTCACCTGTAGAAGGGTTGCCAGACGTACGATAATTATAGTCCATGTACGATATTTTTGAGTCCGGTACGATGTGCAATACAACGAGTACTATCTATCGTACGCAAAGGAAAAGTAGGATAATTTGCAGGTCGTAGATGGTCGGGTATATTCTAAGGTTTTTTAATAACTTCTATGAAAAACGCACTAACTATAACTTTCGATTGAGTTAAGCAGCCTCATGGTCAGAAATGACTGCCGACCTGATAAGATCGTCAACATTTTCGTTTGTTTGGTACCCGCTTTATGTCAACCTTGTCGTTATTAGAACTATCAGGAATACCAATAATATCAGAATTCCCCAAAATACCCAAGTGAAAATTACCCAATTGAAGTTAATGTGGCAAAAAGAGCACAAGAAGAAGTGTAAAAACGCGCTTTTGGAGTTAACAAATTTTCGATGTCCTACCGCTTTGACCGGTGTACGATAATTTAATCGCCTGGTACGATAATTTTAGTATGTCCGTACGATATTTCGGTTACACGTGCCTGTCACCCCTGGCTAATTCTGGCAACACTGGTCGTATTACGCCATGGACTTTACCGACGGTGTGGGTGTGATGTCACTGTTCTGTCAATGTCATCATTTTACAGTGATGCCAGATCTACTGATAAAGCAGTAAATCTACCTGATTTTGTGGCCATCTACTGATCTACTGAATTATTTTTAACAATTCAGAAAATCTACCTAATTTTCTATGTCTAGTATTTACAAGTCCTTTTTATCAGCGCCATTTCTAAAAATATCTGCCAGTCGACCAGAAATGCTGGCGGATCTGATCAGGTCAAGCATCATATTATTATTATTGACAGGCGGTCATTGGTTCTCCGGCGGCGGTGTTGATATCCCATAGATTTAATCGACCGACTTAATCGTTCAGTTGCGTGTGTAGGACTTTATGAATGTTAATCTGTCACCTTACCGTCAAATATTAGTAATCTGTGAAATGCAGTGCGTAATCATATCAGGGGCGTTACTCCGAAAAACGAAATTAGAAAATTTCGCTGTCAAACGGTATACCCGTCTCTTTCTCTCTAATATAGGGATGAAAGAGATGGGAATAGCATTTGACAACGAAATTTTCGAATTTCGTTTTTCGGAATTGCGCCCCAGGTTGGTAACTGTGGTGTTTGTGTGTGAATGAAATGACTAACGTAACGACTTTTACTATTAGAAATATAAACTTTTAGGAGTCTACTGATTTTTTTCTCAATCTACTGATTTTATTTTTAAATTTCTACCGTTTCTTAAAAATCTCATCTGGCAACACTGTCATTTTATCACTTTCGTCATTAGTCATTACTACTTAACTATTAAGAGTATTAAGTAACAATAGTAAATACACTCCTTCCCAAAACAGCTAGAAGTGAAAGCCATAAAAAAATACACTTATCTATGCTTACTACTCTACTCTCTACTTGTTCTTGTTCAAACAAATCAGCAAAGCAGTAAGCGCTTACACATTACATACAATAACAATTAACTTATCGATCATACTAATCAACTGATGATTTATTATTCATTTCGATTAGAGTGACTTAGTGAATTTTCCCCATGGACGATAAAAGAATTGTAGCGTAAGTATTAGTGATTAATAATGGATATAATTTATTTAATTACCTTCATCTTATCGCTATGATCCACTCAACTGAACTCAACTCTCTCACTCAATCGCTTTTTCAATAATGATGAGTGTGATGTTTCGCACCTCTGGCATCTAGTGCAATTCCTTTATTTTCTTTCCTTCAAAATATAGGTATAATAATTATTAGATAAAGTTAAAACAGATTATCCAGTTAAGAAACGAGCTAGCATTGCTAGCAATATCAAGTCCACTCTCAGCCCTTACATATTAAATTCCTTTTGTGATATATCTACATACAACTTCCTATTATAATCCTATTATAAAACTTAATAAAGAAAAGCGAATAACAGGGATGTTGTTTTATATTGATTTAAACTTATATGATTTTCACACATTATTATAACAGAACGGGACTTATTGTGTTCAAAAAGGGTGTTAATTTAATTACCTCGACTTTTAGGACCTGATGTGCATGGTCGCTAAAGGACTGTCCCTACGCAATTAAGTGCTGTTTTGTTTATAAGAATGTGGAGCCCATTTTGCAAACTGACTACATTTTATTTGTAGTCCTCTATTTTAATCAATGAAGAAAAGAAGTTATCTGTTTTTTTTTTATATTACAGAATCCCTTTTAAACTGCAGTGTGGTTCTGCTATTAAACTAGTTTACACAATAACATGGCGGGGTGATTCTCAAGACCTTACTTCTGTGGAATTTACAGTCAACAATTTGGTTATGGTTCGATTTCGTTGGACCACCTCTCCATCAAAAAATGGTGTAAAACTTAACTGTAGTTTTTCATCAAAAAGACTTGACAGTCCTGATATACTCAAGGATTGTAATAATACTGCTATCAAAATGGATATAAGAAGCGATATTATGAAATATTCACAGCAGGGAATTTGTCCACCAGAGTGTTGGTCAGACTGGAGATCAATAACTATAGTTTTAGCCCGTCCTTTAAAAGACACAACCATATATTATGCCGTGTATGACTTTTACATTTCTGCATATAAAATGACAAGAGACACACTATCTTCCAAGTTGTATGTGGACAATGATTTCACTGATTTCCATTTAAGTACAGATGAAGGCAGTGTCGCTGTCCATAAAGCTTGTCTGGCAACTCACAGTGAGGTGTTCAAAGCTATGCTATCCGGAGAGTGGCAAGAAATAAAAGAAGGCAAGATAAAACTTAAAGGAGTAACTCTACAGACTCTGCAACATCTAAAAGATTACCTATATCTGGGTACATTACCCGATGATGGGCTCCGCCCGCTGTTGCTGGTAGCCCGGTGTTATATGATCGAAGATCTAATGGAACATTGTATTAGAAAGCTAGCTCAGGAGGCTACCGGTGAAGATCTTTACTCACTCCATGAATTCGCTTGTGAGAACAACATCCCGGAGCTGACATTTGCTACTTTACAATTAACCCAAAGCTCCGCTGTAAATGTTGCTGATCAGATCAGACAAACTGAGAAACTGAATTCTGCCCAACCTATGTAGGTAATAGGTAGCTAGGCTTGAGATAGACGAGGGTAAGAGGGTATTTTAATAATTATAAAAACGGTTTAGACATGTAAAAATTGTCAGGAACAAACCGTCATGTTTCAAACTCATATGGAGCTCTTCATCAGGGGCAGCTATCCGTGCTGCTACGCGAGGAGAGCGATAATTAGTGTAGTGGGCCGCGAGTCGCGTAGCAGCACGGATAGCTTCCCCTGATGAAGAGCTCCATATGAGTTCGAAACATGTCGGGGCGTTCCTGACAATTTTGACGTGAGTTTAAACCGTTTTTATAATTATTAAATATGTGTCACGATAGTTTTAATAATAGTAGGATACTCAGACGATTTGACCTCAGAAGTTGAAAATGTTGTAGGTAAATCCTCTCTGTTATTAAATAATTCTTAAAGTTTGTTTTAGTTATTTAATATTCTTGAATTTTATAATGATTTTGAGAATGATCGCCTGGTGGCACTTCTTTATGGATTTCCGCATTCATATTTATGTTTAAGTTCTAAAATACTTGGGATTTAATATTAATTTAAAATCAGTATAAGCAGCAAAAGGTGCTGCTATTTGTCAATAAGGATGATTTCTTTTTAAATGCATGTTACCTATACCCAATCAAACTAAGGTGAACCACTTTAGTCTAAGAATTATTAATCTACTTAAGTAGTACTCATTGTAATGTGGCCCATTTCACAAAGTTACAAATTACAAGCGGAAGCTTGTCTCTTTCTAATATAAGAAGTCAAAAAGAGCTCTTCCACTTGTAATTTGTAGCTTCGTGAATAAGGCCACTGTTCAAAAATTTAAATTTTACGTGTAGGTTCATATATTTACTTATATGTATTTTTATATGTTACTCATTGTCATTTTCAATGTCAATTGTGAATTAATTCATAAATGTTTTTTTTTTTATAAAACAGTAATTTGACATTTAAATAAAACCATTTAAACGGATTATATCGCGTATATTAGTTATTTGAGCCTCTGACGTTTTGGTAGCTTTACAGATACCTTTGTAAACGGTTGACTGTTTAAAAAAAATGAAAGATGAAAGCTTAAAGAAAAATTGAAAAAGGAGTTACTTGGTGGAAGAGACCGGGAATCGAACCCGGTACCTCTGGATTACCGGTCCAGCGCGTTAACCACTTCGCTACCCTAACTCCAAGTAACCTGACGATTTTTTCCTTATGCTTTGTGTGTCGGTCTTTGCATTGTTTATGTGCAAGGTTTTTACACCTTAGCGACCGCTATGTGAATACGTTAATATCTTACTGCTCCACTTTACAGCAGTGAAAAAACAAGCAAGATAGAGGGCGCTCTTATTTTTAGAAATTTATGAATGTCTCATTTTTTTTAATATAGACACCACAATTTTTATTTAAACCATTGGTACATAGATCAAAGCTTAAAGAAAAAATTAAAAAGGAGTTACTTTAAGCTTAGATCTTTGTATCAATGGTTTAAATAAAAATTGTGGTGTACCCACATTAAAAAAATGAGACATTACATGTTTCATATTTTTTTTACATTTTTTCTCTGTTGAAGTAATTACACGTTTCCTTGCGTAAGGCTGCGTTTCCACCAGAGATTTTGACGAATGGTCAAGCGGTTGCAGTCGGCTCAGTGGGCAGTTGCCTACTGAGCCGACGGTCCTGGGTTCGAATCCCGGCAAGGGCAAATATTTGTGTGATGAACTCGAATAATACAAGCCTTGAGCTTAATTTGGGACTACTAAGGTCGATTTGGGTGAGGTGGTAGCTGATATTTATTATTGGATATACGTTTGCCCGGATTTCCGGCTGTCCTCGCCTACGGGCCGCATTTCTCAACCGATTCTCGTGAAATTTTGTGAGCAGTATATCCGTGCTATGAGTTTACAGTGACCGTTCTCGCTAGCGAGTGCGTAAACGGTTTCTATGGAGAATTGTCACCTAGGGGATCGTGCTGGACATGGCGTCCCACATAAATATATTTGAGCTCTGGGTGATCCTACTGGATATGAATCTGTCCAATAAAATCACCCAGGTGATCGTTTTGGACTTGGCGTCCATTAGGACCATCACCTGGGTGATCTCATTTTTGTCCACTAGAATCACCTGGGTGATCCTATTGGATGTCGTGAGAATTGTAGTTCTTCAAAGTAACTGCTAGGGGGCTGTAGTATTCTCCATACAAATCGCTTACGCTCATACGCTGTCGCTAGTGAGTTAGCGAGTACGGTCACGTTATCTCATGGTATGGGCACTGGTACTAGCACAACGATGACCCGCGACTCTGTCGCGCGACAAATACTACCTATCCTTTTCCTCTCAATACCGTGCGAGCAAGACGGGATGCTGAGTCGCGCGACAAGCGAAGTCCTGGCAAGGTTCAATAAATATATTAGCGTGTTTTTAGGGTTCCGTACCCAAAGGGTGAAAACGGGACCCTATTACTGAGACTTCGCTGTCCTTCCGGCCGTCCGTCTGTCACCAGGCTGTATCTCAAGAACGGTAATAGCTAGATAGTTGAAATTGTATGATGTATTTCTATTGCCGCTATAACAACAAATAGGTACAAAAAATACATTAAATAAATATTTAAGGGGGGCTCCCATACAACAAACTTGTTATAACGAGATGACTAATAAAGATTCAGACTTCATGATCGGCGACTGACACATTAAAAAAAAAATGGTTGCCTGTAAAGTCGGTTTTACGGGCGAAGGAAGATTTTACGTGACAACGTCTTTTTCTCGGTAGAATATTTATTTGTATCATATCCATTCACAATTTCCCTAACAACATTTTAAGTGTTACTTTCTGAACGCACCCATCACATGTGTCATTAATGTCATTATAGTGTCATTATTTTACATGTTTTAAATCTAAATATGCGATAATCAGACTATTATGCATGTATATATGTTGTCGATTCCAAACCCTTATTTAGTCTAGATCTACATGTAATTATTCTAAAAATACCGAACCGACGGAACAAACATCATATGTTTGACAGGTAAGTACGAACAGTTTGTATTTGTATGGGAATATAAAATTATCGTTTTTATTATTTTCCACTCATTTATTCAATATTTTCTCACCGTTTAAACCTTCCCTTGACTTCCACGAATATTTCAATACTAAAATTAGCCAAATCGGTTCAGCCGTTCTCGAGTTTTAGCGGGACAACCGGCCCTCGTAACAGACGTGAGCGGGCGTTACACTTTTTCATGAGTGACTCCGAGCCGCAACCTAATTTAAGACGTTGTCACGTCAAAAATGTTCTTCGCTATTTTCTAAACATTTGGTTCACTCCAGCAGACGTTACTGCTTTAATAAGAATAATTACAGCAACAATGTTTATTTAGCAAAAATCGCTTAGGTACGTATTTTTGAAAATTTGGAATAATGCATTAAGAATTTCGAACAAATACTCATGCAAGCTCCGGAATGTTTTAGTGTTTCTTATTTAAATTTGTGGTTATTTCAAAAATATGACACTCAGTAGACACAAACATGCTAAAGTATCAGAATCTGAATAAAGTATCTGTACCTACCTATTATTGTAATCCCCAATTCTAATGATTGTACATTTAAATTACATAGCATTACGATTCTAATAAATAAATAAATATCGGACAACCTCACAAAAATCGATCTAGTCCCAAGTTAAGCTCAAGAAGGCTTGAGTTATGGGTACTAATCGAAGATATACATACTTATATAGATAAATATATACTTAAATACATAGACCAACCATGACCCAAGCACAAATATTTAAGTTCATCACACAAATATTTGCCCTAGCCGGGATTCGAACCCGGGACCGCCGGCTCATTAGGCAGGTGTCTACAAACTGCGCCAAACGCGTCGATTCTCGATTTTTATTACTATTATGAATTACAAGAATCTACAACTGCACCTACCTAATCGTGTTTAGCGATATCGATCAAGTTACTAAGCTCGTGACCGGTTCTCGACATAATTGTGTTGTTGCTCTGTTGTTATTAGGCATCGGACCTCACAACATAGAGCTATGGAGTCGATTTTAACATTAAAATACAATTCATCCTCCTACTCCTACCCGTTTAACTATTTCATTCCAAAATACCTTTATGGTTATTGGGTTAAATAAAATTTATTAACATTCCCAAGAAAAATAAGTGACGAAAATTACAAATAAAATAAAATTTGTACAATATTACAAATTCTCAGATTTAGCTGTATTAAGTAATTGAAGATTCGATGCATTTTATAGTCATAATTGGATATTTGATTAAGTACCTAATATAGAACCTAATTTACTCCAGGAAGTATGGAATAAGTCGCAAATATTTACGTTTTTTTTTTATGATGACGAAAAAACAATGCTGCACAAAATCAGGTCTTTGTATACTCTTCTGACATTGGCCTTGACTATACAATTGAAATTGCGAATTAAATACTTTGAGTTGTAATCTTCGATCTATTCGCTAAAAAAAAATAAGCTGACAATTAATTATATCAAACTCAACGTCATTGATTTTTTTATTAGACACCGGACTAAATTGACCGTAATCTCCGAAGAAATACAAAAACAGTGATTAATAAGTCCTCCTTTTAAGCGGAAAACAGAAAAGTAATAGAATTATAGTATGAAATATTGTAATTATGCAAATACTATTAGATAAATCAATAAAATGTAGGGGTAAAAAAATGAAATGTTGTCCATTGTAAAGTCTGGCCGATCTTTAAGATTATATAAAGTCACTTTGGCACAAGGTACAAGGTTTTCACTTGTGCCAGTTTGACATAATTTGATCTTAGAATTCCGGATGGACTATACTCGACGCCACGTAGCTTGGCAATAGCAACCAATGACCACTGCTGACACCCGCTACCACGGTGTAGCAATAAAAGTAAAAATGGTCGTTACGGGGAACAAAAAAAAGTGTCGTCATTAGAAATTGAGTTTCATGGTAGGAGGAGTCATTGGTCGCTATTGCCAAGCTACGTGGCGTCGATTATATACTTTAATATTCGGCTCCATAGCTCTCTATAGTCCTACCGTGCTATGAGAAGTCCGATGCCTAGTTGTTATACAACTTGTATGAGTCGCGGGTCGCGGGCAATGTACGACCATACAGAATTAATGTATAACACGATCAGTAGACGCGTGGTGCTCTCAAGATGTGGTCCGCTTTCTTACTATGCGTCGGTATACAGGTAAGTTTAGCTTGTAATAGGTATATGAATTTAACCCTCAATACATGTATATATCGTACCTACTGTTTTGGAAAAAGCCAAATTGATCTTTAACGCTTTAGATAAATGATTGGGAACCATCATTTATCTAAGTAATTTTGAACGGAAAATGTTTCTAGGTACTCAAGTTTAACTTTAACTTCAAATCTTGTTTGTAATGTAATGGCATAAAAACCTTAGACGGCTTCATCTGACAGCTGATGTTAGTTATTCATAAACCAGCTACTGATTTTGTGAGACAATGTATTTAGATATTTAAGGAAATTGTAAAGTTCCTAATAAATAAATAACTGGCAATATCGCGTGTCTCAAAAAACTTTTATGACATACCTAGGAAGTCGATGCCATTCGTAATGGGATATTAACTTCCCCACAAACAGTTTAAAAAGTAAGAAACTAAATCACGGAAATAAACAAATTGTATCTGTTAATTGAGCTCTAAAAACATGTTCGGTAGATGATTCACATGAGGAAAAATAACTTAATAAATAGGAATTTTTATACCTAGTTAAACAAGTGGTAGTTTTTTGTATAGATGTGGCCTAGAATAATATTATTTACTTAGTGGCATTGAGGTATTATTTATTATAGAGCCACAGACCCGAACAAAAGTGTCAAATAAAGTGGCACAGTTGTCATGTTCAAGTAGATGCCAATAACGCTTATTTATAATTTGCAGCAACATATTGACTTCGTACAAAAGAACTCTTTGATTAAACGTTTAAGTGTCAAATTGACTTAATTACTTATTACCACAAATATTTTACGTGTAAATTAACTTTTTTAGCATATTCTGACTGAAGTCTCTTGTCAAACTTGGAACATGGCACGAATGGATCAGATTTTAATATTTTTACATATTAAAAATATTTTCACTATTCTTTTATTTAGGTATTAAAATATATTTTATGTTTAAACTAAATAAACTCGTAAATTGTTAATAACTAATTTAGTTACGTTTTTATTGTAAATTGTTAATAACAAATTTAGTTACGATTTTATTTAACAACTGCATAAAAAGTTTCCGATAGAAGGGATCAGTAATAATGACATTATTTCTCCTTGTTCCAGTATGTGAAATGAGAGTAAGACAAGTGCAAAATATTGACATTATTAACCCTTTAAATGGACTTCCGGTTTGTGACTTAAGATGCCCGCATGCGTTTAAGTTGCGTTGTTCATTATTTATTCATTTCTGTTGTTCAATGTGTAGTATTGATAGCGTATTGTGCAGTGATCTAACGTATGAGTGAATAGCTAATGAAGAATTCAACTTGAAGCGTTCATAGCCCTTCCTGGGTCAAGGCCCGATAGTCCGCGTGGTTTTTTGTAAATCGCTATCACTTTACAAAAAGCAAAACCTCACCGAACAACGGCATGCTCTACGAGCAAACTTGAAATTATCATTAACCTGATGGAAGCCATATTTTAAAATTAGATTAGAACCCTTTAAAGTTTAATCTTATTTGTCGGTGGCGTGGTATGCACGGCAGCACACGTCGCCGTCGCCTTTATGTGTTCTTGGCGTTCAAAGGTTTAAACTGACAGTGTCTAGACTCTGTGACAAAATAAAACAACAACAACAGAGCAATTTTTAGTAATTTATGAATGTCACCATTTTACGCTTCTGTTGATTAACATAAAAAAAAAACATGATTATGCCGAACACTCGTGTGTTCGGCATAATCATTATTCTTCGCGTGTCTCTTGCTAAATGTGATCTCCATTTTTACGTTGTTGAGAATGGGAATCTTGAATAAAAAACAAGTGCAAAATATTGACATTATTAACCCTTTAAAGTTTGATCTTATTTGTCGGTGGCGTGGTATGCACGGCAGCACACGTCGCCGTCGCCTTTATGTGTTCTTGGCGTTCAAAGGTTTAAACTGACAGTGTCTAGACTCTGTGACAAAATAAAACAATAACAACACAGCTATTTTTAGTAGGTAATTTATGAATTTTATCATTTTACGCTTCTGTTGAATAACATAAAAAAAAACATGATTATGCCGAACACACGAGAGACGAATTATTTGGCTTCAATTATTCTTAGCGTTTGTCTCTTGCTAAATGTGATCTCCATTTTTACGTTGTTGAGAATGGGAATCTTGAATAAAAAAAATAGGATAATTTATTTATTGCACTCCTTAATTTATTAATAAAATATAAAACTATAGCGACTCCTTCGATTTTTGTTCTGTGATGAGGTGCATTTTGTAGGGACAAAGTTAATAATTCTAATACAAAAATTGCTATGATTTTACATAGGATTCGTTAATTAATCAATAGAACTTAAGTAAAAAAGAATATTCCGTCCTGTTCCTTTATTTTATAGTTGTTATTTCTGTAATTTTTCACTGAAAATTAAGTCACTTTTGAGACCCGTCACGTGTCATGGTCTAAACGAGACTGATCGCCCAACTAATGCGATTTGTGATTTTGCATTAGTTGGGAGGGTGCCATTTTTTCCGTCTGATTGTGTGTCCATGTAATTATTACGTCAATGCTTAGTGGCTATAAAAACCGGTTAAATATCTTACTCTTGCTCCGAGATTGTTTTCAAAATATCCGCTCGAGTGAGCGGTGCGAACAGAGCATCTCCTTTTCAGATTTGGAAAATAATCTTTCGTATGTCCTAGTTTTCTCCTCTACAGGTCACAAATCGCAAACGCAGAAGTAATCGCGCGGTGATGAGATAGCGAACAGTATTTGACGACGCTCGAAAAGGAAACTCTCGTGGATTACGTACGAATACTCAATCTAGCGGCCTCAGGACAGATAGCACCGGTACCTATAGTTACAATGTACATGGTATAATAAAACCCGCCAGTACCTATAGTTTTGTACACCTTGTTTTCTTATACCACGATTCAGCATAGCCCACCGCGTCATAATTATCATAAAGTCAACATCCCAATAATTGGGATTCAAGGATAATACAAATTCAATTGGGACCCAATTGAATTTGTTCCGTTCTCGTCTTATTAGTGTTCCGTATCTAAACGAAAAGGTTGACCCTATTACAGATCCTCGTCTGCCGGGATCAATTAGGATCATTAAGTTTTTCAGCGATGTTCATTTTATATTTTCGGCCATTACTATTTTATATTGAGCAACACCGGCTTCCGACAAAGACTGCTACAAATCTTTATGCCTCTGATTACTAAGGTCCATTTATATAAAGTACTAGAAGGTGCCACGCGTATTTTTTTTATACTGTAGATGGATAAAAAGTAACCTAACCAATTTTGGATGACCAGCGATGCACCGAAATTGGTTAAAAATTGTACAGTCGCTTCGCGTGATGATTAAAGATTAAAGAAGTTTATTCCATAACAATCTTAGAATCGTGTCGGAAATAATAATAATAAAATATCCAGAATTATTAAAGAATAACTGCATCCAGAATTATTCAATAGACTTAGTGACATATGTATAATTTCAATACGCGGTATCCTAATCGTCTAGTTGCTCCTGCTAAAAGGACAAAACTGTACGGTAAGAACGCCTATTGCATATCAATCAGCATTTATAATCGCTTACATGATGACATCAAAGAGTTGCCAATTAGCTTATTTAAAAATAGACTTAAGAAATGGTTAATACAAGAATGTTTTTACTCAGTCGATGAATTTTTTGATTATTATATAAGTTAATTATGACATTTAATTATTATTTATTGATTGAGGTATATAATTTTTTTTTTTTGGGTATTTATAAGTCACATATTGTGTTTGACATCACTATGCAGATAATCTATTTTTTCTTTGTTTTCCTTTTGTTTTTGCATGCCAGTTGCTGGTGAAATGTGTGAAACTTTATTAAATATAACCACCATTATGTACCGTATTTTTTGCAAAATAAAGACATTTGATATTGATTTGATATTTGATATTGATATCAAAATACTACATTCTAATATCACAATTAAATGCATTTTTATTTATACCTAATAATAACATAACCTTAACTAAAAACAAAGAAAATGTTATTCAATTATAGTTACAAAGACAACCATAAAATTATCTACTAAAAGAATTGAAATAATTATAAACATACATATCGGACAATTAATTATTGATTAGAAACAAAATCGATAACATTGTAAACGAGACTATTAGTGCATAATAAACTGAACTGATATCAATTGTTTTATAGTTCGTAACTTCGTCACGTAACCTCCTAAGTGCATAGCAAGCTGAGCTGATAGGTACTGCTTTCCAATGACTTTAATTCCTCCCTCCAGTTAAGATCAAGGTCAATGTCGGTCGATGAGATTACAATGGAAATAGACATGTTGACTAATTTTAACAACACTTAAACTGCTCTAAAAGTCAGAAATGACCGTCAAAGTTCAACATTTCTACGTAGCGCTAAAAACGCTCCATACAAAACGCGTCAGGCTAGTGACGTCACAGGCCGGTATAGGTACCAATAATTGTATGGAAAAATTAAGAAATTTGGCATTTTCACCGTGATAAAGTGCGTTTAAGTTCATAGTTGTCATACAATTATTGTTTCGTAAAATTATGAGGATTCTGAAAACATTTTCAAAATTTATTTTGGATTAAAAAAAAAATCTCAAAATTTGCGTACCTTTGAAGTCACATATTTCCAAAAAAGATACATGTTTCTGGATTTTTTTTCTTTGTTTCGTGATATATTTAGCTAATTTTATTTATATAACTACAGTACGCTGTAGAATTCAACATCAGTCAAATAGCCTATTATGACCAACGGATGGCGCCGCGTGCCCATACAAAACAATTGACGATCCTGCATCACGCTATCAAGCTTTTTCCTGAAACCCTAGTGGCTCTGCATTCTGATGAAGAAGAAACGAAATCCTTCGCGAACAAACCAATTCGAACTTAGCCGGTTTTATTAACATTATGATTACTCAGTTGGCGATGGTGATAGTACCTACCTATTTGTGAAAGTTAGTTATCAAGCCCGCTTCGCGACGGACTGACGTTTACTTTTGTGTTTCACCAAATTATTTCTGGGACATTTTTTTTCATTAGTAAGCGAACCAAAGGATTTGGAATTACTTACAGTGTGTTGAGTTAGTTGTTTGCATACCTACAATATAATCACCAGTGATTTCACATTTCACATAAATAATATACTTGACATACATCAGCACCGACCGCGCCGGGTAAAATTATTCAGTAATAACCTTGTAAGTAGGTATCCAACTTTATCCAAGCTTTACTGTAGTTAACTGAAAAGTGTATTTGGTCATACACAACTAAAATTAAAGTGAAGTGAATCTAAAACAAATGTTGTAAATTGCTTTCCCGTTCCCAAAAAAGCTGTGAGCTTTTCGTCGCGTCGTCGTATTGCTATACTATTAGGTACGTTCCGCGAAGTAACTGCCAGCTAGCCATATATATTACTTCATATACCTATATTACTTTACTCTTTGCAGCTAGCTCTTAAATCGGATGTCTTTTTTTAAATTGGATGATATATTCAATTCATTTTATGACCTGGAAGTCAAAAACTACTCGCCCTCGTCGACAAGGAATATAATACTCACAAGGAGCTCGTCGAGTTTAGGCTCGTTTGATTCGTCTTGACAAGTAATTGACAATTGAGAAAAAAACAACTGTCTAGTGTATTCGTATAACTGAAACGTTGTTGTTTCAGACGATAATGGCGGGCGAGGCGCCGGTCCTGCAGTTGAATGACGGGCACAAGATACCCGTCGTGGCTTTGGGCACTGGCAGAGGTACCGCAGCGGGGGTAAGTACAGTCACTATGAAGAAACGGCATCGCAGTTGGTGTATCTTGACCCTGTGCAAATATCCAGGAGAATCATATTATAAATAATGGCGGGTAAGCCGGTCCAGTGGCTCAATACCAGAAAATAGCCGTCGTGGCTTTGGGCACTGGCAGAGGCACCGCAGCGGGGGTAAGTATATAGTCACTAAGAAGGAACAGTTTCGCAGTTGGTGTATCTTGATCCTGTGCAAATGTACAGGAGAATCCATATTGTAAATAATGGCGGGTAAGCCAATCCTGCAGCTGAATACCACAAGATACCCGTCGTGGCTTTGGGCACTGGCAGAGGCACCGCAGCGGGGGTAAGTAAGTAGGTACAGTCACTGTGAAGGAACGGCATCGCAGTTGGTGTACCTTCTTCCTGTGCTAATATCCAGGAGAAGCCATATTGTAAATAATGGCGGGTAAGCCGATCCCTGGACCTGAATACCAAAAGCATCATTGCTTTGGGCGCCATCATAGAGGCACAGAAGTGAAGGTAAGTCTAAAGACAGAACACCGTAGCCCTTAGTACATATTGTTCCTATGCCAATATCCAGGAGACTCCATACTATAAAGGGTGGGTAACTTCACTTAAGCACTGGGAGCAACCCATAAAAATACCTCTCCTCAAGAAAATTGCGTACATTTGACCTTATGCAATTAAATTTAAATATGATGTTTACAGGCGCCCGCAGATGAAGTACGCCAAGCGGTGTACTGGGCTATAGAAGCTGGCTACCGCCACATTGACACTGCTGCCATCTATGAGGACGAGCCGGAAGTCGGGCAGGGGATCGCTGATGCTATTGCTAAGCGTTTGGTCAAGAGAGACGACTTGTTCGTCACCACTAAGGTAAGAAACTGGTACGGAATCTCTTACGCGTGTAAACAAGGTCAGGGATGCCGACTATGATCCACTGGTCATAGTCCACATGCCCAGTGTACCTGTACATGACAGTGTATAAATAGGGGTACAGTATTTACCCCTAGGCCCACAAGGGCCTAGGGGCCCAGCCAGTCTAGGGGCCCCAGTCCCAGAAGAAGGACTTGCACCATACTTATGTTCTCCTTATGCATCACTTAAAATAGTACTACCTACTATTTAATTAGCTAAAAACCGTTTCGAGATAGGGGAGGGGGCCCCAAATGCCAAGTGCCTAGGGGCCTTGGCCCTCTATAAGTCCGGGCCTGACTATCACTGACACAGCTCATCTAACGTTGGAAGCTCTCAACGCTGCGTCGTCCCCGGAAAAAAATGTCTCCTTCACTCCATCTTTTCAAGTCGAGAGTGAATAGGCATTTTCTAGGCATCTTAGGCCTTATTATCACTTAAATCCCTCGCCACCCACCCACAAATCTAAGTACTTATCTGTAAATATCACTGCTATTGATAATATACGAGTACAATTTAAGAGAAACTAATACTTAGCTCAGTGTTGCACAATACAATACGACATTTGACAAAAGTGAAAACTAATTGTATCACTGAAACAGCTAAACACACGTTACAAATATATACAAAATTAAATAAACTACCACTAGCTTTTGGGACATTATGAAAACTATTTTTAATAAAACATAAACTAAAAAGATGTATTTTAACTACTGTTTTTAGGGTTCCGTAGTCAACTAGGAACCCTTATAGTTTCGCCATGTCCGTCTGTCTGTCCGTCCGTCCGTCCGTCCGCGGCTTAGCTCCGTGATCATTAGTACTAGAAAGCTGAAATTTGGTATGAGTATGTGTATGTACCTATAACGCCGACAGAAAGGTAAAATAAAATTTTAAAAAAATGATTTTTTCGGGTACCTACCTCTCTAACACCTAAAGTGGGGGTTTTTTTTCTTTTCAACACTGGTGTGTGTGGTGTCGATAAATAGGTCTTGTAAAAATAATAGGGGTCTTCTAACATTATTTTTTGATAAAGTCAGCAGTTTTGTAAATATATGCTCCAAAAACAAAAAAATAGTGCCCCCCCCCCCCCCCCTCTAACTTTTCAACCACGGGTCAAAAAAAACGGAAAAATTCATGTTAATGAGGCCTTATAAGTACTTTCAATGAAAACTATATTGAACAAAATCGGTCGAGCCGTTTTTGAGTTATCGCCAAATTTCATATTTTTTCTTTAAAAGGTCGTAAGTTGACTTCCAGAAGGTAATAAGTGATTACAGTTTCTAGGGCGGACGACCTTTTTATAGAGCTTAAAATCTTTCTTAACGTAAACCTCGGGCTTAAAACAGCAGTTTATTGTGAAGGATGAGCAACTACGGAACCCTACACTGAGCGTGGCCCGACATGCTCTTGGCCGGTTTTTTTTTTCATTAAAATGGTTTAATGAAAAAACCGGCCAAGTGCGAGTCGGACTCGCGCACCGAGGGTTCCGTACACACACTTTCCATCCCTAAGTGGTTAAGTTAAGTTTGCACCTGGTATGTATAGCGCCCCATATAAATTAGGTGCAAAGTTAGGTATGAATATATTTAAAAAAAACTACTTACTAGATCTCGTTCAAAACAATTTTCGTTGGTAGTTTTTATAGTAATGTACATCATATGTTTTTTTTAGATTTTTCATTTTCTTATTTTAGAAGTTAGAGGGGGGGGGGACCAACTTTTTTCCACTTTAAAAGCGTCTGTCACGCAAACTTTTCGGATTAGAAAAAAAATATTTTAGAAACCTCGATATCATTTTTGAAGACCTATCCATAGATACAAGTATGTGTTTGATGAAAAAAAAAATTTTGAGTTTCAGTTCTAAGTATGGGGAGCCCCCAATATTAATTATTATTTTTTTATTTTTGCATCAAAACCTTAATGCAGTTCACAGAATACATTTACCTACCAAGTTTCAACAGTATAGCTCTTATAGTTTCGGAAAAAAATGCCTGTGACATACGGACGGACAGACGGACAGACATGACGAATCTATAAGGGTTCCGTTTTTTGCCATTTGGCTACGGAACCCTAAAAACCGAGAAGCATTAATGGTCCGTAACAACCTCGCGTGACCTACGGTTCACGGAGCCACTAAGTCCACTTCGATATTGGTATGTGCTAACAGCTGGTTCTTATGCTGCACCTCTAGCAAAATAAATATTACCTGTCTCTATCTTGACAGTAGTGTGAAAGAGTGACAGGCGATGCTATGTCGCGCGACAAGAGTCGCGAAGCCAAGGTGTGCTAGACGGGCTCTCATTGAATCATTCATGTTTCAGTTGTGGAATGACAAGCATGCCGAAAACCAGGTGGTGCCAGCCCTGAAGGAGTCGCTGAAGAGACTCGGCTTGGACTATGTGGATCTCTACTTGATTCACTTCCCTGTAGCTCTAAATGTAAGTCCCCGCTTAAATATTATTAAAGTATGTGACATAAGGATGTGCCAAATGTTTGTGGCTAAATCGCGAATACGGAAGCTCTTACTATCATGGACGTATGAATAACAGAATCCTGTTCTCGCGTCACATATTATCTCACCCGATTCTCATGAAATTTTCTGCGTAAGACCGTTAATTATTATAGATTTTTATATCCAGCTAAATTTAACCCACATTCCGGTTTCTGATTGAGCTGAAATTTTGCACGAATATGGAAATAGCGTGACAATGCAATATTATGATGACGTGAAGCTGATCTGATGATGGAGATGGAAGGTGGCCATAGGAACTCCGTAATAAATAAAGCAATCATATCGAGTTTGGGCTCTTTAGAATCGTCTCTGTGAACAGTTGATGGATGTTTAGAAAAGTACAGTCGGCTATAAAAGCTTGTCACAAAAATGAAATTTTTGACAGAAACTTTTTTATTTTTAAATGGCGCATATATTCTGCCGTGCTAGGCTAAAAGGTGACCTTTTTGTATTGGGCTCCATAGCAAAAGATCGCCTTTTATCTTAGCACGGCAGATAAATTATGGTGGTTGAAAACGTAAAAAATTACAAATCTCAATCACGTCGAAACAAACTCCCGAGGTTTACAGCTAATAAACAATTTATTTACAGTTTTCGTTTAGCAAACAATTTAATCGATAGGTAAAAAATAATAAATTCATAATGGAGCATGGATGTTGGATAAATACAGTAAAGGTAGATATCACACTAATATAACAAAGGTGAAAATTTGTGAGTGTGTCTATGTGTATGTTTGTTCCCTCTTCACGCTCAAGCGCCTGGATCATTTTTGATAAATATTGGTATATCAGTAGCTGATACTCTGGATGAACACGTAGGCTACTTTTAGTCCCGAAAAAAATAGTGTTCCCGTACCTAGGATGAGCGGGTAATACCGCGCAGCTAATATACAATAACTGTAAACTTAACAATAATTGCAGGCCGACGGATCCCCGTCAGACATAGACTACGTAGAAACATGGAGGGGAATGGAGGAGGCCAAGAAACTCGGTCTCGCCAGGTCCATCGGAGTCTCCAACTTCAACATCACCCAAATTGACAGGCTGTTTGAGAACAGCCAGATCAAGCCAGCTGTCAATCAGATTGAGGTGAGATATTGAACTTTTGTAATAACAGTAGGTAACTAGAACTAATATATATAACGTACGGTGCCGAGACGTACCTCCCCGAAGGATTCACATTGAAAAACAAAAAGATTTGTTAACCGTAGCCCAAATGTTAGCCACCAGTTACATAAATCGGAGGACTGTATCATTTTGGTTACTACTAAGCACAATTTGGCTATTTATCTAATAGTTAAATCAGTTAAGCTATTTATTTTTTCAGTGTAGGCAGCTTTTTCCTGAGTTACGTATCACATGTTTATTCGCGCTTATTAAACTAAATATACTAGTACCTGTCTCAAATATTGTCATATCTTTTAAATAGAAATAAAAGTGAAACGTCTCCATTTCAGCTTGGGCAAAAATACTTTTGTATGACCGGAACTCTCAACTAATTCTCGTGAAAAATAGTAATCAGATTCGAATGGATTTTAAATTTTTATTTTGATTCAATATATTAGATATTTCATTTCAAAGGACAATATGGCTTCGAACCGCACAATATGTCATTAACTAAAGTAATTTCCAATTTCAGGTAAACCCATCCCTGACCCAAGAGGCGCTGGTGTCCCATTGCCAAAAGAAGGGCATGGCCGTGATGGCGTACAGTCCATTCGGGTTCCTCGTGACCAGGAAGACCAGCGACTCTCCCCCGCCCCGCATTGATGACCCCACCCTGGTGGCGATCGGAGAGAAGTATGGGAAGACTACCAGCCAAGTCGTGCTGCGGTATTTAGTAAGTTAATTATATCTATTTTATAACTAGCGATTAACTCCTGGTGTTGAATTACAAGGCACAAAAAGGTTCTTGAGTAGCAACCACGTACCGGAAGATACAGCGTAAGAAGACCCCAAATAATACCAGTGATCTGGTCAGGAACGCGGGAAGCCTGTATGATGGCAGTATCAATAGGAGCACTTACGCTTTTTTCAACGATCAATTGGAGAACTTAGGAGGAGGTCTTTGTCCAGCAATGGACCTCTTTAGGCTGATATGATGACGATGAGTCATAAAGCGTAGATTCCATTCGGCTTCCTCGTAACCAGAATGACCAGCGACCCTCCCCCGCCCCGCATTAATGACCCCACCCTGGTGGCGATTGGGAAGAAGTACGGGAAGACTTCCAGCTAAGTGGTGCTTGCAGTCGTGCAGACGTCGGTCTGTCAAAAATATGGGAAAAAGAAAAGTAGGGTCTTTAATCTTCAGTATTTTACCGTAGACATTTCAAATTTTCCCTCCATAAGTTCCTTGCTCGAATTTCAATCAGTGGTTTACCAAACGAAACTCTTTATCGGCTTTGCAAAGAATTATAAATTTATGAAACATGTTAGGTCTCATTTTTTTAAATGTGGGTTAGGTACACCACAATTTTTATTTAAGCCTTTAATACAAAGATCAAAGCTTAAAGAAAAAATTGAAAAAGAGCTACCTGGGGGAAGAGACCGCGAATCGAACCCGGTACCTCTGGATTGCCGGTCCAGCGCGTGAACCATTTCGCTACCCTAGCTCCAGGAAGATCTGACGAATTTTTCCTTATGCTTTGTGTGTCGATCTTTGCATTGTTATATTTGAAAGGTTTTTACACCTTAGCGACCTTTATGTGAACAAAGAATTTTTCAAACAAAGGTTTTCCGAGCGAGTGAGGTAAAAAGTTCATTATTTTTTGATTTAGATTGATTGATTCATTATTTTTTTGTTACAGCTGGACAGAGGCCTAATCATCATCCCAAAGTCCACAAACCAAAAGCGGCTGGGCCAGAACTTGGACTTGTTCGACTTCAAGCTGACGGAAAACGAGGTCGCCACCATCAGCAAGTTCAACAAGAACGTTCGGGTCATTGAACCTAGCACCTGGAAGGACTATCCTAATTACCCATTTGAAAGAAATTAATTAGATTATAAAAAGACAAATTCTAAACTATATACTTTGCTACACCCGACAAGGGTCCTTGTACCTACATAAGTACTTGGTTGCAATAAATAATATTAATTTAAGTTTGTCATAATCATATAAGATGTACTGAAAAGAGTAGGTAAGCGATTAAATATTTGCTGAAATCTTTTATTCTAAGAATTTTCTGAGATAAATGCGATTAAGTACAGAGGAAAATAAATGTTTTTAATTTCAATGTGATGTTTTCAACCCCCTTATCTCCGCCATTTTAAAGTATTTCAAAAAACTGTCTCGATAAAAAAAAAAAAAATTATTGAACCAGCTTCAACATGTCACGTCCATTGGTTGTGAATGCGGCCTGTAGGCGAGAACAGCGGGAAATCGGGACATACGAAAGAATTTTTTGGCCAAGCTGACACGGAGACGCCTCGCTCGCTTGGCCAATTTATTCATCATACAGTCGATTCATAAATATAAGCTTTCCAATGCTTTAAAAATAAATGTACGTAGAGGTACATAACATAATACTTAACGGGTTTATAATATTGCTCGACTTGTTTGGAATCGGTCCGCGATTCATCATCAGGAGAGCCGATCAGTCGCGGCGGCAGCCAACCGGGCACCGCCGATTGAGTAAACCCGTTTTGTATTTAAATATGTCTGAGAGTCACGGTAGTTTTATATGTAAAACAACAATATGTCTTCAACGAGAAGAAATTGTACTTCCGAGAATAATTGAGTTACTATAATAATACAACAAACGGTCTTAACCTAAAAAAATTGGGCAAGTGCGAGTCCGACTCGCGCATGAAGGGTTCCGTATCCGTACCATAATCTATAAAAAGTTTGTTGTATGGGAGCCCCCCTTAAATATTTATTTTATTTTATGTTTAATATTTGTTATTATAGTGGCAATAGAAATACATCATCTGTGAAAATTTCAACTATCTAGCTATCACCGTTCTTGAGATACAGCCTGGTGACAGACGGACGGACAGCGAAGTCTCAGTAATAGGGTCCCGTTTTTACCCTTTGGGTACGGAACCCTAAAAACAGCACTCTTTTGGATGGACGTGGATAGGGATACAAAAATATTTCTTGCTAGTTTTGTACTTGCAAGTTTTGCACTCGACTCTGTAATCTGTATAGGTATTGATCTAGTAGTCTTGTATAGGTTAAAACGACTGAGCTGTCGTTTAGTTGCAACAACATAACAACATAATAACTACATAATGATGTGCATAAACATAATAGCATGATTTTCAATCGCACTAGTGTCATTTCAGGCGATTATTTTGCGATCACAATTATTCGCGAATGTAGTGATACTTATAAATGGATATAAAAAGCGGAGTCCGATGCGTTCAGTGTGATTCGTTATTCGGAAAGCAAACATGTTCAAGAGCTTCTTGGTGGTATTCGTCGCTGTGCTTCTCGTCGGCAGTGTAAGTCATATTCTTTTAAATTATATACAAAACAAATGTTTACATAGAATTTGGTATAAATGATCTAAGTATAGGATAAAACTAAAGAAGAAACCTTATATAAATTAAATACGCTGCTATAATAAAACTAAATAACTGCCCCCGCGGCATGGTCCCGAAGACGATGGCAGTATTTCCTCGCTGAATCGCAATGCTGATGCGTTGTGATTACATCCGTTTTACACATCTGCTTTTGTGGACAGACAGCCTTTGTATTATTGTGGTATCATGTATCGGTTTTATATTTTACAGAGCCTTGCTGAACCGCAGTCATCAGGTAAGCTGATTACTTAGGTACCTACAGTCCGACCAAAAAGAGTAGAAATTAAAAAGTGGCAATACATACAATGTAGTGTCCTCTCTTACTAATCAATATAAGAAAACGGAGACGACACTACAGTATTGCCACTTTTTAATTTCTACTCTTTTTGGTCGCACTGTATAGTAAATAAAGCAGGACCCGCTATCCAATCTCTTCCAACTCATTTACGGCCTGAGCATTTTTAGTTTAAGACAAGATTTTGCATAGAATACGATAAGTACTTGCAATTCCCGGATTGGCTTGCATGGCGATCGAAAATTCCAGAAACATGACAAATATCAGCAATTTCGAAACAAACTCGCAAGTTCTACAGTTCACAGATCGACTACCTACTTAGTTTTTTTATTTATTTATTCTGCGGTGTTTTTTTTTTTTTTTATTAAAAATATAACAGAACAAAATCAACAATAAACCAATTAAAATAGTCTATCTAAATCTAAAACTAAATCTAAACTAAGTCTAAAAATGGCCCCCGTGGTATTGTACCAAAGACGCTGGCAGCATTACCTCGCTGTATTGCTATACTAACTCTAAGACGCTGAGCGAGGAAGCTGCCAGCCCTATTGGTCACCAGTGGTGTCGACGAGCCGTTTCGCTAGCTCTTTAAAAATAATTCTATCGCTTGGACCCCACGGGCCCAGGGTCTCGACACCAAATGCGGTGAAGTGGTATTGAGAGCCGAGACCCTGGTATTTAAATGTATTTTGCGGTTTTCAGCCGTCTCCGCCGCCCCACAGGCCCGGATCGAGGTCCGTGGAAGGTGTGACGGTGCTAGGGTATCGACGATGACCCATCTTCCACCGGACCAGGGTCATTCCATCTGGCCTTTTACTATCGTCTCTCGAGACACCTACCTACTTTCATTATTTTATATGGTGCCACAGAAACCGTTAGGGAACTTAACAGGGATTTCCTTCCACCGATACTCTGATGAGCATAATTATTCTGTCGCTCGTTATAAATTCTAAATTCAAATTTTGTATTCTTCAGATGCTGGTGGTTCAGGAGGTAAGTGCGAAAAAAATGAATAAAGGGGTTTGCAGATTTTTAAAGGGCAACACCCATACGAATATCCTGAAGTTACAAGCGTCGATACGATACAGTACTTTTATCTCACGAGCGCGGGTGAGCCATGTTTGTGTGAGTAGATGTACATGCACATTGGCTCTGTGTGGGTGAGCTCGGGAGCGTTCAGTGCCGGCTGAAGTACTGTAACTGTAGTAACCGCTTACAGTCCGACCAAAAAGAGTAGAAATTAAAAAGTGGCAATACTGTAGTCTCCTCCCTTTCTAATCAATATAAGGAAACGGGGACCACACTACAGTAATGCAATTTTTTAATTTCTACTCTTTTTGGTCGCACTGTACGGTCCGTGTGGTGTGGTTGCGATTCGGGTTCGGGTGAAAACTGAGAGGTTCTTATCATGGTCGCGTAAGAGCGAGCGAGACAGGTTTAAAAAGCGAATCGCATTCTGACAGCTCATGCACTGTAACTTAACTACTTGGGGCTTTCATTATCGGAATCAATGCCACATAGCTACAACATGAACTCAATAACAGAATTAACAGATGTCCACAAATATATATTGTAGTTAACGGAGCCATAAAAAGGTAATGATATCGGAATTTGATTTGTATTTAAGTAAGATGAGGTACAGTCTGATAAAAAACAGTAGAAATTAAAAAGTTCTTATATTGATTAGAAAGGGACGACACTAAAGTATTGCCATTGCCACTTAATTTCTACTCTTTTTTGTCAGACATTGTCTTAAGAAATCGTTTCATAATCATACGCTTTAAACCATGTACCTACAGGAGGGCAAGCCGGCGGCAGTGGCAGCGTTGGGGGTGGTTTCGGAGGAGGCTTCGGGGGGAACGGGGGGGGCGGCGGGGGCGCCGGTGCCGGCTCTCAAGGTAACCCTAGCTTACACTACTCGCGAAGTTAGCCGAAGTTGGCCGAAGCATATTTCCGCAGCGAAGTGCCTCGCCACACAATCATATTGGCCCAAATTCGCGAGTAGTGTGGAGCGCAATAAAACTTCATCTACAGTTGTATCTTTTCCCTGTGTATCTCCGTCGCGTAGCACCGAATCCGATACTGCCGTGCTACGGTAAAAGGGCGTATCTTACTATGACATCCGTATAAAGATACGACCTTTTGCCGTAACACGGCAGAATAAATATCTTGATGTTTGGGCGCTCTTTTTCAACCGAAATCGTCAAAAACGGAGCAGGTTCTCAATTCGATGCGGACTTTGTTTTTTTTTTTTAATGTATGTATGTGCCCCGTTTATCTGCTCGAAAACGGCTGAACCGAACGCAATAAGACCGCCTGGTTTTTAATTAATTTCATGTTGTATTTTTTAGGGTTCCGTACCCAAAAAATTTTCACAGATGATGTATTTCTATTGCTGCTATAACAACAAATACCTACTAAAAATAAAATAAAATAAATATTTAAGGGGGGCTCCCATACAACAAACTTGTTTTATGGTACGGAACCCTTCATGCGCGAGTCGGACTCGCACTTGCCTAATTTTTGTTTTATTTTTATGTAAGTATGTGCCTGTTTATCTGCTGGAAAACAACTGAACCGAACGCAATAAGACCGCCTGGTTTTTAATTAATTTCATGTTGTATTTTTTATAATATATGTACTTATTAGAGGAAAAGTAACATTTTAAGAAACTTATGATCTAATTAACCTAACTTAAACTTTTGGAACCTAAACTATTTATGTAGATATATCACCTAGGTCGCTACCATTGGGTAGGGTGCCCATAAGGCTGGCCACGTTACCTCGCTGGATAGCAATGATAGTTTTCTGTTTAATTTATTGCAGGATAAGGCTGAGGGCAAAGCTCCTCCGAGATGATGCAACAGAAAACTGCACCTACCCAGATTGCATCTACACTTGGTTAAGCACGATGTTTTAAATAAAAATCTATACCGATTGTTTTATCGTGTTGATTTATCTGAGTAAAAATTATAATTGTTGGCAGCATTCTATACTGTTAATTGTCCGAGCGAGCAAAGCGGCTTTTCAGCTTGGCCTAAAATTCTATTTTTTTTATCAAGACTTGAATTATCGCCTGTTTAGCCCTCACTACTAATAAGTCGGACTTTGTGGTAGAGTATAACCGTACAATCCGCTAATGGGATTATCTCCACACCACAGGAGTGCCCAACTAGCACACAAGCGAATTATACAGCCATTGTGCAGCCTGGTAGTTGTATAGGAGTCGTTCAAGTGCTGTACAATATTCCTTAAGACGTATAGTAGCATTTTGGAAAACCTATTAACACTGGTGGTACTGTAGCCGATTAATAGCAAAGGAATAGCTTATGGTGGTATAAGAGCATTCAGTACCGCAGTAAGACAGCCATGAGAAGTATTATGGAGTTCATGTAAACCATTGTGCCACCATAAGACATAAAGGAGTGCTTTAGTAGGCAATTTGTGCTTTAATAGGCATGATAATCTAAAATTCCTTCCAAAGTCTGGATGTCTAGACGCTTTCCGGCTGTTCTCGCCTAGAGGTCGCACATATCAGATTCTCGTGAAATTTTGTGAGTAGCTTCAATAAGTATAGTAGAGTTGCTAAGCCGCGAAATTGTGCGCATCGGGTTACAAGCATGAAATCTCTACCACACATAGAACGTTCCACGGTGATTATTTTCAGATGTGGAGGGAAGTCAGATTCGTCCCCTGTGTGGTGGGAGAGCGGGGTGAAGAGGACCAAGTACTGTTCTTTTTCTTTTTTTTATTACTGATCAGTTAAGGCTATTAGGGCTTGCGCGACATCGTTTTCGTATAAAATATAGATATCAGCTATTAATTTTTTATGTTATTTAAGAATAGTTTCATATAAAAATTTGGGTTTATTGCCGAAAAGGTAAAAATCACAACAAGTTTTTTTTATTCAGAACGATAAATTAGTTATCTATTCTGAATATTTACAATTAAAAAAAATATAACTAAACAGCAAATTTAATCTTGTTTTTATAAATGTATACATATTGGGCACATCTGATACAAAAAGTACCTTGAAAAAAATGTTGATGTTAAGCTTAGCCTGCGTGTTCTAGTACATTTTGCTAAGTAGCGAAATTGTGTACATCGGGATACAACCACGAAATTTCTACCACTGATATAGTATTCTGCGGTGATTATTTTCAGATGTAGAGAGAAGTCAGATTCGTCCCCTGAGCGGCGGGAAAGTGGGGTGAATAGGACAAAGGAGTCCTCTTTTTCTTTTTATATTACTGATCAGGTAACGCTAGTAGGACTTGTGTCGTGTCATTTTCATGTAAAACAGATATCAGGAATTCATTTTTTATGTTATTTATTTATAGTACCATATAAAAATATGGTTCTATTTCCGAAATTGTAAAAAACACAACAAGTTTTTTTTATTCTGGGAGATAAATTAGTTATATTTCCTGAATATTTACAACTAAGGAAAATATTGCAAAATAGCAAATTTAATCTAGTTTCTAAAAATATCTAAATATTGGGCACTCTTCATACAAACAGTAACTTAAATAAATTATTAATGTTGAGATTAGCCCGTGTGCTCGTGATACATTAGCAAAAAAATATTTTGTTTTAATTACATTAATTTGTTTTTCTAGGACGTATATAGTAAATATTATATGTAAAAGCATGTTAACAGTCATTATTTAATGTATTTAATGAAGCGAAATAGGATGCGTTCGGAGATTTACGTTGGTTACGCCGACGTAAAGATATATTTTAAGCTACTGTTTGTATGAGAAGTGCCCAGCATGCATATATTTTTAGAAACCAGATTAAATGAACTTTTTGAAATAATAATAATAATGTGAAAATGTTCACGAAATTGAACTAATTTACCTCACTGAATAAAAAAACTTGTTGTGATTTTTACCTTTTCGGCCATTACACCCATATTTTTATATAGAGCTATACAAAAATAACATAAAAAATGAATTTCTGATATTTGTTTTACACGGAAACGATACCAAACACATCCTGGTAGACTTAACTGACCAGCAATAAAGAAAGAAGAGAGGGATACTTGGCCGTATTCACTCCACTCTCCCGCCTGACAGGGGACGAATCTGACTTCCCTCCACATCTGAAAATAATCACCGTGGAACACTTTATCTGTGGTAGAAATTTCATGCTTGTAACCCGATGCGCACAATTATGTTAGAAAACAGCGGACTAACAACTCTACTAGTATATATAATTTAATTTTGATTAAAGCAGTAACGACTGCTAACGTATACTACATGTTTATATAGAACAAAATTTAAAAAAAAAAATGGTGTGAGCGGGGTCTGGCCGGAAAACGAAACGTGGAGACGTGGGTTCATATTCCGCCCAAAGCATTACATTTTTCGCTTCCATATAAATAAAGAAATAAATAAAAATAAATCAGACAATCTCACACAAATCGATCAAGTCTCAAATTAAGCTCAAGAAGGCTTGTGTTATGGGTACTAGACGACGATATACATACTTATTATATAGATAAATATATACTTAAATACATAGAACAACCATGACCCAAGCACCAATATTCGAGTTCATCACACAAATATTTGCCCGGGCCGGGATTCGAACCCGGCTCCACACTGCTCGCGAAGTTGGGCGAGCCACAGAACACTTAATAGTACTACACAATACACATCCTTGTAGCGCAGGAACTGCCCCCCGTGATTGCGTTTTCCACTAGCAAGCTCCGAGTAAGAAACGGTTTTTAGGAGTCTGCAGTCTTCCATGCGGCTAACGTGGCCACACCATCGTAGCTCACCACCTACGATGGTATTGACACAGCGCATTGTTGCATACATTTTGATCCCTCATTTAGGCCGGAGCCCCACCGCTGCGCACGCTACGCACGGACACGCTATACACGCCGCCCACGTGGGTCCATTGTTATAATATTGGTATCAGTGACGTCATTTCATGCGCAGCGTGCCCGTGCACTACTGTGGAAGTATCTACCTACATTTTCATACAAAGCGTTTTTGTACCCACGAGTGTAGCTCGACTGTGCGCAGCAGTGGGGCTTTGTGGTTGTGACGATAATATGTCTGTGTCGTTCAAAGAATTTATAACTATGACTATGACCAATGGCGACCAATGTGTAAATGCGGTTTAGGAGCGTGCGGCGCTTCGCTGTAGTCTACGGAACTCTCTGAAACAAAACAGGTACGCTTTAGCTCACTTTTCAAACTTCTTTTAATGCTTTTTAAACTTAACAATGTAATTATTGTACGGTTTTCACTCGTGTGAAATTGTCAGTGACGAAGTTACCGCGTCGCTGTACGGGTAGCTGTCGCTGCTGAAGAGTTCCATACGAGTTCGAAACATGTCGGGCCGTTCCCTGACGATGTCACATGAGTGTCAACCGCTTAATACTAATATTATAAATGCGAAAGTGTGTCTGTCTGTCTGTTACCTCTTCACGCTTAAACCACAGTATATATATAGGCTAAAGCAGTATGGAAACTAAGACCTTCTATGAAGATAAATAACCCTAGCGCGTAGGGCTAGGGTTGTCATCCGCTGCCGGCGTCACCCTAGGTTAAGTTTTTAGGGTTCCGTAGTCAACTAGGAACCCTTATAGTTTCGCCATGTCCGTCTGTCCGTCTGTCCGTCTGTCCGTCTGTCCGTCCGCGGCTTAGCTCCGTGATCATTAGCACTAGAAAGCTGAAATTTGGTATGAGTATGTGTATGTATCACGCCGACAAAACGGTAAAATAAAAACTAAAAAAATATGTTTTTTTCGGGTACCTCTCGTACACCTAAGGTGGGGGTGAATTTTTTTTTTCGTTTCAACCCTAGTGTGTGGGGTGTCGTTAAATAGGTCTGTTAAAAATAATAGGGGTCTTTAAACATTACTTTTTGATAAAGTCAGTAGTTTTGTAAATATTCGCTCCGAAAATAAAAAAAATAGTGTCCCCCCCCCTCTAACTTTTCAACCACGGGTCAAAAAAATATGGAAAAATTCGTGGAAATGAGGCCTTATAAGTACTTTCAATGAAAACTATATTGAACAAAATCGGTCCATCCGTTTTTGAGTTATCGCAAAATTTCATAATTTTCTTTAAAAGGACGTAAGTTGACTTCCAGAAGGTAATAAGTAATTACAGTTACTTTGGCGTTTACGACCTTTTCCCGTCTTTCCGTCTTTGACCGTCTCTTGTGAAGGATGACCAAATACGGAACCCTACACTGAGCGTGGCCCGACATGCTCTTGGCCGGTTTTTATAATGTATTTATATTTTGTAATAACTTTATTGTATTTTACTTTTTATATACATTTATTGTAAAAAACCTAGCCTAATCGAAAGAATTGACTAGTTTAAAAACAAAATTATGTAATTAAAAGACTTCAACATTTTAAAGCGTCTTTATCTAAGTAAGACAAGTTTGTTCTTACTTATTATAAATTTGTAATGTTTGTATAAAGGGTAGTTCGAGATGTTACGTCAGTTTGTAACCGACCAGTACACGCTATTCTGTTACTCCTGTGTTTTAATACAATTTCTATCCTGAAAACATCATATTGGCGACGATAAAGTGACCTACGTGTTGAAAAAGTGTTTGTTTTCGAAAATAGCAAAATTAAAAGAAACACAACTGAGAAATAATGGCGAATAACCTGGTGTTAGGTAACAGCCTCGTGTTCGATCACCGAACGCAGGAGTGGGCTATATTCAAAAGTCGTTTTGGCCAGTTTTGTTTGGCGAACAACCTTACAGAGGAAACCGACAAATCGCACCGTTAGAATGAAAGTGACTTAATTCAAAAATCTGCAATTTTTAGTTCCACCCGTAAAACGACTTAAAACCATGCCTTAAATATGTTTGTCAGTCGAAAACCGGCGAGTTTATGCTGAAACAGGACAAACTCTGTTTCACGGTCTCTTTTCCACGGTAGGCATTCCTCCCCCACTTCGGTGCGATACCGCCGCATTCAGTGTTCCGCTGGCTCCTGTCATAATAGCATGCCACGCTGTCGACGCGAAAGTGACTTAATAGTGATTGAGTCGATTTAGTTCCAAAACATAAGGTAAGCATCATATTTAAATTTCAAAATGAAATTGACCCATTCGTTATTATGTCAATTTTCTCCTGAATGTTTGCTTGTAATAGAAGACTTATTAGGGTTTATGCCCCTTTATTAATAAAAAGTATTGTGGATAGTGTGACTTATTATGTGTTAAACCTGTATTATACAAAACTGTTAGTTATGTTTAAAGTCATATTAAACAATACGTCTCTTTCGTATTTATACAACCGCATTCGGTTAAAGCCGTTTAGTTTATATGTCGTTTTCATTATAAAATACTAACGAAGTTTTTATTGTAGGTCTTTATTGACAGTGAAATGTCTGAGTTGTTACTTAATACAAACTTCCCAGGCTGCTCCATTACGGAGAACTGTGCATGGGACCAGGCAGGTCAACAGGAATTTGATCAACCACCTGTTGAAGCCGCACACACTGCCCAAAGAATTGTAACACTGGAAAGGGTGTTATGGGCAATAAACAACTTCTCTGCGTTCAAAGCGGCAGGGGCAGGATTAGATGGTATATTTCCGGGACTTATGCAGTGGTGCAAGATTACCATGGCGCCACACCTAGTCCAAATCGCGCCACACGATAAGCCTCACATCGTTCCTATTAAAAACTCTGGAACGCCTCTGTGATCGCGACCTCAAAGATGGAACCTTAGCGCTATATCCTCTTCACCCCCAACAACACGCCTACAGTTCAGGCAAATCAACCGAATCAGCACTACACAGCGTTGTTTCACCCATAGAATACGCATTATCAACACAATCCTCAGCGCTTGTGGCCTTCATCGACATCGAAGGAGCCTTTGACAAGACGCAATTCAACAGCATTAGCCAAGCCCTGCTCAGACATGGAGCCGATCAGACCGTAGCAGGTTGGATTGATAACATGCTGAGACAAAGGGCTGTACAGGTAACAGTGAACGGCACAACTTGGGATATCGTGTCAAGACGCTGCCCACAGGGTGGAGTTATATCACCACTCCTGTGGAACTTTCGTAGTGGACGGATTAATCCGGAAGCTCAACGAGGCGGGCTTCTATACTGTCTCTGTTCTGTAGGCTATGCAGACGATGTAGCAATCCTCGTAAGAGGAAAGTTTGAGGCAACCCTCTGTGACCTCATGCAAGAGGCACTCAAAATCGTCGAACTATGGTGTTCTGGTTCTGACCAAGGCTTGTCAGTCAACCCAGCCAAAACAGAACTAGTCTTGTTCACTAAGAAGCGAAACATAAAAATCAGTCGCTTGCCAAAACTCCAAAACACAACTTTGACTCTCAGCAAAGAGGTCAAGTATCTGGGCGTCATCCTGGATGACAAATTACTATGGAACAAACACTTAGAAAACAAATTGAACAAAGCCTGCGTCGTATTCTGGCAGTGTAAAAGACTAATTGGTAGAACATGGGGCTTACACCCCAGGATCACAATGTGGCTTTACACTGCGGTGATAAGACCTATTATCACCTACGGCGCTGTAGTTTGGTGGCTCAGAACCAAACTGACAACAGCCAAACATAAACTGCAGCAATTTCAAAGACTTGCTTGTGTAGCAACGACGGGCTGTATAAGAACAACACCCACAGTGGCAATGGAGATACTGCTAGGACTGCCACCCCTCGAACTGTTCATTCAGCAAGAGGCAGCGTCAGCAGCTATCAGACTGAAGACGCTTAACCTCTGGGGTGTAACACACGGGGGTCATGCCGAAATACTTGAAGAGGCTATCAGACACGAGCCAATGATAGCTGCTCCCAACGACAAGATACCCAAACAGCATTACTTCGATAAGAGCTACGAAGTCGAGTTAATTGAAGAACCTTACGATCGATCCAATATACATGAAATACGCATATATACGGATGGGTCAAATACACAAACAGGGACAGCAGCTGGAATATACTCACCTGAAATAAAGCTAAACATATCAATAGCCTTAGGCAAATGTAGCTCCATCTACCAATGTGAATGTCTTGCCATTACACAGGCTGCCAAGGCAGTTGCTAAACGAGCAAAAGATACGTATTGTTTCCGACAGCGCTGCAGTTTTACGAGCTCTGGAGTCTGAAGAATAAAACAATCAAATCCGGGCTCATACTAGAGTGTCACTCAGCATTGCAAACGATCGGGAAGAATAATCGGATCACGTTGCAATGGATTAAAGAGCACAGTGGGTCTCTAGGTAACGATGCAGCCAACCAGCTGGCAAGGAGAGGATCCGATCAAATGGCAATTGGCCCAGATCCTATGCTCCCCTTGGCTTTTAATCAGCTGCGTACATGGCTCGTCACAGAACACGATCACAACACGCCGATCAATGGGCAGAAACCAGTACATGCAGGCAGTCCCGGGAAGCAGTCCCATACCTAGACACACGCCTGACAAAGCGCCTGTTATCGCTAAGCAGGCCCGCCCTGCCAGTAGTAGTAGGCACTATCACTGGACACTGCACACTTAACAAGCGCTTATATTATGTTCTAGGAATGACTGATAGCCCCCTGTGTAGGGGATGCCTGTCGGCCGAAGAAACAGCTACCCACGTGATCCTGGAATGCGCTGCCGTAGCTAAGCAACGGGCTGAAATCCTCAAAGCACCGAGGTCACTTCGTGAAGCCTGTGGAGACACCAGGAGAATCCTGCGCTTCTGGATGGAGTTAGGCTGGCTAGACTATTAGCTGGCAAATCTGTACGCACAACGGCCCGAACATACACAGGCTAAGTGCGGAAAGCGGAGCCCATAACCATATACCATATAAGAACAGATCTCAAATGTGTAATTTTTAGAAGACTGCTTATTGTTATTAAATATAGGTGACATTTAAAGTTTTAAGTGCCACAAACAAGGCTATTATTTTGTTAGTATGTATTTTTGAGCTTTTAAGAACGTGTCAGTATTATGTACCATATTTGGAATGTGCCCAAGAACTAAGCCAAATTGTTAGAAGTTTTACTTGAGTTTAGTTTAAACACAAAAAATAATTTAATAAAGAGATTTAATGACAAAGCGTGTGACTTATTGTTTTAATTGCAGCTAAAGTTACAACTTATTTAATTATAAGTAGACCTAATCGTGATAGAGTCAAGTACGTTTAGATACAGCTTAAACTGAAGGCGACTTAATAACAATTTGGTCAACTGACATTAAAATATTTCAGTCAAAAAGTGACCCTATAGTTACTACTTTTTGTAAATAGTGTTTTTTTTAATTATATAAATAATATACTGAACAAAATCAATGTTGAATTGCAAAGGTTATTAGTTTACCTTTCTTACCTAAGGCAAATAAATAAACTAAAATCATGTTTTAAGGAGTAATTAGGCAATGAACCCGAAAATGTCACAACCGCTAGTCTTATTCTCCGTATTCCCAAAAAGTTCCGTTTTTGCGTTGGGTCAGTTTCATTCTAACGGTGCGAAATCAGGAGTCAAACGACGAGCTATGCTACTTTCTGCCCTCGTGGAGGACACATTTCGCATCACCAGGGACCTAACGTTTCCGTCCGACTTAGAGGCGCTCAGCTATAAGGACCTCATCTTGAAACTGGATGGACATTTCGAAGCAAAAAGATGTGTTTTTGCTGAGCGGTATTTGTTCTACAAGGCGGAGCAGCGTCCCGGCGAGGAGCTAAATGACTGGGCAGCGCGAGTACGCAGCCTAGCGCAATTTTGTGCATTCACAACGGAGCTGGATTCGGCGATACGTGATCGTTTCGTCTTGGGTCTCGAAAATCCAAAGGAAAAGGAAAAACTTTTCGCGGAAAATCCAGCCTCATTAACTTTCAACAAGGCCCTACAGTTAGCCCAGAGTGTCCGCTGCGCGCGCCTCGCGTTGCATAACAGTAGCGGCGCGGCCGGTGCCGGCGCAGCAGAGGTGTTCGCGTTGCGCCCCGCCGGATCTAGTTCTAACAAAAGGCTTAAGTGCAGTGTCTGTGGTTATCATAATCATTCCAAGGACCAGTGCAAATTTGTCCAATATTCATGTAAAAAGTGCGGTAAAAAGGGCCACCTGAGCCGAGTGTGTAAATCTAAAAATAAAAATACGAATTTCTTAGCGGAGGATACTAACGACATTTACGAAGGTATTTATGACTTATTTACTATTCGCTCGATTAACGGCAAACCGATGCAGCAGTCTGTATCGATAGATAACGAGCCGGTTTTATGCGAGGTAGACAGCGGCAGCGCCGTGTCCGTTCTGCCGGCCGATATGTACGAAAAACTATTCAAGGTGAATCACGCGTTATGCCGGTGTAACGTAAGGCTCAATTGTTATGATGGTAGCAAAATAACACCTACGGGTTACGTTTCCTTACCGATCCAGTTTAATAACCGCATAATATCAATTAAACTGTTTGTTATTGTCACTGTCGGATCTCAGTTGCCGTTACTAGGGCGCGATTTTATAAGTAAGTTCGACTTACATTTATGTAATTATAATTGTCATAATTTAAAAGAAGACTGTCAGAGGCTAAAAAAGTTACAAGACGACTACTCGGAGGTATTTTCTGACGAACTCGGCACTTTTAAACCTTATCAAATTCATTTGAAGGTCAAAAATGATGCAGTTTTTAAGTTTTTCAAGCCTCGTACCGTACCACTAGCGCTTAAACCGAAAGTAGAAGAAGAGTTGCAAAGATTATTAGATTTAGGTATTTTGGAAAAAATCGAACATTCAGAAATAGCTACACCCATTGTTCCCGTTTTGCGTTCGGACGGAAATATAAGGATTTGTGGTGATTACTCAGTAACTTTAAATAAATATTTATTTATGGACCATTATCCATTACCGCGAATAGAAGATTTGTTTTCAAAATTACACGGGGGAGTGGAATTTTCTAAATTAGACCTTTCGAGAGCTTACAACCAGCTAGTATTGGACGAACCGTCGAGAAATTTGACTTGTATCAATACTCACAAAGGGTTATTTCGATATTGCAGACTGGTTTTTGGACTTTGTATTTCACCGTGTATTTTTCAACAATGCATGGATAAATTGCTGGCAGGTATTGAGGGCACATGTGTATTTTTAGATGATTTATCAGAGAAGCCGGGCTACGTGTAAAACGAGAAAAATGTGAATTCTTTAAAGAATCAATTGAGTATTTGGGGTATGTTATCGACAAACATGGATTACATAAATCGAAGAAAAAAGTTGAATCCATTTTGAATTGTCAGGTACCTAAGAGTGTCACGGAATTGAAATCTTTTCTAGGCATGCTAAATTATTATAGGACATTTATTCCCAACGCCTCGAGCATCTTAAGCCCATTACACGTGCTTTTAAAAAAAGATTATAAGTGGCAATGGGGGCAAGAGCAAAACGAGGCATTTGAAACCATTAAAAAAGAGCTCGCGTCGGAAAAAGTTTTAGCCCACTACAATCCAGATTTGTCTACGATTGTCACGGTAGACGCTGGCCCGGCAGGACTCGGGGCAGTTTTGGCACAAAAACAGCCGGATGGCACCGAGCGCGCCGTGGCATATGCGTCCAGATCACTTTCGACGAGCGAGCGAAATTACGCTCAAATTCAAAAAGAGGCCGCCGCAATTATATTTGGGGTAAAGAAGTTTCATCATTATTTATACGGTCGATCACAGCCTTTCATTTTAAGGAGTGATCATAAACCTCTTATCTCAATTTTCGGGAATAAGAAGGGGGTACCAGAATTGGCAGCAAATCGACTGCAACGGTATGCTTTATTCTTATCGGCGTACAATTTTAAAATTGAATATATCAAGAGTGCTGACAACATAGCCGATTTCCTGTCCCGTGCTATTAAAGATTCCCAAGCGGTTTCTAAGGAGGATATTTGCGCGGAAGATGAAGCATTATTTATAAATTTTATCTATAAAGATGCTCATCCTATCACCGCCCAAAATATACGAGACGAGACTCTGAAAGACCCCTTATTAAATCAAGTTTCTAATTATATTTTACGGGGGTGGCCAAGAAAAGTAGTAGATTCTGATTTAAAACCATATTTTAACTGTCGTTTACAGTTAGCAATAGAAAAAGGTTGCTTAATGAGGGGCCATAAAATCATAATACCGTTAGTTTTCCGAGAACGGCTACTAGACGAATTACATAATGCACACTTTGGAGTCGTCAAAACCAAAGCTAACGCTCGTAAATATATGTGGTGGCCTAATATTGACCAAAACATCGAGACTAAAATAGGGTCCTGTAAAATTTGTACTTCCATTCGCGTCGCACCAGCACGCGCGCCGCTCGCGACGTGGCCGCGCCCGGCCGCCTGTTGGCAGCGCATACATCTCGACATGGGCGAGCTGGCCGGCCACCGCGTACTGGTAGCCGTCGACGCGCACTCCAAGTGGATGGAGTGTTATTTCATGTCGGGCACCGACACGGCTAGTGTCATCGCGAAATTGTGCGATATGTTCGCGAGATTTGGCTTAGTACATATGATAGTGACCGATAACGCTTCTAATTTTTCGTCAACAATGTTTAAAGATTTTTGTAAAACGAATTGTATAAAGCATATAACAATTGCGCCTTACCATCCGGCTTCTAACGGTCTCGCCGAGAATGGTGTCAAAATTATTAAGAAGGGTTTAAAAACCGCTTTGGCACAAAACCTATCACGGGTAGATTTTTTCAATAAAATAAATTTGTTTCTTTTTGAATATCGCAACTCCGTGCACTGTACGACGGGACACTCGCCCGCCGAGCTGATGTTCGGGCGGCCGCTGCGCTGTCGCTTCGATTCGTTAGTTCCCTCTACTGATAACGCATCCGAGATTAACCCGTTAGTATCCTCGGCTGACAAAAATGTGTGTCAAAAACAGATCTCACAGCGTAAATATTACGGTGGAAAAAGACAAATTAGTTTTAAGATTGGAGATGAGGTGCTCGTGAAATTGTATTATAAAAATGGAACAAAACATAGTTGGGTACGAGGAACAATTCTGGATACAATTGGATCATCGATGTTCAATGTTTATATACCGAATTTACAAGTAACAGTTAAAAAACACCTGGATCAGCTGCTTATGTATAAGGGGAAAAGTAATGTTGTTAGCAATGTCGGCGCGGTGGGTGTTTCACTAGGAATAGGTCCCGGGGAGGAGGAACCGGAAGCACCCGTGGAACTGCCATCGGCCACAGAGGGGGAAGATTACCAATCGGACAACTCGTACTCGAGCTTCGTTTCACCGACATCATCGCCCCGACCGCCTACACCGCCGGCGGCCCCGGACCGTGCACCCTTGCCTACGACACCCAGCACGGTAGCAGATGATGAACCCATCGACATGGATCCTAGCACTGATTATGCCCGACGATTTCCAATAAGATGTACTAGAAATCCTAATCCAGATTATTAGGGGCTCATTTGATCAACATTATTATTGTTGTAAATATACAATATATGTATAACTTTAACTATTGGTGGAGGGATGTAATGTTTGTATAAAGGGTAGTTCGAGATGTTACGTCAGTTTGTAACCGACCAGTACACGCTATTCTGTTACTCCTGTGTTTTAATACAATTTCTATCCTGAAAACATCATAAAATTGCTGCCTAAGAAATACTTTCGCCTGCTACGACACGTTCGAAAAGCTTTATTATTCAATTTTATCGTTTAAAAAATTCTCATTCTAATTTATTAAATTACCAGAAAGCACGGCACCATAACTGATTTTGTCTACTTATTGATAAATTGATGCAGCTACTTTACACATTTGGGTATTCTCTTTGAAAACAACAGCTAAAAGGTTTGAAGAAGCCGAGTTCAAGCAACCGTATACAACGCAATACACTCGTGGCATCTTTAAACATTCGCGGACAGCGCACGCAACACGCAATAAAAACAAACAGTCCGCCCATCGCGACGCGCCACGCGCTACTGACAGCACCGCGAAGTACGCTTAACCGCCTCGTAAACGCTTGCGTCTGTGTGTGTGCGCTGTTTCGACCGTTTGTTTGTAGTTTCCATACTGCTTTAGCCTATACATGTACTGTGCTTAAACCGCTGAATCGATTTTGATGAAATTTGGCATAGAGATAGTTTAAGATACGAGGAAGGACATATGATAGTTTTCATCCTGGAAATTATACCTAAAAAGATTGAAAAGTGAGTGAACATTTCTGTTGGGGTGCGGTGACCCTGTAGGAAATGCAATTATTAGACCAAAAGCACAATTGCAATTACATTTGCTTAGGCGCTTTTAATAATCCCTTTTATCAAGTTCCACGCGTACGCAGTCGCGGGCAAAAGCTAGTAATCAAATATATCTCATGAAAGTTCTATTAAACTAGCTGCGCCCTGCTATGTTCCCATCCCACATGGAACACTTTCTTAATGTTCACAGATTATGTACCTATATCTGTTGCCACCATAACAACCAACAAATTACTATAAAGTGACTAAAATAAATATTTAAATTGGACCATACAACAAACGTGATCGGTTACGTTAACTTTGCACCTCATTTGTACGCGGCGCCATATACACCAGGTGCAAACTTAACTTAACCTGGCCAGTTATATTGGACGCGTGTGTACGGAACCCACGGTGCGTGGATCTGACTCTTGGCCGGTTTTTTTTAATGATATCTATGAATGTCAGGACGTCTATATTTTCGGATCATCCCAACCAGACTCACTGTTTATAGTCGGCCTGATTCGGCGTGCGGTGGTCGGAGCAGTGTGAGCTGTCGCTCACCTCTGAACAGGAGCTGCGAATGTCTCCTTCCATCTGGAAATGTGACAAAATCTGTCCACTTAGCTGTCCTAGTATAGTTAATATTAGAGCAAAATCGTACCTGTGCTAACTCGGGACAAATATACTAAAGTAATGTAGCAAAATATTTAATCGACAATAAATATAATAGATGTTATTGTCAACATCTAAATGTTATTTAACATAAATAAATATTACGGCTTAGTAATAATAATAATTAGTATAGTGGTTTTAAAAACTCGTGATGTTGCATCCGCTATTCTGACTCACCATTAGGTATTCACTCGACATTTATGACAAAAAATAAATTGCCTAATTCAAATATTGCTTGAATCGAGAGGGCACGGTTCAAACTTCGAATTTCAATCATCGGACATTGAAAGGCTACTCTAAAAATCGAAATTAGAAGTTTGTACGATACGAAGTTCCAAATACCAACAACGGAGGTAGTAATCGTCACATGTTTGTTTGAAACTTAAAGTTGAGGCTTTAAGAGGAAACCACTGCCTATATCCATACAAATCGAGGATTCGACCCCGTCTAAACAGACCTCGTCCAAAACTTAACCAATACCTTTACCAAATTATAGGAAAACTGAATCCGAAATTATGAATGGGAAAGAAGTTTTCTGTGTCGGACCGTTTGATTATTGCGCTTATTATTATAAAAAAATGGAATAGGCGTCTTTAGTTGGCCAAAATTCTGCCGCATAAAGGGCGCCTAGTACACAAATGGACACATTACATTTTTTTACCAGGCTTTTTATCGATTTTATCAAATAAAATATAAAAAATTAACTATTACCACATTTTTACATTAAAAAGAAATATCCCAATTTGTGATTGAAAGATTCATTTGAATAGTTCCTCTTTCTTTGGCGACGCGGTTGGCGCAGTGGTTAAGCAACTGCCTACTGAGCCGACGGTCCCGGGTTCGAATCCCGGCAAGGGCAAATATTTGTGTGATGAACACGAATATTTGTGCCTGGGTCATGGATATTCTATGTATTTAAGTATTTATTTATCTATATAAGTATGTACTCGTATACGTCGCCTGGTACCCATAACACAAGCCTTCTTGAGCTTAATTTGGGACTAGGTTGATTTGTGTGAGGTTGTCTGATATATATTTATTTATTCTAAAGGAGCGTATAGGCGAAGTACGTGCAGCTACGTGTATACTTTTGGAGCACGGCAGGTATAGTTGCCGGCAAACTTTTAGAACAAAAATGGCGGATCGGCGCATGTACATTTGTACGTAAATCGGCTACTGCGCAGTCAAGGTTATGCACTAAAAGTTTGCCGGCAGCTGTACGGATAGAGCGTTCCAGGACACGCGTAACCGACTACGCGTAACAGAGGGCTATCCGTACGCAGCTTTAAGTTAAGACTTACCTGTCCCGACTTTATACTGCTGTACGCAACTTGCAAAATCATCCACGTCCATATCACATGTAGCACCGAAAGTAGGTAGATCAAGAAGTTGAATATAATTGCCGGGATCTTTGGCACCAGAATCGGCAATTGAACGGATGTACTGAAATAGTAGTTTATGCAACTGTTATATAATGAGAGGGCTTAAAATACGAGTGGAGTTTTATGAAACGAGCCGAAGGCGAGGTTCATAATAGAATCACACGAGTGTTTTAAGACCAGCTGCCGGCGGCACCCTCGGTTAGATTTTTTATACTGTGTTTATACAATTTTATAATTAATTTATTTTATTTCACTTTTTATATTCATATATTGTGAAAAACCTAGCCTAAGATCTAAGAAAAAGAAAGTAATAATTACTATATTCACATGAAAAAGTGTAAAACAAAGAAATAAAGGAACATAAAGGTAAACAGGGGTAACAACAGACGGTTTTATCGGTAAAGAGCGATCTCTTCCTGACAACCTATACACATTTGAGTAGTTTATTAATACGAGCTGTAAATTGCTATCTATCTGGGCAAGACAACTTTGAATACCTACTTGGCAGATTGATTGACAAGGGACTAAAATCAGCCATTATGTTATGACACGAAGATGAGCTATGCGCGAGGACAAATACAACAATACGGACAAATTGGACGATATGGAAAAATTAGCAGTGATAATTTCTCTTAAATAAAAAGGTTATATTGCATTCTGCAAAAAAAAAACCACAGACACTGGATTGCTAACCTGGCCCGCCAGGTGTATACGTCACCAAAGCCGTATTATTATCTAAGTGGATGTATACTCTACTATCTAGAAAATATCGATAATCTATAAAATTTTCACCTTCAACTAGATAGGTATTAGCTACTTGAATGGTTTTGTATTCATTAAGTGGCATAATACGTCTCAAGATGGGCACTACCTTTTAAGGTATGATCGGCTTTTCTTTCGTTAATTGGATCAGCTTAGTTGAAACACTAAAAACTATACCTACAAGCATAATTCGTCTCTATATGGGATAGTCTACTGTTAGAGTATTCTAGTTAGAGTTCATATTGCATCGTCGTGAACAGCGCGCCTTAAGTTAAGAGCCGATTCAGACAGGGAGCAATTAAATCGCAACAGAGCTGCAAAACGGCTGTTCTGATTCAATCGGCCGACAGGATTAACGAGGGATTAAAAGTGAACTGCCCTCGAAATGTGATTTTGCAGCTGGTATGCAGACCTAATGCTTTCCGTGTATCGACTATCGACTCTAATTCACCGATTGATTCCGTATTTTTTTGTTTATATTTACAAAGTAAACATCATTTTGTCAAGTGAACCGTGACATTGTTTGTTCCATTCAATGGTTCCATTGAGTGGATTTATTATGATCTTCAACTTTTTGTACTACTTTTTATAGTGTTCATCAAGGGCAGAGCTGTATTGCGCTTTCTTCAATGGATAATTTACGTACCTATTTAATAATTAAGATTAAAATTATTGCGCTACTATTTCCCGGACAGTTACTCCGCGTTGGTACTACGTTTGGTACGGTCAGATTGATTGTAAAGATGAGGAACTAAATATATGTGAAAACTATAGTATTTGTCGCATAACGGAAGTAATAGGCGCCTACGTAAGAATAGGTAAGTGTATCTACTACTTATAAGAATAAGTCACGTATATAGTTTTGGTATCTTCGCGCATGCAAACTTAGTGGCTGCAGCCCATCTAGCACAACTATGCTTCGGGACTCTTGTCGCGCGAGATAGTGCTACCCGTCACTCTTTCACATTACTGCACAGAAAGAGACGGGTAATTATCTCGCGCGAGAAATAATCGCGAGAAGTGCTGGTACTAAGAAAGAGTGGCTCTGTGAGCTGTAGACTTCTGAGTTTGTTTCGAAAAGGCAGTGACTTTGACGTCATTGTTTACTATTCAACCCCCATCCAATATGCCACCATTTATAAAGATTTCGAAAGACGCAATCGACAAAGAAATTGTATTATATAGTTTATATGGCGCGGTTGGCCAGGGTTGCCAGACGTACGATAATTATCGCACATGTACGATAATTTTGACTCCGCTACGTTGTGCTATTGCACACTACACAACGAGTTCTATCGTACGCAAAAGAAAAGTACGATAATTTACAGGTCGTAGAAGGTCGGGTATATTCTAAGGTTTTTTAATAACTCTATGAAAAACGCACTCACTAGATTGACCTTGGATTGAGTTAAGCGGCCACATGGTCAGAAAATGACTGCCGACCTAATCAGATCGTTAACATTTTCATTTGTTTGGTACCCGCTTTATTTTATGTCAACCTTGTCGCTATTAGCAGGAATGTTCGTGCATCACCTCGCCACCATGTTACTGTTGTCCTTCAGTTGGGTGTGCAACTTACATCGCATTGGATCTCTCGTCGTGGTGTTGCATGACTGTTCGGATATATTTCTAGAGGTTCGTATGTTATGTAAGTAACTGGGCGGGGAAAATTTACAGGACATTGTCCACGTAATACTGGTCGCTGGGACGTGGAGTATTTCCGGACCGATACGACCTTCAAACCTTAAAAAAAGAGCGTACTGAAACGCCCGCAACGCACTTGTGACTCATCTGGTGTTGCAGGTGTCTATGGGCGACGGTAATCGCGCGCCATCAGGCGACCCGTTTGCTCGTTTACCCCCCATGACATTAATAAACCCTATTTGATACTTTCCTCACCCTCCATTAAAATATATGAACTTGCCCCTGCTTAGGATATCGGCTAGCAAAGCCCTTACTCTGAATATTACTTTTTTATTTTATACAGGCGGCGAAGGCTGCGAAGCATGCGGGCTACCAGAAGGTCTGCGACAGCTTATTTGCTGTGTTCACTCTGGTCTGGATACCAACGAGGGTGGGGATTTATCCCTTCCATATTGTTTGGAGGTAATTTGTCAATTTAAAACAGACTTGAAATTAATTTCGGTCAAACCACCACCACCAATCACCATCACTCCCATTCCAAAATGAACTGCACATCCGACAATTTTGCACCTCCAGAGTGAGAGGGAACTCGATTTGGGTCGCGGGTGTGCGTGTCCATTCTGTATGTAGTACTATAGTCTGTTTTTGAAACACACATTTGACACATGACAGGGCCCATATAACGTAAATCTGCACGACCTATTGAATTTCATAAAAAAAACAAGCAATGGACAATGGTTTTTCAAGTATCAAACGTTTTTAACTTTCTATTATATACAATTGAGTTCATGTAGTATTTTTTCTTATCATGGTGTTGAAGTATTTAACGATTATAAATCATTACATAAACAGTTACGTACGACGTGCTTTTTTTAAAGTTGTGTTGTGACCAAATCTTTCGTTTCGATTCATGTGCTATTTCTGTAAATTGGTAGAAATCGATTAAATCGATAAATGGGTAACCTGGAGAAAGAACAATAAAACAAATTACTATTATACATAGAAAGCTCCAGTGAGCCCGACGGCTCGTAGCTCAAAAATATTGATTTACACAAAATAAACAAAAGTATATGCAGGTTCGAAAAAAAAAGTTCATCGATAAAATCAATTCGATCAACCATTCATAATCGTTAGATTTGACAAACAATATGTCTTTGCTACATCACTACAATCAACAGAAAACTGTCAATGTTTGCTTAAAAAAATCAAACTATGTATTCTATGCCTTTATATAACAGTGGCACCAAAAAAAAGTGTTTAGCACAATTAAGGCGTCTGTTATGCCTTGATCACACGTACCGAGACAGTGGGCGAGACATTGCTCTCGTCCCTGTCACACACAAGACAAACGGGCGAGACAGAGCACTGTCTCGCCCGTTTACTCGGTACGTGTGATCAAGGCATTAACGATCTAACTTTCATTTCATAGGCGGTTTTTCTGATCGTACAGTTTTCTATGTCCGCTGTTTCATTGTTTAAAAAACCTGTAGGTATGCTTTTTACGCACGGTAGCAATATTTTTTTAATATTTTTGATTTTATTTATTGCACTTGAAGTGACAAGCCATTATGACACTTTATGTTATGTTTGCGCCTGGTAAGTTGGCAACCATGGTGTCGCATACAAATGAGGTCCACACTTACCGTAGCCGAGTTATAAAAATCAGTTTCGTTTTCGACTGCTTTCTGCTCCAAAACTTGACTAATCGTAATGAAATTTTAGAAACTAAATAGGAAGGAAATGATATGCGAGATAGAGATAGTTAGGAATAGAATCATCAATAAATTTTAAATAGGGATTTAACTAAATAATAACAAATTACTAATTCAAAACTCTATGTACATTTGACTTATTTCATTTCACTACATAATTAAGAAACATATATTTATTAAGCTAATACGCTACAGCAGAACTCTCATCTGCATCTGCGTAATTATTATTATTAGAATCTGTATATTTCTCTCCATCATTATGTACTTCTTCGTCGTTAAACATCTGGTCCAATTCTGCGGGATCCTCAGGAGAATACACCTCACGACTGTCATTATCATCACCATAATCAACCTCATTTTCCGCATTATTCGCCTCTTGGGGATATATTTTACCATCATCATATAAATGGGGTCTTAAAGCATTGTATTTGTCATATGAATTAGGCTCTAAATCTCTGGCCACTTGTTTACTTTCGTCGGCATCGTGTTCTTCACTAGCACTGTATCTATCTGCTTTAGGAGTTTTACTATCGTCGTAGTCTTGGTTTTCTTCTTGATCGTTGGCTTCGGAATAGTCTTGTACATCAGCATTATCATTATGCAGCTCTTTAGATTCGTCTCCGGTATTTACAACTTCGTGTTTACTTACATTCACATCGTCATCACTTTCATCTTCTTTGCCATTTATTTCAACATTTTCTGCAGAATCATAGAAGTTTGATCCTGATGCCAATTGTTCATTGTTGTCTTCTCTTGGATTATTGTGCTCCTCAGCCTCCGCACTATCATTGGATTCTTCCTCGTCGCCGTCTTCCACAACCTTGTAAGAACTCCTGGCTTCTTCCGTTTGTGCTGATTCGGCATCTTCAGTTTCGTCTTTGCCATTATCCAAAGTAGACACAGTAACTACAGCATCGTAAGCCTGTCCCGGGTTACCCATAAATACAATAACCACGTATTTGTAACCAGGTCCACCGTCGACAATGCTTGCCTTCAGATCGGTGCCGAAATCTATTCCACTCACTCTAACATGGGCTATGCTATCTCCCTCTCCAACTGCAGGATACCTTAGTGCTAATGAACCACCAGGTATAGACACTCTGATTTGTTCAGAATCCGTTTGAAGTTCTTCATTGCCGATATCTAGTAGAAACACGTATGGATACTTATGAAAAGGGTTGGCTTGAGTCACTGTTAGCTGAATAATTAAGGAATATAGAAGTACGAGAAACATAGCGAATGCTCTGCTTAGGCGGACTGATGAGTTCGACGATAATTAGGTACTTATATAGATCGATGTCACGCTCAGTGGCTGTTGTTTTTGTGTGACCATGACTGTCAATGAGGCAAGACTAGATACAATGGTATGTCCAGGAAGAGAGAATTTCCTTGTCGTTGTGTGTTTATCACTTTTGCAGCAGAAGATTTAATTATATTTAAACACAAATAACAATATTTGAAATATATTAAAATATAGAGCATAATACTCCTGCACCCTAGCCTGGATAAATTTATTTTAGTCATGTTTGGAATACAAGTAGAAAAAGAGTAGCATACCTACTTATCCATTTACTTACATTTTATGTGGAAAATCAGTGTTCGGGTCATTTATTAGTCTTTCAACGTCCCTAATTTCATGGATACATTTTTGTATAAGCGTTTGATTTTTCGGACTATTTGATTGGAATCTAGATCTGATAGGAAACAGTTCGATATCTTATAAAATGTACAGGCATTTTGAAAATAAACGCTCCAATCCAATAATTACTGTTTTAGGGTAGGTACATTAAAATAACAAATTAACGTAAATCACAGCTTTATTGTAATAAATCATGCTACAATTCTTAAAATATAATTTAATTCGTGTTTGACACCAAATATCCGTGTATCACAATACTTAACGATAATTTGTGCTATTGCCGTTGAATCCTTTTCTTTAATATACTCGTACCAATATTATTTCAGTATTTAACCATCGGTAAATCAAGTCACGTTCGACAGCGCACAGACTTTGCCCATTGAGCATCTGTACTGTAGAGTGTAGGTATTCCAATTCTCTTATAGTATAATATAGCAACTTATACCATAGCTTAAGAATGATGTCATACCATACCAAAATAAGTAAGACACATTTGAGTAATTTTCAAAATACATGTACATAGTTAAAGGCTTAATAAAAACCAAATTACGATCGCTTCTTTTGTGTTACGTAAGTTATTCATACATAAAGATACTTAAATGATCCCTTTGTGTAACTATATCTTTACACAAAGGAATCAATTAAGTTTTGTTTTAATTAAAGCCCTTTTGTATGTACATGTATTTTGAAAATGACTCATTTAGGTCGTTATATAAGTAGGTATGTCACCGGACCTTTTTGAAAACTCTATGCCCCGGTACGCCATAGACTAAATGTATGTGTTTAGTCTATGCTTTAGCCAAAAAGGGTACAAGGCATTAAGCTCTCTCTAATTAGAAACTAAGATAAAGTTCGGCTGCAGACGAAGTAGTAGTTTTGTAAGAGAAAAGTCGCTGTCACAGACGTGGTGACTTATTATTAGAATCCTAAATTAAGTCTCTCAATACGTAGGTACTGTCCGTGAAAGTGTTACCTACAGTTGTTCTCCATTGCTTACTTTATATTTGAATTCGTCACATGGTAAGTAGGTATACCTAATAAAGAATTCAACAACAATAACTTAGGAAGATAAGCGAAAAGTCGATAATTACATACAAGTTGAACATGAAGTTTCTAGAACAGTTAAGAAGTTCGAAGACTAGGGATATAAAGGTTTACATAGGTATATAATTAATTATAATATTGTCACGCAACGTTCACAGTAATTTTATTTAGCACTTTCTAGTCCTTAGGCTAAGGTTAAATCGGATATAGTTGCAGGCTAACTTCTTGAACAAAAATGGCGGATCGGCGGCGGCGGCGGTACATTTGTACGTAAATCGGCTACTGCGCAGACAAGGTTATGCTCAAGAAGTTTGCCGGCAACTGTAGCTTCCTCAACGGCATTATCTTCACTAAATGCTTAGCTAGATACGACGTAATGTCCGCTTCTGTGGACTAGCAGCCTTAGCGAAGTATTTGCCGATAAGCTATTAAGTCCAATGTAGCATTTTAGCCCTACTGCCAACCTTCAAAATACATAAAGTTTGACTAGCGACTCGATCTACCAATAATTTTATACAGTGGATAAGTATTATATTACAATAGAATACGGAATGAAGCAAGAAATTTTACCTTGAAGTTCAGCTTCACGTCCAAAACCAACGACAAGATCTACGAGTACTTACAGGTCATTGGCGTAGGTATAATAAATAATAACCACAGAATAGATAGTGCAAGTTCAAAAGGATCTTTAAATTTTAGTGAAAATCACCCAACGCACGCGATCGATAGCGCGAGCAGTTTTCGCAAAAATGACGGGACCCAAGAAAATAACATTTTTGGATTACAATACTGTGCGTATCATTGAACGGTCTCAATACTGAGGCCGCTGGGAAGGGTTTGTTGCATAAAAATCTACTTCTGTGGACGCCTCTTTACTCCATCAAGTTGTCGTCGGCCTTGGGAGAGTACTCTGGCGTTCGAAATACGAAATTTTGTATTGTACCGGCCGTTTTTTTTTCGCTCTCTAGTAGTTTTTATTTTTTTATTTTAAGAGCACTATGACCGATGATGATGCGTGATATGAAATACGAATTTCGAACTTCGGAGCAGCTCTTTTCTCATTAACGTCGTTTCGCCATGTGCACCCTGGTTCGAGCTGTCGACCGACGTTCATCGCAGAGACGCTCCACTGAATAGGCCCTTCACCATAGCTCCTAAACGCCGTAAACAAAGTCGAATCTGATTAGGTCGCTTTATGCACTCCCGAGAACATAATATATAGCGTTCGCTCAGTCAGTATAAGATAAAGGTCGTCATGCATAGAGCTACTATTAGGTTCTTATATACGGTCTCATTATTTCTAGTAATGAATAAAAACTGTGCCTCTTCGGCAATGCACGAATGCTATTACAATAGTGATAGCTTACATGGCTCATCAGTGACTCCTAACAAGTTGGCTGACGTCACAATATCTTTAATTTAGACAATAGTTAAATCGAGTCCAATCGCAAGCTTCCCAAATCCGTAAGATACTCGATTAGTCGTAGCTTGTTATATTGGAATTCTGAAGTTAGAAATATGGAAGTTACCACTATAACTGCTTATACATATTTTAATGACACCAAAGCACCATAAAACATCTATGGTTCGATTACATTTTTTACGTGTTACTTATTTTACATACATTGCAACAGCCAATTTATCAACAAGTAAGCAACTTATAATATAAATATTATCTATTATTTACGGTCCGGACGACTACGCGCGACCAGCTGCAGCGACGAGCGGTCACAAACAAAATCATAGCGATATACAAACCACTCCGCCCACCTCCCCAATCGTCGCTAAGCGCGAAGGCGTGGCAATTTGATTTTGCTGGAAGATGTCTTCATAAGTTCCAGTATCTCGTAAAATTCGATAATTATGCCACAAATTAACCAACTTCGGCTTAATACATATTTTATTGCTAGAAGCACAAGGAACTGAGAAGCGCAAAAATATTTCAGTGACCGCCAACTACTTATTCCTTGAGCACAGACGCACAGACATAATAACTTACCGATTCCCAATGAAAACTGTTCATTATCTCGTCATAAAATTATCTCAAAAACGATCTCATTTGTTTATTCTGGTGAGCCATAGAATTTTGTGCTTTTTCAGCATTAAAAATTAAATTTTCAAGTTTACTAGTCTGGGATGTCATTGTCTCACCCGCTTCCCTCAGAGCTGCGGCTTTTGAGTCATTTTTCTGCATAGTTTTCAAGTCGTCCAAAGCGGTACCTAAGTCGCCATCTTGATTTGATTTTCCCGCGCGCGGTGTCATTTCGTTGTCACTGGGACCAAGGTCCTGATTTATAGAGCCGATTTCGGTACTCCTTGCTGGGACAGAGTCTTTGTCGTAGTTTGTTTGGCCAACATAACTCTGTTCGGTGGAATAGGACAAATTATCTTTCGCTGATAGTTTTATGCGGAAAAAGTTGGTTACGCTGCCGCATACGCCCTGGAAATTATAACAAATTTTGCAATGTTACAGTCTGACAAAAAAGAGTAGAATTAAAAAGTGGCAATACTGTAGTCTCATCCCTTTCTTATCAATCTAAGAAAACGGGGACACTACATCAGTATTGCCGTTTTTAGGGTTCCGTGCCCAAAGGGTAAAAACGGGACCCTATTACTGAGACTTCGCTGTCCGTCCGTCCATCCGTCTGTCACCAGGCTGTATCTCAAGAACGGTGATAGCTAGACAGTTGAAATTTCCACAGATGAAAAATGAAAAATGGAAATGATGTATTTCTGTTGCCGCTATAGCAACAAATACTATTCATGATAAAACAATAATATTTAATTAAGAGGGGCTTCCATACAAAAATAGGGCTTTTTGCATGTTCAACGGGAATTTTCTCATGAATAGGCAGTTGAAATTTTCACAGAATATATATTTTTGTTACCGCTAGCTATAACAACAAATAATAAAAATAAAAAATAAGTAAAAATTAAAGGAGGACCCCATACAAAGACCGTGTTTTTGTTCAATATTGGTACGGAACCCTTCGTGCGCGAGTCCCGACTCGCACTTGGCCGGTTTTTATTTAATTTCTACTCTTTTTTTGTCAGACTGGTAGGGTTTGATATGGAACATTGGTTGAAGCAGCTATACACAGATATTATTATTAAAGACTATATTTTTTAACTCAAAAATATAACTATAAAACTTATAAACATAAATATATAGTATCTGTGTATAGCTGCTTTAAAATCATAAAATTACAATCAGATAGATGTACAATAAAATTAATACATTAATACCTATATTTATATTTGTTTTAAAGTACAACAACATGTACTTAAACTTTATAACATTGAGTAGCTACGTAACCAAAAAATAAAATTGAACGAGAAGAAATAACGGTTACAAAGAAAATCATAATGGCTCGAAAATGGCAAGTTGTATTATTTCGTATATTAGGTAGGTATACCTATTAGTTACATCTTGATGTTAGATTAAGACTATTTAGTAAATCATTCCGTAATTAGATTATTATGTATTCTTGTTATGTAACTTCTCTGTTGTGTTCCATCAGGAATGTTTTTTTTTTACAACATCGGCAAGTACCTACTACCTAATCAAATTTTAAACATGAATTAAGAACACCAAAATACAATTACAGACCTAATATAATATACTAAGTAATAATATAATAAGGAATTTATTTGCAGGCAAAAAAACCCACAGTTACCTACTAAAAAATTTAAATTAAAATGTAAAAGTATCTGACTTACCTTAAATCGATTTATTTTCGTTTGGGTTGAATTTAAAATGGAATTCAACTCATTTAGTCCACCTCCAGTCTGATGAATATTGTCATCTAGCATGGCCGTATTCTACGAAAACAAACAAAGAGCAAACGTTATACCACTTTTTAAGGAACCTTTTTAATATGCCTTGGCCATATAATACAAATTAAAAAGTTACCTCACTTATGGTAGTCTTTATATCCACTTCCTCAAACTCCACGATATCCAAGTGTTTATGTTTTTCTAAAAACTCGTCTTTATCTGGTTTGGGTTGACCAAACAACTCTGCCCGGATACAAGCATCTTCGTACGCTTTTAACGACATTTTCGCAGCTTCTTGCGAAAACTAATCCTTTATTTAGATTGGGACTACTTTCCAGTCCTTGACCTAGATCTATGTCTGGTGTACATGCAGAATAGCCGCATACTGGAATATTTCCTATTGGGACGTTTGACGCCTTAAAATAGGCGGGTTACATGTCTAAGTTATTGATTTCCTCGCTTACATGAGTTATGAGAAATCGTCTCAGTAGATGATTTCTAACTATGGCAAGTGTAGATTCCGAAATGATTGCCGTATTAATTACTAATGTACGTACTGATGGATTTGATTTGGGTTTTTTGTTGTTTTATTAGAACGAAAATGGTGAAAATCTGTTGTTCAAATTTGCCGCTCGACTAAGAATTGAAAGTGTTGCTAGTAGGTATATTAATACTGTCAATGTTACTTGCATTCTCATATAAAGTAAAATTTAGGCCATGTCGCGACGTTTTTCTATTATAAAGAGATGTACAAAACAAACATGTTTGTACGGTAAAGTATAGTACAAAAGCATGAACCTAATATAATTACCGCCATGAATATAAATGTCAGCTCAACAACACTCGTTTCACTAAGTAAAAAAAAAACTTGGAACGCAGCTTTAGAATGTCAAAATGTAAACAACTCATCCAATGAGAGCGCAGCTGTCGAAGAAAAGGATAAAACATTAAATGAACACACGAGAGAAAGAGTAAGTCGTCTTATAAAATATCTGCAACATCACCGGTTTTGTTGGAACGTTAATTAAAATATTTTATAAATATTTCAGTGTTTGCTGTTGTTAGACGTTCGTTTGGTTCCTATTTGATACGAAGAAACTCTACAATGGCGTCAAGTAAGAACATTTGTTTGTCAAATTATATTTCATAACCTTGCATAGGATTAACTTTACTGGTTTCTTGTTTATATTTGAACAATTCTTTGTTTTTTGTTAGTCAGCTGTTCTGTTACTATGTCGACGTAGCATTATTTATCTCACTATATCACTTTTATTCACTCAATATCAGATGTTTCTATTACATTTTATTAAAGAATGTTCTTGTTTTATTTATAGACATTCTTTTATACAAGCATACTTTTTCTGGAAAAGTTAAAAGTATAAGACCTCTTTTCTGTCTGTCTTCTAAATATTTTAAGTATTTAATGCTGGTTTTAAATTGCTATTGTCTTCAGAAAAAATTACCTTGTCAAAGAAAAGTATTTTTGTGCTCAATTTTGGCTGTTTTTAACATCAATTATATTTTGAAATCTTAATTATGAGATGTACAAATTGATTGCGACACCAAGAAGAATTTTCAAAATATTTGTCTCGTACAGAAAAATTTCTTTCTTAAAACCACTAACTAGTGAGTTAATTTTTCTTTGAGAAAATATTTATAGTACTTAAACTATGGAGCCCCATTTTGAAGGAGATCACACTCTGCTTCTCATGTCTGGTGTGTATAATAACAATATTAGAACCCGAATAAAAAGGAACAAACTCCGAGAACAAATAGTATATCTTTATTGCACACCTCAACGAGGAAGAAATACAAACACAGATAATACTTAGCATAATGATAGAGTTAAACAATAAAGCTAAAAAGTGATCTTTTCCAGACAAACTTTGGGTAGCAGATTAATAAATGAAATGAGAACATACAAAGTATTATTTTATATGATGAGAAACATACAAATACCTAGACACAACATATCTATATTCTGGAATGAGTTCTGGTATGTTGTCAAAGTATGTTAAAATATTTATTGAGTCCTGACGAAGATGAGTTGTGTTATAAGTTTGACAAATTTTAGTGTTTTTTTAATCGAAAGAATTGTCCGTCGAGATGGTTCTTAGCTATATTCGGTAGAAATAGGACCAGTAGTTTTCAAGATATTCAAAACAAGTGACAAAATCTCAGCCAATATTGAAACTAAGGATTCCAAATTTTGTAGCTATATTCAGTTTTAGTGTAGCATTTTCTATATCGCTCATTGAATGAAGATCTCATGATGACCAGCTACTTGTCCTGGGGATGTTTTACACTCTCAATGTGAAGACATCCAAGTATTAATGATATTATAATTTTATTAAAACTATCCCGACTCATCCTTAATAATTATAAAAACGTTTTAAAACTCACGTAAACTGGGCCGCAAGTTGCGAAGCAGCATGGATAGCTGCCCATAATGAAGAGCTCCATATGAGTTTGAAACATGTTAGGCTGCTCCTGACAATTTTTACTTGAGTTAAGACCATTTTTATAAGTATTAATATGTATTAGTCTAGTAATTTTAAACTTTCCTTTTATTTTCAGAACCTTTGACACTAGAAACATTAACTGAACTGCGGAATAAGTTCTATGCGGACCCCAAAAATGAGCTGGCTCAGAATGTGTGCACCCGTTTTGACCCCTTTGAGGTGGCTATCAGCAAAAGGAGACAGGACACCCAGCTACATGTTTATAACATCAAGGTGAAGACTATTTTTTTTTATTTAAATTTATAAAATAAATGATTACAAATGAAGCGAAAATTTAAAAATTTAATGATTCGGACAGGATTCGAACCTGCGTTTCCAACGGCTTTCCGGGCCAACACTGGCGTCCTCCCAATTGGACCACCGAATCAGATGTCAGAGCCATTGAATTTTTCAACCAGTTGCTTCGACATGCCTTAGGGTGGCATCGTAGCGCCATCTACCGTAAACATTTAGACTTTATCGTTAATTTTCGCTTCATTTGTAAACATTTAGTTTACGTTAGCAGACGTTACTGCTTTAATAAAAAATAATTTATAAAATAACTTTAGAAAAAAGAGGTTAACACCGCACTAATAAATTCTGTCTCTGAAAAAATCCTTATACTAATATTATATTAAACATTGATCGGAATTGGTAGTGTAAATGAACAAAATGAATGTTTTTGCTGTAGATAAGGGATAAGATATATAATTGATATATAAATGATCATATAATCTTTGGTCGTGTAATGGTATTATTATTATTTGTCTTGTCTCTCATATTGGATTTTAAGACTAGGAAACGTTATTTACGCTACCCTAGGCCGTAAGTTTTATTTTCCCACTACGCGGGAAGAAAATCTCACTTCCTGGCCAAAGCTAGACGAAAAACATTAGACAAACCACGGGCGGTAATTCATAAAGCCCTCACCTTCGATTCGGACCACAAACATCTGCGATCTGGGACATTCACGAATTCACCGCCCTACGTATATACAGTCGAGTTCATTTACATCAACACACTTACGAGAACAAAAATATCTGAACACGACCCTATTGCTGAAAATATTTGAACAAGACTTTATACTCCTGAGAGTATAAAGTCTTGTTCAAATATGTTTGTTCTCGTAAGTGTGTAGATGTAAAGGAACTCGACTGTACTATTAACAACCATTCAATTTCTAAATTGGAGTCACAGCCTTGAGATGTCTGGTTGTTTGCCAAAAAAATGGTAGCCTGTTCTCTGATTTTATTTAGATAAAATCTAAAAAGAAAACATATGAAACATTAAACTATATTATAACCTAATCTCTGTGGTCATGGGGTTCATGGATCATTAACACTTTCGACACCAACAACCCGGAGGCCGGGCGCTCGTAAACTTTGTTCAGATGCCGGCCAACCCGGTAGCCGGGTTGATGCTATAAAAGTCGGCTCCCCTTCATGGTCAACTGAGCCCACATACCGCTTAGCCCGCGGGCTCAGTTGACTAATATTTTTTTTGCTGTGGGCGACTCGGCCCCACTGATCGGACAACCCAGCCCACGGGCTTAGTCCACCACTATCTACAGCTTAAGGGTAAACCCAGCCCGCGGGCTCAGTCCACCACTATCTACCGCTTACGGGTCTACCCAGCCCGCGGGCTGAGTCCACCACTATTTACCGCCTAAGGGTCAACTCAACCCACGGGCTAAAACACCCGCTATCTATCGTTTAAGAGTCTATAGTCATCCGTTGAGCACAATGGACCACTTTCTACATGCTCCCGTCTATAATACGTCATTCCTATATAGGACGCAACTCAAAAAAAAATATGCTAAATTTATGCTTCACAGCCACAACTGGCATGTCAAGTGGCCGTCTTGCAGGGAGTCAACTGACAAATTTTGGTCAGATCCATAAGGCCACTTGTGGAAAAAAGGCTTTTAAGGACACTTTTTCTTATGGCTCTTGAAATAAGATCGTAAATTAAACTATTCTGACTACGAATCAGCAATAATCCGTAAATATTTTTTTTTTGAGATGTGGCCGTATAGCAGGCAGGGGGCGATTTGTGCTTGGCTTGGGTCATGGTTGTTCTACGTATTTAAGTATATATTTATTTATCTATATAAGCACATTTATCGTCGTCTAGTATCCATAACACAAGCCTTCATGAGCTTAATTTGGTGACCGATTTAGATCGATTTGTGTGAGGTTGTCCGAAAAAAAAGAAAGAAAATGTTATTTATTGGTATTGGTACCCGTGTGGTGTCGGGTTAGAATACCACCATCTCTTATGTTATCTCTGTATTTTACAGCGGCCTTTATGCGGCTATTACACTTATCTAAATTAGTCGGTCACTGACGAAAGGGATGCAATATGTGAGACACGTATGGAGATAACTCCATCTCACTCCTGTGTATCGCTGCATTCCTCTCGTCAGTGACTAATTTAGGATAGTGTAATAGCTGCATAGAGTGAACTTGTTAGTATGAAATCTCTCAGATCTATCTAGAAAGAGATTGCATAACATTCATAATAACTGGCTGACTTAGCTTGCGTCGTAAGATTAATTTTATTGACACTGTCTTGACATTGAATTCTTTATAATTAATAAAGAAAGGCGTAGGTAATTAATACCATTTAATATATATTTTTTACATCGAAAATGAACCCATATCCCTATAAACCAAGTGCCGCGTCGTCCAGTTCAGATGTTGTAAGTTTTATAGCTTCGCAACGTGGAAAGCCAATCATGTTGAAGTCAGGTTACCGATACCGTATCAAAAGGATAAATAAAGATGAAACAATTTTATGGCGATGTGTAAAGTGTAAGTCATGTCACGCTGTCGTGAAAACAACTGGTGAAAATGCCGTCGTTCACAACACAGATCATAATCATGATCCCGATTTTTCTTCTAACGAAATGAAGAAGTATATGGACAAAATGGACAAGCTAGTCGTCGAGGACCTAACTACGCCGGTCTCACAAATCTATGACACCATCAATAATGAAGTCAAAGACGTTGGTTTGGATAAAGCAAAGAAAATGACCACTTTTGAAAATATAAAGAAAAAATTATACCGGAAACGTTATAAATCATTAGGAATAAAAAAGTGCACATCAAAGAAAGCCATTGAAGTTGGTATACCAACAAAATTTTCGAATTTATTATTCGCAGATTATACATGCAAAGACACAAGAATACTGGTCTTTTCGTGCCAAGAATTACGGGACTTGCTACCGCAAAGCAAACAATTCTATGTTGACGGGACATTCAAGTCTTGTCAGAGAAATTTCTACCAATTGGTGACTATACATATTGATCTAGGCAGTAACAGAGAAAATATTAAAGTGGTACCGGTGTTGTATGCTTTGATACCTGATAAAAAAAAAAGCGACTTATGAGATACTATTTAATTTAATAAAAAGTCAAAGTCCAGAGTGGAAACCCACGAGTGTCAAGGTCGATTTTGAAAAGGCCCTCATATCGGCTTTGATTAATGCTTTTGAAGGTATCCAAATCCAAGGATGCTTTTACCACTTTACTAGGTGCCTATGGAACAAAGCAAAAGAGTGCAGCCTAAGCAAAACTAAACTAGGCAAGGTCCACATCAGGCGGTTATCGGCTTTGGCTCATTTGCCATTTGATCAATTATTAGACGCTTGGCTGTACGCTTTAGAGGAATGCCCTAAAACGAAAATAGCCCAAAAATTTAACCAGTATTTTTATGATAACTGGATGAACCCAAGGTCTATTTATTTTGGAAGGTGGACATGCTACAAACAATACAACCGGACAAATAATATAATTGAAGGCTGGCATTCCAAAATAAACAAATTGTTGAAACCAAAACCTGATATCCTAAAAGTGCTGGTTGTATTTCAACGGCTAATGAGAAATGATGTTGAAAAAGTAAAAAACAATAATTGCACGAAAAGAAAAGCCGAAGTAATAGCGGTCAATGATAAAATAAACGAAATATTAACGGATCTCGAAAGCAAAAAAAAAAGTTTAGCGTTGAGTGTTGAGCATTTGAGACTGTAGATAATTTTTTGTCACATTGTGTTAGAGCTAGTCGTAGAGTTGTTAGTCCGCTGTTTTCTAACATAATTTGTGAATATACCGCAGATAGTGTTCCCCGGTGATTATTTTCAGATGTGGAGGGAAGTCAGATTCGTCCTCAGTGAGGCGGGAGAGCGGAGTGAATACGGCCAAATATGCCTCTTTTCTTTCTTTATTGCTGGTCAGTTAAGTCTACTTCTCTATTTGGTATTGTTTTCGTGTAAAACAGATACCAGAAATTCATTTTTAATATTATTTTTGTATAGTTCTATATAAATTTATACCTAGGTGTATGGCCAAAAAGGTAAAAATCACAACATTTTTTTTATTCAGTGAGGTAAATTAGTTAAATTTTATCATTGTTTTCAAATTATTATCATTATTTTAAAAAGCTTCTTCAATCTAGTTTCTAAAAATATATGTATGTTGTTCTCATACAAACAGTAGCTTAAAATATAGGTTTACGTCGGCATAACCAACGTAAATCTCCGAACGCATCCTATTTCGCTTCATTAAATACATTATATAATGATTATTAACATGCCTTACATATCATATGTCCAAGAAAAACAAATTGATGCAATTAAAACAAATTATTTTTTTTGCTAATGTATCACGGGCACGCCGGTTAGTCTCAACATCAACAATTTATTTAAGTTACTGTTTGTATGAAGAGTGCCCAACAACCCAACATGTATATATTTATGGAATCTAGATTAAATTTTTAAGCGATTAATTAATTCGATTAACTTTCTCTTAAATTAATATTAGGATAAATAAGAAGACTTTTTGTAAGTCCAAGTCCCTGCCTAGAACATCTTAGAGTACCGCACTATAAAAAACCATCTTGTATTACTGTAACAAGAGGGAAGAGCGGAGAGGGAAGAGCGGAGAGCGGCGTGCGGAGAGCGGCGTGCGGAGAACGGAAAGCAGAGAAGCGGAAAGAGGGAACGGTCGGATGCAAAGGTTTGAACAGGGTCTTTTTAAGGAAAAAGACCCTGTTCAAACCGTGTAGAGAATGGTGTTCAATCGTCCTGAAGTGGGCAACCCAGTGGGAATCGGGTTGTATGGTCCCCACGCCTCTGCTGACTAGACTGGTTGACCAAACGAGCGAAGGCACGAGAAAAAGCTAGCGTTTACATAACGGAGGCAACCCGCGCACATTCCAATGACGTTGCGTCACCCGCGGGAGGGGGCATCGATAGCGGTGGCAACGCCTGCCGTCCAAACAAGTGGGGTATCTGTTACGTAGTAACTTGTATATAATCTGTGGTTTCAGTGCTAAGATATGGGATTATTTTCTGGGGAAACTCTACTCACAAAGAATCTGTATTCAAAGCCCCAAAAACGATGCGTACGTGCCATGTGTGGCCTTAATATGAAGGAAAGCTGTGTACCTTTTTTTTAAATCGTTGAAGATTTTAACACTACCAGCACTCTATATATTTGAAGTGGCAAATTTTGTCAAAACAAATCCTCAGCTGTATAGACAAGTACTTCAGCAACCCAGGCTTCCAGTACGTTCTCAATATAAAAATAATATTTGTAATAATTAACACAAAACAGCTCTTTTCCGCAAAAGTATACTTGGAATGGCTCCTAGAATATACAATAAAATTCCAAATACAATAAAAAATTTAGAAAATAATAAATTTAAAAAAGAGCTAAAATCATACCTTTTAGATAAATGTTATTACTGTATTAATGATTTTTTAAATGATGTGTAGAATTTTATAAGAATAAATACCGTAACCATAACATATATAAAAATTAATTAGATTTAATTGAATTTTAATATGAGTGTAAATTGTTAATATTAATTTTATATAGTCAAAAACCTTATTTTTAGTAAGGTATAAAATTTGTACGCCAAAAGGCAAAACACAGAGCACTGTATGTTTTTAAAATATAAGATCTTATTGTACTACTTACCTGTGATTTACAAATAAACGAATTCTATTCTATTTTATTCCATACTGCATGGAGGTAAAATACTTGTACACCACTTGTACTACTGTAATGCTTAAATATGAGTATGAGTTATTCAGCTTGCAAGCTGCTGCTGCTCAGTTTTCATATGAATTTTGTACTGAAAACTTAGTAGAGTTGTAAGCAATTTTCCACGCATGTAAACCTTTCACGTCGTTCCTAAACGTGACAAATGATTCAATAACGTCACTTTGTCCTACTTTCGCTGTGATAGTTTTTTCAAGAATTTATATTTGTTATTAAGAATAATTTATACCATTTAGATCTCATTCGTTAGAATAATATATGCCAATTATGATAAACATAACTTTTGATAGTCTTTTTTGTTATGTCTCAAGGTAAGGTGATAGTTAAGCTATGATGAAAACCAAAAAGTAACGCAAAGGAAAGATTTTGTTAAATAATTTTATTGTGATGCTTTGTATTGCAAATGTTATTCGTTTATAATATAATATTTTTTAGCGTTCCGTACCCCAAGGGTAAAAACGGGACCCTACTACTAAGACTTCGCAGTCCGACTGTCTATTCGTCCGTCTTTTAGTTTAGCTCGCGCGCTCAGCGGTAAGTGATAGATAGTGGGTGACTAAGCCAACGGCTTCAGCCAACCCATGAGTGCAGATAGTGGTGAACTGAGCCCGCGGCCTCAGCCAACCCATGAGTGCAGGTAATGGTGAACTGAGCCCGCGGCCTCAGCCAACCCATGAGTGCAGATAGTGGTGAACTTAGCCCGCGGCCTCAGCCAACCCATGAGTGCAGGTAATGGTGAACTGAGCCCGCGGCCTCAGCCAACCCATGAGTGCAGATAGTGGTGAACTTAGCCCGCGGCCTCAGCCAACCCATGAGTGCAGGTAATGGTGAACTGAGCCCGCGGCCTCAGCCAACCCATGAGTGCAGATAGTGGTGAACTGAGCCCGCGGCCTCAGCCAACCCATGAGTGCAGATAGTGGTGAACTGAGCCCGCGGCCTCAGCCAACCCATGAGTGCAGATAGTGGTGAACTTAGCCCGCGGCCTCAGCCAACCCATGAGTGCAGATAGTGGTGAACTGAGCCCGCGGCCTCAGCCAACCCATGAGTGCAGATAGTGGTGAACTTAGCCCGCGGCCTCAGCCAACCCATGAGTGCAGATAGTGGTGAACTGAGCCCGCGGCCTCAGCCAACCCATGAGTGCAGATAGTGGTGAACTGAGCCCGCGGCCTCAGCCAACCCATGAGTGCAGATAGTGGTGAACTGAGCCCGCGGCCTCAGCCAACCCATGAGTGCAGATAGTGGTGAACTTAGCCCGCGGCCTCAGCCAACCCATGAGTGCAGATAGTGGTGAACTGAGCCCGCGGCCTCAGCCAACCCATGAGTGCAGATAGTGGTGAACTGAGCCCGCGGCCTCAGCCAACCCATGAGTGCAGATAGTGGTGAACTTAGCCCGCGGCCTCAGCCAACCCATGAGTGCAGATAGTGGTGAACTTAGCCCGCGGCCTCAGCCAACCCATGAGTGCAGATAGTGGTGAACTTAGCCCGCGGCCTCAGCCAACCCATGAGTGCAGATAGTGGTGAACTGAGCCCGCGGCCTCAGCCAACCCATGAGTGCAGATAGTGGTGAACTTAGCCCGCGGCCTCAGCCAACCCATGAGTGCAGATAGTGGTGAACTGAGCCCGCGGCCTCAGCCAACCCATGAGTGCAGATAGTGGTGAACTGAGCCCGCGGCCTCAGCCAACCCATGAGTGCAGATAGTGGTGAACTGAGCCCGCGGCCTCAGCCAACCCATGAGTGCAGATAGTGGTGAACTGAGCCCGCGGCCTCAGCCAACCCATGAGTGCAGATAGTGGTGAACTTAGCCCGCGGCCTCAGCCAACCCATGAGTGCAGATAGTGGTGAACTTAGCCCGCGGCCTCAGCCAACCCATGAGTGCAGATAGTGGTGAACTTAGCCCGCGGCCTCAGCCAACCCATGAGTGCAGATAGTGGTGAACTGAGCCCGCGGCCTCAGCCAACCCATGAGTGCAGATAGTGGTGAACTTAGCCCGCGGCCTCAGCCAACCCATGAGTGCAGATAGTGGTGAACTTAGCCCGCGGCCTCAGCCAACCCATGAGTGCAGATAGTGGTGAACTGAGCCCGCGGCCTCAGCCAACCCATGAGTGCAGATAGTGGTGAACTTAGCCCGCGGCCTCAGCCAACCCATGAGTGCAGGTAATGGTGAACTGAGCCCGCGGGCTCAGCCAACCCATGAGTGCAGATAGTGGTGAACTTAGCCCGCGGCCTCAGCCAACCCATGAGTGCAGGTAATGGTGAACTGAGCCCGCGGGCTCAGCCAACCCATGAGTGCAGATAGTGGTGAACTGAGCCCGTGGGCTGAATTGTCCATTTAAGCGGGTCAAGTTGCCCGCCAAGAAATCAAAGTGGTCAACTGAGCCCGCGGGCTAAGCGGTATGTGGGCTCAGTTGACCATGAAGGGGTCGGCTCGGCCGGTTTCTGGGATATGTCTTTTTTGTCTGGTTGCGAAAGTGTTAATAATAAATAAATAAATAATAATGACCTAGTCCCAAAGTAAGCTCTAGCAGGCTTATGTTATGGGTACTAGTACTAGACGTCAATATCACTACATAGCATAAAACAAAGTCGCTTCCTGTCTGTTTGTCCCTATGTATGCTTAGATCTTTAAAACTATGCAACGGATTTTAAAGCAGGATTTTTTATAGAGTGATACAACAGAAAGGTTTATATCCATACTTAATATTATAAATGCGAAAGTGTCTGTATGTCTGTTACCTCTTCACGCTTAAACCGCTGAATCGATTTTGATGAAATTTGGCATAGAGATAGTTTAAGATACGAGGAAGGACATAGGATAGTTTTCATCCTGGAAATTATACCTAAAAAGATTGAAAGTGAGTGAACATTTCTGTTGGGGTGCAGTGACCCTGTAGGAAATCTAATTATTAGACCAAAAACACAATTGCTCTTACATTTGCTTAGGTGCTTTTAATAATCCCTTTTATCAAGTTCCACGCGTACGTAGTCGCGGGCAAAAGCTAGTGTATAATAATAAGCCGGGGCAGGGCGCCAGTACCCTATAATATAAGTATATGATACTTATGTGTATGCATAGAAAACATCCACGACCCAAGAATAAACACTCAAAGTCATCACACTATCATATTAATAAATTCCCCTTGATTTCCATGAAAAGGTAGAATCGGAAGGCAAGCCGGTGACAAACCAGGAGAACTCAGGGCGCTGCTGGCTCTTCGCAGCCCTGAACGTCATGCGGCTGCCCTTCTGCAAGAAATATGGCATTGAGGAGTTTGAATTTTCCCAAAGGTAATATTACATTTCATCTCTTGACAACCAAAGCCACTAAGTAACAAATACCTACTTAACAATGCTCATATCTCAGTATTAATATACAAACTAGATGCGAGGTTTTAAAGGGTAGTGACAGAAATTTTTGTGAGTTTTAGTTGTCACCAGGCGATATGACACAATGTAATTCTTTGATATATATATGTATATTATATGACTAAGGTCCTGTCAAGTGGTGGCAATTTCGAACAGGGGGATAATGGAGTCGTTATTCTTTGGTAACCTTTTTGCATTTAATGAATAAATTATTTATTGCTCTAATGTAAAAATAACTCGTACAAAACAAGTATGTATGTTTTTTAGTAGAATGATTTAAGGAAAACCATGAAATGTTAGGGTTTGTTACCCGAATTGTTATTTCACAAAATTATTGAAATATGTATTTCCATAAATTATATTTATTTGTATTAGAGACTATATTTATCTGCCAGGTTTTCCTTCAAATACAAGATACAGTTAATTATGAAATAAAGAAAAAAAGTGTATTTTTTTGTGCGTTTGACAGTATTTTAAAGAAGTCCGTCATTTTATTTAAAAAACTTGGATAATAAGCACTCGCAAAAAAATTATATGAAGTCTGAGGAATTATTTCTTAATCATTATTATTTCTTACTATTATTCCGGTAAAGTTGATTTCTGTTATTTTTTACTTGTTTTTCGTTACATAAATATTAATTATATACATATTACAGTCTGAGAAATTATTTCGTAATCGTTATTTATTCATAAAAATACTTAGACGACTCCATAAACACCCGTGTCCGAAATTGCCACCGATTGTCCGGACGCTATATGACGACTCTTTTGTCAATTGAAATCGTCTGTTGACAAGCAAAACTCACTCAGCAACAAATACCTACTTAAGAGGCCTTATTCCTTTTAAATGCTGATTGTTTTAGACATTTTTCTCTATGATCAAACATGTTTCTTAACATATTATTGATGTTACTACCTAGAACAGGGCTATTAAGATGTATTGGTATATATTTAAAACACAGTTACAGTTTGAATTTTTTATTGATAATTTTTGTTTCAAAAACTACTCGAAATTGACAAAATTCACGCGGAAAATTAGTTTTTTCAACTTATTTTCGACTACACGCAATGAAAGCATGAAATAGCTGTGTTACCTAGAACTCGGGGGAGAGTATTATTTACTTCAAAAAGTTCGTTGATATTATCCATATATTTGTAAAATATGAAAAAAATGTTTTTTAAAAGGAATAAGACCTCTTAAAACAATGCTCGTATCTCAGTATCACTCTACAAACCAGATACGAGGTTTTGAAAAGCAGTGATAGAAATTTTAGTGAGTTTTGGTCGACACCAGGCGATATTTTCTATATGTCTCTAGGTATATTATGTATGTATTGAAAAAGTGGGTTATGACCTTCTGCCCCGCGTGAAGGTAGTCGGGGGCAGCTTGTAGTAGATAAAAAAACCACCAAATATTACATTGCGGTTAACAGATAGTGAAATTCCCACTCTATATCAACATTATCAACCAAGTTGTGACTGGTACTATATTATCTAATGTACATGCCATTGTTCTCTGCAAAATGTATCAGCTGTCCTAATTAACTTTTATCGCATATTGTACAGTAACGTTATTATACATTTCTAAGTAACGAACATACCTATTAGATTTAGTAGGTATTTATGTGCTGCGCAATATCTTCTCGTCCCAAATACCGCAGTGTCTTAAAACGAAGGTTTACAACCAATGTGTTTCAACCTTTCAAAAATAAAAAAATAGGTGAGGCATTTTTAAAAAACTTACATTTAGTTAAAGGCTTAATAAAAACAAAATTACGATCGCGTCTGCTGTGTTACGGTTACGAAAGTTGCTCGTACAAAAGATATTGGTAACTATCTTTACACAATGGAATCAATTAAGTTTTGTTTCTTGATAATGACTCGGGTCCGGAGATCAAAAACGGATGGGCAAGTTAAAAGCGTACGAGTGTGTCTCTGGTCGAATGGTGAAGACGTTGGACCGGTAATCCAAAGATACCTGGTTCGAGTCCCGGTGTGGACCACGTATGAGCGCAATTTGATATTTGTTTGCGTGTTGATCTTTTTATTATATAGCATTGTGTGTTGCCAGTGATGACTAGACCCCGGGCATTTGTCGCGGTGACGTCACAATAGGATAATTTGGAGAGTAAACGGACCGGTGTTAATTAATACAATAAATTAATATTCTTTAGTTAATATTACGTAGGTCAATTGTCAATTGATTTATTTATCGTCGTTGTTATTTATTTACCTGACTCTCCGTAACAAATCATCATTGATCAATTAATTACGTAATTTTTGTCGTAAATTATTTAAATTTATAAACATGTACAAAGACTAAAGCTAAAGCATCTGAAATATTATAGATTTTTTATTTTTACTGTTTATAATTTAATAACAAGTGGAGGGTTATTACTTAATAAAAAATATGAAAAAATAGAGATTATCATTTTGAAAAAAAAAAATGTTAAAATTCATTTGGTTCAAAACTGTTAGTTTTTCCTTATTTATTAACACAGGTCCATTTTCTCCCCAAACTACCCTATTGTCACGACTGGGACGAAATTCCGGGGTCTAGTGATGACATACGACACTGAAACGTGGTCGCTCACAATGGGCCTCATAAAAGAAGGCTCAAAGTTACTCAAAGGGCAATGGACCGAGCTATGCTCGGAGTTTCCTTGCGGGATCGAATCAGAAATGAAAAGATCTGCAAGAGAACAAAGGTTGTAGATATTAGCTCAGACAATCGCCGAACTTAGTGGCAGTGAGCATTATTACATTACCCGTAACGACCGATGGCCGTTGGGGCAGAAAGTTTCTAACTTGCCTACTTAAATACTCATTCTAGTTACCTGTTCTTCTGGGATAAGATCGAGCGATCCCATTACTGGCTGAACAATATCGTGGCCACCGCCAAGCAGGGCGAACAGCTGGAGGGACGGCTTGTTAACTTCTTACTGAAGGTTAGTAACAGCGCCATCTATTGACAGGATCGCATGGTTCAGTTACCTGTTCTTGTGGGATAAGATCGAGCGATCCCACTATTGGCTGAACAATATCGTGGCCACCGCCAAGCTGGGTGAACAGCTGGAGGGACGGCTTGTTAACTTCTTACTGAAGGTAAGCGACAGCGCCATCTATTGACAGGATCGCATGGTTCAGTTACCTGTTCTTGTGGGATAAGATCGAGCGATCCCACTATTGGCTGAACAATATCGTGGCCACCGCCAAGCTGGGTGAACAGCTGGAGGGACGGCTTGTTAACTTCTTACTGAAGGTAAGCGACAGCGCCATCTATTGACAGGATCGCATGGTTCAGTTACCTGTTCTTGTGGGATAAGAACGAGCGATCCCACTACTGGCCGAACAATATCGTGGCCACCGCCAAGCAGGGTGAATAGCTGGAGGGACAGCTTGTTAACTTCTTACTGAAGGTTAGTAACAGCGCCATCTATTGACAGGGTCGCATGGTTCAGTTACCTGTTTTTGTGAGATAAGATCGAGCGATCCCACTACTAGCTGAACAATATCGTGGCCACCGCCAAGCAGGGTGAACAGCTGGAGGGACGGCTTGTTAACTTCTTACTGAAGGTTAGTAACAGCGCCATCTATTGACAGGGTCGCATGGTTCAGTTACCTGTTCTTGTGGGATAAGATCGAGCGATCCCACTACCGGCTGAACAATATCGTGGCCACCGCCAAGCAGGGTGAACAGCTGGAGGGACGGCTTGTTAACTTCTTACTGAAGGTTAGTAACAGCGCCATCTATTGACAGGGTCGCATGGTTCAATTACCTGTTCTTGTGAAGTAAGATCGAGCGATCCCACTACTAGCTGAACAATATCGTGGCCACCGCCAAGCAGGGTGAACAGCTGGAGGGACGGCTTGTTAACTTCTTACTGAAGGTTAGTAACAGCGCCATCCATTGACAGGATCGCGTGGTTCAGTTACCTGTTCTTCTGGGATAAGATCGACTGTATGATTTTCTGCGCTGTGACGAATTGACAATATTAAAAAAATTTAACCAGGCTCTTTTCCGAAACATTTTCGAAAATATCCTAATTTGTGATTAAACAATCCGATTGAAAAGTTCTTCATTCCTCATTCCATTCCCCATACCTAACAAGTCAGAACTTCTCTGTTACATTTTCTGTTCCCACATCCGCGTTATCAGTGTTATCCGAGACGCGTGCACACTTTCCATTGCAACGAGTGTTTGTACAGTATCGAGTTACTGTATGATTTAGATAACAGGATATTCCAGTCATTGCCGTTTCTAGTTCAAATAATAATACCCTTTTTGCATTATGTGCTCCGACATATGCTGAGTGGGATCCTTTTTTGAAATGCACCCACCTCTTTCTTTCTTTAGATTTAAGCGAAAATTTGTAACATTCTGTCTTTCTTTCTTTCTTTCTTTTTTTGCTCAGCGTGTTAACCTCTCTACCCTAACGCCCAGATAACCTTTTGAATGTTTCCATATGCTGTGTGTGTCGATCTTTGCACTGTTTATTTAAAAGGCATTACACCTGAGCGAGACCTCTATGTGAATACGTTAATATTCACATCTTATCGCCCTACTTTACAGCGGTGAACGCGCAAGCGAGAGAGGGCGCTGTTATTTATAAACACGTAATGTTTCATTTTTAATGTGGGTAAACACCACTATTTTTATATTAAACCATTGATACAAAGATCAAAGCTCGAAAGAAAATTGAAATGCGTATCCTAGTGGAAGAGGCCGGGAATCCGGGGACATTAGAGTTACTAATTGTTTTTTTTTTCCAGGACCCCATAAATGACGGAGGCCAATGGGACATGATCGTGAACCTGGTGAACAAATATGGCGTCATGCCCAAGAAGTGTTTCCCTGAATCGTACAGCTCCAGGAAGAGTCTGCACATGAACGCACTCATCAAGACTAAGGTAATGTAGTCAGTCCACTAATAGTACATTACTGCAGACGCCGCGAAATAAGGGCTTGCCGGGTGAGTAGGTACAGACGAGATATAACGGATAGTGATACGAAGCCGGCAAGCCCTTTTCACGGCTAAGGCATGCGCTTTTCTCAAATTTTGCAATGAAATAAAAAGAATAGACCACTTTAAAAAAATATAATTCACCTCTTTAGCCTTGTTTAAGACGCCTTAAATTTTGTGTGAATAGTACATTAACATCAGAGGCCGGGAAAATGAGGATTTCCGGCCAAGTAGGTATATACGGATAGTGATAAGAGGCCGGGAATCCGTTTTCACGACGAGGCATGTATAGTGCTTTTCTCAAACATACAATGAAATAAAAAATATACTTCAAAGAACAACATTTTATTAATTGACTAATAGGATATTTTAGTCTAACAACCCACCTTTAAAAACAAAACCTGCTTTTTGTCAAACCAGCCAGCTGTGTGAATGACCTTGTTGTTGAAACCAAAAAAAAAGTTACTTTGCAGGCCTAGGCCTGAAAAGCAGTATGAAATCCCTTTACAGTCCTCTCGAGTTGTTGCGCCCAAAAAGCGATACTTCCGAGCCTATTATAAGGAACGTAAAGACAATATTTCATTGCGTGTTTGAGAAAATATCCCAACTAGCACACAAGCGAATTATACAGCCATTGTGCAGCCTGATAGTTGTATAGGAGTCGTTCAAGTGCTGTACAATATTCCTTAAGACGTATAGTAGCATTTTGGAAAACCCTTTAACAGTAGGTGGTACTGTAGCCGATTAATAGCAATGGAATAGCTTATGGTGGTATAAGATCATTCAGTACCGCAGCAAGACAGCCATGAGAAGTATTATGGAGTTCATGTAAACCATTGTGCCACCATAAGACGTAAAGGAGTGCTTTAGTAGGCAAAAGAGTTTAAAAAGAGTTATGAGTCGCTTTAAAGGCGCTTAAGAGCGTACAGAGACATTTTACAAAGCCAGAGGTTCTTAAACGGAGTCGTGTACGGCTGTTGTAACACTTATCTATAACAGAGTTAAGTAGCGCTAGAATAGCGCCTTAAGCGCTATTTGTGAGAATTATATGGCTACTGTACGGCTTGCAGTTGTATAAAGAACCATAGGAAGTATTTTATACAGGCGAGGGAGTTACAGAATAGTCTTATGGCACCTTAAGTGTTTTAATAAAATCCATTAGCGCTCTTGTAACTACGTATCACCAACGGAGGAACATAGCTTCATATTAGAGCTCGAAGCGCTATATTAGAGATTTATAGCACAGAATTGTGACGTAAAGCTGTAAAACGTTAGGTATATGTTACTTTATGCAGCCCAAGACGGAGACATGAACCTTACTGGCGCTTTTATGTCGTTTACAGACGTATAGTAGAGCGATTATACTGCCAATAACTGGATCTCTCAGTTCAGTCTTACTATAGTCTCAGTTTTGTCTTAAAATTTAGTGAGTGAGCCAATTTGGAGTGGTGACTCACTTGGTCAACAGGTAATTTTATCATTGAATTCATGCTTGAATTGACTTTCAAACGTTTTCAATATTCAACGATGGACCTCTAAAATGGTCTTATAAAGGGATACCTTGAACACCGTTGTACAACTTTAAGTTCTTAATATCAATCGCAAAAACCTGCTGTGCCACCTAAATAGTTAAATAGCACACCTATAACACTACTGTTAAACCTATAAGTTTACAACAGCAAGCACTATATCCGTTGTACGACTCAAAACTGCATAATAGATATAATCAACACTGAAAGCTGCATGATTGAGACGCCATTAATTTGTTTAGTAAATGTGTTTTTTTAAGGTTATGATGAACTTTTGGACATCGTATATATACTTAATTTGTAACTATTAATGTAATTAAAGTCAGTAATTTTCACACATCAAACCGTACAAAACTGTTTGTAGCCTTTAAAGTCTTCTTTTTTGTTAAAACACAATTTTGTGAACAACGCAGAAATATATTTTATGCATTAAAAACTGAATATTACGAGGGCGCATGAAAATTTTGACCAGAATATACATATACATTGACAGTAAACTGGCACTCGCACAGATATTTAACGGCACGATGAAGTAAAACAATGCTAAACTTTGTTATTGTATCATCCACAGATCCCATTCGTATCGTTCCTTTCACTTCAATTGTCACTGCACTACACTTTCTTTGATTTTATGAAAATATATTTTGTGTTGCCCACAGTAGACCTACTAAATTACTAACTTAGAACCCAGAGATGTAATATAAGCGGTATTAGCGGTACAAATTTAGATAAAGGTAGCGTTACGGCGCTACAAGCACTTTTTCGAAATCTCATAGCGCTGATCATCCCTTTTAAACCACTTCTGTAGAGCCATTATAACATAAATATCCGACCACTGTAGAGCTATTGTAGAACTATAAGCTGTATAATTTTGGGGCCTAATTGGCGCTACAAGAGATCTATATCTGGATATAGAACCACTATAGCGCTTATTTAGGAGCCTAAGGAGTTATCAAAATCCTTTATCCCGCTACTATACGGCTTCTTATAGCGCTTGTGTGCTAGTTGCCTTTTCTCTCGCTCAGGCTCGGAAGTATCGGTTTTTGGGCGCAACAACTCGAGAGGACTGTAAAGGGATTTCATACTGCTTTTCAGGCCTAGGCCTGCAAAGTAACTTTTTTTTGGTTTCAACAACAAGGTCATTCACACAGCTGGCTGGTTTGACCAAAAGCAGGTTTTGTTTTTAAAGGTTGGTTGTTAGACACTTGTGGACAAAAAAAAACAATTTGGCGACTTTTTTTTTTCAAAATTTCAATTTGGTGCTAGGCGGCTAAAACTCGGTATCGGGGGGCTCTCGGGGCTCATAAATATGAATCTGAAATCTTGTCCGAAAATTCGGTCAAATTCGGAAAATGTCGAAAAAAAAACGATTTGTATGGAGAAAATTTCAAATTGGTCCTAGGAGGCTGAAATTCGGTATCCGGGGGTTTTTGGGGCTCCTGAGTCAGAATCTGAAATCGGATTTTTAAAATTCGGTCAAATTCGGATTCGGGGGCTCTCGGGGCTCAAAAATATGAATCTGAAATCTTGTCCGAAAATTCGGTCAAATTCGGAAAATAACGAAAAAAAACGATTTGTATGGAGAAAATTTCAAATTGGTCCTAGGAGGCTGAAATTCGGTATCCGGGGGTTTTTGGGGCTCCTGAGTCAGAATCTGAAATTGGATATTTTTAATTCGGTCAAATTCGGTACCGGGGGGCTCTCGGGGCTCAAAAATATGAATCTGAAATCTTGTCCGAAAATTCGGTCAAATTCGGAAAATATCGAAAAAAAAACGATTTGTATGGAGAAAATTTCAAATTGGTCCTAGGATAGTGTTGTTAGAAGACTAGCATTGAAGACTTTCGAACCTTATAGACTCGCAAACCTTGAAGGTTCAAGCTTTTAAGACTCGAGCGTTGAAGGTTTGAGCTCAATAACGGTTCGGAACCTTAACGACTCAAGCTTTTGATGAGCTCTTAATAGTGAGTCTTTAAGACTCGAGCTTAAAAGAGAGCTCAAGCTTTAAGAACTCGGTGCCATTGAAAGCTCAAGCCCCCGAACTTCGAAGGCGAGTTCCTGAGTCAAGCGTTAAGAGCTCAAACAATGAGCGTTTTCAGCATTATGTATAATAATATTATAAAACTTTCTGTATCGGATAAGTTGCTTAACAACAGGTTAGTATTAGATTAATACTCCTACGTATACGTATATGCTCTTATTGGAGATGTGGTAATACTATGTGTATGTATGAAAATATCGTATAGGCGATATTCATGATTATTTTGATTGCATACCTATATCAAAAAACAATTATTTGTTTTTAAGCATATATCGAAAAGTAAATAGTTGTATTTCGATATACTCACACTGAAAATTAGACTGCTTTATTGTCGACCACGTAACGTAACCCTACTTTATTTATGAATAACAAAAAGTCTCATATATTACCTTACCTTCATAGAAAAAAAAAACGATATAAAAAGTGATCAAATAATAGGCTAGTTGACTCATGTCAAATTGTAATAAACTAATGTTTATTCCGTATAGTATTTAGCAAAGGAAACCTAACTATATATTTTTCAATTCATAAAAGTGAAAGATGGCTGAAAAAATTGAATTTGAAAATATGGTTTTTAATCTGTATTTTGAAATGCTTAAAACGCTGTCCGCCATTTTCGCTTTTGATAGTGACGTCATCGGTCATGTAAACAAAACTGAAAGTCTACTTTGACGACTTAATAGTGCCGTCCCTCTCAATCTCCTGTCAAAGTATATTGGAGTGAGCGGAATGGCACTATACGACGGTCGAATTTCGAATATTTACAGGTAATTCTACGTCACGCCACAGATTAGCAAAAGGCAAAAAATGGCGGACGGCGTTTTTGACTGTTCATGAAATTTCAAATTTTCAATTGATAAAATTTTGCTTTCTAGCTTTCACAAAACTAAAAGACATTTTTTTAGAGCTAGTAAGATCATTATTAACCATTTGAAATATATTTCAAAACTGGGTCTACTAGCCTATTATATAAGTCAAAGATTGATCTTTGTCCAAAGCGTTTAAGACTTGTGAATGCTCCAAACCTTATGGACTTAAACCTTAGAAGCTTAGTAGGCTTTAAAGCTTGAGGCCTAAAGACTCGAGGCTTCTATGCTCGTAACGTGAACACGAACTTTTTAATTTGAGGCTTATAAGCTCGAGGCTTTAAGGTTCGAGGCTTCTACACTCATAAGTCGCGACTCGAGTCTTATAGTTCAAGCCTCGAAGCTTAAATTCACAACACTATCCTAGGAGGCTGAAATTCGGTATCCGGGGGTTTTTGGGGCTCCTGAATCAGAATCTGAAATCGGATTTTTAAAATTCGGTCAAATTCGGTTTCGGGGGCTCTCGGGGCTCAAAAATATGAATCTGAAATCTTGTCCGAAAATTCGGTCAAATTCGGAAAATGTCGAAAAAAAAAAACGATTTGTATGGAGAAAATTTCAAATTGGTCCTAGGAGGCTGAAATTCGGTATCCGGGGGTTTTTGGGGCTCCTGAGTCAGAATCTGAAATCGGATTTTTAAAATTCGGTCAAAGTCGGAAAATATCGGACAAACAATATTAAGTGTTATTCTTTGAAGTATATTTTTTTATTTCATTGTATGTTTGAGAAAAGCACTATACATGCCTCGTCGTGAAAACGGATTCCCGGCCTCCTCAAATCCCCGAAATCCTCATTTTCCCGGCCTCTGATGTAATGTACTATTACAGTTCTCTCGAGTTGTTCCGCCCGATACGTGATACTTCAAAGCCTTTTATGACATTTCATTGCATGTTTGAGAAAATGTAATGTATCTGTCACTATCAGGCATCGGATATTCGGATCGATATTTACCTAAGTTGACAAAATCCTATTGTTAATCACACTCATACGTCAAACAAAGCCGCCTACGACCGAATAACAAAGCCGCCGCCAAAGTTTCGGTAAATATCTACCCGAATTTCCGAACCCTGGTCACTATACCGTATCGTCTGTTGACATCCAAAACTCACTAAGTATCAAATACCTGCTTAAAACAATGCTCATAATCTCAGTATCACTCTACAAACTAGATATGGGGTTTTTGAAGAGTAGTGACGGAAATTCTAGTTTATTTAATAGTATTAAATGGGTTTCAGCTCCGCGAATTCGCCAAGGAGTTGCGGGACTTGGTGGCGAAGAAGTCGTCCGATGCTGATATCCAGGCCGCCATCGACCGACAGGTCGCCGTCATCTACCACATCGTGGCCACCTGCCTGGGTGAGTGTAGGGGACCCCGCACGTAGCTGTCATGTTATAGTGGATCGGTAATAGTACATTACGTAACAAAGGTGGTAAACGAGGAATTAAAAACGAGTGTCTATTTGAAGCCCGAAGGCGAGGGCTTTAATGACACGAGTTTGGAATTCCTTTGCCACCAGAGTCACGTACGACGTTTTTCATCACACTTTGGAGGAAATAAAACAAAAGTAATTAATAGTAGTCATTACCAAGATTACTTACCGCCTTAGGGCGTAATATACGACTTACCGCCCGGTTTTCTAGCATGTAAACCCTTGATTTACGAGCAAGTGTGATGAAGAGGTATGAAAGACACCCATTTCACTCGAGGTATTTTGACGCTCGAGCGGAGTGAGAGAGCCAATAGTTCGACAGTGAAATTGGTGTCATTTATTCCGAGTTGACCGTGCTACTTTTCATTTCGATTATCTTGATATTTGAAATGAAAAGAAAAGTATTATGGTCAACTACATTTTTCAACAGGGGACTACATTGTTCTGGAAAAATATAGCTCGGGCACGCTCTAAAGGGCCGCCACAGACGTTCGGCTTCCGTACGGAATGACGCCAGAAAGTGTCTGTCTATCATATTCGTATGGCGATGTCTCGCTTGCTGACTAAAAATTCCAAACGACCGTGGCGGCCCTAATATATTTTTCTCAAAAATACAATGAAGTGTCGTCATAGCGTGCGTTATTTATATAAATATCGATCCGAATTTCTGAACCCTAGTTATAACACTTACTTCGAAGTATAATGTTTCGGGCAGAACAACTTGAGAGAACTGTAAAGGAATTGCATACAAAATTGAAATCCTAGGCCTTATTTTTTTTTTTTTACACATGGCGTTTGTGTTTATGAACAGGCTAAACAGCAATTTTTTTTTTAGGGGTGTATTTTTTATTTCATTGCATATATTTGAGAAAAACACTATACATGCCTTAGCCGTGAAAAGGGCTTGCCGGCTTCGTATCAGTATGCCTACTCACCCGGCAAGCCCTTATTTGCCGGCGTGTACTATATCAACCTCTTATAATTATGACAGGCACGCCTCCGGAAAAGTTCACCTTCGACTACTACAATAAGGACAAGGCGTACAACACGTTCGGCAGTCTCACGCCGAAAGAGTTCTACGACAAGCACGTGCGGCCGCTCTTCAATGTCGACGACAAGGTAGGAGCCGAAACACAATCACTCAACATGACAAGTGCGAGTCGGACTCGCGCACCAAGGGTGCCGTACTATCGAATAAATGCACCTTCGACTACTACAATAAGGACAAGGCGTACAACACGTTCGGCAGCCTCACGCCGAAAGAGTTCTATGACAAGCACGTCCGGCCGCTCTTCAATGTCGACGACAAGGTAGGAGCCGAAACACAATCAAGCTGACAAGTGCGAGTCGGACTCGCGCACGAATGCTTCCGTACCATCAAATTAAAAAAAAAATTAAAAATATCACGTTTGGTATGGGAGCCCCACCTAAGTATTTTATTTTATTCTGTTTTTGTTGTTATAGCTGCAACAGAAATAAATTATATACATCATCTGTGAAAATTTCAACGGTGCGTGATATATAGCCTGGTGACAGACGGACAGACGGACAGTGGAGGATTAGTAATAGGGTCCCGTTTTTACCCTTTGGGGACGGAACCCTAAGAATCAACTGGTTGAAAAGTTCAATGTCTCATGCATAGACTCAGTAGCTTAGCGGACAAAATGCCCGTGTTAGTCCGGAGATGTGGGTTCGAATCCCGATTGAGTCATTACATTTGTAGATTTCCGCTTCAATATAAACATGACTTCCTATTATGGAACAAAGAGACGTCATACGTTTATCCAAAACAGGAATAATCACAAGCTCATGACAAGCCGCGCCGCGCGGTGTTTCTCGCTCATCCCATGGGAACACTATTTTTTTTTTCGGGATAAACATAGCCTGTGTTAATCCAGGGAGTCACCTATCTTCATACCAAAATTGGTCCAGCCGTTTGAGCGTGAAGAAGTAACAAATATACACATATACACACTCACAATCTGTCGCCTGTATAATATTAGTGTGATGATACCTTGATAAGCACTTATATTTGACCTAAACTTGTCCAGGTGTGCCTCGTGAGCGATCCCCGGGAATCGAACCCGTTCGGCAAGCTGTTCACGCTGCAGTGCCTCGGCAACGTGGTCGGCGGCCGGCAGACCGCCTACAACAACCAGCCCATCGAGACGCTCATGCTGTGAGTATCGTTGTGTGTGGGCGTTCGTGAGTGCGGACGTGGAACCGGTTACTGATCCTACCGACTGCGCCATCCTATGCTTATATAATAGGGATATTGACTGATGTTCAATTCTATTGTAGTTATATTAATAAGTACAGCGTGTGGTAGAATACTAGCCCTGCTACAATATTAGCCCAATATGTCATGAAACAGAGGAAAAAAAAATGTATATGTTTTGGAACATGTGAATTTAAAGGTACGCAAATTTTAGTATTTTTTATCCAAAATAAATGTTTAATTTGTTTACAGAATCCTCGTCATTTAAGAAAACAATAATTGTATGACAACCATGAACTTAAAGGCACTTTTTCACGGTGAAAATTGCCATATATGTACTTATTGTCTTCATAAAAATTGGCTACTGACAGCGAACATGGCGTCTGTGTTCCTAAACAGGCTACACAGCTGAATTATATATTTTTGAGTGGTGTATTTTTTTATTTCATTGCATATGTTTGAGAAAAGCACTATACATGCCTTAGCCGTAAAAAGGGCTTGCCGGCTTCGTATCACTATACCTACCTACCGGCAAGCCATTTTTTCCCAGCGTATGCAGTAATGTACTATTAATGTTACTAGTAATTTATTAAAAACAAATCTCATGCATGCATCCAAATATTATATCCACAGCGCAGGTTTCGTCATAAATATTAATGTTGATTATTTCGTCGCTGGTTAACCCTTTGAGCGCCGAGCGGCAAAGCAATTCACCGTGCCACTGACGCCAAACCAAAAAAAAAGTGCTCCAAAATCAACAGAGGTTGAAAAACACAGATAGTGGTTTGAATTAGCATGTTTTTGACCACTGAAATTTTTGACGTCAATAGGCGTCGTTGGCGTCAGTGGCACGAATTCCCGATGACGTGATTTGCCGTCTTTGGCGGTCAAAGGGTTAATGACGATGGTTTGTGCATGGCAGAGTGGTGAGGGACAGCATAGCGGGCGGCGAGGCGGTGTGGTTCGGCTGCGAGGTCAGCAAGCGGTTCGAGAGGAAGAACGGCCTCGAGGATCTAGACGCGTAGGTATTCCTTTATACATGACATCTGAATAAGGTCTGATTCCCTTCAGGCTGACGGAATCCACTCTCATGCCACCCTTCTGCGCAGAATAAGGTACTTGCGCCAAAGATGGCCCGGTTCCACTCCAAAATTTTATAGTTATAACTAGAGAGCGGATTTGAAGTAGCGATCACAATGTAAATATGGATATGACTGGTATAATTTATTATTTTTTCTACACACACAAATAATGTAATTTATCGGAACAAAAAAGTAAAAACGTTTTTAATAATAATAATAAATAAAAACATCGTTCAACAATGAGTCATTCAAATGTGCATTCACATTTTATTATATTAAACTGACATTGTTGACATGAACTATCATGTAGGTACGTAATAAATAGGAACTATCTTTGGGTTGTATAAAAACTCCTTTACTTAGAATAAAATACTTTTCTTTAAATGTAGGTAGTTGCAAAAATAACATTCATTTAATCTAATTATGTATTTAGCTAAATTTGCGGTGTGCGGTGTGATATTTAATCGACTGTAAGAACTTATATAAACAACATGAAACATGAAATGTATTTAACAAATTGCACTAAGTAGTCATATCCATATTAATATTGAGATCGCTACTTCAAATCCGCTCTCTAGTTATAACCGTTCGAACGAATTCAAATTTCGCGCCCATGTTCGGTTAGTACTTACCATAGACATAAGTTAACTCAGGAACTGCACCTGTACCTTATGAGTTATTTTTTTTATTAAAACAGTAACGTTTGAAGAAGCCAAATGCACCAATGCGCCGGGCAAATGTACCCGTCTGGCCCGGAATGCTGTGGGGACGTGGGTTCAAATCCCGCTCAAAGCATAACATTTTCCAATTTTTCGCTCCTATATAAACGTTTTGATATGACTTTCCATTGTAAATGTTTCCACCTTATAATATCCCTTTACAGACCAAAGTATGCTACAAAAACCGGCCAAGTGCGAGTCTCACTCGCGCTCCGAGAGTTTCGTACAAACGCTTATCCCATCTGAACTGGCCGGGTTAAGTTTGCACCTAGTATGTATTGCGCCGGATACAATTAAGGTGCAAATTTGTAAAAAAAAATAGGACTATATTTACTTTAATATTTATTTTATTCGGTTTTTAGTATTTGTTGTTAGTTTGGCAACTGAAATAAATCATCTGTGCAAATGTCAACTGACTAGCTATCACCGTTTATGAGATACAGCCGGTACCAGTATCGAGAAAAAACTGCAAAAACAAAACTCGTTTGTTGTACGGGAGCCCTACTATTACCAGTATTTGTTGTTATATCGGCAACAGAAATACATCTGTGAAAATGTCAACTGTCTAGCTATCTCGGTTCATGATATACAACCTGGTGACAGACGGACGGACGGACAACTAAGTCTTAGTAATAGGGTCCAGTTTTTACCCCTTATGCACGGAACCCTAAAAACCTTTTTTATAATCTCCCTCGCAGGCACGACTACAAGCTGGTGTTCAACACGGAGGTGCAGGTCGGGCTGCGGAAGGCGGACCGGCTGCACTACGGGGACTCCTGCATGACGCACGCCATGGTCTTCACTGCCGTAGGGACTGACGTAAGTTAGGCTTGGTACAAGTCTGGGAAGACCATTGAATTATGTTTCTTCCTTAGTACTGTAGGAAACTACAAACAGCAAAACATTAAATTACTTTGTAACACAATTTCAAAATTTCTTTAGGATAAACAACACATAAAAATTTTGTACATTTGAGCTCACTTTCTTTATATACTTTTTTTCATGACATATGGAGTTAATTATTCATACTTTTAACTACACTAACCTTGACACTGGCAGAATTGTCCCAATGTACAGTAGCCATTTATTTATAAAAATTGAATTGAACTACACTATGTTTTAGAAGTCAGCATCAGTCGCATCCCCTATTGTCAATTCACAGGAGGAATAGAAGACATCAAAAACCTCACTGAAATTGCCAGAGATTACTTGGAGAAGGCTAACTTCAACCTTTAAATTTAATTTAATTAATTGTACCTACCTATATCCAGTGACTGAAATGCCATACGATAAATAAATAAATAATTCGACAGTTCAGTAGAACCTAGTACATGCATTGCTTAGTTTGGGGCTAGATCAATTTGTGTAATATCATATTTGTTTATTTATCCATAGTCAATGTTGAGATCGTAATATGTATTTTATGTAATTTTTTATTTAATTGCAGGATAAAGGGAATCCGACTAAGTTCCGAGTAGAGAACTCGTACAGCGACAAGGAGTACGACAAAGGCTACCTCCTGCTCACCGAGCCTTGGTTCAGAGAATTCGTCTTCGAGGTACGGACATTACCCTCGCCCACCATGGGCAACCGAGCCATCCCGCGGGCTCATTGGCCCCTTCCGATTTCTTTCAGAATCCGAATCAGAAATGTATTTATTGCCACAACTTAATACAGTTACAAAAACAGTAAGAATCCTCCTCCTCCTTGTCTTTGGCCCATATCTTTGTAGAGGAGAATGAATGATAACAAAAACAGAAAGAGTGATATAACATAATAACAATAAATATACAAAAACGATTACTTAACAAAGTATGAGGCAATGAATGGGTTTCAGTTTCACCGTGCGCTGGGATTTTTTTTTTAATAATAAGAGCATTCAACATACTCTATAAATAATTTTGATACTTTATGTACTAGTTGTAACATTCCGATTGAATTGAAATTTCGCATAGTACTTATGTAATTTTATTGTGATAGATTAATATTATGGTTTATGCCGTGAACATATATTTAACTTATTTCCTTATGTACCTTACGTGTGCATAGAACATCAAAAATATTTTCTAGTATCAAAACTACAATTCCTACTACACAAAGTGTGACCAGCCGCAGTTTTTTAAAGGCCATGCCAGGATAAGCTAAGTGAATCTGCCCCCAGCGAGTTTTGGCTTGTATTCTTTTTTATTGATTTTTCTTTTTATTAGTGTCGTTTATGCCAAGTTACAGCTCCCCAAACCTTACCGTTTTTCTTTAAAAAAAAAAAAACTAAATCTGATCTTTCTTCGATTTTTTTTTTCTAGCCGGCCGATTTAGACGTGAGTCACGTATATTGTGCCTATAATAAAGACAATTATATGGTATTAATTTTGATACATATTTCCATACAAAACTAGCCTCTTTAATAAGCTACAAAATGGATGTATTCACTTAATTTTATTTGTGGTATAACGGGTTGTTTTTTTTAATTGAATTCATCACCATACATTTTCTTTACCTGCTCATTATTAAAATTAATCGATTAAAAACTGTTTAAAGAAACGTGTCTGTTTATAATAAACACTGGCCACTTACAAAAAAAAAAGTATTGATTCCTTCGGCGCCGGTTATTCACATAAACTTCGAATATTTATCGGAAAAACTTTTAGTTAAAAATGGATTGCAGGAAAATAATAAAGAAGTGCTTTAAAAAAAACGTTAAAAAGCTATACAATATAGCAATGGAGTCTGTGCAGGGACGTATTTACCCTAGGGCCAACCGGGCTATAGCCCGCGGCGTAGGCGTTGCCAGATCGGATCTTTTTACAATACTTTTTCAATACGAAGGAATCAATACTTTTTTTTTTTTTTGTAAGTGGTCAGTGTTCGTTATAAACATACACGTTTCTTTAAACAGTTTTTAATCGATTAATTTTAATAATGAGCGGGTAAAGAAAATGTATGGTGATCAATTCAATTATAAAAAACAACCCGTTATACCACAAACTAAAATTAAGTTAATACATCCATTTTGTAGCTTATTAAAGAGGCTAGTTTTGGTGAAAAATCTGGAGGTGTCGCTATCGAGATAATGCTAAAAAAAATATTAAAAATAAATTATAATTTGTTTTTCCAGTTTTTGTATGGCAATATGTATTAAAATTAATACCATATAATTGTCTTTATTTTAAGCACAATATACGTGATTCAAGTCAAAATCGGCCGGCTAGAAAAAAAATATCGAAGAAAGATCAGATTTAGTTTTTTTTTTTTTAAGAAAAACAGTAAGGTTTGGGGAGCTGTAATTTGCCATAAACGACACTAATAAAAAGACAAATCAATAAAAAAAATTACAAGCCAAAACTCGCTGGGGGCAGATTCACTTAGCTAATCCTGGCATGGCCTTTCCTGCCAAAACTTTGAGTAATAATTCATTAGCCAGATTTATAATATATGTACACGGAAAAGACTCGACACAATCACTCATCAAGAACAATTGACAGACTAATACGCCTTTGTTGCCTATTTTTTTTTTTTATAAATATAAATAAATAAATATTAAGGGACAATCATACACAAATCGACCTAGTCCCAAACTAAGCAAAGCTTGTACTATGGGTACTAGACGACGATATACATAATATATAAATACATATATAGATAACATCCATGACCCAAGAACAAATATTTGCCCCGGCCGGGATTCGAACCCGGGACCGCCGACTCAGTAGGCAGGTGTCTACCAACCGAGCCAAACGCGTCGTCAATTCGTCGTCTATTGTTGAAGTAATGTTATTTCTGTTGTTAGGTGGTGGTAGACAAGAAGTACGTGCCGGCGCAGGTGTTGGAGGTGTTCAAGCAGGAGCCGCAGCTGCTGCCCGCCTGGGATCCCATGGGCACGCTGGCGTGCCCGCTCTGCACACGGGACTAACACACACACACACACACACACACACACACACACACACACACACACACACACACGCACGCACGCACGCACGCACGCACACACACACACACACACACACACACACACGCACACGCACACGCACACACACACACACACACACACACACACACACACACACACACACACACACACACACCGGACTGACACCGTCACACTATACGTCCTTTGCACAGACAACCCCCACTAGACGGAGCATGTAAGGCGACCCGCGCGCACCAACGATATGGTACGGCAGAACATTAAAGTATCAACACGGCGGCCACCGTTTAGTTGCGTCCATGTTTATGATCCATGCGTACGTCAACGAAAAAAGAAATTAAATAAATAACATGGTAAATTGTAGTGTTAAGTGGTGTACGGATACCTCATAAACATGGACGCAACTAAACGGTGGCCGCCGTGTTGATACTTTAATGTTCTGCCGTACCATATCGTTGGTGCGCGCGGGTCGCCTTACATGCTCCGTCTAGCGGGGGTTGTCTGTGGTCCTTTGTCATGAGAGGCTTTTGGTAGCACGGTAGGCCGTTAGAAAACTATGGAGCTGGACATTATACTACAGCAATAAATAGCACACACACATACACTGGACTGACACCAACACAGTATACATTCCTTTATGTCATGAGAGGCTTCGCACTTTACCTAGCGCGGGCGTTAGTGCCCTATGCTGCCGTGCTCAGCTAATAATAATAAGGCCCTTCCGTCTATTGCAGACGATTTATGGTGTAATGTTCGGAGACACCGTGTCTGGTGGCTAACTAAACCGATACTAGATCGACACATTCACACACAAGCTAAAAGACGACCTTTTTGTATGGAGCTCCATAGCAAAAGGTCGCCTTTTACCTTAGCACGGCAGTATGGAGCCGACATTATAGTACATTACTTAACGGCCGGTGAATTCGTTAATGTCCAGATCGCAGGTGCTTGTGCCCCTACGGTCACAAATATGCCATCTAGGGCTTTACAAATTACCGCCCGTGGTTTAAAGTTTTACGCCTTGCCTCTGCCAGGAAGTGAGACTTTCGAGGGCAGAAAATCCCACTTACGGCCTAGGGTGACGTAAAATGTAATTCATACTTGTATTCCTACGTGTATTTAATTTTGAATAATAGTCATAAACAAGGTTAGAAGAATCTTTAAAGTCTTGGTTAGGCATTATTTTACATCATTATAGCATTTCGTCGGGGATAGTGCAATGCCGCGTAAATAACAGCTATTGATAAAGTTCTCATTTCAATAAAATACTTAGTATATGTTTGAATATTGATTCGTATCTACACTTGTTACTTACGCGGTATTGCACTATCCCCGACGATTTGCGAGTACATATTTTCATGTTTTCTATACTAAATTGGATTCTTTATTGATCGAATATCCAGTCGTAATGCGAAAAAGCATGGAATCGTCGATTAAAATTGTCTACTCTGTGTGTTTGTAATATTACAAAAAAAAAATGTTAGTATTAATACTTGGGAATTTAACCAGTAACCATAAACGCAATTGGGTGTTTTTACATTTCAATGTTTATGCGACTCCATAGATCTCGATGTCCTGCCGTGCTATGAAAAGTCCAAACTGTATAAAAATAATAGGCGCATGAGACTTGAGAAACATCATGGCCAATAATGCGCCTAGTTATGGTCGTGTAGTAAGATAGTTACACTATCAGCGAAAGATAATATAACTTGGAATAGCTATTAAAATAGGCTTTACAATTTTTGATACGAATGTATAGAACCATGTATGACTAGTATTTATAAAGTTACTTTATATTATTAGAAAACTGTAATTCCCGGATTAATAATAATAATAGCTATCAAAGTGAAGAGATGTTATGCTTTCATCGAGTTTTTATAGCTATTAGTAGTGCCTTTATGGCTACGGCGATTCTACAAACATCTTTCCTAGATAATTACGTGCAACTCTAGCATAACTGTCATACGCGACTATTTCTCGTGCGAGATAATTAGCCGTCTCTTTCTGTACAGTAATGTGAGAGAGTGACGGGTAGCACTATGTCGCGCGACAGAGTCGCGAATCATAGATGTGCTGGATGGGCAGCAATCGAATTGTCTCCATAGTAAAGTAATATTTTTATTTTTAACCTAAACTTGGATTAGATCAAACGAATCTCTAAAAATGTACAAATTCGCAAGGTTACCATGGCAGCAATGGCTTTTGAGTTTTACGTTCGTGTATCAGCTGATTGTATGTATAAAGTGACAGGTTATCCATCGTGTCATCACAGTACTATTGCCAAATAGCCTACTTTTGTTATCTTTGTTACACTGGTCAAAACATGCAGAAGTAAATGTTTTTCGTGTATTTTCTGAAGTTTAATTTATTTATTTTCCTTTATTACTGTCCTACATCGATACTGCACGGTACTACGACGGAGATACAGATTCATGATAATTGTACTTAGTTTTGTGAACTTGAATATTTCAATAATGGTCTGAAGCTATGGTTTCAGTTTCCGGTACATCGTTGTTTACATCCTGTATATGTTTAGACTATGAATGTTGACAGTTTATAAGACGCAACAAGCTACTTGTTTATTTGCGTCAGTACGGCGCTGTTCAAACGTGCGATTGTGAAACAAGCCTCAGAAAACATTTTCAAGTCTAAGGGTGCGGCTCCACTGAAACGTGCGGAGTCGACCAATCACAAAAACGAAGCGGCGCTGAGATACAGATTTCAACTCAGGTGAATGGTCGCTTCCGTTCTGCTTTCCTTTGTCAAATCCGGGGGCGAAAACTAGTAGAGAATTAAGAAAAAATTCCAACCAATACATGTTTATTCGAATAACAGTGTAACTACAGTTTATTGAAAAGGATCCAGTACTCTGGCATTCTGCGAAGTTTAAAGGTTTTTAAGTTTCCTTGTAAAGCTTTCGTTACAAAACTGAAGATGTATAGAGATGCAAATATTTAAAGAATTATGGATTATACATATAAATTACATATAATTATGGATATAATAAAATTATTTGTGACAAATTTGAAAATATGCCAGTGTATAATAAAAAGCATAGAACTGCATAAAGAATGAAACCCTTACACCAAACTAGTAGAAATAAGCGTCCGCTATAATTACGCTTTAGAAATAATGTTGAAATGTTTGGGCGAAGAGAGTATAAATACACACTTCCTTCTTTATAGTGGTGATACTGTTAATGGTCCAGAAAAATAAGGCTCTTATTTATTTAAACTTTATTGCACTGAGGTCAGTAAAAATGGCGGACTTAATGCCGAATGGCACTCTCAACCAGACAGGCTCTTTATAATAGGTTGTCAGTATCGACGGTAATGCACCAAGAAATGATAGCAGAATTATAATCATTTATAATATAGAAAGTATAAATCAAAATCAAATATCCCGCCCCGAATCATTCCAGGCGAATGCCCAACACGCTCAGCCTCTGCACCAAGAATGATCCGATGCAGCCAGCTCTAACTGGCATTTTGACTTTTAACACATTGAACGCTAAAGGGCGACTATTTTAACGTTTAAACCGTCTCATTAATATGTCCTCAATATTGGCCATTCCATAAAAGCATTCAACATCATTTTGATAAGAATTGTAAAAATCCGCGAATTCTACAAGACAACCGAAAATAGCGCCTCAGTTCATAATACGGAGGTCGTCGATATTGCGAGGCGATCGAAACGCTCAAATAATCAGTTAATCGCCCGAAAACCGGCTAATACGCTGATCAAAAGTTATATAGATGCAGCAAATAGCGTTCAATGGTCAATAAAAGGATTCAAGGAAAGGGAATAAGTAAGACAGTACGGCCCAAACACGTCAACATAATGTTTATTACAACGTTAGTAAAAGCATCGATACAACTAAATATATGCGTTTGAAAACGGATAAATGAACATGACATAATACAAGGGTTCAGTTTGAGACATCGACATTTTAATTGACAAATTGAAATCCTTACTAGCGTTATGAGAATTTGAGCCTTGTACAGTCTATGAACGTTTCAATTTACTAATAGTATAAACATACGTCTTGGTTGTTAAACTTAACACACGCCAAGTCTAGTGTAGATACCTTATACCATATAGGTAGATACTATGTGTGTGCATCTGTATGTACGGTACCACGATCATGTCTGATGATGATGTACCAGATTTGTCTTTCGAAAGTTTTCACCATCAACAATTTCTGTCTGCCGACTTGTGAGTTTCTCGAATCAAATCTTATGGAAAATGTGTTTATTTCACTCTTGTTCTCGAGTGTAGAAGGCTCAGAAACCTCAAAACAAACAAAGGTGCCAGCACCAAATAGGACACGCCATTTGCTTAAAATATTTCAGTGCGAATTTAAACCTACATATATAAACATATGGCAGTGCAAGGTAACCTCACCTCCCAAATTGCTGGATCTAGGTAAGCTTATTCCAAACTGACTAAAGATAGATAACAATTTTCAATATTTTCAAGGACTTCGTATGATTGTCGTATTGGTGAAAAGCTGTAATTCAACCTAGTGCTCTTAATGTTTTCGCTTGGGATGTGTAAAGGTCTCGTGTTGTACTGAACCCCGTGCTAGAGTTGCGCCTAGCGGCGAGTGACGGGCTGCCAGTCGTCGCCGTCGGGGTCGCGCGCTGAAACAAGTGAATTTTGAGTATAATTACAACATGAATAAGGCTTTCCAAAAGTAATTTTGTTGGTGGCTGGTAAATCTTGAAAGAATAATAATGTAGTTTTGTACCAGGACCAGCGACTTCGCTTGTCGCACGACTCAATGTCACCTGTCTTGCTCGCATGGTATTGAAAAGAAAGTGACAGGTAGTATTTCTCGCGCGACAAACAGTCGCATGTCACATTTATACCAGATGTGCAGGACAGAGATTTTAAACTAACATCGCGAGGGGTACGTAGTCAAACCCTATAAACCGATATAAGTAGTCTGCACTGAATACATTTACGATTCAGCGAGGAAATGCTGCCAGCGTCTTCGAGACCATGCCGCGGGCAACAGTTTTTTAGAGTTATTTTGGCTGTATTTAATTTATTTTAGTTTTGTATGTTTTACTTAAGGTTTAATTTTAATTTGTCTACTGTTAGATCTAATTTCAAAAACTCCTTTTTTTGACTTATCTGGGTTAGCATTTATTTCAAATCCGTGGAAATTTTGCAAAATTCTTACTGTATAAATAGATTGAGTTTATCCTCATTCGCCAACAGTCTTCTGTGCAGTTTCGCGATCATTGCCATGTTTAACAGTCACGAATATGAGTCAATTTAAAGAAAGGGCTATAAAAGACTCACGTTTCTCATCCCGACGCGGTGGCGGCGGGCGCCTCTCCCTGTCGTCACGTCGCGGCCCGTCACGGTCGTCACGCCTGGGCCCGTCACGATCGTCCCGTCTCGGCGGGTCACGATCGTCCCGCCGCGGTCCGTCACGATCGTCCCGCCTCGGCGGATCACGGTCGTCGCGCCGCGGCCCGTCTCGATCATCACGGCGCGGTGGGAAGCGGTCGCGGTCGCGGAAGCCACCGTCGCGACCGTCACGACCGTCACGACCGTCGCGGTCGCCACCGCGCGGGGCATCGCGGAAGCGGTCGTCGCGGTCGCGTGGCGGCGCATCCTTGGTGCGCCAGGCTGATGATCGCTCCTGTTACAAAACGAAAAGATCAAAACCAGGTTTAGACTAATCAAGACCTGTATGAGATGAAATGAAATAATTATGTAAATGAAATAAGTCACATTATGAATCTACCGGCATTTCGCAAAAGGATCCCGCTGTTGAGAAGCCGAAAGAAACTCAACAGTAAGTAATTTTTTCGTAAATAATACTTAAAACAATTACATTTGTGTTATAATTACATGGGTACACGTAAAGGAGATGTATAGATTCCAAATCAATTTTAAGTAGGAACATCAAAATGAATTTTTAACGATCAATTTAAACTCCATTCGAAATAAAGCAATGGAGCAGACTTCGATGTCAGAAATGACGGTGGTAGCTCGTATTACCTTTGCCACCTTCGAGAGGAACGTATGTAAATATAATGAATATGAATGAATTAGTTAAGGGTACAATTTAAATGCTCACCAAAATAGTTTTTATACCCCCAAAACTAAATCCATACTTAATATTATAAATGCGAAAGTGTGTCTGTCTGTCTGTCTGTCTGTTACCTCTTCACGCTTAAACCGCTGAACCGATTTAGATGAAATTTGGTATATAGATAGTTTCAGTCCCGGGGAAGGACATAGGATACTTTTCATCCCGAATAAAAGTAGTGTTCCCTTGAAAAACGGGATTAAACTTTATAGGAGAGCAAATCATTGTAGTTGCAACAACTCCCTACATGTCATCGATTTGACGTAAACTAATCTACCTACGATAGACCTTCACCAAACGCATACCAAACTATTCTTTGTAAAAAAACAATAAATTCTGATATGGGAACATGTATCCGCAAAATTCGATTAATCGCGTAATTTCAAGAATCAAATACATAAAATTTTACAAATTTGAATCAATCACATTTGATTTGACAAACGTGACACACCCATCTGGCAAGACATGTCAAACCAGTGATTGCAGAAGGGCTACTCCGATGTTCAAAATTTAACTGTCGAACAGTGCCATCCCTCTCGATCCCCTGTCAAGGTATATTTGAGTGAATGGAATAGCACTATACGAGAGTAAAATTTCGAACATCGGAGTAGCCCTTCAGGTAGGTATCACGTTCCGATACGCACATCATCTGAAAATAGTGCCTACAAGCTTTGATTATGTACCTCCGCTTGGTAACTGAGTATAAATAAAGTAGTAAATAACTCAGTATGCAAAGATACGATACTTAACATATATAAATAATCCTAATAATATTATAAACGAGAAAGTATTTACGTTCAATGATTGATGGAAGGTCGCCAGTGTTCGGAAATATCGTAAATAAACTAAAAAAAATTAAACTGCCTCTTTCTAACCCATAATTTGGCGTGTATGGCAGGGTGAACAAATTCTTTGACCATCTTTTTCCATATATTATTTTCGAACCAGAATATTTTGCTCTATTTTACCATAACAAGGCTTGAACCAGCGACCTACGTCATCTTTTGTCAAATTAAGGGCTAAAGACCGATGTGCAATATTTATCGCCGAGTACAGTATTAGTGCATAAAGTTTTGTATTTTTCGGATCTTAGACTCGGATACTCGACAAGACCCGAATTGTCAATCAATTATTATGCTACATAATCGACGTGCTTAAGTCAAGGGCCTGACACGCTTTGATGGAGAAGGATAGCCTTATTATGATACTTATAAGAGGAAATAGAAAAAGTGCAATTTTTTGGCTCTATCACCGACCGAGCATTTTTTCATGGTCGGTTTATAGGCACACTTATATTTATGACGAAAACTGGCTATGTGAAAGAACCATATTGGCAGCAAAAATGATATTGTTTTCAAAATCAACAAAAAAAGTACCAGTTTTGTTAAAGCGCAATTTAGACGCACCCAAATTTGGCAACGGCGCTAGATTGAGAATCACCTAATTAGGGAAATACATTGTGAAGGGCACGATTTTAACGGGAGAAGCCAAGGGACAAAGTGTACTTATACCACGTGTTCCAATTATACCGAATAATTTACCATTTAATTTTAAACGTCTACAGTTTCCATTTAAAAGTTTTTAACATTTTCTATGACTATTAATAAATCACAGGGGCGAACATGAAAAGTAGCAGGAATACATTTGGGCACGAAATGTTTTTCTCATGAACAGTATGTAGCTTGCTCATGTCTCCAAATCAAAAAAATTACATGTTTTTACTGACCTAAATAAATCATTTAGCACAATTTATTGAACTATACTCCAATAAAGTAAGTTGTAAAAACCAAGTTATAAAAATAATAGTAGCTACCTAATAATTTTTTTGTACCAATTTCATAATGTGACAAAATTCTTTGGTGAATAGAACCATACCGTCTGTTGATTATGGACCGTCACCATCTCGAGCCATTTCTGAGCATAGCTTATGGAATCGAATAGGTCTTAGCCTCGGATAACTTATTGAATCGAATGGGACTTAGCCTTGCAACTCCAAAAATATTAAAAAAAGGATGTTTTGCATTTTGTCCATGGCTTTCACCCAATAGCCCAGAACTAAACTACTAACTAGATTCCATTCGAGTATTGAATACCTGAAAGGGTTGAAAGTCTAATTTTTTTTTTTATTGTCAATATCAATTAACGAGTTCTACGCGTACGAAGTCGCGGGCAAAAGCTAGTACCAAATAAATTGAATTGCCTCCATTTAATATAAATTCTCTCTAAACAGTGCTCCCCAAAAAATATCTTTTTGCTCACCAAAATGGATGTTTTGCTCACCAAAATGGATGTTTTGCTCACCAAATATTGTTTTCATAAATTAGTGTTTCAGCTAGGTAACTATCTAATCCTGATCACCTTTCAGAGCAGATCCGACTCGGCCGGGTTAGGTTAGGTTAGTTTTTTTTTTATATCCCTAAAAAACGATGATTTTATAGGATGTAAGAAAAATAATTATTTGCTTTATTTATAGAATAGTTTGGGGTACACTATTTGGTGAGCATTCATCCGTTTTGGTGAGCAAAACATCCATTTTGGTGAGCATTAAGAATTTATTGGTAGTAATTTATGGTAGGCGTTTAATCATATTTGGTAGGCGTTTAAAATTATTTGTTTTATTTATAGAATAGTTTGGGGTACACTATTTGGTGAGCATTCATCCGTTTTGGTGAGCATTATGAATTTATTGGTAGTAATTTATCAATATATTTGGTAGGCGTTTAATCTTATTTGGTAGGCGTTTAAACCTAAGCCATTAGTTAATGCTAAGAGAGCGCGCTTACTGTGGGCGCCGGCGGCGGCTCGGCGGGTCCGCGCCGCCAGCTGCCGCCGCCGCCGTCCGGCCCGCTCGAGCGCCCGCCGTACCGAGGCCTGCAACAACAAACAGTATTAGTAGTAGTAGATGATTATCATTTATACAATCAATCATATAAAATGAACGCTTAAGCTATCTCTTGCCATAGGATGCATTAGATATTGACGATGTTAGTTTCTAATAATAATTTACGTATGACTTGAAGGGGCATTTCACGTGAAACGAGTAGCGAAAAAAATCTCTGGTTGTGGATTTTGTTTACAATTGGACTTATATATGATATGACCTAAAAATACCCCTAATGTCACCTTACTTCGTAATAACAAAATAAAGATGCACTTTTTAGGTCACATATAAATCCAACTACCCCAATTATAAATTAAATCTGTGACCTGAGATTTTTTTCGCTACCACAGTTGTGCTCTAGTTGGTAACTACCAAGTAGAGCACAACACTGCAAATGAAATAAATAATAAGATTAATAAGCCTTACCTTTCCCGTTCTGGTTCGCGAGTGTCCCTGGCGTCCCTGTCGCGCGCGTCCCTGGTGTCCCGCGCGTCGCGTGGTTCGCGAGTGTCGCGCGTGTCTCTAGTGTCGCGCGTGTCTCTAGTGTCGCGTGTGTCTCTAGTGTCGCGTGTGTCTCTAGTGTCGCGTGTGTCTCTAGTGTCGCGTGTGTCGCGGGCAGAGCGCCACGCGCCTTCGTCGCGAGGTGGTGGTGCGCGTTCCTCGCGTCTATGGGGAAAAACAAAGGTTTATAAGAAGCCACTTCTTTCGCAATGTCATACAAAAATACGTATTTTTAGACTTACAACAGAATTAAGATCTAGCAGCGTAACTACCACGTTAAGCGTGCGGTAAAATCATCATGAGGCCTCACCTCCCTCGATGTAAGAAAACTGGACCGATTCTGGTCCTTTCGGGCCAGCGCTCGCTTCGATCGCCGGGCCGTGACATTTTACCCATCTTGCCTCCCTATGTGACTCAACTATTATGATCACATATAATATAACGGACATCGTAAACCAGCCAAGACTAAGATAAGACAGTTTCAGCGGATAACAAAAACAGAAAACACCGTTTGATCCACATATTCTGCGGTGACGATGCGGTTGGCGCAGCAGTAATGCAGCTGCAATCTGCAGTGAATGCAGGGTAAATATTTCTGCGTTGAACTCGAATATTTGTTCCGGGTCATGGATTTTGCCTATGTGTCTAAGTATAATCTACCAAAATAAATAATAATAAATATCGAACAACCTCACACAAATCAATCTAGTCCCACGGTAAGCTCTAATAGCCTTGTGTTATGGACGCTAGACGACGATGAACATTCTTACATATACAGGGTGTAATCGTTAAGTGTAGCCAGGCGATAATTCCGTAAATATAGCAGATATCAGAAAACATCAAATTGATATCTGAAGTGAGTTATCCAATGAGTAAAATTACATTAATAACCTTTTTTAAATAAAAGCAGAACTACCCTAAATATAAAGTTCAAACCCTCCCATACATTTTCTGATATCCGCTATATTTACGGAATTATAGCCTGGCTACAGATTAGAACAAAATACAAAATTATCTATTGTTTGAATGTGAGTGGTTATAAATGGTGGTAGGGTTAGTGTTTGGTACATCACAATCAGCCAGAATTTGGCGCACAATATTTTGTCTTTAAACAGATAGATAGATTAGATTGCCCTTGCCGGGATTCGAACCTAGGACCGTCGGCTCAGCAGGCAGTTGCTTAGCCACTGCGCGAACCGCGTCGTACATAGAGGTATCTATATCGGCGCCTGCCCTTAACACACGACCTTACTTTGGGACTAGGTCGATTTGTGTGCGGTTGTCAGACATTTATTTATTATATTTCGCCTGGTGGCACTCAAAACTCACTAAAATTTCTGTCACTACTCTTCCAGACCTCGTATCTAGTATGTGGATTGATACTGAGATACGAGCTTTGTTATAAGTGGGTATTTGTTAGTAGTGAATTTTGCTTGTCAACAGACGATGTATACCTTTCTTCTCTGGGCGGAGGCGGGCGGTCGTCGCGCGGCGCGCGGCGCTCGGGCGAGCGCGGCCGCTCGTCGCGGGCCGGGCCTTCGCGCGCGCGAGCTGCAACCATACAACAATGCCGTTAGCTTATGTGGGAGTGATGCTGTCTAAAAGATGGTCAGCATCCGAATACCATCTTAACCTTTAACATGTCAATTATTAAGAACTACAAAAAATACCAATTACGATCCCCAAGACGCCAGCCGATCCGTACTGAAGCCTTCTGTTCTTAGTCTACACTCTTCATACTTATGCTTCCCTGGTACCGAACAAGCCCGGTCGCCACGACTCGGCCTTCTCCGGCTCCTTACTGTCTCCCTGGCTCCACCAAACGCTCTCCTACTCGACCTTGGCGTCGTGGTTACGATCCCCGAGACGCCAGCCGATCCATACTGAAGCCTTCTGTTCTTAGTCTACTTCTCCCATACTTATGCTGCCCGAACTAACCCGGTCGCCACGGCTCGGCCTTCTTCTCCCGCTCCATGCTGTCTCCCTGGCTACCCCCATACTTTTTTTGGGGGCAAACGAGCAAACGTATCGCCTGATGGAAAGCGATTACCGTCGCCCATAAACACCTGCAACACCAGAGGAGTCACAAGTGCTTGCCTACCCGGAGGACGAAGATAGAATGCCTCCATGCTAGTAATTTCACCGGCTATCTTACCCCCACACCGGAACACAACAATGCGAACATTGCTGTTTGGCGGTGGGTTAGTAGGCAAGATGGTAGTAACAATCCGGACGGACCCTGCACGAGGCCCTACTACTCGAGAAGTCTACTCCCCCATACGTATGCTGCCCTGGTAGCGCACTCACCCGGTCGCCACGGCTCGGCCTTCTTCTCCGGCTCCTTGCTGTCTCCCTGGCTCCACCAAACGCTCTCCTACTCGACCTTGGCGTCGTGGCTACGATCCCCGAGACGCCAGCTGATCCGTACTGGAGCCTTCTGTTCTTAGTCTACTTCCCCCATACTTCTGCTGCCCTGGTAGCGCACTCACCCGGTCGCCACGGCTCGGCCTTCTTCTCCGGCTCCTTGGCGTCTCCCTTGGTCCGCCAGACGCTGTCCAGCTCGGGCTTGGCGTCGCGCTCGCGCTCGGGCTCGCGCTCGCGGTCGCGCGGCTCGGGCCGCGGGTCGCCGCGCCGCCAGCTGCTGCTCTGGACGGACGCCTTCTGTTCCTCCAGTCTGCGAACGACTTCCGCCTCTTTAGCGCGGGCCTTGGCTTCCACGCGAGCCAGGTATTCTTGGTGTTCCCTGAGGAAAATTATAGTTTAGCAAAACTTGTTTCGCCCGTTAAGTCCTAGCTTTTATGCAATAGCCGCAATGTAAGTAGAATAAAGCGAAGCTTAAGAGGCCTTATTCCTTTAAAAAAAAACATATTGTGACAAATATATTGAGAACTTCAACCAACTTTTTAAAGTGAATAATACTTTTCCCTGAGTTCTAGATTTGCTTCAAAAACTACTCGAAGTTGACCAAATTCACGCAGAAAACTGTTTTTTTTTTTTTTTTTTTTTACTTATTTTCGACTGCACGCTAAATGCATGAAATAGCTATGTTACTTTCTAGAACTCAGGGAAAAGTATTATTCACTTCCAAAAGTTGGTTGAAATTATCAATATATTTGTCATAATATTTAAAAAAAGACCTCGTAAATCAGGCCAACGCCCAGAAATCGGGGTCTTCCGACACCTCGCTACTCAGCTAGTCAACTGTTTAGTGTTTAGGCCCTAGTGTTGCTGACTAGTGCTGACCTCTCCTTCTTCTCCTTCTGCTCCCGCGCGGCGGCCTGTTCCTCCTGCAGCTTCCGCTCGCGCTCCTCGCGCTCCTTCCTCTCCTCCTCCTCCTTGATGCGACGCGCCTCCTCCGCGGCGCGCTCCTCGGCGCGACGCTTCTCGGCCAGCCACTGTACAATAACGAGAGTTAGATTCATAATTTGGGTGGATCAACTTTTTCTTGCTGTTATTCTGTCCGTGACCCAGGGGATAATAGTGATTAAATTTCTAAGAAAAGTGTTAATAATTGATATTACTGGTATTGTCAGGAGATAGTTCTACATAATAATGGCTGAAACACGTAGTGGCACCTGTGCCCTTAACCAGATCTAAATTTGCTAAGAGGCAATTCTCAACTCTTTCTGCCCAACTTAATAATAAATTAAATAAAAAAATCTCAATATATCATTTAGATCTCTATAACTGTAAAAAAACAATAAGTAAATTCTTGAGACTGAGGAACTTTTGAACTTTGAATTTTGAACTATAATCTCACACCTCAACAAACACAAAATTCATACATACCTACTCATATACACATACGCCTACGAAAAAATTTCAACTGTAAGACTAAGTGTAATGTAAGTTGTAAAAGTAAGAATAAAAATTTCAATCTTTTGTCGCTAATTTCTAAGTTTTAGTCTAGAATTCTTTTTAGTTTTTAAGTTTTGGTATAAACTTATTTATATTTTGTTTTACTAAATGTTATACCATTATGTATTAATGGAAGAGCGGGGTCTCCTGACACAAGTGAATTTGTCACTTACTAGGAGATTCCAACCTATTCTTGTAAACCCCTAATATGTATAACTGAATAAACATTTTTCATTTTTTCATTTTCATTTTCATTTTCAATGGGCTTATAACTGCTTAAATTACAAAGCTTTTGCTAAATAGAACCACGGAAAATCGCAGTTTGAAATAGTGACCCAGAGGCAACGAGTGGCAGAAAATAGTTGAATGACCCATTTACAACAACTGTGAAAAGTCTCGTCAGAGAAAACTCTTTTGACTGGATTGACTTACAATTAGTTTTTTTGGTATTTGATATTATTTATTCATTTAAACTTTATTGCACATTAAAAAAGTACAAATGACGGACTTAATGTCTTAAGACGTTCTCTACCAGTCAACCACTAGGTAAAACAGAAATATGTGGTCAATCCAGGATTACAGAGTATAGATAAAAATAGTAATACAGACAAATCAGTCAACTAACTAATATTATGAATATATTATAAGCTTGATACGTCCACGTATTTCTGAGAAAAGTCTTTGACAAACAGGCAGACATACGGACAACATAGTGATCCTATAAGGATTCAGTTTTCACCTACTAACGGTACCAACAAATAAAAAACTCGTGAGACATCTTAAATAATTGTAAAAACGGTTTAATCTCACGTAAAAATTGCCAGGACCCCACATGTATCGAACTCATATGGATCTCTTCAACAGTGGGACGCGAGTCGCGTAGCAGCGCAAATAGTGGAGTGGTCCAAAAAATAAAGTTATGAATATTATTTCACCACGGTTCTCTTTTTGTCCATAATCCACTAAAATGATATACACCAGTTTTCAAATCAATCAAATGACATTTAGTCGCTATCAATATACTATAATTTTGTTATAGAAAATAGTATGGAACACTGTCCAACCCAGTTTATGTGTAATTTATGGACCTCGAATACTATAAAAGTGGCAATTTTTGTTAACTAAAGTTAAAAATTCCTGATTATCAACTGTTTTCGAAAATGCATTTTGTATGAACATTAGAAATTTTGATCAAATTATAGCGATTATTAAAATCGTCTCCAAATTAATTGTAATCTGGTATGATGATTATTACTTGAAAACCGAACGAAAAAAAGCCACGTGGAACCAAGATCCAGTACACTTTTTTTTCTCCATACATGGACCACCCTAAGGGATAGCTGCCCCTGATTCAAATCAACATAGATTCATAAATAATGACACAAAGGTAAATTATGAAAGAAAAATTGAATGCGATCTACTACAATCGAAGCGGGGGTATGGATGTAGTAGATCGCATTCAATTTTTCTTTCTTAATTTAACTTTATGTCATTATTAATAACAATAAAAATGCGGTATTACCACATAAAAAATATGAATCGATAAAAAAGATTCTATACAAATAACATAGATTCAGTTTAATACCAAGTGTTCAATGTCCTGTTTCCTAGCAAGTTGGTCGGACAACCTGGTTACAGTTGCAGGGACTCGCTGGATGCGGGTCGCCGCTATCCGCTCCATGTGGAAGTCTATTGAGGAGGCCTGTGTCCTATGGCTGAAATGATGACGATGATGACCAGGACCACCCATAGCTGCCCCTGATTCAAATCTACATAGACTCAGTTCAATACCAAGTGTTCAATGTCCTGTTTCCTAGCAAGTTGTTCGGACAACCTGCAACCAGTTGCAGGGACTCGCTGGATGCGGGTCGCCGCTATCCGCTCCATGTGGAAGTCTATTGAGGAGGCCTGTGTCCTATGGCTGAAATGATGACGATGATGACCAGGACCACCCCTTAGCTGCCCTTGATTCAAATCTACATAGACTCAGTTCAATACCAAGTGTTCAATGTCCTGTTTCCTAGCAAGTTGGTCGGACAACCTGGTTACAGTTGCAGGGACTCGCTGGATGCGGGTCGCCGCTATCCGCTCCATGTGGAAGTCTATTGAGGAGGCCTGTGTCCTATGGCTGAAATGATGACGATGATGACCAGGACCACCCCTTAGCTGCCCCTGATTCAAATCTACATAGACTCAGTTCAATACCAAGTGTTCAATGTCCTGTTTCCTAGCAAGTCGGTCGGACAACCTGGTTACAGTTGCAGGGACTCGCTGGATGCGGGTCGCCGCTATCCGCTCCATGTGGAAGTCTATTGAGGAGGCCTGTGTCCTATGGCTGAAATGATGACGATGATGACCAGGACCACCCCTTAGCTGCCCCTGATTCAAATCTACATAGACTCAGTTCAATACCAAGTGTTCAATGTCCTGTTTCCTAGCAAGTTGGTCGGACAACCTGGTTACAGTTGCAGGGACTCGCTGGATGCGGGTCGCCGCTATCCGCTCCATGTGGAAGTCTATTGAGGAGGCCTGTGTCCTATGGCTGAAATGATGACGATGATGACCAGGACCACCCCTTAGCTGCCCCTGATTCAAATCTACATAGACTCAGTTCAATACCAAGTGTTCAATGTCCTGTTTCCTAGCAAGTCGGTCGGACAACCTGGTTACAGTTGCAGGGACTCGCTGGATGCGGGTCGCCGCTATCCGCTCCATGTGGAAGTCTATTGGACCTAGGGTTTATAATAAAATCCCACTAGACATAAAACAAGCAACGAGTGATGGAACTTTCAACAACAAACTTAAAACAAAACTAGCGTCTGATGCTTACTACTCTATCGGTGCCTTCTACGAGAGCTAACACTGTAGGTAGGTTGCTAATATTAGGTATAATTGAATACATAACTGGTTCGCTGGCTCAGCCTCGAGTCACAAATCTGTAAACTACCTACCTAAGTACGTTGAATTAAGTATATTTCTTATTATTATTGACATGTACAATTTTATTATATCAATAAAAAATTGAATTGAATTGAGGAGGCCTGTGTCCTATGGCTGAAATGATGACCAACCTCCTGTTTCCTGGTCTCTGCGCGCTGCTGCGCTCGCTCGGCGCGGCGCTTGGCGCGCTCGGCGGCGAGCTTGTCGGCGAACGCCTTCAGCCGCTGCGCGTGCGCCGCGCCGCGCTCCGCGCTCAGCCGGGAGACGAACTCGTCGCGGTGCGCGTGCATGCGCACCAGCCGCGCCGCCGTCGCCACGTCGCGGGTGCGGGCCTCTGTACATCATAATAGTCGATACAGGGAAAGAAGGGAATGCCGGGTGAGTAAGTATAAGAATCAGAATCAGTCATTTGTTTGCTCAAACATGGTACATACATGGTGATGGTCTTAAGTGTACTTAAAGAACTACATGTTTTGTCACAGAGACATGCAGATTTAACCTTTCGAGCGCCAAGCGGCAAAGCAATTCACCGTGCCACTGACGCCAAACAAAAAAAAAAAAGTTGCTCCATAATCAACAGAGATTGAAAAACACAGATAGTGGTTTGAATTAGCATGTTTTTGACCATTGAAATTTTTGACGTCAATAGGCGTCGTTGGCGTCAGTGGCACGAATTCCCGATGACGTGATTTGCCGTCTTTGGCGGTCAAAGGGTTAACATTTTAGGGTCGATTGCAAAAAAATTGTACATAGTTAAAGGCTTCGTTAACATTAAATACGATCGCTTCCTTTGTGTGACGAAAGTTAGTCATACAAAATGTATGGGTAACTTTCGTCACAAAAAGGAATCAATTAACATTGTTTTAATTAAAGCCCTTAGCTATGTACAATTTTTTTGCAATTGACCCTTTAATAGACACGGATGTGCATCTAACACGTTCTGTATACGAAGCCGGCATGCCCTTTTCACGACTAGGCATGTATAGTGCCTTTCTCGAACATATGCAATGAAATAAAAAAATACCTACACCACGCAAAAAAAAAAACAGCATCACGAACACAGACGCCAAGTTTAAAAAATTACTTCCGGGCTTAGGCCTTAAATTTTGTATGAAATTCATTTACAGTTCTCATGAGTTGTTCCGCCCGAAACGTGATAGTTCGAACCCTATAACTCACATTATGACGACATTTCATTGCATATTTGAGAATAATACATTACATACCTAGGGCGGTGAATTCGTGAATGACCCAGATCAATATGCGATCTTGGGCTTTACCGCCCGTGGTTTTTCTAAAGCTTTGTCTTGCCTTGACCAGGAAGTGAGATAATTTCCGCGTAGCGGGCAGAAAATCCCACTTACGACCTAGGGCCACGTAAAATATAATTCACTCAATATGACTAGACTAGACTTGAAAGTCTTACTTAAATTAAGTTAAAGCAATCGTGTGCAGGCATAAATTAACACAGGCCGCAAACTTTGTGATGCGTCCTGTCGCGTCTAGCCGACAAAATGCTGTGCCTCCGAGGCCTACCATGTCGTAACAACCATAACATTACGAATGGGATTTATTTCGGAGGCAACACGTCTTTCCTTATGTCATACTCAGTACTCAACTCTCACTATATACCAAACTATTGCTCCTGCGTCTTAACGCGTACGGTATTTGGCTATAGTGAAAATAAATTGTATCATTGAACTCACTCAACACGCGTTAAAAATATGCGGAACCAAATAAACTACCACTAACACTAGACATTATACTATTTTTAATTGTCCAAAAACTAAAAAGACGACATGTTTTGACTACTGATTATTATGACGTCACAAGTCAGTATCTTCATTGAAACTTCATATTAACCGATCGTTTTTGATGATTCATAAGGAGTTTGAGCTGTCATCAAATACAAATACAAATACAAATAGTTTATTAGGATACAGTGACATTTTTACAAATTAATAACCATATAGTTAGAAAATAAGCACTCAATGAACACTGTTTGGTATTATTTACACGTCAGCAGAAGTAGCCGTGTCCCCTACACTAGGCTCAGCCTGTCTCGTAGGTTGACACAATTTTACGATTGACAATTTCAGTTTATCTGGCGCTAAAGAATTACACAGTTTTGAAAATAAGTTATTAAATATTTACTTTATGTGTAGCAATTATTAATTAATTAAATGTAACTAAGCTGATATTAACTTAATCTAAAACATGCCAGTTACCAAATAATGAAGTGATAACACTTAAAGACTAAAGAACCCGGGGTGCTCCAAGCAGAAAGGTAAGCTCAAGTACAAGTGTATGTGTGTGTATTAGTGTGTGTGTGTGTGTGTAGGTGCGTGAGTGGGGTGGGTGTTATATGGGTGGGGATGTTATAATTTTTTCCGTCTCATGGTAATTCAAGGTTCTTAACCAATTTTGAGTTTTAATTTTGACCTCTCTTATGGAACAAGTTTTAATGTCACATACACCGTTTACTCTCTTATATATGGATAAGTACTTGTAGGTACCGAGTCTCTTTGCGAATCTAGAAACGACTTCTGGTAGGGGAGTAATAAATGTACGCTTTTGCAATCGCTCATTATAGTCGGGTAAGTTTAACACGATCCTGTGGGCGACAACAGTACACCGTAGGATGTAAAGCTGGCGCACACTTAGCACTCCGCTCTCCCTATATAATTCGAAGGTTGGAAACATTCTAGGTCTGCAGTGTATGACTTTTAACAGCGAGCGTTGGGCTCTCTCGAGGAGCATCATAAAGGTGCCGGCCGCCCCACCCCACACAGGAATACAGTACGTTATTATGGACTGGGCAAGGGCGATGTATGTATATCTCAGCAATTTTTTGTCCATAACATCGCGCAGGTTTTTGAATATATATATTAACTTTCTAACACGATTGGCCGTTACTAAAATGTGCTCTCTGAAGGAGAGTTTTTCATCCAGTACTACCCCTAAGTAACAGATAGAGGGCACTCTTTGGATTACATTGCAGTCACAAACAGTATCATTCAGGCTTGATAAGCAAGTATGAATTTTTAAATCGAATGTAGTAGTAGGGGCCGACACTACAGTTTTGTGGAAACATAAAAACTTGGTCTTTTCTATATTTAGAGTCAGAAGGTTGTTTTGTAACCATTTAGCTATACGCGACATGCCACTTTCCATGGTAGAGTACAGCAGGTCCCACGACGAGTCGTGAAATATAACCGCGGTATCATCAGCATAGCATACAATTTCGGCTTTTAAAATGTCTAACGTAGCAACGTCATTAATATAAATGAGAAATAAAGTCGGGCCCAAAATACTTCCCTGTGGGACCCCGAAAGTGGTTTTTCTTAAGTCGCTTACCCTACCATCGATTTTGACACATTGCCTTCTGTTTGACATATAACTTTGAATCCATTTCAGTGGAATTCCCCGAATGCCCAGGGTCTCCAGCCTTCTACTCAGTATAGGAAAAGAAACCGTATCAAAAGCCCGGGCGAGATCAAGAAACACTCCAGCGCACGCTTGATTTTGGTCTAGATGCTTAGAAATAAGATTTGTTATCAGTGCAACTGCGTCTTCAGTAGATTTACCTTGTCTAAAGCCGAGTTGCCTACACGATAACAAATCATAGTTATTTAGGAAATTAACCAGGCGTTTATTGACAAGTTTTTCTAATATCTTTGATAGGGACCCTAATAAAGAAATTGGTCGGTAATTATTACAACAACTTTTATCTCCTTTTTTGTGGATAGGGGTTACTGCCGCCACTTTCCAGGCTTCCGGGAAAATACCTTCAGCTAAACTCATGTTGCATATAAACGTGAGTGGCACAAGGATGTACGATTTAATATTTTTCAGAAGCGTGTTAGTTATTCCGTCAAGTCCAGGTGCACTCTCCGGGTTTAGGTTGGCTATAATCCTCCCAATTTCAATCTCATCCGTTGGTTGCATAAAGAACGAGTTAGGTTGTGGATCTTTTAAATTAATATCTTTAGCAAGATCATTTGTGTTTTACTGATTTGGGTGAGGATTTTTTTAGCAAGCGTTGGACCGACATCCGTGAAATATTCATTGCATCTGTTTAGGGACTCAATTTCAGTTTTGTCTGACTTTAGTAGTTGTGTTGAGTTTAGCTTGGGTTTACTAGTGTGAGAGATTTTTTTGATGCATTTCCAGAGTTTCTTAGGGCAGTTTTTGTTACATTCAATGTCCTTTGTTTCGTGTTCATTTTTCAGTTTTCGAAGCAGGTTGTAGTAGAAATTACGGTACCGGGTGTAGATCGTTCTGGCAGTGACATCTTCTGGATTTTTTCGAGATCGAGCATGGAGAGCATCTTTGTGTCTGGAGCATCTCAATAAGCCCGGAGTCATCCATGGTTGAAAAGTGAATTTAGTCCGACTCATAAGAGTTTCTTTTGTGTGACTGCTGACAATTTGGCTGAGAGTTGAGCTAAAGGCTGCCACTGCCTCGTTCAGGGACGTTTTAGTGGTAACGTTTGACCAATACCGTAAATACCGTATTGAGCTATTGCGTAGACGCGGCCAACATTTTAACGTGTTCACTTTGTAAATGTCTATTATTAAAGCGAAAACTTGTAAATCTGTATGTTTTAAGCGGGATTTGTACCCACATCTTTCCGGGCCCAGAATTGCCAATTATTCTATCAAAGCCACTAGCTAAAGCTTCGAATTTTTTAACCAGTTGCTTAATCCATACTATTATTATAAATGCGAAAGTGTGTCTGTCTGTCTGTTACCTCTTCACGCTTAAACCGCTGAATCGACTTAGATGAAATTTGGTATGGAGATAGTTTGACACCCGGGAAAGGACATAGGATACTTTTCATCCTGAATAAATTTAGTGTTCCCGTGGGATGAGCGGGTAACGCCGCGGGGCACAGCTAGTTTCTTATATGCCTTAGGGTCGCATCGCAGCGCCATATACCGTAAAAAAAATGTTAATAGTTATATGTAGTAATGGCATGAAACGTTAAGCGATAACTCGGGTGTCGGTTTTCTGGACACATCAAACGGTTTAGAGTAGTGTACCTAAACGCAGCAAGCCAACACATGATTTTAATGCCCTTGCTCAAAAACAGTTCCAACTCACCGATGAGCTGTTGGATGCGTTCCTTCTCCTGCTGCTCCCAGAAGGCCTTGTCCTGTACTTGCTTCTCTTCTAGACTCTTCTGGAGCAGAGGGATCTCCTCCAAACGTTTGGCGCGCTCGAAGTAGTCCACCTGTGCGCATGTAGAAGTTTTCGGTTACGATCATGTAAGGAACATTTTCAATAACAGGAGCATAGACTCAGTTTTCTTTTTATATAAATAGTTCCAATGCTAACATTCTCGAATATGACAGTGACACTCGTTCGTGGCACTCTTTCAGTTCGGGCACTATAGCAAAAGGACTGAGTGAAACGTGGTAGAATTTCATGTCTGTTTAAATTATAATGGAATTTGAATGCAATATGAAACAGTGATACGAATGTAATGATTTAAACTTACACATTATAATAAAAAGGGGCTTAATCGCGTACAAAAAGTTTTAATTTAATGACCTCGACGTTTCGAACGTGATGTTACGATGCTTCGAGACCATGAACATAACATCACGTTCACGTTCAATAAAGTGATATGAAACAGGGTATTTTTGTGCAGGCATAAATTAACACAGGCCGCAAACTTTGTTATGCGTCCTGTCGCGTCTAGCCGACCAAATGCTGTGCCTCCGAGGCCTACCATGTCGTAACAACGGTAACATTACGAATGGGATTTAATTCGGAGGCAACATTAAAAATTTAAAACCAACAGCGTAGAGAGAGCGGAAGAAATTATTCGGTTATTGCATGGTAGTGCTCCTGTATACCAATTCGAAAGCTTTATTTGTTAAATAACCGATTTTCATTGTCGTTCTTAGCCTCTTTGACCCTTAACTTGGCAATGTGCATTATAAATTCAAATTCAAATCTTTTATTTCGAATTATTGCAATCCATATAATTGTTAATAATGCATTATGACCTTTTTTCTCTCAAACCAGTATCGTTTGCTTTATCCATCCTTAGTAAGGTTTGAACCATCGACCTTTTTCTGCCAATTTAAGGGTTAAAGATGATAGAATCCATCGGTTGGAAAATGTACACAAGTTTTGTGGTACATACTTGGGTCGCCGTATAATAACTGAACAGTGTAATATAAACATTGTGAGTGTACCTTCTTTTCCTGTGATTTGAGCCTGGCCTGCAGTTCACGGCGTTCCTTCATCAGCTCTTCAGCCTCGCGCTGGGCGATGGCTTCGGCATCCATTTTTTTCAGTCCCTGATCAAAAAATATTGCGGTTTAATAAAAATTGTACTGGCCAATTTTTATAGAAATGAAGCAAGGCTTTCTGAATGGCCATAATGTAGTTTAGTTTCAGAAATAAACTGCACCATAAACAAGGCACCGGTAGATCACTGTCACTAGCTGCCATCGACAGTTCATTATGGAACTCTTTAAGAGAGACCTATGTTCAGTAGTGATCTTTTATCGAGCGGCAGCGGACCTACCAGCGGTGTAGGTATGTGTGTCTCGCTCACTCATTATGCGCTCATTGCGCGCAAAGTGGTGGCATCTCCTTATGAGATGTGTACACACATCCTCGACGAAACTGGATAAAACGCGCTCATAGACAGAATATACGTTCCGGACCACAACACTCCACAAGGCAAGAGGAAAAATCTTCCCAAGTCGATCCCAAGATCATCCCATAGGACGACCACCCACTGAGAACTTTTAGGAATCCTAAAGTTCTCAGTGGCATCCCAGATATCTGTATTCCCAATACGCTTGCGGACTTACCAGCTCTGCAAGATATGCGCGATCCTTTTGCGCCTTTGTGTATCTCCCTGATGGCGGCCATTTTTGAAGAATAGCGACTCCTTTCGCATGCTACCGCTGCTCTTCTAAAGGCTAGCGGCCAATCATGACCCATGAGCCCGTGAACGGTTTCTTCCCCACCGAGGGAACTAAGATCTTTAATTCAAGTAATGCTTATGTAAATATACCTTTTCATCCAGCTTGGACAGCACGCGCTTGCCCACATCGCTATGAGAAATGTGCGTAATCCTCTCTCGCAAGTATCGTTAGCTAATGCCGGTTTCACTAGTGGACAGAACAGTGAGGCAGAGAACAGTGGGACGGAACAGTTTGGGAGGACAGTGGCGTTCAAAAATAGGACAGTCGAATCCGCGTAGCGATGGAGCGTCGACCACGGCAACATTTACTCAAATTTCAGTACAAATAGTTTTTCTTTCCCTGACCCTAGCTCTTTGCACTGCATTGCCCTCGCGTTCTCACGAGTTCAGCCACAAGACAGACAAGCGAGAAAGGTGGGGAGGAAAAAAATACCGCGAAATGTGCGCGATCCTCTCGCGCAAGCGTCTCTCCTTGACGGCGGCCAGCTCCGAAGCATGGCGGCGCTTCTCGCACTAGGTCTCACGGCGTACTTACTGTAGATGCCCAAGTTTAAGTACGTATTATAGTGTACGTACCTCTTCGTCCAGCTTGGACAGCACGCGCTTGCCCACATCGCTCGATCGCGCAAGTGTCTCTCCTTGACGGCGGCCAGCTCCGAAGCATGGCGGCGCTTCTCGCACTAGGTCACATGGCGTACTTACTGTAGATGCCCAAGTTTAAGTACGTATAATAGTGTACGTACCTCTTCATCCAGCTTGGACAGCACGCGCTTGCCCACATCGCTCTGCGCGATGTGCGCGATCCTCTCGCGCAAGTGTCTCTCCTTGACGGCGGCCAGCTCCGAGGCGTGGCGGCGCTTCTCGCGCTCCTCGCGCTCCGCCTCCTGGCGCCGCGCCTCCGCCGCCGCTGCGATGCGGAGCTGCTCCTCTTGACGTCTGCAGACAATCAAATGTTAGTGTAACAGAATATTGGGCGATGAACAAGGACGCTCCTAACGACGCATTCATTTATTTTGATAAAAAATCGACTACGTGCGTCCAACGGCAGCGGTGTACGGCGAGCGGGGAAAACAAAATCATAGCTATATAGGAAGCACGCTACGAGCCGCCGCGAGCGGTTGCCGGTTTATTTGTTCCCACGCCGCGCCACTTGCCACTATGACAGAAGTAGTGGCCGGGCTATTAGACCGAACTCCGAATTCGTGGTCGTGTTGTAACGGATGGTTTGTGCATAACTCGGTCATGCTTTCTGGGGTCATTGAGTCCTTAAGTTGCCGGTAATCACGTACCTGTATTGAAGAACTTTCGGAAATAGCACCACGCGTTGAGAAAATGGCGTAACGTTTCAGACCGTGCCACGGGGAAATGGATTCAAGTAATGACTGGCTTAGTTACTAGGACATCAACTCCTTTAAAACTTCTGGCGTTTCACAAAAACGGTAATCTATATATGTCGTGAGAAAGGCAGGGGCGATCGATATGGAGCGAGAAAAAGATCGAAAATTTATAGCAGCCGTGAGGAGAAGGGTCGGGTACCTGAGCTCCTCCTCCTCGCGCACGGTGTTCAGCCTCTCGATGTACTCCTTGCGCTCCTCGATGATCTTGTGCCGCTGCAGCACGCGCTGGTGCTCGGCGTGCTTGTGCTCGTGGTAGTGCGCGACCATGTGCGCGCGCGCGCGCTCGCGCTCCGTGCGCCTGCGCGCCGGGAACAGCGTCTGCACCGCGCGCGACAGCACTTCGGCCGCGCGGACCAGCTGCTCGCGGACCTGGGATAGTTACAATCGTTAATTTAAGGATCACTACCGATATCTTTTGTAAATTCAACCTAAAAAAAAAAAACATACCGATTAGACGAGTCCACAACTTCACATCCACACAGAGCGAGCCGCCTCGCGAGGCAATAGCCGCGCGAGGAATTCGGCCTCAAGCATTGGATGAAATTACGCTCACCGAATGCAACGGCAAGCTCGAGCCATTTTGTTAGCCCATTTGACAGATAAAACAGTATGGTGCCAAAGATTTTCCAGAAAAAGCGTTTTCAATCCATTTCCAAATAAACAAATAGCACACAATGTCAAGTTACGGTTATTCCGTTTCACGTAATACGTAAATGTCGCACGCCATTTTGTTTTATCTGTCATACATTTGACCGAACCAAAAATGTGTACGTCCATGTTGCGCGCGGCAAACACCCGAGGCACCTTTGAGCACGGTAACAAACCGACAGCGCTCGCCCCGGCCGCCGAGGCTGCCTCGCGAGGCGGCTCGCTCTGTGTTGATGCGGCTCGCTGTGTGGACGCGGCTATTGTAACACATACGTACAGTACGTTCGCTGTCTGAATGCCATTCACGTTTTATATCTGTCTCGCTCGCTCTTACGCGATCCAGAAGGACCTTTCAGTTTTAACAAACATCTACATAAGAATTACTGCCCATGGTTTGTCTAGGTTTCGTGAGATTTTCTGCCCCGGGCAGAACCTAATGGCCTAGAATGACGTAAATACATTAATTAGGCGCCACGGTTCGCTCCCTTAGCTCCAGGCCTGGCTGCAGCAATAAAGACGTCTGTAACACAGGTTTTACTCCTAGCTCAGAAGGCAGGGACTTCTACCGATTGTTTTTATTATTTTTGCCAATATATTATCTTAAGGCATAAGAACTGTCCGGTTACAGAGGAACTTCCTACCGCGAACGCTTCGCTTGTGGAATGAGCTCCCTGCCGAGGTTTTCCCCGGGGTATGCGGTTGCGGTTGCAGTATGCGGTTCTTCAAGAGGGGAGTAAATAGGTTCTTAAAGGGTCGGCAACGCGCGCGTGATGCTCCTGGCGTTGCGTTCATAGGCGGCGGTAACTGCTTAACATCAGGCGGGCCGCATGCTTGTTTGCCACCGTCGTAGTATATTAAGAAAAAAAAAAAAAAAAAAAAAAAAAAAAAAAAAAAAAAAAAAAAAAAAGCATACCTCCTCAGCGGGCGTGGCCTGCAGGATGGCGCCGCCGCAGGCCTCGTCGGCCGCCGAGCACCACTCGCCGCCGCCCGCCTCCACGCCGAAGTGCACGCATCTGTACAACAATGGTAGATTGTTTGACAAGTGGGTAATATACACCATTATAATAATAATAATAAATAAATATCGACAACCTCACACAAATCATTCCCCGTGGCGTCACCTATAGGTTACACCGGAAGACCAGCGCTGGTTCCCGGGCCAGCATTTATGCTGAGGTGTGACCTTTTCGTGGCATACACACCTAGAATTTTATTTTATTGTATTTCATTTCTAATGTGTTGTCCAGTTCGTGTATGGTTACGAATAAAATTTTCATTCATTCATTCATTCAATCAATCTAGTCCCACAGTAAGCTGTAGCAGGCTTGTGTTATGGACACTAGACGACGATAAACATACTTATATAGATAAATACATACTTAAATACATATAGCATATCCATGACCCAGACACAAAAATTCGAGTTCATCACACAAATATTTGCCCTTGCCGGGATTCGAACCCGGGACCGTCGGCTCAGTAATCAGTTGCTTAACCACTGCGCCAACCGCGTCGTCATTAATTATGACACGAAGTGATTATTTGGAAATTAATGTATGCATTATTTATGGTAATTGTTTTATTATAAAATTGTGCAGGCGTAAATTAACACAGAGCGCTAATTAGGAAGCGCCCTGTCGCGTCTAGCCGTGTTGCTGTTCCTCCGAGGCCTACCATCGCGTAACAACGGTCACGTCACGTATGGGATTTATTTCGGAGGCTCCTAAAGTAAGACAATCACACCTATATAAACTTACATCCTAAATAGGATTTCCAGATTGCTTACAAACAACAGTATTGACTAAAATGATAAAATTATTTTAGTCAAATTAAACTGAATGAACTTCTGTAAGTAGGCCACAGGACAGTTTTGTCTGAATATGAATTATGTACATTCTAGTCTAAATGTCAGCCCATAGCTCTCTGCTTCCTTGCTATGACGACGAATCGTAGTCACTACCTACATAGCATAAAACAAAGTCGCCTCCAGCTGTCTGACTGTCTGTCCCTATGTATGCTTAGATCTTTAAAACTACACAACGGATTTTGATGCGGTATGTTTAATAGATAGAGTGATTCAAAAGGAAGGTTTATATGTATAATACATGCATAATTTATCAGCATTGCACCCGTGCGAAGCCGGGGCGGCTCTCTAGTAATAAATATAGCTCGAAAATAGATGTAAGGCAAGGGACATCATGACCAAAAAACATTATCTCATTAAAGTAGAATGTCCACTTAAACAAAGTTTACAACGATGAAAACCGAAAGTCTGTCGTTAGAAACCAACCATGCTTTCACGGTTGAAATGCTGAGAATTTGACCACTCACTTGTTGGCGTGGTCGACGCGGATCTACATGTCGTTGTGCCGCACACAGTCCACCAGCAGACGCTCCAGGTGGAACAGGTCGTCGGTGGCGGCCAGCTCCAGCAGCCTGGAGAACTGCATGCAGGCGTAGCACTGCGCCACTTGTGTGTGAACACTCACTTGTTGGCGTGGTCGACGCGGATCTGCATGTCGTTGTGCCGCACACAGTCCACCAGCAGACGCTCCAGGTGGAACAGGTCGTCGGTGGCGGCCAGCTCCAGCAGCCTGGAGAACTGCATGCAGGCGTAGCACTGCGCCCCTTGTGTGTGAACACTCACTTGTTGGCGTGGTCGACGCGGATCTGCATGTCGTTGTGCCGCACACAGTCCACCAGCAGACGCTCCAGGTGGAACAGGTCGTCGGTGGCGGCCAGCTCCAGCAGCCTGGAGAACTGCATGCAGGCGTAGCACTGCGCCACTTGTGTGTGAACACTCACTTGTTGGCGTGGTCGACGCGGATCTGCATGTCGTTGTGCCGCACACAGTCCACCAGCAGACGCTCCAGGTGGAACAGGTCGTCGGTGGCGGCCAGCTCCAGCAGCCTGGAGAACTGCATGCAGGCGTAGCACTGCGCCACTTGTGTGTGAACACTCACTTGTTGGCGTGGTCGACGCGGATCTGCATGTCGTTGTGCCGCACACAGTCCACCAGCAGACGCTCCAGGTGGAACAGGTCGTCGGTGGCGGCCAGCTCCAGCAGCCTGGAGAACTGCATGCAGGCGTAGCACTGCGCCACTTGTGTGTGAACACTCACTTGTTGGCGTGGTCGACGCGGATCTGCATGTCGTTGTGCCGCACACAGTCCACCAGCAGACGCTCCAGGTGGAACAGGTCGTCGGTGGCGGCCAGCTCCAGCAGCCTGGAGAACTGCATGCAGGCGTAGCACTGCGCCACTTGTGTGTGAACACTCACTTGTTGGCGTGGTCGACGCGGATCTGCATGTCGTTGTGCCGCACACAGTCCACCAGCAGACGCTCCAGGTGGAACAGGTCGTCGGTGGCGGCCAGCTCCAGCAGCCTGGAGAACTGCATGCAGGCGTAGCACTGCGCCACTTGTGTGTGAACACTCACTTGTTGGCGTGGTCGACGCGGATCTGCATGTCGTTGTGCCGCACACAGTCCACCAGCAGACGCTCCAGGTGGAACAGGTCGTCGGTGGCGGCCAGCTCCAGCAGCCTGGAGAACTGCATGCAGGCGTAGCACTGCGCCACTTGCCGCACCAGGCGCACGAGGGCCACGTCGTTCAGGGCGGTCGTGTACTGGACCAGCGGGGAGTCTGTGGGAAATAATATGAATGTTTAACATTTGAGTCACTGTGCCTCTGACCGCACAAAAATTAAGAAGTGCCCCATAGTCATTAGGGATTGAAAAATACTTGTAGCGGTTTGAGTTACAAAGTTTGTGATCATTGAAAATTTGACGACTGCGGCCGTCGTTGACGACAGTGGAGCAGTTCTCAGTTGTCGGTCACAGCCGACGTTCAAAAGAATTAAAAGAATACATCGACAAGAACGCATGTCGAGTTTTGTACTTTTGGTAACGGGTTAGCACTAATTGACTAGCACGTTATTATATCGCGGATTAGCAAAGCAATATTATTGTTTCATTAATATGGATTTCCGAAAAGTCACGCCACTGATTCAATTGTGTGATTTGTGGTTAGAGTAGATAATATACCCTAATCCTATATCCAGATCAATAAATGAAGCGAGTTAATCAGAAAAGAGCTCTGAAAGACAACCAATTGAATATTATATTTGGCGCGTCTCGCCTATAAACGTTACAGTTTGGCGAGAAATTACTTAAATTTGTATTTTATGTATGTTTTTTGTTGGTAAATATATCATCATTTCAGCCATAGGACGTCCACTGCTGGACACAGGCCTCCTCAATTGACACCGGTAATACGCACTGGTTAAAGACTTTTGTCTTGAAGCACTGAGGTACTTGGACGAGAAGACACTTCGCAGTTTCCCGAACTAAATACATAAATAAATAAATACGTAAATATATAATTAAAAAAAAATTAGACTTACTCGGCTCGTCCTGCAGCGCCTTGATGACTCCCTTAACGTTGTGGCAGATGGTGAGGGGGTCGAACTCCATCTCGAGCCACGAGTACAGCTGCTGCAGCTGCGGAGACGCCAGCCCCACCACGTTCAGGCGGACGACGTCTGGAAACACAACATGTCAGAACATGGTTCCTCGATTTCTTAACGATGTGAAGTGTAAAATTATAAGTTCATAGTCAACCGCGGGCAGCAGCAGCAAACGACGTCGCTGATCATCGCTACGACACCACTTGTTTCTATGTATTTCTATGAAATATCATTCTTAGTTAGCGACACAAAGTTAGCGATGTGTCGGCGAGCGGCAAACGACACAGTCGCCCGACTGCAGGCCACTAATATACTTGGAACTGACTGAATACGGCTCTGCCATGTTGACTATTTTTTTTTTTTGAGGATGTCCATCGATTCTATTTTTTATTGTGATCAAATGACTATATGGGACTGACTACACTTAAACTGCTCTAAAAGTCAGAAATGGCCGTCAAAGTTCAACATTTCTACGTAACGCTAAAAACGCTCCATACAAAAGACGTCCAGGCTAGTGATGTCACAGGCCGGTATAGAGGTACCAATAATTATATGGAGAAATTAAGAACTTTGCCATTTTCATCCTGAAAAAGTGCATTTAAGTTCATGGTTCCCATACAATTATTGTTTTGTAAAATTATGAGGATTCTGGAAACATTTTCGAAATAGCTTTTGGATAAAAAAAAATCATAAAATTTGCGTACCTTTGAAGTCACATATTTCCAAAAAAGATTTATTTTTTTGGATTTTTTTCTTTGTTTCGTGACATATTTAGCTAATTTTATTCATATAACTACAGTACGCTGTAGAATTCAACATCAGTCAACATGTCTATTATAACATAGCGAAATCATACCTTTAGAGGTATATTTCACCACTTTGACTGCTGCTACATCAAAACGTATTTAACATTTTTAAAAGTTAAGTAAGATAAGAACGTGTCTACAGGTAGGTGACGACGCGGTTGGCTCAGTTTGTAAGCACTTGCCTACGGAGCCGGCATTCCTGGGTTCGAATCCTGGCCAGGGCAAATATTTGTGTGATGAACTCGAATATTTGTGCTTGGGTCATGTTGTTCCTATGTATTTAAGTATATATTTATCTATATAAGTATGTATATCGTCGTCTAGTACCCATAACACAAGCCTTCTTGAGCTTAATTTGGGACTAGATCGATTTGTGTGATTGGTGTATTTATAAAAAAAAAGTATGAAAAGGCTAATAACACTAATTATAACATTGACCAATTTTGATAAAATTCGGTATGGAAATAGCTAATACCCTATATTACACCACATAGCTTCTTTAACCGATAAACCACGAACAGTAAAATAACTATAGATTCGTAGCTAAGGGCTCATTCAGACGAACGGCACTTTCCTTACAGACGAACGGCACTAGTACAACTGCAGCCGTCGCCACTTGTCGACGGCTGCCGTCGACGCGTTGCCGGCTGCCGTCGAGAGGTGGCGACTGCCGTCGACAAGTGACGGCAGCCGTCGAGAGGTGGCGACCGCCGTCGACGCGTCGACGGCAGCCGTCAACAGGTGGCGACGGCTGCAGTTGTACTAGTGCCGTTCGTCTGTAAGGAAAGTGCCGTTCGTCTGAATGAGCCCTAAGTTAGGGCTACCTTTGAGCAGACTGGTCCTGGTGGGAGGCTGAGCCAGTCCCAGCAGCACGGCCAGGCGCTGCGCCTTCTCGACGGGGCTCTTGTCGGTCTCCACGAAGCGGTCGAACTCCGGGTGCAGCGAGGGCAGCGGCACTGACAGGACGGCTACCAACACGCGGCAGGCCATTCTGGATAACGAATCATTTATTAGCAAACTAGAGTGCACCTAATACTTCGTCCGCGTGATAAAGAAAGCCATAACCCTTTTTTTTCTTCTCCGTAGTCGGTTTAAAGGTATCCTATCAGGGGATGCGCATCTACCCGTATACCACAAACTGTTGAAATCCAGCCGTTGAGGCGTGGACAAAGATTTGTTTTTACAATTTAATAATATTAATATAGATAATATAAATGTTGTTTAGGTTATGAATAGAATGATAATTACAGAAAAACATACGAGAATATGGTTATTTTGCGTTAAGAGTGGACTGCTGCTCGACGTGTTTCGGTTCATTCAGAGAATTTAAACTATTAACTAACACAATGTTACTAGTGTTATTTAGTTAAAGTTAAAATTGATGTTTTAACATCGGACGCCAAATGGCGACAAACGGGCTCCTTTAACTATTTAAGACTGTACCTTCACTTTCATCTAGGTCCAGAGAATAATCAACTTACTTCTGGAGCTCCTCCTGTGTAATGTTCTTCTTCATCTCCCTGGACAGCTGGAACAGCTTGAGCAGGGCTGCGGCGTGGAACAGGCAGTGTCCCGCCTTCCAGAAGACAAGGGCTAGCTTGCCGTAGTAGTTGGCCATGGTCTTCGCCACGGGAGTCTTCTTGGACATGTTCATGAGGCTGTGGATGTCCTCTATGGCTTTGTAGGCTTCCTGTTGGGAGGTAATTCAGTGGAGTGTGTGACTAATATGTATAAACGGAAAACCAAGTAGCGAAACATTATTAGATAATCATTTTTCAACAAAAAATAACCGACGACCGAAAGTTATGTTATACGACAATGGGACCAACTAGAAAGTATGCGCTTTGAAACAAAAAATAATTCTCCAAATCGGCCGTTTTCGAGAAATCGGGGAGGATATACGTAAAAAAATCCCCGACGAACTAAGAACCTACTCCGTTTTTTTCCCCTTACCAATGCTACGTGTGAACTCGGTGATTCATTGGTCTGATAACTTAAATATTGAACAAATTAAAATACAATTTATTTGTTATTATTTATTTCTTGTTAGATTTTTTATGAAATATTATATCAAATGATTTTTTTATGAAATAACATAAGTGAACATAACAAATGAATTTCTCAGACTGGTGATAATTATCAAGAAGCGTAATTATCTTGATAATTACGAACCCTGTTCACTACAAGTTGTTGCTATTTATTTACCTGCCATAGCTCCATCTGAATAGCGCTGTCAAGCTGGAACAGTCTGGTCTCCAGGTTAAGCTGCTGCGTCTCTGGCTTGGAGATGCTCACATTGCCAGTTTGCACCTGCATTACAAAAAAAGAAATAACTTTCCTATCCTGACTCGATTTGTAATATTGTATAACCCTAAAAACAAGTGCCTTAAGAGTTTCTAAAGAGCTATATTGTATTTGTTACAAAATGTGTGTAGTACATTGCATACTTAGGGTGGTGAATTCGTGACTCCCAGTATGCAGGTGTTTGTGGCCCGAACAGAAGATGAGGGCCATAAATATGGGATCTGGGGCTTTACGAATTACCGCTCGTGGTTCGTCTAAAGTTTTACGTCTTGCCTTGGGCAGGAAGTGAGATGTTGGAGTTTGGAACCAAACAGACATGTTTGAACTAATAAAATTTATCTTTCCTCTATATTCTATATATAACCTCTTCTTTAACCCTTGGTATATGTCGAAGCACTGATCAGTGCAGGGCATTTAAAGCCCATGCAAACATGTAATTAAGCTTCAAGTTCATTGCGAAATGTTTGACATAACATACGAAGTCGAAGGGTTAAATTAATTTAGGTACTTAGAAAGAAAATAAAAAGAAATAGTATTTGGTGAACTTGCTTACTTGACACTGCTGTCAAGAATGTTACATAAGATTAAACTCGTGTGTTTATCAAATTGTTTCGTAATAAAATTGTGCAGGCATAAATTAACACAGAACGCTTTAGGAAGCGTCCTGTCGCGTCTAGCCCACATGATGCTGTTCCTCCGAGGCCTACCATCACACAACAATGGTCACATTGGCGATGGGATTTATTTCGGAGGCTAGTATAAAATTTAGACATATACTATTTTACTTATTGTGATGGCAAGATATTTTGTTTTCAATGTTCTCAACATCGAGATGATTCTTAGCTGTTTGGTTGAAATAGGAAGAGTAGGTATTTTCCAATATATTCTGCTTTAATTGGAACAAGTGACAAGATTTTAGCCAATATTGAAGCTAAGAGTTCCATTTTGTAGATAATATGTTCAGTCTTTTTCTATATCACTCATTAAGGGTCTCATGATGACCAGCTACTACACGATCCGGCGGACCGATAGGGAAGATGTATATTACTATCTCATTTGTCTGTTACAGGTTTAAGACACCAAAACCATCTAAACACGATTATAACTCACGGTGGGCTTGCAGATATCCTCCAAATGCTTCCTCAGCTTGTCGCACAGCTTCCTGAACTCCGTCTTGCGGGAGTACTTGAGGCAGAACTGGAACGCCATGCGGGCGATATCATGGTACAGGGTCTCCACGTGCGCGTTGGTGCGGAGCAGCTCCAGGCATTGGCAGTAGGACTCCCAGAGGAATTTCACCTGGGAAATGTTTGACAGGTATATTTCAAGTCTACCATCTTTATTATGACGTGGTTGGCTACTGAGGCGGCGGTCTCGGGTTCGAATCCCGGCCGGGACAAATATTTCCGCGATGCACTCGAATATTTGTGCTTGGGTCATGGTTGTGATTTACCAGTAATCTGGTAATGTCCATACAAAAAATTACCAGTTTGCATTCCCTACGGAAGAGCTTGACTTTAACGAGAGTAAAGATTGTCTTTACCGCTCACTGCTGCCGCTGGTCGCGTGTAGTCGTGGCCGGGCAGTCACAGTAGTCTCCAAGTTCTTTTTTATTTTAAACCTAACTGGTAGTATGTGATATTAGACAAAATTAGTTTATGTCATCTTCAACAGATCATAACGTACCACTTTTTCTTTAAATAGACTATGCTCAAAACATAAATTAACACTTTGAACCGTAGCGCTACGAAATCCTCGGTTGCGAAAGAGTTAATAAAATATTATATATAAATAAACATTTACCCATGGAGTCAATATAGTCCTATCAGATCTGTCCTGCGCATCCTCCCCGGACACCGCACTGAGCAGGATACTCTCCGGTGTAGCGAGGTTGTCCAGGTCATCTGTGTCAATTACAGCTTGGGTAGACTGTGCCCGGGCGGCCTCCGTTCTCTCTTCTGCCATTCGTAAATAGCCTCTGGTAATGCAGAAGAGTTAGGTAAACAATTTGTGATAGAACTCTGAATGTGTTAAACTGCCGGTAGCTTATAGTCTTATTCTAAATTTCTTATGAAGGGATAAGGGCAAACACTGGCTAAGTCCAATTTTTTTAGTCTTTGGCAACCAACTGACTATTCTATTATGACTGGGGTAAAAATCTGCTGGGTTTCATTTATTCTTTCATATATTTTTACTTGCAACATAGAGCTTGTGGTGATTTTATAACTTTAATAGTCAGTGCTGTAAAATTTTGCATATAACTTAGCCTGTTCTTCCTTTCAACCCTTTTAATTTTTAGTGTAATAAAATAAATTTGTATTTAATACAATACAATAAACATACTCTTATTGCACATCTCAATCATTATTAGCCGGGTCCACACAGGGCGAGCGGCCTCGCGAGGCAATTGCCGCGCGCGGCATTCGGCGCATGCCTCGGGCATTGGATGAAATTACGCTCACCGAATGCCGCGCGCGGCAAGCCCGAGCCGTCTTGTTCGCCCATTTGACAGATAAAACAATATGGCGCCGCCGCACGCAATCAGCTTTTGATTTTTGACTTGTTGCTACGTTCATACAAAGAATTTTCCAAAAAAAAGCTAATTCAATATTTTTTTATGTTTAAAACAAACAAATAGCACATAATATTTAGTTACGGTTATTCCGTTTCGCGTAATACGTAAGTGTCGCACGCCATTTTGTTTTATCTGTCATAATTTGACCGAAGCAAACACGTGTACGTCCACACTGCGCGCGGCAAACGACCGAGGCACCTTTGAGCACGGACAAAAACCGACAGCGCGCGGCTCGGCCGCGGCAGCGCTCGGCCGAGGCAAAGCGTGCGGGCGCCGCGGGCGAGGCGCGTACACACAGAGCGCGCCGCCGCGCGCGGCAATTGCCGCGCGAGGCGGCTCGCCCAGTGTGGACGCGGCTATTGAAATAACACAACATGAGATACATTAAAACAACAGGTTGTCTTATTGCTAAGTAGCGATTTCTTCCAGACAGACATAATGCAAGTACAAAGATTACAAGTAGTCAATATTTCGTTTGGAACATAATACAAAATATAGCAAAATTTATTTGTTTTTTTTTTCATGTTTGTTATTGTAAATGTCAATATTATTTTCCTCAAATTTTGTTTATTTAAATTTCCATCATACAACTGAATAATAAACTTTCTATTTGTATACCACTGACTGACCGTGATTCGTAATTTAATGATGTTTTGTAAACTTAAGTTGTAAATGCATTTTAATGCGTTTTCTAAACAATAAAGTCCGTGAACTCTCAGATTACAATTCGGGTTTGGGTGAAAACTGAGAGGTCCTTATCTGGATCGCGTAAGAGCGAGCGGGACAGGTATAAAACGCGAATCGCATTCTGACATCTCCACTATCATCATTATCAAAACATCAAACTTTGTTTACTGATGTCGGTATCATGAGCATGGATTTTAGTTACATTTATAATCAAAGAAAAGCATTTATCATCATCAGTACATACAATCAAGAAGCCAATTATCTCCTTTATTTATTGCTAATTGATCCACATAGGCCTGCTATTAAAATCATTATCATAAATCCAAAGTATCTTACCTAATAACTTGCTCCAAAGAGCCAACGTTCACCGACTGGAACATGTTCCGGTACTGGAACAACCCTTCCTTAGCGATGTGGGATTTGCGGAGGTCCACGCACAGCTCCAAGTACTTGAACATTATGGGCTCGAGCACGGACTCCGACCAGTTGTAAGCCCATTTCTTGTTGCGGAACACCTCTTGCAAGGTGTCTAGAGCTCGAGCGGGCTTGTTCAAGTCCATAAACTCTGTTAGAAAGGACGCCGACGGAAGACATTTTAAGTTTGGTTATGTTAAAATATATTCTCAAATAAACAAGCCCGTAATATAAAAGACGAATATCTATCTTCCGTTTTTGAATACTCGCAAGGAAAACTAGATAAAGTATTCGCAGGGTAAGCACTGTTACGACATAAAGGTCAGAGATATAACGTGCAACGTGGTAGGATTGCTGGAAATATTAACTCACCATTGGCCCGTTTGAGGGCATTTTCCGGTCTTTGACCGTATCGCGCCATGATTTACACTGCACTTTTCACTTCATTAACACAAATTTGAGACGCTACGCCTCGGTGTAAGGGAATAATTCGTAAATTATTCTTTTCCAAGTCACCGGCCTGACAGGCTGCAGGACAAAATGGCTGTCTGCTGTCTGCAATGCAATCTGTATATGTCAGTTCCTCCGTTTTCAACTTGAGGTTTTGTATATTATTTCAACCAATCACAAATCTCTATAGAATACTAACACTTTTTAGTGACCAATAGTAACACGAAAAGCAGTGATTATTTTATGTAATTGAAATCAGTGACTTCCTGTATTCATAAAGCAAGCCATTCGCGACGTTTTACGTTTTGCTCCGAATTAACTAAACCAAATTGAAAATTAAGCCACAATAATTATAAAGTTAGAGCATTTTTTTAATATTTATATTTCTACAATATCATAAAACTACCTCTACCCTATAATACATTAACCCAAATATTAAATTTCCTTAACATTGTGCGTGTATCCGATCGCATTTAAATCTGTCAACAGTGTCAAATTGTCAATGTCAATTGTTTTTGACAGTCACGCGCGGATTTTCATTATTCAATTCATTTTCGCTCAGTTTATTGTTTTAAATCAGAGCGTTTTGACTTACTATTAATTTATGCACATAATATATTAATGATAGTTTAAATAAAATCTAGTCTCATACCATTTCTCTCCGTAAACAACTCAATTACTTGTACCCTTATCATACAAAAACATAACCTGCTCAAGAACAAGATGCCTTTAGTGACTAAAGTTCGCCTATTTCGCAGTCCCTATACAATTTGTTACATTTCCGAGGACTTATTTGTACTGCCAGATAAAAAGTATTATGATGCCCTTGGCGTGGAACCCGGAGACTCGTGGGAAATCGATTTAGAAGGATGCGATGGGGACCGCAAATGCAAATCGCTAAAATTGGTTGCGAGTGCTTTATTTTTGAGACCTTTTGTGAGAGAATGCCTGAACTCTGAAGTATATCGGACTAATGTGGTGTCGCATTTGAATAAGCGAAGTGGGAACTCTGAGAATGGGACCGCATTTTTGAAACTGATTCTAGAGCCGCCAGATAAGGAGGTGATTGATTATGCTTGGTAAGAATATAACTTAATTAGAAAAGCACCCTTTCTATGGTCAAAAACTTTAATTTAAGACCCATTTTAAACCTTGTGTCAATGCTTTAAATGGGTGCTAAATCAAAATTTTAAAGCTCTAGGCTGTATACTGATGATATAACCAGTATAACCAGTTGTTGTGTACAATAAAGTGTTTACATACATACATATTGCACTTTCAGTTATTTTATTCCTGGATTAGCATCAGGATGTTTAGCTATCCCTGTACCAGATTGGTTAAAAGATGTCCAGCTGTTTCTGTGCCAAGAGCAGTTGAAAGAAAGTATTACCAACAGATATCCATACATCCTTCATGCAAAATAAGTATAACCTATGGCCAAAAAAATTGTGCATAGTGTTGTTAAGATTTTTCCTGAAATAATATAATGACCCCCCCCTTCATTTTATACTTAATAGTTGTATTTTACTCTCTTTTCAGGAATGACAGGATGCTTAGACTAGTCTGGAGCAGGGTTGAGATAGAGAATGCATTTTCTTGGCTGTCCACCCTGGGTGGTGCCTATTCCGCACTGGGAGATTATTTTGAGGATTGTGTAAGTTATGTATAATATTAAATATATATGTGACTATATGTCTATATCGATACTTTACAGCACAATCATACTAACTTTTCAGAAAAAGACGGTGCAATTAAGTTGTTAGTACAGAACTGTGTTTAAATTTCATTGGAAAAATAATTGTAATTAGTACAAGTGTGAACTAAGGTATCAATATATAGTAGGACAGACATATTATCAGGCATTCGGCCGATAGTGAAAATCAAAAAGACCCAATCAAATATCATCAACATGTTTACTAACCCTTTATCAGAAAGAAGGTGCCCGCACCTTCGTTCTCTTATTTTTTTCTCTTTACCATAGACAGGAAAAAGTATCCTATACTTAACCATCTTTGGATGTCCAACAGTCAGTTATCCCTGTACCAAAATTGGTTATATATTGGTCCAGCCGTTTCGGTGTGATGGAAAGACAAAGAAATTTCGACCAAAAATGGCGCCGGACTGGCATGGCACCGCGCCTTTTTATAACAAAAGAAGCTCCTGCATCACACTATTAAGATTTTTCCTGGATTCATGACCTCACCATAGAAAACGATTTTTCAATGTGAAATTTTATAATAGTATAGAAATATAATGACTTTTTACCATCTTTACAGGCTGAAGAAGCAGGCAGGATATCCCTACGCCAATACAAACTGTCGCAAATGCTCGGAGACGACGCCTTAGCAGCCAGAAGCAGGCTGTACTCCGCACTATCATATGCTCAGAAAGGCAAGCTCCAACTCTCCAGGCACATCGTAAGGAGTGTCCATGCTTTTGGTCGACTTACTCATGATAGAAGACTAGTACGGATGTGCCAAGGGGTCTGGGCTAAGCTGAAGTATTTAAGGGCGATAAAGAACTCTAAAGGTGGAGGTAGTAATGGTAAGATTGTGTAAGCAGGTATAGACCAGATTATTGACACAAAAAACGTTGGGTCACACTTATGATTATGAACACTGATATACCTTTAAAATTGTTGTTTCATATCGACAACCCGCCTAGTGGGTGCCCGTATCTTTTACTCAGCAAACTTTATCAAACCGTGACACGCGACTATTTGTGCGAGAAACATTGCCTGTCTCTTTCATTACAACACCGTGCGAGCAAGAACGGTGATGCTGAGTCACGCGACAAGATGCTCGACTACAGATGCCGGCTTAGCCCAGTTCGCCGGAATGGCTGAAGATATGACACAACTCACCTAGCGGGCTCTGTCGGAATCTGGGGAGTTGTTGAATTTTTTGTATGATCGTGAAAGTGTTCATCGTTATGGTAAATAATAGATGACACATACAAAATTTAGGCTTTGACAAAAGTACATTCATAATAGACCATAGACAGAAATACCATGTATTGATACATATTATACTGTAGACACATATATTTCGTAGACAGTATCATTTTATTATTTTACCTTAATTAACTTGGTTTTAAAAGTATGTCAAGTGAGCAATGGAACGTGTATATTCTGGTCAAACTTTATTAATTTGTTTGAATTTGCTTTATGTACCAAACTGAAATATTAAGCAATATGTAACTTGTGATATAATATAACCGTTCTAAATGGTCTGTATGCCTTTAGTATGAACCAAATTATACACGCACCCCTAAAATATATTAATTATCATTAACTGAGCCACAAAAAAAAATTGTACAATACTTCCATGTTTTGTGTAGAGAAAAGTAACGTAAAGCCTTTTTTGTGACGTGTTGCGGTAACGTACAGCTAAGGAAATTAAAACTCGTAAATTTTTCGCTCTTGTCTGCAATGATAATAAGGGTTAAAAAGGTACGCGTTTAAGTTTCCTTTACTGTACTGTAATACTTCTTTTTTATTCTAAAGAAGTATTTCTTCTAAAGGGTATTTTTGACGATCTTGTATGACTAAAATAACCTAGGGCTAAAATGAACTTTAATTTGTCACATTTAACTGTTATGCCTTTTGGTGCTGTAAATAAAGTTATTATTATTTAAGTTTTCATTATTTATCCTTTTACCCTAAGGAAAACAATTTACTATTTAAATTAAAAACTTAATTACTCTAGGATTAAACCGACCGTAGACAAAAAGGTGCACATATTAAGGAGTCATCATCATTACCTTGCTCTTATCCGATTTATGGGTCGGCCCATTGGGCTGCGTTTCCACCTAATGTTAGTAAGTCCAGGGGGTCTCCAGGGTATTTACGTCGTGGGCAATCGTGGACGATGTGGTGTATGGACTGAACCGGTGCCCCGCAATCACATTTCGGTGATTAACGCCATCAAGAACTTGGATGTTAATTTGTAAACAGACTCTAAAATAAAGCCATACGATAATAATAATAATATGGGTCGGCGCAGCATGTTTTCTTCCTCCATTCTTCCCTATTACTCGTCATCTCGTCGTTTACTTCCTTCTTATTCATGTCATCTCTCCTTAGGTCTTCGTTTTCTATATCCGTCCACATTAATGCTTAACGCTTTTCTGATTACGTGGCTTTCCTCTCTGTATTGTCAAAATAATTTAGTCTAAACTACCGCTATCGCTTACCGGAGAAATTGGAGTGATAGGTATCCACACACCACACGTTAAATCGCTTTTAGTTCGGTTCTGATATAATTAGACACATGAAGCAGTGATTTTGTGTACCAGATCACAGGCCAAAATACACTGGTTTCTCTTAGCGACCACCAGGGGGCGGCTTTATAACCAGGACTAGGGCGCCCGGCCGCCACACAATGGATGACTCATCCAAGGGGCCTGCATGTCTAAACCCAGCCCTCTTCGCCACTGTATATCTCAATAAAACGCAGTGACAACCAAAACTCACTAAAATTCCCATCACTGCTCTTCAAAACTTTGTACCTAGGAAGTGCATTGCCTTTGACATACGAGATTTGTCCCTGAGTTGTTTGTCAACAGACGGTTATGGTCATCAGGACTATAAAGTAATTTAAGAGCACGTTTGTATAAAACTAAATGCATCGGAAACCTCCAGAGTTAATTCGCAAACGCGTGTCGATAAATTCTATATCGCATGCTTATAATTACTACACAACTATGTTAATATACGCTGCCGCTTCTGAATAAATGGACGAAATTGTTAAAAGTGATAATTTATCCGTTAAAAGGAAATTACGTATCTGGACGAGGCTACGTTACGATATTATGATAGTATAGTCTATACTTAGCAAGACTAGTGTATCTAATGGATAATTCACTCAAAATGTTTGTTTATTTCTAGGGTTCCGTACCCAAAGGGTAAAAAATGGGACCCTTTTACTAAGAATCTGCTGTCCGTCCGTCTGTCACCAGGCTGTATTTCATGAACCGTGATACTGGCCAAGTGCGAGTCGGACTCGCGCACCTAGGGTTCCTTACAAACACTTATCCCATCTTAACTGGCCAGGATAACTTAAGTTTGCACCTGGTATGCATGGCGCCGGATACAAATGAGTTCCAACGTTAACGCAACCGATTACGTTTTTGTTGTATGGGAGCCCCACTTGCAATTTATTTTATTATGTTTTTAGTATTTGTTGTTATAGCGGCAAAACAGAAATACAATATCTGTGAAAATTTCAACTTTCTAGCTAAAAAAAAAAAAAAATAATAAGAATCGATAAAAAAGATTCTATACAAATGTCTAGCTATAACCGATCATGAGATACAGCCGATGGACAGTGGAGTCTTAGTAATGGGTTAGGATATATATATATATATATATATATATAGGCCATACAAGACGAGGAAATAAAAGAGATTGGAATAAGTTCCATTGTGCGACAAAATATACAATAAGGAACCTTAAAATAGAACCTTAAGGTACGTTATTGGAAGGTTAACAGGTCGTCGCACAAGGGAGACTTTGATACAAAAAAAAATAGTTAGTGAGTTAAGGTGTTAAACATTTTGGTCTTCACCCTAATAGGGTCCCGTTTTTACCATTTGGGTACGGAACCCTAAGAAGCAACTGGTTAACAAGCAAAAATTCAATGCCTCATGCATAGACTCGGTGGCTTAGCGGACAAAACGCCTGTGTTAGTCCGGAGATGTGGGTTCGAATCTTGCTTGAGTCATTACATTTTTACATTAGGTGACAAACAGACAGATAGACGGATAGTAGGCGTTTTTTTACCCTTTGGGTACGGAACCCTAAAAAAACATATTTCAGCCATTTCAAGAAAGAAATTGTTATGGGGAAGAGCACAGCTTACCCTAAAGCTCAAGTTTTAGCTATTTAGGAATAGCTATAAGGAAAGTTTGCAAAGATGTTTTACGAAATAAATTATTATTATTATCCTACAAAATTGTGGCATAACCGATGTTTCTTCCTTCTGAATAAACATGGGTAAAGACAATGTAGAGCAGGCTACAAGGGGATGTTCGTTTGCAAAAATAGCGGACCTCAATCTGACTTCTGATATATATTGTATAGATCCCAGACATCCTACAAACGAATGTTGCCAACCAGTTTTGTGGTCCCCCTCCCCCCACCCCGGCAATTAAAAATGCCATACAATTTTTTTTTTTAAAGTCATCAAGCCATGCCGTGTGGGGTATCAAATGAAAAGGCTTATTGAGTAGATCACGAATATATAGCACACTATAACATTTCTTACACTTTCTCTAAGATTTTTTTGAAATTTTACTAAAATGCTCCATTTTCGAATTAACTTTAAACCACTATAGATTGAAAACTAATGAATATATTTTTATAATTATTACTTTTTATAACTAACAATAGTCCATTGTTTACGCTCCAACAGTTCATACAGTGAAAAAGTTGCACGGGGGAGCGGGGGGAGCAATCAAAGATGGCGAGTTTCGATATTTCAATATAGTATTTCTTAAAATTTACAAGTTTTTACAATTCTTATTTACACATTTACACAAGGATATACATTTCAGGGCTGCTTTTTTGCAGGTACACGACATTGTGCGACAGTTGGATTGACATTTACACGGTTTTATTGCAGAGTCAGGTACAGATACTTTCATTCTGTCAAACACAACGACAGTGCAGAGATAATTATTCTAAGCCCTGACACCGATATCTTTGTATTAGGCCTTTATTTCTGGAATAAACTTAAAAATTTAGGTTGCCGCGCTTTGTGGTTTTCTATAGTGGTTTAAAGTTAATTCGAAAATGGAGCATTTTAGTAAAATTTCAAAAAAATCTTAGAGAAAGTGTAAGAAATGTTATAGTGTGCTATATATTCGTGATCTACTCAATAAGCCTTTTCATTTGATACCCCACACGGCATGGCTTGATGACTTTTTAAAAAAAAATTGTATGGCATTTTTAATTGCCGGGGTGGGGGGAGGGGGACCACAAAACTGGTTGGCAACATTCGTTTGTAGGATGTCTGGGATCTATACAATATATATCAGAAGTCAGATTGAGGTCCGCTATTTTTGCAAACGAACATCCCCTTGTAGCCTGCTCTAATGAGTGCTGAGCGTTTGAAGGAAAAACGTTTGATGTGTTCCTGTGTGAACTAGCCTGCATAATAGTCTCTCTGGTTTCCGCTCCAACACACATATTGTACTAATTATAAAAAAAAAATTGGGCAAGTGCGAGCCCGACTCGCGCATGAAGGGTTCCGTACCTATACATATATATAATCTATAACAAGTTTGTTGTATGGGAGCCCCCCTTAAATATTTATTTTATTTTATTTTTAGTATTTGTTGTTATAGCGGCAATAGAAATACATCATCTGTGAAAATGTCAACTGTCTAGCTATCACCGTTGTTAAGATACAGACGAACGGACGGACAGCGAAGTCTCAGTAATAGGGTCCCGTTTTTACCCTTTGGGTACGGAACCCTAAAAACGAAAATAAATGTGTCGCAAATCAGTTTCTTTTGGAGTGGGGTGAATATTTCAGGAACCGAATTAACATTTTTTAACAATGAAATGAAATGAAATGAAATGAAATAATTTATTCAGTAAGTAGGCCACAAGGGCACTTTTACAAGTCAGATTGTGAGTCTACCGGCATTTCGCAAGAGGAGACCGCTGTTGAGAAGAAAGCCGAAAGAAACTCAACAGTAAGTCATTTTTTCGTGAATTATACTTAAAAACTAATACAATTATATTATAGCTAGGTAATTGATACATATATGTTAGAGGAGATGTACAAGTCACCAAATCAATGTTTACACTAAAAATTATATAAAATAAAGTGATTTTTTCAGAGATGTAGAAGGTCTCTAGGCGTCACGACACGCAATATAGATCGGTATAATTAATTAATGAAATAATTCAATTCCGTTGAGATGTATAAGGTCTCATGGAGTCAAAATCAATAACTAATGCAACAAAATAATTCAGTACTTAATTTAGATTTCTTAGAGATGTACATGGTCTCTAGGCGTCACAACATGCAAAACAAAATAAATTAATTTAAATCCTTAGAAAAGTTAAGGACTGAATAAGAAACTAACTATACAAAAGAAAAAATAAATAAATAAATAATTAAACTAAATTTCTTAGAGATGTATATTTGACGACGCGTTTGGCTCGGTTTGTAGACACCTGCCTACTGAGCCGGCGGTCCCGGGTTCGAATCCCGGCCGGGGCAAATATTTGTGCAAAAATATTTGTTCTTGGGTCATGGATGTTATCTATATATGTATTTATATATTATGTATATCGTCGTCTAGTACCCATAGTACAAGCTTTGCTTAGTTTGGGACTAGGTCGATTTGTGTAAGATTGTCCCTTAATATTTATTTATTATTATTTATTATTTATTTATATGGTCTCTAGGCGTCACAATTTACAAAATAAAAAAAATATAAATAATAAATATATGATAATAGTTAAATTTCATTCCTCAGAGATGTATAAGGTCTCTGAGCGTCATTGTACAGTACACTAAGTTTATTAGAGATGTATACAGTCTCTAAGTCTCTAAGTAAAAAATAACTTCAGTCGAGTACAGGATGAAGTCTCTCACGTCAGTTCATTGAACACTGGAAAGCAGTTACTACACAACTAATTAGGCCCTTGCTAGTATGAACAGACCGGACCCCACAAACGGCACCCGTTCACGAGCATGACGCATATCTCAGCCATCGCCTCCCTCAACCATATTAAGGTTGCGACCCGATCAACGAGGGAAGTAGTGTCACAACGTGCAAATTTTGGTATCGGATGAATTCACTTGGCACAGATGTAGTATACGTAAAACTAAGCTAATTTAGCCCGGTAGCCATCCACCACCCCCTGGCGGGTAGAAAGGGGGGGCAGTCAAAGTTCTATTTACCCAATACCACAAGTGTGGTGTCATTTTCTGATAAATCGGGCATAAGGAATTCATTTTAGAGACATTCAATGTATAGTTTACTACAAAAAAAGGAAAATATTGATGAACTTATCAAAATTGGTATGTATGTATGTATGTATGTATGTATGTAAACACTTTATTGTACATAAAAACAAGAAAAACACATTACAAAAGAATAAAGATGTACAAAGGCGAACTTATCCCTTTAAGGGATCTCTTCCAGTTAACCTTTGAGGAAATGAGTGCTAAACACAAATGTAAATGGTAGACAAACCAAGCAACATGTACAATACAAAAGAGTATAACTATAAAATAATACACATGAAAAAGCAAAAACCAACAGAGAGAGAGAGATAGGCAACAGTCAATATAATACATATTTCATAATATCTATCTATATAAATACATATACATAACATTCAACATAAATATAATTATAGTTATAACAAAAACAGCAACCTAATCATTCGTTCGACAGCCACAATTCCCTTAACTTCCCCTTGAGCGATGCTACGGACTGCGTCTGCCTTAGGGCGGGAGACAAATTATTCCATAATTTCACGGCGCGCACAGCAAAGGACATATCGTAAACGTGAGATCTATGCGGTGGGATAGATATAGTCAGATTCGCACTTGACCGCAGGCGATGGCCACTACCATCCGCCATGTAAGAGAACTTCTCTGCAAGGTAAGGAGGAGAAGAAGGAATGAAAAGGACATTATACAAAAGACAAAGAACGTGCAAGTCTCTACGCTGACTGATTGTATCTTTGAAAATCCTGAATTTTAAGTAAAAATAAAAAATACTACCTTAAAGAACTCTTTAAAAATATATATTTTTTATATATATTTATCATAAATATCATAAATATATATGAAAAAATCGAATACCTAGTACGCGGCGGTGCCTGAGAACTCTTCCAATCGTCTAGTCTCACTTATTTTTTTTGCAAGTATTAGGTTGTTTTCTTAAGCGAATTATATAGAATACATAGGTACTTATTTTAGTTATTGACTGTCGCTTATGGTTTTGGTATCGGATGAATTCACTTGGCACAGATGTATAACGTAAAACTAAGCTAATTTAGCCCGGTAGCCATCCACTACCCCCTGGCGAGTAGAAGGGGGGGGTTGTTCAAATTTACACGCCACCGCGCTTTACGAAACAAATCATATCGGCTTTTATTTACCTACAACATTAAGTCATTTTCTGATAAATTAAAGATGTGGCTTTCATTTTTAGTACAAATAATACAACCTTTCATGTAAATTTTCCATGTTTCAGCAGACAATACTTTTACAAATATGTACTACATCGTATTTATAAAAATACAGTCCAATTCACATCATCATTCGCTTGCCCTTATCCCATTTAGGGTTGTCGTATAGGTAGTTCTGGCTAATGTATGATATAGATATGATATTATTGGAGCGCTAGGAAAGTACGGACGTACGTTTATGACTTATGACGTTGGCTGTACCTGTTCAATAACCAGTCTCCTTGATTATTTATTTATTTATTTAATCTTTATTGCACAAAAGAAAACTTATCGTACAAAAGGCGGACTTAATGCCAGATTATTCGTAATCAAGAAATCACCACAAGTAGTTTCAGCGCCATCTAGTTAAGAACTATACAGATACCACGCTGTCTCTTTTTGGTATAACGCTGTTTATATATAGTGTCGGCGTTCAGTGGAAGAGGGAAAAAAACTGCCTATGAAGCATGGAATACTTTTCCATCAGCAACCAATGGATTTAATTTGCTCGCTGATGGAGACGTAGAAAACTCTAAACAAATTATTCAAAAATTTATCATAACAATGTATGATAAGTAAGTATAAATTAAATGGTATCTACCTGGTCACAGGTGACAGGTATATATAGCTGTATTTTATTTTAACAAGAATACCCACTTACCTGATATATATTTCAGATCAAGTCAGTGCACATCGTTAAACGAGTGCAGGAGGGAGCTATTCTCAAAGAAAGACGTCAACTAGAGAATATTCCGCCGACGGAAGCCAGTTTTCGGCAGCATCTGCTAAGAGCTGTTTACCAGAGTGTGCACGTATGGGGCCAAGCAATGGTGTCAATTCAAAATCTTCCCAGTCCGGCAGATTGGGGATGGGAAATGGTATCCAATAATTGGAAACCAATGTGGATTACTGCACCAGTTGCTGCTACCGCTTGTCGTGAATTAATTCGGTGCAAGTTCAAGTCACGGTGCGGTGTTAGATGCAACTGTTTAAAAAAGCAATTAGAATGTACTGAATTATGCCACTGTGGTGTAAAATGTACTTAAACTATTATGACGCATCAGACCATTAGCGACAGTCAATAAGTAAGTTTAAGCAAGACTAGTGTATCTAATGGATAATTCACTCAAAATGTTTGTTTATTTCTAGGGTTCCGTACCCAAAGGGTAAAAAATGGGACCCTTTTACTAAGAATCTGCTGTCCGTCCGTCTGTCACCAGGCTGTATTTCATGAACCTAAAAACCTGCTCAATCCCAGAAGTTTTTAAGAAGTCAAAGGTAATCGCTGTACTGAAACCTGGCAAATCACCTGATCAGGCATCAAGTTACAGGCCGATATCCTTACTGTCAGTAACATACAAGCTGCTCGAGCGACTACTGTACAATAGGATAAAGAAGGATATAAACGACGTTATTCCACCCGAGCAAGCAGGCTTCAGAGAGGGCAGAAGCTGCACCGACCAAGTTTTAGCCCTAACTTCCTTTATTGAATCCGGGTTTCAGCGAGGCCTTAAGACGTTTGTAGCCTTCGTGGACCTCAGCGCCGCCTACGACACCGTATGGATCGACGGACTCCTACACAAACTCAGTGCTGTCATCCCATGCAGAAAAACTTTAAAACTTATAAAAACCCTTTTGGGCCCTCGTCACATCAAGGTGCATTTGGGTGAGAAAGCAAGTAGGTTTAAACTTCTCAAGAACGGATTACCTCAGGGATCAGTACTGGCGCCGCTTCTGTTCAATGTCTACACCAAAGACATGCCCGACACCAAAAGCAGGAAATTCGCATACGCCGACGACCTGGCCCTAGCCTTCCAAGCTAGATCATTCGAAGAAGGGGAAGCAGCACTAACATCGGATTTAAATATCATGGGCGAATATTACAAAAAATGGCGCCTCCGTCCGAATCCTGCTAAAACAGAAGTGTCAACCTTCCACCTCACAAACTGCCTCGCTAAACGTAAACTAAACATCTCTTTCTGCAACAAGAACGTCGAACACAACTTCACGCCTAAATACCTTGGTGTCACGCTGGACCGATCCCTGACATATAAGCAGCATCTGGAGAACGTTGCACAGAAGGTAAAAACCAGGCTTAACATTTTAAGGAGCTTAGCGGGCACCAGCTGGGGTGCCTCGGCCACAGTCCTGCGCACTTCCGCATTGGCGCTAGTGTATTCCACTGCAGAATACTGCGCTCCTGTATGGTACCGCAGCGCGCATACTAACAAAGTCGACACGCAAATCAACGAAGCCTTGCGCATTATCACGGGATTAATTAGGTCCACCCCGACTCCCTGGCTACCAACCCTGGCACACATACCCCCTTCAGAAATACGGAGACGCAGCGCAGCAGCTACAGAATGGCTAAAATGCACGCGCATAAATATGCCCATACGTGAGACACTGGATCAGTTACCCTACCATCGTCTTCCATCTAGACACCCAATATGGACGGACAGCGACCTCACATCCTATGACACACAATTGATGTGGCGCCAATACTGGGAAGAACATGACCATCCACAAAAGGAACTGCTTTCTGACCCAACAGAAAAGCCCACTGGTTTTGATGCTACACGATCTGTATGGGTGAAGCTAAACAGGTTCCGTACAGGACACGGGCGGTCTAATCACCATCTTTTTAAATGGGGCCTAAAAATGTCTCCAGCTTGCGATTGCGGCGCTCAGGATCAAACTTTGCTGCACATCGTCGAAAAATGCCCGCTTCACTCCTTCCCTGGCGGCCTACAGGAACTCCATAAGCTTTCGCCAGTAGCCGTGGACTGGCTGCATAACTTAAAAATAGACATCTGAAACGGATTCAAGCAGCAGTAGAAGAAGCCATACGATATGATGATGATTTCATGAACCGTGATACTGGCCAAGTGCGAGTCGGACTCGCGCACCTAGGGTTCCTTACAAACACTTATCCCATCTTAACTGGCCAGGATAACTTAAGTTTGCACCTGGTATGCATGGCGCCGGATACAAATGAGTTCCAACGTTAACGCAACCGATTACGTTTTTGTTGTATGGGAGCCCCACTTGCAATTTATTTTATTATGTTTTTAGTATTTGTTGTTATAGCGGCAAAACAGAAATACAATATCTGTGAAAATTTCAACTTTCTAGCTAAAAAAAATAATAATAATAAGAATCGATAAAAAAGATTCTATACAAATGTCTAGCTATATAACCGATCATGAGATACAGCCGATGGACAGTGGAGTCTTAGTAATGGGTTAGGATATATATATATATATATATATATATATATATATATAGGCCATACAAGACGAGGAAATAAAAGAGATTGGAATAAGTTCCATTGTGCGACAAAATATACAATAAGGAACCTTAAAATAGAACCTTAAGGTACGTTATTGGAAGGTTAACAGGTCGTCGCACAAGGGAGACTTTGATACAAAAAAAAATAGTTAGTGAGTTAAGGTGTTAAACATTTTGGTCTTCACCCTAATAGGGTCCCGTTTTTACCATTTGGGTACGGAACCCTAAGAAGCAACTGGTTAACAAGCAAAAATTCAATGCCTCATGCATAGACTCGGTGGCTTAGCGGACAAAACGCCTGTGTTAGTCCGGAGATGTGGGTTCGAATCTTGCTTGAGTCATTACATTTTTACATTAGGTGACAAACAGACAGATAGACGGATAGTAGGCGTTTTTTTACCCTTTGGGTACGGAACCCTAAAAAGACATATTTCAGCCATTTCAAGAAAGAAATTGTTATGGGGAAGAGCACAGCTTACCCTAAAGCTCAAGTTTTAGCTATTTAGGAATAGCTATAAGGAAAGTTTGCAAAGATGTTTTACGAAATAAATTATTATTATTATCCTACAAAATTGTGGCATAACCGATGTTTCTTCCTTCTGAATAAACATGGGTAAAGACAATGTAGAGCAGGCTACAAGGGGATGTTCGTTTGCAAAAATAGCGGACCTCAATCTGACTTCTGATATATATTGTATAGATCCCAGACATCCTACAAACGAATGTTGCCAACCAGTTTTGTGGTCCCCCTCCCCCCACCCCGGCAATTAAAAATGCCATACAATTTTTTTTTTAAAAGTCATCAAGCCATGCCGTGTGGGGTATCAAATGAAAAGGCTTATTGAGTAGATCACGAATATATAGCACACTATAACATTTCTTACACTTTCTCTAAGATTTTTTTGAAATTTTACTAAAATGCTCCATTTTCGAATTAACTTTAAACCACTATAGATTGAAAACTAATGAATATATTTTTATAATTATTACTTTTTATAACTAACAATAGTCCATTGTTTACGCTCCAACAGTTCATACAGTGAAAAAGTTGCACGGGGGAGCGGGGGGAGCAATCAAAGATGGCGAGTTTCGATATTTCAATATAGTATTTCTTAAAATTTACAAGTTTTTACAATTCTTATTTACACATTTACACAAGGATATACATTTCAGGGCTGCTTTTTTGCAGGTACACGACATTGTGCGACAGTTGGATTGACATTTACACGGTTTTATTAAAGAGTCAGGTACAGATTTTTTTGTCATTTGCTTTGGGTAAAGGTTTCCTTCGCGTAACTCGTAACCAAATTGAAAGAAATCAATATGCTCAAATATTGGTTCAGAAGAGCTTTTCCATATACAAACTTGAGCGGATGCTCTCAAGCAGTGTAAATGCAATGCATCAGAGGTACATATGATTCTTGTCAAATTTAAGGCAAAGCCTATGTTTTGGCACAACAATTTGTGTCGAAGATCATCTGCTGTTGTTTGTTGCTTAGAAAGTAAGTAACTGCAAACTTTTTCGAGATCTGTAAATTGCTCACTGGTTAAAAGCCCATTACCCATAGCAGAAACTGCATCCTGAACAAAATCCAGATTCGCGGCGTTCAACATTTGTGTTTTTGTACCTATGCGACTTGTGGTGTCGCAGCCAGTTAAAGAGTGCAACCCTGGTAAAATATCACATATTTTTTCGCCAAGACTTCGTGCAGCTAAATGGCACCCAAGAAAACGGTTTTTATTTCGTGATCCCTCAAACCACAAAGCGCGGCAACCTAATTTTTTAAGTTTATTCCAGAAATAAAGGCCTAATACAAAGATATCGGTGTCAGGGCTTAGAATAATTATCTCTGCACTGTCGTTGTGTTTGACAGAATGAAAGTATCTGTACCTGACTCTTTAATAAAACCGTGTAAATGTCAATCCAACTGTCGCACAATGTCGTGTACCTGCAAAAAAGCAGCCCTGAAATGTATATCCTTGTGTAAATGTGTAAATAAGAATTGTAAAAACTTGTAAATTTTAAGAAATACTATATTGAAATATCGAAACTCGCCATCTTTGATTGCTCCCCCCGCTCCCCCGTGCAACTTTTTCACTGTATGAACTGTTGGAGCGTAAACAATGGACTATTGTTAGTTATAAAAAGTAATAATTATAAAAATATATTCATTAGTTTTCAATCTATAGTGGTTTAAAGTTAATTCGAAAATGGAGCATTTTAGTAAAATTTCAAAAAAATCTTAGAGAAAGTGTAAGAAATGTTATAGTGTGCTATATATTCGTGATCTACTCAATAAGCCTTTTCATTTGATACCCCACACGGCATGGCTTGATGACTTTTTAAAAAAAAATTGTATGGCATTTTTAATTGCCGGGGTGGGGGGAGGGGGACCACAAAACTGGTTGGCAACATTCGTTTGTAGGATGTCTGGGATCTATACAATATATATCAGAAGTCAGATTGAGGTCCGCTATTTTTGCAAACGAACATCCCCTTGTAGCCTGCTCTAATGAGTGCTGAGCGTTTGAAGGAAAAACGTTTGATGTGTTCCTGTGTGAACTAGCCTGCATAATAGTCTCTCTGGTTTCCGCTCCAACACACATATTGTACTAATTATAAAAAAAAAATTGGGCAAGTGCGAGCCCGACTCGCGCATGAAGGGTTCCGTACCTATACATATATATAATCTATAACAAGTTTGTTGTATGGGAGCCCCCCTTAAATATTTATTTTATTTTATTTTTAGTATTTGTTGTTATAGCGGCAATAGAAATACATCATCTGTGAAAATGTCAACTGTCTAGCTATCACCGTTGTTAAGATACAGACGAACGGACGGACAGCGAAGTCTCAGTAATAGGGTCCCGTTTTTACCCTTTGGGTACGGAACCCTAAAAACGAAAATAAATGTGTCGCAAATCAGTTTCTTTTGGAGTGGGGTGAATATTTCAGGAACCGAATTAACATTTTTTAACAATGAAATGAAATGAAATGAAATGAAATAATTTATTCAGTAAGTAGGCCACAAGGGCACTTTTACAAGTCAGATTGTGAGTCTACCGGCATTTCGCAAGAGGAGACCGCTGTTGAGAAGAAAGCCGAAAGAAACTCAACAGTAAGTCATTTTTTCGTGAATTATACTTAAAAACTAATACAATTATATTATAGCTAGGTAATTGATACATATATGTTAGAGGAGATGTACAAGTCACCAAATCAATGTTTACACTAAAAATTATATAAAATAAAGTGATTTTTTCAGAGATGTAGAAGGTCTCTAGGCGTCACGACACGCAATATAGATCGGTATAATTAATTAATGAAATAATTCAATTCCGTTGAGATGTATAAGGTCTCATGGAGTCAAAATCAATAACTAATGCAACAAAATAATTAAGTACTTAATTTAGATTTCTTAGAGATGTACATGGTCTCTAGGCGTCACAACATGCAAAACAAAATAAATTAATTTAAATCCTTAGAAAAGTTAAGGACTGAATAAGAAACTAACTATACAAAAGAAAAAATAAATAAATAAATAATTAAACTAAATTTCTTAGAGATGTATATTTGACGACGCGTTTGGCTCGGTTTGTAGACACCTGCCTACTGAGCCGGCGGTCCCGGGTTCGAATCCCGGCCGGGGCAAATATTCGTGCAAAAATATTTGTTCTTGGGTCATGGATGTTATCTATATATGTATTTATATATTATGTATATCGTCGTCTAGTACCCATAGTACAAGCTTTGCTTAGTTTGGAACTAGGTCGATTTGTGTAAGATTGTCCCTTAATATTTATTTATTATTATTTATTATTTATTATTTATTTATATGGTCTCTAGGCGTCACAATTTACAAAATAAAAAAAATATAAATAATAAATATATGATAATAGTTAAATTTCATTCCTCAGAGATGTATAAGGTCTCTGAGCGTCATTGTACAGTACACTAAGTTTATTAGAGATGTATACAGTCTCTAAGTCTCTAAGTAAAAAATAACTTCAGTCGAGTACAGGATGAAGTCTCTCACGTCAGTTCATTGAACACTGGAAAGCAGTTACTACACAACTAATTAGGCCCTTGCTAGTATGAACAGACCGGACCCCACAAACGGCACCCGTTCACGAGCATGACGCATATCTCAGCCATCGCCTCCCTCAACCATATTAAGGTTGCGACCCGATCAACGAGGGAAGTAGTGTCACAACGTGCAAATTTTGGTATCGGATGAATTCACTTGGCACAGATGTAGTATACGTAAAACTAAGCTAATTTAGCCCGGTAGCCATCCACCACCCCCTGGCGGGTAGAAAGGGGGGGCAGTCAAAGTTCTATTTACCCAATACCACAAGTGTGGTGTCATTTTCTGATAAATCGGGCATAAGGAATTCATTTTAGAGACATTCAATGTATAGTTTACTACAAAAAAAGGAAAATATTGATGAACTTATCAAAATTGGTATGTATGTATGTATGTATGTATGTATGTAAACACTTTATTGTACATAAAAACAAGAAAAACACATTACAAAAGAATAAAGATGTACAAAGGCGAACTTATCCCTTTAAGGGATCTCTTCCAGTTAACCTTTGAGGAAATGAGTGCTAAACACAAATGTAAATGGTAGACAAACCAAGCAACATGTACAATACAAAAGAGTATAACTATAAAATAATACACATGAAAAAGCAAAAACCAACAGAGAGAGAGAGATAGGCAACAGTCAATATAATACATATTTCATAATATCTATCTATATAAATACATATACATAACATTCAACATAAATATAATTATAGTTATAACAAAAACAGCAACCTAATCATTCGTTCGACAGCCACAATTCCCTTAACTTCCCCTTGAGCGATGCTACGGACTGCGTCTGCCTTAGGGCGGGAGACAAATTATTCCATAATTTCACGGCGCGCACAGCAAAGGACATATCGTAAACGTGAGATCTATGCGGTGGGATAGATATAGTCAGATTCGCACTTGACCGCAGGCGATGGCCACTACCATCCGCCATGTAAGAGAAGTTCTCTGCAAGGTAAGGAGGAGAAGAAGGAATGAAAAGGACATTATACAAAAGACAAAGAACGTGCAAGTCTCTACGCTGACTGATTGTATCTTTGAAAATCCTGAATTTTAAGTAAAAATAAAAAATACTACCTTAAAGAACTTTAAAAATATATATTTTTTATATATATTTATCATAAATATCATAAATATATATGAAAAAATCGAATACCTAGTACGCGGCGGTGCCTGAGAACTCTTCCAATCGTCTAGTCTCACTTATTTTTTTTGCAAGTATTAGGTTGTTTTCTTAAGCGAATTATATAGAATACATAGGTACTTATTTTAGTTATTGACTGTCGCTTATGGTTTTGGTATCGGATGAATTCACTTGGCACAGATGTATAACGTAAAACTAAGCTAATTTAGCCCGGTAGCCATCCACTACCCCCTGGCGAGTAGAAGGGGGGGGGTTGTTCAAATTTACACGCCACCGCGCTTTACGAAACAAATCATATCGGCTTTTATTTACCTACAACATTAAGTCATTTTCTGATAAATTAAAGATGTGGCTTTCATTTTTAGTACAAATAATACAACCTTTCATGTAAATTTTCCATGTTTCAGCAGACAATACTTTTACAAATATGTACTACATCGTATTTATAAAAATACAGTCCAATTCACATCATCATTCGCTTGCCCTTATCCCATTTAGGGTTGTCGTATAGGTAGTTCTGGCTAATGTATGATATAGATATGATATTATTGGAGCGCTAGGAAAGTACGGACGTACGTTTATGACTTATGACGTTGGCTGTACCTGTTCAATAACCAGTCTCCTTGATTATTTATTTATTTATTTAATCTTTATTGCACAAAAGAAAACTTATCGTACAAAAGGCGGACTTAATGCCAGATTATTCGTAATCAAGAAATCACCACAAGTAGTTTCAGCGCCATCTAGTTAAGAACTATACAGATACCACGCTGTCTCTTTTTGGTATAACGCTGTTTATATATAGTGTCGGCGTTCAGTGGAAGAGGGAAAAAAACTGCCTATGAAGCATGGAATACTTTTCCATCAGCAACCAATGGATTTAATTTGCTCGCTGATGGAGACGTAGAAAACTCTAAACAAATTATTCAAAAATTTATCATAACAATGTATGATAAGTAAGTATAAATTAAATGGTATCTACCTGGTCACAGGTGACAGGTATATATAGCTGTATTTTATTTTAACAAGAATACCCACTTACCTGATATATATTTCAGATCAAGTCAGTGCACATCGTTAAACGAGTGCAGGAGGGAGCTATTCTCAAAGAAAGACGTCAACTAGAGAATATTCCGCCGACGGAAGCCAGTTTTCGGCAGCATCTGCTAAGAGCTGTTTACCAGAGTGTGCACGTATGGGGCCAAGCAATGGTGTCAATTCAAAATCTTCCCAGTCCGGCAGATTGGGGATGGGAAATGGTATCCAATAATTGGAAACCAATGTGGATTACTGCACCAGTTGCTGCTACCGCTTGTCGTGAATTAATTCGGTGCAAGTTCAAGTCACGGTGCGGTGTTAGATGCAACTGTTTAAAAAAGCAATTAGAATGTACTGAATTATGCCACTGTGGTGTAAAATGTACTTAAACTATTATGACGCATCAGACCATTAGCGACAGTCAATAAGTAAGTTTAAGCAACCTACCAGTATATAAGTAAGTTAAGTAAGTATTCTATTTTGTATAAAACCAACTTATGTGACATAATAAAGTATATATTTTTAATAAGCTAGATAAATATCTTTTAAGGTAATATTTTTTTTTTACTTTAAAGTTATGATTTTCAAAGATACTGATAGTAGAATAAAAAAAATTGCAAACCAATTTTGATATGTTCGTAATTATTTTTCTTTTTTTGTAGTAAACTATACATTTTATGTCTCTAAAATGAATTCCTCATGCCCAATTTATCAGAAAATGACACCACACTTGTGGTATTGGGTAAATAGAACTTTGACTGCCCCCCCTTTCTACCCGCCAGGGGGTGGTGGGTGGCTACCGGGCTAAATTAGCTTAGTTTTACGCACCTAGGGTTCCTTACAAACACTTATCCCATCTTAACTGGCCAGGATAACTTAAGTTTGCACCTGGTATGCATGGCGCCGGATACAAATGAGTTCCAACGTTAACGCAACCGATTACGTTTTTGTTGTATGGGAGCCCCACTTGAATATTTATTTTATTATGTTTTTAGTATTTGTTGTTATAGCGGCAAAACAGAAATACAATATCTGTGAAAATTTCAACTGTCTAGCTATAACCGATCATGAGATACAGCCGACGGACAGTGGAGTCTTAGTAATGGGTTAGGATATATATATATATAGGCCATACAAGACGAGGAAATAAAAGAGATTGGAATAAGTTCCGTTGTGTGACAAAATTTACAATAAGGAACCTTAAAATAGAACCTTAAGGTACGTTATTGGAAGGTTACACGTCGTCGCACAAGGGAGACTTTGATACAAAAAAAAATAGTTAGTGAGTTAAGGTGTTAAACATTTTGGTCTTCACCCTAATAGGGTCCCGTTTTTACCATTTGGGTACGGAACCCTAAGAAGCAACTGGTTAACAAGCAAAAATTCAATGCCTCATGCATAGACTCGGTGGCTTAGCGGACAAAACGCCTGTTTTAGTCCGGAGATGTGGGTTCGAATCTTGCTTGAGTCATTACATTTTTACATTAGGTGACAAACAGACAGAAATACGGATAGACGGATAGTAGGCGTTTTTTTACCCTTTGGGTACGGAACCCTAAAAAGACATATTTCAGCCATTTCAAGAAAGAAATTGTCATGGGGAAGAGCACAGCTTACCCTAAGCTCAAGTTTTAGCTATTTAGGAATAGCTATAAGGAAAGTTTGCAAAGATGTTTTACGAAATAAATTATTATTATTATCCTGCAAAATTGTGGCATAACCGATGTTTCTTCCTTCTGAATAAACATGGGTAAAGACAATGAGTGCTGAGCGTTTGAAGGAAAAACGTTTGATGTGTTCCTGTGTGAACTAGCCTGCATAATAGTCTCTCTGGTTTCCGCTCCAACACACATATTGTACTAATTATAAAAAAAAAATTGGGCAAGTGCGAGCCCGACTCGCGCATGAAGGGTTCCGTACCTATACATATATATAATCTATAACAAGTTTGTTGTATGGGAGCCCCCCTTAAATATTTATTTTATTTTATTTTTAGTATTTGTTGTTATAGCGGCAATAGAAATACATCATCTGTGAAAATGTCAACTGTCTAGCTATCACCGTTGTTGAGATACAGACGAACGGACGGACAGCGAAGTCTCAGTAATAGGGTCCCGTTTTTACCCTTTGGGTACGGAACCCTAAAAACGAAAATAAATGTGTCGCAAATCAGTTTCTTTTGGAGTGGGGTGAATATTTCAGGAACCGAATTAACATTTTTTAACAATGAAATGAAATGAAATGAAATAATTTATTCAGTAAGTAGGCCACAAGCGCACTTTTACAAGTCAGATTGTGAGTCTACCGGCATTTCGCAAGAGGAGACCGCTGTTGAGAAGAAAGCCGAAAGAAACTCAACAGTAAGTCATTTTTTCGTGAATTATACTTAAAAACTAATACAATTATATTATAGCTAGGTAATTGATACATATACGTTAGAGGAGATGTACAAGTCTCCAAATCAATGTTTACACTAAAAATTATATAAAATAAAGTGATTTTTTCAGAGATGTAGAAGGTCTCTAGGCGTCACGACACGCAATATAGATCGGTATAATTAATTAATGAAATAATTCAATTCCGTTGAGATGTATAAGGTCTCAAGGAGTCAAAATCAATAACTAATGCAACAAAATAATTAAGTACTTAATTTAGATTTCTTAGAGATGTACATGGTCTCTAGGCGTCACAACATGCAAAACAAAATAAATTAATTTAAATCCTTAGAAAAGTTAAGGACTGAATAAGAAACTAACTATACAAAAGAAAAAATAAATAAATAAATAATTAAACTAAATTTCTTAGAGATGTATATGGTCTCTAGGCGTCACAATTTACAAAATAAAAAAAATATAAATAATAAATATATGATAATAGTTAAATTTCATTCCTCAGAGATGTATAAGGTCTCTGAGCGTCATTGTACAGTACACTAAGTTTATTAGAGATGTATACAGTCTCTAAGTAAAAAATAACTCCAGTCGAGTACAGGATGAAGTCTCTCACGTCAGTTCATTAAACACTGGAAAGCAGTTACTACACAACTAATAGGCCCTTGCTAGTATGAACAGACCGGACCCCACAAACGGCACCCGTTCACGAGCATGACGCATATCTCAGCCATCGCCTCCCTCAACCATATTATAGGGAAGGTTGCGACCCGATTAACGAGGGAAGTAGTGTCACAACGTGCAAATTTTGGTATCGGATGAATTCACTTGGCACAGATGTAGTATACGTAAAACTAAGCTAATTTAGCCCGGTAGCCATCCACCACCCCCTGGCGGGTAGAAAGGGGGGGCAGTCAAAGTTCTATTTACCCAATACCACAAGTGTGGTGTCATTTTCTGATAAATCGGGCATAAGGAATTCATTTTAGAGACATTCAATGTATAGTTTACTACAAAAAAAGGAAAATATTGATGAACTTATCAAAATTGGTATGTATGTATGTATGTATGTATGTAAACACTTTATTGTACATAAAAACAAGAAAAACACATTACAAAAGAATAAAGATGTACAAAGGCGAACTTATCCCTTTAAGGGATCTCTTCCAGTTAACCTTTGAGGAAATGAGTGCTAAACACAAATGTAAATGGTAGACAAACCAAGCAACATGTACAATACAAAAGAGTATAACTATAAAATAATACACATGAAAAAGCAAAAACCAACAGAGGGAGAGAGATAGGCAACAGTCAATATAATACATATTTCATAATATCTATCTATATAAATACATATACATAACATTCAACATAAATATAATTATAGTTATAACAAAAACAGCAACCTAATCATTCGTTCGACAGCCACAATTCCCTTAACTTCCCCTTGAGCGATGCTACGGACTGCGTCTGCCTTAGGGCGGGAGACAAATTATTCCATAATTTCACGGCGCGCACAGCAAAGGACATATCGTAAACGTGAGATCTATGCGGTGGGATAGATATAGTCAGATTCGCACTTGACCGCAGGCGATGGCCACTACCATCCGCCATGTAAGAGAACTTCTCTGCAAGGTAAGGAGGAGAAGAAGGAATGAAAAGGACATTATACAAAAGACAAAGAACGTGCAAGTCTCTACGCTGACTGATTGTATCTTTGAAAATCCTGAATTTTAAGTAAAAATAAAAAATACTACCTTAAAGAACTCTTTAAAAATATATATTTTTTATATATATTTATCATAAATATCATAAATATATATGAAAAAAACGAATACCTAGTACGCGGCGGTGCCTGAGAACTCTTCCAATCGTCTAGTCTCACTTATTTTTTTTGCAAGTATTAGGTTGTTTTCTTAAGCGAATTATATAGAATACATAGGTACTTATTTTAGTTATTGACTGTCGCTTATGGTTTTGGTATCGGATGAATTCACTTGGCACAGATGTATAACGTAAAACTAAGCTAATTTAGCCCGGTAGCCATCCACTACCCCCTGGCGAGTAGAAGGGGGGGGTTGTTCAAATTTACACGCCACCGCGCTTTACGAAACAAATCATATCGGCTTTTATTTACCTACAACATTAAGTCATTTTCTGATAAATTAAAGATGTGGCTTTCATTTTTAGTACAAATAATACAACCTTTCATGTAAATTTTCCATGTTTCAGCAGACAATACTTTTACAAATATGTACTACATCGTATTTATAAAAATACAGTCCAATTCACATCATCATTCGCTTGCCCTTATCCCATTTAGGGTTGTCGTATAGGTAGTTCTGGCTAATGTATGATATAGATATGATATTATTGGAGCGCTAGGAAAGTACGGACGTACGTTTATGACTTATGACGTTGGCTGTACCTGTTCAATAACCAGTCTCCTTGATTATTTATTTATTTATTTAATCTTTATTGCACAAAAGAAAACTTATCGTACAAAAGGCGGACTTAATGCCAGATTATTCGTAATCAAGAAATCACCACAAGTAGTTTCAGCGCCATCTAGTTAAGAACTATACAGATACCACGCTGTCTCTTTTTGGTATAACGCTGTTTATATATAGTGTCGGCGTTCAGTGGAAGAGGGAAAAAAACTGCCTATGAAGCATGGAATACTTTTCCATCAGCAACCAATGGATTTAATTTGCTCGCTGATGGAGACGTAGAAAACTCTAAACAAATTATTCAAAAATTTATCATAACAATGTATGATAAGTAAGTATAAATTAAATGGTATCTACCTGGTCACAGGTGACAGGTATATATAGCTGTATTTTATTTTAACAAGAATACCCACTTACCTGATATATATTTCAGATCAAGTCAGTGCACATCGTTAAACGAGTGCAGGAGGGAGCTATTCTCAAAGAAAGACGTCAACTAGAGAATATTCCGCCGACGGAAGCCAGTTTTCGGCAGCATCTGCTAAGAGCTGTTTACCAGAGTGTGCACGTATGGGGCCAAGCAATGGTGTCAATTCAAAATCTTCCCAGTCCGGCAGATTGGGGATGGGAAATGGTATCCAATAATTGGAAACCAATGTGGATTACTGCACCAGTTGCTGCTACCGCTTGTCGTGAATTAATTCGGTGCAAGTTCAAGTCACGGTGCGGTGTTAGATGCAACTGTTTAAAAAAGCAATTAGAATGTACTGAATTATGCCACTGTGGTGTAAAATGTACTTAAACTATTATGACGCATCAGACCATTAGCGACAGTCAATAAGTAAGTTTAAGCAACCTACCAGTATATAAGTAAGTTAAGTAAGTATTCTATTTTGTATAAAACCAACTTATGTGACATAATAAAGTATATATTTTTAATAAGCTAGATCTTTTAAGGTAATATTTTTTTTTTACTTTAAAGTTATGATTTTCAAAGATACTGATAGTAGAATAAAAAAAATTGCAAACCAATTTTGATATGTTCGTAATTATTTTTCTTTTTTTGTAGTAAACTATACATTTTATGTCTCTAAAATGAATTCCTCATGCCCGATTTATCAGAAAATGACACCACACTTGTGGTATTGGGTAAATAGAACTTTGACTGCCCCCCCTTTCTACCCGCCAGGGGGTGGTGGGTGGCTACCGGGCTAAATTAGCTTAGTTTTACGTATACTACATCTGTGCCAAGTGAATTCATCCGATACCAAAATTTGCACCTTCCATACATTGGGTGACACTACTTCCCTCACTACAACGCGAAGTGCAGCTGAGAGGCCCCGGTTTGTTGTTAAAAAAATATGTGTCGTCTCATCACGCTGAAACGGCTGGACTGATTTTTACCAATTTTGGTACATTAATAACTGGACATGCAAAGTATACTTATACTTACTCGTAGAATTTTTCCCGACTACTAATGTAAGAAAAATAAAACACGCAGACAAAGCTAAAGGCGCAGCAGAAGGGCTACTCAAATGGGTTATTTCGATGTTCGAAATTCGACTGCGGAATAGTGCCATCCCTCACGATCGCTTGTCAAATTATATTTCAGTGAGCGGGATAGCTCTATGCGACGGTCGAATTTCGAACATCGGAGTAGCCCTTCAACCTACCAGTGAAACAACTAGCACGGCGAAAAGCCTGTCTTGAGGAAAGGGATATTGACGACAGTATTCTGTTAGACGCCTAATTTTTTTTTTTTAAAGAAGTATTGTAATGCTTAATTATGAATAATTCACATATAAACGCTGATTTACGGAACGTTTCCAGCTTCATTTCATTGTAAAAAAAGGCCAGTCAATAAACTGGTGAGAAATTGTCGCAATGACAGTAAAAAAACACATTAATAAACGAAATTATCATGTTCAAATAGGCTTAAAATGTGTTGATTATAGAACTGAAAGGCACCATTTATTAGGTAACAGGGTGTTAATTGAACTCCATCACCTACCCTTATTATTGTAAAAGGTAAGACAGAGAGACAAAGATAAACAAAGTACTTAAAATGAAGGAAGGCCAGTAGCACTTTGGAAACTTAAGATAATTGTTGTATCCTTAAGATAATTGTTGTATCCTTACGACTAACTTTGTCACACCCACATCTCTTAAAACTTTTAAATATCGATACTTTTAGTTCACACTCGTACTAATTACAATTATTTTGCCAATTAAACTTAAACCAAATAGAGTTGTGCACTAACGAATTGCAACGACTTTTTCCGAAAAGTTAGTATGATTGTGGTATCCTCTAAGGTATAATATCCATACCAAAACTTTACACCAACAACTAAACATACAAACCTAGCCAAAACAATTTTATTGTCCATATCAAGTTGAAAGTGGCAGGGCGACCGCATCGCAGTTGAGAAAGTTTGCCTTTTCATGTAGTCGCGAATTCGCCGCCATTGAGGCCACACGCACGTTCGGATACAAGTGATACCGGCACCGGAGCCTTACACTAGTGAAATACTCAAATACTCTATTGTTGTGTGTTGTTCTTGACAAGGAATTTAGTGGCAGTGAGAATGAACGTAAGTTTACGATTATTGTCTATTATTGGACTTGTTTTTATTATTCTCAAGGTTTTTAGCGTTTTAACTGGTCTTTTTTTTTATTGTTCTCTAGACCGCTGCTTGAAACAACGGGGTTTCATAATTATTATTTTTATGTAGCTTTGTTTCTTACTCTTCAGAGAAAGTTGAATTAATGTCAATAAAAACAGTGAAAGGAGTATTTTTCGACTGTTACTCAATCACGCATATTACAATTAATAAAAAGTGTTCAAGCTATTTCCTGTTGTCTTTTGCCTTGGATTAATTTCAAATAAAAACCAACTTTCGTTTTTTTTTACTACAACTAAAAGGCCTGACGCCTTTTTCAAATGTTCTTGTTTTCATCAAACATGTAACCTATAATATAAAGTCAGGTGCTAGATACTAGATGTAGGATTTCAGTATCGATTTCTAGACTTGTTCATCTGTGTAGTCAAATATTGCATTACGGAACCACATTGCTGGTAAAGCGATCATACTAATCCGGTTCGAAGGACCATCAGGTTTTGTTTAACTTTATAGTTTTGTTTTATTGGACAAGGGCCACTGATCAGGGTTAAAAATATCTACGTTACTTTATCACGCATTCATAGGTATTTATTGATTGAAATCGCCAACCTCTACTACGTTAAAAACAAACTTCTTATACTTAGTTCCATAATTGTCACCAGTCCTACCCCGTAAATCAAAGTAAGTCGATGGCACACGTATATTTTTAAAGCAACCACAACATTAATAACCGCAGGAATATTCTATTAGTGCGAAGTAGGTATGTAACGATTGTCCGGTTCGAAGGACCAACCTTTGTCAAAATTGATACTTGATTGAAACATGACAATAGGCTAGTAGACCCAGTTTAAAAATATATTTCAAATGGTTAATAATGATCTTACTAGCTCTAAAAAAATGTCTTGTATTATTTGAACGCTAGAAAGCTACATTTTATCAATTGAAAATTAGAAATTTTATGAACAGTCAAAAACGCCGTCCGCCATTTTTGCCTTTTGCTAATCTGTGGCGTGACGTCGAATTACCTGTAAATATTCGAAATTCAACCGTTGTACAGTGCCATTCCGCACACTTCAATATAATTTGACAGGAGATCGAGAGGGACGGCACTATTCGAAGTCGTCAAAGTAGACTTTCAGTTTTGTTTACATGACCGATGACATCACTATCATAAGCGAAAATGGCGGACAGCGTTTTAAATGGTTTTAAGCATTTCAAAATACAGATTACAAACCATATTTTCAAATTAATTTTTTTCAGCCATCTTTCACTTTTATAAATTGAAAAGTATATATTTAGGTTTCCTTTGCTAAATACTATACGGAATAAACATTAGTTTATTACAATTTGACATGAGTCAACTAGCCTATTGAATTTTGGTTGAAAGTGTATCATGTAGGTACGCATCAGTACATGTACAGTACATCCCAAGTTTATTTATCATGAAACAGCGGTCGGGAACTTTGATTATGAATACCTATAAATAAATATAAAATTGGCGCTGCGAATATGATTATTCAACTGAATGCAGTTCGCGACCGTGTGACTCAAAGGTGACTCACAGGTCAACCTCATACCCTTAGGAGGAAGTACACAAAATACTCAATTGATGACCAAATTATAATGATTGTTTGTTTTCGTGTCCAAAATATTGGCGCCATATAATTGTCTGTTGTTATTATTGCATTTAGCAAAATAATACAGTATTTGATGACAGCTCAAATCAGCTACTCTTTATACGTTAGAAACAATTTGTTAAAGTATGAAGCTTCTATGAAGATACTGGCTTGTGACGTCATAAAATCAGTAGTCAAAACACGTCTTCTTTATAGTTTTTGTCCAATTAAAAATAGTAAAATGTAAAAAGTTAGTGGTAGTTTATTTGGTTCCATGTACGTACTATTTGTATGTATTCGAAAGAGCTGAATTTGTATTTACACTTCGTTTTAATTTAAAAACCATGATCCTATTGAGAGCATAAAATAAATTTATTCCGTTGTGGATTGTGAAGTATCTTCAGGAGCAAACCCACTTGCGTTTATATAAATAAATAATAAATCATTTTTCGGGACAATCTTACCCAAATCTCTAAATTGTTTAAATACATTTAAGACGTTTTTCAAATATGAAAAACGCACACATTAAATCTATGTGTGCTTATTTTTTGTGAGTAGAGTTCCGTTCCGTTCATTCGTGGAGTTTTCAAATGAAGTTTTTCTTTTTTTTAAACAAACAAAATATAATTAAATGACGGCGTTCCAAGGTGACATAAAAACAACAAGTTTATTTTTTGAAAGACGATTGAAAAATAGAAAATATCAAGAACCGCCTTGTCGCTTGAGTAACGTTTTCTTTTCCTCCGTCGAAATTTCGATCATTTATATCAATTTGAATGAGAGGTAAATGAACTGTTATACATATGTATGTAAATGAATTCATTTAATATCGGATAACAACTTTCTATATTGCCAACTTGAAAGAGCAATTTTGCAAACTTTATATAGAGCATGTTAATTTATAAGTTTGCCTTTGTAACTCTGTAATGGTTATTTTTATTTTTATTTTCTCTTATGGTTGTTTTTATGGCGCGATAAATAAGTGACAAAGCATCCGTTACGTTTTGACAAAATTCGAGTGTGTGAGTGACAGATGCTTTGTCACTTATCACGTGATTAAAACCATCATTAGGCCCGCAGATTTCAGAGGTGGCATTTCAGCATAGATGTTCACGAAATGTGAACGTGCTGTTTTATCGATTATGTCACCACTTTAATACTTCAATGCCGCAGTATTTATTGACTTTGTAGATTGCAGAGTAAGATATATTTTATGCTGGCGAAATAATTCAGGAATTCGATGGCGCCTACCAGGCAAGTAACATTTGAGCATAGCTACTCACAAAATATGTGCGTGCTGTCTTGACGACTGCTATGATGGTTGCTTTTATGACGTGATAAATAGTGACAAAGCATCTGTCGCATTTTGCCAAAACGGACGGATGCTTTGTCACTTATTTATCGCGTGACTAAAGCAAACATCATAGGCCCGCTAGTTAACACTTTAATAATGCAGCGCCTTGCAAATCTTAGTCAAATTCGTAGTTACCTACAGACATTGCAAGTTAAACAAAAACTTGTAAAAAGATTGCGCATAAATAACAAAAACAGAAAACTACACTGTTAATGAATGTTGTTGGCTGATTGATTGCAATTATGGCGCTTATATTTTTTTTACAACTTAATAACACAGGAAATGATCAGTTGTATAATCCGTAAATAAATAATGTTGCAAGGATTATCCAATGTTTTTTGTAAATTCGATAATAATAGAATGATTAAATTGGTTGAATACGTAATACTTTCCAACTCATTCATGTAAATCACGTAGGTATTTAAGTATTGATTGCGATTGTCACTAGTACTGATGTCTCGTCATAACTAAATTGCGAAATTTTCAACATGGAAAAAAATCCGGTAAATTTTGCGTGGGGGGGAAGGGTATGCCCCTACTATAACTGCGTCGAAACTACAAGTCAATGGTGTAGTTCTATAGAATACACACCATCAGCTGCAAGGTAGAGCTGCAGCTGCACGGTTGTAATGCCGTTCTTTACTTTTGCAGCTAAAATAGGCGTGTAGAATTATTTTTTGGGGATTAGGTATGTCAGTCTATTCCATATTTTATTGGGATCAAATGTCTATACGGGACTACACTTAGACTGCACTAAAAGTCAGAAATTACCATCAAAGTTCAAAAGCTAAATACAAATGGATACAGGTACGCAACCTTTGAAGTCACATATGTCAAAAATATTTTTCATTTTGTTTTTTTTTTTGCTTCATGACATATTGCGCTAATTTTATTCATATGACTACAGTATGTTGCATAAATTTTCAACATCAGTCTATCCTCCATTTCGTCTGTAATAGCCACAAAGTAAGGAGGTGGACAGTTCAAAGACAGCGATATCTAAGGATAAGGACAGTTACAGTCACAGACGGATTGCATTCGAGCTTGCAAAAGTGAATAACTACTCGAAGAACTCTGATTTCCTCAGAATTTTGTCAACACTGTATTTTTCATTATGTAGTTATAGCCCTTTACATAACCGCTTTACATTTGAGTGAAAGGTCGAGCCTTTCGCGGAAATACCTAAGTATCATTAGAGTAACATTTTACCTACTCAGGCACGCATTCGGAAGTGGGGTAATGCGTTATGGCTCTAATTTAGGAGTTTATGCGTCTTGTGCTTCAACTGTTTGGTAATAAATGTGTTATTTCATAAGCGTTAATGTAAATGTTTGTTTATGTCCATGATTAGACCAAATACCACACTGGTAAAACGCTTCAGACGGTCCTCTCTTTTGATCTTCGCTAAAGCCGCCATTGTAATTGGTCGTAGGGCCCGCTACGGCTGACTATGAATATGAATGAGCGCCGAATTTTATCGAACCAAATTACCGGGCCTATGATTGAAAATGTTGCACTCATTATGTCATTTAAAAATGGATTAAATTTTACTAACATAAACAAAAAATAACTCGAGCTATGAATTATGATGGGTGCATATCCACTATAAATTTCTTTTGAGAATAAGGGGTGGATATGTGATAGATAAAAAAACCATTTGAGATCCTTTTGCTTGTTATTTTTGCCATTCAATGCACAGCTTATTTGTATGTGTCTGGAACAAACTTAAGTAACTTTTTAAAATATACGGGTTAAAGGTTGTCTGTCTAGCACAACTACCTACGCTTCGCAATTCTTGTCGCACGACATACACCCGTTACTCGCGCACAGTACTAGATAGTATATGTCGCGCGAAAATAAGTCGCATGTCACAGTTGTGCAGTGGTGTTGCTGTTGTTGCATTAGTGGGCATTGCATTAGCGTATAGGCTCGTGGTGGTGATGAGGTTTTATATTGTTTTTACAGTTCTTGTCAATAAATTTCTGTGTCAAGCTGCTTGGTTTTTATCTTCGCTCCAGATCGCACAGGTGGATAGTGAAGTGAGACCGTCTTGATACTATATACCTCGAGCCTAATTCTTTATAAAACGGAGGCTCAAACACGTGACATCTTATCCTTGGAAAGTTCTAAAAATCGTTTACACAGAGCGCCAACTTAGCTAGGATATGACAATTGCGAGGGCACGCGAATCGTGACAAGCTCCGAAGCAGTTTGGAGGTTCGCCAATCACGACACGACGCAACTTATAGCATTTTTACGACTAGCTTCAACTACTTTTCCATAGAATATTTAAGACATTTAGTTCAGTAATATTCCGGAGTTTCACATGGCGGGTTCTTTTTGTTAATGTGCATATTCTTAAGGCGTAGGCAACTGTCTATTGGTTCAACGCTTCTAAGGTGACTTACCAAAAGAACTCTTTACCTAAGGTTAGAGGGACCCCGAGACTCGTGTGGCTTAATCCGGGCCTGCTCACCTCAAAGTTCCATTAGAACCAAAGGGTAAAACAGGCTTTTTTTTTTTTTTCTCTTACTTTGGGAAGCCGGAAGCTACCTTTGTCCCGTATTTTCTAATTCTTAATACTTCAAACGCACACATAGACAAAGGATAAGTAGTCATGCAATAGTTAAACGCATCAATTCATAAATAACTTAAAATAAAACTTATTCAACAATTATGCACAAACGTAACGCAATGTCCGTAATTACAATTTATTTACACACTTCAAAGGGTTTAAATAAATCACATTTCGTGTTCATAACGAGATTAAATAATAACGAATAACAAGCAAAAACTAAACAATCATACCTGTAATTATAATAATTACTTAAGCATGATTTAAGCATTGTGTGAATGTAAGTTAATTCTTTAATTGACAGCTTAGGCAGTTCGTGTTTTCGTGTCAGTACGACAGCTACCATGCCGTAGGAAGTGATAAAACTTGCATTGTTATGAATTAGTTTCGGAAGTAGTTCATAATAGCTTCATTATTTTATTTTTCATAAAACGATATGCCGCATTATAGAACGTAATATTTAGTAATTGCACATACTAAACTAAGAATAAGTGCTGATTTTATTCATTCGCTGGTACTAATAGTAAAAATTGGGCAAGTGCGAGTCCGACTCGCGCATGAAGGGTTCCGTACCATAATCTATAACAAGTTTGTTGTATGGGAGCCTCCCTTAAATATTTATTTTATTTTATTTTTAGTATTTGTTGTTATAGCGGCAATAGAAATACATCATCTGTGAAAATTTCAACTGTCTAGCTATCTGTCTACCCACAAACAGACAAACAATGAAATACGGTTACAAATCGTAAACTATTGATTTTTACACCATTATCCAGTAATACTGCACCCAATAAACAAAAAATTCAGTTGCTTGTCAACTTTAACACTCAATGTTGTGCATTTGAGAGTCGGTTGCAGATAAAAAAAACCGCAAAAAATACCAAATTAAAAAAAAACTATGCGAATTAAATCCTATATAGAGCACCACAGATAAGCAACTTTATTAATTAAATATGCCGTTGTCCAATTACGAACATACAATAGATGACGCAACGTCCTAAATTTCAGTAGTGCCAACCGACACGTTTTTAGACCAAAAAGATTGCTATCCATCGTTCACACCATTGTGGTGTATACAGGTTTTTTCTAATTGTTTATAATGCTAATTTTATCGCTAATTAATTCCCACATTGAGAGATTTTGTAAAATATATCAACTTGGTGGTATTAAGGTTAAGTACCAAGCGCCTTAAACTCTTACACCAACCGATTAAAAATTTAAATACATATATGCGCGTTTTAAATAATATGTATGTGAATGAATGAAATGAATGAACGACACGTTCCTAACGTAAAAGCGTTTTTTGGAAAAAGCCAAAAATCGTTTGATTCTTTATACCAACGCGTTCTGGTGTAAGCGACAAAGTGAACCCTCTTGGTTGAAATTGACACAAATACCGTCACCGATAAAAGTGGAAGGCGGAGCCTGGTGTGCACTAGTATACAGGCTAGTAGCCTTGTTTGCGACACGTATCTAGGTATAGTCGGATTCTACAAGCTGAGGTTATCTAGCTGCTCTCGAATTTCCCAACCGACACACTTACAGCTAAACAAAATAATACCTGCCGGCGCATTGGTGCATAAACACACTGTTATGGATTCTTTTTGCGTCTAAATATAGTTATTTTCGGCGTACTAAAAACTCACATCTGATAGGCGATCTTGCACAAACCAATTGCCAAAATTAAGAAATCTAGATTTGACAAAGAAAACCACCGCGACAGTGCCTCAGGCATATTAAAATATGTAGGTACCTACGAAAAGAAAATCATATCAAAAGAAACACTATATGTTTCGAAGTTGTTTATGTATATATTCAACCGCTTCCGATAGAGCAAACATAACTTTTACCTATTTCTAAAATTAATTAAATTAATTAATTCGCTCTAAACAGTGTCTATAGCCCGCGCAACACCTTGACCCAATTTACTTTCTTACTTCATACCGCGCTTGTTAAGTTTTCTAATCAATAACAGTTGAATAACTACTTTCTTACAGTAAATAACGTTGGCTATGACCGCAGAATTTTATTTTTTTATGGCATTTACGCCTCATTTGGCATAAAATGTCACGATCATGACATCATAAAACGTGGAAATAAAAGGAGTTTTTTTTTACATAAACTATGATTCGATGTTTGTAATAAAAGAAATAATGCAAGAGATTGCCACTATGCCTATGTCAAAATATTGATTTACTTACTAAGAAGTTTTAAAATTAAAAATAAAAGATGTTATGAATCTATTATGTCAGACAATAAAGCCAGCACTGGTTCAAAGACACTTGATATAAAAGACAGTTTTAAAACTCATTATCATTAACGCAAGAAAGTCTCTTTGTTTATTCTGCCATAAAAGCTAATTTGACCTTTTTTTCTCGCTCTTGTACAATCAAATCATTAGCTCCTCCCCTAAAACAAAGTCGCTAGAACAATAGGCAAGTAACGTGTAATTAACTCATTAAACTCATATATTGTATCTTCATGTACGCTCCATGCAAATTAACTTCATACAACCTTCATTTCAACACTAGTATACAAAGTATGCGAAAACTTTCTCATATATTTGACCAGCTGTAAGAAATATGTCGGAAGTATTTTGTCTCTGTAACATATATTTTGGTCAAGTATACTTCAGTCTGGTAATTTATGCTATTGAAAAATGACAAGGTGTTAAGAATGTCTCGAAAGTGTAGTAAGAATTTGAATAACAAAACAAAAGATAGTAGTTTCTCTGGTGTCAATAATGTCAGATGCATTTGTTTCGTGGTGTGTAGTGTCACAGAATATTTAATAGTACTACATTGTAGTGTTTCTCATGATATAAATCATTATGAAGATCATCACCATCACATGAATTTCGTCTTTTCCAATAAGACCCCGACAAGGCGGCGGTAACGTGAATAGTCAAATGCAATTTTAAATTACACGAGTTACTAACGAACGTCACGTTATTTAATTATAATTATAACAGAGAAGATTAATATTTTACTATTCCCTGTTTAATTAATCTAAATTAAATATGGGTATAATTGTGTAATGTCAGTTGCTTATTTCATCACGCGATAAATAAGTGACAAGCATCCGTCGCGTTCTCACCAAATGCGAGTGTGAGTGACAGATGCTTTACGACTTTATCACGTAATAAACGTAACCATCATAGGCTCCCATCTAGATTTAAAAATGAAAAGGATATGGCTAGGCGCTTGAAAGTAGGCCAGGCCAATAAATATATAGACACACTACTTTTACCTTAGTTACTCGATCATCCATAATAAGTAAGTAAGTAAGTAAACGCTTTATTGTACACAAAAACAGTTAAAAATACATCTATTACAATTAACATATAGGTACAAAGGCGAACTTATCCCTATAAGGGATCTCTTCCAGTTAACCTTTGAGCAGTTGAGTGAGTACGAGAAGAAGATAGACAAACTAACACCGTGTACAAAAAGGTATTAAAAATAATAAGACTACTAATAATTACACATATAAACTATTAATACATACATACATATATACATACATACATATATATAATGTAATATAAATATGTATACATATAAATATAAATACATTGTAGATCCAATTCACAAGTCATTGGAAAGCCATAACTTCTTAAGATTCGTCTTGAGCGATGCTACAGATGGAGACTTCCTAAGGGACAGTGGCAATTCGTTCCACAACTTCACAGCGCTTACTGTGAAAGATTTGGCGTACGTACGCGTCTTGTTAGACGGTACAGCCAGAGTGAGATTGGCAGACGACCGCAAGCGGTGACCACTGCCATCGGCCATATATTTAAACCTTTCACTGAGGTAAGGAGGTGAAGCAGGGTTGTAGAGAACATTAAAAAGCAATGACAGGACATGCAGGTCTCTACGCTGACGTATTGGCAGCCACCCCAGCTGCGCTCTAAAGGCGGACACGTGATCGTATTTGCGCAGTCCGAAAACATATTTTATGCACACATTTTGTAAGCGCTCGAGCTTGTCAAGTAGTTCCTCTTTGAGATTCGTCATAGCAATGTCACCATAATCCAGAAGGGGCAGCAAGAGTGAACTGGCAAGAGTAAGCTTGGTGGACATAGGAAGGAAGTTCTGCAGGCGCCTAAGTGAGTGAAGAGATGCGAAGAGCTTCCGGCTGACCTCCGAGATATGCGGAGACCAAGACAATGTCTGGTCCATGATGATACCTAAATTCCTAACAGTAAAGAATATCAGGCACCACCATTTCCGCCAGCTTGTTCACAAAGTGAGGACTACCGATGACAATCGCTTGCGATTTTTGTGCGTTTACGTTTAAACCAAAATTATTAGCCCAGCTGTGAATAGATTCTAAATCAGCATTGATTTGATCAATAAGCGATGGCAGATCCTCAATACTAGCCGCTGCATAGATCTGCAGGTCATCTGCATAAAGATGGAACGAAGATCTTAGGCACTCTGTGATCCCACTAATGAAAATCGAAAAGAGAAGAGGAGAAAGGACCCCGCCTTGAGGGACACCAGCGGAAAGTTCACGCCATTCTGACATTTTGTCGTCGACCGTAACCCGCTGGCGTCGACCAAACCATAATATGTCAACACAGTGTTTGGTTTACACATCGGCAACGAACCGTATTGTTTGGCTTTGAAGCCTTTATTTTCAACACTCATGCCATAGAAAGCTATCATCACCAAACTCTATACTCTAGTTGGGCAATTATTTAAGCGTTTTGACCGTCTCAATACTGTGTCCGCCATGGTGGCGAATTTATAAAAGCAATCAACATTATTTTGATAATAATTGTTAAAAGCCGCTACAGCTACAAGGTAACCAAAATAGCGCCACATATTAAGTATATGGAGTTCGTTAATATTGAGGACGGAATAATAAGATGGTTAAAACGCTCAAATTATGGGTGCAATTTGCGAAAATCGGTACAAGGATGCCATCTATAATAATTTTTCATAGGCCGCTAAATCCAGACGCATTACATCATACAATAGTTTGGTGATCACACAACATGTAATTCTGCGTTGATTGATAGCTCTGCGTGTGTATTGATCGCACATGCAACGAAATATCTTCGAGTCACAAAAGAATATCAATCGCCAAGTCAAAGCCCGCTGTAAGGTCGCCCCCGTTTCCGGGCAGATTTTCCCCCTCCGTGCGATGCATTGTTGAACCTCATTGTTCTAGCTGTATAGGATCTTTGACTACTTGAGGAGTCAGATTGCGTCTCACTTGAGCGACTTTAAGTTTGATAAGCCTGTATGTATATCTTTGTAAACAAAAAGCAAAAAGTTTGTTAAATTATTCCAGTTCTGTGGGAAGTAGCCTCGTTAGGCATTTATTTTAAAGTTTGTCTCATGAAATAATAATAGCTTAGACTTTAGGAACTAGAATTGTCTAAAACTATATATTCCTCCACCTCATGTCAACTAATATTTAGGTAACATCCGGAAAATCAAAAGTCCAGTTCATCGCTCGGATGTCTGGCATCCCCTCTCACAAAATCTTCTTGTCCTTTCTTCTAAGAGGTTGGGACACTTACCTAACCGACGTGCAGTTACGGACCGCACATACGCAGGCCCACCTGCAAAGGACCAATAAAAAAAAATCTAAAACTATATAATAATGAAATAATGAACTTTATTCTGCAAGTAGGCCACAAGGGCACTTTTACATGTCTGAGTCTACCGGCATTTTACAAGAGGAGACCACTGTTGAGAAGAAACGCCGAAAGAAACTCAACAGTAAGTCATTTTTTCAGAAAGCATAAGTATAGTTACTTAACTATTACAATGATATGAACGTAACTATACGTAGTTCTACAAGAAAACATATTAAAAATTTATTTTAAGATATAAGTGAGGAAAAGTGTAAGAATAAAATAGAAACTACAAGAAAGCCTGACGGCTTATCACAATTTATGTACGTTTGATATGCTTTCTTATTAGAACTGTGTCCCTTATACTAGTTAGGTACAATCTAAGAAGGAGTCAGCTACGCGGTTTTTGGTTCAGGCCATGCATTTTTGTCTGTCAGATAGTCCTCTACAGTATAGTATTATATAATCTGTGCCTCTACTGTATAATATGCTTTTGACATTAGAGATTTTTTTTAATAATTTTTGAGAGATGGAAAGGCTAATTTTAAAACATGATCAGGTACTTATTATAAAAATGAAAACATTGGCCTAAAAATGATTTACTTACTTTACGAACACGAAACTTTCTAATAGCAATTTTATTTTTATTTCTAGTGTTAAAACTGTGGACATCGGATTTTTTTGTAAATGATTCTAGGTTTCTAATAACATACATAATACTCTCATAAATATACTGGGACGCTACAGTTAAGATGTTTATATCTTTGAAAATGTCTCTTAAGGAGTCACGATAATTTAGGTTATATATAGAACGAATGGCTCTTTTTTGTAGCACAAATATAGTCTGAATGTCAGCTGCTTTGCCCCAAACCAGAATACCATATGACATGACACTATGAAAATAACTATGATAAACTAAGCGAGCTGTATCAACATCACTCAATTGTCTAATTTTCCTAACAGCGTACGCCGCTGAACTTAATTTACCTGCAAGCACTGCTATATGTGGACTCCATTGCAAATTTCTGTCCAATGTTATACCCAAGAATAATGCCTTATTCACTATTTCTAAACATTCACCATTTAGTAATATAGTAGAATCTACCGCCGTAACATTCGGTAAAGCAAATCTAACACATTTAGTCTTCTTGGCATTTAATAGAAGATTATTAGTAGTAAACCAGTTAAGTACTTTCTCTAGTGTGCCATTAATTTCCGCATAGTCGGTTGATTTCCGGTGAACCTTGAAAATTAATGATGTATATCGTCAGCAAATAGTACTATATTACAAAGATTATCTACTATAGATGGTAAGTCATTTATATAAACCAAAAATAGAAATAGACCTAAAATAGAGCCCTGTGGCACTCCTAGCTTAACTATAGCTCCATTGGACTGGGTTCCATTTACATCCACTGTTTGCATTCTATCACTGAGATATGAAGACATAAGGCTTAAAGCATTTGAAGACAGACCATAATGTTCTAATTTCAAAATGAGTGTTCCAGGATGAACGCAGTCGAATGCCTTAGAAAGGTCGCAGAAGATCCCAATTGCATCCCATTATCTTATTTCCATAATCATGGAAATGTGTCCCGGGCTTAGGATGGTTGCTTTTATCACGTGGGTGGGATAAATAAGTGATAAATCATCCGTCACGTTGTGACAAAATGCGAGTGTGAGTGACAGATACTTTATCACTTATTTATAACTTGATAAACGTAACCATCATAAGCCCCGATCCTGGAACTTGCAGGGAATCCTCGAACGTTATCGTTATATACATTTTATCGCAATACAGATATTATTAAAATAACTGTATACTGCTTGTGTACGTACTGAATCGGAAGCACAAATTAAAGGATCTGTTCAAAGCATCGTTGGGTGTATTTCAACAAGCTCGAAATTTACCTAATTTTGGTGGCTTTTTTTATTTTTGATGTTAGAGTCAAAATTATTTATCAATAATACGAATAAAGTCATAACCAATATTGTGTAGTAATGGCCCACATGATAGTTTTAAAGATATTATGATTTTAGTAATTTGCCTGCCACCAAAATTGTACATCTACACCAAAATTAGTTACTTGTGCTAAAAATTAATATTTGTCAATGAAATTGCCTGCTGAAAATGTAAAGAAAGTATATGTTTAATTGATCATTTTAATTATACCAAAATATTTATGAAAATACAATCACTAACTCGTTTGTAGCAACAGTATATTTTTTTCTTTTCGAGGACTTCTTCTCTTGATTGATTTTTCTTGCGATTAGCCATCGTAAAAACTACACACATTTAAAAAAAATAAGCATGTACAAAAGCGAACTTATCTCTATAAGGGATTTCTTCCAATTAACCTTCGAGTAAATGAGTGTTAAACACAAGTAAATGGCAGACGAACCAAACAACATGTACAATACGATAACTTTACAATAGTACAAATGAAAATGCAAAAACCAGACTACGTCTACCTCAGGGCGGGAGACAATTTATTTCATAATTTCACGGCACGCACAGCAAAAGATACATCGTAAACATGAGATCTATCCAGTGGAATAGATAGAGCCAGATTCGCACTTGACCGCAGGCAATGGCCACTACCATCTGCCATGTAAAAGAACTTCACTGCAAGGTAAGGTCCTGAAGAAGTAATGAAAGGGACATTATACAAAAGACAAAGAACATGTAAGTCTCTGCGCTGACGGATCGGAAGCCATTTAAGTTGAGCGCGGTATTGAGACACGTGATCAAACTTGCGGAGAACAAAGCAAAAGAGAGCGGACAAGCATGATCTTCGTATGAAGAGGAAGGAAATTCTGCAGAAACTTTAATGAATGAAGGGACGTGAAAAGTTTCTGATCTCAGAAATATGAGGTGTCCATGACAAAGATTGATCTATGGTAATGCCAATTTTTTTTACAGTAGAAGTGAAAAGTACAGGCGTACCATCAAAGAAAATAACTGGCTTAACTTGATCTGAAAGCTTGAAAATAAGGGGTTTCCAACGACAATAGCCTGCGACTTCTTGATATTTTTCACAAACCAAAGAATCAAGCCCAAGCACGGATCGATTCCAGGTCTAGATTAATTTGCGAAACAAAGGAGCCAAAATCATCAATGCTGGCCGCCGCATAAAGCTGCAAATCGTCTGCATAGACATGGAACGAGGAGGAGAGTGACTGTGGTTGGTGATTCCGTTAATGAAGACAGAAAAGAGTAATGGAGAGAGTATGCCCTCTTGAGGGACACCAGCAGACAGTTCACACCAGCTAGAAAATCAGTCATCAACTCGAACCCACTGTTGCCCCCCAAAGAGGTAATCACGAAACCAGGACAGTGAAGTAAAAATGAGTTCTGACGTAAAATATAGTCACTTTTCTATATTCTATTAAGACGAATGTCGTCGGTGATCTTAACCAAAGCTGTGGTTGTGCTAAAGAATTGAACAAGTTAAGTCTATTTAGATGTGATGAGGGACGTGATTTACAGAGGATGGAATGATTTTGGATAAGACGGGAAGAATGGACATAGGACGATACTGCGAAAAGTACGTCGGATTAGGGGTTTTAGGGAGAGAAATCACATGGGCGCATTTCCAAATTGTAGGAAACGTGCCAGAGGAAAAAAAATAGTAATATAGGAAAGGATAGGAGCTATAGAATCCGCGACCAGCATAAGCATATCTAAGCTAAATTTACCCTCACCGACAGCTTGTAATATTAGATGTATTGTGTTTACACTTGACTTCAAATGAATTCACCGAGTCAAAAGTGTTGGAAATGCGATTACAAATGTGTAATTATATACAGATTACAGAATTAACAATTCTGGTGGCATCAAGCAATTTTGGTGACTTTGAAATTACCACCAAAACCACCAAAATTGATGCACCAAAATTAGAAAAAGTGATTAAAAAAATATTTAAAAAATATCCGTATTATTTACTTGCCAATTTAACTTTATATTTTAAAAAGGAAACCTTTAACATGTCTTACACACAATTCACACACAATCAATTACTGCTAAGTCACTAGAAACATATACCACAAAAATTGTGTCAAAACGTATTTGTACCCCACCAAAATTAGATACTTACGTGCTAAGTGGACAGATCCAGCAAGGTACGACATGTGTGTCATCGTTCCATGCCGGAGCGGAACTAAACGAACAGGTTGACACACGTTTGCTGGTCTTGTTGCGTTTCGTTCATCCATAAACACATTTTCAATATTTACCACCAAAATTGTCAATTTCACCCGGACAACTTTTAGTGCTCAATTTTGACTATCTATTTATGTATTAATCTTTATTTATATATCCTTATAAGATACTTAAACTAATAAAGATTATAAATAAATGCAATTTTAGTTTAAAACATTGATGATATGGTTCTATCAAAGACATTTATGAGGAACAACGAATACTGGACGCCGCACCAAAATTATTATTTTACCGCAAAAAAAAAATTTATTAAACATAAATGACTTTTACAATACTTTGCGATTTGGCTTAAGATAATAATTTGTGTCTTCTTTAAGAAAAAAATTAAAACATTTAAAACGATTGTTCCACACTATAGTTATCAATTCCGCCGCAATTTTTTTTCGTTGAGATAATCACCCCGTTATGTAATAATCTATATCCGGGCCGGCGATTACGATTCAGAACCAAACTGAAATTAAGTTTGACTCACAGTTTATCACGCATACGTTTTGTTTGTTTATCATTTTACCGTTCAATTTACGATAAAATTGTAATGAGCCAGGAACCAGGAAAGATTCTCCTGATGGGCTGCTCGGAAATGCAGATATTTCCCTGTGATTTTACGGCATCTTACTAAACAGTAATGGGGAATGGGGAATCTAATCTAGACGTGGACATTTCAGGCGTGTGACATGACATGTTTCTTTATGTCGGAACTCATCTCCAAACATCACGCACGAGTCGTAAGTAGTCATCACCATCAGAATGAGAATCATAGGTTCCACTTCCTGCTTTTACCTTAGGGTATCTGTAACAGGTAGTGGTGTTTAACCAGGAGGAAGTGTTTGACAATGCCGGTGGCGTGACTAATCGGACATCAGCGGCTTGTCCACTAACATGTGTGCCTTAAGGATGGATTCTGGTTGCGTAAACGGCACATGTAATTTTGCTGATGACTGAAGCGTGCGCTTGCGTTTAATCGTGTGTAGTGCGTAATTTCTCTTTTGTTGATTAGACATTTCTTTTGACATACACAGTAGTCGATAAAGTCCGTTAAGGTTAAGCACTTCTAAGATTGTCAAGTACTCAGTTAAGTACAATAGAAGTTCAGTTCAGATGACGATTTGATACAATTATTGATAGACGACATTTTTAGGCTCTAGGGTAATATGGGAGTCATTTCTAACAAATGGCTTAGCTAGCTTATGCTTCCAACAGCCTCCTTGAAACATAATTATTTCTTAGACAGCAATAGGTATTAAAAATAAACGGACTTAGCCGAAAACCAGACAGAACAATTTACGACAAGGTTAGTTTTACATCAAAATTAAAAGAAAACACGTCGATTAGAAACTAACGTGTCTAGCTACTTTGTAACTACCGTCTAATGGTGATGAACACAGTCACGCACGTCACGAACCGTTATTCAAATTCACAGGAAACCGGACAATCTCACGGGATTATCGTTATCTCGTCATCTCTTCCCAGAGTTGTGTAATGTAAGTGTCCGACTACAATTATGCCACTTTCACTGTCGTCCGATTCACAATGGGTCGCGTCGATCCGCCATAATACAAAACAAAAGAACAAAGAAGAAGTGACCATTTATTTTTCAAAATGCGGTTGCGTAATGTGTTCGTGTCTGAATGCGTTCAAAACAAATAAATTTAAATTATAACGTTTGAGTGTTTATATCCTTTGTAACGAGTATGTGAAGTCAAATCATTAGATGGATTCAATTTGCGTATTGTGGTATGATCCCAAATTATGTTAGTTTCACAAAGTGTACGTACAATACCAACCTTGCTCCAAATTAAGTTACTTGTCTGCTTTATTTTTTTTAGTGATATATTCCTGAATCTGCATATTTGTAACTTAATTCTATTAAACTATAATATATTATATATAATATACCGATAAATAAGTGACAAAGCATATGTCACGTTTTGACAAAATGCGAGTGTCAGTGACAGATACTTTGTCACATAATTATGTATCGCGTGATAAAACTTAAAAGTAAGCATCATAGGCCCAGAATTCAAAATGCTGCTACAAAACTAGCATGGAACATAACTAGGTATGTAATACAAATTAGAACAAAACCAAAACGCGGCTTTGCCTTGATTCTATGTCTACCTTGACCCTGCACTCGCCTACATTCGCATGGGAAAGTATTATAACAAGTCGACAAACTTACTAATAGTGCTAAAATATGCATATCGTCGTTTCTCGTTTTTGTAGGCAGTTATAAATCGTTTTCTAATGTCGCTGTCGAGAAATCATAGCATTTCTCCTTGCAAAATACATGGGAAAGATAGCAGTTAACCGGCTGATGATTTGTGGTCTTGGTCTTAGAAAAGGGTAAAAGCTGACTCTATGCACGATTTGCGAATTGTACTTCTCTGTGGCTTTGAACTTCAATGGCGGGTGAATTAAAAAGTTGTCACGAGTTTGGTAAGACATTATGGTTAGATATGAATCAACTTTTTGCTTTCTCTGTTGCGAATTAATCGAATCTTGTCAGATAATTCAGAAAATGTTGTAAAGAACCCATTCCCGATCTAAAAATGACATATTTAGTCACCCGATAAACTTATTGGTACTTAAGTAGTCAAAAGACTATTGTTTTGGTGTAAAATAAGTAAACAATTACCACATTTTTTTCTCTTTATTAAAGAGCTTTGTCACTGAGTGACTATGTCGCTCCGTTATTAAAAGGCATCACAATTTGTCTACATGTAACTTAATTAGCATACAGTTATTAGTGTTATTACATTGGCCCTATCTATAAATAACATATTAGGCATACGGCATACTGCCTCTTTAACGAAATAGGTATACAGGTTAGTTAGGTAGGCAAATAGGTATAGGTTTTAAATAGGTACTTTTTGCAAAAACCTCATAGGCTGGATTCGGAGCCTGCTGCAAGCAACAGACAAAAATAAACAAACTGGCTCCGCTGCAAAACGAAACAAAATGGTTTTGTTTTGAACTTGGTGGAAAGCATATCGGGAGCGCGACGTTGGCAAACCTGTTCTTTGGCCACTATGGGTCGACCACTGTACAGTAGGCGACCAAGAGCCTTACAATCTTTGTGATAAGGTATGGTAGGTTTAAGAGGTGTGTTGCCTTGTGTACAAGTTCCATTCACTTCGGAAGTGGTAAATTAAGCGACAGGACGAGGGCAGATATTTTAGCGCATGTTTTAAGCAGTTATGAACGTGGACTGCTTGAATTGAGAACTAGATTTATTATAATACCAAATATGCTTACTAGGAGTTATGTTAGAATAAGGCTAGGGCGATGTTATTGTTGCTAAGGAATCTTTGAAACTGTCGTTAGTAATAAAGCAATAATATTTTCTTCATGCTTGAACATGCTTTTTTAATTGATTTTCCAATTTAGGCTACATTTTTTCTGTGTTTAACGCATGGAATCTACCGTATAGTACTTAGATAGATTTTAAGTCATACTCTGTTTAACTTCGATACACTTGGTTAAACAGGACCACAAAACTGCTAAGTAACTATAGGCTTATTGCCAGAATATCGATGATGATGATTGATAATGATGAATGTAAATGTTAGGAATTATAGTAAATCGTTGCTCGAAACTAATCAAACTGCAGTTAACCACAGCGGTACTGGTCATTTTCTGCAAAATGCCGTTTTGCGTTAATTCAAGAGCTGAATTGGCATTGAACTGAACGGTAAATGTATCTCTACTGGAACCTTGACCAATTCAACGCGATATGACACTAATCCACTGTAGTGCAGTTATAAAAGTTAAATTTTATAAATATATAATTAATATACAAAAACGGGCTGTGCCTACTTTATTCAGCAAGAATAACAACAAAACTACATTACTTATGTCCATTATATGACCGTCATCATGCCGAAATGGGATCCTGCCGTTTTGGCAAAAATATTTTGGCCAAATATAACGAGCAACTGTTTTTTTGGCATGCAATCTTTAGCATAATTTCAATACGCAAATTTTCATCAGCAAAATATGCTGAATAATTGCTAAATTAAGAAATATCCCAATGCCTCGTCGAATTAGGAACCAGCTACTCTTATTCTCAACAGAAGTTGTGAAACTTGTCTGCTTTGCACGGTGTTTGTAATGCAAATAGCATCGCTTACCATATTTACCATTGCTAACGATCGCAAAATGGCTTCAAGCTCTCTCTGGCAAATGGGTCCATATGTTACCGGGTAACGTGGTGATTGAGCTGACGGAGATGTATGATGATGTTGAGGAGATAATTATCATTTTCCCTTGAAGTAAGTTATACGTGTCCTGTTGCCTGTTTCCGATTCCTTAAAATTAGATAATTATATAGTAAACCCTCACTAATCCGGCACTTCAATAGTCAAATCCTTGTCTACTCCCACAATGTGCTATTACAAAACTGTTTTCACGGTTTGACTGTCATTATCATTAAATCGCTGTTTTTCGGTTCGAGGTGCACAATATGCCGTTTCTTTTTACTATCAGCAAGTGTTTTGCGCCCGATATCTATGGCGTTGCATATAAATGGGGCGCAAACTTAAAGGGGCGATATATATATACTAGCTTCGCGAGATATCAGAAAGATAAATATGGAATTAGTGGCCGGGATCCTCACGGTCCCTAACCTCGGTTATCTTAGTGACCTAGTCACCACCTAGCAACAGTATTATATGATCTGTGAACATACCTAAGAGTAACAAAGTTTGCTAACAAGTATAGTATCCATTTGCATTAGTCTCAGTCGTAGCAACCCCGCCTGCTTTCACTGTACGGGCAATATGTCTGGTGAGCCAATAGCTGTCCACACAGGCGTTGCAATGTCCACACACTTATTGTATAGAAAAGTTTCTCAGACAATCCATCAAAGTAAGATAAGATGGCTATTTAAGGGCCGTGCAAATCTTTATTGTTTCATTCAATTGCTTATTTACTTACGAGACTTTTCTTGTCAAAAGATATTAATTTGGTTTTGACTGAATGATGTGTTGCGATTGCGAAACACTATTTTAATAAAAGAAAGAAAGGAACTACGAATATATAGTTCTATTCTAGTATTGTCTTCCCAATTTGATGACTCTGTTGTTATTTGACTTTTTAAGCTCTCGGCAATAGGTACAGTAACAATGTGGTTTGTGATGCAATAGTACGGTCAGCATCAAAAGTATCTGACAATTTTAGCATCCAATTGACGTTATTAAATCAGCTACTTTTGATTTTGTCCGTGCGAAAACAAACAGCCTTAACGCTTAAAAAGCCCCTTGTAGTAAAACAATGCAGTTTCCCATTTCCAATGCTTCATTTGACTATAACCAACTGGTAGGTATAATACCGCACACCAAGAAGACAGAATATCTACCACGGTAACATAAGACAAAGTGTAGGTAGGTATATATATCAGAGTTACTTTCGCCATTAAGTGACCTTTCACAAAGTCCCGTTGTAGCGTGCTTAAGCCCTTTACTTTCCATTCTGTAATAATACATCATCACTTACAATATTGAGGTATTTATATCGTAATTATCTTAATTTAGGTTTATGTAAGTTTGTTTAATGCGTTTGGAAGCGTCGATGTTACGTGCGTGATTATGTGTTGCCAAATCGTAGATGCGCACGATTTGCGCGTATGATAATAGGTATCACTATTTGGAAGATTATGTGTTAAGTTTACTTGTAATCGTATCTTATATACTCAAGTAACATGCACTTTGTTCACGAAATATTGCGAGAACTTCGCGAGTCTGTTTCGAAATGGCTTAATGTTTTTTTTTAATTTTCTGGATACTTACTTCCGCCATTTGAAAAAAAAACGAAAAACCGTTTCAATATTAAAAGAATCTGCTAACAAAATTTCAGAATTCTCATGAAGTTGAGAGATGCGCCTTGTCGTCGAGAATCGAGAACAGCCTGAGTGCAAATGCATCTTTGTCCGCGTCCGCGTTCCATTTTTCTGTATCATAATCGGGTAAATAGTATTCTGTAACCAACATTGGCCGTCCAGCTATCGCTATACCAAAATTACATAAATTGCGACCAGCCATTTTAGCTGATAATACCGCAACTATTTGCCAACCGAGAGATGGCGCTGGAATCGATTTGTATACCTAACTGCTGCGCCTAACACCTGACTTAATGGCGTGGAAAAACAATGACATCTATTAATTTAATTTGTGTCATTTTAATATAACTTATTTTAAACGACATATGCAAATAAGAAACAACAATACGCATTGCCCTACTAAGTATTGAATAGAAAAGCAAGTCCATGATCTCTTCGAAAAATAATTCTGCAATGATTTAGTGAACCAATTTGTTGTTCTCGTTTGCGTCACCACCATGATCGTCGGGCAGGTTTCGTAACTTCTAAATAAATAGCCCATTAACTAGCAACCATTACTTATCCTGAGCGAAGAGTGAGTTAAAAGCTCTTTTTTATTTCGTATAGCGCATCACATTTTGCGTCAGACGTAAGGCGTAACTTTTACCTCAAAATTTACTTTTTGTGTCTGAAACAGCAATGTTCAAGAACGATCATATTTTAAAATTGGACCTGAAAAACAAAGATATCAAACGAAGATTTTTTTTACCCTTACACATCCAGCTATACCAAAGTTGGTTTAAAACCGTCCTGCCGTTCGACATGATGAGCGGACAAAGACATGTTTACCAACAAATGGCGCTCTATGGATAAAGCGCGCGTATACTTAGGTACGAATCCTGCATCGCACTGTTAAGATTTGTCCTGATATAATGACCCTTCGCCATAGACAACTGATTTTCAAAACAATTTCCGAGAATATCCGAAAACTTCTCTCATTGCCAGAAAATGAGGAAAATTTCCGGAAATTTTCGAAGATGGCACCTCTCTACGAAAAGTCTCTTTTTTTCTATCACATGATATACCTACCGCATAAGCCTGTGTAAGACTTATATATTGTTTTTTACGTCACTAGGCCGCAAGCGTGATTTTCAGCCCGGCACACGGGCCGGTCACTTCCTGGCCAAAGCCAGACGTAAAACTTTAGACAAACCATGGGCGGTATTCTTAAACACATTCACAAATTCACCGACCTACATTAATCAAATACCTAGGTATGTAATGTACTATTAATGGACACGGGACATTAAAATCCTTGCAAAATCACGAGGTTCATTGATCTGCACTTGTTCGACCAGTCTGATGCAATCCATCGCTTATAAGTCTTATAAGTGCAAGAGCAACTTTCAGGGCTACTTTTCACTTTTAGACAGCCTCTTTTTCTAATACTAATTATCTAGACTTATTGCGATTGGAGTGGAGATTACATAAAGATTAGTCAACGAGTGTTAGGTTTAAAAGATACTGAACAAAATATCCGAGAAATGGTGGTAAAGGACTGTATTCGACTGTGACATCTCCCGCGGCTTACCGCAAATTTTGTCGTGACAAATTTGCTAACATTGTAATTGGGATAACCCCAAATATAAATGTCATGGCGTCATAGAACTGTCGTCGTTGTGTTTTACTTGACTTATCCTTTCCAAGAGACTGCGTGTCGTGTCTTCGTGACATCAACCTATCGTTTTGTGGTGTACGGCGCCGCCTTCCTGTTTGAGACAATTCGTCGCGCGATCTTAACCAGCACGCGTTGGTAGATCAAATGGCTGCGCTCCATGATCAATATCGTTCTATTCTATGCTGTTTCTTAGGTAAATTAAAACCAGAGTTGACGCTTTTGATAATAATAATGAAGTGGCCCACCAATTCACAATTATATTTGATTAATAATCTAATTCATTGTTTGTTTTGTCACAAAAATAAACTTCGATTATGTTATCGATATTCGATATAAAACTCACAATCACTAAATGTCAACTTATATGTCAATTACTGCTCGGTTACGCTTCCATTACCTTTACTAATAGCCGGTAATAGCAATAACAGTTGTCCGAAAGTTCCGTCCAGCATATTGCTAAGTTGGTTTCACTTTCTTTCGTATTCAACACACGAAAGTGGCGAGTGCTGGGAATGCTAATCATTTGTAACAGATCAGCTGTTGAGACCGGTTCGGTTCAGAAGGTGTTTTGAAAACATCTTTGTCCGTGGATCACAATGGCGAATCATGCTGCGTTTCAAGTACAAGTTCTGAAATGTCACGGTGTTTACATGTTTCACGATATGTCAGCAGTATCGTCAACGTCATTATCATTTCCATATGCGGGCCTATAATGATTGCATTTATCACGCAAAAAATAAGTGACGGTATGTTTTGACAATATGCGAGTGTGAGTGACAGATGCTTTGTCACTTATTTATCCCGTGATAAATACAACCAACAATAGGCCCCTGGAGTTGTATAAGTATGTCATTCTTTAGATATTTAGAACATGTATGTACCTACGGGTGGAATATTGCAACTCAATTTTGAAGCAGATATCTTTAACCGTAGCTGAAATTCTGCATACCTGCTTAACTTTACAATAATATGGTACCATGGGGCTGGTCTGATGATGGAGCCGGAAGGTTGCCCTAGAAACTGTAATATGTAGATAAAGCAATCCTACCGAGTTTAGGGTCTTTAGAATCGTCTCAGTGAGCAATAGATGGATTTTCAAGGACAGTCGGCTATAAAATATTGTCACAAAATGAGATTATAGCAGAAACATATTACCAATTAAGTGCTTGTCACTAATTGCTAATGGTATAACGTCACGCATCAGTCCATCTTGTAGGGGACTGACTCACGATATCTTCCGGTTGTTGTTGTTGTTCTTTTCAACCAATTCATACCAGTTTGCCTATTTTAGCGCGTTTGAGCTCCATTTTGTTTTGCTCTTGAAGTAACAGTTGTAAGCGAAAATCTGCCATGCTACGGTAAAAGTCGACCTGTTCGGTTCGCTATACGAAAAGGTCGTATTTTACTTTAGCACAGCAGAAATATAAGCTTTTGCCCGCGACTACGTCCGCGTGGAACTTGGAAGTATGGAAGCAACCTCGTACAACACGATAGATATCCACCTAATCACCTTCACTACATAGTATAAAACAAAGTCGCTTTCTCTGTCCCTATGTCCCTTTGTATGCTTAAATTTTTAAAACTACGCAACGGATTTTGATGCAGTATTTTTTAATAGATAGAGTGATTCAAGAGGAAGGTTTATATGTATAATACATGCATAATTTATCAGCATTGCACCCGTGCGAAGCCGGGGCGGGTCGCTAGTAGTTAATAAATGGGATTATTAAAAGCGCCTAAGCAAATGTAAGAGCCATTGTGCTTTTGGTCTAATCATTACATTTCCTACAGGGTCATCAATGTCATCATGAATTACATACTCACTTTTCAATCTTTTTAGGGATAATTTCCAGGATGAAAACTATCCTATGTCCTTCCTCGGATCTTAAACTATCTCCATGCCAAATTTCATCAAAATCGATTCAGCGGTTTAAGCGTGAAGAGGTAACAGACAGACAGACACACATTCGCATTAATAATATTAGTATGGAAGTATGGATAGTATGGATATGGATAAGTCAGATTATATCGCTTATAGAAATGAATACATGAAAGCAAATAAATGTCCGTTATATTTTCGATGCCGTTATAAAACCGAGATATTGATAAATAAAAATATAGCAAAAGTTACGTCGAGTTAACGCCCTGTGGTTATATCATAAAGTGAAAATACCCATTCAAGTACATTCAAGATTGCATGCGGAAAGTATAAAGTTCTAGAATTATACAAACCATACTAGATTTAATGGAAAATTAGCCAAGTGAAAGATAATATTAATAGAATTCTAACATAACACCGATCAACTATCAGTTCGTAATGGAATAAACACATTACAAGCTTCCGCATAGGGTGTTGCATACATTTCTATAAATAAACCGATTTGTTAAATCATAGAACACGATGAAAGGCAGTATGATAAAATACCTTCGCCTTCATAGAGCGTGAACGTTGTGGTTTACCGCCAAAGTGATAATTTACCGGAAGCGGTGGTAAAAGAATCACCAGTTCTTTATGGCAAGCATAAACAAAATGAGAAATTTTTATTTCGCCATAGACTTTTATCATCAAAGAAAATCCATTAGCGTAAAACTATTAACTAATGCCGGCTTTAATTTATTGTCGCAATCTATTTTGCCGCCATGCATGCCTCTCACGTCTCAACTGACCCGCGTTGCCAAACAAACGCCAATTGTTTTTGTATGGGGCAACATTGGTCATGGCGGGAAAATGCAAAAACGAAATGGCCGCCCTGAAGTTACTACTCAAAATTGATCGAAAATCATCCTTAGTAGCTACAGAATAAAAATAAATAGTTGGAATATATTTCTTTGTGGTGTTCGTGGTACTTGAATGTCTAAAGAGCCGATCTATATGGTGAATGCGGTGGTCTACAAATGAAGCGATGCAACGTGCATTCCAATTATTTTTTATTTGAAACCACGCTAGGTTTCATAAATTAGGTTTATGTAACGCATTGTTACGTAGGTACTTGGGAATATGGTTTGCAAATGTATTGAATTTTAAGTTTCAAGGTTGTTGTTGGCCAAGCAAACTGCATTTTTCAAAAGTCATTCCCAAACGGTTTGGTTTACGGTTGGTTATTTGCTTAATCATGATGACACAGATCATACGGATAAGTTATTAGGTGTGGTAAAAATATTTGTCATGTAACACAAACACACTCGTATCATCATCATACTTAAGAACTTAAGAAGAAACTAGAATGAGAAGTTTAATTTAAGATCCACTTTGAACCGTGTTACATTGAATTGACACAAGATTTAAAATGGGTCCGCACTTATAAAGTTTGGGGCCGTACATGACAGTTAGCAAATTAGTACTGGAATTTTTATTCGATTCTACATGAGTTATTATCATAAAGAGACTGTGCAGCGAAATACAATTAGAAATTAAACGAACTTACCTGATGTGAAGTTCTATTTTATTGTATGAGCTGCACAGTCTCGAAATGATAATCCCCCCGCCCTATACCCGGTTCAAAGTTTCTTTTCCAGGTCATTTCCATAGGTTCTGTTTTCTCAGGCGTCACGCCAGGATGGTGAAGTTACTGTAAGCTACTAAACTCTAAACTAAATGAAGTTGACAACCGTAGAGCGGGAAGCATGGCTTGCGTTCGGGAATTTTGCGCGTTTTTTTTAATCGGAATCTTAAAACTCCTGAGCTCTGAATGTTGTGGTCAAAGGCTGTACAACTGCGTATTCTACTGCGTATAGCCCTTAAATTAAGGAGATATCACTGCTCATTTTTTCATACTATCAGTTTACGTTAAGTTTGCACCTGGTAACTAATGGCGTCGGATAGAAATTAGGTCCAAATTTAAAGTAACCGGTAACCTCTCCAAAACTTAACCAATAGTATCAAAGTTTTTGGAACTGAATAGGAATAGTATATTCTTTGTCGGACCGTATCGATTTTTGCGCTCTAATACTCGCGCGACAAAAAGACGTTGATGCCCGCCTCGTCAGTCCCTTCGGCCTTGGTCTCCTATTAGAAGCTGTACGCAGCGTGCAGCATTTTTCCATACTAATAACACAATGCTTAGTATGGAAAGACGCAGTACGCTGCCTATAGCGTGTAATAGGAGACCCAGGCCTTCGAGACCATGCATGTAACATCACGTACCACGTTTGAAACGTCGAGGTAATTGAATAAACACTTATTGAACCCGATTAAGTCCCGTTTTGTAATAATAATTTCCTTCTCAATCATTTCCAAATTGGCTAAGGTTTGGAATTAGAAACAGACGAGAACGAAACCTAAATTTGCATGAAAAAATCTGTGGTATGTGGGAAACAAAACAAAATAAGTAATGAAATATCTGCTAACTATTTTCTTAGTAAGTACAAGTAAATACTTAAATTCGTAGTTTTTTCGGTTCTATTATTTGTGAGACTACATATTTTATTGACCATACAAAGACTGCAAAGGTCTTGATAATCATTAAAATCACTCGAGCGCAGTCCCATAGAGAAACTTCACGAATCATGTTTTCTACCAATTTATTGAGGCAAAAAATACTAAAATCACAGTCACTTAGCACATTAGAAACTTGAGTAAAAATTATAGATTGGCTCAAACAATGGTGATCTCGGCGTATTCTCACGACTTGTTAAAAAGGCCTTGACAAGATACCATAAGCAATACACACGTAAGACATAATACTTTTGGCCTGTGATCGTGATGCGGTGGATAGATTTATAGTTTAGATAATAATTGAGGACAATTGTACTGACTTCGTGACAATATTTTTACAACCAACGATAATATGGAAGGAGTAGATTTTGGTAGGAGGTGAAAGGGCAGAGGCATAGCGACCGTAGACGCAGATTCTCACAGGCTTGCGGTGTTTAAGCACCTTAATATTTTCTTCAGTTTCCGCGATTGTCACACATTAAACAATAAGACGATTTAAACGGATTATATCGCGTGTATTAATTATTTGAGCCTCCCTGAGTCAGGGAGGTACCTATCCTGCCCATTGCTTTACAGTAAGTGTAAGAACCGCGGGAGAGATGGCGCTATTATCAATGTTTTAATAGAATCTTTTATATCAACTCTGTTTTTAGGGCTCCCCCACATCTAGCGTCTCCCGAACGTCGACGCCTCACCAACGCAGCGTCACTGCGATGGACAAAGTACGCAACCCACCGTGTCCAGGGTTGCCAGACGTACGATAATTATCGTACATGTACGATAATTTGGCCTCCGGTACGATGTACGATACAATAAGTACTATCGTACGCAAAAATACGATAATTTGCAGGTCGTCGAAGGTTGGGTTAAATTCTAGGGTTTTTTAATAACATTATATGATAACGCACTCACTGGAGTGACCTTGAATCGAAATAAACGTCCAACTGGTCAGAAATGACTGCCAACCTGATCAGATCGTCGAAATTTTTCACTGTTTGGTCGCCATTAGCAGGGATGCCAATGTTAGTGTTTTATGAAAGAAAATTACAATTAAGTAATTTGTGAATCATTTATACAAAATAATTATGCTAAACAATTAACAATCCTCGTGAGCTATTTATAGGTTGTTCTCACAGCTCGCGTCATATTGTCTATGCTATACTAGTCTCTCTTCAGGTGAAATTGACATTCTGAATTTTGTATCGCGATGTCTTAAGAGGCCTTATTCCTTTTAAAATGCTGATTGTTTAGACATTTTTCTCTATGCTCAAACAAACATGTTTCTCAACATATTATTGATGTTACTTCCTAGAACAGGGCTATTGGGATTTATTGGTATATATTTGAAACCTAGAGTTTGAATTTTTCATTGATAATTTTTGTTCGAAAAACTACTCGAAATTGACAAAATTCACGTGGAAAATTCGTTTTTTCAACTTATTTTCGACTGCACGCAATGAAAGCATGAAATAGCTACGTTACTACCTAGAACTCGGGAAAAAGTATTATTCACTTCAAAAAGTTGGTTGAAATTATCAATATATTCGTCATAATATGAAAAAAATAAATTTTAAAAGGAATAAGGCCTCTTAAATCGTTTTGGATTATAAGCAGAAGTTCCTCAAATGTTTTTCTTGGCATTCTTAAATATCTTAAGGTACTCAAAAAAGTGTTTTTCATTTTTTTTCACTCGTTTATACAACACAAAATAGTCACTCATGAATTCCAGAACTCCATAGAGGATCTTGCCAATATCGACGACAATATTTTCTCTTCTTTTTACGTAATTTTCGTTTCAACAGTAACGTTAACAGCAGTGTTTCTTCGTCGGAATCCATGCATGACTTTTATTTGATAATCGAACAATTTACCCCAACCTTCGACGACCTGCAAATTATCGTACTTTTGCGTACGATAGTACTCATTGTATTGTACATCGTACTGGAGGCCAAATTATCGTACATGTAGGATAATTATCGTACGTCTGGAAACCCTGGACTTTGTTGCGTGCTCTGTCCGTCGCAGTGACGCTGCGTGGGCGCCGACAAGACGCTCCGACGCTCGACAGTCGACACTGACGTCGAGGAGGCGCGGCGCTAACGCGGCGTGGACGGCACTGCGACGTCGACGTTCGAGAGGCGCCGCAGCGTCGCGTCGGCGCTGCGGGAGCGCGGCGGCGACGCCGCGCGGGCGTTGGTGAGGCGTCGACGTTCGGGAGACGCTAGATGTGGGGGAGCCCTTAGGGTTCCGTAGTCAAGTAGGAACCCTTATAGTTTCGCCATGTTCCGTCTGCCCGTCTGTCCGTCTGTCCGTCCGCGGCTTAGCTCCGTGATCATTAGTGCTAGAATGCTGAAATTTGGTATGAGTATGTGTATGTATCACGCCGACAAAACGGTGAAATAAAAACTAAAAAAAAATTTCGGTTACCTCTAAAAGGGGGGGATTTTTTTTTCGTTTCAACACTAGTGTGTTGGGTGTCGTTGAATAGGTATTTTAAAAATAATAGGGGTCTCCCAGCATTATCTTTTGATAAAGTCAGCAGTTTTGTAAATATTCGCTCTGAAAATAAAAGAAAGTGTCCCCCGCCCTATAACTTTTCAACCACGCGTCAAAGAAATATGAAAAAAATCATGAAAATGAGACCTTATAAGCACTTTCAGTGAAAACTATATTAAACAAAATCGGACGAGCCGTTTTTCAGTTATCGCAAAATTTCATAATTTTCTTAAAAGGACGGGAAAGGAAGTTGACTTCCAGAAGATACTTATTAAGTAATTACAATTACTTTGGCGTTTACGACCTTTTTATAGAGCTTGAAATCTTTCTCGTAACTTAGTTCTATTGTAAAGGGTAACTACGGAACCCTACACTGATGGCCCGACATGCTCTTGGCCGGTTTTTTTAATGTGGAAATATACTATTAATATTTATTATTATTATATCAATACCTGGTTGAATTTCGGCATTGTTTTGTTGTTAACAAGAAGAATAAAATTTCCAGACCCTCTCGTCACAGCCGATAACTTCACAACTTCGCATCAATGAATAGGTACCTACGATATCTTCGACAAAAACCTTGCAACAGACTTTCTCACTGATGAGAACAGGCCATTGCATCATCTATAGTAAACCTTTGTGAGAATGATCCAATCCTCAAGGAAAAACATTTTAGGCCGTCTATACGGTGTAGGTAAAGTTAAATAAAAAGATGAACTGACATTTTAGATGTGAATTAGATCATGCGTAGACGTTGACAGTTTTTACAAGCGGTTATTTAACTCTCAATGTTCAGATGTAACTACGTTAGTTATTTTAAAATTTGCCAATCGTTTATTAACGATTTCCTGCGGTTCACAGCTTGCATAATACATCATCATCTCTCTCCGAACGAGTTCGGCCATGCCGACCACTTCCACTCGTACCTAATTAGTTTGACGCTCATGGTACCGAAGATGAGTTATGTAAGCCGATAGCCGATCTTTGCGGTGAATTTATAATAGCTGCGACCACCTAGTGTTATGGTGCCATCGAGATGGGGGCCTATGGAAATAATAAATAAAAAAATATCGGACAACCTCACACAAATCAATCTATAGTCCTATAGTAAGCTCTAGTAGGCTTGTGTTATGGACACTAGACCACGATAAACAAACTTATATAGATAAATACATAACTTAAATAGAAATATCACCTATGACCCTGGCACAAATATTCGAGTTCATCACACAAATATTTGCCCTTGCCGGGATTCGAACCCAGGACCATCGGCACAGTAGGCAGTTGCTTCACCACAGCGCCAACCGTGACGTCAAAATGGTTGCGTTTATCACGGGATACACTCAAAGCATCTGTCACTCATACTCGTATCTTGTCAAAACGTGACGAATGTTTCGTCACTTATTTATCGCGTGAAAAAGCAACCATCATAGGCCCGCTGGACTGACGATGAACAGAGAAAGTGACCATAGGATCTCTCGTCTCCTTTTCTACTTGGCCTAAAATTCTTTCGTACGCCTGGATTTTAGGATGCCCGTTTGTCCAGGTTTCCAGCTGTTCTCATCGTAGCATTTCTCAACCGATTCTCATGAAGTTTTGTGACTATTTTCTGGGAGATATGGGATTAGAACGTAAAAATCAAAAATTTCAACCATTATGAAACAAACTCTCGAGATCGCGTGCAATACATTCAAAACTATAGCAATCCCTCTAACCCATGATCCACGGGACCCCACTCTCCCCTACAGCTCTCTAAGCCACCATAATGATCTTAATTTGACCAGCTAACGTCAACATGTAGGCGACAGTCCTTTCCTAGTAACAGTACTCTCTCACTTTAGTATTCCGCGGATATCGTAAAAGGCGAAATCTCATTACCATTAACCTATTCCAAGCCCACTCTCATTACCATCTACATATCCTCACACGAATCGCTCGTTCTCAATGTCACGACCGCGATGTCAAATGGAGATGATACAGCATTTTTGCAAAACATAACATCAAGATATTTCCGATGTCATTGGCCTGACGCGTAGCTCTGTAAGATGTAGGTAGACCTAACTTTTTTTTGTAATGGCTGAAATATAACTTTTTTTACATTTTCAACCCCCATATTTCCGCCATTTAGAAAAAAAAACGATAAACTGACTCCGCTAACAAAATCTACTTATTTTATTGAATCTCACAAAATTCCCGAGAATCGGTTGAGAAATGCGACCTGTAGGGGAAAACAGCCGGAAATCGTTTAGACATTCGGACATAGCATTGCGTCTCCTAACAAGATGGACTAACGATCTGGTCAGGATTGTTGGGAACCGAACCGGTTGTTTTAAAACCAAGCCCACTGCCATCAAGCCCACATGAAATTATTCTCAATGTCACGACCACGATATGAACATGGAGATGACGTAGCATTTTGCGAAACATAAGCACATCTCGGGGGTCATTGACCTGTGGCTGTTTCTCATTTACATAATTGCATTGTTGCTAAGCCTCGTTGCATAACGGGGAGTAAGTTGCTTTGTCTGTTAAATATTTTAATGATGTTTAACTTAGTACAGTCAGGATCCAATACTCAGTAGAGTGTGGTAGAGTACTAAGTTAAACACTAAGTATACGTTTTAGTGAACTTACTTTACTACCAATACTTTGAGATACGTTACATTACATCACAACAATCCGGAATTTTCGATACGGGCCATACATCAACCAATTCAAATTGCTAGCCCTAATCCCAATTTTTCTTATTTGTAACGATATATTTGGTAGGAACTTTAAAAGACGGGCTATACCAATCAATATCAATAATATTTGTGTTCAATATCTTGTATTTTATATAGTTAAAGGAACTATAGTCTCTCATTGAGAACTCGGTAGTTGTATATAGGTCTTACTTATTATACTTCAGAGTCAATCATGGTACATTGATGGACAAAGTTTCAACGTAGTTCACGTAATACAAAAACATCTGTGTAAGAGCGGATAGACGTACATTTATTATATACCTAGCTTATTCTACTTTGAGGACGTGCGTGCAGGCACTCCCATAATTATATGAAAGTAGATAAGGAGACTCTAGGAGTGGTGACATTAAGGCACTACCCATAATGAGGTGCAGACCTCTTTAAAAGATTAAAGAATAGGGTAACCTCTCTACTTATATATGATACTTTGTTGCAGGTACGTTTAAAAAAAATAAAAATAAGAGACATGTCTGATTGCTGACTGTACTTACTTTGTTTTTCATTCAAAGCCAAGTATAATTCAACGAATCTTAACTTCCATGGGTCTGTGTTATAAGAAGACCAAACCTATGACTGACCACTTTCCGTGTCATCAGTCAGACGTCAGTCAGTGTACTATGTGCTATTTAAGCATCGCGTCAGCATGTGTACCTACTATTTGAGTCATAACTCATCACACCAGCTCTAATAGAGGGCTCGGCTTCAATTTATGTTGTCAAGAGAAGTTAATTAAAAGAGCGTGGTGTTCCTCGCTTAACAAGTTCCCCTTCCCAACTCATAAGAATTATCCAAATAAACCTTTACAATAATCAAACAAGCGTTTCCCATAAACACCACGATAAAATCTTCATAATCTCCGTAATTTGGAAGTACCCACGCCGCACAATAACATCAAACTTCCAAAATCTATGAATAAAGTTAGATAGACTTTTTGTGGTCTCTAATAATAGATACAATCTCACAGCGCGTGAAGACCAGCCATTATTAGAGGCGAAAGCGATCTCAGTGTGAATTGGTCATTGACGTAATAATTACATGGACACACAATCAGACGGAAAAAATGGCACCCTCCCAACTAATGCAAAATCACAAATCGCATTAGTTGGGCGATCAGTCTCGTTTAGACCATGACACGTGACGGGTCTCAAAAATGACTTAATTTTCAGTGAAAAATTACAGAAATAACAACTATAAAATAAAGGAACAGGACGGAATATTCTTTTTTACTTAAGTTCTATTGATTAATTAACGAATCCTATGTAAAATCATAGCAATTTTTGTATTAGAATTATTAACTTTGTCCCTACAAAATGCACCTCATCACAGAACAAAAATCGAAGGAGTCGCTATAGTTTTATATTTTATTAATAAATTAAGGAGTGCAATAAATAATTATCCTATTTTTTTTATTCAAGATTCCCATTCTCAACAACGTAAAAATGGAGATCACATTTAGCAAGAGACAAACGCGAAGAATAATTGAAGCCAAATAATTCGTCTCTCGTGTGTTCGGCATAATCATGTTTTTTTTTTATGTTAATCAACAGAAGCGTAAAATGATAAAATTCATAAATTACTAAAAATAGCTCCGTTGTTATTGTTTTATTTTGTCACAGAGTCTAGACACTGTCAGTTTAAACCTTTGAACGCCAAGAACACATAAAGGCGACGGCGACGTGTGCTGCCGTGCATACCACGCCACCGACAAATAAGATCAAACTTTAAAGGGTTAATAATGTCAATATTTTGCACTTGTTTTTTATTCAAGATTCCCATTCTCAACAACGTAAAAATGGACATCACATTTAGCAAGAGACAAACGCGAAGAATAATTGAAGCCAAATAATTCGTCTCTCGTGTGTTCGGCATAATCATGTTTTTTTTTTTATGTTAATCAACAGAAGCGTAAAATGATAAAATTCATAAATTACTAAAAATAGCTCTGTTGTTATTGTTTTATTTTGTCACAGAGTCTAGACACTGTCAGTTTAAACCTTTGAACGCCAAGAACACATAAAGGCGACGGCGACGTGTGCTGCCGTTCATACCACGCCACCGACAAATAAGATCAAACTTTAAAGGGTTAATAATGTCAATATTTTGCACTTGTTTTTTATTCAAGATTCCCATTCTCAACAACGTAAAAATGGAGATCACATTTAGCAAGAGACAAACGCAAAGAATAATTGAAGCCAAATAATTAGTCTCTCGTGTGTTCGGCATAATCATGTTTTTTTTTTATGTTAATCAACAGAAGCGTAAAATGATAAAATTCATAAATTACTAAAAATAGCTCTGTTATGTTAATCAACAGAAGCGTAAAATGATAAAATTCATAAATTACTAAAAATAGCTCTGTTGTTATTGTTTTATTTTGTCACAGAGTTTAGACACTGTCAGTTTAAACCTTTGAACGCCAAGAACACATAAAGGCGACGGCGACGTGTGCTGCCGTGCATACCACGCCACCGACAAATAAGATCAAACTTTAAAGGGTTAATAATGTCAATATTTTGCACTTGTTTTTCATTCAAGATTCCCATTCTCAACAACGTAAAAATGGAGATCATATTTAGCAAGAGACAAACGCGAAGAATAATTGAAGCGAAATAATTCGTCTCTCGTGTGTTCGGCATAATCATGTTTTTTTTTATGTTAATCAACAGAAGCGTAAAATGGTGACATTCATAAATTACTAAAAAATAGCTCTGTTGTTATTGTTTTATTTTGTCACAGAGTCTAGACACTGTCAGTTTAAACCTTTGAACGCCAAGAACACATTTAAAGGCGACGGCGATGTGTGCTGCAGTGCATACCACGCCACCGACAAATAAGATCAAACTTTAAAGGGTTAATAATGTCAATATTTTGCACTTGTCTTACTCTCATTTCACATACTGGAACAAGGAGAAATAATGTCATTATTACTGATCCCTTCTATCGGAAACTTTTTATGCAGTTGTTAAATAAAAACGTAACTAAATTTGTTACTAACAATTTACAATAAAAACTTAACTAAATTAGTTATTAACAATTTACGAGTTTATTTAGTTCAAACATAAAATATATACATATAATAATAGTGAAAATATTTTTAGTGTGTAAAAATATTAAAATCTGATCCATTCGTGCCATGTTCCAAGTTTGACAAGAGACTTCAGTCAGAATATGCTAAAAAAGTTAATTTACACGTAAAATATTTGTGGTAATAAGTAATTAAGTCAATTTGACACTTAAACGTTTAAACAAAGAGTTCTTTTGTACGAAGTCAATATGTTGCTGCAAATTATAAATAAGCGTTATTGGCATCTACTTGAACATGACAACGGTGCCACTTTATTTGACACTTTTGTTCGGGTCTGTGGCTCTATAATAAATAATACCTCAATGGAATTGGTGCATATTATCAATTGGTCACTGACGTAATATTGTGTAAGAAGATAATCCTATGGAAATTTAATTGGAGCATCCGTGGAAAACCGCGCTGCCCAATCAGCCGTAGAGAGGCATCAAATTATAAATTTGGTCAGATTTAAGTAGCACTTATTTGGGCCAAGGTCTAAATTTTTAACGCTTTAATACAATAGCCGTCATATCATTTATTAGGGTTCCGTACCTCAAAAGGAAAAAACGGAACCCTTATAGGATCACTTTGTTGTCCGTCTGTCCGTCCGTCCGTCCGTCTGTCAAGACCCTTTTTCTCAGGAACGCGTGGAGGTATGAAGCTGAAATTTATATCAATTACTCAGGTCTACTGTCCCTTGAAGCTGTGAAAAAATCAAACTTCTAAGCCAACGCAATCAAAAGATACAGCCGTTTATGCCGCAAATTTTCGACACTTGCAAGGGAATCAAAACCTACAGGGTGCTTCCCGTGAACTCAGAATCTTGAAATTTGGTACGAAGCAACGTCTTATAGCATAGATAAAGGAAAAATTACGAAAACCATAATTTTTTTTTTAATACCTAACTTTGCACCTAATTTATATGGGGCGCTATACATACCAGGTGCAAACTTAACTTAACCACTTAGGGATGGAAAGTGTTTGTACGGAACCCTCGGTGCGCGAGTCCGACTCGCACTTGGCCGGTTTTTTTTCGTATTCGCCGCAAATTAACTGATAAACAAAAAGTTCCTTCTACTCCTTTGTAGGAAGTAATAGGTACTTACACTAGACTGGAGCCCCATTTTTAGCTTAGAAGTGTATTCGCATTTAGCGTATATACAGTTAGGGGACTATTGCAAACATAAAAAAACTGGCCAAGTGCGAGTCGGAGTCGCGCACCGAGGCTTCCGTACAACCACGTACAACGAAATAATTTTTACCTTTTTTTGTTTTCTGTATTTGTGGTTATAGTGGAAACAGAAATACATAATCTGGGAAAATTTCAACGTGAGTTTCAACTGTCTAGCTATCACGGTTTATCAGATAGGTACAGCCAGCAGATGACAGTATCGAGCAAAAAACAGCAAAAAAAGTCACGTTTGTAGTGTAGAAGTTCGCTTAAATATATTTAATTTATTTTGTTTTTTAGTATGTGTTGTTAATATCATCTGTGAAAATTCATCGACTGTCTAACTATCACGGTTCATGAGATACAGCAACCCTTTGGGTACGGAACCCTAAAAACGTATTTTATTGTTGTAATTAACAATCATAACTTGTAAGGCGTATGACATCGTTGATTTGTACTTTTAACTTATATTTTTCACGTTGTTTACTGCACCATTTACGGAAATTAATGTTGATGGATCTCGGCATATCTAACGACCAATTCTGTTTCTTTACAGATAATATGGTGCGTGGTGGGGGTTCTAGCTGTGCTTTGCACGCCAGCCAGTGGCCACGGCCGCCTCACTGAGCCTCCATCCCGCGCCTCCGCATGGCGCTTCGGCTTCGACACCCCCCACAACTACAACGACCACGAGCTGTACTGCGGGGGCTTCACTCGCCAGTGGAAGAAGAACGATGGAAAATGTGGCGTCTGCGGAGACGCCTGGGACTCGCCCGTCCCCCGCGCCCACGAGATCGGAGGCAGATTCGGAAAAGGCGTCATCGTCCGGAAATACGCCCCACGAGACCCCATAACCATCAAGGTAGAACTAACAGCTAATCACTTCGGATTCTTCGAATTCAGAGTCTGCGAAGAACCCAAAACCACTACTCAAGAATGCTTGGATAAGAACGTCCTCAAAATCGACGGGAGAGACGGAACTAAGTACTACCCACGAGACGGTAATAAGGTTTACGAGATGAAATACCGGCTGCCAGAAGGATTGGAATGCGCGCACTGCGTGCTGCAATGGCGGTACATCGCCGGAAATAACTGGGGTACTTGCGAGAACGGAACGGGGGCAGTAGGCTGCGGGCCGCAGGAGGAATTCAGAGCTTGCGCGGACATCGCTATTGGAGATAAGTTCGCTACAACCACAAAAAGACCGCGTCCCAGTTACGTGCCACCTGGCAGGCGGCCAACCGTACCTACTCCGGAAGAAAGTACGTCAGGAAGCGCTTGGTATGGAGTACTGGTCGCCGTCGTCGCATTGCTCGTTGCTGTGTCGGTGCTCGCTGGCTTCTACTTATACTACTACAGAGGAGGCATGAGAATCAAGAGTCTCCTGAAAAAGACTCCTCCCCCCGCACCTGTCCCGCCTCCGCGACACAAGCGATCGTCTCTCTCAAGAGAACACCCACCAGAACTGACTACGCCTAAAGTCGCCACGATCTCTGACTCTGGCTTCGAAACGGTAGATCTCAGAGCGAAGTAGACTTAGAATCCCTACTACCTACCACTGCCTTTAATAGTGATATTTTTAGTGTGAGTGAATGTGTCAGAAAGTTAGAATAGTGGTTCAAACTGAATCTGTGACGATATGAGATTTAACTTCGAACACTATCGCGGTTTCCGTTCATGGAAATCGGATAGCTGTTACCGGTTTTTCGAAATCTTATGCAGAAATACGTAATATAGCATTGTCCATTAACTCGAATTACTTAGGATATAATTTAAGTCTGAAAGAGAAAGTTACTAAAAAGAAGAGCTGTCGTATTTGATTAGTGTTCACAGTCTTGTTACTTAAGTATTTAATGATAGTATGTAATTAAAATTAGGTGCCAAGACCGTTGTCATACGCTATAATACTTATTTCTGGTCAAGAGATATCGGTGACAGAAGTGTTCGATTATGGAAGTACGAGTAAGACGCTGTGGCAACTTGGCAAGGGCCTTTAAATTCACTTGATATTTAGAAAAAGATGCAATTAAAAGTTAAAAAAACAAACGTAAAATTAAAAGGTTCTTAAGTCTGTTTGCAGTAAGTTTTTGAGTTGGAACTTGCAATATGGTCAGACAACTTATTTATTTTGTTCTTTTCAATAGCAAACTCGTTCGCCATTCGTATCCGTTGTCATATTATACTTGTTGCATTTCAGGGCATACGACCAATTTAACGTTATTGGCTAAGAAGTAAAGTTCAATTTAGAAAAATTGGAGTAGGTACGTAAGAAGGCGATGACTGTACTAAATGTTCAAGCCACTATAAAAGTGGTTTAATAAATAAGAACCGGCTTAGTGCGAATCGAAGTCGCACACTACGGGTTCCGTATCATCGTACGAAAAAACGCCGAGAAAAACAAATTAATGGAAAGTTCTTTTAATTCGTAACTTCTTTGGTCATTCATAATATCTATTTTTAGGGTTCCGTACCCAAAGGGTAAAAAACGGGACCGTATTACTGAGACTTCGCTGTCCGTCCGTCCGTCTGTCACCAGGCTGTATCGCAAGAACGGTGATAGCTAGACAGTTGAAATTTTCACAGATGATGTATTATATTGCCGCTATAACAACAAATAGTAAAAATAAAATAAAATAAATATTTAAGGGGGGCTCCCATACAACAAACTTACAGATAATGGTACGGAACCCTTCGTGCGCGAGTCCTACTCGCACTTGGCCGGTGATTTTTTTAACCTTAGTAACAAAAGAAATAGCCATATAATTTGAATTCATTTAATTATTTCTGCACTAACTTAAATCTGTACAATCAGTGCAATGTAACCGTCTGTTATATCATGTTTACACACTGATCGGTGACGACGATCAGTGCGAGTTCATTACAATTCCTACTTGCGTTACTCAGTAAACACGGCGCCGAGCGGAGCCGATTTTTTTTGACCAATCATTGACAATGTTCTATATAGCGCATGCGTATAGCTCTAAACCAAACAGTCTGATTATTCAAATCATTATAAGGTCCGCCCGGCGCTACATAAGTGAAAACGCACGCTTTGGGTTTAGAACATGCAGCCTATGACAGACAGACGAATGGCTAGACAGGGACTTTAGTAGTAGGAAGGACTACTCCGAAGATCGAAATTTTAAGTTTGTACCGGATTACCTGTCAATTGTTTTGAATGAGCGGAACGGCACGATACGAAGTTCGAATTTCGAACATCGGACTAACCCTCCAGGCACCGACTAACGGTCTTTTCTATCGACATGGAACCCTCAATACTGTGCCACAATACCTGTTGACCTTATAAGATCGAGTGATTTAAAGCTTGCGCCGTTGAGGCTAAAGTACTTAAAGTTAAGTAAGTAGTTTTAATTAGCTGACCTAATTAAAATTCTGTAAATTATATTTATGTTGTTAAATTAAATTAATTTGGATAATGTTTTGGTGTTATTTCTATTTATTTAAGATATTTCAAGACGTTGCTTATTTATGGTGTTGAGTTACTTGTGGTGTTGCTAATTAGGAGAACTTTAATACCTATCATAATTAGAAGTGCCACGGTGCAACTGCCTCCGTGTAGTTGGGTAAAAAGTATCAAACAAGTTTTGATGTCCAGACTATCCCTGTGCTAAGATTGATTAAAATTCGACCTACCGTTTTGGTGTCATGAACGAATAAATATTATATACCAAAAGATGGCGCTGTACGAGTTGCGCCGCGCACCCATCCATACCCTTAAATTGCATTCAATAGATGAATACTTTAGAAATCATGTTTTAATGATTCAGTTCGCGGACACCTAGTCTACGTACAGTCAGCAGCAAAAGTAGCTAAGCATAATAATTAATAACATGCTCACAATGATAATAAATATGTACAAAATTAAAAATTAAAATACATTCTCCAGATAATAGTCTGTGCGCGTATCATTTTGAGGGCCCGGCATGTGTGCTGCTGCGTACTGTACATAAAATGTGCAATTTCACAAGTATACTAGACTTACAGTTTTTATCGTACATGTATACGAACTAATTAAATTCAATGTGTGTAGTCATTGTTTTGATTTAGTTAGATGGCCTTCAAACCGAGTAACGCTTCCGGGTTCGATTCCCGATAGTTTCAATTTATCTGTCATTGGATATTTCGAATTTCAAATTGCATGTTAAAAATGTCATTTAAAGCAAGGAGGGCATTAAAAGCAATTGGAAGCCACGTAAAGGAATCTGAAGTAGAATTCTAACAGTAGAAGAGCTTTCGCGACAGCTAGAAAACGAAAATAAATCTTCTGAAAGAAATAAAATGTATCTTACTACTCTTGTTAGCTGCTACGAGGGAGCGGAACTATGCGACACGGCATACAATGTCATACATACAAAAATACTGGGTGTGTAATGATCGATATAAAAATAAATGGTATAAGTATGTTTGATATAACAACATTTGGTATAACAACATTTGGTATAATGACTCATTTGATATAATAAACGTTTGGTATAATTTCAAAATATCTATTTTATTTCGTATACTTATCATTTGGTATAACACTTATTTCCTATAACCATCATTTGGTATAATGTTCATTAGGTATAACAACATTTGGTATAACAACATTTGGTATAACAAACATTTGGTATAATTTCGCTTGTCGTCGTACCTAACCATGACTATTACAATTTAACTTTCATGTTTGAGCATTTCCCTCAGGACGACTTCGTCATTGTCTTAAACTGGTCACTTTTCCAACTTGTCTCTTTTGTAAGTCGGCATTTTCTTATTTGGTCATTAATAATATTAGTATGGATGGGCATATTATTATTTTCGGGTTTCAGGTCATAAAAAAAAATAACCTAAACCTAACCCAACCAGGTCGGATCTAGCCAAGTCGGGTTCAGGTCATAAAAAAAAAATAACCTAAACCTAACCCAACCAGGTCGGTTTTGGCGGTTGGTCGGCTGTTGCCGCAGCACAATAGCTTTTCTCGCTCGGCTCGCGGGCCGAAAAATTCGTTTTGTGTAGTGCTCGTACCTAACCATTTTATTTTTTTTTTGCCACTTTTTTCCTTTTTTTCCCTCTTTTTTCCTTTTTTTTTCTATCCTAACCTAACCTAACCTACGTTTCTCTTGAACTTTGGGTTTAAGTTTTTTTTTAATGCCCCACAGGGGGCTCCGCCCCCCGCCCCCCTATTTCTCTATACCCTATACGTTATGCCATTTGAACGTTAGATAAAATAAACGTTATACCATAAATTCATTAGACGAAATATGCATTATACTAAAAGAATGTTATATTAAATGTTATTCGATAAAATGATCAGTATATGTAACAATAATTATATCAAATGTTGATATATTAAGTGTTGTTATATCATTCAATCATTATATCAATTGAGCGTTATACCGACTGAAATTATATCAAAAGTTGTTATAGCCATCGTTACGCACCCAAAAATACTTGGTCGCGTTACGTCGCATAGTGCGTGTACATCTTAACATTTTTTTTTTACTTATGAGATTTGTTTACATGAATAGCGATCTTTAGTCTTTTATTTTCCTGGCAACATTGTTACGAAACGTCACTGTCAGAGAATCGACCTAACCAACGACAACAAACGTGCTGTAAAAAGCCAAAAAAGAGCCGAAATCTCTCCTTTCATCCCAAAAAAAGGGTTCTATAAATGAAAAATGGCGGTGCGGCCACAGCACATGCATGACGGTGGAATCGTTGAGCGCCGGTTGCGACCAATTTACGGTAAATAGAGTGTGAAAACGAGTATCAATTTTCCGAACTGGCTCCCTGGGAGACGGGTTGTTTTTCGGATTATACGAGGTTATTTTTGTGCTTTCTAGATTGGTTGGACAATGGGAATAACAAGAAGGCTCTTCAGGAGGCGGAGAAGGTGCTCAAAAAGAGTCCTTCTCTTCAGGCAGCGAGGGCTTTGAAAGCTCTGTCGCTTTTTAGGTTAGGAAAAGCGCCGGAAGCCCACTCGGTGCTGGAAGCCCTTGCGGAGGAGAAGCCGAGCGACGACACTACCCTACAGGCCATGACGATATGCTACAGGGAATGTCAACACTGTAAGTCCCTTTTATATCCTAATATATCATACTATCCTAATTTATCTGATACTATCCTCCTATCCTATGATGTTTGACTGTTTATGATGCAATAATTACTTTTCGTCTAAATTATGTATTAAATATCAAATCAAAGTTGAGTCATGTACATACTTGTAGTTTTTGGTGCATGGGGGGCCCTTCCCCAGAAGCTGGACTTGCACCCTAATAATGTTCTCCTTGGGAGAGGGGCCCCAAATGCCAAGTGCCTAGGGGCCCTGGCCCTCACGTCCAGTGACTAGGCTGACAATAGGCATTAACTCATTTGTGCACCAAAAGGTATGGTCATGTTGCATGTTAAATTATTACCTTGTAAGATTTGTATTTTGATACAGATTGTATCTTATCCAATTAGAATCTACAACTGCATTAAAATGGTGTAAGATGAAATTCATAATATAAGTTTTCAGTCAGAATAAAAATTAATCAAATCCTAACATTTATGCCTGAAACACAGGGGGAACCCTAGTTCAGGTTATGCAAATTTGTTTTTTGAGTATAGAATTTAACCGTTACCTCTCTGTACATTATGTTTTTTCAATAAATGTATTTGTATTTATATTTGCATTTGTATGCTCTTGCCAGTTTAGAAGAAGGAAAAGGTGATTTATGTTAAAATTATAGAACATAATTTCTCTTACTAGTGGCTTGGGCGCTGGTGGCATTGTTACCAGTGGTGTCAAGTTCATAGAACTTGATTCCCACCGCATTGCCTATTACAACATTGTTTAGGCAGTTTTGTACTTAATAAGATGATGCTCAAATCAACTGTGGCTCGCATAACTTTAAAATAATAACATATTACACTTCTACTTACTAAAAAATACTTTTAACCCCACGCCTATGATATTTACTACCTTTTTCATTGGAGTCCAATTAGATGCAAGTTGTTTCAAAGTAGCGAGCATATACAGTGTTTCAGGACACGCTATTTACTTAAAATTGTTTTGATAACAAGTTTAAGTACTGACTTAGTCCCTGTAAGGAAAGCCAATGGCTATTGAGTTGAGTATAGGCAGCAAGCCACCTTTTGAGGAAAATCATGACATTAAATGCTATTATTCATCTAAAGGTTTTTAGTTTGCTGATATCATTTTATCCAAATTTAATTTACTTAAATTAATCGCTTCAAAACAATCATCTTTTCAAAAATCACAAAATGTATCAATGAATTTTTTTATTTCATATCAATGAAAAATTTTATTTAACAAAAAGGGACTTAATTTCATTCAAAAAGGCTTCTATACTATGAACATAAATACACGCGGTAATTTAATAAGCACCTTTTTGAATGCGTTTAAGTCTCTTTTTATTATAATTATGAATGAAAAATGTGTCTGATATGACACTGATAGGTGGCAACACGCTTGTCTCCCCTTTAGTGTTGCAGGTGTCCATGGCCAATGATAATCGCTTACCATCGGACAATCCGTCTGTTCCTTTTCCTCGTATGGCATTAAAAAAAGATCTTAAGTGTACACAAAACACACAGTTTCTCATTAGCAGATGGGCACCGAAAAGCTAATATTAAACCATCTGTTTTACGCAGTGCAAAAAGTATGCGCCCTATACGAAACAGCAGTGAAGGTGGACCCAACCAGCGAAGAGCTGCACTCCCATCTGTTCATGTCTTACGTCCGAGTTGGGGACTACCGGGCGCAGCAGCGGGCTGCCATGGTTCTCTACAAGTTTGCTCCGAAGAACCCATATTATTTCTGGGCTGTTATGAGCATTGTGTTACAGGTATGTACTAAAAGAACGGTAATTGTATCGCTAGGCCGTAAAAGTAAGATTTTCTGTCCAACTGAGAGAAAATCTCACTTTCTGGCCAAGGCAAGGTGTAATACTTTAGACAAACAATGGGCGGTAATTCGTAAAGCCCCTGATTGCATAATAGTGGCCTGGATTGACGGTGAGGACCACAAACACCTGCGATCAGGGACATTCACGAACTGTCCCAACAAGGTGGACCGATGACCTGGTTAGAACCGCAGGATGCAATTGGATGACGGCGGCTCACGACCGATCTTTGTGGAGAACTTTGTCTAACAGTGGACGTCTATTGGCTGATATGATGATAATGAGAAACCAAATTGATTGACAGTAACCAATCATCACGTTGTGATGTTAATTGACCCATATCAAAAAATCATTTAAAAAAACATAATTATGCTTAGAAAAATAAAATATTAAATCGTCATGTTCCCTAATTATTTTTGCTTCTACCTTATTTGTCGCTATTGAGGTCTACAATCTACATGTCAAGGAAATTGAAACCATTTTCGCTCTTGTCACAATGACAATAAGGGTTAAAAGTTACGCGTTTCAGTTTCTTATACTGTACATTCTATATCGAATCAATTAGAAACCGCACTCCCATTGTTCCGAGCGGAGCACTTATTCCATATTAATAACAAAAAGTGAGTCACATTTGTACACTTGTTATGGTTTTGGCATTTCAGATAATGTTTGATGATTTAGAACAATGGCAAGTTTTCCATAGTATCAATTTTGTTACGATAAAGATGTGGTTCTCATCGTTTTATTTTCTAATAAATTATACTCTGTAACAGATATTCTGTTTAGCGAAAAAGCAGTATTTTGCGACGGCCAAAAAAGGGCCGCGACCTTTAATACATCAGTGTTACACGGATTCTTAAGCTCAATACTTAATACGACGGCGTTTCCGCGGTCGGCTACCCAACACCACGGACTTACGCAACACTTCATGAACTAGTTGTTTAGTGTTTTAATATTTAATATGTATGTTAGATTATAATTTATTTATCTATGGGCCTTTGATGCCTGAAATAAATGAATTATTATTATTGATTAATAACTATACGGCTTAAACTCACGGTACGGGCCGTGAGTCGGCTAGCAGCACGGATAGCTACGGAGAGTTCGAAACATGTCGGTCAGTTCCTGAAAATTGTATCATGAGTTTAAACGGTTTTAAGATGTTCCATGATAGATTTAATAATATTACTTAACTAAAATCTAACTAACTTACACCTACAATGATGTTAGATCAGTTAGATGTTATTGATTAAGATATTTGACTGAAACTCCCCCACTTAGCTAGTACCTACAATCTACATAATATACTTAGCTTAAAGAAAAATTATAAGTTGAAAAATTCTTGATAACGTAAATAAAATCATGCAATCAGCTCTCAGTGTCAACCGCATCCAACCGTTTTTAAACTAGGCTCTTTTAAATATCGTCTTTTATTCTTTTTTCTCAGGCAGAAACGCATATTGAGGTTGGCTTGCAATTCGGATGCAGTTAGCGTAACTGCATCCAAACTGCAAACCAACTGGGTTGCAGCTGCCATAGTCTGTTTCGGCCCTTGGTCGGTAGTATGTAATTAATCAAACTACAAAATAAATGTACCTTTCATCCAATGCCCGAGGCATGCGCCGAATGCCGCGCGCGGCAATTGCCTCGCGAGGCCGCTCGCTCTGTGTGGACCCGGCTATTCCCTCTTTTTTCCAGGCCAAGGAATCCGAAGACGCGTCCAAACGAGGCATCCTACTCGCCCTAGCGCAGCGAATGGTCGACAACTTCATAGCAGAAAACAAAATGGAGGCCGAACAGGAGGCCCGTCTCTACATCATGATCCTGGAACTGCAGGAGAAATGGGAGGACATCTTGAAGTTCATTGAGAGCCCGTTATATGCCAAACTGTTGCCGGGGGCAACCGCTCAAGCCTGCATACCGTACCTCAAGAAACTTCAGCAATGGAAGCGACTCAACCTCATATGCAAGGAGTTGTTGTATGACAACCAGGACCGATGGGACTACTACGTCCCATACTTTGAATCGGTGTTCCATCTCATGAAGGACTCGGATAAGAGCGATGTGAGTGTGGACGATACTGCGGAGAAGTGTCATGAGTTTATCTGTCAGTTGGTGGAGAGTATGAGCTCGGGGAGAGTGCTGCGGGGGCCTTATTTAGCGAGACTGGAGCTGTGGAAACGGTTGTCTGTTGATGGAGATCCTACGGAGCTATTAGGTAAGACATAATCATTTTTTTATACGAGAAACTGTTAATTTAATCTATAAATGCATAGTCAAAGCAATTGATAAATTCTATACCTAGTCTATTCTGTCTATTGCCATAACTAATCAGTTACATAACATTTTTGTCCAGTCAGGTTTTTATCCACTCATTGTAGCATTATCTTAAGCTACGATCAGTATTATAAATATTATGATTTGCTTCTTGTAAGCATGGAGATATGTCTAAAACATATTCATCCCTTTGTAAAACATTCTAAAGATGGCGTCACTATCGTTGGTATTATATTGTGATAAAATTAAAATATCATCAATCTCTTGATACAGCTTATTCCATAGACATACCGTACCGACATACTTAAACCGTGTCAGTTTATTAACTGTGTACTCTCCGGTACAAGTAACTCAGTATGTGAGTCGATTATTTCTTGAAAAATACGATTAAAATTACGATTTCGGCGTTTAAACATAAAAACTGTCATAGAAAACCTTATTCTATTACAAACTAGCAACCCTACACTCTTCTGCGTCTTGTATGAATGAATGTTCTGTCACAGGTAGCAGCGTAGCGCTGTGCGTGCAATACCTGCGCGTGTTCGCGAACAAGCCGTGCGCCGTGCCCGACCTGCGGCCATATTTGGAGATGATACCGCAAGGCGAGCGCGAGGAAAAGTGCCGGGACTTCCTTACCTGCCTAGGATTCGACGAAAACAGTGAACCCACCACGGTGAGTGACATTCAAAATCAAATCAAAACGTTTATTCTGTAATTAGGCCATCATCGAGACAATGACAAGTGTGAGACGACTAGTCTTTCTAAAGAAGATGGCCACAAGGGCACTTGTTGTACATGTATCTGTGTCTACCGACATTTCACAGGATTCAGGGGCATTTGTAAAACAATATAATCATTGTGATTTCTGACTTTCAGAGCAGTCTAAGTGTAGTTCGTCCCATATAGACATTTGATCCCAATAACAAAATAGAATTAAAGAAAACAAAATAGAATTAGAAGTCTTGCCTATTCTGTTTATCGATCTCTACACAGGTTTTTTTTATTTCCGTGTAAATATTTAAAAGTATAATCTGTTTTGTTCACAGCCTGACGACATTCAGCGTCACATATCTTGCATCTCCGCCTGGCGCCTCACGGCGGCGCCGCTGGCTCCGGCGGAGTGCCTCGCGCTAGCGGGGACACTGCGCTCGCATTATCTGCGCTGTCGTCAGGTCGCGCCCGTGTCCGAGCTCAGCCAGTCTGACGGATACGCTGTACTGGCGGCACACCATTACCTATACGCCGGTTAGTATAGATAGCATGTATAGTCACATAGCCTGCATCTCTCGCCCCGGCGGAGTGCCTCGCGCTAGCGGGGACACTGCGCGCGCATTATCTGCGCTGTCGTCAGGTCGCGCCCGTGTCCGAGCTCAGCCAGTCTGACGGATACGCTGTACTGGCGGCACACCATTACCTATACGCCGGTTAGTATAGATAGCATGTATAGTCACATAGCCTGCATCTCTCGCCCCGGCGGAGTGCCTCGCGCTAGCGGGGACACTGCGCGCGCATTATCTGCGCTGTCGTCAGGTCGCGCCCGTGTCCGAGCTCAGCCAGTCTGACGGATACGCTGTACTGGCGGCACACCATTACCTATACGCCGGTTAGTATAGATAGCATGTATAGTCACATAGCCTGCATCTCTCGCCCCGGCGGAGTGCCTCGCGCTAGCGGGGACACTGCGCGCGCATTATCTGCGCTGTCGTCAGGTCGCGCCCGTGTCCGAGCTCAGCCAGTCTGACGGATACGCTGTACTGGCGGCACACCATTACCTATACGCCGGTTAGTATAGATAGCATGTATAGTCACATAGCCTGCATCTCTCGCCCCGGCGGAGTGCCTCGCGCTAGCGGGGACACTGCGCGCGCATTATCTGCGCTGTCGTCAGGTCGCGCCCGTGTCCGAGCTCAGCCAGTCTGACGGATACGCTGTACTGGCGGCACACCATTACCTATACGCCGGTTAGTATAGATAGCATGTATAGTCACATAGCCTACATCTAACTTTTAAGTAAAAAGTGAAGCTATTTATGTAGTTGTATTCACAGTTTCAATGAAACTTTACGATTTCAATCAGAGGAGTAATGAATGATCAGTGGCAGCGGAAGAACATAGCATAGCATAGCTTTAATATGACAAGAGAGCTTTCAGATTCTATCATATCGCATGGTAATGACCATAGCTCACTAAAATTTCTGACACTACTCTTGAAAACCTCTAGTTTGTAGATTGATACCAGCTTTGTCTTTGTTTTAGGTAGGTATTTATTACTTAGTGAGTTTTGGTTGTCAACAGACTATATCAAAGAGTATGTAATCACTACGTTTTAAGAGACGGGAGTGCCTTACAAAAAGCGTGAACTCGCATTAGTATGAAACGGGGGCGAAAACATACTGCCAATATGAAGCCGCAAACAATGTCAGTGTCAATTCATGACATAATGCCAACATCAAGAACAAAATAGGGATGTCACATGTTACACAAATTATCGATATCGATATCGGTATTTAAAAAAAATGGTTCAGGCGGGGTTCGCATTCGCACCCGCGTCTCCATCGGCTTTCCGGTAATTTAAATCATTAAATATTTCGCTTCAATGTAAACATTTGGTTTACTTTAGGTTACTGACTTCATAAAAAAAACAAAAGTGTGCAAATAATTTTATTTCGTTCAAACTTTGCTTGGCTTGCTGATAAACATAGACGAAAAAAGCCGTTTCATCACTCCAGTCTGTGCTCCAGGTTGGAAGTTCTGCAACACAAATAATACAGGCTAAACAGAAAATTACAGAATAAAAATGTATCTGTTTGTCCAGATGAAACGGTACCATTCATAGTCCATTGAAGATTTTTCGTAAAATATTTCTGTGACCATAATCTAACTCAAACTGGTATAAAAAGTAGTGATAATAATGTCTTATCCTCTCATCTGAGACGGCTTTAACAGCTGTATTCAAGTGCACACTTTTGTATAAGTACACATACCAATAGGCTTTTGCTTGAAGAAAGATATTCCGTATTTACCACTTCAAATGGTACAGGTATTTTTCACTTCAAATGAAAATTATCGATAAAACTTACATACAGCACTATTGTTTACATACGTATAAGGGTATGTATTATTTTACCCGAAATACCAAGTTTTCAATGAAACTTACGATTATTCATTCATTTATTCATTTATTCATTTATTAAATGATTGCATCCATGGTACATAGGAATTAACATGGTTATAACACGCAGTAATTAATTATATTTTTTACTTACCGATCTTCGTCCGGTGGAAATCTTGCCATGAATAGTCTTTTTTGACCGTCCATTCGACACGTTTTTATTCTGCATATTTCGCACTTTTTCCTTTTCAATCCACTCATTTTTGCAATTGTGATTGTCTTGTGTACCTTCTAGACGACCACTACACCCAAAGAATGCAAATTATTTGTGAAATTTGAATTATTTGAAAAGATCGCAGAACCTTGACAGAACCAGACTACACAACAAATGAGAAACGTCAACTAACATGGCATGGCGGCAAAAATGGCGGCTGAAGTACAACCCGCCTTAATTCGATTGTCGCCAATTATCAAATGCGTTGTAGGTTTCAACGTTCTTTCAAACTTAGATAGGTAAAAAATTCGCCTCCGTTTCATATAGCCGTTGTCGATCGTTTTTTACCTTGAGAGTTGCGCGAGGCTGGACTATATGAGAGCATAGGTTCCTATCCTACCGACTGCGCCATCTATGATCTTGAAAACAAACATTTCTCACCATTATTATTAAAGGAGTTTTACTCTTGTCGATACAGTTCTTTCCAGCCCTTTCCACTTACCGCCAGTTCTTTCACTTCTCGATACGACGCGACGCCCACCTTTTTATTTATCTGGTCCGGTCTATTAACTAATCCGACTTTCCTCTTCCTCTCCTTCCCTCAATTTTTGCCCCTATTATCTTCTGTATTAGATCGTCGTGTCGTGTTATTTTCCCTCTACGAGTTTTATGGTATGTAGTACGCTTCCAATAAAAATTCTGGAACGTAAACATTCCAGAGTGATACTAAGTTGGCGTAATGATAATGTCTGGAATCTGGAAGTGAGTAGTTTGGGAAACAATTAACCGATTAGGCAGTAAAGCTCAATGTCTTATCAAATCCCACACAAAAACGTAATGTGTGCATTCCAAATATAGTCTAGCTAATGAAATATTACACAAAGTATTGGCGGGAAATTTAAAAAATCTGCGGCAGGTCACACTTTGTGTAGTAAGAATTATAGTTTTGATATTAGAAAATATTTTTGATTTTCTATGCACACGTAACTTACCGAAGGAAATAAATTAAATATATATTGACGTGCACTCATAGTCAGATCACATAATATCACTATGTACAGTACAGTCAACGACAAACCCATATGTTTACACTTTCTACTTAACCATATACAAGGCGAAAAATTAAATGTAAGTAGTGTAAATAAGACCCATCTCGAAAATACCATACTTAAATCATAATATTAATCCATCACCAAAAAAATTACATAAGTACTATGCCAACTTCAACTCCATCGGAATGTTAGAAGTAGTTCATAAAGTATCAAAATTATTTATAGAGGACCCACCTACTAAATTGTTTGAATCACAGACAATTAGTGATACCACAAGGAAATATCTGTCAACATTATTTGGCTAGCCAAACTCTATAGACGCGAACAAGTTGGACTGTCCCTGTATCATGCACTGCTGTGACAGGCATGGGGTAGGCATAATTAATTGTGTGGTTATATTTGTGTTTAATTTATACTGTCAACATGAGTCTTGATGCGTGTATTTTGAATGATATTTCATATACACATATTTAACATGATTTGGTACATTCCAAATGTACGCATAACCATGCGCATATTTAATAAATACGTCTTTATTCTAGCGATCCAACTGCAGAGCTCGGCGCCGGTGATCGAGGCGCTGTGCCTTTTGGAGCTGGCGTTGCACCATTCTCCGGCGAACTTCCACGTGAAACTGCTGTTAATTACGCTGTACCATCTGCTGGGTAAGTTGTTATTTTCTACGTCGAAACGATATTTGACTGTAGTAAAAATAGGTTAAATCAAATTTAGTAAAATCATTGAAACACATTCAAAAGTACACGGAATCAAATAACTAACGTTTGGACATTATACTATTTTTAATTGGACAAAATTTTCAATCTGTTTAGACTACTGATTTGTATGACCTCAAAAGCATGGTAAATTCATAGAACCACATTCAAATGCTGCGTCTGAACCACGTTCATTCGACGCATGAATTAATTAATATGATTTTTCTCTGGATGATGATGAACTGATATCATCGAAAACATTTTTTTTCTGTAACTATAATATATTTTGGCTTGTTATATAACACAAATGTAACCTAACCTAATCTGTAGGTCGACATTTTCAAAATTTCTGAAAAATGCATGACTTCTGGCGAAAATAAAAATCTATGAAACGAAAATTCTATGAAGTGTTTATCTACAATATATATAAAAGAAGAAGTCCTGACTGACTCATCAACGCACAGCCGAAACTACCAATGTTAGACAGTTGATTTTTGCACAGTAGGTTACTTTTATAACTTGGGCTAGGGATAAGAAGGGATTTTTGGAAATACCTCCCCTAAGAGGGTTAAATAGGGGTGCAAAGTTTGTATGGGGTACAAGTTTTTTTCATGCTAGGAACTTGAAACTTGTAAAAAGGTATTAAAATAAAATGGAAAAAAAATAATTTCAGCGTTTTTGAAAAATCAGCCCCTAAGGTGGTAAAAAGGGGTTAAAAGTTTGTATGGAGATTAAGTATTTTTTTGAGCGCGGGACTTGAATTTTTGTGTAAAGGTACAATATTAGAATACAAGAAAAGTAATTTCAGCGTTTTCAAAAATTCGTCCTCTAAAAGGGTTAAAAAGGGGTTGAAAGGTTGAGTCCATTAGAAATTCCTTGAAACTTCTTATCTATATATATAAAATAAGAAGTCCTGACTGACTCATCAACGCACAGTAGGTTACTTTTATAACGTGGGCTAGGGATAAGAAGGGATTTTTGGAAATACCTCCCCTAAGAGGGTTAAATAGGGGTGCAAAGTTTGTATGGGGTACAAGTTTTTTTTCATGCTAGGAACTTGAAACTTTGTAAAAAGGTGTTAAAATAAAATGGAAGAAAACTAATTTCAGCTATTTTGAAAAATCACCCCCTAAGGTGGTAAAAAAGGGGTTAAAAGTTTTTAATGGAGATTAAGTATTTTTTTGAGCGCGGGACTTGAATTTTTGTGTAAAGGTACACTATTAGAATACAAGAAAAGTAATTTCAGCGTTTTGAAAAACTCGTCCCCTAAAAGGGTTAAAAAGGGGTTGAAAGGTTGAATCAATTAGAAATTCCTTGAAACTTCTTATAAAGACATATATAAGAATAATAAAAACATTAATTGATCGTTATTAAAAATTTCAACCTCTAAAGTGGGTTATAAAGGGGATGGAAGTTTATCTTGGGGTTCAAATTTAATTTTAAGGAACTTGTAACTTTGTAAAAAGGCTTTAATTTATAAAATAAAAGAAAAAAGATTTCAGCATTTTTGAAAATTCATCCCCTAAAAGGGTTAAAAAGGGGTTGAAAGTATGTATGAAGATCAAATTTTTTTTTGATTGCGGTATTTTTAACATTGTATAAAGGCATATAATTAGAATACAAGAAAAGTAATTTCAGCGTTTTTGAAAATTCTACCCCTGAGGGGGTTAAAAAGAGGATGAAAGGTTGTATCGAGTATAAGTTGTATTTTAAGTTAGGAATTAGAAACTTTGTAAAAAGGTATTTTATTAAAAGATAAGAAAACTCATTTCAGCGTTTTTGAAAATTCAGCCCTGAAGGTGGTGAAAAAGGGGTGAAAATTTGTATGTAGATCTAAAAAAATTTGAGTGCGGTTCTTGAAACTTTGTGTAGCTCACTTTGAGAGCTATATACACGCGGTTCATCATCATCATACCAGCCGATATACGTCCACTGCTGGACAAAGGCCTCCCCCAAAGTTCTCCACAACGATCGATCTTGCGCCGCCCTCATCTAATTTCTGCCCGCTATCCTAACCAAGTCGCCCCTCCTTCGATATACAGGCGATTCACCAATTTCAATCCTTAAATGCATATAGTATCAAAAATGATACCATGTTTTACTTCTGAAATTACTTTAACAAATCTAATCCATGTCGATTTTGAATTTGAGACTCAGCTTGGCAAAGTCTGAATTGAGTTTGAGTTGATTTTCGTCGTGTGTCACTTCGGTGGTATCGTTTTTGATACTTCATGTACTTAAGGGTTAATTTTTGACCTCAGGCAACGCGTTGGCAGCAGACAGTATCTACCAGCGGCTAGAAGTGAAGCATATCCAATTGATATCGTTGGGGTGGCTGCACTGCGCGCGGCTGGGCGGCGCCGCGGCATGCGCGCGCGCACTACAGCTGCTGGCAGACACTCGGGCCTTTCGAGACCACCAGCAGAAGGACGTGAGTACTTCTCATGCGTTTGGCTGGGTCTTGGTCCTATATCAACTCCGAAACATTATTTCCTATCTGTTACGTTAATTTATTTTATTTTCTTTATTGGCACACTAAACAGATTACATTCATTGCAAAAAATAAAGATACAAAGGACAGGCATTACAGATAAATGTCATCCAAAATAAATGTACATTGAAACAATATCCTAAAATAAAAATTATTATAAATGTAATATTATTATAATGGCTAAACTGTTTAATTAACATTATATTTAAATATTTTATACATATTGAGCATTCTGAAATAGCATAACAAAACATTCAAAGATGTGTAAACAGAGATGGCGTTTAACGCGAAAGCAATTCTACAATCTGCCTCCTGATTACCAAAAATCGTGGATTGAAAATGTCGATGTTATTATTTTTTGACACTAGGTCGTTGTACTGACGGCACATTCTTACGATAGGATTGTAATAAGAGGTGTTGTTCCTGTATACCTGCAGAGCAAACACTTTAGGGGCGCGCGATCTAAATCGTGGTGTGTTAAAGGTGATATGTGACAGAATATAGGGGGAGTCAATTTTAGAATGAAGGACCTTGTGTAAAAATAGCATGTCATACAAGAGACGACGTGACTGGAGGGAACAAATGCCAAATGTTCGTAAACGCTGGTCGTAACTTTGGTGGATTCATGTTTGGTGGCACCTCTTTTGAATACGCTCGATATTATTTGAGTGAACAGAGTAATATGGCGACCAAACAATGCAGCCATATTCGAGTACACTACGTACAAGACTTTGGAATAGGCACAGCAAGCTATTAGGCCTTTTGAAGTCTTTAGTAACACGAAGGATGAATCCTAGCATTTGGTTGCTTTTCCTAATTACGTACTCGTAGTGTGACTTAAAGTTCAGTTGTTCGTCAAAGTAAATGCCAAGTTATCGGCACACCAGAAGTTATCGGCGCTGGGGTCGATAGAAAACCATTAATCGCTACAAGTTGGCTCCTGTTATTCAAGTAAGAACAAACCCACCTGAACAAACTACCGTTTATGCCGTAAAGTGCAAGTTTGTGGCAAAGTATGCTGTGGTCAACCTTGTCGAAGGCCTTCTGTGTATATGGAGTCCACCTGACCACTCCTTGCAAAACTAGTACATAAAAAGTCTTTATATTCTAACAAGTTAGTAATAGTAGACCTGTTCTTGACAAATCGATGCTGTTTTACTGATAAAAATGATCTAAAGTGGTTGTATAGGTGTTCATAGACAATAGATTCGAAAAGCTTGGCCATACAGGACAAGATACTAATAGGCCTATAATTTTCACAGCACAACTTATCACCTGACTTGTGAATAGGAACAATATGGGCAGTTTTCCATATTGTAGGAAATGTTCCAGATGCCAATGACTTATTGGATATTAACCCTTTGACCGCCAAAGACGGCAAATCACCTCATCGGGAATTCGTGCCACTGACGCCAACGACGCCTATTGACGTCAAAAATGTCAGTGGTCAAAAACATGCTAATTCAAACCACTATCTGTGTTTTTCAACCTCTGTTGATTTTGGAGCACTTTTTTTTTTGGTTTGGCGTCAGTGGCACGGTGAATTGCTTTGCCGCTCGGCGCTCAAAGGGTTAAGCTTAAAGGAAGCCCAAGTTCTTCAGCACAGGCTATAATAAAAGAGGGGGGTATGCCATCTGGCCCAGCGCCCTTATTTCTGTAAAGCATCTTAATTTTCGCAATGATATCATTTTCTGACACCAAGACCGAGCACAAAGACGCGTTACCAACAGTAGACGTATCAGAAGATATAAGAGGATGGGATGACAGGTGTGTGGTAGTGTCAAAAACAGATGCAAAATAGGAAGAGAAAAGGTTGCAGATGGCTAGATTTCCTGAGGCTGTAGACTCTCCGTAAGTCATTGTCTGTGGCATTGTTGATAGACCCCTCTTGTTCTTTACGTAACGCCAAAACGCTTTGACATCATCTTGTAAGGCATCTTCTACAGACAATAAAAAAAACCCTATAGCATCTAACCGTCATAGCCTTACATATTTTACGAAGCATGGAGAAAGAGTCATAATCGCGTGGATTGCCATATTTCTTGTACAATTTATGAAACTTAAGTTTTTCGGCGAGGCAATTTTTTAACGCACTACTGTACCATACTGGATAGTTATGGCCTGATTTGATTTTGTAAAAAGGGGTATGTTTTTTAATTATATTAAGAAGCGTTTCGTAGAATACTTGAATACAGACATTCACATCTGATGCCACAAGCAAAGACTTCCAGTCCACCAAAAGCAAATCATTACGAATCTTACTTAAATCGCATTTATTAAAGTTTAGCCTTTTAATGTTGGTGACAGCCGCAGCAAATACGGGTTGCAACTGAGGGATATCAACAACAATAGAAGGATGATGGTCATCTAGCTTCGTCATGGGTTTGGCACCATATACCTTGACGCAGTTAGAGGTTGATAATACTAGGTCGAGAAAACGCCCATTTGCGTTTGGTATGCTGTTCAATTGAATTAGACCACACAATGACATGAACTCAAAGAGCATATGCGATTTATGATCTTGCGGATTAAGTGGAATTAATACTCCCGAAGTCGATACAGACCATCCAAGATTAATCGTGTTAAAATCACCAATCAATAAAAAATTATCATCGGTCTCAGCATTGAGAATTATTTTTTGACAGTTGACATAAAATGTTTGCAAATTAGGTAATGGTAAGTCAGGGGGCAGATAGCAGACGCAAATATAAAACACACTACTATTATTATTGTCAGGTAAAATTTTTAGCCAAATATCCTCCATCTCAGTTTCCCATGATTGTTGTCGAACAACGTTAAAATTCTTTTTAATAGCAATCAGTACCCCGCCACCCTCAGTCTTCTTCGACTGAGATGTATCACGGTCACGCCTAAAAACATTGTACCGGTGATCAAACAACTCGCTGTCATACACACTGTTATTTAAATTAGTTTCCGTTAAACATATTAAATCATAATTCGAACTCAACATGCTCAAATAAAAATCGGATAATTTAGATCTGATTCTGTTTACTTTCTGATAAAACACAATTGTCATGAATATATAAATACCCAATCACCCAAACAAGCTAACACTGAAAAAAAAAAAGAATATGATGTTTCCCTATATTGTATAATTACAGTTAAGTAAGTTAACGTTTAAGGACATACAATTTAGATATATATTTATATTCTTAAGCAACCCAATTTATTAGGTAAGTAGGTACATTACTAATTGTATTGTTTACCAAAATCTTATCAGAACACTAGTCCTTAGTAAGTATATAAAATAATTAAGTTTAAGATTGTTTTTATGCTAATTGGTAGCTTTTCGAAACAATATTGTATTTAACGCTAAAATCATTTCCAACTGACCGAACTGACCGAATAATGAACTCAAAACACATAAATAGTTAACATCAAGTAAATACGACCAACAAATGTTAGGTATATAAGTACTAATAACGTTTGAATGAAAAACCAATCCATGTAATAAACATTTGAGGCGTATGAACACATGGACACTATGGATTAAAAAACTGCAATCAAGTTTCAATCCTGTTACCAAGGCATTGAGGTTATTACGTACATTTATTACACATGTTTACCGATATATAATTTCTAATGAGATCTTGCTGCACTGCTCGTACTCGGTACCTGAGTCGAGTTTGGTAATGATGGACTTATTACTTTTTCTAAGTTATGTAGCGAGTCCATGTTTTTAACATGCACAGGTGTACTGTCATCATCCTTTAGTATATATATTCGACCATATCTTACCCATACAGTTTTATAATTGTTGTTTTTACGGAACTTTCGGGCAGCGCTGTGAAGTTGTTTACATTCCGGTGAGAGATGTTCTGATAAGTATATTCGCGAGCAGCAGCCAGTCCGACGTGAGTGGTGTTGAGGGCATCATCGGAGTGCGCTTTGTTATACCGGTAGTACGCGGATAATAGTGTATCGCGTAATCTTGTTGATGAGAGTGACACCAGGATGTTTCGGGGGCGAGTGGAGGACGGGTTCAGCTTCGCCACCCGCCGGCAGGCACTAATCTCGTTGTCAGTCACCGTAGTAGTAATAAGGGGATAAGAAAATTATGACCAACAGATCGCGCCAGCAATCAAAAAACACAGTAGTTAAATTTCACCTCACGGATTCTTCTGTACATATACAATTTTTTTTGAGGATGTCAATCGATTTCATTTTTTATTGGTATCAAATGTCTGTATGGGACCAACTACACTTTGACTGCTCTAAATGTCAGAAATGTCCGCCAAAGTTCAACATTCCTACTTTAAATTTGCGTACTTTGAAGTCACATATTTCAAAAAGTATTATTATTTTTGTGTTTTTTTCTTTGTTTCATGACATATTGAGCTAATTTTATTCATATAACCTACAGTATGCTGTAGAGTTTAACATCTGTCGTCATCTCTAATTCTCTATTGAACATATCAATATCAAGCTCTTACGTCGTATTTTTCAAATGTCGACTAGCGCCGTTAAGGAAACTATTCCGTCTGTAATTGGATGAAGCACGCTTTAATGAGATAGGGGGGAAATGTCTTTAGGACCAGATATTATACCCCTAGCTCCACACTACTCGCGAAGTTTACTGAAGGTGGCGAAGTTGGCCGAAGTATGGGTTTCCGCAGCGAAGTGTCCCCTCCACACTATTTTATTCGGCCAACCTCGGCCAACTTCGCGAGTAGTGTGCGGAGCTAGGACACGGTTTATGTAGTCTTGATTTGTGATGTACTCGCCAGAGCTTGGAGCACCTGACGTACGCGTACAAGTACGGCACGTTCGAGAAGCTGGTGGAGCTGGGCCGCTGGAGCTCGCTGCTCGGGAGGTGCGCGTGGGGAGCGGCGGCCGCGCGGGAGCGGGCGCTGCTGGCGCTGCTGGCGGGCCCGTGCGCGCCGCTGCACGCGCCCGTGCCGCTGCCGCCCGAGCCTGTGTGAGTACCGCCGTACACTACAGTTGGGCGCTGCTGGCGCTGCTGGCGGGCCCGTGCGCGCCGCTGCACGCGCCCGTGCCGCTGCCGCCCGAGCCTGTGTGAGTACCGCCGTACACTACAGTTGGGCGCTGCTGGCGCTGCTGGCGGGCCCGTGCGCGCCGCTGCACGCGCCCGTGCCGCTGCCGCCCGAGCCTGTGTGAGTACCGCCGTACACTACAGTTGGGCGCTGCTGGCGCTGCTGGCGGGCCCGTGCGCGCCGCTGCACGCGCCCGTGCCGCTGCCGCCCGAGCCTGTGTGAGTACCGCCGTACACTACAGTTGGGCGCTGCTGGCGCTGCTGGCGGGCCCGTGCGCGCCGCTGCACGCGCCCGTGCCGCTGCCGCCCGAGCCTGTGTGAGTACCGCCGTACACTACAGTTGGCCGCTGCTGGCGCTGCTGGCGGGCCCGTGCGCGCCGCTGCACGCGCCCGTGCCGCTGCCGCCCGAGCCTGTGTGAGTACCGCCGTACACTACAGTTGGGCGCTGCTGGCGCTGCTGGCGGGCCCGTGCGCGCCGCTGCACGCGCCCGTGCCGCTGCCGCCCGAGCCTGTGTGAGTACCGCCGTACACTACAGTTGGGCGCTGCTGGCGCTGCTGGCGGGCCCGTGCGCGCCGCTGCACGCGCCCGTGCCGCTGCCGCCCGAGCCTGTGTGAGTACCGCCGTACACTACAGTTGGCCGCTGCTGGCGCTGCTGGCGGGCCCGTGCGCGCCGCTGCACGCGCCCGTGCCGCTGCCGCCCGAGCCTGTGTGAGTACCGCCGTACACTACAGTTGGCCGCTGCTGGCGCTGCTGGCGGGCCCGTGCGCGCCGCTGCACGCGCCCGTGCCGCTGCCGCCCAAGCCTGTGTGAGTACCGCCGTACACTACAGTTGGGCGCTGCTGGCGCTGCTGGCGGGCCCGTGCGCGCCGCTGCACGCGCCCGTGCCGCTGCCGCCCGAGCCTGTGTGAGTACCGCCGTACACTACAGTTGGGCGCTGCTGGCGCTGCTGGCGGGCCCGTGCGCGCCGCTGCACGCGCCCGTGCCGCTGCCGCCCGAGCCTGTGTGAGTACCGCCGTACACTACAGTTGGGCGCTGCTGGCGCTGCTGGCGGGCCCGTGCGCGCCGCTGCACGCGCCCGTGCCGCTGCCGCCCGAGCCTGTGTGAGTACCGCCGTACACTACAGTTGGCCGCTGCTGGCGCTGCTGGCGGGCCCGTGCGCGCCGCTGCACGCGCCCGTGCCGCTGCCGCCCGAGCCTGTGTGAGTACCGCCGTACACTACAGTTGGCCGCTGCTGGCGCTGCTGGCGGGCCCGTGCGCGCCGCTGCACGCGCCCGTGCCGCTGCCGCCCGAGCCTGTGTGAGTACCGCCGTACACTACAGTTGGCCGCTGCTGGCGCTGCTGGCGGGCCCGTGCGCGCCGCTGCACGCGCCCGTGCCGCTGCCGCCCGAGCCTGTGTGAGTACCGCCGTACACTACAGTTGGCCGCTGCTGGCGCTGCTGGCGGGCCCGTGCGCGCCGCTGCACGCGCCCGTGCCGCTGCCGCCCGAGCCTGTGTGAGTACCGCCGTACACTACACTACCCTTAAGGTCTTGTCTCCTAGCATAGCGGTACCATCACATAGCCGCCTAGTACGGAGTATGAAGACGGCCGCTATGTGACGGCACCGCTACCCTAGGAAACCAGAGCTTTACCATGAGTTTACAGTGACCGTACTCGCGAGCGACTCCGTAAAGTATTTGTATGGAGAATTGTAGTTCAACCAAGTGACCGCTAGGGGCGCTGTTCTGTTCTCCATGCAAATAGTTTACGCTGTCGCTAGCGAGTACGACCACGTTGTTATAAATAAATGAAAAAAAAAAACTCATGGTACGGGTACTGCTCCAGTGTGACTTCTTCCTTAGCCGCGGAGTCCGTGTGAGTGCCACCTTACGGCACGGAGTAGCTGTCACCCACGAAAGATGTCAATCGATCCTATTTTTTATTGGGATCAAATGTCTGTAGAAGACTAAACTACACTTAGATTAGACTGCCCTAAAAGTCAGAAATGATTATAAATAATGACACAAAGGTAAATTAAGAAAGAAAAATTGAATGCGATCTACTACAATCGAAGCGGGGTTTGAACCCGCGACCTCTGCGTTTCCGGCGCATTGCTCTCCCAACTGAGCTATTCGACCGCTACGTCAGTCACACCAAATCTTTCATCCCTTAATCCTTTACGCTACTGGAGCGCCCTCTGCGTCATATATGTTTTTGAAATGCTTATTGCGCATTAGCCATACCCTAGGATGTGCGTTTTACACGCACGATCCCCAATCCCCATTGCTTTACAGCAAGTGTGAAGACTGCGAGAGAGATGGCGCTGTTCTAAATATTTGTATAGAATCTTTTTATCGATTCATATTTTTTTATGTGGTAATACCACATTTTTTATTTTTATAAATAATGACACAAAGGTAAATTAAGAAAGAAAAATTGAATGCGATCTACTACAATCGAAGCGGGGTTTGAACCCGCGACCTCTGCGTTTCCGGCGCATTGCTCTCCCACCTGAGCTATTCTCTAACTGAGTTATTCGCTGAAATGTCTCACATTTCAAAGTCCTTTTATATGTTTCCTTAGATTTAGTGTATAATTATAATTACAGTATATTGATACCTGTCGTATGTGGCGGTTAAACTTTTCCAATCAAATGACAACTTTGGAAAGTAAAACAATTGGTTCAAATGTTTCGTCAGGACCCTTATCAAACACAGACAAAATGATAATTTAACATCAGCCATCAATGATGACTCATCATTGAAATTATGATGATGACTCAGCAGCTCTATTCCGTGTGAGTGTGATCAGTTAGAAGAAATTGTATTAAATAAAAATAACAAAGAGGCATGCTATTAAGTAACATGTTTGAATCCAGGGACAACCGCGACCTGAACGTGATCGTCAGCTTCGACCCGCCGCAGTGCCGAGACCCCGACCTGAAAGCGAAGAGCTTCCAAGAGGAACTCGCGTACCTGCGGCTTAGAGACGGGCTGGTGTCCTCCATAGCGTTGTGCATAGAACTGACGGACAACAGGTCGGTGGAGGAGAAAGAGGTGCGTTCCAGAAACTACCAAATGTTTTTATTAAAGCCTGACCAGAAATATATGACGATTGTAATTTATATGGCAACAATTTTGCAACCAATCGGAACCCACTATAATGACATTAGTTTAAAAACGTGTCAGTTCCACTATATTAACCCCGTAATATCATTTAATGAAATGCACTCTTTTCCTGTTTTTCGTGTAGTAGACACGTGTACACTATATTTATAATCTTGCGTTCACCACTGTGAATGGTTTTCGGCATTTTCTTTGGATAATTTTAAATATTTGTCTTTTAAAGAAACCATCACAAATGACATTGACATGTTGACAACCATCATAAAATCATTGCCAGTGTAAGAAATAAGTTCCAGTAAAATTCCGCAATATGGCCCATCCTGATATATTTCTGGTAAGACTATAATTAACAATTTGACAGTTTGCAAGTGTTGGCTGAAGGGACCTTTGCCTTCGAGACCTAATAAAAAAAATTATCGATGGTTGGCACTTGTCAATGTCAAAATTTCAACGGTTGACATTGACAAGTGCCGACCATTGACAATATTTTTTTAAATTGAGTTTTGAAGGCATAGCAAAGCTTCAGCCAGCACTTTTGCGAACTGCCAAATTGTTAATCTTAAAAATGCATGTCAATCAATCAATTCTGCAGCTACTTGTACAAGTAAATTGCACATGCGCCATAATGTTAATTGTTATTAGTCAATAAAGTGCTGATTCATTCACGGTTATAAATGTTATAATTCATGTTCGCTTTTCTATAAGTGTGCCGTAACCTATCAAGTTTATCGCAAGAAATCATCTTTCGTGTTCCATACTACTATCAAGATATTTATCAAGTACTCTAACATTAATTCATTAGCGATAAGGTCGCCTATTGTTTTCCTCTATTGTAACGTTAAGTGTCATCTGTATTTGTATTTATTTCTTCTTGAGGTGTGCAATAAAGAGTATTCTATTCTATTATATTAATGGTCCTTCGAACCGGATTGGAACCAGCGACCTATGGATGCCATATGGATAGTTCAAAAGGGTTAAAGACTGTTTGTTCTTAGGGTCACTACAAGGAGCTGATGGCGTGTGTGGGCGCGTTCAGCGAAGCGATGGAGAAATGTCGGAGCTTGTACAGCGAGAAACGGCGGTGGCGGGTCAGCGAGCCATTCCCTTGTCGGATTATTTGTACGTATATTGATATATCGCGTGGTGACAACGAAAACTCACTAAAATTTCAGTCGCAATTCTTCCAAACCTAGTATCTAGTTTGTAAATTGATACTGAGATACGAGCTTTGTCTTATGGGGCTTCTAAACGGGCTATATTTTACTGCAATTTGTGGCCGGCAGCTATGGCCGTCCCTCTCTGACACCCTACGTTAGAGCAAGATGCAAATAATGGCCGGCCACAAATTGCAGCAAAACATGGCCTGTTTAGAAGCCCCTTTAAGTAGGTATTTGTTACTTAATGAGTTTTGATTGTCAACAGACGACATTTTCATTGTATTCTAGATTTCATTGTGTTATCCAGCTACTGAATGTTTCGTCTGTAACTACTGTGCATACCCCGGGAGTTTCGGTGCATTCATGAGTTGACGTCTACTGTCGGCGTAGTGTCAAATCTTTCGTGCACCGAAAACCACGAAGCATGGTACTGGCTCGTCTGAAGGTCACATGTGTCATGGGGTAGATTCGTGCCTAAGCGAACATTTATTCAAAGACAAGTCAAAGTCAAAATATTCTTTATTCAAGTAGGCCTAGCTACAAGCACTTTCGAATCGTCAGCTACAGAGAGCAGAGCAATTTATTGATAGACTTTATATAACTAAAATAAAAACGTAAAAACAACATCATAGAAATAAAAGAAAAATCCTAAAAAGGATCGTCAACACATAAAAAAATATATAAATAAAAACTAGAGGCTAGAATTATTCTATAATAAAATTCTAAATGTCAAAAATTATAATAAAAATAGTTACAATTAAAATATCAGTACCCTGATAGGTACTCGTTACAATAATAAAATTACACATAAGATTGATTGATTTTCACTAATCCCACGACACGTTATCATTCATGTAGTCTTATGTGCTATAATAAGCTTTAGAAATAAGTTTACGTTTTACATAGTTCTTGAATTTACCAACAGACAAGTCAGTTACGCTTCTAGGAAGTTTATTATAATAATAATAATAATAATCTTTATTCATAAAATCATAGTAATAACAATTAGCATAAAAAGTCTTACATCTATACAGAGCATTCATAATACTGGTGCCTGAACTAGGAGAATCCTGTATCTCAGGCTTTGAGAGTTCAAATTATACGCTAAGTACCAAAATAATCATTTACAATTAATACAATACTACTTATTGAATTCATAATATAATAATACTATTAAACTACATACTTTATTTAATGTGATATTGCTTAATTAATATTATGAAATCTTACACAGTTACCCATGACTGATTTTCTTGATTTATTCAAATGTAAATGCAAATGCTGTACACATGGTGTTACCCTATAGATGTGTTCCATGGCTTAGGCTGTTATCACTCGTTCCCGATGGCTGTAGGCTCTCCCTACTCGTTACGCCCGCACAGCGACATTGTGAACGCATTCATATAATTTTATTAACACAGTTTAACAACCAACTAATATAACTTTATCGCGTAAATGTAATATGATGATGAAACGTAAATCCACTAAACCGTTTTGGAGATTTGATCAAATTCCTGAAATTTTCCACTAAAATAGCGATACAAATTTAGATAGATTAGATTAGACTTTATTTATTTCATAATAGCAAATTACATTATAAATTATCCTAAGTTAATCTACATGAATTTTGATAAAATGACCGTCAATAGAAACATACAATTTAATAATAATCATTCAATTAAGTCAAGTACAACATCATAAAATAGAATCGTAAAATGCAAGGTCAGATAAAACAGAAATATATGTCACTATGAGACAAAAACTAGCTACTAATCCGATTTCGTCATTTTACTAAACTAGTCTAGCGATTTGATCAAATCCCTAGATTCATTTAGTGAAATAACAAGACTCCGTTGCAATTTTGTTATCTGCCTTGGATTTATCATTCCTTAAGGATTTACCCTTTTCTTTTGTTTTAGCGTTTGTGTCATCCCCCGTGCCATACCGGGACCTGTACTCCATCACGCTCACCCTCGTCGGAGAATTAGCCGCGTCGCACACCGCGCGCGCGCACGCGCTCGCCGAGGCGGCGGCGGGAGTCGTGCGCGGCGCCAGCGAGAAGCTGAGGAGCAGCGTGCCGAGCGGCGACCCGGGGTGGTGTGCGCGGGAGCGGCTCGACCAGCTCGCGCACTACTTAGAGGTGAGTGTGGCTATCGTTAGCAGCGAGAGTTGTGCGCGGAGCCAGCGAGAAGCTGAGGAGCAGCGTGCCGAGCGGCGACCCGGGGTGGTGTGCGCGGGAGCGGCTCGACCAGCTCGCGCACTACTTAGAGGTGAGTGTGGCTATCGTTAGCAGCGAGAGTTGTGCGCGGAGCCAGCGAGAAGCTGAGGAGCAGCGTGCCGAGCGGCGACCCGGGGTGGTGTGCGCGGGAGCGGCTCGACCAGCTCGCGCACTACTTAGAGGTGAGTGTGGCTATCGTTAGCAGCGAGAGTTGTGCGCGGAGCCAGCGAGAAGCTGAGGAGCAGCGTGCCGAGCGGCGACCCGGGGTGGTGTGCGCGGGAGCGGCTCGACCAGCTCGCGCACTACTTAGAGGTGAGTGTGGCTATCGTTAGCAGCGAGAGTTGTGCGCGGAGCCAGCGAGAAGCTGAGGAGTAGCATGTCGAGCGGCGACCCGGGGTGGTGTGCGCGGGAGCGGCTCGACCAGCTCGCGCACTACTTAGAGGTGAGTGTGGCTATCGTTAGCAGCGAGAGTTGTGCGCGGAGCCAGCGAGAAGCTGAGGAGCAGCGTGCCGAGCGGCGACCCGGGGTGGTGTGCGCGGGAGCGGCTCGACCAGCTCGCACACTACTTAGAGGTGAGTGTGGCTATCGTTAGCAGCGAGAGTTGTGCGCGGCGCCAGCGAGAAGCTGAGGAGCAGCATGCCGAGCGGCGACCCGGGGTGGTGTGCGCGGGAGCGGCTCGACCAGCTCGCGCACTACTTAGAGGTGAGTGTGGCTATCGTTAGCAGCGAGAGTTGTGCGCGGCGCCAGCGAGAAGCTGAGGAGCAGCGTGCCGAGCGGCGACCCGGGGTGGTGTGCGCGGGAGCGGCTCGACCAGCTCGCGCACTACTTAGAGGTGAGTGTGGCTATCGTTAGCAGCGAGAGTTGTGCGCGGCGCCAGCGAGAAGCTGAGGAGCAGCGTGCCGAGCGGCGACCCGGGGTGGTGTGCGCGGGAGCGGCTCGACCAGCTCGCGCACTACTTAGAGGTGAGTGTGGCTATCGTTAGCAGCGAGAGTTGTGCGCGGCGCCAGCGAGAAGCTGAGGAGCAGCGTGCCGAGCGGCGACCCGGGGTGGTGTGCGCGGGAGCGGCTCGACCAGCTCGCGCACTACTTAGAGGTGAGTGTGGCTATCGTTAGCAGCGAGAGTTGTGCGCGGCGCCAGCGAGAAGCTGAGGAGCAGCGTGCCGAGCGGCGACCTGCAGTGGTGTAGTTCTTATTAATACATTATGTAAAACATGTTATTTTAAGCAATAGAGGGGTTCAAAGTTACCAATTACAAAGACTCACGAATGGTAGGTTATGTTCGTTAGGTTGTTTTAAATACATTAATCGAAATCGCGGGCGCTGAGTATTTTATGCTCATTGTTTTATATTCATGATTGGTTAAGTACGCTTTTTAGACTAGGCTGTTTATCCTTACTATACTAATATTATACGAGTAAATACCAAAGTGTGTTTGTCTGTCTCTCCTCTTCACGCTTAAACCGCCAAAGCGGTTTAGATGAAATTAACTATGGAGATAGTTTGATACCCGAGGAAGGACATAGGATACTTTTCATCCTGAACAAATTTAGTGTTCCCGTGGGATGAGCGGGTAACATCGCGGGGCACAGCTAGTTGTAAATATATCGAACAAAATTAACAGTACCACTTCTTAAAACCAACGTATTTCTTGAACAGTTCATAGGTGTAATAACTTTCCTCCTCGGCGTGTGCAACGAGCTGTCGACGCCGGCCAGCACCAAGAAGTCCAAGAAAAAGACCAGCCAGTCCCCCGACGAGCTGCGGACCTCGGAACTGCTCAGTCTACTCAACACTGCTGTCCAGGTAATAACCGGGCATTTATTTACCACAATGCGTACCTATGTAGTGCGTAAAGAGAGAATTGACAACATTTCATATTTCTAACAGGTGGAAATTAATATATAGATCGAGAGAGCTTTGCGTCGTGTACACCCTAAAATATATATTTGAATTATTTTTTCTGTATGTAAAAAAATATAAGAAAATTCATGACAAAACCGACGTTTCCGGCAATTGTAGTCTTCGACTTATTCGCGAAAAAAAATTAGCTGTCAATAATGTCAAGGTCAACGTCATTCGTATTTTTTTTATTAGACACCAGACTAAAGTAACCTATTCATTGTGTCACAGTTTTAGAGTTACTACATTTTAGAATGAGTAGGTTTTAATAAATTAATAATAAAATAATTAGTAATCTAAGGAAAAATATAAAAACAGTGATTACGTCCTCTTTCTAAGCGGAATACAAAAAGTAATATAATTTTAGTCTTAAAAATATGAAATGTTGTCAATGTGTACCCACATTAAAAAAAATTAAATTACATGTTTCATACGTTTACAATTTATTTTTGTTTTCAGGATTCAATCGCGGACTTAGAACAAATCATCGACGAATTCCCCAAATACAACTTCCAATCCACACTAGAACACGAACTAAGTAAGCTATCCTTAGGCAAATATCAGAACCCGGTCGAGAGCAAGCTAGTCAACGGACTCAACGATGTACTGAATGACCTGAGAAATATACTCAAGAAAAAGGTGAAATATTTGAAGACTTTACAGTGAGTGGTGTGAAAGCATATCTTTGATTATAATGAGTAGAGCTGGATAAGGTGGCGGATTCGGACAGGAAGGTAATCGAGTCGTTATTCGTTAACTTTCTAGGATTGAATGAATAAATTGTTTATTCACCGATATAACTGATATGACATTAACTCATAAACTGCAAGTGAAATTTTGTTTACTTAAAAATGTGCTTAAGGAATTAGTTTATAATGTATTATTGCGGAATGTACGATCGAGACGTACCAAATTGGTTTAACGATGCCATTATAATAAAAAGTAATTCTGTTTGTACTTATGAAATAAATAAAAAAGTGTTTATTTTTAGAGGAATTATTTGAGGAAAACCAAATGTTAGGTTTAGTTACCCAAATTATTTTAATTTTTTTTTTAAATATTATTAAGTGCACACGAAAGGTCCAACTAACACAATAGAGGTAAACAACAGGTGATCTTATCCCTAAAGAGCGATCTATTTCAGAAAACGTTTGGGTATTATAAATGAAATGAGTGCTCGCAAGTGCATCTCGCATATTGTCTATGAGAAATTATTAATTAATTCGTTATTCATTTGTTCATAAAGATACCTAGGCCGACTCCATTACCTTCTATGTAAAATTTTGCCACCATTTGTCCGAATTCTAATAATGAGTTTTGCGGTTGTTAGTTCGTCAGTCCTTTACGAGCTGATATAGGTCAATCGTTGTACATAATAGGTTAGTGTCGCCAATTTGATTGGCCAGCGGTAAACGCTTTCGATACGGTTAACTTAATTGTATCGAAAGGGTTAACCCATGTAAATACGGCTTTATTGTTTTATGGGTCATTTATACCAGAAAGTATAGAATTTGTCACACTGTTTATGAATATTTTTATGAAATTGTAACCTGATTACGGAAAAAAGTTAATGTTTTGATGTCAGTTTGAATACTCAACCGATAATAGTAGAAGCCAGGTTGACATTTGTAAATAAAAAAAGTAATTTTTGCTGTTTATTCTATATGTTTATTCTATATCCTCTGATTATATTATGACTGTTATTGCAATTTAATAGAGTGCTTTCCAGATACAAACGGGGGTCCCCTTAGGCTTGCATAAAATTGATGGGCATTATGTATTATTTGTCATAAACAGAGATCGGCGTCATAATACACGGTGTCCTGCATTTATTGAACAAACTTCTAACTAGTGCTCGTTTTCTGTTACATAACAGGTAAATGCTCGCGGTGACCGAGCAGCCTTAGATTAAAACAAGGTCCTCATCATTAAAAAAAAGACCAACTATCTCAAAAATTGGTATCTCAAGGATGCTCCTAAGAATTGTTCCGAAAACTTCGTTTTTTAGCTTTATTAAAAGTCCCATTGTTTTTGAGATATAGTCAGAGCACGCTTACTCTTCCAAGCAAATGAACTGTCAAACCATACAAAGTGAGTTTGTATCGTTTGACAGTCCATTTGCTTGGAAGACTTAGCGTGCTCTGACTCTAGTCGGACTATACATGTTTTTATCTGGGGTCAGAATATTGTCCATTAAATCCTGGACACCCTGTACAATGACGCCGATCCGTCAGATCTCTGGTCATAAAATTACTATAATTTGTTTGTCACTTCGCTCGCTCATCAGAATAATCGATTCATGTCATAATGACTTATTTTACCACCCTGTCAAACAATCTACTATTTAGTGATATTTTTTAATATTTACTTCAGAAAAGCACCCTAGTGTGCTGGTAATTTATCTGGATCCTATAGTCATCATTATACAAATAACGAATACTTATGTTGTTTAATTATTAGACTAATTTAAAATTTCAGTTTTAGAAATGAAATCTATGTATCGAATAAAGCTGCGATACACTTATTCAAACTTCGCATGAAAGAAATAAATAAATCAATTGATTGATTGTGTTTTTTCTATACTTTGGTACAGCTCAAAGCGTGTAAGGAGAGCGCTATCAATCTTATTGCGCAGTAGTAATTTATCGCCAGCGCTCTTTTTACGTGAATTGAGCTATACTTCGAGTTAAATCAAGATGTATAATTTAACGTAAAGTGCACGAAATTGCCACCTGAAACTCGAAAATTTGATAAATTACGAAATGCATAATCATAATTGATCGACCATCTTTATGTCCGACGTTTCTAAAATGAAATAATAAATTTTATTCTGTAAGTACACTTTTACATATCTGAGTCTAGGATTTCACAGGAGAACGTTGAGAAGAAACGCCGACAGAAACTCGTATTGTATGCAACGTTTTCTACAATACATACGTTATTTCATGACAGCCCAGCTACTCTTTATGAAATTTCAGAAACGTTCCGTTAGTATGAAGTTTCTATGAAGATACTGCCTTTTGCCTTGGTTCCGTGTATTTTTTAATGTGTTTAGCGGCTTTAACCCCTCGTATGCTTAGACGCGTATCCGTGCCAGTTCATGAACTGCCTAAGCACGGATGCGTTCTAGCGGGCAGCATACAATGACGTAACGCGGCCGCACCGAGGTGTCAAATTAAATAAAATAAATAAATAAATATTAAGGGACAATCTTACACAAATCGACCTAGTCCCAAACTAAGCAAAGCTTGTACTATGGGTACTAGACGACGATATACATAATATATAAATACATATATAGATAACATCCATGACCCAAGAACAAATATTTTGCACAAATATTTGCCCCGGCCGGGATTCGAACCCGGGACCGCCGACTCAGTAGGCAGGTGTCTACAAACCGAGCCAAACGCGTCGTCAAATTCAAATTCTGAATTGGTTGCCGCATACGAGGGGTTAATGATACAATTTGTTTCCACTATAGTCAAATACCATATTGATCTTTTGAACGGTAAAAACCAAGTGCCAATAACGCTACCTCGGCCACAGCCGTCCAAATTTAAATGATGATAAACTTTGTAATTCAAACCGCTACAAGTATTTTTCAACCCCTGTTGATTTTGGAACAGTTCTTAATTTTTGCTCTGGCCTCAGGGGCACGGTGGATTGTTTCACCGCTTGGCGTTCAAAAGGATAAAGGCTTCGTGACTTGTCGGGTTTTCAAAAATTGCCCATGGGGAGAGTTTAAAAAAAAACCGAATCACTGTTTCTTCCAGCGTTTTTGTGTTCATCCTACTCAGAATCGGTAGCATTTTCAATGTGAAGAATAAAAAAGTGTCCCAAAATTCGCAAGTTTCCACTACGTAACGCTCGTGCAAATAAAAAAGTTCATATTCAAACGTGAGGTAATGGAACGGACAAGTACTTACTTGTTTTTATTCTTCACATTGAAAATGTTATCGATTATTCGTTAGGATTAACCCAAAAACGCCAAGTTCTGGAAGAAACAGGGAATCGAGATTTTTTTTTGGAAAACGCTCTGGTACAACATCTGTTTACAGTTTCAACTTGTTTCTATGCAAATTTATAGGGAGCACTTGGACTCCTAGAAACTTTCGTAGAATGTTTCATTACACCGAAAAATCTTTTCGCAGAATTTTTATTCCTCTGTAATCAATTAATCATACATTTGTCTTAATCTTGCCAATATCATCCTATTGATAAGGTTAGGTTAACTTTGTTTTATAACAATCTCATATAGTTTGCGGTTGTTCTACGAAATGATGTTTTGAAATGAAACATTCGACGAATAGTTTTAGGAGGAACCCAAAATTTATGATATAAATAAATATTTGTCTGCTAATTGTAAATTTGTTTAAAAACTCTATGTTTTGGGGGTTTTGCAATGATAAAGTTAAAACTGAATAAATCTGCCCGCATAATAATTCTACAACGACTTATTCAAATTCAATAGATATACTTTCGAAATTGACTATAATAATAAGACTTGTGATTTTAAGGTGCGTCCTCATAAGAGCGTAATTTTCGAAGCACGCCACGTAGTGTAGACGCGTCATTGCTGATATTGAAAATGGTATTTTAGGTCACAAAATTTTACAATATTAAACCTAAATCACCAGGTACAGTCCGTGAGCTGATTGCGATTTGGGTTTGGATGAAGAGTTCTTATCTAGCTCGCGTAAGAACGAGCGAGACGAGTATAAAATTGTCAGCTACATGCTGACTGTACAAGCTGCTTAATTATACAAACAAATTGGCAAACACATTTCTATTAAAGCAATTTTAACTCTTGCCCCAGAGTTTTTCATCCGCTGCATATCTTTATATACGCAGGTAGCTTCTCTTGACGGACGATAATGAGCTACAAGAACAATGCAATACACAGAATGGCATGTGTGCTTTAAGTGGATCGTACACAAGTGAAATCTACCAACTATAAAGGTAAACTTAAAGTGCTGCTATTTTGTAGATCATTATCATCTTATATTAAGGACTCACGCATGAAATATAGAATTTTATTGTCTTCAAAAACCTGTAAATGTCCTATTAGGAGGTAAAGTTGCAGGAGTTCTGCCTTCTGTTTGTATTCACTATATGACCACTATGCCTACCATCATGGTTATACCGGGTGATCAATCCAAATGGGTCAGTAGGGAGAAGTCAGAAACTATAAGAGATAGTAAAATGTGTTCTTAGGAAACATGGCGTCGATTTTAGGTTTAATAAAAACTCCCTTATTTTTTTTTATAAATCTCATACATCATTTCATACATAACCCGCTGTAAAGAACGTTACAATACGACATGCGATTACTTACAGAATTTTGACCAGGTTCAATTCTCGGTAATGTATGAGATTTATAAAAAAAAATGCAGTTTCTATTAAATCTAAAATCGACGCCATGGTTCCTAAGAATACATTTCCCTATCTCTTATAGTTTTCGTTTTCTGCCTACTGCCCCTTTTCCAAATGGATGATCCAAGGATTGATCACCCTGTATAGTGAATACAGACAGAACTCCTGCAATAAATATTTATGAAATTGAACAGCCTTAGAGTTCTCTAAGAATTGCAGATTGACTGAATTACCAACCTTACGTAGGGTCATCGCCGCTTGTGTTCAGTGTTTAACTGTAACAGTAACGTAAAGTGCGTAAGCTGACACATTGTGATTCGAGTTTCGTTCCCTCGCTCGTACTCCAGAAACGTCTCAGTTTTCACCCAAACCCGCATCCCAATTTGAGAGCGGACTATATAAATGATTTTCATTCCCCTGTAAAATATCAATAATTGTCAATTCGTTTAAATGTTTTAATACAGTTTTATACAAATTTTGTAATGAATCTGCTGGTGTCATTAAAGTTTAAGAAGTCGCAGGTGATGTTGCATTAACAACCATAGAAACCGATTCCCACTAGCATGCCCAGTATAAAGTATTTGAGTACCCTATATTAAGAGTAGAGAAGGAGTAAACCAACTCTGCTCTGGCTTGCCTAGTGATATCTTTGACGCCACGCTGCTGGTAATATAGCACTTTTGAAATTGTGAATGAGTATACTAATTTGAATGTGAATTGTGGTGCTCAGTATCGAGAGAATTGAGTCTGTAATAGCTAGTGATGTACCTACTGATTCCGAAAATTACTGGAAAGTTTCCTCATGTTGTATGGTAACGGCACATCACAACTACTAGCTGTTGGACCTTAGGTGAAATCAACAAGAGAAGGCATTATGAGGACCTAAACTAGTGCAGTGTTGTGCGGCCCGGGTGCACGACGTTTTATATAATTTCACTTGATCCATAGTATAAGTAGATAAGGTATGCCACTCCTTTCACCGAGACTGGTGGGAGATTGCTCGGGACAGGGACGCGTGGAAGAATGAGAGGGATGCCTTTGCCCAGCAGTGGGACAATATGTGGCGTTATCTGGGGAAAGGGACCTTATTGTCGGTTCTAGTTGCCGAGATAATCGCGTTTAAAGTAAAATGTCAAAAATATTCAATTTTTCTTTTTTTACTCTATATTAATAAGCAGGGTCTAAAATTTAATCTGACAAAGACTCAAGTTTTTAAATCGTTTTTTTAAGACTTAGAACAGCCCTTAAAGTTTAGTGTAAAAGGGACCTTATTGTCGGTGCCCCTCTTGTATGCTTTCTGTGAGCTCGGTATCGGCTTGAGAGACGTGTCGGTACTTGTCGGCGCGTCAAAGGATAATTATTGATCATTAGGAGTATCCTTGCTCATCTCTCACACTCCCACTTCTTGGGAGTGTGGGGGGAGGGCCTTATCTGTACTATGTACACTAAGGCTACTTCTGTCGCGGCCCGTTACTACGGGCCGGTCTTTCTGGTGACGCGTGGTTGCGACGGCGGTTTCTTAGTTGGTTGGGCCTTCGTGATGTTCCATGATTCCTCGAGGCCCGGGTGGAGCTTTATCTCCTCTTCTTATTTCCCACTGTTGGTGGTGGTGGTGGTGTCGCTGCATCTGCAGCTCGTAGCAGCTCGTGGCGGGATTCATCAGTTTTCCGGAACATTGTGCCGGCCAGTCTGCTGATCTAGGCGTCTAAGGGTTTCCATTTCAGTGCCCTCTGTATATGGTCATTCCGCACGAAGCGTGGGCAATCTGTAATGCGTCTCAGTGCCAGGTTTTCTTGGGCTCTCATTTTGTTTCGGTTTGTGGTAGCCACTAGGGCGTACCACGCCGGCGCCGCGTATGTGAGCCTGGACCTCACATACGTTTTGTAGATCCCCAGCTTCGTGCGGATCGGCAGGTTGCTCCTTAGGACTGGTCTCAGCGTAGTTCACGCTGGTCTGGTTCTTCAAACCACTTCTGCTACGTGCTGCTTCATGGTGAGGCCCCGGTCTATGGTGACACCCAGGTACCTCACCGTGTGCTTCCATTCCACGTCTTGACCAAACATGTGGAGTGGAGGTGAAGTCTGTTTTCTTCCGGTCATGAAGGCCTGAGTCTTGGTGACGTTGACAGTAAGCCTCCAGTCCTCAAGCCATCTTGGTAGGGCGTCTAACTGGGTCTGCATCTTCCTGACGGCATGGGTGGGGCTGACGGATGCGGTGTAAAAGGTCGCGTCATCCGCGAACAGCCCCAGCTTGACGTCGCCTCCTACCACTGAGATGTCATCGGTGAAGGTTGCGTAGCATGCTGGTGAAAGGCAGCTTCCCTGAGGGACTCCTGCTAGGATTGGGCGCTCCGAGGACAGTGCCTGGAACTTGCATCCGCTCAGGAAGGACTTTATCACCGTTATGATGCTGCGTGGGGCCGTGGTGTTCAACAGTTTGTACAGCAGCCCCTCGTGCCATACCCAGTCGAACGCTTTTTCCATGTCGAGCATGACAGCCACAACATGCTCCTTCTTGTTGCTTGCATTGGCCATAAAGTGAAGCACGCGAGTGAGCTGTAGCGTTGCCTGAATCCGAACTGTTCCGAACGGGGCTCGACGTGAGGGAGAAGTTTCCCCAACAGGAGCCTCTCGAACACCTTGGAGAGGGTGCTGAGCAGAGTTATTGGCCTACAGCTCTCCGGTCTTCGGCAGTCTTTGCCAGGTTTGGGCAGCATAACTACCCTCCCAGTCTTCCAAGTTTGGGGAAAGTGACCCGAGCGCATGATCCCGTTGAACAGGCGCGTCACTGCCACAATGGGGATCGAATCGGCGCCCGTGGCTTTCTTGGTGTCGCAACGTTGGAGGGCTCGCTGCATCTGGCTGGGGGAGAAGAAGACCGCGTCTTCCTCTGCTCTTGCTTGTGCCTCCGAAGTACCTCTCCAGGTGTTCTGTGATGCTCTGCTGGTGTTCTGCATTGTACATCGGGTTGGGCCTAAATTGTTCCTCCAGGTACTCGGCGAAGATCTCTGCGCGATCCTCAGCCTTGTAGCGTGGAGTGTTGTCTACAGGGTCGTAGAGTGGTCTTATTGCCTCAGGTTTTGTCGCTAGCTGTCTGCAGATACGGTGAATGAAGGGGACATCACCCTCTTTAGACGCTAGGTAGCTCTCCCAACTCTCGGCCCTGTGTTCTGTGAGCGCCTTCTTGGTTTTTATGATCATGGCGTTGAGCTCTGCCTTGATCGTTGGGCATCTTGTAGCCTGCCATTTTCTGCGCAGGCGGCGCTGCTCCTCGATCATGCTCCTAATCCTCGCCGGGAGGCCCAGCTGACTCGGTGTTTGGGTCTCCTAATTCCCATTAATGGATCCATTTCGATACACATGAGGACCGTCCGGTGATCGGATGGTAGGTCCGGCAATGCCTCATGTGTAAATCTAGCGTCAATTTGGCTGGCGTCGCAGCAAAATACAAATTAAAAGTATTTTTCAAGACTTATTCTTAACTATGTCACAAAACATTTTACGTCCGACACTAAGGTCCCTTTTCAAATACGTTAATCATTTAGTGTTTGCCGAACCAAAATTATAGGTTTTTGGTAAGAGTTTAATACTAAAGTGCTCTAAAAATTAAGACTATCAAAATTGAACATAAATTTATAGTCGATATCAGATGATATCACTAAATATTTTACCACCGACGATAAGGTCCCTTTTAGAAAACATAAAGTGGTTGTACCAACTTTTTACTAAACTTTATCTTGAATTTTGAGACTTAAAAAACTACTTTTTTATATTTGTTCTGTTAATTTGATCTTATTTGGCTATGTTTTAGCGTAGTAGATGTATATGTTTGTTGATTTTGACTGTTTAATTAGATTTATAAACACAAAGTTATTTTTGTTAAAATATTTTTTTTTTATAATAAACAACGTTGATTCAATTTGAAGTAGCTCTTATTGAGTGTCTAATTACATATAATATTTATTCCTTCTATAATATCTAACGGAAATACACTATAAATAGGAATTTAAGTAAAAAAACCATCAATATATATTTTTTTACTTTATGCACTTTGGCAAGGTAAACTATACGTAAACAGATATACAATTACAAAATTGTACTTGAAACCTGAAAGCCCATACGATCTACTCCTCAAATAGCATGTTATCTATGTAACTTCCAACAATAACATACTTTAATGGGGTGTAGAAGTTTGAATTCAATTTTCTCATAATCACCTTTTCTGACTTTTGAGTTTCAATTATTTTTTAAAAAATATCTATTGAACCTACATGCATGTTTTTTACATGGTTCGATAGCTCAATGTATGTAGATTATGGGGATATACATAACTCAATACCGACAGTAAGGTCCCTTTACCCAGATAACGCCACATATAGGCTCTTAAATAAGTAATAAATAAATAATATAACGTTCACAAGAGACATAATGAGTTACGTGCTACAGGTAAAAAAAGTCGACGGAATTTAAATGATCAAAAACTTGTAATTCAAGCTGCGAGAAGTATTTTAATACCTATCCTTTTTAATTATGGAACACTTCTTTATTTATTTCTGTGGCGACAGGGGCACGGTGAATTGCGTCGTTGCTTGGCGCTCATAAGGTTAACTTTGTTGGTTTCACCTAAGGTCGAAATGTATATTAACTCCTCATTATACTTACGGACATGAGGTAGACAATTATGCCTTACGTAGAGGCGATTGTTGGTCTTGTGGTAGTAATAGTAACTTATGGAGCCGTCGAATGGTCCGACGGACCGAGAGGGACGCTGCTATAGAATGTAGAATGAGATAGTAATATACATCTCGCATTCTAACAGATAGCAGCGTCCCTCTTCCGCCGGACCGTTCGATTGTCTATTAGCTGCATTATAACAAGTTCGATGTCCTCTTGGAGATCGATGTATAGTGGCATACAATATGCGAATTATGAACCTTGATGAAGTAAGAATAAGGTTTATTCTGTAGGTAGTGAAACTATGTATGATATTCATAGGGGGTTTTCGGTGCATAGATGATATGACGCCTACTGTCAACTTATCCTTGCACCGAAAATCACGGCGAATGATGATATGCCTTCCCTTTGTCGCGTGGGTTCGTTACGAGTGGATATTACAGTTTTGTATGTAATTATAATTTATACAGTCAAGTTTGTTTCATTTATGTTACCTAACCTTACCCCACACATAATCAGAAATATATTGGGTCAGCCATGTTGTAGATTTCATAGGAACTTGAAATTGGGACCAGGTTGATTTGTGTGAGGTTGTCTGATATTTCTTTCTTTATTGATTGGAAAACCTTACACGTTTAGTTACAATATTAACATGGATGGTCGGCGTAAAGAGGGGTAAATAATACAAAAATAACTTCATATTATATTTATTTACAACACGAATATGCATAAAATTAATTCGTCGGCCACAGTACAAAAATACTCATGAGAATGTCTCCTACCATACAACGGACAGTCTATTTCGCGGAATGTGCGATGGAACAAATCATTAATTCACTGAGAAAAGCGTTATAAATTTATTTAAGCAACACAACTTTTTCGCTATTATTTGAATACTTTCACAACCACACAAAAAAATTAACAATGCGCCAGTTTATGAATCAAGTAATGTCTCATTATTATTTTTTATATTGATCCAAGGTGTAATTTGAAATAAACACACAAAGCATAAGAAAAAAAAACGATATATTATCTGACGTTTTATAGTGGTTGACGGATTAACACGTTAGACCGGTAATCCAGAGGTACCGGGTTCGATTCCCGGTCTCTTCCGCCAGGTTTCGCATTAAATATTTTCTTTCATTATTCTTTCGATCTTTGTATCATTAGTTCATTTCAATATTCAATAAAAACGCACACTACGTGATTATTGTTGGTCGAGAAAGTGTTAAAATTTTCTTATGCCGTATCGATCCGTACTTGTAGACGTTGTTGCGTGGATAACTTTATAACGCTTAACAATGTAAACCTGCAAACTACATTGGGAGACAATCAAAATTCAATTTGCCAAAATATCGAGGAAAATCAACCGTGTTGGAATAGTTGTAACCTATGATTATATACTGAGTCTTGGTTGTCACTCAATGATTTGGTGATATTGGGAATATTAGGGTAAAGTATACCATAAATTCCGAAAAATAGAGCTTTGAACTTTAACGGAATTTCACGTAGGTAGGTATAAGTGTACAATTCTATAAAAATACTTAGGTAATAAATTAAGCATGTGTTGATTTAGATTGCGACTACAACACGAATCAATATACAATCTAGAAACTGGTCCCCTCACTTATAACGGAACAGTGTCAAAGTGACCCTGGTTACAATTTGTCTTTACATGTTAATTTGACACAGTTTCACACAGAGATGGTGTCTCACCGGCATAGGAGTAATTCTATAAACACATGTTATGTGCACTCGCTCCGCAGACAACCGGGTGAAATGGGGATCCGTCGCGAGAGCTGCTGTATACAGCTGCCGGCAAACTTTTAGAGCATAACCTTGACTGCGCAGTAGCCGATTGACGTACAAATAAATGTACCTACATGCGCAGGTCCGCCATTTTTGTTCTAAAAGTTTGCCGGCAACTATACCAGACCCTCACGAAGGACCCAAATGTGGACGTTGCCGTGACCACGACCACTCTGCCAAGAGTGAACGACTAATGATTATGATGATGGGGAGACGAACGTGTTGCCTTTTTCACTATGAAATTGTACACTTACATCATGTTTACCCGTCAATTTCTTACTCTGTCTTTCTGCTATTTTAATCAAAACTTATATCTAATCGTTGAAATTAGTGAGAACAACAACAAAAATAATCAAATTATTTTATAAATAAGTATGGATTGTTAAGTTAACATTTAATAAAAAAATCTCATACCGAAAGGAACAATCACGCAACACTACGATAGAAACACACAATCAAACATTTACTAGAGCAAACAACTCAGTAACTGGCAAGTGTAACAAATTAATTAATAGAGAGCGGATTTGAAGTAGCGATCTCAATATTAATATGGATATGCCTGGTATAATTTATTATTTTTTCTACATACAAAAATAATGTAACTTATTAGAACAAAAAAGTAAAAATGATTTTGGAAGCTTTTGTAAATTACTGGGCAAAAATTATGATGATAATAATTAAAAACACCATTTGTTAATTTTTGAAATAGTTTATTTCTTTAAGTTCTTCCTCTTTAATATTTTTTTGTGCACAATGCACAGTAAAAAAAATTATTAGGATTTTTTTTTTAAGAAATGAAAAAATAAAATAATTCGCTTCCACAATGCTCACAGAACAATAATTAATTTCGAGTTAGTTTATTAGTGCTTCCTCACAAACGAAGTCTAAGCAATAATGATACTCATTTACAGTGCATTTTAAGCATACACCGTCGAAAAATACATTTTCATCCGTTATGTTTACTGTCCACGATGGTAACGATTGCATAAAACAGTTTTATACTTAAATCTCTTGGCAATTCTAGTTCAAAAAAACATTGTTTGCAAATTGCCATCTAAAACAAGAAATCCATAATATTAATGACATTGTTGAAATGAACTATCATGTAGGTATCTTTGAGTTGTATAAAAACTCCTTTATTTATAATAAAATATTTTTCTTTAAATGTAGTTTGTTGCAAAAATAACATTTTCTCCAACTTGCTTGGAAATGTTCCCATTAATGTAGTAAAACTGGACCGCGAAATCGTTCGTTATATTTAGAAGGCGTTAATAAAAATTAAAAAAAATATATATTATTGGCCTTAGCCGGGAAATCAATATTATTTAAATAAGACGATTAAGTAAAAAACACACCTTCCGTTTATAACGTCTCATACAAATGAGGGTAATCTTAATTTGGCCGGTTACTGCATCTTACTTTTAATTTTTTCAAAGACTTTGATAATTCACCATACAGCCAATTGTCCACTAAATTTAAAAAATAAAAACTATTATAAACTTTTTAATTGTTCTCTGCGTTTATTTCTTGCACTGAATATTTTTTTGCTCTGCTACTGTCAATGTATTTGAAATGTCGACAAATTTCGAATAACGGACAAACAATTTAAATAATAATCTTATATGCGGTTAATTTATTTTCATGATTCTTAGTTATTTATTAGAGATTTCTCACGAAAGTTTTAATTTTAATAATATGATGATTATTTAATGAGTGAGTTGAAAATTAATAAGTGTACCAAACGTAAACAAATAAAAAATAAAACAGAAATGATTGTGTCCAAATCAATATAAAAGTTTCTTGAACTTATGATCTACTCCGAATGATAAATATGGTATGGTTTCTAAAAAAAAACAGTGTGTTTAGAAGTTGTTAATTTAACTAAAATGTATAATTACCTATGTGCATATTTTTTGTTATTGTGTTTTCATATATATTTAATTCTTATTCATTTATTTTATTTTAAATCAAACATATGATTCGGACCCGAAATTTTATTCCTATTCCTAAAAAAAATAAGTACCAAATGAACTTCATGGTACTGATATATTAAATTAAAATGTAGATTGGTGATTATTTCCAAGCATATTTGGAGAAAAGCACTATACAAGCCTCGGCGGGAATGTCAGTTCGCAGATTCGTATTATTGAAGGACTCGGCTACGCCTCGTCCTTCAAAATCATACTCATCCACGAACTGACTTTTCCCGGCCTCGGCAGTAATATACTATTATTTAATCTAATTATTTATTTGCTTGCGGTGTGCGGTGTAATAATAATAGACTGTTAAGAACCTATATAAACAACATGGCAGGTATTTAACAAATTGAACTAAGTAGTCATATCCATATTAATATTGAAATTGCTACTTGAAATCCGCTCTCTATTAATTAATCTACCTTCGCTATGTGCTTTGTTTGCCTTAAAATGTCAACTACATGTAACGTGAATACCAAAAATGAACTGATATATCCGTCGTCTGTATCAATGTAAATCTAATAAGACACCAAGTCCATAGATGCCCGTAACTGAGTTGTTTACTTAACACCAAAATAATTATGCCAAAACATCTCCTTAACATTGCGAACTAAGAAAATAACATCAACTCTGCAGAAAGAAAATCAAAACACATAAGACATCAGTGACCTCAACTAAACCAAGATGATGAGCACTCACAATTATTTTTTTGAGAAACAATCGAATTTATACTGCTCAAAAGAAAATACCACTTGTGCTTTACAAAGTCGCTTTTTTTAATATACAACCATTTAAGAGACCAGTTTAGGGGGGAACATTGCAATTAAAAGTACGTAAGTTCAAATCGGAAATTATCTTTTATCCTTACATATTGTATTTATGGAGTTTAAAATCTGCGTCAAAAATAAAATTGTACCTTATATATTTTTGTTTGTTAGATAACTCCAGTTTCGAATGGAATTCGAAACAAATAAGCTTAACTAATAAGAAAACATTATGCACCAACACGCATGTGCGCTACACATAGCCTACATTGAAACTTTAAATAAATAAAAAGTGGATAGATCAAACAACAATTTGACTACGTACCAATGTGTCGACTTATTTTAAGGTGATACCACCGATCATCATTGCATGCCATTGAATATTCGTATAATGTATTGATAGTTTCAATTACAACCAAACCTTTACTCATAAGATCAAAAGATGGGGTAAAATTAGTCATCCCAAAATAAAACTATCATTTTAAATTTGTCACCATCAAAGAGGACATCCTCTTGTCTCATCACATGTCTGATCTATCCAAATATATAATATAATAAATATGAATTCAGCCACATATCACCAAACCTGCTCAATCGTATTTAAGCAAATTCAACTGAAAAATAAAAATCATTGCAAAATTTCAAAATACAAAGCCTTTTTTATAAACTTCTAATAATGTTTTATTTATACCCATTCTTCATATACTATCTATGTTTTATGATTGCTTGATAACTGGGTGATCAGAAAATATTCTCCGATTTCATAAATAACATTCCGCCGTATATAATTGTTTAAAAATATCCTCAAATATGTCACAATCATGAATCTTGTACACATGGGGGTGATCGGAACCATATTTCGATGCTAAAGAAATTCTTAGAGACTTTAAAGAGAATGGATATTTTTTTATTACATATTAAAATTTTCAGTCTGTTATCTTGAAGGACTCTATAGCAGCGATATTTGGATCCCAGGGAAGACTAGGGTTTAACAGGAATGTATTACGCACAGTTCGACTATTTTATTCCTAAGTCCCATTTTCCACACGTGCTGTCACTTATATGTAGGTATGTATAATAATACTATTGTATTGTATAATTGCACTATAATATATTTATAGCTTTACAATAAACTCTCGATTAGAGATCATCTCGATAGAGCCGAACGGCCACTGCAATCATGGTAGAATTATAGTTAGAAATGTCACCAAAATTATCAGTTTTTTTTTTTTGTAAAAAAGTTCTAGGGAACTTAGGAATAATACAGATGGACTGTACAGGCATCGGATTGCTCCGAGCGATATTCTAATGTGGATTAAAGGTAGGAGAATATTACAAAAATATTGTTTATTTTGTATAATTGATCTTTAACTAGAATACTACTTTTTTAACGTGTTTAACGTGACAGTCAAGACGTATTTAGATTACAGAATCACTCACGTCAAAAAATCCGGTTAGCTTGACTATAAAACATGGGAGTGGTTGTTCTGTACACCAAAACAGTATTTATTGTGGTCAACTAAACGAAGTCGCTTTTACAATATTAATTTTTAATGTCGTGTAACAATGTAAACTGAAAAACTTGCACTTTTATCACCTTATTACGATAATAAGTGTTAAGTGCCAAAACTCAATCGGTCTGCACGGTTAGGTATATTAAGGGCTTATGCTATAATTGTAAAAGGCGTGCAGATATCAGTAAATTCCGGAATTGGTTAGTATGTGCAGTATCGGAAATATTGGAATTTCAAATCACAACATTAAATTTCATTGAAATACAAATCATAATATTTTCTCTAGTTCGTTCGGTCCGTTTTCTAAAATGTCTGCATCTCAAATCAGTCTTCTTCCCACATTGTAGCTTTATATAATGTCTACTTCTTATACTGCTTGTTTCCTAAAATGTAGGAAAACGTTGGAATTAGTCAGGCAGGACAATTTTCGAAGCGGACGTAATAGGAAATAATCATTCTAAGAGAGTCGCATCATATGGTTTCCATTTGCTAACATTACAGGAAAGAGTCATTTCTTGGAAGAAGACCAGTTTGAGAAGCAGACATTTTAGGAAACGGACCGAACGCGCCTGCGTCATAATTTCGAAATGTATATTTATATCTTGGTTCAAATGTAACTTCACATATTAAGAGTTGTTAACATTTGGACTTTACGTAGTTCTATTATTTGTTCTAGTTCTACCAAATGACAGAACAAATGACTTCGCTATTTTTTTACCAGGGTAGCCAATGTTTTAAATATTCACGGTAAGATGCAATGAGGCTGAACTTGAAATGGGAAACTATATACAAGTCACTATCACGTATTACGTATTAGAAATGCCTTAAGCATAAAATTACACGTTTCCCGCCCTTGTACTCTGCGTAGAAAGAAGATTCAACTGACAGGCGTAAAATATCTACTATAAAGTAAATAAATAAATATCAGACAACCTCACACAAATCGATCTAGTCCCAAATTAAGCTGAAGAAGGCTTGTGTTATGGGTACTAGACGACGATATACATACTTATATAGATAAATGTATACTTAAATACATAGAACATCCATAGAAATGTGTGAGATGTTTGTGAAGTGTTTTACAACTTGTTTATACTTTATCTAGCGGATATTTTATGCCAGTGAATTGTTTCATTACGCTAAGTTAAAGCCTGACCAGAAATATATGAGGATGCGCCATATTGCGGAATTTCACTGGAACTAATTTCTTATACTGGCAATGATTTTATGATGGTTTGTCAACAATGTCAATGTCATCCGTGGTGGTTTCCTTTAAAATAAAATATTTAAAATTATCCAAAGAAAATGCCGAAAACCATTCATAGCCGTAAACGTAAGATTATAAATCAAGTGTACACGTGTTTACTACACGAAAAACAGTCAGGAAAAGAGTGCATGCTATTAAATGATATTACTAGGTTAACATAGTGGAACTGACAGGTACTTAAACTAATGTCATTATAGTGGGTTGCGATTGGTTGCGAAATTGTTGCCATATAAATCTTATAAATAACGCCCTCTTGACAATCCTCATATATTTCTGGTCAGGCTTTATATAGAATAGTTTATATTTACAAAGATATGTAATTTAATAATTACAGTCCTATCACAAAGTATTATGAATTAATTAGTTTTGCACGATCCTATATTTATACAATTTGACACAGTCTCCTTTGATAACAATAATATAATAAATAAAAAATGGGAAAAACAAGCACGTGTCTCTAATACAAGTTTAGGTAAAAAAAAATGATATTAGACGAACTAATTGAATGCCGATGCTATACATTTTTGTCTTTTTAGCCGTCATACACAATGTTAAATTTGATTTGTACGCATTTTCTAAATCTGCGTTGTTATTTGTAGAGCGTGACGGCGACGCGTCCTCGCCTCGTCTTTTCTATCTGGGGTGCATCACGACACTTCTATACATTGTGTATCTATAATGTCGTTTAAAGGGCGCCGCGTCTGCAACGCGTCTTCGTCCTACGTTTTTTCTGTGTGGCTTGCGCTTTAGTAGTTCAAAGATATGTGTTTGAATCTCAAAATAATCTTAAACACATATCATATCATGCTAGCATTTGTTTTTGTATGCTACTTTTATCACGGATATGCATTTGTAAGTCAAAGAAAATTCAGTTTTCTTGGTTATCAATCGACAAATAAAACATCGTTGTTATCTGTTTTAAATTTAATAAATTTACCGAAATGACGAGGTGTTTCGGTAATAAAAACTAGAATACTAAACTTGGTTAACTTTTTAAATTAAAAATTATATGTTTAAATGAATACTGAACATAGTTAATGAGCAATAAAATTGTTCGCTCACATTTATTTTAGTTTATTGCACTCTTATCATTCGTTATTATGTCACATACATTATAAAATTCGAGAAAATAATGTTTAACTGAATAATTATAAAATAACTAAAGTTATATTGAGGCTTCAACACTCAAATCATATTTTTTAGACTATCTTTAACCTTTCCTCATGTCTCAAATAAGTAGATTTTTTTTGTATCTGTATCATATGTATATTTGACATTGTCAGAAACAAAGGTTAAATTTATTAATAAATGTATCGTAAATCACTAATACTTTTTAAAAATTCACCCTTTATTTCACATAGCTGATAACTGACTTATTATTTCTATTATATTTATACATTTTTGCCAACTTTGTGAAATAAACTTCAAAAGGTTGATGATATGATTATGTAATACAAACTGAAGAACAATTGGTACATACTGATATAGTCTTTCAAAGTATGTACCGTATTCGCAATTCACCAGAATCACAAAATATTAGAACACTTGCAAAATACGTCCACGTACCACACAGACTACATAAGAGTTTATACATCCCTTATACGACTTATTTCAGCTGTGTAAGGGGTGTATAAGGTCTCCTACAGCATGTTTACTAGTTGGGTTTATTCCTTCTTATAACATCTATTACGTGTTACTTTGTGGTGGAGACAGTAAATACTTTTAGTACTTATTTTAATTTTATTTGTTATATGATGGTAAGAAGATCAGCCAATATCTGTAACTACGGACATGCCACGACTTTGCGCGACCAGCGGCGCGGCGAGCGGTTGAGCGAGAGATCCGAGCACAGCCGCCATACGAGCGAGCGAGACACACTTACCACGCACCGCAACCGCAACCGCTCGTCGCGCCGCTTGCTGCCCAAAGTCGTGGCATGTCCCGAATTAGATACAATTAATAAAATAACGTCACATATTTCCATTAGTTAAAGGTAAAAATATGTGCGGACTGATCCTTCTCAAACAGAGGTCACATCACTTTTATGTCAAGGAAATTCAGGTTTGGTACAGTCCAGAGTTCTTAAACTTCTGAGCAAAAATAATGTCAAAAATATCTGCACACACCTCTTCGCGGTTACATATGTTTGCTAAGAAATTTAAGAACTTGATTGTGCATATATTTACAAGAGGATTCATTAGATACCTACATATTTTGCTGTATCATAGTAACTGCGATTCTGGTGAATTACGAATAGTCTCACTGAAGCTACAAATTTTCCAACAAAACTCTTACCATTACAAAAGCACTCTGGTCACTCGCACTGTCACACACTAAGTACAGTACCGCCGTATGGTCGCACGACCTCATAGCGTGTTGAATATGTCCCGAGCGTTATTCTTTGAATAACGCTTGAAGGAACAGTCGCTGAATCAGCTGCCACTGAAAATAAATAAAAATATATTTATTAATTACACTTTGTTCAGTATATTTAAAGAAACAATATTCCCCTAAAGAAACAATATGAAGCCCGCTCCGGACGTTCAAAAAGCGTCACGACTCCGGAAATGGTCTCCAAAGGGCACGATAAGGTTTTGGCAGATCGACGATTAAAATTATCAGAAATAGCTGACACTACAGGGATCTCAAAGGAACGGGTACATCAATCATATTCTAAGTGAAGAATTAAATATGAAAAAGTTATCCGCCCGTTGGGTGCCGCGATCAAAAAAGAATCCGCATGCAAAATTCGAAGGAATGTTTGGATTGTTTTCAGAATAATCAAGCTGATATTTTACGTCGATTTGTAACAACTGATGAAACATGGGTTCACCACTACACGCCAGAATCAAAAATTCAATAAAAACAGTGAACTGAATCTGGCTGTTCGGCTCCGAAAAAAGCTATGGCTGTAAAATCGGCCGGAAAAGTTATGGTTTCCGTCTTTTGGGATGCAAATGGACTTTTGATGACTATATTAATGGGGAATACTATGCTATTTTTTAAGATAAGCTTCATCAATGCATTCAGCAAAAACGACCCGGTTTAGCAAAAACAAAACATCTTCCATCAAGACAACGCTAGGGTTCCCACATGTGTTAAATTTATGGCAAAAATCGGCAAATTAAAGTATGATTTGCTTTGCTGCCCCCATCCACCTTATTCGCCTGATCTGGCACCATCCGACTTCCACTTGTTCCTGAAGCTTTAAAACTTTTTTGGGTGGACAGAAATTTGCCACTAATGATGCCGTCATAGCCGTTGTAGAGGAGTATTTTGGAGGCCTCGATTAGAATCATTTTATGGAGGGCATAGACTATGTCGAAAAATAGAATTAGTTTTAACACCGAAATTCAAGTATTTTCTACTTAAGCTAGTTACTTATCATCCCAACCTCGTATATAGTGATTATACCTTCAAAGCAATATATTTCAGTGGGGTTTCTCGATTGAACCATCAATTTGGTGTTGGTTAGATCACTGACTTATTTAATATAGTAATGGTAACTGCCTACATCCTGTGTAGTGTGCACACTCGAATGTCTGAGATGTGGGTGTTCAATCACAGCTAGTTCTTAACTGGCTTGTAGTCCCGTTAAACTGTTTTATATATCGTTTGTTCAACTGCGTTTTTTATTCAACTGACCAGCGATTGACCTCAGTAACACCTGATGGTAAGTGACTACGGGGTTTAAGATGTAGCTCGCTGGTTCAGTATCAGCCTATGCACTAGTCTTGAAGAGACCCAAGGTTTCAGGGATCTAGTCCAAACCTCTAAATATCCGTTAAAAAAGTTAGGGTTCCTTTTGTGAGCACATTACATTATTTTGCATACGATTGGAATTAATAAATAGGCAGAACGGAGTACCTAAGTTTTGTTTAATCTCCTGATACAATAGATTACCGAACCACAAATCTCTGGAAATACTAGTAAAATCTTTATCTTTGTTTGTTTTATCGGGGTCACGGATTAAAGAAAAAACAGAACTGCGTGACCTTTCTAAAAAGTGAGGACTTTGATTACATTATCTTTTGTACAGTATATGTACAGCCCGTGAGCTCTCGGATTGCGATTCATATTTGGGCGAAAAATGAGAGATTCTTATCTGAAACGCGAAAGAGTGAGCGAGACAGGTATAAAACGCGAATCGTATTCTGATAACTAGAGAGCGGATTTGAAGTAGCGATCACAATGTAAATATGGATATGACTGGTATAATTTATTATTTTTTCTACACACACAAATAATGTAATTTATCGGAACAAAAAGTAAAAACGTTTTTAATAATAATAATGAATAAAAACATCGTTCAACAATGAGTCATTCAAATGTGCATTCACATTTTATTATATTAAACTGACATTGTTGACATGAACTATCATGTAGGTACGTAATAAATAGGAACTACTATCTTTGGGTTGTATAAAAACTCCTTTACTTAGAATAAAATACTTTTCTTTAAATGTAGGTAGTTGCAAAAATAACATTCATTTAATCTAATTATGTATTTAGCTAAATTTGCGGTGTGCGGTGTGATATTTAATCGACTGTAAGAACTTATATAAACAACATGAAACATGAAATGTATTTAACAAATTGCACTAAGTAGTCATATCCATATTAATATTGAGATCGCTACTTCAAATCCGCTCTCTACTGATAACTCTCGCCCTGTACCCGTATTAGAATGGAGCGCAAATTACTTTCGCTTTTTTTAAATAAAGTAGAAATAGTTCATAACGAGGTAAAAATAAAATGTTATGACCACTTTGGGATATTAATTTTATTTATATTTGTGTAAGGACCGGAATACCTTTAAACGTGTGGAGAAATTTGAACATTTTTTGTCAATTAACTTAGAAAGGCAACTTTTTTACATTATATCTAGGTATTGATAATATTTTTTACACAGGAAGAATACCCCTGTTCCTACTACTAATGCAGGCACTAGTGTCCACTGTCCACTGACCTTCTGTTGGACAGCGCCCGCCGCCGCGCCGTCTGCCGCTGGTGCTCGAACTATTGCAGGCACTAGTGTCCACTGTCCACTGACCTTCTGTTGGACAGCGCCCGCCGCCGCGCCGTCTGCCGCTGGTGCTCGAACTATTGCAGGCACTAGTGTCCACTGTCCACTGACCTTCTGTTGGACAGCGCCCGCCGCCGCGCCGTCTGCCGCTGGTGCTCGAACTATTGCAGGCACTAGTGTCCACTGTCCACTGACCTTCTGTTGGACAGCGCCCGCCGCCGCGCCGTCTGCCGCTGGTGCTCGAACTATTGCAGGCACTAGTGTCCACTGTCCACTGACCTTCTGTTGGACAGCGCCCGCCGCCGCGCCGTCTGCCGCTGGTGCTCGAACTCGAAGTCCTCCTCGGTGAGCCCGAGCCGCTGCATGTGGTACATGAGGTACTCCTCGCCCAGCACGCTCTCGGGCGGGTGCCGCAGCACCTCCAGCGTCTCGCACAGCGAGCAGGCCCTAGTGTCCACTGTCCACTGACCTTCTGTTGGACAGCGCCCGCCGCCGCGCCGTCTGCCGCTGGTGCTCGAACTCGAAGTCCTCCTCGGTGAGCCCGAGCCGCTGCATGTGGTACATGAGGTACTCCTCGCCCAGCACGCTCTCGGGCGGGTGCCGCAGCACCTCCAGCGTCTCGCACAGCGAGCAGGCCCTAGTGTCCACTGTCCACTGACCTTCTGTTGGACAGCGCCCGCCGCCGCGCCGTCTGCCGCTGGTGCTCGAACTCGAAGTCCTCCTCGGTGAGCCCGAGCCGCTGCATGTGGTACATGAGGTACTCCTCGCCCAGCACGCTCTCGGGCGGGTGCCGCAGCACCTCCAGCGTCTCGCACAGCGAGCAGGCCCTAGTGTCCACTGTCCACTGACCTTCTGTTGGACAGCGCCCGCCGCCGCGCCGTCTGCCGCTGGTGCTCGAACTCGAAGTCCTCCTCGGTGAGCCCGAGCCGCTGCATGTGGTACATGAGGTACTCCTCGCCCAGCACGCTCTCGGGCGGGTGCCGCAGCACCTCCAGCGTCTCGCACAGCGAGCAGGCCCTAGTGTCCACTGTCCACTGACCTTCTGTTGGACAGCGCCCGCCGCCGCGCCGTCTGCCGCTGGTGCTCGAACTCGAAGTCCTCCTCGGTGAGCCCGAGCCGCTGCATGTGGTACATGAGGTACTCCTCGCCCAGCACGCTCTCGGGCGGGTGCCGCAGCACCTCCAGCGTCTCGCACAGCGAGCAGGCCCTAGTGTCCACTGTCCACTGACCTTCTGTTGGACAGCGCCCGCCGCCGCGCCGTCTGCCGCTGGTGCTCGAACTCGAAGTCCTCCTCGGTGAGCCCGAGCCGCTGCATGTGGTACATGAGGTACTCCTCGCCCAGCACGCTCTCGGGCGGGTGCCGCAGCACCTCCAGCGTCTCGCACAGCGAGCAGGCCCTAGTGTCCACTGTCCACTGACCTTCTGTTGGACAGCGCCCGCCGCCGCGCCGTCTGCCGCTGGTGCTCGAACTCGAAGTCCTCCTCGGTGAGCCCGAGCCGCTGCATGTGGTACATGAGGTACTCCTCGCCCAGCACGCTCTCGGGCGGGTGCCGCAGCACCTCCAGCGTCTCGCACAGCGAGCAGGTCCTAGTGTCCACTGTCCACTGACCTTCTGTTGGACAGCGCCCGCCGCCGCGCCGTCTGCCGCTGGTGCTCGAACTCGAAGTCCTCCTCGGTGAGCCCGAGCCGCTGCATGTGGTACATGAGGTACTCCTCGCCCAGCACGCTCTCGGGCGGGTGCCGCAGCACCTCCAGCGTCTCGCACAGCGAGCAGGCCCTAGTGTCCACTGTCCACTGACCTTCTGTTGGACAGCGCCCGCCGCCGCGCCGTCTGCCGCTGGTGCTCGAACTCGAAGTCCTCCTCGGTGAGCCCGAGCCGCTGCATGTGGTACATGAGGTACTCCTCGCCCAGCACGCTCTCGGGCGGGTGCCGCAGCACCTCCAGCGTCTCGCACAGCGAGCAGGCCCTAGTGTCCACTGTCCACTGACCTTCTGTTGGACAGCGCCCGCCGCCGCGCCGTCTGCCGCTGGTGCTCGAACTCGAAGTCCTCCTCGGTGAGCCCGAGCCGCTGCATGTGGTACATGAGGTACTCCTCGCCCAGCACGCTCTCGGGCGGGTGCCGCAGCACCTCCAGCGTCTCGCACAGCGAGCAGGCCCTAGTGTCCACTGTCCACTGACCTTCTGTTGGACAGCGCCCGCCGCCGCGCCGTCTGCCGCTGGTGCTCGAACTCGAAGTCCTCCTCGGTGAGCCCGAGCCGCTGCATGTGGTACATGAGGTACTCCTCGCCCAGCACGCTCTCGGGCGGGTGCCGCAGCACCTCCAGCGTCTCGCACAGCGAGCAGGCCCTAGTGTCCACTGTCCACTGACCTTCTGTTGGACAGCGCCCGCCGCCGCGCCGTCTGCCGCTGGTGCTCGAACTCGAAGTCCTCCTCGGTGAGCCCGAGCCGCTGCATGTGGTACATGAGGTACTCCTCGCCCAGCACGCTCTCGGGCGGGTGCCGCAGCACCTCCAGCGTCTCGCACAGCGAGCAGGCCCTAGTGTCCACTGTCCACTGACCTTCTGTTGGACAGCGCCCGCCGCCGCGCCGTCTGCCGCTGGTGCTCGAACTCGAAGTCCTCCTCGGTGAGCCCGAGCCGCTGCATGTGGTACATGAGGTACTCCTCGCCCAGCACGCTCTCGGGCGGGTGCCGCAGCACCTCCAGCGTCTCGCACAGCGAGCAGGCCCTAGTGTCCACTGTCCACTGACCTTCTGTTGGACAGCGCCCGCCGCCGCGCCGTCTGCCGCTGGTGCTCGAACTCGAAGTCCTCCTCGGTGAGCCCGAGCCGCTGCATGTGGTACATGAGGTACTCCTCGCCCAGCACGCTCTCGGGCGGGTGCCGCAGCACCTCCAGCGTCTCGCACAGCGAGCAGGCCCTAGTGTCCACTGTCCACTGACCTTCTGTTGGACAGCGCCCGCCGCCGCGCCGTCTGCCGCTGGTGCTCGAACTCGAAGTCCTCCTCGGTGAGCCCGAGCCGCTGCATGTGGTACATGAGGTACTCCTCGCCCAGCACGCTCTCGGGCGGGTGCCGCAGCACCTCCAGCGTCTCGCACAGCGAGCAGGCCCTAGTGTCCACTGTCCACTGACCTTCTGTTGGACAGCGCCCGCCGCCGCGCCGTCTGCCGCTGGTGCTCGAACTCGAAGTCCTCCTCGGTGAGCCCGAGCCGCTGCATGTGGTACATGAGGTACTCCTCGCCCAGCACGCTCTCGGGCGGGTGCCGCAGCACCTCCAGCGTCTCGCACAGCGAGCAGGCCCTAGTGTCCACTGTCCACTGACCTTCTGTTGGACAGCGCCCGCCGCCGCGCCGTCTGCCGCTGGTGCTCGAACTCGAAGTCCTCCTCGGTGAGCCCGAGCCGCTGCATGTGGTACATGAGGTACTCCTCGCCCAGCACGCTCTCGGGCGGGTGCCGCAGCACCTCCAGCGTCTCGCACAGCGAGCAGGCCCTAGTGTCCACTGTCCACTGACCTTCTGTTGGACAGCGCCCGCCGCCGCGCCGTCTGCCGCTGGTGCTCGAACTCGAAGTCCTCCTCGGTGAGCCCGAGCCGCTGCATGTGGTACATGAGGTACTCCTCGCCCAGCACGCTCTCGGGCGGGTGCCGCAGCACCTCCAGCGTCTCGCACAGCGAGCAGGCCCTAGTGTCCACTGTCCACTGACCTTCTGTTGGACAGCGCCCGCCGCCGCGCCGTCTGCCGCTGGTGCTCGAACTCGAAGTCCTCCTCGGTGAGCCCGAGCCGCTGCATGTGGTACATGAGGTACTCCTCGCCCAGCACGCTCTCGGGCGGGTGCCGCAGCACCTCCAGCGTCTCGCACAGCGAGCAGGCCCTAGTGTCCACTGTCCACTGACCTTCTGTTGGACAGCGCCCGCCGCCGCGCCGTCTGCCGCTGGTGCTCGAACTCGAAGTCCTCCTCGGTGAGCCCGAGCCGCTGCATGTGGTACATGAGGTACTCCTCGCCCAGCACGCTCTCGGGCGGGTGCCGCAGCACCTCCAGCGTCTCGCACAGCGAGCAGGCCCTAGTGTCCACTGTCCACTGACCTTCTGTTGGACAGCGCCCGCCGCCGCGCCGTCTGCCGCTGGTGCTCGAACTCGAAGTCCTCCTCGGTGAGCCCGAGCCGCTGCATGTGGTACATGAGGTACTCCTCGCCCAGCACGCTCTCGGGCGGGTGCCGCAGCACCTCCAGCGTCTCGCACAGCGAGCAGGCCCTAGTGTCCACTGTCCACTGACCTTCTGTTGGACAGCGCCCGCCGCCGCGCCGTCTGCCGCTGGTGCTCGAACTCGAAGTCCTCCTCGGTGAGCCCGAGCCGCTGCATGTGGTACATGAGGTACTCCTCGCCCAGCACGCTCTCGGGCGGGTGCCGCAGCACCTCCAGCGTCTCGCACAGCGAGCAGGCCCTAGTGTCCACTGTCCACTGACCTTCTGTTGGACAGCGCCCGCCGCCGCGCCGTCTGCCGCTGGTGCTCGAACTCGAAGTCCTCCTCGGTGAGCCCGAGCCGCTGCATGTGGTACATGAGGTACTCCTCGCCCAGCACGCTCTCGGGCGGGTGCCGCAGCACCTCCAGCGTCTCGCACAGCGAGCAGGCCCTAGTGTCCACTGTCCACTGACCTTCTGTTGGACAGCGCCCGCCGCCGCGCCGTCTGCCGCTGGTGCTCGAACTCGAAGTCCTCCTCGGTGAGCCCGAGCCGCTGCATGTGGTACATGAGGTACTCCTCGCCCAGCACGCTCTCGGGCGGGTGCCGCAGCACCTCCAGCGTCTCGCACAGCCCGCACGCGCGCTTGCGCACCTTGGCGGGGCCCAGCGCGCCGGCTAGGATCACTAGCGCCGCTTTGAACAGGACCTGATGGCAAAGGGATCGTGCTATCAAACTGACAGAAATATAGACACTTTCACGTTGTCGAATACTTGCATCAAAGACACACGAATTACACACTGTTATTTGATAGATACTCGCATCGCTCGCATTCTCATTTTCCACATTCAGACCATAAATGATTAAAGTGGAAATTAAAAATCTACTGCCTTATTACCAGACTGTTCCAAGATATGGCACGCCGTAGCACAAACAAAGCAATATGACGCGTAGAGCCTTTCACCTTCTATTCCCAAAACCTGGTCTTACATTGACTCCTGTGTATTTGAAGCAACCCCAGATACGCGGCAAACTGGGCTAAGGTAGAAAGCGCTTTTAAAGCTCAAAAAAGATACTAAAATCCGTGAACAGATTCCACTTTGTGCTAAGCCAGGCATCAGGTTTTACTGCTGTCTATCCTTAAACTGTTCCAGGGTAGACTGCGTGTCAAAGGCGTCAGAGCACAGAGGAAGCACTCGGTGGGCATACAAGACTGGTTACACTTTATACGTAACCAAATATCAGGTTTTATTGACGTCTTACCTTAATTCCTTCACAGAAGAAGCAGTCCCATATACGTAGTAGATTGTCCTTAGGCATAATCCATGTTAGAGCACAGAGGAATCACTCAGTTGCGTGAAGGGCTGGATTAGACTTTGTGCTAACCAGAGTCCATGTTAGAGCACAGAGGGATCACTCAGTTGCCTAAAGGACTGGATTCGACTTTGTGCTAAACAAAATGACCGGCGGGCGCCTCACGTCGGAGAACTGCCTGAATATTGTTTTAGATCAAGTGTTAAATTTTGTCATATTCTTACCTTGACTCCCTCGCAGAGGAAGCAGTCCCAAACACGTAAAAGACTGTCCCAGGGTAGTGTACGTGTTAGGGCACAGAGGAACCACTCGGTCGCGTATAGGACTGGTTCTACTTTGTGCTTGACGAGGTGACGATGGACGGCGGGTGCCGTACGTCGTAGAAGGGCGTGGAGGATGTCGCCGTCTCGTTGTAATACCTGGGGACATTTCATTGGGTTATTTGGGTTATTATTTGTGGTAACAGGAACTATAGGACGAACAAAGAAAGATGCAGAAGATACACTATGTTTTGCAGAAATATGAGATACGATTATCGATTATGATGGTATTCGCATTGAGTTTGATCTGACAGCCCTTAACGTCAGCCAATAAAAATATTCTATAATAAAGAATTGATTTGTCACGAAAGGTAAATGAAATAAATATTGGTCACTAGTAGCCTTTTTGAAGATGTTCAAGGACACTTTGAACTCTCGGATAGGCGTCTTTCAAAAGCGTCGTCAAATTTTGAGGGGGCAAGACAGCATGCCATGTGTTGCAATTGGCAACCGGCAGTATGGAGACTAGCCACCTCTAGACCGGGATTGTAGTACCCGCAAGGGCACTTGTCCCTGATGCTGACCAGGCGCCAAAACGCCTGATGCACGGCGGGCATATGCATTAGGAGGAACGTGTGGTACATGGCGCATTCGGTAGGATGAGCTGCTGTATGGAGACTCTCACCTCTAGGCCGGGGTTGTAGTACCCGCTGAGGTACTTGTCGCTGATGCTGACCAGACACCAAAAGGCCTGCACGGCGGGGATGTGGCTGAGGAGGAACGTTGGTACATGGCGCAGTCAGTAGGGTGAGCTGCTTTGTGGAGACTCACCTCTAGGCCGGGGTTGTAGTACCCGCTGAGGTACTTGTCGCTGATGCTGACCAGGCACCAGAACGCCTGCACGGCGGGCATGTGCATCAGGAGGAACGCGGCGACCGGCGCCTGCGCTTGGAAGTACCCCACTTTAGGGTTGAACACCGAGTACGCTTTGAGCACCGAGAATAGTTCTTGTTGCCTGGAAGGAAAATTATATTATGACTGAGTGGAATTCGTCATTAGCTCGAAATACGTTTTGACGGAAGCCCGCTTCAAAATATTTGCAATGTCGTCCGTGACTCTTTTCACATAAGGTAAACAGGTTTAAAGTGTTGATCTTCATAAGATACTTACATTGGAATGTTTTAAGCGCGCTTCAAACTACCTTGTCCCAATTAGAAACCCCTTATGAAGACCCGGAGTCGTGCGGAAAGCTGTTGGGTTCCGAGCTCGACAACATTTTGAAGAGAGCTATACGTCAATATAAAATACTTCTCGTCTCGGCTAGTCCAATATAAGAAAGGGCGATGAGTATGACTTAATGTAAGTAATATTTGAAACAGTGGCGTAACGGGTGGCATATACTGAAAAATGTTGAGGTGGCAGAACTCAAGGCCTCAACTCATTAGGTGACGATTTTGACTTGGTGGGACCCATCCAATGAATTTGCCACGGGCCTCAAATGGTATTGACTATCGAAGCTATCCCCGAGCCATTTATTTTTTAAAAGAAGTTACTTTATTTACTTCTAGCTGCGCCCCGAGGTGTGACCCGCGTTCGGGATAAAAAAGTATCCTATGTGTTAATCCAGGGTGTCAGCAAACACACGCACAAACCTTCATAATATTAGTGTGATACGCCTTACCTACCGAAAAGATTTTTATGATCGGCACTATCGTCTCAAGTTACGTTGAGAATCGATGTTTCACCCAACTACTTATTTTTTATTAAAGCAGTAACGTCTGCCAACGTTCATTGAAAATTAACTAGCAGAGTGTAGCTCATCGTTACTATCATTACTACATAGGTACGTAAAAAAAGTAGATTGATTGGCCTCGTAAAAATAGGCGAAATCTACATCAACAGCAGACGAAACTACATTTTTCCGCCCATAACCGGAATAAAATTGAGTTAGTAATGACTAAAATTGATGCATCAAATTAGGTGACTCAGAGAACTGGGCCGGTAAATCCTTACGGTTTACTCCCGACAAATAATACTTAAGATTTTTTCAATATCTTATTTTAATAATGCTTTGAGTCAGAGCATTATTCATCAAAACTATTTTCGGTTTAGTTTTCAATATTTTTGAGGTTAAACATATTTTCCAACAAAATAAGTGACACAAGTACTGTAAATGAAACTGAAACGGTACCTTTTTGAGCCTTATTGTCATTGCGACAAGAGCGGAAAAAGTACGTATTCAATTTCCTTGACTGTACGTGTACGTGGTGTTAAATAAATCCAAAATTGTGTATGTCTGTTTGTAAGTTTGTATCTCTTCGATCCCGCAAGGAAATGATGAATTCATGAGATACGCAAGAGAACCAAGGTTGTAGATATAGCTCAGACAGTCGCCGAACTTAAGTGGCAGTGGGCGGGACACGTTGCTCGTAGAACCGATGACCAATAAGGCAGAAAGGTTCTGAGTGGCGACCGCGGACCGATCGTTATGGAGAACTTTGAAGGAGGCCTTTGTCCAGCAGTGGAAGTCTAATATGATGAATTTGATTATCTCTTTGCGATTTCATCATGCCTAAACGACTTGACCGATTTAACTATTTGTGGTATACGGATAGCAGTGTATCCATAGCTTGTTATGTGTTACTTTTTACATTACTGCAGTAGAACAATAAAGAGGGTTATAAGTATTAACTATTTCTATACCGTGTAGACGAATTCGCAGGCATCTTCTACAATTTAAGTCTCTTCAATAACACTTCCCTTAAATGAATTTAAGGAAAAATCGTATGCTACGCTTTTATTTTGGCAAATTTTATACAAAGAGCGTTAGCTCGGCATACGTTATTTGTGACTTAACTGTAAGGTCTGAAACGCCTTTCACATTAAGAATGAACATCAACTCTATACGTTTTATCATAAGACCCAAACCACAACCATCCATAGTTATTTGAGACTTTTATTACATGTTGCTTATTTCCCAATGCGTCATGCAACAATTTTAATTGCCAAATTCATTGCAATGCGGAATGCAATCAGTAGCAAACTGCAAAATTTAATAACCTGTTGATATTGTCATTCTATTATGAACTTTTTTTGCAGCGCATAGATACGTTTTTACTTGCGTTTGTATTACTAATTGGCCTTTAACCAGTTATTAATTATATGTTGCTACGTTTTAAAATATCGCGTAAAACTAAAGCAGTCTAAGTGCTAGAAAGTATCAAAATCATACGCATTTACTGAAATGAGAGAATTAGTTCTTTACCGTTTTGTGTAATGCTACTTTCTACAAAGACGTAAAAATTTTATGTTACAAAAAACTTTCTACGTAAGTCAAATATACCTACAAACAGTGGAACAATTATGTATTAAAAAAATTACGAAAGTGAACACGCAAAACTTAACTTTAAACAGAAACGGCCCGACATGTTTCGAACTCGAATGGAGCTCTTCATCATCATCAGGGACTGCTACCCGTACAGCGGCGCGGTAACTTCGTCACTACTGTCGTCCAGTTCGAAACATGTCGGGCCGTTCCTGACAAAATTTCACGTGAGTGCAAACCGCTTAATACAATAATTAAATATGTCCCACGAAATTTTTAATAAGATTATTTAAACAGAAACTCACTAACCCCTGTTCTCTGATAAACATTTCATACTACGGAAACTGTAAGTGCAATTCATGCCTGATGCCGTCCAAACATTTGAGGTCTCCTGCAGGTCGCGTCGTGAATAGACTGAACCGAATCAGTCTGACTTATGGCGGGAGGAGAGGGGAAAGAGAATCGGGCTATGATATGGGCCTCCCACGAGTTACATTCGATGTCGAATGCAACCATGTCACTCTTTATTAATTAAGTAGAGCAGCACTTACCCTGGCCCCTCTTCTCTGATGAACATCTCATGGTACGGAAACTGTCGGTGCAAGTCTTTCCTGATGTCGTCCATGCACTTGGGGTCTCCTGGCGCCGCCAGCAGGTCTTCATACTCTGTGGGGTGCTTCTTCATGAGCAGTTCTCCGCCGCAGAGGTACAGCCACGCTCTGGGGCGCACTGATGCTGGTATACCTGGAATTTAGAGACTTGTTAGCTGCCTAACTCTTTACATTACCTTAAGGTTTCATTCATTAGATACGGAATTTATTTTGAACAAAGACGCCACGAGATTTTCTCAGCCAATCAGAACCCTCCTTTTAGGTTCGCCGTAGTAGGGTAAAAATCATACTTTGATTTTGTGCTACAGTTGATACGATTGGCTGAATGACACTAGTCACATTGTTTGTATACTTCTACTTAACTAACTACCTAAACGAATAAGGTATAGCATTTTCCAGTTTTAAAATATTGACACACGATACCTACCTTATTCAATGGGCGAATCAAAGTAATCAAAATATTATTTTACAATTTTCTATTGCGCACTTTGCTGCAACTGTTACAGAACAACGGATATGGATTCATATAAAGAGCCGTTGAATGGTTTCCCTTGGGGACTAAGCGGCCAAAGTATCAATATAACGGAGTTTGCTTTGAAATATTTACATGGTTTATAGGTATGCTCTAGGGTGACCAAATTACAGCGGTCTCTATTTACGGGCCGTAAAAAATAAATTACAGGAACCTATCGTCTAAAAGGCCGCAGATCGCAAAAGGCTTTTTGGCAGTGTATCGACGATAACCGGCCGCTTCCTTTAGGTGCTGCAAAATCAATTGGTCGAAAGGAATAGGAAAGCCTAGTCATTCAATTGTAGAATTATTCAGAATAATTCTACATCCCTACCGACCCATTTGGATTGATCACCCGGTATAGACCTTCTCCTCGATTTCGGGCGACCCAATGCAAGAACTATGGAATTCGTCTATTGTGGGCTCTGATACCTAAGGCTGGCTAAGCTAAATTTAGTTTTAAACTCTCTTGCACTTGTGGTAGTAGACTTGACCAGTGAAGAAGACAGGAAGATGAGGAGGAAAATTGTTTCACCTTTTCTGCATCTCTCCCGTACTTTCTTGTAATTCTTGCTCATGAACGCCTCCCATTTGTTGAGCATGCGTAGCCACTTCTGCTCGCGTTTCAGTATTGTGCTGGGCGAGACGGTCCTTTTACTGAAACAAAAAAACATCTAAACTATTATAAAACTCTGGATTAGTAATAAAAATCAGTTTCCTATAAAGACGAGTCATAAAAACGAGGGATAAATCTTGCGATGCAAGATCGTCTTTTTTTTTGCGTGGGCGTGCGGCGCCACGCCAGCCTGGCGCCATCTGTCGGTCCTTTCCTTTCTTCTCTCATCACGCCGACGGCTGGACATGTTTTAATCTATTTTGTTACAGGAATACGATGCTTTTTACCCGTGTACGGTAAAGAAAATAAAAATACGTGGACTAAGTTGCGGGCACGGTATTAGGTGAATGAAATAAAACAGTATTTAACTCAACTTGTAAGTATATGGATAACTGTTTAGCCAAATTCTAAAAGACTGGTCGACATCAAGGGGGACCGAAGAGCTGGCAGCTTCCTCGCTCAACGAATTAGCGTTGCTATACAGCGAGGAAATGCTGCCAGCGTCTTCGGCACTATGCCAAAGAGGTCCGATTTTTTAAGTATTTTTTAATATTAAATTTAATCTGTTTTAGCCTTTTACTTTAGTTAGTTGATGATGAGTTAAGCAGCGTCTAATAAACTGCGGCACTTTCGAAGATGGCTGAACAGCCCGATACGGGAGCGACCGCCGCGGCCGCATAATTGACAAATAAATGTTGCGCCTATCGATGAAGGGGGAAGAGCTGCACACTGGTGTCTCAGGTCGCGCTTGTGAGAAAGAGAAGCAAACCATACTTCATCATGCGCAACCACACCATCGCACAAAGTCTTAGTTTATAGTTAGTATTTTAATTTCTTTAGTATTAAAAATGTTACATTATCTGTTTTTTCTTAATCATAAATTAAATAAGTATATGGATTAAATTTACTATTATATAAATGTATTTTGGTGTGCAATATAGCTTATTTGTTTGTATTTACTAATTATTTATGAGGAGAACCAACAGCTAGAAACAATACATTGGTCTTAGAAATAGTTAACGGAGACTTTTTGAGGTTAAACATATATATAACTCTTTCGTTCGACCTTAATTAAATGACAACGCATTAACTAATTCCGACCTTAATCATTTATATATGTTTTCTTACATAAATATAGCTTAGCTAGGAAGTATCCTTATAGGGTTAGCCTTGCCCTGAGCTCGTTCGTGGTCTATATATGACTGGTTGTTTACATAGGTCTAATCGTGAATTACAAACTTTGATGTAGTCTAGATTAGATAGGAGATCTGTCGTTGCTCCATGGAATGACTGAGGTACTTTAACGTTTATTGGTCAATAAATTCAGTCGAAGTTACGCACTCGTAACCTTAGGATAGTACTTAAGTATTTAACAACTTGACTTAGCTTTGCCCAATATTTTAATAGATGTTTGGCTAATAGCTATTCAGCTTCTCTTTCTTCCTTATTCAGTATCTCTTATGTTTGTCTTTGAGGAAATGGTGGAGCCTATGTATAGTAGGAGTCCTTTTTTTGAGGCCGAATTAACTTAGCCTTGTTCTAACAAACAATGGGACTCAATGGTTACTGTCCATTATGAACTGCAGCCACAAACTGCACTTATATCTCACTCAGATCTGCAAAAATAAAAGAGAAAGCAATACTAAAATTGATCTATGTAATGCCACCATAACTGACCATTTCCATTGCACATTTTTCATTTTTCCATAAACGTACGGAAGTATCCTTACCGGGCTCGCCTTGGAGCGAGGTCGGCAAACCCATTAGCAGTGTGAATTGCGCTACGAATTAGAACGAGTGGAACTAATGTGCGATTGATTACCCGTTGGCGAGGCATGTCAGGTATGTGCAACTTGATCGAATTTCATATAATGACAAGACGGTTTCACTACTGCGAACTATGTATAAATAGCCTAGGCACCAGCGCGCACCAGAGTGCCACCCTTGGTTGAGCCAAATCGGTGTGTTCGTGGCTAATCTAACTTATCGAAAGTTTGAAATGTTGAGTACCTAGATAAGAAGATAACACAGCCCGTCTAGCACAACTAGGGCTGCCATCAATAAATTCGCCGAGCCCGGACAGACTCAAACAACCCGGACATTTGGCGTAAACTGCATTTTCCCCGGACGTATCCAAAAACAAAACTATTAAAAATACAATCGCTTTATATTTCATTCACATAAAAAGTGTCCCGTGTTTTCTCCGGACATTTTTTTGCAAACACCCCGGACGGCCTTCAAACTAGGACAGATCCGGGGAAACCCGGACGGATGGCAGCCCTAAGCACAACTATATGCTTCGCGACTCTTGTCGTGCGAGTTAGCATCACCAGTCGCTTCCACAGTACTATACAAAAAGAGATAGTAATGTATCTCGCGCGAATCAGACAACCTCACACAAATCGATCCAGTCCCAAAACTCAAGAAGGCTTGTGTTAAGGGTACTAGACGACGATATACATACTTATATAGATAAATATATACTTAAATACATAGAACAACCATGACCCAAGCACAAATATTCGAGTTCATCACACAAATATTTGCCCTGGCCGGGCTTCGAACCCGGGACCGCCGGCTCAGTAGTGCCATTAGTAGTTATTTTGAACAGATGTCATTAGTAGTGTTGCATTTAACTCCAGGCAATGATCGATGATAGGCACTTCCTGATTTGTTAAACAAACTGTTGATCATTGATCCTGTGCCGAACTATACCAACATTTTTGTATTATGTTCCTAGTTTCATGTAAAGTGTCTGTTGTCTGTTTAAATGTGATTGTATATTTTTTGGTAATATTTATTTGCTTTCATGTCTTTTTTGTTAAAATCACTGTTTCTTGGTTACCTGCGGGGCGGACTGTGCCTAGAGTAGAAGCTAAGATAAGCGATATCAGTACATTAAATTGTATTTATATAACCCATATTTTTGTATACAACAGTAGACCTTAATTATTGAATATGTGTCAGTATAACCTAAACAAGTATCGGTCCTGCCCTGGGATAGTAGCGCTACAAACAGCTTTCATATGGCAATAATGGGCATACCTCATATACTTGCATTATTAGGTAAACGTCAGTAGCGATTTATCAAGGATTTGTCATTAACCAAATTCAAAACATTGATTACCGCAATGATCAATCCTTTGTTCTTTATGCGAAATAAATACTTGAAAAAATAAATACTTTCATCACTGTGGATAGTTTTGCCTTTATTATGCAAAACATACTTGAAATTTGCGGAATATTTAGTCATGTTTCCTCTTTGTTTACATCAGTGACATCCACCGACTTTCAACGTCAATTACCAAAAATTTGCCGTTGCCAGTAAAATAAATTAGTACCACTAAAAATCCGCAATAAGGCGTGGGTCGAAAAACACCCTGTGAATTTATTTATGCGCAATAAATTTACTTGCTTACTGTGGGTTTTCAGATCTTGTAATTTACTTAACCATACATTTTCTACATTTTCATATGTAAAATTTATTTTAAATGTAACAATGTTGCTAATAGATTACGATCGCCGTCGGACCGGCACTATCGGTTATATCGCATACGATATCAAGGTAAGCATTGCAAAAATGCTGTGATTAGCTTGTTACTCGTTACTGCTAAAAAAGGCTTTACTATATTAGGTGCAATTGAACTATACCTAAAAAACACTTATTTTTTTTTTACTAAAATCGTTAAATATAGGCTCATTTAATATGATAATAATTTCATACGTTAGATAAGTTTAATTGTTTTGCTCCATATTAAGTATTTTGTGGTAACGTCTCTATTGACTTGGCTTTTACTGCAAAACGGTCGAAAAATATAATTTATGAATAACTTTTCATACGCGTCATATGTTCACAATATAATTTTTTATTGTATTATTGTATAAGAGCCCTATTCCTAGAAAAAAATGTATATCCCGATTCGGACTGTAACTATCGTATGCTCGCTAAAATATGCGGGCCCATGGTGGCCATGTTTTTATATCACGATAGATAAATGACAAAGTATCCGTCACTCTCACTCTAGTGAGAAGTTTTTTTCTCCTTTTTGGTGTGGCTAATGCTTAGTAACTCAGTATCAATCAAGGTTTGGTTTATTAGAGCTGTAAACATAAAGTACGACATAAAAGGGTAAAAGTCCCGTTTTCTTAGACTGATTGGAAAGGGACGACACTACAGTACCTCTACCATGAGTTGCTTTCGAAAACTGTCGACACGCTGACTATCGTCGCTTGCGAGGAAACGCAATTCGAATAGAGTTACTCCTACACACGTAAATTGCGGTAGTGTGAGTGTATGAGACACTCGCCAACGTTTATTCTAACTTCACACCGAATCAATCTGTCTCTTTCTAACTAAACTTAAGAGAATGAGGAAGATTCATAGCGGCCAAAATAAAACATGGCGGATTTACGGTAGCGAGTATCGTTTACGTGACGTGACAATGTCGGCACCATGAGATTCAAATTTGACAGGTTCACCTCGAAACTATCGAAAATTACGCTCACGACTGTAGTTATAACTCTCACTGCCAAATCGAAGGGTGAAATCATATTAGATTTTTTGTTTTATAATGTTTTTCAATTATTAGTGATACAAATAATGTCTGCAAGACATTTTTAGAGTAAAATATGTCAGCGAAGCCTAAAATAATATGAAGAATAACCACGCTGCAAGTTATGTAAAAAGTGTAATCCGCTATGTGAAAAGTGAACGTTTTAGTGAAAGATGTGCCCTGAACACCCGAATACAATGTGACTGAGTCAACGAAAGTGAAGGCGAAATTCCGGCTTGAGGATGCAAGCATACAGTTGCTTTTTGGATGTGGGTCCGTCGTCGGTCCGAGGAGCCTTCATGCACTTCTATACAGTGCTAGTGGAAAAAGTTTACTCTGTCTACAGTGACAGCTGTGAAAGTAAAGGGATTACTCAGAAAAACATTAAAGGGACTTACTTCCCTTACAGTACAGACCACTGCACGTATATATTATTATTATGAATTCATTTCAGAAGCAAAAATGAGGACAATTGACAACTGCGAATTGAATCAACATGATTACAAACATACTGGTATTATGCAATATTGATTGCACTGCTTTATCATTGATAAACAAAAATAAGCCAAAGTAGTGTTAAAAGAAGTTTATTCAGTCTTTCTGCTAGAGTGCAAAAGTCATTTGTATTTTGAACACAATGATTGTGATTCTCTGTGATGCATGTAAATTTTTAATATGTATACTTTACTCTTGTTAATATGGTTTGGATTTGAGTGTGTTGGTTGTGACTGCACAAACATTGGTGTGGTGCTCTTAAAAAAAAAGGCCTCCGATTTCTTACAGGGTGTCCACATGTAGCTGTTACTCACAGATCCATGTTTGTAGAACACAAAATTATGACAGTTGTTTCCTTATATTTGTACTGTGTCTGCTTGTATGTATTTAAAAATAAAGACCAACTAAAAGTCTCTAGACAAAACACATACAAACTCCTAAGAAATAAAAATGAATTTTTAGTACCCAAGAGTAATTTTAAATATTTTGACAAAACTAAGCTGAGCTGCAATTAGAACTTATAATAAACTAGCTTTTGCCCGCGACTACGTCCGCGTGGAACTTGGAAGTATGGAAGTAACCTCGTACGACACGATATAGATATCCAACTAATCACCTTAATTAGTAAAAGGGATTATTAAAAGCGCCTAAGCAAATGTAAGAGCAATTGTGCTTTTGGTCCAATCATTACATTTCCTACAGGGTTATCAATGTCATCATGAATTACTTACTCACCTTTCAATCTTTTTAGGGATAATTTCCAGGATGAAAACTATCCTATGTCCTTCCTCGGACCTTAAACTATCTCTATGCCAAATTTCATCAACATCGATTCAGCGGTTTAAGCGTAAAGAGGTAACAGACAGACAGACACACTTTCGCATTTATAATATTAGTATGGATTGGACATTAGTATTAAGGAATGTAGTAGCTACAGAGTATTTGAACGAAAATTGAGAGATTATTTTACAAGTAGACCATTCTATTCAATTAAGGAATTTTATGCTAGAGCGCTAGATTAATTTTAAATAAGTATTCAATGTCATTATTTTAATTTTCATTCAAATACGACATGTGTATAATTAAATTTATTTTGTTATCAATAATGAATTGATTTTACTTGACGCTGTATTTATTTTAATTGAGTATTTTTTTACTTTTACTTCTATTTTATACTTGTATTTGCACGCATTTAAGTATGTTTTATTGCAAATAAATTATTGATTGATTGTTATCTTAAATTTTATATGTTAAGAGGCCTTATACATTATTAAATGTACAATTTTTCATATAACAAATATATTGATAATTTCAACAAACTATTTAATGTCAATAATACTTTTCCCTGAGTTCTAGATAGTAACAAAGCTATTTCACATTTTTATCGTGTAAAGTCGAATATAAGTTGAAAACACCACTTTGCTATATGAATTTTGTCAATCTTGAGTACTTTTTGGGAAAAAATTATCAATGAAAAATTCAAACTGTAGGTTTCAAATATATCAGTTCTAACTAAGTAATAACATCAATATATTAAGAAACATGTTTGATCATAGCAAAAAATCCTTAAATAGAGGGCAAAATCAAATCAGATTTTAATTTTTTTACCTTGCTGTAGTGAGTAGATTCCTTCACTCGCTCAGCTTTCAACTTCAACACTAATAACAACTTTTAAGGCTTGCACGTCAATAACTATTACTCATTAAGTTCATGTCTTTTAATTTTTTATGATGAACCTTTTGAACGCCAAGCTGTGAAACTATTTAACGTGCCACTGAAGTCACTACAAAACATAAAGAAGTGCTCCAAAAGTAGTTGTAGCCTTTTTAATTACAAAGTTTTTGATTGAAATTTGGACGACTGTGGCCGACATGGCATCAGTGGCACGATTTGTAATTGACAGCCACAGCCGTCTTTCACAGGCTATATATGACATGTGTATGTACAGTCGCCATCAGATATATCGCAACATACAAGGCGTTCATAAATATGTGAACATGTACTGTAACGCCCAGTCAATAAGGGTCGTGTTCACATATTTATGAACGCCTTATATGCTGCGATATTACTGATGGCGACTGTACCTAGTTGGCCCAAATGTAAGTTTGGCAGAGAAAAATTGTTTTTTCTCAGCTAACCACAGCAGTACGGTACTGGAAAGTTGCCATAGGTAGCCAACACGTCAGGAAGACTCAAATAAAGAATATACATGATATAATCCGTTTAAACTGTTTTATTCATATAATTCCATGTTTTTAAATTTTTTGATTTCTCTTGCAACATGATAACATCTTTAGTATGTAAGCACATGTTAATAGAAACGCTTCTAATAAACGTTATCTTTACAACTCAAAAAAATTAAAATACTTTTTTTAATTTCTACCAACAGGATATTATACATTACATTCAGTAATCAATTACTTAATCAAACATATACTTAAATGGTTTATATAGGTCACTATAAAATTATACTAAACAACAAAGGTTTCTTTTCAATCAAATGCACAGTATTTTGGAGCACTGGAATTGTTTAAAATTCTCATTGCTATCTGAAACATTACTGTCGGAGTCAGTAACCCTTAATGATGAGGAAGGCAGGCGACGAATGACCCGTTCAAAACAAGACATATCACGATGTGATTTTTCAATTTTCATCATCAAGTACAATTTTTCTCTTAGCCGTTTTGACAACTCCTGACTCAGATCTTTTTGGACGGCATAGAAAAATCTTGAAAGGTGATGTGTGTAACGACAAGTGGTAGTTGCTTTCATTAGCATTGTGGTAATACTTAGATTTTGGTATATTGTCTGCACAGCCTTGCTTCTATAATGTACATTGTCTTTTGTTGTTACTCGAACAGTCTTCTGCAGGTATTAGAGGATTTTTGATAGATTCATCTTGAGTTTTTGCAAATCTGAAAAAATAAATATTCAAGATAAGTAACATAATTTAAGTGTAAACATAAAAATTATAATTATATTATTAGACTTTTAGGGTTCCGTACCCAAAGGGTAAAAACGGGACCCTATTACTGAGACTTCGCTGTCCGTCCGTCTGTCACCAGGCTGTATCTCAAGAACGGTGATAGCTAGACGGTTGAAATTTTCACAGATGATGTATTTCTATTGCCGCTATAACAACAAATACTAAAAATAAAATAGAATAAATATTTAAGGGGGGCTCCCATACAACAAACTTGTAATAGATTATGGTATGGAACCCTTCATGCGTGAGTCGGACTCGCACTTGCCCAGTTATTGTAAAATTAGATATCATACCTGGAGGCTCAATTATTTATAGCACCATTCTGTGACAAGGACAATTTCTCGATGAGATCCAGTATCAGGCAGCCGCCTCTTGCAATCATCTTGACGGTGAAATTAACTTGGAACAGCCTCATCTGTAAGAAATATCTTCTGACTAAAGCCCTTTTTGTACTTCATGTAGTTATTTGGGTTTTTTTCCATCTGAAATTTAACATAACTGATATACCAACTATCTTATACCATATTCTAATATTATATTTATAACAAAACAGCACATAAAATTATAAAGAACATAGATAAGCTAAACAACATAATATAAAAATGTTTGTAATTCCCGAGTGACGTGTTGTAATTTTGTAAACAATATAGGGTTTAATAAATCTAAGGCCACATCCAATAGGTTAGGAATTAAAGATGTTATTTTGTTTTGATTTAAGTATACTGATAGTTCTATCCACTAGCTCGAACGTAAAAAAATAATTGTTACTTACGTGTGATTGAGTGTGATCTTCACACATAAATACATTAATGTGATAGAATGGCATTCGGATCTCCCCGTAGCCACATTTTTCGTCTTTTGCGTTTCGCCGGTAAGAAACAAACAGTTCTGTGGAGTATTTATAGATGTATTTGTACATTGTGGCACTACACACCAAAAAAACACTGCCCTTATACCATTGTATCCAAATTTTTTGAATAAAGTCGATGAATCTCACTTTTCTATTTACGTTTTATGGATGTGACGTCACGCATGTCAAGATTGTGAATGTCAATTGTCAAAGTGACTGGCGCGCGGCGCCATTAAAACCCGTTCGAGACCTTCCGATCCGATCCGATTTATCGGAAGAAAAGTCCTAACAAATGCACTACACATTATCCGATTTCTTTCGATAAATCGGACAATTGCACTACACATTATCCAATTGCTTCCGATCCGATTAAAACCCGCTCCAGACCTTCCGATCCGATCCGATTTATCGGAAGCAATCGGATAATGTATACATAGTGCAATAGGCTAGTAGACTCAGTTTTGAAATGTATTTGAAATGGTTAATAATGATCTTACTAGCTCTAAAAAAAGTCTTGTATATTTGTGAAAACTAGAAAGCTAAATTTTATCAATTGAATGTTAGAAATTTCATGAACAGTCAAAAACGCCGTCCGCCATTTTTTCCTTTTGCTAATCTGTGGTGTGACGTAAAATTACCTGTAAATATTGGAAATTCGACCGTCGTATAGTGCCATTCCGCTCACTCCAATATATTTTGACAGGAGATCGAGAGGGACGGCACTATTCGAAGTCGTCAAAGTAGACTTTCAGTTTTGTTTACATGACCGATGACGTCACTATCATAAGCCAACATGGCGGTCAGCGTTTTAAGCATTTCAAAATACAGATTGAAAACCATATTTTCAAATTCAATTTTTTCAGCCATCTTTCACTTTTATGAATTGAAAAATATAATATTTAGGTTTCCTTTGCTAAATACTATACGGAATATTATAAACGTTAGTTTATTACAATTTGATATGAGTCAACTAGCCTATTGTCCGATTTATCGGAAGAAATCGGAACCCGTTCCAGACCTTCCAATCCGTTCCAACTTATCGGAAGAAATGTCCTGAAGCCTGCTCCAGACCTTCCGATCCGATCCGATTTATCGGAAGAAATGTCCTAACAATTGCACTACACATTATCCGATTTCTTCCGATAAATCGGACAATTGCACTACACACTGTCCGATTGCTTCCGATAAATTGGATCGGATCGGAAGGTCTGGAGCGGGTTTAACAATTGCACTACACATTATCCGATTTCTTCCGATAAATCGGACAATTGCACTGCACATTATCCGATTTGTTCCGATAAATCGGATCGGATCGGAAGGTCTGGAACGGGTTTTAGAGTAAGGAAAATTCAATAGAGCTCGTGTTACTTAGTAGAAACCTACGATTATATCTGTGTCTCTGCAAAGCACGTCAATTTTCCGCAAGAAAAAACGAGACGACAGATACTTTGTGACGACGATTTTTGTCAACACGTCGACTACAAAGAAAAAAAACCCATGAGTCAAAGTTTTGGTTGTTAGTGACGCCCAAATAGATTTATCGATGCGACATCGATAAGACTACTATTATATTATATCACTACATAGTAAAAAACAAAGTCGCTTCGAGCTGTCTGTCTGTCTGTCCCTATGTATGCTTACATCTTTAAAACCACGCAGTGCATTTTGATGCGGTTTTTTTAATAGATAGAGTGACTCAAAAGGATGGTTTATTACATAGATTTTGGAAGATAGGGCGTTGAAGACCTCACACCGTTCAAGCCTAAACGTCACAAAGGCCTCTGTCTGTCCAAAAGGCCAGTCTGTCAAGATGTTTATGCTACCATATAAAGTAGGGGAGTAAGCAGATGATAATGACATCACTGACGATTATCTACAATTTTTTTCGCATTAACTCGCTATGCTTTGACTTAAATCTTTATTGAATCTTCCGCAAAGATAGCATTCCATAAGCTTGGAACCCTTTTCAAGGTGAGGCTGAATTGAATCGCAAAACTCAATCTTGGAGATTTTTTATAATGCTCTGTTTTTTATCTTTGCACTAAGAAAATTGTAATAAAATCCAAGTGAACCAAAGCGATAACAATAAAATAAACCCGCGTATTTATTTTGATATTATATTCTATATTACAGGATTAAAGTTAAGCATAAGAAGTTATTTTTATGGATAAATCAATTTATTGACATTAATTGTCAAAATTTCATATTTGTAAAGGTGAAAATTAATATAGACATAAATTCAAGTGTACAAATGCAATACTCTCTGCATCGTGTACACTTGACTTTATTTTTCTGTAATTATGTGAAGAAATGTAAGAAAATACATAAAATAACCGAAATCTACGACAACTATGCATGCATAGAGCTGTAGGTAGTCTTCAACACGGATAGTGAAAAAAATTAACTGTTAATAATGTTAAGCTCAACCTCATTACTTTTATTTTAATTAGACACTAGACTAAAGTAACCTTTCCATTGTGTCACAGTGATTACGTCCTTTTTCTAAGTGCAATAGAGAAAAGTAATAAAATTGTAGTCTTAAAAATATGAAGTGTTGTCAAATCTTAGCAACTATAATTATAATGATAAATTTTTCGATATCGATAAATCTATTTGGGCGTCGCTTACAACAACAAAAAAGACACATGTGCTGAACACGTCCTTGAATTTGACGTGTTGACAGACATTCTGTCGTCTCGTTTTATCTTGCGGACACTTGATGTGCTACACAGAGATAGCAATAAGGTCGTAGGTTTCTACTTAGTAACACGAACCCTATTGATATTTCCTTACTCTAAGGGCTAATATTATTCTTACTCAGCCATGTCAATATAGTTAGAAAGAGACGGATTCATTTGATGTGAAGTTAGGTGTATTTGCGTGACGTATTTTACTACACGTACTTTCGAATCGAGTTCACGTTAGCGAGCTCATACGACTCATGGTGCCGACCGCTTCTGGTAGTTCTATAAGGATCCGCTAGAGGCGCCGTAAAAGTTTTCCATACAAATCCGTCACGCATTCGCTAGCGAGTACGGTATTTGTAAACTCATGGTAGAGCTACAGTATGGCCACTTTTTATTTTCTACAATTTCTTGTCGGACTGTACAATCTTAAACAGTTGGTCATAATCGAATGAAATAATTGCTCTTTTTGGAAAAATATCCGACAATACTAATCTTAAACTGATATTCTCTCATTGATAAGCAATCATACAAGATCCCACATACGAGTAAAGTACAACAAAAGCTTATATTATATCTCACTAGCTAGGAGATAATGGAGTTAGCACGCACCATGTGAACGACACGCGAAGGGTCACGGAGAGCGACAAACCTTATTGATGATCTAACCGTCCCACTTGTTGCTTTGCGAGTAAATCATCTTGGTATTATATTGATAGGTGTATTGCCGATTTGATACAGAACTTGTCACAGGTGTCATATTGACCCATTTTTGAAACATACATACTTGAAAGGGTAAAAAATTAACAAAAAAATGTATTGTATTTTTTATTGAGCTAAATTATATTAATTTCAAATAGAAATTTCTTCAAACAGACAAAAACGCCGTCCGCCATTTGACGTAGGCGATCCCGTAATAAAAAAAAAGACCAGAAATACACTTATCTATGATGGGAATGGTTTTTAGTTGTATGTTTTTATATTATAGATAAATATCGGACAACCTCCTACAAATCTATCGAGCCTATAATATCAATGACCCAGGCACAAATATTCGCGTTCATGACACAAATATCGGGACACTTGTTGGGATTCGAACCCAGGACCGCCGGCTCAGTAGGCAGCTGCTTTACCACTGCGCCTACCGTGTCATTTTATTTTATAAAAGCCCTATTCTCAGAAATGGTTTTCCATTAGGATAATGTATACTATTATAACGCAAGCGAAGCCGCGGTCAACAGCTAAAGTATAGCCTTAACTCTGGTGATTTACGAAACGTATCCAGGCATAGAATTGTCGTTATAACCTGACAATTGTCACAACTGTAAAATATACGCTAGAATACATTTTAAAACGTAAGAAACCATCCAGAATCCATAGACGTTTGTACATACATTGTAATGTCCCTCTTTGCTCACTAGTGCGGCAAATGCGTAACTACCTAACGTGGGAGCGATCAAAATGTTCATAACGATATGAAAATAAGCCTATTGACTATGCATCACCGATAACACATTACGAGTATGTTAGCATTACATACTTCGAAAAAACACGCATACATTTAGCAAATGTGAAATCACTATAATTAAACCGCTTTGCAATTATACTTAATTTATTAATTTTAGCGATGTAAAAAAATATAGGTACATGCTATTTGAAAGTAATTTGAACTGCTGATAAAATAAGAGTTATTTTGTACTGAAATCTAATACAATTATAACATAAGTAGGTGATATTGATAAGGTAGTCAAAGTGGGCAAAGCTTGTTTAAAACGAATTTAGATCGTATATCATTGATGTAAGATAGTTTTTTTAATCGCGCGCAATATGGCAATTTTATGTCAGTGAGTTTGCGCGGACTATATTTTTATTAGTTTGTGCAATTAGAGGCTTAAGAAAGGTAAAAGTGGATGTTGTGATTTTGATATGGAAAAGTTGTGAGTAGGTACGCAAGAATTTAATTTTTACAGGTTCTGATTTATTTGCACTGTTCGTAACTTAAAAGGCCTTATATGCATTTTAAAATGTACTTTTTTAACCGACTTCAAAAAAAGGAGGGGGTTCTCAGTTCGGTTGTATGTTTTTTTTTTTTTTTTTTTATGTTTGTTACCTCATAACTCCATCATTTATGATTCGATTTGGAAAATTCTTTTAAGGTCCCTGAAAAGACATCTCAAGGTTGGTCCCATAAAATTTTGGTGAAGATCGGATGACGAGATCCATGAGGAATCGAAGGAATTCCTGAAATTTTATAGGCACTCATAATATTTTTCATGTATTTTCTAAAACTATTTAAGTATTTGCATATGGTAGTCATCATCTTCTAATGCTGAACTGATGATGGAAGGTACAACTCCTTAACGGTTAGGAGTTAGAAGATAATTCAAACGAGATGCATGCCTTCAAGACCTCCCTGATCACCCCGCCATAAGTATTTTACATGAATCACTAAAAAGCGAAAAAAAAATTTTTTAACAAAAAAAAGAATCGACTTCAGTAAAACTAAAAAGCCAATAATAACCCGTTCAAGTACAGATTACATTTGACTCACCCTTTGAAGTCGGTGCCAAACCTCACGTAAACTTTAATATATAAATATAATAACTGAGTGGTTTGGGATCGATTTCAAAGGGTGAGTCAAATGTAATCTGTACTTGAACGGGTTATTATTGGCTTTTTAGTTTTACTGATGTCGGTTCTTTTTTTTGTTAATTTTTTTTTTATACCTATTATTGATATTATGACAAATATGATAAATAATCTTTGAGTTCTAGATAGTAACATATTTATATCATGCTTTCATTGCGTGCAGTCGAAAATAAGTTGAAACAAAAACAGTTTCTGCGCGATTTTTGACAATATCGAGTAGTTTTTGCAACAAAATCTATCAATGAAAAATTCAAACTGTAGGTCTCACATATAATATCTATAAATCGCATCGCAATAGCCCTGAACTAGTAACATTGATAATATTGTACGATTCACATTGACTGGGCCGGGTCGGCTGCCGCCGCGTCACAACGGGCGCTCTGGCAGCCGGCAGCGGCCGACCGCGTCCAGTAACCAGGTCGGGCGGGTTCGGCTGCCGCCACGTTCCAGCGGACGCTGGAGCGCCCGGCGGCAGCCGAGTGCGTCCGTGCGAGCTATAAATCTACTAGGGCGACGGAGGAACGAACGGAGCCGATGGCGCGCGGCGGTGGCCGAAAGGAGCCGCTTACGCGCGACGACAGCCGAGCGCCTCCGTCCGCGTCCGCAAGCGCCCGATCGGCCGGCAGCGTCGCCAATAACATTCTAACATGGTATCTGACTGTTGTACAGAAGCTCTACATTGCTTTGGCAACTATTTAGATGCGCTTAAGCGCGCGCCTACTCCGCCCGGTCAGTGGGAATCGTACATAACAAATACCTACTTAAAATAAAACTCGTATCTCATTGTCAATCTACTTACTACATACGAGGTTCTGAAGAGCAGTGACAGAATTTTTTGTGAGTTTTGGTTGTCTCCACCAGTCGATATGTTAAGAACCATCTTTGATCATAGATAAAAATGTCTAGAATAGTCAGCATTTTTGAACGGATAAGGAGCCTTTAGTTGTGTTTCCACTATTTGTCGATATCCGATTAAACTGAGATGTGGCTCATTTATTTACGATCAGTATCAAAAGTAACTGTCAATTTTACTACGGTCTTATGTCAAACTACATAATAAAATTGTCGCGTAAATTGTGTATTTATGTTATGGTAGGTGGCCAAAGGATCTTCGATCTTCTTAGCGCCGATTCGTCGAGTTTGGGCTACGTAATAGGTATCGACGAACAGTTGACGTACCTATAGTGTAAAAAAGTACCGTCATCAATAAAAGCTTGTTCTTAACATATATTTTGTCAAAAACGTATTGCGATTAGAATTAGAAAGGTCCGCCTTAAAAATCTACCTACTATACACAAACCGGCGGAAACAAATCGAACGTCATTCGAGTGACGAATTTCCGGTAACTATTTGAAATTACGCGCCAATAAAAATAAAAACCGGCCAAGAGCATGTCGGGCCACGCTCAGTGTAGGGTTCCGTAGTTGCCCATCCTCCACAATAGACGGGCTTAAAACAGCGGTTTTAGGTTCAAATTACAAGAAAGATTTCAAGCTCTATAAAAAGGTCGTAAACGCCATAGTAACTGTATTTACTTATTACCTTCTGGAAGTCAACTTACGTCCTTTTAAGAAAATTATGAAATTTTGCAATAACTCAAAAACGGCTCGACCGATTTTGTTCAATATAGTTTTCATTGAAAGTACTTATAAGGCCTCATGTTCATGAATTTTCCCATAATTTTTTGACCCGTGGTTGAAAAGTTAGACGGGGGGACGCTATTTTTTTTATTTTCGGAGCGGATATTTACACAACTGCTGACTTTATCAAAAAATAATGTTTGAAGACCCCTATTATTTTCAAAAGACCTATTCAACGACACCCCACACACTAGTATTAAAACGAATAAAAAAATTCACCCCCACTTTAGGTGTTCGAGAGTTACCCGAAAAAAAATTTTTTTTAATGTTTTTATTTTACCGTTTTGTCGGCGTGATACATACCCATACTCATACCAAATTTCAGCTTTCTAGTACTAATGATCACGGAGCTAAGCCGCGGACGGACGGACGGACGGACAGACAGACGGAGAGACGGACATGGCGAAACTATAAGGGTTCCTAGTTGACTACGGAACCCTAAAAAGGAAACATTGAGTCATCGACAATTTAATTTACCTTGAACACTCGCGAGAACGTTAACACCTAAATAAATAAGTCTGGAAGCTGAGCCGCTGTTATTGGGTATGCTATGACTATAAAAACTTATACGTGTGTATAGTATGTTAAAACTGCGAATATAAGAGCTAATATAGCTATACTACTTGCATATAAGAAAACTCAAATACCTACCTATGACATCTCGCGAAAAATTCATGAACTATAATATATTCTCGCTGATGTTTTATTTTATTTATTAGGGGCATCAACGGCAATTGCAAAATAAAACTGCTTTTACTTTTCTTTGTATCTATAGGGAGTCTTCGCGGCTACAGCAGGCAAAATGGATGGAAAAAATTCGATTCCATGATAATTAAAACAAAGAATATTTTCGATTTTGATTTTTAACTTGCATTATACTGCATTAAAATTAAATAAATTGGTTAAAGGATTTTTGGATACGCCTCAGTTTCCGAAATATTTAATGGGGCGCAGGCCTGTGACATCACTTGACGGATTCGCTCAACGTATATAGATACTATGAGTATTAGTCTGATGACGTCACGCAGGCATAGCGTGCCGTGCGTAACTTACAATATCATAACTTCAAAACTACTTACTTGGTTTATATGAAACTAAAACTAGTGTATTTCTATTTCTAAGCATATACGTTCGTAAAGTTTCAAGTGATTTAACGGACCCATTTAAGAACGGGATATATTAAAATGCACATCTGTACAATTTTTCAGTACACTAGGTAACTCCACTAATTAACTGAATGCATACCAGAAAAACTAATGCTGTGCAAAAAGAACAATCGATTAACTGAACATGTCCTACAAAAAAAACTTAAACATCATACAAAACGAGATGACCTTTTTAACCGAATTCACACCAAAAAAATATGGTTCGTACATCGGATATATTTGAAAGTTTCACCAAAAATACTGACTTGCACACTAATTATCCTCGCACTGCACACTAAGATCCGACTCGGCCGGGTTAGGTTAGGTTAGTTTTTTTTTTATATCCAGTAAAACAGTTTCGCAAATACCTTTAAATAGTATATTGCATTCGCATTATTTAGTGTGCATAATTAGTGTGCAAGTCAGTATTTTTGGTGAAACTTTCAAATATTTTGATCGAAAAAAGGGAATATAAAATAATATAAGGTAATAATATAAGGTTCTTCTACTGGTCGTGCTCCAATTCAAGTTAAAAGAATTACTGTTGTAACTATAGATCAAAATAAAATTTGATTAATAGGATAAAATTGAATTCCTTGAATTTTCTTGTTAGAGGTTATTGGTAAAATAATTAAAATTAAAATAGATATTACTAAGGCAATTACCCCCCCCCCCTAATTTATTGGGGATTGATCGTAAAATGGCATAAGCAAATAAAAAGTATCACTCAGGTTGGATATGAACTGGTGTAACAAGTGGGTTGGCGGGAATAAAATTATCAGGATCTCCTAATAAATAAGGATTTACTATTGTTAATATAATTAATAAAAATAATATAATAAAAAATCCAACTAAATCTTTAAATGAAAAAAATGGGTGAAAGGGAATTTTATCTAAATTTCTATTAATATATCGATTTAAATACATGCCTTTAAGAACAACCTACGCGCTTATCGTTGTTCATCCGAATCTGATGGCAAGGGCTCACGAACTGTAATAATCGCATCTCACTAAACGATACTTATGATATAACAAAAAATATTTGGTACCTATTTACGAGATAGCTAGCTATAGTCAGTATTATTATTTGATGTATCTTCGATATTTACTAATCCGTATCGGTACTAATACCTAAACAACCATTGAATTCAAGTAAACAAAACAAACACGGCATGACTCATGTTCAGAACTTTTGATTTTACAGTTAATATGGCCGACTATATTATATTGTTGAAATTATTATAATAAAAATGTTTATGATCTCCTTGCGAGTACGTGTGGGGAGCAAAGGCCCCTTTCACAACTCGACATACACAATAACATCGTCAGTTATCTATTTCATTGGAAAATTGTCCATTGATTGATGTATCATTGGGGCTCCTGGAGGTCACCTGTGTCACAGGACTCTGATTTCACACTCACGTGAAGTGGATATGGAGACCTTGTAAAGAAACCTCTGATATGAATTGAGATAATTAATTTATACTGTAAATAGGCCACAAGGGCACTTTTCTAAGTCACATTGTGAACCTACCGGCATTTCCCAAGAGGAGCCCGCTGTTGAGAAGAAAGACGGAAGAAACTCAACGGTAAGTCATTTTTTTCGTCAATAATTCTTAAAACAATAAATACTATAGATACCTAATTATAGTTATTTCTCTTCAACCGTTCCCTCACTGCTGAATATCGTGACTTTTCTGATTCCGTCAACTTGTTGTTTCCATCGGTTACGCTCCGTTGCTTGGTGGAGTGCAGCACTAACTGATTAAGTTACAGTTATAGTTAGATTAACGTTAAATTTACATAATCACTTTAATCAGTTAACAAGAATAGACAAGAATCGAACTATAAATACTTACAATTAGTCTAAACTTTAGTCTATATTCCGCCGTTGTCGCGAAAGTTTCCCGGTCTGTATATAGCGAGTACAATTAGCTGCAGAATTACTTTTTTATTTGTACTCGAATAATAATTTAAAAAACCAAATTGAGAATATTTCCGAGAGTTATCGGTAACGGTACAACTCTAGTCTTAACCAAGCCATACATATACATATTATACATATACATACTGGATCGTAATAGTATTGAAACGGCCTATTCAAATTTTCGGTATTCCCGGCTTCCAGTTGAAAGTTTGGTGTAATATTATCTAATAATCGTAAACAAAGGACTGAATTGAGTAAACCTAAACACCAAACAATTTACATTCATAATTGCATACTAAGTACCATTCCATAAATACTAGTCTAGTGATGTAATTAACAGCAAATCGCACACATTTGTGAATGTATACAATTGCCCTTGCTACAGTAGCAATCAAAAATGTACGCTTTCTACAACATTTACCTCGTTTTTGTCCTTTTCAACTGTTCACTCGCTCTTTAATCACTCTTATAGCCACTTTCTAAGGTTGAAAATTACGTATACGGAATTTATAGTGACCACAGCACGATTTACAATAAAAGAAAATGTGTAATGTCTTTTTGTAAGATTGTGTAAGATGGAATGCCAACTGATGATCTATGACACAATGCGACTTGATGATCTTGATCTAAAGTTTTTCTATGAATACTGTATTGTTGTTAGTTGTAACGGGGGAAATGGAAAACTAGAGAAAAATATAAAATAATGTATCATTTTTGCTTCTCCGTAATCGGGTAAAAATATCCTATAATATAACCATCTGCGGATGCCCAACTTCTCGTGTACCTACTAAAAAGTCCCGCAATCGCTCCAGCCGCTTAGGCGTGATGTTTGTACTGATACATAATAGTATTAGAAGGACAGTAGTCGAGTAAAGAGTATCCTATAAGTCCTATAACCATCTTTGAATGTTCAGCTATGCAGCTGGTTAAAATTTGTCAAGCCGTTTCGGCGTGATGCGAACTTCACAATAATCGTATATACTAAAACAATGTCCCACAAAACCAAATAATGAATCGACATGTGGGAATCAATGTAATCACGATTCAAGTTAGATACATTTGTCATATCACATATCACAAATATCCAATACTACATGAATCAACTCTAATGCCTTGATCACACGTACCGAGACAGTGGGCGAGACAGTGCTCTCGTCCCTGTCACACACAAGACAAACGGGCGAGACAGAGCACTGTCTCGCCCGTTTACTCGGTACGTGTGATCAAGGCATAAGCACCGTACTTCCTTTGTACGATTTCGCGTAAAAAGCGTATTGATAAAATCTACGATTACGCTAGTGGGAAGTTGAGAAACATTAGTTAAGTTTTTCCTTTGCATATTGTTCGATGATCACATGGTTTCTATTTGATCAGATGTGTTCTGGAGTTTTCTTGTATGCGTTATTGACATGTGACTTGAGCGGTGTAGTCTGTCCATGGCAACGTACTTCTAAAGAATTGATTTAGCTTTTTTAGAAGATCTGTTTAAAGAGCTTTTTAATAGGATGTTTTTGTCCTTTCAGCGGTTTCTGTGACATGCGACTTTCTCGTGCGACATGTACTACCCATCACTTTCCTTTTAATGCCGTGTGAGTGAGACAGGTTATACTGAGTCGCGCGACAAGCGAAGTCGCGGCAAGACATGCTAGCTCTGCAGTTTCGTTATGATGCGACTTAGGGCGTGGCCACATGTCCACGACACGGCGTCGTAAACGTAAAACGACACGGTGTCGCGTCGGAGCGCGACACATTATCCACCGTGCGAATATACGTTGCCGCGTCGTGAAAACACACGACACGGCGTCGTAAACGTAAAACGACGCTGTGTCGCGTCGGAGCGCGACACATTATCAACCGTGCGAATATACGTTGCCGCGTCGTGCAAACCAGAGATGGGCATTAATCGATTAATTTTTTAGTCAACTAATCAATCGATTGAAAATATCAATCGTCATATTTCAATCGCGACTAATTTAGTTGCGATTGAATTAGTGGTGAGAATCTTCGACTAACAATTGAATTAGTTTTAGTTTCAATCGACTAAATTTCACGATTAAATCAATATTAAAACTATGTACTCGCTCGTTTTTGCATTTTTATTTAACTTGCAATATAGACAACTTGCAATATGTAACTACGAGTAGGTAGGTATGTACATTGTAGGTACTCGTATCTTGTATCACTTGTATCTATGTTGGTTTGGGTAGAATCTTGCAACTTATTTTGAAGCAGATATCTTCAACCGATTGAGCTAAAATTATGTATATATACACGTTTAATTTGAAACGCTAGAATGACAATGCAATATTGGCCATGTTAACAATATTATAACGATAAATAACGAAAAACTGCAATCTTTACAAATCGCAAACAACATAGTAGGTTGGTGCTCTATTAATATTTTGATACTTTAAGTACTAGTTCTAACGAGTATCGTAAAGTTCTATACGATACTGAATTACTGAGTAAATTTTAAACAAGAGCAGAATACGTGTGATAGGATCCATGTCGAATTGAAAACTGATCGCAAAATATTTTGAACATGTACGAGAAGCTGCGGCGTCGTAATCGAACGTGGCACCGCACCGTGCATCTACTCAACACAGCAAAGTTAATGGTTGTGAAGTTGACCACCCCAAATCGTTTGCCCGCAAATGGCATACGTATATCGTTAGTTCATCGTTAGTTCACGTTAGTTCAGTAGGTAAAATCGTTAGGATCCGCCTCTGTAATATTTTTTTTTAAAAAACAAAATGGGGTGGCTGTCTTCACGCTAACCACCCCAAACCACTTTTTCCCACTTTTAATCATTCACTTAGCTAGATAATCGTTAGTTCACGTTTGTTCACTATAAAATATCGTAAGGACCCGACTCTGTAATTTTTTATTTTTTTTAAAAGTGGGGTGGCTGTCTTCACGCCAACCCGCCCACTACGAAATTGTCAAATCTAAAAATGTCTACGCATCAGGGGACGTTAGTTCACGTTTGTTCAGGCATTAGAAACGTTAGGATCTCATTGGTGTAGCCACAAAAAAATAAAAACGAAAAATTAGAAAAATCCATATAAGGCGATCAGACCAAGTGCTGTACAATGTTATTTTATGAGATCCTAACGATTTCAATGGATGAACTGACATATTTAGACGACACTTGATCGATATAGATAGCTAACTTGCGGGCACTCGGCAGCAAATGACCGATTTCGCCATTTAATTTTTTTTCATACATGGGGGCGGCTGTCTTCACGCTCGTTAGTTCACCCAGAAACCAAGCAAATAAACCATTTCTCTGGTGCTGAATGGATGTGAGGACGTTAGTTCGCGTTTGTTCAGGCATTAGAAACGTTAGGATCTCATTGGTCTAGCCACAAAAAAATAAAAACGTAAACTTAGAAATCTCCATATAAGGCGATCAGACAAAGTGCTGTAAAATGTTATTTTATGAGATCCTAACGATTTCAATGGATGAACTAACATCTTTAGATGACTCTTGATCGATATAGATAGCTAACTTGCGGGCACTCGACAGCAAATGGCCGATTTCGCCATTTAATGTTTTTTCATACATGGGGGCGGCTGTCTTCACGCTCGTTAGTTCACCCAGAAAGCAAGCAAATAAACCATTTCTCTGGTGCTGTATGGATGTGAGGACGTTAGTTCGCGTTTGTTCAGGCATTAGAAACGTTAGGATCTCATTGGTCTAGCCACAAAAAAATAAAAACGTAAAATTAGAAATCTCCATATAAGGCGACCAGACAAAGTGCTGTAAAATGTTATTTTATGAGATCCTAACGATTTCAATGGATGAACTAACATCTGAGGATGACTCTTGATCGATATAGATAGCTAACTTGCGGGCACTCGACAGCAAATGGCCGATTTCGTCATTTTTATTTTTTTCATACATGGAGGCGGCTGTCTTCACGCTCGTTAGTTCACCCAGAAAGCAAGCAAATAAACCATTTCTCTGGTGCTGTATGGATGTGAGGACGTTAGTTCGCGTTTGTTCAGGCATTAGAAACGTTAGGATCTCATTGGTCTAGCCACAAAAAAATAAAAACGTAAAATTAGAAATCTCCATATAAGGCGATCAGACAAAGTGCTGTAAAATGTTATTTTATGAGATCCTAACGTTTTCAATGGATGAACTAACATATTTAGATGATTCTTGATCGACATAGATAGCTAACTTGCGGGCACTCGACAGCAAATGGCCGATTTCGTCATTTTTATTTTTTTCATACATGGAGGCGGCTGTCTTCACGCTCGTTAGTTCACCCAGAAACCAAGCAAATAAACCATTTCTCTGGTGCTGTATGGATGTAAGGACGTTAGTTCGCGTTTGTTCAGGCATTAGAAACGTTAGGATCTCATTGGTCTAGCCACAAAAAAATAAAAACGTAAAATTAGAAATCTCCATATAAGGCGATCAGACAAAGTGCTGTAAAATGTTATTTTATGAGATCCTAACGATTTCAATGGATGAACTAACATCTTAAGATGACTCTTGATCGATATAGATAGCTAACTTGCGAGCACTCGACAGCAAATGGCCGATTTCGTCATTTTTATTTTTTTCATACATGGAGGCGGCTGTCTTCACGCTCGTTAGTTCACCCAGAAAGCAAGCAAATAAACCATTTCTCTGGTGCTGTATGGATGTGAGGACGTTAGTTCGCGTTTGTTCAGGCATTAGAAACGTTAGGATCTCATTGGTCTAGCCACAAAAAAATAAAAACGTAAAATTAGAAATCTCCATATAAGGCGATCAGACAAATTGCTGTAAAATGTTATTTTATGAGATCCTAACGATTTCAATGGATGAACTAACATCTTTAGATGACTCTTGATCGATATAGATAGCTAACTTGCGGGCACTCGACAGCAAATGGCCGATTTCGTCATTTTTATTTTTTTCATACATGGAGGCGGCTGTCTTCACGCTCGTTAGTTCACCCAGAAAGCAAGCAAATAAACCATTTCTCTGGTGCTGTATGGATGTGAGGACGTTAGTTCGCGTTTGTTCAGGCATTAGAAACGTTAGGATCTCATTGGTCTAGCCACAAAAAAATAAAAACGTAAAATTAGAAATCTCCATATAAGGCGATCAGACAAAGTGCTGTAAAATGTTATTTTATGAGATCCTAACGATTTCAATGGATGAACTAACATATTTAGATGATTCTTGATCGACATAGATAGCTAACTTGCGGGCACTCGACAGCAAATGGCCGATTTCGTCATTTTTATTTTTTTCATACATGGAGACGGCTGTCTTCACGCTCGTTAGTTCACCCAGAAACCAAGCAAATAAACCATTTCTCTGGTGCTGTATGGATGTAAGGACGTTAGTTCGCGTTTGTTCAGGCATAAGAAATGTTAGGATCTCATTGGTCTAGCCACAAAAAAATAAAAACGTAAAATTAGAAATCTCCATATAAGGCGATCAGACAAAGTGCTGTAAAATGTTATTTTATGAGATCCTAACGATTTCAATGGATGAACTAACATCTTAAGATGACTCTTGATCGATGTAGATAGCTAACTTGCGAGCACTCGACAGCAAATGGCCGATTTCGCCATTTAATGTTTTTTCATACATGGGGGCGGCTGTCTTCACGCTCGTTAGTTCACCCAGAAAGCAAGCAAATAAACCATTTCTCTGGTGCTGTATGGATGTGAGGACGTTAGTTCGCGTTTGTTCAGGCATTAGAAACGTTAGGATCTCATTGGTCTAGCCACAAAAAAATAAAAACGTAAAATTAGAAATCTCCATATAAGGCGATCAGACAAAGTGCTGTAAAATGTTATTTTATGAGATCCTAACGATTTCAATGGATGAACTAACCATCTTTAGATGACTCTTGATCGATATAGATAGCTAACTTGCGGGCACTCGACAGCAAATGGCCGATTTCGTCATTTTTATTTTTTTCATACATGGAGGCGGCTGTCTTCACGCTCGTTAGTTCACCCAGAAACCAAGCAAATAAACCATTTCTCTGGTGCTGTATGGATGTAAGGCCGTTAGTTCGCGTTTGTTCAGGCATTAGAAACGTTAGGATCTCATTGGTCTAGCCACAAAAAAATAAAAACGTAAAATTAGAAATCTCCATATAAGGCGATCAGACAAAGTGCTGTAAAATGTTATTTTATAAGATCCTAACGATTTCAATGGATGATCTAACATCTTAAGATGACTCTTGATCGATATAGATAGCTAACTTGCGGGCACTCGACAGCAAATGGCCGATTTCGCCATTTAATGTTTTTTCATACATGGGGGCGGCTGTCTTCACGCTCGTTAGTTCACCCAGAAACCAAGCAAATAAACCATTTCTCTGGTGCTGTATGGATGTAAGGACGTTAGTTCGCGTTTGTTCAGGCATTAGAAACGTTAGGATCTCATTGGTCTAGCCACAAAAAAATAAAAACGTAAAATTAGAAATCTCCATATAAGGCGATCAGACAAAGTGCTGTAAAATGTTATTTTATGAGATCCTAACGATTTCAATGGATGAACTAACATCTTAAGATGACTCTTGATCGATATAGATAGCTAACTTGCGAGCACTCGACAGCAAATGGCCGATTTCGTCATTTTTATTTTTTTCATACATGGAGGCGGCTGTCTTCACGCTCGTTAGTTCACCCAGAAAGCAAGCAAATAAACCATTTCTCTGGTGCTGTATGGATGTGAGGACGTTAGTTCGCGTTTGTTCAGGCATTAGAAACGTTAGGATCTCATTGGTCTAGCCACAAAAAAATAAAAACGTAAAATTAGAAATCTCCATATAAGGCGATCAGACAAAGTGCTGTAAAATGTTATTTTATGAGATCCTAACGATTTCAATGGATGAACTAACATCTTTAGATGACTCTTGATCGATATAGATAGCTAACTTGCGGGCACTCGACAGCAAATGGCCGATTTCGTCATTTTTATTTTTTTCATACATGGAGGCGGCTGTCTTCACGCTCGTTAGTTCACCCAGAAAGCAAGCAAATAAACCATTTCTCTGGTGCTGTATGGATGTGAGGACGTTAGTTCGCGTTTGTTCAGGCATTAGAAACGTTAGGATCTCATTGGTCTAGCCACAAAAAAATAAAAACGTAAACTTAGAAATCTCCATATAAGGCGATCAGACAAAGTGCTGTAAAATGTTATTTTATGAGATCCTAACGATTTCAATGGATGAACTAACATATTTAGATGATTCTTGATCGACATAGATAGCTAACTTGCGGGCACTCGACAGCAAATGGCCGATTTCGTCATTTTTATTTTTTTCATACATGGAGACGGCTGTCTTCACGCTCGTTAGTTCACCCAGAAACCAAGCAAATAAACCATTTCTCTGGTGCTGTATGGATGTAAGGACGTTAGTTCGCGTTTGTTCAGGCATAAGAAATGTTAGGATCTCATTGGTCTAGCCACAAAAAAATAAAAACGTAAAATTAGAAATCTCCATATAAGGCGATCAGACAAAGTGCTGTAAAATGTTATTTTATGAGATCCTAACGATTTCAATGGATGAACTAACATCTTAAGATGACTCTTGATCGATATAGATAGCTAACTTGCGAGCACTCGACAGCAAATGGCCGATTTCGCCATTTAATGTTTTTTCATACATGGGGGCGGCTGTCTTCACGCTCGTTAGTTCACCCAGAAAGCAAGCAAATAAACCATTTCTCTGGTGCTGTATGGATGTGAGGACGTTAGTTCGCGTTTGTTCAGGCATTAGAAACGTTAGGATCTCATTGGTCTAGCCACAAAAAAATAAAAACGTAAAATTAGAAATCTCCATATAAGGCGATCAGACAAAGTGCTGTAAAATGTTATTTTATGAGATCCTAACGATTTCAATGGATGAACTAACCATCTTTAGATGACTCTTGATCGATATAGATAGCTAACTTGCGGGCACGCGACAGCAAATGGCCGATTTCGTCATTTTTATTTTTTTCATACATGGAGGCGGCTGTCTTCACGCTCGTTAGTTCACCCAGAAACCAAGCAAATAAACCATTTCTCTGGTGCTGTATGGATGTAAGGCCGTTAGTTCGCGTTTGTTCAGGCATTAGAAACGTTAGGATCTCATTGGTCTAGCCACAAAAAAATAAAAACGTAAAATTAGAAATCTCCATATAAGGCGATCAGACAAAGTGCTGTAAAATGTTATTTTATAAGATCCTAACGATTTCAATGGATGATCTAACATCTTAAGATGACTCTTGATCGATATAGATAGCTAACTTGCGGGCACTCGACAGCAAATGGCCGATTTCGCCATTTAATGTTTTTTCATACATGGGGGCGGCTGTCTTCACGCTCGTTAGTTCACCCAGAAAGCAAGCAAATAAACCATTTCTCTGGTGCTGTATGGATGTGAGGACGTTAGTTCGCGTTTGTTCAGGCATTAGAAACGTTAGGATCTCATTGGTCTAGCCACAAAAAAATAAAAACGTAAAATTAGAAATCTCCATATAAGGCGATCAGACAAAGTGCTGTAAAATGTTATTTTATGAGATCCTAACGATTTCAATGGATGAACTAACATATTTAGATGATTCTTGATCGACATAGATAGCTAACTTGCGGGCACTCGACAGCAAATGGCCGATTTCGTCATTTTTATTTTTTTCATACATGGAGGCGGCTGTCTTCACGCTCGTTAGTTCACCCAGAAACCAAGCAAATAAACCATTTCTCTGGTGCTGTATGGATGTGAGGACGTTAGTTCGCGTTTGTTCAGGCATTAGAAACGTTAGGATCTCATTGGTATAGCCACAAAAAAATAAAAACGTAAAATTAGAAATCTCCATATAAGGCGATCAGACAAAGTGCTGTAAAATGTTATTTAATGAGATCCTAACGATTTCAATGGATGAACTAACATCTTTAAATGACTCTTGATCGATATAGATAGCTAACTTGCGGGCACTCGACAGCAAATGGCCGATTTCGTCATTTTTATTTTTTTTTCATACATGGAGGCGGCTGTCTTCACGCTCGTTAGTTCACCCAGAAACCAAGCAAATAAACCATTTCTCTGGTGCTGTATGGATGTGAGGACGTTAGTTCGCGTTTGTTCAGGCATTAGAAACGTTAGGATCTCATTGGTCTAGCCACAAAAAAATAAAAACGTAAAATTAGAAATCTCCATATAAGGCGATCAGACAAAGTGCTGTAAAATGTTATTTTATGAGATCCTAACGATTTCAATGGATGAACTAACATATTTAGATGATTCTTGATCGACATAGATAGCTAACTTGCGGGCACTCGACAGCAAATGGCCGATTTCGTCATTTTTATTTTTTTCATACATGGAGGCGGCTGTCTTCACGCTCGTTAGTTCACCCAGAAACCAAGCAAATAAACCATTTCTCTGGTGCTGTATGGATGTAAGGACGTTAGTTCGCGTTTGTTCAGGCATTAGAAACGTTAGGATCTCATTGGTCTAGCCACAAAAAAATAAAAACGTAAAATTAGAAATCTCCATATAAGGCGATCAGACAAAGTGCTGTAAAATGTTATTTTATGAGATCCTAACGATTTCAATGGATGAACTAACATCTTAAGATGACTCTTGATCGATATAGATAGCTAACTTGCGAGCACTCGACGGCAAATGGCCGATTTCGTCATTTTTATTTTTTTCATACATGGAGGCGGCTGTCTTCACGCTCGTTAGTTCACCCAGAAAGCAAGCAAATAAACCATTTCTCTGGTGCTGTATGGATGTGAGGACGTTAGTTCGCGTTTGTTCAGGCATTAGAAACGTTAGGATCTCATTGGTCTAGCCACAAAAAAATAAAAACGTAAAATTAGAAATCTCCATATAAGGTGATCAGACCAAGTGCTGTAAAATGTTATTTTATGAGATCCTAATGATTTCAATGGATGAACTAACATCTTTGGACGACACTTGATCGATATAGATGGCTAACTTGCGGGCACTCGACAGCAATTGGCCGATTTCGTCATTTTTATTTTTTTCATACATGGAGGCGGCTGTCTTCACGATGTGTGTGAACCTAGCATATCAAATGTTAGAATCTCACAATTTAAGGACAGTTCTAGTAGCATCCCCCATAGTTCTACAGTTCCTCATACTTTTTTTCAAAAGTTCTGTTCAACTTTTGATGGCAACGCCACGAATACGTATAGAACTGCCGAGCTCTACAATCCACGGGCGAAACAGAAAATGTTCTAGCGAAAAAACGGAAAAATTGTGTTTTTTTTTGATATGCCAGATTTTAGGAGATAGTTCTGCATAGCATCTCAGCTGTTTTGTTGGTAACGGCACAAATACGTATAGAACTGCAGAGTTCTACAATCCCATCAAAAACATAAATGTAAAATGAGAGCCAAGTTCAATATCGCGTGCACTTCGCCGACATAAGAATTGAGATCTGCAAGGGCGCCAAGTTCTTTGCCCTAAAATTTTTAGATACAAGGATATGCGACATATTCAATGCATTTATTTTACTTGGGGTGTAATTCAATATCAAGACTTGACTTGGACGTACGCACATACATATTGGATTTTTATGTGCATGTATGTGTAAGTGTGTGCGTGTGAGTGTATATGCTATTCTAGTATATCTTTGAAACAAAAAAGAATTTTCCAAATCGGTTTATAAATGACAGAGTTCTGAGGCAACAACCATCAATAATAATAATAATAAAAAAAAAACTTAAAAAAATCACTGTTTTCGATTTTTGTATGTATACACACACAATTACTAAGCTGGATGCCAAATTTCACCTTTCTAGGTCACCTGGAAAGTGGGTTAGGTTTTTGATTACTAGTCAGTCAGTCAGTCAGTCAGTGATAAAAATACCGTTTTTTGGACTTTAATATCTCAATAACTATTTAACCTATATTATTGAAATTTGGGGTTCTACTTGTTCTAAAGGATCTTAATACATAAGCCAAATTTCATTTTTTTATGTTAAATAGATTTGGAGTTATTGGGGGGTCAAAAGTGGCTCCAAACGGTTCGTGTAATATAACACACGGCTGCTGCTCGCCAGTTCCTGCGGTGAACTTGGCTGGACACGCTGCCGCGTGTCTAGATCTGCGGGCGAAACAGCAATAGTTCTAGCGAAAAAACGAAAAAAAAAATATGTTTTTTTTGATAATTATGCTACATTTTATGAGACAGTCCTGCACAGCATCTCAGCTGTTTTGGATGGCAACGCCACAAATACGTATAGAACTGCCGAGTTCTTCCATCTGCGGGCGAAACTGCAATATTTTTAGCGAAAAAACGGAGAAAAATTTGATTTTTTGATATGCCAGATTTTATGAGACAGTTCTGCACAACATCTGAGCTGTTTTGGATGGCATCGCCACAAATACATTACACGATATACAGATGTATTACTTTCGGCGATATTTTCAAAAATGTTACACCGCCATCTGGAATCCCAAAATTGACGTCATTTTTAAATTCCCACCCCCAATTCAGTTAAAATGCCACATGATAATGCTTAGTCTTTTTTTTTTCAAAAATGTCATATCCGCCATCATGGATTTCAAAATTGACATAATTTTCAATTTTCCTATCCCCAACTTAGTTAAAATCCATACCCCACATGATAATGATTAAAAAAAAGTTTTTTTTTCATAAATGTCATGTCCGCCATCTTGGATTTCAAAATTGACATAATTTTCGTATTTCCCACCAATTTACACTCTTTTTTTCCAAAATTGTCATGTCCGCCATTTTAGCCATCCCCACCCTCACTTTAGTCCAAATTAACACTATATAATTTTTAGAACTCCAATATTGAGAAGATGTCTGTTCGCCAAACACAAAAAAAAAGTGGTCAAGTGCGAGTCGGATTTTCGACTTTCCATACTAATTCCGCATCAGCGCCTGATTTCAATGTTATAGCAAAATTCACGTGTTCTGCTATATTTGGGCGGTCATATCACAGAAACGGTAAGAGATAGAAAAAAAATAGTATATCGTTTTTTTTTTTTTTTTTGCATAAATATTAATAATAATCAAGTTTGTATTTGACATAATGTTTGTAATTGATATTCCATTTTAGTTTTAAGATATTGCTGTGCCCGACAGGGCTCATGTTTTGAACCTACCTAGTATTGTGCTAGTATTTAAGATCTTTTATGTACAACATGAATCGCAATAAACTGAATTAGAATTAGAATTTTCATAATTTTGTTTAAAATGACGTAAGTGCCGCGCGGTGTCCTTATACTTCGAACGTTACACATTTTAGTTAAGTGCCGTACTGGCTACCAATCTGGCGCGTATAATTGATACCTAAATTCCAGAAGGTAATAAGTAATTACAGTTACTTTTGCGTTTATGACCTTTTTTATAGAGCTTTGAGTTTTAGTGTATTGTGAAGGATGGGCAACTACGGAACCCTACACTTAGACTGGCCCGACATGCCCTTGGCTGGTTTTTGAAAACCACAACAAAATCGGTTCACCTAAACGGGAGATAAGTACATACATACATACATACATACATACATACATACAGGTCCAACCGAGAACCTCCTGTTATTTGAACTCGCGGTAAAAAAAATATAATTGGAATATAGTTGAATACAGCGATCATTGCGCAAGAGCGCACGCTATGCAAAAGTTACCTAAGTAGAAGCGAATTCGTATAAAATTGCGATATTTTCCGGTTACGGTTTTATATCTTGTAGCTTTTTCGTTACTATTTAACTGTATTGCGGAGCCTGCAGTTCTAACTTACCGAATTACTACAAAAAAACATACCATTTCTTGGAAAATTTGGAAGTTTAAGAAACGCTCGTTTTTTAAACGTTCTTTTGCATACTAAATTCTGTTTCGGGAATAAGTTCAAAATTGAAATATCTAAATTGTCTTAGGAATACTTCTTTTTTTATAGTTTTAATATCGGACTCGCCGGTACGAAGCGGCAGCACTTCGTAGGTGTGACTTTCACATTACAAAATAAAGGAATTGCTGCGTTTCTTAAATAACCATTCCTTACGATAAAGATGGTCTCGGTGAGATTTTGCTGTATGATGACTGTCGGACCGTCGTCGATCAAAATAATTTCCCATTTTGATTCAAATTATATCCGCCGGCGAATCCAGTATATTCTAGGATTTCTGAAAAAATGAAACAACGTGAATCGCATATATCGGCACGTCACGTGTACACAATTTTAAATGAAAACCGTAATGGGTTTAGGGAAGTGGTTAATAAAAAGTATGGGTTTAAACCTACTGGACCCGTGTTCACACGATCGAGTGACGAGTGACGAGTGAGCGTATGTACTGGAAGTTTCAACAAGGCTGGACAGATATATTAGCAGAGCGTTTGTCAGCAGACAGCGCTATAGATTGCGTGTTTTCATTCAAGAATAATATTGTCACTCCCAGGGCTACAGCACGATATTATGCTGTGTTTACCGGGATCTGTGTCGAATGTGGGTCTAAAATAACGGGGACATTGATGAAATCACCATCGAAAGATGTAGACGTTATATTTAACTTTCACGTTGAAAATATTCAAGCCTCAAAGCACACTGGCCTTAAGAAACGTCAATTAAGAGGAGAACGACGTAAAAATGGTACGTTTTTTTGTAGTAATTCGGTAAGTTAAAACTGCAGGCTCCGCAATACAGCTAAATAGTAACGAAAAAGCTACAAGATATAAAACCGTAACCGGAAAATATCGCAATTTTATACGAATTCGCTTCTACTTAGGTAACTTTTGCATAGCGCGCGCTCTTGAGCAATGATCGCTGTATTCAACTATATTCAAATTATTATTTTTTTACCGCGAGTTCAAATAACAGGAGGTTCTCGGTTGGACCTGTATGTATGTATGTACTTATCTCGCGTTTAGGTGAACCGATTTTGTTGTGGTTTTCAAAAACCAGCCAAGGGCATGTCGGGCCAGTCTAAGTGTAGGGTTCCGTAGTTGCCCATCCTTCACAATACACTAAAATTCAAAGCTCTATAAAAAAGGTCATAAAAGCAAAAGTAACTGTAATTACTTATTACCTTCTGGAATTTAGGTATCAATTATACGCGCCAGATTGGTAGCCAGTACGGCACGTAACTAAAATGTGTAACGTTCGAAGTATCAGGACACCGCGCGGCACTTACGTCATTTTAAACAAAATTAAGAAATTTTGCGATATACTATTTTTTTTCTATCTCTTACCGTTTCTGAGATATGACCGCCCAAATATAGCAGAACACGTGAATTTTGCTATAACATTGAAATCAGGGGCTGATGCGGAATTAGTATGGAAAGTCCAAAATCCGACTCGCACTTGACCACTTTTTTTTGTTTGACGAACAGGCATCTTCTCAATATCGGAGTTCCAAAAATTATATAAAGTGTTATTTTGGACTAAAGTGAGGGTGGGGATGGCTAAAATGGCGGACATGACAATTTTGGAAAAAAAGAGTGTAAATTGGTGGGAAATACGAAAATTATGTCAATTTTGAAATCCAAGATGGTGGACATGACATTTATGAAAAAAAAAACTTTTTTTTAATCATTATCATGTGGGGTATGGATTTTAACTAAGTTGGGGATAGGAAAATTGAAAATTATGTCAATTTTGAAATCCATGATGGCGGATATGACATTTTTGAAAAAAAAAAGACAGCATTATCATGTGGCATTTTAACTGAATTGGGGGTGGGAATTTAAAAATGACGTCAATTTTGGGATTCCAGATGGCGGTGTAACATTTTTGAAAATATCGCCGAAAGTAATACATCTGTATATCGTGTAATGTATTTGTGGCGATGCCATCCAAAACAGCTCAGATGTTGTGCAGAACTGTCTCATAAAATCTGGCATATCAAAAAATCAAATTTTTCTCCGTTTTTTCGCTAAAAATATTGCTGTTTCGCCCGCAGATGGAAGAACTCGGCAGTTCTATACGTATTTGTGGCGTTGCCATCCAAAACAGCTGAGATGCTGTGCAGGACTGTCTCATAAAATGTAGCATAATTATCAAAAAAAACACATTTTTCTTTTCGTTTTTTCGCTAGAACTATTGCTGTTTCGCCCGCAGATCTAGACACGCGGCAGCGTGTCCAGCCAAGTTCACCGCAGGAACTGGCGAGCAGCAGCCGTGTGTTATATTACACGAACCGTTTGGAGCCACTTTTGACCCCCCAATAACTCCAAATCTATTTAACATAAAAAAATGAAATTTGGCTTATGTATTAAGATACTTTAGAACAAGTAGAACCCCAAATTTCAATAATATAGGTTAAATAGTTATTGAGATATTAAAGTCCAAAAAACGGTATTTTTATCACTGACTGACTGACTGACTGACTGACTAGTAATCAAAAACCTAACCCACTTCCAGGTGACCTAGAAAGGTGAAATTTGGCATCCAGCTTAGTAATTGTGTGTGTATACATACAAAAATCGAAAACAGTGATTTTTTTAAGTTTTTTTATTATTATTATTGATGGTTGTTGCCTCAGAACTCTGTCATTTATAAACCGATTTGGAAAATTCTTTTTTTGTTTCAAAGATATACTAGAATAGCATATACACTCACACGCACACACTTACACATACATGCACATAAACATCCAATACGTATGTACGTACGTCCAAGTCAAGTCTTGATATTGAATTACACCCCAAGTAAAATAAATGCATTGAGTATGTCGCATGTCCTTGTATCTAAAAATTTTAGGGCAAAGAACTTGGCGCCCTGCAGATCTCAATTCTTTTGTCGGCGAAGTGCACGCGATATTGAACTTGGCTCTCATTTTACATTTATGTTTTTGATGGGATTGTAGAACTCTGCAGTTCTATACGTATTTGTGCCGTTACCATCCAAAACAGCTGAGATGCTGTGCAGAACTATCTCATAAAATGTAGCATATCAAAAAAATCATATTTTTTTTCGTTTTTTCGCTAGAACTATTGCTTTATACGTATTTGTGCCGTTACTATCCAAAACAGCTGAGATGCTGTGCAGAACTATCTCCTAAAATCTGGCATATCAAAAAAAAACACAATTTTTCCGTTTTTTCGCTAGAACTTTTTCTGTTTCGCCCGTGGATTGTAGAGCTCGGCAGTTCTATACGTATTCGTGGCGTTGCCATCCAAAGTTGAACAGAACTTTTGAAAAAAAGTATGAGGAACTGTAGAACTATTGGGGATGCTACTAGCCACTCAATTGCTTCGAAATTTGAGTTGGACTCTATTTATATAATAAAATAAGAGCGGTGACAGGTAGCCGTAGTTACCAAAAGCAATCTAGTGGCTAAAACTGTCCTTAAATTGTGAGATTCTAACATTTGATATGCATTTGGTGTGAACACACATCGTGAAGACAGCCGCCTCCATGTATGAAAAAAATAAAAATGACGAAATCGGCCAATTGCTGTCGAGTGCCCGCAAGTTAGCCATCTATATCGATCAAGTGTCGTCCAAAGATGTTAGTTCATCCATTGAAATCGTTAGGATCTCATAAAATAACATTTTACAGCACTTGGTCTGATCACCTTATATGGAGATTTCTAATTTTACGTTTTTATTTTTTTGTGGCTAGACCAATGAGATCCTAACGTTTCTAATGCCTGAACAAACGCGAACTAACGTCCTCACATCCATACAGCACCAGAGAAATGGTTTATTTGCTTGGTTTCTGGGTGAACTAACGAGCGTGAAGACAGCCGCCTCCATGTATGAAAAAAAAAAAATGGCGAAATTGGCCATTTGCTGTCGAGTGCCCGCAAGTTAGCTATCTATATCGATCAAGTGTCATCTAAAGATGTTATTTCATCCATTGAAATCGTTAGGATCTGATAAAATAACACTGTACAGCACTTTGTCTGATCGCCTTATATGGAGATTTCTAATTTTACGTTTTTATTTTTTGTGGCTAGACCAATGAGATCCTAACGTTTCTAATGCCTGAACAAACGCGAACTAACGTCCTCACATCCATACAGCACCAGAGAAATGGTTTATTTGCTTGGTTTCTGGGTGAACTAACGAGCGTGAAGACAGCCGCCTCCATGTATGAAAAAAAAAAATGACGAAATCGGCCATTTGCTGTCGAGTGCCCGCAAGTTAGCTATCTATATCGATCAAGAGTCATCTAAAGATGTTAGTTCATCCATTGAAATCGTTAGGATCTCATTAAATAACATTTTACAGCACTTTGTCTGATCGCCTTATATGGAGATTTCTAATTTTACGTTTTTATTTTTTTGTGGCTAGACCAATGAGATCCTAACGTTTCTAATGCCTGAACAAACGCGAACTAACGTCCTCACATCCATACAGCACCAGAGAAATGGTTTATTTGCTTGGTTTCTGGGTGAACTAACGAGCGTGAAGACAGCCGCCTCCATGTATGAAAAAAATAAAAATGACGAAATCGGCCATTTGCTGTCGAGTGCCCGCAAGTTAGCTATCTATATCGATCAAGAGTCATCCTCAGATGTTAGTTCATCCATTGAAATCGTTAGGATCTCATAAAATAACATTTTACAGCACTTTGTCTGGTCGCCTTATATGGAGATTTCTAATTTTACGTTTTTATTTTTTGTGGCTAGACCAATGAGATCCTAACGTTTCTAATGCCTGAACAAACGCGAACTAACGTCCTCACATCCATACAGCACCAGAGAAATGGTTTATTTGCTTGCTTTCTGGGTGAACTAACGAGCGTGAAGACAGCCGCCCCCATGTATGAAAAAACATTAAATGGCGAAATCGGTCATTTGCTGCCGAGTGCCCGCAAGTTAGCTATCTATATCGATCAAGTGTCGTCTAAAGATGTTAGTTCATCCATTGAAATCGTTAGGATCTCATAAAATAACGTTTTACAGCACTTTGTCTGATCGCCTTATATGGAGATTTCTAATTTTACGTTTTTATTTTTTTGTGGCTAGACCAATGAGATCCTAACGTTTCTAATGCCTGAACAAACGCAAACTAACGTCCTCACATCCATACAGCACCAGAGAAATGGTTTATTTGCTTGGTTTCTGGGTGAACTAACGAGCGTGAAGACAGCCGCCCTCATGTATGAAAAAAAATTAAATGGCGAAATCGGTCATTTGCTGCCGAGTGCCCGCAAGTTAGCTATCTATATCGATCAAGTGTCGTCTAAAGATGTTAGTTCATCCATTGAAATCGTTAGGATCTCATAAAATAACATTGTACAGCACTTGGTCTGATCGCCTTAGATGGATTTTTCAAATTTTTCGTTTTTATTTTTTTGTGGCTACACCAATGAGATCCTAACGTTTCTAATGCCTGAACAAACGTGAACTAACGTCCCCTGATGCGTAGACATTTTTAGATTTGACAATTTCGTAGTGGGCGGGTTGGCGTGAAGACAGCCACCCCACTTTTAAAAAAAATAAAAAATTACAGAGTCGGGTCCTTACGATATTTTATAGTGAACAAACGTGAACTAACGATTATCTAGCTAAGTGAATGATCAAAAGTGGGAAAAAGTGGTTTGGGGTGGTTAGCGTGAAGACAGCCACCCCATTTTGTTTTTTAAAAAAAAATATTACAGAGTCGGATCCTAACGATTTTACCTACTGAACTAACGTGAACTAACGATGAACTAACGATATACGTATGCCATTTGCGGGCAAACGATTTGGGGTGGTCAACTTCACAACCATGCAAAGTTAATCTGCCCGGCGCGCGGCGCGACCTGCGGTGCCCGGTGCAGCATGTGTTTTCACGACGCGGCAACGTATATTCGCACGGTGGATAATGTGTCGCGCTCCGACGCGACACAGCGTCGTTTTACGTTTACGATGCCGTGTCGTGTGTTTCCACGACGCGGCAACGTATATTCGCACGGTTGATAATGTGTCGCGCTCCGACGCGACACAGCGTCGTTTTACGTTTACGACGCCGTGTCGTGTGTTTTCACGACGCGGCAACGTATATTCGCACGGTGGATAATGTGTCGCGCTCCGACGCGTCACTGTGTCGTTTTACGTTTACGACGCCGTGTCGTGGACATGTGGCCACGCCCTTACGCGTCAGTAGCAAAAAAAGTCCCGTGTGATAAAATAATGCAGTATGCGTAGTCGGTTCCAGGTGACGTCCTATTTTTGTAGTAATAAATTAATAACTTACTAAGGAGCAGTGAGTAATTGACTACAAACTAAATTAATATACGAATTGTGGTTTGTATAATGTTAGTCACAATGACAATGTTAAATCTTCTTTAACATGTTGGCTGCCATGAGCAAATGAGCATTATCAACGCCATCAACGGGATCAAAAGCTCATTTTAAACCGACTTCAAAAAGAAGGTTCTCAGTTTGACCTTTATGTATGCATATATATGTTTGTCCGCGATTATCTCGCGTTTGGCTGAACCGATTTTGATGCGGTTTTCAGAAAAGTATTTGTTACAAAAAAGGAGGTTCTCAGTTTGACCCATATGTATGTTTGTCCGATTATAAAGTCGTTCATGTATTATGCTGAGCTGATGATGGAAGGTGTTCCTTAACAGTTAGGAGTTAAGGGATAATTTAAACAAGACCTCTCTGATCACCCCACAGTATGTAATTTATTTAAATCACCGACTTCAAAAGGTGATCCAAATGTAACTTGTACATGAAGGGGTTATTTTTGGCTTTTCAGTTTATTTTGAAGTTGGTTCTTTTTTTGTTATTCAGATTCAGCCAATGGCCAATGCTGTGACCATCACCAGTGGGATCACTAATTTGGTATAGGGCATGGAAACAACACCTTAAGACTTGGATGCAGTATGGTGGGCAGCCAATGTGTTCAGAAAAGCATTTAAAATTTTGTTATAGTTATATTTATTAATCACATTATTGTTATGCCATAAGAATGAGAAGCACAAGAACAGTCCATCAAAATATTAGGCCAGTCATGTTTATTTCATGTCAGTTCTTTCGTCTTTTGCATGAAATTTATTATGTCAAAGTAAGGTAGGTGCTGGACACTTTTGCTAAAGATTGCAGTCTTCTGATACTTGACACTCATATCCTTTTGCGCTAGATCTTTCGATCTCTAAATAATGTGATATAATCTATTTTAATACTTTTATTTTTATCTGTTTTAATATCAATTTGTCTAGTGATGCCATTACTCACTTTAATTTATACCTAAAAATCAATACCTTAGAGCACAATCATACTAACTTTTCGGATAAATTTGTGGCAAATAGGAAGTGAGTCCACAACTCTATGTGGTTTAAATTTCATTAGCAAAAAATATTAAATTAGTATGAGTGTGAACTAATGTACCAATATGAGTCATTTGTTTTGACAGTCAGATAGTGCAGTTGGCCTGATAACCTATGCTATTGAAATTTGATATAGGTAAAAAACATAAGGAATGATGTGTATGTATGTAGTCTCTTGTATATTGTAGGTATTATGCCTATATATAGACAATTTGACTTTTCGTATTGAGAAAACAAGAAAGTCCCCATGATTTGTTTCATGCTTGTTTTGTTTTGAAAAAGATGGTTATTATTTTTTCTTATACCATCTTTTAGAGTCGAACCATCCCTGTACTGTAATGGGTGAGAATTATGCCACAAAAATATTCAAAACTATATATATAACAATATTGCGCATAATGCCTTTTATAGACATATGATGAACAATCATAAAAGTATATTTCTTACTAAAATTTGGAGTCTTCTGGGTCATAATAACAATTATTTATTAATTTTCTTATTAAAGGCCATTAATTTAGACAAACTGCAAGACATTTATCAAGTAGATAGAATGAGTAAATTGGGTCAGAGATTATATTTGATCAAGTTATATCTTTTATATCAGATAGTGCCCAAAAGGTAAACTTATATAAACACAATAAAGTAAAGTAAATTTGCAGTTTTTATTTGACAAATTTGTGAACAGAATAAGAAATATAGTTTCATATTGTATAGTGTAAAATTACAATGAAAGTTTTGTTGCAGTGACCCTGAGCAGTGATCAAGTAAAAATAAGAAACAAGGATGTAATGGACTGCATGCAATATCACTGCTGACCATACACTTTCACATTTATTGTAATTAGAGTGAGAGTCCGCATGTATTGTTATTCAAATAAAGCCAAGAAAAACACTGCACGGAACTTTTTTTTTAATTATTTATAGACCATGCCTGTTTATTCTAACAGATGTACACAATACGCGTAGTGTTGTGACTCACTCATTATAGGTGGTTAAGAATGTAAACATTACTTACGGTTCTGGACTGTACTGGGCGCCTCCGAAAAAGCCATGCCTATCGGGCTGGGTGGTCACGGAGGAGCATATAGAAGTGGTATCCGCGTGTTCGCTCCGGTCGCCTCCAGCACTTTTAACACTTTTCTGGAGCGACATATCGGAAACTGACCCAAATCTACTGCACTACCTAGCACCCAGTATCATCACGCACGCCGCGTACACCCGATTGCACCGACAGTCGAGTGGGCGGACGGATTAATTGCAAAACACGTAACTGTTTCTGGTGTTAACACCCGCTGACGAAACCACACCAAACACTCGTTTCACATTGACAATAAGATAGAGAAAGAACTGGAATTACGTTCACAGCGCGAATTGATTCGATGCACAACCATAACTGTGGTAAATATGGTAGCGATACGTGCTTACAATGAACACAAACCAATATTTTTCTTATCAAATTCAACAAAGTGTGGGTGGGCCAGAAATATGTGAGGAGACAGATAAAACATAGCCTGTGCCTGTAGTGTAGCATACGTCACATTTGGTAGTGTTGTACCAATGTTAATAACGTTGTATCTTTTGCTAACGTAGTTATAACGGTTAATATTTCGTTAGATTATCGTTTTTAAATGGCAAAAGTGATTAAAATTGTAAAAATGTTGCCAACTTACAAAAGTTCGTTCATGTTGGTGATAAAATATTTAATTTAAAATAAATTTGCCTATACCTTCTGCTTCTAGACTAAACTGTAATGCAATGATATATGGCACAAGTTTGTTTAATAAAAAAATACCAAAATTTTAATATCAGCTTTGTAAATTGGCCTACCTCAACGTTAAATTTGTGACAATGTCAAACTAAAGAGGTTATGTGATATTATTTACCTGTAGAAAATAATATTTTAAATTTTGAATAAATACATTGAGTAAAATGAATTCTATAAGAAAGCTTTGCGTTCTACCTCCTTTTGTACGAAATGCGTCATCTGCACCAGCGGAATTCGTAAATAGGAATCCTAGAAACCTGGAGAGGATTCGGATTGCTCGTAAACCTGATGGATATCATTTAGATAACCCTGGCAGAAAGTTTTGGCACAAGTAAGCACAAATGAAATGTTCTTTGGTATCTTTCTTTAATATCTTAGCTTTCTTTACCGCATTCACTACCGCGTAGCGCTACGGGCTACGCTCGTAGCCGATAACATGGGAAAAACCGTATGTAGCGAAAACTTACTACGAGCAGAGCGCCCGGCTACCGGGTTGCTGGTGTCGAGTGTTAATATTTCAGCTTGTGCTTCGTTAAAAAATTTGATCCCTTTTTTGATTTTTTTCAAATTTTACTTACAGATTAATTCTGACATCAAGTAACCGGGCAGTTACAGCAGAATTGGTGCATTATATTAACGGCCCCGTCGTTGAAGTGAAATCTTCAGAATGGGCACTCCAAAAGCAACTCTACAGCACCAAAGACACCTGTGCATACATCAGTGTTGGTCAAGTCTTTGCTCAGCGGTGCCTAGAGGCAGGCATTTCTGAAATGTACTGCAATATCAAACCCACCAAAGGAGGAAAGGTTGAGAGACTTATCAGAGAGGTTCAAAACAGCGGTATAAAGTTGAAGGAGCCAGAAGTCTACAAAAAGCCTCATCCTTGGGATAAACACAGACCAGAAAAACCATGGAATGTTACTGAAGAGTAGTTTGTAAAGTACTTTAGTGTAGAAATAAATATATTAGGCATTTTTAAATTTTTTTCATTTTTTATATCTCCAGTGTTCAATCCACTCCAATTTTTAACACATTAATCTCTGGCAGCATTCCAATCTGTGCTTACATTAACTAACTAACTGCTTTGGTGCAGCAACCCAAAATGAGTTTTGGCCTCCTACACAAGAGCATGCCATCTTGCCCGATCCTGCGCCACTTTGTGCCAGCTATCGCTAACTCCCAGCTCACGCAGATCCACCTCCACCATATCTTTCCAGCATTTCCTCCCTAAGGGTCAGCGTCCCGGCTGTGAGGCTTGGTGCTTACATTATGCTACTCAAATTGAATGAGTGCCATGGCATAGGAGTACATATTCCATAGACACATATGGTGTATCACCAGCATGGGATTTCAAATTCTGTAGACATCTATTGGTGTGTCACTGCCATAGGAGTAAGAATTCTTTGAACACATTGTTATCACTAGAGATGTATGTGTTAAGTATAGCCTGACCAGAAAAACCCTGACAGCCTGTCATGTGAGACTGGCAATCGATGAAGTTCTAAAAAGTAGTTAAAAACTGCTAGGTTTGAAGCTGAGAATATTTTCTATCTATTTTAGGATTTGTGTGATTCAGGTGAGGCATGGGCATAGCTTAGGCATTGGTTACAATCTATCAAGTAGAAATGATCGAGAACACAATTTAGCTTTTTCTCATCTTTGGAGATCACTTTATAACAATAAGGTCAGCCTGTTGTTTACTTTTGCCCTTTATCCTAGTTTAATAATTCCTCTTTTAACACTTTCATCACCTGAAAAAAAAATTAATAACCTCAGAATTTGACAGTCTACCAGGTGAGTCCAGTAGACAGAGGTGGCATCTGAGCAAATGTCTGCTAGGGTTGTTGGTTGTGAAAGTGCATGCTACATGTGCTTTTAAACACAAGCAAACCTCTAAGACAACATAGATTTTATGTTAGTACCAGCAGCACAGCTAAAAATGTTAGCTGTTGACCACCGAGCAGTGTCTGCCCCTGCATTGCCAAAATTTCTTTTATATGTATATTCAGACAAATATGTTTGGATGTTTCGGATTTCCCGCTGTTCTCGCCTAGACCGTATTTCTTAACTAGTTAGTTCGATAAGTATATGAAATTGCACCATTGATTCAGTTTTTCGAATTTTTCCAAAATGATATATTTTAGTAATTTTGAAACAAACTCAAGGAGAGGTCTACAGCTCACAGAGCAACTAGTTTAATGTGGTGGACTGACAGCCATAGTATTTACAGATAAGAGTAATGAACATTATTAGAGTATTGAAATTTGATTGTAGTCTCTAGGACCTAGAGACATTTTGTTGTTTCTGGTAAAAACAATTTTGTGATAAGCCTGGATGTATAAAATTATAGAATGGTAAAACTAGTTTAAGAACCAAGAAACAAATGCTAATTGTAAGTGGTTTACACATTTTTTTTAGTCACTAAGAAGTTATTTATCTTAAATTTACAATTATATAGGTTTAATCTTAAAATGCAGTCCAATGAGTGAAAACACAAGGCATTTCAGATCTTGCACTAGGTAATAGAATCCGCGGAGTCCTTCTGGATCGCGGGACTGGTTGACATCCAACAAAGATCCCGTCTTCGATGTGGTAAACGAAATATGCTCTTCTCCGATCACAATCTCCAACTCCTGCCTGCCCACACGGTCCGGTTGCGGCCACAGACGATCATCTTCGTGCATAATTTCCGAGTCCACAATTATCCTCTTCAGTTCCTCCATGACGCAGGGATGTAAGTATGCTTCTTTTCGGATCATCGTATCGTTCTTGTAATTAGAATTGTTGGCATAACGGAGTTTGCCATCGGGCCGGAACTCGAACTCGAGGAATTCATGACCGAATTTCCCTCTATGGCCAACGTAATAGCGTATGTAAAAGTCTGTGGACATTTTCGCGAGAAATTAAAGATCACTAAGAAAATGCACAACAAGTAATAAACTTTCTTTACTTAATAATATAAATAAACAAGGGTTATGTTCGCTTTGTGAAAGCGAACGGAACGAGAACGAGCGTCAGCGTTGAGCGTATCGACATCGACATCCGAAACTATCTAGTATCTATGCACAGCACAGATAAAAAACACGCTACGGCTACGGCTACGCTAGCGCTAGCATTCTCACGGCCTGTCAATTTGTTATGTTTAAATATTAACATTTATAAGATACTGAAAATATTGTTGGATGTGGGTAACTTATAAATTTTGAAATAACTAATAGCTTTGCCTGAACTATTTTGGGTTTTCCCATAATGTAATTGTTTTGTTGGGGAAAACGAAACGCAATCAAGTTTACATACTATTAATTTATTGCTGTTCTATATAACATAAAAACATATTTTTGTGATAGAAAAATTTAAAATATGGTTTTAATTAAGTTTTATATTCATAGATATATTAGACAATGTTACACCATTGTTTTCAAAGATAAAGAAGACAGTAGAAAAATGGCGGAAACAATCATGGCGCCTTTATTTTGAAAGACAACTCTGAAAACTATAGCTGTCTCTTTCAAACTTAAGGCAAACTCCTTTGCCACTGGGTCCGCTTGTGATCAATATGTCCACGTGACCTCTCGTTAGTCAGTCGAGACTCGCGTAGCGTAATTGCAAATGCAAAATGTCTGAAGGAACGCTTGTGTTAAAATGAAATCATAATATTTTGTTATCAGTTTGTAGTGTTCTAGTGTAAAATGCCTGCGTCAATTGGTGTTAATTTACGTGTGACGGGCCATTGTAGCCAAGGCGGGAGAAAGTATATGGAGGATTTGTTTTCCGTTGCGTATCAACAAACCGAGGACGAGAGAGATTTGGAGTATGCTTTCTTCGGTATTTACGATGGGCACGGCGGGAGCGAAGCTGCAGCGTTCGCGAAGGAGCATTTGATGGATTCTATAGTGAAGCAGCGTCAGTTCTGGTCGGATAACGATGAGGACGTGCTGAAAGCTATCAGGAATGGTTACATGTTGACCCACTTGAACATGTGGAAAGAGCTAGGTAAACGACCAAGCGCGAGGTTATTCTCGGGCTATTTTAGTGTTTTTGTACCGCACCATTGCGCAAGTGGTGATTCCCATGAGAATCCTAAGTGATTGTAAAGAATTGTCTGCGTGACCTTGCGAAGGCGGGAGTTTTTGTCTTGAGTGGTTTGACATTGGGTCGACAAAAGATATTAAAATGGTCGTTAGGCCGTGTTTTAGTTTGTAGGAGTCTGTTAGATAACGTATACCGTGCAAACAAGTATTCACAGATTTTTGGAAGTTGTTTCCTGCTTATGTAAGTGGGATTACCAAAGTGAAAGCTGTCATGCGAGTTTTTTTTTATATGGGTCCAAGCCCCCATTACCAAAATTGATACCCAATTTTGTGAAAGTTGCAAGTCTTGAACATTTAGTACTTATAAGTAACCTAGTTTTTTCAATATTGTCTTAAAAACCATGTCAGCAATTCTTAATACATTTCATTTTGTTTACAGAAAAATGGCCAAAAACTGTAACTGGATTACCAAGCACAGCAGGTACTACAGCCAGTGTAGCTTTTATAAGACGAGGAAAAATTTACATTGGACATGTTGGCGACTCTGCAATAGTTCTTGGTTACCAAAAAGAAGGTTTGTTCATCACATATTTTTACCATGATGATCATATCAAGAACACTCTTGTAGCTGAAGCCTGACTCAGTAACATTCCTTAATTTACTATTTACTAATATTCCTTAATTTCTATGATAAACATTGTTCTTTATCTGAATACTAGAATTATGTTATAAACTTAAATCAATCTCCATTTTATGGGTCTATGATAGTCGGCTTACTGACTTTATGACCTAAAAATTGAATATGAGAATGACAGATGCTTTTTTATCTCTGGTGCAATAAACACAGCGATGATAGACTGGCTGACATGTTAAATCAAGGGAGGAAGAGGTTCAAGATTGACATATGAAGTACAAGCTATATAATTTTCTGTTGTGTCTTTCAGGGAGCGAGGAATGGGCAGCAAAGCCTCTAACATCAGACCACAAACCCGAATCCACGGCCGAAATGGAGCGCATTCAGAAATGTGGGGGGAAAGTGGTCTCAAAGGCTGGAGTTCCCCGAGTTGTGTGGAACCGACCTCGGCAGGGTCACAAAGGTCCAATCAAGAAGAACACACCAATGGATGAGATCCCGTTCTTGGCTGTGGCCAGGTCCTTGGGTGACCTGTGGAGCTATAATACACAGAACGATGAGTTTATAGTCAGTCCAGACCCAGATGTGGGTGTTCTGTCTATAGATCCTAGTAAATTTAGGTAAGCATACCACACTTAAAGTATAATATATCCTAGAAAAATTGGTAAACTCATCTGTTTTCCATTTGATTCTTTATGTATATTTCAAGAGATAAACACAAAATCCACTCCCAATCTAACTTTGAGGTTGACTGTGTAAAAGCTGTCTTAAAAACTGAATATATTATGGTTGTAATTTGCTTCTACACAGTATTTGTTATCAATACAGTGAAAATTAATTGTATAATTTAACCCTAAACACACATTCAAAAATACACAGAATCAAATTTCTGTCATCAAATACCATATTCTATCTATACCGTTTATGTGGAAAGTTATTTCACTTACAACAAGGACATTTATGTACCTGATCCATTTATAGCTCTGGAATAGGTCCTATATTCCTGTCAAATAAATTGACCAGAATTCCTTATACAAATACATATACAAAATTATTTATTGTTTGAATGTGAGTGGTTATAAATGGTGGTAGGGTTAGTATTTGGTTACATCACAATCAGCTAGAATTTAGCCTTATATTCTATAATTCCTATTATTATTGAATTACGTAATAACTGGTCAGGTTATCTATAAAAATGCAAAACCATGTTTATAGTATTCATGTATGCAAAACAACTAAGCATCATTTTAAAACTTTAATCCAAAATTTACATTCTGACACCTATGTCAAGAAATAGGATTTCCCACTGTTTCACCATTTTCTTGATCCTCTGGAGAGTGTGCATTTTCAGATATATACATGTGTCACTGTTAACTATGTCACTCCAACCTCTAACTATTCTTCACTCATACTTCCCAGACAACCCATATATTTGTTAAAACGAGACAGAGATGTTAGTGACAATCACTTTAATGTTAGTTTTATAGGTTTGTCAAGAACATCCAACACATTGTAAATTACATGTGTAGATACATAGATTGATCTTACTCATAATAATCGGACATAATCTACATGATAATTTGAAGGTCTTTTGAATATCAAAATTATTTTACTCTTCAATTTATGCCCAAAAATCATGGTAGATGAAAAAGGGTACAACTGTGGCATTTCACATTATTATTATTCATATTCAGTATTTTTAGCTTCTGCATAAAGTCCACCAAATTTAAAGTATATATTCTTTTATCATTAAAAAAATTTGAAAAAAAAAAGTACTATTTTCACGTATATATCATAAGCAAAACAAAATGTATAATTTCCAGGTGCCTAATATTCGGAACGGATGGGCTGTGGAATATGATATCGCCTGAGGGGGCAGTGAGCCTGGTGCAAGCCACAGAGAAGCACAACGAGGCTGCATTGGTTGGTGGCTCTGCTAACCAGCCGAGGGACTGGCTCAACCCGTCCAAGAGTCTAGTAGACCATGCGCTGGAGAGGTAATATATATATCTGTGATTATATTAATTACATTGCACTAAACCTGACAGAACTAAAATGTTCTTGCAGAAGAGTAGCAGTGTTATAATGCCTGGTAGCTAAGTAGAGATATGTGCAGTAATAGTGGAGAACATTTTCTCAAAAATCTTGTGCATTTCTTAATAGTCTTACCATTACATGCCTGGTAACTGATACAAGTAAATTAACTCTCCTATCTATGATTTATGTGTGTCAGTTTCAGATTAGATTTTATGGTTAAAAAAATGTAACTATTGTTATTAAGCTTACCAATATTTTATCGGAAAGTTCCGTTAAGCCAGGTGATGTCACAACAGGATTTTCTTATCATAAACCTTGCTATGATGATATCCCAGGTTTTTATATTCACAGGTAAATAACACTATCCTTATCATTTTAGGAAATGCTTACTATATAATCATCTATATAATGTAGATATCTATTTAGATAGGATAGTATAGTATGAATTGCAATTTATATTCGCTAAGAGCACCGCAGCACCCATAAAAATATCACTTGGTTTTAGGGATGCGTAACGAGGCCGTGCAAGGCTAAAAAAACATTTTCTTCTTTTTAAATTTTTGAGCTAATAAGTAAGTTTTTTAACAAAATTCATCCATTCCCTCACCCCTGAGTTCTTCCAATTTACCCCCAATTAAGAATTGTTCAACTAAGCCCGTTTTATTAACTGTTCGTGTAAGAGGGTGCTCATAGTTGCATCGGTCCCCAGATGGTCGAACACGCGCATGCGCGCGGACAACACGTCGGTGGTGACGCTGATGCTGGACCCGCCCGGGCCGCCGCGCGCCACCGTGCTGCGCTCGCGCTCGCAGCCCGCGCCGCAGCCCGCGCCGCAGCCCGCCGGGGACAGGGACAGGGACAAGGAGCCGGACTCGCGGCCCGTGCCCCAGAACGGGCTCACCATCATGACTCGGTACTCCGACGTTGATAGTAGCAAGCCCGCGGTGTCGCCCGACACTCCTGAGAGGTTAGTATTGAGTTGTGCATTTTACCTCGTCGCCAAAATATTTCGCTTCGTCACCCGACCCGCGCCCGTCAAGCGTCCCAAAATGGGCTTATTATCATGACTAGGTACTGCGATGTCGATAGTAACAAGCCCGTGGTCTCGCTTGATACTCCAGCTATCTTGCCACGAGTACGCTTGTCGCGCAACTTAGCGTCACCTTTCTTGCTCGCACGGTATTGAATGAAAAGTGACAACTAGTATTTGTCGTAATGTCAGAATTACACTAGACGTGCAGAAAGCCTGGTATTGACTTTAGTTTTGTGAGTAAACTTTTGTAAATTTTACCTCGTCGCCAAAATATTTCGCTCTTGAGCTCAGTTGGCATTGCAGCTCGCGGCACCTGCCTCAATAGGCTTAAGGGCTAACCTTTTATGAGCCAATATAGGTACATCGTCAATCATCGTTAATATGAGCTTGTTATAATGAAGATATTTGACTTGATTTCGTCGTCAAGATTTCTTTTGATCTCTTAGGGCCCATACAGACGAACGAAAAGTGCCGTTCGTCTGTAAGGAAAGTGCCGTTCGTCTGTATGGGCCCTTAGGTTGTTATCTTTTTATTTTGACTATGAAAACATTGTTTTTTGCAGCCGAACACCACTGCCGCCTTGCGCAACGCTCGACGGACGGTTCTCGGTCGGCGACGAGCCGCGCGAGAAGCGCGACGCGGACGACTCGCTCGCCAACTACGGCAACCCCGCCGAGTCCTACTTCATGGCGCGGCTGCTGCAGCGCTCCCGGCTAGTGAACACGCTGTCCGCGCTCACGAGCGAGCTCGCCGGCGAGCGGGCCGAGGCCGAGCCCGCCACGGCCATCCCGGAGCCCGAGCTCGAGAAGACGCTGCCGCCCGACGTGTCCGCGGAGCCCGAGCCCGACCCGCCCGCCGCCGGGCAGCCGCGCGCCGAGCCCGGCGACGTCGACATACAGATCAACGAGGTGTCGTCCAGCTCGCCCACCGACGGGCCGACGCGGCCGCGCGGCCGCAAGCTCAAGGCGGACGCCAAGCGCGAGGCGCCGCCGCCGCCCAACGACCGCGTGCTGCGCTCGCACGACGCCGACGTCACGCCGCAGCGCCCGCACACGCGCCAGGGCGCCCCCAGGGCGCGGCCGGTCGCCGCCGTCCCGGCCCCGCCCGCCGACCGCGTCGTCATCCTGTCGCGGCGCGCGCCGCCCGCCGGCCCCGGCCCGCGGCCGCCCGCCGGCCCCGGCCCGCGCCCGCCCGCCGGCCCCGGCCCGCGCCCGCCCGCGCCGCCGCGCAAGCCGGCCGCGGAGCCCGAGGCCCGCGCCACGCGCTCGGCCGCGCCGCCGACGCCGCTCGCCGCCAAGATCACGCGCGGCATCGGGCTCGTGGCGCGCGAGCTGCGCACGGCGGCGGCGGGAAACTCGGCGCGCGCCCCGGGCCCGACGCGGCGGGCGCCGGCGGCGCGCCGCCCCGGCCCCGGCCCGCCGCAGCAGGCGCAGCCCCGGCTGCAGGCGCAGGCGCAGCCCCGGCTGCAGGCGCAGGCGCAGCCCCGGCTGCAGGCGCAGGCCGCGCAGGCCCGGGCGCCGCCGCCGCGCGGCAGCTGCAAGGAGAACCGCGCCCGGCGCCGCGGCGCCGCGTCCGCCGAGCGCCGCTCGCCGCGCACAAGCGATAGCCGCGCCGAGCCCGCCGTGCACTCGAGCTGCGGCCCGCCCGAGCCGCGCGTGCGGGCGCTGCGCTCGCGCAACGACGCGGCCGAGCCGCTGCGGGAGTCGCCGGGCAAGCGGCGCGCGGCCGAGGACGCGGCGCCGGAGCCGGCGCAGAAGGCGGCCCGCCTGGAGACGGGCCGGACGTCGCGGCTGGCGGGCGGGGAGCGCGCGGCGCGGGCGCTCGACAAGCGCGCGTCGGGTCCCTGGGCGCCGGCGCTCGCCTTAAGAAACCGCCTGCGCAAGAGACTCGCCAAGTAGCGCCTAGTGTAGTGTAGTGTTACGGTTACCTGTGCGTGCGGGGATAACGGTGCCTTCTAGTACTGCCAAAGTACTCTTTGACTTTTTCATATGTTTATCGCGCCGCGGACCGCGGCTCCAAAGATGACCGTCGTCTCCGGTCGGCCTTCCGTTGTTGATGTTAGTCGCGGTGCGCGCTCCCTCCTGTGCGCGGGCGACGCGCGCCGCGAACGATAGTACAAAGAGTATATTGAATATGTAAAACTTAAGTTCGACTCGTGGACCAGGCGGATTCAATTAGCCCCGATAGATATTTATTTTATGCATATTTACAGCCGATATCGTATTGCATTTACCTTTAAGCGGATGAAAATGAGATTTTCATCACCCGACGGTACGTCAGAGGCTACGGCGGCGTCGCCGATGCGCGAGAGTCGGATATATTGTTACGCGATTATTTCCAGATGTCAGCGACGGAGGAAACCTTTCGTTATGATATATATTTACCCTTAATTATAATAGTGAAATTATGCATACTATACCAAGAGTGCTTTTCTCAAAATAATGTAGTAAAATTAATAAGAGTGCTACATATATATCTATATATTATTTATATATATACATAAAGTGTACAGAAAAGATGTACAGTGCAACAAAATTTTCGTATTGAATTAAGGAAATGCAATGTTTAGTTTGGAACCTTAGTTATTGGAGATGTTATTCTTTTAGGAAAAGAATTGTTTTATGTACTTCCTGACCTAGCTTTATTCTAGTGTTGAGAGTAGCTGGTTAAAAGTAATTGACATCTTATTTTGTTATTAAATCCTTATAAATAGACATATCCGTGTAACTTGTATTTGTCTTATTCCTTCCATGTTGTTAAATAGAATGCATGTATACTTTCAGTTAGAATTTACACCAATGTAAAATCAAAAAAGAATCGGCACAGTAAAGAGAAAAAAGTAGAAGCTTCTTGTCGTCGCCATGTTTAACATATTTAATGTTTACATAGATTTTTGAACTGATGGAGCATATCTATATACACAAGATATTTATATTTTTACGGGCTTGTAAGTGCATGTACGTTGTTCATTCTATGAAAATAACCTACTTTTTTCCCTTCACTTGACGATCCAACCAACACCCATCTTGTACCGCTCATCTCCACTGATTATGTTATAAGTTATTGATAATTATGTGATTATAAACCATTGAAGTTTTCCAAAACCAAAACAGTTACGTTACGTTTGCGTGATCGCGAGTTTGTTGACTTATACGTTTATGATGAATATTTGTAACATTTGACTAACTTACATATAAATGGACTGAATGTTCCGTATTTTTTAATAATAAACTTTATTGTGTAACAGGGTTGCCGAGACGCATCGATTTCAAACTGCATACTTACTGTCTTAAATGTTGTAAAATGACAATTAAAACACTGTATTTGCTGAACGGTTGAGAAGCTATAAAAACGTCCAGTTTTAATTATTATGACACTTGGCAAGTTTCAAATTAACGTGGAAATATCTTAGACGTTTTGTAATTGCTTCGAGCATTTCTGAAAAAGTTTATACAATTATTTACTCTTTGATGCGCATTTCATCAACAAATATAACTTTAAATTACCTGTTAATCTATCCCAATTTCTTCATTCTAACATTCCCATAGCTTTGATCGTCTTTTTTCCTTCGATATACGATACTGATACACTAGGCAAAAACAGTTATTTTTCTTCAAATATTTAAACATTACAATACAACAATAATTTGTTGCACACCAATTAAAGTTTACAAAACGAAACAAATACAAGTTTTTAAATAGCGGTAGACACCAGGCCCGTTTATCGCTAAGAAGTGATCTCTTCCAGACAACCTTTGGGTAGTGAAATTACACTACTGTTTTATTAGTATTTTTTTATTCACAATGAACTGTCCCTCAAGTCTATTACTAATTATTATAAGTCTGCAACAAAGCTGCTAACATTAACGTTTTTGTGTACAAACTTTTTTAGAAATGCTCACCTTAGCCTTTAGGTCTTATATGCGACAAGAAGAATTATTGTTTTGCCAAAAGCAATATCATAAGTGGACCAATATTTAATATGGATGCATCTACAACTTATACTCGAATTCTTCCTTACTTGTCGTTATTTGTAAACCAGTAATTTGCGAATCCTGTGTCTGTCAACCCTAGCTGTGTGTAGGAGTACCTCAAAGGATGTATAATAAAATGTAATAAGAATTGTGCCTCAACGTTACCGACTTCACAAGAAAACATAGGTAAATGAAACTAGTGTTCTTGATAAATCAGATATGTATTTTTATTAAAATAAAGTAAAGATTATGCATTGTAAAATAGCTGTAAAAGAGGATTTAATATAATTTGTTAAGCTTAATGTCTAAAATGTTTTAGTAAAGTTAAAAGTTCGTCACTTCACCGTATCGTAGCTTGCGTTTTTTTGTTAGATACTTTTTTTGCTTAATTGGATTGTGTTTTATTTGGTGGAGTGATGGAATGTTGAGTTTACGAATAGTGCTATATCAATTTTGTAATTGTGAACATTGGAGGGTAGATAAGATGCCTTGAAGGATACCTGTTTGAGGATTTGGCAATGCTAATATTGAGAAGCTAAAACAAATTTTATAACTATACATATTAGTTAAAGGTAAAGGATTATTGTAGATTTTATTTTTTGATTTGAATAAAGTTTGTACGAAACAGATTGTGCAATTATTTAGATTTTTGTGACTTTATACAAGTCATGGATGTCCTCTTATTAGTCCGGTATAAGATAAACATAACCTGCTGAGGTTAAAACTTACTTATGTAACTGGTCAAGTCAAAGCATTGAGATTGAGACTTGAGTCAAAGTTATTCATACTTAACAAAGTTCTGAGTTCAAGATGTTTAACTTTCACGTTGTTTCTTTTAGTTTTATTTTTCCAATATTGTGATTATAATCGATTCAAAGATCAATAACTTGCAAAAAGAAATTTATTGAACAAAATGGTAGAAAATGTCTTACATTCCTTATTTATCTAAACTAAATTAATGGATGACGTGATTAGTATTATGCATTATTTAATAGTAAACTTTACATGCAGGACCCTAAAAAGCCGAATACTAAACTCTACTTTTTAGGGTTCCGTACCCAAAGGGTAAAAACGGGACCCTATGAGACTTCGCTGTCCGTCCGTCCGTCCGTCTATCACCAGGCTGTATCTCAAGAACGGTGATAGCTAGACAGTTGAAATTTTCACAGAATGTATATTTTTGTTATCGCTATAACAACAAAAAATAAAAAATAAGTAAAAATTAAAGGAGGACCCCATACAAAGAACGTGTTTTTTTGTTCAATATTGGTACGGAACCCTTCGTGCGCAAGTCCGACTCGCACTTGGCCGGTTTTTTAGGTTTATGCTGGTTTTTTAGGTTTAGTTTTGGATTATTGTTTCACAAGTCATATACGTATATGCAGCGGGACCCCATGTTATTATGGTTTAGGTCCTAAATAATCGAGTTAATATATATTTCTACCTGTCGATTTATGTACTTTAAAATTTCTACCTTTGCAAATTAATGGAAAAAAAAATGATTTTGTGCCAGCGGGACCCTTTGTTAATTGTAAGTTTGCAGACTAAATGAATTATTATTCATGGAGCCTCTTATTTCTACCTTCCAAATAACTTTTCACTACACCCTAGATATAAATAGTTTTTGAGAAATATGCATTCGAAGATTTTGTCCTTGTAGCAGGGCCCTTTGGTATTTAGTGACTTACATGACCCCAGATAATTTTAAAAAACAGCCGGTTATTTCTACTTACTAAATCAATTATTACCAACTTGCTAGTGACAGGTTTTCAAGAAAAAAACGTATAAAAATATTATTGTAGGTATTATATTATCACTAAACCTAACTAAACTTGAACTAAATATATACTTGGGTCATGTAAGTCACTAAATACCAAAGGGCCCTGCTAGAAGGACAGAATCTTCGAACGCATATTTCTCAAAAACTATTTATATCTAGGGTGTAGTGAAAAGTTATTTGGAAGGTAGAAATAAGAGGCTCCATGAATAGTAATTCATTTAGTCTATAAACTTTCAATTAACAAAGGGCCCCGCTGGCACACAATCATTTTTTTTTTATTAATTTGCAAAGGTAGAAATTTTAAAGTGCATAAATCGACAGGTAGAAATATATACCAACTCGATTATTTAGGACCTAACCCATTAATACACGGAGTCCCGCTGCATATACGTATATTCACAAGTCAACTAGATGGCAGCACTAGCAAACCGAGCTGTTTTGGCGGGAGCGCTGCTGGCCGGTTGAGGCAGATTAGAGTCTACCATCGCCGTTGTATGCAGATTGATTTAGAGTGGATTAAAAAAAAGGAGATGGATATTATTCTGAGTATGTTATAGTTGGAGAAGATCGAAAATTAAATTATTAATGTTTATCTGAAGTTTTTAGATGGCTATATTACTCACCCAAGTCACATACCCAAAGTTATCAACCAATAATAGAATCTGCACTAGACATCCCAATGCGCGTAGCACTGATAAATTCTAACTAAATTCTTCATCCATCGCTGACGTCAAATTATAGGGGGAGGAAAGTACGATTAAAACAGCGTAACTATAACGTATATTGATGCTATCGAATCATTCCGCTCTAGTAACGCAAAGCTGGCGGGCGCCAACAAGGGTACAGTTACTCATACGCAGGTAAGGCCAATGAATGCGGAAGAAATAGCCTCCCCTAGCATGAATGGGACCCTCCCCACACCGCCGGGCCTGCCACCCCGTTACGACTCGGCTAGGTTATAGTTTAGAAGCGTTCGCATCAGACCGACGTGCGCGCGATCGCGAATTCAAAATACATAATTATCATTTATACAGGATTACAAACTTTACAGTGATTTCGAGTGGATACAGTGTTGTGCTTTGGACATTTGTGGACGTTTAACGTGGTAATGCTAACGCGCGAATCGATGTTGCTTTATCGATCGCAGTGTAGTGTGTGCACGATAATGCATTTTGCGGTTGTTTACGTCGCCGCTGCACTTTCTAGCTGTCTGTTTTGTTTCTTCTATTCGTGTCTCAGCTATGAATAGCAATTGTTTATAAACTGTATTACTTTTTGAAGAGATCGGCACGTCACATGTTGAAAAATAAAAAAGATGTTTACGGCAGGATAAAATACAAAAATATGGTTCTGTTATCGCATTCCGGCGGCGAACTGACTAGTATTACCAGTTTTTATCATAAGTATTATTATGTTATTGTAAATTCGGCAATTAAGGGTCCGTGCGGTCGTTATAAATGCAAATTTTCGCCGGCTTGTTTCGGCTTACAATATACCTAACTTACATATTGGCTCATAAGAATAACTACTTATTTGGGCGCCAATGATATTGATGTTCGAGTTCATTGACCGCTAAATGTGTATGAAATATGTTATCAGCAAGAAATCGTTAGCTACATGGAAATAAAGCTCCTTGTAAGAACGGTTAACTTCATGCGAAGCGCATAAGTATGAAGTCTTAGTAATTTTCCTCGGTATCGACTGCCATATAAATAAATTAAGATTATCAATAAACTCTGCACTTATTGGGTTCGCGGCCCACACATATATTATATGTATAACTGATAACGATAATAGACCTCCGGACAAGAGGCATCTAAAATCATGTGTATTAATGATATAGACTTATCGTTAAGCTAGCAGACGACCCGAATTAACAGGCATCGGTAACTATAAGCTTATTCTTTTTAAATTTTCTTTTTCATATTATGTCAAATATATTGATAACTTCAACCAACTTTTTAAAGTGAATAATACTTTTCCCTGAGTTCTAGAAAGTAACATTTCATGCTTTCATTGCGTGTAGTCGAAATTAAGTTGAAAAAAATAACAGTTTTCTGCGTGAATTTTGTTAATTTCGAACTAACTTAGTTTTCGCAACAAACATTATCAATGAAAAATTCAAACTAGTTTTCAAATATATACCTACCTATCAATAAATCTCAATAGCCCTGTTCTCATTAGTAACATTGATAATATGTTAAGAAACATGTATGATCATAGACAAAAATGTCTAGAATAATCAGCATTTTTGAACGGATAAGGAGCATTACATAAATACATACAGTCTTGAGACAATCTTTCACAAATATACCTAGTACCTAATCGTAAACCAAGAGGGTACCCTTCGCAACAGCGCTCACCAAACTGCCCGGCTCCGCCTTCCTCATTTTTTGAGCAAATTCCTCGCCTTAATTCTCCACGCCCCATAACCAATTACGTCGCTCTTTACAGAAACAACCAATAAAGTAATATTCTCATCGCGTACGTGACGATGCTTTTGTCCCGAAAATTGGGGCAGAAATGCTATAAACAAACTAGCTGCGATTACTTATGAAATCCGATCGTATACTTCGTAACTATCAGGCACTTTGACAATATCAGCCGCCCTTAGGCAAGTCAGGTCACGGTCTAGATGCACTGACGCAAACTTGCACGGACTGATTATTGCACACAAAACAGTACTTGTACAGTTGTATGTAGATAACTACCGACCAAGTATATAGTTGTCTGTAGCGTGACGTGACGTGAAATATAGTCAAAGTGGCCTTGTTGATTGTGTACTTTCCATGTTAAATTAGAGCTAGTGCATGGCAAGACGTGCACTTAGAACCACCTGGCGTGCAACTGGCAAAAAGACGCGCGTATGAGTAGGCTGCTTCAACTGGTATCGGTACGAATCAGCTGGAAGCCGCCGCCTACGATCGCAACAAATGAAAGACTATATTCTGCGAGAACTACATATATCCTTAATGAAGGATAAAAGGAGTACATTATCATACACACATCAAGACAGGTTTTCAGTACGCACCAGGATGTATATTGCTCCGCCCTCTGCCTTTGTCGGAGCAGTTCAGGCAAGATCGGCGCGCATACACATTGGCCGGTCACGACTTCAATGGCCCGTATGAAAATTTTCACAAACTGGGCCCATAACCTTTCGATAATGTTTCGCTTATGGGTCTCAATCAAAATAATTAATTTAATTTTTATGTTTTTCCATAAAACCAATCTAAAAACTAAATATTGTTTTAAGCGGTTTACTTACGTGAAAGTGTCAGGAACGGCCCGACATGTTTCTTTGACAAATTTACCACGCGACTTTACGGGTCCCTGATGAAGAGCTCTATACGAATTCAAAATAATGCATGCTGATAATCAGCGCTGGTCGTCCAACGGCCAGCATATGCTGAGCTTGGTACCCTTGGCCAACATTATTGTTTTTTGTTGATAATATTGTATACGCATAGACCTATAGTACTTTATTTTCTTTTTTTTTTCTCCTGTATGTATACTTATATTGTTAATATTGTGTTTTAATGTTGTGCCAATAAAGCTAATTTGAATTTGAAATATTTCGGGCCGTTCCTGACAATTTCACGTGACTGTAAACCGCTCAATATAATATTTAAATATGTCTCACGAAAGTTTTAATAACATGAATCTAAAGACTTATTCCAACGACTAAATAATTTAGCCCCAGTGAAAGGCTGCTACATATGCATGACATTATGCCGTAATCAAATTATATTGGACTACTTGCCAAATGTCTTAGAAATGTTGGAAAGTTTAATTCAATTTCCGTGCATTATTTTTGTTACGGAGCGGTAGTGAGATGGTATACTCGAAAGAATACACTATTGTGGTAACCGTGACAGTTTTTCGATCGAAATATTTATTTAAATTTCATTAGCACATATATATTGCACATGCATGTGCTTTAATAATGAAACTTTAGCAGTGTATCGCAAATAACCTCACGTGGAATTTTCATTCAGTTCAATTGAAAACATTTTTGAATACTAATAATGAAAGTTGAAGTAGTTTAGTAAAAATCTAGGCTGAATCGTAAACTTTCGTGATTGCCCAGTGTGTAGTAAAATTGTGAAGTGTGTACGGCCCTTAAGTGCACTGTTAGATAACAGATTGCATCATGGGATGTGTTGTCGGCGTCGTCACAAGCAAATTGGTAATATCCTGGTCATTTATTTATCTTACCTTAATGCGTATTACATCACATCAACAACATCAGTTAGAATTATATCTATATCTATACCCATTTTTTTTAATAAACTTTTTTTGTTGCACATCACTATAGCAACGAATATAGTGATGTCCGGGGTTCGTCAAATGCGAGCAAAATTCATATAAGTGCTAGGGGCCGTCCGGGTAGGTAATTTCAATCGATTATGCTCGCATTTTACGATCCTTGGTGATGTCTCCCTTTAAAACTACGATTTTCGGTGGTTTTATATGTAATATAATTACCTACCAAAAAACTGTGCAATGATTATCACCTGACAATATAAATTATCAAAAAAAATTTAATTGCTAGGGTCATTACTCCGATATGAATTTATCTATAGCAATTTTTTTAAGTACATCCTAGTAACATTTCAATGTGATCATGAAATCACATAGGAGAGGAACAACACAAATGTAATTAGAGCCACTCAAACTTCCATGTCATGTCATGGCTAACACCTAACACCACAATGAATCGACAAAGTCAGTATACAATACATATAGAATTAAAAGTTAATTAATAATGGTGCGACACGGTCGTGGGGCGAATCAACTTGATTGACTTTGAAGACTAGCGTTACTCAAAATGTCTTCGGATTCGGAGTAACCAAGAAATCGGGCTTCTAAAATACATATTTTCTTTTGGGACTGAACGTAACGTATAGCATTAATTAAAATCAAACAACATGTGACATTTTACAACGAATTATAAAAGTTATGGACAGATTTGGTCGCTCAAAAAGTTGATTCGCCAGCCAACCGTGCAAGTTGGGCTGTGTCGGGAGAGTATCGTAATAGCAATCGTTTTATTTCCTCGACGTTACCTCAGTTGCTCGATTTCTTTTGTTGACGCTCATTATTCGTAGGGCGACAACACGATCTCTATTCTTTAGGGTGCGTGCACGAACTGTAATATAGGTGGCAGCACTGCAAATGCCAATTTCAAATAATGATAAGATGAAATTTTTTGATTGGCGGCACCAGTGGGCAGTAACCTCGTCGTGTACGTTCTCTATTCTTACCCGTGGCGCGGAGATAATCCCAATAGCGGGTTATACTCCCACACAAAGTCCGACTATTTAGTGAGGGCTAACCAGCCCTGATACAGTTCAAGTAATGTCTTAAAACAAAAAAAAAACATTCCCATTTACTGAAATGTTAAATTTTTGCTTGTGGTAATGGGCTAGTGGCGCCTCTAGCGGGTAAACTTGGCCGAAATATGTCCAATCGAGTGAGCAAATACTAACAGTCAAATGTATGCAAATATTACAAACGCCAGTGTTATGAGGATTAAACAAGAGGACCTTAACAAGAGAAATAGTGCCCTAACATTGGGCACTATTTCTCTTGTTAAGGTCCCTGTCCACTGACACACAGTGGAGAAACCCAAAATTAGTGCATTTAAATCTGAAGAATGTGATTTGTCCAGTTTACACAGCTCCGTTCAGCTTCAGTGTACAGGTAGCAATGTGACGTTCGTGAGAAAAGAAAGCACCATATAAATATTTTATCAAACTAACATTAGGTATTCTGCTAATTAATTAAGTTAGGCAAACCGATCTCGAGGCTCAAAGGTCCTATAAATTGCAAATTCAAACCAGATATCTCGAATATTGTCATTAGTTTAGGTGATAGTTATAAAGAGCATGAATATTTATAACGTCGTGTGGTCACCCTCTGATTAGAAATCATTGGCAGTTCAGTTGTTTTTGCTATGTAGAACGACTGGCTGTCTGTCAAACGATAGTTCTTTATTTTAAAATGAACACTTTAGTAATTTTCCTGTTATTTTAAACTGATTGTATACATATTTTGTATTGGAAAGTGTGACCTACCGTCTCTTCAAAATTTAAACAGAATTTAAAACAAAATAATTGTGTTTTAGATGAAAGTGTAAAAGATACCAAAGAACTTTTGTGATATAACAGTGATATATATGTTCAATACCGACTATCGACTTGGTGTGATATACAGTTACCATACAAACGGGCTGCGGAAAATTTATAATCATGGGTAAGTGTCATGTTACATAATTTGTAGTTAAGAAACTTCTGACTTCAACGCGAAGAAATCGTATTTGCAAAGAGAAAAAAAAATTAATGGTTCAATTCCACCCTCAGGCAGGCAAGAAGCAACTGGTTGAAAAATTGAATGGTTCTCGCATCAGGTTCAGTGGTCCAATAGGTAGGACGCCCGCGTGTTGAGCCGGAAAGCCGTTGGAGACGCAGGTTCAAACCCCGCCTGAACCACAACATTTTTCAATTTTTCGCTCCAAAGTAAATATTTGATTACCTCCACGCGTTGGACACCACCTGAGAAAAAGGTCTTTAAAGACAGAAAGAAAGATGGACAGCAAAATGATGGAACTTATAGGTAAGGGTTCCGCTTTTTTCAAATGAGGTACGGAACCTTAAAAATCAAGATGTCAAGTCATGTGTTTTTCATATTGATATTTATTTTTCACAGTGTCGGTCTAGTAGTGCAGATAGGCGTAAGTTCATCATGCTCTGTTAATCATTAACGGCCGATTACACCTGTCACCATTTGGCAGACTTATTTAATCAGAAGCTAGTCCAATGCTAATAATTAAAAGAGCTTGGTGAATCGCGAAATTGGGCATAAATATGTTTCTACTTCTGAATATCTCTTTAGCAACATAACAAAATCTTGTAAATTACCAAAAATACCTCTGATAGGTGTCGCCATCTAGTGAACAACTTGAGAGACCAGTTGGCCAGTTGAGAAGTTCGAAACTATTCGAAAGTCGAAATTTCCTCGACTTTTATGGAGCTCTTGTGCTTTCTCCTTCATGTACCCTGCTAACGAAGCGTGTGAAGAAGCATCTCGCGGGCCAGTATAGGAAGTATAGCAGTGATTAAATGACAGGGCACCGTTGTTTATTTTTAGTTGCCATTGCAATTTGGGCTCTTCTTTTCGCTTATCATCAGGCGAAGTGGAGCCACTATGTGCCAATATAAAAAAAAAAAAACTTTAACCAGGCGTGTCGACGTCAGGTCGAATTCGTTCAGGGACCTGAACGAATTCCAATATCCGTACGTCGAATATATACCGAAGCGAGTACAGCAGAACTTGATTGCCTATCACCAGCATTACTGGCTCAGCACCGATTCGACAAGGTCGGCTGACTCATGCTAGTGCTGGATGTCAACAAACCGCGGCCGTATTCTGATCCTCACATTTACTGACATTGTAATAAAAAATACTTGAAATTCCAGTAGGTCCTGAAAGGCTACTCGAAATTCGACTGTCGAATAGTGCCGCCCCTCTCGATCTTGTGTCAAAGTATATTTAAGTGAGCGGGACAGCACTATACGACGGTCGAATTTCGAACATCGAAGTAGCCGTTCTGAAAACAGCGCTGACGACTCATGGTACCGGTCCTATTACGCGACTATGTAACCGATTTATATAGAGCCTCCATACAAATCGATTACGGCAGTTGCTCACGATTGTCATTTATACTACATGGTATAACGGTTTAGCGATATTTGAATGCCTCTATAATGATAATGACTTGGATGCACCGTCGAGGGCGAACTACGAGCCGTTCGACTGAGCTGGAGCGAGGCCAAAGAAGTAGCTGAAGATAAGAAGGCGTGGCGAGAGCTTATGCGGTGCCTTAGGACAACAACAAGTTGCGTTTAACAAAGCCAGCTTGTGATGCTCGCGTTTATCGCTCAACAGTCTGGTGTCTGCTGCTGAATCGATGGTGGCATATATTATGGTTTGTTCTCAAGCACCCTCGATGATTTTCGTTGTTTAAGTAGAGACAGAGCTATTTTCGAGAAAGTAGATTTCGGACACTACATAGGCATTGAACATGATGAAAATCGCGCTAATGTACTTAACGCTAACTATGCTGTGAGCTGTGAGACGAGCTAATCGCATATTGCGGGCTAGGTCTATGGAGCCAAGACTAGACGGTTAACTCTCTCTTTTGGCTTGATTTTGTACGAATCGTCTATATTTTAAAGAAATAAATGAGACACTAGCGCTACTTCTATAAAATTAAAAGCGGAACTTTAGAATACCGCAGCCGAAACGTCGCCTCCTCGCCGAATACCGCCGACCGGAAAGCCCACGTGTTGACCCGAATCGCCCGCGCACCTTTCGCGCCAATGCCGATTGTTATGATCTTACCCTCGAATAGATAATGTCGCATGCGCCTACTACCCGGACTCTTTGAGATTACATCAATACTAGCATAACTCGACCAAGATACATGATGGCGACCAGCGACCGCGACCCACTGTTTTGTATGGATTGACACACGACGCGGTCGTGCGATCGCTTGCGGATCTGTTTCATATCCATACAAGCAGTGGGTTGCGGTTGCTAAGATCCGAATGCTACCTTTTGACGCAATTTTGGAAATAATATTCTGTCTGTGCCTTTTCAAAGCGTGAGCAAAGTCAATGATGTTGATTCGCGCGGCAATTGAAGTCTTGGCCAGTTAAGTACTTGCTTCGTTAGTCTGGCTGGTTAAAGTATCTATGATAGATATTCACTCTCCATCACGTTTGGAAAGATAAGGGTGCTTTACTCGTACGCTCGTATCATTCATCTGCTGGGCGATAAACGCGAGCATCACAAGTTGGCTTTGTTAAACGCAAATTGTTGTCCCCGGAGGTGCAGTAAGCCTTCATAAGCTCGCACCACGCCTTCCTATCTTCAGCCCTCCTCCTCCTCCTGTTACTATTTTGACCTCACCAGCTCAGTCCAACGGCTCGCAGCTCGCTCGCCACGGTGCCATGAGTGTACAGGGGGCCTATGAGGACTGCGTTTATCACGTGATAAATAAGTGACAAAGCATCTGTCTCTCACACTCGCATCTTGTAACGTGATGGATACTTTGTCCCTTATTTATGGCGTGATAAAAGCAACTAAGGCTTCCAACCCAGAGTCTCTTTGAATGGATAATCCCAGGATTAGAAGCCCTAAAATCAACCATCATAGGCCCCCAGGACGGCCGTGGGTACGCCTTCCGTCCGACGGCTTCAACTCGAAAGCGATGCTTGCATTATTCGCTTCTCCTCTACGAATGGTGTGGCCTATCCATCTCCAATGTCGTATGTTACGTCCACCACCACGAGGCCCGGACTTAGAGGGCTAGGGCCCCTAGGCACTTGGCATTTGGGACCCCGTCCCCTATACAAAACGCATTACAGCAAATTAAAAAGTATAGTAGTATTTTAAGTGATAAATAAGGAGAACATAAGTATGATGCAAGTCCTACTTCTGGGACTGGGGCCCCTAGGCCCGGGCCTTATGGGCCTAGGGGTAAATACGGCACTGCTTCTTTGGCCTCGCTCCAAGGGTATAAAACCTACGAGCTATAAACCGGTTACCGCCTTTCCGTGCGATTTTTTATTACCTAGCTGGACAATTTGTCCCAGGTACACATACTCGTCGACAACTTCGAGGGCAGAGTTCCCAACCACTATCGGGTAAGGCGCAACATGGTCATTCGACATGATTTTCGTTTTGTCCATGTTCATTTTCAGACCTACCTGTTGGGAGACTGTCGAGGTCTTCGAGCATAGCGCTTAATCTCTCCAACGACTCCGCCATGACCACGATATCATCTGCAAATCGAAGGTGAGTGAGGTGCTCGCCGTTGATGTTGATGCCAAGTCCGTTCCAATCCAGTAGTTTAAAGGCATCTTCCAGTGCAGCAGTAAACAGTTTTGGAGAAATTACGTCTCCTTGTCTTACTCCTCGCTGCAGTTGGATAGGATCTGAGCTCTGGTCTTGGATTCGGACTGACATGGTGGCGTTTCTGTACAAACACTTCAGCACTTCGATGTATCGATAGTCGATACGGCACCGCTGGAGAGACTGAAGCACAGCCCAAGTCTAGATCGAATCAAAGGCTTTTTCATAGTCCACAAACGCTAAGCATAGGGGCCGGTTATACTCCTCTGTCTTCTGTATAACCTGCCGCAGCGTATGAATGTGGTCTATGGTGCTAAAACCTTTTCGGAATCCGGCTTGTTCGGGAGGTTGGAAATCGTCAAACCTGTGCGCGAGGCGATTTGTAATGACTCTGGAAAACAGCTTATAAACATGGCTTAGCAGTGAGATGGGCCTGTAGTTCTTCAATAAGGTTTTGTCACCTTTCTTGAAGAACAATGTCACCACACTCCTTTTCCATGCTTCAGGCGTTGTGCCCTCATGTATGACGGAACCGAACAACTTCTGGAGGACTATGAGTACTGGTTTTCCACCCGCTCTCAGAAGTTCAGTCGTAATTCCGTCATCAGCTGGTGCCTTGTTGTTTTTAAGCTGTTTCAGAGCCATCGTGATTTCATAAAGGCTAACGTCCGGAATGTCTTCGGTATAGTGTCGGGTCAGTTTCGATCTAGGGTCAGCATCAAGACTGTTAACGGGCTTTTGTGCTGAGGTGTATAACTGTCCATAGAACCGTTCGATCTCTCTCAAAATCTCAGTTTTGGACGAAACAATATTGCCACTATCAGTCTTCAGCTTAGTTAACTGGCTTTGCCCAATAGACATACCTTTTGCGAACACTTTGGAGCCTTTGTTCTGCTCAATGGCATTTTTGACACATGTTGTGTTAAAATGCCTCGTGTCACGCCTCAGCGATTTGGAGATCTGTCTATTTAGCTGCCTGTATACCAACATATCAGCTGAAGACTGCAACATTAATTCACGTCTTCTGTCCATGAGTTTGAGAGTGTCATCGGAGATCTTTTTGGTCCTACTTGTGCGTCGGGGCTTATAAAACTTAGCTCCAACGGTACGGACAGTTTCCACCAGCCCGTTATTGATGTCGTCCACAATAACGCAATCTGCTAGGCATTCAAAACGGTTTTCGAGCTGCAGCTGAAAATTTTCGGGGTTTTGAATATCGGCAGGGCCTGGACGGAGCGTTGACCTCATCAATTTCATGCGTTCCACTGCAGTATTCAGATTCAATGTGCCTCTTACCATCCTATGATCACTACCGGTTTTCACCCTGTTGATCACGGAGACATCATTGAATATCTGCTTTTTGGTCGAAATTATGAAGTCTATCTCATTTTTTACGCAACCATCGGGACTGATCCAGGTCCACTTTCTGTGGGGTTTCTTTTTGAAGAAGGAGTTCATCGCGTAGAGTCCCTCCCTCTCCATAAAGTCGACCAGCTGTTGCCCCCTGGGGTTACGTATTCCAATACCAAAATTCCCTACTCTCTGCTCATTACCGTTTCGTTTACCCAGCTTTGCGTTGAAGTCCCCCATCAACACCGTATAGTGAGTTTTGGAAGTCCTGTGCATGGCTTTGGAGATGTCCTCATACATTGTCTCCACTTCCGTATCGGGGTGTGCCGAAGTTGGTGCGTAAACCTGTATCACCTTCAGCGAATACTGTTTGGTAATTCTGAGTATAAGATACGCCACCCTCGACGACACACTCTCTATAGAAACCACGTTGTTGAGGAGGGACTTGTGGACGATAAACCCGACACCACCTTGGGACAGTTGATCGCCCTCCCGGTAATAGAAAAGGTTCCCTGACTTTAAGACTATCGTATCCTCCCCCTCTCTTCGGACCTCCGATAATCCTATAATGCCCCAGCGAACCTTTTCTATTGTTTTTTCCAACTCGTCGATCTTCTCGTTAGTCCTCAAAGTGCGTGCGTTATAAGTTGCCAGGGCCAGTTGTTGGTTCTGGTAGCCAATACGCCTCCGGAGATTCTTCGCACCCCCTGCTCCACCGCTGGCCTGACCGCTACCGTAGCCAGCAGCAGCAGAGCTACCGGAGACTGGGGGCCGTTTTTTATTTGTGCTTATCTTATTATATGAGGGGTTTTTTGCCCTAATCGCCACGCTGGGCATGCGGGTTGGCGATCGCAGTAGGTTGGTAGTATGTTGTAGTTGACGGCGCTGCTGCCCACCGCCACCATGTGCACCTTAGTCGCCTCTTACGACACCCAAGGGGAGAGATGGGGTGAACCTATTCTATGCCGGGTCCACACAGCGAAAGAGAGAGCAGTCTAGCTGTCAGTCTGGTTAAAGTCATATTTCGAAATAAGTGCACTGAAATTAAGAGCTTATCTTCATGCAAATACATTTAAATCTCAACTCACCGTATTGAAGTTGAATTAAAAACTAAATCATAAGCTCTATCAGTAAGTAGGTACATTGTCTAACCACGTTTACGGATGCAATGGTACTCAAATTATCTACTTATATAGAGAATAAAACACAACAGAAACTTAGTATTTCGGTTTCCACAAAAGCTGTCCTTTTCGGCAAAAGATCTTGGGTCTTTCTCTAGGAGTGGCTGCTAACGTGTGCGTGTGCCACTTTTTCCCAACAGAGGCCATGCCGAGCACAGTGGTGCGTACCAGTTGGTAAACGCCCGTCTTATTTCGAATACTAAATGTTTTTTTGAGACGGATCGTCCATAACACCTGCAGCAGGTGACCTGCCACACCAGAGTGGTTACAACTTGTAACTTACAAGTGCATTGCCGACAGTTCAGATGAGAGTACCTACTACGCTCTGTTCTTGAAGGTTTGAAGATCGTATCGGTCCGGGAATACCACGAGCGACAGTCTATCCCACAGTTTAGCTGTGTGAGGCTGAAAATTTCAGGAAAATTCACAGATAAGGACTGACGTCCATCTAAGTGGTGATGATGGGAATTTCGCGTAGAGCAACGGAAAAAGCGGCAGGAATTAAGGCTGTATGTCCACTGAACCGTAGCGGAGCGGAGCTGTTTAATATGGACCAATCACATTCCTTAAGGGGCTTCTAAACGGGCCATGTTTTGCTGCAATTTGTGGCCGGCCATTATTTGCATCTTGCTCTAGCGTAGGGTGTCAGAGAGCGAAGGCCATAGTTGCCGGCCACAAATTGCAGTAAAATATGGCCCGTTTAGAAGCCCCATTAGATTTAAATTCACTTCTCTTGGGCTTTACAAAGACGAAGCCTGATTGGATATTTTTCTCCGCCCCACTTCAGTGGACAAGCAGTAATAATTGCTGATTATTCGAACGTTTAACCGCCTCATTACCGTGTCCACATTATTGACGAACCCTGTCATGCCATCTGAGGCGCCTTTTTCGGTTGTATTATAGATGACGCAGATTTTTTAAATTCTAATCAAAATGATGTTGGTTGCTTCTACATATTGAATTGACAAATATCGCGGTCACGGTAATGAGGCGGTTAAAACGCTGGAATAATAACCGTAATCCGAACACTTTGATTGCGATGGCGCTTATTTCAAGTGCAAACGTAACTTTGTATCTCGTATGTTGATCGTATCGCGTGGGAAGACCTTTTGTCGACAGTGACATATTATTTCATAAACAACTCAAATAATTAGTTATCAAACGACACTAAGCAATGGAAGTAAAATATATGAATGTTGAGGGAGTGGTTCCGTAATGTTTAATTTTAAAAATAAGAATAATTAGCGTAAAAGAATAGAGAGCACGAATTAGAAAATGCAGCGTAGTTCAGCACCCTCAAGATGGACTGACCATCTATAAAACCATGAGTTGCATATAGACAGCAAGATAGGGGGCATATGATTGTTGCGTTGTAAAAGCATCCGTCACGTTTTGACAGAATGCGAGTGTGAGTGACAGATGCTTTGTCACTTATTTATCGCGTGATAAACGCAACCATCATAGGCCCCCGTTCAAAAGGCATCTCCGTATCCACTCTCCAGGGTGTTTTGCAGACTTTGTAGTATGGCGTAGATGACGAAGCGGCATGCTCGCGACGCGTCGCGACGCTTGTATACATTTGCGTCTGCGACGCGTACTTCAATTCTCTTCAGTCTGGCTTGCGCCTAAAGTAGGATTGGTAGGAAGCCAAAAACAACGTCGCTACATTCGAAATAGACAGGCAACGGCAACGTAAGCTTCAAACAACGCCCTTTTTTCGCGGGTTTAAATTAAATCTCTTAAATTTAACCACCAGCTGATACAAAACCACAGTCGGGCCATAGATAATCGATCCATTTCAGCCGAAGCATTCGTCATGCCAACATAAGAACAAAAGACACATTGTCGCGATTACAATGCGATTGGATTCGTTATGATGGCTGCCCACGAGCGATCCGTCATCGTACTATCTTTTGGACAGCGTGTGGGTGCGACGTAATCATTCATAAGTTTGGTTGATTCCTTGCAAAAGTGAAGGTAAGTACAGTCTGACAAAAAAGACTAGAAATTAAAAAGTGGCAATACTGTAGTGTCGACCCTTTCGAATCAATATAAGAAAACGGGGACGACACTACAGTATTGCCACTTTTTAATTTCTACTCTTTTTTGTCAGACTGTATATCTCGGGGCCATTAGACCGTCTGTGTATCCTATATATACACAGACCATTATAATGGTCACAGACGATTATAATGGTAATAAGATACAATAACCCCATAGCTACAATAGCCCCGAGTCACTGTATGTAACAAATGATGCGGTAATATATGCTATAAGTATGCCATTATAATTAATCTGTTGTTGTTGTTAGGTATAGGCGCCAAGCAAGCTTCGAGCAAGGAGCAAGGACCTTGATTGTTGGCCGCGTTAGTAAAAAAATTATATTTCCCTTAAAAACTAAACTTGGGGATAAATTGTAAGCAAGATGTATTTGATATTGTTAGGGTTCCGTAGTCAACTAGGACTAGGAACCCTTATAGTTTCGCCATGTCCGTCTGTCTGTCTGTCTGTCCGTCCGCGGCTTAGCTCCGTGATTATTAAATAGTACTAGAAAGCTGAAATTTGGTATGAGTACGAGTATGTGTATGTATTACGCCGACAAAACGGTAAAATAAAAATTAAAAAAGTATTTTTTTTCGGGTACCTCTCGTAACCTAAAGTGGGGGTGAATTTTTTTTTCGTTCCAACACTAGTGTTTGGGGTGTCGTTGAATAGGTCTTTAAAAAATAATAGAGGTCTCCAAACATTATTTTTTGATAAAGTCTGCAGTTTTGTAAATATTCGCTCCGGAAATCCAAAAAATAGTGTCCCCCCCCTCTAACTTTTCAACCACTTGTTAAAGAAATTATGGAAAAATTCATGAAAATGAGACTTTAAAACTATATTGAATAAAATCAATCTAGCCGTTTTTGAGTTATCGCAAAAAATCATAAATGACGTAAGTGCCGCGCGGTGTTCTTATACTTCGAACGTTACACATATTAGTTAAGTGCCGTTACTTACCGATACTGTACTAAAACATTTCGTTCAATCTGGCGCGTATAAAAGATAACTTCCAGAAGGTAATAAGTACGACGCTTAAGAATCAATACCGTCTAACTAACATGTAGTTAGATAGACGGTATTGATTCTTATCATTCTTAAGCGTCACAGTTACTTTGGCGTTTACGACTTTTTTATAGAGCTTGAAATCTTTCTCGTAATTTAAATCTCGGGCTTAAAACCGCTGTTGTAAGCCCGTCTAATTGTGAAGGATGGGCAACTACGGAACCCTACACTGAGCGTGGCCCGACATGCTCTTAGCCGGTTTTTTTTTTTGTTTAACACCAATCCGTACCAACAAAACCCACACGCATGTGCATTGTACTCGTACATTACTTTGTGCAAATAGTGTTCAGTTTAAAATAATTTCATTACTTTATTATCACAAAACCCATATATATTATTTTTATTTGATGTAATAGTTCGACTGAATGATTTACTGCGCTGTGACCAATTACTTGTCGCCTACGCTCTTTTGGAATGAGAAACTTTTCAAAGGGCTTTTTTAAATCATAAGTTGAAATATTTTGGAAAATGTAAAAATGTGGATATATTAAATATTTTATACTTTATTTGATTATATTGGAAAAAGACCTGAACAAAAAAAAATGTCTATCAGGCAAAACGGCTAGAAGGATTCCAACATTTTGACTTAGGGATTAGTTAAGTTTGAGACAATGATGGATTTAGATACATTTCAGAAAGCGAAGTTACGATTGTCGCTCTCAGTAACGAATTTGCGAACAAAATAAGGGAGATAATCTTCAATCAATAAGATTATGCCGCAAAGTTCATAGAAACCCTTATCCGCATAGTCTCTTGGCCGCTTGCCAGATGAGATCCTGGCGATGACGTGTTCAATCAGAAAATAAAATCTGCCACTGGCAGCACTGCAAATGGCTAAAGGAAAACTCGAGATATTTTGGTTTCCAAACGAATATCGCATTATAGTTCAAACTTGCAACGCAGACACATTCTATTTACTGCAATGCGTGGCGTCCATAGAAGTGGATTCTCATAGGCTTACTCATTTTACCCTTTCTACACTACTCGTGAGGTTGACTGAAGTTAGTGCCCCCTACACTATCATGTTCGCCCAACCTCGGCCAACTTCGCGGTTTTAGCACTTTACAGTTGCCGAGAAACTTTTTGACCCAAAATGGCGGATCTGCGCATGCATATTTGTACGTAAATCGGCTACTGCGCAGTCAAGGTTAGGTTCAAGAAGTTTCTCGGCAACAATACTCAATTCCACACCAGCTCGCCTAAGTAAGTTCTTTAACGCCACAACCAATTAATATGAGGGGTTACTCTAATGTACGAAAATATAAGTATATGTCGTAGTCCCGTTAATTATAATGTACCTAGTCTCACGATAGCAAGTTAATATAATATGAATAAAATACATTTGTATGCTCAATTTATTGCATGCTATTCAATGCAAAATAAGCCTGTTAAGGCATTTTTATTGCGATTATGTTTCGCAATCATAAACTCGTCAATCTCAAATTAGGTCTGATTGATAGCAGATTGATTGATATGTTTCCTCAATTAGGCGCAAATCACCGGTAATAACTGACATTTAAATTAATTATTAGGTCATAAAACATGCCGCTGTAAGTCGGTATGTTTTGGGAGTTATCTAGATTAAACTACATAGTTAATTATGTTGTAATATCCGATAGTAAGTGTAGGTAAGTCCAACTTCGAGAAGGAGGTTAATCGACGAATTCAACTCGGCTGGGCAGCGTTCGGGAAGCTACGTCTTATCTTCTCGTCGAAAATTCCCCAGTGCCTGAAGACGAAAGTCTTCGAACAGTGCGTGTTGCCAGTGATGACTTACGGAACTGAGACATGGTCGTTCACAATGGGACTCATGAGGCGGCTAAGAGTCACGCAACGTGCAATGGAAAGGGCAATGCTCGGAGTTTCTTTGCGCGACAGAATCAGAAATGAGGATATCCGCAGAAGAACCAAGGTAACCGACATAGTGCACAGGATTGCCCGGTTGAAGTGGCAATGGGCAGGCCATGTAGCCCGGAGAACGGATGGCCGTTGGGGCTGCAAAGTCCTAGAGTGGCGACCACGTATAGGAAAGCGCAGCGTGGGTCGGCCCCCGACTAGATGGACGGATGACCTCGTGAGGATAGCGGGGAATCATTGGATGCGGTCTGCACAGGATCGCACTTTGTGGCGAGTCATGGGGGAGGCCTATGTTCAGCAGTGGACGTCTGTGGCTGATAGATAGATAGATAGACTGACAGCTAGATAATAAAAGAAGACGGAGACTAAATTTTGTGATAAATTTTTCACGTGTTCCCAATTGCAAAGCAAATCTAAAGATTTACCAACAATATTACAAAATATGCCTGCAAATTTCTTTTTCTAGATTGGTAGGTTTAAAATTTAACATCTTTCTTTCACCTTCAATGTCTCGATTTCAATGCGCGGGCATCACGCAGACATTTTTGGGAACATTTGTTTATTGCAATATATTCAGTGCTATCAATAACATCTCCATCTAAGTATGAAAACAATGTTTGTTTTCATCGTTCGCGCCAAACATATCATTTCGGTCACCCACGTGTATCGAAAGTTGTGCAATGCCCCTACCATGAGTTCACGTAACCGTACTCGCTAGCGACAGCGTAAACGATTTGTATGGAGAAAAGTAGGGTAGTCTAGGTTACTTTTTAGAACTACGATTCCCCATACAAATCATTTACGCAGTCGCTATACAGGGTGGAACATTTCTAAAGACTGGGCTGACAGGATATTGTCATCTGAGTGATCTACAATCGATAATTGTAAAGCTGGATTTAAAAGTAAAAAAAGTCTCAAAATAAAATATTTTAATATCAGTGACAACCCTACTAATTTAAAGGTTTTATTTACATTTTAAATTGACACCTGTCTTTAACTTAAGCGATGTTTCTGTTATGTAATATGCTAGGGTTGATATGTGCAGATTTTTACACTAATGTATCTCAAAAATGGATAGAAATATTTACATAGTTCATTGGTGAAAAATTAATTACTCAGTCTGAATAATTCCGTGTTTGCTTAAAAGTCCCTCGATCTGTTCCACCCTGTATAGCGAGTACGGTCACAGTAAACTCATGGTAAGGGTGCGATACTAGATAGGATAGCGACTTGACAAGACTTAGTATAGATTAAGAGCGAAGAGCAATCACAGGTAGCCGTAAAAACAATTGAGTACCTATGAAACTTAAAACCACCTTGAAACAATACCTATTGTACAGATTAAATATCTTATTTAATGCAATAAGTATTCAACAGACAGTTTCAGTAGAAACTGTGTGCCTATGAAGTTGACTTATGCTAACATGAGGTCACTTGGCCAAACTTTCCTAACTTTATGACAATCCCACACATTTTATACTTTTAGTATAGTTTATTGTTTTGTTTGTTGCCATATACTAAATACTACCTAATAGAAGAATTCCAAATATCCCGAAAGCTTGGGTATTCATGGACCATGGTTCATCATCATACATTTAAAAGTCAAACTCTTGTCGGTCGATGTAGTATGTAGCTGTCTGCATCCATAGACAACTCCTTGAATTCTCTATCTATACGACATGACGTTTGCCATCTCTTTTTAGGGTTCCGTAGTCAACTAGGAACCTTTATAGTTTCGCCATGCCCGTCTGTCCGTCCGCGTCTTAGCTCCGTGATCATTAGTACTAGAAAGCTGAAATTTGGTATGGGTATGGGTATGTATCACGCCGACAAAACGGTAAAATAAAAACTAAAAAACATTTTTTTTTCGGGTACCTCTCGAACACCTAAGTGGGGGTGGTTTTTTTTTTGTTTTAATACTAGGATGTCGTTGAATAGGTATTTTAAAAATAATAGGGGCTCCAAACATTATTTTTTGATAAAGTCAGCAGTTTTGTAAGTATTCGCTCCGAAAATAAAAAAATAGTGTCCCCCCCCTCTAACTTTTCAACCACGGGTCAGAAAATTATGAAAAAATTCATAAACATGAAGCCTTACATAAGCACTTTCAATGAAAACTATATTGACCAAAATCGATGGAGCCGTTTTTGAGTTATCGCAAAATTTCATAATTTCCTTAAAAGGACGATGGTGAGTGGACGACGAAGTCGACTTCCAGACATTACAGTTACTTTGGTGTTTACGACCTTTTTATAGAGCTTGTAATCTTTCCCGTAACTTAAGTCTATTATGAAGGATTAGCTACGGAACCCTACACTGAGCGTGGCCCGACATGCTCTTGGCCGGTTTATTTGTTCTACAGTAGCCGGCAAACTTCTTGAGCATAACCTTGACTGCGCAGTAGCCGATTTACGTACAAATATGCATGCGCAGATCCGCCATTTTGGGTCAAGTTGTTTGCCGGCTACTGTATGTAGCTTATTCTATTCTTGATCTTCCCCTGCCTCGCTTTACTCCAAGGTAACTTAGTTATAATTGGTTTCGTTAATCACTACTAAATATACTACTATATTCTCCTTTGATGTAATTTTTTTTACGAGCTATTTTAATTCAAAATTATTTCTGGAAATGGTCCTTATTAGATTGTGTCAATATGACGCATATTAAGAGTTTTACATATTAAATTATTCGACTTTCATTGGTTCTTGCCGTTTTGCAGTACAATTCGTGTCGACTAGTGACGTCACCGCAAGTACCGCAACATAAAATACTATTTGGGAGTTGGGAGTGAAACAATAAAAGTATGTTAACGGGAAACGGATGAAATCACTATCACAAATCAGCCAATATTTAACAATCAAAACAAAAAATTGGGAGGACATGGTTATAAAAAAAACCGGTTTAATATCACGAAAAGATTTTCAGAAACGGCCCGCCAGGTTTCGAACAGCACATGCAAGCTCTTCATCAGGGACAGCTGGGTAAATCAATTAGCGTTCTAACCGCGCGGTTCTAGCGTCATTCCCTTTTCACGATTATTACCACAATGGAAAAGCCAGTGGTTTTAATTATGGCCTAATTAGGATCGCACTCGGGAGTGGCTTCGGGGTAGGTACATGAAAAATCGACTTTCAGTAATCATCTATTTTAACAATATTTGCAGAAATGGGAATGACGAAAAAACGCCTTATAAACGCTGTTTATTCACCCATCTATCCGTGCTGCTACGCGACAAATAAAACTGTCCACTCCATACGCGGCCAGCCGTTCCTAACCATTTGACCATAGTTATGCAGAAAAAAACCGACCAAAGATTTTTTTCATAACGCTAAAAGCGACCAAACTCATTTATTGATTAAGACTTAAGTCACTTTGACAAAAAATCTACGCTGGTTGCTTTCTGCATAACTATGGTAATTTTACGGTAAGTTAAATCGTTATTAATAACAAAAAATTTGGGGGTCTTTATTTTTTGTTACATAATATCCCACTTACAAGGATTAAGGTACCTATATACTAATGTGCTTTTCTTTCCCCAAAGTTAAATAGTTAATAGAATAGCAAAACATATTGTAATGTATTCGTACTGCGAAACCGTTGCAACCGTAGCCATTCAAGTAGGCTTATCACACCCACTTGCGTTGTAAGGCTGTGGTCGAGCTTACGCTGAGCGTGATGGACTATGTACTAAAGTGACGCTTAAAGGAACCGTCGACACCGTAGTCAATCAAATCGGGTAGGCTTGCCACACCCAGTAGCGGTGTAAGGCTGTGGTCGAGCGTACGCTAAGCGTGATGGACTATGTACAAAAGTGACCCTCAGAGGAAACGTAGTTAGTTAGGCATAGGCTTATCACATCTACTTGCGACGTAATGCTGTGGCCTGTGGTTTGCTGAACTATGTTAAGGTAGGATCTTATTATTCACCAGTGTCCTTTAGATTAATTGTCAACCTCACCTGCGCGGTAAAGGCTGTGATCGGAATAGGCGGACCGTGCCAAACTATGTTGAGGTTGGGCCTTGTTATTAGAAAAAAAATGATGTAGAATAGCAAAATGATGTAAGACTCATCGGTTTTCTCAAAGTTCCAACATGTACAAAACACAAGTACAGCCGATACAGCTACATTCAAGCACAATACTTTTGCAGCCTAGTTGTCAATCCGTACTGTTCGGATTGATGACTCTGGCATCTGTTTTATTTTATATATTAAACAAAAGAGGCTCAAACATGATAAAATTTTTAGGCAAATACTACACAATGAAGCGCCATGCTAAGGCTGCGTTTCCACCAGAGATGTGTAGCGAGGGATGTGTTTTTGTTAACAATTAGAATCAGCTGCGCTGAGCGAGATTGAGTTAATGAAGTTATTTCATTGGTTAACAAAAACACATCCCTCGCTGCACATCTCTAGTGGAAAACGCAGCCTAATCCACTCCCGCTCCGCCCTCGCAATGCCACCTCCTAATTTTTAACGCAACACACTCGATTTCGACTCCTGCGCCGGTTAGTTCACCTCGCATCCACGGCCCGTCCGGTGCGCGCGATTAAAAATTGCTTATCAGTGATAACGCGCTGAAAGTGCCAAATCAGTGGAGTGATTGTGTTTGCATTGTGTTCAAAATTGGAATGCCAGTTCGTTTTTTAGTGGGATAGAGGTATGTTTTGAGAACGGTATTTGTTGTTGTTGTATATTATGCATCTATATGTCTATTGATAAACAAATGAATGAGGTCTTTATTGAGTGTATGTAACAACCTACCTACCAACTTTTACTATATTAGGTATGCCTGAGCTCATCCAGAGATATTTCAGTCGAATCGTCATCTTCTACACTATATATAATTAATATATTATGTTTTAAAGTTGATTTACTTCACCCTAGGTCGTAAGTGGGATTTACGGTACGCTACGCGGGGAGAAAATCTCACTATAAGGAAAGACGTAAAACTTTAGACAAGCCACGGGCGGTAATTAATAAAGACACACTAATTCACCGCCCTACTACTATTTGACAGCCATCTGTTCGATGAATTATAATAAATTCATAGAAAGTATTATTATAATTATTGCAAGTGAAATGTTTTTGCTTCATAAAAAAACGGGGCGCGAACCTGAACTCACATATTATTATTTTACAATAATGTAAGCTTAAACATTGAACATTGAAATGTATGATGTCTAAATAACGAGGTAATGTACCTCGTATAGTCTTATCAATTTGTTTCAACGGTTTCCTGTATTCGAATCATAACACTTGCAATTTACTTGCCTGTATAACTCGTCTGAAACCTAAAAATAAATTATGGCAGACTAAAACAAATGATAAACTACCTCATTATTTAAAGCATAAGACGTTTTTTTTACTTGTGTTAGTTTGACATAATTTGCTCTAGAGTTTCGGTCGAACTATAACTATACATATAATCATTATTAAGTACATTATTGTCATATCATTAACTTTTATTTGAGTATCTCTGCTCAAGTTGAGGTGGCGTAGCGTCAAAGAGATTCCCAGGCAAGCCAGTGCAGAATCATAGAGTACTACTTCAATTGTTTCTCTAAAATGGAGAAGGGTGTTCACACTTATACAGGCAATTAGCCAATGAGAATTGGTTTCTATTCTATAGACTTTTCTGGTAGCTGTACAGTCGCTTCAATTCAAATAGATAATCAAAAATATCTTCGTTATTACCCGTTAGAGTTGTAAGAGGATTAGAGTTGAGAGAAAGTATTTGTGTACGAAATCGAAAAAAGATCGTTAAACCTAAAAAACCTAAACCTAAATAAACGAGTATATTTTTTGAAATTGACTGTACCTAAAAGCCTACCAGGCCTCGTTGCACCGGCGTAGGTGTACACTCCTTTAAAGTTTCGCGTAAAGTGTCAAACTAGTAATTTATCATGGCCGCAGACCCGTGAGATGTGAGATACGGGGGCCTTGGACATAGATAGTGATCATGTGTTGTGGTTGTGGCGGGATGATTTATACTCAAGACTACCGGATTTTAGATGGCCTTCGCTGACCTGTTCGGCGAGTTAAAGTTCAAATACACATTTGAAGATATATCAATAAATATGTAGAAAAGTAGGCTTCCCAGTATCACGTGTGTACTTATTTGTCTCTTCGTTAGTTTTCGTCTAAATTATACATTCAAGATTATATCAAGGTAAACGAATATGTTAATTTATATCAATATATTGCATTTCCTTAAGGAAATGCCCTCGTGGCCCATTAGGGAGCTTTAAAAATTAAAATGGCAATAATTGGAGCTAGTTATGGTGTCAAATTTTGGGTAAGTAGTTATACGTATTTAATAGAAGTTAAGAACGAGTTGTCGATCACATCATTGTTCGATCTTTGAAAGTATCACAATTAGAGTTGTGCTGTTCCCGTTTCCCGATTTGTATGAGGAAAGAACATTCTCGAGAACATTTCACATAAGTACAAGTTTAGAAACGTTCTCCAGAACGGCACATATCTAATCACATTCAGTTTTTTTTATAAATACAGTAAAACTTGCGGCATTCTGTATCCAAAACAGTAACTTATCAATACGATCACTTACTTAAATGCTAAATGTTTTTACGAGACACAAAACAACTGTCTTTTATTCTTATCGCACAAGACAACTTAAAAGAAGAAAAAACAGACCTTTCAAACGATATTTATATTAAGTGACTCGTTTCCGATAATCTCCAAATATGTCCCAAAAGCATTATGCGAAATGGAATAACTTGTTATGTTGCTTCCATATAAGTAGCGTGTGTTTGGTTAAATCTTAGCTCAACCCGAGTCATTTATAAACTGCTAACTTCATGCAGAAGGTGTATTTTACCAAAAAAATCCTCTTAATAATCCATTTTGTTTGTTATTACCTTCATCTACCTATTAAAAGAAAATTAGGAATTAGGACAATTTGGGCAATTCACTTTACAGATTAGCGCCAGCGCGAAACCGTAAACAGCACAACAAAAAATAAAAACAAAATTGTTTATTTTACAATAAAATTTTAAGAGTTAACACAGTAGGAACAGTGAACCAAATTGGCCAAGTGTCCAGTCAGCTATCTACTGATCATGCCTCTTAGAAAGACGAAATACGTGTCGAGTCGAGGATTGTGTATACTGATATTACTTATTGATAAGTAGGTATGTAGTCTGTTTTATTGTATGTTATAATATTTACTTGCACGTTTCTTTGCGGCTAATGAAACTATAAGCACATCTATTCTTCGCGACTTTTGTCGCGCGTCATAGCGTCAGCAGTCACTCTCTCACAGTACTGCACAAAAAGAGATAGATAAATATCTCACACGAGAAATAGTCGCGTAGTATCACAGTTGTGCAGGTGAGCACGAGGTTGTGTCATACGCAATTGCAAAAGTACTGTGCAGCATTTATTGTTAACTTTTAGGCATAATTAATTGTTTCTGTTATCTCAACATGCAAGTTTATGTTATTCGAGAATTTAAAAGAAAGACATCGCACAATCATAGTAATTGAGGCCTTTAGGGCAAAACGTTGTTCAGTAAGTAGAAAAGTTTATCAAAGTAAACAGCAAATACCAAATAAAACTAATCTCTATGATAACGCTACAAGGTTAAGTTTCGTCAGGTGCGATATCTACTATACCTACCTCAAGAATTCTCGCATTTTAACAACCATTAGAAAACACAATTACCCATCATTCTGCTTTCAAAAATCCATTCATGGTATATAAACATGCAAAAATGCTGTACCCACTTTTCGACAGCATTTTTTGAGTTAAGAAGGTCCATCCATGAAAGGATGGAAGGAATGTCAAGCAGTGGGACATACCTAAGTATATAGGCTGATGATGACATTGAAGGCCCAAAAGTAGTAGACCACTTTCTGGACTGTACCTTACCTACTAGGACTATGTAATAGTGCCCTTGTATCACCCTGCATGATGAAGCAAGCCAAATAAAGAGGACTGTTTCGGTTGCGGGATTAAAACAACTAATGAAATTATTACGAACGAGTATTCATTATCCCAGGATCAGGGCAGTAAAGAAAAACCGTCACAGCTTGCCAAGGCAAAATGCTGAGTAAACACCTATTAAGTCATGATAATTACAGAAAAATAACAGGCAGAGGTATCAATGGGTCCATATTGGCTCTCATATAATTTTTATTCCTATTTTTTATTTTACTACCGATTTTTCTTCCTAACAATCACTAAATAACAAACACAAAAAATTCATAATTTTTTTCCTCATACTTTTTTTCGTCATACTTTTATTTTACTACCATCGGAACTCATAACAGTCAGTTATCATACTTTTTTTCTTAATAATGTCATTACTAAGAAATGTTAAAACTCATAATTTTTTTTTCATAATTGTTTTACTTCATAACAGACAATTATCATAATTTTCCTATTCATAATGGCATTCATTAGAAAATATTTGAACTCATAAAGCAAGTCTTTTTTTCGGGACGCAAAAAAAAAAATAACCTCGATGGCCAGGCGGGAGCTCGCTACGCTTCGCTCCCGCCTGACCTTCTAACCTAACCCGGCCACGTCGGATCTGCTCTGAAAGGTTTTGCTCGCTCGCTTCGCTCGCTCGCTCGTTCAAATTTTGTAATCCAATCTATTTTCCTGGTAGTGGTTCAAATATTAGTATGAACAAGGTGTATGAGTGTTGATTTTATGAGTTTTGATGATTATGAATTCGGATGATTATGAATTCTGATGATTATGAGTTAGGTAGTGTAAGAAAATATATGAAAAAAAATTTATGAAGAGTGATCATTATGATATAAAATAGTATGAGAAATATTTTCGGACTTCAGATAATAGGACTTAAAAAGTTATGTGAGAAAATACGCACCCGGTATCAATGGCATGTTGTCAAACAAAAACTCAGGGCAAGGTACTTTTATTTTTGGAATTGTGCTATCGCCCTGAAGTCAGCAAGCCGTTGGGAATCGGGTCCGTGGATACCGAGAGGTATATAAAGGCGATATTTTCTACGATAAGTGAATTTAAGATGAAAGTTTAAGTTATAAAACTCCGCATAATACGAGTACTTCTAAGCTATTGCAATCGATCACGCAAACACGCAACTACATAACCAAACGTTTTATAACAGTGTTAATTTAAGGTAATAAAACGCAAATTGCATGTCCACTGTATAGTTCATCCACCTCTTATCATACTACGTCAGGCGTTTTAAAAACAACCTTATTATATACGTAAATAATTCACATTCGAAGACAGCGATCAAAGATACACGAACTTGAGGTAAGTTATAGGTAAAATATTGCGGTTAAAAATTGGTGCGATGTCGTAATAGCAATAACATAAAGTATATGCAATTAAGACGCCTTGACTTATTTAAGTGTGAATGCTAGAATTATAGTCGGCTCGTTTACTATTAATTAATATGTAAATACTTAAATAAATAAATATTATGATTGTCCCATAATATTACACAAGTCTACCTAGTTAGTCCCAAACTATAAGCAAAGCTTGTACTATGGGTACTAGACGACGACGATAGATAATATCCATGACCTAAGAACAAATATTCGAGTTCATCACACAAATATTTGCCCCGGCCGGGATTCGAACCCGGGACCGCCGGCTCAGTAGGCAGGTGTCTGCAAACTGCGCCAACCGCGCCGTCACAGTATGTGAAGCGTATAATTTGAATTAAAATAGGACGAAGGCCGGTTGGCCGGTCCAGTTATCGCTGGATCGACGTCGTCAAATCGGATTTGCGTGAACTCCAAGCCAGCAATTGGCGGGAAACGGTGCAGGATCGAGGAAAATGGCGAAAACTCGTGTCGGAGGCCAAGACCCGCTTTGGGTCGCTGAGCCACTGAGTACTTAGTAGTAGTAGTAGTAATTTGAATTGATTTGTTTTATTGAATCGTAGATTCTCAAGATTTTCTGGAGCCCACCTCGCTTCGTCTTACGTTAACAGTTATATAGTTAACGCGCATTAAGCCCATGTTTGTTATATATCGCTGGTCAAAGGCTTCCACTTTCGTCCTCTACTCCTCTATATTGAGCCATTCTCGTTTCCTGATTTGTATAGGAAATGTTAACGAGAACATTTTTTCCCGATACAAATCGTGTAGTTACTTCGTCTCGTATAGTTATTAGACCTCTGAGCTGAGCGATTTGTGCGAATTATACAATAGTTACCATCACTTCTACGCAACTATATGCCTAACGTAACGTAACGTAACGTAAAGGTTATTCGGCTAAGTCCATATTATGGTATCGACGCGGGTGGCGCAATTAGTAATGCACCTGCCTACTGACGGTGCCGGTCCTGGATTGGAATCCCGGCCGGAGCTAATATTTGAGTGATGAATACGAATATTTGTTCCTAGTTTAGGCATTGCTTAGTTTGGGACTAGGTCACTTGTGTAAGATTGTCCCATAATATTTATTTATTATTTCATTATTGGCGCGGGGTCTAACATGTCGTTAGTGAACAGAATACTTAAGACTATTGTAGTTACTTATTCTGTTACTGCTTTATAAACTCTACTGGATCCTAAAAAAAAAAAACAAACGATATAAGCCGGTCCATCCAGAGGACCCCGTCACCTCGCTAGTCGCTCGCTACTGACCTAACGAAATTACATGGTAATAAATAATAATAATTACTGACCGTAAAGTTACGAAGTGTCCTTACACTTTATTTCTTGGCAGTATACTGCTAAGTTGGGCAAGCCAGTCGCATCCGGCGAATCTAGAACGATTAGAATTGCGATTTTGCAAGCGGCGCGTGCGACTCCCACGCCGCCTTCGTTGAGGTTGTTCGGTGAAATAGATCGGCAATTCGGCACAGGTGTCAAAACTGCCGATGTGTATTTATGACGTGCCCAGAGAATAAGGCCATAAAGAAAGAAAGAAAGAAAGAAACGTTGATGGCCACTACAGAAAATACAATAGGTACATGGAATAAGAAAGAACAACATTGTCAGTACATTTTCCATCCAAATTATTCCGTGTGACAAAAGGAGCGGACTCAGCATGTGCTGCGACAGCCAGGCGTCTGTGCAGTGCAGCGCTGGTTTTCAGGCCGTCCCTTATTCTCTTCTCTCCCATAATATGCTCTAAACATAATATGTATGTATCGTGCATATACACTACAGAAGGTTCCGTGTTTTTTAGTTCGGCGCTTGTAGGAGTTTGGTATTGGTTCCCTAAAGACTATTTACGCGATTCGGTGCGCGTGGAGAGCTCGACTTGATACCGTTATTTTACTTGTAATAAGAACCTAAAATATTGAGAAATCTGGGCAAAGCAAACACATTTAACGGCACTTCATACTCTTTGCCCGCCACCCTAGTATGACTCAGCACACCCCCTAATAACAGGGGGTTCGACTTGTTATAACTACGCCGGTTAGAAATGTGTTCTTCATCATTTTCAATTAAGCTTTACTAAAGCTATATATCTTCTCGTACCAAATACTGCAGTGTCTTAAGACGATTTTTTTTAACCAATGTGTGTTGCCAGTGATGACATACGGCACTGAACCATGGAACGTTGCTCACAATGGGCCTCAAAAGAAGACTCAATGTTACTCAAAGCGCAAAGGAGAGAGCTATGCTCGGAGTTTCTTTGCCGAATCTAGAAGAAGAACCAAGGTTGTAGATATATTAGCTCAGACAGTTGCCAAAACTAAAGTGGCAGTGGGCGGGGCGCATTGCTCGTAGGACCGATGGCTGTTGGGGTAGAAAGGTTCTTCACTGGCCACTGCGGGCCGGAAGACGCAGCGTGGGAAGGCACCAACAAGGTAGACCGACGACCTGGTTAGGATCACGGGCAGAAATTGGATGAGGGCGGCGCAAGACCGATCGTTGTGAAGAACTTTGGGGGAAGTCTTTGTCCAGCAGTGGACGATCGGCTGATGATGATAATAGCTAAGGGAGGTCGCATACAGCGAATTGTTGTAGCGATTTACAGCCCGATTTAACTATCCACCGATAAAAAGCCTGTAGTTTGCGGGGGCTGACGTTTAGTACGTACTTATATTGTTTTTCTGGAAATGAAAACGAACAATTTAAATGTTTTTACGACTTATTATAATGTGCACGGGGACACTTGCTAAATAATTTACAAATGATATCATAGCGGAAAGGTTCAACGACTGCCCGTTTTTGTATCGATGCAAAGGGTGGGATGTGGGTGGTGCGACGATGGTGCAAGGCATAAGAGTCGACAAGTACAGCCCTTCGGTTGTCCTTGTGTACGATCCACGTAAGCAAACCAGTACTATTTTGTGGTTTGTACCTCATTATCCGTCATAGTCATAGCTCATAAAAGAGAAGCGCTTTAAGTAGATAGCGCCTTCGTGCATTGTCATTTGTGTGGACAGTGTGGATCTAAGGCCTATGCCATGATTTAAAATTGCTATTATAGAAATGAAGTTTACCATACACAACGCCAAGCGAAGGACTAGGAGAAGGTGTCTGTCAAATTGTTGTAATTATTTATTTATTTATTATAATAAACTAACTTACACTTACAGCAAATTGCCACACATGAAAGTTATAAATAGGTTACATTGCAAAATAATAAAGTAATAAAAATTTGTAATAAATTAGAATTAAATTAGAAATAACAAGAATAAACATTGTTGTAACTATACATTTTTTGTCACACTTATCTACTGTCGTACTGTGGTGGGCCTGCTATTTAACTCCAGATAGCAGGTGGCTGTGGACAAAAATCTCGGCTCCGATTCCGTGAACAAGTCCAGATTTGGTTTCTTATCAAAATGTTGTTGATGTGGTTCAAGGCTACGTACAGGGGACAGGTGCTAAGAGTTATATTCGCACGGGGGGACTACAAATAGGGGCCGCAAGCGTGGACGGAGTGATTCTCTTATGAGTAATGGCACTTTAAGCGATACAAATTGTAGTAATGAGGGATTGGATATTGAGCCTCGAATCAGTTTAAAAAAATATTTTACAATAGCTAAATTCAAGGCTTTGATAAGAGATCATTCAAGTATAAATAGTGTTGGGTACAAATATTTAGGGGTAAAAACCATGAATTTTATAGTAAAGGTAACGGACAAATGATTTTTGTACTTTTTCAATTAAGGTCACGTGTTTTTGGTATTGTGGATTCCATATAATACAATTACTTTCCAGGACACTGCGGACATACGCGTTATTAATAGAGTAACGAAATGAAATGATGTTTGTTAAAAAGTTTATTATGAGAAATTATTATGAGAAGGTTGGGGGTTGCAGAGTCATTAGCAAGATTGGCATGGCATGTCACGAGAAAAGCGATCGATCTTCGGCGCATCACACTGAACTGCTCAGCCTTACACTTCATCATAATCATCGGCTCACAGTCGTCCACTACTGGCCATAGGCCTTCCCGAATTCGCAGCACCATAACCGATCCTCGCTTTCCTCATCCATCCGCTTCCCGCTCTTTTAAATAATGACTGGTAACTTTAGGTAGTGGATATCATAAGAGATCTGGGTTTATCGTGCGAGAAATATTACCTATCTCTTTCTTCGCTGTACTGTGAGAGAATGACAGGCGATGCTATGTCGCGCGACAGTCGCAAAACGTAGTTGTGCTAGACGGACAGCTAACCTCGCCATGGTTGGCATGGTTAGCGGTAGAGGCAACTCAGACCTGTCTAAGGGATTGCAGTACGTTCTATCGGATTCGATATAATTTTGGTAGACTATCGCAAAAATGGCAGCTACAGTATTAAAAAAAATTGTTATACTACAGAATACTGCTTATCAGCGGAGTGCTATTTTCGGGTGTACACGATCCGGAAGCTACTAAATTATGCTGGCTCCTGTTGACCGGAGGGGAGGACAATCCCTAAACGTGACGTAACAGTAAGATGGAGGATAGGTGAGGTATGTTTTCGGGATAAAAAGTAGCCTATATGTGTCAGCTACGTCCTTCGTACCAAAATTTATAAAAATTCTTTCAGCCGTTTGAGCGTGAAGAAGTAACAAACATATACATAAACACAGTCACAAACTTTCGCCTTCATAATATTGGGTGATGCAAAATTTACAGTCGAGTTCATTATGAGCATAAATGTGATCAAAACATATGTGAACGTACTGTACTAAGCGCAAAATCTACTATATTCAAATCCGCCGAAAACATTACATTGGGCCGCACAATATTTTTGCAATTTTTGCCGGCGGTGTCACTTCATTTTGGCGCTCGCCAGCGACGGCAAGCTGACAATGGGCGTTTTGGTGAGGAGACAGCTCAGGCAAGCGAAGGTCAGTGCGAAACCTTTTACGAGCAGCTTAAGTAGGCTTATAGGGCAGAGGCTACACGTAGCGTTATAGGCTACATAATGGAATCTTCTGTAGTAAGTGCAAAGCCTTTTAAATGACAATGCAAAGATCGACACACAAAGCATAAGGAAAAATTCGAAAGGTTGCTTGGGAGTTAGGGTGGCGGAAAGGTTTACGAGCTGGACCGGCAATACAATAAGAGACCGGGATCGAACGGTATATAGCTCTGTTTATATACCGTTCGATCCCGGTCTCTTCCACCAGTTAACTCATTTAAATTTTTCTTAGAGCTTTGATCGTATCAATGGTTTAATCATGGTTTACCTAATATAAAAATGGTGGTGTGTACGCGAAAGTTTGTAAGTATGGATGGATGTTTGTTACTCTTTCACGTAAAAACTACTGAATGGATTTTGATGAAACTTTACAATAATATAGCTTATACTTACATGAGAATAACACATAGGCTACAATTTATAAATACATTGTGTGTTCCCGTGGGATAAGCGAGTAACGCCGCGCGGGGCAGCTAGTACAAAATAAATGAGTAATTACATGTTTCATAAATGTATCCTCTGTAAGTAGTATTCATTACCAGTGGCTCGGTGAACTGGTAGAACTCGCGAGGTTTTTTCTAAATCTGTCGAGAAATGCAGCCTGTAGGCGAACAGCCGGAAATCCGCCATCAGGTCATACGAAATAATTATGGGCCAAGCTAAAACGGAGGCGCTTCGCTCGCTCGGTCAATAAGGCTGCGTTCCACGAGAGATGTGTTTTTGTTAACCAATAGAATCAGCTGCGCCGAGCGAGGATGACTAAATGTAGTTATTCCATTGGTTAAAACGAACACGTAGGTACCGACATCCCTCGCTACATATCTCTGGAGGAAACGCAGCCTTAAACTCTAGAATTGAAGTAGGTAAAACTAATTTTCTGTGAGGAGAGATCACGATAGTGGAACATACTCGTATCGTAATAACGTGATACACGTATACTTTTGTTTTAGAATATTTCGGTAATTTAAAACTAGCTACTTGAACAGTATCTTCGCTTTGTTCAGAGTTTCGGACCCTGATGATTAGGACCTGCTCTGACGATTTTAAATCACACCAACAACCTGCGAGTAATCGAAGAATAATAAATGTAACATACCTATAGAAAAAAACCGGCCTAGAGCGAGTCGGACTCGCACACGAGGGTTCCGTACAACATTATCCCATCTTAACTGGCCGGGTTAAGTTAAGTTTGCACCTGGTATGTATGGCGCCGGATACAAATAAGGTGCAAAGTTACAACCGATCACATTTGTTGTATGGGAGCCCCACTTAAATATTTATTTTATTCTGTTTTTAGTATATGTTATTATAGCGGCAACAGAATCATCTGTGAAAATTTCAACTGATTTCTATCACGCGGTTCATGAGACACAGCCTGGCGACAGACGGACAGAGGCTTAGTAATAGGGTCTCGTTTTTACCCTTTGGGTACGGAACCCTAAAAAAAGCCGATGTACTGACTGAGCCTCTTCACATATTTTAAAGTCGGTTAAGTGTGTGTGTGTGAGTTTGAAATCGTAATATATTGATCCGGTGACACGTACTCAGTTCAGCTGACAATGGCGTATTAGTCCAAAGGAAATCGAAGGTCAGTGCGAAAGTACAATGACTGATGGATGGACCGTGAACATTCCCACGGTGACCATAAAAGCGGCATTGGGATGGGAAACTAACGCGCATACAAGTCAGCAAATAATAAGAATTAATAACCTAAATTGAAAATTGTAAACTACGTCACAAGTCGCTAGTCATTATGAGACCCTCATTCAATGAGTGATATACATAGTAAATGCTACTAAAACTGAACATAACTTAACTTTGACGACGTGTTTGGCTCGGTTTGTACTTTTGTAGACACCTGCCTACTGAGTCGGCGGTCCCGGGTTCGAATCCCGGCCGGGGCAAATATTTGTGCAAATATTTGTTCTTGGGTCATGGATGTTATCTATATATGTATTTATATATTATGTATATCGTCGTCTAGTACCCATAGTACAAGCTTTGCTTAGTTTGGGACTAGGTCGATTTGTGTATGATTGTCCATGTGTCCCTTAATATTTATTTATATTTAACTACAAAATTTGGAGCTTAGCTTCAATATTTGGCTGAGATATTGTCACTTGTTCCAATTAAAGCTGAATATCTTGGAAGCTACTGGTCCTGTTTCCATCAAACATATAGCTAAGAACCATCTTGATGGACAAATGTTTCGAGTAGAAAACCGCACGCTAATAAATTTGTATTGGGCGCTATACCTACATACCATACCAGGTGCAAACTTAACTACTTAAGGATGGCCCCAAAAGAAATGCATTAGAGCAATGACTGGAGCGAACTTCAGAGACCACTGCAGGCCATTATTTAAAAGCAAACGAATTCTGACAGTACCGGCTATGTATATTTATGAGATATGTGTTTATGTCAAGGAGAAACCGGCTGCTTTTAAAATGAATACGACTAAATCGGAACGAGGTGCCTATAGAAACAAACTGATTCTGCCCAAAACTAAACATTCACTTGTAAGAAAGAATCTGCACGGAATGGCAATAAAAATATTTAATGCACTGACAGATAAATTTAAAGAACTGCCACTTAAATTATTCAGGAAAGAATTGTTGAATTATTTAATAGAACATACCTAGTAACTATTCAATTGATGAGTTTATGGCTAATTGTAAATTGTGACATGCACTAATGTGTAATATTATTATTAATTATGAATAAATCGCGGACTTCACTTAATTTAAAACAATGTTATTAATTAAATTATTGTATTATTGTTATTTTTTATATTGAATTTATATTTACAATTTATGTTACTGACATTGCGCATTATTAGTAGATCTTACGATGCCTATGTAAAAAAAATTTTGCACGCCATCTTATGGTATGAACAAGTAATGGGATTGACTTATAGTAGAAATATAACACCAATGTAACCTTTGTTTATGCAAATAAATAATTTATGATTTATTTATGATTATGGAAAGTGTTTGTACGGAACCCTCGGTGCGCGAGTCCGACTCGCACTTGACCGTTTTTTTTGTCTCAGATTAGTCAGATTGCCATCATCATTCGAGTTTGCGTGAAAACTGAGAGGCACTTATCTGGATTGCTTAAAAGCGAGCGAGACAAGTATAAAATCGAATCGTATTGTACATGTATTAAAACTTTTATCAAGGAACTTATGAACCACAGATTCTCTCAATTAGTGACACTTGTCAAGTGAATTATCAATTATGCCATTGCATAATAACAACATAAGATAAGCTATTAATTCGTATTTCGGGGGCTATTTCTTTATGATAAATAGGTAGTAATTATTAAGGAGACCCTGAAAACAAGCTTGAATCACTATGTCCGTGTGGTCTGGAGTACAGCGAAGGCGGGAGTACCAGTTTATAGTGGTATCTCATTTATTACTATTCCGTTTATTCATTTAATTTCTTAGGATAAGTTTTTTTTTTCTATATAATATCTAGAAAAAGTAAAATACAAACCAAAATTTAAAACCTAATATTGCGCCGCCGGCAGCGGGGCAGACTACGGGTGATTAGGGCTGCAGGGAGAGGAACCTGCTGACCATGTCCAGGAGTACCGCCTTCTGAATTTGACCCTTGATCCAGCCATCTAGCGAGAGTCTCTTATTATTCTTATTATTTCAAGTCTATATAATGTCTATAGTGTTCCACTTCTAGGTAATGGCCGTCCTCTCTGTCTCTATTGATCTCTTTTAGCCACATCTGCCCAGTCCTTAAGGAAAGAGAAATCAGAAATTATTTAATTGCATTGAAAGACAGTATAAAGATGCAACAATACAATGTTTCATGTCTATAGCATGCATATTACACGATTGGTGGCAATACCGTCTTCACCATAAGGGCATACGGGGCCCGTGCCCAGGGGCCCCGAAGGACCGACAATATCTCTCACACAATGAATGGTCATACTTGGTAAAAAAATCTTATTATAATTCGCTTTTTTTACTTTCCAAAAGGGCCCCAAATTCTTGTGTGCCAAAGGGCCGCAGCCTAGTTAAAGACGGCCCTGCACGCTTGTATGTATGCTACCTATTTAGGTACTTAAGTAGTATAATTAGGGAAAATTATATGAACAGTAAAATTAACTTAGTACATAATTGCAATTTATATTATGTTGGAGCACGAGCACGGCAGCGCCCCTGCCAAGTCGAAAAATTATCACCTCGGTTAGGTTCCCTACGATGCCCGTATACCAAACCCATTACCCGGACAAGGCGAAAAAAAACATTTTTTTATATATATTTTTAAGCTATAGAAGAATCTGTTAGCTTTTTCTGGGCATAAGGCGGACCTAAAATAAACAAAAATTGATACAATATCCCATAATTAATATATTGGTCGAAAATCAAATACTACTGTAATGTATTGTGGTTTGTGACAGAAAATTTATGTAAAATATTAGTAGTATCAGCAGTATCACATAAAAAGGATACTGTTCGTTGCAAAATAATAGTTTACGGTTGCTAAATGTGTTGTTTACTTTTGTTTTAGATCGAGGAGGTTATGCAGAGGAAGGCGCCAGGGGTGCCTAGCAGTTCCACAACCCAGTAAGTTATCCTAATATACAATATCTGAACTAAATAATTATCATATTATATTCCATCCATTCCGCTTCTTTCTTATATTTAATCGTAGCGCCATCTGTTGTAAAAGTATGACATCATTTAGTTACCTCAAAAGCATGCAGAGGGCGTGTTGCTTATCGCTGTACGTCTACGCTATTTTCAACATTGCTCTCAGCGGGGATATAGCTCAGTGGTAGAGCATTCGACTGCAGATCGAGAGGTCCCCGGTTCAAACCCGGGTGTCCCCTTGAAACCACATTTTTGTTTTTTATTTTTTTCTAGACAACGTCAACAAAGCTCGAGCTCTCAAGTGACAAGGAAAGGCTTTTCGGCGAACTTCTTCAGAACCACATTTAGTTCGCGCGTCAAGGCGGTACCAGCCGCCACTTCATCTACTACCGTCGAAGAAACCACCAAAATAGGCAGCGCGGAGACTAAACCAATAACTAGGAACAGACCTAGGACAGGTAAATAAACAAAAAAAAAATTGATAAGAAATAGGCACAAGAAATTGTACTTTGAAATTATTTCGCAATTTCAATTTTATTTTTAGTACCTCCACCGGAACAAACTAAACTAAAAAGAAGTACTTCACGTGCTAAAGCGGTTTCTAAGAGCATTGACAAGCCTGGTGATCCAGAGCGGGCATTATCCAGAGGGAGCCAACTTACTCCCGACCCTGGAGGAAGAGATATAGATAAAAAACAAGACTTAAAAAGTCCAAATGTAGTTCTTCAAATAGTCCGGCAATCACACAAGACCACAAAAGCACCACAGAAACCTATCGAGAAGAGTGAAAGTATTTTGCCACCATCTTTGAAACCTAGAGTTCCGGACAAATCGAAATCTAAAGTTCGTACTATCAACAACAACAATGTTTGGACTAACGCTAATGACGCTAAAATTATTGGAAAGAAATTGCCAGTGCAGCCCATAAGGTAAGGCCCGTATCATTTTATTCAAATAAAAAAATAATGTTTAGTTGATTGAGTAAGTTTTGCAATATTCGCGCCAAAATATTTGCTCCGGATGTAAATTCCACTTTTGAATGAAACTTATCAAGTTAAAATACACTTGATGTCAATGGAATAAAGTATACAATCCTATGAATAGAATAACGGTGCATACGCGGAATGTACGCACGTGATTTGAATAAAAAATTTAACAGTATCGCTGTCACATTCGCTCTCGTACACATTCCTTCCTCAACAACATTCAAAGAAACACGTTTGTCTATTGCCGTCTTTATTACACACGTGGAATGTTTTCGTCATGGTGTAACCCGACCGAATTCCATAGCTCCTATAGCCAAGTTCGCTGTCCCCCGTGGTGGGTGATTAAAATTAGCGGTATAATAATTGAAATGGAAGATAGTGCTTTTTCATTGAAATCCAGAGCGAGAGGGAACGTAGCTCAAGTCGCCGTCGCCACCAACAGTGAAGTGAGTTTGTTTGATTCGGTTGGGCCGCGGATGCCATCCGGTCGGCCGGGCGTTGTGCTTTCTTTTTCGAACTTTTATAAAGTTAATCCAACGTAATGTTCACAAAATTAACTTTGGTATAATCAGTGAAACATGGTGCGTTATTAGTGCGTGTATGTGATGTGTCAACGTGTGTTGGGATTAGTTACAAAGTCGGTCGGAGTACAGTTTAACTTGCATTGCAGTTGTTATTTCGTCTTGTTTCATACAAGTGACTTGGTGAGAGAAGAGAAGATGTCCGTCTATCGTGCAATTCATGCATGTTAGTGTGTCATACGGGTTGTGAAAGTGACATAAAATTGTTTTGCTGCTAAGATCAGCCTTCACATTGTACGGTCTAAGTTGATTTTTGCATTTATACTGAAACATGTCAATTAAAATCGGCAGTCAATTATTTTACGTATCCAATTTAAATGACTATTAACTATTAATCAGAGTAACCTTGGCTAATGGTATATTACCTAATAGCTCTGTTTTGTTGACATATTTAATGACCTAACTACCATTATGATTCACATTAACTTTCGTACCTTATTGTTCTTATATTCTTAAGCAAAGCAGTATGATGTGGCATTTAACAGCTGCCCAGTTGCACCATCACAGATTAAGATTAATGGTCCATTTTACCAATGGTGCCTCCTGCCATGCTTCACCAGAAAGTGCTACATTTTCAGGTACCCATCCTAAGCTAAACGGACATTCGTTTTAGTTAATTTTAGTAGCCCTGGATGTCGGTTTCATAGGTACCCACATAGTCATTGCGGTTTTCCCTAAGAGGACAGTCTCAACACGAAAATTGAATGTAGGTAGTTTTATATAAAAAGGAAACAACAAAATTTTGTTTGGAAAATAACATGGTCGACGCAACGACAAACTAGTGGAGCAATTTTCTGTAAGAAAATAATGCAAAATATTGAAATTAAATGAAACAGATTAATTTGATAGAACAACCACGTGGACCCTAGAATTTTTCGTGGGAACTAAAACTGTGACGAAGCCAAGTTATGTACAGACGCGATACATAAGTACCTACCGTCAACGCCAGTAACTTCGCCGGTGCCTCCCAATTTCACCTACCAATTACTTCCAGGAATGTGCATAACCAGGGTGTACACTTTCTGAAAAGTCAGGGAAAGGTCAGGGAAGCTCATGGTGGTCAAGGAAAGTCAGGGAATACCAGGGAAGCTCTGGGAGGGATCAGGGAAAAATATGATTGTCGAAGAAAATAATCATAGGGTTAGAAAAAAGAATACTGTTACGTACTGTATAGGTTAGGGGCCTACGAGTTTTACTCACGCGCTTACGACCATCGTAGAAAAACAATATAAACATTAGTTAATTATACAACAAAGTCAATGCTCCTCGGTTGCTCTAACTTTGCACCTGGGTCCCATGGCGTTGCATATAAATAAGGTGCAAACTTAACGTAACCGGGTTATTCAAATCGCAAATGTATTTTTTTCTTGTTTAGAGTTAGAATAACAAAATGAGGGTTAAAGTTATGCTAACTCACCTAAATTTAGTTTAGTGTACTGTTACGTGGTTGTTTAGGCTTTTCTAGAAATATTTGCTAGATGAAGATAGGAAGCATATTAACATGCTACTCGTATATTTAAAAACAAATAATACGCAAGCAATGCAACACCTGGTTGTAGAGACATAGACAATACGTTGCCTATCTTGACCTCGAGAGTTTCCCATGTCATACAATTTTGACGAAATATGCAAAGAGCCAGGGTCACCTGAATTTCCTAGTCAGCAGCTGATTCGATGTGCTAATTTGTAAACGAGGTTAACGAGGTCATGTATACCTCTCTAGAAGACGTTTCAGTTTTGATACATGCTTAAACCACTATTAAATTTTTCGCCAGACAAACCTGTTAAAAGGAGAATTATTTAAAATTAGTAATAATCGGTCACCTACAAAGAATTGAAGAGGATCGCGCGGCAAAAAGAGTATACTTGGGGCACCCAACCGGTCGACGATCGGTCGGTCGTCCCAGGTACCGCTGGGGAAACGAGGTGGAGGTGGATCTGCGTAAGCTTCAAACCGAAAACTGGCGAGAAACGGCGCGGGATCAGGACAAGTGGCGTACTCTCGTTTCGAAGGCTAACCACCTTTTTGGGTCAGTGAGCCAAAATAGTTAGTTAGTTATTAAATAATCATTAAATACATAAAACTAATTTCTAGCCAGAAACGGCACAAGGAATTTACCTTCATATAAAAACTATCAGAAATTTACGTCTGTACTAGGACAAAAGTCACCGTCCACAGACGTGGTGCCGTATCACGAGGGTCCTAACTTCTAGTTCTTTCCACGTTCTGTCCGTGAAAGTATCAAAATACCCCACTGTGGGATCTAGCATGTAACCAACTCGTTAGACGAATCGATAGACACATAATTGAATAAAATCCGTTCAGCCGTCAGGATGTTTCGAGGGTGTACAAAATGCCACTCACCTACCTAAAACACTGCTGACTGACAATACTAGACAGCTAGAAACTGAAATTAATAAACGCAATAATATAATTCAAGAAAATTGCAGATAAATTTTCGAGATCAAAATCGAGAAGGTTTGATTTGGCGACGCAGTTTCTCCTTATTCAATTTCGTGTCCTCGACCTCTCAATTACCCACCACACTATATATGACTCAGATAAAAACGTATACGTAAAAGTATCTTGAGATAAAAACGAACAGCTTCCACTTACAACAAACATTAAGACTTGTTGCGGTGTAAAATGTATGCTGGAGAATGTATCTTTAATGAAATCTCCAAATAAATAAAACTTAAGAGGATTCAGTTGCATCAACAACCTCCCGGGAATCATATTACCTTTGAAAATCGTTTGGGAATTTACTGGTTTATGGAAGCAGTGAGCTCATATAGCGTTTCAACTTTCAACAACTGCGGAACGACTCAGTAATCGGATATCGGATGTTTGTAATGAGCTCATAACTTAACGGTCTATTTAGATTAACAATCTTTTTTTTTACGTATGTGGCTTCACTGACTTGCCCTAATTCTGGAAGTTAAAAGTTCGAGACAGGACAACTTGAGAGCAGATGATGTAATGTCCATTGCTACTAATATGTCAGTTAATATAGGTTATTAACTCTGGCCATAAACTCCACAAATAAACAAGGATAATGAACAAGCCAGTGACGAAAGATTTTACAAGTAGAGGGATATATTATGATATAATACCATTTCGCTAGTAAGATAGCAAATAAAATTGAGGTTTACCGGCAAGATTTGTGTGAGGTTGTCTGATATTTATTTAATCATTGGGAAGAAAAGACACACTGATGCGATATTGACAAAGAAAGATCAAATTGAAGCACAAAACAGAATGAAAAGTGAAAACATGTTCAACTTTAAATAGAACTAGTATTATGGAGCCATAAAACAGATTAGATGCGTTGAGCCTTTTCGGAGGACACTGTGACAAACAATCGCTCCTACCTGAGCTGCGAGCCTCAGACTATTGTGCTTAATGTCATTGTAACGATCTTTCATTAGGTAGGTATTTGTCCAAAACTGGCCATCCCGAAGATTACCCAAGTTTACCCATCTTTGTCGTCGTAGATTTATTTTGCCAGATTCGAATTACTTCTTTGATTTTTGAGATGGATTAAACTTTAGGTTTCATAGAAACTTATCTTATGATTCAAGCCAACAAAATACCCGATACGTCAACGTTTGAACCTTATCCAAAGTAAAACAAATGAGCTGGATACGATAACGACTTGTTTGACCAAGTGCTGAACCAAGGGCGACGCTGCTCCTTATAATACGATCATTTTACGATGCCGTTACTCATATTGTAACAACAGTAGCTCTGTGGTATTCAATTCGGCGGCGTTAAATGTAAATACGAGTCATACGTGCATATGGTAAACAGATGGGGTTGATCGTTGTTCATGGTTGTTACCAATGGTTTTTTTTTAGTAATTACTTCTATGCGTTGGTATTTATCGGTTCGCTTTTGCGGTGGCCTAAATATGGTTACAAGTAAGGAGGTAGGTATCGTTATTACAATACATTACAATACAACAATACTTTATTGCGCAACTACAAAAAAAAACAAAAAAAAAAACAATTTTTAAATAGCGGTAGACAACAGGCGGTCCTATTACTAAAAAGCGATCTCTAACAGACAACCTTTGGTAGTGAATTCTTATTATACTAGCCTCGAGTAGTAACCTGTCAATATAAAATCTCTAAAAACAGACTCGAAACGATACAAAATGAGATTTATTAATAAGTCGCAGAATTCGTGGTGGATGCAAATATGTAAGTATAGCTTCTAGCGACATAAGATAAAAACAAAGAAGAAATGAACGAAAATAGAGTATGTTAACCAATCTGGACCCTAAATTTTTTGAATTGCAGGTCGCTGTTGGAAATGCAAAGCACAGTTGCTAAGTGTTTTTAAATATATGCTAACATTCGACCAATGAGAACTGTTATCTAACTCTGTATTCTTTGCATAGACAACAGTAGAAAGTTCAGTGATCGAAACCTCCATCCCATCACTTACGGCAATAACCCCGTTGTATCAATGAACTTTGACTTAAAGTAACTACACGAATTACTTTTGACGGCAGACATCGGTAAAAGTTTCTGCTTTCTACAACAGACGACATACAATTTGCAGGAGAAAGTTTGTTGACAATGCACTATCATCTTTCTATCAGGGGTCCTTTCACCAAAATATTCGTTGGTCTTCAAAATAATCCCGAATCGTGCTTAGCTTCTGTTCTTATTTGTTTCTCGACTTCGAGTATCGGGCTCAAACGTCCCGGATTTTTGGATGTTGGCAGGGTTAGGAATATAGATCCAACAAGTAGATCCACAAGAAGTTTGATGAGACTATACCCCTACTGGGACCCGTTCCTGATCATATCGATAAGGTGATACGTCCGTGAAAAGGTCCCAGCAAACAAATGTAGGACCTATTTCATTAATTTTACTGTTATTAGTGTAGAGAACGAAGTTGGAATCCCCGTTATTTCATATTACGTCAATTGTGCGGTAGCTGAAGTCGTAAACATTCATTCATACGACTTCGCCTGGTTGGCATCGCGTAATCTTTGATTACTAAATTGCCTACAAATCGACGAACGAAAATGATGATTTTGCTGGAAGTTCTTTAATATACAATTGAAAAAGGATTTTCACCGAGGAGCAATGCAACAATACTTCGCGGGATTTTATGGTGAATTAGCAATTAGCATAAATGGGGATAAAGAAAATCCTGAGCAAGATGAAGTAGAATTGGTTTATTTCTCTAAGAAGAATATAGAGGTGGATGCTCGTACGGTACGAGCATCCACCTCCATATTGTGTACGAGTCGTACCCAATTACGCACTGAAGCGGAATGTCTTAACTCTAGAACTACAGTTCCTACCGATTTACGATACGAACGACAGAATAACTGAGGCCTTTGCTATAGAATATTTTACAGTACATAAGTACCGGAACCTACATAAACACTAACGGTATGCATGGCAAAAGAGGACTTGACTTTCTTTAACCGCATACTACCATTACCAACAAGTGATACCTTCATGCAAATGACTCATTTAGCATAAACAAATGATGGTATTAACGCTGTTTTTCCTTATACCAGTACTTACGATATTCAGAACAGACGATCATATCTGCAGTTTATTTATAGCCATAGCGAATCTGTATTGTTACTTAGAACAATTAATACCTACTTGTGTTTTATAATGAGTCGCTGGCGCCCCAACGTCATTCCTCGGCGCCGGTTTGCGCCACCAATGTTAATACCGTGTCTCTTATACTTAGTGGTTTAATGCAGAAATGTAAGTGAATTTAATACTTCGTATGCGAGCGAAGAATGTTTTAAACCGGTTTTGGTCGTAGTTTCAAGCGAGCGGAGGAAATGTGCAAGTATAGTCTTAGGGAGGGAAGGTAAGCCCGTAAGCAAAGCCATCGACATTTGAAGTACTATCTAGAAGGAAACTCCGTGAAGGGAGATCCTTAATCCTTCTACAGTAAGGGAATACTCCCCTTTTCGAATTCCTAGTATCCGCAAGTAAGAATGGTTTTGGACGCTAGTCATCCATTTACTTAGCCCAATCGAAAATGTAGAATTTCCAATTAGTAACATGTACCTAAATATTCATACCCTAACCCTATTTAATTGACTGCTTAATTTCTTATTGAAATCTGTTATAATCTGACAGACTTATTCATTTATAAATAAATAAGTAAGTACGGCACGAAATATTTTCAAGACAAGCCAAGATCGTGTTTTGAATGGCCGGACAGATCGACATGGCAGGTATCCCGGTTAGAGAAAGTGCTCGCCAAACACTAGATACTGGCAGTGCAACCACTTGCAACGGTGCTTTCTGCTCGTGATCGTTTCCCATGCCTTTAAATCGCTGCTGTGCTTCACAAAAAATTGTTGTAATAGAGTCGGAAGTTGTTAAGAGACTCCTAAACGTTTCAGTTGATTTTGGATCGCTCTTCTATCCAGGAAAAATACAAATTTAGTTCAGCAAGATTTGTGTGATCATGAATCGTAATTACGATTGAGCACATTTCACAATGTCATGCAGTATACGGCTCAAAATATCACTCTGGCAATGAGTTGCTATTCCTTGCAAATAATCTGATTTATCAAAAGTAGACGGACCGCGTAGCCAAAGGGGAGTAAACTCGACAAAATTGAATTGGGTTCAGTTCGAACGTGGAAGTATCGTTTCCTAACATCATGCACATAACTTCATAAGACATAAGCAGCCAATGGGTATAGGGGCATTCAGTACATCATGAGGATTCGGATGCGGTTGAATCGTCCAAAGAAATATCCTGATAATGTCCACGAGACCACGACAATGGCAGTCAGGAAGGAAACCTAAAAAGGGACCGTTCAAAAAAATAAATGTATCGTCGCATGGTCAAACTATGAATAACAATAAAATCACATTATCGTTTTTGCAACGGCCTTGTCGATAGCGATAACATTTCAGTACACATCGAATTTACGAAAACGGTAAGATGATTTTGTAAACCAGCTGTATGTTTTCAGACAGTCATGAAATGAGTTGGTCAAGGGTTAAACGATTTTCTAACAAGTATAGGTTTAAGCACATATCTCTTGATCTCACATGAATATGAGCCTTTGTCAGTTGTAACAGTAACCTCGACATTTAAGGACCTATTGTGTGTAAGCCATCAGGTAGTTGTATAGATAGGTACTGTTTGTAGATAACAAATGGAGGACAGCCGTCCGAAGATGAATATTCATTGTCGCCTAAACCCTATGAATGTAATATTTATAACTAACTGTCTCTACAAAAATCTATGGAACCCGATTTTGTATGGGACTTGGCTACTTTTATAATGACTGGCCCATGTTTAAGGGCCTTATCACACTTGCGATTTGCGAGCGTATTTTCTATACAAATAAGCGACGCGGCGAACACGCTGCGCGATCGCCTTCATACAAAATACGCTCGCAAATCGCAAGTGTGATAAGGCCCTAAAACAAACCCATACATTTCGTGTTAACTTGGTACATTGCATCGTTTTCGACATGACCTAAGCAAAAATGGGACCAGTGTTAAGGAGGGATCCTAGGGCTCACCTCTGAGGGGTGTGTACTTTTAGTATGTTTGCCCCTTGTTTGCCCCCTAACTAGTCCAAACAAATGAAACTTTCTGCTTTCGACGTTTCCATCCACAATCATTCGTTGCCCGAACCTTGTACACGGCAATTTAGCGAGATCCAATAATACTGGTCGCCCTGGTATTTATTTACCTTTGGTGGGCACGATCGCTCGCGAGCGTCCTTTCTAGGTCGTGGCGGGTCGACCACCTCACTTTTATTCTACAGCGTAGAAGTTCATGGCTTTATCGCGTTTTCGTATGAAGCGGTAAGAATAAATCTTTTTATATCCATAAGAACTTGGATGTTAATTTGTAAACAGACTCGAAAATAATGCCATACGATAATAATAATATGAAGCGGTGTATCGTTTATGTCAACATTAATACATAGCAACTGACCTTGATATTTGGGGCTAAATAATGCAACTGAATTGAGACAACATTAATCTAACTATAAAGTGTCGGATCTGATAATAGCGGTTTATAGAAAAATATATTCGCACATCGAACCAGCGAAGACTACGCTTCGCTTTCACTTACATACCTACCTAACCAATCAATTTGAGTTGCTTATAAAATGATTTTTCATCATCGAATCTACTGCACCTAAATCAGAAATTATTTAATTAGCCGAAAAGCTGTAGAGAAAAATTTCGCATTCGTCATCCTGGTCTGAATTAGAATGAGAATAATTCGAACCTCTGTTTTATCAAAATCATTTAACTTCCATACCTGTCAATTCATCTTTTCTTTTTAAGAATAACCTCCCATCCTTAGGCATAGACCAGCTTCCATATCTGCAGCGGGCGACCTCCAATGGCCACGACGGGCCATTCCCCTCTGCCATGTCGTTTAAAAACAAAACATCGTACCGTACCAAATACGGTATTGCTATTTGAGATTGACACCCATTCACAGTTCTTTTAAGTTTGGAATTCGAAGGACAAATTCTTACTTGATGCATTCTGGTTTGGTGGGTGTAGTTTGTTCCTTTTTCGAATGATCACGATCCAACCAATCAATGATGCGCGGCTTTCCCAACGGTCATTGGTTGGATTTCGCGCGCTTTTGCGTTTTGTTTACAACATAATTGTTAGATTTCAATTAACCTTTCATTCACATCGATCAACGTCCTACGATATAATTGAGTGAAGGGCACTATCGTATTGAAGTTATCGCGTTATCTTGCTCATTTCAATAATACCTCGATAATACCGGCCTTGCCCATATCGAATTGTTATTGGTGTGTTTTGTACATTTAAGCGTTACCGCATACCATACGACACAACCTTAAAATATCCATAAGGTATGAGTATGTCCCACTTCTGACATCATTGACTACTTTTATAAATATAATCGTAATTTAGAAGATACAGCCGTGTATCGTGGTTGTGCAGTCCCTGTCGCGTAGCGGTGGAAACGCCTATGCACTTTCTCACGTCTCAACACACTGCCCTACCCTAATACATAAACGTTATACAGGGAAGGCGAAGAAAAGATCAAGCCTCTCCGAGCCAAAAAAAGTACTGAAATTTTTCGCAACGACAGGATATAACCGCGAACTATAATAAGTGAAGATCACAATATGTATATCACGATTGCAATGATACGATGCATGGTGTCACGTAACCTGGAAAAACCACTACCAGAATAAAACTTATCTATCCTATTATATAATTCTAGATTTGCATTGTAAATCGGTAAAACCTCATATTTTGGACATATCTATAGACACGACAAATCCAACATAATCCGAAACATCTTGGAAGGGAAAATCGACGGTAAAAGGAGCAGAGGAAGGAGAAAGCTAACCTGGTTAGACAACATCAAAAGCTGGTCCAACATTAATGACACTGCCAGTCTTTGCAGACTGGCACAAGACAGGAACCAGTTCATTCGCCGACATCCGTTGAGGATATGGCACAAGGAGATGAAAAAGAATGATAAAGAAAAAAAGTATGCAGACAAAGTTTCGGGCACCTCCTAGCAAATAATACGATCCTGTAAGTTGCGCAAGTATAAAATGGCTAGCCATCTATCTAGCAAATGCAAAGAACACATCGACGCTTGCAGCAGTATTTAATTTAACCGAATTTAAATGGGTCTCGTCGCCATTGTTATAACTTCCGTTAGTCAGTCAGCGTAGGGGTGGGATACATCAAATTAGCGGTTATTGTCTCTGGTCACGCACAAACCCTCTTTCGTGCATATCTGTAAAACGTTAATGTACTTAGGTAATAAAAAAATAAAAAAAGCTTTAGTATGAAGACCTTATCTACATCTACTCATCTGTCGCCGAATTTCAACCGTGGTCAGGGCTCATTTTGCGCCGTGAACCGCGGTAATAGTCTGCTATCATCTGAGTGTTAGGCCGCTTTTTTTCGTTCAGAGCAGGCATGCTGTACAGTCAATAATAGCGGCAATCGTACATCGTTCATTTATATCTAAAAGTACCATGGATGTAGACTTCTTAAGCATTTTACACATCAACGTTCTGCATTGTTTTCACTGAATCAGTGTAAGTATGCTTGAGGCTTCTTCTTACGTGTCGAGGTTCCCCAAATATTTGATGCCCAAAAGGCAGCGGCGTCGACAGCCATGACCGTCGCATCCCTCAGGTTAAGAAGCGAACAGGAATGAGGGCATGCCGAACACCAGCAGGTGCACCATCATATGTGGTGCTGAGTTATGCTTCAGTCGAAAACCGTTCTCTCAATTTGATCACCACTTGGTCTAAATTTCAATAAGAAAGCTTAACACGCAATCCGTCAAATAATAATTGCAGGGCTAGTTCTAAGGGCTACGTATAATTTCCCAGCACCTACCCACATTCGCTATTGTATCATTTATTTTATACCCACTCTTTAGAAGGTACAAGCTACAAACCTTTTACATCATTGTATGCAAATGCTATTTTTGCATCACTTTATGGTAGCGGACGTACGAGGTACGCTACTTGCTCATTTGTGTTGTATGCACGTACAAATAAAACTGCATTGACATTTTGGTATAAGTATGGTGGTTACTAGATATTGGAAACATTATTTTATAGCAATCTATGAAAACCAGATTTCCCACTGATAAATAATAGAAATAACTCATAACTATCATAAATAATATAAATTACTCATACCTATCATAGTGATAACTAGTGCCGTGGCGTCAAAATGTTCCGGTAAATCTGAAGTACCTAAGTAGATCTGTGTTCTTGTTTCGGGAACAGAAACTAAAGCAAGGCAAACCGGTAGGAATCAGGTTCTGAATACCATACCAACCACTCTGGTGATTACGATCTTCCGCAATATGAAAACGGTAGAAAAGTACTTTAAATACATATAAACATAAATAAATAAATATTAAGGGACAATCATCTCTTTTACTTTATAACTTAGCCATCGAATCTATTTATTCTATTAATTTTAAAAATAAACCACTTGCTCGAATGCGACCTTGGATTTTACCCCTTACAATATACATTAAAATGCTATCTCTGTATAACAAATGAACAAAGCAATAAAAATAAAACACAGCACAAAAACCCCTAGGTGTGGCTATTAGCATAGGGGACAGGGAGCGGCCGTGTGGGGGACTTGGACTAAATTGACAGGGGCAATTGAAATTTAAATGCATTTTGCGTTTCGATCACTACAAAGTTACGTTTACGTCCGTATATCTATTGGGTTTGGTGGAAATTTTACTGTATGATCTGTGGAACAAGGCATCATTTGAGAATTAAAATAAGAGCTGTACTTACTTTATTAAAACCCTTAGCGTCGAGTTTGAACTGTGGTCGATTTTATTGCATTTTATTTGCATGTGTTATGCTTTACAATTGTTCGTACAAACTACGAGTACAAAGATCTTAAAACCGGTAATAAATTGGATTTACGTAAGCCTTAATCGGTTGGGATTAAACATGTTTCGGGGCTTAAAGATTTAACTTAGACTAACTCAGTCGAGTACTTATCGACTAATCTTTTAACATTCAAATGTAGGTTATGTTATTTTTATCATTTAAAATAAGAAGATTACTGTTATAGTACGAGTAAACGTCATCATAAGATAAGGTGCAATGATAACAATTTGCGTTGTAAATACGTCATCTCATTGAATTGCACCTCGTACTGATAATGTTTATTATTCTATATGATTACCTACATATTGTTCGTCTACCTATTGGTATATTTCTGCTTCCGTTTCAACTTGGAAGTTATTTTATGAAATGATTCGGATTGATTTTTTTAAATCTCGCTCAAAGCACGTGGAATGATTATCTCAGTATCTCCATAAGCCTTGATAAACCATCTATTTATAGATAAACTGTGTACCAAAGCCTTCACGTAACTAATAAAGCGACCGTTGCGAATGCAAAAAACTTACTCGACCAACGAACGAACGAAACATGATATAAAAAGTGATCAAGATGATGAAATTCAAATCGCTGTTCCGTAGAGGACCAAGTCAAGGGAAACAGGAGCCCGCGTTGAAAGGCGCTCCGTCTGTATCGAGCTTGGATTCGAAGCACCACAAAGTCGCACCCACGCGGGATAAATCCTTGAAGATCTTCGGGTCTAAGGAGAAGCTACACAAAGCCCACAAGAAGAAGGATTTGGGGAATAACAATGCGGTGGTAGAGGAGGGTGAGGGGGAGTTTGAGGATGCGCGCGCCGTGTATGACAGCGCGGAGGAGCTGTCCCGGGGCTCGCAGGAGTGCGTGAGTCTCCCTGTGATGCTGAACGCGGAGATGCCAGGGTTCCAGGAGGTCGAGCTTCGGCCGCGGCTGCCGTCTGAGGTGAGTGCTGCTTTACTTGTATTCCAGTTAAGATATTAATTCATCTCGTGAGTATGTAATGTCAAGGACGCACAATTGGTTTCATCGGTAGTATGGTCTATCCGGAATTCTAAGATCAAATTGGCACATGTGAAAAACTACCTTAAAACATATATACCTACCGTTGTTTGTACCTTGTGCTAAATTGACTTCATTTTATCTTAGATTGGATAGACTATCTATACGAATAATAGGCTGGTAGCCTGGTAAATAACACGATCCCTATTTTCAAATTGTAATACTATGTTATCTAGGTATAAATTGTTATTTGTATATCTTTTACTATTTTATACTAGTTGGGACAGCATATAGTAGCTTAGTTTTTAGTTGACTGGAAATAGATATACATATATTTATTTTTGAATTGCCAGCGACGTGTTTGTTTTAGAACACTAGAGAGCACTTATACGAACGAACATTCATTTATCTCCAAAAGTATGAGTTACCATCTAAATATGGTTTGAATTAGATATAGAGATGTGCTGTATCCGAAAATTTCTGGAAACCTTTTCTCATTTTCCATACAAAATTAGGAAAAGCACCGGAAATTTTCGCAAACGGCTCATCTCTATATACGTAGTTATGATGGATTTAAGGAAAGTTTAATTGAGGTCTTGGTCATGACAGTGAAACAATAGAAATATCTATCAATAAGAATATACAATAAATAATTACAATTTTGAATCCGTAAAGATTTACACTAACTAGTTCTGTCCATCAGGTATCGTTAGCGTCTGGTGCCCGAGAATTGGAGACGCTACGTCGTGAACTAGAAGCGAGTGCCATAGAGCGGGCGCAGCTCCAAGCCAGGATTGACGAGCTGATGGAGAGATGCAGCGAGGCAGACAGGCTCCGCGCTCAGCTGGAGAGACTCAAGGTGAGTCTGAACAAGGCACAGGCTTTAGAGAATAAATTTTTATAAACATGGGCTGTTTAGCCCTCACTACCAGTGAGTCGGACTTTGTGTGGGAGTATAACCCGCTAATGGGATTATCTCCGCGCCACAGGAGTGATATGTAAAAACATTGGGATTCTTACTAGTAAGTACTTAGTACATGATCTTCTTTGTAAGCAAGGTCGCTGAGAAAATGGTATCGGTAAACGAATGTTCCAATGGTTAAACTTTAGTAAAGTCGTATCCTCTTATAACGCGTCAGTTGGGCGTAACAAAATAATACTGGACTAGTTTCTTTTGTCTCGTGCTGGTATAATAAAATAAGGCTAAGGCTAAGGTATCGAATCAAACCACGACTTCTCGTTCAGATGGCAGAAGCGGAGCGGGAAGCGGCTCTTGAGCGGCTAGCGGACGAGAACGGTGCGTTGCGCGCGCGTTTACGCGGCGTGGCGCACTCTCCCCTGTCTGACAGTGAGAAGAGGCAGCTCTTACTGGCGCCTGCGCCGCGGAGGATGCACTCGTCTGCACCGGCGTCCATCGCACTTGCACACAATGTAAGTATTTGTAGCCTAACAAGTGGCGGTCCGGCCCAGGGCTAGTGGCGCTAGAAACAGCTTTCATAGGGCAATAATGAGCATACGTCATATATTTGCATTATTAAAGGTCAGTAACTATTTGTCTTTGACCAAATTCAAAACATTGTTTACCGCAATGCTGCTCAATCCTTCGTTCATCTCGCGAAGTAAATAGTGCATCCTATTAAAAAAGGCTTGGCTTTTATCACTGTGGATAGTTTTGGCTTTATTTAGCAATAAAATATTTGAAATTTGCGGAACATTTAGTTCTGTTTTATCTTTGTTTACATCAGTGAGTTTCACCGACTTTCAACGTCAGTTACCAAAAATTGGTCGTTACCTACCAGTAAAATTAATTAGTATCACAAAAATTCCGCAATATGGCGTGGGCTAAAAAACACTGTAGGGCTATACAGAAAGCGATTATTTTTCATGCGTCCAAAGATACTGTAAATAACCAAAGTAACCGACATAGAACGCAGACTGCTCTAAATGTAAAGGTCTGTGGACGTAGTATATTGCACATAAGTAAAAAATGCCGGCTAATGGGGCTAACAAGTTCTCTAATTTATAAAAATAACGAAACTAACAACGTTACTAAAGTTGGTCCAGTCCGTTCACGGTCTGTCGTTAACATTTCTTATAGTACGATAATTATCGGTGGATTTAGATTTGTATTTGAAGATTATCTGGTTTGTTCCAGGGAGAGGGCGACAGCGGAGATGCGAGCACTCCAGAATGGGACAAACATTCCTCGTCATCGCTCAGTGAAGTCTCCGTCGCGTGCCTTCAGGACCGCATCTTGCAGATGGAAGAGCACCACTATAGGTAAGCACAGGATCGAATGGTACTAGGCTTAAGGTAAACATGATGATGGAAGACAGTTGAGTTGGATACCCTGTACTGTTAAAGACCTGAGGTTTTTGGTGCCACCAAGCGCAACTTTTCTTCGTAAGTCATCATCTGTAGGGTTGTAGTGACTCCCGCACTAGGTTATCCGTTGACCTTCTGCGCCTAGTAAAGAGAAATGAGGGCTATGACCCTCAAAGAGGCGAGAAGGGGATGACTACTGTTCCACGCCTATTCGCCTCTTCAGTGAAAAGGCCTGGTGAGGACACCAGGGGTTAGATTCTGAGACAAATGCAACAAGGATCAGAAATATTATATATTTCCTACGAAGCAGAAGCCGCTTCCCTGGTCTATTTGCTTCTTAAGCTTTCTCCTGATTATCACTTTAGCGCTATAATGGCCTTACGTTTATATTTTTCCTTTATAGTACAAGCGAAGAGCTCCAAGCGACTTTGGCCGAGCTAGCCGACCTGCAGACCCAGTTAGCCGACGCGCACGCCGACAACGAGCGATTGGCCGACGAGAAACAAGTCCTACTGGAGTCGCTGTGTCGGCAGACGGAGAAGCTGGAGGATAGTCGCACTAAGGTAAGTTTACAGTACCAGCGAAGGACTTCCAAGTGACGTTGGCCAAACGATCATAAAGGCAGTCAATATACCATTCCATGGGGCCGTCAGGCTGACGCAGGACCGAGTGCACTAGCGAGAGCTTGACGATGACGACAAATAGACGGGGTCACGATCCTCAACACTTGAGAGACAAGACAGCAGGTGGATACAAAACCTATAGGCTTCCTAATTAGTGTGCACTACGATATGGAGCAGACAAATTTAGGTTTAGGTTTAAAGATCATTTATTCTCATTAAGAATTTTACAATTCACTTATTATGAGAACTTAAAATTATACTTATAATAAAAAACGAGCGTTAGAAAAAAGTAAGAAGGTACTTCTATACAAAATACGCGGACAAGTTTTACTAATGCATGCATACCCGTTAACTAAGAAATGCGTTCATGCGATGCGCTTACATTGTAAACAAGATAACGAATGATACAGAGATACTCGGCCTGGAAGTGGCTTAGCGTAGTTGGTTATTGTATGAAGTATCTAGTATGAAAAAATATATTTTACAATTATTTATTTACATATTTATTTATGTGTATTATGAAGTGATAATATATATGTTTTTTATTATTATTATTTTTTATTTTACACAGTTTTGTTTTATTTTTATTTGATGAATTATATTGAAATATTATTATGCTTACTTCGTTATTTAAGAAATCAATACCAAATGCACCTATTATATCTAGCTGTATATATTTCTGACGTGTTGCATAAGGCTTTTTTTAAAGCGATATATTGACTTACAATGTTTTATAATTTTTGGTAGCTTGTTATAAAGCTGAGCCCCTTCATACAACAGACTTTTTTTGCCATAATTGGTGCGTGATGACCGTAATATTATATCGTTTGCATTTCGAAGATGAATTTTTTGTTTAGTTTTCTTTTTGATGAAGTTTATTTGGGTATGTATTGTTTTATTAAATATTTTACGAACTAAAATACAAGTCTTATATATATATGATTGTTTTATATTAAGCAGCTTGGATTCTTTGCATATTTTACTCGAGGGTGTTAGATAGTTGTACTGAAACAGTGTTTTAATTAATTTGTTTTGAGTTATTTATTTAAACTTGAGTTATTATAAATTTAAACGTTGACTAATGTATGTTTCAGGTGGACACTCTTCAAGAGATGCTGCTCCGCGAAGGTGTGGAACCGGAGGCTCTCGTGTCTGGAGACACCGATCAGCAACTCTTAGCGGTTCTCAAGGTAGTTGCCCTAATTCTTCGAATCTGCCAAGCCAAATCACAACACAATTCTTTCCAAATCTTAAAGCCAAAGGAAGAGACACGGGAAATTAGCCACTTTATTATCTCCCGGCGAAAATGGAAAAGATTTCCTTTGGTGACAATACCTGTTCCATAATTCGTTCGTGGCTTACAAGTCGCTGTAACTTTCATCACACTAAACTACCATCACAATAAATCATCCTTTTTTGACAATATTTTCTAATGCGGCAAAACGCTGAGTATTGTTAATACATATCATATTGACCACTTGAGACACTCACTCAAGATGTTGGTTTCCCAGGTGTCTCAGGAAGAGCGGAGACTACTGGTGACCAAACAGGAGCAGATGGAGGCCGAGATGGGCGAGACCAAGACCTCGTTGGAGGAGAAAACCAAAGAAAACGAAACGCTTGGCGAAAGAGTTCGGTTAGTATTTGTTATTTATAAAACCTGGGAAGAGCGGTGACTGCTGGTGATCGAACAGCTGCAGCTGGAGACGAAGACCTCGATGGTCTCTTAATCACACCATTATTTCAGAACTTCTGTCTTATCTTCATTCTGAAGCGATTTACCTCAAACTCAAACTCAAACTGTTTATTGCACACATATTACAACATAGTACAATACTACAATTATAATATGTACCCTGTAAGGGCACAGCAATTTCCTTAATTCTACTTAACACTAGCATTACAATAAAACTACAAAATGACATTCTATGATTGATTTAGATATTCCTACCTACCTACCTACCTACCTACCTATGTACTTAGAAATAAAATAACATGGGTAGACAATGGATATAATAATACTTTATGCTTATTCTTGGCCAGATTCAACTTTGTTTCTTATAAAATTATCCGTAACCCTAGTGTAACTAGACTTGAAACACTACTTGGTCCGATAGAAACCAGACACGACTTCAATCAAAGAGGTACGTTAGGTTGTGGGTAGCGATGACTGAATAACGTGTTGTTCCTTTGATTGCAGCACATTAGAGAGCACGGTAGAGCGGTGCGAGGCGGAGAGACTGCAGTGGGAGCACGAGGCGGGCGCGGCGCGGGAGCTGGCCGGCGCGCGGCAGGTACAGCTCACGTCGCTCGGCGAGCTGCTGGAGCAGGCCAAGGGCAAGGTGAGGTTCAGGTTGCAGCACGGTAGAGAGCACGGTAGAGCGGTGCGAGGCGGAGAGACTGCAGTGGGAGCACGAGGCGGGCGCGGCGCGGGAGCTGGCCGGCGCGCGGCAGGTACAGCTCACGTCGCTCGGCGAGCTGCTGGAGCAGGCCAAGGGCAAGGTGAGGTTCAGGTTGCAGCACGGTAGAGAGCACGGTAGAGCGGTGCGAGGCGGAGAGACTGCAGTGGGAGCACGAGGCGGGCGCGGCGCGGGAGCTGGCCGGCGCGCGGCAGGTACAGCTCACGTCGCTCGGCGAGCTGCTGGAGCAGGCCAAGGGCAAGGTGAGGTTCAGGTTGCAGCACGGTAGAGAGCACGGTAGAGCGGTGCGAGGCGGAGAGACTGCAGTGGGAGCACGAGGCGGGCGCGGCGCGGGAGCTGGCCGGCGCGCGGCAGGTACAGCTCACGTCGCTCGGCGAGCTGCTGGAGCAGGCCAAGGGCAAGGTGAGGTTCAGGTTGCAGCACGGTAGAGAGCACGGTAGAGCGGTGCGAGGCGGAGAGACTGCAGTGGGAGCACGAGGCGGGCGCGGCGCGGGAGCTGGCCGGCGCGCGGCAGGTACAGCTCACGTCGCTCGGCGAGCTGCTGGAGCAGGCCAAGGGCAAGGTGAGGTTCAGGTTGCAGCACGGTAGAGAGCACGGTAGAGCGGTGCGAGGCGGAGAGACTGCAGTGGGAGCACGAGGCGGGCGCGGCGCGGGAGCTGGCCGGCGCGCGGCAGGTACAGCTCACGTCGCTCGGCGAGCTGCTGGAGCAGGCCAAGGGCAAGGTGAGGTTCAGGTTGCAGCACGGTAGAGAGCACGGTAGAGCGGTGCGAGGCGGAGAGACTGCAGTGGGAGCACGAGGCGGGCGCGGCGCGGGAGCTGGCCGGCGCGCGGCAGGTACAGCTCACGTCGCTCGGCGAGCTGCTGGAGCAGGCCAAGGGCAAGGTGAGGTTCAGGTTGCAGCACGGTAGAGAGCACGGTAGAGCGGTGCGAGGCGGAGAGACTGCAGTGGGAGCACGAGGCGGGCGCGGCGCGGGAGCTGGCCGGCGCGCGGCAGGTACAGCTCACGTCGCTCGGCGAGCTGCTGGAGCAGGCCAAGGGCAAGGTGAGGTTCAGGTTGCAGCACGGTAGAGAGCACGGTAGAGCGGTGCGAGGCGGAGAGACTGCAGTGGGAGCACGAGGCGGGCGCGGCGCGGGAGCTGGCCGGCGCGCGGCAGGTACAGCTCACGTCGCTCGGCGAGCTGCTGGAGCAGGCCAAGGGCAAGGTGAGGTTCAGGTTGCAGCACGGTAGAGAGCACGGTAGAGCGGTGCGAGGCGGAGAGACTGCAGTGGGAGCACGAGGCGGGCGCGGCGCGGGAGCTGGCCGGCGCGCGGCAGGTACAGCTCACGTCGCTCGGCGAGCTGCTGGAGCAGGCCAAGGGCAAGGTGAGGTTCAGGTTGCAGCACGGTAGAGAGCACGGTAGAGCGGTGCGAGGCGGAGAGACTGCAGTGGGAGCACGAGGCGGGCGCGGCGCGGGAGCTGGCCGGCGCGCGGCAGGTACAGCTCACGTCGCTCGGCGAGCTGCTGGAGCAGGCCAAGGGCAAGGTGAGGTTCAGGTTGCAGCACGGTAGAGAGCACGGTAGAGCGGTGCGAGGCGGAGAGACTGCAGTGGGAGCACGAGGCGGGCGCGGCGCGGGAGCTGGCCGGCGCGCGGCAGGTACAGCTCACGTCGCTCGGCGAGCTGCTGGAGCAGGCCAAGGGCAAGGTGAGGTTCAGGTTGCAGCACGGTAGAGAGCACGGTAGAGCGGTGCGAGGCGGAGAGACTGCAGTGGGAGCACGAGGCGGGCGCGGCGCGGGAGCTGGCCGGCGCGCGGCAGGTACAGCTCACGTCGCTCGGCGAGCTGCTGGAGCAGGCCAAGGGCAAGGTGAGGTTCAGGTTGCAGCACGGTAGAGAGCACGGTAGAGCGGTGCGAGGCGGAGAGACTGCAGTGGGAGCACGAGGCGGGCGCGGCGCGGGAGCTGGCCGGCGCGCGGCAGGTACAGCTCACGTCGCTCGGCGAGCTGCTGGAGCAGGCCAAGGGCAAGGTGAGGTTCAGGTTGCAGCACGGTAGAGAGCACGGTAGAGCGGTGCGAGGCGGAGAGACTGCAGTGGGAGCACGAGGCGGGCGCGGCGCGGGAGCTGGCCGGCGCGCGGCAGGTACAGCTCACGTCGCTCGGCGAGCTGCTGGAGCAGGCCAAGGGCAAGGTGAGGTTCAGGTTGCAGCACGGTAGAGAGCACGGTAGAGCGGTGCGAGGCGGAGAGACTGCAGTGGGAGCACGAGGCGGGCGCGGCGCGGGAGCTGGCCGGCGCGCGGCAGGTACAGCTCACGTCGCTCGGCGAGCTGCTGGAGCAGGCCAAGGGCAAGGTGAGGTTCAGGTTGCAGCACGGTAGAGAGCACGGTAGAGCGGTGCGAGGCGGAGAGACTGCAGTGGGAGCACGAGGCGGGCGCGGCGCGGGAGCTGGCCGGCGCGCGGCAGGTACAGCTCACGTCGCTCGGCGAGCTGCTGGAGCAGGCCAAGGGCAAGGTGAGGTTCAGGTTGCAGCACGGTAGAGAGCACGGTAGAGCGGTGCGAGGCGGAGAGACTGCAGTGGGAGCACGAGGCGGGCGCGGCGCGGGAGCTGGCCGGCGCGCGGCAGGTACAGCTCACGTCGCTCGGCGAGCTGCTGGAGCAGGCCAAGGGCAAGGTGAGGTTCAGGTTGCAGCACGGTAGAGAGCACGGTAGAGCGGTGCGAGGCGGAGAGACTGCAGTGGGAGCACGAGGCGGGCGCGGCGCGGGAGCTGGCCGGCGCGCGGCAGGTACAGCTCACGTCGCTCGGCGAGCTGCTGGAGCAGGCCAAGGGCAAGGTGAGGTTCAGGTTGCAGCACGGTAGAGAGCACGGTAGAGCGGTGCGAGGCGGAGAGACTGCAGTGGGAGCACGAGGCGGGCGCGGCGCGGGAGCTGGCCGGCGCGCGGCAGGTACAGCTCACGTCGCTCGGCGAGCTGCTGGAGCAGGCCAAGGGCAAGGTGAGGTTCAGGTTGCAGCACGGTAGAGAGCACGGTAGAGCGGTGCGAGGCGGAGAGACTGCAGTGGGAGCACGAGGCGGGCGCGGCGCGGGAGCTGGCCGGCGCGCGGCAGGTACAGCTCACGTCGCTCGGCGAGCTGCTGGAGCAGGCCAAGGGCAAGGTGAGGTTCAGGTTGCAGCACGGTAGAGAGCACGGTAGAGCGGTGCGAGGCGGAGAGACTGCAGTGGGAGCACGAGGCGGGCGCGGCGCGGGAGCTGGCCGGCGCGCGGCAGGTACAGCTCACGTCGCTCGGCGAGCTGCTGGAGCAGGCCAAGGGCAAGGTGAGGTTCAGGTTGCAGCACGGTAGAGAGCACGGTAGAGCGGTGCGAGGCGGAGAGACTGCAGTGGGAGCACGAGGCGGGCGCGGCGCGGGAGCTGGCCGGCGCGCGGCAGGTACAGCTCACGTCGCTCGGCGAGCTGCTGGAGCAGGCCAAGGGCAAGGTGAGGTTCAGGTTGCAGCACGGTAGAGAGCACGGTAGAGCGGTGCGAGGCGGAGAGACTGCAGTGGGAGCACGAGGCGGGCGCGGCGCGGGAGCTGGCCGGCGCGCGGCAGGTACAGCTCACGTCGCTCGGCGAGCTGCTGGAGCAGGCCAAGGGCAAGGTGAGGTTCAGGTTGCAGCACGGTAGAGAGCACGGTAGAGCGGTGCGAGGCGGAGAGACTGCAGTGGGAGCACGAGGCGGGCGCGGCGCGGGAGCTGGCCGGCGCGCGGCAGGTACAGCTCACGTCGCTCGGCGAGCTGCTGGAGCAGGCCAAGGGCAAGGTGAGGTTCAGGTTGCAGCACGGTAGAGAGCACGGTAGAGCGGTGCGAGGCGGAGAGACTGCAGTGGGAGCACGAGGCGGGCGCGGCGCGGGAGCTGGCCGGCGCGCGGCAGGTACAGCTCACGTCGCTCGGCGAGCTGCTGGAGCAGGCCAAGGGCAAGGTGAGGTTCAGGTTGCAGCACGGTAGAGAGCACGGTAGAGCGGTGCGAGGCGGAGAGACTGCAGTGGGAGCACGAGGCGGGCGCGGCGCGGGAGCTGGCCGGCGCGCGGCAGGTACAGCTCACGTCGCTCGGCGAGCTGCTGGAGCAGGCCAAGGGCAAGGTGAGGTTCAGGTTGCAGCACGGTAGAGAGCACGGTAGAGCGGTGCGAGGCGGAGAGACTGCAGTGGGAGCACGAGGCGGGCGCGGCGCGGGAGCTGGCCGGCGCGCGGCAGGTACAGCTCACGTCGCTCGACGAGCTGCTGGAGCAGGCCAAGGGCAAGGTGAGGTTCAGGTTGCAGCACGGTAGAGAGCACGGTAGAGCGGTGCGAGGCGGAGAGACTGCAGTGGGAGCACGAGGCGGGCGCGGCGCGGGAGCTGGCCGGCGCGCGGCAGGTACAGCTCACGTCGCTCGGCGAGCTGCTGGAGCAGGCCAAGGGCAAGGTGAGGTTCAGGTTGCAGCACGGTAGAGAGCACGGTAGAGCGGTGCGAGGCGGAGAGACTGCAGTGGGAGCACGAGGCGGGCGCGGCGCGGGAGCTGGCCGGCGCGCGGCAGGTACAGCTCACGTCGCTCGGCGAGCTGCTGGAGCAGGCCAAGGGCAAGGTGAGGTTCAGGTTGCAGCACGGTAGAGAGCACGGTAGAGCGGTGCGAGGCGGAGAGACTGCAGTGGGAGCACGAGGCGGGCGCGGCGCGGGAGCTGGCCGGCGCGCGGCAGGTACAGCTCACGTCGCTCGGCGAGCTGCTGGAGCAGGCCAAGGGCAAGGTGAGGTTCAGGTTGCAGCACGGTAGAGAGCACGGTAGAGCGGTGCGAGGCGGAGAGACTGCAGTGGGAGCACGAGGCGGGCGCGGCGCGGGAGCTGGCCGGCGCGCGGCAGGTACAGCTCACGTCGCTCGGCGAGCTGCTGGAGCAGGCCAAGGGCAAGGTGAGGTTCAGGTTGCAGCACGGTAGAGAGCACGGTAGAGCGGTGCGAGGCGGAGAGACTGCAGTGGGAGCACGAGGCGGGCGCGGCGCGGGAGCTGGCCGGCGCGCGGCAGGTACAGCTCACGTCGCTCGGCGAGCTGCTGGAGCAGGCCAAGGGCAAGGTGAGGTTCAGGTTGCAGCACGGTAGAGAGCACGGTAGAGCGGTGCGAGGCGGAGAGACTGCAGTGGGAGCACGAGGCGGGCGCGGCGCGGGAGCTGGCCGGCGCGCGGCAGGTACAGCTCACGTCGCTCGGCGAGCTGCTGGAGCAGGCCAAGGGCAAGGTGAGGTTCAGGTTGCAGCACGGTAGAGAGCACGGTAGAGCGGTGCGAGGCGGAGAGACTGCAGTGGGAGCACGAGGCGGGCGCGGCGCGGGAGCTGGCCGGCGCGCGGCAGGTACAGCTCACGTCGCTCGGCGAGCTGCTGGAGCAGGCCAAGGGCAAGGTGAGGTTCAGGTTGCAGCACGGTAGAGAGCACGGTAGAGCGGTGCGAGGCGGAGAGACTGCAGTGGGAGCACGAGGCGGGCGCGGCGCGGGAGCTGGCCGGCGCGCGGCAGGTACAGCTCACGTCGCTCGGCGAGCTGCTGGAGCAGGCCAAGGGCAAGGTGAGGTTCAGGTTGCAGCACGGTAGAGAGCACGGTAGAGCGGTGCGAGGCGGAGAGACTGCAGTGGGAGCACGAGGCGGGCGCGGCGCGGGAGCTGGCCGGCGCGCGGCAGGTACAGCTCACGTCGCTCGGCGAGCTGCTGGAGCAGGCCAAGGGCAAGGTGAGGTTCAGGTTGCAGCACGGTAGAGAGCACGGTAGAGCGGTGCGAGGCGGAGAGACTGCAGTGGGAGCACGAGGCGGGCGCGGCGCGGGAGCTGGCCGGCGCGCGGCAGGTACAGCTCACGTCGCTCGGCGAGCTGCTGGAGCAGGCCAAGGGCAAGGTGAGGTTCAGGTTGCAGCACGGTAGAGAGCACGGTAGAGCGGTGCGAGGCGGAGAGACTGCAGTGGGAGCACGAGGCGGGCGCGGCGCGGGAGCTGGCCGGCGCGCGGCAGGTACAGCTCACGTCGCTCGGCGAGCTGCTGGAGCAGGCCAAGGGCAAGGTGAGGTTCAGGTTGCAGCACGGTAGAGAGCACGGTAGAGCGGTGCGAGGCGGAGAGACTGCAGTGGGAGCACGAGGCGGGCGCGGCGCGGGAGCTGGCCGGCGCGCGGCAGGTACAGCTCACGTCGCTCGGCGAGCTGCTGGAGCAGGCCAAGGGCAAGGTGAGGTTCAGGTTGCAGCACGGTAGAGAGCACGGTAGAGCGGTGCGAGGCGGAGAGACTGCAGTGGGAGCACGAGGCGGGCGCGGCGCGGGAGCTGGCTGGCGCGCGGCAGGTACAGCTCACGTCGCTCGGCGAGCTGCTGGAGCAGGCCAAGGGCAAGGTGAGGTTCAGGTTGCAGCACGGTAGAGAGCACGGTAGAGCGGTGCGAGGCGGAGAGACTGCAGTGGGAGCACGAGGCGGGCGCGGCGCGGGAGCTGGCCGGCGCGCGGCAGGTACAGCTCACGTCGCTCGGCGAGCTGCTGGAGCAGGCCAAGGGCAAGGTGAGGTTCAGGTTGCAGCACGGTAGAGAGCACGGTAGAGCGGTGCGAGGCGGAGAGACTGCAGTGGGAGCACGAGGCGGGCGCGGCGCGGGAGCTGGCCGGCGCGCGGCAGGTACAGCTCACGTCGCTCGGCGAGCTGCTGGAGCAGGCCAAGGGCAAGGTGAGGTTCAGGTTGCAGCACGGTAGAGAGCACGGTAGAGCGGTGCGAGGCGGAGAGACTGCAGTGGGAGCACGAGGCGGGCGCGGCGCGGGAGCTGGCCGGCGCGCGGCAGGTACAGCTCACGTCGCTCGGCGAGCTGCTGGAGCAGGCCAAGGGCAAGGTGAGGTTCAGGTTGCAGCACGGTAGAGAGCACGGTAGAGCGGTGCGAGGCGGAGAGACTGCAGTGGGAGCACGAGGCGGGCGCGGCGCGGGAGCTGGCCGGCGCGCGGCAGGTACAGCTCACGTCGCTCGGCGAGCTGCTGGAGCAGGCCAAGGGCAAGGTGAGGTTCAGGTTGCAGCACGGTAGAGAGCACGGTAGAGCGGTGCGAGGCGGAGAGACTGCAGTGGGAGCACGAGGCGGGCGCGGCGCGGGAGCTGGCCGGCGCGCGGCAGGTACAGCTCACGTCGCTCGGCGAGCTGCTGGAGCAGGCCAAGGGCAAGGTGAGGTTCAGGTTGCAGCACGGTAGAGAGCACGGTAGAGCGGTGCGAGGCGGAGAGACTGCAGTGGGAGCACGAGGCGGGCGCGGCGCGGGAGCTGGCCGGCGCGCGGCAGGTACAGCTCACGTCGCTCGGCGAGCTGCTGGAGCAGGCCAAGGGCAAGGTGAGGTTCAGGTTGCAGCACGGTAGAGAGCACGGTAGAGCGGTGCGAGGCGGAGAGACTGCAGTGAGAGCACGAGGCGGGCGCGGCGCGGGAGCTGGCCGGCGCGCGGCAGGTACAGCTCACGTCGCTCGGCGAGCTGCTGGAGCAGGCCAAGGGCAAGGTGAGGTTCAGGTTGCAGCACGGTAGAGAGCACGGTAGAGCGGTGCGAGGCGGAGAGACTGCAGTGGGAGCACGAGGCGGGCGCGGCGCGGGAGCTGGCCGGCGCGCGGCAGGTACAGCTCACGTCGCTCGGCGAGCTGCTGGAGCAGGCCAAGGGCAAGGTGAGGTTCAGGTTGCAGCACGGTAGAGAGCACGGTAGAGCGGTGCGAGGCGGAGAGACTGCAGTGGGAGCACGAGGCGGGCGCGGCGCGGGAGCTGGCCGGCGCGCGGCAGGTACAGCTCACGTCGCTCGGCGAGCTGCTGGAGCAGGCCAAGGGCAAGGTGAGGTTCAGGTTGCAGCACGGTAGAGAGCACGGTAGAGCTGGCCTATCTTGAAGTGACTTGGCTTGCCGCGTGACTCAGCATCGCATGTCTTGCTGGCATGTCATTATAAGGAAAGCAACAGGCAGTATTTGTAAAAAAAAAAAGAGGGGCAGCACTCGTGATACCAGTACCACCGGAGATTTCTAAGTCAAGATTTATTTCTCCGGCCTATGTGTCTTTTGCCGGCCAACTTGCCCATTATGATGACTATATTATATTATTATGACGCACCAGCTCACGGGACAATAGTGTCCCAGACCTTTGAGAGACGTGCGTAAACCCGAAGCCAATGCGTAGAGGCCCTTTCGACAATTTAATGGAATGTAAGGTGTACATCAGAGGATGCTGTTCCTATCTGTGTCATGGGACGCACATAGAGACAGCGCCTCGCCTGCTAGGTGCAAGAACTATTGATGAATATATGGAATCTAAATACAAATTGCGCTACAGGGATGAAATGGAGAACTGGCTAATTGGACTATGGATGGATAGGTACTCTCGGGCGTCTACCAGGAAAAAAAGTCATGTGTAAGGGCACTGGTAGACGATGATTCGCCTCCCGCTAGATAGGCCCCCATAAATAGCGACACACAGAGTGGCCTAAGGGCAACACCGATGCGGAAGGTTAAGGGCGGAGAGGTGTAATACTGGGCTTTAAACCGAAGCCAACTAACCCCTTACGTTTCCACATCCACCCCCGAGCCGCAACTCTCTCGACTCCACTCTGCCCGGCCGGTTAAGGCAAGAGGCGGAGGCCCCGACCCATCACCCCCCGTCAGGATCCCCCAGGAGCGCTCAGGTACGTGGGGTCGCTACCCCCCAACAGCTCGCCATAAGCTGCCCTGCGTGACTGACTGTGCCGGTAATACCAGCGGGCGATGGGGTCGTCACATCCCCACGCCGGGTCTCCCTCGCGATCCCTAACATCGTTTGTCCTAAAATCACTTGCCCGAACTGTTTTGTCCTAATCGGCATTAGTCCTAATGATCAATTGCCATAACAATCATTTTCCATAACGTAATGTTTGTCCTAAAACTCATTTGTCCGAAACATCAATATCCCTAATATTTTTAGCCATATTCCTCGCAATCCCTAAAATTAATTTTCGTTTTTTAAAGTCCCCGCCCCTTTTGCAACCACCGAACTGCTACTATTAAAGTAGTTTAATGGGTTAGGTTAGAACTGCGACCACAACAGAGCCCGAGCCTAGCGATTAAAACCAAAATTAGGGCATATGAGTGTTAGGAGAAATGATAATTATGACAAATGACATTAGGATAAATTATCAATATGGCAAGTGACATTAGGAAATAAGATATTAGGGAAATCAATATTAGGGCATATGAGTGTTAGGACAAGTGATCATTATGACATATAAAACGTTAGGGAATGCAAAAATAGGTTAAAAAACGTTAGGGATTCAGATATATATAGATCCCCCTACGCCTTTATTATTACGACTATAATATTATTGAAAGTAACGTTTTTCACAACAGCTAGCGGAGCGCGCGGGCGCGGCGGAGGGCTGCGCGGAGGCGGAGGCGGCGGCGGCGGCGGCGCGGCGCGAGGCGGAGGCGGCGGCGGCGCGCGCGCACGCGCTGCACGAGCGCCTCGCGCACGCGCAGCGCCAGCTCGACCGCGCGCACAGCGACGCCAGGAAGCTGCATGACGATGCGCTGGTACCTAGCTCGTTTATATATATACCTATCACTATAACCTTAGAACAAATTTAGTAATGGTCACGGGGGAATTCATAGAACCAAAGGATTTTTGGATTCTGACGTTCTTTATAAGAGGAAGGCTAGTGGTTTTACTGACATGGTTACTAAAACCAAAATGTTTTAATTAGATTAACGACACTGAGTAGAAAGGGGGTTCAAATTCTAGAAATATATCATGCAGGTAGTTACGGTTGACTCAAATGCAGCAAGGTTAGTAAGTTATGTTATTATGGTAGTAGATTCATAAATGGAGGCGTTCGCAGCAACTTCAATATGGTAAGTACAGATTTTGGAAGGTATTTTTTCCGCTTATCCTTGCTTTAAGGATCTACAAACTGCAACTTATTAATTCAAAACATTTTTTTAAATGTTCGTCATGACAGTTTCCTTTATTTTTGGCAAACCATTGAAATTGTAGCACATATCAGTGTCAAACCGTTAACATTTTGACATCAACTAGTGTCTACCATCAACCAGGTTTTTTCCTGGAGATCCTTAAAGCAAGGACTATCAGAATAAATATTATTTAATTGTCTTCCAAAAACTGTTCTATGCCTATTCGATCAATCGCACCGTTACGCCAGTTTATCCACTAGATACTCCCTGGGAACCGCCACCACGGAGCCGCCACCACCGCATTGCCACTGCCACTAGACTCCTCGCGCCGTGTCCGTGACGGATACGTCCAGGACAATACTGTATTCCACACCTCGCTGATTGGTCGATCGTTAACTGAACTGGCTATAAGCTAGCCTAGAGAAACACTCACGATCCTGATGTTTCCTTTTCCCCTCCTTCCACTTCTCCTCTCGTCGATTTCCTTATAAGAGCAGTGATTCCCCGTTGCTGGGTCATCATGCATCCAACAGTGTTTCGCCACTTAGATCTGTTCTTGGCTTCATGGAGAGCGTTGCGTAGCTTAGTGCCCAGTGATTAGCGGAATTGGTCAAAACAGATCACACTGTGGTGACCGGCCTCTTGGACCTCCATATTGTGTCCTTCCTTTCTGATAATATCGCCGGTAAAATCCATTAGGTATCCGAATGATTCCTTTTAGACGCTATTTAATCATGTCAATTAATGACTCATTAAATTTTCCAGGTGTCCCGCAACAACGCCAAGTCGACGATCTCGGAGCTGGAGTTCCAGCTGGAACAGCTGCGGCAGGAGAAGGCGGCGCTGCAGGCCGAGCTGCAGGCTTCGCAGGACGCCGTCAACGAGCTGCAAATACAGGTGTGTTGTGTGTGTGTGTGTGTGTGGACAAGTACCGGCTTGTTCACATTGTTGTCAGTGTCACAACGTTAAAAATGGCGCCAGCAGCTGTTATCGTATAGACAAGGGTCAAATATCTAATACAGTAAAATCTCGTTAATCCGACCCTTTATACCCGCAATTTCCTCAACTTTGCCTACTCCTACGTCGCGCTTTTATTTTATTTATTTTGTTTGTTGGCCTATTTAACTTAACAGTACCGGATCAGTGAGACTCTAATGTACTAAAATTTTTAACTTACTGATACCCCGATCAGCAAATAGGGATGATCCCTGGGATGCTTCACAATATGTGATACATTTCTAAATTGATTTTTGAAATGTCACATACTTATAAAGTGTCCCACGGTCCCACGGATCATCTTCCGACAACCAATTATGAAGTGTGAGTATAGCCCGCTGATGGGATTATTTCCGCGCCACAGGAGTCATCAATAGTCACGGTTTGAAATTACTTGCCCTTTAACGATTTTTGCCTTCCATAGCTCCAAGTGGCGAGCGACGAGAAGCTGGCCTTGATGAGCAGAGCGGGAGAAGCGCTCGCGCACGCGGCAGAGGTGGAGAGGCAGCTTACTGACGCGCGGGCACGGAACGCGCAGCTCGCGAGGGAACGGGAGAGAGACGTAAGTGTTAAATGTTCAACCACGCCGAAGTTTGTGGTTTCATCTTCGTCAGATACTAAATAGTTTTCCTAGAAATATAATAAAAAGTAGATAATAGTGAATAAACTACATAAACATAAGACTAAAAACACCCTATTGTTGGATAATAGTGAATAAACTACATAAACATAAGACTAAAAGCACCCTATTGTTGGATAATAGTGAATAAACTACATAAACATAAGACTAAAAACACCCTATTGTTGGATAATAGTAAATAAACTACATAAACATAAGACTAAATGCACCCTATTGTTGGATAATAGTGAATAAATTACATAAATATAAGACTAAAAACACCCTATTGTTGGATAATAGTTAATAAACTACATAAACATAAGACTAAAAACACCCTATTGTTGGATAATAGTGAATAAACTACATAAACATAAGACTAAAAACACCCTATTGTTGGATAATAGTTAATAAACTACATAAACATAAGACTAAAAACACCATATTGTTGGATAATAGTGAATAAACTACATAAACATAAGACTAAAAACACCCTATTGTTAGATAATAGTGAATAAACTACATAAACATAAGACTAAAAACATCCTATTGTTGGATAATAGTGAATAAACTACATAAGACTAAAAACCCTTATGGGTAAAATTAATACAATTGATAAGTAATTTAATATGTGTGTGCGGGTATTGCTAGATGTGATTTCCAAGGAAACAAGGTGATCTTTAAATTAATTATTTATTAAGAAAGTAACTGTTAGATACAACACGTAAGGAGCGACTGGCTAGTCGCCTCGGTAGGCTTCGCCCGCGCCCCGCGCGGCGTTACAGGAATTTGCCTACCTAGTGGGAATTGCGACGCTACTGTGTTCCCACATGTGTATTGGTACCTTTAACTCGGCACACAATTATTAAATATAAGATTAGTAAGTAGAAGTGTCAAAATTAATATATTTTTTAAATAAACACTTTACCGGTCAAATTACCTTCTTCGATTTGGTAATGTAAAAATATTTTAATGGGCGAAAATTACTGTAAGACTATTGTTCTATGAATGCTTTCGAAAACTATTTCTAATGAAACTAGCGTATTTCATCACTTTAGCCAGTAAAACAAGAAAAATAAATGAACAGTAATACTGTTGTAACATTCACAGGCCTGCTGGCGTTACATATGTTTCTATAATGGATCTTGATGTCTAAATATTCATGGAAGATCAGATCAACCTATTCTAAAATAGGGTTTTAACGGATTACATTTTGTTTCCAGGAAGCAGAATGGAAGCAGTTCCAAAGCGACCTCCTCATGACGGTCCGCGTGGCCAACGACTTCAAGACGGAAGCGCAGCGGGAGCTGGAGCGGCTCGTCTCCGAGAACAAGACGGCCAGGGACCGGATACGGTCGCTGGAGGACCAGATACACTCGCTCAAAGGTACCCTAGTATATTAGTGTACCCCGGGGCTTTCGTCGGCCTACTGTTAAATGGGTGGATCAACTTTTTCTTGTTGTTATTCTGTCCCGTCAGCCAGGAGAGAATGGTGATTAAACTTCTTAGAAAAGTGTTGATAATTTATAATATTGGTATTTTCAAGAGATATTCTAAATAATAATGGGCTTATATTATAACTGCTGCAATTTAAACTTTTTTGTTGAATATTGCCGTCGAAAATCGTAGTTTTAAAGAGTAACCCAGGGGACATCACCATGGCAATAAGCAACAGAAAAAAGTTGATTGACCCAATACCCCGGGGTATGTATATAGGGCAGTGGTGACACTCAGTCTGTCGTCAGTTCAGTCCGTCAGTCTATACCCTTACCTGACCCTTACTATGAGTTTACAGTGACTGTACTCGTAGTGACTGCGTAATTTTTTTGTAAGGAGAATTGTAGTTCTATAAAGTGACCGCTAGACGCGCTGTACTATTTCTCCATACAAATCGCTTACGCTGTCGCTAGCGAGTGCGGTCACGTTAACTCATGGTACGGGAACTGGTCGTAAGTCGGTCATGACGAGGGAGTGTGCGTGTTACCTTGTGTCCTAACGGTCCGCGGACTGGTGATTAATAAATGACTGTAAACTGACAGTCCAAAATTATGGACGGAACTGAGGTCACACGTGAATACATGCTAATTCGTAGAATGAAGGTAGCATTTGGTTCTTAGCGATCAAGACTCATTGTTTTTTTTTTTCTATAAAACTGATAATCAGACATCAGATTTTTGGTAGTGCCTGTAAACTTAATCAGCGATGCTTTTCCCCTATACAAAGTGTATCTGTTTGTTCGTTTCATTTTCTGTTGAGGTGTGCAATAAAGAATATTTCTATTGTAATTGAATAATATACTCTAAGTGTATTTCATTTGTGAGTATTATCTTTGAAAAGACGATGAAGTAGGTTCAAATACTTAATTGCTGAATTACTAGTACTATTGCATTAGGAAATAGTTATTACACAAACCTCTTTAGATAATTAGGTATAAAAGAGTACTTACTAGACTCTCTCAAAACAATGTTTGTCAATGTGTCAAGTGGCATTTGTGCTGAAACATGCTATTCAATAATTAGTGTAAAAAGTTTTTTTACATATCCATTTAAATAATAATAATATAAATAAAACTTGGATGTACCATTAGTAATGGGTAGAGCATCGATAAGTAAGTTTATCGATATGGAAATCCCTACTTGTCACTCAATATTCCGACGTCTTCTGAATGAAACGGATATAACTGACCGCAACGACCAGTGGGTGCGACCAGTGACGTGACTTTTTCATCACAGGACATGACTTGATAGAAAGGCCTTAGGGCGTTATCACACTTGCGAGTTGCGAGCGAATTTTGTATGAAGGCGATCACGCAGCGAGTCCACCGCGACTGATATTGTATAGAAAACTCGCTTGCAACTCGCAAGTGTGGTAAGGCCCTAAGCCTTAGTGACCTTGCGAGAGGTGTGGCATGGATGCTTAGTCGCAAGGTCGCTGTTGCGCGTCTCAATCGCTAAGAACAGAATGCCATCTTTAGACTTAAACTTGTGTTGCATACAAACTCATTAGAGTTTCATCGCAGCAGTTTAAAAATACTGAATGGATATTATTCATTTATTTTTTATCGTAATTTTGGTTAAATATCGTGGTTTGGTTTTTAATTTCAATTTCTGGTATTTAATTAGTTATTGAATCATAAAATAATTTGTGTATCCTAATTATGCATGTTGGAGTATAATTATTTGAGTAAGTCTAGGGGGGTCGTTTGTAATTATTGTAATATTGACTCGATTTGCATGGTAGGGTTTAGTTTGTAAATTGTGTATAGATTAATAAAGAAATCTTCGGGCAGAATTAACTAGCGTGGCTGTAACAGAGTAGATGTTTTTAATGTGACCAATGGAATGTGGTCGTTTTGTCTCTACATATGGCTTGACATATTGTTGATCAACAAGCATTTGTAACTAAGTCTTTAATAATGCAAACCTTTTGTCAAATACTTCACTGTTATAAATATTTGTAAGGCACGTCTTCTGGCTGTCATAGTCTTCACTGTTACAGCATAAGCACTAATTCAGTGTAATGCTTGCGATGTAGTCGTACCACGAAACTAACCGACTTAAACCATTGTACCGTGTACTACATACCTAATCTATTTGTACATACAGGTGTTGACAGATCAGTATCGATGGATAGCGTCATATACTCTGATGACGACAAGTCTAGCACAGAGTTCAGAGACTCCCAAAGCGATATATCCAACAAGGACATATTCAGTAATATCAGGACGAGGTATCTGTCCAGGGTTCACAGTGTGTCCGACTCTAGTTTGAAGGATACGAGTATAGTGAATCAAGCGTTCTATAAATCCAGTGTTCCAGAGGCAAAGATCGATGAATTTAAATTGGAAATTGATAATGTTACTACAGATGAAACTAATGATGATGATAAATTAAATACGGGTAAGGCAGTAAAAAATTACATAGAAAGTCCAGTTAGTGAGCTATTAAGACAGGATTCTGTCGCTGTAGATAATAATAAAAGGCATGAATTAGATGATAATAATGAAGTAAAAGGCTACACAGAAGTCCCAGTTAATAAGCTTAATAGACAAGATTCTGTCGTTGTAACCATAAATAATACAAAAAAACAGGATGCAGATAATGACGAGGTAGCTATAATCACTACAGAAAGTCCAGATAGTAAGCTAAGGAGGCAAGATGCTATCGATATTGCAGTAGACAAAATTAAAAGGCAGGATGCTGTAGACATTGTTGGGGAACAAATTAAAAGGCAAGACGCTTTTGATGAAGTCGATATTCCAGAAATACCGGAAGAACTTATAGTTCCTATCAATGATACTACTGATAACGTAACCAAATCTGAATCCTATGAAGTCAAAAAACCTAGAGACGCTACTATTTTTAGTACAAATCTTAAAGGCGTTTATAATGGTAAACCAAAGGCTTACAGTTTAGATAATCTGCACAACCACGGAGAGTTTAAGACATCTTTAAAAGAGGCTACTAGTATAGAGTTTTTAGGTGCTACTAATTATAGTGAGATGTCGCTATTCACTGAAGGATCTGATAGCGTGTTCCTTTCACCGATTGAGAAAAGCAATGCATTTACAAAATACCTTCTTGATTTAACACCAGATCCTAAAACAGATAATAATTTGGGTAAAATAAAAGATGAAGGGAGGTCCAATAAAATACCTTTTGTAAAAGCGCAATCAATTCTTCCGTTTCCGTATCCTGATGATATAAGAAAGTCCCCCACCAATCCTTTTGAACCATTTGTCCAAGACGTCATTCCTAAAATTACTGATTTCAAAGAGAAAATCATTACAATAGAGACTGATAACAATAAATCAAAACCCAGTTCAGACTCTAAACTACTAACTGAAGATTCAGTTGGAAAGGATTTTAAGAAAGCCAATGAAGATCTTAAACATACTTTCCGGTCAGCTATTGAAAGGATTATTAAAAATGGCAAAACAACAAAAAGACCCTCGAAAGAAATAGATAACGATACTCATAATACAATCGTAGATAATGTTACCAGCAAAATAGATGCGGCAGATGGTCATGCGCGGTCGGATTCCCCCGATATTGTAAAAATTGATCCTGTTAATGATAGCAAAATTGAGAAAAAGGACAATGAGCTATTACACGTTCACGCAGATAACAGGTCTGCATTCGTGAGGCTGAATAGTAACGAAAATAAAAACCCTTTCATAGTGCCCGTAAGTGAGCTAGCTCCTTTAAATTCTGAAGTGGAAGCTACATGTGACGATAACATTAGTTACCACTTAAAAATAAATACTCTTAATGATACATCTTATGAGCAAGCTCCTAAAACTGTAGCTGTTCGTAAAACTACCCCTACCACTTCTGAAAATGATCCCAGAAGATTGAAAGCTTTTCTAACTCCAATTAAAATTGTTGACGGTAACTTTAGTTTACAAAGTAGCAATACGTCGTCCCCAATCGTAATAAGCCCAGTTTTAATCCAACCAATCTTCTTTCGACCTAACGTCACACCAGTTGATGTAAGACAAGAAAGTAAAAAAGCTACCATTTATTTCGACGATATTGACCAAGTGCGAGTAACAGAGGACACGTCTGTTAAAAGCCCATTAAAGGCTGAGGACAATCAAAAGAAGAAGGGAATCTATCAAAAGAATTCAAAACCAAAATTGCCTTTCTTGTCCTGGAAAGGGTTTGGATCAAACGAGAGTATACCTGATTCGAAATTATCTCCAACGAAAGTCAAACCATCTGACGTTAAAAGTAACGTTGCTAAGTTTTCTAAAAAGCCTGATTTCCTTATTGACAATAAATATTATCAACCTGTGCAAAATGTTCCGTTTGTAATAAATACAGCTCAATCAGTCGCGCCAACTGTCACTCGGTTAGAACCGAAGAAAACAGAAAGTACCAACCCATTCCTACCATTATTACATCGAAGACAGTCGTCCGAGCTTGAGAATTACTACGAAGAAATAGGAGAACCAACAATACCTTCGCCGGTGGAAAGGAATGTTGCTGACGATGACAAAATAAACAAAAATCTGGCTAAAGCAGACCTCGCTACAATTCCAAGAGAAGACATATTGGTAGTGCCACGAAGACCCAAAAGACCTAAGAAAGAGAAACGAGTGAATCCTAAAATAATACTAACCCAAGACAGCGACGATGCCACTGATATTTGCAAAGAAATGGCGCTAATCACCAAATCAGTGATCACACTTTCCAGATCGCCTAGTGCAAAGGAACTAACTAAAAAACCTGTCAGGCCTATTAGTGAAGTCGTGCAGAACTTAGAAAACCAACCAATTTCAGAACCATTTAGGAAACTATCTCTGCAAGGTCAAAAAGCGCCTAATATCGAGCCTAGTTTCGGGTCTTTGCCTCGCGAGAAAAAGACGTATCACTGGAAGACTTTGGAACACAAAAGACTGTCGCATCCGATTCGATCCTTGAACGATCCACTGCCGGCGAGACCGCTACGTAAGTGCTGGCTTCGCCGCGTCCCGTGTGATGTCAATAACTGGGTCTGTCGTCCTTATTAATGGAAGGTCTTTTACAAGGCATCGCTAAGTATCAGTTCTAGTTATATAGTATATATCTTGTGTAAGATTTTGATAACGGACCGGTAATTTTGGTCTTAGCAGCGATTTTGTTTTTACCGCTTCCGCTGATGCACTTAGTCGTGGCCGGATCGTAAGGGAGTTTATTGTATTAGAATCGAATCCTATCTATCGATAACGGAATGAAATTGCCTTGAAAAAACAATTCTTGGTTATATTGAGACCTGACATTATTAAGGACGTAAAAATGCTTCTAAACTGTACAATTTGAGGATCCAATTAAACCCCTCTATTGACTTGTTTATAAGTTCGAAACCCATACAAAATGTGGAAAATAATGTCGTTTGTCGTGTTGTTTGATCGTTCTCATTCTGGTGGTGGTCGGTGGCGGTCTATGTGTAGTGTGCCGCAGTTTTTAGCTTTAAGAATAGACATATGTACATAGTTAATTAATTCAAGCCGAATTCCAAGTTTTCATTTCACGTAAAGACTGGTGATACAAAATCAAGTATCATTTATGTTGAGACCTTAGAGTGTTACTATTCTTACGTCCTAGCCACGACATCGGTCTTAGTGGCGAGCGGGGCGACAAGCGATAAGCCGCGTGCGGCGGCTCGTGGCGTGCTTCATATATCGCTATGATATGGTTTTTACTGCTCGCCGCTCGCTGCTGCCGCTTGTTGGGCGTGGGCCTTTAGCAATATTGTAATATATGTCTTTGTGAAATGTGATCACGGAATAATATCCACAAATATACATATTCTTTCGATCTTTAAACCCAAGCGCCAACACATATGTATAGGGTGAAGTCAGACGATCATAATGTGAGTCGCGTAATTTCGGTCGCGCCATACGTAGTGTAACGTGATCACGTGACCTGATGTATGGCGTGACCGAAATTACGCCACTCACATTACGATCGTCTGACTTCACCCTTATTGGTGTGGAGTAATTTAAGTTCGCTTGTATGCTTAGCTTCAGCACAATCGTATTAAAGGCTTAGATCGGTGAAGGTAACTGTTATAATTACTTTTAGGTACACACTTAACTGTACGGCACTTTTCGCAGTTCCGTACCTGAGAAGCAGAACGCTGCAATTTTATTGCACTTGCATCGTTTCGCTTCTCAGGTACAGAATATTTTGCAGCGTTATGCTTTTGGTTCTGAGGTACGGAATTCATTTTCAGTGTATCCAGCAACTGTATAAATAATTAAGTAAGTTTTATAAATAATATAGGAGTAGCAAAGAGGTCCTCATAGGTTAACGTAATTTCTGTAACTTAAATAACAAATTAAATGTTGTTCTAACTACATTATAATTATGATAATAATTATCGCATTAAATGTACAAGCGTGAAAGCTCTCTGAAGGAGGTAGATACCTACATTAGCAGGCAATAAAGTGTTTAAAATATGCTGCTATTTTATACATTTGTAAAATATGGCGAGTACTTAGTTTAAAACACAAGGGATGTTCGAGTATCGATTGTGAAGAAAATGATACTTAAGTGAAAATAAATGAAAACAGTAAAGTATTAACAAAATCCTGACTCGTTAACTCTGATCTACACTTAATTTCAATGTGACTTGTGTTTATTTTAGGTCACTACTTTAGATTATTTCTCGTATTTCTCCAACTCATTCGATATTATTATATGGCACGTATTTAACCTAACCTAACCTACAAAAATAATAACTTGGCAATCTAATAATTAATAAGTTGGCATCTATTACCTGCGCATTGATGCCAAGTTATTATTAAACTGCCAAGTGAATTATTTCAGATGCCAAATAGGATGTAACTTGGGATAGGGTTAAATGGAGACAGTTACATACTCATCAGCTACAAGAGTTTGACTCTTTTTCTGAATGGTATCAAATGCTGTAGGTTCATGTTTTCGCAGCCATGCCTCCGCGCGCGGAGGAGCCGCCCCCTCCCCCCCCGCTGCTGACGAGTGCATCCCTTCAGGACATCATGGCTACCGCTGCTTCACATAGACGGACGAAAGGTACTTCATAATCATAATCAGACATGTAAAAGTGCCCTTGACGCCTACTTACAGAATAAAGATATTGATTTTGGATTTTGAATTTAACTAGCTTTTGTCCGCGACTTTGTCTGTATGGAAAGCAAACACGGCAAACACGTTGGCGTCTTTACTGTAAGTAAAAAATATGCTAAAATTATGTAAACAAATGTATATTGCAGGTGTGTCTCGCCAAGACTCCCGTCTATCGGTCAAGTCGTTGATCGAGAGCATCGAAAACGCTGCTAAAGCGGCCAAGCAGTCACCTGCTACCACGCCGGTCACAGAGTGGCCAACGGTGAGTTAACGACATTTTTGTATCGTTGAATTCGGAGGCCGTATATATTTAGGCCATGTTCAGACGACAAGCGCTCAACGCGCGTGTACAACTACATACATTTTGTTCTGGCCGTACACATGCCAACGCGCTTTTTTGTATGGAGTTATAAACGCGCGTTAGCAAAACGCGCGTTGAGAGCTTCTCATCTGAACATGGCCTTCATATCATTATATTTAATACAATACGTACTGTGGGACTAAACTCGATTGACTTGACGCGTTGACATTTGCGTCGCTAGGCATTATTTCTGTCCTCTATACGTACAGACTTGAGCATACCAGAATAGTATGAATATGTGTGGGTGAGCAGGTCCCGCCTACTGCGCCAACACCGCCCCCGGCGGCCAGCAAGAACGGCCTCCCGGACCCACCGTCGGCGGCCGGGAACGGCGTCAGCAGCTTCGCCAAGCCGCCCGCCGCCCGCCCCGCCCGCCCCGCCCCCGCCCCCACCGGTAACTACATACAACTAATTCATTCGCTTCATCAAGTAACAGGCGCGACAGCGGCGTATCGCTGTAACTCGGGCGTCGGTGACCTTGTAATGCCGAATCCTTCGACTAGGCATTCACGTGAATGCCCTTCACCCCCGCGCGCGTCCCGCGCTCGCCCCTCGACACGCACACATAGCCGCGAGTTTTGTTACTGCACACAAGTGTCGCTGTCGTTTCTTTTTACGTTAGTATATATATTCTTTGATCAAGTATAGTTGCCGGCAAACTTTTTGAACAAAAATGGCGGATCTGCGCATATACATTTGTACCTACGTAAATCGGCTACTTCGCAGTCAAGGTTATGCTCTAAAAGTTTGCCGGCAGCTGCACCACTGTGTATTCTCAAAATTAACTGGCTAGCTGTCATGTCACGATTTCGCCGGAGTTTGGGGAGTACAGCGGCCTAGGCCCGCGAGTGCGGAATCAGGCAAGCGACGACGTGCTCGGGCTTCGAGCTATCGTTTTGCGGATGGCTATAGTTGACGACAAATACTCGCGATTTGCACTAACCGCTACTCCACGTATATTCGTAGATTCCATTCCACTTTTAAGAAATCAATATAACTTGGCCACGCTTTGCGTAAGACCAAAATAGACTATTATTAAAGCCAAATAAGTGAGCAAGTTACATACTACTCTTTTTTGATTTTATTGCTATTCGTTTTTTTATGCCCAACGTCCTAAAATTAGGACACCCACTAAAGGAATTCTTAACATGCAACTTTACTTGAAGTTAGATGCTAATAAATATTTAAGCTGAAAATTGGCGTAATATAATAATTTGAAATGATCGTACCTAGTATACTTAAATAGGTATTTCAGCGCATGATTGAGAAAATGTTTTAACCATTGTAAAACTCCGACTAACATTACTTTTGAATGCATAAATAAATGTGTATTATGTAATAACCCCCCTAGCATGACCTATTTTGCTTTTTATTCTCTTACAGCATGGCGGAATGAGAGAGGCGCTTAATGCCATCCTTGTCTAATCTCTTCTATCTAACTTGTGTGTGTTCGCAGCTATTTATTAACTCTGATGCATGTACATAAGAAATATTAAAAATGGTGCTCGAAAATATTAATAAATAAAGAAATAGCTTGATTGTATTTTTTTTTATAAAAACTGTATTTTCGAATTTGTCCTTTAAAGAGTACAAATTTCAAGATTGTAAAACCTGTATTGTGTGATAAATTAACAAGCATGGCTATAAGAAAAAATATGTGATATGGGTTTTTAATCATATTATTAATTAATGAATTTGGTGTTTTGGATTTGGTATAACTGCATGAATGGTTTTTTGATCAAATATTGTAATTTCAACTCATGATATAGCTGAGAAGAGAACAAAATGTTTGATCGTGATGTTTCTATTGATAGTTGATTATATGCCACTCTTTTTAAAGTACGTGTCTACTTATTCACATTCTATGAGAAATAAAATACTTTACAATATTCATACAGATTGCTCCTTCTAAATCATAACACACATGTAAAAATATTGTTGCTTTATGTGAACTACTTTAGTATTTATCGCTAAATTCCATGTTTTTTTTATGATCATGGTCTTTCTTAATAGTGTATTTTATAATTTAATGTATCGATTTAAAATATACCTGGCATTTAATCTCCTATCTATCATGTAACGACAAAAAGCGCGGTGGCTAAATGGAGTTTTTTATTTTTATTTCTACCAATATTTTGTTGACATTGTTGGGCGATGTGTCGGTTTTTGCCTCTAAAATATTTAGCGAGAAATATTAAAGCTGGGTTTTCAAAATGACCTGACTTCTCTTCTATATAAGTTCAGGTAAAATTTTGTCCGGGGTCTGGTCTGATCAGTTTGGTAGTCATTAGCCGAAACGTATTTGATTTGCTCATATGTAAATAACATTTAACAATACGCCTAATTCACACTAAATAATCGTAAATGTAATGGTCACAAAGTATCGAACCGTTATAAAATTCAGCTTTAATACTACACCCAAGTAGAGATTCTGCGCGCACCGCACTACTACCTAAAGAAATAAATACCGAATAATAAAGAAATAATAATTAAATAAATACCGTCATTATACTTAAATATCACGGGGTATGACATTATAATCATTTGCCTTAACTCTAACAGTTATTTGCCTTACAATAGTCACTAGAAACCTGGTGAGGCCCGACGTCCTTAATTTAGGACATATGCCAAAGTAATTTTAAAATTGCCTTGGCCCATACATGGTTAATTTTAATAATGTATACAAACCGTGGTAGTTATGGGATAAATTTATACCGCTTTTCTTAGAACAATAATGTAGTTTTATCGTTGAAACCCGTTTACCGCCTCGCTGTGTCGTTCCGCTTTGTACCGTGTCTAACCTGGGGCAGAGGGCGCTGGCGGCGCCAACATCCCCGACGAGCAGCGCGCGCTCTCGCTGCAACAGAAGGCCATCGAGTCGTTCGTGCGCCGCAACAGCTACGGCGACATATGTGAGTGTAATCAGTACCTCTTGCACAACTGTGACACGTGACTCTTTCTCGCGCGAGATATACTACCGGTCTCTTTCTGTACAGTACTGTGGGAGAGTGACGGGATATGTTATTATGTCGCGTAACATAGTTGTGCTAGACGGACTGGTCTAACCTTATATAGAGAGTTTCTTTCTCATTATGCAAAGAAAGCATTGTACCCCATTTCTAGTGCCATATAACACCCAAAATAATATCGTCAGTTGATAAGCAAAACTCACTAAATAACGAATAACTAGGCTTATACTCTTATAGCTACTTGGAATATCTTAGAATCGATTTCGATTTTAGTAAGTTTTGGTTGTCATCGGATGGTATGTTCATAATTTATAGATTAGATTCGATACATTCATTTAATTTAACAAACTTTCATGCATGCATCCAAATATTATATCCACAGCGCAGGTTTCGTCATAAAGATACATTTGTTAAAAGTCTTAATCTGGTATCCTCATTATTTTGTTAACTTAAGAGAACAATATAAATCATTGAATACTCACAATTGAGTCTCCAGGCTTTTTCCCTACCATAGATAACATTTCTGAAATCTGGAATCATCTGTTGTCTAATAAAACATTTCATAGCCCCAGCTTTTAACCGTGACATTAACGTGATCAGGTGAGAGAAAGGACCCGCTGAACGCGCTGCAGGTGAAGAACGGCGGCTCCAAGCGGAACGCGCTGCTCAAGTGGTGCCAGCAGAAGACTATGGGCTACAGCAACATCGACATCACCAATTTCAGGTAGAATCCAGTTGTTTTCTGCCATAGTGGTCACATACGATTGTGAAGTCTCAGTACAAATTTATAAACTACATTCGATAAAAATGTACTGGGATGACAGATTTCCCATGCATAATTGTATGTGAAAACAACAGTTCGTACCATTTAGACAAAGACCAAAACACGAAGATTTTTTTTAATGCGTATCCTGGCGGAAGAGACCGGGAATCGAACCCGGTACCTCTAGTTTACCGGTCCAACGTGTTAAACTTTCCGCCACCCTAACGCCAAATAACCTTTCGATTTTTTCTCCATACTTTGTGTGTCGATCGTTGCACTGTTTATTTGAAAAGCGTTAATATTCACATCTTACCGCCACAACCACCACCATCACCATCTTTGATCTTTGTATCAATGGTACAATAAAAAAATGAGACATTACATGTTTCATAAATTTACAACTAGTTCTCCAAAGAGTGATGGTTAACATTATCATCGACTCCGTTCACTTACCTTTTACCATGTCTATGTGTTGTACAGTTCGTCGTGGAACGACGGCATGGCGTTGTGCGCACTGCTGCACTCGTACCTGGGCGAGGCGCGCGTCCCGTACGCGGCGCTGTCGCCGCACGACCAGCGCACCAACTTCTCCGTCGCCTGCGCGGCCGCGGAGGCGGTCGGCATCCCCACTACGCTGGTAACTATCTTCCCCCGACGATGGAACACTCGATAAACCTACAGAGATCCATCTCATCGAACGAACTAGCTGAGCTTGATCCTATCAGCAGCTAAGGACAAGTAAGGGTAGGCGATGACGCCACAACAACAATGGACACAAAAAAATCTGGAACACCCAAATATTCCGAAGTTTCATTTATCCGAATCCATCATAATACCGAAAGCGCTATCACGTCAAACGATGATATTTGCTGTGTATGGTGTGTGACACAATTCAGTTAGGGTTATATGTTATGCCAAAAAAAGTCCATGTGTATCAGAAATCAGAACTCAAGGACGTATCTTTTCTGCTGGCGTGGCTCGATATACATGGATGATTATGACTAATTGCTTACCATCAGATAACTTAATTACTATCCACATATTGCGTGAGGGCTTGTGCACAAATCACGCGAGGTTCGCGGGGGGGTCACGGAACCATAAGGGTATAAGGAGACCTCACGTATATTTGTAGACGTGTATATCACGGGGTCAAAAAGTTGCCGATAAAACCTCACGTGATTTGTGCACAAGCTCTAATCTAATGATCCCTTTTTGGCCTACATGCGTCATTGTCAGTTCAAGAAACAAGATTTGTCCCTTTGGTGGTCAAAAGTTTAGTTAAAGGTAAGAGCTTCTATGAATCTAGGTTATGTTGCTACTACATCGGATTATAGAAGGGGGAACGTTCTTTATTCTCACAGGCATTTAATCAGAAAGTTAGGCCCTGGACTCCTTAATTTCGCAAATGTCCACCGGAAAGACGCGCATCTAAATCTGACAATGACCCACATACTCTATAATATACGTAACTCATAAATTCATTTATTTCAATCATTCCAGACGTTTGTGGTGGCTCTATTTTAATTTAATCCACTCGGATTACATCGACTTGCAAGATTCATAAACGTAGTTTCAATAATAAGCAGATCATTAAATATAATAACTTGTTCTTAAACAATTTTTTTACATAATTTTATCCTCTTCTAGAACATCCAAGACATGATCCAACAAGAGCGGCCCGACTGGCAGCAGGTCATGGCCTACGTGACCAGCATCTACAAACACTTCGAGACGTAACTTCACACACTATTCCAAAACTAGAATACACCCATGTACACTCCATATGGAGTTGAGGCTTAACGTAATTGAAAAATGTTTACTAGTTTACTCCGTGTAATTTGGTTGTTAGCAACGTTAAAGATGCAAATAATATATCTAAACGTACTTTAAGGTCCATTTTAGACCTATGTTCTTAATTTGAAGGGTTTTTGAAATGGTAAGCGAAGTTACATATTTATTACAATATCGCTTTTTTACTCTAAATGATATTTGCTTATTCAAATTCATTTATTTCAAAGACAACAATGGCCCATAATTTGTTAGTAACATATGATACAGTGTTAGTAAACAGATTGACAGAAATATAACATTACATATAGGATACAATTACTAGATAATAATAATTATCTAGTAGCGGTCATCACACATTCGTAGTGCCGCATAATGGGTGAGTCATACCGGCTCGCTACAGTAGTCAGGATGGGGTTGGAGCTGGCGCGCACTCTGAACATCAACGATGCAATTTTTTTCCGCATTATTGCGTAATAATCGTCGGTGCGGGCTTCCGCAAACATGCCGGATGCGCTGCAGAATCGCGGCAACCCCAACAACATCCTGAAGCCGTTGTTGTATTGGACGCGCAGGGAACTGATGGTCTTCTGCGTAAAGTTAGTCCACAGGCTGCACGTGTAGAAAACCTGACAATAGGCTTTAAAAAGTGTTATTTTTACCTGTTGACTACAACGTGCAAACCTCCTTACCAACATGTTACATCGGACCGCCAGTGCCCTGCGCTCCCTTTCTATATCTAATTGGTCTTTAAGGTCGTCGGTGAGATAGTGTCCAAGGTACTTAAATTTATACACGCGTTTGAGCTCGTTGTTATTAAGCTTTATGGAAGGTACACTTTCCGGTAGCTCGCCTCCGACGGCCTTAAATACCAAGTATTCGCTTTTCTTAGCGTTGCATTGCAGACCTTTAGTACCTACTGCAATATAACTGATTAATGTATTCACATAAGGTATACCTATGCTAAATTTGACATGAAAGATTAGAATATACATAATTGAAGAATGATTATGGATTCATTAATTTAATCATTCAGTATATGAATGTTGAATCATTATTCATTCAATTTATGAAAGTATAAATCTAATGTTCTTATTATCTTCAATGGATTTGTAACTTCCCATATCGTTTTCAAATATTAAAATTATTACATTTAAATGTGTCCAACAAAATGGTTGTATTGACATTCCTAAATTACGAAACAAGCGAGTGATATATTGTGCAGCGCGCCGAGAGTGACTTCAAATTGCCTTTTACTTATAATAAGAGTTAGCAGGTACATTGAAATATAGATATCGCCATTCGAACCTTGTTCTGCCTTGTCCTTTAAAAAGAACATTTACTTTAATCGTATACATTTCTAAATTCAGTCAATCTATATTTAACTTATCTTTTTTATTTCCTGGCGTTATTACTACCATTTTTTTGGATCCTTAATAACCGATGAACTCCTGCAAAAGGTATAACGAACATGAGGTAACAACGGAGACATCTATATTTTGAAATACGTAAAGTATTGGCCTTGTAGGTGTGTTATTAAGGAGCACCAAGGAATTGTTGATATGTCCGTCTTTCCGCGTTAGAAGACTGATTGGTTAGGTAGGGATAAGGAAACGGTATAGAATGACTATCTAGGAATAGAGATTTTGTGGTTTAGATTGTTAGTAAACATCGAACAAAACTCGATCAAATAGATCTTAACGCATGATGTCCTTTAAAAAGTACATAATGCGTTTTCTTACGGGTAAGACTGTTAATGATATTGGTTCATACTATGTACATTACTAATATGTACTTCCATTAAAACACGTTTTTGCTAATAATCTTTTCCACAAGATTAATCTGAAGTAGAGATTAAAATGGATCGATGGCCTTATTATGTGCATTTAGTATATTTTTCCACTATTCTTATTAATGTATTTAAGTAGTTATATATTCGCAAATATTTAACGTAAATAGCAATAGTCTGGCTTAACCAATATTATATTAATAGGCTTTCTATGATAGTATCTATAGTCTCATTTGGGATTAAAATCAGTGCTGTCATTTTGTGTATTTATTAGAAATGCCTACGGTTTAAAACCAAGAGGTATTTTCAGTAAGATACAAAATATAACCAATGAATATAATATAATACACAGAAGTGAGTTAAACTCTATAAATATGGATTTCAACGGGTTAATTATAAATATTTTCGGAGCAGTAGTATACTCGTACCTAATGTCCATACAGGGTGTCATGTTAGGTATAGATAATCTTTAAAATTAAGAGTTCTGTATACTATATGAAAGTATTAAAAAAAGATCTGTCTATCTAATGCAACCTAAAAAGAGTGGCGACGCAAACTCATTGTGCAGTCGTCATTTATACGTCATTCGCTCGTTTTACTTGAGATTAGATATACTATTATTGATTCGACACTATTTAAAATTTACCCGTCTTAATTTAATTAAGTATTTTAAAGTTTAATCTACGTCTGTGTATTTATAGAAACAGCATTAAATCAAGTAGGGTTTTAAAATGTATGTTTGTGTTTTATACAACCTTAAGCCTTAAAATACCTTTACTAATTGAAATAATTATTTACCTTGAAATATCTCTTTTATAATTAAAATGCTTTACCCTCATAAAGTTCCTATTTCTGTCGAATATGCAAAATATCAGCACTGCAACAGATTCCTTAATATTTCTCCGTAATTGGGAATTATTCATAATACATAGTCACATATTTTGTCTACGCTACTCGTTATTATACATGTAGATATATTTATAATGCCGCTTGTCCTTATATTTTTCTATTAAGGTGTATTACTCGGGTAAAATCGAATGCCGGAATTTGCCGGAAATTACTAGTAACTTCTAAATGCGGTAACGTTATTTGCGCTAGCAACACCTCCTTGGATGTTCGGTTAACATCAACTGAAGGACACTGATTCCATGGTTATGAAAAAAAAATGAAAAAAATGTTCCTTTAACAGCATCGAAAGAAGTGTTGCTAGCGCGAATAATGTTGCCTCATTTGGTAGATATCTGTATTTTTCGGAATATCCTGACATTCAGAAGTACCCGACACCTTACTCTTAGATATACGTAAGTTTACATGCCTTTCTCTGTATTTATATAGTATGTAGTCGTATAACTTCAATTTTCAATATATTCCCTTGCAAAGTTTTACTAAGTGCATGACAGTTGACATTCCTCTATTACTCAAGACATTATGAACACAAGGAATACAACTTATCCTTTAGTTTCAATTGTATTTTAAGGTGCGCGTATACTAGGCATAACTAGTTATGCTACGCGGCTCGATCAATTCTTTTTGTATGAAATCTTATACCGCGTCACTCGCATAGTGCGTTATATCCTATACAATGTCATGCAAATAATATCCTGGACGCCTAGGGAGCGCGCGCTTTTAAGACAGGTTATATTTGTAAACTCCTATTTTATTAGGTGTGCATAAGTTTAAATTGATTACAACCAATCACGAATGATTTTGCGTTGAGCACGAAATGTGTGATCTGATTGGTCGGCGATGTATTCCATTAAGCATTATTTAAATTTGGAATAAATTTTAGCACGTGAATGTCGTGAATGAATGAATTGGGTTTATTACAAAGTTTTATTGAATGTGCATGACTTGATTGATTTTGCCGATTGTATTTTATTGTGAACGTGATATTTTTAATTAATTGTAAGTCAGTGGCGGATGTTTATAAGTTTGTAAAATTTCCATGTTCTAAGATATTATTTGAACTTAGTAGATGGAAATACGAGCTTGTAAAATTTGTCCATTGTATTGTATTCCAATCAACGAGTCTTTTGCAAAGTACATTAAGTAGTATCCGTCTCTGTTATTTTGTAATCAAAATGTATGTTCACATATTAAAATAAGTAAGTAGGTCAATTTCCAAATTATTCCAATTACATTAATGGACTATTTTATTATAAACTAGCGACCCGCCCCGGCTGCTTCGCACGGGTGCAATGCTGATATATTATGCATGTATTATACATATAAAGCTTCCTCTTGAATCACTCATCTATAAAAAAAACTGCATCAAAATCCGTTGCTTAGCTTTAAAGATCTAAGCATACATAGGGACAGACAGACAGACAGGAACGATTTTGTTTTATACTATGTAGTGATAGGTCTTCGTTGATTGGTGTACGTAAAAATCGAGATTTCATTGGATCTCTGTTGCACTATTATTATTATTAACAAATGGTACTTCCAGTAATTGGTCGATAATTATTACGATGTGACGGTGTATTAGGCTTGGTTACCTTTGTTGAATGTATTCAGAACTATTCATTATATATTTTGATATGACTGTACCTGTGTAAATATAGCCTAATTAAAGTTCCTTATTTATAACATTTGTTTGATTGACATCCTTTTAGGCGCAAGTTACACAGAAAAGTCTCTCACAGAAACCTCTTGACGGCCTAGCTCGTCGGCGAAAGGCTGTGTCCCACACACCCTGTGATTTACTCTTTTTGGTAATCAAAAGGTCATACTAAATGTATCGAGAGTAAGAGCTTAACCCTTTGAACGCCAAGAGCCACTATAGCGGTCGTGTGCTGGCGAGCCTACCAAGCCAACGATCACTAAAGCGGTAATGGCGGACGCTGTCAAAGCAATTTTCCTGCTGACAGATAAGGTATATTTTCGCTCTTTCTTTTTTCAACTATTGGCGTATAAGCCACATTTTGACATGGGAGGAAAAGCGTTCAAAAGGTTAAGTAGATTTAGATTTATTTATTTCATAATAACAAATTACATTATAAATTACCTATCCTAAGTTAATTTACATGAATCTTGATATTATGATCGTCAATAAAAACATAATAAGATAATAATCATTCAATTAAGTCAAATATACACTCATAATAAAACAAAGCAATTTCGAGCTTACATTTATTTCGATTAGATAAATTGGCCAATTTATCTTATGCCTATTTACAATTAAGTATATACATCACAGACACCCTTATTAAACACAATCTTTGGGATTTATAAAATATTTTTTTTTTTATGTCACATCACAAAACAAAATTAGATCAGTTAAGAGGCCTTATTCCTTTTAAAATGCTGATTGTTTTAGACACACACACACACATCTCTATGATCAAACATGTTTCTTAACATATTATTGATGTTACTATCTATGACAGGGCTAATATTTGGAGTTTCTCATTGATAATTTTTGTTTCAATAACTACTCGAAATTTACAAAATTCACGCGGAAAATTAGTTTTTTCAACTTATTTTCGACTGCACGCAATGAAAGTATGAAATAGCTATGTTACTACCTAGAAATCGGGGAAAAGTATTATTCACTTCAAAAAGTTGGTTGAAATTATCAATACATTTGTCATAATATGAAAAACATTTTTTTTAAAGGATAAGGTGAGTGCCTAGGTGCCTCTTAAGTGAGTATAATCGAACTTTACATTTAAAGCCTCCTAGTCAGAGGCAGGCTGTCCATCTAGCACAACTATGCCTCGCGACATAGTCCCGTCACTCTCTCACAGTACTGTACAGAAAGAGACAGGTATGTCTCGCGCGAGAAATAGTCGCGTGTCACCCTAGCTCCACACTACCCGCGAAGTTGGCCGAAGTATGAGTTTCCGCAGCGAAGTGTTCCGCACTATCATATTCGCCCAACCTCGGCCGACTTCTTTTTAGGGTTCCGTACCCAAAGGGTAAAAACGGGACCCTATAACTGAAACTTCGCTGTGCGTCCGTCTGTCACCAGGCTGTATCTCAAGAACGGTGATAGCTAGAGACAGTTGAAATTTTCACAGATGATGTGTTTCTATTACCGCTATAACTACAAATACTAAAAATAAAATAAAATAAATATTTAAGGGGGGCTTCCATACAACAAACTTGTTATTGACCTTTAGGCTCACAATGCCTACGCCGCAAAACGACTTTCGGAACCCTTCAAGCGCGAGTCGGACTCGCACTTGCCCAATTTTTTTTTTAAACATGACTTGAACTGTATCCGTGCTGTTTAGTCCTTAGTACCAGTGAGTCGGACTTTGTGTGGGAGTATAACCCGCTAATGGGATTATCTCCGCGCCACAGGAGTAATTGGCCAACTTCGCGAGTAGTGTACTGCAAGGGACACAGTTATACTAGACGTGCTTCGTGTTGTTGGGTGTCTACCATTCGAGTACCCCAGGCATGTACTTCGCGATGAGCCCCTCGTAGTAGGGCCACAGCGCTTCGATGTCAGGTACTGCGGAGCTCTTCGTGTACAAGTCGTATTTGCTGGAATATAGAAAATGTTGGTCAGCAACTAAACGGGTATCAAAGGATGCGGTAAATTGTAACTTGGCTCAGAAGAAACCTAATGGAGTAACACTGTCTGGCAAGATCTTTGGCAATTCTCTATATAATACATATTATTATGCTCAAAAGAATATAAGGGCCATTTACATTTTACACTACAATATTTTGAATAACAGTCAAAGGGAACATCCCAATAAGCAGTGAGTTAAAACTAAGTCATTCATTTTGTTTTTCTTATTTTACGTGATTAATGGTAGGGGAACCAGGGGTAATGGGGACCAGCGGGTAATAGGAGCGGTGCGACTAGAGACAAAACTATAGCTCATATTCACTCATTTACCGCTCGGGCGTTTTCGTCACAGTGCGGCCGTGTTCCCCTGGCTCGCTCAGCTCGCCAGTGCCACGCATTATGTTACCACGGACGCTTATCGGTTTTTTGCTCCGCGCATTATATGATCTGTGTCCGCGCTTATAAAAAATACGATATTTCAACGGCCAGCTTAAGTTGAAGTAATATGTTTGTTATAATGAAACCTGTTTTATTTAACAGCTAATTGTTATCAATTTTGAGTGTCTATTCATATCATTTCATTACAAGCTAGATTCGGAATATTATTTTATGAAATTTCAAGATGGTGGTAGTCGGGTAATCAGAGCTTATTACATTATTAGGCTATTTTTGTTTGGATCCTTAAAGTTAATTAATTTACGCATACGTTTATGTTAATATTTATATGAATATGAGATTTTAGGCTGACAGTTAATGTTTTGAGGCTGACTCAATAATTGAGTAGCTCCCATTACACATATGGGTATCTATAGGCTCTCATTTCCCGCAAAGTCGGGTAATGGGAGCGATTCTGTTTTTTAGAAAAAAGTTTATATGTCGCCAAATGCCTGATAATGTAACGGTGATGCTGTAATTAAATTATAGTCAAATAACTAAGGATTTAGTTTCTATTAAAAAGATCCAAAAATACCCATACGTTTGCCTTATATTGTACTTTTGCCTTAGTAGGCTCCAATTCCCCCACACTCCATGTCAATATAGTCGTCTAGAACCCGTATTACAAGCATTGCTTAGTTTGGGGCTAGGTCGATTAGAAGTTTAAAATAGTTATCAAAAATTACGTCGCCCTAATATTTTTTACGTCACCCTAGGCCGTAAGTGGGATTTTTTGTTAATGAAAATCTCACTTCCTGGCCTTAGCAAGACGTAAAACTTTAGACAAACCACGGGCGGCAATTCGTAAAGCCCCAGATCGCATTATTATGCGATGCTATGCGATATGCACTGCGATCTGGGACATTCACTATTGAGCAGTATATGAAGAGTGAACGGGGTCGTAACAATAAGGGGACAAGAATATGGTAATATTCCCGTGTACTTCCGGTTAGAGGAGGCCCCCGCAACGAGAGGAACGCGTACCTAAAGGGTGGGGTTTATCACTTCTACATCAGCCTGTCCAGCACAACTATTTAGCGCTTGTAGCGCGACATAGCACAACCCGTCACTTTCTCACATTACTGTACAGACAGAGACGGGTAATTATGTCGCGGGAAATAGTCGCGTATGACATTTTATGCTAGAGGTGCTGGATTAGGGTTGGCACTCACTTGAATTCGAGCACAGCCTTCTTGATATCCTCGTCGCTGTCCTTGAGCAGGTGCTTGTAGTCGCCGCCGGCGTGCCACGGGTAGAACGAGTGGTATCTGCAAAACAATCCTATTAAATTATATGATCACTATCCCCCGACTATATATGTGGCGTTATCTGGGTAAAGGGACCTTACTGTCGGTATTGAGTTATGTATATCCCCATAATCTACATACATTGAGCTATCGAACCATGTAAAAAACATGCATGTAGGTTCAAAAGATATTTTTTAAAAAATAATTGAAACTCAAAAGTCAGAAAAGGTGATTATGAGAAAATTGAATTCAAACTTCTACACCCCGGTAAAGTATGTTATTGTTTGAAGTTACATAGATAACATGCTATTTGAGGAGTAGATTGTATGGGCTTTCAGGTTTCAAGTACAATTTTGTAATTGTATATCTGTTTTCGTATAGTTTACCTTGCCAAAGCGCATAAAGTAAAAAAATATATATTGATGGATTTTTTACTTAAATTCCTATTTATAGTGTATTTCCGTTAGATATTATAGAAGGAATAAATATTATATGTAATTAGACACTCAATAAGAGCTATTTCGATTTGAATCAACGTTGTTTATTATTAAAAAAAAATATTTTAACAAAAATAGCTTTGTGTTTATAAATCTAATTAAACAGTCAAAATCAACAAACATATACATCTACTACGCTAAAACATAGCCAAATGAGATCAAATTAACAGAACAAATATTAAAAAAGTAGTGTCTTAATGTCTCAAAATTCAAGATAAAGTTTAGTAAAAAGTTGGTACAACCACTTTATAATTTTTAAAAGGGATCTTATCGTCGGTGGTAAAATATTTAGTGATACGAGGGTGAATCAAAAAGTCCTTAGAAATAGGGTCAAAAACAAACGAATATCAATTTTTTTTTTTTACTTTTCAACATAATTTCCTTCTTGTTCTATACATTTATTATACCGTTTTTCAAGTTTTTCTTAATCCATCATTTAAAAACGATTTTTCTTGAGCCTCAAAAAACTCCTCTACGGCACCCATGACCGCGTTGTTGTCGTCAAATTTAGTTCCGCGAATGTGCTCCTTTAGTTTCGGAAACAAGTGGAAATCACTAGGAGCTAAGTCTGGCGAGTAGGGCGGATGATCAAAGATCTCAAAACCAGCTTGGCGGATTGCAGTGAGAGCCATTTCTGATCGATGAGCCGGAGCATTATCTTGGTGAAAACGCACTCCCGCACTCAATTTTCCTCGGCGTTTTTCTTTGATTGCTTGACGCACTTTTGGTATCAAATCGCTGTAATAGGCACCTGTAATGGTTTTTCCTTTGGGGAGATAATCAATAAAAAGGATTCCTTCTGCATCCCAGAAAACTGAGGCCATAACTTTACCTGCTGTCGGAAATACTCTAAATTTCTTTATTGGAGGGGAAGATGGCCGTTTCCAGGACATGCTTTGCTTTTTTTGTTTCTGGGTCAAAATGGTGAACCCATGTTTCGTCCATTGTTACGAAACGACGGTAAAAAGTGTCCGGGTCATGCATGATTTTCTCTAGATTCCGCTTCGAAACTTCTAAACGCAAGACTTTGTTAGCCTCCGTTAACATTCGCGGAACCCATCTTGCTGACACTTTTTTAAAACCCAAAACATCGGTTAGTATTGAATGTACGCTACCAAACGAAATCTTTAGAGTCTCTGCTATGTATTTAATTGTTAGTCGCCGGTCGTCCAAAACCATTTTCTCAATTTTTTCAACGGTTTTTGCGTTAACTGAGGTAGATGGCCGGCCGGAGCGGGGGTCGTCTTCGCAGCAAGATCTGCCTCTTTTAAACTCGGCAACCCAGAAAGCGACGGTGGAATAGGGTACAGCACTTGTGCCTACGGTTTGCTGAATATCCAAAAAAAAATCCTTGGTAGTCATTTTTTTCATACACAAGTACTTTATCACGGCACGTAACTCATTTTTTTCCATAATGGGACGTTTTAGTCGACTTATTTCGCAAAATATTGATTTACCATGTAACGGCGGGAACAATTCGAATGAAACCAACTGTCAAATATTACGTTATAATGACAGTTCAAAATAAAATAAAAACTTAATTTAAAAACTTTTTATAAACAGCCAGTTCTAAGGACTTTTTGATTCACCCTCGTATCATCTGATATCGACTATAAATTTATGTTTAATTTTGATAGTCTAGTAATTTTTAGAGCACTTTAGTATTAAACTCTTACCAAAAACCTATAATTGTGGTTCGGCAAACACTAAATGATTAACGTATTTGAAAAGGGACCTTAGTGTCGGACGTAAAATGTTTAGTGACATAGTTAAGAATAAGTCTTGAAAAATACTTTTAATTTGTATTTTGCTGCGTCGCCAGCCAAATTGACGCCAGATTTACACATACATGAGGCATTAGCGGACCTGCCATCCGATCACCGGGCAATCCTCATGTGTATCGAAATGGATCCATTAATGGGAATTAGGAGACCCAAACACCGAGTCAGCTGGGAGACACTCACACAACAACTAGAAGAGACCACCACATGCCACACTACTCCGGTCTCCACAGCTGACGAAGTGGAAAAAGCGGCAGACCTGGTCACAGCTGGACTACAGGCGGCACTATCAACAGCCTCCCAGACCATCCCCGCCACAGAGAGGCACACGCCCCTCCCGGCGAGGATTAGGAGCATGATCGAGGAGCAGCGCCGCCTGCGCAGAAAATGGCAGGCTACAAGATGCCCGACGATCAAGGCAGAGCTCAACGCCATGATCATAAAAACCAAGAAGGCGCTCACAGAACACAGGGCCGAGAGTTGGGAGAGCCACCTAGCGTCTGAAGAGGGTGATGTCCCCTTCATTCACCATATCTGCAGACAGCTAGCGACAAAACCTGAGGCAATAAGACCACTCTACGACCCTGTAGACAACACTCCACGGTACAAGGCTGAAGATCGCGCAGAGATCTTCGCCGAGTACCTGGAGGGGCAATTTAGGCCCAACCCGATGCACAATGCAGAACACCAGCAGAGCATCACAGAACACCTGGAGAGGTACTTCGGAGGCACCAGCAAGAGCAGAGGAAGACGCGGTCTTCTTCTCCCCCAACCAGATGCAGCGAGCCCTCCAACGTTGCGACCCCAAGAAAGCCCCGGGCGCCGATTCGATCCCCATTGTGGCAGTGACGCGCCTGTTCAAGGGGATCATGCGCTCGGGTCACTTTCCCCAAACTTGGAAAACTGGGAGGGTAGTTATGCTGCCCAAACCTGGCAAAGACTGCCGAAGACCGGAGAGCTGTAGGCCAATAACTCTGTTCAGCACCCTCTCCAAGGTGTTCGAGAGGCTCCTGTTGGGGAAACTTCTCCCCCACGTCGAGCCCCGTTCGGAACAGTTCGGATTCAGGCAACGCTACAGCTCACTCACGTGCTTCACTTTATAGCCAATGCAAGCAACAAGAAGGAGCATGTTGTGGCTGTCATGCTCGACATGGAAAAAGCGTTCTACTAGGTATGGCACGAGGGGCTGCTGTACAAACTGTTGAACACCACGGCCCCACGCAGCATCATAACGGTGATAAAGTCCTTCCTGAGCGGATGCAAGTTCCAAGTGGCAGTGGAACAGGCACTGTCCTCGGAGCGCCCAATCCTAGCAGGAGTCCCTCAGGGAAGCTGCCTTTCACCAGCATGCTACGCAACCTTCACCGATGACATCCCAGTGGTAGGAGGCGACGTCAAGCTGGGGCTGTTCGCGGATGACGCGGCCTTTTACACCGCATCCGTCAGCCCCACCCATGCCGCCAGGAAGATGCAGATCCAGTTCAGACGCCCTACAAAGATGGCTTGAGGACTGGAGGCTTACTGTCAACGTCACCAAGACTCAGGCCTTCATGACCGGAAGAAAACAGACTTCACCTCCACTCCGCATGTTTGGTCAAGACGTGGAATGGAAGCACACGGTGAGGTACCTGGGTGTCACCATAGACTGGGGCCTCACCATGAAGCAGCACGTGGCGGAAGTGGCTTCAAGAACCAGACCAGCGTGAACTACGCTGAGACCAGTCCTAAGGAGCAACCTGCCGATCCGCACGAAGCTGGGGATCTACAAAACGTATTTGAGGTCCAGGCTCACATACGCGGCGCCGGCGTGGTACGCCCTAGTGGCTACCATAAACCGAAACAAAATGAGAGCCCAAGAAAACCTGGCACTGAGACACATTACAGATTGCCCACGCTTCGTGCGGAATGACCATATACAGAGGGCACTGAAATGGAAACCCTTAAACGCCTAGATCAGCAAACTAGCCAGCACAATGTTCCGGAAAGCTGATGAAACCCGCCACGAGCTGCAGATGCAGCGACACCACCACCACCACCAACAGTGGGAAATAAGAAGAGGAGATAAAGCTCCACCCGGGCCTCGAGGAGTCAAGGAACATCACGAAGGCCCAACCAACTAAGAAACCGCCGTCGCAACCACGCGTCACCAGAAAGACCGAACAGAAGTAGCCTAAGTGTACATAGTACAGATAAGGCCCTCCCCCACACTCCCAAGAAGTGGGAGTGTGAGAGATGAGCAAGGATACTCCTAATCCATACTAATATTATAAATGCGAAAGTGTGTCTGTCTGTCTGTCGGTCTGTCTGTCTGTTACCTCTTCACGCCTAAACCGCTGAACCGATTTTGATGAAATTTGGCATGGAGATAGTTTAAGATCCGAGGAAGGACATAGGATAGTTTTCATCCTGGAAATTATACCTAAAAAGATTGAAAAGTCAGTGAACATTTCTGTTGGGATGCGGTGACCCTGTAAGAAAAGTAATTATTCGACCAAAAGCACAATTGCTCTTACATTTGCTTAGGCACTTTTAATAATCCCTTTTATCAAGTTTCACGCGTACGTAGTCGCGGGCAAAAGCATATATATTATATATATTAATATTATAAATGCGGAAGTGTGTCTGTCTGTCTGTCTGTCTGTCTGTCTGTCTGTCTGTTACCTCTTCACGCTTAAACCGCTGAATCGATTTTGATGAAATTTGGCATGGAGATAGTTTAAGATCCGAGAAAGGACATAGGATAGTTTTCATCCTGGAAATTGGAAGATTGGAAAGTGAGTAAGTAATTCATGATGACATTGATGACCCTGTCGGAAATGTAATGATTAGACCAAAAGCACAATTGCTCTTACATTTGCTTAGGCGCTTTAAATAATCCCTTTTATTAATTAAGGTGATTAGGTGGATATCTATCGTGTTGTACGAGGTTGCTTCCATACTTCCAAGTTCCACGCGGACGCAGTCGCGGGCAAAAGCTAGTGATCAATAATTATCCTTTGACGCGCCGACAAGTACCGACACCTCTCTCAAACCGATACCTCTCTCACAGAAAGCATACAAGAGGGGCACCGACAATAAGGTCCCTTTTTCACTAAACTTTAAGGGCTGTTCTAAGTCTTAAAAAATCGATTTAAAAACTTGTGTCTTTGTCAGATTAAATTTTAGACCCTTCTTATTAATATAGAGTAAAAAAAGAAAAATTGTTTTTTTTTCGACATTTTACTTTAAACGCGATTATCTCGGCAACTAGAACCGACAATAAGGTCCCTTTCCCCAGATAACGCCACATATGTGTTACACCTATACATTGGCGAATTCCACCACACCGGGGCAATTCGTCTTGCTGAGAAGAATCCACCACACCCCTGGTCAAAAAATGGTCTGTGTATTTTGAGCAGATGCGTGAAGAGTGTGCTGCACTAAAACATTAGGAATGATGACACCAGTTGCCAGCACCTTGTTTGTGAACGTCCCCTTATACCTGACACAAAATAGCTAATCTTGTATGCACTGACGTTTTAATGGGTAAATAAACAGTAGCTATACCTGATCATGTAGAGTCCCTCCTTGGGGAACTTGCACTTGTTGTGAACAAGCATGCGGTAGAGGTACTCGTCATGGCCCCACGACATCATCAGCTGCTCTAGCCCGCACTTAGGTTTGTACATCCCGCATTCAGTGCTGTAATGTTAAGAGATTTGTTAATTAATCACTTATTAAGTTTATATGCGTTGATTTTTTAGCGATGGAAAACTTACTTAAGCAGTATTTAACGTCTGCTTAAGTGCTTACGTAAACCAAATGTTTACAATGAAGCGAAAACTTGAAAAAATTAATGGTTCCGGCAGGGCAGGGCAACCTGCGTCTCCAACGGCTCTCCGGGCGAACACGAGCGTCCTACCTATTGGACCACTGAACCTGATGCGAGAGCGATTGAATTTTTCAATCAGTTGCCTCTGCATGTCTTAGGGCGGCATCGTAGCGCCATTTACCGTAAAGACTTTATGATCGGCACCATCGTCTCAAATTATGTTTAGAATCGATAGTAACGTTGTGCTACACCCAAATTAATTATATTATTAAAGCAGTAACGTCTTCTAACCTGAACCAAATGTTTACAATGAAGCAAAAAAATTAAAAATGTAATGATTCAGGCAGGGTTCGAACAGTGCTCCTTGTAAAAACTTACTTGTATTTAGGGTTGTAGCAGTCGGGGTTATCCTTGAAGCTGTCGTCTCCGTATACGATGCTGTCGCCCCACTTGCAGCCCACCGCGAACGTGTCACCCACCACGCACCACTGAGGCTCTCCGTAGAATGCCATAACCTGTGCACAGTTTATAAGTACATGTTTTGCTACATGAACAGCCCTCATCGACTTCAGATAGGTTTAATGCGGCATCCAATGCATGATCTAAAGGAGCAGATTTTTTTGGGTAAATTGTCGGTAGTGCGTATCAGGGTATAGCAATTACAAGATGGTCTAACTTTGTGAAGAAGGGGGTTCGTGGCATCATACATGCGCAGTGCATTTAGTTGATTGAGCGTCACGGGGTCAGCACTAGCTAGCATATTTTTCTCTGGTTTTGAAGTAGTAATGGAATATCGACGAGCCCAGGAACGGTCCCAACCAGATGGAGCGAGTGAAAGGCCCACCCTCAATCAAGTTTTGATCGGTCATCAGAGACGCGATAAACAGGCACCGGTGAAGACAGATGATAAAAACTAGGTGTACAGCATCAACATCCACCGATGACCACAATCCTAAGGCATGAGGGAATATCGATAGTATTTAACCCTAGCCCACCCTAACCGTACTTGAGTTACACAACATACCACTGATAAGACAATTTAGCTTACCTTAGGTGTAAAGCCTTTCAAATAAACACGTAGATCGACACACAAAGCATAAGGAAAAATTCGAAAGGTCGCTTGGGAGTTAACGCGCTGGATCGGCAACCCAGAGGTATTGGGTTGGATTCCCTGTCTCTTCCACCAGTTAACGCATTTTAATTTTCCTTTGAGCTTTGATCTTTGTATCAATGGTTTAGCTTACCTTGCCCAAGTCGTGGATGAGTCCTATCAGATGCATCCAGTCCTTGTCAGGGTGCTCCTCGCGGATGCGCTCGGCGGTCTGGAACGCGTGCACGATGTTGGGCAGGTCGGAGTCAGGGTCGGACTCGTCCACCAGCTCGTTCAGCTTGATCAGGGCGTCCTTCACGGTGGACTTGAAGTGGTTGAACTTCAACCATTTGTCCATCTTGCCTGCAAGAGAGAAATTCGTTTAAGTACATGTACTGTGCTAATATAAAGTATTCTGTTCATTAGAACCGCGTAGGTAGCACCTATAATATCATATTGCACAGAAACCCACTTAACAGTAGTCGCAATTTATTGTGTTGTGTTGCACCTTCAACACTAGAAGTTTTGTTTACATTCGCAACTTGCGAACTTTTTGGGAATACTTGTACTCCCCTATGACTGTCCAGAAAACATTTCTCTGGAATAGCTAGGTAGAAGATTCGTTTCTGGACAGATGTATCACGAAGTGTGCTCTCCCCTACAGGAACGTGGCAGTTCTTTGCAGATTGGGAAGCAGAATCTCTAGGAAACTGCAAGGTTGTTGTTTACCCGCATTTGTATCAACTAAACTATGTTTTATTTATTTATTTATCAGTGTCTTATCGTTATTATTATTATATTTGCTTTGAGCCTTTTATGTACAGTGTTGATCTATTGTGGCAGTCCTTTCTTAGAGTTCACTGCTGAGTCCCGTTGAGTCCACGAATTCCCACTCTTTGGGCAATGAGTTGTATCTCTTCTGGGGGCACAATTTCCCTAAGTGCATAAAAACAACAAAACACTTCTCTTGTGCATAAGTGGTCCACATGAGCGAAGAATATGCATAGCAGTCTCCTCTGTCTCTCGGCAGAACCTGCACTTTGCGTCCTGTTTCCTCTTTAGCGAAGTCGACAGTCCGTCCCTTGATGGGGTTATTATCTTGTCGTATACCTTCTCCTACAGCTAATGAGGAGAAGTGTCTCACCCTTGACGAAGTCGACGGTCATCTTAGTCTGCATATCGTATTAAGTCCCTCGCACGCACTCCTTGATGGGGCCGTAGCTACACCTTCTCCTATAGCTCATAAAGTGAAGTGTCTCACCCTTGACGAAGTCGACGGTCATCTTAGTCTGCATATCGTATTAAGTCCCTCGCATGCGGTCCTTGATGGGGCCGTAGCTACACCTTCTCCTATGACTCATAAAGTGAAGTGTCTCACCCTTGACGAAGTCGACGGTCATCTTAGTCTGCATATCGTATTAAGTCCCTCGCACGCGCTCCTTGATGGGGCCGTAGCTACACCTTCTCCTATAGCTCATAAAGTGAAGTGTCTCACCCTTGACGAAGTCGACGGTCATCTTAGTCTGCATATCGTATTAAGTCCCTCGCACGCGCTCCTTGATGGGGCCGTAGCTACACCTTCTCCTATAGCTCATAAAGTGAAGTGTCTCACCCTTGACGAAGTCGACGGTCATCTTAGTCTGCATATCGTATTTAGTCCCTCGCACGCACTCCTTGATGGGGCCGTAGCTACACCTTCTCCTATAGCTCATAAAGTGAAGTGTCTCACCCTTGACGAAGTCGACGGTCATCTTAGTCTGCATATCGTATTAAGTCCCTCGCACGCGCTCCTTGATGGGGCCGTAGCTACACCTTCTCCTATAGCTCATAAAGTGATGTGTCTCACCCTTGACGAAGTCGACGGTCATCTTAGTCTGCATATCGTATTAAGTCCCTCGCACGCGCTCCTTGATGGGGCCGTAGCTACACCTTCTCCTATAGCTCATAAAGTGAAGTGTCTCACCCTTGACGAAGTCGACGGTCATCTTAGTCTGCATATCGTATTAAGTCCCTCGCACGCGCTCCTTGATGGGGCCGTAGCTACACCTTCTCCTATAGCTCATAAAGTGAAGTGTCTCACCCTTGACGAAGTCGACGGTCATCTTAGTCTGCATATCGTATTAAGTCCCTCGCACGCGCTCCTTGATGGGGCCGTAGCTACACCTTCTCTTATAGCTCATAAAGTGAAGTGTCTCACCCTTGACGAAGTCGACGGTCATCTTGGTGTGCATCTCGTAGTAGGTCCGTCGCACGCGCTCCTTGATGGGGTCGTTGTCGTCCACAGAGTAGTCACGGAAGGCCTCGATGGGTTTGTCATCGTACACCTTCTCTGGCCGCAGAAGCATCGACGGATCGATCATGCCAATAGGACCTTCCTGAAAATAGTTTACGTGTTTACAAAGTGTCCGTGCGTAACGGAGATGCCACTACTTTGCGCGACCAGCGGCGCGGCGAGCGGTTGAGCGAGAGATCCGAGCGCGGTGGCCATACGAGTGAGCGAGACACACGTACGTACACCGCTGCCGCTGTCGCGCGATGTTGTGGCATCTCCCTAATATGACCCCTAAACCCGTGTCAACTAACTATTCGGATTCGTCAATTTTAGATACGTCGATCTTGGATATATTCTTAGCTCCGTTGTCTTAAATCAAACTTGATAACATTTTATCGGATGACCATTATGTTTAATATGTTTTGACCTGTAATCTATTTACGTACAATGCGTGAGCTGTCAGAATGCGATTCGCATTTTATACCTGTCTCGCTCACTCTTACGCATTCCAGATAAGGACCTCTAAGTTATCACACAAACCCGAATCGCAATCTGAGAGCCCACGGACTATATCACATGTGTCCGGTGTAAGATTATGATCATTAATTAGAAATGCTATTTGGAAGTTATTTTAGGTACCAATCAGTGAAAAGGGATCAGAAAAGTTAATAAGAATTATCCGTCATCGGCGGAAAACAGGTACGCTGAAATTTTAAGAGAAAACACATTCAACTAAAACAATAATAAATCTGTGAGCTGCTTGATTTTTAACTGAATCTGCTCATATTACGAATAACGAATTACATCTATCATTTAATAAGAATTCTAAAGAAGCTCAAATGATATTTACACACCAATTGCACCAGATCCCTGCATATCGTGTAAACTGTCCGCTGATCAGCTTCTTGATAAGATTTAACATATTGCACTCCCAACGTATAAGATGTTGGAGGTAGCATTACGAAAACACACAATTAACAACTAATTATATAATAAGTGCAGAGAATTATCAACATTAAACACGTTTTGCACTTGAACTCATTAACTAATCAGTTTTCGGTGACGATTATTAATTAATACTAAGACAACGCGCGGTTATACTGTTCTCGCTTGATTGGACAAACAAAGAGACTAGATCGTTGAAAGAGACATCGCTCTACAAAACTGAAGCTAGCAAGATCGATCATCTCTTTCTAAAAGCCGAATCAGCTTCGTCTGGAAAACGTTAAAGTTTTGAAGCGAGTTCTAAGGCAGACGAATGAACTTAAAGTTTTGAAGGGATGAGTCTTGATATATAAATTAAAAATGGAACTCACGGTAGACATCTTGCGTCTGCTTCGCTACAGAACAACAATGAGCATCCTCCTCGGACAACCCGTCTTAAATGCCATTGATAACCAACGAACTGATAGCTGATGAGAGGTCGGCAGCTAAAGGTCAGACGTTATCTGCTGACGTAGTGCCAAACAACTGGCGAATTGCGTTTGTTGATCTGTTTTATGGAGGTTTTATTGGTTGCCGATATCACGTTGGACCTCATCATCACGTGTTTCAGTGGTAGACTTCACATGCGGATGAGCTCTAGGTGTAGAGCAGTTCATACCTTAATGCTGTAAGGACCCAGTTCATAAAGGGTGGCTCCGTGAGATCTGTCTTTGAGGGTGTTGGTTACTTAGTATTATATTTTAATCTAGGAATATTTACGCTTTTTGAAGACGGTTGAAAAGTCGATATTGCATTGGAAAAAAAATTTAGAAGCAATACATGAGTATACACCAAAGCAATTAAACACCTTTGGAATAGCATTTTATGCAATCGTTGCACAATGAAGGTTCTTAAGAGAAGAAGGCGAGTACCGCGTTTAGGTCACGAGGTTTGCCGAGTGGCCTAAGTAAGGTACGAGATTAAAAACCTAATTGTGTAACTATTGCATACAATACTTTTTATACGAGCAAGACACAGAAAACCATTTTTTACTTTAATCGTCATTCCTCACTGTGAATTTTTATTTTTGATACTAACCTTTTTCGTTCAACTAAAACTGACCTATTAAAAAAACACGATCGCGATGGTCATGGCGGGTGCCTCGTGATTGGTTAATTTTTTTGATAAGTAATTTCAACCAATCAGTGAACAGTAGCGTTCGTTTTTTTTTTAAATCAATTTATGCTGATGTTCTCTTTTTGAAATTATATGAGTTGAGTAGAGTAGAGAGATCTTATAAATATTAAAGTTCTGTAGCGGGTACCTTAAGAGAATAGAATTTTGTTACAGGATTAAAAAGTGCGTTATTGTGATTTTCTCTGTGAAATTATAATATAATGTAGTATAAACAACTGTTGCAAAAATTCAAGTTCAAAATTCCTAATAGGTATCCTCGTGCCACAGTGAAGCCTTTTGTACCCTCTTTTCGAAGAACTATTTTAGGAAAAAATTCACCAGTCCCACGCTTATGCAGACTGGTAAATGAAATGTCTAACTCCAGTGATGTTCATTTTGACTCCCTTATCAGGTTTCGGTCCAGTACTCACGACTGATTATTGTTTTTGTATTCCTTCAGCCTAGATATAGATTGAGGCGGCTAGCCCTACCACAGATTATATACAAGTTACTACGTAACAGATACCCCACTTGTTTGGACGGCAGGCGTTGCCACCGCTATCGATGCCCCCTCCCGCGGGTGACGCAACGTCATTGGAATGTGCGCTAGGGTTGCCTCCGTTATGTAAACGCTAGCTTTTTCTCGTGCCTTCGCTCGTTTGGTCAACCAGTCTAGTCAGCAGAGGCGTGGCGACCATACAACCCGATTCCCACTGGGTTGCCCACTTCAGGACGATTGAACACCATTCTCTACACGGTTTGAACAGGGTCTTTTTCTTTAAAAAGACCCTGTTCAAACCTTTGCATCCAACCGTTCCCTCTTTCCGCTTCTCTGCTTTCCGTTCTCCGCACGCCGGTCTCCGCACCCGGGTACCCGGGTTTTCGTGTACCCGGGTTGCATTCCCTAACTACGCTCTCCGCACGCCGCTCTCCGCTCTTCCCTCTCCGCTCTTCCCTCTTGTTACAGTAATACAAGATGGTTTTTTATAGTGCGGTACTCTAAGATGTTCTAGGCAGGGACTTGGACTTACAAAAAGTCTTCTTATTTATCCTAATATTAATTTAAGAGAAAGTTAATCGACTTAATTAATCGCTTAAAAATTTAATCGCTAAAAATTAATCGACAGTTAACTTAATCTTTCGAGATTAAATCAATCGGAACTCGTACGATTAGATTAACTAATCGTCAATTTTAATCGTTAATTGAGATTAAAAAAGTTAATCTTAATCGTTAATCGATTAACTTTTGCCCATCTCTGCTGGGAGCCGCGGAAATCATGTTTTATCGGTTTAATTATTAAAATAATACAGATTTTGAAAATGTAAGACGTATACATTATAGTTAACATCTCGTTATGTTATTATTAAAAAAAACTGACAACATTCCCTGCAGTATTCATGACATACTAAGGGTTGACGTTGCTTTTTGAGGTAACTAAAAAAAACTATCGAGGAAACTACAAGTAATCGTGTTTCTAAAACATAACGAATAATAGAGTGAATCTTTAAATATTTTACTTATTGATTGTACAACTAAACATTCAGTAATAACAACACAGCATGGAATCAAACCAACACAATTAATTCGAAAAAAAGCTAGGCGCCCCCATAAACATTTTTAGAGAAATACCCAGACTTTAATAGTTACGCGTCAATAGTGCCCCAGTAAACGTTAATTCTTAAACAAAATCTTTTATTCCGGAGAGTTTAATGTGTTCTGGAACAAATGAAATCATTTTCAATCGTCTTTGTTGCCACAAAAACAATATGCCCGACTTTTATTTTTCGACATCGTACAGCACAGGTTGCGCGGGAAACGTTAACTGTACGCCGTCCGCTCGCCGCGAGGCGTGGCAGCCCACTGGCATTTTGTCGCGCGGGGTTGGCACTTAGAGATCGGAATGTTTCGCGCGGCCGAAACGCGTGGGGATAGCCTGGCCCTACTACTGTATTTGTATTTTGTAGACCTTAAACTCTTTGTCCAACTAAACAATTGTTTATAATTTTTCTCTTTTCATAGTGATTATTATCTTTATGTAACTAGCTTTTTTCCTTTTCGTAAACCAACTTAACTAAAACTGTATGCATGCTGTGTTTGCCTATAATTAGCTGTGCAATAAGTCTAAGTATATTATACTTGAATATGTAAGAATGTAATATTGTAACCGCTGTTGGCAGACCTAATAAATAAAAATAAAATAAATAAAATAAAATAAAAATACTAATACAGGGGTCTATGATTCGCCGAAAAAAAAATTTGTAGAATCCCTATTTTCGTTGCAATCGTGAAGTATTTGAAATATAAAACAAACCTAATCCATCCTAACCTATTCAATGGGATATGAAAGTTTTGAAGAGAAGAGGAATAAAAATATCTGCGAATATATTTCAGCGAAATGAAACATTCCACGAAATTCAAATTTCTAGGAGTCAATGGGTCCCACTAATTAAGTCAATCCACAGCTACTACTGCCCTAGGGGTAGGACCAGCTGTGAGATACGAAATTAGTGAAGAAATAATTAGACCTAATTATTTCATTTTATAATCCAGTCACAGAATACTTAATAGTCCTACATAATCCAGTACATATAAAATTAATAATCAGTATTGTAATAGGTACTCGTATTTGTAATTCGTTATCCGCGATTTCAGTTGCGTTAAATCGGGTGTACATTTTCTCATGGTTGTGCCATGGTCTCATTTTAACTGCCAACCACCATCAGAAGCTTTCTTAAAATCAAGGCCGCCTTAAAGCATGTCGGGGACCCTGGGCACTCCATAATTGGGGGCCTGAAATAACGTTCTCTAGGTACGTTTTTTCGAGGTTGTTGGGACCCCCCACGTGAGATTGGGGGCCCTAGCGAGACTGGGGGCCCTGGGCAAGTGCCCAAAGTGCCCAGTGGGAAAGAGGGATCTGATTAAAACCAAACTAAGTATAAATGTTTATTTAGTATTTACGTCACTGGGTAAGTGGGATTTACTGCCCGCTACGCGGGGAGAAAATCTCACTTCCTGACCATGTTAAGGCGTAAAACTTTAGACAAACCACGAGTTATACGTGATGCCCCAGATCGCATATTTCTGGCCCTAGTCTTCGGTTCGGACCACAAACAGCTGCAATCTGGACCATTCACCAATTCATCGCCCTACAGGTATGTAGTAAGGATGGCCTAACAGCCCCTCCGCACAGTCTACTTTTATATATTTGACGTTTAAAAACGCCAGGGAAAATAACAAACCATAGGAAACTGCGGATTCGCCATGATACCACATGATACAGCCGCATGATACGCGTCATGATCCCATAATAACGATAACAGGGTTATCGAAACCATAACAACATTATGTATCGAGACGCGATCGAGCAAAATACAAACTATGTCATTACTTAACACCAGTCTTTTTTTCGTCGAGAAAACCTGCAAACCGGACATCTACATTTGGAGCAGAGCGGCACCTCTAGCACAACTGTGGTACGAGACTCTTTCTCTTTCTGTGCAGTACTGTGAGAGTGACTATCCCGCGCGACAAGAATCGCACCATTTATTCCTATCCAGTGTTCCAGTCAAACCTGCACAAATAACCAAGCAGAAACCAGCCAAGAGCATGTCGGGCCACGCTCAGTGTAGGGTTCCGTAGTTGCCCATCCTTCACACTAGACGGGCTTAAAACAGCGGTTTTAAGCCCGAGGTTTAAATTACGAGAAATATTTCAAACTCTATAAAAAGGTCGTAAACGCCAAAGTAACTGTAATTACTTATTACCTTCTGGAAGTTATCGATTATACGCGCCAGATTGAGCGGAATGTTTTAATGCAGTATGGTACTTAACTAATATGTGTAACGTTCGAAGTATAAGGACATCACGCGGTGCTTACGTCATTTTAAAGAATATTATGTAATTTTGCGAAAAATGTATGACTTCCGAGGAAAAATTTGTGTATGAAATGAAAATTCTATGAACTGAAGCATCCAGTGAAGTGTTTTCCTATAAAAGAAGTGGACACCAAACGCAACCACCATAGGCCCCTGGGGTGATTGACCTGTTGTGGTCGACGGTTTATCGTGCGTGAAAACAACCCAAGTCCCCTACGGACACAATTACCAGGAATGGGGCCAGCCCACATTGTGTGCCAAGCTGTGTCCAAGGTTTTTTTGGGGTGCCAATCCATACTAATCCATACTATCCATATTAATATTATAAATGCGAAAGTGTGTCTGTCTGTCTGTTACCTCTTCACGCTTAAACCGCTGAATCGATTTGGATGAAATTTGGCATGGAGATAGTTTAAGATCCGAGGATAGTTTCCATCCTGGAAATTATCCCTAAAAAGATTGAAAAGTGAGTCAGTAATTCATGATGACATTGATGACCCTGTAGGAAATGTAATTATTAGACCAAAAGCACAATTGCTCTTACATTTGCTTAGGCGCTTTTTCATTCATTTCATTCATTCATTCATTCATTCATTCATTCATATCGTGTTGTACGAGGTTGCTTCCATACTTCCAAGTTCCACGCGGACGTAGTCGCGGGCAAAAGATAGTTTTTCATAATGGAAGCTACCCGAAAAAAAATTCATGGATCATGTATTTTTTTACTGTCCAATTTTCTAACTATGTAGTACCCAAGGGCTCGTCACGTCTTGACTATAGCGACCCCGGCTCGATTGACTGCCGCTAAATCAGTCAATCAAGTCATATCTATCCAGAGGGAGAACACATCCAGTCTTATAGTGAACCCTTCACTCGGATTACTATTTACGACTTAGGCGGTTTAGCTTAAGGTTTAGATTTAATTTAGTTAATGTCTATTCATTGTAGTTTCATAAGTTTTTTTTATTCATTAATTTAATAACACACATAATTGTATAATACTAAAGAAGTTAAAATACTAACTATAAACTAAGAACTTAACTAACTAAAATAAAAGGCTAAAACAAATTAATATTAAAAAAGACTTAAAAAATCGGACCCTTTTGGCACAGTGCCGAAGACGCTGGCAGCATTTCATCGCTGTATAGCAACGCTAATGCGTTGAGCGAGGAAGCTGCCAGCTCTTCGGTCTCCCGTGACGTCGACCAGTCTTTTAGAAATTTGTCTAAACAGTTGATGTGCACTGGGCCCCCACGGACCAAGGGTCTCAACTCCAAATGGAACAAAATCGTATTCAGAGCTGAGACCCCTGTACTTATGTGCTTTTAATTTTTCGGCCGCTTCGGCCGCCGCGCCTGCCTTATGAGATGTTCCATGGAGATGGGAAGGAGCCAGAGTGTCTACACAGGTAGCGTCCCACACTAGTGTCCTTCCCAATCTCCATGGAATCAAAGACATCCCATCCGGTCTCTTACCATCGTCTCTGGCGATGCCGGTTGGTTCCAGCAAAGCCGGGACATTAACGCTGGTAAGAGAACGGCGGATGATGTCGTTAAGCGCGGCGTGCCTAGAGAAACGGCCGTTTTAAAGTTTTTTTTTATATCTGACGAAATATAGGTATTTCTTAATTCCATCTAAAGGTCAAAGTCATTCATATCGCTTGTTTCCATACTTCTTCTACAGCGATTCCAGTGTTTTCCTCGTTAGTAAAATAATCGTGTAAACTTTTAAAAATGATTTATTTGAATGATTATATAATTATATTATTGCAGCAAATGAAAAATGTAATGTTTTTGGCGGGGTTTGTACCCTGCGTTTCCAACGGCATTTCTGTCTGGACCAACACCTATTAGACCATCGAAACCATCCACCCGCCACTTGCCACTCTATAAGGCATAAAAACGGGACCTTATTACGGAGACTTCGCTGTCCGTCCGTCCGTCTGTCACCAGGCTGTATCTCAAGAACGGTGATAGCTAGACACGTGGGACTCGCGCACGAAGAGTTCCGTACCATTATCTGTAAATTTGTTGTATGGGAGGAGTATATTTATGTTTTAGTGTTTTTTGTTATAGCGGCAATAGAAATACATCATCTGTGAAAATTTCAACTGTCTAGCTATCACCGTTCCTGGTGACAGACGGACGAATGGACGGACGGACGGACAGCGAAGTCTCAGTAATAGGGTCCCGTTCTTTCCCTTTGGGTACGGAACCCTAAAAAATATTGATGTTAAGCTTAGCCTGCGTACTCTAGTACATTTTGCTAAGTCGCGAAATTGTGTACACCGGGATACAACCACGAAATTTCCACGAAAGCGGGATGAATAGAGCAAAGGAGTCCTCTTTTTCTTTTTTCATTACTGATCAGTTAACACTACTAAGGCTTTTGTGGTATCGTTCTCGTGTAAAACAGATATCAGCAATTCATTTTTTATGTTCTTTATTCATAGTACCATGTAAAAATATGGGTGTATTTTCGAAATGGTAAAAATCACAGCAAGTTTTTTTTTATTATGTTATATTTCCTGAATATTTACAACTCTCAAAAATATTACAAAATAGAAAATTTAATCTAGTTTCTAAAGATATAATTACGTATACATGTTGGGCACTCTTCATACAAACAGTAACTTAAATAAATTGTTGATGTTGAATTGTTGAGATTAGCCCGTGTGCTCGTGAAGTCGTGATACATTAGCAAAAACAATATTTTGTTTTAATTGCGTTAATTTGTTTTTCTAGGACGTATATGGTAAATATTACATGTTAAAACATATTAATAATCATAATTTAATGTATTTCATGAAGCGAAATAGAATGCGTTCGGAGATTTACGTTGGTTACGCCGACGTAAACATATATTTTAAGCTACTGTTTGTATGAGAAGTGCCCAACATGCATATATATTTAGAAACTAGATTAAATAAGCTTTAAAATAATAATAATACTTTGAAAATGTTAACATAATTTAACTAATTTATCTCACTGAATAAAAAAAAATGTTGTGATTTTTACCTTTTAGGCCATAGGTACTCCCATATTTTTATATAGAACTATACAAAAATAACGTAAATAAATGAATTGCTGATATCTGTTTTACACGGAAACGATACCAGACAAGTCCTAGTAGACTTAACTGACCAGCACTAAAGAAAGAAAAGAGGTACACTTCGTCCTATTCACTCCGCTCTCCCACCTCACAGGGGACGAATTTGACTTCCCTCCACATCTGAAAATAATTACAGCGGAACACTCTAAACTGTGGTAGAAATTAGCGGACTAACAACTCTACTATAAACCCATTAATTTCTATAATCATGACGTAAGTAAAGGTTGCAACCTGAAGACGCAGATACTTAAAGCCCAATGTTATGTAAAACAAACATGGTAAGCTTAACAAAAATCGCTCAAACCGTTTCATCAGACTAGATTGCAGCACGAGCCTTAGTCGCAATCTCAATGATGATGTGACGTCACTTATTACTAGGCAAAAAATGTTGATGTATCTCTATCTCACTTAATTTAAACGCTTTTTTTAATAATTATAAATATTAACATTTATTTATTCTCATACTTCAATTAAATTAAGAAGATTCTGAATCCTATTCTTATTTGGGTCATTGTCAGTTCAAAAAACAAAATTCGTCCCTCCGGTGGTCAAAAGTTAAGAGCTTGTATGAATCTACGTTATGTTATGTTGCTATTACATCGGATTATAGAAGAGGAAACGTTCTTTATTCTCACAGGCACTTAATCTGAAAATTGGGCCCTGGAATCCTTAATTTCGCAAATGCCCACCGGAAAGACTCGAACCTAAATCTGACAATGACCCATTTTCTAAGTAAAAAAATTACGAAATAGATTTTCCAAAATAACGAAAATCCTTTAACCTAAACTAAAAGTTATAACGCAATGTTTTTATGCACATTGTATGCAGAAACCATTTGGATCAACCTGTATAAGTTTATTTGGAATGGGAAATTAATATTTTACAGCAGTAAGTATACGGATAAAAGTTTTACCTAGCACAAGCTAAACTATTAGGTACACAAGCGATACAAGTAGTGCTGTATTAAACATTGTTTCAATCGATTCTGCTCGCATTTTGCGATCCCTGATTAAGTGAGAATAATAATCAGATTTAAAACTTGCCTTGATCAGATTAAATAGAGTCCTTTAGTCGGTCTGATTACAAATCTGGCGTCTTTTCAGACTTATTTTTTATGAATTAAAAAAAATATTTATCTATATTTTCGTGGCACAGCCATAATCGGACGCACTTAGTGCGCGTGCCGCGGCCGCTGGCTGCTCCAGGAGACCATCGCGTGTGCTGATTTCTGGCCGAAAGGTGTCGTGTTTCGTCGGTTTCGGGGCAACCTACCAAATCCAACACCCGAGATGTCGGAACAACGGGGCCACGCTGCGCGCCGTTTCGCCGTCTTAATAAACATTGTTCGGTTCATGACGCATTGGTGTAAACTGTAATGTTATGTAACCTGTTTTTCAATAAATAAATAAATAATAATATTATAGTTGCCTATTGTTTTATTTTTTTTTATTTCGGGCCACACCCTTCATGTATTTATGTTTTATGGTCACGTCACGAATAAATTTATTTCTTTCTTTCTTTAATACCGTCGTCTCATAACACAAGCCTGCAACCTTACCGTCCAACTGATTTGGGTGAGGTTTTCTCATATTTATTTTATTTTATTAAGTATCTAAATCGGTTCCTTTCTATCAAAGTTCTATAGCTTAATTAGGTTATGATTATGACATGTTTATAATCAGTGGATAATGTGGTTCGGTTCACCTTGCTACGTGATTTTAATGGTAGCCAATCACTTGCTAAACAACGTCTCACAAATATTCATTTTACAAACAACGTTAGACAAATGAACGATTCCCAAATTAGACGTTGCATTAAATATAGTTTTACAAATAGATCATGATACAAATTATTTATTGGACAAAACATCATATCACAAAACATTATTTCGCAAATTATTAATTTATTATTCTAGTCAATTAACAAAATAACGAATGATAAAACAACGTTAATAAAATGCATTGTTTGGTAAACATTTCGTTTAATAAATCATCATGGTGTGATCGCCATTCATATATGTAGTTTTCTACGAGTACACATATTAACATATCTACTTAATTTTTAACAAGATATTGGTGTTCTGATGAGCATACAGACGTCTTAGTGTTCAGGTTATTGTTTTTTTTTTAGGTAACATGGCTCAAAAACCGAAAACTGTAGGTTAGGTTAGGTTTGTTTTATGACCGGAGCCTCAAAATGCTTTCTTAAAAAATGGAACATCACTCAATCTAACTAGCCTAAAAATGGCAAATATTGAAAAAAAAAATTTTTTTTGAACTCTTGGTAAATATCGCTCTGAGAGAAAAAGTTTAAAGAACAATAAAGCATGCTTATTTTAGTGTAATCTACAATATTCAATCTAATTTAAGTCCAAAAACAGCAAAAAAAGTGTAAAAAAAGTTAAGTCCCAGAAACAGCCCCTCTTTGGTACAATCTGACCGAAATAAGTACTTGCCTGTTTAATATTTGGCCCAAGTGTTTCGAGTATTAAACTTCATACCGTCCTGCATTTCGGTACGTAGAGAGTTATTTTAATATTTTTATGAAATAATAGTTTATCAATTAATGTTTTGCAAAATAACTGATTTTTAAAACGATTAATTCGTGAAGTGAACATTTTTTAAATGAAACTTTGTCATTCAATATTTTTATAAAGCGTCTAAGTTACTAAATGTATATTTGTCGAGTAATTATTTTGTAAAATAAGCATTTTAAGGAATGATAGGTTTGTGAAATGAATAGTTTGTAAATCGTTGTTTGTTAAGCGATTATTTGTAAAAAGTTGTTTAGCAAATGATGATAAACCGATTTTAATAGCTCGATAGAGCTTGGCGTGTACTGGTCTACAAATCTAAATTACACAGTTGATGAACAACATTTTACCCGCGATTTCGACTGTGCTGTTTTATGGAGGTAATATGATTAACTCATGCCAAATGTAGTATATATAGTGTAGTGCATGTATTTACACAACATATTTCTTTTAACTAATTTTCATTGGTTTAGCTTCAGTATTCTTCATTATACGCTTATCGTACCAATTCTCGAAGAAATCCCGGAATAAACTGGGATTAATAATAAAGGAGTTGGTAAAAAAACTTAAATAATAGTAGTAATATACAAAGGTATAGACAATTTGACGTCTCTAATAGAAAAATAATAATATATAAATTAATATTTTCTTCGGTTTCCGCGACACACATTTAAATAAAAAATAAATAAACGGATTATATCGCGTATATTAATTATTTGAGCTTTCCTGACGTTTCGGTACCTTAACAGATACCGTTGTCAAAGGTTGACTGAGAAAATAGTTATTTGTAGGGGAGACCGGGTATGGAAGTCACATTTTATTTCTTTTGCATTTTAAGTACTATTGTTTTTAGTTGGGGATGATAAAAGATAATTTAATGGATAGTGTATTTATTTGAGTTTAAAAATATATCAATACTTTTTCACTAACATTATGTACGGAGGAAATATTATTATTTTTATGAAAAAAGAGAAATGTGACTTTTAACCCCGTGTCAGGGATGGTTGTCACAGGTGCTGGGGTACGTAATCACATAGTAAAATAAGAGGGATATACAATAATACACACATTTATATCAAACGAACTTTTTTCTTGTTTAAGATTAAAAAAAAATATGTAAGTTACTGTAACGGAAAATAACGAAATATTCGTAATTAATAAAAAAATCTCAAAAACATTTTTTTTTTTCAGCTAGTAGCTTATATACACTTAAATGATGTATGTAAGTCACTGTGACCAGGAAAGTAACGAAATACGTATTCATAATTAATAAAAACACCCAAAAACTAAATTCGCTTTCAGCTAATAAGGTAGTCACACGTGACTACCAGCCCCCGTCGACCTGAGACATCCTGCCCCAAAACACGTTTTAGAAAATAATCTTACAATATAAATTCAAATGAATGTTTCCACTAAAAACCTTATAACAATATGATTATACACAAGTTCAACTTGAACAATACACGAAGAAGCATATTAATATGCAAAATAAAAGTGTACCTACGAGATTTAACACAGATGCACAAAAAAATACTTTTACTGGCGGAAAAAAGTAAACGAATGTGGCTCCGTCACAACATACCGGAGCCGACTGAGGTAAAGTACGGAGGGGGGTTTAGCTCTCGCGATCCTTGGACACCGGTCGGTAAACTGATTCGTGCCTTTAGTTGTCAGTTATGGCCGCTGTGACAACCAACCCGTGTGACTTCCATACCCGGTCTCCCCTACAACAAGAGAGCAAAGTTGTTTTTTGTTACGAGTGCTGATTTTGAGTCCCGAGCAAGCGGAGGATCCTACGTTTGAATCACGAGCGTAGCGAGTGATTCTATGTTAGAATCCTGAGTGTAGCGAGGGACTCAACAGCACGAGATGCAAAAAACTTTGCTCTCGTGTAGCACACACAACTTTTCACCTCATCAGCGAGAACATATTCGACATTTTGTGCTTTTCTTCCAACGTATGTTAATAGTATTTTTTGTTGATTTCAATAATAGTATTAATCAGAAAATAGATGAGTGCTGCTTAAAAAGGAATAACAATATAATTTAATTGAAATTATAGTCAACCAACCATTCCAACCAACACGGTTATTGTCATTATTTGATCATATTGGAAGATTTTGCAGATTCATGACTTGTTTATTTATAAATACAAGTTACTTTACGAGATTTATTTATTAATATTTTTACTCCTAAAACACCAAACAAAATAAATGCAAAAGAAAATAACAATTACAATATGAACTCGATATTTTTTTAAGGTACGTTTCGAATATGCATCTATGATAAATGGTGAAATTGTAAATTATATTTTACAATAAGTAAACATAATTTACAATAAGTAATAAGGTGAAAAATCTTATTTTATTTGAGCAATGATCTATTGTTTTATATAAAAGGCACAATCATTTTAATATTCGGTCGTTAAATAAAAATATAATAAAGAAAAAAAAATACGTTGCAATTAAAACTTTATCGGGTGTTTTTAATGTTTTTTTTGGTATAACGCGTATCCGAACTGTTCTCAATCGAGGTCGGATTCGAAAATTGAATTTCAAATTGATAAGTTTCTATCCCTCTCTTTTATATACATATGAAAGAAACAGAGTGCATCGAGATTCAAATGATTAGAATTTTATAATTAACCTTTGGCTGAAGAATGACAATTCGTGGTCAGATATTGAAAAAATTAAAAAGTTACTTTCTGCTCACGCTCGAAACAAAATCGCATTTTGTTCACTGTTATCTGGCAGCAAAATCGCCATGTTTGAGCTGGTGAGGTGAAAACACAATTTTTCTCAGTCAAAGTTACATTTGTGCAAACTACCCATCTTATAAATATTAATTTAAAATAAAGGTGTTCATGCATGCCAGATGGGCCTATTGTGTAAAGACAGACATGTGCCAGCTACTAATTATTTTTTATTAACCTAGCCCCCCAATCCATATTCGACAAACCAACATACATTTTATGAAATTATTAGTGGAGATCCCAGCCATCTACAACGAAAACTGGCTACGATGTTGTGTATCATTTAATCAGCATACCTACTAGTGATAACGAGTTCGGACCTCTTTTATCAGCGTGATTAGAGTCACTATCGCGTGTCCGCGGGTCATCATATTATTTACTGTGCGAAGAGTTGACACTTATTATCGCAGGTTAATTGGTGTCAGCTTAGCGGCAGATTGACGTAGAATGTGTACAGTGTATTAATTTTCAGATGATTTATTTAATTAATACAACAATACTTTATTGCTCACCAATAAAAGTTTACAAAAGGAAACAAAACAAATACAATTTTAATTTTATAAATTACGAAAGACAACAGGCGGTCTTATTGCTAAAAAGCGAAGCGATACAACCTTTTGGGTACCTAGTGAAATTGATGAAAAATTATGTATGTATTTATAATAATGTAATATATATAATGTAATATGTATCTCTATTTATTTATTTATTCAATAATTATTATATGTATAGTTAACATGCCAATTGACAATCAAAATATTTACACGGTATACCTACACAGAACATACTATTGATACGAGGTTACCTATCTGAAACAATAATTATTTTTACCCATCTAGAAAGAAAAGAAAGAAAGAAAAATGTTTATTCCATAAAAGCACACACAGACATGACATTATTATCTGTAACGTTTCGCCAAATTTTCCCTTGTCCGAAAGCCACTTTTATCCAAAATTGTTAATTTTTCAGAGTAATTACAAAACAAACCTAACCTAACCTAATGGGTTCTTTAAAACGATGTTTATAAAATCCTAAAAATATTACGGGTTTCAGGACAAAAACCAGGTGGGAAACAATAATTTAGAGTTGAGATATGATACCCATACATAGATAATAGATCGATTCGATTTTAGATAGATGCAACCCGGTTACAATATCTGTGGACCTGGCGTCGATGACGTCACGTCGGCGCTCTGGTACGGTGCGCGACGCGACGGGGCGAGCGCGGGTAGGTACAAGGGTAGGGGGAGGGGCTTCACATTCCAGCGAGGTCCACAGATATTGTAACCGTGTTGTACATCGATGTCAAAAGCTATTGAATAAGGGCAACTTAATACTTTCGCCAACTATTTAGATGCGTGAATTTTTGAGTAGGTTCGATAAATAATTACTGTTTTATCGATTAAGTTCTTGGATTTTTTTCAAAAGGGCGGATCTCCGCCCCGTATACATTATAGATATGATAAATGGGTTGCAAACTCGCGAGTTCAGCTCACAGAGCTACTAAGAGCGATATAGTTTTATTTTTGTTTGAAATGTTTACCTAATGATTATCAAAATTTGTAATTCTATTTGTTAGATTTTTTTTTCATTTGGTTTATTATAATGAAAATCCGGAAGAACTCAGCCAACGATGTATATTATAATATACGTAATCAATACTTTTCATCGACTCATGACGTAACTTCTGCGGCAAAAATAGAATATAACAGGGACTGATACTTCATTATGTCGATTTTATGGATTACTTTTACGTTTGCGTCCTCCTTCGTCGTAAAGTTGGTCACAAGTATTCCCCTTTCCTCACCTAAAACACATAACAAAAAGCATATAAGTACATGGGAATAAAAAATATAAGTATTTATTGTTCTTGTAGAATATGGAAATTTAGAGCTTAGAGCTGATCTTACGCGTTTTCTCAAAAATTAAATATTACACATTTCTGAATTAATCTGAATCGATATCGAATCGAATCTGATGCGGTTAATTAGCCTGTTGTTTACCTCTATTGTAATACTATTGCGTGTTTGTTATCTGTTCGCAAAGAATATTCTAAGAAACTAAGCGATGCATGTACTTTTTCTTCGTCTAGAAACCAAGCAACGCTTGTACTTTTTCTTTGTATTCAACTTACCGCATAAATTAACACTGTTTTGTGAATACAGGATTTGTTCGACAAAGACATCGTTGAGCGCGACGGCCATCACGATGGGGTCCAAGAGATTCCACACTTCTTTCTGTTCGTCACTGTTTAGCGAAACCCTTTCAAATTCGTTTTGGGCACATATCTTTGTCGTATTTAGGTTTCCTAGAACAGTTTTCCGCCATTCCTAAAAGACATAATAAGCTTAGTTCATGTTGTACTGGTTAATAAGGACAGTCGGGATAAATGGACCTAACTACCTACTAGGTACATTTTACCTACATCCCTAGGGCGGTGAATTATGCATATATTGATACAAACACCTACGATCTGGGGCTTTACGAATTACCGCCCGTGGTTTGTCTAAAGTTTTACGTCTTGCCTTGGCCAGAATGTGAGGTTTTCTCAAAAGATCCCACTTACGGCCTAGGATGACGTAAAACAACTTACTCTTCGCTTTGCTCGTCGTTTCACCAGTTGTTCTTCTCGAACCCTAAATTTCAAGTTAAAGAACTCACGGTGGTTATGTCGCCGGTTCTCTTGTAAAAGACGATTGTTACTTTATCCGGGGATGCATTTTGCGCTATTATGTGATATGCTTCGACATCATTTTCTATGTTGAAATTGGGCGTCGGCTTTTCTCCTGCAATAAATTTAGGTTCCTAAGGTCAGTCGGGTCAAGTGCGACAGAGGGGCAAGTGCCCCTTACATATCGTTATATCTAAAAGCACAGATGTTTATATGTTTATGCTTGAGTGGGATTTGAACCCACGCCTCTCCGGGATGCTTGCTTGTTGGTTCTTACTTATTTGTGACTTAAGACAAGTTACTTAAACTTCCGACGAAATAGATAGTATCTGTGTATTTGTGTATCTGTATGTCTGTCTGTGGCATCGTAGCTCCCAAAACGGATAGACCAATTTGAATAACTACATTCAAATTGGTCTATCCGTTTTTTTATCGAAAGACTTGTCCGTCGAGATGGTTCTTAACTATTTTTAGTAGAAATAGGACCAGTCGGTTTCCAAGATGTTCAGCTTTAATTGGAACAAGTGACACGAACTCAGCCAATATTGAAGCTAAGAATTCCAAATTTTGTTGATATTATGTTCAGTAGCATTTTGTTATATCACTCATTGAATGAGGCTCTCATAATGCCCAGCAACTTGTGTCGGGGGTGTTTTATTTTTTTTATATAGGTTATTACCTAGTTATTTGTTTAAATGAAAGAATACGCTCAACATACGTCCAACAGCAACGTACAGCGTCGACACCCTGGACAGGAAGTCAGGGTCCAATCGTATTGCCAGAGCAATGTTGGTCATGGCTCCCAGCGCAACCACCGTCACCTCACCTGCGAACCATTCGATTATATAAGTGATAAACGTAACTGTTTACCCAGACCATGTTGAGAAACTAATGATTGTCTTCTCCTATCATTATCATACACCAAATAATATGCCATGTGCTGCTGTGTGTAGTGACGTGGATTTTGAAGAAGAAATTGCATCTGTTTCCATATAATTTTATAAAAATTTCACCTATTTAGGTATTATTTATTTATTTTATTACGTGGATATTTTTTTCTTCTACTACGTAATTATCGATATCGATAAAAAAAAGTTTCTAATACTAGCTAGATTGCGACCATATTTTGTTTTGCTACCAATTTTCCGCGCTCTGATTATAAGGGCCTTATCACACTTGCGATTTGCGAGCGTATTTTCTATACAAATAAGCGACGCGGCGAACACGCTGCGCGTACGCCTTCATACAAAAAACGCTTTCAAATCGCAAGTGTGATAAGGCTCTAAATCTTTAATGCACCTCGCACCTCCACCAATTGTAAAGGGTGTGCAGCTTAGTGTAGATTAAATAATAGTTCATTACATTATAATTCTATGTATGTAGATAATTAGTATTAAGTTTTACTAACATATAATTTATAAGTTTTTTGTTACTAACCTGATATGGATCTTTATCAGAAATAAAATATTTTGAATTTGAATTTGAATACCTAGGGCGGTGAATTCGTAAATGTCACAGATCGCAGGTGAAGCTGAGATATGGGTTTTTACGAATTACCGCCCGTGGTATGTCTAAAGTCTTGCCTTGGGCACGAAGCGTGATTTACTCTCCGCGTAGTGGGCAGAAAATTCCTCTTACGATCTGTAGCGTTACGTAGAAATATTTTCGTAATCGGTTTATACATGCCGAAGACCTAAATAAACAAACGAATAGAGAACCTCCTTTCTGAAATCACTTGAAAATGCTTACCTGGGTACTGTTTGGTTAGTTCAATGAGAGCCAACGCCGCAGGCAACGGTTGGGCTTCTATAGGCTGTACGGGCATGCATCTCAGGTCCCCGAGGCCGTCTCTTCCGAAGAAGTTGTCGGAGGGTACGTCGATTACGAGCGAGAAGTTGCTGCCTCTGTAGATAGGCACCTGGAAAGATGATACTTAAAAGATAACACATTAAGGGTGAAGCCAGACGAGCGTAATTTGAGTCGCGTAATTTCGGTCGCGGCATACGTAGTGTGAGCGTGATCACGTGACATGATGTATGGCGCGACCGAAATAACGCTCGTCTGGATTCACCCTAAGATTAGGTGCGAGCAAACGAATCGCCTGTGAAGTTTTGGAATAATGGGTTCGATAATTAAAATATAGCTTTTTAATTGTCGATTCAGTTTCTCGTTTTTTTTTATAATGGCAGTGTGAACACCGTTTATAACATAAAAAAAAACATTTTCTACATTTAAAAAAGAATTGCGAGCTCTACAGCTCACAAAATAACGATATGTAAAAGTACCTATAGGCTGCTCATGATCACAGACGCCATGTTTAAAAAATATTTACTTCCCAGCTTAATTTTGTATGAAATTCCTTTACCGTTCTCTAGTTGTTCCGCCCGAAACGTGAACGAAACGTGTGCTTCTAAGCCTGTTTATAGCGCACTTTATGACCACATTTCAGTGCATGTGTGAGAAAAATATGTATTAATTACATCTCGTCTCTCGGCGATGTCGAGGATGCGCTGGGAGTTGACGAACGTTTGGTCCTCGGGCACGTTGGCGTGTGAAGTCGTCAAGGCGATGACCTTAGGCCTGGAAAGAAAAGGGTAACTTCTAGCTCAGAATAAAATACTACACAAGGTAGTTTGGTGTCATCAATGATGGCACAAGAGAATGATGATGACTCATCATGCTCTTGTGCCCTTATACTATTACTTGGAGTCGGGTGGTCGGCGCAGTATGTTTTTTAGGATTCCGTATCCAAAGGGTAAAAAACGGAACCCTATTACTAAGACTAAACTGACCGTCCGTCTGTTTTCTTGTAATTAGGTATGGGGCGAATTTTTAAAACAAACTACACAAGGTTCCCTTTTTTTTAAACACCGCCTGAGGCGCCTGAGAACGGCACGGCGCTGTAGGTATACCCCTTTTCTTCGGACTAACAGCCCACAATTTATCTGCTTTGCCCAAAGGTTCACTGGTTGAGAATGCCTCATGGCATTAAGTCCGCCTTTTGTACGATAAGTTTTCTCTGGTGCAATAAAGATTAAATAAATAAATAAAACAGCTAATAGCGAATACGACTATTAAATGTATTTTATTTTATACTTTATTGGTTGTTTGAGTCAAATCTTGCCATAGCTACTTTACCTGTAATAATCGCTTTTATATAAAAAATAACCGACATTAACGAGAAGATACTGTAATTATTTCCGAGAACAACTGTACGTTTATATAGTAATAGAACCTTCCTTTTGCCTTCGCCGTAGTTGGGTAAAAACATTGAAATAGTTTAGCCCGTTGTCAAACAAAGTACTATTTTCTACGGTTAGGCCGGCTACGTTATTAGGCCGTAAGTGCTGATGATGTCAGCTGACAATTTGGTTTGTACGCTGTTCATTTAACTTATTCATGAGTAATATAGATAATCGTTTTTAAATAATGTCCAAATTTGTAGGTACTGAGCAATCATAAATGTGGTGTCTGAATCTAAAACGTCACATCAATCATTGCCTACTTTTGGGGGGTTACCTCATCAAATGAGTTGTTTTTTTAGGGTTAGAAGGGTAAAAACTACTAAGCCTGCGCTCTCCGTCCGCCTGTCCGTCTGTCACCAGCCTGTATCTAGTGTATCTCATGAACCGTGATAGCTAGACAGTTGAATTTTCACAGATGATATATTTCTGTTGCCGCTATAGCTACAAATACTATTCATGACAAATTAACTAAGGAAGACACTCATACAAAAATATGGGGCTTTCCGTCGAAATATCGTGATATTTCGTTCGACGGGTATTTTCTCGTGAACCGTAAAATAGGTAGACAGTTGAAAATTTCACCGAATGTATATTTTTGTTAGGTACCGTTACAATATAAAGGACCCCATACAATGAACGTGTTTTTGCTCGGTATTGGTACGGAACCCTTCGTGCACGAGTCCGACTCGCACTTGACCGGTTTTTTATAGGATAATCAGTACTTGAGCACTTGAGCAAAGTTTTGCGTGACCTTTGGTGACATCACTTCATTTTGTGACTTTGCGTTTATTTGCAAATTCATCGAGAACTAGTTATTATTCCCACTTTTCCCTGGAAGCTGGAACGCATTGTTTTAATCCTCATAATTAACGTGATGATTTTTAGATTTTCATAAGGCAGAGCAAAGAGTCCGTTAGTAAATTGCGAGATCGCAGAATTGGTGGCCGAGCTTAACATTAACGGTCACAAGATCCCAGTAACAAAAGGACCATAGACTTCGCTGGCCCTATGAGTTACAAAAAAATCTTAAAAGGCCCATTTTATTTTTGTTGTACACCCATAACCCCACTTTTTTTTTAAATTTTGGATATTTTAAGATTGTCTACTCAGAATAGCTCTTTCGATCTAAGTAATTTGGAGTAAAAAAGTGTCCCAATATATTTATGGCAGTGGCCGAGGTCGTGGTGGATCTTACGTAAGCTTCAAACGGAAGACTGGCGAGGAAATGCACAGCGTCGCGCAAGGGGCGTTCGCTAGTTCAAATGCTAAGATCCTTTTGAGACACTCTCAACACAAAATTGTTACTTAGCCGCGCAGGCACCCACAACATTGTTACGTCGCGAAATTAGTTTTTGATGCTTTTATTGAAATTTATAATTGAACTTAAAGAAAAGGCTCCAAAAACCAACAACTCTTGGATCATCTAAGGGCCACGGGGGTCACCTCAGGTACAAATAACTGAGATATAATTGAGCGACGGCCCAGCAAAGGAGTTTGAAATTAGGTCTAACTCACGGTCATATGCTGGCCCCCACGGCGCGACGGGAAAGTGTATGTGTCGCTCAACATGTGGCCCCCATGGTCTAAATGAAAATGCATAGTATTTTTTATGGCGTTTAACGTGTTAAAGAAAAGGTTTATGTAACAGGTTAGGCGTTTTCGTCTAACAATTAGGTGCAGGTTTTAAGTCAATTAAAGGTTTATTGATACACTAGATACGTAATCATTATTTTCATAGACCTCTAAACCTCGACTCGACCTCCTAAAAATCATAATTAAATACATCACTACATAGTATAAAACGTCAGTACTTAATCACGAAAAGACTACATCACGAAAATTTTGTCAATTCGTTTCGTTTTTCGTGATAATGTTTTCGATAAAAATTTTCGTGAAAAAGTACGCCAATTACTTAAATTCAATTTCTTAAAAAAATTTAAAAAATTAAATTCAATTTCCGCATGCGAGAAAGTGTTAAATGGAACTGAACTATCATATCTACAAGTTTGGGAACTTATTTTCACCAATTCAGGGACTAGATACACAACAAATACCGTGAAAGGTCGTAAAATTTTGCTGGGAGCCCCTTAGGGTGGAGTAATTTGAGTTCTGAGTCGCGTATTTCGGTCGCGCCATACATCAAGTCACGTGATCACGTCTCACTAAGTATGGCGCGACCGAAATTACTCGACACAAAACTAAAAAATTACGCTCGTCTGACTTCCTTCACCCTGAAACAATCTTAGACGCACCCATCAAAGTACTGCTCATATATCAACGCCATGAAGATCGCCATCGCGTCGTCTGCCCCGCCGTCGTGGTCGACCACTAGCTTCGGGCTTCCGCTGACGTCCGCGCTGAAATCGTGACAACATATCAGATAACATTATATAGTCTATTTATATCGATACCTTAGTTAACACTCGTCCTAATTACAATTATTTTGCCAGTTAAATTTAAACCACATACAGTTGTGCACTAACGTCCTAATTGCAACTACCTTTTCCGAAACGTACCTACGAGTGATTATGGCAACTGAGTCTAGGTATAAGAATCGAGTGGTTGAAATTATAATCGTAATACAGTCGTAAATTCAGAACTACAAAACTGTATTGTTGTTTCCTCAATCGAAGGAAACGTGATGATTATGGACTGATTTGTTTGGTCGTTGTTTTCATTATAAATAAATAAATATAAACATTAGGAGGACAAAGTAAAAATCAAAGCAAAAGAAAAATTTAAATGCTTAACCTAACCTGACGGAAGAAACCGGAATTGAATCCGGTACCTCTGGATTATCGATCCAGCGTGTCAACCACTACAGTGGTGTGGTAGCAGTGTGGTGGCAGTGTGGTGGAGTGGTTGATAAATTTCACCTTTTATTTCAATTTCAACAAGAAAAAAAGTGAATTTCCGAGAATAACTGATTAACTAAACAAATTTCTAGAAAAAACTAATCATTTGAGGAGGTTTTTCGATTCCGTATGGATCTCGTCATTAAATTTTCGCCTACATTTTATGGGACCAATTAGGAGATACCTACACTCAAACAAAAATAAATATTGTGAGGTAACACTTCTCTTTTTGGTAAGCCTGTTTGAGTGTCCCACTGCTGGGCAAAGGCCTCTCGGTTAGATAGAGGTCCACAACTACCTATTCGCCGCTGCTTCTGGCCAGTTGACTAGGAATAGTAGGAATGCATCTAAATCGTCCCGCCATCTCCGCTTCGGTCTGCCTTGACCTCGCCGCCCAACTTACGCACCCACAGGTAAGTGAACAAAAACTAATAAAAAATAATACAATCGAATAGAGAAGTTTCTTTCTTAGGGTTCTTATTTCTTGATTTTTTTTTGACATTTTTCTCTATGATCAAACACGTTTCTTCACATATTATTAGTTTTAATACCTAGAACAGGGCTATTGCGATTTATTGGTATATATTTGAAACATTCAGTTTTAATTGTACATTTATAATTTTTATTAAAACTTTCGTGAGACATATTTAATTATTGTATTAAGCGGTTTACACTCACGTGAAATTGACAGGAACGGCCCGACATGTTTCGAACTCGTATGGAGCCCTAACATGTCGGGCCGTTCCTGACAATTTCACGTGAGTGTAAACCGCTTAATACAATAATTTATAATTTTTGTTTCAAAACTACTTACTCGAAAAATATTGTCAAAATTCACACAGAAAACCGATTTTTTAAACTTATTTTCGACTGCACGCAATAAAGGCATGAAATAGCTAATTATGTTACTTTCTAGAACTTAGGGAAAACTATGACCACTTCAAAAACTTGGTAAAATTATTAATATATTTGCCATAATAAAAAATAAATAAATTTTAATAGGAATAAGGCCTCTTAAGTCGGTTGAAAACTCACGCTAAACAGACGAGAACCAACGCTACGAGAGCCTCCATTATCCAGCCGGTTACAATTTCGCAATGGCGTAAAATTTGTTCGCGCCTTTTATTAAAACAGACCGTTATTATAGTACGAGAGCCCAGAACGAGTTTGTGACACTGATTACAATTACAAACATAAAAAAAACCGGCCAAGTGCGAGTCGGACTCGCGCACCGAGGGTTCCGTACAAACCTGCAAGGTTTACAAAGTTCGTTCATTACGACAATCGAAATCGACATTTACAAAAAAATATATATTTTGTAATGTAACTAAAAATTTAAGGTTTTCGGAATTTTTCCTTTATGTGTGCTATAAAACGTTGCTTCATGCCAAATTTCAAGATTCTAGGTCGACTAGAAGTACCCTCTAGGTTTTGATTCCCTTGCGAGTACTTGCGAGTTTCAAAATATGCAGCTTAAATTGCTGTTTCTTTTGATTGCGTTGACATAGAAGTTTGATTTTGTTACAGCTTAAAGGTATTATAGACCTGAGTATTTGGTATGAATTTCAATTTAATACCTCTACGCGTTTATGAGGAAATGGGTAGTAAGTTTAAAATTATTAAAAAAATATATATTATGTGATGTAACTAAAAATTTATGGTTTTCGTAATTTTTCCTTTATCTATGCTATAAGACGTTGCTTCGTACCAAATTTCAAGATTCTGAGTTCACGGGAAGCACCCTGTAGGTTTTGATTCCCTTGCAAGTGTCGAAAATTTGCGGCATAAACCGCTGTATCTTTTGATTGCGTTGGCTTAGAAGTTTGATTTTTTCACAGCTTCAAGGGACAGTAGACCTGAGTAATTGATATAAATTTCAGCTTCATACCTCCACGCGTTCTTGAGAAAAAGGGTCTTGACAGACGGACGGACGGACAGACGGACAACAAAGTGATCCTATAAGGGTTCCGTTTTTTCCTTTTGAGGTACGGAACCCTAAAAACAACAATAGTAGCATAAACAAGAAAACATTAAACCTGGATTATCTAAAAAATATTACCTTCACTTCATTCATTCACTGGAGCCTAAATGGTCGAGAACTGTGCGGTTCCAGAGGAATTTCCTACCTACCGCAAAAGCTCCACATCTAGAGTCCCTGTCGAGGTTTTCCCCGGGGCTACAGTATGCGGTTCTTCAAGAGAGGTATAAATAGGTTCTTAAAGGGTCGGCAACACGCGTGTGGTGCTACTGGCATCGAGATTGTCCATAGGCGGCGAACGAATTGCAGCTTAACATCAGGCGTTTGTCTCCGTCGTAGTGTAAAAAAGAATTAAATGATTATTACGAATACGTCTCTCTATGTATTTTTTATGTAAGTCCGCAAGTAGGCTTCAATCTCACCTGTTGGTACATAGCGATGAACAGGGACGTATTTACCCTAGGGCCATCCGGGCTAAAGCCCGGGGCGCCAATCCAACAGGGGCGGCGTAGGCGCCCCTGGCCGATTGCATTTTGGTATTGGCGCCATTCAACCAACTATTACTTGTCACCTTTTTAGGGTTCCGTACCTCAAAAGGAAAAAACGGAACCCTTATAGGATCACTTTGTTGTCCGTCTGTCCGTCCGTCTGTCAAGACCCTTTTTCTCAGGAACGCGTGGACGTATGAAGCTGAAATTTATATCAATTACTCAGGTCTACTGTCCCTTGAAGCTGTGAAAAAATCAAACTTCTAAGCCAACGCAATCAAAAGATACAGCCGTTTATGCCGCAAATTTTCGACACTTGCAAGGGAATCAAAACCTACAGGGTGCTTCCCGTGAACTCAGAATCTTGAAATTTGGTACAAAGCAACGTCTTATAGCATAGATAAAGGAATAATTACGAAAACCATAATTTTTTTTTTTTATACCTAACTTTGCACCTAATTTGCATATTTTCGACACTTGCAAGGGAATCAAAACCTACAGGGTGCTTCCCGTGAACTCAGAATCTTGAAATTTGGTACGAAGCAACGTCTTATAGCATAGATAAAGGAATAATTACGAAAACCATAAAAAAAAATTTTAATACCTAACTTTGCACCTAATTTATATGGGGCGCTATACATACCAGGTGCAAACTTAACTTAACCACTTAGGGATGGAAAGTGTTTGTACGGAACCCTCGGTGCGCGAGTCCGACTCGCACTTGGCCGGTTTTTTTTTTTGTCAATCCACTAACAATAACAAGAACTAGTTAAGTCTTGGTCGAAAACAGTAGGTTCGTCAAATATCTTCGGGGCGCGTCTGTAAGTAAGATCATGCTCCAAAACATAGGGCGCGCCCGGGGCGCGGCCGCCGAGCGAGGTAGGGGCGGCACGGCGAGAGGGGCAAGGGCAATAGGCCATAATTTAATTAGCGTTGCCAGATCGGATCTTTTTACACTATATCGGTAAATTTTGTTACTACGCAGCCCCGCGCCGAACAATTTCGCGCTCGCATTTTCATCTGATTATGTTACTATTACGCACGCCCGCGCCGAAAAATTTCGCGCTCGCTGCGCTCGCGTTAACATCATTTGTTTTACTACAGTCTATGTACTCCCGTGCCGAAAAATTTCGCGCTCGCTACGCTCGCGTTTTTTCTGATTGTGTTACTACGCACCCCGGCGCCGAAAAATGTCGTGGTCGCTGCGCTCGCGTTTTCATCTGATTGTGTTACTATCCACCCCATCGCCGAAAAATTTGGCACTCGCTGCGCTTGCGCTTTTATCTGATTGTGTTTTGGCAAATAAAGTTTTCTTTTTCCTATGACCCAACCCTTACACTTGCTATATTTGAGTGCTTGATAGACACAACTACCATTATCCAGTAAAAAAAAAACGTTAAATATTCCCTTGACTTCTGGGGCGGCGAAACTTATAGGCCCGGGCGCCAAATTTCAAAATACGTCCCTGGCGATGAAGCTAACGAATGAGCATGCTTACATACATAAACATAATATACTTTTTAAAGACTGCCTGTCCATAGTGTCCATAGTGTCCATAGTGTCCATAGTGTCCATAGAAGCGGAGCAGAGAAAAACAACTAATCACGCTGTTTTTATGAAGCCCAAAAGAAGTGCATTTAAATCTGAGGAATGTAATTGGTCGATTTTGCACATCTCAGTTCCGCTCCGCCTGATAGCTGCCTGGGCTGGGCTCTCGTGCTATATATATTTTAACGTTACAAGGAAGGCGAGGCCATTAACGAATAGAACTCACGCGCAGTCTCATGGAAGGTAGAAAGAGGTTGTAGCAGGTATAAGCGATTAGGTTTACCAATAAATAAGTACCCAAGTAGCACATGCACTGGCTGTGTAAGCGTTTCTTCAGCCCTTGTACAGCTAATTTAACTTGTATAATGGCTTTGTAAGCGGTTATGCAAACTGTGTGTTATTTAGAGTAGTTAGTGGTTCTGTCAGCCCATCTAGCACAACTAGGCTTCGCGACTCTTGTCGCGCGACATAGCATCGCCCGTCACTCTCTCACAGTACTGCGAAGAAAGGGATAGGTAAATATGTCTCGCGTGAAACAGAGTGGCGTGTCACAGTTGTGCTAGAGGCACAGCTGTTGACCTCGCAAGTCTATTTCAAAACGGCTGATATATTTTTTTTCTTTTTACTTTTCAACCGACATATCACCGCATTTTTAAGAGATACGAATAATTTAATTTAATTACGAGTATTAAGAAATAAAACTATGTAACTTGTGACTGTGAAATTTCAAAATATGATCACCACAGGTCTGCTGTGTTACGGTAAAAGGTCTTATCTTTATACGGATGTCATCTTTATAAAGATCAATAAATATAATTCTCGAATCATAAAATTTCACGAAATTTGGTTGAGAAATTCAACCTGGTGAAAACATCAACATCCATATATCCGGAAAACAGAAATCGAACATACGGAAGATTTTTTAGCCAAACTGAACGGGAACACTTCGCTCGTTCGACCAATAAAACTCTATGTGTGTGATAAAGGCACAAGTTGCTGTTTTTAGGGTTCCGTAAAACGGGATCCTATTACTGAGACTTCGCTGTCCGTCCGTCCGTCTGTCACCAGGCTGTATCTCAAGAACGGTGATAGCTAGACAGTTGAAATTTTCACAGATGATGTATTTAACAACAAATACTAAAAATAAAATAAAATAAATATTTATGGGGGGCTCCCATATAACAAACTTATAGATAATGGTACGGAACCCTTCGTGCGCGAGTCCCACTCGCACTTGGCCGGCTGTTAATTATTTCATAACACCGACAGATGTAACTGATGCGTATAATGCCGTCTTCCACGCTATATTTAGTTCAATAAAATTAGCTGAAAATTTGGCAAAATTAAAGGACAACTTTTATCCATCAGGATATGTAACCTACATTTTCTAATTTTCTAATTTGCCCCCCAAATCTGGCCCCCATGTTTCAAATTACTTGATTTACTCTACGTTACGTTAATATAGTTCAATACATAAATTACAGAAAAATATATAAGAAGTCTATGGTATTGAAAGTAACACCGTTTACTAGTAGGAATATTTATATTTCGCTCAATGGCAAAATGACTTAAAATTTAAAAAATAGCATTGCAACGGTAAATGGAAGAGTAACAGAAATAAATTATACATTTTTAAAAAGAACATTTTCTATTCTTTACTTTTGTTGTACATATTTTGGCCGAGAAGTGTGAAGTTTTTGAGATAACTAACCTTTTAGCAGAAAAAAAAAAACAATAATTAAAAACGTTAGTATTTGGTAACAGATTGCGCTGATTCTATAAGTGATATCGCTTTTGTATGTATAAAAGGTTTATAGTAAATTTATTTAGAATTATTTCTTTCCTATACACTTTGTATGTATCGTACACGGTTTTCTTTTAAAGTGGAAAATACCGCGCTCCGGGACACATTCTAGGGCGCGGGGGGGTGACGCTCACCCCTGAGAGGGTGGGAGAGTAGATAAAATTAAACTTGGCTCTATAACCTACATATCCTGATAGATAAAAGTTGTCCTTTAATTTTGCCAAATTTTCCATACATTTCAATCTAATTTTCTTGAACTAATTGACTGCATTTTACGCTAATTATTGTCACAGGTTTTTACTTTGTCTACTTAATAGGAAATTTCGCGCTCTGCTACACTGAATTCTGAATAAAATTAAGTATAGAGATAGACACGGTTCTTTGGCTTAAGGCGCTCTTTTCCAAGTAGACGCCGAACTCACTCATTTTCAGACTCGTCGTAGACTAGCATGAAATCGTGTTCAGCAACATGATTGGGAAAAAAATCGCTCGATAGAAAACAATCCCAAAGTTACCTCTACTCGTAATATCTTTTCTGTAGTATGGCTAAAATACGAACTTTTTTTACCCGTTTTTTGCGTGAATGTATAGATACTAACATTATCTAGGCAAAGTCGATGGTATTGTCTGAATAATATTAATTATTTAATCACTAGAACTAAATATCTACTGAAACTACGAGCGCGATCACGCGCGGTGCCATTTTACTTTTAGCATTTTACTTTTTACTTGTACTATTATCTATTCTGTGCTTTTAGTAATAGTCGCGCTTTTGGTGGCTGCCACGCTCTGTCTCGGAACGCACGTACACGATTTTCGCGCGCATCACGCTCTTCCGATTTACGTCGCAAGTGAACGTTCCGCATTCATCTGTTGATACAAGTGTTATGTTATGTAAATAGTGTTTAAATAAGTAAAAATACAGCGAAAAGATATTAGTATCGCAGCGGGTTGTAGGAACCATGATCGAAATTGGAATCACGCGTTTTTCGTTCTCCCAACAGGTCCGAAGGATGCCGAAAGGTAAGAAAATGAACACAATACATAATAATTAGTTACTGAATAATAATAAAAAACATATTGCATGTGTATCTACTTCCATATTTAACACTGGTAATACTCAGAACAATTTTAATTGTTAAGTACTTATGTAATTTTGAATTGATTATTTGCTGCTATTTGTCAATTGAAATTTTAGTAAAATAAGTATGTCTACTACTAAATCAACAATCATAGAGGTTTTTATATTTATATTTATATTTGATATCACGTTTGTAAAATTACTGGTAATGAATAAACGATTGAGTGATAGTTTGATACGAGTAGGCAGTATATAAAATATATGAATAATGAGTTACAATAAATGTATTGGAAGAGATCCCTAATAATAGGGATAAGTTCGCCTTTGTACATGTTTTATTTGTTACTAGCGACCCGCCCCGACTTCGCACGGTGCGTCCGTGCGTATTTTTAAAGATCTAAGCGTACATAGGGGCAGACAGACAGCAAGAAACGACTTTGTTTTATACTAGGTATGTAGTGATGAAAATATATGAATAAATAAATAAGTATCGGACAACTAAGTAAAAACAAAATGAAGCTCAAGAATTTAATTGCATGTTAAGGTAACGCATTCGTTGCATTATTTTATTATATTTTACATATTAAAATGTTTAAAAATAAAGCTAAAATGTTTTCCGGCGCATTGCTCTTCCTACTGAGCTATCAGATCGCTTCGTCAATCACACCAAATCACAGCGCCATCTCTCTAGCAGTATTCACACTTGATGTAAAGCTATGGGGATTGGGGATCGTGCGTGTAAAGCGCACATCCTAGGGTATGGCTAATGCGCATTAAGCATTTCAAACATATATGACACAGAGGGCGCTCCAGTAGCGTAACGAATTATGGGATGAAAGATTTGGTGTGATTGACGTAGCGATCTGATAGCTCAGTTGGAAGAGCAATGCGCCGGAAACGCAGAGGTCGCAGGTTCAAGTCCTGCTTAGATTGTAGTAGATCGCATTCAATTTTCCTTTCTTAATTTACCTTTGTGTCATTATTTATGAATGGACAAAAGTCGAAAATCCTAAGAAATATGAGTTATTATAATACTCTAACAATCTGGAGAAAATAGAACTATTTATTTCTAGAAAAAAGAAGTTACCTAAACCATTTGCTATCGCAAAGGTCTAAAGTGTTTCATAAACATGTAGGTAGATTATGCCAGGAAAGTACTGGTATTACAAAATTTAAAAGCTTATGCGAAATAAATATCTACTAGTAAACAATAATAATCAACATTTATATAAAATTACTAGGAGGTGCCCTTCGTCCGCGATTTTTTTTCTTTACCGTAAACGGATAAAAAGTATCCTATAACCATCTTTCTATCCCTGTACTAAAATTGTCCAGGCGTGATTCGAGGACAAGGGAAATTATGAAAACAGATGGCGCCAGGGTAGCACCGCGCCGCGCACCATTATAAAACAAATGACGATCCTGCATTACCCTATTTTAAGATTTTTCCCGAAATCATGACCCCTTTTCATGGAAAAATTATGATCAATAGAAATCTAGAATTTTATAATAGTATAGATGTAATGACAAATAGGCCTTGTCATCTATAACAGATGATTTAAGCAGCATCGCGACACCACTTGCGCTCGTGACCTGATACTGTCCTATTCGGGACTGAATCCCTCGGCCGCATTCCCGACAAGTGTATGCACCCCCAGGTGGACGGGGGTTGACGGCCCGACCGTGACGTCTCGTGCGTTTCTCCCTCAGCACCCCAAACCAGGTTTAGATTAGAAGTCGTGGCTGGACGGTTAATAAAACCTCTTTGTCACCTCACCCCGAGTCCTTCCTTCCTCGGACTACTCCATTAAACGGATATGTCTACTCTTATTCTTATCAGCACCTCTAGCATAACAGTCATACGCGACTATTTCTAGCACGAGATATTTACCCGTCTCTTTCTGTGCAGTAATGTGAGAGAGTGACGGGTAGCGCTATCCCGGACGACGAGAATCGCGAAGCATAGTTGTGCTAGACGGGCAGATATGCTAAAAAAAAAACTAAGGTACATTTGACTTTTACCAACATACTTATAAATTGCTTACGAGTAAGAACTATAGTTTTGCTTCTTATTACTAAGGCTGAAAAATAATTGTATTTAAGTACCAAAAATATAAAAATCGTTTAGTTAAGATAAGCACAAACTATTTTTATTATGATTTATTAATAAATAATCAGTAATTGTAAAGGAATAGAACAACAGAATACCCATAGTTTCCTGAATGTATCAGCTAAAACATTTCTGGTCAAACTAATAAGATTTGAGACATTGCAAACAGAAAACGCATAAAGTTATTTTGATTTGCTTACAATCATGTTATGTGCATGGGTATTCCAAATGTAAGAGACAATTTAAACTAGCAATGAATAGATACGTAACTATTATCTCGACAAAAAATATTATAAAATCAATTTAAATACATTTTTAATAAAGTACCTACCTGTACTGCAGCTATTATATATAATATGTCATTATTATTTAATAATTTACAAGCTTATTCTAACTTAAGCATAGATTAAAACTAGGATAATGCAGAATGGATGGTTTGTATTTGTTTTACCGCAGTGGTACCATTGGTGCAGTTACCACTCTAGCTCGCCCGGCATATATTTCTCGATCAAACTTTCGTAGTAGGGCCACAGCGCTTCGATGTCGGGGATCGCGCCGCTCTTCGTGTACAGATCGTATTTGCTGTCAGAAAAGAGAATATAGCAATCAATAACCTTAAATAAGTAGTACCAGTAGGAAGTAGTACCGGTAGTAAGTAGTACCAATTAGGGAGAAGCTGCAAGCTAACTATCATGTTATGGGCATGTGATGCGAAGAGAGGAAAGCCACGTAACCATAAATGCGTTAAGCATGAATATGGACGGATATAGAAGAAGAGGAAGCCCAAAGCAAAGATGGCGGATTGTGTGAAAGATGATATAAATAAGAAACGTAAACGTAAACGACGAGATGACTGCTGATGCTGCGCCGACCCCGAATAAATGGGATAAGGGCAAGGGAATGATGTAGTACCAGTAGTACTTGTAGTTGTATCTATGCCTTTCACGGTCCAATAGGCATGACGAAATTTTTTTTTTGAGAAATATCTGTTCTTTTTTTATTGGGATCAAATATAATATATGGGACTACCTACACTTAGACTGCTCTAAAAATCAGAAATGACCGTCAAAGTTCAACATTCCTACGGAGCGCTAACGCTCCATACAAGTGGCCGCCTACATGTGACATCATTATATGTAATGGTCAATATTTGTATGGAGACAATAATTAATTTGCCATTTACATCGTGAAAAAGTGCGTTTAAGTTCATGGTTGCCATACAATTATTGTTTTGTTAAATTATGCGTGTCCCAGAACTGCCACGTCACAGTGACACTGGAGGTAGGTCAGCTCAAGAGGAACCCAACCAACCTAACATGACCTCAGTAAAAGTTGCACGGTTTTCGAGTTATTATACCGAAATAAAAACTTTTGAGAATTTTCCCCTTTGTTTTTACATTTTTAGTACCAGCATCGACACGGAAAGCTCTTAATGACAGTTTTTTGTGTGTATCAAATCATGAATAGCTAATTCAACAGTGTAAAGTGTTATTTTGTCAGTAACTATTGTAAAATGCTGAAGAAAACTTGATCAATCTTAATTTAATTTGTAATAAAAGATGCTGTGTGAAGGATGTGGTGGAACGATGTTTTTTGTGCATTAGTCCACGGGAGACAATTCGAACATTTATTGTGACCTAAATAAAACAGTATGCTGTAGAATTTAACATCTGTCGTCATCCCAATTTTAGTCAGTGATGGTGTTGCGAAGAAGAATGGATTTCCTCAACACCGCGGTGTAGAAAAAGATAAACTTACTTGAATTCTAGCAAGGTCTTGAGAATCTCCTCGTCTCCCGGCGCCAGCAGGTGCTTGTAGTCGCCGCCGGCGTGCCACGGGTAGAACGAGTGGTATCTGCAACAAGAGATAAAAGTATAAGCAATAAGCATATTCAAGAGTGCTTCAAGATCAATGGATGGAATAAAATCAGTTAGGAAGCCTCGGAATTTAACTGCGAGGTAAAATAAAGTATGGGGAAATTGGGTAGTATTCTAGATAAAAAAAATGTTATTATAGCCCAACAGGGTGTTTTTCAACCCACGCCAATTATCGCGGATTTTTATTGGTATAGTCTATCCGGAATTCTAAGATCAAATTATGTCAAACTGGCACAAGTCAAAAACGACCTTAAATTTACACGTAGGTATACGGTAGTTGTTTGTACCTTGTGTCAAAGTGACTTCATTTGATCTTAGAGATCGGACAGGCTATACTCATTTATTTCAAATGTTTGGTAACTGACGTTGAAAGTCGGTGAATATCAAAATATGAACTACATTTTTTTTTGCATTATAATGCCAAATCTATTCACAGTGATGAAAAGTAATTTTTTCAATAGATTTCAGTATTTATTTCGCAAGAAGAACGAATGATGGAGCAGCATTCCGGTAAACAATGTTTTGAATTTGGTTTATGACAAATTAAATAATTAAAATATATGACGTATGAAGATTACTGTCATATGAAAGCTATTTTTAGCGCCACTATCCCTAGACTGGACCGACGTTTGTTAGGCTATAGGTATAATTGTTCCTTTTGTCAATCAAATCAACCTTTGGCTCAATTGGGAGAGCACTCGCCTAGGGGTGGCAAGATTTATGGTTTAAGTCCGATAATTTGGTACATTTTTCATTGTGATTGATCTTTATATCGTATCTTTAAAATTTATTTTTAAGTTCTTAAACTACTTAACCTAGTATTAACTAACCTTAATAAAAAAATTAAAACACCCCCGACACAAGTAGCCGGTCATCATGAGAACCTCTTTTAATGAGTGATATAGAAAATTCTACTAAAACTGATTATAACAACAAAATTTGGAATTCCTAGCTTCATCATTGGCTGAGAGCCGGTCACTCGTCCCCTAAAAGCTGAATATATTGGAAACGAGAGCTCCGATTTTCATCAAAAACAAACTAAGAACCATCTCGAAAAACCAGGCGTTCGATTAAAAAAAACCGCACTCAAATCGGTCCACCCGTATTGGCGCTACGATGCCACAGACAGATACACAGATACCCCTTTCTTTCGTCGGGGGTTAAAACAATAACGGACCGGTTAGTCTAATCATGACACCTTAAGTCACCGGGCTTGGCAATATTTAAATTATTAGCAGTTCAAACAGATACCTGATCATGTGAAGCCCCTCCTTGGGGAACTTGCACTTGTTGTGAACAAGCATGCGGTAGAGGTACTCGTCGTGGCCCCAGGATATCATCAGCTGCTCCAAGCCGCAGTTCGGCTTGTACATCCCGTAATTGGTGCTGCAAAGTAGGGTGAGGTATCATAAAACATATCCTAAATATATCAGCGAGTTCCAATGGATGTACTCGCAATGGATGTATTAGGCGGCACTAATGCATGGTTAGACCATGTGCAGCCATGCCATTCTGCAGCTCATAGTAGTACTGAAGCTAGTTGAGATAATAATTAATAGAATAAGGAGAAAAAAAATGATTTTATTTTGCATGAGTTTGCTAGTAAAACTCTAAATTATCAAAAAACAGCAAATTTTGTTAAAAAAAATATACTAATGACTAGCTGCCCCGCTCATCCCACGGGAGCTCTACAGGATAAAAAGTAGCCTATGTGGTGTGTCACTCCAGGGTGGACAAAATTGCCGGTGGCATTTGTTCTTGCTTAGGTGGCGCGGTGTTTGAACTCACTTGTATCTAGGGTTGTAGGTGTCGGGGTTGTCCTTGAAGCTGTCGTCTCCATACGCGATGGTGGAGCCCCACTTGCAGCCCACCACGAACGTGTCTCCCACCACGCACCACTGCGGCTCACCGTAGAACGCCATCACCTGAAGATTATGCGGGGATTTTGGAATAGTGTTAGTTTTGAAACAGAATAAGCCATGTAGTTAACAGGAGCAGAACGCGGTATCTTTAATATTGGGGAATGCGTAATGAATTAAAAAAATCAAAAAGCTTCAAAATTATTTGTATAGGTAGAAATAACCCCTCTCATTCTTAGAACAAAGTTAGAAAGCCTGTACCTTTCTAACTTTATTCTAAGAACCTTAAAAAATAAAATACAAAAATGACAATATTTTACGCGTCCCTGTACGGCTGGGTACAGGATGGTTTCGAATTGTGCCATTGTAATAGATAAGCAGGTAAGCAGCCATACTGTACAAGAGATGACAGCATGTTATTAAAGTTTATACGTGTTTCGCTCGCTCTTACGCGATAGATAAGAACCTCTAAAGCAAGAATCCCAATCTGAAAGCTCACGGCGGACTACTTACCTATACTAAGTTACTCAGTACTTTCGAGACTAAATCTTCAGTTAACATCATAACTCTCTCAACAAGAAAAGTTCCGTTCAATGATTTAACTGACTTTATATGCAGCGTTAGAGGAAAAAGTCATAGGGCACCTGGAAAAACCTTACCTTTCCAACATCATGGATTAGACCAACCAGATGCATCCAGTCCTTATCAGGGTGCTCTTCACGGATGCGTTCAGCTGTCTGAAAGGCGTGCACGATGTTTGGCCGATCCGTATCAGGGTCGGATTCGTCCACCAACTCATTCAGACGGATCAGCGCATCCTTCACAGTGGACTTGAAGTGGTTGAACTTCAGCCATTTCTCCATTTTCGCTGGAATATTTGGGAGTTGTTTAATTAGTGGACATTCATGACAACCGACAATGCCTAGATTTACATTAAGGATACTAGAAACTAATTGCGCAGGGTGGAAATGGACACCACGTCACCACACAGTGTATATCGACATCTCTCTCTTTCAATCGGTCCCTCATTATTGAGGATCGTGATCGCGTGATCGGTCCATAATTGGCCCTCACCGCCTGGTGGAATTTGCTTGAGGAGGTTGCTTCTTTGACTTGGTCAGACTATCTGGTTGGTAAACGGCCTCGGGCTCTCTTGCCTTCGATGCTCCCAACCACGACCAGTTTTTCAAGGTTCTCGTCTCCTCTTTGCAGTATGTGACCAAAGTACACACCATGGTGCAAAAAGATGGCGGACAGCAGTGTTTTAATATTTACCTAGTTGTGAGAGAATATACACATTAATTAGTACGTTTAGCCTAACTACTGCCTACGCCACATCTTGGGATTTAGGTAGCCGACCCCGATTGAGAATTCATTCTCAAAAAATGGGACAAAGGCTAGGAGAATGATGATGAGCCGTCCAGGGTATCCTGACCATTCCAGCTCGATTGCGTCTATTCTTTGTCGCTCTCGGACTAATATGGTCCATGTTTCCACTCCATACATGAAAATGGGAAAGATCAGGACTCTAACATACCTAGTACGAAGTCGACGCACTGATGGGTGTGCATCTCGTAGTAAGTCCGTCGCACACGCTCCTTGATTGGGTCGTTGACGTCGATGGTGAAGTCACGAAAAGCGGATACGGGTTTGTCGTCGTACACCTTCTCAGGTCGCAGCAGTTGCGACGGGTCGATGATGGTAGGGGCGGTCTAGAATGAGATTTGAACTGAACCACTTTTTTTTTATATAACCTGTTAATAAAATGTTATTTTTAGTAACCAGTGTTTATTTCTAGGAAAGCGACGCTTCCAATGATCTATGATCGCTCCTCTTCCATCGCTATAATGCCGTTCCTTCTTTTTTTAAACTTGGTGGCTTTGCGTTTTTTGTTACTGAAATAATTTTGCTTGAATACACAATAAAAACTTGTAGGTAAGAACAATTAGAACTTTTAGCATGAACAGTTCTGTGGATATGGCGGTATATGTATGTACTCACCTACGTTTGAAATACTTTCTTATTGGAACTGTGAACTTTAAACTAGTTAAGTATAGGGTATTTTATCCTGGAAAACGTACAGTCCCTAAAGAATAGCCACGCCTATCACGCGAGCGGAGTGGCAGAAAAAAACTAATATATGAGAAACTACTACAAGGAATGTAAAACTTACAGCTTTCATCATCTTGAAGGGATCAGCAGTCGGCGGCTGTCAACAACTTAATATTTAATGTCTTGAACTCACAGATCTTTAAATGCTCCTGATTCTGATAAGGGAGGTCAAGTGTGGCATCGCTATACTGCGCGATGTCCGTTTACTATGCTGCCGTGCTAATTCAAAAAGGTGTATGTCTTATACATTATGTAGCTTACGTACAACCTTTTGAATTAGAATGTGTAAGTAAATAGAAAATTTTCTTGTGTCTGTCTGTTCGATGTAGCTTTTAACATACCTTAATCCACTTTAGGCTGCTGGTGTTGTAAGAGTCCTTGCAATGGCCACTGTTTACCTTGGTTTAAGGCTGCCATTCGTCCGGGTTTTTCCGAATTTCTCCTAGTTTGGGGGCCGCCCAGGGGGGGTTTTCAAAGGGTCCGGGGAAAAATCGGACACTTTTTTAAATGTGAATGAAAAATACACGGTTATTTTTTTAGGAATATTATTTTCGGCCACGCCGGGGATAAAATGTGATTTACGCCAATAGTCCGGGTTTTTTTTTTAATCTTTGTCCGGGTTCGGCGAATTTAGAGATGGCAGCCCTACTTTGGTTTAACATCTCATTTACGTGTACCTAGCTACCTTTTTCTTCTTTAGTTACATATACCATAAGTAAATGTAATTGATTATTATGAGTAGGAATTACGAAAAAAAATACTTACTGTTGAGTTTCTTTCGGCTTTCTTCTCAACAGCGGTCTCCTCTTGCGAATAAATGAATAAATAAATATTTCTTTTCTAATAATTATAAAAAACGGTTTAAACTCACGTAAAAATTGTCAGGAACGGCCCGACATGTTTCGAACTCATTTGGAGCTTCATCAGGGGTAGCTGTAGGGGTAGCAGGGGTATCCGTGCTGCTACGCGACTCGCGACTCACTCGCGATTATTAAAGATGTCTCACGATAGTTTTAATAACATTTATATTTTTTCTATGGAGAGGGGTCAGGGAGGGGGTTTCGAACGAGATGTTACGTTCATGGTCTCGAAGTACCGCGATTTAGTCCCGTTTTTAGGTTTTGTTATACATAATTATAATGTGTGAAAATCGTGTACCTTAAGCATCGTGCGCCTGTTGTTATGCTCTCAGTAACACCAATAAAATTGCTTCGATAGGTACCTAATAAGTATATTATGTACCTAAGCGTTTCTTCGATATGACTCGCTACTTCATTTGTTACTATACTGTATAATCAGCAATGCCAATTCCGTGTCGATGAGAGCGTGACGCCCTCACGCTCTCATTTGCGCCACCGATAAGGCAGCAAGAAATGGCTTTGTCAATTCAAATCATGGTGCAAAGTATCAAAACATGCTTAAGTACATATGCATTATCACGCTCTCAATAACACCAATGCTAAACCTAGAATAGTTATGTTTATAAAACCACGCTCTCGTTAGCACTAGTGACGATTTAGTAACTATAAAATGCGTAATCATAAAAACAATATTAATGATGTTTACAATATAATAAAGTTATAAATTATATAACCTGAGATAACATCAATTTGTTTTCAATTCCTATGCAGGGAGATGCACTTTCTTGCAATATCTTATCTTGAACTAAAGGTTTGTTTGTTGAAGGTGCCCGCGAACTTCGTCCGCGTGGAGGAGAAAGTCATAACCCTCTTGTTGCTCCTCCGTAGTCGGGTAAAAGTATCTTATTACTATCTGAGCATGCGTAACCGTATACCAAGAATTTTTGAAGTCGGTCCAGCCGTTTAAGCTTGAAACCACAAAAAAATATTTTTAAAAATTAAAAGTTTAAAATATTAATAGATGTTTTTTCTTATATTTTCCCTGTAAGTGTAGAAATTAAAAAGTGGCTGTAGCGTCCTCCCGTTTTCTTAGATTGATTCGAAAGAGACGACACTACAGGTGTTGCCACTTTTTAATTTTTACTCGTCCCAGCGGTCCCGGGTCGAATCCCGGCCAGGGCAAAAATTTGTGTGATGAACTCGAATATTTGTGCTTGGGTCATGGTTTGCGTATTTAAGTATATATTTCTCTATATAAAGTAGTAGTACCCATAGTACTAGTACCCACAACACAAGCCTCTTCGTGAGGTTGTCCGATATTTATTTACTCTTTTTTGGTCGTAATGTACTTGGACGTTTGTTTAAATCGCTAATTTATGTAGTATGGCAATAAGGTAGAATAAGTATCGGGCGCAGATACAGAGTTTCTTTAAAAAGGTGTAATTCTTGTTTAAATTGGTAAAACATCTTTATGCAAATATAACTGACTCGGTGGTTAGTCAGCAACGTAAGGGTACGTCTCCACTGGAGCGGAGCGGAGCAGAAACTTGCGGAATCGACCAATCACAAAGTGAAGCGGAGATACAGACTTCGAGTAGGGCTAGGCAGGTGTTACACGCCGCAACGTAGCCCCGTATCCTTAACCCCGGCGGTACTAAGATCACGAATAACACGGACACGCCGAGATACGTAGCCGTGTCTGCGTTCGTGTCCGGATCCGCGGAGCTCGGCTCCGGTGTCGGGTATTGAATACTCGTCGAGCGATCCGACTGTTCATTTCAATAAGGATCACAGCTTAATTATTTAATTGCTACATTTTGTTAGTTACGACTCACAAGACAAATTAATTTCAATGAGAAAGCAAGGAAACTGAAATTAAGAAGCACGAGTCTCATTCACTATACATTTCCATTCGTAGCTCTTAGAGAAATCGCAACGAATCTTTACTAAACGTCGGGGCGGCTCGGATCCACGTGTAATTAAGATACGTGTATTCGTGTAAAATTCAGATACGTGTACCTGTATTACACGGATACACGTATCTTAATTACACGTTCCGAACGGACCAGAAAACCGTTGCCGTGTAACACGGACACGGGGATCCGGCTACGGGTACACGAAACACGGACACGACCGCGAGCCCTAATTTCAACTCAGGTGATTGGTCTATCTGGGTCTATCACACGTCTCCGCTCCGCTCCGCTCCAGGGTCAATTGCAAAAAAATTGTACATAGTTAAGGGCTTTAATTAAAACAATGTTAATTGATTCCTTTGTGTGACGAAAGTTACCCATACATTTTGTATGACTAACTTTCGTCACACAAAGGAAGCGATCGTATTTAATGTTAACTAAGCCTTTAACTATGTACAATTTTTTTGCAATCGACCCTCCAGTGGAGACGCACCCTAAGACGAAATTACTGCCATAAGGTTGCCCGTCCACAGAAGCGGATTGGGGAAAATTAACCAATCAGGCAGCGTCTTTGTGAAGCCCAACATTTAATTTAATTCTGATTGGTCCATTTTACACAGTTCTGATCCAGTGGACAGGCAACCTTATTCCTTCCTGTATCCGCACGTGATACTTCAAGGATAATCCAAATAAGAAACAAACTAAAGATAGGTATTTATATTAAAATTACTTTATTAGGTACATAATATCTATTATACAAGGCATTAAATGTAACTGTACACATTGCATTACATTTATTTGGGGGACTCCTAGAAACACATTTCATAGTATGTTTCATGTCGCCGAACTTTAATTCCTCTGTTATACATTTTTACAATTCTTGCAAATATCATCCTATTGGTTGGGTTAGGTTAGGTTAGAATCCAAATAAGAAGCAAACTAAAGATATTTACACGCCAGGCCAAAAGTATGGAAACAAAGTTTATTCTTTGAATATTTATAGTTTCCAATAATTATCAATTGGCAATTATCATTATCATAAGCAGAAATTGCGTTGTTGACTTTTAAAATGTTTATAATCATTTTTATATTGTGATTTCGTAAGTTATTCCGTAAGGAAATCACAGGTTTGTATATTGTATAGTAATATAAGCGTATTTCCATACTTATGGCCTGGGGTGTATATTAAAATTACTTTATTAGGTACATAATATCTATTATACAAGGCATTAAATGTAACTACAGATTGCATAACATTTGGGAGCCCTTTGACTCTTAGATACATATTTCCTCGAATGTTTTTTCGCCGAAAAATCATTTCGCAGAATTTTAATTCCTCTGTTATACATTTTTTTATAATTCTTGCAATTATCATCCTATTGATTAGGTTAGGTTTGTTTTATGTATGTATGTAATCACTTTATTGTACACAAAAACAATTCACAAAACTTCAAAAAATAAAAATAACATGTTTTATTTTTACACAAACCTAACCTAATACCCATACGCCATAAACAAAGGCGAACTTATCCCAATAAGGGATCTCTTCCAGTTAACCTTTGAGCAAATGAGAAAATAATGGGATATCCAAGAAGATAGACAAACGAAGAAGTTAGTATGCACAGATACACTAAGGATTAATGTCTTAATATAATAAAATATGTGTAATTCCAAAATAAAATACATATGTTTTATAAGTATAACAATTTCAAATAGTAGGCAGGCTGCTCAAAAATGAAGACAGATGCGTTAAACGAAGCGCCATGTTGGTTTGTCCTTACTATATTTGAAATTAGCACATCAATGGAGGCATGATTGGAGGGTACCATCAATATTATATTTTCATACATTTATTTATTTATAACAAACATGCTTATAAAATAACTTAAATTTCACTATTTACATAAATTCAAAAAATACTGGTACAGACAAGCGTTTAACGACATAGTGTGCGGTAACAGCCCAAAAAGATAATGGTCTGAGCTAGGGCTAGTTACGTATCTCGTGACACAAAAAATTCAACAGAAAACCTATTACTCAAGTGTCTACAATAGACGATAATGCAAAAGTATACAGTATAATTTTGAATCTAGCGTTTAACCTTATGAACGCCATTGAAGTGATGAAGTGCTCCATAATAAAAAAGGATTAAAAAATACTTGTAGCGATTTGAACTACAAAGTTTTTGTTCTTTGAAATTTTGACTGCATTTGCTGGCGCCAGTGGACATTTTCCGTTGTCAACTGGGGCGTTCAAAAGGTTTAAGTTAATTTCTATTATATTTTTCATATGGTGTGACAATCAATGGTGTTATGAGTACCTACATAAATAATAACTAAATGTCTTTTATTGCATACTTACAAGTCTCTTTAACACTATGTGTAACATGAAAAAGAAAAAAAAAACAGTATAATCCAGGGTGTTTTTCAGCGGCCATATTGCGCATTTTTAGTGGCACTAATTCATTTTACTGGCAACAAAAAATTATTGGTATCTGTCGTTGCAAATCAGTGAATGTCACTGATGTAAACAAAGAGGAAACAAGGCTAAATATTCAGAAAATTTCAAGTAATTTTTGCATAATAAAGCCAAAATTATCCACATTGATGATCGTCAAGTTTTTTTCAATAGGATTCAGTATTTATTTCGCAAGAGGACGTTGATCAGCATTCCGGTAAACAATGTTTTGAATTTGGTTCATGATAAATCCTTGACAAATCGCTACTGAAACGTCATAATCATATATACATATTTGCATTATGATGATTATGAGTTTAGTAATAAATATATGACCGTATGCACATTATTGCCATATGAAATCCTTATGAAATCCAGAGGTACCGGGTTCGATTCCCGGTCCCTTCCACCAGGTTACATGTTTCAATTTTTTTCTTTGAGCTTTGATATTTGCATCAATGGTTCATATGAAAGCTGTTTGTAGCGCCACTGTCACTGGGCAAGACCAACACTTATCAGGCTATATATAATGTACATTCTCATCTGATGATGATGACAGATGAGAATGTATCATCTGTTTTAGGTTCTTATTACCGAACTAGGATTCGAACCAGGGACCTCCAGGTTTGTAGACAGGGGCACTACAGAATGTGCTGGGAGTCCATATATTTTACTACATATATTCGATAACAACGCAATAAAGTGTGATATCTCACCTAGATATCTTCACTAGCGCTTCCAGAATCTTCTTCGCTATCGCTCGACCACTCTCCCTCACTGTATTCTCTTTCCACCTTCTTCTTTTTCTTCCTATGCCCCTTCTCTTCTCCGCTCGACTCCCGCTCGTCCTTCCTTCTCTTTCTATACTCTTTACTGTCCTTCTCTTCGTCACTAAAAGATCGCCGTACCGATTCAGTACCCTTCTTTTTCCTCCTGTGTCTGTCATCTTCACTAGAAGACTCGTGGCGTTGTGAGTCTGTCTCCTTCTTTTTTCTTCTGTACCGTTCTTCTTCGTCTTCACTGGAAGATACTTGGCGTTGAGGTACAAGTCCTTCTAACCCCTGGCAGATTTCCTTGGTAGGGGAGGTAGTACGGAGTACTTTGAGTGTGTTGGTTAGGTCAATATTTGGAGGTAGCTCGTGGACCTCTTCTTCTTCTTCTGGTTCACGCTTTTTCTTCTTCTTGTTTTTGGTTTTCTTCTCCTTCTTGCGTTTTTTCTTCTTGGAACTGAAACAATATGTAGAGTTAATGTAGCCAGGCTAGTCGTCGGGAATAAAAGACGAGCCGTGGTAGTATGATCAAATATAATAAAACAATAAAAAACTATATCTATACTATTATATAACTCTAGATTTGTATTAAACATTATTTTTCTATGGAGGGGTCATGATTTCAGGAAAAATCTTGATAGCGTGATGCAGGTTCGTCATCTGTTTTGTAAGGGCGCGCGGCGCCGTGTCAACCTGGCGCCATCTGCTTTCATAATTTGCTCTGCCCTCGCATCACGCCGAAATGGTTGGATTTTTTTTAACCAATTTTGGTACAGGGATAGCTGAATATACAAAGATGGTTACAGGATACTTTTTATGCGTCAACGGTAAAGAAAAAAATACGCGGACGAACTTGCTCCTCCTTCCTCCTAGTACAATACAAAAATGTAAAGAAAAACGGTCAGTACGCGGCTCTACTGGAAATCACTGACCTTATTGGAGCGGGCCAGGATTGTAGGGAAGGTAGGATTTCAAGCGTCCGGTCGAGGTGCGTTTAAAACGTCAGCGAAGTAAAAAAACTATCATCTATCTAATTTATAATAATGAGTCTGATTTTGATTTTACTTTTTATTCTTACCTGTCGATATCCGATTCTTCATTTTCTTCAGAAGATCTGAAACAAATAGCGAAACATAAGATCGTTTAGGATATAGTAGTTTAGGTAACAGCATTAATTTTAAGTTGGTAAGAGAAGTTAAGATTGGGAATAACGGATAATAATAATCGTATTAAATCATAAATGGCTAACTACAACAAGAAAGGATCTGGTTAGGGTCACGATACTCGCGATCGCTTACGACTGGTCATTGGAGGGATGGCTTGGAGCCTATGGGCGTCTTTCGGCTAATATTATAAATAAGTTTCTGCCAAAAATGACATTTTAGTGGCAAGCTTTTATAGCCGACTGTACTTTTCTTTGGATATCCATCAAATGCTCACTGAGACGATTCTAAAGAGCCCAAGCTCGGTAGGATTGCTTTTTCTATTATAGAGTTCCTATGGCCACCTTCCGGCTCCATCATCAGATCAGCCCCATGGTAACATATTATTGTATTGTCATCAAAGTTAAGTAAGTATACAAAATTTCAGCTCAATCGGTTGACGATATCTGCTTCAAAATTGAGTTGCAAGATTTCACCCGAACAAACATACTTAGATACATACATACATACATTGCAAGTTAAATAAAAGCTTGTAAAAAAGGAGACTACGTTACCTATATTTCCTGCGTTTCTTTCTATGACTTTTCTCGTCATCGTCATTATCTGCAAAAATGAAATTATACAGTTCAGTACTTGTTATAAAGGTGTTAATAAATTGTTTAAAAATACCATGAGAACAAAAACACATGGTCATACATTTTGCATAATTCTCGCAAATATCATCCTTTTAATTAGGCTAGAATAGAATAGAATACTCTTTATGGCACACCTCAAGAAGAAAGAAATACAGATGACACTTAACATTACAATAGAGGCAAACAATAGGCGATCTTATCGCTAAAAAGCGATCTCTTCCAGACAACCTTTGGGTAGCGGATTAATATAAATGAAATGAGAGCTAATGGCTAGGTTAGGTTTGTTTTATTAAAATCTCTATTAGTTTACGGTTGCAAAGAAAAATGCTTTCTACGAAATGATTTTTCAGCAAATGAAACATTCCAACGAAAAATCATTTTAGGATTCACATAGACCCTAAAAACCCTACTGTGGAACTGAGAACCACTTTCTTTTTGAAATAGGTTAAAAATAATAATAATAATATTAGGTGAGCACCGTATTTGGAGCGGTGGCGTTTCTTCTCGCGGCGCCGTCGTTTCTCCTCTTCCTCTGCTCTCTTCTTTCTCCGAAGGGATTCTAGCGTGTCAACCTAGAATCAATACACATTTATAAAGTTTGCTGATTTCCCATATGCCTTTAAATAAATCATTTATCATTAAAAAACAATGAGGCGGGTGGCGTCTTAATATCATATATGATGATGTTAAGCCAACCCTGCCTGAAATAAGGTAATAATATGAAAAAAAAAAACAACTGATTTTGCTCGATGCCTACCGCACTATCATTATTATGTACCTATAGTATCTAAGCTTGTTATAGTAATTTACGTCAGCCTAGGCGTAAGTGAGATCCTGCCTGCTACGCGGCGAGAAAATCTAAATTACTTGCACAGGGAAGACGTAATACTTCAGGCAAACACCGGCGGTAATTCGTAAAGTTCCAGATCACAAATTTATGGCCCTGACCTTCGGTTCGGGACATTTACGAATTCACCGCCGGGTATGTAATGTACTAATCACTACGAAGTATAGAACAAAGTCGCTTTCGTCTGTTTGTCCCTATGTATGCTTAGATCTTTAAAACGCAACGGATTTTGATGCGGTTTTTTTAATAGATAGTGATTCAAGAGGAAGGTTTATATGTATAATACATGCATATTATAGCATTGTACCCGTGCGAAGCCGGGCGGGTCGTTAGTATTAAATACATAAAAAGAAAAAAACTGGTCCATCCATTTGGGAGCTACGATGCCACACACTGACACACAGCTCCCACCCCGCTTTTTTCGTGGGGGTGTAAGGGGGTGAAGCCTCACCATAGCGCTGGCGAGCGAGGAGGCGGGCAGCGCGGCGGCGGGGTCGACGCCCACCTTCTGGAGGACTCCGCTTCTGTCTCGCACTCTACTGTAAGGGGGTGAAGCCTCACCATAGCGCTGGCGAGCGAGGAGGCGGGCAGCGCGGCGGCGGGGTCGACGCCCACCTTCTTGAGGACTCCGCTTCTGTCTCGCACTCTACTGTAAGGGGGTGAAGCCTCACCATAGCGCTGGCGAGCGAGGAGGCGGGCAGCGCGGCGGCGGGGTCGACGCCCACCTTCTTGAGGACTCCGCTTCTGTCTCGCACTCCACTGTAAGGGGGTGAAGCCTCACCATAGCGCTGGCGAGCGAGGAGGCGGGCAGCGCGGCGGCGGGGTCGACGCCCACCTTCTTGAGGACTCCGCTTCTGTCTCGCACTCCACTGTAAGGGGGTGAAGCCTCACCATAGCGCTGGCGAGCGAGGAGGCGGGCAGCGCGGCGGCGGGGTCGACGCCCACCTTCTTGAGGACTCCGCTTCTGTCTCGCACTCCACTGTAAGGGGGTGAAGCCTCACGGTGAAGCCTCACCATAGCGCTGGCGAGCGAGGAGGCGGGCAGCGCGGCGGCGGGGTCGACGCCCACCTTCTTGAGGACTCCGCTTCTGTCTCGCACTCTACTGTAAGGGGGTGAAGCCTCACCATAGCGCTGGCGAGCGAGGAGGCGGGCAGCGCGGCGGCGGGGTCGACGCCCACCTTCTTGAGGACTCCGCTTCTGTCTCGCACTCTACTGTAAGGGGGTGAAGCCTCACCATAGCGCTGGCGAGCGAGGAGGCGGGCAGCGCGGCGGCGGGGTCGACGCCCACCTTCTTGAGGACTCCGCTTCTGTCTCGCACTCCACTGTAAGGGGGTGAAGCCTCACCATAGCGCTGGCGAGCGAGGAGGCGGGCAGCGCGGCGGCGGGGTCGACGCCCACCTTCTTGAGGACTCCGCTTCTGTCTCGCACTCTACTGTAAGGGGGTGAAGCCTCACCATAGCGCTGGCGAGCGAGGAGGCGGGCAGCGCGGCGGCGGGGTCGACGCCCACCTTCTTGAGGACTCCGCTTCTGTCTCGCACTCCACTGTAAGGGGGTGAAGCCTCACCATAGCGCTGGCGAGCGAGGAGGCGGGCAGCGCGGCGGCGGGGTCGACGCCCACCTTCTGGAGGACTCCGCTTCTGTCTCGCACTCTACTGTAAGGGGGTGAAGCCTCACCATAGCGCTGGCGAGCGAGGAGGCGGGCAGCGCGGCGGCGGGGTCGACGCCCACCTTCTTGAGGACTCCGCTTCTGTCTCGCACTCCACTGTAAGGGGGGGAAGCCTCACCATAGCGCTGGCGAGCGAGGAGGCGGGCAGCGCGGCGGCGGGGTCGACGCCCACCTTCTTGAGGACTCCGCTTCTGTCTCGCACTCTACTGTAAGGGGGTGAAGCCTCACCATAGCGCTGGCGAGCGAGGAGGCGGCCAGCGCGGCGGCGGGGTCGACGCCCACCTTCTTGAGGACTCCGCTTCTGTCTCGCACTCCACTGTAAGGGGGTGAAGCCTCACCATAGCGCTGGCGAGCGAGGAGGCGGGCAGCGCGGCGGCGGGGTCGACGCCCACCTTCTTGAGGACTCCGCTTCTGTCTCGCACTCTACTGTAAGGGGGTGAAGCCTCACCATAGCGCTGGCGAGCGAGGAGGCGGGCAGCGCGGCGGCGGGGTCGACGCCCACCTTCTTGAGGACTCCGCTTCTGTCTCGCACTCCACTGTAAGGGGGTGAAGCCTCACCATAGCGCTGGCGAGCGAGGAGGCGGGCAGCGCGGCGGCGGGGTCGACGCCCACCTTCTGGAGGACTCCGCTTCTGTCTCGCACTCTACTGTAAGGGGGTGAAGCCTCACCATAGCGCTGGCGAGCGAGGAGGCGGGCAGCGCGGCGGCGGGGTCGACGCCCACCTTCTTGAGGACTCCGCTTCTGTCTCGCACTCCACTGTAAGGGGGTGAAGCCTCACCATAGCGCTGGCGAGCGAGGAGGCGGGCAGCGCGGCGGCGGGGTCGACGCCCACCTTCTTGAGGACTCCGCTTCTGTCTCGCACTCTACTGTAAGGGGGTGAAGCCTCACCATAGCGCTGGCGAGCGAGGAGGCGGGCAGCGCGGCGGCGGGGTCGACGCCCACCTTCTTGAGGATTCCGCTTCTGTCTCGCACTCCACTGTAAGGGGGTGAAGCCTCACCATAGCGCTGGCGAGCGAGGAGGCGGGCAGCGCGGCGGCGGGGTCGACGCCCACCTTCTTGAGGACTCCGCTTCTGTCTCGCACTCTACTGTAAGGGGGTGAAGCCTCACCATAGCGCTGGCGAGCGAGGAGGCGGGCAGCGCGGCGGCGGGGTCGACGCCCACCTTCTTGAGGACTCCGCTTCTGTCTCGCACTCCACTGTAAGGGGGTGAAGCCTCACCATAGCGCTGGCGAGCGAGGAGGCGGGCAGCGCGGCGGCGGGGTCGACGCCCACCTTCTTGAGGACTCCGCTTCTGTCTCGCACTCCACTGTAAGGGGGTGAAGCCTCACCATAGCGCTGGCGAGCGAGGAGGCGGGCAGCGCGGCGGCGGGGTCGACGCCCACCTTCTGGAGGACTCCGCTTCTGTCTCGCACTCTACTGTAAGGGGGTGAAGCCTCACCATAGCGCTGGCGAGCGAGGAGGCGGGCAGCGCGGCGGCGGGGTCGACGCCCACCTTCTGGAGGACTCCGCTTCTGTCTCGCACTCTACTGTAAGGGGGTGAAGCCTCACCATAGCGCTGGCGAGCGAGGAGGCGGGCAGCGCGGCGGCGGGGTCGACGCCCACCTTCTTGAGGACTCCGCTTCTGTCTCGCACTCTACTGTAAGGGGGTGAAGCCTCACCATAGCGCTGGCGAGCGAGGAGGCGGGCAGCGCGGCGGCGGGGTCGACGCCCACCTTCTTGAGGACTCCGCTTCTGTCTCGCACTCCACTGTAAGGGGGTGAAGCCTCACCATAGCGCTGGCGAGCGAGGAGGCGGGCAGCGCGGCGGCGGGGTCGACGCCCACCTTCTGGAGGACTCCGCTTCTGTCTCGCACTCCACTGTAAGGGGGTGAAGCCTCACCATAGCGCTGGCGAGCGAGGAGGCGGGCAGCGCGGCGGCGGGGTCGACGCCCACCTTCTTGAGGACTCCGCTTCTGTCTCGCACTCCACTGTAAGGGGGTGAAGCCTCACCATAGCGCTGGCGAGCGAGGAGGCGGGCAGCGCGGCGGCGGGGTCGACGCCCACCTTCTTGAGGACTCCGCTTCTGTCTCGCACTCCACTGTAAGGGGGTGAAGCCTCACCATAGCGCTGGCGAGCGAGGAGGCGGGCAGCGCGGCGGCGGGGTCGACGCCCACCTTCTTGAGGACTCCGCTTCTGTCTCGCACTCCACTGTAAGGGGGTGAAGCCTCACCATAGCGCTGGCGAGCGAGGAGGCGGGCAGCGCGGCGGCGGGGTCGACGCCCACCTTCTTGAGGACTCCGCTTCTGTCTCGCACTCCACTGTAAGGGGGTGAAGCCTCACCATAGCGCTGGCGAGCGAGGAGGCGGGCAGCGCGGCGGCGGGGTCGACGCCCACCTTCTTGAGGACTCCGCTTCTGTCTCGCACTCCACTGTAAGGGGGTGAAGCCTCACCATAGCGCTGGCGAGCGAGGAGGCGGGCAGCGCGGCGGCGGGGTCGACGCCCACCTTCTTGAGGACTCCGCTTCTGTCTCGCACTCTACTGTAAGGGGGTGAAGCCTCACCATAGCGCTGGCGAGCGAGGAGGCGGGCAGCGCGGCGGCGGGGTCGACGCCCACCTTCTTGAGGACTCCGCTTCTGTCTCGCACTCCACTGTAAGGGGGTGAAGCCTCACCATAGCGCTGGCGAGCGAGGAGGCGGGCAGCGCGGCGGCGGGGTCGACGCCCACCTTCTGGAGGACTCCGCTTCTGTCTCGCACTCTACTGTAAGGGGGTGAAGCCTCACCATAGCGCTGGCGAGCGAGGAGGCGGGCAGCGCGGCGGCGGGGTCGACGCCCACCTTCTGGAGGACTCCGCTTCTGTCTCGCACTCCACTGTAAGGGGGTGAAGCCTCACCATAGCGCTGGCGAGCGAGGAGGCGGGCAGCGCGGCGGCGGGGTCGACGCCCACCTTCTGGAGGACTCCGCTTCTGTCTCGCACTCCACTGTAAGGGGGTGAAGCCTCAGCATAGCGCTGGCGAGCGAGGAGGCGGGCAGCGCGGCGGCGGGGTCGACGCCCACCTTCTGGAGGACTCCGCTTCTGTCTCGCACTCCACTGTAAGGGGGTGAAGCCTCACCATAGCGCTGGCGAGCGAGGAGGCGGGCAGCGCGGCGGCGGGGTCGACGCCCACCTTCTGGAGGACTCCGCTTCTGTCTCGCACTCCACTGTAAGGGGGTGAAGCCTCACCATAGCGCTGGCGAGCGAGGAGGCGGGCAGCGCGGCGGCGGGGTCGACGCCCACCTTCTTGAGGACTCCGCTTCTGTCTCGCACTCTACTGTAAGGGGGTGAAGCCTCACCATAGCGCTGGCGAGCGAGGAGGCGGGCAGCGCGGCGGCGGGGTCGACGCCCACCTTCTTGAGGACTCCGCTTCTGTCTCGCACTCCACTGTAAGGGGGTGAAGCCTCACCATAGCGCTGGCGAGCGAGGAGGCGGGCAGCGCGGCGGCGGGGTCGACGCCCACCTTCTTGAGGACTCCGCTTCTGTCTCGCACTCCACTGTAAGGGGGTGAAGCCTCACCATAGCGCTGGCGAGCGAGGAGGCGGGCAGCGCGGCGGCGGGGTCGACGCCCACCTTCTGGAGGACTCCGCTTCTGTCTCGCACTCCACTGTAAGGGGGTGAAGCCTCACCATAGCGCTGGCGAGCGAGGAGGCGGGCAGCGCGGCGGCGGGGTCGACGCCCACCTTCTGGAGGACTCCGCTTCTGTCTCGCACTCCACTGTAAGGGGGTGAAGCCTCACCATAGCGCTGGCGAGCGAGGAGGCGGGCAGCGCGGCGGCGGGGTCGACGCCCACCTTCTTGAGGACTCCGCTTCTGTCTCGCACTCCACTGTAAGGGGGTGAAGCCTCACCATAGCGCTGGCGAGCGAGGAGGCGGGCAGCGCGGCGGCGGGGTCGACGCCCACCTTCTGGAGGACTCCGCTTCTGTCTCGCACTCCACTGTAAGGGGGTGAAGCCTCACCATAGCGCTGGCGAGCGAGGAGGCGGGCAGCGCGGCGGCGGGGTCGACGCCCACCTTCTTGAGGACTCCGCTTCTGTCTCGCACTCCACTGTAAGGGGGTGAAGCCTCACCATAGCGCTGGCGAGCGAGGAGGCGGGCAGCGCGGCGGCGGGGTCGACGCCCACCTTCTGGAGGACTCCGCTTCTGTCTCGCACTCCACTGTAAGGGGGTGAAGCCTCACCATAGCGCTGGCGAGCGAGGAGGCGGGCAGCGCGGCGGCGGGGTCGACGCCCACCTTCTGGAGGAACTCCGCCGCACGCCGCCGCCGCTCCCGCTGTTTCGCTAGCTCTGCTTCTGTCTCGCACTCCACTGCGCAAACAATAAATAGTAGTTTATGCAACTGCTGTATAATGAGAGGTCTTAAGGCACGAGTAGGATCCTTACTTATTTATTTATTTATTTAGGAGAACCAACAGCCTTAACAATTTTGAGTAAACTTAAATATAATAGAAAGCAGGGAAGCCAATTACAGAATCTCACGGATAGAAACAATTTAACTAATCTTAAATTAAAGTGCGACACTCATCACTTCACATCATCTCATCTTGTATAGAAAAAGTATAAAAAAAAAGAAGAAAATGGTAAACGAAACACTACACGAGCTCTAAAAATGGCAAAGTATATTTTAAACCCGGGCTTACACCCATATTAGTCATCATTATCATAGATTTTCTTTTATGTAGATATGAAGTATTCGGTACCGCCAGTCAGTCCGCGGGGGGCGTGGTCACCTCATTCATTATTTATTTATTTATTTATTAAAAGGTTTGCCAACAGATACAACACTATACGAAATAACAATAAGAAACATGTGTACATGGAATGCCAGAGTGTCTATCCAATGATAGGCAAACACGACATGCATATCTAAAAGCTACTTAAACAATGTGAGGAGATAACATTACAAAGAAAATAACAATTTTAAATAACTACTACATTAACATTAAGTACTAAGTAGTTCACAAAACTATCAACTACGTAACATGACAGTTCCGAAGGAATATCTTAAATTTATTTAGTGACATAGCCAATAAGTCAAACCTGGTCACATTGTATATTTTATTATGCTCCCTGCATATTCTAGGAATGACACTGTGAGATCCAAGATTCACGGGGGCTATGGTATTGTTATGAAATTACATCTCTGATTTTGCACGCTGCCAAGTAATGTAGGTCTTTACCTATAGTATCTTAAATTATTAAAGTAATTTAACAATATGTATGTAGATAAACCACCATTACATTTTGATACCCGCCGCGTGCCGTGCCGTAGTCTGTCAATTGACAACATTTCATATTTTTAAGACTACGATTTTAGATTTTTTCTGTATTCCGTGTAGTAAGAGGACGCAATCACTGTTTTTATATTTTTCCCGAGATTACTAATTATTTTACTATATATGTCTTAAAATTTACTCATTATAAAATGTAGTAACTCCAAAACTATGACGCAATGGAAAGGATACTATAGAATAGAATAGAATAGAATAGAATAGAATAGAATAGCCATTTATTTATGTTTTATACATTACTTTACAATTAATTCCACATTTACTATACACAACAATTTAAATGTAAAATTTTAATATTTGGATTTTTAAGTAACATATTATTTTACTAATTAAGCTTAATATAATGAAATTTTATGAAATGGCCTCTCCTTCAGTGAAGAAGGAGGGACGGTATTAAGACTCCTTGGGTTACCTGCCCTGCTAGGAGAATAAATAAATATAAAATTACAATTTTCTCAGTATATAACATATTTATACAAAACGTTATCTAATAATTTTTCTTTAAAAATAATAATAATATTATTATTTATTAATATTGCACTTACATTTCACTATTTTATTTCCACTATATATATTTATTATTATTATTATTATTTCACTATTTATATTATTAATTTTACTTAGCATGCGATTATTACATTATAAATTAGAATTAAATTATTTTGCTTATTTTTTTTTTTTTAGTCTTTGTTGGTGTGATATAGCGCCTTCCACGCGTCGCGGTCCCTGGCGACTCGTGGCCAGAGCGGGCAGCGCGCGCGCAGCTCGTCGTCCCAGCGCGCGCGCGGGCGGCCCGCGCTGCGGTGCCCGTCTCTAGGTCTCCACTCGGTCGTCCTCAGCGTCCATCTGTTGTCTTGTAGACGCATGATGTGGCCGGCCCATTGGAACTTATTTTTATCAGCTACTTCAAGCACATCTGTTAGGCCGGTTCTTTTGCGTATATCTACACATCTGTTCTTGTCCCTTAATTTCATGTTCAGCATGCTTCTCTCCATAGAGCGTTCACAGGTTCTTAGTTTGTTTCTAAGTTTTTCTGTTAGTGTCCATGTCTGTGAGCCGTAGGTGAGCGTAGGTATGATGACCATGTTGAACACTTTTTGCTTTAATATAATGCTGAAATCTCCTTTGAAAATGTGTTTCAGACTCCAGTATCTTTTCCATCCTAGAGCTACTCGCCTGTCTATTTCTTTTATCATTTTCTCACTAAATGAAAAGATTTGCCCGAGATACACAAATTCTGTTACCGACTCTAGGTTTTTATTATTTATTGATATTGGTGTGTGTGGTCTGTTGGCCATGACTTTCGTTTTGCTCTCGTTAATCGTTAACCCAGTTTCCCTAAGAATGATACTATAGTCGGGTATAATTAAAAAAAAAAAAACGAATGACGTTGAGCTTGACATTATTGACAGCGTTTTTTAGCGTATAGATTAATTGATAACTTGAACTCTATGTTTTAACAAAATAATAAGATATATTTATTATTACATAAATACGAGAGGAGATAATAAAAACTTAAACATCGGAGATTTTTGGTACAAAATCGGGGTATTGTACTTGTAACACTTGAGGTATTCAAAACATTTGGTACAATAATTTCAAAATAATTTACATGGTCAGATGTCATTAAAATTTTGACAACTTTGACAGTGCCGTATCTGTCGTAGTTTTTTTGGTCTTGAATTAGAAAACCGAGTTTAGGTATATTAATTTCCACCTATTAGATGTATGAAAAATGTGAAGAACACAGAACTATAAGTATCATATCTCAAGCAAGCAAAATATTACTTAAAATCATCCAAAACAGAATAAGGCCAAGAGTCGAAGCTCATTTAGGACCAGACCAGTATGGATTTAGGGAGCAAAAGGGTACGAGAGAAGCAATACTTGCGCTGCGAATGATAGTTGATCGACGCTTAGACCTAGATTTAGATACCCATATAGTTTTTATAGACCTAGAGAAGGCTTTCGAAGTCGATTGGAAAAATATGATGGAAGTGTTAAGGGAGGCAGATTTAGATTTTCGCGATCGAAGAATAATATACCAACTATACAAGCACCAAGAAACCACAATAGTAGTAGGGGAACAAAATGGGAACGCAAGAATACGACAAGGGGTTCGACAGGGCTGTCCGCTTTCGTCACTTATGGGGAAAGGATTAAATTTGTACGTTTCGCAGACTATATAGCAGCAGTTGCAAAGAATAGTAGAGAACTTCAGGCATTGGTGCTAGAAATGAATGAAGTATTTTTGGAAAGGGGTCTCAAAATTAATAAAAGCAAAACCTTAGTTGTCTCCGAAAGAATAGTCGACAGTACAATTATATCGGAAAACACAAAAATAGAACAAGTGAAGTCGTTTAGATACCTTGGCAGCATTATTGCAGAGGACTCTAGATGTACACCAGATATTATTACCAGGATAGCCATGGCGAAAAAGGTATTTAAAACTAAAAGAAGCCTACTTACAGCTAAAATATCAAGCTCCGTCAGGAAGAAACTGGTGAAGGTCTACATCTGGAGTATAGCCCTCTACGGCTGCGAAACGTGGACCATGACCCAAAGAGACAGAGAGAGATTGGAAGCGTTTGAAATGTGGTGTTGGAGGAGGATAGAAAAGATCAGTTGGACAGAAAAGAGAAGTAATCTGGAAGTTATAAATATAGTTAACGAAAAAAGATCTTTATTGAAAATAATTGAGAACAGGAGAGGAAAAATGTTAGGTCATCTCTTGCGTCACGATAATTACATGAAGACTATTTATAGAAGGAAAAATAGAAGGGAAAAGGAAGAGGGGAAGACCGAGAAAGACATATATGGAGCAAATAAAGGAAAAAATAAATGTTTCATAGGCCTAGTTTCCCCTCTGGGTTGGAAGGTCAGATGGCAGTCGCTTTCGTAAAAACTAGTGCCTACGCCACATCTTGGGATTTAGGTAGCCGACCCCGATTGAGAATTCATTCTCTAAAAATGGGACAAAGGCTAGGAGGATGATGATGTATAAAGATGTAAAAGAGAAGGCGGAATATAGAATAAGCTGGAAATTACTCCACCGACAAGAGCTTAGCTCTTAAATATGTGATGATGATTATGAGATGTATGAAATGTCGTCAATTATAATTTCACCCACAACAATGCATTTTTTAAATCTGTACCATGCAAATCAATTTCAAAAACAGAACATCAACATATTTGATTAAAAAAAATACGCTACTGTTCCCTAATTGGTAGAAATTACTTGTCAAAAAATAACCAATCACGAGGCGAATGCCGGATTGACCATCAAGAGCATTTTTTTTTATAGGTTAGTTTGAGATGAACGAAAAAGATTACATAACAAAAATTCATAGCGAGGAATAACGATTAGAGTATATCATTACTGCAGAGGCAGGGAAAAGTCAGTTCGTGGATGAGTATGATTTGCGTTTTGCTGGCATAAAAAGTATTATTTAACGACACAACAAAAAAATGTTTTTGATCATTGACTTTTTTCCGATATGGTCGGGGATAGTGTAATTAACAGCTGTCGATAAAGTTCTCATTTAAATAAAAAACTTAGCATTTGATTGAACATTGATTCGTATCTACACTAGTTACTTACGCGATATTGCACTATCCCCGACGACATCACGTGTTATGACGACTGGGGCGTCCCAAAGGTTCACAAAAATCACGATAGGTGTTTAAAATGTTTGAATCAATCAAATGGCTAATCAGTTTTTAGGAAACAATCAAGTTTACTCACCTTTGGTATCCTCTCCAGTCAAATCGATTAAATCATCATCTTCTAAAGATATCACTTCATCAACATCATATTTCTTCTTATCACTATCCTTTTCTCGTTTCCTCTCTTTCTCAACACTCGGGTCTCTCTTTCTTTCTCTATTCTCCGATTTAGACGTTTTGCTGTGTTTTCTCTTATCTCTTCTCACTAAAGGACTATCTTTATCTCTGTCCGTCGGTTTTTCTGGTTTCTTCTCTGGAGTTATGGATTTCTCTTTTCGTATTTCTGGAATTTCTGCTTTGTGAATAGTCTGCAAAACAACATATAATTAAAAATAGACGTGAACCTGTGACAGAATCTCATCCGTGAGTATGAAATTAATTTGGTAATAGTTACAGGGTGACAAATTAAATCAAGTGAGTTGCGTTCTAGTACCAAAATAAGCAACGCTTCGAGTACAGTTAAGTTCTCATACCTCTGAGCTAAAATTTGATCAAAAAAATATGTGATCTGATCACGACTTTTGTTAACGGCGTAGAGGCGTGATTAGAATTTATATTATATAAAAAATCTTTTTTTATTATATTAAGCGTCTTTATGAAGTCCAAAAAAGTGCATTTAAATCAGAGGAATATGATTGGTCCATTTTACTCCACTCTGCTTCGCTTCTGTGGACAAGAAGCCTAATGCTGGCTCAGCTAGGCTCAGAAATAGCAGTATTTTCTCGTCTGCTGCCTCGCCCAGCTCCGATGGAATTGCAACTTAAACTAAGAATAACGCCCTGAATTTCCAGGGATGGGCCCAACTCCAGTTGTAACTCACCCTCTCCCTCTCAGGCTGTACCAAAACAGGCGCCTTTTCTTCAACCTTGGCCCGCTCAACTTTGACAGGCGCAATTTTCACAGGCTCCGGTTTCACTGCTGGTTCCACCTTGTACTCAACCGGTTGTGCCACCAGGTTCTGCGTCGGTGTTTGTGGTTTTTGTGAATCCTGTTTCTCTGTATTTTCGGACTCTTCTTCTGAACTGGACTCGTAGGGCAGTGCCGGTTTTGGGAGTATCGGGTCGGGTTCTTTTAGCTTCTTTATTGAGAACGATACGGGTGCTGGAACAAAGTATACAGAGTATAATTAAAGGCTTTGCCGTGACTTCGGTCGCGTAGAAATATTTGAAGTTCTTAAACGCCAAGCGGTGAAGCAATTCGCCGTACCCCTGACGCCATTGTTGATTTTGGAGCATACTCCTCAATACTCACCTTGTCGGCACTAGGTTGGCACAATTTTTTCAGGTAGTGATAAAACGAGTGGCTTTGTGTTCAAAAGGTTAGAGTCAAATTCCTTGATATCAAAGGGATATATGTTTCACCGGTGCGTATGAAAATTGACAAGCTGTGGTTATTTTACTCGCTGATGGTAATGTGATATATGTGCAACTTTACAAATAAAATTTTCTTCGGTTTCCGCGACACAAGCAAACAATTTAAACGGATTCTTTCATGTATATTAATTATTTGAGTCTCCCTGACGTTTTGGCAACTTTACAGTCACAGTTGTCAAAGGTAGACTGAGAAAATCTCAATTTTTCCCTGTCAAAGTTCCATTTCTGCAATCTACCCATTTTCATAATTAATTAATTGAATTTTATGAATGTTACACTAAGGCTGCAAGTACCTGTGGGTCGCTTATGTTGCTCCTTGCCATTCGCCGTGCCTCCTCTCTTCTGCTGCATCAGGTTCTTGTAGAACGCGTGGTACATGTTCTCAGGGTCGAGGAATGTGAACCTGTGGATACCAGCACCATTAATCTATTGACCGGAAGGTAAGGCTATATATCTGCATTTTCGCCGAATAAGTTATTAGTCAAATGTCTAATTTTGCCTAAGTGTCTCGTAGAAAGCGTTTTTATCTGAAAACGTAAACTATTTTATTTGAGATTGTTCTATACATATAATATTTTCGAGAATTATGAAATACGATGCGACGCGCGATGTTACCCTCTCATCCCACGGGAACACTACATTTTTTTCGGGATAAAAAGTACCCTATATGTTAATCCAGGGTGCTAGCTATCTTTATACCAATATTTATCAACATTGGTCCAGCCGTTTGAGCGTGAAGAAGTAACAAACATACACAGAAACTTTTTTTAATATGTGATGACTTGAGGGGAAAAATTGGTGAAGTGAAAATCATTCTTGGCATAGGATCTCGGCGAACTCACGTAGGCGGCTATCTTGTCGATGACGCACGTCCTCGGGAGCTACGACGAGCTCGTCCCGCCACAGCACATCACTACAGTAAGTACCTCGGGTCGTTCTTGGCGCGCACGATCTCTGCGAATTCGTCGCCGTTCCGCGCGACGTAGGCGGCCATCTTGTCGATGACCACTCGCACCTCCTCGGGAGGGGTGACGAGGGATGGCTTTTCTTTGCTTTCGGATGATGACGAGTCGTAATCTGTCGACAAATGTACTCACGTTGCTGAGATCTAATATAAATAAACCTATTTATATACTATTATAAAATTTTACTGAAAATAAACTCTATAGAGAGGGGCTTTGTATAAGCGGGCGGCGCCAGCCATATACATCGCTCATCGTGCCAAAGTGGCTGGACGGATTTTAATATATTTTCGTACAATGAAAGCTGGACATACAAAGAAAAAAGGAAGATTACGCGGACGGAGTTGCGAACACCGTTTAACTAAACTATAACAGATACATACGGGCCAGCATGGCAGTGTCAACTGACAAGGCACCGTTCTTGTCAGTTGCCATTGCGACTCGGGCTCCCCTTTTTGCTTACCATCAGGCGAAGTAAAGCTACTATGCTGTGCCAGTATAAAAAACTAGTTGCCTCACCGGTTGCGTCACTATCGGAATCCGTGTTGTAGTTCTTCATGAGACTGAGCCCCGTGGAGTGGGCGGGCGAGGCCGGCGCGGGCGAGGCCGGGCGCCGCAGGGGCTGGAACGTCGGCGCCGGCAGAGGCGCCCGCACACGGGGGGGCTCCGCTGGACACCAAACTAATATTATCATTTTTTCTCAAACATGCAATGAAATATCGTCATAACGTGCGTTAAGACAGGTTCCGAAGTGCCACGTTTCGGGCGGAACAATTCGAGAGTACTGTAAAGGAATTTCATACAAAATTTAAGGCCTAGGCCGCGAAGTATTTTTTTTTTTAACATGGCGTCTGTGTTCGTGAGCAGGATAAACGGCTGAATTATATTTTTTTGAGTGGTGTATTTTCTTATTTCATTGCTTATGTTTGAAGAACCGCACTATTCACCCGGCAAGCCCTTTTTGTCCCGGGCTCTGCAGTACTGTACTATTATGAGTTAAAGTGACAGCGCAGTTTCAACACAATACAAAAGATAATAATAATAAAGTGTCAAGTGTAGTGAGTGTGAACAGCATTTCTAGCAACGACTGATTGATGATGTACTGTAATCGAAAAACCAGCAGCTGGCGTAATTGCAGTACGACCTGGGGAGAAACAACTTTTTGACTGACACAAATCTATCCACAATTTTTAAGCTTCGTTGAAATTATCTATGTTTTTAATTGTTTTACGTTCAAATGTTCAATGTCCTAACTGTTAAACATAATAAACAGAAAATATATATGTTAGAGACCATATGTCTTAGTAATTCAAGAGATATTTTGAGTAACGCCGGAGACAGTCACTAGACACTGATGTCAGTCAAAAAGTGGATTCACCCACCTACTAGGCTTCGGCCCGTAGTTCTCGTCCAGCGTGGCCGTGCCGCGCATCTCGGGCACCAGCATGGTGTGCGAGCAGGACGGGCGGCTACTGCACAGTCCACTCACCACGCTCCTCCCTGCGGTACATGACCGGCGGCGCCGCTCGGCTGGCATGTGCGCGAGCAGGACGGGCGGCTACTGCACAGTCCACTCACCACGCTCCTCCCTGCGGTACATGACCGGCGGCGCCGCTCGGCTGGCATGTGCGCGAGCAGGACGGGCGGCTACTGCACAGTCCACTCACCACGCTCCTCCCTGCGGTACATGACCGGCGGCGCCGCTCGGCTGGCATGTGCGCGAGCAGGACGGGCGGCTACTGCACAGTCCACTCACCACGCTCCTCCCTGCGGTACATGACCGGCGGCGCCGCTCGGCTGGCATGTGCGCGAGCAGGACGGGCGGCTACTGCACAGTCCACTCACCACGCTCCTCCCTGCGGTACATGACCGGCGGCGCCGCTCGGCTGGCATGTGCGCGAGCAGGACGGGCGGCTACTGCACAGTCCACTCACCACGCTCCTCCCTGCGGTACATGACCGGCGGCGCCGCTCGGCTGGCATGTGTGCGAGCAGGACGGGCGGCTACTGCACAGTCCACTCACCACGCTCCTCCCTGCGGTACATGACCGGCGGCGCCGCTCGGCTGGCATGTGCGCGAGCAGGACGGGCGGCTACTGCACAGTCCACTCACCACGCTCCTCCCTGCGGTACATGACCGGCGGCGCCGCTCGGCTGGCATGTGCGCGAGCAGGACGGGCGGCTACTGCACAGTCCACTCACCACGCTCCTCCCTGCGGTACATGACCGGCGGCGCCGCTCGGCTGGCATGTGTGCGAGCAGGACGGGCGGCTACTGCACAGTCCACTCACCACGCTCCTCCCTGCGGTACATGACCGGCGGCGCCGCTCGGCTGGCATGTGCGCGAGCAGGACGGGCGGCTACTGCACAGTCCACTCACCACGCTCCTCCCTGCGGTACATGACCGGCGGCGCCGCTCGGCTGGCATGTGCGCGAGCAGGACGGGCGGCTACTGCACAGTCCACTCACCACGCTCCTCCCTGCGGTACATGACCGGCGGCGCCGCTCGGCTGGCATGTGCGCGAGCAGGACGGGCGGCTACTGCACAGTCCACTCACCACGCTCCTCCCTGCGGTACATGACCGGCGGCGCCGCTCGGCTGGCATGTGTGCGAGCAGGACGGGCGGCTACTGCACAGTCCACTCACCACGCTCCTCCCTGCGGTACATGACCGGCGGCGCCGCTCGGCTGGCATGTGCGCGAGCAGGACGGGCGGCTACTGCACAGTCCACTCACCACGCTCCTCCCTGCGGTACATGACCGGCGGCGCCGCTCGGCTGGCATGTGCGCGAGCAGGACGGGCGGCTCCTGCACAGTCCACTCACCACGCTCCTCCCTGCGGTACATGACCGGCGGCGCCGCTCGGCTGGCATGTGCGCGAGCAGGACGGGCGGCTACTGCACAGTCCACTCACCACGCTCCTCCCTGCGGTACATGACCGGCGGCGCCGCTCGGCTGGCATGTGCGCGAGCAGGACGGGCGGCTCCTGCACAGTCCACTCACCACGGTCCTCCCTGCGGTACATGACCGGCGGCGCCGCTCGGCTGGCATGTGCGCGAGCAGGACGGGCGGCTCCTGCACAGTCCACTCACCACGCTCCTCCCTGCGGTACATGACCGGCGGCGCCGCTCGGCTGGCATGTGTGCGAGCAGGACGGGCGGCTCCTGCACAGTCCACTCACCACGCTCCTCCCTGCGGTACATGACCGGCGGCGCCGCTCGGCTGGCATGTGTGCGAGCAGAACGGGCGGCTCCTGCACAGTCCACTCACCACGCTCCTCCCTGCGGTACATGACCGGCGGCGCCGCTCGGCTGGCATGTGTGCGAGCAGGACGGGCGGCTCCTGCACAGTCCACTCACCACGGTCCTCCCTGCGGTACATGACCGGCGGCGCCGCTCGGCTGGCATGTGCGCGAGCAGGACGGGCGGCTCCTGCACAGTCCACTCACCACGCTCCTCCCTGCGGTACATGACCGGCGGCGCCGCTCGGCTGGCATGTGCGCGAGCAGGACGGGCGGCTCCTGCACAGTCCACTCACCACGCTCCTCCCTGCGGTACATGACCGGCGGCGCCGCTCGGCTGGCATGTGTGCGAGCAGGACGGGCGGCTCCTGCACAGTCCACTCACCACGCTCCTCCCTGCGGTACATGACCGGCGGCGCCGCTCGGCTGGCATGTGCGCGAGCAGGACGGGCGGCTCCTGCACAGTCCACTCACCACGCTCCTCCCTGCGGTACATGACCGGCGGCGCCGCTCGGCTGGCATGTGCGCGAGCAGGACGGGCGGCTACTGCACAGTCCACTCACCACGCTCCTCCCTGCGGTACATGACCGGCGGCGCCGCTCGGCTGGCATGTGTGCGAGCAGGACGGGCGGCTCCTGCACAGTCCACTCACCACGCTCCTCCCTGCGGTACATGACCGGCGGCGCCGCTCGGCTGGCATGTGTGCGAGCAGAACGGGCGGCTCCTGCACAGTCCACTCACCACGCTCCTCCCTGCGGTACATGACCGGCGGCGCCGCTCGGCTGGCATGTGTGCGAGCAGGACGGGCGGCTCCTGCACAGTCCACTCACCACGCTCCTCCCTGCGGTACATGACCGGCGGCGCCGCTCGGCTGGCATGTGTGCGAGCAGAACGGGCGGCTCCTGCACAGTCCACTCACCACGCTCCTCCCTGCGGTACATGACCGGCGGCGCCGCTCGGCTGGCACGTGTGCGAGCAGGACGGGCGGCTCCTGCACAGTCCACTCACCACGGTCCTCCCTGCGGTACATGACCGGCGGCGCCGCTCGGCTGGCATGTGCGCGAGCAGGACGGGCGGCTCCTGCACAGTCCACTCACCACGCTCCTCCCTGCGGTACATGACCGGCGGCGCCGCTCGGCTGGCATGTGCGCGAGCAGGACGGGCGGCTCCTGCACAGTCCACTCACCACGCTCCTCCCTGCGGTACATGACCGGCGGCGCCGCTCGGCTGGCATGTGTGCGAGCAGGACGGGCGGCTCCTGCACAGTCCACTCACCACGCTCCTCCCTGCGGTACATGACCGGCGGCGCCGCTCGGCTGGCATGTGTGCGAGCAGGACGGGCGGCTCCTGCACAGTCCACTCACCACGCTCCTCCCTGCGGTACATGACCGGCGGCGCCGCTCGGCTGGCATGTGTGCGAGCAGGACGGGCGGCTCCTGCACAGTCCACTCACCACGCTCCTCCCTGCGGTACATGACCAGCGGCGCCGCTCGGCTGGCATGTGTGCGAGCAGGACGGGCGGCTCCTGCACAGTCCACTCACCACGCTCCTCCCTGCGGTACATGACCGGCGGCGCCGCTCGGCTGGCATGTGCGCGAGCAGGACGGGCGGCTCCTGCACAGTCCACTCACCACGCTCCTCCCTGCGGTACATGACCGGCGGCGCCGCTCGGCTGGCATGTGCGCGAGCAGGACGGGCGGCTCCTGCACAGTCCACTCACCACGCTCCTCCCTGCGGTACATGACCGGCGGCGCCGCTCGGCTGGCATGTGTGCGAGCAGGACGGGCGGCTCCTGCACAGTCCACTCACCACGCTCCTCCCTGCGGTACATGACCGGCGGCGCCGCTCGGCTGGCAGGTGCGCGCGGCGGCAGCGGCTCGGTGCCCGGCGGCGCCACCTCGCCGGGCGCCAGCTCCGGCCCGTAGTTCTCGTCCAGCGTGGCCGTGCCGCGCATCTTGGACACCAGCATTGTGTAGTCGCAGTCCGCGGACGGACGGTAGTGGATGCTCGGGATCGACGGAGCCTGCGACCAGAATAAGTCTTCAGTGAGGCTATAAGTCCACACTAGCTATAACCACGCAACGTGACCAAATATTCTTTGTATGATATTGTATGCCGTACGTAGCGCATAGTTCCGCTAAACCGTAATGCATAATACATCCTACAATTTCACATCGTGTGAGAAACGATACTAAACTATAAATTTAAATCTTTGAGTACATTTTTACAATTTCAGGATAGTGAAGAACTTTAAACCTTCACCTTTTGATGTCAAGACAAATGTTGACAATTTTAAATCCAGCTATGACTAGCAATCATCATCATCATCATAGGCAATCATACCCGGGGTTAACTAGCTCATAAAAAGGCCATTAACCGATCACTTGTAGCTTTCATTCCAACCTTGACGCTGGCAGAATTGTCCCAATGGACAGTAGCTATTAAGTTAAAAAAAATATTGAGAGGCCATTTTCTATTGATTTGTCTTACAAATTGATGGCTAGCATATCACTACATAGTACATAGTATAAAACGAAGTCGCTTCCTGCTGTCTGTCCCTATGTATGCTTAGATCTTTAAAACTACGCAACGGATTTTGATGCGGTTTGCGGTGATGGCGTTTTTAATAGATAGTGATTCAAGAGGATGGTTTATATGTATAATACATGCATAATATAGTATAGAAGACTTAGTATCAACATTGCACCCGTGCGAAGCCGGGGCGGGTCGCTAGTTTACATAGTATAATGTGGTTACTTATATGACAATTTTATAATGAAACTACTTACAGATTCAATTATAGTTGATGCTAAGCTGGGATGCAAATATTCTTCAGTTTCAGGTTGTTTTTCTGCAAATAAAATAAATACTTTATCGTTTAGATATTGTATACGTTTACAAAATGGCAACATCATTTTGGATAGGACATTCATTCAGATCTAATCTGAACTTATCCTGCCTGGAGGCAAAATATTGATTGAATCTGTGGTTTGAACGTAGTTTACCACAGTCATCATAGGCACTTAACCAAAACTAGACACATACTGATGAGAAAATACCATCATAAAATTGCAAGCAATCGTACCTTCAACGATTTCAGGCGCCTTCTCTGGCCACTTTCCAGCCTTGACTAGCGCCACTAGCGCAAGATAATAAGGCCGCAGCGGAGCCCCCATGTCCAAGAACCGGAACTGAGGGTTGTCCCCCTGCTTCGCTTTGATGAGGATCTCCATCTGGGCGCCCTGAGACGCTATGAAGTTGGCCGTCTTCTCAATTATGGTGTTCTGCTTCAGGGAGTCCGGCTGGAAACGAGGGAACAAATTGAAATGCTACCTCATTCAAATATGCTGTTGTATCTGTTTATTTAATTGAAAACTCTTTTGTTAATTTTTAAAAAGAATAGTTGCTGTGGCAAGACTTTCGTAACATAGTATTACTAGTGTCTACTTCCTACATTGCAACATTATTGAACCATTGATACAAAATCAAAGTACAAAAAATCTAAAATACGAAACGGGTTTACTCACATCTCAGAAGTCGAGTATCACTTGACATGTTTCAAATTGGTTCACGATACATCATCAGCCAGGTTTATTCGGACAGGTTATGCCATTAAATCTCTCTTTGTGATTTAATTTTTGTATCAACAGTTCAATAAATAATTGTGGTGTTTCCACATTTAAAAAATAATGCAATATTACATGTTTCTCAAATTTATTATTCAGCCACTTCTAAGAAACCCAAAGGGCTATCCATTCATTAATTTGTATGGAATTAATGATTTAGATTTAGACGATTTTTCCTGATTCTCAAAAGACAAACATGGCCTGTTTTTGTTGTGTAGATTGCAAATTTTAAAATATTTGTGTATTTATTACAGCTTTAGCTCTATCTCCCAATCCATTTAGTCGCTAAATGAACATTAACATTAATTACATATTACCACCTGTGTGTGTTTAGCAAAATAAATGATTTTATTTTGATTTGATTTGATTATGTTTCAATGTAGAGTAAACTGGAAGAAAGTGATGAAAGCCTTAAAAGATGCAGGACTTGATTATCGAGACAGGAGAGTAATATACGAACTTTATCATAAACACGAAACAATCATACAAGTAGGGGACGAGAAGGGAAAGGCTAAGATCCGACAAGGAGTCAGACAGGGGTGTTCACTCTCGCCGCTCATATTCAACTTATTCATTCAAAGTGCAATTGATAAAATTATAGAAAATACAACAGGTGTTAAATTTAACGGAAATAGAATAATATTTATTAGATTTGCCGATGATATAGCAGTTTTAGCGGAAAACAGCATACAGTTGGAAACAATTTTAAACGTAATGGACACAACTTTCCGAGACTGATTTAAAGATAAATTTAAATAAAACCAAGACACTTTTTAATAATAATGATTAATAACTAATAATTAGAATATCTAAACACAGAGAAATACATGAAATTAAAATAAATAACACAGTACTACAGCAAGTCCAACAATTTCAATATTTAGGCAGTATAATAACAGAAGACTCGAGATGCACTACAGATATTAAAACTAGAATAGCAATAGCTAAAAACGCTTTTCACAGTAAAAAACATATTTTTAAGTCAAAAATGGCCAAATCTATAAGAAAACGTTTTTGGAGCATTGCATTTTATGGCTGCGAGACATGGACCATGACACAGCGGGACAGAGAAAAGCTTAAGGCGTTCGAGATGTGGTGCTGGCGAAGGATGGAGGGAACCAATGAGGAAGTATTGGAAAGGGTAAAGGAGAAGAAACATATACTTCATACAATAGAAACTCAAAGAGGGAAAATGATAGGTCATTTGATACGACACGACGATCTAATACAAAAGATAATGGAGGGGAAAATTGAAGGAAGGAGAGGAAGAGGAAGGCCGAGGAATTAACTATTTGGACCAAATCAAGAAAAAGGCAGACGTCGGGTCGTATCGGGAAGTCAAAGAACTGGCGTTAAGTAGAACGGACTGGAGAGAACTGCACTGACAAGGGTGAAACTCTTATATAATAATAATGTTTCAATGTACAAAATTAGCTTGTCAACTTTTGTTGGCAATAAAGATTATTTATTATTACAGGTTTATCTAAATCTAAGTTCCTCATTATGGTACTAATTGCTTTTACAACAATAAAGATTCGATGCTTACCAGCAGAATATCAGGTGCAAACAAGGCTTTGTACGATGGTATTGGCACAAAAGGCTCGTCAACTTCCACGGGGGTCTGCGGAGCTGATGCTTCTGCAGGAGAGTCATAGTTGAACCCAACTTGGCCGTAGCCAGCTGCATGGAGACGCTTCAACTCTTCCTCTGATGAACATAATATCACATGAAATCTTAGAAATTAACTGATATTTTAGATCACAGACAAATACAATTCTTTATTATCTCAAACAACATAACATTTTAAATGTAACATTTTGTATTGTATGTAGCATTTTTTTACAGACAGTCGGTTGGATAGCAATAGGATTCAATTTAACATAGTAAGGCCCAAGGCAGTTTTCGTGTTACTAAAATTAGACCCTTATTGCCATTTTAAGAATGTTTGAAATGGCTTTGGAATATGTACATTGTAGTGTACAGTGGGACAAGCATAGCTAAGGAGGTAAAAATGCTGCTAGACAGGCTCTTTAGATTGGTATTCTAAGCTCTGGGTTAGGAGTTAACAATCTTTAAACAGTAAACTTGATACTGAACTAAATAAGAAAACCATGTTGAAGTGTTCATAGTAGAGTTGGTAATGATCACCTTTGTACATCTCTTCTTCATCTTCATCTGTATGCAGAGCTCTGTACCGTTCTTCATCACACAGTTGCTCCACATCAAGCTCACCCCGAGTGAGCTCCACGCGCCAGTCGAAGCCACCAGGGGGAGCCTCCAGCGATGACACGTCGTGGAGCGCGCCTCGGGCATCGTACCTGTCCACATTGAGGAAAAAGTTATAAGGGGTTGAGATTGCCGTCTTTTGTTTAAAATTACAACTATGACCAATTTTGTTCATAATACTATCATCTTTATTTCTCGTTATTGTTTATAGGCATTATAATAACTTATTTTTTATTTTTGCTATTTATCCTGAAGATAAAGGTATACGTAACCTGTTTTTAAACACTAAGATTGGTTAATTTTGCAACAAAGTATATCACCAAAAAAATAGTTTAACAAGTGTGTACATCAGACCATAGAGCACAGTTTTAAACACGATTAACATTACCGGCTGTATGTCTTACGTTCAATGCCTTTCCAGGATTCGGGACAAAACAACAACAGTTTCATAACCTCAAACTTTTACTGTTGGACTTAGTTAATGAACGCAATTATACCTGTTCAAGTAATACATACCACTGAAGAGTATCACCATTAGAATATGCGACGTAGCAGCCGCTCGTCGCGAGATCTTCACCCCGCACGCTTCGAAAATCCTCTGCGAAAATCTTAAAGATTCTCCAATATTAAGTATTTTCCAACACATTGCAATCGCTTTATAGTTTTTAGCGCCACAGTTATAGTAAAAAACAGATCGAACCTGTCGATTTTCAACGTTTCATCCCCCATCCACGGAATGAGGTGTTTGCCTTGATCAATGTGTAGAGCTTTTTCATCGTCCCTGAACAATTTGCACGAGTAGCCGAACACGAAAAGCTCTTCTTTCTTCTCCTTACACTCACTTTTTCGTAATATACCAGAATCACTCACACTACCAGTCCATTTAATCGACATTTTGATAATTTCTATTCAATTATTTAGAAAACGAAATGTTAGCAGCAAAGCAATTTCGACATTTGGCCACTACTAGAGCGTTTTTCACTTTTAGGTGACCTAGCTACAGTGAATGCGATTCGCGTTTTATACTTGTCTTGCTCGATCTTACGCGATCCAAATAAGAACCTCTCAGTTTTCACCGGACCCGAATCGCAATCTGAGAAATCACAGAGCATACTATTTTTATTATTTATTGTTGTTAATATTTTTTATTCAAATGATTATTATTGTATTATATAGTTGAAACGCATACCATGCATGTGCACTTTTAATGCATTCTATAAAAATATTGCTACTAACATGTTTACAAAAAAAATGTTTAAAAATTAAGAAGTTAAAAGTAGGAAATGCCTCATAGTTGTCAAAAAAAGAGTTGCCAAAGGTCAAATTTAACTATTATGTTTATGTGATCATTGAAAAGCAGGAAAATTAAATTATTATAAGATCCTACAATGGTTATCTACATACATAGTAATTATATATCTTACAAATCTACTAAATAACACAATATAATAAGTAACATTTTATCAACAACAATTTTCCAGATATTTTAATACAACACAAGTCACTTCACTCACAAATCACTTTCAAAGAATGTTTAAGTTATGCATCCATTTAGAGTAAAATTAACGTTAAGGATTTGCAAATCTTAAATAAATTTTATCTGTTCAATATCATAGAAAGGAATAGGCCGTTTTCAATCAAAAAACTAAACAATGGCAACTGGATATAAACCGGCTAATAAAAAAATACCGTGCGTCGGAATATTAGTACAGCTCTATGGTATCTATACAAATTTGTTGCGCAATAGAGGTCTCAAATCGCATATGGCGGACGTTTTATATATTTTTGCATCGAAAACTGATAAATTCTTTTAGTTATGAGTATCTTGTGACCGCTAGAGCGTATTTGTTAAATTTAGCTGATAAACGTTAGTTTTTAATGTGTAAATAAGTTTATTGTACCTAGAGTCTTGTAAATATTGATAGTATTTTCGTGCGTGGACGTGTTGTTCCGTATTGTTTAGTGAAAAACGAAAAGTCTGTGATATAAACATTATAATAGATGGTAGATTAATTTCCGGAACAATTTGTAAATATTGTACAGATATTTTAGAATTTTAGTAGCTAACTGAGACAAGACTGAGAAGCGAGTGAGATTACTGAGAGATGTCAGCTGTGGGCCTGTTGTCTTTGAAAGAGAATCCCGACGACGAAAGCCCCCAGGATGGCTCCAACGATGAAGGTAAATATCTTGCAACTCATTCCATCATCCGCCGTCATGAAATCTTCCGTTGCCTCGACAAATTTCATTCATTTTCACCTTGCACCCTAGATTTGTTTTTGTACAATTTTTTGCTGCACACGTCAAGAATAAATAAGAATGCAATATGAACATCAGGAAATACGTTTTGTGTTCTCGCTGTGTCTTCAATATTGTCCTTATTATCATCTTATTAGCATGTAGGAAGTGATCTGCAAGTAGGTCACAGTGAAGAAAGTGGGACTACATAACTGTTATTTTAGTGCAGGCTATTATAAGTTATACATTATAATTTTTAAATTTAATAAATTTCAGTAGTGAACAAAGTTGAATGAGCATTTGCAGACAAGCATGCTTGTTTGTTTTTTTTATATTGTTTTGTGTTGACATTACTGTGTTACATCAATGGTTATAAGGCTTCTTAGGCTATTTATCAAATTAATTCTCAAACACCATGAAATTATCTGGGGACTGACCTTTTAGAAGCTTTATTTTAATGCCATTTGTAATAAGCTTGTTTATTATGATTTGTTGATGTTTTTTATCTGACTTACAAATATACTAGTTATCTTTATAATCCAAATTTCTTCAAGAAACATTTACATCTTATAACTTTTTACATCCTTTATATCCCATTTGGGTAAGTAATTCATTCAAATTTAACTCCTCTAAGCCCCTAATTTGGAAATGAACACTAAAGTTCCATAATTCGAGCCTCATTGGAGTTTGATAGTTAAAACAATTGTAGTTCAGAAAAAATGCAAAAAGAGGGTCATAGGTTTTGTCCAGTACATTGGACAATGCCAAATTAAGGGCTAGGAACAGGCCCTTAATTTGAAATGAGTATCTTCTTATAGCAGTGTGCTGCGGATTAATGAGTCTTAAAATGACATGGCAGAGGGAAAATATACTTTTCTTAGCTGTAAATATTTTTTTGCACAAAAAGTTGTTGGAACACTGATATCCACTCACTTGTTTTGAAATTCGAGTTGAACTATATTTATATAATAAAATAAGAGCGTTGACAGGTAGCTGTAGTTACCAAAAGCAATTGACTGGTTATAGAGCATTGCAGAAAAATAAAATACTTTGCAAATTCAAGCTAATGAGCTGATGAGTATATCACCAGGGTTATTTGACTCTGAAATAAAATATAACAAAACATCATCTAAAATCATATTTGGATAAATAATTAGTTTTATTTCCTATAGGAAGGGTTCATATGATTTAAATCGATTTTAATCAAATGATTTTTTTTATATAAAAATCTATGATTTAAATCAATTAATTTTGACTGCAACCAAATTAGTCAAAGTGCCTAGAGATTTCTCCCATCATAGATTGTTAGATATAAGTACATAATGCATTGCAATTTATAATAATAATATAATAATAAAGCCCTTTATTCTGAAATTAGTAAATTTACAATAAGTTATTAAAATTTCGATTAAACTACAATATATCCCTAATTTCAGTGTGCCTTTTGGAATAGGCCTCCTCCAAGGACTTCCATTGGCTTCTGTCGTTTGCAACTCTTCTCCATTTTAATCCCACAGTCAATTTCAAATCATCCTCTCATTAAATTTTTTGTCTTCCTCGCTTTCTTTTTCCATCTCTCGGGAACAACTCTGTTATTTTCCTGCTCCATCTTTCCTTTTTATCCCGCATCATGTGGCCGACCCATCTCCACTTTTGCTGGTCTATTTTTGTTAGGATATCAGTCAGTTTTCCTTACAACATCCTGGAAAGGTCCGGCAGGTGGCAGAAAAAAGGGTAGGCCATTGACACGCTGGGCAGATGATATTGTCCAGTTAGCAGGTCCAAACTGGATATGGTGGGCACAGGACAGAAATGTATGGAGATCTCTAGAGGAGGCCTTTACCTTATAGAGGGTTCTAGTGTGGTGTTAAAAAATAAATAAAAATTAATAGTAATATATCAACTTTAGTCAATCAAGAAAATTGTCTTAAGCTTAGATCTGTACAGCATTTATTGTCTAATTTTGTAAATTTGTTTCTCACCTTACTCAGAAATAAAGGCTTTTTTATTTTTATTTTTATTTATTTTATTATTATTATCAGTCAGTTTCGTTCTTGATCTAAGCGTGATGTTCCTAATCCAGTCTTGTCTTCGTGTACCTGTCATACTTTGCTCCATTCCTCTCTGGCAGATGGCTAGCTTTGCTCTAAGTGCTTTTGTCAATGCCCAAGTTTCGCAGCCGTAAGTTAGACATGGTAGTATGCAGGTATTGAAAGTTTTTCTTTTTATTGCCATTCCTAGGTCTTTAGCCTTCATTATTTCCTTAAGAGCCCAGTACTTTTTCCATCCCATGGCTATCCTCAAATTTATCTCCTTTACATTTTGGTCCTCAGTAGAAGTCATTAACATAGGCGAGGTTTTCATTACCGATTTTGATGTCCCTCTGTATGAATTACAATTTATGGCTAAATAAATAACTAAAAACAAAAAAATAGATTACGGTGTGCACACTTGTGTGCAATACCATACATACGAGTAAACCGGTACAGTTTGGGGATTCCCTAACTAAAAACAGGGACTGGTACTAGTTTATTGAGTAGCATTATTCCTTTAAATGCAACTGTTGAGCCTTTCACAGGAGTATTAGTTGATAAACAGAAAAGAAGTAGTAAGAGAGTATTTAAAACTAAGTTTGGTCTAGCCAGCCATATTAGAGCTCATAATAGGCGAAGTCCATAATGTTTTGTATGCTTAGGGTCGCCGTCATCGAAACCGATGTGGAGGACTATATATAGTTGATAAACAAGTCATACAGTATTGGTCGATAAACAAGTCACATCAATACCGAAACGAAAGGAAACTTAAGGTTCCTATTAATAGCTTTGTTAAGATTTCTTCCGCAATTATGAAAATAGAGTTTTGGAATAATATGAAACAGGAGTGGCAAAAATCTAGCATATTAAACGTCGTCGACATGGGAGTCATGGGAGTCAACATCGTGGGAGTTCCAAATCACACTAATATTATAAAGGCGAGTGCGCAGGCGGGCGGTGAGTGTGTTTGTGTGTATGTTTGGTACTTCTCACACTCAAACGGCTGGACTAATTTTGATAAATTTTGGTATGGTGGTAACTGACACCTTGAATTAACACATAGGCTACTTTTCATCCCGAAAATGTTGTGTTCCCGTCGGATGAGCCGCTAACACTGCGGGGCGCAGCTAGTATAATATAGAAATAATTGTAACAACACGAAAAAAATACGTATTTTTATATTTTTTATAATTTTGGCAATTTTAATATCTGCCTACTGAGGCGTCGGTCCCGGGTTCGAATCCCGGCAAGGGCAAATATTTGTGTGATGAACACGAATATTTGTGCCTGGGTCATGGATGTTCTATGCATTTAAGTATTTATTTATCTATATAATTATGTATATCGTCGACAAGTACCCATAACACAAGCCTTCTTGAGCTTAATTTGGGACTAGGTTGATTTGTGTGAGGTTGTCTGATATTTATTTATTATTTATTTATATCTTTGTATCCCATGAATCCTAAAATATTTGAATGTGATTTTTTGCCGCTACTGTAAATCTATTCCATTTCCTATACAAGGCTGATTTTATATATTTAAATTAAACTATTGCACAAAATACAAAAGCAAAAGTACAAATGGCGGACTAACGTTGCATACAAACAAGGTGCAAAGTCAATAGAACTAAACCCCTACCCTTACTCACTGCGCATGAAAGTATAGCATTAATAGATATCTATACACTGTATGTATAAGTATAGTTGTCCTGTCGAGGGGAACCGTGACCTTCAATCTCCATGCACCCCTGCAGGGATTGTGTTACGTAACGATAAAACTTCAATCTAAAAGTGGGTACTTTTAACGCGCCGCCATACTGCCCTCTTAAAGCGAATGGCGGTACCTCATTATTGAACTGTTTATACCAATATGGTATAGTGAAAATTCATTATGTCATTCAAACCACTAAACATACATTCAAAAATATACAGAACCAAATAAGCTACCACCAAATTTTGGACATTGTGCTATTTTTAATTGTAAAAAAACTAAAAAGAAGATCTGTTTTGACTACTGATTTTTAAGACTACTTTTTAGGCTTCCGTACCCAAAGGGTAAAAACGGGACCCTATTACTGAGACTTCGCTGTCCGTCCGTCCGTCCGTCCGTCCTTCCTTCCGTCCTTCCGTCCGTCCTTCCGTCCGTCCTTCCGTCCTTCCGTCCGTCCGTCCGTCCGTCCGTCTGTCACCAGGCTGTGTTTCAAGAACGGTGATAGCTGGACAGTTGAAATTTTTACAGATGATGTATTTCTATTGCCGCTATAACAACAAATACTAAAAATAAAATAAAATTAATATTTAAGGGGGGCTCCCATACAACAAATTTGTTATAGATTATGGTACGGAACCCTTCATGCGCGAGTCGGACTCGCACTTGCCCAATTTTTATAAACTTAATACTAACAATGTAGCTGATCTGAGCTGTCATCAAATACCGTATTGTATAGCTTAAAATATTCTGCACCAGATTACTAAACATATTACCTTTTTACCACTACTTACCTTTTTACTTGTCGCTAATTGACAAGTAAACTTTACTTGTAGCTAATTGACAAGTAAATTTTACTTGTCGCAAATTGACAAGTAAAAAGGTAATTATAATTAGTATTAATTTAATTGCTCTCCAGTGGCGTAGTACGCGCAGCTTCGTCATTGTATCATTTTTTTTACTAGCCTATAATTGTGTCCCACTGCTGGGCAAAGGCCTCCCCTCTCTTGCGCCACTCGTCTCTATTGGCTGCATGCTCCCTCCACTCGTAACTAAATGCATCCAGGTTATCCCGCCATCTTCTTTTCGGTCTGCCTCTGCTCCTCAATTTACTCGAATCAAAATGACTATAAATAAATAAATAGATACGGGCAGTGAAACATAGAACCTCCCCCTTTTTGGGATTCGGTTGAAAATTAGACACCGGAGCGGAGCCTATTGCTTTAGAAGGAAAGTTTTTTTTTTTTCTAACGAGGAATAAGTTTTTGAGACATACTGATAAACTGCACTATTACTAAAGTTGTAATAATTCAATATAGAAATATTATACTATTATTTTCGGATGTTTGTATATTTACTTAAGTGTCGCTGTACGTCAATATATCATCAGTACGAGCAAGTAACTTCAATCCATTCATCATGTGATTATCTATCTAGATGTACACGAACTAGATACATAAACAATTCATTCATCCTCGATTTCGCTAGGCATTTTATGCTGACTACATATAGGTACCAATGTAGTTATCGTTCACGTAACAACTCAACAACACGTGCTGTTATCCGCCGGGGGACCTACATCAACACGTAAATGAACGTAAAAGCCACGTAATATGTACTATGGCTATAACTACGCACCTATTAACGTTTACTAACTTCTGTAGATCTCTGAACGGCACTAAAAACGTATCATGTTGAGTATGCGCTGTATTTATTAATGGAATTCAATAGGTGCTTAAAGTAATTGTAATATTACCATTTACATTTTTCGATAATGTCCTAATTTGTGATTGACAAATGAATTTGAAAATATCCACATCCTAAAAGAGCGTGGGCGATCAGTTTTTGTTCACTGCGCAGACAATTTACAGTACTTTTACTAAGGCGCATTTAGTATGGATACCACTGTCATTGTTGTGTTGTGGTGTCAAATTTTCCACTCGGTGACGTCACGTAGAGGGCCGATTCTTAGATGACGGTGCTTTCGCATGTTTTATTTATTTAAAAAACTGTCTCTAAGTATAATCAAATACAATAATTAATAGTTTTAAGTTCTGTAATAATTAATGAAATTAATTTAAACAGTATTTGAAAATTTATAATGTTTTCAATTGGGTGGTAATTTCATGGTGGTAGGTACCTCTCGGCATGCGACACCGGCTAGATTTAATAGGATACCTAAAATTGCATATACGAAGCTCTCGTTTAATAGTGGCGCAAATAGGTAGACAATGCCTAATTATATTATCCTGGCGCACTGAACGACATTAAAACTAAAATCATGCCAGCGGGCTAGTAATTATTGTGCTGCGTATTTTGCTTGCAATGCATTCCTGGCGGGAAATAGTTTGATGGAAACAACAAGAGAATACGTGACGTGTATATTCACGAGGAAATACCACCGCCATTTTTTTAAATACAAATCGACTTCGGTTTGTTCTCGTGGTTGTGGTTTCGTTCTCGTCTGTTTACTCCTTCAAAACTAAATTAGGAACTGAATGAGAAAGAAAAGTTCTGCGTCGGCCGTTTCAAATGGTTATAGGATTTGTGTACTAGTTGGCCGTTGGCGGCGGAATTTGGATAAAACAGACGCCTGCCCGTCTAGCACAACTAAGCTTCGCGACTCTTGTCGCGCGAGATAGCGCTATCCGTCACTCTCTCACATTACTGCGCAGAAAGAGACGGGTAATTGTCTCGCGCGAGAAATAGTCGTGTATGACAGTTATGGTAGAGGTGCTGGTAAACAAATTCGATAATAAGAAGCGCAAAAGTCCGAATGGTCCGACACAGACATTTCCTTCCCATTCAGTTTCTAAGCCAGACCAAGACCAACCAATGCGGTATTTGATGACAGCTCAAATCAGCTAATCTTTATAATCAAATGTCAAAAACGATCTGTTAGTATGAAGCTTCTATGATGATACAGGAATGTGACGTCATAAAAAGCAGCAGTCAAAACACGTCGTTTACTGTACAATTAAAAGGTCAATTTTTTCTAAAGTTGTACACCCCACTTTTTTTTAATTTTCGATATTTTGGATATTTGCTACCCAGAATCAGAATCACGAGCTCTTTCGATCTAATTAGGAGAAAAAAACTGTCCCAAAATATAAATATTTTTGTTTTTCCATTCCGTTACCGCTGTAGTAGGTTATATGGAAATGGTAACGGAATGGAACGAAAAAAAACATTGGGACCGTTTTTTTCTCCTAATTAGATCAAAAGAGCTCGTGATTCTGAGTAGAAAATACCCAAAATATCGAAAATTAAAAAAAAAGTGGGGTATTTGTTTAGAATCTTTTTATCGATTCATATTTTTTATGTGGTAATACCACATTTTTAAAACCACATTTATATTTATAAAAATAAAAAATGTGGTATTACCACATAAAAAATATGAATCGATAAAAAGATTCTATACAAATATTTAGAACAGCGCCATCTCTCTCGCAGTCTTCACACTTGCTGTAAAGCAATGGGGATTGGGGATCGTGCGTGTAAAACGCACATCCTAGAGTATGGCTAATGCGCAATAAGCATTTCAAAAACATATATGACGCAGAGGGCGCTCGAGTAGCGTAAAGGATTAAGGGATGAAAGATTTGGTGTGACTGATGACGTAGCGGTCGAATAGCTCAGTTGGGAGAGCAATGCGCCGGAAACGCAGAGGTCGCGGGTTCAAACCCCGCTTCGATTGTAGTAGATCGCATTCAATTTTTCTTTCTTAATTTACCTTTGTGTCATTATTTATAAAAATAAAAAGTGGGGTGTACAACTTAAGAAAAAATGGCCCAAAAATAGTATAATGTCCAAAAGTTAGTGATAGTTTATTTGGTTCCGTGCATTTTTAAATGTGTTTAGTGGTTTCAATGCCACAATTTATATTCACTATAGTCAAACACCGTATTATATATATTTTGATACTATAGGTACCTACTGACTTCTCGTGTTAACCAACTAGGCGCAGCGATATGTGTGACGTTCTAAACACTTCACTTCAAAGTATTTAAAATTTAAGCGATGACGATACTTTGCTAGGTACTTCGCAGTGAATTTTGCTTGCAGTGCATTCTTGGCAACCTGGCGGTTCGCAAAAACTGCTGTGATTTTGTTTACGCTTTGTTCTTGTTCATCTGCCGCTGACGGGATATCGATACTTCCTAAAACTGCTATAGGATGGAAAAATGCTATTTATTATTCAGATAAATATTCAAACAGATTTTCGTTTACTGTCAAAAATCTTTATTTGTCTAACATAGGTACAAAGTTTCTACTTTTATAATATATATATCAACATTTACAACACAAAAAAATACTTAAACTATCAAAAAATCCTTAAAGGGATAAGTTCGCCTTTGTACATGCTTATTTTTTTTTGTAATGTGTTTTTCTTGTTTTTATGTACAATAAAGTGTTTACATACATACATAAACTAACTTATAAGTGAAATATTTACATGCCTAAAATAAATTAAAAAGTGCGAGTCCGACTCGCGCATGAAGGGTTCCGTACCATAATCTATAACAAGTTTGTTGTATGGGACCCCCCCTTAAATCTTTCTCTTATTTTATTTTAGTATTTGTTGTTATAGCGGCAATAGAAATACATCATCTGTGAAAATTTCAACTGTCTAGCTATCACCGTTCTTGAGATACAGCCTGGTGACAGACGGACGGGCGGACAGCGAAGTCTCAGTAATAGGGTCCCGTTTTTACCCTTTGGGTACGGAACCCTAAAAATATGTAAAAATTATATGTATGCATGCATGTGTGCGTGCGCATCTCGTATGAACGTCAGTAATAAACCAGCTGTCTATCGGTACGCCAGTGTTTCATTCATTGCAAACCAACCCTCGTACATCTCAGTGGCGACGAGGATGGGATTGAACTGTTTCTCCGCGGCATGGTCCCGAAGACACTGGCAGCATTTCCTCGCTGAATCGCAATGCTAATGCGTTGTGCGAGGAAGCTGCCAGCTCGTCGGTCCCCAGTAGTTTCTGTTATTCAGATAAATTACACAGCATTACAGTAATAAAACCAAGGCACTGTGAACTAAAAAAAACATACAAGACTTAAAACTAGTTAGATTTGGGCGACATAACGGCGTGGCTCCGTTGCCTCGTCTCATCTGGCGTAGGATTCGGCAGATTGCCCTGAATAAGTTGCTGAGTTGCTGATAAATATTTATGTGTGATTTTGACGATGGTTGCTACGGATGCTCATTTTGTATTTATGCATGCATGAAAGTAATTAAATCAAACTGCGAAATGGTACTTTTCACGTTATTGTTTTTTGGGTCTTTTTACTGTTCGGAAGTGGATATAATTACGGATAACATCAACTTCAATCAAAATGCAACACAAGTGTAGGATTCTGGGAAAATAACAATGAAGCAACAAGTTCGTGCCAAGAATCATATCAAATTATCGCATCTGCAGTCTCAGAAAGTTGACGGTCATTTATCACCTTTGTTTATAATGTAAATGTAATATATCACGGTAATTCAAGGCCGTATGATAGCGTGAATTCGATGATAGGTATAGTGTGTAATAAACGATTGTTTTGCTTTGGTGCACTGATTTATCAAATCTTATACCTAAAAGTTGCTTTTTAACCCTCGCTTAAGTGTGGATTCCAAGTACAGTCGCCATTAGATATATCGCAGCAATAACGCGTTCGTAAATATCTGATCATGACTCTTATTGTCACGGTGTTAGAGTGCGTGTTTGAATGTTTATGAATGCATTACTTGCTGCGATATGCTAATGATGGCGACTGTACTTAGTAAATTATTTTGCTTACTAGGAGAAATTTCAATTTACTGACGTTGAAAGATTCAATATTTATTTCAGAAAAAGAACGAATGATGCTCAGATCATCATTTCGATAAAGAATCATTAGCATATTATTGCCATAGAAAAGCTATCTGTAGCGCCACTATCCCAGGGCTAAACCATAACTTGTCAGGCTATAACGTAAATAATTCAGAAGATAATAAATATCGTTTGACTGGCTGCTAACTACGATATTGATATCTTGAAATTGTCACCCCCAAATGGTCGCATTTCCATCCGATTGCATTGATTATAATGTCATCGTCACTAGTCACTACTAAAAAAAACCTATCCCGTACTTACCTATTTATTTTTACTCCGAACAAAAATACCTAAGTGCGTAACGTTTTTCCTGATGTTGTTCTGAGATATGTATATGTATAAGGTTTTACAAACTAGTGACGATTCTTCAACTTTTCTTAAATCTCTATCTCTACCTATAGAATGACTAATATATACAAATTGTTGCAAATATTGAGTACCTATGACAAATCAGCATCAAGCCCATAGCAACTATAAATATTCCAACGACTAGGAACTAGGAACCACGAAACCAGTTTAATATTTGCAAAACGGGTAGATGGAAATCGCAGCGCGCATAGTTGTTAAAAAATGTCGGGTAGTTCCAACTATTTCTCGATTATTCGCCGGGAGAGCGTCAGTCTTTGAGACGAATTCGTGCGCACCGCGACTCCCGCGACCTTTTCCACGGAAACCAGAGTTTTCGAATATTCACATATCTTTTTCCATCGCAACCGGGACTTTTTACGTACCAGTGACGTCTATCGTGCCTATACGTAGCTAAACCGCGGACATTTTGTCTCTTAGACACCCCTAGAATAAGCGTAATTTTAATCCAATTTTAACTTAAATATAATTTCGTGTTTTTTTTTTAAATTCTAATTTTATAACAAATTTTATTAAACTAAGTTAGGTTAAGACTAAACGGTCGCCATTTTGTGACGCCGCGTCCGTGACTTTCAAAATAACGATCAAAACGCGCGTCGGTCGTAAGATGGTCAGCAAGGAGCCGCCATTACAGTCAGTTGAAGTAAAAAACAAGAGGAGGAGACGTAGGGCAGGAAATAGAGCAGGAAAGAGACGTTCGAGGAAGACTACGGTTGTTGTAGCGGCTGTGGCGACGTTGCCCTCTGAGAAATACTCTAGCCCTGTAAAGTGTGCTGTCCACGCCTTTCTGATGCGGTACCAGAGTGCTTTGAGGAAGGTGCCAGCTCATCTGCCGCCAAAGATCCACGCTGGGCCGCCTTCTAAACGCGTTAAACGCGTTTCTTGGAGTAAGGTTTTTTTTATACACTGCATTATTCGTAATTTAGCATATTATTTAGTTCCATTAACGATTTGTCATTTTGGCGACCTGAAAATAGTTTGTGACGAAAAACAAATGATATTTTCTTATCATTTCTTATTACATGATAGGCGAATGCTCGCGGTGAGGCAGCACCCCAATGAGATAAGGGCTAATAGTTGTGTCGATGCCTGTGGGCAGATGCGATTAGTCAAGATTTAAAGCAGGTTTATACGAGTCAATTCTACATATTTTGTATGTTTTATGCCGCGTCCACACGCTTGTCAAGCGTCGGCAAACCTACAGGACGCAGTTATATGTTAGAGTGAGCACGACGTAGTTCCGTCTCACTCTAACGTATAACTGCGTCCTGTAGGTTTGCCGACGCGTGGCAAGCTCGTGGACGCGGCATAAGAGTTTTTGTTTTGTCAACGGTCTAACGAAATTATGGCTATAAGCTAAATACCTATACCTGCCTATTAGACCTGACGACTCAGTACCTCAGTACGGTCACAGATTGAGTATCATAGACATTTACAGCATTAATAAGCATACCGCGGGGTTCTCAGTGCACGAAATGATTAGACGTCTACTGTCTGCTTACAGTACGATACAAAAAAGTAGAAATTAAATAGTGGTAATACTGTAGTATCGTCCTTTTCTAATCAATCTAAGAAAAAAGGGACGACACCTCAGTATTGCCACTTTCTTTATCGTAGTTTCAAACCATTCGTGCACCGAACACCCCGGGATATGTTCATAAGTCAGATACCATAACCTTCCTACACGATCGATCTGTTTGCGGGGAAGCTTTGATATTCTGTTAGTTGTTTGACCCAAATCAAAGACATCCCAATATCTATCTGTGACCTAAATAGACCAGAATAATTTCATAACCAACTTCTTATCTATAAGATTATCTTTTTGGTGATTCCCTTTTTTTAACCCCCGGCAAAAAAGGGTGTTATAATGTAAGTTTAACATGTGTATCTGTGTGTCTGTCTGTGGCATCGTAGCTCCCAAACGGATGGTCCGATTAAAATGCGTTTTTTAGGGTTCCGTACCTCAAAAGGAAAAAACGGAACCCTTATAGGATCACTTTGTTGTCCGTCTGTACGTCCGTCCGTCCGTCTGTCAAGACCCTTTTTCTCAGGAACGCGTGGAGGTATGAAGCTGAAATTTATATCAATTACTCAGGTCTACTGTCCCTTGAAGCTGTGAAAAAATCAAACTTCTAAGCCAACGCAATCAAAAGATACAGCCGTTTATGCCGCAAATTTTCGACACTTGCAAGGGAATCAAAACCTACAGGGTGCTTCCCGTGAACTCAGAATCTTGAAATTTGGTACGAAGCAACGTCTTATAGCATAGATAAAGGAAAAATTACGAAAACCATAAAAAAAATTTTTAATACCTAACTTTGCACCTAATTTATATGGGGCGCTATACATACCAGGTGCAAACTTAACTTAACCACTTAGGGGTGGAAAGTGTTTGTACGGAACCCTCGGTGCGCGAGTCCGACTCGCACTTGGCCGTTTTTTTTTAAATCGAAATCCATGTCTACTTTTTGATAAATCTGGACCTTTAATACCAAACAATAATTGAAATATTCGATGCGGACAAATTGTAATGTAAACATTCATCTTTTTTTTGAACTGAAAATCAGAATAGATTTCCATTGTTAAAGTATAAAAAAATACTTAACGCCTGCTTACGATTTTACAATTTTCGTCCAAATTTACTTAGTTCTCTAGGGTAAAATATTAATAATCTTATAATTTTTTCACGGAGAAGTTGTTAACACATTCTTCTAAGGCTAAATATATAGTTTAGAAATGGATTAAACAACTAGTGTTGACGTTATCTACTTAACGGCAACTGCCTATTTTTCACATTTCGCTCGGTGCAGTCTTAAGGTTAGTACGGATGTATTTGTATGTAAATTACCGTGTGAACTTTCACTCTTCTTCCGTTTCAATGAAGTTAGGTGAGATTTTTCCGGAGCTCCTCCATTTTACTTTATACAATTAATGACCTGTAAAAAACAAAACAAACAGTATTAAAACGCTTTTCGATCAACTGAAAACATAATTAAAGCGATGTTTGGGCCATGACGTAACCTCTACCCGAACTTAAATCCATCAAGGTGATTTACAATATTGGCTACAATTTCCTATTTGTTAAGTCTTTGTTTGACTTTTTAACCTTCGTCGGTGAGCGGTATATTTTTTATCCGGCGCATTGCCGTGAAATTGCATCGGAATGCAATTTTTAGTCATAGTTATTGACTACTAGCTGCGCCGCGCGGTGTTATCTCATCCCACGGGAACACTACATTTTTCGGGGTAAAAAGTAGCCTATGTGTTAATCCAAGGTGTCGGCTACCTTCATACCAAAATTTATTAACATTGGTCCAGCCGTTAGAGTGTGAAGAAGCAACAACAATACACTCACTAACTTTCGCCTTTATAATATTTGTTTGAAAATAATACTTTTTATCCCGAAAACATGTAGTGTTCCTGTCGAATAAGCGGGTAACACCGCAGGGCGCAGCTAGTATGTTTATAAAGGCGAAAGATTGTGAATGTGTAAGCATGTTCCTTCTTCACACTCAAACGGCGGGACCAATTTTCATACAATTTGGCATGCAGGTAGTTTGGAATTGGATTAACACATCGTCGGGGATAGTGCAAATCCGCGTATAGTACTTTTATCTCACGAGCGCTGGTGAGCCATGTTTGGGTGAGTAATGTACATGCACATTGGCTCTGTGTGGGTGAGCCGGAACTGTTCCACACTGTTCGCTCCCGAGCTCACCCACACAGAGCCAATGTGCATGTACATCTACTCACACAAACATGGCTCACCCGCGCTCGTGAGATAAAAGCACTGTAACTAGCGTTGGTGAATACCGCATAACTAAGTTGCCAAATTAAGATTTCTCGCCAGCGAACGTAAAATCCTGACAAGAAACGACCTGTTCAAACACCCGTTGCAATTAAACCAATAGCGAGATCAATACGTTCTGTGTAAAAAAGGAAAAATAGCCTTCAAAATAAAACGGTTACAACGTTTTGAGCTTCTCCTGTGTGGTTTGGTGTTTTGCGTATCTACACAACGCAGTATTTACCAGTGCTAGTAACGCGGCACTAATACCCGACGAAATGCTACTTTTAATCGCAAAAAAACTTGGTGTTCCCATGGGATTAGTGGGTAACACAGCGGGGCACAGCTAGTATGTTATTATTATAAGTTATGGAGTACAAATATACTTGGGATGTGAAATACAAGAGTGCACGCAACAACAATCACATTGAAGGCATTGTCTTCAATCGAATGTTATCGCGTGTCGCTTCCCTTTCCTGTGACAACTGTCGATGCTGATATCATTAAGGGCTGTGTTATGGCTACATGCCGAAGAAGTTACAGGATAAATAAAAGTATATCTAATCTCAATATAATAATCGTATTAAGCGGTGTGCACTCGCGTGAAATTGTCAGGAATGGCCCGACATGTTTCGACCTCGTATGGAGCTCTTCATTGGGACTGCTACCCGTACAGCGGCGCGGTAACTTTGTCGCTCAATCTTAAGCGGTGTTCGGTGTGAGTTCGTTTTTTTACGTGAGATTATGTATCCAGAAACTATTTAAACCATCGAGGCGGTCAATGGATACTCAGAAACAGAAATTTCCTTAAATTGTAATTTAGAGCTTTGTTGTTAAAAATAAATTAATGTAAAAACTAAGACACATCCTACAAGCGATGTTATTACATTACATACTGTAATAGTACATTACATACCTCGTGAATGTCCCAGATCGCAGGTGTTCGTGCCTTAGCCAGAAAATCCCGCTATAAAAATATTTACGTCAACCTAGGCCGTATAGCTATGTCCACACTGTGCCCTTTTCACGTTCAACTTGCGCTTTCGTCTATTGCAATCTCGCTCGAATCGTACAAAAATGAGCAAGATAGCAATAGACGAAAGCGCAAGTTGAACGTGAAAAGGGCACAGTGTGGACATAGCTTTTAAGTGCGATTTACTGCCGGCTACGCAGAGATAGAGAGAAAAAGCCTTCCTGGCCAAGGCAAGATGTAAAACTTTACACAAAACACGGGCGGTAATCAGTAAAGCCCCAGATCGCATAATAACAAACACCTGCGATTTGGCACATTCACTAACTCACCGCCCTAGGTAAGCAATGTCAATGTACTATTACAAGCATTCATGTCGGTCAATGAACGCGCATTTTTACATACACATCAATAAATATTTATTTAAAGCGTAGTAAAGCAATGTCGGGGTCAGGAAGAAAACATTGTTTACTTTTTACATCATGATCTACCTAAACAGTCCGTGAGTTCTTGGATTGCAATTCAGGTTTGGGTGAACACTGAAAGGTTCTTATCTGAATCGGGAAAGAGCGAGCGAGGCAGGTATAAGGCTGGCCTTACACAGTCTGAATCCCAATCTGAATTCATAATCTGTCGCATGTCTTAAAATTCCGATTGATCGGTTGTCTGTCTCAAAAATTCCGATTGATCAGTCTGCAATAGCTACCGAGATTAATAATCTGAATCCAGTAAGTGTATGCTCGTCCGTACTAATTGTACCTATAGAAACTGGAGCGTTTGGAATTCATAATCTGAATTTTCATACTCTGAATTCAGAACGTACGTCAAAAAAAAGATCCTTATGACAGATCAATCTGAGAAATCTGAAAAAATCGGAATTTGTGTGGGGAACAGTTAAATTGTATGCAATACCTGAATTAATAATCTGAATTCAGATTATGGATTCAGGTTGGGATTCAGACTGTGAAAGGCCAGCGTTAATCGTGAATCGCATTCTGACAGCTCACACACTGTATACCTAAATATTTTTTTAGGTCTTTTTTGTGCCCTGTTTCGCGGTATTATGGATTAAGTTTTACTGTAAAGTACGCATCAGTAGTGAAGGACGCCCTCCGGCCAGATGGACCGACGACCTGAAAAAAGTGGCTGGTGGTGACTGGATGGCGAAAACGGGAGATCGGGCCATGTGGCGAACCCTGGGGGAGGCTTACGTCCAGCAGTGGACTGCAATAGGCTGAAATGATGATGACGCATCAGCGAGCGTATCATTTAAAGGAAGTAGCATAACCACTCAAATGCTTCGAATTTTGAGTTGGACTCTATTTATATAATAAAATAAGAGCGGTGACAGGTAGCCGTAGTTACCAAAAGCAATCTAGTGTATAAACCGATTTTTTGCAGATTCAGTAGCGATGCATTAGCAAAAAAGTCAATACAATGTGAGCAATAGATCTCGCAAGTTTGTTTTTAAATTGTTCAAGTTTGTTTCACGTTTTCAACCCATATCTTCGCCAGTTTAACATTTTCAGAAACTGAATCGATCTGTACACTTATCGAACCGAGAAATCGACAAATGTCAAGAGAAAGGGGTCGTATATCTAGGAATTTATCGATTTTTAATGAAATTTTGTGAATAGGTTCAATAAATATATATTTTTTATGCGTTGAAAACAGCCAGAAAGCATCTGGATATCCAAACATCGAAAGTAAATTTTGGGCCAAGCTGAAAAGAAGACGCTTTGCTCGCTCGGTCAATTATACCTAGCTATAGCTGGTGCAATATGAGAGCTTTCTTTTGATGGTGCCACTGACAAATTGAAAGTGCTCGGTTCATTCAAATAGAGCTACATTTGACTCCCCTTTATTCGTATTAAATAATAAAAACACTTATCACTCCGAGGCGTCCTTCAACGGTTGATTCCAGACTACCTCTTACCAACGACGTATGTCTCATTGAAAATTATACAAAATTTAACCTTTTTCTAGTACGCAAGTATTACACGACTAAGCTAAGTTTGCGTCTTGTTTCTATGAATCGTATACAAACGTGGTTCACATTTAATTTGGTCAGGAAATAGGGTTGAAGCAATTTGCGTTCATGTTTGTTCCTGACTGGTCTTATTCAAATTGGAGTAGGTATTTCCTTTAAACAGAAGAGCTTAAGCGACAAATATTTCTTATAAAGATACTGTCTTATGTAAACGGGTTACTGTAATTTAAAGGGTTGTACGTACAATGTGCGCCGGTTGGATTAAGTGGACTTAGCAAGCGATTCTATTATATTGGTCAGTCACTGTTATTTAATAGAAAATCGTATAATCGTCAGTACAAACATTATGGAAATATTTTCAAATGATTTTAAGATTCAGACTTGCTGGCTCCATCTATCCATATCCATAGCCACCAAATTGACTTTTGTCTACATTCGTTGTTTGTTTTATGTAACACTAGTTGCGTATTTTGTTCTTTACCTAAGATGGGTAAAAAGTATCCTAGTACCATCTTTGGATGTCCTCTACCTCTGTACCGAAATTGGTTACAATTTGTCCAGCAGTTTCGGCGTGATTCGAGGACAAAGAAAATTATGAGAACAGATGGCGCCAGGCAGGCATGTCGCCGCGCGCCTATTCAAAACAAATGACGATCATGCATCACGCAATTAAGATTTTTCCTGAAATCATGACCCCTCCATAGAAAACTGATTTTCAATAGAAATCTGGAATTTTATAATAGTATAGATTATTGATCTTTCTCTTTTCCCTTCAACCTCTCTTTCTAGGTTGCTATGTATAAACCACACTAGGGCTGACCCAAATAAATAAACTGATGCTCTTTCCCCAGGTCACGACGAAAGTGTATCGATGAGCGGCGGGGGCGACCCGGCGGTACTTGCCGTCGGGCCGGCGAGGCGGCCGCTCACTTATACGCGGGAGCAGCTGTTGCGGCTACGCAACTCTCCGCTGGTCAAGCAGGGGTTGGACAAGCCGCTGGCTGGCTGCGACGCGCTAGCACTGTGAGTACGAGAGTGACAGCCCTAGCGAATAGGTTCCACCGTTGCGCTTGGCTGTGTAGGTACTGTAACTGTAGGTTAAAGTAGCATGAAGTGCGCCAGGGCTGCAACGTGCTCGCGCTGCGGGTACAAGACTGCGACAACCCTAGAAAATAAGTTCCGCTGACGCTCCCGACTGTGTAGGTACTGTAGCTTGGAGTAGCGTGGAGTGCGTCAGGGCTGCGAGTACAAGACTGCGACAGTCCTAGAAAATAGTTTCCACTGACACGCCCGACTGTGTAGGTACTGTAGCTTGGAGTAGCGTGGAGTGCGTCAGGGCTGCGACTGCCGTGGGAGTACAAGAATGCCAGCCCTAGGCGAGTAAGTGCGATCGACGTGCTCTGTATGTACTGTAGTTTCTAGTATCATCAAGACTGTACTACTACTGTACTGTGACTGTGTTCGTAGTTGATATAGAGCTGGCTGCCACAGGTATTTTCAATCACAGATGCCAATAATTTTATTGACTTGTTATCATAGTATAAAAAGGAACGGTCTCAGATAGAAGTTTGGTTACTTGGGAACATTGGGTTAACTTGGGAGCATTCAAGTAAATATAATTAAAATTTCCAGGGTCCTGAAAAAGCGGTCGGACTCCCCCAACGAGGATGACCGAGGGGCGAGAGGCGATGCACCGTACGAAAACCATAAGGTAAGCTATAATTTTATCATTTAAAGCTTAATAAGAAGTTAACCCTTAAATGCATACAATTACATTCCTTTTATTTCTGAAATGATGTTGTTACTTATTATTAACAACAGGCTTCGAAGTATCACGTTTCGGGCGGAACAACGCGAGAGAAGGAATTTCATACAAAATTGTAAGGCCTAGGCCGGGACGTAATTTTTTTTGAACATGGCGTCTGTGTTCATGAAAGGTTAAGAGGCCTTATTCCTTTTAAAATTTATTTTTTTCATATTATGACAAATATATTGATAATTAATATGTATATCAAGATAATCAACCAACTTTTTGAAGTGAATAATACTTTTCCCCGAGTTCTAGGTAGTAACAAACATAGCTATTTTATGCTTTTGTTGCGTGCAGTCGAAAATAAGTTGAAGAAACTAATTTTCCGCGTGAATTTTGTCAATTTCGAGTAGTTTTTGAAACAAAAATTATCAATGAAAAATTCAAACTGTAGGTTTCAAATATATACCAATAAATCCCAATTGCCCTGTTCTAGGTAGTAACATCAATATTATGTTAAGAAACATGTTTCATCATAGAGAAAAATGTATAAAACAATCAGCATTTTAAAAGGAATAAGGCCTTTCAAAGAGCAGATCTTTTTGAGTGGTGTATTTTTTTATTTTATTGCATATGTTTGTAAAAAGCACTATACATGCCTGGCCGTGAAAAAGGCTCGCCGGCTTCGTATTACTATCTGATCTATACCTACTAACCCGGCTAGCCTCTCTTTCCCGGCGTCTGCAGTAATGTACTATAATGCCGGTGTATACACTCGTCGAGACAGGGCGAGACCAGCATGCCGTCACTTTGGAACTCTATGAGTAAATGAAGGACGGCACGCTTGTCTCGCCCTGTCTCGGCGAGTGTGTACAACCGGCATAATATGTCTAAAGAGTTCGTTCTCCTGCAGGGAGTGTACGGCCGCGAACGCGACCGCGAGCGGCGCTCCGCCGACCCGCGCGAACGCGTCCGGAAGGAGAGCGAGCCGAGCGGCGGCGGGATCGTGCTGTCCCCGCAGCGACGCTCCTTCACGTCCGGGTGCGGCGCGCCGGCCGCCGCCGCGCCGCCGCCGCACGTCGCGCGCACCAGGCCCGAGTCGCCGCTGGCTGTGGTGCCGCAGGCTAAACCGGAACCAGGTACGTCATGCCTTGATCACACGTACCGAGTGAACGGGCGAGACAGTAATATGTTTCTCGGCCGAGACAGTGATATAAGTGAGTAGCTGTTTACACATGTTTTGAAATTAGCACAGTCAGTTCAGTTCCATTGAGACTTTCGGACACGATGGATCGAAAAAAAATCGCCGAGTGGCAGACAGTGCACGTTCAGACCGGCCGAGTGAGCGAGTGAGACAGTGTGGGGAGGCGGGAGGGTGGACACTCGGCCTAGTAGATAGAACAGGAGCCGAGCTACTGTCTCGCCGCTTTGTTCAAACGAGCGCTCGGCCAAGCACTCGGCGCTATGTTTATACGCACCGAGTACTCGGCCGAGAGCACTGTCTCGCCCGTTTACTCGGTACGTGTGATCAAGGCATCAGCGTCCAACCAACGTCCTTAGGCCGAGACGAGTCGCGTCACTTTCCTTTCAATGCCGTCCGAGCATGACAGGTGACGCTGAGTCGCGCGACAAGCGAAATCGTGGCAAGATATGTTCTGCTGTTACCGTAAATTAGTATTAGTAGAATTTTCATGGCCTGGTCAATTCTTCGAAGCTGCCTATAGCTTCGAAGGACCCAACTCCAGTTTGTAGTTCGAAATATTTCGGTATTTCACATGAGGCCTACATTAAACTGGCAAATACAGGTGATGCATGCTTCAAGACCGAGTATGACATTGTATATTGATGCCAACATTTGTTATCGTAGCTCAATTTCATCAGGTCACTTTCTATTGATCCATCATAACCATCAGTCGTGGTTTCGATCCACCGGATCGCGTAAAATTTTGTATAAAAAAATTATCTCCAGCACAGCAGCAGCTGAAAGCACATTAGAGCATTTTATGCAATTTGTAGAGTGGTACAGGTTTGAAAAGTTCGTTGTGGTTATCTTGTCTGTGAAATTATAACTGAGTACACGAGTACAAAAAAAAATGATTTTGTCATGTTCATCATCAGTTAAATACAGTATTAACACTTTCACGACTAACAACCCGCGTGGTGGTCCTCGTAAGTTCTACTCAGCTGCCGGCCCAGCCCGCTGGCGGACTGTTCTATAAAAGCTGTAGTGTTCTCTTACCTTGGTAATTCCTTTAAGCGATGAAATTCGGGGCTCCCTTATATCATTAAATGCTCTGTTTATCTCTCTAGCACGTTGTTAGTTCGGTATAATTCGCTTGCTTCGATATATTGCCTGAAACATTTATTTATTAATTTCTAGATTACGGAAAAATAAATTTGACGCAGGCTGCTACTTACATCATTTTTCTCTCCTCCTTTTTCTTTTATAATAACGATATATTGTATAAAAATCACTATTTTACAATTTAGCTTTGTTATGACATTTCTGTTTGAAAAAATGTCATAGCAACGTCTTGTCTTATAAAATTCTCCATTTCACGTAATTTTACTTCCAAAGCGGTGAGGTTGGATATATTTGAGCTAGGTCGTATTAACTTTATCGTTTGGCTGGTTCCCTAGTACTTCATAAAATTCAAAATTCATATTTTTATCTATTCTGGAACCTTTTGTCAGCGAGCCTGATATAAAAGCGCTGCCATCAGCTCAAAATTCAGTCTTCTCGTGCCTCTCAACTAAGGAGGAACTCGAAATTGGTCTGTGCAGGGCCAAAGCTTGGCCCTGCACTCAAGAGAGACCCTTTTCCCCTTTGGCTATCCCCAAACAAGACTACTGACTCACTCGGACGCTGAAAGGCCTTGCCTGCTGCAACTACGAATACGTCCACCTGCTGCCACTGCGTATCTGCTACCACTGTGTATGCGACCGAGTATACGCCCTCCTGCTGCTGTTACGTATACGCCCTCCTGCTGCTGTTACGTATACGCCCTTCTGCTGCTGTTGCGTATACGCCCTCCAGTGCTGCCACTGCGTGAACGCCCTCCTGCTGTTACTGCACATACGCCTTCCTGCGACCACCTATGTGATCACCTGTTACGGACTGATACCAGGCTACACGGTCATCGCCTCATCTGCAACCCACCTGCTACGGACTGATATCAGGCTACACGGACATCGCCTCATCTGCAACCGCCCGGACCTAGGACTTCCAACCTCCCCTGTACTCCGTTATCCCACTGCCTTGGTGACTTGAGTGAAAATAAAGAACCCTAACCCTGAATTTACTGTTTTTCTCTTTCTACTTCTTTTCTCCTCTTATCTTTCTCTCTTTCACGTCTGTTATCCTGTCCTTCGACTCCTCGGAGGACCGGGTAACACGACAGTTTGGCGCCCAACTCTTTTTATTTTCACTCACTTTTTTAAATTCCAAAAAACGCTTGCACTAGCGCACAACTTTTTTTTCGGTTAACTTTGGCCACAATAGTCACCATGGCTCGGCCGATCACATATATCCATCTCAACAAAACGACCACCGATCTTGGGACATTCATCTATTACTAATACAGTCAGCCATGAATAACTCGGTAAACGTGGCTACTGGCTTTACCCCCTCATTTCTGGTCTTCGGTCGCGAAACCTTTGGTTTAATTTTTCATTCTCGTCATCTAAATCTAAATTTAAAAGGAATTACTTAAGTAACTAAAATATTTATTTCACTAGCTTGTACATATGTATATTTGTGTATATAATAGTATCACATTTCACTATGCCATCTCCATTGAATATTTTTATTTTGTTTTTCTTTTCCTTGGTAGTACTGTGTGCGGTTTCAGACTAGTGGCCCGCTTTGCAGTACTCCAATTATGTTTACTTGTATTATATCTTGTTCTTCCTTCTTCTCTTTCCCTAAACTAGAGCGGTCGTCCAACTCTGGAAAAAAATAAGCCTAATGGACAAAACTTTCTTTAAACTTGTGCTTGTGTTTTGCTTGGTCTATCCCAAACACAAGTACCTCTACTCTTACTCTAAAAGTTGGCTCTAGAATCAACTTCCCTGGTGGGCTCTAATCTACTAGGCTTGTAAATAGTGTATATTCTTTCATCGAGCGGCTGACAACTCGGTAAATAAGCCCTAGGTCAAATTTTTCTCATAAAATGGAGCGGCTGACTACTCCTAAAAAAGAAGCCTTAGGTCATAGGGAGGACTTCCGTAGGAGTGTGCGTCATTGAACGTGAACCACATCCCCTTCCTTTGTAAGAGATGAATGACTGCGTGACTAGGACAGAGATGAATGTTAGGTCCGGAAGTTCTTCAATCATTTTCGTATCTCACCAACCATTTCATTTCATTAAACTTATTATTAACTTTTCTTTTAGATCTTTGACAAAAAAAAAAAAAAAAACTTTTCCTCACATAAGACTACGAAAAAGTTTTTTTTTTCCTGGGTTTTTGGGGTAATGTAGTGTTCTCTTACCTTGGTAATTCCTTTAAGCGATGAAATTCGGGGCTCCCTTATATCATTAAATGCTCTGTTTATCTCTCTAGCACGTTGTTAGTTCGGTATAATTCGCTTGCTTCGATATATTGCCTGAAACATTTATTTATTAATTTCTAGATTACGGAAAAATAAATTTGACGCAGGCTGCTACTTACATCATTTTTCTCTCCTCCTTTTTCTTTTATAATAACGATATATTGTATAAAAATCACTATTTTACAATTTAGCTTTGTTATGACATTTCTGTTTGAAAAAATGTCATAGCAACGTCTTGTCTTATAAAATTCTCCATTTCACGTAATTTTACTTCCAAAGCGGTGAGGTTGGATATATTTGAGCTAGGTCGTATTAACTTTATCGTTTGGCTGGTTCCCTAGTACTTCATAAAATTCAAAATTCATATTTTTATCTATTCTGGAACCTTTTGTCAGCGAGCCTGATATAAAAGCGCTGCCATCAGCTCAAAATTCAGTCTTCTCGTGCCTCTCAACTAAGGAGGAACTCGAAATTGGTCTGTGCAGGGCCAAAGCTTGGCCCTGCACTCAAGAGAGACCCTTTTCCCCTTTGGCTATCCCCAAACAAGACTACTGACTCACTCGGACGCTGAAAGGCCTTGCCTGCTGCAACTACGAATACGTCCACCTGCTGCCACTGCGTATCTGCTACCACTGTGTATGCGACCGAGTATACGCCCTCCTGCTGCTGTTACGTATACGCCCTCCTGCTGCTGTTACGTATACGCCCTTCTGCTGCTGTTGCGTATACGCCCTCCAGTGCTGCCACTGCGTGAACGCCCTCCTGCTGTTACTGCACATACGCCTTCCTGCGACCACCTATGTGATCACCTGTTACGGACTGATACCAGGCTACACGGTCATCGCCTCATCTGCAACCCACCTGCTACGGACTGATATCAGGCTACACGGACATCGCCTCATCTGCAACCGCCCGGACCTAGGACTTCCAACCTCCCCTGTACTCCGTTATCCCACTGCCTTGGTGACTTGAGTGAAAATAAAGAACCCTAACCCTGAATTTACTGTTTTTCTCTTTCTACTTCTTTTCTCCTCTTATCTTTCTCTCTTTCACGTCTGTTATCCTGTCCTTCGACTCCTCGGAGGACCGGGTAACACGACAAAGCGCTTACCTGGCGGGCTCTTTTGGCGTCTGGAATGGGGTTGCGCCCACCTAGCGGGTCCCGTCGGTTCTGGGACAGTTTTAATTTTTGTACCTGATCGTGAAATTAAAGTATGAATGTTTTTGAATGACAGCGGGCAGGCGTATCGGGTCGGGCCGCATCATGGTGCGCGACGTGCCGCACTCGGGCTGGGAGGAGGGCGAGTACCGCGCCAGCGAGCCCTACCGGCCGCGCGACCACCGCCCCAACACCGACAGGTAACTGGCAACATATTAGAGGGACTGTATCCGATCATTTTGTCAAAAGTTTCGACATTGATATCAAAAAATCCTATCCGACCATGCTACGTCTGCAATATTGTTACGATAGTTTTACTTTGGTGTTTGCCATAGCCACTTTAGCGGCAAGCGGAAACAGCGAATGGCGGCCAATGGGCCATACATGTGAGCGACACACCACGCATGGCCGCCGATCAGCTGAAACCATTGTGACAATATTACGGGAGCGGTGAGGCCCGTCACTCTATGTAGGGTATCCAATCGGTTATTTCTAGTATTAACAAACACTCAATTTTGAACCGAAATCACGGTTGATTCTTACACATCGGTTAACCGATGAGATAGAAAAAGTGGAATACATATATGTATTATTAAAGCCTGACCAGAAATATATGAGGTTTGTCAAGAGGGCGCTATTTATAAGATTTATATGGCAACAATTTTGCAACCAATCGCAACCGCACTATAATGACATTAGTTTAAATACCTGTCAGTTCCTATGGTAACCTCGTAATATAATACTATAATAATAACTGGAAGAGATCCCTTATAGGGATAAGTTCGCCTTTGTACATGTTTTATTTTTTTTGAAGTTTTGTGAATTGTTTTTGTGTACAATAAAGTGATTACATACATACATACATATAATTTATTGGAATGCACTCTTTTCCTGACTGTTTTTCGTGTAGTAAACACGTGTACACTTTATTTATAATATTACGTTAACGACTGTGAATGGTTTTCGGCATTTTCTTTGGATATTTTTAAATAATCTTCTTTTAAAGAAACGTAAACAAACCACCACGAATGACTTTGACATTGTTGACAAACCATCATAAAATCATTGCCACTGTAAGAAATTATTTCCAGTGAAATTCCGCAATATGGCGCATCCTCATATATTTCTGGTCAGGCTTTAATTACAAAACTAAATCACATTGTCTCAATTTCTTCCTCACTCTCACTCTTATTTGGATTACGAAACGGTTATTCCTGCCGTTAAAATCAAGTACCGTTGATCGAAATATACCGATTCTCATTGAAGTTATTTAGTTATAATACTATTTTCTAATCTCATTCATTTATAATTTCAGATTTGCAGAGCGGCGTTCGTTCACACGTGACTCCTACTCCTCTGACATTAAGAGGGAAAGGGAAGACCGATTCAACAACGAAAAGCAGAGAGACAGGTATAATAGTGCATTACATACCTAGGGCAGTGAATTCGTTAAAGTCCTAGATCGCAGGTGTTTGTATCCACGTGTCCAGGAATCATATTTATTAAGGAAAGTGCCCGCAGCTTCGACTGCCTAAAACACATTTACCGTATTCTGATAAGAAGTATCTTACCATTTTTGGACGTCCAGCTACCCCTTACCCTTCTTACCCGGGTAAAATCTGTCCAGCCATATCGACATAATGGGAAGACAAGGGTGGATCCAATTATTATTGTTATTCTGTCCCGTCACCCAGGATACAATGGTGATTAAACTTCTTAGAAAAGTGTTGATAATTTATAATAGATATTAATAAGTTAAATGTCAAGAGATATTCTAATTAAGAATGGGCTTATAACAGCTGCAATTACAACATTTTGTTGAATATTGCCGCCGAAAATCTCAGTTTTAAAGCGTAACCCAGGGGACATCACAGTGGCAACAAGCAACAGAAAAAAGTTGATTGACACACAAAGTTTTTATGAATAGATGGCGCTGTACGGCTAGCGCCGCGCGCTCATGCAAATCTATTTTCCTGAAATAAGGGTGCCGAAAATTGAAGCAAAGCTGAGATACAGATTTCAACTCAGGTGATTGGTCTATCACACGTCTCCGTTCCACTCCGCTTCAGTGGAGTGGAGACGCACCCTAATGAACCCAGTCAGTGATAACGTGCACCGTTTGTTTCGCAGGGAAGACAACCGCAGATCAGGTGGTCGCTATTCTCAACGGCGTTTTGAGAAAGAAGATGAACCAGAGTGGTAAGTTCAAGACTTACATTTTTGACTGATTTGTAAAAGGTTGCAAGTTTCAAAATCTCATAGTGGCACTCAATAAGTCTGCTAAATGGCTAAACGACACTCAGTCATAATAATGTCAAAACTCCATATTAGGTTTCAATTACTATTCGAAAAAGCGTAGTACTTAATTCTTGAAATAAAAGTTTGGACAAATCCGGCCTAGGCGAATACAAAAAAACCTGGCATAAAAACAGAAATTCTCACTTCAATTTGCCCGTGTCAGTGCCAGATCATTGTCCTCACCCTTTGAGCACCAAAGACGACAGATCATGTCGACGGAGAGTTGTTCCCTAGACGCCACGATGTCATTTGCCGCTATTTGCTGTTAGCAGAGAGGCATTAATCGATTAATTTATCAATCGATTAATAAATCGATACAAAAAATATATCGTTAAAAGTAATCGCGATTCGACGGAGTCTTCGACTCGATTAACTAAACGTCATTTTACTCGATTAAATTTCACGATTGATTCTCGATTAAAAGTTGGAACACGCTCATTTGTGCATTTTACAAAAATACAATATGCCTTGTCATGTGTAAACTAGAAAAAACATTCTTGTGTGCTGTGTGAAATAAACTTGTTACAATAATACAAGGTGGTTTTATAGTGCGGTACTCTAAGATCTCCCAAGTAGACTTGGACTTACAAAAAATATCTTATTTCTAATCGAGAAAAAAATCATCTAATTAATTAATCGATTAAAAATGTAATCGCTGGATTAATCTACGATTAACTTAATCGGGATTAAATTAATCGGAACTCGTACGATTAGATTAACTATATTCATTTTTAATCGTTAATCGCGATTAATTAGGTTAATCGTTAATCGATTAACTTTTGCCCATCTCTGGCTGTCAGCTTGGTGTCTGCGACACAGTTTTCCGCCGACAAGCTGAGCGGACAAAAGGTTAAAAATTGTTTGGGCAAGCCGGGGCAAGTTAGGCTTATTATTATTATTTATTTATTTATGGGGATCCAATAGTTTAAATTATGCTAACAGTGATAATAGTAATACAGAGCTAATTATAGAATCACACATATAGCAACATAATAGTGCCCCCGCCAAGATGAACAAAAACGAAGCGGGGCACTACATACCTTTTCTCGAACCGTTTAGTTTAATTTTCGATAACATTTAATAACACGCACAGTCAAGATCAACGAAGCCTGTGAACAACTACAGGCTTGGTTTTCGGCAAACGGGCTTTTATTAAATGTTGCAAAGTCAAACATTATGCTTTTCTCTGGCCGTAGGATCCCAATACCCCCGTGTATCTCTTGTTGTCCGATGCCTATATGTCAGGCAAGTAAATTCCTTGGGTTCACGATTGACGCGAACCTAAACTGGAAGTGCCATGTTGACGGACTTTGTAACAGGTTGGGTAGTGCTGTCTTTGCGCTGCGGAAATTAAAGCCACTTATCTCAGACGAGGCACTTAAACAAGTTTACTTCGCCCACTTTCACTCCCTACTAGCATATGGCACGCTCATCTGGGGCAATTCCACTGACGCAACAAGGATCCTAATTTTACAAAAACGTGCTATCCGTGTACTTGTTGGAGCCAAGCCTAGGGATCCATGTCGTGGTTTTTTCTTGTCGCAGCGAATAATGACACACTACTCTCAATACTTGTTTGAAGTGTTGTTATTTGTAAAGACAAATATTGCACAGTTTGCAAGAGTAAACGTCAAAGGCAAACAGCTTCGTTCTACTGGGCGCCTTAGAACGGTGCCTCGCCGCATGGCACTTTCAGCAAAGAACCCGCGCGTCATAGGTCCGACTTACTTCGAGCACTTACCTGCCGATTTAAGGAACGAACCATGTGACAACACATTCAAGCGCCGGCTGAGAAACCTTTTGTTGGAAAACCCTCTGTACTCGGTCAACGAGTACATGGAACTCAAACTATAATAAAAATATGCTTGTATTCTGTAAACTGACATTTTGTTTATTGTTATTTTTATATTTCTTGTTTTTATTTTATTTTATTTTTGTATTGGAAATCTGGTATATTTTGACATTGTGTAAATAATTTTTGTTTAAATTCTTAGCGTTATTTTATTAATTTGATTCCATTATTATGTTAAGTTTGTGATGACGATCCTTATTGGGAGATACTAGATTCATTTATTTATATTTTATTTACCTGTCGACTTTCCCTTTTATTTTAAACTTATTTTGACATTGTAAACATTTTCTTGTATTATTAATCTTGCCTTATTTTTGACGATCATGATATTAATTCGTATAATTTTGACATTAAGCAAATTTGTAATGTAATTTTTATCGTGAAATAAATAATCTAATCTAATCTAATCTAATCAAGTCAGTTTAGAGAATAAGTTGCTCAAATGCCTTATTGCGCCGGACTACTGCTATGGATATATGGTCATAAATATGTGCAGGTTTAGTGGAGGACCGACATCTCAACTGGAGACGATTGAACTGCGTGGCTTCGACGACCCTCCGAAGAAGAACGGCTCGTCGAACGGCAAAGAGGCAGAAGTAAGCACGAAGAAGAGTTGCATACACGATACACTTTATTTTTTATGTGTCATTTTACGAATCTACCACGAACCTACTTATCCAGAGTAGTGCTCTGACCCCTGAGCTTCTGCAACGTTACGCACATCGCGTGAAACTAAGCATTATATATCGATACCTTAGAGCACAATCCTATTAAAATTTCGGAAAAAGTAGTTGCAATTAGGATGTTAGTGCACAACTCTATGTGGCTTAAATTTAATCGGCAATATAATTGTAATTAGCACGAGTGTGAACTAAGGAATCGATATGTTCACCCAAAGCATCTGTACGTACCCCTTTTTTTATATAAATCTAATGAAACGTAAGTGTTAAATTATTTAATTATTTGCCAGAAATGGAACAACAGCGGTGGATCGAGATCGCCGGGCGGCGATCGGAACGAGCGAAACGAGAGGAGCGAACGCAACGAGCGAGGCGAGCGTCTCGAGCGGTGGCGGAGCGACTCTGTCTCTGAGTCCGCCTCGCAGCCCAACGAGGACACCAATGATACCAGCAATGTAAGTATCTACGGCCAATACCGGTTTTCCGACGCCGTTACAAGACATGACAAGTGTATAATAGCTATATTACGTCACCCTAAGCCTTAAGGGGGTTTTTTTTGCACGCCGCGTGGGGAGAAAATCTCACTTCCTGGCCAAGGCAAGATGACACTTAAGACAAACCACGGGCGGTAATTCATTAAGCTCTAGATCGCATATTTAGGGCACTACCTGCGATCTGGGACGTTCACGAATTCACCGTGATTTCAGACGAGAGAGTGAATAAATGAACACAAGTCGGAAATAATCTTACACACGAGTTTTATACACAATTTTATTATGTATCGTTCGAGATATACTTACAAAAAGCTATTGTGTAATGTTAAGCATATATTAATAATAATAATAATAATACAATACTTTATTGCACACCAATAAAAGTTTACAAAAGGAAACAAGACAAATACAATTTATAAATAACGGTAGACAACAGGCGGTCTTATCGCTAAAACGCGATCTCTATAGCGATATATATATATATAGCGATATATTATATTATTTATTATCCTTATCCTTTAATAAATGGCATCACGTCACAAATGATAAATGTTTCAGTTGTCGCAGGACAAGGACTCGGGCGTGGAGTCGAAGGCGGAGGAGCCTCCAGCCGGCGAGCAGCCCGACTTCAATCTGGACGAGTTCCTTAAGCTGGAGACCATCCCCGATGTACTCACGGTACGTTACAATACCAATGTAGAATAGAATAGAAGGCGGAGGAGCCTCCAGCCGGCGAGCAGCCCGACTTCAATCTGGACGAGTTCCTTAAGCTGGAGACCATCCCCGATGTACTCACGGTACGTTACAATACCAATGTAGAATAGAATAGAAGGCGGAGGAGCCTCCAGCCGGCGAGCAGCCCGACTTCAATCTGGACGAGTTCCTGAAGCTGGACTCCATCCCCGATGTACTCACGGTACGTTACAATACCAATATAGAATAGAATAGAAGGCGGAGGAGCCTCCAGCCGGCGAGCAGCCCGACTTCAATCTGGACGAGTTCCTTAAGCTGGACTCCATCCCCGATGTACTCACGGTACGTTACAATACCAATGAAGAATAGAATAGAAGGCGGAGGAGCCTCCAGCCGGCGAGCAGCCCGACTTCAATCTGGACGAGTTCCTTAAGCTGGACTCCATCCCCGATGTACTCACGGTACGTTACAATACCAATGTAAAATAGAATAGAAAAATCTCTATTCAAGATACCACATTAACATTACAATGTTCACTATTAGGAGGCCTTATTCCTTTTAAAATGCTGATTGTTTTAGATAGATTCTCTATGATCAAACATATTTCTTAATATATTATTGATGTTACTTCCTGGACGCTGGGCTACTGGGATTTATTGGTATATATTTGAAGCCTACAGTTTGAATTTTTCATTGATAATATTTGTTTCAAAAACTACTCGAAATTGACAAAATTCACGCGGAAAATTAGTTTTTTCAACATATTTTCAACTGCACCCAATTAAAGTATGAAATAGCTATGTTACTACCTAGAACTCGGGACAAAGCATTTTTCACTTTAAAAAGTTGGTTGCAATGTTTCAATATATTTGTCATAATATGAAAAAAATAATTAAGAAGGCCTCTTAGGTAAGTATTAAAGACAGTGTATAGGAGATGTGCATCCAAAATTGTCTCCACTCAGCAATGCTGTTGGCTTTGGTAGGTATAGCAATGCCCACGGCGCTGGTTTTCTGTGGAGCCAGAGGGACGGTTTCGCGGGACAGCATATTGAGCGACTGGTGTCAAAGACAAAACAAATAACAGGGTGTGTGTATGTATATATGTATAGTCTGGCTAATGAAATATTACTCAAAGTTTTAGCGGGAAATTTAAAAAATCTGCGGCTGGTCACACTTTGTGTAGTAGGAATTATAGTTTTGATAGTAGAACTTATTTTTGATTTACTATGCACACTTAAGGTACCTAAAGAAATAAGTTAAATATATTTTGACGTGCACTCATAGTCAGCTCACATAATTTCTACGACTATGTACAGTACAGTCAACGGCAAATACATTTTCACACTTTCCAACCATATACAAGGCAAAAAATTAAATGTAGTGTAAATAAGACCTAGCTCGATAATACCATATTAATCCATCACCAAAAAACTTACATAAGTACTATGCCAAATTTCAAATCGATCGAAATGCTAGAACTAGTGCATAAAGTATCAAAATTATTTATAGAAGACCCACCTACTAAATTGTTTAAAATCATAGATAATATGGTAATACCACAAGGAAATATCTGTCAACATTATTTGGCTAGCCAGACTCTAAATGTTTTATATTATAATAAAAATAAATAAATTATTTCGGAGGTTTTTTTTTATAATGTAGGTAGGCGGTAATATAGTCAAAACACAGTCACGCGAGGTAAAATTGGAGATATACTACCTATCTCTTCCTGTACAGTACTGTAAGAGAGTGACGTGTGATACTATGTCGCGCGACAAGAATCGCGAAGGATTTGTGCTAGACAGGCTGCTCCTCAACTAAATTAATCAGGAATATAATGGTTCTAAACGGGAATTGGAGATAGTCCAAATTTTCACGGAAGGATAGGGCAATTCCATGATATTTCATTACGTGTTTTTTTATTTATGGTACAGATTTAAGTGGTAATTTATCTCTCTACCTCTATTAGTGGTACATTTTATCCTAGAAATTACCCTTTATGTAGTATCTTGTATATGGAAACCAAAGAACTACGAGGATAGGGACGAAAAGAGATTATTCCATGGGCAAGAGCGAAACTCAATTCTTTTTCTTCTGACGACGCGTTTGGCTCGGTTTGTAGACACCTGCCTACTGAGTCGGCGGTCCCGGCCGGGGCAAATATTTGTTCTTGGGTCATGGATGTTATCTATATATGTATTTATATATAATGTATATTGTCGTCTAGTACCCATAGTACAAGCTTTGCTTAGTTTGGGACTAGGTCGATTTGTGTAAGATTGTCCCTTAATATATATATTTTTTTATTTTATTTACTTTTTCTTAAGTTAATTTATAAAAAAATACATATATCAGTAGTTCTCTTCCTGATTTTTCTTTTTTTTTATCGCAGAATGGCAGCGGCGAGAGCGAAGGCGGCAGCAGATTTAGCCGCTGGTTCCGTCGCGAGAGCCCCACCAACGACTCGCGCCACTACGAGAGGCTGCTTAACAACATGGTGGATGGTAAGATGCTCTCTGAAGTTGTGAATAGTAAAGATGAAGGAGTAATTTATAATTACCTGACACTGTCCGTGCAATATCGCGGTATTCGGCGAGAAAAATACGAACATGATTGTAATAATAAATCTAAATATAAATTTAACATTATTATAATTACACTAAACCTAATAGTTATTTTTAGCAATCTAGATCGCGGGATTATACTTAACCATATTAAAATTACTATAGGAAATCCATGGTTTTGCACGGGCTGTGCCGATCACCGCTAATTCCCAGTTAACAATTAAATTAGTACAATATCGATATCGTGAATGTCCCAGATCGCAGGCATTTATGGCCCGAATCAAGTACAAGCCCGGGTAACGTAGCAGTACATTACGTAACAAGGGTGGTAAACGAGTAATTACAAACGAGTATCTAATAGAGGATGGGCTTTAATGACACGAGTTAGGAATTTCTCAGTTAATAAGTACGGCGTGAGCTCAAGCGCATCTAAATAGTTGCCAAAGGAATGTAGAGCTTCTGTATAACTGTCAGATCCCATACTCAAATGTTATTGGCGCCGCTGCCGGCCGATCGCTCGCTTGCGGACGCGGACGGAGGTGCTCGGCTGTCATCGGCTCCGTCCGGCCACCGCCGCGCGTCATCGGCTCCGTCCGGCCACCGGCGCGCGTCATCGGCTCCGTCCGGCCACCGCCGCGCGTCATCGGCTCCGTCCGGCCACCGCCGCGCGTCATCGGCTCCGTCCGGCCACCGCCGCGCGTCATCGGCTCCGTCCGGCCACCGGCGCGCGTCATCGGCTCCGTCCGGCCACCGCCGCGCGTCATCGGCTCCGTCCGGCCACCGGCGCGCGTCATCGGCTCCGTCCGGCCACCGCCGCGCGTCATCGGCTCCGTCCGGCCACCGGCGCGCGTCATCGGCTCCGTCCGGCCACCGCCGCGCGTCATCGGCTCCGTCCGGCCACCGCCGCGCGTCATCGGCTCCGTCCGGCCACCGGCGCGCGTCATCGGCTCCGTCCGGCCACCGCCGCGCGTCATCGGCTCCGTCCGGCCACCGGCGCGCGTCATCGGCTCCGTCCGGCCACCGCCGCGCGTCATCGGCTCCGTCCGGCCACCGGCGCGCGTCATCGGCTCCGTCCGCCCACCGCCGCGCATCATCGGCTCCGTCCGGCCACCGGCGCGCGTCATCGGCTCCGTCCGGCCACCGGCGCGCGTCATCGGCTCCGTCCGGCCACCGGCGCGCGTCATCGGCTCCGTCCGGCCACCGGCGCGCGTCATCGGCTCCGTCCGGCCACCGGCGCGCGTCATCGGCTCCGTCCGGCCACCGCCGCGCGTCATCGGCTCCGTCCGGCCACCGGCGCGCGTCATCGGCTCTGTCCGGCCACCGCCGCGCGTCATCGGCTCCGTCCGCCCACCGCCGCGCGTCATCGGCACCGTCCGCCCACCGCCGCGCGTCATCGGCTCCGTCCGGCCACCGCCGCGCGTCATCGGCTCCGTCCGGCCACCGGCGCGCGTCATCGGCACCGTCCGGCCACCGCCGCGCGTCATCGGCACCGTCCGGCCACCGCCGCGCGTCATCGGCTCCGTCCGGCCACCGGCGTGCGTCATCGGCTCCGTCCGGCCACCGCCGCGCGTCATCGGCTCCGTCCGGCCACCGCCGCGCGTCATCGGCTCCGTCCGGCCACCGCCGCGCGTCATCGGCTCCGTCCGGCCACCGGCGCGCGTCATCGGCTCCGTCCGGCCACCGGCGCGCGTCATCGGCTCCGTCCGGCCACCGCCGCGCGTCATCGGCTCCGTCCGGCCACCGGCGCGCGTCATCGGCTCCGTCCGGCCACCGGCGCGCGTCATCGGCTCCGTCCGGCCACCGGCGCGCGTCATCGGCTCCGTTCGGTCCATCGTCCACCGTAGCCCTAGTAGATTTACTCGCTCGGACGGACGCAGTCGGCTGCCGCCGGGCGCTCCAGCATCCGCGGGACCGTGGCGGCAGCCGAACCCGCCCGACCTGGTCACTGGACGCGGTCGGCCGCTGCCGGCTGCCAGCGCGCTCGTTGCGGCGCGGCGGCAGCCGACCCGACCCGGCCCGGTCAGTGGGAATCGTACATTGGTTATACACATTAGTTACTGTAATCGTTGGTTTCCAGAGCTGGACAACTCGACGCGTCCGGCGCCGGCGGCCCCTTCCCCGGCGCACGTGTTCGCGCCCATCTCCCCCGCCGCGCGCCCCCCGCCCTCGCTGCTGGAGCTGCTGCGCCGCGCCAACGCACACTCCGAGCCGCGCCCCGGTCAGTACTCTCCCTCAGCTACATGCTCGGCCCCGCCCTCGCTGCTGGAGCTGCTGCGCCGCGCCAACGCACACTCCGAGCCGCGCCCCTGTCAGTACTCTCCCTCAGCTACATGCTCGGCCCCGCCCTCGCTGCTGGAGCTGCTGCGCCGCGCCAACGCACACTCCGAGCCGCGCCCCGGTCAGTACTCTCCCTCAGCTACATGCTCGGCCCCGCCCTCGCTGCTGGAGCTGCTGCGCCGCGCCAACGCACACTCCGAGCCGCGCCCCGGTCAGTACTCTCCCTCAGCTACATGCTCGGCCCCGCCCTCGCTGCTGGAGCTGCTGCGCCGCGCCAACGCACACTCCGAGCCGCGCCCCGGTCAGTACTCTCCCTCAGCTACATGCTCGGCCCCGCCCTCGCTGCTGGAGCTGCTGCGCCGCGCCAACGCACACTCCGAGCCGCGCCCCGGTCAGTACTCTCCCTCAGCTACATGCTCGGCCCCGCCCTCGCTGCTGGAGCTGCTGCGCCGCGCCAACGCACACTCCGAGCCGCGCCCCGGTCAGTACTCTCCCTCAGCTACATGCTCGGCCCCGCCCTCGCTGCTGGAGCTGCTGCGCCGCGCCAACGCACACTCCGAGCCGCGCCCCGGTCAGTACTCTCCCTCAGCTACATGCTCGGCCCCGCCCTCGCTGCTGGAGCTGCTGCGCCGCGCCAACGCACACTCCGAGCCGCGCCCCGGTCAGTACTCTCCCTCAGCTACATGCTCGGCCCCGCCCTCGCTGCTGGAGCTGCTGCGCCGCGCCAACGCACACTCCGAGCCGCGCCCCGGTCAGTACTCTCCCTCAGCTACATGCTCGGCCCCGCCCTCGCTGCTGGAGCTGCTGCGCCGCGCCAACGCACACTCCGAGCCGCGCCCCGGTCAGTACTCTCCCTCAGCTACATGCTCGGCCCCGCCCTCGCTGCTGGAGCTGCTGCGCCGCGCCAACGCACACTCCGAGCCGCGCCCCGGTCAGTACTCTCCCTCAGCTACATGCTCGGCCCCGCCCTCGCTGCTGGAGCTGCTGCGCCGCGCCAACGCACACTCCGAGCCGCGCCCCGGTCAGTACTCTCCCTCAGCTACATGCTCGGCCCCGCCCTCGCTGCTGGAGCTGCTGCGCCGCGCCAACGCACACTCCGAGCCGCGCCCCGGTCAGTACTCTCCCTCAGCTACATGCTCGGCCCCGCCCTCGCTGCTGGAGCTGCTGCGCCGCGCCAACGCACACTCCGAGCCGCGCCCCGGTCAGTACTCTCCCTCAGCTACATGCTCGGCCCCGCCCTCGCTGCTGGAGCTGCTGCGCCGCGCCAACGCACACTCCGAGCCGCGCCCCGGTCAGTACTCTCCCTCAGCTACATGCTCGGCCCCGCCCTCGCTGCTGGAGCTGCTGCGCCGCGCCAACGCACACTCCGAGCCGCGCCCCGGTCAGTACTCTCCCTCAGCTACATGCTCGGCCCCGCCCTCGCTGCTGGAGCTGCTGCGCCGCGCCAACGCACACTCCGAGCCGCGCCCCGGTCAGTACTCTCCCTCAGCTACATGCTCGGCCCCGCCCTCGCTGCTGGAGCTGCTGCGCCGCGCCAACGCACACTCCGAGCCGCGCCCCGGTCAGTACTCTCCCTCAGCTACATGCTCGGCCCCGCCCTCGCTGCTGGAGCTGCTGCGCCGCGCCAACGCACACTCCGAGCCGCGCCCCGGTCAGTACTCTCCCTCAGCTACATGCTCGGCCCCGCCCTCGCTGCTGGAGCTGCTGCGCCGCGCCAACGCACACTCCGAGCCGCGCCCCGGTCAGTACTCTCCCTCAGCTACATGCTCGGCCCCGCCCTCGCTGCTGGAGCTGCTGCGCCGCGCCAACGCACACTCCGAGCCGCGCCCCGGTCAGTACTCTCCCTCAGCTACATGCTCGGCCCCGCCCTCGCTGCTGGAGCTGCTGCGCCGCGCCAACGCACACTCCGAGCCGCGCCCCGGTCAGTACTCTCCCTCAGCTACATGCTCGGCCCCGCCCTCGCTGCTGGAGCTGCTGCGCCGCGCCAACGCACACTCCGAGCCGCGCCCCGGTCAGTACTCTCCCTCAGCTACATGCTCGGCCCCGCCCTCGCTGCTGGAGCTGCTGCGCCGCGCCAACGCACACTCCGAGCCGCGCCCCGGTCAGTACTCTCCCTCAGCTACATGCTCGGCCCCGCCCTCGCTGCTGGAGCTGCTGCGCCGCGCCAACGCACACTCCGAGCCGCGCCCCGGTCAGTACTCTCCCTCAGCTACATATATGCTCGGTATTCGAGCCCATCTCGCCCAACATTCCATCAGTATAATATATTATAGTGTAGGGTGTCGTTGAATAGGTCTTTTAAAAACAATAGGGGGCTTCAAACCTTATTTTTGGATAGTCAGCAGTTTTGTAAATATTCGTTCCGAAAATCCAAAAAAAAAAGGGTCGTCGTCCAATCGCTAACTTATCGGATTTTTAATAAAATCGATCAAGCTTCTGTTTAAGCCCGCCTATTGTGTAGGATGGGCAACTACGGAACCATACACTGAGCGTGGTTGCTCTTGGCCGCTTTTGTATTTAGTGTATCACCTCATTTAAACTAGCATGAAATTTATGCTAACATGCGTTTGTTGCAGAAATGAACAATGCGGGCGGTAAGATACACAGCTTGGAAGAGCTCGAAGCGAGGCTGCGGCCGCCGCAGCCCGCGCCGCACCCGGACCACGACCTGTCGGCGTTCAAACGACTCGTGAGTATAGCCCCTATTACAATTAATAAAAAAAAAAAAAAGAAAAATATCAACAAAAAACCTATGCAAACGCTAGGTTTCATATTTGTTTGTATTTTTTCCCAGCTCGAAAAATTAAATAAAAAAATCGGAATTTTGATTATAATAATTTTTCAAGGCCCTATAATTATAAAAATAAACATCGTAGAGGTATAAATAACCCTCATATGAACAAATTTCCTGATATCAGTTTTTTTACCTGTCCGCTTTATATGAATTTGAATGGTTTGACATTGCACTAATTTTGGGTCTGCCTATAGATATCGAATACATCCGGAAAATTCCGGATGTAGTCGGTGATCGTTGTTTTACGTGGCCATGCATCATTGTAGCCGCCGGAGCGGCTGCCGTGCGTATCCGAGTTGGTGCTTAACAGTGGAAAAGTAGTAAAACCAAGGTAGTTTTCAAGCGGTTGCTACGTAAGCACCTGCTCGAACAAGATCTCGAATAGTGTCCATCATCCTATGCAGTAGAAATTTCATCGTATTTATTATTATATTATATATAATATACATCTTATAGTATGTAAATATATGTATCATTGTATTTATGGTAAAGTTATATAGGTAATATACATTTATTCACTTGTATCTTGGATGCTTTCCGAACGATTCATTTTCCACTCTGCACCCACTTGAAGCATCTCTGTTTGGCCTTATGGTTGACTGGTAGAGCCATTAGGCATAAAGTCCGCCATTTTTACTGACTTTTGTTTTGTGCCATAAAGTGTAAATAAATAAATAAAAGTGTGTAGTGACAGCAGTGCATGGTGATTGTTCCCAGCTGGCGCAGGTGTCGGGCGGACACGCCGTGCCGGCCGCCGAGCAGCCGCGCGCGCCTCCACAGCCCATGAGTCTACTGCAGGTATTTATTTGGGTCACCTCAACTATTTTCTGCCACTCGTTGCCATGGTGATGCCCCTGGGTCACTTTTTCAAACTACGATTTTCCATGGTTATATGTATTTAGCAAAAGCTTTGTAATTTAAACAGTTATAAGCCCATTCTTATGTAGAATATCTCCTGACAATACCAGTAATATCAATTATCAACACTTCTCTTAGATATTTGTGACGTTTTCAATCAAACGGGCCCACTTGGTCGCTCACTATAAGGACATATTGACAGGTTATTGGTATAAAGACGCAAACAAATTCAGACTCTTAATCAAGCGACAAAGTGGGCCCTTCCCAAGCAGCACATTAGTGAATTTTGCAGCTTATCTTATAGCTTTAAGTTCTAAATGAGTGGTTTAACAGTGTTTGATACAACTTATAGCTTTAAACACAACTCAAAACTGTATATGAGTTCATCCTATCACTTGTAGTTGCATAGGAACATTTTTTGTTACTACGTTATTACTTATGGTGGGATAAAGTCGATTTTGCTACTTAAAGTTGCATGCAGGTTCAAATAGTCACTCAATAAGAAGCAATAGTGCTATATAAGGCCTTAAAATAACTTATAAGCAACATTTACATATAAGTGGGAACATACCCTTATTTGGAACTAAAAGTTCCAAATGACTAGTGCAATAGCGAATTATATCACCAAAAGTGGCTAAAGGGATAATTTTACGGCTCTTTTGGAACCAAAAATTATTGCAACTTTAAGGCCTAAGAAGTACCTTATTGCCACTCCAACGCATAAATAAGTCTCAATAGGAGGTTCTTGGAACCAAAAGCAGTTATTTTCACTTATTTCAAACCACTAACGAACTAAAAGTTCTATTATTGTTCCTATTGCGCCTTGTCAAAATATATTTAATAGTCTTGCTTGTTTAATAGTCTACAAAAGAGCAAATAATTACTATTGGTAATAGCATTCACTGCTTTCCACTCGCAAGATACAAATAAGTGATTATTAGACCTGATAGTTCCAAATAAGGAGCAAATAAGTGAAAATAAACACTGTAGGATCTTTTTTGTTTCGCCATGTTTACAAATGGAAGCCTATGAAAATTAATTATTTTAACCAGAATTTTATCACACTCACGCATAATCACAGACTTTTGATAGTTGTGACGATGTTACTTTAACATTGTACGTAACCTACAATCATTAGGTCAGGTTTTTAACAGTTTTATTTCTTATCAGTATCTATTCCTTATTTGTTTTAGCACTCTCTTTTTTAATATTCCTGATCAAATCAAAGGCGCATCGAAATTTACTAAGAAACCATACCATAGTTTCACAGTTACAAAACATTCGCAAGAATTTAGAGCTTATTTCAATGCCTGTATAACGTGAAGTTTTAATCACTCGTCCAAAATTAATATGGCAGATCACATATTAATTTTAATAAACACAACTTTGACAGTTGCCACGCCACTCAGATACTTTGGCGACTCATTTATCACTCATTGACCGAACTGAAATTGTTTTCATTCGTTCACTGGCTTCACTGCGCATAACTTTCACCCATAGTTCTAATTACCACTTAAGGTATTTGTGAGATCTCTTATGGATTCTATTTAGCACCAAAAATAGGCTGCAATGTTTCTCCTTTTGGTTCTATACTGGTGGCATAAGGGTTCTTGCCATCTATATAGCACTTAGTCATGGTGGTAAATTTAACTTAAGCATCTAATTAGATATGATATACGAGCTATTTAGACCCAGTTGTGCTACTTGGGTTATGGTTGAAAACGTCACATTTAATCACTATTATCCCCTGAGTCAGAATAACAGCAAGAAAAAGTTATGGACCCATTTATTTATTTATTATTTCGTCCGTTGACAACCGAAACTCACTACGTAACGAATACCTACCTAAAAAAAAACTCGTGTCTCAGTATCAATCTGGCTCAATCAACTATTTTCTGCCACTCGTTGCCATGGCGATGTCCCCTGGGTCACTTTTTTAAACCACGATTTTCCTTAAGCATTTATAAGCCTAACACATTCTTATGTAGCAAAGCAGTTACAGGCCCATCATTATTAACGCTTTTCTTAGAAACTTAATCACTATTGTCCCCTGGGCCACAGGACAGAATAACAGCAAGAAAAAGTTGATCCACCCATCTACAAACTAGATAGATTTTGAAGAGTAGTGACAGATTTTTTTGGTTATCACCAGACCATTTATTAGGAGAACCAACGGCTACAAACAATACATTGATCTTAGAAGTAGTTAACGGAAAGCCAATTACAGGTTCCCACCGGTAGTGACATTTTATACAAGACTAGCGACCTGCCCCGGCTTCGCACGGGTGCAATGCTATTAAATTATGCATGTATATACATATAAACCTACCTTTTGAATCACTCTTATCTATTAAAAAAAAACGCATCAAATCCGTTGTTTTAAAGATCTAAGCATAGATAGGGACAGACAGACAGTAGGAAGCGACTCTATTTTATACTATACCGGGTGATCAATCCAAATGGGTCAGTAGAGAGAAGTCAGAAACTATAAGAGATAGGGAAATCTGTTCTTAGGAACCATTGCGTTCATTTTAGATTTAATGACAACTGCATTATTATTTTATTATTATCTCATACATAATTTCATACATAACCCGGCCAATACCGCTGTAAAGAATGTTACAATTACAATACGACATGCGATTACTTACAGACATTTAACCAGGTTCAATTCCCGGTTATGTATGAAATTTATTATTAAAAAAAAAATGCAGTTTCTATTAAATCTAAAATCGACGCCATAGTTCCTAAGAACAGATTTCCCTATCCCTTATAGTTTTCGTTTTCTTCGTACTGACCCATTTGGATTGATCAGTGTATAATGATGAGACATACGAGGGTCTAACCTGATGCTGTTCAGATGCTGAACAAGAGCATGGAGCAGCAACAGCAACAGAAGGCGCCGCCCGCGCAGCCGCACATCCCCCAGGAGCTGCTCTACAAACTGCTGCAAGTGCAACAGGTACACTATCACTTTATTTATCCTGTTTTTTTATACTACGACGGTGGCAAACAAGCATGCGGACCGCCTGATGTTAAGCAGTTACCGCCGCTTATGAACGCTTGCAACGCCAGGAGCATCAAACGCGCGCTGGAACCCTTTAAGAACCTATTTACTCCCCTCTTGAAAAACCGCATTCTGTAGCCCCCGGGGAAAACCTCGGCAGGGAGCTCATTCCTTATGCGAAGCGTTCGCGGTAGGAAGTTCCTCTGGAACCGGACAGTTCTCGCCCATTTAGGCTCTAGCATGTGAGGATGAACACCCTGCCGATGGCGAGCAGTGCGATGGTAGAAGGTAGCCTATAAAATATTGTATGTTTGTAAACGTTTACGTTACTCTAGGCCGTAAATCTGTTCTGGGAAAAACATCTCACTTCCTGGTCAAGATAAGAACAGTCAGTGGTTTTTCTAAAGTTTTACACTTTAGAACCACGGGCTGTTATTCGTGAGGCCTCGGATCGAATGGCACAAACACCTGTTCTGGGACATACACGAATTTACCGTCTTAGGTATGTAATGTATTACCTATACTGTACCTAAACACAGGTTATAAATAATAAATAAATAAATATCGGACAACCTCACACAAATCGATCTAGTCCCAAACTAAGCTCAAAAAGACTTGTGTTATGACTAGACGACGATATACATACTCATATAGATAAATATATACTTAAATACATAGAACAACCATGACCCAAGCACAAATATTCGAGTTTATCACACAAATATTTGCCCTGGCCGGCATTCGAACCCGGGACCGCCGGCTCAGTAGGCAGGTGTCTACAAACCGAGCCAAACGCGTCGTCAAATATATACATACATCTTCATATTTGATACTGTTAAGGTGAGCGCGCGGAGGATAAGGTACTGTTATGAAATTACATATCTGATTTTGGTCGCTGCCAAGTACTACACATTACTCCTTATTTAGATATATCGGTCGATTGCAAAAAAATTGTACACATTTAAATAAAACAATTTAAACGGATTATATCGCGTATATTAATTATTTGAGCCTCCCTGACGTTTCAGTACCTTTACAGATACCGTTGTCAAAGGTTGACTCCCAACCTTTGATGGCCGTCGCGGCATGTGACAGTCGCGGAAACCGAAGAAAATATTAAATTGTACATAGTTAAAAGCTTAGTTAGCATAAAATACGATCGCTTCCTTTGTGTGACGAAAGTTAGTCATACAAAATGTATGGGTAACTTTCGTCACACAAAGGAATCAATTAACATTGTTTTAATTAAAGCCCTTGACTATGTACAATTTTTTTGCAATCGACCCATATGTAGTATCTGAATTTGGGTGATTTGCAACTGCCTTCAGTCCGCTGTCAAAAATATTGAAAATATGAGCTACACCAAGCTAAACACTTTTATGCAGTGTTATACTGTAACCGTACTTCTTACCATAATTGATTTAATTTTGCTTTGATATTTATGACAGCGGACTGACGGCGGTCGAAACGCCTGTAGAATCACCCATTTGTTATAGTAATTAGGAATTAGTAGGAATTGCACGATTTAATTCCACCATCCCCGTCAATATCGGACAACCAGGCGAGGGGAGCGATTTCACCCTTATGTTTTCAGTTTACCACTCATTCGCAAGAAGCGATTTGCTTCATCATTTCTAATGCGAACCGCTAAGGAATGGAACTCGGTCCCATCGTGTGTATTTCCAAAAATATGTAATTTAGGTATCTTCAAGGTGAATAGGCTATTACTGAATCGGCGAGCTACATCCTCGACCCCGTAGTCACTTTCCATCAGGTGATACTGAGGTCAATCGCCGGTCAATCTGAATAAATAAAATAAAAAAATATGGGTGATTCTAGAGGCGTTTCAACCGCCGTCAGTCCGCTGTCATAAATAACGAAGCAACGGGCCATAATATGTTATCAATTAGATTAAGTATGGTAAGCAGTACTGTTACAGTATATCACTGTATGAAAGTTTGCAGCTTGGTGTAGCTCATACTTTCAATATTTTAGACAGCGGACTGACGGCGGTTGAAACGCCTGTAGAATCACCCATATATAAGATGGGTAGAGATAAACGTGTATTGAACTGAATACGGGTACGTTACAGCATCAGCAGCAGCAGAGCGAGATGATGCCGCCGCCCACTCCTGGGCCGTCGCCCGCCGACCGCGAGCTACTGCAGAGGCCTGAGGCACAGGCTATCATACACGGTACGAACTTGCATCCCTCATGTTTTCCAATTGTCTTCATTTCGCTAAGTTTTGCTCAGCGTTCATTGTGAGATCTTTTACTTTGAAAATGATCCATGTGCGTGTAATTTTCATCAAACCAGGAATGAAATAATTCATCAATTTCAAAGTTATGGCGATTCCTTCGAGCCGCGCTCGAACACCGTCTTTTGACGATTGTAGTGAGACAAGTAAACCTAGAAAGGCACGAGCAATCCGCAGTTCTTTATATTGTGCTGGAAAGAAAACAGCTTCCAAGATACTAGAAAACATTATGCGTCTATAGAGTCAGCAGAAGAAACTGAAGAGGATTTATCTGGCAGTGAACCGTGGTCGTCATCGTTGGCTTAAATCAAGCCAGAAATAATAATAAAAATTGTAAATAATATTTTTCTTCCTTCAAAATTTTATTTTTATCTCTTTTTTTTCAATTACATATAATTTTCTTATAAAATACGTTCCAGAAGTCGATAAACCAAACGAATAGTTTGTCCAGCTAAATCGTCATTTTGTCCCGATGTGCGGCGTGGTGTCTTCGACAGACTCCATTATCTCTTTAACTAAATTCCTCGTACGTACTCCAGGTTTGAAAGCGGGCGAGATCACGGTGCAACACCTGATGCAGCAGCTAGGGAACCCCGGCCTGCAGTCGCGTCACCGCGAAGTGCTGCTCACCATCCTGCGTCTACATCAGCAGCAGAGACAGGTTCGTTGTCACCTTCATGTAAGGCAGGAATGTGAATGCGTTGAAAACTTTAACATTAATATTTAGAGGGTACTTGTGAATGTTATATAATAAATATCGGACAATCTCACGCAAATCGATCTAGTCCCACAGTAAGCTCTATGGACACTAGACGACGATAAAATTACTAAAATTATAAATGGAATAAAATTTCTAGAATATTAATAAGAGAAATAGGTGCTTGTGACAGTTGTGCTAGAGGTGCAGGAAACATGGAAAAAGTAGCGAATATCTACGACGTATTTTACGATAACGAAGACACAATGCTTACACAAATCAGGTCTTTGTATGTTGTTCTAAATTTGTCCTTGACTGTAAAATTTAAATTGCGAATTAAATATAAATTAGGAGTATGAGTATTTTAATGTTAATATCGGCTCCATGTGCAGTAATAAGTCCTACCGCGCTATCAGATGTCCGTTGCCTAATGCCCAGTGTGCAGTAATAAGTCCTACCGCGCTATCAGATGTCCGTTGCCTAATGCCCAGTGTGCAGTAATAAGTCATACCGCGCTATCAGATGTCCGTTGCCTAATGCCCAGTGTGCAGTAATAAGTCCTACCGCGCTATTAGATGTCCGTTGCCTAATGCCCAGTGTGCAGTGATAAGTCCAACCGCGCTATCAGATGTCCGTTGCCTAATGCCCAGTGTGCAGTAATAAGTCCAACCGCGCTATCAGATGACCGTTGCCTAATGCCCAGTGTGCAGTAATAAGTCCAACCGCGCTATCAGATGTCCGTTGCCTAATGTCCAGTGTGCAGTAATAAGTCCTACCGCGCTATCAGATGTCCGTTGCCTAATGCCCAGTGGGCAGTAATGTCAGAGTTGGTAGTGAAGGAGTATCCCTACTGTTGCAGCAACAGCTGGGCGGGTCCCCACTGCCAGCGAGCGGCGCGCACCTCGCCGTGCCGCTGCACCAGCCGCTGCGTCTGTCGCCGCTGCCGCATCCAAGTACGTATATTATACTAGCGGATATTCTTCACTTGTTTGTCTCTGATCACAATTCCGTGCCTGCAGGGATAACATATCTTGCCGCGAATTCGCTTGTCGCGTGACTCAGAATCTCTTTTCTTGCTCGCACGGTATCGAAAAGAAAGTGACGGGTAGTATTTGTCGCGCGACAATGAGTCGCGTATCCTAGTTATGCTAGACGTACTGAGAAGCATAACACTGTAAGTGCCTCACCTGAGAAGCATACGCTGTATGTTCATGTATTTAACATAGAAAGAAGGAAACATTGGCACACCAATAAATTAAATGGGTACATGGAATAAACAAGAACAGGATTATCAGTACATTGTCCACCCAAATTATTCCGTGTGACAAAAGGACCGGACCGGTTTTCAGGCCGTCCTTTTTCTCACTCTGAACCCCATTGTCATATTTGCGGGTGCGACCACAGGCATTGAACTTTAAGTGTTTTTGCTTCTCAGGTACAGGATGGGTTAGTGTTGTTATTATTCTCAGGTACGGAATTTATCTTCCATTTTAACCTTTTGAACGCGAAGCGGTGAAGCAAGCAATTCACAAAGCCACTAACGCCAACACAAAAAAAGTGCTTTAAAATCTATCAATTGAAAAACAACTTGTAGCGGATTGAATGACTAAGTTTTTAATCATCGATAATTGGAAGCAGTGCAGGCACAATTATGCCGATGTCGTGATATATATTGAATGCAATATTTTACAACTACATAGTATGTAATGAAAATGGGAATTCATTGCTACCTGACATAGGCGTGCATAGATAACAAAAGTGCCTAATGATTTAGTGCCTATATGGAATGTACAGAGTCAGCATCAAATGTAGCTGGGTCAATCAACTTTTTCCTGTTGCTTGTTGCCATGGTGATGTCCCCTGGGTTATTCATTAAAACTACGATTTTCGGCGGCAATATTCTACAAAAATTTTCAACACTTTTATAAGAAGTTTAATCACCATTGTCTCCTGGGTGACGGGACAGAATAACAACAAGAAAAAGTTGATCCACCCACCTGTCAATTTTAGTATGCAATTTAACATAAGTCATTAGTATAATTGTCAGTTACTTTTGTCGCTGACTGTTCGCAACTAAGATTGAGATAGTAAATTAATTAATTTCTCCTACCGATCGAAGTATTTATATGAGAATTGGCATTACAAATTTATAAATGACCGTAGTTTTACAGAAATGAACCAAAGATTTTTATAGTAGCGTCCAAACTTATTCATTGATTAAAAGTTATCACTTTGACAAAAAATATGCGCTGGTTACTCTGCATAACTATGGTCAAACGGATTCTAAATTTGAATTGGCTAAATAACTACCTCCGAATGAACCCTGGACGCAGCGTTTTGCGTGTCCCCCATAATGGCGACCAGCCCCAACACGCTGGCCGTGCACCATCCAGGTAGGCTGTGTCACCGAGTCCGCGCCGTGCTTAACCTTTTGTACGCCAGACAGCGCGGAAAATCACGACGGAACGCTGTGCCCCAGACGCCTGGAGTGTAGAAAGAAGGACACTTTATGAGAGGATGTTTGAAAAAGTGTCTAGCGGTATGTGGTATATATAGCACAACAGAATATTGCACCAATATGGCGTATTGTGGATTTTTAGTGGTACTAGTTTATTTTACTGGTAACTGACGTTGAAAGTCGGTGAATGTCACTGATGTAAACAAAAGAATAGTTCCTATACTACTATACTTAAAAGAACTAAGTAGGAACAAGAAATAAATGTATTCGTAGTAATTATCATAAACTATATTTCACTGCAAATCATGACCCGAAATGGTCTCCTTGGTATAGAGATCTGTCAACATGGCGTTTGGGACACAGTTTTCCGTCGAGAAACTAGCTGTGAAAAGGTTAACACGCTACATACGCTCAAGCTGGAAGCAAATTATAGGACGAGCAGTGCACGGCGTTGCAGAACATCCGTACGCTCAGACAGGGGTGGGAAAAAAAATTGGAATGCTTTTTTTTTTTTTAAAGCATTTGCTGTAAGCATCTAACTGCAGCTCTTTAATTTTTCATTACCATGGTTTATCATAATGGTTTATTATATTATCTTTCCAGCTTGAGTATATGTGTTTGGATGGTTGGACCAGTTGTTATTTATGAAGATTGAGCAATAAATTGTGTTGTATTTTGCTACGCTCGTACAATTATTAGAAAGAACTCTAGAGGTACAGAAACCAAAAAAGTATAAGCTGCAAAACATACACGATTAGTTCGTTTAAAAATATCTTCACGTGTCTACAGTTAGAGATGAAATAATCGGGTATAAGTTTTGTACAGTCGAGTTCATTTACATCACACACTTACCAGAACAAAAATATCAGAACACGATTTTGTGCTCCTGACGATTGCAGGTGAATGTATGTATTACGGTCGGTAATTTCTCAATCTTTAAAAATGGTCCATGCGTTTTCGTTGTGTAAAGAAGCGGTTTAAACCGCTTCGTTCGCGTTATTATGTAAACATTTATGGCAAAAGGTCAAACATTCTTTTTTTTTATTGTGTCAAGTCAATATATTTTTTTTAGTCGATGTTATTTCGCTATATGTGTTGTTGTGTCGTGGTGTTGTGTGGCATGGATAAGTGTTGTGTGTTGATATGAAACGCATGTTGTTGTTGGGGGAGGAAAAATACCAAACTCGATTCTAGATATTTCGTTATTATTAAAATCCAAATAGAGTTTGCTATTTTTGTGCACCCATTGATGGGTGATTATTTGAGTCCTTTGACCGTTTGATTTTCTCGTCACAATATTGATGATGATGAATTGATGAGCTTCATGACATGACACTGGGCTCGGTAAATTTTTTGGATGACCATGAATTTATATTTTTTCTATAAAAAATATTGTTGATGATTGGCACTTGTCAATGTCAAACCGTTGAAATTTTGACATTGAGAAGTGTCAACCACCGACTAGTTTTTTTACTAAGTTTCGATAGCAACTAAGGGAAGATCCCTTTGCCTTAGTACATTTGTATCCGGCGCCATACATACCAGGTGCAAACTTAACCCGGCCAGTTAAGATGGGATAAGTTTGTACGGAACCCTCGGTGCGCGAGTCAGACTTGCACTTAGCCGGGTTTTTTATGAAAATAGCAAGCCAGACGAATCAGCCGGTTTAAGTGCTCAAGCACTCACCTTGACACCTGACTAAGGCCCATTTAGACGGTGTGAACTTCATTTTCATTCATTACATTGCATACCTAGACCGAACCCAATGTAATCAGTAGGGTGGGTAATTTTTTTTTATATCTTACGGGCACAGTTGAAAAGAGGTGCCATGTGGTGCCTAATGGCACCACATGGCATTGATACAATTTTTTAATTAATTTATTTATTTATTTCAATTTTATTGCCTCCGGATTACTCTGGATTACTCCGGTAAAAAGTTCGTAATGTAATATGGAGCAAAAAAAAGTGGCTTTGTATATATTTTTTTTTGTTATATTTCGTTTGTGATGCCCTACTGATTATATTCAGAATAAATATACATTAAAATATTGGGCGGTATTTATAAAAATAAAACCAGACATCATAACGCTCATTTAATATGGGCATTTCTATACTAACTTCAAAATAGATCCGGAGGCAAAAGATAAACTTCAATTACAATGCAATTTTGGTATTTAGTTTATACTACAATGAGTAAAAAATTTTTGCTATGCCTAATTAGGTATTATACATTTTTTCCCATACAAAAGTGACCCACCCTAGTGATCAGACTCGCATGCGTTCACACCCCTTCTAAATGGGCCTCCGGTCCCATTATTTGACCCCGAGCTGTGGCAGGTGTGCCGCAACGCATCCCGTCGCCCCGCGAACTGGCAGCGCACACGCAGAGCATCATGCAGGGCGCGCTCATCAAGAAGAAGCTCGAGGAGCAGCGCGAGAACTACCGCCGCCGCCACGACCCGCCCAAGAGCACGCCCATCTCCTTCACGCCCACATCCGTGAGTACACACATACATCACACACATACACACAAATCTTGGATCTCACAGTGTCATTCCTATAATATGCAGGGGGCATAATAAAATATACAAGTTGGCAAGGTTGACTTATTGGCTATGTCACTAAATAAATTTTAGTTCCTTCGGAACTGTCTTGTTACGTAGGTAGTTGATAGTTTTGTGAATTAGTAATGTAGTACTTATTTAAAATTGTATTTTTTTTGTAATGTTATCTCCTCACATTGTTTAAGTAGCTTATAGATATGCATGTTGTGTTTGCCTATCATTAGATAGACACTCTGGCATTTCATGTCATGTGTTACTCATTGTAATTTCATATAGTATTGTATCTGTTGGCAAACCTTTTAATAAATAAATAAATACACTACTGAGTCATTTTTAAAAACATGTACATAGTTAAAGACTTAATAAAAACAAAATTACGATCGTGTCTTTTGTGTAACGAAAGTTACTCATACAAAATATATGGGTAACTATCGTTACACAAAGGATTCAATTAAGTTTAGTTTTAATTAAAGCCCTTAACTTAGTACATGTTTTTTGAAAACGACTATTGTCAAAAAGTTTAAATCCAAACGCAATTTTTAGTTTCATTTTCATAAATTCTTCTATAGAGAAGTAGAATCGGGAAGATAATAAATAAATAAATTAGTAAGTATCAGACAACCTCACACAAATCGATCTAGACCCAAATTAAGCTCAAGAAGGTTTGTGTTATGGGTACTAGACGACGATATACATTCTTACATAGATAAATATACTTAATTACATAGAACAACTACGACCCATGCATAAATATTCGATTTCATCACACAAATATTTGCCCTGGCCTGGATTCAAACCCAAGACCACCGGCTCAGTACTCAGATGCACTATAAACTGTGCCAACTGCGTCGTCTTTAGATTATTATAATATAATGTTAACGTTCTCGTCGTGCAGGTGTTGCGTAAGATGACCGCGGATAAGGAGTCGGACGCACCCAGCCCTAAGCAACAGCAGTGGGCACAGCCGCCCAAGATGCCGCAAGGACGACCCATCGTCAAGGTACTCAGTACTAATACATTTACTCCTACCGGTCTATATTTAAAAAAAAAAAGTAACTGCGCTGGCTCAGCGACCCAAAATGAGTCTTGGCCTCCGACACAAGAGCTCGCCACTTTACCCGATCCTGCGCAATCTCTCGCCAGTTTGTGGCTCCGAGCTCACGCAGATCCTTCTCTACTAGATCTATCCAGCGGTACTTTGGCCGACCGACCGGACGACGCCCCGTCGGTCGGCCAAGGTATGCTCTCTTGACCTGCCGTTCCTCTCCCATTCGCTCAAGGTGGTCGAGCCGGCCGGTCTATATAGACTCCTAGGATTAATTTTCGTCGAATGTTTCATTTCGCTGAAAAATCATTTCGTAGAAAGCATTTTTCTTTGCAACCGTAAACTATTTGAGATTGTCATACTATTGATTGAAAATCTAACCTAATCAATAGGATATTTGCAAGAATTATGAAAAATGTATGCCGAGGAATAAAAATTCTGCTAAACGATTGTTCGGCTAAATGATACATTCGACGAAATAAGTTTGATACTGAAATTTAAACCACAGAGTTGAGCACCAAAGTCCTAATTACGACTTTTTCCGTAAAGTTAGTTAGTACGATTGTGTTCTAAGGCATATAATGTATTAAGGTATGTATATTTCATCTTGTATGGCAGGGCAACCAAAGCGGTGCGGCGCCACCCATGGGCTACGCGCCTTCACCAGCGGAATACCAGCATCATTATCAGCAACAGGTAAAAAATACAGCATTTTTCATTAAAAAAAGAAGACATAAAAAAAATAGATACAGTCGAAAGCAAAAGTTGATTAGCGCATTGATTTATTGTCATAATAAAATGGCAAAATTATGACTAAATTATTCTGCGGTAGCTATTACTACTACTAATCGAACAAAGAAATCGAACAAAATCTTAAGACCATTAAATTACATATTTTGACCTCGTGAGGCCCAAATAAAACCATAAGGCCTAAACGCCCAATGTACATTTTCTTTACAAGTAATGTACCTGCGGCCCAAGACTCGTATTTTTGGGGTTCCGTACCTCAATCGGAAAAAACGGAACCCTTATAGGATCACTTTGTTGTCCGTCCGTCTGTCTGTCTTTATCTGGAGAACGCGTGGAGGTATCGAGTTGAAATTAAGACCATATACTCAGGTCTACGGTTCCTTGAAGCTGTGAAAAAATCAAACTTCTACGTTAACGTGAAAAAAAGATACGGCCGTTTATGTCGCAAAAAACGTACATTTCGACGCTCAAGGGAATCAAAATGATACTTTCCAATGACCTAGAACTATGAAATTCGGCAAGTAATATCGTCACATACTACAAATACTTGTAAAAATCTAGAAACTATACATTTGTAATAAAATTATGAAAATATAAGTAGTCCTTTTCGAACATCATATTTGGAGAACTGGGTTACGTTAAGTTTGCACCTCGTTTGTATGCAGCGCCATACATTTCAGGTGCAAACTTAACTGAACCATGCCAATTAAGATGGAATAAGTGAGTTTGTAAGGAACCCTCGGTGCGCGAGTCAGATTCGCACTTGCCCTTTTTTTTTTGTGTGTGTGTAGTTCCCAACTTGGATTTTGTACACTGGGTGTTTAGGCGTGCGTATAGCACAAACTGTCTGGGTCTGAGTTATAAGTGTTACTCTGTGCAATGAGAATTGAGAAGTACATTGGACCTCACGAGGTTATTGGTCTTCGAAATTTTTTATCGTCTATTGCAGTTTACTGAAGGACCAACGCACCTTTTATCTGTGGCCTTGATAGTACTGGATTTCAAGTAAATTTCTACGTCTAGTTGTCGTCCATTAACGAAATCTTATTTGAACTTCCAGCAAATGTCAGGCAGCGTACGCCAGTTCCTTCATCCGCAACAGAGGCAGCAAGTACCCAGCTCGGTGAGTTTCTATAATGAGGCTTCTAAACGGCCATATTTTACTGCAATTTATGGCCGGCAGCTATGGCCATCCCTCTCTGGCACCCTACGCTGGAGCAAGATGCAAACAATGGCCGGCCACAAATTGCAGCAAAACGTGGCCCGTTTAGAAGCCCCAACCTCCTGACTTCCAGCGTCCCATAAATAGTACATAAACTTCAATGAATAGTTAACTGTCAACTATTTGTCATAAGGCTAAAATTAAATTGACAAATTATGAATGCTGGTCGTCAGGAGGTTAAATGTACACGGCCGTTCAGAAAATTGCAAGCTGTCGTGTCGATAATTAAAAAAATGACATTGTAAAGATCTTAGGTTCTAATCAAAGAGCCGCAGTTTGTAGATTCTTATCAAAACGACTATCGATTTCTTTTTTAAATCATTATTCTCCAAATCGTCGGTTGACAACTAAAACTTAAGTAACAAATACAAGTTACAAAATAAACAATTCGAAAAAATACTTCTTCGACTAAATAGTTTCTCCCGTTAGCCCTTCATTTGTAATGTCATGCGCGGAAAATAAAATGAGTAACAAATAAACCTTGTATCTCAGTATCATTCTACAAACGGGATACGAGGTTTTGAAAAGTAGTGACAGAAATTTTAGTGAGTTTTGGTTGTCACTATGCGAAATTGTTTTACTTTCCCTATTAAAAAGCTTTAGTTGGAAAAGGAAGCACTTCCGAAAAAAAAAATGTTAGGGGATTGGCTCGATTTGTGTATGATTGTCGCTTAACATTTATTTATTTACTTATTCCAGTTGAACAGCATGAATAACATGAACAATATGAACAACATGAACAGCATGAACAGCATGAACAGCATGAACAACATGAACAGCATGAACAACATGACGCGCGGCATCGCCGGCGGCACCACGCTGCACCAGCTGCTGGTACAGTCGCATCAGAGGAGTCTTAACGGTAACTAGAATTCATCATATCGTCTTAATTCCCCAGACAACCCCCACTAGACGGAGCATGTAAGGCGACCCGCGCGCACCAACGATATGGTACGGCAGAACATTAGAGTATCAACACGGCGGCCACCGGTTAGTTGCGTCCTTGTTTATGATCCATGCGTACGTCAACGAAAAAAGAAATTAAATAAATAACATGGTAAATTGTAGTGTTAAGTGGTGTAGAGAGACCTCATAAACATGGACGCAACTAAACGGTGGCCGCCGTTTTGGTACTTTAATGTTTTGCCGTACCATATCGTTGGTGCGCGCGGGTCGCCTTACATGTGCCTTAGATGCTCCGTCTAGTGGGGGTGGTCTGTGCTTAATTCTATCTCTGTTATTATAACATTGAAGGACTTATACTTCGACAATACGACGAAACTTATTTTTCTCAAACATGCAACGAAATATCGTCATAACGTGCGTTAAAACAGGCTTCGAAGTGTCACGTTTCGAGCGGACCAATGCGAGAGAATTGTAAAGGAATTTCATCCAAAATTGAAGGCAAGGGAAGTAATTTTGTTAAACACGCCGTCTGTGTTCATGAACATGCTAAGCAGCTGAATTATTTATTTTTTGAGTGGTGTATTTCTTTATTTCATTGCATATGTTTGAGAAAAGCACTATACCATGTCTTAGCCGTGAAAAGGGCTTGCCGGCTTAGTATCACTATCCGTCTATACCTACTCACCCGGCAAGCCCTCGTTTCCCGGCGACTGCAGTAAAGTAACGGCGACGCATTTGCCGCAGTTTGTAGACACCTGCCTACTGAGCCGGCGGTCTCGGGTTCGAATCCCGGCTAGGGCAAATATTTGTGTGATGAACTCGAATATTTGTGCTTGGGTCATGGTTGTTCTATGTGTTTAAGTATATAAGTGTGTATATCGTGGTGTAGTACTTAACACAAGCCTTATTGAGCTTAATTTGGGACTAGATAGGTTTGTGTGAGGTTATCCGATATTTACTTAATTAACCTCGTGAGGCCCAATGTACCTCACAAAGTACAAAGTAACACTTGGAACTAAAGCCCAGACAGTTTAAAGAAATAAAGAAAGTGTACTTTGCGAGGAACAGTGGGCGTTTAGACCTAACTCGTTTTTGAGCTTGGGCCTCACGAGGTTAATGATTTACTTTTTCGTCTATTAATATTTTTCGTGGATTTTATTGTGTTGATTTTTCGTCTATTAATATTATAGTTCAATGCTAATAGGACTGAATATTTATTATAATTATATTATTTATATTTATTAGTTTATGTTTAATACAATGTATACGTCTGTAATTATATGTATATTTATTTATCTTAAGGTTATATTTACATTTAGTATATTTGCACGTTTTAGTTTGCTCGTTTGTCTATCACTTCAATGTCTAGTTTTCTGTCTCATTTGCTCAAAGGTTAACTGGAAGAAATCCCTTACAGGGACAAGTTCGCCCTTGTACACATGTATTGTTTTTGAGTTTTTCTCAATATTGTTTTACATACATACATACTTATTGGATTGGATAGCCGGTGAAATTACTAGCATAGAGGCATTCTATCTTCGTCCTCCGGGTAGGCAAACACTTGTGACTCCTCTGGTGTTGCAGGTGTTTATGGGCGACGGTAATCGCTTTCCATCAGGCGATACGTTTGCTCGTTTGCCTCCTATGACATAAAAAAAAAAAAAAAAAAAAATGTACTATTGCAGAGCTAGGCGGGCAAGGCAGCGGTGATAACCAGCTGGCGCGCTGGTTCTCGCCCGAGCTGCTGGCGCGCGCGTCGGCCGGCAAGCTGCCCTCCGTGCACGTGCCCAACGCGCTGTCGCTCGAGGACCTGGAGCGGCACCACCACTCGCCCGCGCCGCCGCTGCGCAACTGAGCGCCCCCCACCACCCCGCCATCACCAGCGACAACTGTCAGACTATCACCTGTCTCTTTCTTCGCTGTACTGTGAGAGAGTTACGGGCGACGGTATCTCGTGCGGCAGGAGTCGCGAACCATAGTTGTGCTAGAAGGGTTGAAGCGGTACCAACACTCGCCCGCGCCGCCGCTGCGCAACTGAGCGCCCCCCACCACCCCGCCATCACCAGCAACAACTGTCAGACTATCACCTGTCTCTTTCTTCGCTGTACTGTGAGAGAGTGACGGGTGACGGTATCTCGTGCGGCAGGAGTCGCGAACCATAGTTGTGCTAGAAGGGTTGAAGCGGTACCAACACTCGCCCGACCACCTTCTAGCACAACTGTCAGACTATTAGCTGTCGCTTTCTTCGCTGTACTGTGATCGAGTGACGGGTGACGGTATCTCGTGCGGCAGGAGTCGCGAATCGTAGTTGTGCTAGACGGCTAGAGGAAGCCGAGCTGAGCTCACCAGGGGCTGACAGTTTGGGTAGGGATGCTTGGACAGTCTGACCTAACGGAAACTATGGAAACTATACATACGTGACTTTAAAATATTGTCTTAAACGGCTATGTCTGCACGTCACGTACCAGTCAAAGTTACTAATGCCGGGTGTACACTTTCGCCAAGAACGGGCGATCATTCCTTCTTAAACAGTATGAATGAACGTTATGTTACTCCACCTAGTCTCGCCGAAAATGTACAGCCGCCATAAGATTAGATTTTTGACGGTGAAAAGACAAGAAAGTGTAGTAATTAAAAAGTGGCAATACTATAGTGTTGTCTCGGTCTTTTAGATTGGATTAGAAAGGGACGACACTACAGTATTGCCACTTTTTAATTTCTACTCGCAGATATTCTAAAGTTACGTATCTTTCCATGGTATCCGACAAAAGTATTGTAACAAGTTTAGAAACGTGCTATAAAAATGTATCACGCGAAAACTTAGTTATATTATATGGATCTGAATTGCGTCAATTAAATAGCCGTATCAAATTGATATGAACCAAAGACAACAACAGTTCGTGCCACTTTGTTTAACGGCAGATTAACCCAGTTAGTCACTGCACTGTATCAGTGTTCGCTATTTAAACTGTCAGTTTTAACTGATCCTTTGAAGTTAGTAGTCTATTGGAAAGAGAGGCTGTCGGCGTTTGAATTTGGAATCATCTCAACTGTTTCCTCCAACAGCTGTGGTAACCGCAAGGACGTAACTGTGTTCGAAACTTCATGTACTTATGCCCTTCCGCATATTCACAGCTTATTTGTCAGTTTGAAAAACCGTTAATGCCTTGATTTTTCCTTATTCTAAAGGAAGTTTAATAAATTAGGAGGATTAAGTCTCATTACCTCATTGAAGAAATCACCTGTATGTAACCGTCTTTAGATTTAAACAAAATACTGAATTTGTTTTTCAAATTGTAGATTCCATTCAAAATTGCTCAAGTATATACAGGTTGTTACAGTTGAAATGGTTCTAAAACGGGGATAAATGTCAAGTAAATTATTTGTGACTAAATGACAAACGGAAGTAACGTGTATGAACTTGTTCCTTTTTGTATCCCCGGTGTCTGGTAGACGATCTCCGATTTTTGAGTTTCCTCCGGTCGTCTGCTGGTAAAACCGGGTTGCATGCTCCCGATATTGTGTCCCCCATTTTATTGTATATTTGTCTTTGTGTACTTGTTAATGATCCTCTATAGCACGAGCTGGCATTTGTATGCTATGGAGAACAGAAATAATTGGATATGAAAGCTACGGTTGTACTTTAATGTAATGTCTTTAGGACCTTTGCATACGTATAATAGACAGAACACAGCTGGTTTAAAAATATCGTATGTAAAGGCGCTTAGGGGTGCACTTCACCGTGAGCTTCGCTTGTGATGTAACAAAAACGGAAAATCTCATTTGTTTTTTGTTACATTAAAGTTTGCTCGTGGTGATGAAGTACCCTAAGACGACTGAGTGTCGGCATTTCGAACGAGTAAATGTATGGCTTTTTTCCGTTGATGGGGTTTGACGTTTGACCAGTTGTATCACCAGTGTTTTCATTGACAAACTCACAATTGTTTTCAATTAAAATGCGACGTTACATTAGTTACCTCAGATTACAAAAGAGACATTGTTTTTAGTGATACATTGTCACAAAAAGTTACTATTAAAGAAACGGGAAAAGTAAAAAGATTCTCGGCGTCAAAATGTTGTTTAGTATAATAATTTAGTCCAATTAAAGATGTAAACTGTATCCAAAATTTCATGTTTGGTTTTATAAACACATTCCTAACCTCAAAACAATTTTGTATTTTGCATTTTCGTTTAAATATAGCCACTTAAAACTGGATTTTGCTCATAATGTCGTCAATGACCGCTCTGGGCTTGTTTTATTCATAAAAAGGCCGTTTTCTGTAAAATAAAAGATTTTAGTGGTTCGAAATGTCTTCAACTCTTCACTAATGTTACAGTTGGATGAGGTACAAGTTAGTGACAAGACATTTTTGGCATCGACTGTACATAGCAGCATGGAAGTTGACAATGATTACGAATAAATCGTAATATTTCTTGATAATACACTTTGGTGACGATACTTAAAAAAATATTCCATTAGAAATTGAGCGGCAATATCAAACTTGTGTCTACACGATGAATACCTTACAATAATAATTTTGGTTCGATTATATTTACATTTACTTAAATTGTTTGATAGATTTATAGAAGGATTTACAGCTATACGCCTCCGTTTATTATTCATGAAGACACAAGTTTTTTTTTTAACTGCGCTTATTAATGTTGAATGAGGATAATCATACAAACAATACATTCGTAACATGTTAAAGAAAAAGTGAAACGGGTACTATCACGATAGGGGATCGTGATATACCCTTACTTTATCGCAGCCAGTTGTAAATACTAGTGTGATAGAAACATTTTTTTGTAAAAAACTGAATGTATGAAATACGTACGTCTCGTGACACCGAAGGAATTTTTTACCTTTAATATTGCCCGAGATCCTGTCACTTGTTCAAATCAAATTTGGGAATTGGTTTCGGTTATTTTCATCAAACATATATTAAGAACCATTTCGATGGACAAGGCATTAAATAAAAAATAAAAAAACTGCATTAAAGTCGGACCATCCGTTTGGGCGCTACGAAGCCACAGACAGACACACAGATATGTGAAACTTATAACACCCCTCTTTTTTATGGGGGGTTAAAAATATCCAAATAGTACACTTGTTATACAACTAACGCTAGCCTACAACTACTCAAGTAAGTTAGTTGTATAATGTAACATAGTAGTATACCTGAACTTTTCGCTGTCTCACTTACCCCATGTCATGTGGCGCGCTTCTCCAGACTAACGGTGCCTAAGATAGATTCCATTTTCAAAAATTATTCGTTGTTGCGGCTTGTCCAGACCAACGATGGCAAGATAGATTCCATTTTCAAAAATTATTCGTTGCTGCGGCTTGTCCAGACTAACGTTGGCAAGATAGATTCCATTTTCAAAAATTATTCGTTGCTGCGGCTTGTCCAGACCAACGATGGCAAGATAGATTCCATTTTCAAAAATTATTCGTTGCTGCGGCTTGTCCAGATTAACGTTGGCAAGATAGATTCCATTTTCAAAAATTATTCGTTGTTGCGAGAGCGTGTAGGTTGGCAGCTGGATTGGGGTGAAATTTTGGATGTATTCCTTTATATAGTGAGTTAAATGTCCCATAATGTTAAATGTATTTTTTAGCCCCCGTCTCAGCGCCCTTATATTGACTAATATTCAGGTGGATGTTTAATAATATTGATGATACTATTGTCCGTGAAAATGAAGTGAAAATATGGTCTATTTAGAAACTTAAATGACTTCTGAATCGACTTAAATGAAAAATATCATCAACATTATTGAACCACTGACTTATGTATTAAATTGGGAGATATACTTAGATGTGTATGAAATAATCACCCGATATCGTGACGAATGAAAAACGGTTTTTTGAATCTTTAACCGTCATCGAATAGTGAAATTGATTTTAAAACTAAAGAATGACGTTACATTGGCATTGCCAGTATGTTTAAGGTAAGTTTACGCTAAGAATCTACTCGGCACATTAGAGTACCAAGTGAAATAGGATCCTAGTGTAAATGTACCTTTAGCTATAAAATATCTTCATTTCATGATACTAGGAAATTATATTTAAATGCATTTCTCATTCAAATTTATGCGAGTAAGTGTGCTGCCACAACGCGATCGTTCGCCTCTAACAAAACAAATGAGATTTTGTCATATTTTTTGTTAGATTACAGACGAATAGTCACGGTGAGGAGCACCCTAAGAGATATTTTATAGCTGATACTAGCATTGTTTAGTTTTCGAATCGTATGTATGGAGCGGCGTGAAGCTTTTGTGAAGTTTTTCATCCAAAACATTGGACGGTTGACATTGTGAACGATGAAGTTTTTTGGGTGAACGAAACGAGCGAGTGTATAAGTGTGAACGGAAAGTTAGTATGCAGAATATTTATATATATATTGTATAACATTATGTATGTCTACGGTTGTGTTTCTTAGCATTTTTGTTACTACGTCATTTACGAGAGGAATGGATTTTCGTTTGCGATGTATATCGTGTCTTGTTTCGTCTGCTATTGGTAGGAACATTTTTGTAAACGATTTTGGAACTCCCAAGTGTACCGAACCAGCATTTGTCGGGAGTCCACTGAAAGTATATTTTTTTAAACGTTTTACGTATTTCAATGTACGTTTTAGCGATTTGTGGAGTTTTTTTTTGCCGTTTACCCCGATTAACGAGTATTTTTTTACGACCTCTACAATGCGTTCCGTGAAAACGTGCGAAAATAAAAAATATTAAAAGAATAAAATAGATGCATCACAAATTATGTCGAGATAAATGAATGATCTATTTTATCTTGCATTTTGCACGATCGGACTCATTGTCAGGATCGGATCGTTGATGAAAGTTGATTTTGGAACAAGTTGAGACCCGAACACAGCAATGTCAATTATAATTTCACAAGACAGGTTAACTCTAGTGTCGCTGATCAACAAAGCAATATGGCACTTCTGTTTCGCCTTATGCGTTGTGAACCGACCTACAGAGCCCTCAATAGAGGTGCAAAGGTTGCATGGAAACAAGAAGTTACACTCAAAAGTGCAAAAGGGCACACAGAAGGGCTACTCGGATGTCCGTAATTCGACCATCCCACTCACTCAAATATAATCGAGAGGGACGGTACTATACGACGATCGAATTGCGAACATCGGAGTAACTCTTCAGTTATTATTAGCGATGGATTTAAGTATCCTGTAGCTTTGCCTTTTTGTTTTCATCGAAGCCTTAAAGGAATTGCAGGTTTCAAAGATTTATCTTATTGTAGACTAGAATTGTGAAGCAATCATGGACTGGTCAGGACATCGCTACGCATTAGATGCGCTCAGCGATTTTGGTTCTTATGTAGTGGTGACTAGTGGCGAAATTTCTGTTTGTCGAATGTGTCTCGCGCCAGCGGGGCCGCTTACGTATTACAACTTAAAATGTCTCCTGTAAGCTTTAAATTATTGATTAAAGAAAATTTGAAAGTTGCGGGGTCGTTTTATTTCACTTATTATTAAATTATAAATTTATGAAACATGTAAGGTTTCATTTTTTTATGTGGGTACACCACGATTTTTATATTAAACTATTGATAGGGACGAGACCGGGAATCGAACCCGGTACCTCTGGATTGCCGGTCCAGTGCGTTAACCACTTCGCTACCCGAACTCCAACCAACCTTTCGAATTTTTCCTTATGCTTCGTGTGTCGATCTTTGCATTGTTTATTTGAAAGGTTTGTACACCTTAGCCTTGTTCCTTTTTCTTTGAACTTTGATATCTTTGTATCAATAGTTTATTATTAAATTACAGAAGTCTTATCGCGGAGATGCCATTACTTTGCGCGACTAGCGGCGCGGCGAGCGGTTGAGCGAGAGATCCGAGCGCAGCGGCCATACAAGTGAGCGAGAGATCCGATCGCAGCGGCCATACGAGTGAGCGAGACACATGCTGCCGCTTACGCGTTTAGTAGTAGCATCCCCGTCACAAAAAGATTTACTGTGGTACAGATAATTTGAATGTTTTACCATCCTGTTTTTTCGGAGTTAAATCATTTTATTATGCTTTCTCTATTAATTTTAGTAAACAAGTTGAGATCAAGATATAAGAACAAGCTTCCCGACCGATAATGGGCAAATTTTTGTTTAGTTGTCGATTTGATTTTTTTCTCAGATTTTAATAAAATTTGGTGAGTTGGTAAAGTTGCTTATTCTGAACAAGGTAAGCCCAATTTCACGGTATGTCCTACTAACGTATGCGGAATGAAATTTGGACAAAGTTCAATACGCTATTTAATTAAATTAGTTTAACCAAATATGTTTTTATTTGTACTCATATTAACACAAAATAAATAAAATTTAATGTGAAAAGAAATTTGGTCCCATCCCGGCTACTTTTCGACAGTTTTCTGGCACTTTCTTCATGGCCGCCGTATACGAGGATGTTGGCATTTAATTCAACTCCGATTTAATTTTTCTTTTTTAACTTTCTATAGTTTTGGGTCGAAAATTATTTGCGTACACACGTCTTTTCAGATTGGCCCAAAAATCTGAAATTAGCCCTAGTTGGGGAACGTTAGGCGGGTTTGATTCTTTCGGTACGTACGGGATTTCTGGCTCATCCATTTCCTTCGTAGTTTTTTTGAATAATGACTAGATGCTAGATCTGGCCAAAACACTACATTAGCTCCTCTATGATTTGACTGTATAAAATGACGCACAACTGGCAAACATCGCTCGATGTAGTTGTCAGCAGTAACCGCCAAACCAGACTTAAAAAACACCGGCTTCGACATAGCACGAAGGCTTATTGCTACCCATAGTAGAACTTTTTTTGGAAACTTGTTGTGTTCTACATATTTCACGGATTCTTCGGTCCGGTCATTAGCCTTTTCAAAATAAAAGTTACCCTGCCATTCATTCCCATCTAGGGTGAAATAGGATTCATCATCCATAACGCACTCTATGTCGTTTTTTGCATAGAATATATATTTAACCAAAGTTTTAAGTTTTTTTTTTGTAGATAGTTTTTGCTTTTCGGAGACGGACGGTTTGACTTTTCTTGATCGTTTAACAATATCCATGTTATTTAGATGATTTTTCACGGTTTTCCCGTCACAGCTGAATTTATTTCCAAGTTCTCTGTATTATTTTGCCACACGATCGGCCGTCATTTTCTTTAATTGACTCTTCTGCGAAGAACTACTTAAACTGCTAACCTTCCCCGAGACAGATTTTCTAGTAGTTGTTTTTCGTAAGGAATAAGATGACAAAATATTATAAATAGTACTTCTGCTCTCCCCCATTTGTGTGAAATGTTTTACGACCCTCGACTTAGCCAGTCCGGGTGAATGTCGCAAAATTTACGTACACATTCTCTAGACGTTTTTCTTTTCGATTTGCCATAATAAATTCAATAAAAAACACACAACTATGAAAATTATGCAAATTACTGAAAAATGTACTCGGAAACAAATGACATTCACAAAATTTCAAATTTCGAACGTTTAATGTTTTAGTTACGCCTAAAGAGTTTGTCCAGATTTCATTCCGCATACGTTAAATTTACCATTGAGGACATAGGGTGCGTTTCCATTAAAGAAGATCAGTGAAAAGTTACAATCCATCCGTATGCGGTAATCTATTACACTTCCTAAATTAGTCACTGACGCTACAATGAGCAATATATGAGACACGTATGGAGATAACAGCATCGCACTCCTTCGTATTGCTCCTTCCCCTCGTCAGCTACTAATTTATGAAAGTTTAATAGTCTGCCTGCACGGCCCGAGCGCAATAGGAGTGAGTGAGACCCCACTCTCGAACCTTTCGCTCTCACCTATGACTACCGCTGGTCGCCCGCAGTCGTCGCCACGCTTTTAGCCGAATATATATGATCACGGTCGTAATTTTTGGTAGTAGCACGACGCGTTGGTATTTAATTATTTATAACGGTCTACTTCCATATACCATTTCCAATATTTTTTATTAAAATAGAAGCTGACGTGCAACTATAAATGTATCCAATTTGGTAAAATCAACACATCCTTTGCGGACGAAAATATTGATTTACAACTACATTCTACGACCTCTCGGAAGCCAAAGCATAATGTGAAACTGGCAGCTTACATCTCGGTCAGTCTTTCGAGTTCCACTGAAACGTACTAGATGGCGTTAGTGGTATTGAAATGTAGCAAATATGTGTAGCTGATTAACTAGGTTAAGTAGTCCGTGGTGTCTATACAAAACTGCGGTTACTAAGTACGTGAAACACTACACGACACACATTGCTTACGTTAGTTATTTTGTAAGTAGACGTTACTATATTTCATGATGATAGAGCGTTTTGATTATAATACCTATGCATTATATTCGTTATCATGATTCATGACCAGTGACGCAAGTTCTCGATTTCTAGTTGAGTATAGTATGTATCGCGCAAAGAACCGACTTGACTCCTCACTTCAATCTTCATAGTCACGATTACCCCAAGACAAGACTTCCCCACGAGGAGAATAAAATCACTTCAGAGGCACCATACCCCCTGGCCATAATTAGGTGCATAAAATATACACTACTGCTAACTGAGGAATATTATCTACAAATTTTCCGAGCCGGGGCAAAAACTTAATGAGATGCTGCACCTTTTCCTACCAGGCGCTTTCTATTTTATTCGGCTATAACGCCTGGGTCATAACCTGGGTTTAGCACAACTACGCTTCGCGACTCTCGCGCGACATAGCATCGCCCGTCACTCTCTCACAATACTGCGAAAAAAGAGATAAGAAGTAAAAAAACCGGCCAACTTTCACTTATCCCATTTTAATTGGTTGAGTTAAGTTTGCACCTGAAATGTATGGCGCCGCATAGAAACGAGGCGCAAACTTAACGCAACCGAGTTCTCCAAATACGATGTTTGAAAAGGGCTATATTTTTCTTAATCTTTTTTTTTTTTTTCATACCTAATAACGTAGAAGGTTGATTTTTTCACAGCTTCAAGGGACCGTAGACCTGAGAATATGGTGTTAATTTCAACTCGATACAGACAGACAGACGGACGGACAACAAAGTGATCCTATAAGGGTTCCGATTGAGATGCGGAACCCTAAAAATAGAAAATGAGGAAGTCGCATGTCACAGTTGTGGTAGAGGCTGCTTGGTGTGCCCCGACCGGTCTTCAAGATCCGGGACTGTTGTGTGTACGGAACATTTACCACAACAAAGTTCCTTGGTAAGTACCTACATCACAGAGACAGTCAAGTCAAGACAGTGAAGTTGAAATATAACCGTAACTTGTAACACGAATAAAAGTTGTAAAGTACCTAAATAATAGTTCCATGGCCGGCCACAGTAGATGACAATAATGCTAAAGTAGCGAGATGATATGAACTACTACTGTTTGCTATAGAGTAGTACCACGTTTCAACTGACTTATTTGGATATATGTCTAGAGATAGTTCTCCTTTCATTTTTACACGATTTAAACCAATCAGACGACAACTTCACGACCCTCAGGACGAACCCGGGACTTTATGATATCTTGTCTTCCGCAGGTAGGTAGGTACTTTTAGCTGACTTTAAAAAAAAACACCTTTTAATTTACCCGGTCTTTCTGTTTTTGTCTATCTCTAGTTCTTCCATCCTGCAGTTAAGCGCGGACTTTCTTTTAGGACTGTAGGCTGATATCAGATATGTACCTACTTATTAGGTTATGGTCAATGGTCTCACTGACCCGACTCGCACTTGACTTTTTATGGGTAGGCACCTATAAAAACTTTTTTTGTGAACTGGATCTAGTCTGGTACTAACATTTAATAATTATGCATAGAATTTACAAGGTAAAGCCCAAAGCCTGACCAGAAATATAATGAGGATTGTCAAAAGGGCGCTATTTATAAGATTTATATGGCAACAATTTTGCAACCAATCGCAACTCACTATAATGACATTAATTTAAATACCTGTCAGTTCCACTATGTTAACCTCATAATATCATTTAATGGAATGCACTCTTTTCCTGACTGTTGTTCGTGTAGTTAACACGTTTACACTTTAATTATAATCTCACGTTCACGACTGTGGATGGTTTTCAGCATTTTCTTTGGATAATTTTAAACATTTGTCTTTTAAAGAAAGCACCACGAATGACATTGACATTGTTGACAAACTATCATAAAATCATTGCCAGTGTAAGAAATTAGTTCCAGTGAAATTCCGCAATATGGCGCAGCCTCATATATTTCTGGCCAGGCTTTAATTTTGCTTTTTGGGGTTCCGTACCACAGTCGTTAAAAACGGTTACTTTGATCATTTATCCAACTAATTTTACGCAGCTATTTACGTAAATCTACGGAAATTAAACAAATGTAAATATTTATTAATGTTTTATTTAGAAAAGGATTACAGTTGTATTGAAATTAAACACGCAGCAAATTTCAAACCTTTAGCTTTAACTCTGTCTTGCTAAATAGTAGCCGACGATTTTTGTACCTATAAAATTTGGCATAAGCCAGTAGAAAAAAATTGTCAGCTACTTTAGATACTGACTGTATTTACTTACCTGATAACTTACCTTATTTAAGTTATTTCCTTTACCTCCTCAATTAATCACACTTCGACGACAATGTCATACCTTGTAGCTGAAAGGTAATATAGTGGGCAGGTGGCCAAGTTATAATATAAATAGGTACGTAAATATTAGGTAAACAATTAAACATACATAAGTACCTATACCTACATAGACCGCTGAAATCAAGGATTGCATTGACTGCGAATTAAATAGGGTCTGCTTTCGCTGTAATTATGTTACATTCTAATTAGCGAAGGTAAATATAGGCCGAGATGTTACCGTATGTAACATTATCTTATTGAGTATGAGTACTAACAACCTATCGGAAAGAGATTAAGTAAGTGAATGTGTAAAAAGTGTAAAAAGATGGGTAAGATGTACCTACTTGATAGATTTGTACACCAACCACCAGCTTTGGCGCCAGGTTGGTTGGTCAAGACCATAAGTATGTTATTATGTATTTGCAAACCAGTAACGCGGAAAAAAATCTTTATATTATTTTGACTTTACCGCGTAACCATGTCAGTGACTATGGATGGATGTAAGTTCTTATTCCAAATTGTGTTGTTGTGAAGGCTTTGCAGGGGTTTGTGGGGGAATTGGGGTGGTTGGTGTAGCGCAAAACCCTGTGACGTTGGATATGACTTGCGGAGAATGCCCAGTGTTACTAACTCAAAATTGTGTTCGAAGCGTTAACCTATAGTAAGCTAAGTACCTAAGTAAGCTACATCATAGTATGAATGAATGTAAATCAAACGACTATAAGTGTTCAAACCCTGTTGATTTTGGAGCATGTAATTTTTTGCTGCGGCGTCAGGGGCACAGCGAATTACTTCACTGTGCGCGCTTGTCGTTGAAAATGTTAACTCTGTCTGCTATGTAATTTCAGTTAGATGTAACGATTTTCAGTCTGGAGTACCTACTGCAAATGGACCATGAAGTCTCCTTTTGACACGTGGGTGTCATTTATTTATATACTTAATCGCTTTTTAAACTAGCGAAAATGAAGACAAAACAAAAATAGGAAAGCTGTGATATCTTTTAAGAGGAAATACCACAGCTCATTTCTCCATACAAATCGAGGTTTCGTTCTCGTCTGTTTCCTCTTAAATTTTTAACCAATCTTTACGGAATTTTAGGAACTGAATGAGAAGTAAATGTTGTTGTTTCTGTGTCGGACCGTTTCGATTTTTACGCTTACGCTGTTTTTGGCCAAAATCCCCCTCAAAAGCGTTCCTTTTGCTCTAGGCATTCACTTTACCTTTACCTCACATGAAAAAATATAGCTGCAAATAGTATCGATACTTTATCAGTCGCTATCACTATTTGTCGTCCCATGGAATGTAGCACTTCCATCCGGTCCTTGCCTTACGTTTGCCGTAATAAATTCTCTACTTTGACATCAATTCTTAAACTTCTGGAAACAAAGACATTAACGTGTTGATAATAAACTACTAACTATAACAACGCAGTATAATGTACGTAATTAGAGTCAAGGACGTCGAATGTCGATTAAAACATAATTTAAAACAAAGTAAGTAAATACGATATACGAGTGCCTGCTTCTCAAAGCAGCCACCGGCCGACTGCCGATTTCGCTTTCGCCTCGCAGAGCGATATCATTAGCACATGCGCAGTTGTGTGTTGTAGTGTAGTTATACCTACAATCAATAAGGCATAGCTACGTTGGTTTAAGCGTTGTCTATATGTGAAGTATACATTCAGAGGTAGTTTGTTGGTGACTGAAAGATAAGAAATCACACTGCGTTATATTATTATCAAACCGCGATGAATAAAGGACTGAAGTAGGTATCTGTCATGTCATTTCACGTTAATTCTGATGTTGCGGTCTTACAGTATTGTCATACTTGAATGGTTCTTGTAATAAATATAAAAGTAACTTGATACATGGAGTTATTCGTAATAATACGACATGAATATCGTGTCCAACTGTCCATGATAAGTAAAATTTACACAACCTAGCCCGGAGTTGGCAGAGGCGAAGTTGGCCAAAGCATGATTTGCCGCAGCTAAAGTGCCTCCACTCCACATTATAATATTCGCCAAAAAATCGGTGAACCCACCCACCCACGTATAACTAGGTGGATAAAGCCAACCTCGCGAGTAGTGTACCTACAGCTAGGGTAGTAGATGTTAGTATGACATTATACTATGTTATCTAAACGACATATAAATACAGTTACAGACATTTCCGCATTATACTGCCTATGCATAAGGTTGTTCTGGCCTCGTACCCTTGTACCTTGTGGTATAGTCAGCTGGATAAAGATAAACACAATCGGTCCTTTCAAAAATAAGAATATTACCCGTCAATATTGGTCCAGAGAAGATATTTTTGAACGGTCAAGAGGTGTATATTTTTCTGTAATGGATTGTACCTACTAAAAACCAGGTACTTATAGCGAGTTTTAGTTATACAACGGCTGTAATTTAATGACTACTATGCGAGAGTACCTAAGCGTTATTTTTTGAACAAAGGTTTGGTTAAATCCAGCCTGAGATTCTCCTGACATGTTCTGGTTCTGGCATTCTCAATTTTTTTTTACACATATAGGTACCTAATTTTGCGGTGCCGGGGCCTAGTTTATCACGTATCACATCTTTTACGGCACGGTAATTCGTAAAGCCCCAGATCGCATATTTATGGCCCTCACCTTCAGTTCGGGCCGCAAACAACTGCGATGTGGGACATTCACGAATTCACCGCCCTAGGTATGTTATAAACCTTTGAAATGTTAATCCCTTAGAATTCTAAAGTTAATGACCTACGGAACGTAAGGTACAAATATAATAAATTAGTGAACTGATATTACCATGCCACAACATAGGCACATAGGATTAAAAAGATTTTTTTTCTCGGGGTTTAATAAAACTAGGTGACTGCAGAGAACGTATCCTTAAAAATACGTCGATAAAAAAAACAGCTACCTATTAAATTTTTGATGGGATCTGAGTCTATAAGTCTAACCAAATTCATCGGTTATAAAATATGTAGGTAAGTAAGTATATCATGTACGTAAAAGGATTTCACGTTTATTTTCTTGTTTTTACATTGGGGTATGATATAAGGTAGCTACAAAAGATCATTGGCTAAAAATGTAACTAAACTGGAATTGAAGAAATTCTATTATTCTTTCAAGGAAAAGGTTAGGAAGGAAGGTCCGATCTTTTTAAGTCTAATTGTAGAAAGGTTTTCCTTTCTTTATTTTACTGAGGAACCCTAACATGCGTTACGAGCAAATTTAGTCTGTAAGTAAATACAAAACTGATAGTTTTTATCGGTCTAGTTACAAAAGTTAAAAATAAATAGGGATAAAGATAACACCCGCTTTTATGTCGAAATTCCATTGTTTAACACGACTTTATAAATCATATTCTTTAGTTTATCAAAGGTTATCTATTACATAACATCACCAATGTAGAATTCGCTACACTACACACACCATACCTCTAGTTTAAGTTCTTTTAACGAATGCATGAATGCAAATTGCAGGTAACGATTTGACTGCCCTCTCTATCGTAGGTTATATAAAGATTTTATATAAACATTAATAGCCGGGTCGCGACGAGACAGTTCATTAATTTAAAGCGGGGACGACTTACGAAACACTGTTTGCAGTTTGCAAATTCACTTGACACAAATGACGTTTGATTTGACAATTCGTTTTTGTCGACCAACCTGAACTTCTGCGTAACTGGCAGGAATGCTGAAACAAAAGACGTCAAGAGAAAAAGTGAACACGCACATTCGAGAACGTTTAGTCGCGTCAAAATTCTAGTGAACGCGAGGAGAAAAATAATAGGTGATTTGATAGCCGGCGGCGCGGCGTTACTCCTAAGCGGTCGTCCGTTGAATGATTCTCTGCCCGGCTGGAATTTCTTTGGCGCTGCCGAGCGTTCGCGCGAGCGGTGGGGCGTGGGTTGCCGACCGCGTCGATCCAATCCAGTTGCCATCCTGTCCTGGCCGAGAGGCACGAACATTCACAACAAGGAACATTTTATGCACAGATATGTGCCTACAATCTAACCAACGCGCGGACCAGTGATTAGGAATCAATATTTTCTTTTATTAATTATTTTTTTTAACAGGTTAGTGCAAGTTTGAATTCTCGTTCGTAGGCGTTGCTGTAATGGCGTCGCATATACGCAGTGCATTTAAAAAATAAAGTGGGATTGGTTTGATTAACACTGCTTGTAGATAGAGTATACCTACAACTACGAATATATAATTACGGACATATGAGTAATATTGGTTGTTTAGTTGTACAATTCTCGAATTTGAGCAATGATGTTGTAAGCGTTAGAATATTGGCGTCAAAGATTATTAACTTAGACTGCACAAAAAGACGACGGACATATTGTGTTGCGTAATTTATGCGTGCTCATTGCTCCCTTTGTATATTTATTTTATTTGTATCCGAATGTTAGAATTACTTATATAGATAATTGAATCTGATGAGTTCTTATTTCTAATCCAGCAGTTACTCAGGCGGACTCTATTATAGATAGCCGAAGTTTCTAAATATTGTAAAATGATTTGGATCCAAAGGTATGTTTAGTAGAAAAACCTTTATTATTATAACAAAGTGCAATTACAGTCCTTATGTTTTGGAGTATCGTTTGCTTTAGTTATTTTTATTTTGACAAATTTCATGACAGCTTTATTTTTTTAAACATCAGTATAATTCAGGTGCACCTTACCTCAATTAAATATAGAATAGAATAGAATAGAACTTTATTGCTTTCATGAAGTTTTACATTTAGCAGGTCTTATAATTAAATAGATCTGTACCATTTCCGAACATGCAGAATAATAAAATCGAACAAAGGAGTTGACAGTCTCCGCCGTACTAAACTCATCACGTAGCCGTTTTCACTATGAAATAGCTATGTATCTTTTCGTATCCGGTTTTGCTTGGAATAAAACACTTTTTCTTTATAAATGATTATCTCGCCAATATTCACAATAAAAATATTAAAATTTAATTAAATGTCAAATTATTTGACTAGTTTAATATTCGTTCATAGGCCAGATGCAGGGTTCTTTGTTCGAAGTCGAGTTGAGTAGAGGGGCCGCGGCCGCGTGCGAGCTGCGAGTCGCGACGCCATTTTGATTTCACTCGGTCATTCGAAGCTGCAGGCAACGGTGGGCGATCCGGCGATACCAACAACGGCGCTGGCGTCCATTTTGTGATAAACTGAACATGTTTTCAAGAAATAGAAGATTAAATTTTTGTAATGAATAAAATAACTTTGTTACAGTGTAAACGTGTGTGTAGTCAGTGAATAAAAGATCGAGTGCAAGAAGGTATGCGTGTTTAGTGATTTTATATGGATTTTATTAATTGGTCGTTCCGAAATTTCTGGATTGTCGGTAGATCAGATGTTGCTCGTAGAATTTTAGTTTATTACAACTTATTCATTTTCAATTAAAATATAGTGTAAGTATTAAGTATTTTTAAATAATGTAGCAAAATATTGTCCACAGTTCAGGATCTTTATTTTTATCGTTAGGTAATGCAATTTACACGCGTAAAGCGAATTTTACAAATTTGCTAAACACGCGTTCTTGTTAAACCGGATTTGCTAACTAATTGAAAATTTATGCAATTGGAAATAGTTATGTTTTAAGCATATTTCTTAATGAACTATTGTAGTACTTCACTAAAACCTTGTTTTTGTGATAGGTATTTGGCCATCACATTAATGAAGTTATTGTATTACCTGCGTGGCAGTTTTGGAATAGTGGTCTTTTAGGATGTGTATTTTTTTTTCGATACGGTCATAAGTCCACAACGTAACGTTTGGAATGTGGTTTAGCTTTAGAGTTGCCAGTGTAAAAAGGTAACCAAAAATGATTATCGTTTTTTATCACACCTAATGTAAGTTTTAACCGGTTTGTGGTTACGATGTTTGGTGTATGGTTGTACAGTCGGGTACAAATCAGAACAAATCGGTACTTAGAATTTATGGTCATGTTATTCAGTTATCTACGTAGGTACTAGTATCGTGGGAAACTTCGCTTCTGAAGCAGATTGAAGTCTGATTTAGCTGAAATCGAAGAGGTTCTTCTTTCGAATGCACAAGAGCGAGCGAGACGGGTATAAAACTCGAACCACGTTTTCAACTCGCATACTGTAGGTACTTACAAGTTTTGCACGGGAAACTGTCAGTTATTTTTTTTACATTGTTTGCCAAATCCAGTGATGCAGTTTAGTTTCTTCCTACGTCGAATAGGTGTTGCTTGAAGTGTGACCGCGACCATGTGTTATTTTTGCATGATATTATAATCCATGCAATAATTTTGCCCACGTGCTAAATATTGCATACCGACTTGCTTAGCTTACGTATATTAGGTTGGTATGTTCAGCCATTGAACATGTTCGCAGAAGTCACGTGACTTCAATTGTCGCCCGTCATGTCAGGCCGTTCCAGCACGTCTAGCACAACTATGCTTCGCGACTCTTGTCGCGCGAGATAGCGCTACCCGTCACTCACATTACTGCACAGAAAGAGACTGGTAATTATCTCGCGTGAGAAATAGTCGTGTATGATAGTTATGCTAGAGATGCTGACAATTTTTACGCGAGTTTAAATAAACCGTTTTTGACGTGATAACGTGTCTTATAAATCGATGAACGCCGGCTGCACGCACCAAAAAACATGATTCATTGTCACGTTCCGCCTGAGCCGAGCGTGTAAGCGAGAGTGCGGTAAAAGTGATAGAGAGGCACGATCGGCCTAAGCGGTCAGCTTGTGACGCATCTATCTCTCTTCCACTCCATCGGCTGGCATTCAATTCATAAAAGTATAAATTTTTCATCAATGTTTTCTTGTTTTCGTATGACGTTATCACGTAACTTTCCGGACAACCAATTTTTTTATAATTAGTCACGATAGTTTTCATAATATTATTCAACTGTCTCCTTCTTCAGTCAGTCAGTTAAGCTGGCGCACTGGTGCCCGTCCGTCACGAACTTGAGTTATATTCGTATTGATGATCTGTGATTTTATTTGTAATGATTGTTTTTAAATTTATGATATCGATCCTGTACTGTCCCATTTAGGCAATAGGTGTAATTTGATAGACACCATTTCTGCTTGACCAGTCTCTGTCTTATAAAAGAAATATCCCAGCCATCGCCACAGTGCGGTCTGCCAGTTTTGCCAGGTTTCCATTTTGTGTAACGTTATTCGTCACTGTAGTGATTTTAAAATCTCAACCGCAGCTTATTTGGAATGAATCGCGACGTTAAACAAAAGACATGATGATTCGATAAGACGTTATTGCGTTTAAACATGTCATCACATTTTTTTAGAACAATAATATTTCTCAATGATCAATAGCTTCATCGTAAACTGCGATACACCCGCCATCCTGACAGTCAGAACGGCGGGAGTACCTTCACATTGTAATAACTTTGTGTACGTAGCAGTTCAATTTTTTTTATACCCCTCGCGGCGAACGAAAAGTTTTAAAACACCTGTCATCTCAGTACATTTTTCCGATTATAGGTTATAAAATGTACTGAGTACATGTGTCATAGTCATAGGACTCATCGTTCGCCGCGAGGGTTATAAGTAGGGTACAAAATAGAAAGTTTTGAGGTAGTTTTTTTGGTAAAGTTGTTTTCTAAATTCGTGATGGTACACCCACCATTCTGACTCACCATAAGTATATAACATTCAGAACAATCACAAGGGTGGCCGGTTCGAACGACTGGGACTCGGGGCTAGGGTAAAAATAAAGAAGCGGTCAAAATTAAGGAGTTGTAAAAAATATTGTACTTCCGGTCATAGAGAGGCATACACCTAGGCTACAGTTTGTTTACTAATGTACAGCTTCACTCCCACCACAACTAGACAAATACCATCACAGACACCACAGTAACCCCGTTGTACTTGCTCTTTGTACGAATTCTACGCAACGCACCCCAAGCGTTTATTTATTATTTTATTTAAGCCGAGAATGGTAGCTCGAGGCTTTTGCCAATAGTTGTGACCCCAAGCGTTGTAAAATGCGTTTAGGACATGCCGTCATCTTCCTTTCGATCTGCTTCGGCTTCGAAAGCCATCTCGCGGAATCCGCTTAGTGGATAATTTGGCCAATCACTCCTTATGTTCTATTCAAGCTTCGCGACCTTGAGCGTCTCTAAACTTCATTGCACAATACATCAAAGTACAAATGGCGGAATGGTCTTAACGCATTTTCGACATTCACATTTGCCAAGACTTTGAAGATATCCTCTATCTGTGGTTGTTACTTTATGATTATGACTGACGAACGTGAAACCGTGGTTATTAGAAGTCTCATGCTTGGAAAAGACTTGTTTCTAACTGCTTCTGTTGGTTGTCATTCGCATCACGATCACGCCGTAGATAGTATTTTTTATTTCAACTGTTCTGTCCAACTACTCAGAGGTCTACCTCGTTGTCTTCTTCCTGCTATACTTCCGATTATAGCCAGTTTCTCAAGGTTGTTATATTCACTTCTCGAATTGTAGCCGAAGTATGACTATCCCGGTGGCAAACAGTTGTGGCTTTTGACTTTGAGTTGTGAAAGTATTGACTCTTTATCTGACTAGCATGGTCCACATCTCTACACCATATAAGAATCATAGCGAATATTAGCGCTGGAATAAGTCGCATATTCGTTTTAATAGTGTCTCGTTTTTTTCTAATTCCTGTCAAACGAGTCATAGCATCTATTCTAAGACGCTTGTTTTCAGGAACACAGCTTCCGTCGTTGCAAATTAAATTATAATATGTATAGGTATCCCGTTTAAATAAAAAGATAATAATACCATATAGAAGAAAATAGGAAATGAAAATTATGAATGAATATTTTTACTGTCAAGCTTACTGAAGTGTATAAAATGTTGTTTTTTAAGTCACAATAATTCGTAGTTGTTAATCTTGCTAACATAAATATTTAAGAGAATTCAAGAAAATTTATCTGTGCAGTTTTCGGTAATCTTGACCAAGGGTCCATCTTTCGGTAACAGACCGGATTCTTTCAGCAACCTCACAAGTTTAACCTCCCCGAGCTACGTCGACAATCAAGGTTCTTCTATGGTGCGGTATATAAATATAATGTATGGTACGGGGTTACTTTTCCTTGAAGCTGACTTTATAATTAACTGAAAATTCCGCAATGCGAACTCGTTTTGGTGAACTTTTATGTATTTTCTACGATAACATTTGGATGATGAATAAAAAGATCATTTGCAACGCGAGATAACCTTTCATTGGTGATTGATGTGGTAATTTTCACTTTCAACATATGAACGCGTTAAGTTTAAGACGACATATTTGACGCCAGGAACAAGAGTAGCATGATTCATGTAAACTAAAACCTGTAGACAGTGGTGTCAGCAAAATTAGTTAAGGGGGTCTGCGCTCCCGTTACTGTTAAGGAATTATCGGGTCGTTATAAATATTTGTGCAATTAAGTTTTCGTTTTAAAAAGAGCTTAATCGTATGCCTTCAATAATGACTGTTAGTCGTTGGCGGCCATTCCAATGCTTTCCAATTCGGAAATCTTACGGGTGCTGCGCACAAGTTTATTCTCAAGACTTGACATTTGTCACTCTGAAAGCTGTCTCAGTGGCAGGTTACATCAACTTTCGCACTAAGCGACTTTGTAAACTAATACGATTACGAACACCAGCTAGGCCCGCACCAAGATCTGCCATGGCATTTGTTGGTTTGTGAGTTCAATGAAAAAGCGTGCACATTTTGAAAGTCTTAAATTTGGTATTTTATCCAAATTAACCTCCAAAAGGCTTGCAGAGACCACAGGGTACCGAAGAGCTGGCAGCTTCTTCGCACAACGTATCAGCATAGCTGTTCAGCGAGGAAATGCTGCCAGCATTTTCGGCACCAGGCCGCAGGGGATCAAGTTTTTTAATTTTGTCTTTGTTGTCCATAATTGTTAGTAGTGTGTTTTTATTATTTACTTTTTCTTTGTTTTACGTACAAATACCATTTGTTTAGAAATAGATTGTTACAGATTTTCGGTAATTTAGGATCACGTTTACACGGATTTTGACTGCTTCACATCTCTGTTGATTCGCGATGGATCTGGTGTAAGACTGACGTGTCTGTGCTACCACGGATTAGAAAGTAATTCTCTCGTGATGCGACATCCTGCGTCCGCAATATCGTGTGCCACTCCTGTGTGCGGAGACATTCCCGTTTGTGGGTTTGTGCGCCCACACAAAGTCTGAAGACGAGATCCATGAATAGAAGGGACTTCAGATTTTTAGGCACATCTATGGCGATTTCGGTGTTTTTTTGAGTAACTCGTTCAGTTCTTCTCGGAAATACGATTCTTTCTCTGAAGTTGGTTATTGTTTGTGCAAACGTAATTACCTATACCATTCTTGGTTATGTAAAGAAACTAAGAAGTATTAGGTACACTTGAGTGTTGACTTGTGGAGGTAGTTTAGCAATTACATAAGTGCAAACATTAATTACCGACATCGATTTCGTAGTACAATTAAAATATATATATGACTCGTAATTGGCCTATAAAAAACAATTTTATTTAGTTTTTTAGGTTATACGAAAAAGTTAAATATTATTTATAGAGTCATGTGGAGCTAGTGTGTTTCATTTCAGTGCGAAATTAATGGGTTTGCACGCACTTACCCATTGGCCCCATTGCGTACACTTGTCTCGCATGACTCTACCTACTTAATTTTCCCGAATTATAATTTTAAGATATGCTCACTGTATTCATGCCGGAAGAATATCGTAGGTAGGTACTTGTAATTTTTTAACTCTTTTATATTTCTTTTCTTATTATATTAAGCGGTTTATACTCACGTGAAATTGTCAGGAACGGCCCGACATGTTTCGAACTCGTATGGAGCTCTTCATCGGGGACTGTTACTCGTACAGCGGCGCGGTAACTTCGTCACTGAAGTCTTCTTTTTAGGTCTTCCTTTTTCGTCGTAGAGGTTTTAGGTCTTCGTTAATGTCGAAATAATTTTGTTATTGTAAATTTGGTACTCCAGGTTTCTCTAAAATAAACTACCTACTTATTCAGTATCGCCAAAGCGTAATATAACCTCGTTCACTTACTAAAACTGAATACTTCAGCTAAATATAATTTTGACGTTTGAATTGTAATGTCAGACGGATATAAATGCTTTAATACGGTATTTGACGATGGTAAAAATAAATTTTCTCACTCTAACCAGTAAACACACACTTTCAAAAATACCGGGAGGATAATAAACTATTACTAAATTAGGACATTTTGGGATATACTGTTTTTAATTAAAAATAAACTAAAAAGAGGATGGGTTTCGAATACAGACTTTTGTGACGTCACAAGCCAGTATCTTCGTAAAAACTAAACTTTTTTGACGTTTCAAATTAAGAAGCTGATTTGAACTGTTATCATTATCACATTTAACGAAAGATTTTTCACATGCACCTATATTTCTTCCAAATTATCAGATTCTGCTCTTAATTTTAATCGGCCGACGTAACTTTGCAGACAAGAATATCACGTTTCACCATCTTCAAAAATATACTACATAGCACTCTTATATATATTTATAACAAAATTGAAAATAGGGTAGGGTAACGTTAGTAGTTCAACGCCATAATGTAGATGCTACTACTGAATATTGTCCATCGAAAGTAATATTAATCCAATACATTAATAAAAAAATGGTCTTCCATTATGAAATTGGAAAGCGAGGCGTACCTACACAGTAACAAAAATAAATATTACTTTGCTTATTATGTTACGTTATGTGCACCGAATGTATATTTGTTTAAAGAATTTTTCATTTATACAATGAATAAATTTGTATTTTTATATTTTAGCCGCCAAAATGGATTCGGAGTACGACAGAAAGTTCGAGGAGATGAAGAAGTATATCCCATTCTTGGAAAGCATGATAACACGGCTGGAGAACACTACCACGGGTTCTGGTAATCCTCGGCAGGCGCAGCTAGATAAGATCCGGTCTCTGAGAGATCTCCTATTAGATAAGAAGAAAAGGTTATTATATAGATATATTGCTTAGTTATTCAATTTATTATTATAACAAAACGGTGCGTAGAGATGTGCCGTTCTCGAGAACGTTTCTCATTTGTATAGGGAAAGAAAGTTCTCGGAAACATTACCTCGACTCGACGGGACTGAAGAGGTATTGGGGAAGAGGGATAAAGTCCCGTTTTGTTATAATAATGTGTGAAAATCGTGTAAATTTAAATAAATACTAAATTTATGCATATGATATTTTCATGTTTTCTGAAAAAAATAATGTTGCGTTTTGTTTTAGGATGAAAATGGACAATTTATTGAAGTGTGAACAAGTCCTGATTAATTTATACGCAAAGGTCGAACAGGTACGTTGAATTCTTTGAGTATTTATAGACAATGGAGGTGTCATAACATAACGTAAACTCTTCGAAAAAATGATTTAGCGTTAGTTGTTCCTAAGTATTAATTTATTTGTTTCCTTTTTGTATATTGTCTGTAAATTGATTTTACAGGCCGATGTGGTCGCTCAGCGAAAAAGCCCTTTCAATAAATAAAAAAAAAATATCGCCAATTTTAGGGGGGGGGGGGGCGAGGTAAACACGTACAGCACACCACCAAAAGACGAATAACTCAACAGCCACAAATTTTGCTGTTGCGATAAACGCACACTACAGCAAAATTCAACACATCTTCTTCTTCTCGTGTCGAGGTTCCATTTCAAATACTTGATGCCCAGTGAGCAGTGGTGTTGATGGCTCTGGCCGGCACATCTCTCAGAGCAGGAATGCGCCATCGTTTGCGGCGCTGTGTTGCAGACGCACTGGGTTGTCCGATCGTGGAGTAGTCCCCATCTTGCCATGTTCTGCTTACAGCGGCCCACTTGGTATCTCAGCCTGTTTAACGCCCTCCATATGGGCCATCAACACATCAAAAATGACATGCACACAGATACAGTTTTTACGTAACTGTGCAGCATACATACGTACAACATAGTGATGGGGACACATGAATAATGAGTCAAATCATTTTAATGAACGAACTGAGTTAGGTACTATTTATTTGAAATTTGAAAAGTGTAAATTCTATATATTGAAGATGTTATCCAATAAATATATTTGTTTCTATGTATATCTGTCTATATTTATTGTGTCCTTATCACTCTCGCATAACTAAACTGTGAAATAGAACTGTCGCCCGCGGTTGTTTCGGGCTTAAACAATCACTTCTAAAACAAGTACACTCGACTTCATATTGTCGTTTCTAAAATGAAACCACTTCATTTTCGCCATTTTGGCGCTGATAGCTATGTGCAAGTTGTGTGAGCGTCCATGGATCTAATATTAGAGATTCACAGATTGTCACAGATCAAAGAACCGTTTGCATCAAATGTCAATTTTAGTAGACGTTCACGCAGGATGCTTGAATGGGCACTGAAAACAACTGTCATTCCCTATGGAATATTTAGTCCAGCGTGCTTGTAGTTTAGAGGTCAGTGCCGTCAGTGGATATAACCTTCAAGAAAAGAACGTACGCCCATCTAAAACCCAGCAACTCATTTGAACTCTTCTTGCAGTTGCTTAAATAATTTCTTATGCTTTATTTGATTTTATCGGACTGATTTCTTTAACTAATTCATTTTATAAAGATATGAGTAAAGAATGAGTAAAGAGGAAACAATAAAACAAATTGTTATTAATTTAATTAGAATTACCACATATAAAATAAAATAAAAGTTATAATTAAGTAAATATATTCATCTATCTATCAGCCACAGACGTCCACTGCTGAAGATAGGCCTCCCTAAGAATCGTCACAACAATGCAGATAATATTATGTGTCAAATGTTATCATTAGAAGAGATTATATTAACTTATCTACACTCTGCACTAGTACTTTATTTATATATGCTCGTAACTAAATATTTTTATATACATGTGTATGTAGCGGGTACTAGTGGCTACTCTACTCATGTATATTTTTTCTGAAGAAGTACCTCCGCGATAAGAAAAAAAAACTGAAGAATATTAAAATGATTTTTTACATACTGAAGTATAAGGACACGATGCCGGTTAAAAATATGCATTTTGTAGTCCATTTTATTATCGTCAAATATAATTTTGTTCGGTTAATCTAACTTGAATAGTTTACAAAATATGACACTTTTCAATGATACGCTGATTATTTTACATTATCCTGAATAACTCGAAAACAAAAGAAGATCGAAAACTGATATTAAGCATAGTGTTCTTAGGACTTGCCAGTACACCACCTGAACTAGAGAAAGGTAATATTTCTAATTCACCTTACAAGATTTAAAAATAACGTACATCTATACCTATAATTAAATTCAATCACTACATAGTATAGACCAAAGTCGCTTCTTGCTGTCTGCCTCTTTGTCTGTCTGTCCCTAGAAGAATGAATGCTTAGATCTTTAGAACTACGCAACGGATTTTGATGCAGTTTTTTTTATAGAAAATTCTAAAAATCCCATTGTAAAAAGTGTACGAATGGTGCCAATCTTCCCCTAGAGTGATTCAATTGGAAGGTTTATAATATGTATAATACATGCCTAATTTATCAGCTTTTCACCCGTGCGAAGCGGGAGGGTCGCAGGTATCAAATAAAACACGTAACTATTAAACGAACTGCAGTGATCGATTGAATAAATGATTCATTCAAATGTTGAGTCGCTGTTTTGACTTTGTCACCACCCCTCGCCCCTGTACCACTGTTTTATGTTTACATTTTTCTGTACGTATCGCAACGGTCTTTATCTTTAAATGGAGATTGTAGTTTAATACACATTTAATAGTTAATAAAAATACTTACCAGTGGTAGAAAACGCGATTTAGTTGCGAATTTCAGCTGTCATATCGCCTTTTACATGAAAATACTGCACTATTCTAACACTATTCACCATTTATGGCATCTCCTATCTAAATAAATACTCAAAGGTTGAATTTAAAAAGTTGTTTATCTGACATATTTCGTATAAATGTGACATGACAGTTAAATCTAAAATGTTTTTTTGATGATTTCAGAGGGATACTTTACCGGGTATTCAACCAGCATCTGAAGCTATTTCTCTTAAGGATAAAATCGATTTAAATGTGGCCCGAAATAAGCTAAAATCTATTACGGCGAAAACTCATGATCCGGATACACTGCCAGAAATAGCAAGGGCTAGTGAAACTGAGGTCGTTTGCTCTCCTGGCAGCAAAGAACCGGCGCTGTTTCAGCGCAGGCCAAACAAAAATTCGCTATCACCTACTAAGAAATCCTCCAATGAAGAATCACCTCAAAAATCAAATTCGAAACGTAACTACACGCGGGTCCTGAAGTCTCCGGACCGACGTGGAAGAATCTGGTCTCCATCTGATGGGCCTCCTAACGATGAACATCTTGTTAGCAGAAGGTCACCTCCCAGGCCATCACGCAGATATTCTCCTTCATACCACAAACGTGAAAGAAAAAAATCTTATAGACAAGAATCTCATAGTCGCAAATCAAAAGATTTAAATATTACTTTGAAAGTTCCAGAAGAAAGCTTGAACTCTTTGAATACAAAAGACATATTGTCAAGGATAATCAATTGTAGCGATGGTGACGTGGATATTGCTACTTTGCGTGAACTGAGAACGCAAATACTCGGCGAGTTAACTCAAACGGGAGCAAATGAAGACATATCAGACTTAATTTTGAAGTCTTATAAATCTAAAAAGAACAAAAAGAGTCAATCGAAAAACAAAGCTGATGTTGAGGAGGGAGAACTGTCGGACAGCGAAAGTGAAGCCATAGAAAACATTTATGGCAATCTAGTTGTAGTTGAAAAAGATAAGAGCAAAGATGCATCTACTAATCAGAACAAGTCTACGGAACAAGATCAAGAGTCTCGTAAAATTCAAATTTGTCTTGTGATCAACTCTGACAAAGAAGAAACTTCACCCGTATTAAGTAAAAATAAATTAATGACAGATAACCAGAAAATTTGTGATGTAACAGATTTCGAGATGTACGATGACAATGACTGCGGTAAAAATTCAACAGCAGCATCCTTTATAAATAATACATCGGCTATTGATAAAGAACCTACTAATCAAAAGCCAATATCTCCAATAAAAACGGATATAACTAACACGAAGAACATAATAAATATCGATGAAGATATTGTTAATGAAAAGGATACAAGTGCCAATAAGAGCTTTGGTAGTGGTGTTATAGATATGAACAACTTTGATTTGCAAGACAATTCTAATAATGTTATTGTAAAAGAAGTGTTCAAACTATTACCAGAGCCCGTTCCTGCTCCAAAGCCCGTTCCTGCTCCAGAGCCCGTGCCTGCTCCTTTCAAAGTAAATTTCTACAAACCAATTGGTTCAGATGCCACTGAAATAACGGATTCTCTCAACATTGAAGCAGCTCTGAATAAATCTGTAGATAAAAGTGTGCGAATTGATAACCCTGTAGAGAATTCTGCCGATCCCAAGGAACCTCTCAATAAGTCTATTGGAAATGTACAAGTCACGTCAAAGGAAAAAAGTTCGGAACCTGTGGAGAAAAATACTGAAACAATTAAAACTAAGGACATTCTTGCAACAAAGACACCGAGTTCTAACTCTGAATCGACGGTCAATAAAGATACTGAAATACCTTTGCTAAATGAACCTACGGTAAAGCCTGCAAAAAAAGATATAGTATCTGAAATCGACATATTACAGGCATTGAAAAATGAGATATTAAGTGATACCATATCGATACCCTGTGGTGAAGTGGTAACTCCGGCTTTACATCAACCCAAGGTTACTAAAGTGGCTAACGTGCAAGAACTGCCAAAGAAAAGAATTTCAATAGAAAACTATAAACGAAAAGCAGTCCCTTCAAATAAACCGTCCCTATTTGTTAAAAACCCGGGAATTTCGTTATCCAAAAAGGAGTCCATGAAACAGAGTTTAAAATTGACTGACAAAGAAGTTGAAAGGTTTAACTTAATATCAAAAATAGCACTTGGCGATAGCTCCGATGACGAATTAGATACAGATTTAAAATCACCTGTTGCTGCAGCAGATCTTGCTCCAAAGTCACCTGACATGGAAATTGTAGACAATAAGCCATTTTCTCCTCCTGTCATAATACCCGCCGATCCTGTGAAAATGGCTATTGTTAACTCTAAAGCAGATGTTGATATGCGAACATTACCAATGATGTCCCCGTCTCCTAACACAATGAGTCCATTCGCGCCATCGACACCAATACAAACGAAGAACGATGTGAACCCTGAAATCAAAATGCCTGTCAGCGATAAGCTTGAGGCGAAAAGACCTATACCTCCGGTGGATCCACGCGTCAGAAAGGAATCTGTGCTTCCAGCACCTCCGCTAGCCTTCCCAAATATGACTCCATCCCGAAATGCGCCTAATATGACTCCCAGCAGGACACCTAATATGACACCTAACGCTCGGTCTTTTGAAGTTACTCCAAGTCGACCATTCGACACAGATGACCGCATTCGCAAGCACGTGTATGCTCCTATGTTTTCAGCTCAAGATACTGTTGAACATAAACCGGTTTGGGAATCATCCGAGCGCAGTCCTAGAGATAACAACTGGGAAGGCTCCAACATTGAAAGAGAAAAAAGCTCAAACAGTAGATGGGATGATCGGAATTCAAGAAACAACTTTCCTCAAAGAGATGATGGGCCCAGATCACGATACAATGACTCTAATTACGACATGGCTTATGATCGGCCTAGAAATGATAGGAATAGTAGAGATGAATATAACAGGCAGGAAGGGCAACGCATGAATAACTATTATCCGAGACAAGACTGCCCAGCGACTCCTACTCCTTCATTTGGTAGAGGAGATGCTCCATCAACTCCATCACATTATTTTGGTAGATCTGACTGTCCTAGAACCCCTAGTCATCCTTTTGGAAGGTCGGAACATGTAAATCAGTCTTTTGGAATGTCGGAAGCGCCTCTTACTCCAAGTCATCCATTTGGCCGATCAGAGGCACCTATGACTCCGAATCATCCATTTGGAAGGTCGGAACCACCTTTAACCCCGAATCCCCCGTTCGGAAGATCGGATGCTCCTTCGACACCCATTCATCCGTTCGGACGATCTGATTATTCATATAATAATTCGAGAAAACAACAAGATCCCAGATTGAATAGAAGTTACGAAATTGATTCGAATAGTCGAAGAGATTCAGGATCGTACAACGATCGTTATAGATATCATAGAAACGATCCGAGAAACTTTAGCAGAGAACAGAGTGTACCCAGGAATGAACCCAAACCGTATACTCCAGATCAGACTTACAATAGAGATCAATTTTCACGACGTGAACCTAGTGTAGGACGTTCTGTGCCGAAAGAAAATGATAGAGATCGCTTGTACTCAAGAGATAGAAGTCGTGATCTTGAAAGTTCTAGAAGCTATGCTGAAGTCGGTTCAAGACGCAATTTCCAGCGTGAGTCTAGTGCAGGCCGATCTATCCCTGATCATCGCTCAAGAGCTTCAAGTGTAGGCAGAAGCATGAACAGAGGCAACGAATTATCAGTCGAATCAGACGCAGGCCGTGCATTCACAATTGATACTAGTGTTAATAGTACTTTTCAGAAGTTTCTTGACTCGCGTAAAATTAATGACAGTAACTTCGATGCTCGCAAACAACGCGCTTCGAGCGTAGGACGCTCTTTAATACGCGAGTCTAGTGTTGGTCGAACTCTCTCATCCAGCTCGTCGCATAAAATAGAAGACAATAACAGAGACAGATTTAGAAGAGCACAGAGTGTGGGAAGAGATCTATCTAATACTTTACGAGCTGAAAAGAGCTTCAAGGATGTAAAGGCTGAATTTGAGTCGTTTAAATATAATGATCGCAAATTTAATAAGGATCAAGGACAGACTAGAATAAAAGAAAACTCAACTTCTCGTGATCCGCGCCTTCGCAGGGAAAGCTACGACAAACAACAGGATGTAAAACATAGTCTTAACAAAACGCATGCTAGAGAGTCAAATACGGTGGTGAAGAATTTTAACTACAGGGATCCAAGGCAACGAAGAGAACACAAACTGAAAGATAGGGATAATCGAAATCGTTCAGATTCCCGTGACAGGCACAGTTATGGGATTTCAAGTGACAGTGTATCCAAAAAAACTGTCATTAGTTCAGTGAAAAATTATAAAATACCAAAAATAAAACGTGCGCCTGAAGAAAAACCAGTTGAACCCATCGTCGAAGTAATGCCTACTAAAACTGAAACCAAAAAATCGTCAAGCAAACCGGTCGCGAAAGACAATAAAGTCAAGTCAATAGAACAACAAATAAAAGCAGACAAAAAAATTAAAGAAGTGAAAAAGGCAACTTCTGAAAAAAATTCTAACAAGGAAGACAGTGACGAAAAAGTTAAATCTGCATCTGAAAATGCTGCCGTACAGAGTTCTGAAAAACGGGTCACGAGGCGATCTGTTAGAAAAAACGACGAGGCACAATCATCTGCACAATCAGAGGATGACGAAATTATACACACACGGCCACGCAGGTCCAAGAAAGTAATTTATGATTCCGATTCGGATGAAAATCAAAGTCAAAATAAATCTAAGGGTAAATCCGTTTCTCCTAAGAAATCCCCCAAAAATAAAAGTAAAAAACAAACTATTCAGCCTACCAAAATCGATGAAAAAGAAGACGATACCGAGAGCAAAAATGTGCAGGAAATGTCTGATAAAGACGCAGAGGATAGTCAAGAAGCATTAGATTCCAGTTTTGGTTTAGATGACTTAGAACTATTCGCCGATAATATTATCACTTATCCCGTTCTAGACAATATCAATGCGCTTATAGCAGATCTGGACAATGATTTAGCAAACTCTAAGGCCGGAGCATCCTGCAATGACTTATTCAATGAAATTAGCATTGAAAACATGCTTGAAAAAATTACTACCAGTCCTGTCAAATCAGAAATTAATAAACCTAATACAGAGAGTGCTAAGCCTATAACGGAAACTATGAAGAATGATTTGTTTGGTACACTTATAAAAGAGAGTGAAAGTAATGAAGCCGATGTTGATAAATCAGCAGTCACCGATGACAAGAAGGCTGAAATATCAGAAGAATTACCTAAAGCCATAGATACAGCTTTTATTGAAAAGCAAACAGACTTGCAGAACGAACCTCTATCTAAAACAAACCAAATAGATGAGAAAAACGATATAGAGCCCGTTGTCTCAACTTCGGTAAACGAAGAAGAATCTTCCAAGGAAGACAAAAATATTGACAGTGAGAAAAATATCGATGGACATTTGACACCAGATAGTACCGACGATGCTGGTATAGCAGTTCAAAATATTTCTGAAACAACAGGCCCTGACAGCACTATTGAAAAGCAATGTGAAATGAGTTCTGATATTTCATCTACTCATGATGCCGGAGATAAGCCAACCAAAAATAATTCAGAGGTTGCAAAAGAACAAACTTCACAAATTGAGTCTATTGGAAGCTTGCTATCAATTTTACAAGACAAATCTAAAATAAAAGAACTGCTTATCATGCTCGGAGAGAAAACTAGTGAAAACGAAAAAATTAAAAAAAAGTTAGAAAAATTAAGTGAAATCGTATCTGATGATGAAGATACTAATGATAAAGAGGAAACAGCACAGATTGAAAGTTCGTCTCAAGATAAAATGGAAATAGAATTTACTAAGCAAGATGGCAACCAAGAAATCGCTCCGCAAATAACAACAGATGAGGATAAAACCTTGAAGCAAAATTATAGTGAGCAGCAGAAACCCACAGATAGTCAGTCAAACAACTTGACAGATATAGAGCACGTAGTTCAAACAGAAAATGAAGATAAGGAGGAAACTAGCATAACTAGTGAAGAAAAAGATGGTCTAGAAACAAATCAAGTAAAACTGAAAAATGGGGTAGAAAATGATAACAATGATAAAATCGTAGATATCAGAGAAACAAATAGTCCAACACAAATAAATGAGGAAACGAAACTGCAAGAAAAACTGCAAGACGTAGATAAGGATGCTAATTCGGGACCAGAAGATAAAGAAGACATAGAAGATGATAATAAAACAGAGCCCGTTAAAGTTACAAAAAAAGTAGTGAAAAAAATACCGAAGCGGCTTAAAACTGGTAAATTCAAGAAGCGTAAAGCTGGCAAGCCAGTGACTCGTGAGATGAAACGCGTAACTCGTTCGGAAGCCGCTGGAATATTATCTAAGCCTAAGCCTAAAAGAGTACCAAGAGAACTGAAACTATTGCAGGAGTCTATAAAAGAAATGTTTATGAGCGATGACATTCTAAATGCTTCTGGCATTCGTATGTGTCGTCTAGCTAAAATGGTAGATGAAAAAACTTCTCCCAAAGACGATGCACCTGTAAATGAGCCTGAACCAATAGTAGTTTTGGAAAAAGTAAAGCACTTCGAGGAAAAAGCACTAAGTTTAGAGAAGTCAATGCGGAAGAAACCTGGGCAAAAACCGAAAACAAAGGGGACAATGACTCCAGATGAGAAACATTTTAGAGAAGAAGATAAACCTCTTTTAAAATACAAACCAGGTCCGAAATCGAAAACGAAAAACGTGCACACCGTAAAAGATCCATACGATTTTGAAACTGATTCTATAAATGAAAGTAAATCCAGCGAAAAAGCGTTAGACAACAGTTCGGATTCCGAAAACGAGTCGTTAGCATCTTCCAAAAGTTTTGGGAGTACGGAGATGCTTGTAGAATTGAAGAAAAAGCCCAAACGTAAGAGAGGCGGATGGCAAGCTGGTATTATTAAACCTAAAAATAAAAAGAGGAAAATAGAAGCAAAGCGTGCTGAGTCACCACCTCCCAAACCAAAGCCTGAACCAGAACGAAAGTATACAATACCAGATTTCAATTGCTTCACGGATAAAAACTATTGCTTCTCCAAAAATGCTTCTGAATACGCCTGCCGTTTATGTGAATCGACACACAGTGGCTCAGACATCGTATTTCATTATAAGAAGCACCATCCGCATTCGGAAATCCCACTCTCTCGTATGAGTCCAGATATAGCGAGGGAAGCTATCGAGCAATGTGGCGACATCGATTTCCGAGCGATCAGTAAAATGCCGACCGATAAGTATACTTGCAGATTCTGTTTTAAAGAGTTCGCTAAGAAGAGAGCAGTATTGGAAACGTTCTTTTGGCACGTAATTAGTATGCATACGGGTGAATACAAACAACTTTGTTCTGAATGCATTAATATAACAAGATGCCCATTTAATTTGGATATTCCACCTCCACCGAAAGATACTAAAGGTCAACTCATCGGGTATATTTGCGGCAAGTGTAACTTCACGCAGATATCCCTGGAGAATCTTAAAACACACGTTATACAACGCCATAATGACAAAGAAACTGAGGTGTATACTATAAACTTTGCTGTTATGACGAAGAAAACCATCAATACTCTTATGAAGCGCTGTCGTTTGGAAAGTAAGCCTCGTACCACCAGGACCACACGGTCTAACCAGAGTTATACCGAAGCGAGCGACGATAGGAGTGAAATCACTGAAAGTGAACCAGAGACGGCGCGCTCCGATATGAAGTCTGACACCGCAGAGCCAGGCAGGACTCGAAATTTCTTCAAGCAGAAAATTTCTTTTGAGAACGAAGACAATGCCAGCGACATGTCTAACATTGCTAACACGGAATCCAGCTCATTAAAAGTCGAGCAAGACGATGTTGAAGATGACACCCAAGAAGATAGTCGTTTAGATGAACCATTCAACGAAGATTCTGCTGCTGAGAATGAAGAAGAGACTGAACCAGCCCAGGCTGTGGATAACAGCCAGGCGGCTTCCGATGACATAATGGATTATCCGCATTTCAAAATAAATTACACAGATGCTGGTAATAAAGAATATGTTTGCTGTATAAATGGCAATAACAATCACTATAAGACCGGTCTGTTGATCTCTATGAAGAAGCACGTGCAGCTCAAACACTCGGAAGTCTGGGACGGGTACTGCTTCGTGTGCAAAGTCATCGTCACGTCGCAGGGTCAGCACAAATTCAGCGAGTGCTTAGCGCATTTCCTAGATAAACACATCGATAACTTCCCCGTTTTAGAGAAAGTTAGTGAAGCTGTTGAGAAACCTCCTACGCCTATACCTACTCCTGAAGTTCCCGAATCATCAGAAAGAGCACCTACGCCTAAAGGCTATATCAATGTCCGTCCATTGGATCAATTGCTGGTCAAATCAACCGCATTGCCAGTGATCGAAAACGTAGTCAGCCTTGTACCACCGTCGTTAGAAGTAGCACCGCCACTGCCGAGTCCTACCTACCCGGTCACTCAAAAAGAAAGCGATCCGCCCAAAGAATACAAATATGAAGAAGCCCAAGCTGAAATAATGTCTAGAAAACACAGAGTCGTTCTAGACGCCATGATGACTCCAGAAAAGTTAGTCCAAGTGTTTAAATGCGCAGGCCGATTTTGCTCTTTCACTTCTGACTCGCCCGAACAGTCGTTGCTGCACGCTTCGACTCACCAGCGAGTCGGCGGCATGAATGCATTACTATGCACGTACTGTGACTTCGATTCGTCTGGCAACTCCATAGACTTGGTGTCGCACGTGTTTAAGAACCACGGTCGTTGTCAGTTCGTGTGCGGCATGTGTTTCTACCGGGCAGCAGCCAGCCAGTTGGTCGGCTCGCATATAACCAGGGTGCATGGAATGGCCCCGGCGGGGAAAGTGTGGAAGTCTACGAGTGCGTCCGCCGTGGCTGACTCCACGGAAGGCAATCTGACGAGGGAAATCGCGGTGCCACTCTACATATGTAAACAAAGTAAGTATTTATTGAATTCGTTTATCATAGTCTCTAAATTTCCATACATTAGTAAAGTTAGATAGCGACACTTTCACTCAATCGTACCTCTGACTCTGACTGTATTAGGATCTATATTAATTAGTATTTATGAAATATTCTTGTTTCCAGGTGAAAATGAGGAGACGTGTTCATTCAGAACCGTCACGCACACCAAGTTTTGGGAACACCTGACGAACAAACACGGGAGTGCCACGGAATTCACCTGCTATGTATGTGTTTAAAAGTTGTTTTTGGATCAAATATCAGTAAAATTTCGATTAATTCTAAAAAGGGTATAGCCGTGTTTGTATGGGGCATCGGCCCCAGAAGCCAAATCGATTGCCGTTTTGCTAATATATTAGCCCAGATGTAAGATGCTATTTTACAAAAAAAGGACCCTGAAATACTTCAGGTTTTTGAGAAAATTAAAAAAAACGAAAATTGGTTTTTATTTTCTTATATCTAAACTACTCAATGGATTTTTTTGTAACGTATACACATTATGTAAGTAATAAAGATGTATTATTAAAAAAAAAAATGGATTTCCAAATATTCTTATAAGTAGTGAAATTTTCACTTTAAATTTTTCAATATATATTTTTTTTATATTTTCGAGATAGGGACGCTCTTATGTTATTTTTATTCGATTCTTGTACGAGTAGTTAGGCATATTAAGTCCAACAAATGTATACCATAACGTCAGTTGACAACCAAAACTAAGTAACAAATACCTACTTAAAATAAAGCTCGTATCTCAGTATCAATCAACAAACTAGATATGAGGTTTTGAAAATAACTGTCTGAAAAATTTACACCAGGCGATAAGTTTGTTTCATTTTGGATATGTTGATCCAAGTGAATGTTTTTGAAAAAAATATATATTATAGAATATTAATGTATACATAATATAGCCAAAATTGTTAGGTGTCCCTATCTCGAAAATATAAAAAAAAAATATTGAAAAATAAGTGAAAATTTCACTACTTATAAGAATATTTGGAAATCCATTTTTTTAATAATACATCTTTATTACTTACATAATGTGTATACGTTACAAAAAAATCTATTGAGTAGTTTAGATATAAGAAAATAAAAACCAATTTTCGTTTTTTTTAATTTTCTCAAAAACCTGAAGTATTTCAGGGTCCTTTTTTTGTAAAATAGCATCTTACATCTGGGCTAATATATTAGCAAAACGGCAATCGATTTGGCTTCTGGGATGACTTCATTGAACCGTTTGCTCTTATTTTAAGTACGGATGTGATTCTGAATACTACATGTAATGTAATAATATGAATACGCAATTCTTGAGTTGTAAACCTGTCAAACACTAGTCAACAAATTAGAGTAAAAGAAATACGAATATAATCAAAGATTAAAAAGTAATAGGGTGACACTGTCACTGTTTAAGCCTTTAAAATACCTGCGTCAATAGATGGCGTTATTATCGTCGGCCGCTTTCTATACATTAGTTGTATAAAGAATGACCATTTGGTATCACTCCATTTAAACTATGAATACAAAGATCAAAGCTTAAAGAAGAACTAATTAGCCAGTGACACGGATGGCCATTGTCGCCGTCGCGACCGCTACAGCGAATTTCGTATCATAGTTGTGTGTTTGTCTTGCTGTTCCCCCTTACCTGCGCCAGTTTAATTATCTATAGTCTACAAAAGTGGTCTTTGTATTCATAGTTTAAATAAAAATTGTGGTGTACCCACATTAAACAAAATGAGACATTACATGTTTCATAAATTTATAAAACTAACAGCGCCCTCTCTCGCTTGCTCGTTCACCGCTGTAAAGTGGTGCGGTAAGATGTGAATATTAACGTATTCACATAGAGGTCGCTAAGGTGTAAAAACCTTTCAAATAAACAATGCAAAGATCGACACACAAAGCATAAGGAAAAATTCGTCAGGTCTACGTGGAGCGAGGGTGTAGCGAAGTGGCTAACGCGCTGGACCGGTAATCCAGAGGTACCGGGTTCGATTCCCGGTCCCTTCCACCAGGTAGCTCCTTTTTCAGTTTTTCTTTAAGCTTTGATCTTTGTATTCATAGTTTAAATAAAAATTGTGGTGTACCCACATTAAACAAAATGAGACATTACATCTTTCATAAATTTATATCACTCCATTTATTTATTAATTCCATACTCACTGCTGTCATTGTATTTAATCCTTAAATGCTTGATGATGTATATATTACACGTTATTGAAATGACACAAGTCAAAATCTGAATATTGTCAATAAAGACTGTCAAGATTGTCCTGAAATCTCAAACTGACGTGGATTTTATTGCTAATTACGTCATTTCAGAAATAAAATTAGTGTAATTGTATGAATTTGGTTCTGGAACACGTCCTTAAAAATGTGGTTGCACTTGATTCTGGAGTGGACACTGATAGGGTATGCAGACGACTTGGCTTTATTAGGGGAAAACCGTGAAGAGGTAGAAATATCGACAAGAGTTTTGGAACAAGACGCAGCAAAGGTAGGTCTCAGGATCAATCACGCTAAGTCGGAGTACCTCCATATGAAGCGTTTCAGGAATAACCGTGCCAAAAGAGAGGACCTACTTGTAGGAGAATCCTCCTACAAGGGTGTGGCGAAATTTAAATATCTCGGTTGCACGGTTACCGACTCGCATACAAGAGAGGACGAGATCAACATCCGCATCCAGAACACCTTACGCTGCAGCGCGGCACTTCATAGGGAGTTGGTGTCCAAGCTCCTCAGCAGATCTACAAAGCTGCGAATATACAAAACCGTCATTAGACCCATATTAATGTATGGCTGTGAGGCTTGGACGCTGACCCTTAGGGAGGAGAAAAGTTTGCTAGTTGCAGAAAGAAAGGTGTTCAGAAAGATTCTGGGACCTACACAAAGAGAAGATGGAAGCTGGAGGATCCGCAAAAACACGGAGATCGCCGAACTAGTGGCTGAACCTAACATCATTGGCGAAACCAAGGCACATCGTCTTCGCTGGATTGGCCACGTAGAGAGAATGGGGGATGATCGAAATGTCAAGACAGCATACTTGGGCCGACCAATTGGACGACGTCCTGTTGGTCGCCCCAAGTATCGCTTGAAAGACATGGTGGAGGCGGATCTGCGTGAGCTGGGAGTTAGCGATAGCTGGCACGAAGTGGCGCAGGTTCGGGCAAGATGGCGTGCTCTTGTGTTGGAGGCCAAAACTCATTTTGGGTTGCTGCGCCAAAGTAGGTAGTTAGTTAGTTAGTATGAATTTAAGGGTTAATACTAGGTAACACTTAAGCCTTAAATACAAAGATCAAAGCTTAAAGAAAAATTTAAAAAGGAGCTACCTGGGGGAAGATTTGATCTTTGTATTTAAGGCTTAAATAAAAATTGAATGTACCCACCCACATTAAAAAAATTAGACATTACATGTTTCATAAATTTATAGGTAACACTTGGTAACATTTTTTCAGATCTGCAACACAACATGCGGCGATGCCACGACGCTGGTAGTCCACCTAAAGACCCACGGCCTAAAGCTGTTCCACTGTACCCTCTGCGTGTACGGAGCGGACAACGAGCCTGAACTTCTAGCTCATGCGTCCGCGAAACACCCAGCCAAGCCGCCGCAAGCGTACATTAGGACTATATGCGGCCAGGTACGTCCTTTATCAGTTATCATGTGAAACCGCCGGCTCCCCATCTAAAGACTCAAGATTTAAAGCTATTCCAGTGTGTGCTTTGATTTGACCCCATAGACCACGCGTCCGCATAATAGCCTACCTTTTCACCACATGGGTATATCTGTTGTTTCAGTTATTTAATTCGGAATATTCGTTTCAGAGTGGCAACGGAAGCTTCAAGATCTTACCGCTGGTTGAATTAAAGAAGTCCATACCGCCTTCATTAGACGTGGCTTCCAATAAGACGATTGAGAACCCTGTCAGAGAGGCCGAGCGTTCTATCGAACTAGAGAAACTCATCGGACATGTGCTGGATGCTCCCGAACCCGCGGCGGAACCCACGCAAGAACCAACCGCCGCAGAAATACCTGATGACAGCAACATGATCGACGAAGCTCTCTCGAACCTTCTAGAAGATCCAGCCACGGCCGCCATGGCTACGTTAATACCAGTTCCGCCTTTAGCACCCTTGACCGTAGAAACGTCTCCGAGACCCACCACACCCGCGTCCCAACCGAATATGTCCAAACAGCTAACACCAGTCTTGAAACAAGAACCAATAGAAGCCACACCCGAAAAGAATGATTCCGAAGTGATCTGCTTGGACAGTGACGATGAAGACTCAAAACAGGGCATCATCAACCTATCAGATGAGGAGACTACTCCCACAGAAAAAAATCCTTTGACATTAGTAGGACTACTCACTAAAAAGCCTGACATTCTTCATAGGTGTGGAAAATGCAACATGGTCACCAAAACTAGTCATGGATTCAAGCAACATATGTACAGGTGCTTTAAGCTGGGAGACGAGGTGAAATGCGTACACTGTAAGTTCACGGCGACCGAAGTGATCCCCTATTTGACCCATTATACCTTAGCGCACGGCGGGACGCGCTACAACTGCGGAATATGCCCGCACACAGAAGATTCCATGAATGCGATCAAGAAACACGTCAAAACCCACAAAGTATCTAAAGTCGTCGTAACGTCTACCGTCGGGGATGAAGGACAATTAAATTACGTCGTCGGCGGTAAGCAGGACACGCCGGTGAAGGCCAAGCCTGTAAAGAGGAAATCTTCCGGAGCCACCGTCGCTCCCCCGCCGAAGGTCGCGAGGCGCTACGGACCGGCGGATGTAGACAAGCTGCCGATCAACCCTATCCTCGACGATTTTGTCTACTGCGGGATATGCGAATTCAATACTAAAGTGCGCTTGAACATGGTAAGGCATCTCCAGCTGCATGCGGAGCAGCAGCCCGCGCCCAACACCGCGCCCGTCAACCCCGTTCCGCATCTCGAAACTAACGAGAAACACTTCGACAAGATGGTCAATCTCGCCTCCAGCTCGATAAATACCCGAGCGCCCGACAAAAGCAAAGAACCGACGCCTACATCTATGATATCATCAGACATGGCGTCCCGATATCCCAAATACGTGCCCGACCGTTATCGATACACCTGTGGGGCTAGCGGGTGCACGTACATCTCTGTTGACGAAGCCATGCTCCGTTGCCATTGGGAGACCTTGCATTCCGGCACCAATGATTACCACTGCGTCCACTGCCCACCGTATCAACATCTGGATAAATCTCAACCGTTAACGGCAACCCGCATCATTGCGCATCTCAAAATGCATGATATTCGTCTGTATGCGTGCTCACTGTGCCCGTACTATCATATTAAAAGACATATTTTAGATAAACATATGTCTGAAACGCATAGAGGCAACGGTAATGTTGTAATAGTGCGTGAGGAGAGTGGCCAGCCTGCTCCTACTACGTCCAATGCCGCGGCGCCTACCATGGATCTGAAGGCTTGGCAATGCGGTTTATGTAAATTCAAGAGCATGCTTCGTCCAGAAGTAGTAGAACACTGCTCTAAGATGCATCAGTCCAAAATGCAATACAAGTGCGCGTACTGTCCGTTCAGGACTTCAATGCCGGAGAATGTTACTAAACATCAAACAACATCTCATCCGAACAGAGAGCATGAGATTATCTACTTCTACTACCAAGAGGGTTCCATTCCTCATGGTCCGGATGGCACTCCGCATTGGCAGAAACAGAGGCAGAAGACCGGCGTGGACTCAGTGAAGGAGGAGGCCGATCCCACTCCCACCACAGGAACCATCCTGCCTCAAATGCAACCTCCGCCTGCTGCAGCCGGAGTGAACCTCAACCTGATCAAACAAGAGATTGACCCCGATGCTCAACCTAACCCGGAGTCATTGGAAGAATTATGCATGAAGTACGGAGAGTTCTGTGAGCCAAATGGTCTCAACTACAAGTGTTCTTTGTGTAAAGTGGTTGTAGAGGACACTAAAGAAGCTATGCAGTCACATTTGTTTGAAGAGCTTCAGTACAGAAAGTAAGTAAAGTACATAAAACTTAATTAAATAAATAATAATAATAATAAATATCGGACAACCTCACACAAATCGATCTAGTCCCAAATTAAGCTCAGGCTTGTATTATGGTACTAGACGACGATATACGTACTTATATAGATAAATATATACTTAAATACATAGAACAACCATGACCCAAGCACAAATATTCGAAAAAAAAAAAAGATCTGATGATGCCTCGTAGAGGGGCGAAACACGTGTCGAGTAAGTTCTGTTATTTTGGTGGTGGTTTGTTATATTTATTTGCGTATTTATTTTTCTGATCGTGGTGGGAGGGTGGGACAATTCAATGCATATATGCATGAAAAAATACGCAAATAAGTATAACGGGTTAGCACAAATTTAACTGGCACGTTATTATATCGCGGAATAGCAAAGCAATATTATTATTTTCATTAATATGGATTTCCGCAAAGTAACGCCTGATTCAATTAATTACAAATATTCGAGTTAATCACACAAATATTTGCCCCGGCCGGGAACCCGGGACCGCCGGCTCAGTAGGCATGTGTCTACAAACCGAGCCAAACGCGTCATAAATATACCTAGCTAATACATGTACCCAGTTTGTTATTCAGTTATTTTGATAAAACATAGTTTTACATACTAATAGTAGTTTAAATTTCCACATGTTAATGGATAGTATAATTATTGTAGATGATTACTGATTAACAACATACTAATATGGATAAGTAGTAAGATTTTATATTATTGGATTACCTAAAGATTTCTATTACTGTATCAATTCGATTGATAGGATATTAATTAAATATAATGACACACATTCTTTCATGGATGTTCTATTATATCATGTAATCTTATTTTTCAGATGGGGCTGTAGACTTTGCTCATACAAAGCGTTCCATCAGACAGGCTTGAAAGAACACATGTGGACGGAGCACCGACAGAGCCAAGAACCTATAGATCTGCCCGTTGACATCAGTGTTGAAGCCTGGGTCTCCAAACTACTCGACTATCAGGAAAATCTCATCAAGAAGAATAGAGACAAGCTCGCTCAACAGAAAATGCAAGATGAAAGGACTGTTGCCCCGTCCACATCTAAAACTGTCCCGCAGAGCACTGAAGCGAGTAAACACAGTATGCAAGAATTGGAGAAATGCTTTGGTTCTCTAGGTGTGCCAACTAACATGAAATTCTGTTGTCCTAAATGCCAATTTATAACAAAAGATGATACAGTGATGCAGGATCATTTAGAAGCTGAATTGACTAGAATAAGGTTGGTAGTATAGGTATCTTTACGTTTTCATACTGCTTGGCGTTCAAATTGCTGATGATTTTTTGTATTTGCTTGTTTAATGACGGAATGCTATATGGCTTGTTACGATGCAGTTAATAATGTTGTATAATAGTGTTTTAATATTCGTAGTTACTATGACACTATGATCTATTAAGGATTTGTGAATAAAGCAGCTAAAAGTGTTCATTTCGATAATCACCGAAATAAGTGCTAATTTGTGATAGTTAATAGCGATATCTAGCATACCAGAAAAGCCAGAGCTTTAGCCGCGTGATGTCCCGTCCATTATCAGAATCTTTCTATTCAATAGGTGTAAACAGCGAGAAACAGTGAGAAGAATCACGAGAAGCGAAGATGTGGCCTCTGACAACAAACAGCTTTGCTTAAAACATGACACTTTTCTTCTTTTAGGTGGTGTTGCAGCAACTGCTCCAACAATTTCGCCACTTACCACGAAGCTCAGTACCACTGCAAGAGCGTGCATCCCGGGGCGACCTCGCGGCCATTGGAGGCGGTCCGAGATCCTTCCGTCCGGTCAGCCTGGGTCGCCGCCGTCATACAAGTCCAGAAACTCAGTATGAATTGTATGCCTGTCGCCACAGAACCTGAGAAACCAGACGAAACAGAAGCTAACGATGATAATTCTCTACTCACGGTACGCTATGAAGAAGACGTGCCCACGCCTGAAGAGGAAACATTGAGACGCCGAGAATCTGCCGCAGACAGCGACGATGAGAGTCTCGTTATAGACGAACATGTGCCCAAAAAAGCTGGCACCGTCAAATGTCCCTACTGTGACTACTCGACGAAGTACATCAAAGCTATGGAACCTCACATACTCCGGCATTACAATCTCAAGCCATACAACTGCCCGTACTGCAGTTACAACAACCATAAGAATCCGGTGCTACAACACATCGCGAGTTGCCATCCGGACAAGCCGTCGGTGCTCAGGAAAGTTGAGAGACCGGCGGGACCGCCTAAGGTTACAATCATCAAACCTGGAAAAAAAGTAGTCCCCGTTAAAAACGCAGAAGAAACCGTAGTATGTCTGATATGTGAGAAATTGCTAACTGAAAGCGATTCAGAGAGTCATACCCATGAAAACACTACTCAAATGTTCGCTAAAAGGGGGGACATTGTAGTGAAGTGTTCCGAATGCCTGTTGCTTTTCTTAGATGTCGTCGACATGCAATCTCATTTCACCTCTAGCCATCCGGACTTACCGATAAACTACGCTTACTATAAGACCGACCACGATTCCAGAGGATTCTTATTCTGCTCGCATTGCAACCAGCGGTTTTCGTACTTGATTGATCTGAAATCCCACCATAATCTCGTGCATAGCACGTTGAAACTGAAATACACAAGTAAACCTTACGCGCCTGGTGAAACACCAGACACGTCCAACAAGAGGAAGTCTGATGACGCGACTATGTCGCCAAAAAGGTAAGCAAGAATCCATTAACTGGGCGTTTATATGACTATCAAGGAAGCATAAAATTAAGTTTTATTTGTTACTAACTGCGCCGCTCGGTGTTACCCGCTCATCCCACGAGAAAACTAATTTTTCGGGTAAAAAAATTGCCTATAAGTAAAAAAATATATTTAATCCAGGGTGTCAGCTACCTTCATACCAAAATTTATCAAAATTGGTCCAGCCGTTTGAGCATGAACAAGTAACAAACATATTAAGTAAATAAACACACAAACTTTCGCCTTTATAATATTAGTGTAATTGGAATCAAGTGTAAATCAATTGTTTTACATGAGTATTTTGGAGCACAACAAGGAATATTTCCCACCATGTTTGAAATTTTGCCTCGTAATGTTTAAAATCAACAAATTTTCTGTTTATATACAGTAAACGGCGATAAAGTTTGCACATCGATCTTTGGAAAGAGGCAATCGGCTAATTTCGACTTCGTATAGCGATATCTGTGTCGCACACACCATGACGTTTGTTTTGTCAGTCGTGGTTCAAATGCGGGAGAGTGCAGTCGCATATCCAAGTCAATATATATATAGAGTTGCTAAAACTTACACAAAATTAAATTTGTACTATGGCATCTATAGGGAAAAAAGGTAAGCCGTTACTTTGCCAGTCACGCGAAATTGTTTTATAAATATTTATTTGAAATGTTTATAAATATTAAGTAACAGAAGCCGACCAATTTAAAAAACATGAGAATGTTAATGTAAGTATATAATTACACTTTTTGTCGATCTTTAAACCCACATTTAAGTATACAAGTAGTATAACATCAGTTGCTGATGCTCAGTCAACCCCTTTTAGGATTTTTTCCCCAACAAGAACATTATAGCAATTACTATATAATTACATCGAGTTTTACAGCTCTATATATTCCACGTGAAATCAAAACAAAACAACAATAAAGTACTTAGTTCTAAATTCAAATTCTGATGAACGATTAATCTAATAATTGTTGTACATGGAAATTGGCATTCGTTTGTATTCGGAAATGCGATGATTGCCGATGTGCATTCTTTATCGTCGTTTACTGTACCTACCTATGACTTATAAAGGGTTAATGTCACCCACATCCTATTTCGGTCTAATCAAATTGATTATATTTTTTTCTTTATAGATTCCAATCAGGAGAGTGAAGAGAGGGAGAGGGAGTGTTATTTTTATGAGACAAAATGAACGCGATGGAAGGACCTGTCCGACACCGCTCTGCAATAAACTGGTACACTCACAGTGAATAAAAAAAAATATGACTCAAAAGTTTATGTTACAGTGAACGCTGCTAGTGAACAGTGATAGTATTTATAGTGTAAGAGACTTATTGAAAGTGAACTAATTATAGTTGTGCGCCATGATTCAAATTGGGGTAAATAATCTGTGATTTCAGCAACATGATAGTTGTAATTAATGTTAAGTGTAGTCATTGAAGCATTTGCGATGGTGGATATCGAAGTTATATTTAGATTTGTTTTCGTCGCGGTCTTGTACCAATGTTGCCTGGGAACTGACAATGTATGACATGTTTTGTTATAAGGGTATAGACCCTAAAAAGGTTAACGGTCCGTTTTCCTAAAATGTCTGCTTCTCAAACTGGTCTAATCTAATAACAACAGCAAATGGTTTCCTAAGATGTCACTGTCTTGGAATGATCGTCTCCTATTATGTCCGCTTCGAAAATTGTCCTGCTTTCTATAATGTCCGCTAAGCTAATAAAGCGACGATGTGGGAAGAAGGCTATTTTGAGAAGCAGATTTTAGGAAGCAGACACTTTCAGAAGTAGGCTTCATATTAGGAAACTGACAATGCGGGAAGAAGACCAGTTTGAGAAGCAAACATTTTAGGAAACGGACCGGAGGAACCTGAGCCCAAAAAGTTTACCAACTTAAAACTCAATTAAAATTTGAATCAAAGTTTCCGTTGTGCGACGACAATTAACCATCGAATAAAGTACCTTAAGGTTCGTTATTGTATCGTAGTTTTTATCGTTTTGTACGGTAAATTTCGTCCAAGTTTTTGGTCCTTATTCATAATTCGAATTGAAATTCGCACCTCGTAAGTTTCCATCCTCAAGTTAGCTTCAACAATATCCCGCTACGTCGAATTTTCGGCACCTAAAATAAATGGTAACTAACATCAGAGACGTATATTTACAAGGCGCAAATTGTAAAACTATTTTAACAAAATAGGACGAAAATTGTAGATACGTTTAGACTAATTTGACCATAGTTATGCAGAGAGCAACCAAAGATTTTTTTTCATAATGCAAAATGCGACCAAACTCATTCATTGATTAAGACTTAAGTCATTTTGACAAAAAAGTCGCTTTCTGCATAACTATGGTCATTTATTGAACATCAATTTATTGTGCCAGAATTTGTTTCTGCGAATAAGTTCGACAAGGCAGTTGGCGTTATTGTCAATTAAATGTTTAGAAAACGTGGCAGCTCTAGTAACTTCGGTTAAGAAATAGTTCCTCTTTGTTTAGTTAGAATAAGTACAATTTAGCTCACACACACACACACAGGCAGACAATAAGCTATCAAGCTTTGTCTGCCTTCGACAGTGTGTCGTTTAGTAGCTCGGACTGTTTGATAATTAGGTATTATACAGATGTGGATATAACCGCAAAGCAAAGCAAAGCAAGGGTGCGTGCCCACTGATGCTGAGCTGAAATAGTATTATCGGATTATATGTCAGTTCCCAGTTTGGGGTATTCTATGTGTATTAAACTGAATTATAAGACTTATTTGTTGATTATAGATTACTCGCCAAATCATTTCTCAGTTACAGACTGTTTAAATATAAGTTTTTCCAATTATCGTCGGGTTTTATTCTAGCTGATGCGTGGATGGATCATATTGCTGAAGCTTGTCATATCCCCCTTGTGTCTATAGTTCCATTGATTTGTACCATCAATGGTACAAGTGATACTACTATGTGTCCTTAGTACCATTGAAAAAGATACCAGTTTATACCGTGTATTTACATGTGAAAAAAAAGCTTTACCTTACTAACGTTAACTTATGGAGAAGTGGGAGTACGCACAGAGTAAAAATAATTTTGTCTTAATTAAGATACTACGTTATTTTCACAAGTAACTACATAATATTTTTTATAATGTGTATTTACTTCTGAAAATAAAAATCTGAATTTTTCGAGGAATTTAAGGAACGTTTTAAGATATCCGTCAACTTAGCTAGTAAGTATGGTGTTATGCTCTTTACAAAATGAAACATGGATGTCAATGAAACATCTTACCAACTTTATTTTAAAACCCAATCACTGACAACCGCTAAACTAGTGTGACTGGGCTGGACATGTTTGCCGTATGGTATGCCGAAACTGTGGGCTTAGACAAACAAAATCACTGACTGGAATCCACTCACAACTCATCTGTAGTTTTTTTTTCTTAATTACCTACGCTGGCGTTCTGCGTCAGACTATGACGAAGATGGCGAGATTTGTCTACGCCACACCCTAACTTTTTTCTGTGCCCTAAACGCATTCCAAGAGGAATGGTTGGTTGTGGTGTGGATACGGACGAGTGGAAGATTTAGAGGCCTTTGCCCATTAGTGGGGAAGAGTACCTGATAAAATAATAGTGATGACTGTCGTTAAATTCTACAGCATAGCATATTGTAGTTATATGAATAAAACTAGCTCCATAAATATAATGAAAAATAAACAGGGTAAAATAATTGAATTGGATTAAAGCTCCCGATCACAATGTCATCACTAGGTACATAGTATAACACAAAGTTGCTTCGGCCTGTCTGTCCCTATTAGTTTCGCTCCCTGGACATATAAGTATATCCGTATGGGTTTTTTACGAGATTTTATATCAGATGCCAAAAAGATTAAGACTACAAAGGAGTCGAAAGAACAAGACGGGGTCGTGTTACTCCCTGGCCGGATCCCGGAGCCTGATTAGGCTATAATTGCAGTAATACATATGTACCAATCATGTAGGTTATGTACCAGGTCGCAAATCGTATTTACCTCCGTAGATTTGAAGATACTGTTCATTAAAGGTGGCCCGGAATATGTAATAGCAACGTAAATGGTGTTTCACTAGTGTGCGTCATATTGCTATTAGTTTGGCACAGGCGCTTATACGCAAAAAGTTAAATGTATGAAAATAATAGTTTGTGAAGCCATTTTTTTTTACAAAAAAAGGTATTGACGTCGTATCTTGAAGCGGTCAATATCAGCGGATCCGGCTTCGGCTTCATACCCCGCCGAAACTACGGAGGTACAATACGATGTCCGACCTGGTAGGTAGTAGGTACATGGTACATACGAGGGGCGTCTGAAAAGTTCTAAGCCTAAGATAGAAAAAAACAATTTACACAAATGAACTCGTGTTTATTTTTCAATATAGTCTCCTCCTAAATCAATGCATTTTTTACATTTTTTATACAGTGCTTTTGCCCTTCAAAATGCTCCTGTACAGCCGCCTTCATCTCTTCGTCACTTCTAAATCGCTTTCCCCTCAACTCTTTCTTCAAATTATTGAATAGAAAATAATCGCTTGGGGCTAGATCTGGGCTGTAGGGTGGGTGGTCAATTTCGTCAAAACCAACTTCCTTCAGAGCACGCCTCGCAACATTAGCGGTGTGAACGGGTGCGTTGTCTTGCAAAAACAAAATGCCTTTCCTTAGTTTACCCCGCCTTTTCTCAACTATGGCTTGTCGCACCTGTCTTATTAGATTTGCATAATAAGTTCCGTTTATCGTAGAGCCTTTTTCTAAATAATCGATTAAAAGAATGCCATCACAATCCCAAAATACCGTAGCCATTAACTTAGAGGCCGACTTTTGCACTTTAAATTTCTTCGGCGGCCTTTCACCCTTTTCAATCCACTGCATCGACTCAGACTTACACTCCGGATCATACTGTCTGATCCATGTTTCATCAACAGTTACTATTCGGGAACAAACTTCATCTAAATCATCTTCGCACAATTCTAAAAACGCCCGAGAAGTTTCCACACGACGTACTTTATCGAAGGCCGTTAGCATTTTCGGTACCCAACGAGCACTCACTTTACTCATGTACAAATGTTCATGTAAAATTTCTCCGACTCTTTCTTTACTAATACCTAAGACCTCAGCTATTTGCCAAACCTTAATTCTTCTATCTTCTAATACCAGCTTTTTGACTTTTGCTACCTACGTTTTATTCGGTTACTACCGATATTGGCCGCCCTGAGCGGGGGTCGTCTTCGATCGATTCCCGTCCGAGTTTAAATAAGCGACTCCACTTTTTGACTGTGGCATAAGAAGGCCCAGAATCACCGTAAATAATAGCCATTTCCTCAAAAATACACTGCGGTGATTTGTCACTTTTTGTAAGGAATTTAATTACAGCACGGTGCTCAATTTTCGTAATATTCGTTGGTAATTCACACATGATGTACTTTTCCGTTGAATATCTCGAAACAGAATAATAAAAACGTGACATGTTATTTTTTAATAATTTGTTTTTAAATGGCCTTTCTAGTGGCCAGTATCATAAACGCATATATAACCTCGAAATACCTTAGGCTTAGAACTTTTCAGACGCCCCTCGTATAACCTTTGTACATGATTGGTACATATTATAACTGCAATAATAGCCTAATCAGTCTCCGGGATCCGGAAAGGGAGGAACACGCGAAGCTATTGGCTGAACTGAATCACCTAACCAACCATCCACCTAATGCAAGTTGTCAACCCACTCATCCATAGATGGTGCTTGCAGTGTCGCTTGTTACACACTCTACACCCCTAGCTCGTCTTCAGTTAGCACTATAGACTAACAGTTCGTAATTATTCCGGTAGATGGCGTCACTAGCGTCCACTATGTGAGTAAGGATCAGGACGAAAGTTTAGTTAACCGAGTCCATTCAATATTCTCCATGACAGAGTCACTATCGAGTTTCAATCGAAACGCTACTGTCGAGTATTTTTGCTATCCGAAACCTAATAAATAACCAAAAAATTTGTATGCAGTATAAACCAGCCAGCCAGCTGTAAAAACGTAAATAATAAGTTTGTATCAAAAAAGTCTTCGCAACTCTGACGAAGGGAGCACTTACAACAAGGCACCCAATAAAATGGCTTACTGCTTCATCATTGATGACGCGGTTGGCGCAGGTTGTAGTGCACCTGCCTGCTGAGCCGGCGGTCCTGGGTTCGAATCCCGGCCGGGGCAAATATTTGTGTAATGAACTCGAATATTTGTTCCTGGGTTATGGACGTTATCTAATATTATGTATGTTATGGGTCAGTAGGGAGAAGTCAAAAACTATAAGAAAAAGGGAAATCTGTTCTTAGTCGATTTTAGATTTAATAAACATTGCATTAAGTAATTTTATTAAAACTTTCGTGAGACATATTTAATTATTGTATTAAGCTGCCCGTACACCGCCGCGGCAAACTCGTCACTTAAATCGCCCTAACCGTCCCTGATGAAGGGCTCCATACGAGTTCGAAACATGTCGGGCCGTTCCTGACAATTTCACGTGAGTGTAAACCGCTTAATACAATAATTGCATTAAGTACGTATATTTTTTTTATACATAAATCTCATTCCATAATTACATACATAATAACCCGGTCAAAACCTCAGTAAAAGAATGTTAAGAATGTTACAATATGAGATGCGAATATTGTAACATTCTTTACTGAGAATTACAGAATTTTAACCATGTTCAATTCCCGGTTATGTAGGGGATTTGTAAAAAAAACATAATGCAGTTTCTATTGCATCTAAAATCGAAGTCATGGTTCCTAAGAACAGATTTCCCTATCTCTTATAGTTTTCGTTTTAGTGACCTATTTGGATTGATCGCCAGATATATCGCAGCATATAAGGCGTTCATAAATATCCGAACATGTACGTAACGCCCAGTCAATAAGAGTCGTGTTCAGATATTTATGAACTCCTTATGCTACGATATATCTGATGGCGACTGTACAAGCTTTGCTTATTTTCTAGGGCGATTTGTGGAAGATTGTCCCTTAGTTGTGGTCCTTAACCGCCGAAAGGATTTATTTATTCCTTTTCAAAATAAATAGCGGCTAAAGAAACACGTTACTTAACAGACCAAACATCTAATTTTGAACAAGAGGTTGCGAGGAGAGTTGCTTCAAGCAAGGCAACTTAATTAAACCGGTATCGCTGCAGTTCTATTCATTAAGACGTGGAGTGCATTCGGCGGGTTTGCCTGTAATTATGATTCTGCAGCTTGGTTTGTGAAAAGGGGCTGTTTCTAGGCTAATTAAGTTATTGTTTCCATTTATTCGTTAAAGACAACTCGACTGAGGTTTGTAGTAATAGTACCTAGTACCTTCCCACAGTGGTGGCGTGCACGTCATTAGGTACCTATAGGCAAAAAGACAGTGCCTACCTTATGATTTGACTTGATTCTGGTATCAAGATGCAAAGTTTTGGGTAACGTATTTATATGATATGTATGTTAGTTGTAAGGTATTTATCTATGGGCCTTTGATGCCTGAAATAAACGAATTATTATTATTATTATTATTATATACCACGGTTAACTGCGTCAAATTGTACACAAACGACCAATGAAATAGGTCTCAGGGGCTTTAACGGAGATTAATGAAAAGGAGAACACTCTGTACCTAGTGTTTTTTCTGTATCTTAAGTTTTAACAATGTGAGTTTTAGACCTCAGGATTATTTTTCGGCTGTGGCTTTATGGCTTTTTTCCGTATGCAACTCAACCCAAATTTCGAAAAAAAAAACTTAAAACTGACACGACGAAAAAAATGTTTATACACAAATTATTGAACCTACGTACAAAATTTCACGAGAATCTGTTGAAAATGCGGCCTGTACGAAATTTAAACAAACATCCGAACATCCAATCATTCGGACATACGAATGAATTATTGGCCAAGCTGAACCAGACATGCTTCGCTCGCTCGGTCAATTACATATCATCATTAACACTCGTGCTTAAAAAGTATCACCATCACTTCACTATCACTACATTCACTACCACTATCACTACAATACTATAAAACAAAGTCGCTTTCTCTGTCCTTATGTCCCTTTGTACCTATGCTTAAATCTTTAAAACTACGCAACGGATTTTGATGCGGTTTTTTTAATAGATAGAGTGATTCAAGAGGAAGGTTTATATGTATAATACATGCATAATTTATCAGCATTGCACCCGTGCCAAGCCGGGGCGGGTCGCTAGTTATAGAATAAGCGGGAAATACTCACATACACTCCTAAGAACCTAAATCAAGAAAAGAGCGTTCTGGAAATCCGCCGTCAAATGACCACATTCCTCCAAGTTTATACGGCACTGCAGTTTCAACGCTCGCGAAACGTGCGCGATTCGCCGATCCGATGGCACCCATTTTGTCTGCACGTGACGCGAATCGGAAAACAAAATGGCGACAGACGCTTCGGAGTTGCACTCAATTAAGATGCGAATGCGATACGATTATGAAAAGGATTTGTTGGCGGAGTGTGGAAATGTTTCGGGGTCCTTATTTGTTGAAGAAAACAGCGACACACACATATTATATATAAAGGCGAAACTTTGTGAGTGTGTTTGTTACTTCTTCACGCTGAAACGGCTGGAATATTCGGCATGGAGGTAACGGACACCTTGGATTAACACATAAGCTACTTTTTATCTAATAAACTGCTGATGGTAACACCGCGGGAGCAGCTAGTACATATACTATAACTTAATCTATACTTACTATTATAAAATTTTACATTTGTCGAAAATCATTTCTCTATGGAGAGGGGTCATGATCAGGAAAAAAATTAATAGCGTATTGCATGATCGTCTTTTTTTTTATATAGGCTCGCGGCGCCATGCCAGTCTGGCTATCTTATTGATTTCCAGTGCGAATTATTACAAAACTGCTGAATTTATCAAAAAATAATGTTTGAAGACCCCTGTTGCGGAAAGCTAGTCGAAATTAGAATCCTCGTCCTGCCCAAGCATTTTTCGATAGTCATACCGTTTCTGCCCAATGTTCTTAATTAAGTAGGTACATTCTAATTTATATGGGTTCTGCCCAACACATTTTTTATTGAAATTGTTGTGTTAAAGGTAAGCCAGATTTTTTAAATAATTTTTTAGGTTATAATTGGTATGTATTTGATAGACTGAGCCAGTTTAGGAGTCTATATCCTTTGTTCTTTTTTAAGAACATTGGGCAGAATTGCCTACATAGTATATTATTTTTTGTCATTTATTAAGAACGTTGGGCATAAAAATCTTGATTATAACGTACTCTTTAATTAGCCGTTGCGAGATAATCAATAAAACAGACTTACATTTTATAGTATTTTAATAGTAAAAAAAAGGGTTGTTCAATGAAAATAACAACTGACGACTTGTTAATGGCATCTAATGGGCATAATTTCTAACAAAACATTATATAAAGTCCCTATTTTAACAACAAAACTTAAAAACTTAACGACGCACGGGTTAGTTGAACTTGGAGTCCTCTGCCTTCACTGCATTTGCTACCACTTTGTCCACTACGTATCCCCACGTCGACCTCCACGTCTGCGACCGCGTCCACCACTGCCACATCTACCTGCCTCATAGATTGAGCTCGGCGAAAATGGTATAGGTACTTCATCAGTCTCAGCTGCTGTATCTGTACTGGGTTGTCTATTGTTTGACCGAAATGTATATGCAATAATATTGATTTGCTCGAATTTCACTTACCCGAATTTCATTTGCCCGAATGTTTCGTTTCCTAGAAAATTCATTTGACATACTCTTGTATTCCCGAATATTATATGCCATAATGATACGAATGCCATAAGTATTGTTTTCCATAGTATTAAGTGCCATAATATTGTTTGATAGAATATTTAAACGCCATACTAAATATTGTTTCTGTGCGAATCCAACCTGGCTTAGCATCTTATTTTCTGTAAGCATATTGTGGCCACGTATGTACATAGACACTATGTACTACATGGTCACAATACAAACCTAACCTAAAGTTTTGGTTCTGGTCGAATGTCGTACGTCCTTTTATCGTAGTTCTTCTAAAACTGTAAATTAGGTTAGGATTTGTATAATTTTGAAGCAAACATTCTGACGCTCCGCTCGCTTCGCTCGCTCCGCTATACGGGTCACAAAACAAACCTAACCTAACCTATACTTTTCGGTTTTAGATCCATGTACTATTTGGTAGCAGTTCTTCTAAAACTAGGTTAGATTGTAAATTAGGAAACTGTAACTTAGATTAGGATTTGTATTTTGAAGCAAACATTCTGACGCTCCGCTATACGGGTCACAAAACAAACCTAACCTAACCTATAGTTTTCGTTTTTAGATCCATGTACTATTTGGTAGCAGTTTTTCTAAAACTAGGTTAGATTGTAAATTAGGAAACTGTAAATTAAATTAGGATTTGTATTTTGAAGCAAACATAATGACGCTCCGCTCGCTTCGCTCGCTCCGCTATACGGGTCACAAAACAAACCTAACCTAACCTATAGTTTTCGGTTTTAGATCCATGTACTATTTGGTAGCAGTTCTTCTAAAATTGGATTACATTGGGTTTGTATTTTGACGCTCCGCTATATACGGGGTCATAAAACAAACCTAACCTACAGATGTCGGTTTTCGGCCTATGTTCCATTTGGATAGCATATGAAATTATAGCATGTGACAATTATGGCTTACAATCTTTATGGAAAATGTGATTATTGGAATTAATATTATGGGAAACAAATATTCGGTCATAGGATTAATATGGCAAACAATGATTATGGGAAACATAATTATAAGAAACAAGATTCGGTCAATTGAATATTATGGCAGACGAAATTTGGGCATATGAAATTCGGGCAAGTGAAGGTATACCTCTGTACTGGTCTCACTAGGGTTTATCGGGGGACGAACGCGGCGGCGTATAATGTGTATCTTCCTCACCGTCGTTCATCATCTTTAATTGCTATTGGCATAACATTTCTGATATCTGACTCAACACACCTTCAATCCCTTGACTCGATCAATCAGTTCTATAACAAAAAACAGTAGTCAGTTCTGCCCAATGTTCTAAATAAATCACACATTTCGAAAAATGGGCTTGAAAAATCGAAAATAACCTAAATTACAAAAATAAACTATTGATTATAAATTAGAACTTTTCGGGCTTAAATTAATCTTCTATTTATTGAAAACACATGCACGATTACTAAGAAAAGTCCATACCTCTTTAGCGAAGATGCGGCACCCTGGACGCTTGGCGTGACACTGATCGTGGAGTTCAAGGAACTTCGATGCAAGGCCTTGACCAAGTATTGGCCAATACTCTTACCAATCAGAAACAAGCAAATAAAACCGCAAATCACAAAAAAAAATTACTAGGCGCCAAATTTGAATATGTGATTGATTGAGAACGTTGGGCAGAATCCTGAAGTATAAATAAAAAACCTTGGGCAGGAACCACTAAATCCAATGTGTTCTTTATTGAGTACATTGGGCAGGACGAGGTTAAGTTAAATAAATAAATATTATTTTTTCTTATTTACTTCATGCCCTTAAAAGCGGCTATAATGTGTGCCAATTATTTTCCTAAGTGTAAGAGAGCTCCCAAATTTAACGAGTAGAGAAATATTTTATGTTTTAGCTTGTACGTTTTATTTCTTAATATTTTTATTTTACATTCTTATTTTAAATTGTATTGTCTATGGGTTTTTTCTGCAAATAAATGCTTTATTATTATTATTTTTTTGAGTCTCGGGCTCATACCGGTCTTTTGGAAGACTTGCGTGGGGATACGGATCCAACACGTAGAGGCCCCTTGGAGAAATTTGCTGTGGCTGTTGCCCTGCTGAATTAATTATTAAAGAATCGTGTTTAGGCATTTATGAACACCTCTTTACTCAGATAAATCTGACGGCGACTCGACTGTACATTAGGGTTAAATTAACGCAGTATAGTGCCCACGTAGTCTACTTAATGAAGTTTCCACTAAAGTAGTGCTACGTAGCTTTAAGTAGTAAGTAAGTACTTACCTAGTTTGTTGCACGGAAATAAGTTTAAGTACATACTTGCACATTAAAACTTTGTAATCGAGCACTGGCATGTGTTGCTAGTTAGGGTCAGAACACAATTGTGACTTACGATGTCGTGCCTTGCAAGTTTGCAACATTACAGTTGCAACCACGTTTAACTTTGCGTTGTCGTAACGTGGAAACCTACGACAACGTCATTAGGGGACATTTATTAATTTGTTAACACGTTCACTGCGAGAGAAGGCACAAAAAGCCCCATCCGTGGCCGAAACCCTGTGCGGCAACAAAAATAGTGTACTTTCGTACGGTGCGGGGAGCGTATCTTGGCCGATCGTTGGAGTAGGACAGAGACAAATATAGTTTTATGTATAGTTCTTAAATTTTGATAACATGGCATACTTAGTTTACGTGAGAGGCACATTAGACCTCTCCCGCACTGAATGACTTTTTTTTTATTTCAGTGTGGGAAGGGGTCCAATAGACCTTCGACCCATCAGACGCGCCACTGAGTGTGTACCAATGTCAACGAGTAGTGTTGTGCCACACGCGAAAGGTGATAGACGATTGTTTTAATTGTGTAGGTATTGTTTTTGTTTGTTTCGAAGAATTTCTGAAGAAAATGAGTGCACCATCAAGGAGGACCAAAGAGAAGTTGGATTTTTTATTCGACTCGGATGAAGAAAACGATATAGTGAGGGATTAAGGTATCAAAAAGTAGGTATACCAAGTTAGTCAAAATATAAATAATGAAAATGTTACCGGAGGCGTGGATATAACAAATACGTTTTTTGATTCGGATAGTGATGAATTGATGATAGCATTTTTAACCTAAAACTTCGTAAGTATATAACGTAACGTATTCTCACCCGACAATATAGTAATCGTTTCCCATCCCTAATATTGTTTAAGTCGGTCAATTCAGTGCGGCAAAAGGTCTAAAAGACCCCATAATTTAAACATGTTTTTAAAAATAGTTCCAAAAGTCCGAGACCGGGGCGAACCCAGAACCATATTGCTTAACAGATGAAGATTGCTTAGGTATAAATCTTTATGCAGTACGGTAAACCTCCACGGAAAAAAATACAGTTTTTTTTTTCTTGCGCGGTGGGGCACAATGGACCTACTGCCGCACTGAAGGCCAGGGAATGTTAAGGTTTCTATACTACCCTGCGGGCCTATGATAGTTGCTTTTATCATGCGATAAATAAGTGACAAAGCATCTGTCACGCTTTGACAAGATGCGAGTGTGAGTGACTTATTTAGCGCGGAGGCGTTGAGCATGCAAGAAGGAACAGTTAAGCTCAACGAAATGGCTCAGAAGCGCATACCGAAGGTCGTTCAGGGGGCCTATGATGATTGCATTTATCTCGTGATAAATAAGTGGCAAAGCATATGTCACTCACACTCGCATCTTGTTAAAGCGTGACGGATGCTTTGTCACTTATTTATCACTTACACTCGCATCTTGTCAAAGCGTGACGAATGCTTGGTCACTTATTTATCACTTACACTCGCATCTTGTCAAAGCGTGACGGATGCTTTGTCACTTATTTATCACTTACACTCGCATCTTGTCAAAGCGTGACGGATGCTTTGTCACTTATTTATCACTCACACTTAGGGTGACCAGATGTCAGGAATTTTCCTGACATGTCAGGAATTTAGGACATATGTCAGGAATGCGGCCGGAAAAGGGAAATGTCAGGAATTTTCGGCAAATAAATGAGACCATAAATTGTATACACTGTAAACTTCTTTCTTCTTCTTCAAAACTGTAAAATCACAATAACAAAAAGGGTAAAGCTACAAGTACTTTGGAGTTTCATAAATTGCAACTTATAAATAATCGCAATTATCTTTTTACAATATAAACATAAATCAATCAACATTGACAAATTAAACAATTTCAGGACTAGCGTCAGGAATTTTGGCCGAAAATCAGGAATTTTGTCAGGACTTTTGAAATTTGTGTCTGGTAACCCTACTCACACTCGCATCTTGTCAAAGCGTGACAGATGCTTTGTCACTTATTTATCAGTTACACTCGTATCTTGTCAAAGCGTGACAGATGCTTTGTCACTTATTTATCACTTACACTTTCGCATTTTGTCAAAGCGTGACGGATGCTTTGTCACTTATTTATCACTTACACTCGCATTTTGTCAAAGCGTGACGGATGCTTTATCACTTATTGATCACTTACACTCGCATCTTGTCAAAGCGTAATGGATGCTTTGTCACTTATTTATCACGTGATAAATGCAATCATCATATCAGACGCGCCACTGAGTGTGTACCAATGTCAACGAGTAGTGTTGTGCCACACGCGAAAGGTGATAGACGATTGTTTTAATTGTGTAGGTATTGTTTTTGTTTGTTTCGAAGAATTTCTGAAGAAAATGAGTGCACCATCAAGGAGGACCAAAGAGAAGTTGGATTTTTTATTCGACTCGGATGAAGAAAACGATATAGTGAGGGATTAAGGTATCAAAAAGTAGGTATACCAAGTTAGTCAAAATATAAATAATGAAAATGTTACCGGAGGCGTGGATATAACAAATACGTTTTTTGATTCGGATAGTGATGAATTGATGATAGCATTTTTAACCTAAAACTTCGTAAGTATATAACGTAACGTATTCTCACCCGACAATATAGTAATCGTTTCCCATCCCTAATATTGTTTAAGTCGGTCAATTCAGTGCGGCAAAAGGTCTAAAAGACCCCATAATTTAAACATTTTTTTAAAAATAGTTCCAAAAGTCCGAGACCGGGGCGAACCCAGAACCATATTGCTTAACAGATGAAGATTGCTTAGGTATAAATCTTTATGCAGTACGGTAAACCTCCACGGAAAAAAATACAGTTTTTTTTTTCTTGCGCGGTGGGGCACAATGGACCTACTGCCGCACTGAAGGCCAGGGAATGTTAAGGTTTCTATACTACCCTGCGGGCCTATGATAGTTGCTTTTATCATGCGATAAATAAGTGACAAAGCATCTGTCACGCTTTGACAAGATGCGAGTGTGAGTGACTTATTTAGCGCGGAGGCGTTGAGCATGCAAGAAGGAACAGTTAAGCTCAACGAAATGGCTCAGAAGCGCATACCGAAGGTCGTTCAGGGGGCCTATGATGATTGCATTTATCTCGTGATAAATAAGTGGCAAAGCATATGTCACTCACACTCGCATCTTGTTAAAGCGTGACGGATGCTTTGTCACTTATTTATCACTTACACTCGCATCTTGTCAAAGCGTGACGAATGCTTGGTCACTTATTTATCACTTACACTCGCATCTTGTCAAAGCGTGACGGATGCTTTGTCACTTATTTATCACTTACACTCGCATCTTGTCAAAGCGTGACGGATGCTTTGTCACTTATTTATCACTCACACTTAGGGTGACCAGATGTCAGGAATTTTCCTGACATGTCAGGAATTTAGGACATATGTCAGGAATGCGGCCGGAAAAGGGAAATGTCAGGAATTTTCGGCAAATAAATGAGACCATAAATTGTATACACTGTAAACTTCTTTCTTCTTCTTCAAAACTGTAAAATCACAATAACAAAAAGGGTAAAGCTACAAGTACTTTGGAGTTTCATAAATTGCAACTTATAAATAATCGCAATTATCTTTTTACAATATAAACATAAATCAATCAACATTGACAAATTAAACAATTTCAGGACTAGCGTCAGGAATTTTGGCCGAAAATCAGGAATTTTGTCAGGACTTTTGAAATTTGTGTCTGGTAACCCTACTCACACTCGCATCTTGTCAAAGCGTGACAGATGCTTTGTCACTTATTTATCAGTTACACTCGTATCTTGTCAAAGCGTGACAGATGCTTTGTCACTTATTTATCACTTACACTTTCGCATTTTGTCAAAGCGTGACGGATGCTTTGTCACTTATTTATCACTTACACTCGCATTTTGTCAAAGCGTGACGGATGCTTTATCACTTATTGATCACTTACACTCGCATCTTGTCAAAGCGTAACGGATGCTTTGTCACTTATTTATCACGTGATAAATGCAATCATCATATCAGACGCGCCACTGAGTGTGTACCAATGTCAACGAGTAGTGTTGTGCCACACGCGAAAGGTGATAGACGATTGTTTTAATTGTGTAGGTATTGTTTTTGTTTGTTTCGAAGAATTTCTGAAGAAAATGAGTGCACCATCAAGGAGGACCAAAGAGAAGTTGGATTTTTTATTCGACTCGGATGAAGAAAACGATATAGTGAGGGATTAAGGTATCAAAAAGTAGGTATACCAAGTTAGTCAAAATATAAATAATGAAAATGTTACCGGAGGCGTGGATATAACAAATACGTTTTTTGATTCGGATAGTGATGAATTGATGATAGCATTTTTAACCTAAAACTTCGTAAGTATATAACGTAACGTATTCTCACCCGACAATATAGTAATCGTTTCCCATCCCTAATATTGTTTAAGTCGGTCAATTCAGTGCGGCAAAAGGTCTAAAAGACCCCATAATTTAAACATTTTTTTAAAAATAGTTCCAAAAGTCCGAGACCGGGGCGAACCCAGAACCATATTGCTTAACAGATGAAGATTGCTTAGGTATAAATCTTTATGCAGTACGGTAAACCTCCACGGAAAAAAATACAGTTTTTTTTTTCTTGCGCGGTGGGGCACAATGGACCTACTGCCGCACTGAAGGCCAGGGAATGTTAAGGTTTCTATACTACCCTGCGGGCCTATGATAGTTGCTTTTATCATGCGATAAATAAGTGACAAAGCATCTGTCACGCTTTGACAAGATGCGAGTGTGAGTGACTTATTTAGCGCGGAGGCGTTGAGCATGCAAGAAGGAACAGGTAAGCTCAACGAAATGGCTCAGAAGCGCATACCGAAGGTCGTTCAGGGGGCCTATGATGATTGCATTTATCTCGTGATAAATAAGTGGCAAAGCATATGTCACTCACACTCGCATCTTGTTAAAGCGTGACGGATGCTTTGTCACTTATTTATCACTTACACTCGCATCTTGTCAAAGCGTGACGAATGCTTGGTCACTTATTTATCACTTACACTCGCATCTTGTCAAAGCGTGACGGATGCTTTGTCACTTATTTATCACTTACACTCGCATCTTGTCAAAGCGTGACGGATGCTTTGTCACTTATTTATCACTCACACTTAGGGTGACCAGATGTCAGGAATTTTCCTGACATGTCAGGAATTTAGGACATATGTCAGGAATGCGGCCGGAAAAGGGAAATGTCAGGAATTTTCGGCAAATAAATGAGACCATAAATTGTATACACTGTAAACTTCTTTCTTCTTCTTCAAAACTGTAAAATCACAATAACAAAAAGGGTAAAGCTACAAGTACTTTGGAGTTTCATAAATTGCAACTTATAAATAATCGCAATTATCTTTTTACAATATAAACATAAATCAATCAACATTGACAAATTAAACAATTTCAGGACTAGTGTCAGGAATTTTGGCCGAAAATCAGGAATTTTGTCAGGACTTTTGAAATTTGTGTCTGGTAACCCTACTCACACTCGCATCTTGTCAAAGCGTGACAGATGCTTTGTCACTTATTTATCAGTTACACTCGTATCTTGTCAAAGCGTGACAGATGCTTTGTCACTTATTTATCACTTACACCTACTTCCTAGAAAATTCATTTGACATACTCTTGTATTCCCGAATATTATATGCCATAATGATACGAATGCCATAAGTATTGTTTTCCATAGTATTAAGTGCCATAATATTGTTTGATAGAATATTTAAACGCCATACTAAATATTGTTTCTGTGCGAATCCAACCTGGCTTAGCATCTTATTTTCTGTAAGCATATTGTGGCCACGTATGTACATAGACACTATGTACTACATGGTCACAATACAAACCTAACCTAAAGTTTTGGTTCTGGTCGAATGTCGTACGTCCTTTTATCGTAGTTCTTCTAAAACTGTAAATTAGGTTAGGATTTGTATAATTTTGAAGCAAACATTCTGACGCTCCGCTCGCTTCGCTCGCTCCGCTATACGGGTCACAAAACAAACCTAACCTAACCTATACTTTTCGGTTTTAGATCCATGTACTATTTGGTAGCAGTTCTTCTAAAACTAGGTTAGATTGTAAATTAGGAAACTGTAACTTAGATTAGGATTTGTATTTTGAAGCAAACATTCTGACGCTCCGCTATACGGGTCACAAAACAAACCTAACCTAACCTATAGTTTTCGTTTTTAGATCCATGTACTATTTGGTAGCAGTTTTTCTAAAACTAGGTTAGATTGTAAATTAGGAAACTGTAAATTAAATTAGGATTTGTATTTTGAAGCAAACATAATGACGCTCCGCTCGCTTCGCTCGCTCCGCTATACGGGTCACAAAACAAACCTAACCTAACCTATAGTTTTCGGTTTTAGATCCATGTACTATTTGGTAGCAGTTCTTCTAAAATTGGATTACATTGGGTTTGTATTTTGACGCTCCGCTATATACGGGGTCATAAAACAAACCTAACCTACAGATGTCGGTTTTCGGCCTATGTTCCATTTGGATAGCATATGAAATTATAGCATGTGACAATTATGGCTTACAATCTTTATGGAAAATGTGATTATTGGAATTAATATTATGGGAAACAAATATTCGGTCATAGGATTAATATGGCAAACAATGATTATGGGAAACATAATTATAAGAAACAAGATTCGGTCAATTGAATATTATGGCAGACGAAATTTGGGCATATGAAATTCGGGCAAGTGAAGGTATACCTCTGTACTGGTCTCACTAGGGTTTATCGGGGGACGAACGCGGCGGCGTATAATGTGTATCTTCCTCACCGTCGTTCATCATCTTTAATTGCTATTGGCATAACATTTCTGATATCTGACTCAACACACCTTCAATCCCTTGACTCGATCAATCAGTTCTATAACAAAAAACAGTAGTCAGTTCTGCCCAATGTTCTAAATAAATCACACATTTCGAAAAATGGGCTTGAAAAATCGAAAATAACCTAAATTACAAAAATAAACTATTGATTATAAATTAGAACTTTTCGGGCTTAAATTAATCTTCTATTTATTGAAAACACATGCACGATTACTAAGAAAAGTCCATACCTCTTTAGCGAAGATGCGGCACCCTGGACGCTTGGCGTGACACTGATCGTGGAGTTCAAGGAACTTCGATGCAAGGCCTTGACCAAGTATTGGCCAATACTCTTACCAATCAGAAACAAGCAAATAAAACCGCAAATCACAAAAAAAAATTACTAGGCGCCAAATTTGAATATGTGATTGATTGAGAACGTTGGGCAGAATCCTGAAGTATAAATAAAAAACCTTGGGCAGGAACCACTAAATCCAATGTGTTCTTTATTGAGTACATTGGGCAGGACGAGGTTAAGTTAAATAAATAAATATTATTTTTTCTTATTTACTTCATGCCCTTAAAAGCGGCTATAATGTGTGCCAATTATTTTCCTAAGTGTAAGAGAGCTCCCAAATTTAACGAGTAGAGAAATATTTTATGTTTTAGCTTGTACGTTTTATTTCTTAATATTTTTATTTTACATTCTTATTTTAAATTGTATTGTCTATGGGTTTTTTCTGCAAATAAATGCTTTATTATTATTATTTTTTTGAGTCTCGGGCTCATACCGGTCTTTTGGAAGACTTGCGTGGGGATACGGATCCAACACGTAGAGGCCCCTTGGAGAAATTTGCTGTGGCTGTTGCCCTGCTGAATTAATTATTAAAGAATCGTGTTTAGGCATTTATGAACACCTCTTTACTCAGATAAATCTGACGGCGACTCGACTGTACATTAGGGTTAAATTAACGCAGTATAGTGCCCACGTAGTCTACTTAATGAAGTTTCCACTAAAGTAGTGCTACGTAGCTTTAAGTAGTAAGTAAGTACTTACCTAGTTTGTTGCACGGAAATAAGTTTAAGTACATACTTGCACATTAAAACTTTGTAATCGAGCACTGGCATGTGTTGCTAGTTAGGGTCAGAACACAATTGTGACTTACGATGTCGTGCCTTGCAAGTTTGCAACATTACAGTTGCAACCACGTTTAACTTTGCGTTGTCGTAACGTGGAAACCTACGACAACGTCATTAGGGGACATTTATTAATTTGTTAACACGTTCACTGCGAGAGAAGGCACAAAAAGCCCCATCCGTGGCCGAAACCCTGTGCGGCAACAAAAATAGTGTACTTTCGTACGGTGCGGGGAGCGTATCTTGGCCGATCGTTGGAGTAGGACAGAGACAAATATAGTTTTATGTATAGTTCTTAAATTTTGATAACATGGCATACTTAGTTTACGTGAGAGGCACATTAGACCTCTCCCGCACTGAATGACTTTTTTTTTATTTCAGTGTGGGAAGGGGTCCAATAGACCTTCGACCCATCAGACGCGCCACTGAGTGTGTACCAATGTCAACGAGTAGTGTTGTGCCACACGCGAAAGGTGATAGACGATTGTTTTAATTGTGTAGGTATTGTTTTTGTTTGTTTCGAAGAATTTCTGAAGAAAATGAGTGCACCATCAAGGAGGACCAAAGAGAAGTTGGATTTTTTATTCGACTCGGATGAAGAAAACGATATAGTGAGGGATTAAGGTATCAAAAAGTAGGTATACCAAGTTAGTCAAAATATAAATAATGAAAATGTTACCGGAGGCGTGGATATAACAAATACGTTTTTTGATTCGGATAGTGATGAATTGATGATAGCATTTTTAACCTAAAACTTCGTAAGTATATAACGTAACGTATTCTCACCCGACAATATAGTAATCGTTTCCCATCCCTAATATTGTTTAAGTCGGTCAATTCAGTGCGGCAAAAGGTCTAAAAGACCCCATAATTTAAACATTTTTTTAAAAATAGTTCCAAAAGTCCGAGACCGGGGCGAACCCAGAACCATATTGCTTAACAGATGAAGATTGCTTAGGTATAAATCTTTATGCAGTACGGTAAACCTCCACGGAAAAAAATACAGTTTTTTTTTTCTTGCGCGGTGGGGCACAATGGACCTACTGCCGCACTGAAGGCCAGGGAATGTTAAGGTTTCTATACTACCCTGCGGGCCTATGATAGTTGCTTTTATCATGCGATAAATAAGTGACAAAGCATCTGTCACGCTTTGACAAGATGCGAGTGTGAGTGACTTATTTAGCGCGGAGGCGTTGAGCATGCAAGAAGGAACAGTTAAGCTCAACGAAATGGCTCAGAAGCGCATACCGAAGGTCGTTCAGGGGGCCTATGATGATTGCATTTATCTCGTGATAAATAAGTGGCAAAGCATATGTCACTCACACTCGCATCTTGTTAAAGCGTGACGGATGCTTTGTCACTTATTTATCACTTACACTCGCATCTTGTCAAAGCGTGACGAATGCTTGGTCACTTATTTATCACTTACACTCGCATCTTGTCAAAGCGTGACGGATGCTTTGTCACTTATTTATCACTTACACTCGCATCTTGTCAAAGCGTGACGGATGCTTTGTCACTTATTTATCACTCACACTTAGGGTGACCAGATGTCAGGAATTTTCCTGACATGTCAGGAATTTAGGACATATGTCAGGAATGCGGCCGGAAAAGGGAAATGTCAGGAATTTTCGGCAAATAAATGAGACCATAAATTGTATACACTGTAAACTTCTTTCTTCTTCTTCAAAACTGTAAAATCACAATAACAAAAAGGGTAAAGCTACAAGTACTTTGGAGTTTCATAAATTGCAACTTATAAATAATCGCAATTATCTTTTTACAATATAAACATAAATCAATCAACATTGACAAATTAAACAATTTCAGGACTAGCGTCAGGAATTTTGGCCGAAAATCAGGAATTTTGTCAGGACTTTTGAAATTTGTGTCTGGTAACCCTACTCACACTCGCATCTTGTCAAAGCGTGACAGATGCTTTGTCACTTATTTATCAGTTACACTCGTATCTTGTCAAAGCGTGACAGATGCTTTGTCACTTATTTATCACTTACACTTTCGCATTTTGTCAAAGCGTGACGGATGCTTTGTCACTTATTTATCACTTACACTCGCATTTTGTCAAAGCGTGACGGATGCTTTATCACTTATTGATCACTTACACTCGCATCTTGTCAAAGCGTAACGGATGCTTTGTCACTTATTTATCACGTGATAAATGCAATCATCATATCAGACGCGCCACTGAGTGTGTACCAATGTCAACGAGTAGTGTTGTGCCACACGCGAAAGGTGATAGACGATTGTTTTAATTGTGTAGGTATTGTTTTTGTTTGTTTCGAAGAATTTCTGAAGAAAATGAGTGCACCATCAAGGAGGACCAAAGAGAAGTTGGATTTTTTATTCGACTCGGATGAAGAAAACGATATAGTGAGGGATTAAGGTATCAAAAAGTAGGTATACCAAGTTAGTCAAAATATAAATAATGAAAATGTTACCGGAGGCGTGGATATAACAAATACGTTTTTTGATTCGGATAGTGATGAATTGATGATAGCATTTTTAACCTAAAACTTCGTAAGTATATAACGTAACGTATTCTCACCCGACAATATAGTAATCGTTTCCCATCCCTAATATTGTTTAAGTCGGTCAATTCAGTGCGGCAAAAGGTCTAAAAGACCCCATAATTTAAACATTTTTTTAAAAATAGTTCCAAAAGTCCGAGACCGGGGCGAACCCAGAACCATATTGCTTAACAGATGAAGATTGCTTAGGTATAAATCTTTATGCAGTACGGTAAACCTCCACGGAAAAAAATACAGTTTTTTTTTTCTTGCGCGGTGGGGCACAATGGACCTACTGCCGCACTGAAGGCCAGGGAATGTTAAGGTTTCTATACTACCCTGCGGGCCTATGATAGTTGCTTTTATCATGCGATAAATAAGTGACAAAGCATCTGTCACGCTTTGACAAGATGCGAGTGTGAGTGACTTATTTAGCGCGGAGGCGTTGAGCATGCAAGAAGGAACAGGTAAGCTCAACGAAATGGCTCAGAAGCGCATACCGAAGGTCGTTCAGGGGGCCTATGATGATTGCATTTATCTCGTGATAAATAAGTGGCAAAGCATATGTCACTCACACTCGCATCTTGTTAAAGCGTGACGGATGCTTTGTCACTTATTTATCACTTACACTCGCATCTTGTCAAAGCGTGACGAATGCTTGGTCACTTATTTATCACTTACACTCGCATCTTGTCAAAGCGTGACGGATGCTTTGTCACTTATTTATCACTTACACTCGCATCTTGTCAAAGCGTGACGGATGCTTTGTCACTTATTTATCACTCACACTTAGGGTGACCAGATGTCAGGAATTTTCCTGACATGTCAGGAATTTAGGACATATGTCAGGAATGCGGCCGGAAAAGGGAAATGTCAGGAATTTTCGGCAAATAAATGAGACCATAAATTGTATACACTGTAAACTTCTTTCTTCTTCTTCAAAACTGTAAAATCACAATAACAAAAAGGGTAAAGCTACAAGTACTTTGGAGTTTCATAAATTGCAACTTATAAATAATCGCAATTATCTTTTTACAATATAAACATAAATCAATCAACATTGACAAATTAAACAATTTCAGGACTAGTGTCAGGAATTTTGGCCGAAAATCAGGAATTTTGTCAGGACTTTTGAAATTTGTGTCTGGTAACCCTACTCACACTCGCATCTTGTCAAAGCGTGACAGATGCTTTGTCACTTATTTATCAGTTACACTCGTATCTTGTCAAAGCGTGACAGATGCTTTGTCACTTATTTATCACTTACACTTTCGCATTTTGTCAAAGCGTGACGGATGCTTTGTCACTTATTTATCACTTACACTCGCATTTTGTCAAAGCGTGACGGATGCTTTATCACTTATTGATCACTTACACTCGCATCTTGTCAAAGCGTGACGGATGCTTTGTCACTTATTTATCACGTGATAAATGCAATCATCATGGCCCCCTGAACGACCTTCGTTATGCGCTTCTGAGCCATTTCGTTGAGCTTATTCGTCACTTCTTGCATGCTCAACGCATGCTGCAGCAGAACTGCTGGCTGGGTGTAGTCACTGAAACGAAACGGTTTTTACCTTACCATCAGTTTTTTTCATCGGTTTTTATCTTACTGTAGTACTGTGTAACTAATTTGAATAAATAAATAAATAAATAAATCAGTTTATATTGAGCGATGATTTGTATGTAGTTCTACAAAGTAACCGCTAGGGCCCTGTCCCTGTACTATCCATATAGTTCGTCTACGCTGTCGCTAGCGAGTACGGTCACGATAACTCATGGTAAGCGTACAATAAATAAACACAAAGTTATAAATGGAATGGAATATGTATCTAAGCGCTATGAGCCCACGGACCTTAGGTCTCGTGTCTAGAAGTAGGTACCTAAGTATATAATAAATAAATAATAATAAATAAATAAATATCGGACAACCTCACACAAATCGATCTAGTCCCAAATTAAGCTCAAGAAGGCTTGTGTTATGGGTACTGTACTAGACGACGATATGTATATACAAGTATGTATACTTGTATAGATAAATATATAATTAAATACATAACAACCATGACCCAAGCACAAATATTCGAGTTCATCACACAAATATTTGCCCTGGCCGGGATTCGAACCCGGGACCGCCGGCTCAGTAGGCCGGTGTCTACAAACCGAGCCAAACGCGTCGTCGAAGGGTCTAAGTCCAAGGGGTGAGGTCTAAGTATTAACTAATTTGAAAGTTACACTCAGATTGGTTGACCTGAGTGGTCTGCCCGCTTGCAATCGCCACCAAGGCTCCTAATTAGACCCAATCGTAGATACTGTGAAAAAATTTAGTCATGTCATATGTATGTAATCTATATCCTACAGGTGTCTTCTTATCGGTGGATTATTTTAATAGGTATTGATCGGGAAATACCAGCGTATCGATCAATTCTGCCCCTCTTAAACTATCTATAGCTACTATTATCTATTCTGTGGTTTTGCTAGGAGGCCTTATTCCTTTTAAAATGCTGATTGTTTTAGACATTTTTCTCTATTATCAAACATGTTTCTTAACATATTATTGATGTTCTTACCTAGAACAGGGCTATTGGGGTTTATTGATATATATTTGAAACCTATAGTTTGAATTTTTCATTGATAATTTTTGTTTCTAAAACTACTCGAAATTGACGAAATTAACGCGATAAATTAGTTTTTTCAACTTATTGTTGACTGCACGCAACGTTTTACTACCTAGTACTCGGGGAAAAGTATTATTCAATTCAAAAAGTTGGTTGAAATTATCAATATATTTGACATATTATGAAAAAAAATAATTTTAAAAGGAATAAGGCCTTTTAAGGCTGCCATTTCTAAAATCGCCGAACCCGGACAAAGACTTAAAAAACCCGGACATTTAGCGTGAATCGCATTTTTTCCCCGGACGTGTCTGAAAATAGTATTATAAAAAAGCCATCGCTTTATTTTTAAACTACTTCAAGAAGAGTAACTAACGACTTTAAATAAACTTGCGCGGCATCTGTTTTCATAGTAATAATTGAGTGGTTTGGCATGGCATCGACTTCAAAAGGTGATTCAAATGTAATCTGTACATGATCGGGTTATTTTTGGCTTTTCAGTTTTTTTTGAAGTCGGTTCTTTTTTTGTAAATAATTTATTCATTCACAAAAAGCGTCCGAGTTTTCCCCGGACACTTTTTAAACCTCCCCGGACGGTATCCAAACTAGGACAAATCCGGGGAAACCCGGATGACATGCAGCCCTAGTTGTGCTAGACGGGTTGCTGCAGTTTGTAGATCAGCAAGGACTATCGAAAGAAAATTAAATACCGGCCAAGAGCATGTCGGGCCACGCTCAGTGTAGGGTTCCGTAATTGCTCATCCTCTACAAATAGACTTAAATTACAAGAAAGATTTCAAGCTCTATAAAAGGTCGTAAACGCCAAAGCAACTGCAATTACTTATTACCTTCTGGAAGTCAACTAACGTCCTTTTAAGAAAATTATGAAAATTTGCGATAACGGCTAAACGGCTCGACCGATTTTGTTCAATATAGTTTTCATTGAAAGTATTTATAAGGCCTCATTTTCATGATTTTTTCCGTAATTTTTTGACACGTGGTTGAAAAGTTAGATGGGGAGGACACTATTTTTTTTAATTTCGGAGCGAATATTTACAAAAATGCTGACTTTATCAAAAAAATATGTTTGAAGACCCCTACTATTTTCAAAATACCTATTCAACGACACCCCACATACTAGTGTTGAAACGAAAAAAGAAATTCACCCCCACTTTAGGTGTTGGAGAGGTACCCGAAAAAAAATTTTTTTTTAGTTTTTATTTTACAGTTTTGTCGGCGTGATACATACTCATACTCATACCAAATTTCAGCTTTCTAATACTAATTATCACGGAGCTAAGCCGCGGACGGACGGACGGACAGACGGACATGGCGAAACTATAAGGGTTCCTAGTTGATTACGGAACCCCAAAAATGGTCTTCCAAAGATTGTACCAAGCCCATTGTTATTTTTTTATAATCTGCAATAACAAGCCTCGCCCTGTATAATCAGATGACACCACCACCTCGTATACAATGGTAATAAATAAGGCTGTTAATTTATTGAATGAGTGTTCCGTATCATCCTAAATTTTCCACCAATGGCTGAAATATTTAAAGTAGTTTCAGTTTTCATACATTTTGTTCGCAAACTAGCTGCATGAAGGTAAGAAAAAAAACTTACCCTTTATAAGTATATACACAAGTTGTACATATATACCATATAACGAACCGTTGATACAAATATCAAAACACCAAGAAAAATTTAAATGCGTGACCTGGCGAAAGATAATATAAGATTTTGTGGCTTATATTAAGTAGGTAATGGCTTAGTATTTTCGCGGCGACAGAAAAATTAAAGAGCAGCAAACTATTTGCAACTAAAATAATAACTTGTCAGCGATTAAATATTTTGGCAATCATTTATATTAAATGAGCTTTCAACTAAGGATATTTTAAAATTCAAATAATGGCAGCTACTTTTAGGTAGCAGAAATAATAAACAAGATTACTGAAATCATAAGCGAGGTACTATAAATAATGACTTGGCGACTAATATTAGCAGAAGATCCGACTCGGCCGGGTTAGGTTAGGTTGGTTTTTTTTTATATCCCTAAAAAGCGCTCCTTTTATTTTTTTTATGACCTTGATTTATTTTATATGCAATCTCGATTGAACAATTAGAGTAGGCCATTGTCAACTTTTTATCCGCTGTCATGTTTCCGCTTAATTAGTTAATTCAGTCGCCAAACTCGATGCTAGTTTATATTGAAACAAAGCCGAAAATTGATTACTTAGCTGCTACTTTTTACTTTATACTAGTCTCCGCAATTAGTCGCCAACTTATTATTTTTGCTACCCCTTTAATTTTGTATAAATCCCTAAATCAGATTAATTTGTCGCCGCGTTTTTTAAATACATTCCTTACGTAATTAACGAAACAGTAAATCTCTTGGCTCAAATATATTTCTTTGAATGCATATATTTTTTATCCGTGTGGTCGTAAGACACGTTATATCCGACTACGGCAAATAAAAAGGTGGGTCACGCAAACGAAGTTACACCATTTTGATGTGGAACCCTAAAATTAGCAGTAAAATTCAAATGAATCTGATTCAACTGTTATTAATCATTACCAAAATATTTTGAGGATTATCTTTAACAATCAGCCTGTGTGATAATGAATATCAAATATCATATATAAACTTGGATTTTCTTGGAGGAATCAGTACACTGTTGCAGTTTGAATCATGATGATACAGTTGGTCATTCTTGGTGCCCTGGTGGCTATTGCAAGTGGTAAAACTACCAACGTAGCCCGATGTAAGTAACTGTGTTTTAAATTATGTACCTAGGGGGAAAGTGCTATGAAAGGGACAGGTTATTAAATATTGATCATGAATATCAATGTCATTACTGTCTATGGGTCAGTGTTGCCAAAATGCAGAAAACAAAAATCTACTACTTGGTTTCTGCCGCGGTACTTAAATTGAATTTGTCCCATTCATAACCTGTCCCTTTCATAGCACTTTCCCCCTACTATGATAACCTCCGTGTGCCACCGAACAGCGGGTTTCTCATACTTTATAAGCAGAGGTCGGCGTGGGTGAGCTATTTTAAGTCATTAATGTCACATAGTTGTGTCTTGTAGATATTAATATGGATAAGGTGTACCCATAAAAAATATTAAAAAAGACAACACTGAAATTATTAAACTAAAATGAAAATACATTACAAATCGAATTTTTTATTTATTGTAAATTTTCTGTGCTATTGTAATAAATGACTATTCGTTTTTCTATATTTTAAATTTTTAACGAGTTTCGCATTGGGTTTAATATTCATTTATAGATAGAAAAAGATCTTTCTACATCCACTGAACGAAGTGAGTGGAGATAAATTGTACATTAGAATGCTGTCCACGTCTGAAGCTTCCGAAAGATTTTTGACATACTCTCTAAAAAAATCCAAGTCTGGGTTAGACGATGACGACGTCATGAGAGAGAGATAGACGACGAGATGACGTCTTCTAAATTCTGACTGACAGAAGCAGGTGCAGACCAGTTTATAACAGATTTATTGGCTATCTTAAGAGGTTTGATATTCACTTGATTAACCTTCATAGTATCATTATGGATAATATTATCGAAGGAAGTTTGCTTTAATACTCGTTAAAACTGTTTTTCCACTTAAGCAGAAAGCTGTACAAAATAGATTAATCACGTTCCGTAGGTTCTAATATTATTATTTTTATAGCGACGTAAAGCTCAAAGCAGAATGGCAGCCTAAATAAAATCATTTCATTCTTTTATGGGGCACGTGGGGCAAGGGCATGACAAGGTATGTCCATGTTATGGCGTGGCCACATGTCCACGACACGGCGTCGTAAACGTAAAACGACACGGTGTCGCGTCGGAGCGCGACACATTATCCACCGTGCGAATATACGTTGCCGCGTCGTGAAAACACACGACACGGCGTCGTAAACGTAAAACGGCGCTGTGTCGCGTCGGAGCGCGACACATTATCCACCGTGCGAATATACGTTGCCGCGTCGTGAAAACACACGACACGGCGTCGTAAACGTAAAACGACGCTGTGTCGCGTCGGAGCGCGAAACATTATCCACCGTGCGAATATACGTTGCCGCGTCGTGAAAACACATGCTGCACCGGGCACCGCAGGTCGCGCCGCGCGCCGGGCAGATTAACTTTGCTGTGTTGAGTAGATGCACGGTGCGGTGCCACGTTCGATTACGACGCCGCATCTTCTCGTACATGTTCAAAATATTTTGCGATCAGTTTTCAATTCGACATGGATCCTATCACACGTATTCTGCTCTTGTTGCTTTTAAGAAGAAGCATGAAGAAAAAGCAGAAGAAACGAAAATGTTGGATAAATCCATATCTTTCTATTATGAACCATGATGGCAGTCATTTCAAAAGGAAGGCTTTATCCTATTATCCTATTGTTTTGTCGCCGCGTGACACTAAAAAGAGTTTTACTAATGACACAGACAGCAAAATATTGATAATATCTACTATATGCTACTATGTCTAAAATTTACTCAGTCATTCAGTATCGTATAGGACTTTACGATACTCGTTAGAACTAGTACTTAAAGTATCAAAATATTAATAGAGCACCAACCTACTATATTGTTTGCGATTTGTAAACATTGCAGTTTTTCGTTATTTATCGTTATAATATTGTTAACATGGCCCATAATATTGCATTGTCATTCTAGCGTTTCAAATTAAACGTGTATATATACATAATTTTAGCTCAATCGGTTGAAGATAACTGCTTCAAAATAAGTTGCAAGATTCTTCCCTAACCAACATAGATACAAGTGATACAAGATACGAGTACCTACAATGTACATACCTACCTACTCGTAGTTACATATTGCAAGTTAAATAAAAATGCAAAAACGAGCGACTACATACTTAGTTTTAATATTGATTTAATCGTGATTTTAGTCGATTGAAACTAAAACTAATTCAATTGTTAGTCGAAGATTCTCACAACTAATTCATCGCAACTAAATTAGTTGCGATTGAAAAATGACGATTGATATTTTCAATCGATTGATTAGTTGACTAAAAAATTAATCGATTAATGCCCATCTCTGGTTTGCACGACGCGGCAACGTATATTCGCACGATATTATGCGATGCGCACGAGATTATCGCGCTCCGACGCGACACAGCGTCGATTTACGTTTACGACGCCGTGTCGTGTGTTTTAACGACGCGGCAACGTATATTCGCACGGTGGATAATGTGTCGCGCTCCGACGCGACTCCGTGTCGTTTTACGTTTACGACGCCGTGTCGTGTGTTTTCACGACGCGGCAACGTATATTCGCACGGTGGATAATGTGTCGCGCTCCGACGCGACACCGTGTCGTTTTACGTTTACGACACCGTGTCGTGGACATGTGGCCTCGCCCTTAGGCAAACAGCTGAAAACAGCTCACCCACGCCGACCTCTGTTTATAAGTAAAGGCAAATGCATTGTGCCGTTTTTGGCTAGAATTTTTTGCAATGCAATTTCGTAAAACTACCCAACTATAGTCCAGTCCTCACAACTATGGTCCAATTTAATCCGAAAATTACTCGTTAATATTATGTCAATTATTACGAATAAACTCTAAGGTGAACAACATACTTAATTAAGCAAACTTACCCAAATATAATTTTGATAAAAATAAAGTTTTGTTTTGGACCATAGTTGGATGATTGGGCTATAATTGGGTAGTTATACGGTTTTCAAAAAGGGTCCTCTGTCAGTGAACGTGTTAAAATTTTTAGTGTGTAAATACGACCTGTTGGTCTATGATGGTCACGTTTATCACGTGATTAATAAAATATATGACAGAGCATCTGTCACTTTTCGACACATATAGTATGAGAGTAACGGATGCTTTATCATTATTTGTCGCGTGATAACCTTAGGTGGGTATTGCCGGTAAATCCTTTTTTTCTGCTACACCAATTTTTACATTGCTTATCACGTTTAAGTTTTAAGTGTCTCTTGCAATCGATTTTTTATTGAATTACCTGCGTTGTTCCAGGCACCCAAAATTCTGGCGCCCTGCCCATCAACACGTACATCGAGGGCTGCCACTCTACCCCCTGCGGGCTAAGGCAGTTGGAGGATGCCGTTATAAACATCAAATTCAGAACCTGTGAGTTATTTGCTATTGAGTTCTCGATTTTGAAGGTTCCGTACCTTATTCTTATTCTGTATCTCATGAACCGTGATAGTTTCTGTTGCCGCTAACAACAAATACTAAAAGCAGAATAAAATAAATATTTAAGTGGGTCTCCCATACAACAAACGTGATCGGTTGCGTTAACTTTGCACCTCATTTGTATGCGGCGCCATACATATCACATGCAAACTTAACCCGGCCAGTTATGTAGGGAAGTGTTTGTACGGAACCCTCGGTGCGCGAGTCCGAGTCGCACTTGTTTCGGCTTGATTTCGGCCGTGGACACTATAGCTAACTCTTCTGGTTATAGAGAACTTTACTAGTACGCTCTGCTGACATGACTAGTTTTTACGTAAACTTGCGCATTCGTGACCTTTTCAATCAAAAGGGTCCACGTTTTCGCTAGCCATATGGACACATTGATAGGTTAAAGCGCTCTAGTTAAATGGCCACCTACATGTGACGTCATTTGTGGATTGTATATATTTGTATGACAATAAGTAATTTGGCATTTACACCGTGAAAAAGTGCTATTAAGTTCATGGTTGTCATAACAATTATTGTTTCGTTAAAACCACTTCAACATTTCTTTTGGATTAATAAAAAAAACGAGACCCGAATTCTAAATGACGAGATACGCAAGAGAACCAAGGTTGTAGATATAGCTCAGACAGTCGCCTAACTTAAGTGGCAGTGGGCGGGGCATATCGCTCGTAGAATCGATGGCTTGGGGCAGAAAGTTCTTGAGTGGCGACCGCGGACCGGAAGACGCAGCGTTGGAAGGCCTCCAACAAGGTGGACCGAGGACCTGGTTAAGATCGCGGGTAGAAATTGGATGAGGGCGGCGCAAGATCGATCGTTGTGGAGAACTTTATCCATTGTCCAGCAGTGGACGTCTATCGGCTGATATGATGATGATGAATAAAAATAAATAAAAATCACCTTTGTAGTCACATAAGTATTTATGTATAGGTATATATATATATATATAAAAAATCTTTTTTGCTTTATGACATATTGGGCATGACAATTTTATTTATATAATAACTACAATATGTTGTATCAACATCAGATGCACCCCTATTGGTATGGAAACGAAACTGCGCTCTGTATTCCATCCAATCATAGATGTAGAACGTTTAAAATGTGTTTTTCAGCACGTAAAACCCAGTCGATGACGACCCTGGCCACCGCCTACCTCTCCCTGCTCGGCATCAGCGTCCCCGTCCCCTACCCGCTTGGAGACAACGCAGTCACTTGTAACTTCTTGAACAAGTCCTGCCCCGTGCCTGGCAACGAAGAAGTCGACTACACGCTTCGGATGTATATTGAGCCGTCTTTTCCAGTGGTAAGTATCTGCTCTTAAGAGGCCTTATTCCTTTTTAGGGTTCCGTACCCAAAGGGTAAAAAAGGGACCCTATTACTGAGACTTCGCTGTCCGTCCGTTCGTCTGTCACCAGGCTGTATCTCAACAACGGTGATAGAAATTTTCACAGATGATGTATTTCTATTGCCGCAACACAAAACAAATACTAAAAATAAATAAACACAAAACTAAAAATAAAATACACAACAAATACTAAAAATAAAATAAAATAAACATTTAAGGGGGGCTCCCATACAACAAACTTGTTATAGATTATATATATGTATAGGTACGGAACCCTTCATGCGCGAGTCGGGCTCGCACTTGCCACTCGCACTTTTTTCATAGTGTGGCAAATATAAGATAATTGATTATGTCAATCAAATTCTTACAAAGTTCCCTGAGTTCTAAGAAAGTAACATAGCTATTTCATGCTTTCATTGCGTGCAGTCGAAAATAAGTTGAAAAAAAAGACAGTTTTCCGCGTGAATTTTGACAATTTCGAGTAGGTAGTGTTTGAAACAAATATATTTTATATTTGGTTTCAAATATACAGGGTGGAACATTTCTAAAGACTGGGCTGATAGAATAGTGGCATCTGAGTGATCTACAATCAACCTATGATAATTGTAAAGCTGGATTTCGAAGTAAAAAAGTCGTCAAAATGAAATACTTTAATATCAGTGACAACCCTATTAATTCAAAGGTTTTATGTACATTTTAAATTGACACCTGTCTTTAACAAGCGATGTTCAAAAGATGCTAGGGTTGATATGTGCATATTTTTACACTAATGTTTAACAAACTGTACCTATCTCAAAAATGGATAGAAATATTTACATAGTTTATTGATGAACAATTAGTACACAGTCTGAACAATTCCCTGTTTTTGCTTAAAACTCCCTCGTTCTGTTCCACCCTGTATACCAATAAATCCCAATAGGCCTGTTCTAAATATTAACATTGATAATAATTATGTTGAGAAACATAATAGACCATAAATAAAAATGTTTAAAACAATCAGCTTTTTTGAACGGTTAAGGAGCCTCAAGACAAAAAATGTTGTCGATACTTATTCTTCACCTGTGTTTCGTTCTAGGGCACCTCACTACCCGTCGAGTTCCGGATTGTGGATGAGAACGAGTCCCCCATCGTATGTGTCCGAGTACCCATCACCATCCTGGGTGCCTCGGGCTAGACGCAGCGCCCTCTACAATGAAACCAACTCAACAAGTCGATCGTATACTAAACATTCCTATCGATACCTAAAAGCACACTCGTACTAACTTTTCGGAAAAAGTAATTGCATTTAGGTCGTTAGAGCACAACTCTATGTGGTTTAAAATTAACTGGCAAAAAAATGTAATTAGTACGAGTGTGAACTAAGGTATCGCTAGGTACATGAATCACCACTAGTGCTGCCATCTCTAAATTCACCGAGCCCGAACAAAGACTAAAAAAACCCGGAAATTTGACGCACATCGCATTTTTTCCCCGGAAGTGTCCGAAAATAAAATAAAAAACAATCGCTTTATTTTTCATTCACGTAAAAAGTCTCTCACTTTTTGAAATCCCCCCCCGGACGGCCTCCGGACAGCGTCCAAACTAGGACAAATCCAGGGAAACCCGGACGGATGGCAGCCCTAATCACCACCCACGTAGCAAACAGGCTGCATAAGAGCATATATATATATATATAGTTGCCGAGAATCTTCTTGAGCCTAACCATGACTGCGCAGTAGCCGATTTACGTACAAATATGCATGCGCAGATTCGCCATTTTGGGTCAAGAAGATTCTCGGCAACTGTACAGCCCTTATACTTCATAAGAGGCTTTATTACTTAAAAAAAAAAACATCCATGATATTGATAATTTAAACCAACTTTTTGAACATTTTTCCAAGTTCTACTATTTCTAGTTTTTCTAGGTAGCAACATAGCTATTTCATGATTTCATTGGGTGCAGTCGAAAATAAGTTGAAAAAACTAATTTGCCGCGTGAATTTTAACAATTTCGAGTAGTTTTTGAAACACAAATTATCAATGAAAAATTCAAATTGTAGGTTTCAAATATATACCAATAAATCCCAATAGCCCTGTTCTAGGTAGTAACATCAATAATATGTTAAGAAACATGTTTGATCATAGAGAAAAATGTCTAAAACTATTCGCATTTTAAAAGGAATAAGGCCTCTTAAGTAAGTGTAACGGCTGTAAAAGCTACTGTACAGCATGTGTGCTATTCGGGCAGCGCCATGCATCGGTGTGGCGCCAGCATTACAGCGCCATCTGTTGTAAATATCTTTGTTCTCTTAACACGCTGAAATAGCTGGACGGATGAAAAAATACAGTCTGTATCGCGCTGTTAATATTTTCTCAAACATGCAATAAAATGTCGTCATAACGTGTGTTATTACAGGGTTCTCGCTCGCTCTTACGCGATTCAGATAAGAACCTCTCAGTTTTCACCCAAGCCCGAATCGCATCTAGGGTTGCCAGATCGAATGACCCTATTATCGGGAGAAACAACATTTTTTCGGGATATTGTGACTTTGGTCAGTAGAAGCAAAAATTGAATCAGATTAAAGTAAATATATTAAAAACAACGTCGTTCACTGCCGATAGAAACGGCGACATAAATAAATACTAACAAAAAAAAAGACATAAGTAAATTGATTTTCTCATTATTTTAATTTTATCTATAATCTACACAATGTGATTAGGTTATTTATTTATAGTATTTATGGAAAAGTTATCAGTGGTGTTTCCTTTTAAAATTATAGTTTTATAGGTATAAGTTGTTTTTCGGGAGATTGTTTACTTCGTCGGGAGTCGGGACGACATACAAAAATTCGGGAGAATCCCGCCAAATCCCGACCATCTGGCAACCCTAATCGCATCTGAGAGCTCACGGACTGTATGAAAGTTTACCTAGACTATTATAATATGAAGTTCTAACGGCTATAGTGAAAAGATATAAAACTACAAAGTTAAATAATAAATAAATTACTTTTTGAATTGCTTGTGTGATTTCCCCAACACACGTTCAGAAGAGCCTATCAGTCGTGGCGGCACCCATACATTCAATAGAGTATATACATTCAATATATACTCTATAAAAAAAAACATTTATTTCAAGCAACATAGACTCATATACAGTAAGGATAAAATGACAATATAAGATTACTATTACAATTTTGATCAGAATTAAAAATACCAGCATTACAAAATAATAAATATTACCATACAATTAATTAAATAAGAAAATGAAAATGTCAATGAGCTTTAATTCAATCTATGCTGCAGACAAGATCGCCCTGTCCGCGGCTATATATATATTTTTAAATTAATTTATCTCATACATAGCTTACATTTGGTACACTTATCTTCCTTTCGCCAAATATACGTCTATTGGCGAACTCAACGCGGGCATCACTGGCGGAGGCGAGAATCTACCCTCATCATAACACAATGTCAATTGACAACATTTCATATTTTTAAGACTATAATTTTATTACTTTTCTGAATTCTGCTTAAAAAGATGAAGTAATCTCTGTTTTTATTTATTTTCTGAGATGATTATTTATTTTAAATTATTTTAGATTATTTATTATTTATTAATTTATAAAAACATACTTATTTTAAAATGTGGCAACACAAAAACCAGAACTTAATGGAACGGTTACTTTAGCCGGCTTTCTTATTAAAAATAAACTTCTATTCTATTTTTTTTTAAATGGCAACCGGTCACAATTAAGCGACCATTACTGCCAATGTCTCGTTGCCAATCGCACTAGGCGACTAGATAGAGGACTGATTCCACGTTGTACGGTGAGTTGAAAAAATCGTGCTTTTTGTAAAGTGATAGCGATTTACAAAAAACCACGCGGACTATCGGGCCTTGACCCAGGAAGGGCTATGAACGCTTCAAGTTGAATTCTTCATTAGCTATTCACTCATACGTTAGATCACTGCACAATACGCTATCAATACTACACATTGAACAACTAAAATGAATAAATAATGAACAACGAAACTTAAACGCATGCGGCCATCTTGAGACACGAACCGGAAGTCCAAAAATAAACTTAATAAAACTCGGTATGCATCTGTCATCTGTCAACGTCAAATAAAAAAAAATATTTTTTTTCGCTCTGGTTTAGACAACAACCCTATTCAGACCGTATTGTCTTAGATGGCAGTTATTTTATGTATTTTCTTATATTTCTTTAAATACAGAAGAATTAATTCAAAGATTTTTGTTTAAGGTACACGACATAAAGCTCTGTCAAGCTCTATATTAATTTCCACCTGTTATAAATATGAAATGTTGTCAATTGTCGGGTTGCACACAACGCTCACTACGTCATTTGCTAAGGTCTCGTGCACACTAACCACCGACGTAGTACCTAAAACCCGATCTCCAGCTGCGGGGCACTGACCATCCACAATCTCGGTTAAAATTAGTATGACGACTAATTTCGATAGCCTCCTTATTTTAATATTATCATTTACTAATTCAAGTTGACATTTAGTGCTGCCCCTGCCCGTCTAGCACAACTACGCTTCGCGACTCTTGTCGCGCGACATAACATCGCCCGTCACTCTTTTACAGTACAGCGAAGAATGAGATAGGTGATATTTCTCGCGCGAGGTAGAGTTGCATGTCACAGTTGTGCTAGTGACCAGTTCGTCCACGTTTCATTCTACGGCGCTAAAATCGATACAGTATACCTATACCTACATCAACTTACACACAACCTATTTAAATAAGTCTGAATCGATCAACTGGAACCGTTCACTGAAAAATAGTCTGTTATAGTCCGGGAGCTCTACCATATAAATTTTACGTTGTTTAGTATTTATATTATAAGTGAGTCAGAATGGCGATTTATTTTGTGTACTTAATTTATCCCTATTTGTGGATTTTTATTGTGTAAGTACTGTAAATTATTTGCCGTTTGAAACTACTGCCTACTGAGCCGGCGGTCCCGGGTGCGAATCCCGGCCAGGGCAAATATTTGTGTGATGAACTCCGATAAGAATGTAGGTATATCGATGTCTAGTACCCATCACACAAGCCTTCTTGAGCTTAATTTAGGACTAGATCGATTTGTGCGAGGTTGTCTGCCTGATATATTATAAATATAATATAACCAGTAATTAATGCAATTACTGTTAGCTTTTTTCCGAAAATTCGTCTGGTGCCGAACTTTGCTCAGGGGGCCTATGATGGCTGCGTTTATCACGGATATATACGGATGTCATGATAAATAAGGGACAAAGCATCTGTCACTCACACTTGCATTTCGTCAAAACGTGACGGATACTTTGTCAGTTATTTATAGCGCGATAAAAGCAAACATCGTAGGCTCGCAATACATTAAAGGTATGTGGACACTTTGAAGATTAACAAATATTATCATAGTATTAAAAATAAACTTTATTTCTTACCATATCGGCCAGATGCCCCAATAGACTTATTTACGGTACGAAATTATGTCATAGGTCTTCAATGTTATGACATGCAAGTCATGCAATAGATCTATGATACAGTCAGGCCATACTTTTTAAACAAAGGTGTACTTAGGATTAGTAAAGTCAGGGCTTAGCTTGTTCTGGGATCTAATAATTTTATATAGTGCAAGCTTTAAGAGCTTGTGAGTTTTGGCCGTTATTATTGTTTTACATAAACCCTGTTTATTTATTTTTTTTCTTTTCTGTTCAGTGGGTGAGTGAGAGTGACCAAATCGTCGTAATTTTGGCATCAATAATAAAAGCCAAATCAAAGAAACATAGTATATTTAGTGTTTTCCCTTACTCACACATCTTCATTACATCTTATCCTGTGACTTTGGGCCCTCCAGTGTTATCTGGGATCTAGTTCTTAGAGTTTAAAATAAGACCTCGAAACGTTTCTAGAAAAGGTAAGTCAAGCCGCTTCCTTTTTGTTCGACTTGGCCGGAGCACTACCCACAAGCTTCCTGATTTCAATGGCGGTTTTTACAGCATTGAACTTATTTTATCCCCGCAACAATTAAATAGTAGCTTGTTAGATATAAATAAAATGATAGCATACTGTTTCTTTTTATTCCGTAATTATTAGCGTTTTTTCCGTAGTATTTTCGTTTTGTAATATTTTGGTCATAAAAATAATCAGTCAATTATTGAGCTTAAAGGACGAGCGTGCCGTTGTTGGCTTTAGTTGCAGCAGTTGGTTCCATGATAATGATGGGTACCCGAATACACACAATGGCGGCATTATTGTCAGCATCCACAATACGAAACTCGATGGCTGGCGATATACCCTGAAAAAAAAAAAAGTTCTAGTCGTAAGTTCGAGCAAAAATAGTCTATATATCGTTTACTACAGGCTATACGCAGGAATTTACGCTTCAGCGCAGTGTTAGGAGTTTAGAAAATGGAAGGAATTGTAGTCACATAAGTTCTACTATAATAGCAAAATCACTCTACAGAGCTCTCATCATACTCATAAATATTGACAAAGGTAAGTTATGAAAGAAAAAGGAAGAAAAGTTTATTTACAAGAAAACATTAAAAAAACAAATAAGCTTATACCCTATCCTGTTTAACCTTTATATGGACGAGTTGATAGGGAAGCTCAGCGGTACGCATGTCCGCTGCCATATTGGTGAAATATGTTTCAATAACATAAGCTATGCGGACGACATGGTACTGCTGGGACCGTCAGTCGACTCCATTAAGGATCTACTTAGATTGTGTGAGGAATACGCTCTACAGCATGGTCTTAAAAATAATGACGACGCGTTTGGCTCGGTTGGTAGACACCTGCCTACTGAGTCGGCGGTCCCGGGTTCGAATCCCGGCCGGGGCAAATATTTGTGCAAAATATTTGTTCTTGGGTCATGGATGTTATCTATATATGTATTTATATATTATGTATATCGTCGTCTAGTACCCATAGTACAAGCTTTGCTTAGTTTGGGACTAGGTCGATTTGTGTATGATTGTCCCTTAATATTTATTTATTAATATTTATTAATTCTAACAAAAGCGAGGTGCTTATTTTTAAAGCACGAAAATATAATACAAACACCGTGCCTAAGATCATGCTGGGGGGCCAACTCCTTAAAGTAGTGGATAAATTTAAGTATTTAGGACATATGCTCACCGTGGATCTAAATGACGACGTGGATATATGGAGAGGGAGAGAAGAGCGTTGGCAGTACGAGGCAACATGCTCGCCCGCAGGTTTGCACGTTGTAACGAACAAGTCAAGTTGACCCTTTTTAAAGCTTACTGTCAAACATTTTACACATGCAGCCTGTGGGTGAGATTTACTCAGAGGGCCTATAATACCATGCGGGTTCAGTACAACAACATCCTCAGGATGCTGTTGGAGCTACCAAAGCACTGTAGTGCATAAGGCATGTTTGCCGAGGCTCGGGTGGACGACTTTTTTGCCATTCCGCGGAAAAGAATAGCCTCACTGCTAAAGCGGATACGAAGCAGCAGCAACAGCATGCTGAGGGTGTTGTCAGAGCGCCTCGACTGCCCCGCTCACTAAGTATTGGGTTGAAGTGGTCACTGGTAGGTCAAGTAGTGAATAAAACGTTCGCTACTTGCTCCTACCATTCGGCCATATTTTTCTTTTAAGCGGTTCTCTCTTAACATGTTTTGTTTCTTTTTTCTAACACATAAGTCACAATTGTTACTAACACTATTATGGATCTATGGTCTGAAATAAACAATTTCTATTTATTTATTTTTATTTTTATACTAAAAGATAAATGTTATGTGGTCTACTACAATCTAAGCAGGACTCGAACCTGCGACCCTACGTTTCCGTCGTAGTGCTCTCCCAACTGAGCTATTAGATCGTTACGTCAATCACACCAAATCTTTCATTCCATAATTCTACGCTACTGGACCGCCCTCTGCGTTATATGCATTAGCCATATACCCTTGGATGTGCGCTTTACACGCACGATCCCCAGTCCACATTGCTTTACAGCAAGTGTAAGGACTACGAGAGAGATGGCGCTATTCTAAATGTTCTTATAGAATCTTTTTTTATCGAGTCTATTTTTTTTTATGTGAATACCACATTTTTATTTTTCTTATTATACTTACCACTGGGAAAGTGGGCTCGATGTACATATTTAGCGTGTAATGCAGAATTTCACCCTCCAGCACGGGGCAGTAGGAGTTATTCAGAAAGTTGCACGTGACTCCGTTTTGACCGAGTGGGTAAGGGACCGGCACGGGCAGTCCAATTAAGGAGACGTAGGCAGTAGCGAGGGTAGTCATCTGATGGATGGTGCGGGCTGAAAAATAATTCATTATCCATGTGTCATTTTATCGATTCTGTTTTTCATGTGGAAATACAACATTTTTGTTTTTATTAATATTGACACTAAGGTAAATTATAAAAGAAATATGTAATGTTATTCAATGAAATATGCAATGTAAGTAGGGCTCGGTCCTGCGACCCTACAGTGTGTTTGATATTATGACAAACATTTGACAGTTCTCTGTTGATGTTTGTAGTGATGTAGCAAAACCATATTGTTTGCCAAACCTAACGATTATGAATGGTTGATCAAATCGATTTTATCAACGAACTTGTTTTGAAACCTGAATATATTTTTGTTTATTTTGTGTAAATCAATATTTTTTTGAGCTACGAGCCGCCGGACTCACTAGAACTTTCTATGTAAAGTAATAGCTGGTTTTATTGTTCTTTCTTTAGGTTATAAACTTATCGATTTAATCGATTTTTACCAATTTACAGAAATAACACATGAATCGAAACGCAAGATTTAGTCACAACAAAACTTTAAAAAAAAATAAGACGTAGTACTTAACTTTAAATACTTCAACACCGTGATAAGAAAAAATATAACATGAACTCAATAGTATCAAATAGAAAGTGAAAAACGTTTATAGATACTTGAAAAACCACTATGTCATTCCTTGTTTTTTTTATGAAATTCAATGTGTCGCGCAGATTTACGTTCTATGGGTCCTGTGATGTGACAATTGTTTGTTATAATATCAAACAGACTGTACGTTTCCAGCGAAGTGCTCTCACAACGAAGCTATCACATCCTTACGTCAATCACAGGATATCATTGATTCCATAATTGTACACTACTAAATATAGTTTGTATAGATTTTGAAATGAGTTAATCCACTGCAAGGAGCACAATGGTATTCACAGGTTGGTTAACAAACGATAACGACAACATACTTAAATCAAGAAGATACTTACGCGCTCTGAAGAAAATGTTGATGACTGCATCTTGCAGTTGCGGTAGCGCACAGGGTGGTGTGATACATCCCTCGATATATGCGTTGATAGGAAGGTCGCCGGCATTTTGTGTACCTGCAATAAAAATGTAGTACATAATTTTCCAATAGACTACAATATTCACTGTGACACAAATACATGGCATCAATGTCTGCTCAAAGTGTGTTCTTACACTACAAAAACAGGTCAGGTCTCTATTGCTGTTTTACAACATGATAAAAACTAAGATACATGCACACTTTCAAATTTGCAGGCATGACTTATGAGTAAGCATCGACGTTACGTCTCGGAAAAGTACAGCATTATAAAATACTAGTTTAGTTTTCCTATTGTTCTATATCGCTAATTATTTATACATAACAAAAAATACTAATGCCTAAGCACGATTGCTGTAAAATTATCAGAAAGCGACTTACAAACTGCCCGAAAAAGTGAAGAAGACTAGTCTTAATTAGGTTATCTATATCTGTTATTCTTAATATGTTTCGACACAAAATATACACCTGACGAAGAATGACGAGTTCCAATCCTAAACTTTATTAATTGGGAGAATACTGGGCTTCCCACATCCCAACTATAGTCACCCTGTTGTTGATATTATACTCAAATACACATATAGAAACTCATTAAAAAAAATATACATACATTGGTTGACCTGAGTGGTCTCCCCACACGCCAACGCCACCAGAGCTCCCAGACAGACCAAACGCAACATGACTCCAAATTAAAATGCTATCAACTCATTATCAAAAATCAAGTCGTATCTTATATACTACATGTTATCGATTATCAAACAGGTGGCGGCTATCAGTGATAATTGATACGTGAATAGACAAAAAATATTAAATGAATCAGCTTGACATATTTTAACCATGTATGTATTTCAAAAATACTGTTATTTTTCGATGCAACTGTTCAGATTAGGTATTTGCAGATATTGTTATGATTTATGGTTCATATGTTTTTGTCTCAATTTTAAATTTGTTTCACAACAGTAAGTATACCTACCCAAGACAGACCTAATCTCAACTCAATACGATTTTATAGATTCTAGTTCAATGTGATGTTTATTTTAAATCAATTAAAAAGCAATTCTATATCTTTTTTTCAGTTCATGTTGACACAATATTATTGTTTATAGAAAAACATGCGCTAAAGACCTAAACTAAACAAAAAAAATATTAAGGAAAAAAAAACCCGCTTTAAAAAAAGTAAAAAATAAAGTTACTTAATTTAGTTTTATTCTCAAATTCGATGACAAGAGGCATGTAACCATGGGATGCTGGCCTATAAGATTCCGACGTAATCCGAACCAATATTTAATCGCCATAGTTAGGTAGGTATTGGGAGTGCAGGGCTAACAGGGAGTTCGGGACTCAGTTAAGAGCCGTTCACACTCGTCTGCATTACAGTCGCCATCAGATATATCGCAGCATATAAGGCGTTCATAAATAACTGAACATGTACTGTAACGCCCAGTCAATAAGAGTCGTGTTCAGATATTTATGAACGCCTTAATATATGCTCCTATATATCTGATGGCGACTGTACAAGTTTGAATCAGCAAGCATTTCAGTACATGTGTAATTCTTTGAACGTTTTAACCGTAATGCTACGTTTACACGCTTGCCAAGCCTCGGCAAGCCTACAGGACGCAGTTATATGTTAGAGTGAGCACGATGTAGTTCCGTCTCACTTTAACATATGACTGCGTCCTGCACGCTTGCCGAGGCTTGGCAAGCGTGTAAACGTAGCATTATATTACTTTGTCCGCGGTTTTGGCCAAATCCACACTACAATTCTATAACTTTTCTGTATTGCGCTTAGATGACGTAATCACGAATATTTTTGTATTTACCTATCCTAATAAGATTATTAAGAATTTTCTTATTAATTTATTAAATTTACTTATTTTAAAATGTGGTAACTCCAAAACTATGACACAATGGAAAGGTTACTTTAGTCTCGTGTCAAAAGAATAAAAACGAACGATTTTGACATTATTGACAGCTTATTTTTTTCGCGAATAGATGGAAGAATGGATGGAAGACTACAACTCTATGCAGAAAAAAAAACAAATATTTTTACAGAATGTTACATTACGACATGCGAATACTTCAATCCCCGGTTATGTATGAGATATATAAAACAAATTGAATGCATTTTTAGGGTTCCGTAGTCAACTAGTTAGGGTTCCGTAGTCAACTAGGAACCCTTATAGTTTCGCCATGTCCGTCTGTCCGTCCGCGGCTTAGCTCCGTGATCATAAGTGCTAGAAAGCTGAAATTTAGTATCGTATGTGTATGTACCACGCCGACATAACAGTAAAATAAAAACTAACAAAAAACTTTTTTTCGGGTACCTCCCGTACACCTAAAGTGGGGGTGAATTTTTTTTTCGTTCTAACACTAGTGTGTGGAGTGTCGTTGAATAGGTCTTTTAAAAACAATAGGGGTCTTCAAACATCATTTTTTGATAAAATCAGCAGTTTTATAAATATTCGCTCGGGAAATCCAAAATATAGTGTCCCCCCCCCCTCTAACTTCTCAACCACGAGTCAAAAAATTATGGAAAAATTCATGAAAATAAGGCTTTATTAGTACTTTCAATGAAGTAGGTACGGTCAAGCCGTTTTTGAGTTATCGCAAAATTTCATAATTTTCTTTAAAATGACGTAAGTGCCGCGCGGTGTTCTTATACTTCGAACGTTACACGTATTAGTTAAGTGCCATACTGCATTAAAACATTTCGCTCAATCTGGTGCGTATAATCTATAACTTCCAGAAGGTAATAAGTAATTACAGTTACTTTGGCGTTTACGACCTTTTTATAGAGCTTGAAATCTTTCTCGTAATCTAAATTTGATATTATTGTCTATTGTGAAGGATAAGCAACTACGGAACCCTACACTGAGCGTGGCCCGACATGCTCTTGGCCGGTTTTCATTAAATCTAAAATCGAGGCCATGGTTCTTAAGAATAGATTTCCCTATCTCTCTTATAGTTTTTGTTTTCTCCCTACTGACCCATTTAGATCGCCCCGTGTAGTTAACCACACCTACCATGCTAAGGTTGTAATTTTATATGGATTTTATAGTAAGATACGGCTTTTTACCGTAGTACCTTAGACATAAGTTAAGTCTATGGTACTAGCCGAACAAGGTCGCGACATTTGAATTCGTTCGAACGGTTAACTATAAAATTTTGAAAGTCCTATCTTAGGAACAGGGCCATCTTTGGCGCAAGTACCTTATGTTTTACCGGTTAATTCATGGGAATTATGTCTCTAAAATCGTCGAAATCAGCGGCAGGTGTATCGTGCATGGTCCCTTAGCCCGTGAGTCGCTCGGCTCATCTCATATTTGCGGGACCCTCACGCAGAACAGTAGTAGGGATTCGCCGATTCTAGACACTGGGCGGACGGGCCTGATGGGCGGCATCCAGGGCGGATTTGGCGGACCACCAAACCTAAAAAAAAAAAAAAAAAAAAAAAAAAAAAAAAAAAAAAAAAAAAAAAAAAACAAATAGCCCCCTACTTAGAGCGTTTGGAATAGGACCCAGGACGCTCAGACAGCTCTGTCAGGACTTACAGAACGCCCTACGCTAACAATGCAACACCTTCCCCGACCCATCGACCCTTTTCTATTGTCTACCCGAGCTCGGGTTTTATTGCCCTCTCGGACGCCGAGCTCACTTTTATTACGGTCTACTATTGTTTCCCTCTTTTATATTTCTCTTTGGCTACAACTGTCTACAACTTTTAAGGCAAACGGTATACATCTTTTAAGAACATTCTTTAGGTAAAGCTGGACAAATACCTAAACATCTCATACCTAAACTATCAGACTAGGTCTGCCACCTTGGTTCTTATTGGAATCGCTGTTTCAACCCAGCCTGTCTCACATCGTCTCTTTACTCCAAGGTTTCTTACTACGTGATGTGTGCTACGGTGTACGTATCACTAATCAAAGCTAACCTATGCTAGATCACAATTCTAACCTAACCTAACCTAAGCTACAGGACTACGCCCAGCTAACGCAGGATACGTTACTTGACTACTTAACTTCAGGTAGCCTTACTTCAAAGTATGTCTTTTGTTACTCACTACATATGCTGCATTTGGAACGTTGTTCTATTCATATATTTTATCTTGTTCAACTTAACATTACTTCTAACCTAACCTAACCTAACTTCGAAAACTAATTTTGAAGAACTGCTTTATATACTTACCTACTTAAAACTAGCTACGAGCACAGCACAGTTGTTTTGGTCTTAAGAACGCTGTTCTAACCTAACCTAACCTTGCATAAATTTGACTACGTACTCAATGTTACTTTCATCTCTTTTTTGTAATAACCGACTTCAAAAAGGAGGAAGTTCTATGTAAAAATATTGCATGCAGCATAAGGATAATACGAATCTAATCTTACAATAGTAATGCGGTATTTTATACAGTAATAACTGCTTCAAAACTATACTAACTTAATTTAGCTGTAAGTTAAAAATACGAGTTCTATTTTTGCATATTTATTTATTTCGCCAAATATTATGTTCTTGAATAGATGCTTAAGAAAATACCTGAATAAACTTTTTAACTTGTACTAACGTGTATTTGTAGTAGGCTGAACTAAACTCGTTGATTTTTTAATTTGTTTGTTGGGTCCATATTGTTTGTAAAGATTTATGACAGGTTTCTTCCCCGAATCATCAAAAGATTCGAAAGTCTATTATAAATTTTATTACTGTTTGTTGGTGGCTGTTGAGCGCGGTACAAACTAGTCGAAACGTGATTTTAACGGTAATCTATTGTCGCATCCTTATAAAAGCCGATGGACAGTGACGATCAATAAGTATTCCGAACCGAGTCGTGCTTGTTACCAGAGCTCTCTCAGTATACAGTGACATAGTGTTGAATCGTGCTACAGTGCTTATAAAAAATGGCAAATGTAAGTATGTACTATTTTTTATAAAATATGTATGTAGTATTTTTATGTACTATTTGTTTAACAGTGTTTTTTTCTGTAACTTGTGTTCATCGTGTTACTTGTTAAGTGTGTTAATCGGATGTATAACTTATTGTTGAATATTGTTACAGTTCACGGAAAACACTTTCAAGAATTTTTATTACCCTGAACCTGAACATGATGATTCAGGGAGTGATGAAGAAGGCACACTCGGTTTTAAAGTGAAACAAGCCATAGCGAAGAAACGTCCTGCAAATAGTATCGAGAGTTTCTTTGAAAAACCGCAGAAAAAAGTGAAACCAGTGAAGAGATCTTCCAGTGTGTCGCAAAGTTCCCATACCGGTGTTGCTTACCTATCTTCGGGTAAAGACGATGCTGCGTATGCATCACACCTTATTAAAATAGAAATATACGATCTTGAAAAAGTTAGGAACATCGCACCAGAAGAGCACTGGAAGCACGCCGATGTGAGATTAAAATCTTACATCTCAACTGAGCAAGATCCACAGCTTGAGACTGTCCGTGATGTTATATACAACATGACGAAAGACATAGCTTCGAAGGACACGTGCGTGAAATATTTTATAAACAATACGAAAAAGTAAACTAAGTGTTTGTGTAGTTTTAATACTAGGTTAAAACTTTATTTATTATATAAGACATTAGATAATATTTTATAACATACCCTTGTGTACTACTAGTGTTATATATTTCTTACTGCTTAAACAACAACTTTTTGTTATTCAAAATTGTTAAGACTCGTTTCATAACCACATGTTGTAATTTGTTTTGTAGCCTAATCATATTGATCTATTTCCCTTTGCAAATGTATAAATACCCTTTAATATAAAATCACTAAGCTACGTTTGTTATTTTAAGGAGAAAGTTTGTTGTAATGTAATCAATAACTATTTTTAGGTAAATAAGGTATAATTAAGGTATTATTTATAAATAAAAAATCAGTTTAGTATATATATTGTTTTATTTCACAAAAATTGACTTAAACATATTTCTTAAAATTAAATCGTTATAAAGAGAATTCTCAGAAAACAAACTCAAAAAATCGGTCATAGTTTTTCCTTGATACTTAAAATATAAATAAACTAAACAATATTCACCACAACCTGAAGTGAAATGATTTTGAAGTGGTCTTTGGTTATAAAACCACCGTTTTGCATTTCTATTCAAAAATAACTTATGATAACCAGTAGGTTTCTGACCAAATGAGTCAAAGTATTCCCCTACACCTTTAGCATCAATATGCATTGCAACCCAGTGGGAACCTGGTTTCGAATCAGGGTCCAAATTGCTTACAATAAAAACGGGACGAGCAACCCAAATAGGGATTCGGTTAGCAGCAAAAACATTTGATTTAAATCTAGGGTAAATTTTTTTCATACAATATTGAATTTCATTAGTATCCATAATAAATAAAACATGTATACATTAATCGATGATGTTACAAACACAGATTAAGAAGAAATGAGATTAATTGTTAATTTCACTGTATTTATATTTATTTTAACTGTTGTAATCTACAGATACATCACGATTTTTGTTTATTTCAATAACATTATCAAATTCAGCGTACACAATACAGTTAATAGTAGTGCTCAAGGCATTATCAAAACGAACTTCTATCCGAACACTTCCGTGTCTTACAAGGTTCCAGTGTGAGGTAGAACTGGCTGACAGGTCAGGCGTCAAATCAAAACATAACAAACAGTAACCGTCCCCGTAATCAGTTCTGCTTATTGCATTGCCTTCATTGTGGAAGTGAATACCAGTCCCAGAAAATAGAGTATGATATGTTGATGCTATTAAACCAGAACTAAATGATGGTTGTAATGTTCTAGAAGGAATTTCATGACCGTCTACAAATAAACTAAAAGAATTCATATTATAATGTTGAAAATTGAAAGGGTTCAATGCAAAATTACCATTAAACGATGAATTTGATACAAAACCAATTATACATCTTTTAGGTACTTGTCCAAGAAATATGTTATCTAAAGTTTTACCCTGTATTCCTGACGGTATTGTAAGTACCTTTACTTCTGCTCTTGTGATAGGGTATTTTGCAGTTGTTGATGCTAGCACTTTCTGATGAGCTAACAAAACACTTGGACTGATTCTAGCTCTTCTTATTATGAGACTAGCGTCCATTATTTGTACCTTAAATTTCTTATCTTGGTGACAAATAAGATTAAACGATTCTTTTGATCGCACTAACTTAACACGCATTTCTACACCATTCACTAGAAATTTCTCTTGGTTAAACATATCACCATGTAAATGTCCAATCATTTCAACTTGTTTACTATCTGTAACAAATTCCATCCTTTTGTGAAATCCTTTGTTATTTGCGTCAACGGTGTCCATATAATGTGCTGTGTCTTCATACCATAACCCACAAGTAAGGTGAGTATTTTTAGCGGCTGGTCCATAGTTAAGTAGATTTTCCATGTAAGCACGGTAAGCATATGTGTTGTTTGGTGGCGAGATTAGTTTTTGATTTAAATATACGTCAAGTTGATTAAAAAGGGAGTGCAACCAATTATTAACGGGGGCAACTTGAGTATCAGGCTTTAACTTTGTACCATCCTGGTTTAATATTTTGGCGTTTATATGTAATAATGTATGTGATAAGTCAATGTAGTCATCACCTGAACCGGGGACTTGAAACTCAATAGGACCATCATCACTTAAAGATGAAATTGGTTTATAATGAACCCACTGTCCACTCTCAATACTTGTCTGTGTCGAAGGTAGGGCAAATATATCTAACTCAGATTTTGCACATTCACACGAATGATTGTGTAGGAATGACATGATTTACTTTGAAAATATATCGTCACTATATTTATTTCTCTTAGCTCCTCTTCGGCGCGATGCTTTCAAGGTAATGAGAGGTTCTCGTCTTTTAGTTGACATTTTATACCCAGATCCCGACATCAGAGAATCGATCTTTTCATCAGCTTTTCTTTTTAAGTTAGAACTAGCTTCTTTAAATCGAGACCTAACTGAACTATCTATAGGGCGTGAATTTACCATATCAGATAACAAACCAACCCCCGCATCTAACGCTTCTTTTCCCACAGTTTTAAAACCACTAGACAACAAAGGAATTACTGACCTAAACAGTCCCCCCAAAAAACTTCCAATCCCATGCCCTCGCTGAAACGGAACACCTTTATAGACAATTCCTATACCAGAACCAGCTTGATGGGTATAATAATGATCGTAGGGACAAGAGTGAGATGATCTTTTATAATTCATCTTAGCCGTTGAAAGTGTAGTTTCACGCAGGAAATTCCGAATTGAAATGGCACTCTTGCACCGGTAGTTGTTCTTATATCTATTTCCATAGTATCAAATTCTCTACGTAAAACAGGTACATAATGAGCGGGTGAGAAAATGTGTGTTTTATATGCTCCATAATGGAATTCTGTTGGATCTAATGGTATTATTCTAAGCAACGTAGTTATAACATCACCAACTACCTGTGGTTGTATGATGTCTGTATAAACAAATAATTGTGATGGTAAGCCCAAATACAAATTAACAGGATTTTTACCAAATGAAACTTGCCGTAAATTTGTTTTCGGTTTAAAACCTAACTGTAGACTTAGTATTGGGGTTGTTATAAGAGAAGTTATATCGTTATTAATTGTTGTTACCCCAACCATTTTGGTTAGATTATCATATCTAAACTTTACATTATTTTTCAGTTGTGGGTTGTCATTAAAAGCTTGAATAAAATGGTCAACGTTGTCATATGTAGTTGTTGGTATATGAGTTTTTATATCTACAATTTTGGCTATCTTGTCAGTGGGTGACACTACTTTCTTTTTTAAATAAATCATATTTTCATGATCTTGAACATTGTACATTGAACAAGGGTATTGAAATTCTACTAAGCCAACTACCCATTCTCCTTCCAACTTTATACTCCTGGGTAATTTGGTTAAGAAGTGTGCAGTCGTATTATCGGTATAGTAGTTCGAGGAACTGTTACTTAACAATGTAATATAAAAGCTGTTTTCACTCATATTTTTTCTAAGCTTGAAGCGAGTATCCAAGAATTAAATTTGTTAGGATAACCTCGCCACTTCACTAGTACTTCTTTTCTGGCACCAACCCCACGTGAGCGTATTATTTTATCAATTTTATAATCAATGGAGGGGAGATAAGTCACTTTTTGTAATTCCTTAGAATAAAATGTACCAACGATAGGCTCACCTTCTAAATCTCTTAACGTATACACAACTCGTGGAAAGCGGTTTATTATTGAATCAATTCTAAATATTTCGTCACTCCAATTAGTTTCGTAACCCTTTTGAAATATATGTTTATATTTAGTAATTCTAACATGATCACCAACATTTAGTTTTGTGATTTCCAAATTAAGTTGTCTATCCTTTTTTCTGTTATACAAATTACACCAAACAGTCATGATATTATCAAAATTTACATCGATAGGGCGCATTTTAATACTAGAATGATAACTGTGATTATAAGAATAAAGAAGTTCTTGCAAAATATCTATATATTTGTATGTATTCTTATGAGTAAAGTAACGCCACATTTTCATTTTAAGAGTTCTTTGAAACCTTTCTACTATACTTGCTTTAATGTCAGGATTGTTAGTAGTATAGTAGTTAATGTTTTTGCTCCTAAAGTAATCCCTTGCTGCCTTTGAAACAAATTCAGTGCCTTTATCAGATTGGATGTGACGAGGAGTAGAATTGGCTTCAGTAAATATGCTTTCAAAACAATTTATAACGGTTGTGGCATCTTTCTTTTTCATAGCTCTCGCAAAAGCATATTTACTGAACACATCAATAACACACAGAATATATTTGTATCCATCATTATATTGACTGTAAGTACCCATATCACTCAGATCAGCTTGCCAGAGTTCATTAAAGTTAGATAAGACGTATCTATTTCTTGTGAATCGCCTTTGAACCGGTTTATGCAGTGTGTACGTTTCTTGAGATTGTAACCAGTTATTTACTTCGTCTTTGTTCATTCGTCCTTTCATTTGTTTACTTAATTTATTTAAACTACTGTAGCCTGCTGGATTAGATACATCGTAGTATATTGCATGAATGTCTAATAAGGGCTCCATCTTTCCCAATCTAATTTCTTTTTGTTTGCCTTGAGCAGAACACTTGAAAGAGGTGTACTGGCGCTTGTGTCTTTAAATGATGATGACGATCGAGCACTTGACGGAGCAGATGATGCGTGAGGTTCACTCGATTGAGGTTTATTTATAAATTCTAGATTAGTAGGATTACCTATACAAGACGTAGGAACTTTTATATCTCTTAAAAATAAAGCAAACTCTTCCCATCCTGTTGGCTTAGGGCGTTTAAGAGATCTAACCGTATCGCTTACCAGATCGAGAATATTGCTGTTTGGAATAGTTCGATTGTGTATTACAACTTCACCATTTGTTTTCCACCATATTTTTGGTCTGCTTGACACAATACAATTCAATAATGTTCTGGTTTTTTTCTCATATGATTTTGGTAAATTATCTACAATACGAGATGGACTGAATAGTACAGTTTCTGGATTTTTTGTACCAGACGGTGTAGCTGCAGTAACTGCAGAAACATCACCATCTGGTAGTGTTTTATTTGCAACTGATTCATAATTTTCATCCTCCTCCTTTTTGTTTACTTTTAAGTTTAAATCTTTACTTTCATCGTTGAGTTGATCAAACCCCTCCATCACTATTGGTATTTTAAATGGTTTTCGATCTGATTCAATAAAGTGCAAAAATCGTTGTAGTGCTTGAGAATATAATGCCCACTTTTCACGATCATTAATTTTACTCTTCAGGATTTTTTGCATCTCTCCGTCTAGGCGAGATGATACATTTTCGGGTTGGCTATCATTTCGTTTGAGTCTTTCAATAAAGTCTGGTTCAACTAACAGCATTTTTTTTGTGTTTTCCATTTTATTTTATGTTATGGAGCTTACTAAGGCACTTAAAACTGCACCTAATATAATAGGTAGAAATGCACCTCCTTTTTGAATAATAACAGTTTTCCTCAATTTGTGTTTCCCTTTCGAAACTAGTTTTCGTAATGTGTCTTTATATTTGTTTAGTTTTGATTTATCTTTAGATTCCAGTGGTATTTTCCCTTTTAAAACGTTATAAATACACTCACAAATAATATTAATTTCTTCATCTTCACAAGATTTTAGCAACGCTGTGCGATACTTTGGTTTAAGTAACTGCAGTGCTTCAAGTAAATGTTTATATGTGTGTACTCTTGGATGCATTATTTGGAACTGATTAAAACGTGTTGATTCTTGTCGTATTTAAACCCTTTCTTGGGAACATATACGGTACAATGCCCATCAAAAGGAAATATTTTAGTTTTAAAACGACATATGTCATCGGTATTTTGCTTCAGATCAATCATAAGGTAACCATGAGCATCTTTAGTGGCATCTTTGTAGGCTTCATCTACAAATTTTGGGTTCTCCGGATAAACTTGTCGTGACAAGTAGCGAATTTGTGTTTTATCCCTCGGGTTTTTGAAGTATACAATATAGCTGGTATTCAATGAAATATCACGTTGTCCTTTGCCTTGATGAAATATGTTTTGAGTAATATAAAAAACACTTAAGTTTCTATGGTGACTTCCTTTTGTAAAAATATCAACGATTCGTCCATCCGATTCTCTCATCAAGTCATCAATTATGAGAAGCTTGGGCTTTTTTCCATCAAATAAAGTAAAATCTGGTATTCCTTGGTTATAATTTACATTTTCCAGATTGTATAAAGGTTGCATTTCATCATAACACCAAATAATTTCATCAAATTCAACATTACATATTTCTTTTGCATTGTTTAAAAAATTGGTAACAAACTGAGTTTTACCACACCCACTTGGACCCGCTACTATTGTAGTGAAAGGGTGGTTAAAATGAATCATTATAAATTTTCAAATATGTGTGTTCATATGTTAACGGATTGACTTCAAATGAGAAAATTTCTAGACCATAGCTTTTTAAATAAATTTGGTAAAAAAATGAGATAACAAATGAAAAAAAAACAAAAATTTTGCTAAATATTTTTTAATATTTATATTACTCTAGATAAATCACATAAAAATTTACAAAAACATATATTTTGCCAATAATTTTATTGTCAAAACTTAAAAAATAAAAAAAAATAAAAAAACTTAAAATACAATATTATGTACAAAAAATAAATATGAAAATTGAATGTTCCGTGTATTTATTTATTTTTTAAGAATTATGAGGTATTTTATAATGACCCCACGCAAGAGTATCCGAAGTGTTTTTCAATAAATATCGTTTTGTGTCGTTGTAAGATAATGATATTTTATTGACATTTTGCGTAAATAAAACATGCTTTATTGATCGAAATCGTAACATTTGAGCATGTTGTATATTTCTATCAAATAAACAACTTTTATAGTCGTTAAGGGTTAATTTTTTGGTAACACACTTGTTTATTCCTTTAGCTTTGGATATAATACCACTATTTTGAACATCTAAGGCATACATTTTTGATCTAAGACCAACAAACTCTTTCAAAATTTTGCCATTATTTTCGTCTTTAAAAAAACCTAACCTCTTTTTATTTAGTAATGGTAAACCATATGCATTGTTGGGTGGGTAATCAGATGTATCATAATACAAGTTCAGGTCAGATTTAATGTCCTCATAAAAGTCAACAGTGTTTATTTCATATATTAAGCTATCAGTATCCGTGTAAAGGAGCTTGAGATTTTCCGTATATTTGTATTTCATATAATTGTAGTGGAATTCGTACATTAAAGTTTTCGATAGATCTAAAATGCAGAATCCAAGGTAAATTGGTTTGTTATAAAAGATTTTTGTTTTTTTCAATTGCACAGCAGCTAAATTCTCAGAAAATATTGATAAACTATGAAATTCAGGTTTAGATATTAAGGACTGTACCCCTTGGGATTTTCCGCGATTTTCCCAGTGACTTAATAATTTAACATTCACACGTTTCGTGACATTTTCCATTGTTTTACCAAAAACAGAATTATTCATAAGTTTAAAGAAATCTTTTTCAAAATCAGACGTCGCCAGCGAACGCATTCGGGTATTCAAATCTATGTAACTTTTTAACCAAGTAGATTGTTTGAACTTCAACACACGATGGATTTTCACTAAACGCAACCCATTTTTTAAACATTGTTTAAGATTTCTGTAATGTAATACATAATTATATTTATTATTTAAATTGGGAATCAACTTTTTTTCTTTAGAATCACCTAGACATACATTTTCTGGACAGAACGGCAAATCTGAATGAGAGTCATGTAATTCCTTGGGGTACTCTAGATCAACTTCTAATATAAACCCATAATCAGCATCGTCTGAAACATTGAAATCGGTATCTTTATTTACCCATTCAAATTTGCCAGACGGAAGACATTGTGACATAGCCCACCCATAGAGATTATTTGCGTCTAAGTACATGAGAAAAGATGAAGGAATATTTGGATCATAGTCTTCCATAAATTTATTATTTGCTTTTGCATGTCTGTTGCTACATTGGGAAATCCCTCCTCGAATGTTTTTCGCTATAAAAGCTATTTTGTCGACATCTGTTAAAAGTTCTAAGCTTATTTTGGTAGTCCTCAACATCGAATCAAAGGAAATTCCAGGCGCGGTATAATAATGGGCGGGATCTAAACCATATGTCTTAAGACACACATTTCTAAAATTTTCAAATATGTCAGTTAGTAATAAAACATCTGTTTTCAGATAAAGATTGGAATAATCCCCCATATTTTTGCATTGGAAATGAGACCAAATATCTTGAGCATGTAGGAAATCGTTTTCGGAAATGTGACTGTCAGTCAGAGAACTATAGAATTGATCCTGTGTAGGAAGCGAAGTTAATTTCAGTGAATCATACGAAGTCATGTACTCATATGGATAGACTCCCTTCCGTATTAGACGTTTAAAGTCTTCTTCACGAGGAAAGTTCAATTTCAATTCGTAAAATTGGTCAGTAGTCAAGTTTTTAGCTAATTTATCCAAGCTACTCGACATAAATTTAAGAGAATCGACAAATCTCAATTTTACAACACGATTATTCACTTGTAAAGACTTAGAAAACGAAATATACTTTTCTTTATTTTGTGGGATTAGTTCTATGTCACCATCTTCAAGACCAAGTCCATGTACAATAAAATGACTATCGTAATTGCTCAAATTATGGAAAAATACAGGTACAAAATTGGGAGGTTTGTATTTTTCAGAACAAAATTTATGTGCAACGCCTTCGTAAAGTCCAGTATGATAATTATAAGAAACGGTTGAGTCATCATTCAAATTTCTATCACAAATATAACAAGCTTGGCTTTGCATAATGTCTACCTTATTAGCATCTGTTAGAGGGAAAGAAGTTTTAGCAAACGCATTACTTTTACAAATAGTTTCTAAATCTTCTTTTATGACTTTCATAAATGTTTTTGCACAGTCTTCTCCTGTATATGTTCTGTACACAGATAACTTGTCATTATAAGAACATTTAATATAGTAACCGAAGCTATAAACTTCATGTTTTTGAATATTGGTAGTAGAAGATGTACTGGGGTTGTTAGAACAGGATTGAATTGGATTTAAAAATGCCTCAAAATCAGCGTATACAACAAAAGGTACTCTTAATTGTCGTTCATAATTATTAAAAGTAACTTGATTCGATGGAACATATTCGTTAAACCAATTTCTTGTGTCTTCTTTTTCGGATGGTAAGTTTGTGCATACGTGGAAGCAGTCGTTTTTTTGATGCTGGTTTAGTCTCTCGTGTGATGTAAAATTAATTAAGCATCCATCACAAATATGAACAGCATGTTGTGCATTTGATAATTGCTTAGACACTAACCTCGATAAATTTTTGATAAAACAATAATGTCCTTGGTTATCTTTAGTTATATACAACAAGTTTAAGTGATTAGACTTTTTTAATTTAGTTAAGTGTAGTGGGCCTATAACATCGTGTTTCTTGTTTTGAGAGTTGTACTCGAGACCAAATACATTAATGCTAATATCATTATTTTTTTCAAATTTATGGATATCTCCCAATTTAAATGGAAAAGTTAAATTTTCAAAGTTCAATTTATTCTTATGTAATATGTATGAACTGACCATATTTGAATGACTTTTGGGTTCGTATAAACCAGACAATACAGCCCATCGAAAACACTCATGGTCATTGTTTTTTACATTAATAACCGCTTTTTTATTCTTTATATCACGAGGTAATTCGATAAAAGAAGAGCCGCGTAATGGATTATATTTGTTAATATTGAGATCGATATGATTAAATGTTACTAAACTCCACCCACTATCTTTTCTTTCAAAGTTTGACAACCTTATCACAATTTCATTTACTAGGGACGTAAAAACAGCAGCTTTATCAGTGCTGATATCAACAATATTATTACTTAATTGGAAATCAAATGTATTATTTAATTGTTTGGTATCTTGTGTAAAATTTGCATTAAGAATAAAATTTACTTTTAAAGCGTGATGTTTGTTAAGTGAACGATCTAATAATGTAAAGATCTTATCCTTGTGTTTTTGTAAAATAGTTTCGGGATCAAGAGGTTGGTGATCCATTTCATTAAATAATATTCTGTAAGTAGCGACTCTGTTTTTGAATGCATTTTCAATTAATTGAACATTAACATATTCACTATCGGATCTCAACACATTATTTTTGTGAATATTACTATTTAAATGGTTACCAAAATATCTTTTTGACACGAACTTTTTACACACCGAACATTCTATTTCAGAATTATTTTTTGTACTTACATTGACATCGGATAATGGTTCTTCGCTTGAGGATGTAGACATATCACGACTGTTGGAAGGGTAGTTTCTCTTCACTGGTACTTCTGCACCCGTACTTGTAGCTGCCCTTTTTCTCCCCCGTCCTACTTGGTTAGATCTGTAATAGAAAAAGTAAAACGTTAGTATTTAATACAAGATTTAAAACTTCAATACAATGATCAAATTATTATCATTATACTAACTTAAGTTTTTTCGACATTGCTGGCAATATGCCTGCATTGTTAAAACCCCATCAATGACATCTGATGACAAGTTATGCATCGACTTATTGATATGCCCATCACATGGTGTGTAATAGGGTATAATATCTTCATCTTCCAAAAGCGCCTGAGGTAATTGATTGTCAATATACCACAATCTTATGTTTCTATGAAATACTTTTAAAATGAATCCTTTGCTTAAAACTGCAATTTTGTCGTGGGTTAAACTAGTTCCCATATGAAAGTATCCAAGCACCATTTTTAAAACAGTATTTTGTACAATACACAGACACAGTACTAGCACAAACACAGTAACTGGAACAATGAATGATTACTACACCAGAGACGACGCTTATAAAGAACCTTCCAGGATCCCCACCCAACAGAGAACAATGAAACTGAGCCATAAAAAGGCAACAACCCAATGACACTGGTCAATGGTTTTGTACAAGTTTGAACAAGAATAAACTGTTTAAATTGCATGTCTAAATATACAAGTACAATATCAATAAACAATATAACAGGTTGGAACAAGAATACTCACCCTTGACTATGCAGCTGGCTTAGTAATTCCCCGATCTCATACATTTCGTGATCATTTTCAATTTCTTCGCATAGCCTGACGAGCTCAGAATCGTAAACATCACAGCTTAAACAGTCCATCGTGAGATGTGTCTAAGAAAATAGTGATTACATTACAACAAACTTTCTCCTTAAAATAACAAACGTAGCTTAGTGATTTTATATTAAAGGGTATTTATACATTTGCAAAGGGAAATAGATCAATATGATTAGGCTACAAAACAAATTACAACATGTGGTTATGAAACGAGTCTTAACAATTTTGAATAACAAAAAGTTGTTGTTTAAGCAGTAAGAAATATATAACACTAGTAGTACACAAGGGTATGTTATAAAATATTATCTAATGTCTTATATAATAAATAAAGTTTTAACCTAGTATTAAAACTACACAAACACTTAGTTTACTTTTTCGTATTGTTTATAAAATATTTCACGCACGTGTCCTTCGAAGCTATGTCTTTCGTCATGTTGTATATAACATCACGGACAGTCTCAAGCTGTGGATCTTGCTCAGTTGAGATGTAAGATTTTAATCTCACATCGGCGTGCTTCCAGTGCTCTTCTGGTGCGATGTTCCTAACTTTTTCAAGATCGTATATTTCTATTTTAATAAGGTGTGATGCATACGCAGCATCGTCTTTACCCGAAGATAGGTAAGCAACACCGGTATGGGAACTTTGCGACACACTGGAAGATCTCTTCACTGGTTTCACTTTTTTCTGCGGTTTTTCAAAGAAACTCTCGATACTATTTGCAGGACGTTTCTTCGCTATGGCTTGTTTCACTTTAAAACCGAGTGTGCCTTCTTCATCACTCCCTGAATCATCATGTTCAGGTTCAGGGTAATAAAAATTCTTGAAAGTGTTTTCCGTGAACTGTAACAATATTCAACAATAAGTTATACATCCGATTAACACACTTAACAAGTAACACGATGAACACAAGTTACAGAAAAAAACACTGTTAAACAAATAGTACATAAAAATACTACATACATATTTTATAAAAAATAGTACATACTTACATTTGCCATTTTTTATAAGCACTGTAGCACGATTCAACACTATGTCACTGTATACTGAGAGAGCTCTGGTAACAAGCACGACTCGGTTCGGAATACTTATTGATCGTCACTGTCCATCGGCTTTTATAAGGATGCGACAATAGATTACCGTTAAAATCACGTTTCGACTAGTTTGTACCGCGCTCAACAGCCACCAACAAACAGTAATAAAATTTATAATAGACTTTCGAATCTTTTGATGATTCGGGGAAGAAACCTGTCATAAATCTTTACAAACAATATGGACCCAACAAACAAATTAAAAAATCAACGAGTTTAGTTCAGCCTACTACAAATACACGTTAGTACAAGTTAAAAAGTTTATTCAGGTATTTTCTTAAGCATCTATTCAAGAACATAATATTTGGCGAAATAAATAAATATGCAAAAATAGAACTCGTATTTTTAACTTACAGCTAAATTAAGTTAGTATAGTTTTGAAGCAGTTATTACTGTATAAAATACCGCATTACTATTGTAAGATTAGATTCGTATTATCCTTATGCTGCATGCAATATTTTTACATAGAACTTCCTCCTTTTTGAAGTCGGTTATTACAAAAAAGAGATGAAAGTAACATTGAGTACGTAGTCAAATTTATGCAAGGTTAGGTTAGGTTAGAACAGCGTTCTTAAGACCAAAACAACTGTGCTGTGCTCGTAGCTAGTTTTAAGTAGGTAAGTATATAAAGCAGTTCTTCAAAATTAGTTTTCGAAGTTAGGTTAGGTTAGGTTAGAAGTAATGTTAAGTTGAACAAGATAAAATATATGAATAGAACAACGTTCCAAATGCAGCATATGTAGTGAGTAACAAAAGACATACTTTGAAGTAAGGCTACCTGAAGTTAAGTAGTCAAGTAACGTATCCTGCGTTAGCTGGGCGTAGTCCTGTAGCTTAGGTTAGGTTAGGTTAGAATTGTGATCTAGCATAGGTTAGCTTAGATTAGTGATACGTACACCGTAGCACACATCACGTAGTAAGAAACCTTGGAGTAAAGAGACGATGTGAGACAGGCTGGGTTGAAACAGCGATTCCAATAAGAACCAAGGTGGCAGACCTAGTCTGATAGTTTAGGTATGAGATGTTTAGGTATTTGTCCAGCTTTACCTAAAGAATGTTCTTAAAAGATGTATACCGTTTGCCTTAAAAGTTGTAGACAGTTGTAGCCAAAGAGAAATATAAAAGAGGGAAACAATAGTAGACCGTAATAAAAGTGAGCTCGGCGTCCGAGAGGGCAATAAAACCCGAGCTCGGGTAGACAATAGAAAAGGGTCGATGGGTCGGGGAAGGTGTTGCATTGTTAGCGTAGGGCGTTCTGTAAGTCCTGACAGAGCTGTCTGAGCGTCCTGGGTCCTATTCCAAACGCTCTAAGTAGGGGGCTATTTGTTTTTTTTTTTTTTTTTTTTTTTTTTTTTTTTTTTTTTTTTTTTTTAGGTTTGGTGGTCCGCCAAATCCGCCCTGGATGCCGCCCATCAGGCCCGTCCGCCCAGTGTCTAGAATCGGCGAATCCCTACTACTCAGAACTATATCGTATGATTAAACTCTGACCGGCATATCGGCAAACTTTTACTTTATAGGAATCTATAGGTATTGTGTAAGTAGCAGCGTAAAAAGAAAGGAAGGAAAGAGTTTATTTGTACGTCGATTGGCATCCATAATCATCCTCCTAGCCTTTGTCCCATTTTTTGAGAATGAATTCTCAATCGGGGTCGGCTACCTAAATCCCAAGATGTGGCGTAGGCACTAGTTTTTACGAAAGCGACTGCCATCTGACCTTCCAACCCAGAGGGGAAACTAGGCCTTATTGGGCTTAGGTGGTTTCCTCACGATGTTTTCCTTCACCGAAAAGCGAGTGGTAAATATCAAATGACATTCCGTACATAAGTTCCGAAAAACTTATTGGTACGGGCCGGGTTCGAACCCGCGACCTCCGGATTGAAAGTCGCATGCCCTAACCACTAGGCTATTGGCATCCATAATGTTACACGAAAAAAAAACATGTGGGAGAAATACAAAAAATAAACCGGCCAAGTGCGAGCCGGACTTGCGCACGAAGGGTTCCGTAACCATTAAATAAAACGACAGAAAATCAAGTTTGTGTATTATTCTGTTTTTAGTAATTCAACTGTCTAGCTATCACGAGATTCGTGAGAGACAGCCTGGTAACAGACAGACAGACAGACGGACGAATAGTGAAGTCTAATAGATTCCAGTTTGTACCCTTTGGGTACGGGACCCTAAAAAATCTAATAAACTAGACAAACATGCATATTGCATACCTATGGAAAATTTTATAAAATTTGTTTTAACATTCCTCTTGAAAAAAAAAAAATAGAATCACTACCTTTTACAGTAAAAAAATAGAATATGGTTTCAGCAAAAAAGCGTACCATTTTAAACCTTTTCGCTGCTGAAGTAAAAAATTCAGGCGGAAACGGTTCAAGTTCCAATACCTACTATTTAAAAGCCACGCAAAAAAGTAGTAAAAAACTGTCGGATTTTTACTTTTTTCTCCGACGGCTGCTTCGGTCGTTCTTGTGACCTGTTTCGGGAGTCATTTTAATATTTCCGGTTGAATCTCGCACTGTTAGGAATTGTATTTTTCAGAGGAGCTTGGTAATTTTTCGCTCGTTATTCAAATTCAAAATTATCTTTTTATGCTAGAGTGGCAGCAAGCATTTGGCTTCCATCTCGCTCGGGTTATTTTAATGTACTTGTGAATATTTCTTTGTGTAAGTTGTACTTTAATTTAAGCCGTCGAATTCTCAAAGCTGGGGTTTTTTCATCATGGCTTCTCCCAAGCTTTGAAGGCACTACCAGGCCTGCCTGGTAGTGGTGACGTGCTTGGTCTTTCGGCCATATTTTTGGGGCTGGCTGTGGTCAACTTGTACTCTACACATTTCTTTAAGAAAAGGAATCTGCTGCCGCATTCACGAAATGTTTTTTTTATTTTGTATGACATAGGGGCAAACGAGTAAACTGCCTGATGGAAAGCGATTACCGTCGCCCATAGGAGTCATGCTCATGTGTTCACTTAACCTGGCCAGTTAAGATGAGATAACTGTTGGTACGGGACTCTAGGTGTGCGAGTCTTTCGCACTTGGCTAGTTTTTATAAAAAGGGTAAATAAAGCTTTTATATATAGACTGTGAAATGCTAACCAAAGATTGATTCTAAATTCAAATCCAGACGTTAAGAATGTCCAATTTTATCCATGCACGACTTGGCAAAGCCCCAAAACCTGCATAGGTGGGAAATGCAGCACAAGTAAATCGTCCAAAAAGTTTCGTTCATATTTTTTTATAACAGTTTATGTACGTTAATTCCCTTCATAATAGGTTCAACTACTAACCGGTTCAACTATTACGAAAATTACCTTTACGGTGGACTTAATTTAAGACACAACGTTGTACCTACAAATATTTAATTTATGTGGGTAAAAGAACGTTGTTGTAGTTATGGATACTGCTGCCATATTCACAATATATATATTTTTTTTATTTATGCTCTAGGGAGCAAACGAGTAAACGGATCGCCTGATGGAAAGCGATTACCGTCGCCGATAGATACCTGCAGCACCAGAGGAGTCATGTGTGTCCGCACTGAGTGGTAATTCATTGATCACGTAATGTAAATTTTGGCAATTTTTGAACATTCTCCAAGTAAGAGAATTCTCATACTGTTAGGAATCGCCAGATGTTCATGTAGAGATTTCTTGACGTCCCCTATGGACTCTAAGTATAATCATTTTCGCCCTTGCTTTCAGTCTATCAACAATCTGCTTCAAGGAATATCGGACAACCTCAACCCAAATCGATCTAGTCCCACAGTAAGCTCTAGTAGGCTTGTGTTATGGACACCAGACGACGTTAAACATATGTACATACTTATATAGATAACATAGTTAAATACAAATAACATTTATGACCCAGCCACAAATATTCGAGTTCATCACACAATTTGCCCTTACCGGGATTCGAACCCAGGACCGCCGTATATGATCTAAGGCACATATTACCGCTTTTCCTGAATGACACTACAGCACGCCTAGCATAACTGTGAGATGCGACTCTTTCTCGCGCGAGATATACTACTTATATCTTTCTGTACAGTAGGTAGATAGTAGGTACTGTGAGAGAGTGACGGGTGATGCTATGTCGCGCAACATGAGTCGCGAACTATAACTAGAAACTAAACGAATTTACCTGAAGTGAAGTTCTATTTTCATTGTATGAGCTGCACATACTTCATGAGTTATTATCATTGAAGAGTCTGTGCAGCGAAATACAATTTTGGTAGACGGGCAGTTGTTTTATCGTGTGTCATGTGTGCGGTTCGAATCGCAAATGATAGTGCCGGAAGATGTCCATGTGGCAGACTGTTATCATTTCTACTGTTATGTCGATGTAATCGTGTTAATGAATAAATAGGTACATTTTTATTTTATATTTTATATTTTTTTTTATTTCTGTAAATTTTTGAACACACACACACGTAGGGGCAATGTATAAACTAGAGGTGGCTACATAAGAGATGGATCGTCAATTTTATAAATGTCGTTATTCAATAACTCTGCAAAAATGTAGGTATCCTACGTGCCTTTGCACTTTGGTTTATTCATAAAATTTCCTTTTCATTAAAAATACTTGCTATTTATCATGAAAACCGTTCCCCACAAGCTATTCATTGGCCATAAAAACTCATTGAATTGACACGAAATTCCCATTTAGCCTTTAAAACAAAACTGCCAGGCAGCGACATGTTCATCCATCAATTGCGCTTCACCGCAAATCATCGGACATTTTGAGCGCCATTTTGATCGCCGCCATTTTGGGACGGCGGCCATTTTGGGACGTGACAGCGGCAGATGGATGCATGTGTTTCTGCCCCGGTGGGCTGTGCGGAATTAATGTTTTATTTTTTTTGATGAATAAAGGGAAATTCTCATAAATATTGGGACGAGGTAATCGACTGTATGAGGCACTCGCGAGCTCAATTCAGACTTTTGACACTGATATCTAGTACAAAACTCTCCAGTATTTTTAGTTCGGCGTACTTACTGTAATGATGTTACTTTGGCATTGAGATAAATATACAGGGTGATTTAGGAGTCAGGAGCGGTAGTAGGTAATAGAGCTGATGGGGAGAACCACATTGAGTAGCTTTTACTATGGGAACAGCCAGGAAATGGAAAAAAAAAACATCTCATTAAACATTAATTGATAGTTAGTATCCAAAATGTATGAAGCAACAGATTTTTTTCCTGATTTTATGGTAACAAAAGTTGCTCAGTGAGAATAGTGAGTGAGATTCATCTCATTCGCCCTATCACGCCCATGACACCTGAATCAGCATCTATACCTGCTCATGAATTATGATGTGCGTAAAATTCAAGATGTCGACTCATTGACGACGCGGTAGTCCTATTTGTTATGAAAAAAGCTGCACTTTGTGATGGAAGCAAGCCGTTTGGCACAGTGATAATATAAACCAAACGATTATAAACGATTTCACTCAAGGAGAAATTAGTTTCACCCCTTAGGAACAGAGATGGCGCCACTTATTAAAAAAAAAATAAGAAATTCTAAATCCTGAACGGATGCTCCGATTTTGACGAAAGAGGTGCCAATCGGCAGATAATTACCCAATTTAACATAAAAAAAATTAAAACAGGTAAAAAAACTATTTTGGGTAACCAAAAAATATAATTTCTGTAAAAACTATTTAAAATTTAAGATTTTTTGGAATTTTATTCGTAAAAATGTACGTACATAGTACTTTTTTATTTATTTATATTAATATACAACTAATTTTACATTTACGTAAAAAACCGCATATCATTAGCTCGTATAGTTCCAAAGTTATTGAAGAATACAAAGATGGCGCCGCTGGGTCAAAAAATCCAAAAAAAAATCTAAAACCTCAACGGATATTCCGATTTTGATAATTATGGTGGCAAACAACAGATAATTACTTAAATAATTTTTTTTAAATAAAAATAAAATTAAAATAACTTTGGAACTGTACAAGTTCTTGATATGCGGTTTTTTTATTAAACGATCAATTTATGGTGTTATAATATACATAAGTAAAAAAAAGCCATATTCATACATTTGTTTATATGAAATTACATAAAAGCCCCAAAAAAATTGTTTTTATTTCAAAATGTATGTTTTTTTGTATTTATTATAACTTTTTGCCTATTTTAATTTTTATTTTATTTTTGAAAACGAATTTAAGTAATTATCTGTTGTTTGCCACCTTAATTATGAAAATCGGAACATCCGTTGAGGTTTTAGATTTTTTTTAAGATTTTTTGACCCAGTGGCGCCATCTCTGTATTCTTCAATAACTTTGGAACTATACGAGCTAATGATATGCGGTTTTTTTCGTAAATGCAAAATTAGACACCATACGTAATTTTCAAAATATCTGTCCGGGTATCAAAATTCTATCCAAACACTCTCTCCAGCTCCTAGGTGCGCCAATATTTGACGAGGCCTTTCCAGATTTTATTGACAAAAAAATAGATCATTTCCATACATTTTCGGACCGCCTTCTGCAAATTAATCCCCATATGGCTACATTTATTATTCGGTACTGTCATTTTGTCCCTAAATTCACATATGCTATGCGGTGTAGCCCCTTTTGGAAACTTCAAAATTACTGTGAAAAACTCGACAATATTATTTGGAATCAAATTGAAAAAATTATCAACATCAAAATTGATAGCAGGATGTTTTTGATCGCATCTCTGCCTGTAAGGTTTGGTGGTCTCGGAATACGACAAATTTCCAGCGTCGCATTACCGGCGTTCCTGTCCTCGGTGCATAGCACGCTACCTCTCACTGGAAAAATCCTAAATCCATCGCTATGTGATAGTGGTTGTGAGGTGGCTGGTTTGTCCGAGGCCAGGGACGCATGGAAAATGGCCTGCCCAGGTAATGACATCCCGTGTAGTCCGAACCTTCAAAAAATGTGGGATCAACCGATCTGCCGGCGGGTGCATGAGCACATTTTAGAAACATGCACATCAGCTTCCGAAAAGGCCCGCATTCTGGCAATATCCGAGAGGGAATCGGGTTATTGGCTACACGCGTACCCCTCGGCCAATTACGGGAACCTCCTGGATCCAAACTCTTTCCGATCTGTCGTAGGCCTGCGTCTCGGGGCGAATATCGTAGAACCGCACCGCTGCCATTGTGGTACACTCGTCACTCGGTTGGCCCACCACGGACTCTCATGTTCAAAGAGTGCTGGTAGACTGTCCCGCCACTCCTGCCTCAGCGACATCATTCGCCGGGCCCTGGTCAGCGTCAGCGTGCCGGCCACTTTAGAGCCAAATGGCCTGTCGCGTGACGATGGCAAGAGGCCCGACGGAATGACCCTCGTGCCCTGGCAACGGGGACGGCCTTTAATATGGGACTCCACATGTGTGGATACCCTAGCGCCGTCCCATTTGGGCACGACGTCGTTGAGGGCAGGTGGAGCGGCTGCTGCGGCAGAAACAGCCAAACGCCGCAAGTACGCAGCTCTCGGTGATAGCTACGTATTTGCGGCGTTTGCCGTGGAGACCTTAGGACCGTGGGGACCGGAAGCAACTAAGCTTTTCAAAAAAAAGCTTAGTTATTTATTTATCCGGTCCTCCGGTGATCGTAGGGCTGGCTCGTTCCTCGCCCAACGCATTGGCGTTGCCATCCAGCGAGGTAACGCGGCCAGCCTTATGGGCACCCTACCTAATGGTAGCGACATAGGGGATATATGTACATATAGTTTAGGTCCCAATAGTTTAAGTTAGGTTTAATTAGATCATAATTTAAGTTTTTTAAGGTTTAGTTATATACTTTTAATTTTATGTTGTTTTTTCTCTAATAAATTAATTTGTTTTTCTAGGACGTATATAGTAAAAATTATACGTAAAAGCATGTTAATAATTCACAGATAAATAAAAAAATTAGTTGTATATTAATATAAATAAATAAAAAAGTACCATGTACGTACATTTTTACGAGTAAAATTCCAAAACATCACAAATTTTAAATAGTTTTTCAGAAATTATAATTTTTTGGTTACCAAAAATAATTATTTACCTGTTTTAATTTTTTTTATGTTAAATTGGGTAATTATCTGCCGATTGGCACCTCTTTCATCAAAATCGGAGCATCCGTTCAGGATTTAATTTTTTTTTAACTTTTTTTGAATAAGTGGCGCCATCTCTGTTCCTAAGGGGTGAAACTAATTTCTCCTCGAGTGAAATCGTTTATTTTGGTCTATATTATCACTGTGCAAAACGGTTTGCTTCCATCACAAAGTGCAGCTTCCGGGCCAAAACCGTCCATAACAAGTAAAGACTACGGTGGGCGCAGTTTGTGGTACACCTGCCTACTGAGTAAGCGGTCCTGGGCTCGAATCCCGACCAGGGCAAATGTTTGTGTGTTGAACTCGAATATTTGTTCGTAGGTCATGGATGTTATCTACGTATGTATTTCGTCGTCTGGTATCCATAGTACAAGCTTTGCTTAGGGCCTGGGCACATCACCACGGCACGGCGCCGCGCCGTGGATTTTTACGGTGGTTTTATATACGCTGACACCGTAAAAATCCACGGCGCGGCGCCGTGCCGTGGTGATGTGCCCAGGCCCTTAGTTATGGACTTTGGGAAGATTGTCTCTCAATATTTATAATAATAAGGACACGGATAGGGACAGCATCCGCTCGATGTAAGTACATCTTGCATTTCATTAAATTGTCGAAAGGGCCTCTACGCGTTGGCTTCGGCTCCGTGCACGCCTCCCAAAGGTCTGGGACACTATTGTCCCGTGAGCGGGTGCGACATACAAGAACAATAATATTTTTAAATGCAAATGCAAACGTCACTCAATGATGCTCAAATAAGTATTTCTAATATATGCCGAGGTATTGCTAATTTGGAAATATCACAATTCCTCAACGAATTATCCTCAATCGGAGTAAGTACTCAGCCGGTCCTGCTTGGTAATTCATCAAAGAGTATTTAAAACGCACTCTAGAGACATTTTACAATATCAATATTATTGTTACCGTTAAATTTACGCTAATGGTTCTTAAAACACAGACTATTTGCACAATTCTACTCTGATTAAACTCCCCTAAGTGGCTACTCCAAAGTTTGTAATTCAATCATCTCACTCCCCAGTTAAGCAATATCTGTATGAGGGCACTATACCCGAATATTGGACTTTGTACTCAGTGGCTGGGTGAATTTTTAACAATACGAAATATTATGAAGCTCTACTGAAATATTAAGAGGCCTTATTGCTTTTAAAATGCTGATATTTTTTACATCTTTATCTATGCTCAAACATGTATCTTAACATTTTATTGATGTTACTACCTAGATCAGGGCTATTGGGATTTATTGGTTTAAATTTGAAACCTACAGTTTGAATTTTTCATTGATCATTTCTGTTTCAAAAACTACTCGAAATTGTCAAAATTCACGCAGAACATTAGTTTTTTCAACTTATATTCGACTGCACACAATGAAAGCATGTTAGGTACTACCTAGAACTCGGGGAAAAGTATTATTACTTCAAAAAGTTGGTTGAAATTATCAATATATTTGTCACAATATGTTTTTCCTTGAAGGAATAAGGCCTCTTAGCAAGTCGGATACTACTACCTATACAGGTATCTAAATTACCTGTATAAACGACTCCTACACTTTGCATACTCCATTGTGGTGAAATGTACCATGCTAAAGCGAGTATTTTGTCACCTACTTGCTGCGCCGTGAAATTGGCATATTTGTCAGGATCGGGATAAGTGGGAGTAGGGTGGCCAAACCTAATAGCTGGACAGATCAGCCAGTTTGGCCAGACGTTTTGGTAAGGCAGGCACCCTACATTATTGAGGATTTTGTGTCTCAGTATTTAGGCTGTTCAAAAATGCTTATTGTTTTAGACAGTTTTCTCTATGATCAAACATGTTTCTTAACATATTATCAATGTTACTACCAGGCGGGGCGCACTCCGCGATTAACGTTTCCCGCTACAAGTACATGCCGGATACCTCATGTATGGGGACTATTCAGTGGCTGCCACCCTCTGTCTCGGAACACACGTACACGAAATTCGCGCGCACGCTCTTCCGACTTACGTCGCAAGTGAACGTTCCTCATTCATCTGTTGATGATACCAGTGTTGTATTATAATATAAAGTGTTTAAATGAGTAAAAAGTCAGCGAAAAGATATTGTATCGCAGCGGGTTGTAGGAACAATGATCGAAATTGGAATCACGCGTTTTTCGTTCTCCCAATCCCAACACGTCCGAAGGATGCCGAAAGGTAAGAAAATTAACATAATATATCCGTGCATGGCGTGAAGAACTTGATAACTCCAAAATGGCAATTGTTCAGGGCGTCGATTTTAAAGTTTGACATTTTCTCCAAAATCCATTTTCATCTTTAACTCGTGTTTAAAGCTTGATTTATGGATAATTTTCCGCGATCTTTTCATTTACCTTACGTATTCTAGTAAAATCCTCTTATTTTCTGTGATATAAGACTTATCAACATAGGTACCAACGACTTATCAAGTTATTCCCCATACATTAGTGCCCAAATTGGTGAAAATGTTTTTTAATTGAATTCCTAAAAATCAGTTTTTCATAGTAACTGAAACGTCTAAATTAATTTATAGGTAATTTTATGCAAACTTTTCAATTATTATACTTATTTTGGTAGAAACATTGTATTTTGTGAGATATTAGACTTATCAACATATTCACCATCGACTTATCAAGTTATTCCCCATACATTAGTGCCCAAATTGGTGAAAATGTTTTTTAATTTCATCCCTAAAAATCAGTTTTTCTGTATAATTTAAATGTCTAAATTGATTTAAGGGTAATTTTATGCAAACTTTTCAACTATCTTACTTATTTTGGTAGAATCATTGTATTTTGTGAGATATTAGACTTATCAACATATTCACCATAGAATATAGGGTATCAATTAAACAATTCTATCGTTTCTATACAACTGTTTTGTTTATATAAGGCGATTTAAATGGATTATATCGCGTGTGTTCGTTGTTTGAGTCTCCTGACGTTTCGGCAACTATTATTGATAAGAAAAACACAAATTTTCTGTGCCAAATACGTCAGAAAGGCACAAACAATGAATAAATATGATACAATCCGTTTGAATTGTTTTATTTTAGTCACGAAACCCGAAGAAAATAAAATTAAAAGTTATAAAAATATTGAATAAATTGTAGTAAATGAATCGTCTTTAATTCAGTAATGCAATGCAAAAGCACTTATTCTACAGAAAAACTAGATGAATTTATCTTATTTTTAACTGGCAACATCTTTGTTTTTCTGATCCAATAAATAAACCTGGTCGATGGTTGACAAGGTACCGGTAATGTGAATGATACATACGAAGACACTGTTAACTATACCCCATGGACCTTAACACGTTGTACTAAGGTTTATATTATGTTCATAAATGTACAGTTATCAGTGTTTTCCTTTGTACCAGAGTACACCTCAGATGTGAGAATAACTTGACAAATCGAAATATACATTTCGATAAATTATGAATAATTAATTATGTCAACTTATTATTTGCTGTGTCCATCAACCTGAAAATGATAAATCGACATATGAATTTACGGTACCTAGTTGTGTATAATGAGATAAAACGATATATTCATTTGTTATCGTTAAAGTGTGCTTGTCTTCATTCTAATATCTTGATTTGTCAAGTTACAAACGCTTTTTTTTTTTTGAGAATACGTTGATAAGTTGATATGCAATATTTTTTGTGCATCATCGCGCTGATATCTCGTTTTGTTAAATAAAATCCGCTAAATATCGAGATATCAATATGATGTCACAGGCCATATCTTCAAAATTATCATAGATATCGAGTTGTCAATTTTTTTCCTACAAAACCTTGGCCGTAGAAAGCCATTACGCCAATAAAAAAAAAACGTATAAGTCGAGTTATCAAGTTCTTCACGCCAGGCACGGATATAATAAGCAGTTACTGAATAATTATAAAAAAACATATTGCAGGTGTATCTACTTCCATAATATTTAACACTGGTTACTCAGAACAATTTTAATTGTTAAGTAATAGGTAGGTACTTATGTAATTTTGAATTGACTATTTGCTGATATTTGTCAATTTAAATTCTAGTAAAATAAGTATGTCTACTACTAAATCAAAAATCATAGAGGTTTTTATAATAATATTTGATATCAAGTTTGTAAAATTACTAGTAATGAATAAACGATTGAGTGATAGTTTGATAGGTAAGTATAGGTATGTATAAAATATATAAATAATGAGTTAAGGGAAATTTATTGGAAGAGATCCCTAATAGGGATAAGTTCGCCTTAGTACATGTTTTATTTGTTACTAGCGACCCGCCCCGGTTTCGCACGGTGCGTCCGTGCGTATTTTTAAAGATCTAAGCATACATAGGGACAGACAGACAGTCAGACAGCAGGAAACGACTTTGTTTTATACTAGGTGTGTAGTGATGAATATATATGAATAAATAAATAGTTAAAATGTTTTGCGGCCTGGTGGTGGATTCAATTCGTCCAAATTTTGAGATTGATTATTTATAGTTAAATAATGAAATAATAAATATAATGTATGGAGAATATAAATATATTGCTCTCTATTTTGAATGCAAGAAATAAATGGGAAATACATTTTTATTTTTAGTCGTTGACAGCCCTCGCTCTCGGCGACGCGGCAAGCGAGCCAATTCATTTTCACCGTTGGCACGCAGTTTTAACGTTCCGTTTGGCTTGCGCTGGGGACGACGACTTTAGAAGGGCCATAAATCATATTTTTTCGGCTAAAAAAAGCGGCTTTTGTAAAGATCAAAGTAGTGTGCCTTCTGTACTATTATCTATTCTGTGGTTACTACTTAGAACAGGGCTATTGAGATTTATTGGTATAAATTTGAAATCTACAGTAAATTTCTCATTTATACTCAAAAATAAATATAAATAAATAAATATTAAGGCACAATCTTACACAAATCGACCTAGTCCCTAACTAAGCAAAGCTTGTAGTATGGGTACTACTTATATAGATAACATCCATGACCCAAGAACAAATATTTGCACAAATATTTGCCCCGGCTGGGATTCGAACCCGGGACCGCCGACTCAGTAGGCAGGTGTCTACAAACCGAGCCAAACGCGTCGTCATGACAAAACTCACGCAGAAAACTGTTTTTTTTTTCAACTTATTTCCGAATGTGAGCAACTTTTGCAGAAATACAGCGGTTATTGGCGTTATTGAGGGCGTGGTTGACGCAATGGTAATAGTGCAGCTGTCTACTGAGTCGGCGGTCCTGGGTTCAAATCCCGGCAAGGCCAAATATTAATGTGATGAATTCGAATACTTGCTCTTGAAATAAGCAAGTATGTATACCGTCCGTCGTCGAGTACCCATAACACAAGCCTACTACAGTTAACTGTGGAATTAAATCGATTTGTATTGGGAACCTCGATGGCACATGCAAGAGGGGTCCAATTTGAAGTCTTATGGCTCTCCCGGAAACCAGAATTAACCAGAGATGTCAAAGGGGTGGAAAATATAAAACAACAGCAAATTACAGTTACAAGAATGGGGCTTGAAAATATTTGTGGTAAATAAAAGGTTGGGCAGCCCTGGGGGCATATGATGGTTGCGTTTATATGACGTGATAAATAAGTGACAAAAGCATCTGTCACTCACACTTGCGTTTTGTCAAAATATGACGGATGCTTTGTCACTTATTTATCGCGTGATAAAAGCAACCATCATAGGCCCTTGTCTAGTTAGTCCTCGATTGAGAAGCGTATTCGGACAAAAAGAGGTATACAAAAGATGGATAAGGTAACAAAAAAAAAAGAAATGCCCCGTAATGAAGTACCAATTTATTAAAAGTACTCGGCAATAGAGCCTATTAGTGAAAACAAATGAACAGTAGCCCATTGTCCCTCTAACGACCTCCCCCCGTACTTACTCCACATATCGTCTAGTCCAGTAAAAGTAGCGTTTTTACCTTTGCAAATTTAAAAGTAATTGTTTTTTAGTGATGTAAAGTGAAAGCGTAATTTTTAAGATAGAGACATATACGATGTATCAACGATGTTATAAATGTATGCTTTTTTACTTTTCCCCCCTATTTTCCCACCTAGTGAGATGGTAGTCACTAGTCAGTAATTTCAAGTGTGAATCCGTCTAATAGTTACTTTTATAAAAATATATTAGCACTGCATTGCATTTATTGCGGTAGGGTTATAATTTTTTTTCAGCATTTTCTTACTTTCTCATATCTGAAAATTTCGAAATTGCTATTAATCATATTTAAATAGTTTTATATGCCAAATTATTACCATATAAAATTACATTAATTTCTTAATTTCATTTGTATCAAATACACAGGCATAAATTTTCTAAAATTTTGGAAATGAGTTTTTAATTAATATCATCATATATCAACACGCCAAAATTGAATGATTTTAGAATGACCAAAGGTTGGCTTTTTGTAACTTCTTTTTTTAATTTGATTGTTAGTATTTTTTTTGTTGTTTTGCAACCGACACAATCAAAGGGCTTAGTCTGAAAACCAACGCTGGACTTTATTGCCCAGCACACGCTGTGACTGAAACCCATTGCCTCATACCTCATACTTTGCTTAGTAATCCTTTTTGGATATTTATTTTTATTAAGTTATGTTGTTCTTTCTGTCTTTGTATGTTTTGTGACTGTATTGTGTACAGGTATTTTTTTTTATAAGTTGTGTCAAAAAATAAATTTCTGATTTTGATTCTTGTTACTGGACTAGTACGTGGACTTATGACTCGACGACACCTGCCAACTCACACGCAATGCTCCTATTAGGCTATTTGACTATACTTAGTCATAATAAATTGTTTCGGGCTACTACGAGATTCGAAGGTTATCTTTATTACATATATACTAGTCGCGCCGCGCGGTGTCACCTGTGTAACTGCCAAGATCCAAAGAGTTCCACTAGTACCTACACCAAATACTTTGGTATACAGATATTAATGTAATATTGTGATATATGTCGTTCGTCTAGTCTATTATATCGATGGATGACAATATTTGACACGGAAATCTAGATTACTGAATTCCCAGAATGTGATCCATCAGCATTTACCATGTTGATGAATCAAAGTATTTATTGTACGTCTAGCCTTCGCCTATGGTATCCAGTCACAACTCCGAAACATTATTTCCAATCGGTAAAATGATTCACCAAATTCTCATTTTTCAGTTTTTTTTCTTGAAACTCATATATTTTCAGGGTTTTATAAAAATCGTTTTAAAGACAATTCATACAAAGATCAAAGCTCAAATAAACCATGCAAAGATCGACACACAAAGCATAAGGAAAAATTCGAAAGGTTACTAGTTAGGGTGGCGGAAAAGTTAACGCGCTGGACCGGCAATCCAGAGGTACCTGGCTCGATTCCTGGTCTTTTCCACCGGGCTACGCATTTTTTTTTCTTTGATCTTTGTATCAATGGCTTAATATAAAAAATTGTGGTGTTATACCCATATTTAAAAAAATAGACATTCTATCGTTTTAAAGAACCCATGAGGTTAGGTTATCTTTGATTTATAATTATTCTGAAATGGGAATAGTTTTGGAAAAAACTGGCTTTCTAACAAATGAAAGGCCGTTTCCGATTAAGGGAAGAAAATATGCCCTTTTGTGATAATGGACAGATTTTTTTTTCTACAGTCAGTTACGTCTAGTAGAGTAACTGTGTCAAGTTTGGTTAAAAAATTCTTTGTGGTTCCGCAGAATAAAAATAAAAACGGAAATAATGAAATATGGTTTTTCTCCAAAACTATTTAACTTTAATGTACTATTATTTTTTCATTCTGTAAAGCTTAGTCAAGTTCATGTTTTAAGTGAAAATGGTATCTCTATATCTAACGATTATGTAAAAAAATAGGTAAGTCAAAATTTTAATATATATATTTTTTTACTTTTGTGAGAGATACCACTCTAATTGACATTTCTAAATAAGCCTTAGTTAACGTCCTGTAACACATATTAATTTGATGGATAAAATCGGAAAGCAACTGTGTCAAAATGAAATAAATAACTGGGCTGGAATTCATTACTATTTAATTAGTAAACTACTCTAACACTGCTAAATGACCAAAACATAATATCCTCTTTACAAATAAACAAGATTTGACAGTTACAGTGACATTTGCTAGAAAATGTCACCTTTTTAGTTACGTAATGAAAAAAAATACACTTATTCTAATCCTCATCGCTATCTTCATTGACAGTAACGTGAATTCCGTGATTCAAAAAAAGTCCGCTTAAAGTTTCAGCAGGCCGAACGATTTTGGACAAGTATCTTGCGTGCGATAAATAATAAACAATAGTAACAATGTGTGAACAACACCCTACTGTTCGCATTCCGTTGGCACGTCCACAATAATGCCGCCTTATGGATCCAACACCAATGCTGTTTGGGACATATTCGATAAAGCATCTGTAAATATTTTTTGAAATATGGCGAGATTGGACTTTCACTTTCAGTATATTAGAATTTTCCTTCACATATTCCAAATTCAACGAACCATCTTCATTAAGTATTTCTGATAGATACGAAATCGCTACTTATATCATTGCGAGGTGATATAATGATGTAGGTTTCTTTCTTAATATTTGCTTGATTGCATTCGCTTTAGAATTCATTTTGTAAAGACGAGTTATCTTTCTAATGTCCCTGAAATGTCATGTTACATTTAAAAAAACAATTCATCTTTATTACTGTCATAATTTATGTATTTATTTTAATTTCGGTAGAAAGAGGATTATTGCGTGGCGAAAAAAGAATAGTTTGTAATTACAATTTCAAGATAATGAAGTCATACCCGAAAAGTCTTTTAAATTCCATTTTACAGTTAGTGTCCGATTAAAACCTTTAAATTGATAATTTGGTATAATGTTAAGTAAAGCTTATATACCAAATAGCAAAAATGTTTAATATATACATAGTTTTTAATTTTTATATTATTAGAAAAATAATGACATTTTCAATAACAATAAAAGGCAGATGTCACTAACTGTCAAATCTTGTTCATTTGTAAAGAGGATGTATGCTTTGGTTATTTGGAAGTGTTAGAATAGCTTACTAATAAAATGTAATAAAATCCAACCCAGTTATTTATTTAATTTTGACACAGTTGCTTTCCGATTTTATCCATCAAATTAATATGTGTTACAGGACGTTAACTAAGGCTTATTTAGAAATGTCAATTAGAGTGGTATCTCTCACAAAAGTAAAAAAATATATATATTAAAATTTTGACTTACCTATTTTTTACATAATCGTTAGATATAGAGATACCATTTTCACTTAAAACATGAACTTGACTAAGCTTTACAGGATGAAAAAATAATAGTACATTAAAGTTAAATAGTTTTGGAGAAAAATCATATTTCATTATTTCCGTTTTTATTTTTTTTCTGCGGAACCGCAAAGAATTTTTCAACCAAACTTGACACAGTTACTCTACTAGACGTAACTGACTGTAGAAAAAAAAACCAAGTCATAATATTAAAGGGCATTTTTGCTTCCCTTAATCGGAAACGGCCTTTGGCGATAGGTAAAATACTCAATACAGAATATAAACAATAATTGCTCCTTGTTCGTGGGTACATGGTTGCGCACGATATATCACTGAAACTGTGCCCCCGAGCCCCGTCCATCGCTCACGCCTCTGTCAGACACTTAATCTATGGCCTACCTGAATAGTCAAACTTTATTATACAAAGGGTTGCTATATTTATAGCTTCTGTTTAAATATCCCTATATATTTAAATATACACATCGTTGAGGAGTGTCCCGGGAGACGCTTCGAGGGGCGATTTCAGGATCTACTGGCAATTACACCGGGACCGGAAGCCAGGGACTGGCTACTTAATCTAGACATAAAGTTATAATATAAGCTGCATGCAATGTATACATAAATTGTAAAATTATAGGAATAAAGCTATACGATATAATATAATTATATACACCTTTCAATAGTTGCTTTAAATTTGGTAAAACATTTTATGAGAGACATATATGGGTCTTGATAGACATTTTTATCAATTCTATTTTTTTCTATGTGGAAATACCACATTTTTATTTTCGCTCCAGTAGCGTAAGAATTATGGAATGAAAGATTTGGTGTGATTGACGTAGCGATCTAATAGCTCAGTTGGGAGAGCAATACGCCGGGAACGTAGAGGTCGCAGGTTCAAGTCCTGCTTAGATTATAGTGGATGGCATTAATTTTTTCTTTCGTAATTTACCTTTGCGTCAATATTTATGGGTCTTGAACTCTTGATAATTGTACACGAAATGTAAGTATACATATTTTGATGGGATCTCATTTCTTTTCGTAAGATAGGCTTAGATAACTATAAGTTTATAGTAATACGTTACGTACGTTTACGAATAATAGGTTGCTGTTTTTGTTGTAATTATGACTATTTCTGTTGAATTTATATATATATTACGTATTATCTATATATATATTACGCGAGGCCGATTTTTGTACATCCCATCAGATCTACAGTTATGGTCCGATTTTGATAAATGATATGTCATTAGATTCGTCTCATGCTGGAGAGGTGCATAAAACTCTTGGAATTTTAATTTTTTCCTGAAAAGGTACTGAAAAATGGATTTGAAAAAACTACTGTGCGCTAACCACGTGACCTGTGATCCCTATTTTGACATAAGATGACCAAATAATAATAAGCATGATTTGCTCACAAACCTGAGTAAGTTGTTCAGCATGAAGAAATATTATTTTTGAGTCGACAACATAATATCCGCAACACTTAAAAGATGTACGAATATGCAAAAATAATTTTACAGTTTGTTGACAATGAATGACAGTAACCATATTCTGACAACTTTTAATGTCTTTTTTATTGGGGGCTATTATGTCAATGCTCTAAATTGCCAGGTTGTTTTTCTTTTTAAAATGTTCATATGGAAACTTTTTTCGCATACCTGTTAAAAATGTGGAGAAAAAAGCCGGTTAAGTGCGAGTTGGACTGGTACTCGAAAGACCAGAAAAACTGACCGTCATTCAAGAATAGATTATTTTTATAGGAGAGTTTTACAATAAATCAAAGCAGAAAAAATGTAGTAAAACTAATTTAAACGTCATTCAAATAAGTAAATTTATGATAGATTATTATAAATATGATTATATAAGTCCATCAAAAAAATAATACCAAGGAAAATGGCATGAGTCATGGTAAATTAAATGGTATTTTACAAGAAAAAACTAAGTCCTTTCGCTTGCATGTCGACGGGATGGGAAATGTGGTCGAGTTGAGAATATGGACGAGTTGGCACTGAAGAGTTGAGAGACTGAGAGAAGTTGGTGATATGGGAGATTTGGCAATAAAGACGAGCTGATAATAAGAACAAGTTGGTATTGTAGACGAGTTGGGTGTATCGTCGAGTTGGGAATATGGACGAGTTGGAAATGTGGATGAGTTGGCAATGTAGATGAGTTGGTAAAATTGACAAGTTGGGAACATGGACAAGTGGGCAATTTGGACGAGTTCGCATTATGGACGAGTTGGTAATACGGACAAGTTGACAATGAAGACGACTTTGTAATACGGACGAGTTGGTGATATGGAAGATTTGGCAATAAAGACGAGCTGATAAGGACAAGTTGGTATTTGTAGACGAGTTGGGTGTATCGTCGAGTTGGGTTGGGAATATGGACGAGTTGGAAATGTGGATGAGTTGGCAATGTGGATGAGTTGGTAAAATTGACAAGTTGGGAACATGGACAAGTGGGCAATTTGGACGAGTTCGCATTATGGATGAGTTGGCAATGAAGACGAGTTGGTAATACGGACAAGTAGGTAATATGGACGAGTTTTCAATGTGGACGAGTTGGGAATATGGACGAGTTGGGAATGTGGATGAGTTGGCAAAATGAACAAGTTGGGAACACGGACGAGTGGGCAATGAAGACGACTTGGTACTACGGACGAGTTGTCAACGTGGACGAGTTGGGAATGTGGATGAGTTGGCAAAATTAACAAGTTGGGAATATGGACGAGTTGGCAATAAAGACGGGCTGATAATAAGGACGAGTTTGTATAGACGAGTTGGGTGTATCGTCGAGTTGGGAACATGGACGAGTTGGAAATGTGGACGACTTGGAATTGTGGACGAGTTGGGTCTATGGACAAGTTGGAAATGTGGACGAGTTGTATTTGTGGACGAGTTGGCATTGTTGATGAGTTGGAAATGAAGACGAGTTGGCAATGTAGATGAGTTGGGTGTATGGACGAGTTGGTAATGTAAACGACTTGGCATTGTGGACGAGGTGAGAATATGGACGAGTTGGAAATGTGGACGAGTTGGCATTGTGGACGAGCAAGTAATATGAACGCGTTGGCATTGTGGATGAGTGGGAATATAAATGAGTTAGCAATGAAGACGAGTTGGTAATACGGACGAGTTGATAATATGGACGAGATTGGCAATAAAGACGAGTTGGTATTGTAGAAGAGTTGGGTGTATGGACGAGTAGGAAATGTGGACGAGTTAGCAATATGGATGAGTTGGCATTGTGGACGAGTTGGGAATATGGATGAGTTGGCAATAAAGACGAGTTGGTAATATGGACGAGTTGGCATTGTAGATGAGTTGGGTTTATGGACGAGTGGGCAATGTGGATGATTTGGCATTGTGTACGAGTTGGGAATGTGGATGAGTTGGAAATATGGACGAGTTGGAAATATGGTCGAGTTGGCATTGTGGACAAATTGGGAATATGGACGAGTTGCCAATGGAGACGAATTGGTAATATAGAGGAGTTGGCAATGCAGATGAGTTGGGTGTATGAACGAGTTGGCAATGTGGACGTGTTGGGTGTGTGGACAAGTTGGCATTGTGACCCAGATGGGAATATAGACGAGCTGACATTGTGGACCAGTTGGCAATGTGGAATAATTAACATGTTACCGAATAATATGCATTTTATTTGTGAAACAGATCAGCAGATCACATGTCATTAATGCACAAGTTATTTTTACAAGAGTTGAAAAAGTTGGCACGATGAAGCTGGCAGTTTGCTATCAGGCCTAGCTCTAGCCTGGCATGATTTACCGTCTTTAAAAAATAATTTTGCGAAATTGCGATGTGGTCGCTTAGCGACAAAGCCCTTTAAATATATATATATATATATATAAAACAGAGTTTTAACGTGTTTTTTTACAGTATTTATTCTTCGTTCGCCAAAAACTTCTTATCGATAAAGTAGTTATTTTCGGTAACACTTCCGGATTTCCGTATTCTAGCGGCGGTTCGACGCCGCAACGGGCCTCTAGTGTATTATATTGACTGTTTGCCTATCTCTCTCTCTATTTTGGTTTTTTGCATTTTCATGTGTAAGTATTATTGTTAAATTATCCTCCTTCGTATTGTACATGTTGCTTTGGTTGTCTACCGTTTAACATTTGTGTTTAGCACTCATTTACTCAAAGGTTAACTGGAAGAGATCCCTTAAAGGGATAAGTTCGCCTTTGTACATGTATTTCTTTTGTTTTAATGTATTTCTGTTTTTGTGTACAATAAAGTGTTTAGGTACATACCTACATACACAACTAACTTCCACGTGGGCCAGATAGAAGCGACCCGCATCCAGTGAGTCCTTTCGGGGGGCCGTCCAACACTGCGCTTCCCGGTACGTGGTCTCTACTCGAGTACCTTTCTGCCCCAACTGATCATCACTTCTTCGAGCTACGTGCCCCGCCCATTGCCACTTCAGCTTGCTTACCCGGTTTGCGATGTCGATGACCTTGCCTCGTTTTCTGAGTATTTTACTAGTTACATTATATTATAGAGTTATTTTGTTAATAAAAAAATTCAAACCCTACTAATAGATACGGAAGACGGAAGAGATCGCTAATTAGCGATAAGACCGCCTCTGTTGTATACCGTTATCAAATTTTTTTATTTTTTTTGTTTTCTTGTGTAAACTTATATTTGTGTGCAATAAAGTATAGTTGTTGGGGTACCGTGTTTTTTATTGGTGTTTATTTTTCTACTTTATTAATAGATAATGTTATGGATATATCTAACCCTGCTATTTCAATGTGCCGTATGAACTGAAATTGCTTACTCAGAAGCTGAAAATCCAATATTGCAAAATGCAACATGGCCGCTATGTATATAAATAACATTTGTAGCTACAAGCTCATGTTGATACATTCGATAGGTACCGGGTTAGCCGTTCTTCATTTCCGGCCGCGTGTCACACCGAATCGCTGGAAATAGAAACCCTTAAATACTTAATATTAAATATTTGCTTAACAATAAAGTCTTACGACAATTATTATTACAGAACCAGTATTCAGTCGATATAAAAGTCAACATTCAAATTAATATAATACCTAAAGTACACAAATTACGAACTCTATAAACCAAATGTTAATAAAATTGTAATATAGAATAAGATATAAATAAATAAATATTAAGGGACAATCTTACAGAAATCGACCTAGGCCCAAACTAAGCAAAGCTTGTACTATGGGTACTAGACGACGATATACATAATATTATAGGATAATGGATAGGAATTTCAGTCAATAGTGAGCTTGGTGTGTGTATGAGTAAACTACATCTATTCCCGACATTATCATATCGTAAGGGCCAAAATACGTCATCATGACACGGAACTATGAAAAATGCAAAGCTGCAGGTTATTTTACAACAAATATACCAAAATGACTTTACAAAAGAAACATAAATACAATAAGTTTAATAACGGTAGACAACATGCGGTGTTATCGCTAAAGACCGATCTCTTACAGACAGATTTGGGTAGTGAAGTTGATCAAAAATAAATAACACATTGAGTGTGATGCAAAATGTGAAACTCCAGGCTTTTACTATACAAATAATAGGTTTAATACTGGTTTCAGTTCACGGAACGTTGTTACGTGTATTCACGTTCCGTCGCAACGTGGCAATCTACGCAGTGCAATGTAAAATGGAAAGATTTACCATTTTTAGATTACCATTTCACTGCAGGTTCTTTTATGTATGATGCTTGTTTAGTGTTAATTTATCTCAAGATAAGGATTACTCTTTTTCCCAGGTATACCGACTCAAATACACGGCTCAACAACTGGATGTTGGACGTCGTGACAGAGCAGCACGTTGTATATACGTGTGTAATGAGTTCTCCTTGTTTACGCATAATCTATACTATTATAAAATTGTATTGAAAATCTAGTTTCTATGGAAGAGGTCATTATTTTAGAAATAATTTAACTGTGCGATACAGAATTGATGCCAGCCGCGTACAGCGCCATCTGCTGGCAAAAAAATATTTATCCTCTGATCACGCCGAAATTTCAACCAATTTTAGTAGATATATTTGGACATCCAATGATGATTATAAGATACTTTTTACCAGACTACGGTAAAGAGTAAGTATATTTGTTAAATAAAATGCTTCTTTCTGTGTAATAGCCGGCCTTATCCACGACTACGAAAACATGCATTTTATAAAGCGCGCACATTTCTCCCTGTCGTCCGCGTGCGCCGTAATGATATGAGTCAGAGGCCAGCGAGAATAGGCTACAATGTAGCTCAATCCATTCGTGGACAGATCACGCCGTAATTTCAACCAATTTTAGTAGATGTATTTGGGCATCCAATGATGATCTTAACACATTTTTTACCCGACCACAGTAATGAGCATATTTAATTAACACAAATTATAACGGGTCTAACGCGATATTTTCTTATTTACCTTCATAATCTAACGTTTCGGCGTGGTTGATGTACATCTGAGACCACGGCGTGTGCAACCCCGCCGGAACGTTAGATTATGAAGGTAAATAAGAAATATCGCGTTAGACCCGTTATAATTTGTGTTAACAATGTGTACAAACCGCGAGAGTATAAAGTGTCAAAGAGCATATTTGTTAAATAAAATGCTCTTTACTGTGTAATAGGCGCCCTTGCCTACGAAAACATGCATTTTATAAAGCGCGCCCATTTCTCCCTGTCGTCCGCGCCGTAATGATATGACTCGGAGGCCAGCGAGAATAGGCTACAAATGTAGCTCAATCCATCCGTGGACAATAGGTTTGGTACATTTTTTGAAGACCAATAGTACATTACTTCAGACGCCGGGGAAGAAGGGCCTGCCGAGTGAGTCGGTATAAAGTATAAACGGATAGTGATACGAAACCGGCAAGCCCTAGGTATGTAAAGTGCTTTTCTCAAACATAATTATGTATTTTTTTTTTTATAAGACGTGTGTCTTATAAACAAAAACAAATAAATAGTATAAAATACACAGACACAAAAACCTGTTTATGAGCCAATGACAGGCGTGCATCAGCATTCATAGTGTAAAAAAAAATACACTACACACAAAATATATTTTTCGATGAAGTTTCGAAGATCAGTCACTATTATGTAGGACTGTCAAACTGTCAATATAAAAAGACTTCGGAAAAACCACGGTAAAGAAGAATGAATAACCTGCAGTTCATACGCTATATTTATTAAATACTTTGCTTGCCCTCTGTAATATTTAAATAATTCTTTATTGAATTCGGTTCCAGATTCCTTGAACTTTTTAAAGTGAAAATATTTATTCTGAATGGTATGTACAATTTCAGAGGTGTACCAACTAGAATATACGTATTTTCCGACTATCGAGGACTTTATTTTTTTCATAGGGACATGGTCAGATATACATGCCCTTCATTTAGAATAAAATGCGTCAACTGCGACATCCACAGATTTAGAGTTTAATACGGTACCCCCAATCAATTTCGGCGATAGCGGCATATAATGCAGGATAATCTGCTTTACGAAAGTTCCATTCTGGTAAAGACGAAGCATGAATACGCGCAGGAACGAGTACTGAATCGGCTCTAGCGCGCGGTAGCTCCAGTGTCACTTCGAGCGGCGGGTGGTAGGCGTCCGGCGGCACCAGCGCCGCGACGTCGCCCGACACGCGCACGCGCGCCGGCTGCAGCCCGCTCAGCACCAGGTCTAACCATGGCTGTGGGAGCGCTTCTAACTAACGGTTGGACATTCTCAAAAATAAAAAGCTTCGCTTTCTTGGCTTAAAACTACATTTTTGTAAACTTTAACGCAAGGAGCATTATGTCTTATAATTATTTTTTCACCTATTTAAATTATTGGTCAATAAAGATGCGGTAAACATAACTATCCGGTAAACCCGTAAAACTCGGTCATACTTCTACAAACTATTGTACTTAACTTTTGTGTACAAGTTGAGGTCCTTTTTTAGATTTTATTACAAAGATGATATGTTTAAGTATAGCTATAAAAAACAATATGTAGCTGTTTAGTATTTTTTTAAATAATAATTGCCGTTTTATCATTCATGAATAATTAAACTAGAAAATCACGATTATAGAAATTGTGCCAAGCAATTCCAAGATACTAAGTATTACAAGTTACAAGTTAAAGCTAATTTTAATACGCTGTAGTTTAAACTTGGCCGAATTTAGCCGAATTTTAGAAATATTTGCATTTTAAGGTAATTTTTCGAAAGCGCCTATGTAAAGTTTCTAGCAATTTGTTTCTTAATTGTGCTATGGCAGCCGTATAAAATGCAGTTTTAACATAGTGATTTGACGCATTCGCTACTTTTACGGTCTGATCCAGTCATCTCCAGTATTGTAAAAAGGACAACAAAAAGTACCTTTGACAGAAGCCCAGCCACTCATCAGTGAAACCGAGACCCAAATTATACAGAACGGATAACCTTTGGAATTTTCTTTATCCTGAACCTTTTTCTTAAAACAGACAAACGGTAAAAATATGACTTTTCATTCTTTAGAATAACAATAATATTATATTACTATTTCGACAGTGTGCCTTGTGTATGTTAATAGCAATCTCTTTTGATGATATAATTTTATATTGGAGACGTTATAAAAAATATGTCATTTTTGTCATTTTGAGTGAGCCCTAAGCACAGGACCAATAAAAAAGTTCCCTAGGGATATTTGCATGCGATCACAATAAAATACTGTCAAAAATCTCACGTATTTTTTTTTTATTATAATATTGGAAGACTATTCTCTTATGCCTATTAATTTATGACTAAAAATGCACTATACTAGCATCGCGTTTTAATTTAGAGGCCATAATAACAGCAGTTGGTCTGTAATAAATAGTTTACTGTCGCGAAATCTCATGTCCAACCGTTAGTTAGGAGCGCGCCCACAGTGTGGCGTCGTGACTATTGAGAGTGCTGTTGTGCTGGCGCATTTCGCAGAATTCGAGGAAACATTCGAACTGATTTTGTACATAAACACTACAAGAACTAAGGTTGAAATCAACTAAAATACTATTACGTGTATCTGAATATTTACATAATGCGTTTTCTAGACAGTTCAACACTTTCAAGTACTGATCGTCTTTATATTTTGGCGGTAAATAGGCTACACAACATAACAACAAGGTATTTTACACTCTAATTTAACTATTAATAGTTCCATATCATTTGTTAAGTTAAACCATCTATGTCAGTCAACAGGCGCGCGGAATAATCATTTCGCACAGCGAGTAACACACCTCCCCACCCGGCGTCCCCTTCGCGGTCCTTGCGGAACACCACGTAACCGGGAGGAAACAATTCGGCGTCGTTTACGGAACTAGTTAAAAATGTACATGCCTAATACTACTACACTATACATGCCTAAGCCATGAAAAGGGCTTGCCGGCTTCGTATCACTATCCGTATTGTCTATACCTACTCACCCGGCAAGCCCTTAATTCCCGATGTCTGCAGTAACGTACTATTATAATGTACGTAGTACTTATCTTATTAATTTCCACTTATTACTAATAAATAAGCGAAAGTTTATCAAGAGTATAGATAGACACCTCACTGAGCTCCGGGACGGAATAATTCTCGTACACCGTGGACATTAACTTGTTGTACCCTTACCATGAGATAACGTGACCTGACCGAACTCTCTAGCGACAGCGTAAACGACTTGTATGGAGAATAAGCACAGTGCCCCTAGTGGCTACTTTGTAGAACTACAACTCTCCATACAAATCGTTTACGCAGTCGCTAGTGTAACTGTCACTGTAAACTCATGTTAAGGGTACAGATATATTCGTCATCCATCAGTGTCCGAAAGGGTGATCGAGAAAGTGAGTAGAGTAACTACACGATGTCACGAACATTTACATATGAAAATCAAATGAATGAAATGTGAATGGTGGAACTTTCGGGGTAGCTATTGAAAGGATCCCTTATTGGACTGATGTATTCTCGTACAATTATGTTTGTGGGAAAAGCGTATGTATTTGTGGGAAGTTTATGTACATTGTATCTGTAGGGACTAGGGACTTGTTGGGTGGGTGGGTGTCATGACAGTAATTCGTATAATTTTGACATTAAGCAAATTTGTAATGTAAATTTTATCGTGAAATAAATAATCTAATCTAATCTAACCGCCGGTTGGACAGGTCCTGCGGGCCTATGAAGTTTGCCTTATCACGCGATAAACATACAAAGCATCCGTCGCGTTTTGAAAATAGGAGTGTGAGTGACAGATCCTTTAGCCCTTATTTATCACGTGATAAACGCAACCATCCAGTTATGATGTTGGGCATCGAAAGCTACTGAGTTAGTTGGGTCCTGTTGTTGGTTTTAGAAACGACCTGAATGTAGAATTTCCTGCCTGACACTTCTCCTTTTCCCATGCTATCTGTACCCTTACCTACCATGAGTTTATATTGACAGTCCTCGCTAGTGACTGTGTAAAGTTTGAGAATTGTAGTTCTACAAAGTGACCGCTAGGGGCGTTGTACTATTCTCCATACAAATCGTTGACGCTGTCGCTAGCGAGTACGGTCACGTTAAATCGGGTAGGAGTACAGTTTAGGTTAAGAGGCCTTATTCCTTTTAAAATGGTTTTTCTTCATATTATGACAAAAATATTGATAATTTCAACCAACTTTTTGAAGTGAATAATACTTCTCCCCGAGTTCTAGGTAGTAAGTAGTAACATAGCTATTTCATGCTTTCGTTGCGTGCAGTCGAAAATAAGTTGAAAAAACCAGTTTTCTGCGTGAATATTGTCAATTTCGAGTAGTTTTTGAAACAAAAATTATCAATGAAAAAATTCAAAGTGTAGGTTTTAACTGTATACTTACCAATGAATCCCAATAGCCATGTTCTAGGTAGTGACATCAATAATATGTTAAGAAACATGTTTGATCATAGAGAAAAATGTCTAAAACAATCAGCATTTTAAAAGGAATAAGGCCTCTTAAAGTTTCCACAAGTGTAACTATGGCGACGGATACAAATGAAATCTTACAAATCGAGTTTTCGCCCTCGTATGTTTCTGCCTCCAAAACATAAGCAATCTTTACGAAATTATAAAAATAGGGACAGAATGAGAAGGAAACGCTCTTGTTGGACCGTTTTGATGTATGCGCAAATTATTATAGAATTTGTGTACTAGGCGTCCGTTTGTGGCGGAATGGCCAAAAAGAGACGCCTAGAACACAAGTTTTATAATAATAAGCTTAAAAATCGAAACGGTTCGGGCCATTTTCATCTCATTCATTTCCTGAAATTTTGGATCGATTGGTTAAATTTTGGAAGAACGAAGATTCGATTTGTGTGAAACATACGCTGTGGTATTTCCTCTTAATAAGTGGATTCCTCCGGTCAAGCAGAGGTCGTGGGTTCGATCCCCACTTGCACTTCAGTGGATTGCGTAAAATTTTGGCTTCTTATTTATCCTTTGTATCTTTGTATAAATAACCCCTTACTATGAGTTTACAGTGAGGGTAGTCGCTAGCGCCAGCGTAAATGGTTTGTATGGAGAATTTTAGTTCTACAAAGTAACCGGTAGGGGCACTGTACTATTCTCCATACAAATCGTTTACGCTGTCGCTAGCGAGTACCAGTCACGTTAACTCATGGTAAGGTAAGTGTACACTGTACAGTTTAGTTTTCGTTGTCGAGTGTCGATATAAAATATTGTACACTAGAATCAGACTATTCCATTTCGCAATTTCGAATGTCGATAAAGCAACAAAGTAAATGTCTAGTTTAATAATAGATGACTGTAAGAAAGCACTTCGGATCCTGCAGCGAAGAATTCTGGATGAAGCGATGCATTGCCCGATCGGAAACTCGTGAAAGTTTAAAACGCAAAGTGCTTTGCGATATATTTGTATGTCTGAGTTTTACAAGGCTTCTGAAACTTCGTACGATACCTATAGTTGTTTGTAAGGCATAAGCAATACATACGTGACATGCTCTCAAAGACGTCACTCGCTTTATAAAGTAAAGTCTAGTCGCTGTGATATAATATTTAAGTTTGTCACTATTCGCTGGGTGCGAAGTAGGTGGTGGGGGAAGCACGAATTGATCGCAGCGCGCGCCGTGGCCAAAAAAGGAACTTTCGTCAGGCCAACTGTCACTTTTTAGTAGCGAAATTAAGGCATCTTAAAATAAATAAGTATGCGGCACGAAACCTGCAGCGTAGTTAATTGCAAAAACAATGGCAAAAACAGTAATCACAAATTCAAAAACAGTAATCATAAATAAATAAATTTCCACAAGCAAGTTGGAAACGAGAGCAACGATTAAATGGATAATCGCTATCAATAGGAAAAAGTTAGTATAACCTATAGAACAACATTTTTAATATTATATCTTGTATATAGTAGGGAGTAGCATGTTTATGCGTTTATTTTCTTTTACATTTTGGGCATGTTAAGCAAAAACGAATTGTTTCTCATTTTATTGTAGTTTGGGATTTGAAAGCGATGTTGTGTTTGATTGAGCAGAATCCGGTAATGATAATTAATTTGGCCATGTTTAACTGAATTAACAAAATAATCTGTATTATTACGAAAATACAGTCATAAATGATCGGTTGCATTATGCATGAAATGCGTTTTTCGGTTAAATTTGTTTATTTTGTAACTTACTTCTCGTGAAGACAGCCATGAAAAGGTCCGTGTGAATTACATCTGAAAGTTATTGATTTTGCCATTTTAGACGGGAAATAAAGAAGGTCAACGTTTTATCGACACTATAGATTAACATAATCGAATAAAATGAAAGAAAATTACGATATTTCATTGAAATTATTTGTTTGTTTACTTACTATTCGTAAAGACAGTCAGCCATTTGACATTAAAAAGCCCGCCGTAATTGTAACCGCTAGTTGACGCTGTCATCGCGCACCCAGCGAATATTAGTATGTCTTTTTTAGGGTGTCAGCTACATATCAAATTTTATCTTTTTCGCGGTATACTGCGATAAACAATTGCGAAGTGTATCTACAGGCAAGGGCCTATACAGGGTGTCCCAGAACTGCCACGTCACAGTGACACTGGAGGTAGGTCAGCTCAAGAGGAACCCAACCAACCTAACATGACCTCAGTAAAAGTTTCACGGTTTTCGAGTTATTACCGAAATAAAAACTTTTCAGAATTGTCCCCTTTTCTTTTACATCTTTAGTACCAGTATCGACACGGAAAGCTCTTAATGACAGTTTTTTGTGTTTATCAAATCATGAATAGCTAATTCAGAAGTGTAAAGTGTTATTTTGTCAGTAACTATTGTAAAATACTGAAGAAAACTTGATTAATCTTGATTTAATTTGTCACAAAAACACGACTTTCAACTTTGACCATCTGCCATGTTTTTTTTTTATTAGAAATAATACAAACAAATAACGTCAATAAATTAAGCATGTTACGCAGATTCAAAAATGGTATAACACATGTATCTTACTGCGATAACATTAGGTATTCTTATCACTTTAGCGATGCCCTATCGAGCCAACTTAAAACTTGAACTCCGAAAGCAGTCACTGTTATGTGCTACAAAGATGCTGTGTACAGGGATGACTCTTCTGTTATCTGACCCGATTATTTTGCCAAATGCACAAAAAACTAAAGTTTTTCTCCCTTTTGGAGGCTAGCTTATTCTAAAGGACTGGATAAAATCATAAAATGTCAATGACAATTAAAGTAGATTAATGGCTTCGGTTAGATTAGAATTGCGACCACAACAGCGCGCGAACCGAGCGAGCGAAGCGAGCGTGCCGCTGTAGCGGTAACCGTGAAACTTTTACTGAGGTCATGTTAGGTTGGTTGATTTCCTCTTGAGCTGACCTACCTCCAGTGTCACTGTGACGTGGTACTTCTGGGACACCCTGTATAATATATGAAGATATACTATTCCCAGAAATGTTTTCTGAATATTGTAAAAATTGGTCTATCCCATTTGGACTACAGTTTCTCAGTGTTCAAATTACATTTTCTCTAATATTGATCCAGAGATTTCAAGCCATTAATGTCTACTGCTGAACGTAGATCTTCCAGGAAGACTTTCACGAATGGTCGCACACTGTCTGCATCGTCCGTCCATCTAATGTCTTATAAACACGAGAAAATACAACAAGAAAGCACTCTCAATGTTTATTGATTAGAAAATTCAAATACACATCTCTTAAATAACTAAAAACATGTCTTTCTAGCAATTTTTCTTATGTTTTCTTCTGGAAATTGTCAGAGATAAATTTTATGTTGTGGTTGAATAAACATTTACATAAACAAAATAACTTTACTTCAGCAAATAAACTGTTATTTCACTAATAAATTTCGATTAACTGAACGGAAAATAAGATTATAAATATCGTCTATCATCATGGACCAATTATTGAAGAAGACTGCCAATGCCTAAGCGGTCCTGGGTTTGAATCCCGGGAAGGGCAAATATTTGTGTGATGAACTCAAATATTTGTGCCTGGGTCATGGATGTTCCATGCATTTAAGTATATATTTCTATTTATATCTAAGTATATAAGTATTATTTACTTTAAATGCAAAATAACAACGATTTGTGATAACGCCCTGTTGCACTACTGTTGACGAGCCATACAAAATGTATGGCACAATGACGCCATCTACATCTCTAGGACGCGACTTTAGACATTGGCAGTCTTGAATTATTTGCTCATACTTCAAATATTTCAACAAAATCACTAGCTCGTAAATCAGTATATAAATATCGTTCAAAATATGAGTGAAAAATATTGAAGCCGTATTTTACCGAACTAACACAATTTCCAGCTCATTGACTTGAAAATGGATAGAAATTAATATTTTCGTTGAGGCTAGAAAACAATATTTTGCTGGGTATGCTTGAGTGATAGTTGTCGTGTACGATGATGTATCCAAAAGGTAAGTTTGGATTGAAACCGCTGAAATTCTCAACGTTGTTCTCCACTTCGGGTGTTGGGGAAGTTTGAACGATTTGATCTCTTTTTTCTCCACTCTTCTCTCGTATTTCTTGAACATTGGCTTGCTAAAGATAAAAATGAAAAAAGTAAACAATTAAACGTAACAACATAATAAATTTAAACCTATAAATAAAACATCGCGGGGATGAGGAACGGGAGGCTGGCCGCATTACCACGCCACTCTTTATTATACTGTGGCATAGGTATGAGCCAGCCCTCTGGTCACCCGTCGTCGCATCGATCATTTTCAATCTTACACAACCTAAATAACTTTCTTTATTAAAATATTAAAAAAAGACTACGTAAATTAGAAAAAAAAATATGTGGATCCATTTTTTTTAACATTTTTCTCGGATTTCTAATGGGTGGTAGCGTCCGCCACCTAAAATTAAGTACATAAAAAAACAGACACGCTTCTTCGATTTCTAGGACAAAATAGAGAGTGACAGGACAAAAAAAAATCGACAAAATAAACAACACTAATATATACGTTGTCTAACAATACTAGGTACCTATAACCAATATGGAATCATGAGCTGGTCTGATGATGGAGTCAGGAGGTAGTCACATCCATTTGTAATTATTGATGGATAATGGATGATTAAAAAAAGTACAGACGGCAATAAAGATTTGTCACCAGATGCTTTGTGCCATTTTATGCTTCTAGAAAATGTATTCACAACTCACCCGTTCATATGGTGTTACAGTAAACACTGTGGATTCTTCAGACATGTCGTCATCTAAATTCTCTTCAGGGGATTTTGTATTATTTGAGTTATTTACAGACTGAGCGCCGTTTGAATTTTCTAAAACAAGCGCTTTTGCTGAAAATAATTGATATTCACTTTTAGCCTACATCGCCACGTTCCCAATACCTACACTATACACGATGATTCTTATATAATCGGTGATCAGGAGTAGAAAAATATGAATATCCTGCTGAAATTAAACTTAATAGGCAAAGGACTCACGCAATTACCTCACTGTTTAAATTAATTAAAAGTTGTAACATAATTAAAACTAATAGCCACTAGATACATGGTCATCGCTTTGGCGGGAAATTTTACGAAATTTTCTACGACTTGGTATAGGTAATGACAACGAGAATGACAAGTTATTGCTCATAAATTGCATTTCCATTCAATTAAAAAAAGTTGTAAGGTCACAGATACAGTTTAGTAGGGTGACAAGGAATTTAAGACAATAAAATAAAAAATATCATAGAAAAATAAAAGTTTGTTTTCATGGAATTGCGACTTCAACGTGACCGCCATTAATTTACTGAGTTTGAAAAGTTGGTACCTGATCACCGATTAAAAATCATCGTGTATATTATTGAGATAGATAATGCAAAACCGGTTATAATGTTTAAACTGGTTATTAATAATTAGAAAATAACTGGTTTTGCATGACAACCTAGAAGAAATTTTAATTTCTATACGGATTTGAAAAAAACGCTGGTCAAGTTAGTCGACTTGCGCTCGGTTCTGTACAAAATAAGAAAACACTGAATATTGCTCTAAAGAAAATTATAAGCCGTAGTAAGGCACATACTTAACTTTGCCGTTGGAAAACTATTGTCGCCATACATTGACGCAGGTCACGGTTATTTAATATTTTACGCAGGTCACGGTTATTTAATATTTTACCAACTACAAAAAAAATGGTTGCCTGTAAAGTCGGTTTTACGGGCGAAGGAAGATTTTACGTGACAACGTCTTATTCTCGGTAGAATATTTATTGATATGAATTTTATTAAATTGCACAATAGGAACAATGAATGAAAATAAGAATTGCACTAACCTAACTCTATCCAAGGTCTGTCATTCGCGGAAATGATCCCAGAGCTGGCGCGTTTCTCGGACAAAGGCTCAGTATTGCTGTGCAGCGGGAAAACGCCGCCAGCATCTTGGGATCATTTCCGCGAATGACAGACCTTGGATAGAGTTAGGTTAGTGTAGGTTTTAGGTTTTTAAATTGTTTTACCACTTAAGTCGAATGTTTTTTTTAATAAATTTAGATAAACTGTACGTATAACATCAAAAAGAATTGCACAAATTTTAACTATAGAAATATATTTTGTTCCTCATCCCTCTCCCCTCTCCCCTCTCCCCTCTCCCCTCTCCCCTCTCCCCTCTCCCCTCTCCCCTCTTCCCTCTTCCCTCTTCCCTCTTCCCTCTTCCCTCTTCCCTCTTCCCTCTTCCCTCTTCCCTCTTCCCTCTTCCCTCTTCCCTCTTCCCTCTTCCCTCTTCCCTCTTCCCTCTTCCCTCTTCCCTCTTCCCTCTTCCCTCTTCCCTCTTCCCTCTTCCCTCTTCCCTCTTCCCTCTTCCCTCTTCCCTCTTCCCTCTTCCCTCTTCCCTCTTCCCTCTTCCCTCTTCCCTCTTCCCTCTTCCCTCTTCCCTCTTCCCTCTTCCCTCTTCCCTCTTCCCTCTTCCCTCTTCCCTCTTCCCTCTTCCCTCTTCCCTCTTCCCTCTTCCCTCTTCCCTCTTCCCTCTTCCCTCTTCCCTCTTCCCTCTTCCCTCTTCCCTCTTCCCTCTTCCCTCTTCCCTCTTCCCTCTTCCCTCTTCCCTCTTCCCTCTTCCCTCTTCCCTCTTCCCTCTTCCCTCTTCCCTCTTCCCTCTTCCCTCTTCCCTCTTCCCTCTTCCCTCTTCCCTCTTCCCTCTTCCCTCTTCCCTCTTCCCTCTTCCCTCTTCCCTCTTCCCTCTTCCCTCTTCCCTCTTCCCTCTTCCCTCTTCCCTCTTCCCTCTTCCCTCTTCCCTCTTCCCTCTTCCCTCTTCCCTCTTCCCTCTTCCCTCTTCCCTCTTCCCTCTTCCCTCTTCCCTCTTCCCTCTTCCCTCTTCCCTCTTCCCTCTTCCCTCTTCCCTCTTCCCTCTTCCCTCTTCCCTCTTCCCTCTTCCCTCTTCCCTCTTCCCTCTTCCCTCTTCCCTCTTCCCTCTTCCCTCTTCCCTCTTCCCTCTTCCCTCTTCCCTCTTCCCTCTTCCCTCTTCCCTCTTCCCTCTTCCCTCTTCCCTCTTCCCTCTTCCCTCTTCCCTCTTCCCTCTTCCCTCTTCCCTCTTCCCTCTTCCCTCTTCCCTCTTCCCTCTTCCCTCTTCCCTCTTCCCTCTTCCCTCTTCCCTCTTCCCTCTTCCCTCTTCCCTCTTCCCTCTTCCCTCTTCCCTCTTCCCTCTTCCCTCTTCCCTCTTCCCTCTTCCCTCTTCCCTCTTCCCTCTTCCCTCTTCCCTCTTCCCTCTTCCCTCTTCCCTCTTCCCTCTTCCCTCTTCCCTCTTCCCTCTTCCCTCTTCCCTCTTCCCTCTTCCCTCTTCCCTCTTCCCTCTTCCCACTTCCCTCTTCCCTCTTCCCTCTTCCCTTTTCCCTCTTCCGCCCTCTTCCCTCTTGTTACAGTAATGCTCGATGAATGAAAATAAGAATTGCACAAATTTTAACTATAGAAATATATTTTGTCTCTCTCACTCATCAGACGTGAGCGGGCGTTACATTTTTTCATGAGTGACTCCGAGCGAAACTTAAATTAAGACGTTGTCACGTCAAAAAGTTTATACCTTTTAGTAAAAAATATTTCGTGACGTATCTTCAAAGTTTTTAGATGACTACCTTTACTTGTGCTAGGTTTATTACTTCTTGCCAGATTTTATAATTCTAGGGTTCCATTTTTATCGATCAAGATACAGAACCCTTAATATGATAATGTTTAACACTCACCAGAAACCGGCGTGTTATGGTCTACTGACGTCAACGCCGGCGAGGGTGTCGTTGGTTTTTTAAACAGGCTGTAATTGAACGTATCTGAAAAACAAACGCTAAATGTAGACATTTTTGCCATGTCTTTAATTTAAACCACTGAAACAAAGATCAAAGCTGAAAGAAAAATGGAAATGAGTTACCTGGCGGAAGAGACCGGGAATCGAACCCGCTACCTCTGGACTGCCGGTCCAATATAGAATAAAAATTGTGATGTGTACCCACAATTAAAAAACCGGCCAAGAGGATGTCGAGCCACGCTCAGTGTATGGTTCCATAGTTGCCTATCCTTCATAATAGATTTAAGGGAAAGATTTCAAGCTCTATAAAAAGGTCGTAAACGCCAAAGTAACTGGAATTACTTATTACCTTCTGGACGTTATGGATTATACGCGCCAGATTGAGCGGAATGTTTTAGTGCAGTATGGCACTTAACCAATATGTGTAACGTTCGAAGTATAAGGACACCGCGCGGCACTTACGTCATTTTAAAGAAAATTATGAAATTTTGTGATAACTCAAAAACGGGTCGACCGATTTTATTCAATATATTTTTCATTGAAAATAAGGCCTCATTTTCATGAATTTTTCCATAATTTTTTGACCCGTGGTTGAAAAGTTAGAGGAGGAGTTTAAAAGACCTATTCAACGACACTCCACACATCAGTGTTAAAACGAAAAAAAAATCACCCCCACTTCAGGTCAGGTGTACACGAGAGGTACCCTAAAAAACTTTTTTTTTAGTTTTTATTTTACCATTTTGTCGGCGTGATACATACACATACTCATACCAAATTTCAGCTTTCTAGTACTAATGATCACGGAGCTAAGCCGCGGACGGACAGACGGACATGACGAAACTATAAGGGTGCCTAGTTGACTACGGAACCCTAAAAAAAAGAGACATTACATGTTTCATAAATTTATGACTTTAATTTGTCGACTAAGAAAGTATCTCAGTATTATTATATTATGTTATTGTTCTGTAATATTTAGCACATTACATACCCAGAGGGGCGAATTCGTGAATGTCCCAGATCGCAGTTGTTTGTGTCCCGAACCAGTGGTGAGGGCCATAACATAAATACATGATCTGGGGCTTTACGAATTACCGTTCATGGTTTGTCTTAAGTTTTACGTCTTGCCTTGGCCTGGATATTGTCTCCCTCGGGCAGAAAGTCCCATTTACGGCCTATGGTGACGTAAGCTTTGCTGTGTCGCGTCGCCCCAGTATGGCACAACACACTTGTAGAGTTTCCTGTCAGATCTTAACATTTTTCACTGTTTCTTTCTTTGTATTTATAATATATAAAATTTGAATATATTATATGTTTAAAATGAAGCGATTTTTTTTTAAATTTAATCAATAATAACAGGGTTTCAACCTGCGTCTCCAACGGCTTTCCTGACTGCCTGAACCATTACATTTTTCAATTTTTTCGCTTCATTTAGTTTACGCTAGCAGACGTTAAGTACTGCTTTATTAAAAAAAAAAACAATAAAGTTTGTGAGTGTGTTTATGTGTATGTTTGTTACTTCTTCACGCTCACGGCTGAACCAATTTTGACAAATTTTGGTATGAAGGTAGCTGACAGCCTGGATTAACACAGAGGCTACTTTTAATCCCGAAAAAATGTAGTGTTCCCGTGGGTTGAGCGGGTAACACCGCAGCTAGTTAAATATGTTAGTTGGAACCCGGCAGATTTAATTGCCCATCTCGCTGGAAGTCTATTGTTCCGCGTGAAGTGCAGGACCAACCCGACCGTGCATCGCACGTACAACCTACGAGTAGCTATAGCAATATGAAGGCTTAGTTAAGGCAATATGTTATTTATTCTCTAGGTGCCCGAAACTTTATCCCCGTATTTTTTTCTTGATCATAGTTGGGTAAAAAGTATCTTTGAATCCACTTATCCCTGTACCAAAATGGGTTAAAATTGAACCAGGCATTTCGTGATGCGAGGACAAATAAATTATGACCCAGAGATGGCGCCAGACAAGTCAATACCATCATTGTACATTTCTAGATGTGTATTGTTAATAGCGTGATGCAGGATCGTCCTTTGTTTTGTACGGGCGCTATGCCAGTCTGGCGCCATCTGTTATCACACCGAAACGGCTGGACAAATTATAGCCAAATTTGGTACAGGGATAGCTGGAAATCCAAAGATGGTTAAAGGATACTTAAGGATGGTTAAAGGGTCTCCTTTTACCTTGTATGGCCGCGCGGCGCCATACCAATTCCGGGATGAGAAGAAAATTAAGCAAAGCATTTACTCACCTCTCAACAAGTGGTTGACTTGGTTTCGGTACAATCGGACGGTACCCGAGAGCAGGATAGAGAAGCTGCGCAGAGAGAGACGGCTGCGCGGGCGCCGGTCCCGCCGCATCCAGAGCGCGATCTCGTCGCTGAAAAACAAAATTGACACTATAATTACAGTTGTCATGTTCTTTGACTAAATTTTAATTGATTTAAAACGCTCACAATTTTACGATCCATACAGGTAACAAGGGAATCGGGGAGTTTTATGAGAGTGCCAGTGGTGGGCAACACAGAAACGGATTAACAGAAGTAACCAATCATATGCCTTGATCACACGTACCGAGTAAACGGGCGAGACACTGTCTCGCCCGTTTGTCTTGTGTGTGACAGGGACGAGATCACTGTCTCGCCCACTGTCTCGGTACGTGTGATCAAGGCAATAGCATGATGACATCGAAAGTTCACCTGTCATTCCGGAGTGTCATTATTTTCTTATAACACGCAATTTTCAAAATGGTTCTGTGTGCATGGACGTCTTAAGAGGCCTTATTCAGACAAATATATCGATAATTTCAACCAACTTTTTGAAGTGAATAATACTTTTCCCCGAGTTTTAGGGAGTAACATAGCCAGTTCATGCTTTCATTGCGTGCCGTCGAAAATAAGTTGAAAAAACAAATTTTCCGCGTGAATTTTGTCAATTTCGAGTAGTTTTTGAAACAAAAATTATGAATGAAAAATTCAAATAGTACATTTCAAATGCCAGTAAATCCCAATAGCCCTGTTCTAGGTAGTAACGTCAATAATATAGGTATGTTAAGAAACATATTTGATCGTAGAGAAAAATGTCTAAACAATCAGCATTTTAAAAGGAATAAGGCCTCTTAAAACATAATATTTATAAATGTGTAAATTAAATAAGAGCCTATAATAAGTACTTAATTTGGTTACATTCTGCTATGTTCTCGAAGTTTTCCCAGGATGAAATAAAAATTAAGCAAACAATTTTTGCAACGGTCCTTGTCCAAAAATTACAAATTTAAATTTGGAACGTCTAACGGCTACCGCTCTTTTTCATATCATTTGAATTCGACGGAGACTAGCCGCATAATATTTCCATCAAAGAGATTCGATTGGCAGAAAAAGGAAATCTTTGCCTTAATAATATGACAGCTGTGAAATCTTTGGGAAGTTTTTCGGACTAAATGAATTAGTTGGCATTACACCACAATTTTGAGATAGTATTTTATGCAAGCGTTGCACAATTTAAAGTTTTTCAAAGTTAAAGTTGAGTACCGCGTTTAGCCTGAGTAAAGTACGAGATTTTAAGACCTAAGTAATTGGTGTAACTATAACTATTGCATACAATACTTTATATAGATCAATTACACATCGTCACAATTACAGTCGCCATCAGATATATCGCAGTAAACAAATATTGCCTTCATAAATATTTAATCTTGTCACTTATTGATAAGGCGTTAGAGTGCATGGTCAGTAATTTATGAACGCATTACTTGCTACGATACATTTGATGGTGACTGTACGCCTTAAACAAACATAATGGCGCTAATTTCTAAAAAAAACTGCACGGTCGTATCGTCATATTCCCAAAATATCATACGAAATTATTTTCCTTATAGAAACAATGGTTTAATTTACACTTGACGTAAACCTAAATGCAAATAAATACGGACAACTTTAATTAAGAAAGCCAAATCAAACACATACCAGATCTCCGGCACACATATATTTTCAACTTCATCCATTTTCCTGTAATGTCCCGCTTTCCAAGCTTTAACAAGCGCTTTATTCGTCGCAATCTTTCGATTGTAAAACGACATTTTCAATTAAATTACAGTTTCGTAAATCTCCAATGCGCTTTCGCTATTAAAATTAATATAGAATCGTATCCAAACGCGAACCGACTCCAAACGTACGTACCATAAAAGTACCTTGATTCTTTTTTCACGTACCCTCATTTAATTTGAAGGGAAAGGTCTTGCTGCAAACTGCCAAGTTTTTTTATTTTTATTTGGATTGCACGAAAATTTATTATAACAATTCTAGATTTTGTATTTATTTTTTTAGGAGGAATTTGAATTATCACCGGATGAATAGCGGTTTGAGAATAGAAACATTTCATATTTTTTCAGAATATTGACTTTTTACTTAGCTTTGCGTTTTGTTTATCGGTGATTTCAAACAAGTATAATTTGAACTCGATATTGCTTGTTAAATAATTTAGCGGAGTGTCTAAAATTAATATTTGATTTAATTTGTGGTTCGCAATGGCCAAACGAATACTTATCATATTTTGATTTGAACCGTTGAGTTTTGTAGTGGTTTTCAAATTATCTATATTACAGTCTGACCAAAAAGAGTAGAGATTAAAAAGTGTCAATACTGTAGTGTCGTCCCCGTTTTCTTAAATTGATTAGAAAGGGACGACACTACAGTATTGCCACTTTTTTTTTAATTTCTACTCTTTTTGGTCAGACTGTATTCACGTGTATTGTATGACAAGGGTGCTAATTTAACAGTGTTGGGATTCAAATTAGGAATATCTCATTAATTTAATGCATAGGAACAAATTAACATAAAGTTTTCATTAAGATAAGTTGTGACATGTATTATACTTGAAATACGGTATTTGATGACAGATCGGATGACAGCTACTCTTTATGAAATGTCAAAAACGATCTGTTAGTATGAAGTTTCTACGAAGATACTGGCTTCTGTCGTCATAAAATCAGTAGTCAAAACACTTCTCCTATATACATTTTCTGTATTAAAATTGTATAATGTCCAAAAGTTAGTGGTAGCTTGGGTGTCTATCATTTTATCGAAATTTCTTACATCGATTTTCATTTCATCGAAAACTATTCCACGAATGTCTTTTCATTTTTTTTTCGAATCACATAATCATCAATTCATTGCTTTTCGAATCATCGATCAACTATTCAACGTAAATTGTTTCGAATTTGTCTCAAATCGTAGCTTAACTATTCACCGAATTTACCTTTCATCGAAACATGATTCACAGATGGCACGTCCCATTCATACAAAAAAATAACCTAAACCTAACCCAACCAGGTCGGATCTAGCCAAGTCGGGTTTCAGGTCATAAAAAAAAACAACCTAAACCTGACCCAACCAGGTCGGATCTAGCCAAGTCGGGTTTCAGGTCATAAAAAAAAAATAACCTAAACCTAACCCAACCAGGTCGGATCTAGCCAAGTCGGGTTTCAGGTCATTAAAAAAAATAACCTAAACCTAACCCAACCAGGTCGGATCTAGCCAAGTCGGGTTTCAGGTCATAAAAAAAAAAATAACCTAAACCTAACCCAACCAGGTCGGATCTAGCCAAGTCGGGTTTCAGGTCATAAAAAAAAAATAACCTAAACCTAACCCAACCAGGTCGGATCTAGCCAAGTCGGGTTGCCAGTATGGCCTATGGTCTTAGCCTGTCCGGAAGGACGAATCATTAAAAAAAAAAAAACACGTTTCGATGAACGACTACGTTTTTTTTGGCGGGAACTTTTGTAACTGAAAGGCGCGCTCGCAAAAAAATATTTTTGTAAAATAGTTTTATGTGTGAATATTAGTGTTTATCTGTATAAAGTTCGTTTAAAATAAGTCATAAATAGTTAGTGGACGTTGTAAATAGGGGTACGCTTCCCCATTTACCATGGGGGGGCGTGCGGAAAAACGGCCGAGGCGAAAATCTTCGGACTCCGAGGAATGTACAATAGAAGAACAAGATAAGTACAAGATTTATAGGGCAGAAAACTATTTCCGGAAGTATGACGAAAATAGTTCCAAAACGGAGTTTGTGGTGTTCCTCACCCATAATGAAAATGATAAAAGAATTACGGACAAGGACAGGCTTGCGATATCAAGCGGCATTAGGCGTCATTGCGTGTCGGGCGTAATGCACCTTAAGGCAATGAATGCGTATAAAGTTGCAATAACTTTCGACCTACCAAATAACGCCAATGTGTTTTTAAAAAATGAAAAGCTCCTTGATGAGTTGGAGATGAATGCAACAATTCCGGCTGTGAGCACCGAAGTTACGGGAGTGTTAACTTCGGTTCCCGTCGACCTATCTAATAAAAAAATTTATAAACTGATTGCTTCAAGCAAAAAAATCATTCAAGTTAGGAGATTCATGCGGCGGGTAAAGGATGATCGGGGTGTGATCTCCTTCACTCCGACCCAAACAGTCGCTGTGACCTTCGCGTCAGTTCAATTACCAGAATATGTCAGCCTGGATCACTGGCGACACGAAGTAGGGCAATATGTACCACCAGTAAAGCAGTGTCTTAAATGCATGCGTTATGGACATATAGCTAAGTATTGCAAAAATGTTGAGGTGTGCTCAATATGTGCTGATCACCACAATTTCAAGCAATGTCCAAAAACAATGACCAAGTGCGCTAATTGTGGTGGTGAACACATCGCCATTTCAGCTATTTGCCCTATCAAAAAGCAAAAAATTGAAGAAAATAAAATAAAGTCGCAATCTGTGAAATATTCGGATTTATTTAATGAAAATGAATTCCCTCAACTCTCAGCCAAACATATAAACACACAAATAAATAATTTAACAAAATCTGACAAATTCATGAATATAATTGTAGAGGCCATTATGAAAATTTGTACAAACAAAGAACAGCCCATTAATAGCAATAGTATTAGAGAAGTTTTACAAAACACGTTCAGCAAAAATATATCTAAAACCTAAATAATGGATAGTATGCTTAATATAGTGCAATGGAATGCTCAGAGTATATCTAGTAATAGGCTCATTTTAACCCGTTTTTTATATGAAAATCATATACATATTGGAATTATTTCTGAAACATGGTTAAAACCAAATAAAACATTTTCAATTAGAGGCTACAATGTAGCAAGAAATGATTGTGGTAATAACCATAATGGTGTTGCATTACTTATTCATAATAGTCTTACATATACTATTGTCGATACATACTTTGATGACACTCTTCAGAACATCTGCATTAAAATAACAATAGATAATAAAGTGTTACATATAGTCAGTTTTTACAGTCCTTCCAATTCTACTTCATTTGATAAAAATAAATTGAATACATTAATTAAGTCGATCCCTGATCCCATGATATTTGCAGGGGACTTCAATGCTCATCATACAACCTGGGGATGTGTTGATACTCTCCCGCGTGGTAAAGACGTGTTAGAGGTTATTGATGATAATGATTTGGTTCTTCTGAATAATGGTCAAACAACTACTATTGGTTCGTTGACCTGGCGTCCTAATGCTCTTGATTTGACTCTGGTTTCATCTTCATTAGCACTTTCTTGTGAATGGTCGGTCCTTGATTCCCCTCTAGGTAACAGTTATCATTTACCTGTAATGATTGAAGTTTTTGTTAGTAATAATGAAAATAATTTAAATCAAATGTGTAATAATGTACATTTGCACATCTTCCCAAATTACAAAAGGGTGGATTGGAAAATGTATGTTAACATTGTAGATTCTTGTCTAGCAAATTTGGATTTTTATACACTTTCTTCACTAGATGCTTATAGTTCTTTCTGTAATATTATTCTTACTGCTGCTGCACAGTCTATTCCTAACTCTACCTCTGCAAATGCCTCATCAGGTGTCAATTATAATAATAAATCTTGCTCGAGAAAATCTATGAATAAGCCCCGATTGCCATGGTGGAATCAAAAGTGTACGGAAGCTGTCACAAATACAAAACAAGCCTATATACATTTTAAAAATAATCCCAGTGAGGAAAATTATATCGAGTTTAAAAGACTTCGAGCTTTAAAGAAACTTACTCTTAAAAATGAACGTCACAATAGTTGGGTTACATTATGTGAGTCTTTTAATCGTTGTACGCCTCTCTCTATTATATGGAAATTCATGCGCAAATTTAATAAAACATATATACATAATAACACTCCCGATGACAGTTGGATACCCGAATTCTTGCGAAAATACACACCCGATTTAGTTTTAAATAAGCCCTCAAATTATGCACAGTTTGATTCCAATAATTATTGTCTCATTGAACCCTTTTCATTGGAGGAGCTTAAGTCTGCAGTATTTTCTAGACGAGACACAACCTTTGGTTTGGATGGTATTCCATACATTCTATTTAAAAAATTAAGTATAGGCGGATTTAATACCTTTTTACACATACTAAATCGTCTTTGGAAGGAAAATAATATACCTGATCAATGGAAAACGGATTGCTTAGTTCCAATATTAAAACCTAATAAAAATAAATTACTACCAGATTCTTATCGGCCAATAGCTCTTACATCGTGTGTTGGTAAGGTATTTGAACAACTTTTAAAACAACGTTTGGAATTTTTCATAGAGCAAAATTGTCTCTTACCTCAAAATCAGTTTGGTTTTCGTAGAGGTAGGTCTTCTCGTGAAAGTATATGCCAACTGCAACTTGACGTTCAGCATTGTTTATCAAATAATAAATATCTTTTGTCAGTCTTCTTCGATATTTCTGGTGCATTTAACAGTGTGAATATTTCCATTTTATGTCAGGAATTATTCAGTATTGGGATACCTGGAAAAATACTAAACTAGATTGAAATTTTCTTAACAAATAGAAAAGTATTTGCAAAATACAATAATCATCTATATGGACCTAGGCTGTCGTCCACAGGAGTTTGTCAAGGTGGAATACTATCCCCATTAATTTTTATTCTATACATTAAAAGGCTTAATTTAATTCTAGGACCTAACATCAAAAACTTACAATTTGCTGATGATCTGGTTGTCTATACAACAGGAACTGATATGAACCTACTATCAACTATCATTAACAAGGCATTAGTAGATTTAAATCAGTACTTTAGTTATCTTAGTCTTGAGGTGAATTCAGATAAATCCAAAGTACTCGTATTTGGACGCAAATGTACTGTCTTGCCTACTATCTCATACAACAGCATTCCACTGCCTATATCAAGTAGCATCAAGTTTTTGGGTGTAACTTTTACTTCAAAGCTTTCTTGGATACCATATGTTGAGAATATTATCACTAAAGCCAATAAAGCTTGTAATGTTTTAAAATCTCTGTGTGCAACTTCCTGGGGGGCAGACCCCAAAGTTCTATTGAATATGTATAAATCTCTTGTCCGTAGTCACTTTGAATATGGCTTTCTTTGTTTTGCTGGGGATATCAAACTTGTGGAAAGATTAGACAAAATACAAAACAAGTGCATGCGTATAATACTTGGTGCGTTTAGAACTAGTCCAATTGCAGCAATGCAAATTGAAAGTCAACTTCCTCCTGTTAATGTTAGGTTTATATATCTGAAGGAAAGGTTTATTTTAAAGCTGTACAGCTTACCTAATAATGATCTTCTCCGAAACTTGATTGCTTGCCGAACAGTCCCTTTTGGAAAATGTGCTTACATTCTTCAAGAGCTTTCTTCATTTCTTCAGCTTCTAGATGAGCTTAAAATAAATCAAAGTAATCTTGTGCTTCCATGCTTTAAAGACTCCTTTTATAGTAAATATCCTGCAGTGAATATTGTTATAGATCATAAATTAATCTCTAAGGATGAGGTCTATCTTTTATTATCAGAATGGTCGAATTGTAAATTTGTTTATACAGATGGTTCAAAAAATGACAAAGCAACTTCTTTTGCAATTTACCAGCCTGATGTTGATAAGGGAATTGGGTTTAAGATTAGTAAACATGCTAGTATCTTTACAGCTGAAGCTGTCGCTATTCTTTTTGCATTGAAACATATTATGGAGCAAAATCAAAATTGTAACGAATGGGTAGTAGTCAGTGATAGCATGAGTGTCCTAAAAAATTTAGCAAATAATAAAATTAAGGCAGATACCAATTATTTAATTTTTGATATAAAAAAAATGTGGCTGCAATTATTTTTAAGTGTAAAAGTAAATTTTGTCTGGGTTCCATCTCACATAGGAGTCTTAGGTAATGAGAGAGCTGATTTTTTAGCTCGTACTATTGTCAATACAGTTTCGTCCTTACATCCCGACTGTAGGGACCTTAATGTGGCTTTACCATACACAGATATTGTAAATATTTTAAAAAAACGAATGCTTGTCCATTGGGGCAGGCATTGGTATCACTGTACGGAGGTTGAAAATAAAGCACATCAGTATTCGTTTCTAGACACCCAAGTCAATGATATACCCTGGTTTTGCAAGATTAAAAGCTACGTTAATAGGAAGTTTTATACTACACTCACACGAATGCGCATTGGTCACTGTCGCCTAAATTTCCATCTACATCGGAAAAATATCATCGATTCTCCTTATTGCGATCACTGTGGGATGGGAGAGGTTCAATCCATGGATCATATCTTATTTGATTGCTCATCTTTTGGCATTCAGCGCCTTGTGCTGATGGATGAGTTACTTAACATCTTCGGTGCACCAAATTTGATCCCGCTGTCTGTAACGGATTTATTAAAGAATCCCTCAACATATCTGTCTGTATATAAATTTGTAAATAACACTGTAAATATGTTGTAAACAGAATTTAGTTAGGTTATCTTTTTTTCCTGGTCTGAGGGTTATGTATATATTTTTTTTTTGTCATGGTAGTCCATGAAGAACACATGAAGACTAAGCCCTGCTCTGTCCTAAGTCCTTGTCCTGTCCTATTCAATCCATTGACATGGAAATAAAAATGAACTATGAAGAGACTATTATATTATGATTATATTGGACACGTAACTTATACGTTACTCTACACCCGGATTTGACGTTTCTGCTAAGACAAAACAGAAATTATCATTGATATTGAAAACTATATACTCCGGAATTGATTGTAAAATTTAAACTGAAAATGTTTAAAATTGGATTTATGAAGAAGAAATACTGAAGACATTATTACTGAAATTGACTTATGGAAGATAAATTAAACTAATGAAGAGGCAAAGAAATGAAGACGTTATTACTGAAAATGACTAATGGAAGATAAAATGAACCAATGAAGAGGCAGTATGGCCTATGGTCTTAGCCTGTCCGGAAGGACGAATCTTAAAAAAAAAAAAAAAAAAATGAACGACTACGTCGATGAACAAATAAAATAATGAAGTGAAATTCGATGAATTGATTCTTGTGTGAAAGGTAATTCGAGCAAATGTACAAGCGATGTAACGAAGTTCGATGAATGATTCCTAAGTTGTAACAAAATTCTGCGAATAGTGTTATGGGAAACGATAATCGATGAAACGTTTTTCGATAAAGTGATGGATTACCGGTAGCTTACATGGTTTCGTCAATTTTATTTGTTAATTAGTGGTTACAACGTTGCAATTTATTTTCACTATAGTTAAATACCGTATTGTTGATGAAATAAGTTTAAATTTTGTATTACAATATGAAAGCATGCCGGATTTCCGGCTGAATATGTACCCACTATGGACTTAACCACTTTACTTAACGCTTTTTTCACGGCCTAACTGACAAATTACTTATTTGCCCCATAGATAGACATAATTATTAAGAAGGTACAATGAGCTGCAGATTTGCATGGTCCATTTTTGTATGAATTCATTTGTGAATGGGCCATGCATTTGTACCCATAGTACATAGGAATGTAGTCACGTCTCGGTATGCGTTTGTATGGAGCGATTTCAGCGATCATTTCTGACTTGTAGAGTAGTCTAAGTGTAGTTAGTTGGTTAGTCCCGTCCCATGTAGCAATGACATGGCCATGGCCATGTGGCTATGCGCACTGGGCAGGCCATGTAGCCCGGAGAATTAATGGCTGTTGGGGCAGCAAAGTCCTAGAGTGGCGTATAGGAAAGCACAGCGTGGAACGGCCCTCGACTAGATGGACAGATGACCCCGTGAGGAAAGCGGGGACTCAATGGATGCGGTCGGCACGAGATCGCATTTTGTGGCGAACTATGGGCGAGGCCTATGTTCAGCAGTGGACGTGTGTGGCTGATAGATAGATACATCCCTTATACAGACATTTGACATCCTCAAATGTCATCTTGGTACCATGAGTTGTAGAATTGCTTGGCCCATTTATGAATTCATTCATTAATACTAAGAGTATGCATTTATGAATTCATTCATAAATGGGTCATGCGATTCTGCAGCGCATTGTGCATTGCCGATACATCTCAAATCACTATAAAATGTCCATTGAATTGCACGGCACGTATAAAACAGAATCTAATCCACAGTTTAATTACGCCCCACAAAGCTGTCACTTGGGCAAATAAGGCTTTGTCTGTCGCCTGTCGATCACAGGCTGTGACGTGTTCGCTCGCATTCTCTGATCGACACGCTGATTTGGGATGTTTACCTATAATATACCTACGTTGTATACAGGGTTTATTGTAATGCCACAGAGCGAGTTTTTTTTCACATTTTACACAAACAGTCACTAAAATACAGTTCTCAGGCGTTTGTGAAAAACAAAAGAGAAATTTTCGTAACGTTCTGTGCCCAAATAAATAAGGCGTAAGGTAGTGAATAAGACAGAATTCAGTTGGAACTTTATAAATATTTCCTTGCAAAAGTTGTAAAGAGCTTCATATTGTCAACAAACTTATTTAAAACAGCCGTTGAGAAACTTTCACACTTTCGTAACTGTAAAGCTGAAAAATATTTTCAAAACGTATCTCTTACAGCGTTGCAACTTAATTCTTCGCTAATGCTTTTAACGAAAGCTCCGGAAGTTCAACGTGTAAACTAAAAGATTGTGTCAGCTCTCAGTCTAGTTAGAAACTTCGGAATCCGCCTCCAAAACAGCTGAATTACTTACGAATTTCAAGACACATACGACCTTTTTACTATTTTGGTATTGAATCTACAACAATCACAAAACACAAGACTCGTATAAACATTTCTTGGCGCATAAGACGTTTTTTCCTTTGAGGTATTAAGAAGATCTTAGCTACACTTACCGTGGTCACAACAAAGATTCGTTAGGATTCTTCTGTGTGTAAGTTAGTATAAAGGGACGTGGTAACAGGAAGGAATTAGTGTTAGTACTATAACATAATGGGTACATGTAGACTGAGATCCCTATTCAGAGCGAACATCCTGTTTTTTTTTCTATTAGTACAACTTTTTTCTGCGGAAGGGGTAAAAATTATAGTTAAAACAGTTTTAGCTTATTCTTAGTATGTGATAGGGCTTGTGCACAAATCACGTGAGGTTCAATAGGGGGAGGGGGGGTCACGAAAAAATCACGATATATCACGTTGGGGGAGTGAGGGGGGGAGGAGGACCTCACGTGCATTTTTCTACAATGAACGAACTAAGAAAAAAGTTGATATTTTTTCTCGGTTTCGTTAAAAATAAATTTTCACTTGTTAAATACTATAAAATAGCGAGTTTTTTTTACGAAATTTGGACAAAAAAAAATACACGTGAGATAGTGTGGGGAGGGGGGGTTAGTTAGCAAAGAACCTCACCAAATATCACCAGGGGGGGAGGGGGAGTCAAAAATTAGCAGAAAAAACCTCACGTGATTTGTGCACAAAGGGTGTAAGGTACCTGCGGGTAATAAAGCCTGTCGACCAATATGGCCTAAGTAACCAAAAACGTGTTAACCTATTGACCGCCAAGCGGTCTAGCAATTTACCGTGCCACTGACGCCAGAGTAAAAAAAAAAAGATGTGCCCCAAAATCAACAGGGATTGAAAAATAATTGAAGAGGTTAGAATTACAAAGTTTTTGATCATTGAAATTTGGACGGCTGTGGCCGACGTGGCGTCAGGGGCACGATTTTTTGTTGACGGCCACAGCCGACTGTGGCGGTCAAAAGGTTAAATGCGAGCGCTGGCGCTCAAGGCCACGCGTCCCTGACGCCAGCGGACAAACCAGGAACTACAAGTTTGAACTGGATCGATGCCCCGCTCCCCGCCGCCAGTGTTGCGTCATACATTTCAGCAGGTGAGCGCACAGCGCGTGATACAAAAATCGGCCCGAAAAAAACGTGAGTAATAATTATAGTATTACATTGATCATGACAACTTGCACACGGTTGTTCTCCCTAATTAACGCTTTTAATGTGATACAGGTTTCAATAACGTATTGTGATGCCAATATTTTATATTTCGTTTTGTTTATCCACGAAGTCGGCGGTGAATATGGCCTACAAAATTAACCTTCAGGCCTTATTGCTCTCTATTGCTTTAAGTTAATTTTAGGCTTTATTATCCTCCTACTTTATATATCGCATTTTATTTGGTTGTTATAATTATTTCGATATTTTAAGTTATACTATTAACTTTATGAGAAACATACTTGTTTTAAAAAGAATAACTACATTTTTTTTAGTTTTCGATCTCCATGCCTCCCAAACGAGCATTGTGGTGCGATTTAGAATTTCCGAATTGGTGCTAGGCGATGGAATGGTATTTTTATATTTATTAGTAAAACGTTTAATTGTTCTTTTTTATGTTATAAACGTAGTAGGCCTTCTTACACTACCTATAGTATAAAATTTCCTATAGTAAAATAAGGCCTTTAGGGCAAATCTTAAAAATATACTAAATTTCATTTTATTTTAAAGCAAAATTTGCTATCTTTCGCTATTTTTTATGTTGCTTACAGTTTGAAACCGCTTATCTCTATACATGTTAATTAATTGCTAGTGGAGATAGCGGAATATGTTGATGTCTTTTTGTACTAAATAGCCATATAATGAGTAATATTTTATCTCAATTGAAGAACATAAACGTATTAGTCATAATCAATGATTATTGATCTCGACAGCATTTTACTTTTTATTATTTAAGCAAGTTAAGGTCTTAGGCCTTTTTATACTACCATGTTTAATACGGCCTAATTGTAGGGTTTTAAAAAACCTGTCACTGTGTGTCTCTTAATGGCCATTTATGCAAATTTCCATGTTTATCGTATACTACTTGAAATGAATGACTAGTTAAAATATAAATATGTTGATTAAATATGCTATTTTTAATTTTATTTACATTCTCCCTTAGCTAGGCCTTAATACCCGAAAGTACCTTATTTCATTCAGTTTAGGTAAAGCATTTTTGGTATCAACGGGTACACCTGACTATGGCGAGAAATATTTTACCTGGACAAAAATCAGGACACAAAGTGCATTTATGGTCAGTCAAAAATAAAACATAAACGTTGCCGGCACGGTTTGCTCGACAATAATGATGTATGAAACTACTTTATTTGTCGAAGTACAAGCTTTTTAAACGGCGGCAAAGCAAGAATTTAGTTTTGACATACATATAGTGTTTTTGTATAGAATATCTTTTTTATCGATTCATATTTTTTATGTGGTAATACAACATATTTATTTTTATAAAAAATGACACAAAGGTAAATTAAGAAAGAAAAATTTAATGCGATCCACTTACAATCGAAGCGGGATTCGAAGCGGGATTCGAACCCGCAACCTGTGCGTTTCCGGCGCGTTGCTTCGATTCCCGCTTCGATTGTAGTGGATCGCATTCAATTTTTCTTTCTTAATTTACCTTTGTGTCATTATTTATACATATAGTGGCTAATAGAAGTTATTTGTACTTATTTTGTTTTCTCGGACCGTTTTTGAGAAAAGCACAAAGTATAGTTGTCTCAGCCGGAAGGGCAATTGCTGGCTTCGTATTAAATTAAGCGTACTCCCAAAGTCGTCCATTTAAAATTAATACGCAGCCAGTAATTTGCCTACTTCCCTGGCTTCGACAATAATGTAGGTAGGTACTATTAACTAACTTACTCCTTATACGCTCAATGTAGGTACAGTCGTCATCAGATATATCGCAGCATATAAGGCGTTCATAAATATCTCAACATGTAACGCCTAGTCAATAAGAGTCATGTTCAGATATTTATGAACGCCTTATATGCTGCCATATATCTGATGGCGACTGTACAACTAGCACCAATATGACAATATAAATAGAACATACTATGGCTGATTTCTCGTTTATCACTAATTACATACCTAATAGAACACATACCTAACAACAACTAATTGGTATTAGTCAATTATGTCAACTATTTTTGGTACACGGGTAGTTAAGCATTCACAGATAGTTATAGGGTACTGTTTCACCTCACTACGGAGAAGGAAGAAAAGGTTTATGAGTTCTTCAAGGCGGATGAAATTGTGTACATTTTCTAGTTAAAAATAATAAATAAATATCATGGGACAATCATACACAAATCGACCTAGTCCCAAACTAAGCAAAGCTTGTACTATGGGTACTAGACGACGATATACATAATATATATAAATACATATATAACATCCATGACCCAAGAACAAATATTCGAGTTCATCACACAAATATTTGCCCCGGCCGGGATTCGAACCCGGGACCGCCGGCTCAGTAGGCAGGGGCAGGGGTCTGCAAACTGCGCCAACCGCGTCGTCAGTTATAAATATATAACAAATTCATCATCATTATCAGTCGTTCACTCTTGGCAGTGGTCGTGGTTGACGGCAATGGGGTTCTCGTCCTTCATCTGCTAGACAGCAGCTCTCGCGATGCATCTCCATTTCACTCGGATGTCTGCGGAGCGAGTGCATTGCACCGCACCATGATGCTTCGGGTGGTCTTTTTAATAAGGTCGGTCCAGCGAGGCGATGATCGGCCTCGACCTCTCTTGCCTTCTATGGAGTTATTTCGGGAGATGTGGCCAAAGAACTAATTAATTATGTAACTACTAAAGTATTACCCAGTCAAAACTAAAATATTTCAAGATTTTAAAGTATAAAAACTAGGTATGTTAATTTTTGAAGTGAAACTTTCTAATGCGTCTTCAACAAGGTTGCGTTACGTTTAACGTTTAACGAGGGGGTAGGAATAAAGCACTGTTGCGTTAAACGTTCAACGCAACAATCCCACGGACAAAGCGACGGATTTAAGGTTATGTCAAGGTACGTCTCTTGTGAATATCAATTGATTGTTAGGTTTTCTCTTTTGAAATTACAATTTGTATCCCTTCCTATTTTTATTTCCACATTACGAAGTTTCACTTCTTCCGCGCGGAGGGCCTCCACGCACTCTTTTTTTGTAGTATATCTGCTCCCAAATCGCTCTCTTTGGTGAGTTCATATACTGTTCAATATTTACGATGTCTTTAATCGTGTTCTGTAATGGTTAAAAAACAAATGAAAGCTACAGGCGAGGCGTCAGAGTTGACGCCTCGGCGGGGGATGCCACATGGCTTGACTACCACCACATTCTAAAACGACGTAAGTCATAAAACGTCCCCGTACACTTAAGCTGTTTTTCATTACCAAGGTCTTAGCAGAAACGACATAAGTCTATTCGGTATTTGATGGAGTTATGCCGTTTTGACATGGGGTTGAGTCGTTGTTAAAAATAAACTGTCGTTAAATCGTCGTTTTGCAGAAACTTTCATGCATTGGAGGATGTAATGCGGGTTCGATGTGTTCATAAACTTTTATTTAACTTTATCTGTTCGTTTGTCAGTTGGTCGGGAGTTTTCTATGCTATGTTCCCAGTAGCACTACCATGGGTATAAAATTACTGCAATCGCTAGCGTTTTTAGGGTTCCGTAGCCAAATGGCAAAAAACGGAACCCTTATAGATTCGTCATGTCTGTCTGTCCGTCTGTCCGGCCGTATGTCACAGCCATTTTTTTCGGAAACTATAAGAGCTACTGTTGAAACTTGGTAGGTAGATGTATTCTGTGAACCGCATTAAGATTTTGATGCAAAAATAAATAATAAATATTGGGGGCTCCCCATACTTACAACTGAAACTCAATTTTTTTTTTTCATCAAACACATACGTGGATAACAAATTCATCATCATTTTCATCGTGGATGGAATTTGAAGTATTTACGGATCACAAGAGCCTGGTATGGTTACGATCACGTAGAGACATGAATGGACGTTTGGCGAGATGGGCTTTAGCTATACAACCGTGGAATTTTAAAATAATCCATTGTAAGGGAAAGGATAATATTCATGCAGATTACCTAAGCAGAAATCCCCTCTACAATGAGGAAAAACCAGAAGAGAATATCACACCGAATCAGGACGACTTATGTTTGTATAGCTTTGAAAAAATAGATTTATTACAGAGACAACAGGCTGACGAGGAATACAAAAATATATTTGAAAAGTTATCAAATATGAACCAATATAAAGGTTATCACACGAAACGGAATATTTTATGCAAGAAAGTATGGGTTAATAACCAGCTGAAAAGTGTCACAGTTTTACCAGAAAGTTTATTTACAGAATGCATGGCAGAATTACATGATAACACATGGAGTGGAGGACATTTTGGCTTATTTAAAACTCTAAGAAAATTCAAGAATCGCTATTATATTCCGAATGCAGAAAAGAAAATAGAAAATTACATAAAATCCTGTACAAAGTGTCAGGAAAAGAATATTTTACATCCAGGAGGCGGCAGGAGCGTGGGATCTTGGCATGACGAGCCAAGGATCGCACAGCACCCTGCATCAGGCCAATGCAGTCTGAAGATCTTATATTATGTTCATGTCTGTAATATAATAAATTTTATTAATTTTAATTAAGTGATAGGTAGGATTTTTAATAAAAATAACTTTCGTTTCGTGTTTTAATAATTAATTTCTCGACAGTGACATAATATTTGACATGTCAATATGACGTGTCATGCCATCGTCTATGGTCGTGAAATTAATTATGAGGTAATGGTTTATTTTATGGTACAGAATCTTGAACCATAGTCCATATGCTTCAGGATTCTAATGTAAAGGTATTAGTTTGACGGTACAGATTTCTGGGGCATATTTAATATATATGTGCCAGGATTCTAATATAAAGATAGTGATAGACGGTTGTCACTATTTGTTAGTTCTGTATGGATGTTTGAGACAAGTGTCATAGACAATGTGTCAGGCATCTAATATAAGGGCAGTGACATATCGTGGTACAATTGTTTGGAGCATGCGACGTGTGTCATATGTCATACTCCAGGCAGTTAAGGTGGGAACATTCGATACGATTTAATCAGGTTAGTCGGTTTTACACTAGGCGATTAAATTGTTGAAGCTTGATGTATCGAATGGTCTATGCTTTATTAATTAGTCGAATAGCATTCGGGATAAGTTGGTGCCTTGCCTTTTTAGCAGGTTTTTTGTCAAGGCAAAGCCAATGTCAGACAACATGTCAGATTACGTAACATGCCATAGGCTAGTGTCTGTTCATGTCCTGACCCTGGTTATCTCTTAGCAAGAGACCATCTGGGTATGAATGTATGGGTATTCCTGCATAGGTAGGGACCTCTAATATGTTAGGCAGGAGTAGTTTTGTCTAGCGTTTATATAGTAAGACGAACGTCCCTCGTCTATCCCGAGACGGCGGGAAATGTGAAGATGGTATCTTCACGATCGGTGCCTGGCCACTGATTTAAGAAATAAAGATTGTTTGAAATTCAGAATGGACGAATGACGTCCGTCAATGATTGTAGTAATTGTAAAAAATATATTCATTCTTTATCTGGCCTCCGGGCAATAAAGATATTAATTAACGCACCTCTGCTCTTTTAATATACCACTGAAGTTATCCCCCGGCAGTCGCCACAGTATCTATGGATAGGTCTTCAAAAATGATATCGAGGTTTCTAAAATATTTTATTCTAAACCGAATAGTTTGCGTGACAGACGCTTCCAAAGTGGAAAAAAGTTGGTCCCCCCCCCTCTAACTACTAAAATAAGAAAATGAAAAATCTAAAAAAAACATTGATGTACATTACTATAAAAACTACCAACGAAAATTGTTTTGAACGAGATCTAGTAAGTAGTTTTTTTTAATATCTAACTTTGCACCTAATTTATATGGGGCGCTATACATACCAGGTGCAAACTTAACTTAACCACTTTGGGATGGAAAGTGTTTGTACGGAACCCTCGGTGCGCGAGTCCGACTCGCACTTGGCCGTTTTTTTTTAACATGACTTGAATTGTATCTGGGCTTAGCCCTTACTGTGTGGGTGTATAACCGCTAATGGGATTACCTCCGCGCCACAGGAGTGATTAAGCTTGCGCCTGCGTAACCGATTTCTGGATCGATTGCAAAAAAATTGTACATAGTTAAAAGCTTGGTTAACATAAAATACGATCGCTTCCTTTGTGTGACGAAAGTTAGTCATACAAAATGTATGGATAACTTTCGTCACACAAAGGAATCAATTAACGTTGTTTTAATTAAAGCCCTTAACTATGGAGGTACAATTTTTTTGCAATCGACCCTCGTATGGAGACTAATCAAAGCAGTAATCGCTGGGGAGTGCGGCCATTTTTATAATCATGGTAGCGGTGCTGTTCCCCACATAGGTATTATGTAGTTTAGGTACAGCACATGACTCAAGTAGCACACAGACTTATACAGCCCTTACAGTTAATTTCAGTTGTATAAGGGCTGCATTAAGTATAAGCCCGTGTACTACTTGGTGAGAACTGCTGAACTACTGAATCTTATAATAATACGAGGCATCTGTGGTGTCATCGGTTCCATTCCACTAAATAAAGCAACTATTTGACTAAAAAAAAACATAATCACGATGTGTGCCTACAATTATTGAAGAGTTTTTTCTTTCTGTCCAGAATCCCATCACCAACCCCAGCCCATGACAATGAGACTAATTAAACCTTTAAGAGGCCTTATTCCTTTTAAAAGCTTATTGTTTTAGACATTTTTCTCTATGACCAAACATGTTTCTTAACATATTATTGATGTTACTACCTAGAACAGGGCTATTGGGATTTATTGGTATATATTTGAAACCTACAAATTGAACTTTTCATTGATAATTTTTGTTTCAAAAAGTACTCTAAATTGACAAAATTCACGCGGAATATTAGTTTTTTCAACTTATTTTCGACTGCACGCAATAAATGCATGAAATAGCTACGTTACTACCTAGTATTCGGGGAAAAGCATAATTCACTTCAAAAAGTTGGTTGAAATTATCACTATATTTGTCATAATATGAAAAAAATATTTTTTAAAAGGAATAAGGCCTCTTAACTGAAAGTATGGCATCGCAATACGGTAATTGACTATAGTGAAAATAAATTTAATAATTGAAACCACTAAACACACACTCGAAAAAACCGGCCAAGAGCATGTCGGGCCACGCTCAGTGTAGGGTTCCGTAGTTGCTCATCCTTCTCAATAGACTTAAGCTACGAGAAAGATTTCAAGCTCTATAAAAAGGTCGTAAACGCCTATTGTAATTACTTATTACCTTCTGGAAGTCAACTTACGTCATTTTAAGAAAATTATGAAATTTTGCGATTACTCAAAAACGGCTCGTCCGATTTTGTTCAATATAGTTTTTATTGAAAGTGCTTATATAGCCTCATTTTCATGAATTTTTCCATAATTTTTTGACCCGTGGTTGAAAAGTTAGGGGGGGGGGAGACGCTATTTTTTTTATTTTCGGAGCGAATATTTACAAAACTGCTGACTTTATCAAAAAATTATGTTTGAAAACCCCTATCATTTTTAAAAGACCTATTCAACGACACCCCACGCAATTAGTTTTGAAACGAAAAAAAAATTCACCCCCACTTTAGGTGTTCGAGAGGTGCCCGAAAAAACATTTTTTTTTAGTTTTTATTTTACCGTTTGGCGGCGTGATACATACAGTATGTGTATACCAAATTTCAGCTTTCTAGTACTAATAATAACGGAGCTAAGCCGCGGACGGACAGACGGACAGACGGACATGGCGAAACTATAAGGGTTCCTAGTTGACTACGGAACCCTAAAAAACACGGAACCAAATATACTATGTATCACTAACTTTTGGACATTATACAATTATTAATTGGACAAAAACTGAAAAGATCACGTGTTTTGACTACTAATTTTTATGACGTCACATGCCAGTAAACCATAGAAACTATATATTACTAGATCGTTTGTGACGTTTCATAAAGAGTAGCTGATTTGAGCTGTCATCAAACACCGTATCATAGCCCCTCCGGTCTTACCTACAGGTGTCCATGGGCGACGGTAATAGCTTACCATCAGGCGATTCCCTTCCCCCTTACTCCATACTCCTTTGCCACCTATAAATAGAATAAGGGAACATACATTAAATGAATACCTATCCTGAACCTCAAACCACTTCCTGAATCTCGCCCAGCTTTAGTAGATCTTAATTAAACCACCAGGTAGACCAACCTTGCAGCACTCGTTAACATCACCAGCCTTCATGACAAGAACCTCGTGAAGGCCGAGAAGGAAACACTCAGCAAGAAAGTACCTTTTAATTTCTTTATTTCAGATTTAAAATCCATATTATTTGTTAGTAACAACAACTTACAAAACCTAGTGTTAATCATTGGCCAAAATAAAACAAATCATACAGTGTGGACCTGGATCCATCTCCGCAGGAATACAGAGTACCGGTCTGAGAACACATGAAGGATGCTGTTGGAGCTCTTCCTCATGATGGCCGGGAAGCCGAACCGCCGGGAAACCTTTAGAGAGCAGAGACTTTTGACTCCATCCGACGAAACTGTTATTAGTTCGCCGGTTCAAGTGTCATAACATAAATAAAATAATCTTACTTACTTCTGTGGCCCTTACCCTAGCTACACACTCTCGAAGTTGACCGAAGTTGGCCGAAGTATGGATTTCCGCAGCGAAGTTTCCCTCCCCATAATCATATTCTAATTCCTTCGCGATTCAAGCAATTCGTTTATGGAACGATCTCTCCATTAGGAAAGCTCAGAGCAAATTCTCCTTCAAGCGCATGGTGCGCAAACATCTCTCCAAAGAATCTCAGGATTGATTGTCTATATGATGTTTTATAGGGGTACACATATATATATGTACCTATATATATATTTTTTGTATTTATGTATGTGTATTGTAATGCATATGTGTGTATGTATATTGTTAATATATATATCAAACTTATTGACTTTTGTCTCGTTTTATGTTTTTAGACACGGCTTTTTATGATCCTGCACCAACTGCTAGTTTCTGTTTGGCCCTATGGTTGACTGGTAGAGAATGCCTTATGGCATTAAGTCCGCCATTTGTACTTTTACTTACGTATTTTGTGCAATAAAGTTTAAATAAATAAATAAATACTCTCCCAACCTCGGCCTACTTCGCGATTAGTGTGAAGCTAGGGTAACATAGGTCAACCATGTCTCTCTTGCTGAATTCTCCTAAAAAAATGTGAATTACCTACCGTCTCCTACTCGACGTAACTTCAGCCATTAAATAAAAAAAAACCGGCCAAGTGCGAGTCGGACTCGCGCACCGAGGGTTCCGTACAAACACTTTCCATCCCTAGGTGGTTAAGTTAAGTTTGCTCCTGGTATGTATAGCGCCCCATATAAATTAGGTGCAAAGTTAGGTATTAAAAAAACTACTACTAGATCTCGTTCAAAACAATTTTCGTTGGTAGTTTTTATAGTAATGTACATCATATGTTTTTTTTAGATTTTTCATTTTCTTATTTTAGAAGTTAGAGGGGGGGGACCAACTTTTTTCCACTTTGGAAGCGTCTGCATCGCAAACTATTCGGTTTAGAAAAAAAATATTTTAGAAAACTCGTTATCATTTTTGAAGACCTATCCATAGATACACCACACGTACGTGATTGATGAAGAAAAAATCAAGACAGACAGACAGACAGACAGACAGACAGACAGATAGACAGACAGACAGACAGACATGACGAATCTATAAGGGTTCCGTTTTTTGCTATTTGGCTACGGAACCCTAAAAATGCTCTTTTGCCGGTTGTCACTAATAACATTAAAAAAATAGAACACATACCTACACACATAGCTGGGCATTAACTCGTTAATCCGTTAATCGTTAATTAACGTAGTTAACATATTAATTAACGTATTAACTTTTAAGTTAACTTTTAAAAATGTTAACGGACACGTTAACTTCCGTTAATATGCAGAAGTCCGTTAATCGTTAATCCAATGCCTACTATTTACCGCACGGCACCGCGGCACGGCGTGAAAAACAGGTTCAGACAAGTATGAAACGACAAGTGCCGGGCGGCGCGTGGCAGCGAGTGAAACAAAAACAAAACAAGATATATTTTGCCGGCGCGTGCGAGTGAGAAAACTGCGAAGAGATTTGTTTCGTTTGATCATTTTATTACTTAGCACCCGTGCTTAGAGTGACGAGTGTTTTCTGTCAGTGATCATTTGCGTGTTGATAAAGAAGAGTGCAGTGTAATTTAGTTTTTAGTAGAAAAAGTGTACTGTGCAGTGTAGTAATTAAAACCATATCATGGAAGACATGGAAACGGATTCCAGCGGTCCTGATGAGAATCCATGGCCACATTTGACTGAGTATGTGGAATTTGTATCCAGATCGGGCCAGCAAATACTTTTTGCGTGTAAGCGTCGTACGGAAGTTCACTAACGCAACGATATAAAAATGCAATTTTACACATATTAACGGATTAACGATTAACGTTAACTTGCGTTAATTCTTCCGAAATGTAACGCTTTAACGTTTAACGAAGCTAACTTTTTTTGTAGCGGATTAACGATTAACGAAGTTAACTATTTGATTAACGGTGCCCAGCTATGCCTACACATCATATACCGCAATCAAACATACCGATTGTCCCAAAAATCTCAAAACAACCACGATATAGGTAAGTAAGTACTTGCTCGATTTATATTTTCAAATAGGTATACTTTTATTACTTATATTAAGGGTCATTGTCAGATTTAGGTTCGAGTCTTTCCGGTGGACATTTGTGAAATTAAGGATTCCAGGGCCTAATTTTCTGATAAAATGCATATGAGACTAAAGAACGTTCCCTCTTCTATAATCCGATGTAATGTAATAGCAACATAACCTTGATTCATACAAGCTCTTAACTTTTGACCACCAGAGGGACGAATTTTGTTTTGAAGTGACAATGATCCTAAGTTTGAACACGTTAATTCATCAAAATTCGCGCTATCATTAATAATATTAAACCTACATTACTCGTTAAAACAACCCAAAGCGTAAGCCTTCAGCCAGTGCCTCACACCTCTCTCGGTAGTCGCGGCGGCCGCACGCTCCCCGTGCTCGCGATCGCATTTCGGACCGCTCCGAGCAATAGACAAGTTTAAAAAGTTGAGTGACAGTGATTTTGGCGGGAGACGCGTAAGTATATATTTATTTAATTAGGTTAGTTGCGTTTGGTATTTGCATTGTTTTTTACCGGAAGTTGCAATTTTATTTATGCACTTGTAAAATCAATTAAATATTCATTGCATTTCGATTCAATATCCAGTTTTGTTGGTAACAATTCTCTTACAACCTAATGTTAGTAATTGTGTGGTATAATATATTTAATCAAAAATAAATTAATACCTACTCGGCACAGTGAAAAGATAATAAGTAAGGTTCTTTTTTTTTAAATTCAGTAAGTAAGTAAATAATGCAATAATTATGTATTTTAAGACGTAACCCAACTTCGGATTGAATATTATTTTATTTACTTTGAATAAAAAATAATTAATTGCCCAGCTAATAAAACAACGAGGTTCAATAACAATTAGCTTCTTAAGACCTATCTTTTCTTCTGTCATCTTTTTAAATAGGCTAATACCACATGCCTGTAGATGGAAAAATGGAACGAACTCGCTAATTAATCTTTTCTGTTTAATCGAACACCGAGGTATTGGAATAGACTTTTTCTTCCTTTCCTTGGACTGACACTTATAATTTAATTCTGCTGGGAAAAAGTGATTAATTTTCTCGCGTCACTTTTTAATGTTTGCAGAAAGTTTCCTTTAATAAGTTACGAGATAAATTTCAATTAAATTTACGGGTTACTTTATGACGGGATTGGATTTTATTAACTTGTTTAGAGCTTTATTTTTGGTTGCACATTAAGAACACATAAAAGAGTTGTTGTTATAAACGATATCCAGCATAATTGGGAGCTGCTATTTGGGAGTGTTTTGTTTTTTCAACTTTTAAAAGCAATTGACTTTAGCGATAGAAATGTGTTATATAAAAAAAAAAAACGGGTCCAAAGAGTTTGATCAATTCCCTGTGAATTGAGTTGTAAGGTATGTTTTGGAAATGATTACTCTATGTGTAAAATTATTGTATGTGGTGGTATGGTATGGTAGTGTTTCAAAATACAAATCGTATAAAGTTATTTATTGACACCCATGCAAGACTGACGTAGAAAAGAAATAAGTAACGAAAATATCCCAAGATTGATCTATCCAATACGTCCAAAAAGTACCTAATACTCACCAGTGACGTAGCGTAAAACCAAATAGCGTAATCTCTTGGCAATCCGGTACCGATTTAGCTTCGGTACTTTTTTCCAAAAACAGTAAGCAATATTTTCCAAAATGGACAAGCCAGTGTGAATCGCTTTGTGTGGACGACATGTCACCGCTACTCATTTAAAACACGTACTTACCCTGACTGATTATCAACTTAAGCCATGACGCTTGATTAAAAGACAGTTACTATCAAGTCAGTCAACCACGTTTATTATTATAGACGATGGAACTGATATCGAAATACCATTTTAAAAACCCATCAATCTCCATACAAAAATAACAATACATCAACTCAACAGCTCATTACCATAAATAACTTGATCCGTGGGTGGCATATTATAAGTTATGGCTGAAAGCACAAATGCAACCTTATCGCAGTAACCTATTATAACCATTTAGTAGGCAGCGCCTTCACTTAGTTAAGCCGACAAGGTTGTATTGTCTTTTGAGTACAATGGTAAAGATTTTTAAAAGAATATTATGGTAGGTTAACAATGAGTTTCAAGGTGTTTTCTATTTTACAAGTAAAAGGTAGTCAGTGAAAACAATCATGTTTCGAGTCATAAAGCATCAATAGGTACTAACTAAGTTAAATGTTATAGTACATTACGTAACAAGGGTTGTAAACGAGGAATTACAAACGAGTGTCTATTAGGAAATAAAACAAAAGTAGTAGTAGTCAATACCAATATTACTTAGGGCGGCCTAGGGCGTAATATACGAAGGCGGTATATACGATTTACCGCCCGGTTTTCTAGCATGTAATCACTTAAAGTGTGATAAAAATTACTTACCGCCCTAGGGCGTAATTTACGACTTACCGCCCGCTTTCCTAGCATGTCAGCCCTTGTTTACGAGCAAAGTGTGATGAAAAATACTTATGTACTTTTTTGAGACTCGTTTTTATAACCGACTGTACTTTCTTACACAAACGTTAATTGATCATCAAAGTTAATTAAATGTCCAAATAATAGTTCATATTATGCGGTTTAGTTCGTACGGCAACCTTCCATCTTCAGATTCGCTTTAATATACCATATTATGTATCGTATTGCTGTTTAACTTACGACACGACAATTGACTATGGTAAATTTTTGAAATAGTGTCAGTTTAAAATAATTTCATTAATTTATTATTACATAACCTAAAAATGTTTTGTTTATTTGATTATACCGACTAGTTTTGAAAATATTAAAACATGTTACATTTATGTTATGTTTGACGTTACCTCGTGTATAATTTGACAGTCCAAATTCCATACCAAATCCGCCTTATAGTAATAGTCCGACTACGACGACGTGTGACTTACTGCGTTGAGGCCAATTAGGTCGCGAAATATTGATTTTTTTAAGGAAATAAATCGGTTTAGAAATGAAACGTCAATTAGAAGTAGATTGAAATTTACTTGCATGAATTGACTATAACTTTAACTTTATTTGTTGAAAACTAACATACTAGCAACAAAATGTATTTGTTGCTAGTATGTTAGCTAATAAAAGCATGTTAAAATAGTGTTTTCCTATACTAAAGCAAAACTTTACGAGGTGAGAAAGATTACTTGAACTTCTTTGAGCGCGAGTCACTTTGAGCTTTTGCGTAAAGACAAAGCTTTGTGAGTTTTTATCAACTTTTAAAGTGTCGGGAAGTCGTTAGAAGTTGCCTATCTATTTATTACACGGTCGTTCATACGAACTTGCATAGATACACTGTCCTTGGCCGTTTTCTAAATTTAAACTTTTTTTAAATTCTGAACAACATGGTGTTTTACTTCCATGATCGTTACATATACTTAGTCGATTTATTCATTAATGTTATAGACATCGATATTAATCGATTGTATAATCGATAAGTTTTTCTCCTATCAAATCGATGTAGAGATATCGATTTGATAGAGAAAAACTGACCAAGATTATTTTGCCAATACTTTTTTTAGTCGACGTCTAAAAAAATATCCAGTCCATCTGCTTCGGCTTAAACTCGCAGGATCACGATTTTCTTATATACATATATGATAGGAGAAAAACTGGCTAAGATTTTTTACCTAACTATATGTTCTGCCAACAAAATTACACACTTATCGTACTGACTATTTAAAACTGGGCTAAAGTTCGCTGGATCCCGATTTTTATTTTATTTACGATGGTACAAGCAGGTGATTTCACAATTTCAATTGTCTATGATTACTGTAAGATTTTGAAATGTCACTTAGCGAGTACTTTGTCTTCCCCCCTTTATTTTGGTTTAATTCATAACTTCACTGATTCAAGATACAAATAACTGAAAACAAGCACGTATCATAATAATTCGTAATATTTCGGTTTCCATTGCCATATTTCCTCATCGCGGCATCTGAAAACATGTTCTTCGGAGCATACATGAATATGCTTTCTACAGTTTCTACTTTTAAATTACATAATGTACTAACTTTGCGAGTAGGTAGTATAGGGGCTCATAATTTGCTCTTTATTTCATACATAGGTATGGGTAATTAACACAAATTATAACGGGTCTATCGCGATATTCGAGGTAAATAAGGAATATCGCGATATACCAGTTATAATTTTTGTTTAATGTATGTGTACAAACCGCGAGAGTATAAAAAGTCATATAGGTATAGGTATTTATAACTAACATGAAATATTGAATAAATAAAATAAAAATGAAATAAATATTATAGGTATTTAATATTAAAGGGACAATCTTACACAAATCGACCTAGTCCCAAACTAAGCAAAGCTGGTACCATGGGTACTAGACGACGATATACATAATAATATAATAAATACATGTACATATACTGATAAAAACTTTATTAAGTATATCACGATTCTTTAGTAGGTATATATATACTTATATATTTATTACAATGGAAAATAAATTAAAAATATACATACTAAAACTCAAAATTTAAAAGAGTCCCCCAGTACTGAAGCCGTCTGAGGCATCGTCCCCAGCACGCTCGCCGCGTTTCCCCTTTGAATGGCGAGGCTCAGTCTTTGAGCGAAAAAGGAGCCCGCTCTGATATTACCCGATATTCCGATTAATTTTTGTGATTTTTTTTTTGCATCCGAAGACCACGGGCCAAATGTTTCCACCGCCAGTGCCGCGAATTCTTAATTTTTATTCAAGAAGGCGTATTTGCGGCGCTTGACGATTTGGGCATCTTCTGCGGCCATCCCCGGTTAGTAGGTAATAATAACAACATCAAATTTCCTTTTTGATTACGTGTTTATGTAATCAAAAAGGAAATTTGATGTTGTCTTGAAAGGAAGGCACATTTATTTTTAAATTGGCTTTATCTACTCTATGTCTTATTATCGGGGGAGTAATAAATCTGACAAAACGAATAATATTATGCTATAAATAGCACTGAGCATTGAATATGATACTACTCATTTATCACAGAACATTATTAACTGTTTTCTAATGTATCAAATGTGCTTTTAAGCAATGGCTAAGTTTTGTTAAGTCCTATAGCAGAATAAGTACCAGCGAAGTCGCCTTTTGGTTCATTATGCTAAGTCAGTGCCTATTCTCTGCTGCGACACATGTTTAAGTAGTTTTAAAGTTTTATACTTGTACTATGTTGTTTTATGTTTGACTGTTTTTAGGGTTCCGTAGTCAACTAGGAACCCTTATAGTTTCGCCATGTCCGTCTGTCCGTCCGTCCGTCCGCGGCTTAGCTCCGTGATTATTAGTACTAGAAAGCTGAAATTTGGTATGAGTATGTGTCTGTATAACGCCGACAGAACGGTAAAATAAAATTATTTTTTTTTTTTTTTCAGGTAGGTACCTCTCTAGTGGGGGTGATTTTTTTTTTCTTTTCGACACTGGTGTGTGGGGTGTCGTTGAATAGGTCTTGTAAAAATAATAGGGATCTTTTAACATTATTTTTTGATAAAGTCAGCAGTTTTGTATATATTGGCTCCAAAAACAAAAAAAATAGTGTCCCCCCCCTCTAACTTTTCAACCACGGGTAAAAAAAAACGGAAAAATTCATGTTAATGAGGCCTTATAAGTACTTTCAATGAAAACTATATTGAACAAAATCGGTCGAGCCGTTTTTGAGTTATCGCCAAATTTCATATTTTTTCTTTAAAAGGCCGTAGTTGACTTCCAGAAGGTAATAAGTGATTACAGTTTCTAGGGCGTTTACGACCTTTTTATAGAGCTTAAAATCTTTCTTAACGGAAACCTCGGGCTTAAAACAGCAGTTTATTGTGAAGGATGAGCAACTACGGAACCCTACATTGAGCGTGGCCCGACATGCTCTTGGCCGGTTTTTTAAATTGTTTATTGTTTCTAACCATGTAAATTGTGGATATGAATAAAGTGTTTATCTATCTGTCTATCGAATGTCAATCTTTCGGACGTATATGGCCATTTCAAACACTGCCACCACACTGCCACCAAAACGCTGTATAAAACATCTGATAAAAATGTTAAGATGATGGAACTATATATTATGATTTACTATACTCGACGCCACGTAGCTTGGAAATAGCGACCAATGACTCCTCCTACCATGAAACTCAATTTCTAATAACGACACTTTTGTTTGTTCCCCGTAACGACCATTTTTACTTTTATTGCTACACCGTGGTAGAGGGTGTCTGGGCGTGGAGGGAGCGGACCCGCTACCACGGTGTAGCAATAAAAGTAAAAATGGTCGTTACGGGGAACAAACAAAAGTGTCGTTATTAGAAATTGAGTTTCATGGTAGGAGGAGTCATTGGTCGCTATTGCCAAGCTACGTGGCGTCGAGTATAGCTGCGCCGCGCGGTATTCCCGCTCATCCCACGGGAACACTAAATTTCTTCGGGATAAAAAGCCTATGTGTTAATCCAAGATGTCAGCTACCTTCATACCAAAATTGATCAAAATTGAGCGTGAAGAAGTAACAAACATACACATAAACACGCCTACAAACTTTCGCCTTTATAATATTGTGATGTGTTTTTGGCATCGTATATGTTATCAATAAATTGCTCTGCTCTCTGTAACTGATGATTCAAAAGTGCTTGCAGGCCTAGTTGTATAAAGAATATTTTGGCTTTGACTTTGAAATACTTTATACATACAAACATATCTATAGAAATAATCATTTTGCTTGAGCGAATCCACTTAGCTTTGTACCCGATGAACAATACTCATTATCTGTATTGTTAGCTGTGGCCACAGCTGCCACTTTGAAATGTAAGGCGTTATAAGTGCAAATTACTTTTACACTAAATTAGTCTTTAAATCAAACGAAATAAGGTTTACTCTTAAATACTCTTAAACAAAGAGAACAGAGAAATTGGTCACTTCATTGTCATTATAAGCATCGATAGGAACTTCACTGCTCTTTCAATTACGAAGTGACCAACATCTGTGTTCTCTTTGTTTAAGAGTAAACCTTATTTCGTTTGATTTAAAGACTAATTTAGTGTAAAAGTAATTTGCACTTATAACGCCTTACATTTCAAAGTGGCAGCTGTGGCCACAGTTAACAATACAGATAATGAGTATTGTTCATCGGGTACAAAGCTAATGGGATTCGCTTAAGAAATGGGCTTCGAACTATACCCGAGTTTTTATCTTACATTCTAGAGATGAAACTGCGTCCCGTACCATGCCATGTATGTCATATGCCGTGTATGGCAAGTGAATCAGGCAAACAACTTTATAAAAAGAACTACTAACCTGGTCCGTTTTTTTTATCTTAAAGTCTAGACTGTTTAGCCCGTAGTATCAGTGGAAGGAGGTCGTACGAGTATTCGCAGCATTTATTTGATGGATCAGGGGTCGGTGAGAAATATAGATTTGTATCTCTAGTAGTTTTTCGTTTTTCAACTGAGTTGAACCACTTAAAGCAAACATAACACAATACTGTTGTGTGTGTTTCATAACCCCCCAGGGGGGTTTGTAAGTTTAACATGTGACTGTGTGTATGTCTGGTGCATCGTAGCTCACTGATCGTCCGATTTAAATGCGTTTTTTTTATCAAAAGCCATGTCTGTCGAGATGGTTCTTAGCTAATTTAGGTTATATTATTTGTATATCATTATCGTCCGTCATAAAAGAAAACTGTACTTGAACGATGCGCATGAGGCCGCTATATTATTTTTTAAGTAAAAAATTGCATGCCAGTAGCCACTAAAGGTGGCTAACCGTGTGAAACTAACCATGTGAATCTATATTATTAAGACCATTTTGTACCATGGTTAATGCAAATACATTTTCATTCATTCATTCATACATTCGTTCTTTCATTCATACATTTTAATTTATTATTTTATCCATTCATTCATTCATTCATTCAGTCTAACATTCACTCATTCATTCATTTATTTCTCCATATAATATAGTAAATATTACTTATCATACCGATATATTATGATATGATTATGAATATATTTTTGCTTTTCGAGCTGCATTAATCGACAGTTCCAAGCTGTCATTAAAACAGTCGAGGGACGTCCCATATGTCTGACATTATGGGATTAGAAATATCGAATCTAGGATATGATAAATTGTATTCAACTAATGTTTATTTCTTAGAGTATCAAGCATAGGAAATTAAATAATATATTTTCCAGTTTGTAAAAATAGAAGATGGCTGAAAAAAAAACTAAAAAATATGGTTTTAATTCTGTATTTTGAAAAACCGATCCCGTGAAGAAAACTGAAGAGCTGCTGATAAAAAAATCGACTGTGGAATAATGCCGTCCCTCTCGATCTCCTGTCAAAGTATATTTGAGTGAGCGGGACCGCACTCTACGACGGTCACTATAACTATTAGCCTATTGAACCAACTCCGGCAAGTCATCTCGCCATCTCTTTTCATTCTGTCTTGTCTCGTTTCTCGGGTCATATTTGACCGGAAAGTTTTCTGAATGAATTATGATTGATTCTGGAAAAGTGAAGTGTTCAGTTTGAAGAGTTTATGAAAACAATTTGTTAATGGAATTAATTATTGAATTAAAAGTTTCGTTATCCTTCTTGGAAAGTTTTGAGTGGTAGGGAGAATGGTAAGTGCTCGTTCAGATTCTAATTTCGAACCGTTTGTTCGTCAGGCGTCATTGGATCATCAGGCAAATGTTAATTCATAGACCAATTTGGATCATTCGCATTAGGTTTTCTTAATTACCAGGTGGAAATATATTTCGAATTAATAATGAAATAATGAACTTTATTCTGCAAGTAGGCCACAAAGGCACTTTTACATATCCGAGTCTACCGGCATTTTACAGGAGGAGACCACTGTTTAGAAGAAACGCCGAAAGAAACTCAACAGTCAGTATTTTTTTTTTAAAACGATAAATACTTATCTATTATAGATTAATATATAGACTAATATGAACTTAACTTAATTTGTACCTATCTTAAGAATTTAGGCGTACCTATACGTAGTCCTCGAAGAAAACATATTAAAAGTGTATTTTAAGATATAAATAAGGAAAAGTGTAAGAATAAAATGGAAACTACAAGAAAGTATGACGGTTTATCACAATTTATGTTTGATATGCTTTCTTATTAGAACTGTGTCCTTTAAACAGTATTCTTCAGATTCTCTTCCATAGGTACTAAGCCGTTGGATGGATAGTAATTGTACATTTGGTTTTTAGGGTTCCGTACCCAAAGGGTAAAAACGGGACCCTATTACTGAGACTTCGCTGTCCGTCCGTCCGTCCGTCCGTCTGTCACCAGGCTGTATCTCAAGAACGGTGATAGCTAGACAGTTGAAATTTTCACAGATGATGTATTTCTATTGCCGCTATAATAAAAAATACTAAAAATAAAATAAAATAAATATTTAAGGGGGCTCCCATACAACAAACAGGATTGGTTGCGTTAACTTTGCACCTCATTTGTATGGAGCGCTATAGATAACAGGTGCAAACTTAACTTAACCACTTAAGGATGGAAAGTGTTTGTACGGAACCCTCGGTACGCGAGTCCGACTCGCACTTGGCCGGTTTAATAGATATTTTTTAGCAGTATGTGTATTGAGTTAGACTAGCAAGCATCAGTCCGGCTCAGGGATAGTTAAGCGTTTCACACAGTTTTCATATTAAACCATTGATACAACGTTTCATATGGCAATAATGTGCATACGTCATGCACAATTGCACTATTTAATGTCAGTCAAGGATTTGTCATTAACTAAATTCAAATTGTTTACCGGAACACTGCTCAATCCTTCGTTCTTCTTGTGAAATAAATACCTACAAAATCCTATTGAAAAAACTAGATTTCATCACTGGACAGTTTTGGCTTTATTATGCTAAAACTACTTAAAATTTTCGGAATATTTAGTCCTGTTTCCTCTTTGTTTACATCGGTGACATTCACCGACTTTCAACGTCAGTTACTTTTGTGGATTTTATGGCTTGGCTGCAGAGGCCTTTAAGCCACCGTCAGTTACTTACTAAAAAATTGACATTGCCAGAAAAATAAATGAGTAGGTACCTACCTCAAAAAAACCGTAAATATATGGGCGTGGGTTGTAAAACCATCCGTAGGGCTATATTGCATTTAATATATTACGAATATCATTTTTGTTTTACGATCAGATTCCGAAGAGTAATATAAACTGACATGTATACATTCGAGTTCATCACATACTTACCTATATTAACCCTTGCCGCGATTCGAACCCCGGACCGCCGGATCAGTAGGCAGCTGCGCCAACCGCGTCGTCCCACATTTTTAGTCTACCTACTCGTACCGTGAAGACATGATCATTTTTAGTAATCCGTACCCAAAGGGTAAAAAGGACACTGTCCATCTGTCTGTCTGTCACCAGGCTGTATCTCATGAACCGTGTTAGACAGTTGGAATTTTCACAGATAAATGTATAATAAGTATATCACAGATTGTATTATATTTCTGTTGTTGCTATAACAACAAATACTACCTAAAACCAGAAAAAATAAAATTATTTAAGTGGGCCTCCCATACAACACACGTGTTACCTTTGCACCTCATTTGTATGCGGCGCTATACATACTCGGCGTATACACACTTAACCCGGCCAGGTAAGATGGGATGAGTAATGTGTGTGTACGGAACCCTCAGTGCGCGTGTCAGACTCAGACTTGGCCGGTTTTTGATATTACTGAAGTTTTAAAAAACGTATGTGTTCAGCACGGCTAGTGTATCTTGCCTCGACTTCGCTTGTCGCGACTCTGCATCACCCATCTTGCTCGCACGGTATTGAAAGGAAAGTGACAGGTAGCATTTGTCGCGCGTCAAATAGCCGCGTGTCAAAGTTATGCTAGACGTACTGTAGGTACCTAGGTATATCTAACATAATTAGATGCCTCACATAGACGCGTTATAAAAACAATATAAAAACAAAACTAGCTACGATTAGAGGACAATGACCTTCTAGAGCAGTAACCCCTGTCATGCTATCGGTCATTGTCATGTCAAACTCACCGGAAGCTTGGCCTATGATTTTAGATGCTCCAGTTTTTTATTAACTTCCAAAAATTAGGAGTTTCTCAAGGCGTGTGTACCTACCTAAGTATAGTTTTTAGTTTAGTTTATTTATTACACATTTACAAATTTCTTATAAATACAAGTATACTTGTATTAAGTATAGTACGGCTCTTCCCAGGTGAATTTTTCGCTTCGAGCCCTAAACTTTCAAACAATGGCCATTGTATCTATTATCGCAAAGCCGCTAGCTACCGAGTTTGCCACGCAAGTATACTTGTATATTGATTTGAAAAATGGTGAGTATTACTTTAGTGGATTTTGGACAAAAAATAACCCTGTGGAGAAATAATATTCAAAATTAGTTTTTTTGGACCATCCTCATGTGTCTTGTATTTAAGAGGAGATAGGTACCACTGCATTTTTTACAAGCTTTTTATTAACTTGCATTGTATGTTTAATGTATGTTTGTTCGGGTGAAATCTTGCAACTCAATTTTGAAGCAGATATCGTCAACCGAATGAGCTGAAATTTTGCATACTTACTTAACTTTGATGACAATACAATAATATATGGTACCATGGGGCTGATCTGATGATGGAGCCTAGAAAAAGCAATCCTACCGAGCTTGGGCTCTTTAGACTCGTCTCGGTGAGCATTTGATGGATATCCAAAGAAAAGTACAGTCGGCTATAAAAGCTTGCCACTAAAATGTAATTTTTGACAGAAACTTATTTCATACAAATCGAGGTTTCATTCTCATCTGTTATTTCTTCCAAAACTTAACCAAATTTTACGAACTTAAGAAATGAATGGGATGGAAACGTTCTGTGTCGAAACTAAACACAAAAACTAAACTAAGTACATTTTACTATTACAAACTCTATTTAAACTATAAGCTAAACAACATTAAGCACAACCACTAAAACCTCCATTAAAACCATTAAACTAAAAACAATGCTTAAATTGCGAAATGCCGGAATCGAACCTAAACCACCGTTACCTGCTATAATGGGCTGTAAAGATAATTGAATAACCCTAATAACCTACTAACAACTAAAACGTATTACGTATCAAAGAAATCTTCGGCTGTTAAGACCTTTTGTAACCCTAAGATAAACTGCCTTTCTATAATCAAAAAGTCGTAAGTTGCTATTAGACTAGTGTTGAGATACGTCGTTTTTGAATAGCCCAGCTGTATAATAGTGTCGGGGAAACTGCAGAGGGGTCTAATGGATGTTTCATTCAGTTCCAGTTAACAATAGTTTTTGGCAACCCTAGCAGGTAGAATTTGTTTGTTTGTTAAGTAAATGCTGATTCGCTTAATACGCAATAAGGTTTTTGTCTTTGGTCAAGATGTATTGTCTTAGAAGACTTTCTATAAGAGAGGACAGCTATAGTCCTTCTGTCGACGTTGTGTACTGTACTGTGTATACAATCCACTTAAGCAAAACAATGCTATTTTGTGGTTTGGAACCCTTTTTCGTCTGTTATAAAAGAGAAGCGAGCTAAGCATTTTCCATCTTAAACGAATTAAGAATCAATGGGAAGGCGTCGACTACAATTGCCAATTCTAAGATTCTTTGGACATAGAGGACCAGCAATTCATGTACATATCTCCCGAAGCGAATAATAATTGTAAGTGAGAATGTCGAACTTAAACAATAATTTCTGACTCTTAGAGCATTCTAAATGGGTGTAGTCCATTATAGACATTTGATCCCAACCTCACAAAATATTATAAAGGCGCAAGTTATTGAGTGTGTTTATATTTATGTTTGTTACTTCTCCACGCTCTAACGGTTGGACCAATTTCGATAAATTTTGGTATGAAGGTAGCTGACTGAGTAGTGCTAACGGGTGTCTATCACTTTATCGAAATTTCTTTCATCGATTTTCATTTCATCGAAAACTATTCCACGAATGTCTTTTAATTTTTTTTTCTATTCACACAATCATCAATTCATCGCTTTTCGAATCATCGACCAACTATTCAACGTAAATTGTTTCGAATTTGTCTCAAATCGCAGCTTAACTATTCATCGAATTTACCTTTCATCGAAACATGATTCACAGATGGCACGTCCCATTTATACAAAAAAAAAACCTAAACCTAACCCAGGCAGGTCGGATCTAGCCAAGTCGGGTTTCAGGTCATAAAAAAAAATAACCTAAACCTTTTTTTTTTTTTTTATCGGAGTGAAAATGCTTTACGCATACCCCGGCTTGGGGAGGCCATTTGGGGTTATGTGGGACTCCCACCTCCCGGTCCCTCCTAGCGAACCAGGTCGGATCCAGCCAAGTCGGGTTTCAGGTCATAAAAAAAAATAACCTAAACCTAACCCAACCAGGTCGGATCTAGCCAAGTCGGGTTTCAGGTCATAAAAAAAAAATAACCTAAACCTAACCCAACCAGGTCGGATCTAGACAAGTCGGGTTTCAGGTCATAAAAAAAAAATAACCTAAATCTAACCCAACCAGGTCGAATCTAGCCAAGTCGGGTTTCAGGTCATTAAAAAAAAAATTACCTAAACCTAACCCAACCAGGTCGGATCTAGCCAAGTCGGGTTGCCAGTATGGCCTATGGTCTTAGCCTGTCCGGAAGGACGAATCATTAAAAAAAAAAAAAAAACGTTTCGATGAACGACTACGTCGATGAACAAATAAAATAATGAAGTGAAATTCGATGAATTGATTCTTGTGTGAAAGGTAATTCGAGCAAATGTACAAGCGATGTAACGAAGTTCGATGAATGATTCCTAAGTTGTAACAAAATTCTGCGAATAGTGTTATGGGAAACGATAATCGATGAAACGTTTTTCGATAAAGTGATGGATTACCAGTGCTAACACCGCGCGGCGCAGTAAGTAAATAAATATTCCGTACCATTTTCTGTAAGTTTGTTGTATGGGAGCCCCCCCTTAAATATTTATTTTATTTTTAGTATTTGTTGTTATAGCGGTAATAGAAATACATCATCTGTGAAAATGTCAACTGTCTAGCTATCACCGTTCTTGAGATACAGCCTGGTGACAGACGGACGAACGGACAGCGAAGTCTCAGCAATAGGGTCCCGTTTTTATCCTTTGGGTACGGAACCCTAATAAGATCGATAGACATCTTAAAAAAAGTCTACACGCCTATTGCTGATGAAGCCGACCTATAAACCCAATACAATACAATCGGCTAACAGAATCCTAGGCCACAATAGGTACCAAGCTGGGATTACACCCCCTGAGAGTAAGGAGGAAAACGTGAAGCCAATCTTCACGAACAAATACAGCGAAACGAAATGATATTGCTTGGAAAATAATATGGTCGATTTTATATGTCAATTTGGGAATACTTTTTCAATGTGCAATCGAAAAAACACTGTAAAGCATATCTTGATAAAAACACTGTAATTTAATTCGATATTCGCATATTCCAAACTTATATTTATGCAACAGAAAATGATTATAATTAGGTACAATTATTTTGATTAGGTATCAACATAATTATGTGACACAATTAAATTAAAATGAAACGTGACAGATAATATTAAATAACTAAAATCTATAATAAATCGTGAAAATCAGTGGTGTACAATTGGACGTAGTTATGCAAAAACGATCCAACCCACACGTCACTTAAAATTGAATTTTGAACTTAATGACATATGTGTAGTAAGTTTATATTAAATTTTCAGCGACTAAATACGTCCAATTGTCATCAGGCGATCCGTTTGCTCGTTTGTCCCCTATGACATAAAAAAAAGTTATATAAATCATCATAGCTAAATCATTGCAACTTTCCATAAGGCACTGTTAAGTAGTCTTAAAAGTATGAAATATTGACAATTTTAGCTAGGTATTTCACAGACAATACGTCGAGGGACGTAAATTACCCTCGTGATATGGCAAATATGGCCTCTTCGTGAAACTGCCACTCCATCTACAGCCGAATATATCTCATAGTTTTTAGGGTTCTGTACCCAAAGGGCAAAAACAAATAAATATATGTATTTTCTCTTCATTTCAGAATGAAAACAATAAACAAATTATAACGTGTATGAAAATATCCACTTCATCAGACATGATATCGCACCGTTTTATAGTAATCAAGAACTTTCAATGAGACATTACGAGTATATCGACATATTTTTAATCGATATCAAATCCCAAGAGCGTGCCCCGAGTTAGCACAGGTATATGGGCTATAACAATAAATACTAAAAATTGGGCAAGTGCGAGTCCGACTCGCGCATGAAGGGTTCCGTACCACAAGTTTGTTGTATGGGAGCCTCCCTTAAATATTTATTTTATTTTATTTTTAGTATTTGTTGTTACAGCGGCAATAGAAATACATCATCTGTGAAAATTTCAACTGTCTAGCTATCACCGTTCTTGAGATACAGCCTGGTGACAGACGGACGGACGGACGGTCGGACGGACAGCGAAGTCTCAGTAATAGGGTCCCGTTTTTACCCTTTGGGTACGGAACCCTAAAAACCTAATAAAATAAATATTTAAGGGGGCTCCTATACAACAAGCGTGATTTTTTTTGCCGTTTTTTCTCGATGCCAGGCTTTCTCATGAACTTGTGATAATTAGACTGTTGAAATTGCCGTGAGAGCTAAAAACTTGGCGGGTTTTTTATACAAAGGCCTTGTGCCCTAATTTGTGGCTAGAACTTTTTTGCATGAGTTTTGTCTGTGCCGCAGCATGCAATTTTCAAAATGGTCCAGTGTTTGTGAACGTGTTAATTATAAAGATGGTACTCTCAAAGTCATTCACATCCAAAGGTGAACGTACGAAACAGCCTTACACCCACAACAATAATTATTGCAAATTACAGATGTAGGTAAATAAACGTAGGTAATTGCCGACTGATGTTTGGGCGGTAATGGCGACGCTACAGCCATTAATTTCAACCCAATACACTATCGTTCCATTGGAATAATAGTGGGCAGAACACATATGGCGAATACACTAATATCTAGGTACCTACAATATTATTAATGCTATCGCGAGACATCTTTAATAATTATAGAAACGGTTTAAACTTACGTAATAAAAATCAGGAGCGACTTGACATGTCGTATGGAACTTTCAGTGCTGCTACGCGACACAATACCCTGTTTTTAAGGTTCCGCAAAACCACCTTGGACTATCTGGAAAGTACACTTTTTTAAACAATAAAATATGTTTTATCAGTTCAGCCGTTTTCGGGTAATCGGAGAACATACATAAAAAATAACAATAATCTAAATTTACAATTTAAATCACCCCCGACACAAGTCGTCCTCATGAATGAGACCCTCATCTTTTTTTTTTTATATCGGACAACCTCACATAAATCAGTGTTATGGACACTAGAAGATGATAAACATACTTATATAGATAAATACATACTGAAATACAAATAACATCCATGACCCAGGCACAAATATTCGAGTTCAACACACAAATTGCCCTTGCCGGGATTCGAACCCGGGACCGTCGGCTCAGTAGGCAGTTGCTTAACCACTACGCCAACCGCGTCGTCCAAATTCATTCAAAAACTACAAAATAACACCTTATACTCTTGTGGTTTGTACACATACCTATAATTAAAACTTATTGAACCGGGTCTATCGCAATATTTTTGATTTACCTTCATTAAATCAAAATATCGCGATAAACCCGGTACAATAAGTTTTTATTTATAATTCTAAGCTATTGAAATATTGGCTGAGATTTTTCACTTGTCCCAATTAAAGCTAAATCTTGGCAACTACTGGTCCTATTTCCACCAAACATAGCTAAAAACCATCTCGACGGACAAGTCAAATTGGTCCGTCAGTTTCGATGCTACATGCCACAGACAGATACACAGAAACACAAGTTAAACTTATAACTCCTCTCTTTTTTCGTCAGGGGTTAAGAATTGGGAAAAAGCATCCCTACGAACTGAGAAAGTGCTCTGTTTTAGACATTTGCTAAAAAAGATAACTTTAATGAAGATTCAGAAGTTAATTCGAAGACATTTAAGTGATCAAATTGACACGAAAAAGTCATTCCCGATTTCTCGAGTGGTCAAAGGTCCTATTAAATACATTAACAAGTATCAATAGTCATAAACCAATGTCGGTCGTAAAGGTGATGGGACACGGCTAAAGGCGTAATGTGCCGCCCTAATAAAAGTGGAGGTGAATGATAGTGATACAGATCGTTTACTGTAAAAGAGTGCACCATTAAACGGCGCAAGCCCGAGATAACCTTGAAAAATGGACGCCCGAAGTTCAATTTAATTACCGGTTTGCTACGCGGGTAATGCCAAGGAAAATTTTGAGGGAATTTAATTATAAATAAGTACAACGAAAATAAATATCCTACATAGGTATAGTTTTTTCTTCGCAGAGATGAGAGCAATGCCAAAATATCTGCATACAAAAATTTAAAAGTTTCTTGCATAGTGAATATTCAGGTGCTTTCTATTGTTTTTGATCTATCAATGATCATAGGTCACGCAGATACGTTATGAATATTGGCGGTCCCGGGTTCGAATCCCAGCCAGGGCAAATATTTGTGTCGTTCTATGTTTTTAAGTTGAATTCGTCGATTAACCTCCTTCTCGAAGTTGGACTTACCTAGCTGGACAAGTCATGGGGGAGGCCTATGTTCAGCAGTGGACGTCTGTGGCTGATAAATAGATAGATAGATGTTTTTAAGTAAGTATGTATATTGTCATCTAGTACCTATAAACAAACCTTCTTGAGCTTCATTTGGATCTAGATCGATTTGTGTGAGGTTGTCTGATATTTATTTATTTATTTTAAATGTTAAATCTGCATCATAGCATAGTGTCAAATCCGCCTTAAACCGCGCACTCTATTCCCGCACACGGGTTATAACATCGTAAGTTATCGACTAACATACATTTAACGCTATCGTTAAGTCTGACCGGCGACTTTTAACCCGACCTTACTTGTACTGAATATAACATATCACACCGATAAGGTTTATTGAACTTTACACAGGAAATGTGGCAAGTTCTTTCTCTTGTTACTATGTCTTGATTTATTTAACGTACCGCCAGGGTTCCGTACCCATACTAAAAATTGGGCAAGTCCGAGTCCGACTCGCGCATGAAGGGTTCCGTACCATAATCTATAACAAGTTTGTTGTATGGGAGCCCCCTTACAACAAACTTGTTATACGGGCGGACGGACAGCGAAGTCTCAGTAATAGGGTCCCGTTTTTACCCTTTGGGTACGGAACCCTAAAAACAGAATAAAGGCATACATTAAACGTGATCGGTTGTGTTAACTTTGCACCTTATTTGTATTCGGCGCTGGTGGAAACTTAACATGACCCGGCCAGATTGGATAAGTGTTTGTACGGAACCCTAGGTGCGCGAGTCCGACTCGCACTTGACCTGTTTTAATGTTTTATTTAAATAAAATTGCTGTTTACGTCGGAAAATGACCATTTTCATTGTAGAAAGTAGTAATAAACCAAGTAAGGATAATAAACTACTGGACTACGCTATTTAGGATTATGGTCCGCACACACCGCCAATGAATCGTAATGCCCTCTCCAGACTCAGCCAAGCGGGTAATCTAAATTCGTTTAGTGAGTACGTGCCGCGGAAGCAGATGGTCAGATATCGCCCTTAATGTTTACTTGAATCATTTATTAGATACTAGCCACCCGCCCCGGCTTCGCACAGGTGCAATGCTAATAAATTATGCATGAATTATACATACATAAACCTTCCTCTTGAATCACTCTATGTATTAAAAAACCGCATCAAAATCCGTTGCGTAGTTTTAAAGATCCAGTCATACATAGGGACAGACAGACGGAAGCGACTTTGTTTTATGCTATGTATAGTGGCTAGGACTACCCGCAACTTCATACGCCTATGTTTATAAATAATGACACAAAGGTAAATTAAGAAAGAAAGAAAAATTGAATGCGATCTACTACAATCGAAGCGGGGTTTGAACCCGCGACCTCTGCGTTTCCGGCGCATTGCTCTCCCAACTGAGCTATTCGACCGCTACGTCAGTCATACCAAATCTTTCATCCCTTAATCCTTTACGCTACTGGAGCGCCCTCTGCGTCATATATGTTTTTGAAATGCTTATTGCGCATTAGCCATACCCTAGGATTATTTATAAAAATAAAAATGTGGTATTACCACATAAAAAATATGAATCGATAAAAAGATTCTATACAAATATTCATACGCATATGTTTTTCTTTACCGTAGACAGATAAAAAGTATCCTATAGGTAAGCCATCTTTGTATGTCCAGCTATCCCTGTCCCGAAATTGGTTAAAATTTGTCCAGTCGTTTCGGCGTGATGCGAGGACAAAGGAAATTATGAGAACAGATGACGCCGGGGTGGCACGCCGCCGCGCGCCCGTACCAAACAAATGACGATCCTGCATCACGCTATTAGATTTTTCCTGAATTCATGACCCCTCTCCATAAAAAAATGATTTTCAATACAAGTCTAGAATTTTATAATAGTATAGATATATTTATTTTAAGACTCGCTATATACGTGTATATGTATATAATCAACCGAGGGAGCGAAGCGTGTCCGTTTCAGCTTGGCCCAAAATTATTTCGGATGTTCTGATGCTTTCCAGCTGTTTACGCCTGGAGGTCGCATTTCTAAACAGATTCTCATGACATTTTGTGAGTAGGTTGGATAAGTATTAGGATTTTTATGTCAGTAAGTTTGTCGGAATTTTTCAAAATGGTGGAGGTGTTGGGATAGTAAACGTAAAAAAAAATACCAATTTTATCAATTCTGAAGCAAACTTTCGAGGTCTACAGCTCACAGAACCACTGAATAGTTTACAAAATAAATGTATTCTTCTTCTATATTAATTTCATACATAAGTATTCAAAGCACCTGGAAACAGTGTATTCCGTGCACAATTCCAATTGTACCAAATCTAATATTCGATCACAGTCAGTAAACTATCTCCCGTAGTCACTTTCAACCCGTTATGACGTGACGTAATACTAGTAATTGAAACTTGTCCGACATTGATACAAAGCCTTTGAGGCTCAAATCGGATTCTACACATGGTTTATTTATATACTAGGGTATTCTAGTCGGCTATAAAAGCGATTAATTAAAAAAATTTGTCCATCACAGGACTCGAAAAGTATGGCTTTAAGAGGTAATAATACTACTATAAATGTATTATGTAATGTCTCATTATTTTTAATGTGGGTAGTTACACCACATTTTTTTTATTGTACCATTGATCCCAGTACCAGTTCAAACCACAAAGAAAAATGGGAAGGGACCAGGAATCGAACTCGGTACCTTTGGATTACCGGTTCAATGTGTGAGCCTCTCTACCACCCTAACGCCGGCTAACCATTCGAATTTTTCCTAATGCTTTTTGTGTCAATGTTTGCATTGTTTATTTGAAATGCCAGGTTACTTCCAATATCTGGTTACATTGTTTAGTTAAGTGAAGCTGATAAAAGTATGATAAAAAATTGGGCAAGTGCGCGTCCGACTCGCGTAAGAAGGGTTCCGTACCATAAAACAAGTTTGTTGTATGGGAGCCCCCTTAAATATTTATTTTATTTTATTCTGTTTTTAGTATTTGTTGTTATAGCTGCAACAGAATTACATCGTCTGTGAAAATGTCACCTGTCTAGCTATCACGGTTCATGAGACAGACGGACAGACAGCGGAAACTTAGTAATTGGGTCCCGTTTTTACCCTTTGGGTACGGAACCCTAAAAAGATTCGCTAAAAGCAACTTATTGCTACTAGTCTTAACTAGCCCTTAAAATAAACCTGAAAGTAAAAATGGAAGTGTTTATCTTTCTATTTTAGGCATCGGTAAATAAGAAAACTTCTCAACTCAAAAAGGCTAAAACAATACTTGAACAACTAGGTAAAGCGTTTCAAAACAGCCTTTCTAAGTGAGCCGAGTATTTTGCGGCGTTCGCAAAACAATCTAAATAAATCATTGTAAGTTACGCACATATTTCAGAGTGAGCTAGTACAACGTATTTGATTTATTGAAGGGATATTAGGGTCTTCTTGGCATTTTTGGTATTAATTTTACTTCGGAATCTGCTCTGTATGTCTCGCGAAATACCGCTATTTATGAGCCCAAATATGCAAAATTCGCCATCTCCATATCTAAGTATCTGGTCTGCCGAAATATTAAACTTAAACTGTTTTTCTTCATGTTGTTAGAAGTGAAAACACAATTGGTAATAAAAAAAAAATATCGGACGACCTCACAAAATCAACCTAGTTCCACAGTAAGCTCTATAGCAGGCTTGTGTTATCGGTACTAGACGACGATATAAATACTTAAATACAAATAAATGAAGATCGCTTATTCTTTACCTGTATTTGCATTTCTGTCTTCTTGAGGTTTGCAAAAAAGAGTATTCTATTCTATTCTATCCATGACCCAGGCACAAATATTAGAGTTCATCACACAAATATTTGCTCTTGCCGGGATTCGAACCCAGGACCATCGGCTCAGCGGGCAGTAATAATTTTTTCGATAGCTTTAATTTTCAAACCAAATACTTTTTTTCAATGTTTTTGGTTGGATCTCCAAGATCATACCATTTTTGACAATTCTTTTTGGTTTAATATAGTTGTACAATAGTATAATCTTAAAGCTGATGCAAAAGGTTTGTTTCATAAATTTTATACAAAGATCCTATAAGGGTTCCATTTTTGCCAACTGAGGTACGGAATCCTAAAACCAGCCAAGTGCGAGTCTGACTCGCGCATCGAGGGTTCCGTACAAATACTTATCCCATCATAACTGACCGGTCTAAGTTAAGTTTGCACCTAGTATGTAAGGCGCCGGATACAAATGAGGTGCAAAGTTATCGCAAGCGATCACGTTTGTTGTATGGGAGGCCCTTGAAATATTTATTATTCTGTTTTTTAGTATTTGTTGTTATAGCGGCAGCAGAAATACAGCATCAGTGAAAATGTCAACTGTCTAACTATCACGGTTCATGAGATACAGCCTTCAGGGCCAGCATATATCGACTTCGGTTGTCGCGCGACTAAGCATCAGCTGTCTTGCTCGCACAGTATTGAAAGGAAAGTGACACGTACTATATGTCGCGCGACAGAGTATCGCATGTCGCAGTTATGCTAGAGGTGCTGGTGACAGACGGACAGACAGACGGACATAAGTAATAGGGTCCCTTTTTTACCATTTGCATAAGGAACCCTAAAAACTACTGTAAAGACCCTCCATGCTACAATCCCCAATTATTTACTTCACTACAATCACACACAAGAACATACTCGTAAAGAAAAAATAAAAATGATATAATTTTCCTGTACAAATCATTAACCAATTAATTTTCCAGATCCTGTCGAAACTTTCTGGATCCTTGTTAACTTGGTAGTAATTTATAATTGGGTCTTACGAATAGGTACAACATGTAAGTTCATTATTGTGGCTTTGAGAGTAATATGGGGATGTATGAAGTTTCGTGATTAATAAATTGTGTGCAGAATTCGAGCCCTGAGTTGGAAGTTCCTTGGATGGAAGTTAGAAAGATTATTTTGTAATATTCGCTCAGGAATGAGGTGTCGTTCGCATGAAATTTGATTTTTGTAATTGATTAGAATTTAATAATAAATATAGCTCAGCCTTTAACTACATGGGGTATAATGGGTTTACAACTAAGGGTGTAAAATTACTTTTCGGGGTATCGTATCCGAAAACATAAAAATTGTAGTGTACCCACATTAAAAAAATGAGACATTACATGTTTCATAAGTTGTAAAAAAAAAACAAATGTATTATGTAATTGTTTTAAGTATTATTTACGAAAAAATTACTTACTGTTGAGTTTCTTTCGGCTTTCTTCTCAGCGGTCTCCTCTTGCGAAATGCCGGTAGATTCACAATCTGACTTGTAAAAGTGCCCCTGTGGCCTACTAACTGAATAAATTATTTCATTTCATTTCATTTCAAAGAATACATTTTTAACTAAAAATAACCTACGTCAACGAAAAGGAGTTATGTTATAACACTTTATACTCTCGCGGTTTGAACACATAATTAAAACTTTTAAAATTAAAACTTCGCGAAAAATTAAAACTTCGCGATAGACCCGGTTCAATAAGTTTTAATTATGAAGTTATGTTATATGACAATAGGGCCAACTAGAAAGTATGGTGTAAAAATGCGGAATCTTAGACGATTGGCTGAGTAAGTCTTTTTAAAACTACACACTTTTTCACCAGACATTGTATAAAACAGTTATTTTGCTTACTGATTCAGTGTATAGCCTAATAAGTCGCTGGCCCAATTACAGGGTTCTATGTTACATTTTCAGAGTAGTTAAAATTAAACCTCATGTCATTATGACAATATTCAAATTTGAACTTGTCAAAAGTTAACATAGAACCCTGTAATATTAAGCCAGCGAAGTGTCGGTCCGGCCCAGGGATAGTGGCGCTACAAACAGCTTTCATATGGCAATAATGAGCATACGTCATATTATATTTTCATTATTAAACTACACTATCGATTTGTCAAGTATTTGTCATTAACCAAATTCAAAACATTGTTTAACGAAATGCTGCTCAATCCTTCGTTCTTCTTGCGAAATAAACACTGAATCCTATTGAAAAAAACTTGACTTTCATCGCTGTGGATAGTTTTGGCTTTATTATACAAAAATTACTTGAATATAGCGGAATATTTAGTCGTGTTACCTTTATGTTTACATCAGTGACTTTCAACGTCAGTTAACAAAAAAAAATCGGTAGGTACCAGTGAAATAAACTAGTACCACTAAAAATCCGCAATATGGCGTGGGTTGCAAAACACCCTGTTGGACTAAATAACTTATTATTATTATTATAACCAATTAACCATCTTTGGATGTCCAGCTATCCCTATACCATAATTGGTTAAAATTCGTCCAGCCGTTTCGGCATGATGCGAGGACAATGGAATTTATGACGAACAGATGGCGCCAGGCTGGCGTGGCCCCGCGCGCCCATACAAAACAAATGACGATCTGAAAACTGATTTTCAATAGAAATCTACTGTATTATAATAGTATACATGGTGGAACAGATCGAGGGACTTTTAAGCAAACAGACATATATCAACCCAATCATCTGAACATCGCTAAGTTAAAGACTGGGGTCAATTTAAATTTAAAATGTAAATAAAACAATTGAATTAGTAGGGATGTCACTGATAATAAAATATTTCATTTTGATGACTTTTTTTTTATTTTTAAATCCAGCTTTACAATTATAGTAGGTCGATAGTAGATCACTCAGATGACACTATACTGTCAGCCCAGTCTTTAGAAATGGTCTACCCTGTATATGTGTCATATGTTCTTACTCTTAGTCATTTATATCGGTACATTGGTAATTCTTGCAGGCCGCACGGACGGTAATGTTTTGATTAACACGTTCGGGCCACCAACGTTTTACCACGTCATCATCAGATTTTTTTTATAAACACAACGTCTATTGACTTCCAAACAAAAAAATACATTTCTCGCACTACGTTGTACAACGTCGGCAGCCCATATTAATTCATATAAGAACCTTTCCTGTGCCGTAACACTGAGAAATTTGAAATAGCTAGAGCCGCAACGCGTCAACTTTTGGGAGGATTTACCGAACAACCATTGCACACGCACACATGCCCACGGGCAGTGCTCCCCATGTGTACCGTGGGAACCGAGAAAGATACCTACACATCGCGCATCGCGGTCGACGCGCTCAGCCAGTCGGTTGCCACACGCGCTCACGGCCGGACGCCGCCGGTCGCGCTATAAAATCACCAAAAAAATGGCTTCGTCGCGAATGAGACCAACGCGCTGCAGTGTTGCGGGGTGTAAAAACATAAAAGCAACAGACATTTATCCTTTTTTTCTTTGCCGACAGACGATGAAATGTTACTAAAAATTCTTAGAACTTAATAAGCACCTATACCTAAACGCATTGCATACACTGTTATAATAGATACATGTAATGTTGAATAAATAAACCTACCTACTTAATATACTTGAATTCATAGACAAAAACCACTACCTATATCAACAAGTGACAATAATTTACTCACTAAGATTTACCAAATCAGTTTAGTGCGTGTGGCGGGAGAGTGCATTGCACGGCCTTAAAAGGGCGTAAAAGTCGGCGTTGTTCTTGACACTTAAGACCTTTTGCAAGGAATGCATTCGCAAAGATGAAACGCGTGATGAGATTATTATAAAACAACTTGTACCTAGTGACTGTTTCGAAGCCTGTAATGTTAGTATTATACAATATGTAACACATTATATATAGGCACCTACCAAACTTTATTTAGTAAGTACCTACTGTCATCGGGATATATTTAGGTTACTTAGGTACCTACACAGAGAGTTGTTTTTGTTTCAGGTTTCTGGTATGTTCAGATAGAATAGGTAGGTAAGATTCCGATATACCTACTCGGAAATTTAAACGATTTTGATTGTGTGCCGCAGTGCATGTGAATACCTATTTCTAGTAGGTACCTAATGATAATTAAATTTGACTAATAAATTTAAATAAATCTATCGTATTTTCATTTACTTATATTGATTTTTTATAAAATCATTTCTAAGCGGTGTCAACCCTAGCCTCGTTTTGCCGGCACGTGCGGCCAACGACCCACGCGTTCAAGGTCGCATACGCGTATCATATTAATCTGTGCCACGGGCGCCAACACAACGTTCGTGCACAGATTAATATAATAGTTCTTCGAACAGATACCCATGTCTGAATAAAAAGGCAAATACCTACCGCTTTCCATGCCTACTCAATTTAACAATGGAGCGACCTTGAACGCGTGGGTCGTTGGCCGCACGTGCCGGCAAAACGAGGCTAGGGTTGACACCGCTTAGAAATGATTTTATAAAAAATCAATATAAGTAAATGAAAATACGATAGATTTATTTAAATTTATTAGTCAAATTTAATTATCATTAGGTACCTACTAGAAATAGGTATTCACATGCACTGCGGCACACAGTCAAAATCGTTTAAATTTCCGAGTAGGTATATCGGAATCTTACCTACCTATTCTATCTGAACATACCAGAAACCTGAAACAAAAACAACTCTCTGTGTAGGTACCTAAGTAACCTAAATATATCCCGATGACAGTAGGTACTTACTAAATAAAGTTTGGTAGGTGCCTATATATAATGTGTTACATATTGTATAATACTAACATTACAGGCTTCGAAACAGTCACTAGGTACAAGTTGTTTTATAATAATCTCATCACGCGTTTCATCTTTGCGAATGCATTCCTTGCAAAAGGTCTTAAGTGTCAAGAACAACGCCGACTTTTACGCCCTTTTAAGGCCGTGCAATGCACTCTCCCGCCACACGCACTAAACTGATTTGGTAAATCTTAGTGAGTAAATTATTGTCACTTGTTGATATAGGTAGTGGTTTTTGTCTATGAATTCAAGTATATTAAGTAGGTAGGTTTATTTATTCAACATTACATGTATCTATTATAACAGTGTATGCAATGCGTTTAGGTATAGGTGCTTATTAAGTTCTAAGAATTTTTAGTAACATTTCATCGTCGGTCGGCAAAGAAAAAAAGGATAAATGTCTGTTGCTTTTATGTTTTTACACCCCGGAACACTGCAGCGCGTTGGTCTCATTCGCGACGAAGCCATTTTTTTGGTGATTTTATAGCGCGACCGGCGGCGTCCGGCCGTGAGCGCGTGTGGCAACCGACTGGCTGAGCGCGTCGACCGCGATGCGCGATGTGTAGGTATCTTTCTCGGTTCCCACGGTACACATGGGGAGCACTGGTTCGTGTACGTCGCGCGGGTAAGCGGCGCGCCCCACAGTTGCCGCCTGCCGGAGTGCGTCGCAACGGAGTGCGCGCGCGCTGTTGTTGACGGAGACGCGAAAGTTGTTGAAATAATCGTAAGTATTTTGTACTTTTTTATTAAATCTGTCGTTTTTTTACGGATTACGTATAGTATTTGTCTTCAATATGGTAGGGACCCTATATTTATAATTGCAAATAACCGTACGTACGCCACATACGATGTATGATAGTTAGATTATGATTATTTTATAATATGTTATGATTGAATTAAAGTCAAGTAAACATTATAGAAATGAATAAATGAAGAGCTAAGTGAATATTATAGGAAAGAAACATGTAATTAATTTATATAACTTATAAATTACTTTGTATCTTTGTAAAACAAATAAAAAATACATACCTTTTGTTTTAGATGGATAAAAAACGACGTAATAAAGCGACCATGAAAATTTTTGAAGACTCGTTGTCAGGAGAAGTTACACCTGATCCTTTCAGTGACGATGGGGAATTCGGAAGTGATCAGGATTATGATCCATGACCAGCCGAATCATCAGACAGCGACAACTCTGCAATTTACGTGCGACCTTCAAAAGCAACGACATCAAAGATCGAATCTTCAGCCTCAGGTGACCCCAGTTCTGATCATTCAGCCTGTTCCTCGAGTTCTGAAAGTATTTTTGGGACTCGGAATCGAAGGAAACAGAAACCGACATCAGCTAACCGGCGTAGAATTGCATCCGACAGTAGTTCAAACACGGCAGAGGCTGATACTATTTCAATTGAATCTCTTCCTGGGTTACCCTTTGCAGCTGATTTAGAAAATGAAGTCCCTTATGCCTCACCTTCACCAGAACAAATGAAGAATATCCCTACACCTCCTATTTCACCACGAGCCATCGAGAGGGACGCTGAGCCTGTTTCTCTTTCATCACCGCCCATTTGCCAGGTAAACTCAGACGATATACCAGAATCTTCTACGCCACCACCGCCTCAGATACCTGAAAGTGTTCAAAATGATTCAATTTCTGCTACATTTCCGCTGGTCCCTGACATTGGTCAGTATTTAAATTCGTCCCCTTTTTCAATGCGTGCATTTAGCGAGGTACATTCAGAAACGGCATCGATGGTGGAGTTACCAGAAGGAGCGGAGATTCAGCCCGAAATAACCGCACTAGAGGACAATGTACACTCGGGAATATCAGCTTCGCCTGCAAATGAACCAACGCCCAGTCCTTTACCGCTACCTGCAGAGATAGATCACTCACCACGCTCTGGATCGCCGGCTCCGGTAGATGTAGAAGACTCACAACCACCTTCAGATACGGTAACTAGACGCTCACCTCATGTTTCTCGAAGCCAAACCAGGGAACCACCAACAGATAGGCCACGGCGTCCAAGGCGCCGTACACCTTCTCCAGCTGAAGAGTGGGAAATTTCTACTGCTGATATTCCAATGTTCGAGTTCGACCATAGTTCACAAGGGGTCCAATTCGACGTCGCTCAAAATGCTTTGCCCGTTGACGTCTTCAACAAGATGTTTCCACCCCACATTGTAGATTACATTGTAACGTCAACAAACGAGTATGGAAGAGCTCTGTGTGCCACTAATCGCCCAACAACAAGGAACTCACGTAGATACCGCTACAAGGACACTGACCGTGAAGAAATTTTGAAGTTTTTAGGCCTATGTTTACTAATGGGGCAAGTCAAGGTTCCGAAAAAGAAAAGACTTTTTACACCATCCAATTTTCCAATACACCATGTCAGCGAGAAGATTTGAACAAATACTTAGATGTTTATGTGTTTCTGAGCGCGGTGCTAAAGGCAAAGATAAAATTATAAAATTCATTGATGCCGTAGTAAAGATATTTCGCGAATGCTACAAACCTGAAAAAGAACTGTCATTGGATGTATCGATGCTTTCGTTCAGAGGACGATTGTCTTTTAGACAATTCATAAAATCTAAAAAAGCTAAATACGGCAAAAAGTTTTATGAGCTAACTACGTCTGATGGGTACGTACTAAACATATCCATGTACACGGGAAAAGATGAGAGCAATGAAAATGAGACGAGAAGTAAGACTGAAAAACTTGTAATGCGACTTATGAGGCAATTTTTATTAAAAGGACATCACCTCTTCATGGACAATTATTATAATTCAGTGACACTGTCCCAAAAACTTTTAGATTTAAAAACTCATACTGTTGGTACCCTCAGAAGTAACCGAAAAGACAATCCAAAAGACCTTACCATGAAGAAACTGAAGAAAAATGAACATTTTTGGGTTAGAAAAAATAAAGTGTACGTATCGAAGTGGCATGACAAGAGGTCAGTTCTCATGTTAACGACATTAAACCATCCCAAACTTGTAGAAGTTTCGAACCGCCGTGGGCAGAAACGTATGAAGCCACTGGAAGTCTCCACCTATAACCAATATATGTCCGGAATTGATAGAGCAGATCAAATGGTCTCCTACTATTCAACCCCCAGAAAAACTTTGAGGTGGTATAAAAAGGTATTTTTTCATGTACTAGACCTTGCAATTTGGAACAGTTTTTACATATATAAGAAATATTGTAAAAATAATACCAGAGCTTACGAATTTACGACGTTCCGTGAAGATTTGATAAAAAAACTCATACAACTTCCGCCAAACCTAAAACCTGAGGATATGGTAAAAAGAAACAGATTCGACAATCGACTTAAAGAGAGACACAACTATATACAGCCAGCGAATTTAGAAAATATTCAGAACAATGGTCACTGGCCTGAAAAAATCCCGATACGGAAAAACTCCAAAAAAACGAGCTGCTACATGAAATGTAAGATGTGTTCCAAAAATAAAGGAAGGAGGGAAACAAGCCTGAGATGTAAAGGCTGTGAGGGAAAGCCAGCACTCTGTGCTATTTGTTTTGAGGCTTGGCACACCCAGACAGAATAGATATTAAGGTACCTAGTTATTGCATAGCGATACATAACATAACTATGATTATTTTATAAGTTTTTTTAAGACTGATTGAATATAATTGTGTAAAACTGATAGTAATGTTCCTGTACTAGTGGAATAAACCTTCCTGATAAGTATAATAAGGTCTAGTGTCAAGAGCATTTTTAGTTGGTACGAAATGAGAATATAATTATTTTGTTGTTGCAAAGCGATAAAAATTATGATTATTTTATTAAGTTTTTTTAAGACTGATTGAAAAAATACATATGTGATAAAACTGATAATGTTGCTCCTGTTTAACTAGTGGAGTAAAACTTCCTGATAAATCATGCTACTATAAGTGATTGTTACGTTTCACATACTTTATTAGGCATAAGATAATAAATAATTCCTATTTGTTTTTGCTTAGAACTTGATTTGTTGTGAAAGATTACCTAATAATAAAAAAATATGCTAAAAAGTGGTTTTATTATTAATTTATAAGTTTTATAAGTGTATAAAAGTCAGCGTTTATCAACGTTGTTCATTTTAGCATGCTAACATCCAAATATTTTAGTGATACAACGTTTTATCATGTCGACGTCTTTAGATGTTTATGCATCACAGTCACAAAAATGATCAAGCATACGACGCAACTTCCATACCCGTCACCGTGTTATGATGTTGTTTCTCGTCTATAAGAAAAGTAATGATTTGTTGAGACACAACGTGTATGCAAGTTGACGTGATAAGACTTTGAGACTTAAAATGTGATATAAAGTTAATATATGTGACACAACGTTCATGAACGTTTGACTTTTCTCAACGTTGTTCTTTAGCTAATAGTATAGTAATTTACTTAATGTGACACAACGTTCATGGACGGTGACGTCCTTAGACGTTGTGTAGTTATTTGATATAAAACAACTTGACGCATATGACACAACGCTATATAACCACGACGTCTCAGAACGTTTGTGTCGCGCAAGAAATCTTTCGAGTATATATGGCGTGCAGATCGTCATCCAACGTACCCGCAATTTGTATGGGGAATTACCTACTGTGTCACAACCTCAGTATCTGTTTAGGCCGGCGGTGGGCCGAACGTGTTAATAATTCCCGGCCGCACTCAGGGTAATTAAACGAGGCTCCCGGTGATGTAGGTCGTGGGTTCGGATCCCGTATTTTTAAACATTATCCTGAGTGCCTGCAATATTTTGTGATGTGTTTAATAGGCTTGTAGGATTTTTTGTTTAGAAAGTCAATCATATTTTTTGTTTGTGTTGTGTCTATCAGTATAGATATAATATAACCGAGTTGTCGACGAAGTCCCACTCAGACTGCCATAAAAGTCTAAAAACGCTCCATACAAATGGCCACCTACGTGTCATTTGTAGGTTGGGTTATATTTCAAATCAAATCAAATTCTTTATTTAGCAAAAACTCATTACAATTAGACATTTTACATATATTTCACTTATACACTGGAATTTACACATAGGATATTTCCAACGGCCCCAAACTAGGCACAGCCTGTATCTTGGGAACCGGGAGTACAGTATACCATTTAGAATAAAAAAAAACGAGTGTATCGAGAAGTATATCGAGACAATAAGTAATTTGCCATTTTCATCGTAAAAAAGTGCGTTACAATTATTGTTTTATTAAATTATGTGGATTCTGAAAACAATTTCAAAATTTATTTTGGATGAAAAACAAAAGAAAATTTGCGTAGCTGGGAATTTTGATTTTCTTTCTTTGTTTTGTGACGTATTGAGCTACTTCTTTTCATATAACTACAGTACGTTGTATAATTATTTAACATCGGTCTACACCCCTATGGAATATAAAGCCTGACCAGAAACATATGAGGATTGTCAAGAGGGAGCTATTTATAAGATTTATATGGCAACAATTTTGCAACCAATCGCAACCGCACTATAATGACATTAGTTTAAATACCTGTCAGTTCCTATGGTAGCCTCGTATTATCATTTAATGGAATGCACTCTTTTCCTGACTGTTTTTCGTGCAGTAAACACGTGTACACTTTATTTATAATATTACATTCACGACTGTGAATGGTTTTCGATATTTTCTTTGGATATTTTTAAATACTTGTCTTTTAAGGAAATCCCCACGAATAACATTGACATTGGTGACATACCATCATAAAATCATTGCCAGTGTAAGAAATTAGTTCCAGAGAAATTCCGCAATATGGCGCATCCTCATATATATTTTTGGTCAGGCTTTAGTTGATTTTTTTTTATCTTTATCGTATTGTTACATGTTATCTGTAAGTTTCCTTCTAGACAAATTGCGCAATAAAGATTTCATTTCATATTGATATAAAAAGACAAAAGACAGTTTTCAACTAATTGTGATAGATTCTCGACACGTCAGAAAAGACGGCGGAACGAGCTAATCCGTAAGGAGGCATATAAGAAGCTTTGCTGGAAAACCGAGTTATCCGCCTCGTTCCACACTGTTCCATTCCGTATTAACCCTCACGGAGTTACATTGATACAAAACTACATGTAACTCCTCTGGCGCCGGTGTTTTAAAGCCAAATTATTTACAATTACATACACTATACCCCAATATGGTGTTTTTCAACCCACGCCATGATGCGGTTTTTTAGTGTACTAATTTATTTTACTGGCAACGACACATTTTTGGTAATTGACATTGAAAGTCGGTGAATGTCACTGATGTAAACCAAGAGGAAACAGGACTTCATATTCCGCAAATGTGAAGTACAGTCTGTTGGATATTATAACAAACATTTGACACATCACAGGACCCATATAACGTAAATTTGCGCGACATATTGATTTTCATAAAAAAAACAAACAATGACAGTGATTTTTCATGTATCTATAAACGTTTTTCACTTTCTATTTGATACAATTGAATTGAGTTCATGTTATATTTTTTCTTATCACGGTTTTGAAGTATTTAACGATAATAAATCATTACTCAAACAGTTACGTACTACTTATTTTTTTTTGAAAGCTGTGTTGTGACTAAATCTTGCGTTTCGATTCATGTGCTATTTCCATAAATTGGTAGAAATCGATTAAATCGATAAGTTTATAACCTAAAGAAAGAACAATAAAACCAACTATTACTTTACATAGAAAGCTCCAGTGAGTCCGGCGGCTCGTAGCTCAAAAAAATATTGATTTACACAAAATAAACAAAAATATATTCAGGTGTGAAAAAAAGTTCGTCGATAAAATCGATTTGATCAACCATTCATAATCGTTAGATTTGGCAAACAATGTCTTTGCTACATCACTACAAACATCAACAGAGAACTCTCAAATGTTTGTTACAATATCAAACAGACTGTAAATGCATAATAAAGCCACAACTTTCCACACAGATAAAAGTTAAGTTTTTTCTTTAATGGACGATAGATTGAGCAGCATTCCGGTTAACAATGTTTTGAATTTGGTTGATGACAAATCGCTAGTGACGTTTTCTAATACAAATATAATGACTTATGCACATTATTGCCATATGAACGCTGTTTGTAGCGTCACTATCTCTGGGCCGGACTGACGCTTTTTTAGGCTATAAGCTGTTTTATTATGTCTTCCTTTGCGTTTATATCTAAAGGGTAAAAAAAAGGTTTTTTCACAAAATTTCCATCAGTCACATAATATGCTCGGCACAATAGTCGGTTTATCCATACTAATATTATAAATGTGAAAGTGTGTCTGTCTGTTACCTCTTCACGCTTAAACCGCTGAATCGATTTTGATGAAATTTGGCATAGAGATAGTTTAAGATCCGAGAAAGGAGATAGGATACTTTTCATCCTGGAAATTATCCCTAAAAAAGTTGAAAAGCGAGTAAGTAATTCATGATGACATTGATGCCCCTGTAGGAAATGTAATGATTAGACCAAAAGCACAATTGCTCTTACATTTGCTTAGGCGCTTTTAATATTCCCTTTTATTAATAAAGGTGATTAGGTGGATATCTATCGTGTTGTACGAGGTAGCTTCCATAGTTCCAAGTTTCACGCGGACGTAGTCGCGGGCAAAAGCTAGTTAAAATATAAGTACATAAGGAAAATATTATAAATTGTAACTTCCAAGTACCTATAATTATTTAATTTTATTCTTATATCTTTCCAATGAAAATTCCTGAAAGCAAGCTACTAGCTAAATATTAACACAGAAGTTTCTTAGATTCCCCCAGATTAGTTCAGAAAGCTTTGCAATTTCCTCACCAGAATAATAAGGGTGTACGGGAATCTTCGATAACTACTATGAGCGAGGACAAAAACAGAGCAGCTAGACACAAGAATATATTGACAACTGGTAAAACAATGGTACTTCAAAAAATAGAGAAATAAAACATAGACAATATAAAAAGTAATATAAAAAGTCCTTAACATCATCCCCCCCGTGTAGCCTAGCTACACAGCTTCTTGTTGGAGCACAGCCAGCTTCCTGGTGGGCCTCCTCAGTATGCCGCCTTTGGTAGCAACATCAGCCACTCGGACAATTCCGTCTCTGCCCGGATGCACTGCCAGAATCCTACCCATTGGCCAAACTCCTCTCGGCATGTCTGGGTCAACAACTAGTACGACGTCGTCTACCTTTACGTTTTCGTACTGGGTTCCGTGACGCTTCTTAGGTTTGAGGCTGGGCAGGTACTCTTTTAACCATCTGCTCCAGAAATGCTCTGAAAGCCGGAGAACTTTCTGCCATTCTTTCCTCAGTGAGAATACTCCGTCATCCAGGTGAACTGGTAACTGCTGATTCGAGGAAGCTCCAATTAAGAAATGGAATGGTGTAAGAGCTTGGCACTCCTGATTTTCAGTGACGTATGTCAGGGGCCTCGAGTTCACTAGGGCTTCTGCCTCTAGGAGCAGGGTGTGAAGCAGCTCTTCTCTAGGTGCTCTTTCCTTTAAAGTTGCTTGAAGGGCAGTCTTTACCGTCTTCACGAGCCGCTCCCAACAACCTCCCATGAACGGTGACGCAGGTGGTATAAAGCACCACTCGATCTGCTTGCTGGCAGCATATTCTTGTACCGCACTGTTATGAAACTCAGATAAATGGCGGTTAGCTCCAACAAACGACGTGCCATGGTCGGACAAAATCTTAAGCGGCAGTCCACGACGTGCAGCAAAACGACGTATACTCATAATGGCAGAATCCGCTGAGAGACTAGTGACGATCTCAAGATGTACTGCTCGTGTCGTCATGCAAGTGAAAAGAGCAATCCATCGCTTTTCTCTCCGGCGGCCGACTGACACTTCGACGGGGCCAAAATAATCTAGGCCGGTGTTCGTAAAAGGGCGTGTATGGTGATCAAGGCGCACGTCCGGCAAGTCACCAGTAGGTGGGATTTGAGGTGATGCTTTTCGTTTGATACAATAGGAGCATCTTCTTGCAATCATGCGTACTTCGCTACGGCATCGAAAAATCCAGTAATATTGTTTAAGTTCGTTAATCACCAGTTCGTTAAACGCATGTGCAGCTCTCACGTGGTAGTGACGTATAAGAAGACGTACGGCAGGATGACGGCCATCCAAGATAATAGGGGACGTGGTGGCGTAATCAACGTTCTTCATGTGCTTTATACGGCTGTCCAATCTGAGCAGGCCATCGTTGTCGAATATCGGGCAGAGCGGGTGCAGTTTGCTAGACCTGGGCAAAGGCTTGGCGTCGTGGAGTAATGCGATCTCTTCACCAAAGCTGTCAGACTGTGCTCTTTGCAAAATGGCCACTTCAGCCTTTCGGACCTCTTCAGCGGACAGTGGTAAGACCTGGTTGGAAGAAGCGTTAGTAGCATTTTTGGAATTTGGAGTGTTATGTGCCAAAAGAGACCGAAACTTGTGCGCGCACTGGAAGACGCGCGCGGTCGCGTGAATCAGACGTAGCCACTCACTAAAGCGTGAGGGGTCGGGCACAACCGATGAAGGTTTATGCAGAATAGTTAAACCTACATGTACCTTGGACTCCTTGGAGGGTTTCAGTTCTTCCAAGGTAGATGTAGTTTCAGACGATCGCAATGTTTCTTTAGGCCAATCACAAGATGGCAGTAATAAAAAATCTGGTCCAGAGAGCCATCGCGTCAAGTCAATGTCAGAATCTTTCAATCTCGTCGCGTCGTCTGCGACATTCAAGCCACCTGGAACGTATTTCCAGTCATTGACGTTTGATATTTCCGTGATTTCTCCAACGTGATTCGCTACAAATGGCTTAAATGTTCGCGCATCGCTCCGAATTCAACTCAGAACTGTAGTTGAGTCTGACCAAAAGTGAATTGAATTCGGTTGGATATCATGTCCGGTACACAAAGTATTGGCAAATCGAGCAGCAATAAGGGCCGCTTGGAGCTCTAAACGTGGTATAGAAGCGGGTTTCAATGGGCTGAGGCGTGCTTTTCCACCAATGAGAGACAACTTCACAGGCCCGTTCGAAAATGTGAAACGCCAGTATGCAACACACGAGTATGCTTCTTCACTTGCGTCTGCAAAAACGTGAAGCTGCCTATCACTAATGCCCTCACCCTGGAATCCGCACCTGTACCAGCGAGGAATTTTGAGGTTTGATATCATAGCCAGTTGTCGAGACCAAGTCAACCATTTTTGAATTGCATCTGGGTGCAGCTCGGTATCCCAATCAATACCAGTTCTCCATGTCTGCTGGAATAAAATCCGACCCTGAATTACCAGCGGAGTTAGGAGGCCAAGAGGATCGTAAACACACATTAAATACGACAATACCTTACGTTTAGTTAGTTTCTGGTTTACAAAAATTGGGGAACCATTGCGGAAACTAAACGTGTCGCTTTGAGGATGCCAAATAAGTCCTAAAGTCCTGACAAAGGTTTCAGGCCCTACGTGAATATTATCGGGTGGAGGAGCGCGCAAATCTTCAGGAACATCGGTAAGTGCGGATGGTACGTTGGATACCCAACCTCGCATTTCCATTCCTGCAGCTTTGTGCACTGTCACTATATCAGCTGCGAGTTGTGAGGCTTCTTGTGCGTCATCCAAACTACCCAGGAAATCGTCCATATAATGGTCATGGATGACAGCTTTGGATGCCGCGGGGTATGACTTCTGCAATTCTTGAGCGTTCCGATTCTTGATATATAAAGCTGTGCACGGACTACAGGCGGCGCCAAAAATTACAGAAGTCATCCTGTATTCCGTCAAATCACAGCTGGGAGTCTCTCTCCAAATGAACCGTAAAGCATCGCGGTCCACCTCCCTTATCCTGATTTGAGGAAACATTTCCTTCACGTCAGCTGTCATAGCAATGTAACCTTCACGAAAACGGAATAAAATATGCAGCAATGGTTGCAAAAGATCAGGTCCGGGCAGCAGAAGCGAGTTTAAACTGACACCCGAAGTCTTCGCAGCTGCATCGTGTACTACACGAAGTTTTTTCTTTTGTGGATGTACAACAGGAAAATGTGGTAAATACCAACGAGAAGTTTTCTGTATATCGTTTAAATTTATAGTGTCTCGGTAGGTGTCGCTAGGGCACTCCTCAGCGTAACCTTTTGCTATCATGTTGTTTATAAAATCGCAATAACCTTTTTTGAAGTCTGGGTCGCGAGTCATGCGCCTTTCTAGGCCCAGAAATCTCGATAAAGCGTGAGGATAGCTGTCAGGTATGTTTGACGTATCCTTGCGCCACAAAAGGCCGACTTCAAACCTACCTGACGGCAGACGCCTGGCTGTAGTGTCTAAAATGCCTAAAGCGTATTTATCTTCATTGGAAACGGTAGTTTCAGGCTTAGATATACCTATAGAATCAAGGCTAAAATAATCCTTGACAAGTTCGTTCATGGCGGAATCGCCACCGTCGTCAACAGAAACGTGGTTTATGAAATGCACAGGTTTTGTCCAGCTGCTGGACCTTCCGTGGACAGCCCAACCTAAGGCGGTGCGTGTACCTATTGGCTGACTTCTGGAACCTTCACGTACCTCGCGGCTAACTGTCAAATACCAGTGCTCAGCACCGAGCAAAATCTTAGGCGTTGCATCAGTAAATGTAAGTTCATCGATTAAATCAGTTAGATGCGAATATTTAGACAAGTCATTTCGAGTGACAGTTTGTGTAAACAACGAGAGTGAGTCCATAGCCTTAGCATTATTTACCAAAAATGTCTCGGAACAATGTTTACCTTTAATGGAAAAACTCACATGTTGAATCGGTTTGTGCGATGACATTCCGGCAACTCCGTCAACTTTGATTGACTCCATGGGGCCTGATGCTCCTATTTGACGTGCCACCTCCGAGTCGATCAAGGTCGCAGAGGATCCGTCATCAAGTAACGCAAAAGTGTCATATTTTCCGCAAGGACCGCTCACTTCAACTGGAACTACCTTCAAGTATACACGTGTCGGTGTGGGTGACATATTGCCACTTGTGTGTGATTCAGTAATGTTAGATATTATCACAGTTTTATCAGTGTCGTTGTGTTCGCTTACGACGTTGTAAGAAGGAGTCGAAGACTGATCAGCAGTGCGGGACGTTTGCGGCGTCGACGGCGGATGCAGCAGCGGGTTATGGAAGCGCTCACATCCGTCGATACCACAGCGACCAATCCTACAAGTCTTCCAACGATGGTTTTTCGATTTCAAACACTTATAACAAACTTTAGCATCGCGCAACCAGCGCCATCTATCATCTAATGTCAGAGCCTGAAATTCTTTGCAATCAGTTAGTTTGTGTTTATTATTACAGTAACGACATAAATCAGCACTACAACCGCGTGTCGATGTGACGTGAACATTTTCACGACGTGTAAAATTGGGTGTAAAATTGTTGCCGACTGTACCGGGTCGTTTGTTGTAGTCTGACATAAAAGCACCAGGACGCTTAGCGTAATCAGGAACTAAACCAAACCTATTGTGCTTCACAGCCTCCACGTCGAGGAACGCAGACAATAATTGTATTTTTGGTATAGACTGATCACTACGATACGCAAAATCTTTCCACTGACTGTACAATATAGGCGTCAATTTACTCAACACAGAGTGAAATAGTTCCACTGAATAAATGTGTTCTTTCTGGTCTAAATTGTTGATGACAGCTATACAGTTACGTAGTCTACACGCAAAATGGTTCAACTCTCTTTGGTCAAAGCTTAGCTTGGGAAGACTCCGCACGAGGTTGATTTCATGCAGCACGATCATCTCGGGGAGCGCGAACGTCTGCTCCAGCATGTCGAGCACTTCCTCGGGACGTTCGGCCGTGTACAGCAACGACGACACGCTCTCCAGGGCTTGGCCACGCAGCGCGGTAGTCAAGCGCACGAGATTTTCTGCGGGTGTAAACAAATGTTGAGTGTTGCGGTAAGTACGTTTAAACATTAAAAACTCGGTAGTTTTACCGCTAAACGGAGCAAGTTCAAGCTTATGCGAACATCTGTGTGAATAAAAATTCGGTTCGGCTTGTTTTGACATTAAAAAATCTTTGTTGTGATTTGTGTCAACTGACGGCCGTGTAAATGACATCGCATTTTTTGACATCGATGGTTGAAATAATTGTTGCGACTTGTCATTTATTGGAATTTCAAATGTCACGGGTTTTTTATAAACATTGGGCCGAATTTCATGAATTTCAGGTTGATTCAGCGATGAGAAACGTTCAGTATTGTACTGAAATTGAGTATGAGTTGTTTTGTTTGCCGGAATATCGTAACGAGTGTTATTCTCTCGCGAGAGATATGGTACGCTCGAATCGTTTACGATATTTCGTTCGGTAGTACTACGGGCAAAGACTAAATTTCTCGCGGGTTCAGGAACCATAGCAGTAGCGTCCTCTCGCGGCAACAAAGGTATAGAAAGGTCCGCGTTTTTATCGGTAGGATGACTACAATGGTTCACGTCGTGAACCCAAGATGCAGTACGAGAATATTTACTGACCGAGCGTGTGGAAGCGTCGTCGGCCTCCTGCGCCGCCAATGTGGCTTCCAGTTCAAGCTCTTCAATTTGCCTCACCTGTTGAATAAGCTTACGTTCGTGTTCTAAACGTTTTCGGGTGAGCTCCTGCTCGCGTGCGATGTGTGCGAGTTTTTGCTCACGTTCGGCACGTTCTCGTTCGAGTTGTAGTTCGCGTTCGACACGTTCTCGTTCCAGTTGCTGTTCGCGTTCGAACAACTGCTGTTCGCGCTCGATGCTGCGGCGGGCCAACTGTGCCTCCGCGGTCAGTCTACGTGCCCTTATTGTGGCGGACGACCGCGAAGACCCCGACAAGCGCGACCTGGAACTTGGCGAAATATTAACGTGTTCCGCACCCGTTGCCAAGCACTCGCGAGGCGTCCCGGGGCCAGGATTGCGGGGCGCGGGTGTAACAGTGGCATCAGTAACAGCAATGTCCTGTTCTGTGGACTTACCGAGCCCACCCGCGACGGGCAAACCTGACTCCGAGCGAACTTCGCTCGCGCCGGTTTTCAGCATCCGCTGCTTTGTTTTTAATCGCGTGTTCATCTAAACCGTGAGAAGGACCAAAATGTACGGGAATCTTCGATAACTACTATGAGCGAGGACAAAAACAGAGCAGCTAGACACAAGAATATATTGACAACTGGTAAAACAATGGTACTTCAAAAAATAGAGAAATAAAACATAGACAATATAAAAAGTAATATAAAAAGTCCTTAACAAAGGGTACAAGTATCATTGAAATATTCTAAAGTAATGCCATTTTATCCTAGTATCCCAACCCATTGTCACAGTTCGCCAAACGATTCTATTATACGCGACCACTTCATAAGGGATTTTGTTCGGAAAATATAAAGACGGAAAATAAATTGTGTAAACTCATTTCTCGTCACATGTTTTTCCTTCGGAGAGGATTCTTTGAAGCGATATAATACCCTGTGTTTGGTGGAGCGTTAGACCTATACTCGGGCGTAATCGGATGTTTGTAACAGTAAGTCAACTTGCGTTCGCTCCGCTGGATCTAATATGTAGTTGCCTTGTTCACAGGAGCGTAGAGGAGCGGAGATAATATGTAAAAAGGACCAATCACAAATGCATTTAAAACTAAGGAATAGTTTTAAATGCATTTTAGGGTGTCGCTACGCGACAATTCTTTCATCCTCACCACTTAGATAGATGGCAATCCACTGTGCGATTTTTTTAATTTCCAGCCTCGTATGACTCAAATGTGGAATTAATTTTTGCTTTCGGTATATCCGGACCGATACGACCTCAAACCTTCAGGAAAATAACGTACTCCCACCTGAAAGCCCGGCAACGCTCTTGTGACTCCTCTGGTGTCTATGGGCGACGGTAATCACTTTCCATCAGGCATTACATTTGCTCGTTTGCTCTCTATGTTATAAAAAAACGAGGCCTGATTGGTTTTTTTCGCCCCGCTTCTGTAGACAGACAGCCTTAGGCGACAAATGATCGAAAACTAAAATATTTTAACAACTCCTAAATTAGACAAACCTTCAGTGAATGCAAAAGACACTCGGAAAGCACCTTTAATTTTTACTAAAACGGCCATTTTAGTTTTAGGCAAGTTTTTGGGAACAACTATAAAACGACAAATTGTAAACTAAAATACTCAAATATATGTACAAAAATTTCGTATTGATAAACCTGTCAGTTTTGGAAAAAAGGAGTTAAATGCTAGTTATATAAATCGGAGGACTGACAAACCGAGGGCTACTAGTTAACAAAATAAGTTGTTGTAAATTAGCATAATTTTGGTTACTACTAAGCACAATTGGGCTATTTCTCAAGTAGCCTAACTAGTTAAGCTATTTTTTTTTTCAGTGTATTCGTTGCCATACTGCACGCACATGGCGACTGCGACAGCGTCCGTGGGCGTAATATCCGTCCGTTTTATTCCCCGCCGGATGACCGCCTCGTCCGATAGATCCTCTCCGTTTTTAATTTGGAGATTAATTCACCGAAACACGTCGCTCGGTTGATTGGGGACAGTTGGAGTAAAATTACTCTTTTTGACGCAGGTACATTTTGGGTTGATTGAACATTCCGGGATACAAAGTCGGCCCTTTGGCGCTTGGCACCGGTCCGAAATATCACCACTATGTCTACTTTTACGATGTGCTTTACCTACACGAGTCATAACACAAGCCTTCTTGAGCTTAATTTGGGACTAGATCGATTTGTGTTTTGTGTGAGGTTGTGTGATATTAATTTATTTTATTTTTATTTATTATTGTATATGTCACGGCCGATACTTTGTTTAAATAGCTATTGTATGTCAATGTCGATTGGGTTACAATTAACCGACTTTAGAGAAAGGAGGGGGTTCTCATTTCGGTTGTTCAGTTGTGTTGTCATTCCTTATTTTTTTAAAATGTTTTTTACCTCAGAACTCCGTCATTTATAAATCGATTTAGAAAATTTCTTTTTCGTTCATGATAAGGCATTTCCAAGATTTTACATCTCTTTACCTCATGTGTTATGGGTATTATTTAGGTTGTGTATGGTTTGGTTTTTGCGACGAATAAAATACCTACCGAAATCTCTTTCGGTAGGTATTTTATTCGTCGCGAATAGGAAGGAAGGTTCTCACCTTCTATAGTATTTTATTCTGAGCTCCAGAAAAAACACGGGAAAAAAGCAAAAATAAACGCGACGTCGCCATTTTCGCAGAGTTAATCCAATATACTTTCTAAGAATTGTTGCCGCGTATTTAAAATACAAAACGCGGTGTTAAAAAACGTATTGCCTTCGGAGAATCGCTGCCGCGATAAAGGAAAAACAAGAGTGCAAATGACTAAAGGGAAAACAACCAGCTGCGCTGAACTTTTGATATACGAAGAACTAGTGAGCCGCCCCGGCTTCGCACGGGTGCAATGCTGATAAATTATCCATGTGTTATACATATAAACCTACCTCTTGAATCACTCTATCTATTAAAAATACCACATCAAAATCCGTTGCGTAGTTTTGAAGATCTAAGCATACATAGGGTTAGACAACAGGAAGCGACTTTGTTTTAGGTATAGTATGTATAATGTAGTGATGAGCGTTCTAGCAGTTCTAGTTTTATTTTAACCCCCGACAAAAACGAGGGGTGTTATAAGTTCAACATGTCTATCGGTGTATCTGTGTGTCTGTCTGTGGCATCGTGGCATACAAACGGATGGACCAATTTGAGTGAAGTTTTTTTAATCGAAAGATTTGTCCGTCCAGATAGTTCTTATTTAGCTTTGTTTGGTGAAAATAGGACCAGTAGTTTCCAATACCTATATTCTGCTTGAATTAAAAGCCTTTTAATTTTTTTAACCAGACCTTTTTCCGATATAAACAAATAAGGGATAAAACAGTTATTACCACATTTATACATTTTCGAAAATATCCCAATTTATTTTTTAAAAATTCCATTTGAAAAGTTACTTATCCTTAAAGAACGTGGGCGAGGAGTAATTGATCACAGCGCAGTAAATCATACAGTCGGACTATTACTAAGACGGATTTAGTATGGAAATTGTACCACTGTTCTTTTTGTAGTCTGCGACTGTCATTTTTCCACGAAGTGACGTCATTTGAGTGCTGATTCTTAGACGACGGTGTGATTTTACCTTTTTAGGGTTCTGTCCCAAAGGGTAAAAACGGGACCCTATTAGGTACTGAGACTTCGCTGTCCGTCCGTCCGTCTGTCACCAGGCTGTATCTCAAGAACGGTGATAGCTAGAGACAGTTGAAATTTTCACAGATGGTGTATTTCTATTGCTGCTATAATAACAAATACTAAAAATAAAATAAAATAAATATTTAAGGGGGGCTCATACAACAAACTTACAGTTAATGGTACCGAACCCTTCGTGCGCGAGTCCCACTCGCACTTGGCCGATATATTTTTTTTATATTCAGAACTAGTCCGTATAATCAAATAAAAATAATAGTTTCGGGGTCTGTGATATTAAAGTAATGAAATCAGCTTAAACTTGACATGTTGTCAATTGGAACAAGTGACAAAATCTCAGCCAATATTGAAGCTAAAAATTTCAAATTTTGTAGTTATGTTCAGTTTTAGTAGCATATTCTCATGAATTATTTAGTTAGGTTATTACAGCGTTAGAAGAGATAATAAAATGGTCTATGTAGGCAATATTTCTCAGATAATTTTGATGAGGGATAAGAAAGAATAGCTTTATAAGCACTACGTAACTATATGAATGGTCAAGGGACGTGACTCTGTGACGGGAATACTTATGAGGGCGTCTTGAAGAATATACGAAGATATTCTAACGAATAAGAAAGAAAAATCTGTTTTAGTATAGAATTTATTGTGTCTCTAGATCTTGCTGAACTATGATCTGATTTTTGTGTAGAAAATATAACACCATCATGAAGGCTCTACAAAAGAAATAAGGATCATCTTTAAGATAACTCAATTGAGAAAACAACTTTTATTTTTAAATACGGCTGAATAGATTTGTAAAATTATTTTTGTTCTTAAGTGTAGATTATTATTCTGTGGGATCGAAACGTCCAAAACATAAAAAAAAGCAGTCGGTATTGGATTCTACTAATGGATAGGATACAGGTAAAACATAATTTGGTCTTCTTACACTCGCTATTTGATTCTACTAATTAGTACCTAATACTCGTAAATCAGCTATCAATTGATAGGATAGTTATTTACAAAAACAAATCTCTTAAAAAACATAATTTGATCTTAGAAATAAATAAAAACATCGTGAAATCGAACATTAATTTTATTTTTAATTTTGAACGCATGGAGTGACACAGCTATAGTTTGTTTTATATAGGGAAGTAGCCAATTAGAACTCCGCGACCGGTGGGGGAGGAGAGGGCAGGTCAAAGTATCATCTAGTTACCTGATAACGACACCAAATATGACTAATCCGTCAGAAAAAAACTGAGAGCGCCGGGTGCTCTGTACTTTGACCTCCCCTGTCCCGGGGTCAAATAAACCTATCCAGGGACCTAATTCCTGCCGTTTGAGAGATCGTCAAAACTCTATTAGTTAACAGTGATATCGCCTTTGAATTGTCATTAAAATGCGATGAGCTTCAAGTGACATATCTCATCTCAATTTTGGAAATACGAAGGCGATAATGATTGTCGAAAATGGCATTCATGCATATGAATTTCTGTTTTGAACGCAACGTAACTAACTAATTTCACCTAATTTCACGCACTAGACGATCAAGTTAAAGTATGCGCCTATTATTTATGGCGTCACATACAAAGGAAACGCAAATTAAGCACGACCGGGTTGACGAAGTTGCGATTTTCTAGATATCGCTACTTGTCAAGTAGGGTCACGTCAAAAGTGACGGATGGCGATGAAATGGAGAGATCTCCATCATCTCTTTAAAATTGGTCGAATTACCCCCCCAATTTACTAATTATATTGCGATACTCGAGTTATTTCAACACGCAAAATTCAGGTAAATAGGATTATATAAAACATGATCTTAACTTTAATCACAGGCGCGAAAAGTTCCTACACGCGAAACTCGATACTCATATCACCTCATTAAGCAATTACGTTCTCGTTAGAGTTGCTTGTTAACGCTCGGATTTGACAACTTTCTGTGTTAACTTTGCCCTTCATGTCGCGCTAAATTCAACGTAATTGAAATTGCTGAGAGAGTGCCCTGGAATTCCACGAAGAGATACCAATCAGAGCTGTGGTAGAGGTAGGGCTGGCATCTCTAAATTCGCCGAACCTGGGCAAAGACTATAAAAACCCGGACATTTGGCGTAAATCGCATTATTTCCCCGGACATGCCCGAAAATTACAAATTACGCTGCATTAAGCTATATTTTTCATTCACATAGCGTCCGGGTTTTCCGCGGACTCTTATTGAAACGCCCCTCGGACGGCCTCCAAACTAGGACAAATCCGGGGAAACCCGGACGGAGATGGCAGCCCTAGGTAGAGGGCCAGCCCGTCTAGCTCAACTACGCTTCACGACTCTTGTCGCGCGGTATTTATTGAAGTGAAACTTCTAATGCGACTTCCAACAAGGTTGCGTTAAACGTTTAACGCTACTGTGGAGGGGGTAGGAAAGCACTGTTGCGTTAAACGTTCAACGCTCCTGGGGAGGGGGAATAGAAGTTTGTCTTAAAGAAATCATATGAGTTCACTATAAATCAATTTCTACCCCTTCCTATTTTCATTTCCACATTACGAAGTTTCACTTCTTCCGCGCGGAGGGACTCCACGCACTATTTTTTTTAATTTATTTATTATTTTATCTATCCAAAAACGTGCGGCTCTTGAATGCATCATGGAGGCTTATGATATGCGGCTAGATAAAATAGTGTATGTAACTGTACGTAATTAGGCATTAAAACACTCGTGTGATGTTATTATGAAACTTGCCTTCGGCTCGTTTCATAAACCCACACTCGTGTTTAATACCCTTCGTTACGTACAGTCACATAAACTACTATATTTATTTATTCATTCACAAACTTAAATCTATCATTACAGGCCATTTGTTATGTGATAGACTAGTGAATATTAGTACCTATAGGTAGGTACTACAATTATACAATTACTAGTAAGTACCTATAGAGAGATATAGCATCACCCGTCACTCTCTTACAGTACAGCGAAGAAAGAGATAGGCTATGTCTCGCGCGAGAAAGAGTTCCGGGTCACAGTTGTGCTATAGCGGTGCAGGTGACGTTAAAGTTTGAATCCTAGTCTCCATATACCAGGTGGGTCCTGTTACAGGAGCAATAAATTAAAACATAGATTCTACCCCTCAAACTGTAGGTACAACATTTATTTAACAACTTAATAATAACTCATTTATTATATAACCCTTGTAAAATAAAGTTTATTCAAAGAAGCAATGTATTGCGAAACATTTGGTATTTAGTAAAGTGAAAGCTAAGGCGATGTCAAGTCAATGCTGAACGGCGTATGCAACAAAGTAAATGCTATTTACTTTGTTTAAAATTTTCAGACAAAGTAAATAGCATTTTTTCAATGTACGCCGTCCAACATTGACATCGCCTTAGCTTTCACTTTACTAAATATCAAATGTTTCGCAATACATTGCTTGTAAAAATACTGTTTTCATATGTTCATTATTTCAAACTTTGAAATAATGAACATATGAAAACAGTATTTTTTTTTTAAGTTTCTGAACCGATGTTGTTCAGTTTGACGAGTAAATTCTATGTTTTAATTTATTGCTCCTGTTACAGGACCCACATGGTATATGAGTGACTCGTATCGGCTGCCAGCTTATTTCAGATCGGCTTGACTCCTTGGCGCTGCGTAGAGATGTAGCCTTTCTCTGCATTTTTCATCGCTTATATAACGGGGAGTGTTCCTAGGAATTGCTCGGATTGATCCCTGCCGCATCTTTCCGCTATCTACGCGACAATTCTTTCATCCTCACCACTAAGATAACAGTCCACAATTGTGCGTTTTTCTAGAAATTTCCTACCTCGCGTTTGTGGAATGAAATGAATTTGTCGCTTGCGGTATTTCCGGACCGATACGACTTTAAAACCTTCAAGAAAAAAGCGTACTCCCACTTGAAAAGCCGGCAACGCACTTGTGACTCCTCTGGCGTTGCAGGACACAAGTCCCGGAGTAACAAATCCCGGATTGCGGATCTTTGTGCCTGCGAAGACCGATGGTGAGGGTGATAAATTTGCGATCTGGAGCTTTAAGAATTACCGCATGGTTTGTCTAAAGTTTTATGTCTTGCCTTTGGCCAGGACGTGATAGTGTGTTCCAGAAAATTCTACTTACGGCCTAGGGTGACGTAAATAAATATTTTTATTATAAACGTTTCAAAACAAGGTTTAATAATAAATAATAATAATAAATATCACACAAATCAATCTAGTCCCAAATTAAGCTCAAGAAGGCTTGTGTTATGGGTACTAGACGACGATATACGTACTTATATAGATAAATATATACTTAAATACATAGAACAACCATGACCCAAGCACAAATAGTCGAGTTCATCACACAAATATTTGCCCTGGCCGGGACTCGAACCTGGGACCGCCGGCTCAGTAGGCAGGTGTCTACAAACAGCCAAACGCGTCGTCGCGCGTTTGTAGTCCCCTTAACATAACTTCTAATTAATTCAGGCTTACAGTCTTAAGCCCCGATATCTCGAAAGTTTCCATTAAATTATCCTTAATTTTAATCTCAACTTAAGAAGATTAGCTGATTATCTTCCGGCCGGAAAGTAATCCCTTTAAATAGGAACGTTAAATTTGTCCTGTTCAAGGAAACACGTTGAAAAAACAATTTGAAAATGTCAGTGGGTAAATTAAATCACTTGAAACTTAATGAACTTTTGCCATATAGCCTTTTATAAAAAAAAATATCGAACAACCTCACACAAATCCATCTGGTCCCAGATTAAGCTCAAGAAGGCTTGTGTTATGGGTTCTAGACGACGATGTACATAACTTTACTACGAGTACATAGTATAAAACAAAGCCTCTTAGCCTGCTGTCTGTCCCTATGTATGCTTAGATCTTTAAAACTACGCACCGGATTTTGATGCGGTTTTTTTAATAGATAAAGTGATTCAAGAGGAAGGTTTATAAAGGAAGGTGTATAATTATAATACATGCATAATTTATCAACATTGCACCCGTGCGAAGCCGGGGCGGGTCGCTTAGTATATAGATAAATATATACTTTAATACATAGAACAACTATGACCTAAGCACAAATATTCGAGTTCATCACACAAATATTTGCCCTGGCCGCGTATTCGAACCCGGGACCATCGGCTCAGTAAGCAATCGGCTCTACAAACTGCTCCAAACGCGTCGTCAAGCTTTATGCTTAGTAAAACACTAGTCTTTGTCACATCTATATAAAGCGAGTAGTTTTGATTTTTGAAGTTATACCATGTGGGCCCTGTAACAGGAGCAAAAAATTAAAACATAGATTTTACTCGTCAAACTGAACAACATTTGTTCAGAAACTTTTTAAATACTGGTTTCATATGTTCATTATTTCAAACATAGTAACGCTGTAAGTAAGTACGCTGTCCAACATTGGCATCGCCTTAGCATTGACATGGCTGTCACTTTACTAAATATCAAATGTTTCGCAATACATTGCTTCTTTGAATAACATTTTTAACAGCTTACCCGAGGACATCCGTCTCGAACAAAATAAACGGATATTTAAAAGAAAATTGAAAAAGCATTTACTAGATACACTGCCGTAAGTAATCTTTAAAAAATTGATACTGATTTTTATAAATTGGACTTTTAGTTAGTTAGGTATTGAAAAGTCTTCCTGTAGACAAACTGTCATAACAGTTTCGCAGGGCTTTAGATTATATGTAATCTTTGTTGTAAAATTAATAAATAATAATAATAATAAACTTTATTTTACAGGTTTATATTGAAGAATATAATTTATTTGCTTTAATACAGGTGTCTTAAATCTATTTACATCTATTAAATACATAAAATCTATTTTATTATCAAATATAAAACATACACATTACAGTCCCTTATAATATAAAATGTTAACAAAAATTATATTATAAATGACTTATTTTTAAAAGTTGTTTAATAAATGTTGTTCAGTTTGAGGGGTAGAATCTATGTTTTAATGTTTTGCTCCTGTTACAGGGCCCACCCGGTATAATACTTATGATATTGTATATTTTGTACGGCCCGCTGTGTCAGCGTGACGTCATAAGACTGCCACTCGTAGTATCTTCATGCATTAAGCGAATCCATCAAGTGACATCACAACCCTGCGCCCCACTAAATATTTCCGAAACTATGAGGCATAGACAATTTCTTTTACCAACTATTTTCATTTTTAAGCCAGCATAACGTAAGGTAGAAGTCAAAATTTTGTGATTTTCTTCATTGAGAACAATTCAAAATTTGAAATAGTGTTATTGAACTAAACATTACTTTATTACTACGGAACCTAAAACCATTGTTTTTATTTTATTATATATCCATTAGTTTTGAAAATATTCAGGTGAAACTGTGAAAGAAGCGTCGCCCCAAAATCGTCACCAAATATCATGTAAAAAACTAGAAATACAATTAACACAATAAACAAATAAATAAATAATTGAGCAAATTATCTCCGCATAGATGTTGCATTTCCTCAAGTGAAATTTGTAAGTTCGATAATTATAGTTAATTATTGTACATTCAATTTTTCGTGTTTTTTTTTCAAAATTTCAGACATTTAGAAATAAACTCGCAATCTCTACAGCCATTAATGTTATATTTCTAGTCTATTGAAATTCTGTTTCAATCCAATACATCTTAATTATCAATAATTGCTTGCTGAGGCGCTCTATAGCCATGTAAATACATCGAGGTAACTAATTTCATTGTATATAATAATATATAGAATAAGTACACACTAATAACGTTTACTTTAGGCGTCTAGGTATCTTAGATTAATTTGAGTAACTTTAGTTATGTAGGGGTATTACTTAGTCGTAGTATGTACTCGGCTTAGTGTAAGCTAAACAAACATAAGCCTTTGATGATAATATTACGGCTCTATATTACGAGTATTTGCTTGTTTTAATTAATCGTGGGTTGTTCGATTGAAGAACGGTTGAAGTGGCAATGGGCAGGCCATGTAGCCTGGAGAATGGACGGCGGTTGGGGTAGCACTGGTGACCACGTATAGGAAAGCGCAGCGTGGGTCGGCCCCTCGACTAGATGGACGGATGGCCTCGTGAGGGTAGGAGGAATCAATGGATGCGGTCTCCACGGGATCGCACTTTGTGGCCTATGTTCAGCAGTGGACTTCTTAGGCTGTAGATAGATAGGTTATTCGATACACAAAATGTTGTAATCAAAAAGTATTTTAAATGGAGTGATGTGTCTGTTTAAGAATGATACGGGGCCCTAATTCGAGTGTACTAAACAAGCGATATCCCCGGTATATCTCAGGTATATCGTGTTTAAGTGTCATTAAAACACGATGCTTGCGATTTTGGCTGCATAAAGTTACATTTCACGTTACTACCCGGTCAACTTAAGTTTGTGCGTGATATCTATGGCATCGTATATAAATGAAGCACTAACTTAACGCGACCGGGTTGGCGTAGCGAAAATACCTATAGTATATCGCCAGGGAGCTAGTGGCTAGGGCTCTCGGACGGATAGACAGACGGACAAACAGACAAACAGACGGATAGACGGACAGTGGACAGATGGACACGTGGACAGATGGACAGAATGGACAGATAGACAGATAGACAGATGGACAGATGGACAGATGGACAGATAGACAGATGGACAGATGGACTGATGGACTGATGGACAGATGGACAGATGGACAGATGGACTGATGGACAGATGGACAGATGGACAGATAGACAGATGGACAGATGGACTGATGGACAGATGGACAGATGGACAGATGGACTGATGGACAGATGGACTGATGGACTGATGGACAGATGGACAGATAGACAGATGGACTGATGGACAGATGGACAGATGGACAGATGGACAGATGGACAGATGGACAGATGGACAGATGGACAGATGGACAGATGGACAGATGGACAGATGGACTGATGGACAGATGGACAGATAGACAGATGGACAGATGGACTGATGGACAGATGGACAGATGGACAGATAAATAAATAAATATTAAGGGACAATCATACACAAATCGACTTAGTCCCAAACTAAGCAAAGCTTGTACTATGGGTACTAGACGACGATATACATAATATATAAATACATATATAGATAACATCCATGACCCAAGAACAAATATTTTGCACAAATATTTGCCCCGGCCGGGATTCGAACCCGGGACCGCCGATTCAGTAGGCAGGTGTCTACCAACCGAGCCAAACGCGTCGTCAAATGGACAGATGGACAGATGGACTGATGGACTGATGGACTGATGGACAGATGGACTGATGGACAGATGGACAGATGGACAGATGGACTGATGGACAGATGGACAGATAGACAGATGGACAGATGGACTGATGGACAGATGGACAGATGGACAGATGGACTGATGGACAGATGGACAGATGGACGGGTGGACGGACAGACCTATAGCCAGGCCAACAAACACATAAAGGATCAAGGACTTATAAACGGTTAAAATAGGTTTTAGTTATTTCAATAACACTTAAGTATTAATATACTTAAACGGGTTTACTCACGTCGTAGAAGTCGAATAACGCTCGACATGTTCTACGACGCATCTTCTACGACGTGAGTAAACCCGTTTAAGTATATTAATATGTCTGAGACTCACGATAGTTTTCTATGTAAAACACTTAAGTACTCTCGGATATGTGATTTTGACGTTAGGTAGGTATAATAGGGATAAGCGTTCCTGGAAAAAAAAATGGGTTAAATCTAGCCTTAGAGAGTTTCACTAGTAACCTTTGGAAGCGAAACCTTAAAATGGCTAAGTACACTCTCAGAGAAATAGTCCTTTGATCGCGGTTCAGTTGCCCGGAGACCCGCGGTATTGCACATTTTTCCTCCTTTAAGCGAGCGGAAAACGTTACGAGTTTATTTCTAACCTGTTTATTTGTCGTCTTCGTAGAATCATGAGATTGGAGGGTGATTTGAGCGTTTTAACCGTTTTAACTCTTCATAAAAGCAATCAACATAATTTTGATAAAAAGCCGGGACTTCTTTCCATAGGCGTATTTAAGGGGATGGCCGCGTGGGCCGTGTCCGTCCTAATATCCTAATATGGTCTAGTGCCCACCCGAGCATTTTGGGTTACCCTACCCATAGATTCATGACTTCAACTCATAGGCCATGGCCAGGCCCCCATCCAGGCCCCACCTGAAAAATAATCTAGGTAAGCCAATGCTATTTGTTTTACGAATGTATTAATTTTAGCAAATTTTCAATTAATGAATGAGTTTTTATTCCTAGATGAAGTTATAAATAATTCATAATTTTTGAAAATATTACCCTATTATTTAGGTTAGGTTATGTTTGTTCAATAGAAATCCCAAAAAATTAACGGCTTCAGAGAAATATGCTTTCTACGAAATGACCGCGAAATGAAATATTAAACGAAAAATAATTCGGTCAAAAAGCAGAGAATCAGACTACCTACTCATGTCGGGGGTTTTGGGTCGTTTTATATTTTGGTTCACGATATCTTCGTAGTTTATTATACTTATATATATTGCGACCATGCTGTGCATATTACGATCATCTATTACACCCTTTCATTGCACGGAGAGTGAATCCCAAATACAAAAAAATACGAGTGATCCAAACGACATTTTTTTTAAATCGTGTGGTGAAGCGATCGATGTGGGCGCCGCTATGATTGGCTACGAACTACGCCGAGCCTGCCCTGTTGCGTAGGCTTAGAGGGCTGGGGGTCTATGATGGTTGCTTAAATTAGTGACAATGCATCCGTCACATTTTGACAAGATGCGAGTGTGAGTGACAGATGCTTTTGTCATTTATTTATCACGTGAGAAACGCAACTATCATAGGCCCCCTGATCTTGGCAATAGGACACCGATACCTTCAGGGCACGGCGCCCAAAAAAACCCTAATCCGGTATACGGTCTAAAACAATACCCAAGACACCGAATCTCGGGTCAAACCCTTCTTAATATTAACACGGCGGTCGTAAACTCGACCCTTCCTGCTTAACACGCTCGTATTAGTTAACTTTGGACACGGAGTGTTAATTACAAACAGACAACTTAGAGTGTTAACCCCGACTTAGTCGACTTAAGGTGTTTTATGTTTAACTACCGTAAAAGGTGATATACCTGAGACATCTCTTATTTGTCGATATTTCAAAGAACACTAGAATCAGCGCTCTGATTGAATGATGTTACATTTAAGTACCTTTAAATGAACAGCAAAACCTTTGTACTAAATGTACCGTTTATGTATGTATGTATGTATGTAAACGCTTTATTGTACACAACAACTGGTTATAAATACATTGATAACAAATGAAATATGTACAAAGGCGAACTTATCCCTATTAGGGATCTCTTCCAGTTAACCTTTGAGCAATTGAAGGAATGGGTATACGAAGAAAATAGGCAAACTACACTGCGTACAACCAAGATATCTATATTATACTTAATAAAACTATAATAAGTACATAAACTAAGTAAGTAATAATACACATATATTTATATATATATCTATCTTATATATATATATCTACATATAATACATATAAATGCGTAAATAAATATAGTATTCAATGAATTCGTTTACAACGGTAACTGTCAAGTTATTGAAACGTCACGTCAGGAAGGCTCAATCTCAATAATGAATACACGCAATATAATCCATTTAAATTGAGTACGTAATGTTTTATATAATTATCAGTTATATTCAATTAGTCGACATAAAGTTATTTAATTGTAACGTTTGTTTTAACTGTTTTTAGTTGTAACTTGTTTTACTCTAATTATTAATTGTTATACTGTTATAATGTTAAATATAGCATAAGTTGACATAAAGTTATTTAATATAATGTAACGTTTGATATAACTGTTTTTAGTTATAATTTGTTTTACTCTAATTATTAATTGTTATACTGTTATAACGTTAAATAAAGGGAGCATGCCAACGAATCCCCGCTTCGCTGGGCTTCAATTTCCACTCTGAAGGAAGCAAGGTACCTAACGAACCTAACCTGGCAAATAAGTGACGATTTGAAAGGTTAATAACTCGGTAGCACCTAACTCATTATATTTCTTGTTACATTATATTATTTGGAGCTTATCTAAAACGACTTTATATCATGCGTTACATTACATTATACAAAGCAAAGGTATATGAAATCGAAATAGATTGTGAAATGAAAGAAAACGTTAAAATTCAAATAAAACAATTTAAACGGATTATATCGCGTATTATTAGTACGGTGTTTGACTACAGTGAATATTAATTGTAGCATTAAAACCACGAAACACACAAAATACGAGGAACCAAATAAACTATCACTAACTTTTGGACATTATACTATTTCTAATTGTACAATAACTAAAAAGGAGACGTGTTTTGACTACTGCTTTTTATGACGTCACATGCCTGTATCATAGGGTGGGTAATTTTTTTTAATTTGTAACGGGCACAGTTGAAAAAACGTGCCATTTAGTGTCATTAATGGATACATATTTTTTTTTTATATTTCCTTTTTATTGCCTCCGGACTCCAGAAAAAAGTATACCTAATGTATGGAGCACTAAAAAAAAGTGGCCTTGTATATTTTTTTTTGTTGTATTTCCTTTGTGATGCCCTACTTATTATACTCAGAATAAAAATACATTAAAATATTGGGCCAAATTTAAAATAAAAAACCAGACTTCATAACGCTCATTTAATATGGCCATTTCTATACTAACTTAAAAAATTGATCCGGAGGCAAAAGATCAACATCAATTACAATGCAATTTTGGTATTTAGTTTTTATTATTATGAGTTTCATTTTTTTTGCTATGCCTAAAGAAATAAAAGTATTAATTTATTTCCCATACAAAAGTGACCCACCCTAAAAAACGATCTGTTAGTATGAAGCTTCTATGGTGATACAGTGTATCATCATAGAAGCTTCATACTAACAGATCGTTTTTGACATTTCATAAAGAGTAGCTGATTTGAGCTGTCATGAAATACCGTATTATTTGAGCCTCCCTGACATTTCTTCAGTAAGCCTTATAGTGAGCCGCTCATCATCATCATTATCAGCCAAAAGACGTCCACTGCTAGACATAGGCCTCCCCAGAGAACGCCACCATGACCGGTCCTGCGCCTCCCGCATCCAGCGGACTCCAGCGACCTTCACCAGGTCATCAGTCCACCTTGTGGGGGCCTACCCACGCTGCGTCGTCCGGTGCGTGGTCGCCACTCAAGAACTCGATGGCCCCAGCGGCCGTCGGTTTTACGAGCGATGTGCCCTGCCCATTGCCACTTAAGTTTTGCTATCCTTCGGGCTATGTCGGTTACCCTGGTTCTTCTACGGATCTCTTCATTTCTGATTCGATCTCGCAAAGAAACTCCGAGCATAACCCTCCGCATAGGGAACCGCTATTTTAAATAAAATAATAAATGCCCTTTTGGCACATGTAATTTTTTTTTTTAATTTATTTATCTCATGCAATGCTTACATTTGGTACATTTATCTTACTTTCGCCAAACATACGTTTATTGGCGAATGCTGCGCTCACTTTTATAACTACGTTTGTCTACAAATGTACCTAACTAGTCTTAACACATTAGGCCCATCTGGCATGTATGAAATTGTGTTTTTCTCAGTCAACCTTTGACGACTTTGATAAACGTCAGGGAGGCTCAAATAAGGAATATACGCGATATAATCCGTTTAAATTGTTTTATTTAAATGTGTGACAGTAGCGGAAACCGAAGAAAATATTACGTTAAAATTACCTTTTTAATGTGTACCAATCTAGGAAGCCGAAGATCTGATCTGTCTCATCAATATGTCAATGTCAAGGAATTAGGTTCTTCGCTGGCTCTTGCCGATTAGCCAATACGTCGCCAGTATTAAAGTTCAGTGATCTTTGGAGCCCAATTTTACACTCACTGCCCCCGAGTTTGACTGACGGATACTCCGAAGACCTGTCAGATGGAAACTCACGATTATATCTGACTGGCGTCAGTGCCAGATAAGGTGTCCCTTTGTTTTACCGACAGAATTTTTATCGAATTTAGTTTTACAGAAAATATTTGACGAATAATCCTTGTGCAAAGAATATGATTGAATTATAGCAGAAAGGTGGGATTCGGATATCCTCCGCCGATACACCAAACTTCATGTCTTACGACCTAAAAGATAAGTCGTCTTTTGTCCTTTGAATATTAGTTTACTAATGTAGTAAGTGTTGTAACTAACAATCTATGGATCTGAGGAATCTATTTTTTTGAAATGTATTTTTTTATTATTATTTTTTATTTATTTTCAATAATTGCAGCGACGAGTGAAGCGAAACCTCAGACCATAGCTAAACTGAAACAGAGAAGTTTCGGCTGGTGCACATTTATTCATTTTTGGTGTTCGAATACAATAGGCTGGTAGACCCAGTTTTGAAATATGTTTGAAATGGTTAATAATGATCTAACTAGCTTTAAAAAAATGTCTTGTATTTTTATAAAAGCTAGAAAGCTAAATTTTATCAAATTAGAAAATTCGTGAACAGTCAAAAACGGCGTCCGCCTATTTTGCCTTTTGCTAATCTGTGGCGTGACGTAGAATTACGTGTAAATATTCGAAATTCGACCGTCGTATAGTGCCATTCCGCTGACTCCAATATGGAGGTGTCTCAGACAGGAGATCGAGAGGGACGGCACTATTCGAAGTCGTCAGAGTAGACTTTCAGTTTTCTTTACAGGACCGATGACGTCACTATCATAAGCGAAAATGGCAGACAGCGTTTTAAGCATTTCAAAATACAGATTAAAAACCCTATTTTCAAATTCGATTTCTTCAGCCATCTTTCACTTTTATGAATTGAAAAATATATATTTAGGTTTACTTTGCTGAATACTATACGGAATAAACATTAGTTTATTACAATTTGACATGAGTCAACTAGCCTATTAGAAGTGCAGTCATGACTAAAATAGGTAGAAGCATTGTAATCTTATTTTGATGCAAGTAATTTTTTGGCGGTTTCATACGATGTTTAGGTGGTTTAGGGTTCCAACATTCTTTTTTGGGAGTAAAATATTTTTTGCCAAAAATTATCAATAAAAAAAATGTCGGGCCGTTTCTGACAATTTCCCGTAAGTGTGAATCTCTTAATGCCACACTAAAATATAGACCTCTGATAGCATGAAAAGAAAACACACGATGTGGAATTTTAACTTTTGATATATATGATCGGCTAAATTTATTTTGTTTATCCTGATCTTTGAATAAATAAATAAATGTTAATAATTTTCTATTTTATTTACGGAATATAAATAAAGATATAAATATACATTTATTAAAACGCGATATTTGCGATTGTTACATGTGGTGTGATGAAACTAAATAGCAACGCATAAGAAATACGTATACGTATACATTTATTACATTTATATAAATATAAATAAATATATAAATATAAATAAATGTTTCATTAACTATTTTATTTATTGAGATATGCGTGTTGTAGACTTGTAGCCGTAAAAAAATACATACCTAAAGCCCAACGGGGGGTTGCCCACGCCATATTGCGGGTTTTAAGTGGTACTAATTTATTTTACTGGCAACGACTAATTTTTGGTAACTGACTTTGAAAGTCGGTGAACGTCACTGGTGTAAACAAAAAGGAAACAGGACTAAATGTTCCGCAAACAAGTAATTTTTGCATAATATATCCAAAACTATCCACAGTGATGAAAGTCAAGTTTTTTCAATAGGATTCAGCATTTATTTCGCAAGAACGAAGGATTGCGCAGCATTCCGGTATTCCTTGTATCGAATTTTGTTAATCCTTGACAAATCGCTATTGACGTTTTATAATGCAAATATATGACGTACGCACATTATTGCCATATGAAAGCTGTTAGGATATACCTACCTATTACAGCAATTCCGAAATAAACTCACGAGGTCTATAGTTCAAAGAACCACTAGTATTAAACTTTTTGCAGTGTGTGGTTCCCTGGTTTACACCACGGAACCCTAAAAAGTCAGCGTATCTCAAAAAATCAATCAGTAGCCAATGACAAGCTGCTCTGTTATCTGCCCAGAGGTTGTTGCCCGGTGAGGGACCTCTGTGTAACAGCAAAACGGCTTATATGCCATTGTATCCTTATATTGATATGACTTTTTCATGTACTTAATACAATGTTGCGTTCAGTATATCTGAATATGCACGATGCGAAAAGAGCGTATATGCCATTGGGTATTTGAGTAGATATGACTTTTTACTATAGCGCAATGCTGTGAGTTAAGCATATCTGCAATTACTGCGAAAAGAGCTTATGTGTTGTTAAGAGCTAAAGTAGATATGTCTTCTTGGTATTGTGCAATGTAAGTGTTGTCTTGGACCTTTGTGAAAAGGGCGTATGCGCCATTGAATGCTTATGCAGATATGTCTTTTTGTTGTAGTGTGTATGGTAGTAAGATTTTTAGGGTTTTTGACCGTTAAGTCCCGTTTAAAGGCGATTAATATGAGTACTATATATAGTTTGCTGATTAACGGGTCAAGTTACAGGGAAACGGTGTTCTGAATTACGGCATATTTTCATCTTGATGCGTTTTTAGGGTTCCGTATCTAATACGCTACCTTAAGAGAAAAACGGAATTCTTATCGGATTACTTTGTTGTCCGTCCGTTTGTTCGTCCATCTGTCTGTCAAGTACCCTTTATCTCGGGAACGCGTGGAGGTACCGAATTGAAATTATAACCATACACTTAGGTACTAATGTTTAGAGTACCTTGAAGCTATGAAAAAAAGCAAACTTCTAAATGTACGTAAAAAACCATACTTCTTTTTATGCCGCAAAAAACAACACACTCGACACTCAAGGGAATCAAAATTTATAGGGTATTTATCGTTGACCTAGAACTATGAAATTTGGCCCGTAATCCCGTCTTATAGAATTAAGAATAGTCTAGAATAGGGAAAAGCCTGGAGACTATATGTATAAGTTGGATTAGCAGAGATGCTACGACCAGCGGCGCGGTGAGCGGTTGAGCGAGACACACGTACCGCGCACCGCTGCCGCTGCTACTGTCGTGTCATCTCTGTAACGGCCGAATTCAACCACACTTGACCGTATTAAGTGTTTGAATATATAAGAGAAATTATTCCACCATTTCTTAGTAATAAACTCATTAGGTCTATTTCCTTTACTTTTAATAGATGATTTCCTTAATTAAAATGATATGATATAATATATAAATAATTATCAATACAAATAGTTATTTCCATGCAAACCTACCTAATGTATTCTTTGTGAGTCGTCAGAGTAAGCATACACCTATTTCGGCTCCCCTTACGTAAGCCTCTTTAGCTCAGTGGTAGAGCACTGGTCTCGTAAACCAGGGGTCGTGAGTTCAAACCTCACAGGAGGCACTTAAGAAATTACTTTTTGCTTTTTTTTTATTCTTTTTAAATATATTTTTTTTGTATTTCAATTAAATAAAATCTTATTTATCCTCAATTAATAAGTAATTTCACGAAATAAATTATGTTACCTAAAATTATTTTTCTAATCGTAAACCCACCCTAATTCTTTGTAAATATGAAATTAATTAAACTGGTTACTTATTTGAAAAATAATGTTCAATGACCGATAGAAAAACACGCAAAAATTTCCCTTCATAACAGTTTTTCAATCAACTCCCACCTCGAACAGCATTTCATAATCCATTTTCCTTGACTCAAAAACCAGTGAATAACGAACTTTCTCTTTGGTTTCAGATCGACGGTCGGAATGCGAAATCAAAAACACCTCTGAACTTTAATAGAAGGATTTAGTCCCAGTGAAAACCATATAAAAAAAATAACGTTCTATTCTCAAATTAAAAAAGTGTTCTAATTTCAAAATGTTCCGATACTGGTTGTGTTTTGTTTTCTTTTTGGCGGGCAACTGCGGTGCGAACAACTGTAGGGATGCCAATCTTTGCTGTCCTGGGCGGGACAGTGCCTGCGTGGTTCAGAAGGCGCATCAGAACGCAATTATTGAGGATTTGACGGATAAACCCTGCTACTGTGACCACGCCTGCTTGAAACTGGGAGACTGCTGTTCTGATTTTAGAGAAACTTGTGGAGGTAAGTGTTTTATACTGAACGGGGAATTGATGAGATTATAAATTAAAAACAATGTTTCTCAATTACACTATACCTTTACATAGGTATCTAGGAATTAGAGAGGTAATTCCTACCTATAAACAAAAATCCAAGACTGTTTATAAATTTCATCCATTCCCAAATCTTTATTTCCTGTCCATCAATTATTGGATTTCGTATCAAAAATAAAAAAATATAGTTACTGAAAATGGCGTTTAAAAGTCTGGAGAAAGGATAATATTTTTATTTATTAGGTACATGTTTTTTAATTAATTCACAATCAATATTTCGTAAGCACAACGGCAGTGCTTATTAGGTGTTTTAAGTTACAACTTAAATAGAATGTAAGTATCCGAATTAAATTATGCACTAAATAGTATATCGATACGAAAGACTGTTTGATGTTTTTAACTTTTTACCCGACATAAAAGTCAATAGGTAAGATGTTCTTTGTGTTTTTACACACTTACCTATATACGACATATTTACTAATGTAATTTTTTTTATCAACGCCGCGATACTGCTAGTTACTGATAATAACCACCATGTAAACTTGGGTCATGGACGTTCAAGTTGGTTTACATATGCGCGGTTATTCTTCACGTGGTTTGGTTGAACCGAAAAGAAACAAGCATTTTTTGCTAATTAACATTCAAAACTCAACGCAGGTAAAGGTTTCAAACAAGAGCTACAGAACCCCAGCATGTTTTTGTTTATCTCATTATTCTCATTTACCGCCATCATTAAAACAACGCTGTCGTTCTTTTTTCAAAATTAACAAGCGGTTAACAAGAATCCCGCCTTACCCGTCACAAAAGGATCTAACCGCCACAATAATGGTATTAAAAATGTCCTTTTGCGTTCGGAAAGTGTGGTCAATGGAATAACGGTCCACGTACCGTTACTGTTTTTAAAGTTCGATATTTAAAAGGGACTTTATGGTTTTATGAGCAAAACTTTGACGCTACCTACGCAGCCAACATCTAAAGATTCTATAAGTCATAAATGTTTAGTACAAGCGTGAAGCGTGAGCTTTCGGATTAGGATTCAGGTTTGGCGGTTGTCACACTGCCGCCGTGTCTCGTTGCGAGACGCGGAGCTACGGACTCGCATGCGGAGACAACGCACCAACGTCCGAGTTTTCTCAGCATCTCCGTCCGGAGCTGCGATGCATGGCGTCCCGCGTTTCTTCCGTCTCGCGTTCATTTCACATTCGAACGTTAAGGTGAAAACAGTTCCTATTTGTCGATAAAATGGAAACGGAACTTATTCAGAACGCTGCGGTGATACTTTCAGCTTGGGTTTTGTACAATCGAGTCATAAATTCTGTGTACATTCCTATTTACAAACCAGACCGATAAATGGGTCTTTTGCTAGAGATTACGAAGATTTAAGGCAACGCGAAGAAACATTTTTTAATTGCACCCGCATGTCAACCGCGTCATTTGATTATTTGCTAAGCAAAATTGGAGTGATTATTACTGGCGCGGACACAAATCGACGTGCTATTACAGCCGAAGAAAAGCTTTAGCTTACACTCAAGTACTTAAGTAATAATCTACTATGTAGGTACTTCAATCTTCAATTATACTTTTATAAGAATTCCCTATATTTTGATTATGATTAAAACCGATACCTACTTACTATAAAACTAAATAAATTTGAAATTAAATAAAAACAATATTTCGAATAAGTAACTCAGCCATTTTTTTAATAACTATTCACTAATTGAGCATAAATCACAGATCATATAATATGTACTCTAAATAATTAATAAAAAAAATTGTTTACAAATTACTATATTCTTGTTTTATACTTTCTTAAATACGTCCTTCTTGCACTAAAATCCGTATGGCACTGCGGAGCTCGGTGTGACATACCCTGCGGCACGCACCGCGTCTCCGTCCGAGCGCACGAGTCGTCGTGCGTCTCGCTACTCCGCGCGTCGAGGCGGAGCCAGTGCGTCGTACCATACAAAGTTAAAAAACGTATCAACGGACGCCGCTGCGAGATGCGGAGCAGTGTGGCAACCGCCATAAGTTTACAGTGACTGAGGACTGAGCTCGCTAGCGACTGCGTAAACGATATGTATGGAGAAATGTAGTTCTACTAAGTAACCGCCAAGCGCGCTGTACTATTCTCACGTTAACTCATGTGGTAAGGGCATTGTGCCTTTTAACTTCAACTGCTTTGACACATTTTAAACTGTTGTAAGTACTACACTAATATAAAAAAAAAAACCAGCCATATAACAGAGAATAGAGTTATTTAAGAGTGATAATGTACAATGATGCACGCCATTTGACACCGTGTCAACAGGTGTCAAATGTACAATTAGTATATATTTTTTATTATAATTAATGTTGGCTGAACGCCATGAGGTTATGTCAAAATTGATATTAAAGAAAAGAAGGTCGCTTTCACGGCCGCATGCGCCTGAAATGTGATACTTCAAAGCCTATTTATCATAAATAACCTATTCTCAATATTTCATATAATATTAGAGAAAAAGTAATAGTTTACTTATTTTTTTCTTGTCGATGTCTTTAACATTATAAGCCTCAAAAGAAGTAACAGAAGCATAAGAATTTGCCAAAACTAAATATTTTCTCTAAGATATAACCTAAAAGAAATATCGAAAGTAGTAGGTATGTTAGTTTTGCTTAACTGAAATAACAAGTTGAGTTTTCTAGCGAAGAATATATTTTACTCGTAAATTGCTTTTCATAGGAACTGAAATGTCACAACATACTTGCAGTGTTTCCCGTTATCTTCATGTTATTTTACGTTTTCCTTGTGATTGGTTTTATTCTTTCTATGAAGTATTTATACAAAATTAGCTGCGCCGCGCTGTTACTCACTCATCCCACGGGAACACTACATTTTTCGGGATAGAAAGTAGCCTATATATTAATCCAGGGTGTCAGCTACATTCAAACAAAAATTTATCAAAATTGGTCCAGCCGTTTGAGCGTGAAGAAGTAACAAACATACATATAAACACACTCAGACTTTCGCCTTTATAATATTAGTGTGGTGTATATCGTCGCCTGGTACCCATAGCACAAGCTTTGCTTAGTTTGGGACTAGGTCGATTTGTGTAAGATCACTACATAGTATAAAACAAAGTCAGTTCCTGTTGTCTGTCCCTATGATTAGATCTTTAAAACTAGGCAACGGATTTCGACGCGGTTTTTTTTATTAGATAAAGTGATTCAAAAGGAAGGTTTATATGTATAATACATGCATAATTAATCAGCATTGCACCCGCGCGAAGCCGGGGCGGGTCGTTTTGTTTATAGTTTAAATACGTGTATTTCAAGTAAATTATACCCAATAAAATATTAATTCAAGCGCAACTCGAGAACGGGCTTGCAAAACGTCTGACGGGGGGAGGCAAAGCAACACAGAAGTAGCTTTTTGCCTTAATTTTTCTGGCAGGCGTTACATTTATTTACCAACAATGGCCATGGCACGTATAATAATATGTTTTTGTTTATGAGTCGTTTTCAATAACATGTGCATAGCTAAAGGCTTAATCAAAATAAGACTAAGATGGAGTCCTTTGTGCAATGAATGTTTGTCATGCAAATAGGTTATCGCAGGCTGATTTTCCGCAACCCGACGTGTTATAATGCGCCTATTTTGCGTGTAAACTGTAAAATTTCAACGGATTATATTTCGTATATTAATTATTTGAGCCTCCTTGACGTTGGTAACTTTCCGTCGTATAGTACCCATAGGACAGTCGCCATCAGATATATCGCAGCATACAAGGCGTCCATAAATATCTGAACATATACTGTAACGCCCAGTCAATAAGAGTCGTGTTCAGAACTTTATGAACGCCTTATATGCTGCGATATAATTATCTGATGGCGACTGTACAAAGCGACGACGACGATATACATAATATTTTTTTTTTTTTTAATTTTTTTTCCAAAAAAGGTGTACATAACTGCATGCAATTTTAATTAACTCGCCAAACTGCTAAGACAGTTTGTTGGCGAGAACGTGTAAATACACATAGATAACATCCATGACCCATGAACGAATATTCGAGTTGATTACAGAGTCAAGTTTACACATATTTGCCTTAGCCGGGATTCGAACCCAGCACCGCCCGCACAGTAGGCAGGTGCACAAACTGCGCTAACCACGTCCTCAATAAGTTTTTGTTATGAAAGTATTTTTGCATCAGCTTTCATTGTACTTTCTTAAGCAAACGTTAATCGTCAACACCAATCAAATGAGCCCAAACACGATGGGTTTGGAAGTTCTTACGGCTTCTGTCCCAATCAGAACAGCTCCAAGATACGAAAAGTAGTTTTAAGTTATTTTGTGTCACGTTCACGTCTGAAGTGCCACTTTGAATAGCTAGGGGCTGCTGCTAAACCTACATCGCACAACTGTAACGCAAGAGTCACGCGCCTCTTTCTCGCCCTAGTTATACTATCTCTTTCTGTGCCGTACTGTCAGAGTGACGGGTGACGCTGTTACGCGACAAGATTTATAAAGCATAGTTTTTTTTTTTTTTTTTTTTTTTCCTTCCTGATTTTACAGTAGGCACGGTGCCTCCAACTGTATAAGTCGTTATTTGCGGGGGGGGGGGGGGGGGGTAGAAGACCCCGCACCCGCGGAAAATATAAAGCATAGTTGGGCAAGACGGGCTTATATAGTATAAGAAGACACATGACATGAGAGACCTGCTCCGGAATGACAGGTGGGTTTTTCACGTCATCACGCCATGATTGGTTGGTTTGTTCTGTCAATCCGTTTCTGTGATGCCAGTGGTGTATCATAATACTCCCCGATTCCCTTGTTACCTGTATGATTCTCATAAAATCTAGTGTTTGTACAACTGGCGGCAAATATCTTTTTCCTTATAATTATTATGTTACCTTAGCGGCAACTAATTAGTGACGTAAAAAGTCTCACTTGCCTGAGTGTTTTTTTCATTTTTTATAACGGCACAACATAGTGGCTCCACTTCGCCTGATGGTAAGCAAAAAGGGGAGCCCAAGTCGCAATGGCAACTGGCTACAAACCAACGGTGCCAAGTCAGTTGACACTGCCATGCTGGCCCGAGAGATGCTACTTCACGCTTCGTTTGAAGGGTCCCATGTTATAAGAAGGAGGAAACACATGAGCCGGCAAGGAGTTCCATATTTTAATAGTTCGGCAGATGAAGGAATTGCCAGACTTCTTGGTACGTGTGGGAATATTCTCCACGGTGAGGCGATGACATCGTGCTTAACCTTGTTGGCTGTAGTTGTTAAAGAAATTGAAAATCCGCCCAATATTTTGTTGCAGGAAATAAACCGCGTGCGCCACCTGATCAAACATTTTCATTTTACCTAAAAACACCATAAAAGTGAGTCAAACGCTAAAAAAATATATAAATAAGGTAGCATTCGCCGCATATCTTGATTGTTGATCTCCAGAACGATACTTTAACGAAATTTACAGCGATAGCAAGAAAATACCTTTACGTAAGGTTTTCAGTTACGCGGAGGCAAATATTTTGGGGTTTTTTACTAAAATACTTGAACCACGACTGGAATTTTGCGACAGATGTTACGAGGTGTCTAAATTTCCACTGTGTTGGTGGTGTTTAACCTCCGACGAAAAAAAGGGGATTATTAGTGTATTTGTCTGTCTGTGGCATCATGGCTCCCAAAGATGGACCGATTTTAGTGTGGTTTTAGTATCGTAAGACTTGTCCGTCAAGATGGTTTTTTAGTTATGTTTGGTGGAAATAGGACCACTAAATATTCAGCTTTAATTGGAACACGTGACAAGATCTCAGCCAATATTAGCGCTACGAATTCCAAATTTTGTAAAAACAAGCACTAACACTCCGGCTACCAACACTTGCTTAAGTCTAACTACTTGCCGTTTTTTTTTATCTAGCCTGTAGGACTGTCCCACTGCTGGGCAAAAGCATCTCCCTTTGATTTCCACAGGTCCCTGTCTGACGCTGCCTCCGACCAGTTGCTGAGGAATGCGTCTATGTCGTCCCGTCTTGCCGCTTTCTAATAAGTAATTAAATAAAACCTAAAAATAAAAGTAAATACTTATTCGCATGTTTCTAAATCCTCTGCTATTTTATATATTCACAAACATAAGTAATTGTCGCTGTCAGGTATACTCTGTTTAACGAATAATAAGAAGGATAATCTTGCAAAGCCAGTAATCCCTTTGCATGCGCCGCCATTTTTGTTTTCTTTGTACAGTCGACATGGGAGTGTCAGGTTTTTGTAAGCAAGAATAATACTGTTTCTCGTTACTGCTTTAAGCCGATTTGATAGTAATGAATAAGGAGTAACGAGAAAAATTATATGAATACTACATTCTACTTAATAGATTATTTACTAAAGTACAGCATTTAAGACTGCGCCGAGCGTTAGCAACTGTACCATAGAGCGCGGGGAATGCGTATTTACATCGGCGCACGGCCGCCATAGTAAAAATGTATGGAGAATCAAAAGCACTTTTTGATAAATCTGGACCTTTAATACCAAACAATAATTGAAATATATGATGCGGACAAATTGTAATGTAAACCTTCATCTTTTTTTGAACTGAAAATCAGAATAGATTACCATTGTTAAAGTATAAAAAAAACACTTAACTTACGATTTTCCAGTTTTCATCCAACTTCACTTAGTTTTCTAGGGTAGAATATTAATAATCTTATAATATTTCCACGGAGAAGTTGTTAACACATACTTCGAAGTGCTAAATATATAGTTTAGAAATGGATTAAAAGTGGAATACTTACATACAATGACACAGCAACTGACATGAGGAACTTATCACACTTGCGAGTTGCGAGCGTGCTTTCTTCACAATAATCAGTAATAGTCCGACTGTGAGATTTTCTGCGCTGTGACCAATACCTGGACGCCTACCTTTATGAATGAGGGAATTTTCAAATGACTTTTTCAATCAGATATTGGGAATTTACGAAAGTGTAAAAAAGTGGTATTTTTTTTCCTTTATTTGATAACATAAATAAATAAAATAAAATAAATATTAAGGGACAATCATACACAAATCGACCTAGTCCCAAACTAAGCAAAGCTTGTACTATGGGTACCTGACGACGATATACATAATATATAAATACATATATAGATAACATCGATGATCCAAGAACAAATATTCGAGTTCATCACACAAATATTTGCCCCGGCAGGGATTCATAAATATCGATAAAAAGCCTGGTTAAAAAATGAGGAAAGTATTCAGTGTATGTTTTGGTTCCTTCGTCCATACACGGCTTTCGGTTAGTTCTCCGATCACTGAAACTATCGCGAGCGATTATCAGTTACGTTATGACGTGAAGTTGGCCACCGCCATTGAAATCGATTTGACAGATTTTCCTTCATGTGTTATTTGCGAGTCTTACTCGAGTGCTTGTTATACGTATGGTGATCCTGTGATATTCGCGAGTAAACGATACTTTACTCCGGTAATATGGAGAATAATCTGGGTAAGCCGCAGTCCGCCCTTTTTCATGTCCCGTTTTGTTTGTACTTCGTACAGTTGGCGGCGCAAATGCGAAAGCTTATTTAATAATAAGTCTCTGTCAAAAAAGATTCTTATAACAAGCTTTTATAGCCGAGTGTACTTTTCATTGAACATCCATCAGTTGCTCACTGATACGATTCTAAAGAGTCCAAACTCGGTAGGATTGCTTTAAAGTTATAACAGAGTGGCCCCACCTTCCGACTCCATCATCAGACCAGATTCATGGTAATATTGCCCCCCATGGTAAAGTCATTCACAATTTCAGCTCAATCGGTTAAAGATATCTGCTTCAAAATTGAGTTGCAGAAAAGAACTATAAAGGAATTTCATACAAAATTGAAGGCCCAAGCCGGGAAGTATTTTTTTTTAAGCATGGCGTTTGTGTTCATGAACAGGCTAAACAGCTGTTTTTTTTTGAGTGGGGTATTTTTTATTTCATTACATATGTTTGAAAAGCTTTAGTGGTACATATTTATTTCAATGGCACCGACACATTTTTGGTAGGTAGCTGACGTTCAAAGTCAGTGAATGTCACTGATGTACACAAAGAGGAAACAGGACTAAATATTCCGTAAATTTGAAGTATTTTAGTATAATAAAGCCAAAACTGAAAGCGATGAAAGTCAAGTTTTTTCAATAGGATTCAGTATTTATTTTGCAAGAAGAACGAAGGATTGGGCAGCATTCCGGTAAACAATGTTTTGAATTTGCTAACTGACAAATCCTTGACAAATAGCTATATTGGCGTTTAATAATGCAAATATATATCGAATGCACATGATTACCATACGAAAGCTGTTTGAATCGCCATTATCCCCGGGCCGGACCGAAGTTGCTAGGCTATCCATTACGAATTTGACTGTACTTCGGTCTTATAACCTCTCGTTTTAATACGTTTCTTTAATATCCCGCGGCAGCTGCCGGCACTCCCGCACCGGCTTAACGTACTTGCTGACGTTATGTTTACGTAGGTAACGTAAAAGTCAACTCGTGGTGAAAAACCCTGAATATACAGGGTGGAATATTTCTAGACTGGGCTGACAGGGTAGTGCTGAGTGATCTACAATCGGTAAGTCTGGGTTTAAAAGTAAAAAAAAAGTCATCAAAATGAAATGTTTTAATATCAGTGACAACCCTACTAATTCAAAGGTTTTATTTACATTTTAAATTGACACCTGTCTTCAACAAGCGATGTTCAAAAGATGCTAGGGTTGATATGTAAAGATTTTTACACTAATGTTCAACAAACTGTATCTCAAAAATGAATAGAAATATTTACATAGTTCATTGGTGAAAAATGAAGTACTCAGTCTGAACAATTCCCTGTTTGCTTAAAGTCCCTCGATCTGTTCCACCCTGTATAGAAAACTTATTTGTGTACATTGTTAACCCTTAAATTTACAAAAAATACGCAGGTCGATAGTTCAAGACTCGTTAAGGTTGAAGAACTAACAATTCTCGTTCGAAAAAGAAAAAGATGGTCAGAGTTTGTTTATCTAGCACCTCTAGCATAAATATATGGCAAGCGACTCTCTCGCGCGAGATAGTCTATCTATCTCTTTCTGTACAGTACTGTGAGAGAGTGTCGGGTGATGTTATGTCGCACGACATATTAAGTCGCGGACCTTAGTTGTGCTAGACGGGCCGGTGTACATTGCCAAATGAAGGGTTTTTGCTTCGGCTGAATAAATTTCTGATTTCGATCAATCTTGTAGTTTGCAGTTGAATTTGCTTTAGTGAAAAAAAAACACTAATTTAGATATGCCGCTGTTGATACTTGACATGAAATGTACGTGGTCTAAACTTACTTTTTAATAAAACACTAGTACCCTTACCATGTGACCATACTCGCTAGCGACAGCGTGAATGATTTGTGTGGAGAATAGTACGTACAACGCCCCTGGCGGTTACTTTGAAGAACTTCAATAGGCTAGTAGACCCAGTTTTGAAATATATTTGAAATGGTTAATAATGATCTTACTAGCTCTAAAAAAATGTCTTGTATTTTTGTGAAAGCTAGAAAGCTAAATTTTATCAATTGAAAATTAGAAATTTCATGAACAGTCAAAAACGCCGTCAGCGATTTTTCCCTTTTGCTAATCTGTGGCGTGACGTAGAATTACCTGTAAATATTCGAAATTCGACCGTTGTATAGTGCCATTCCGCTCATTCCAATATACTTTGACAGGAGATCGAGAGGGACGGCACTATTCGAAGTCGTCAAAGTAGACTTTCAGTTTTGTTTACAAACATGACCAATGACGTCACTATCATAAGCGAAAATGGCGGACAGCGTTTCCACTCAATTGCTTCGAATTTTGAGTTGGACTCTATTTATATAATAAAATAAGAGCGGTGACAGGTAGCCGTAGTTACCAAAAGCAATCTAGTGGTTAAGCATTTCAAAATACAGACTAAAAACCATATTTTCAAATTAAACTTTTTCAGCCATCTTTCACTTTTATAAAATTAAGTTAAATCTTTAAAACTACGCAACGGATTTTGATGCGGTTTTTTTTAAAAGATAGAGTGATTCGAGAGGAAGGTTTATATGTATAATAAATGCATAATTTATCAGCATTGCACCCGTGCGAAGCCGGGGCGGGTCGCTAGTAATATATAAATACATATAAAAGGTGCCCACAACTTCGTACGCGTAATTTGTTTTATACCGTAGTGGGGTAAAAAGTATCCATAACCATGTTTGGATGTCCAGCTATCCCAGTACCGACAGTGGTTAAAACTTGTCCAGCCGTTTTAGCTTGATGAGAGGACAAAGGAAACTTTGAAAACAGATGGCGCCACGCCGGCATACAAAACAAATAACGATCCTGCATCACGCTACGAAGATTTTTCCTGAAATCATGACCCCTCCATAGAAAACTAATTTTCAATACAAATCTAGTATTTTATAATAAATAAATAAATAAATATTATGCGACAATCATACACAAATCGACCTAGTCCCAAACTTAAGCAAAGATTGTACTATGGGTACTAGACGACGATATAAATAATATATAGATAACATCCATGACCCAAGAACGAATATTCGAGTTCATCACACAAATATTTGCCCCGGCCGGGATTCGAACCCGGGACCGCCGGCTCAGTAGGCAGGTGTCTGCAAACTGCGCCAAACGCGTCGTCACACATATAATAGTATAGATATATACTGATTTTACCATTTCATATCGAGCAAGACAGGTGATGTTGTCGCCCGACAAGCGAACTCGCGGCAAGACATGCTAGCCCTGCTGGATCACGATGTCATCGTATTTTTGAATATACAGTGATTACCTTGACAGGTATTAGTACTTTTTTAGCCAATGATAATATCGTTCGAGGATATTCCCGAAAATTGTGTTGAAACGATCTCGAAAACTCCCCCAAATAGAAGGCAAATGAGGCTTGTCGCGTGTTTATGGAGGAACCAATTTCGCGTCAAATTGAACAAACATCGGCGTCGTGCTCGAAGCTTCGAGTGATTCGAGTGCTTCGAGTTTGGCTCGGTAACTTCTAGAGGAAATAATACGAGTTCATACAAGCATAAAAATGGGTTATGCAAGGTGTCTCTTAATAAGGGGCTTGTAATGCAAGGTTTAATTATGCTCTCTAAACTGAGCATCTTTTATTCTGCAACTTTTAAAAATCTCTCTTAATTTTATACAAGTTAAACTTTATTTTAAATGTTCGCATTCCAATGCTAAAAAATATCGTCGTCTAGTACCTATAGTACAAGCTTTGCTTAGTTTGATTAGAGTCGAGGTTAGAGTCGATTTGTATAAGATTGTCCCTTAAAAAATATTTATAGGTATATTTTATGCTTGGATTGATTTATAAATGGATTGGACTTTTACCAGGCCCTAGTTTGGTGACCCCTGGTCTATATGGACGTTCTAATAAACAAGAGAATCTCCCATACATTCCAATACTCTGCCAAAACCCCAAGCGAGGATCCACTGGTGAAACTAATGTAAATTGGAAAATATTCCGACTTTCAAATTTGTATATTCGTTATCAAGCTTGTTTTTGCAATAATACTGCACTTTCAGATGTATCTTTAAGCTAGTAGGACGTCCTATCATCGTATGGGTTGTAACTTACAAAACAATACAAACATACGAGTACGTACAAATGGAGGAGTTAATGCCTTAAGGCATTCTCTACCAGTCAACCAGCGTTTGTCATTAAGGGATGCATAGAGCACTTGGTCGATCCGCTGGTCTTTATCTTCAACTTAATACTTTCAACCGGGGAATATCCGCAAATTTGGAAAACGTCACGTGTGACCCCAATACCAAAGAAAAGGTCTAAGTTGAGGATAGAGAACTATCGGCCGATAGCCATACTGTCTGCCCTGGCCAAGGTATTCGAGATGGTCCTGCATAGTTGCCTGCTGCCCCAATTCTCACCGTATCTTACCAGCTCCCAACATGGCTTTCTACCAAAGAGATCAGTAGCCACTAATCTAGTCGAGCTGGTGGATATCATCTCGAGAGAGCTGGACGCACGAAACCAGGTGGATGTGGTCTATCTCGATTTCCAAAAGGATTTGATCGAGTTGATAACGACATCTTGCTGGAAAAGCTGAGCATGATTGGTTTTGGTCCCCGGCTCTTACGGTTGTTTGCTAGCTACCTCGGGGATAGAAAGCAGTCCGTGAGGCATGGCCCCTACCAGTCACAGCCGTATCAGACTCGTTCTGGGGTAAGTCAAGGTTAAAATTTAGGGCCATTCCTTTTTTTGATACTCATCAATGACCTCCCTGAGGTGGTCAGCAGCGCCACAATACTGCTATTTGTTGATGACGTAAAGTTGGTCATGCCCGTTAAATCCATCCGGGACTGTCATGCCTTGCAGAAGGACATAGATGCGGTTAGCAACTGGAGCATCACGAACAAACTCTTGTTTAACAAGGAAAAGTGTGAGATAATGTCGTTCGCGCGCTCCGCGGCGCCCCTCAATTAGGAATATATCATGGCAGGAGCGGCGATAGCACGCGTGAGTGAGGTGCGCGATCTAGGGGTTACCTTCGACACGTGTCTCACTTTTCGTCCTCATATACGCCTTATCACTAAGTCTGCGTATCAAAGATTAGGGTTCGTGTTACGTAACGCCGCACCACTGACCGCGACGGCGACGCGTACATTATATATTTCTCTGGTGCGTAGCATTTTAGAAACGAATGCAGTGGTCTAGGCTCTACATGAGGCCAAATATTGTCTCATGCTGGAACAAGTCCAAAAAAGATTTCTTAGAGATCTGTACAAAAAACTGTATAAGTACTATCCCTACCTATATCCGACGCGGTACCTATTAGGATATTTAGGTTTCGAATCCTTAGAGATGCGTAGATCTATAAGCCTGCTCTTATTTATATTGAGGATTTTAAGGAATAAGATCGACAGTGTAAGTCTTCTGGAGAAGGTACTTAAGCTAAAAGTGCCCGACAACTACCGCAACCGGCGGCGGGAAGTGCCACTTCTAGCAGTAGCTCGCTCACGTACAAACCTGTACCACCACTCGCCCATCCCCCGCGCGACCGCTCGGCTCAACTCGGTAGTCGCAGCGTCACCGCAGTGCGATGTGTTTGTGACAGCGATAGCGCGACTGATGATCGAATGGAAGAGAGTGATAGAAGGACGTTAGCATGGATTTGTGTTTGTGTTAGTTTTAAATATTAGTGTTAGCCTAGATTAAGAATCGATGTAACGCAATGGAGGAATCTGTAATGTTACTCATTTAATGGTTCTAAATAAATAAATAAATAAAACCACTGGGTTGAACAAAAATATGTAGTTGGTGCAGGATTATAGGCTATAGATAGAAGACAAACAAAGTTGTACTAAACTAAATTGTTGTTTACAATTTTAGGATTCAAACGCCAAATGAGATTTAAGCTAGTTTGTCACATGAATAACAAAAACAATGAGTTTTGTACAGTGGCACAGGAGAGTCTGAAAAACTAAAAATAAATAGTAACCAATTTTAGTGAGGTCACGAAATAGTATTTAATGCAACAGTTGTATAAGAGGGGTAAAAAAAGCGAGTGGCATGGGTATGAAAAGTTGCCATGAGCATTTTTTTACAAACTAATTCAACGTTGCATACAATACTTTTTCTACGACTCGATACTTGATAAATAATATGCTAATAAACAACAAAGAAAATAAATACATGTTCCCGCTCGGAACCAACAAAAAAAAATGTCTGATAAACATTTAATTAAGTAGTATTTCATTCAACGTTCGTATCGTACTTAACTTAAATTTTGTAATCTGTGGTACTGGAGTGTGGTAAGGAATGCTTTTTGAAACCGCTGTAAAGAATGTTACAATACGACATGCACTTATAGATTTTTAACCAGGTTCAATTCCCAGTTATGTATGAGATTTATAAAAAAATAATAATGCAGTTTCTATTAATCTAAAATCGACGCCATGGTTCCTAAGAACGGATTTCCCTATCTCTTATAGTTTTTGTTTTCCGCATACTGCCCTTGGATTGATCAATCATCACCCTGTATATGTCGTTGAGGGTGCTTTGATGTTGGCACGATACAGTTTCTAATTACTTGTTGTCCTTTAAGCCGTACAAGTATCTCAAAAAGTATAATGTTTCGAGGGGTAGTTTTAAAGTTTCAGAAACCTTATTTTGCGTAGCAATTTTAGTCCAATACGGGAAGGGTATAATTGCCCCTCAAACTAAATTAATTCGCACTGTACGGTTTTTTTTTATAAATCAACAAGGCTATATCGAGTACTATTGGGTATGAACATTTTCTAGCGGATCTTGAGTGTGCGTTAGGTATAAAAAAAATAACCTCTGTAAATCTTAGAAAAGATTATTCAAATGCATTTCTTCTGCACTAGGACATTGCATTTTACTGTTTTAACGTTTCGTATTATTTTCTAACAGTTTTATCGAGAGATTATGTCAGCACAATACGAAACGAGTAAAAAAATTATAAGTTAAAGAAAAATCTTTGATAAAAACTCGCGTAATTGAATCGATTTACTGTTGTTTGGATGTTTCGGAAAAATGCATAGTTGTGAAGGACATATTAAAATACGAAACGTCGAATATCGCTCGACATGTTTCGAATCAGTACGCGATTCATCATCAGGAGAGCCGATTAACGGTGGCCAACCGGCTTTAATATGTCTGAGATTCACGGTACTTTTCTATGTAAAATAGTTCCAAAGGATAATAATGGTTTATGGTGGCTCGAAGCCTGTGCCAGTATCAGTTTTTTCGGTTTATAATATAAGCAATTCAATAATGCACGAATTCCGTGTTAAATAACTGAAAATAAAAGAATAAAACATGATATGAGATGAACATGAATAAAGATGGCCGATGAATGAGAATAAGTAATTAAATATCCTTGCCGCACAAAGTCTAAGGTTACATTTAAAGTCTCTGATGACGTCTGTCTAAAGATTTTAATCAACTTGTCTGTCAATTAATGCAACTCTCATATCGATATGACAACCATATATCCTAGTGTCGATATGGCTCAGCATTGCTGTCAATGTCAATCGAACTGGGCTTCAGTCTTGTTTAAATGTAAATCAAAAGTTTCCTCAACAAAACATGCTAATAATATAATCACACCTGAAAGTTACCCTAATTTACATTTCCTTAAGACTTCACCAAACTGTAACTATTCGTCAATTAATCTGGTTCGTATGTTAACTAATTTCAAGTTGACAGACTTGCTTAACTAAATTACGTAAGGGACATTGACCTTGTAGACTGTTAAGACCTTTTGGGTGCGTTCGGTAACTCCTGTAACACCTGTATGTAATAGTGTTATAGGAGCTCTTTTGGGCAGGCTTAGTGGACTTAGTTGTTTCAAACTATTCTGAATTGATATATTTATCTTATTACCGAGCGAGTGAAACGTCCCCGTTTCACCTTGGTCAAAAAATATTTTGTATGTCCAGATGTACGCAATTCCGGCCGTTTTCGCGTACAAGCCGCATTTCTCAACTGATTCTCGTGAAATTTTGTGAGGGCTTGATACTTTTTTTTGTCGAGACAGATTTTGTTTTTTTTCAAAACGGCGCAGTATTCGGTGTCGAAAACATAAATAAAAGCATAATTTCAGTCATTTCCGCTCACAAAGCCACTCATTTTGTAGCACTGTGTGTTATCCCAGAAGGGTCACTCTTTTGAACTTCGCCAAAGCCGCGAGGAGAGAGATAGATCGATCGAAGCTTTGGCGGCGAGGAAAGCGATAGCCAGTGCAGTGGGCCGCAAGTCGCGTAGCACTGATCAAGAGCTCCATATGAGTTCGAAATATGTCGGGCCTTTCCTGACAATATTTACGGGAGTTTAACCCGGTTTGCAATTATTTGCAAAAGCCGCCAGAGAATTGTATTTTATTGTTTGTTTGTGTAAAATGCAATGCAAATGGCAGTGGAACGTCTCTATTTTTATTTTGTAATTGATTTCCGATATGCACGTGTTAAATAGGCTTTCACGGCTATTGCTGTTACCTACGCAATAATCTTTTGAACTTAGCAAAAGTGGCCTGAGAATGAATGAGAATGAGAATAAGAATATCTATTTGTCAAAAGTGGGTATACATAAATGATCTTAACTATGACTAGATTCTCCACTTTCTGTCTATAATTCAGACGCACAACTTAATTAAATTATAGGATAGGTATACATTATTAATTGCATTATTTTTTTAGAAGACAATTAGATAAACTATTTACACATTCTATTCACACAAAATAGTAAATTTCATGGAATACTAAACATTATTTAGTAACATATTATTTATCATTACATTTTTACTTATATTACATTAAATCACACCACATTACATTACATTCGCTTCACATGTTAATTGTATTTTTTTGGTTGTTTGTACAAAATGCGATGCAAGTGGCTCTCTCTTTGGTCTGTATTTTACAAGCTTTTATTTAGCTTGCATGGTATGTTTAAAGTATGTTTGTTTGGGTGAAATCTTGCAACTCAATTTTGAAGCAGATATCGTCAACCGATTGAGCTGAAATTTTGCATACTTACTTAACTTTGATGACAATACAATAATATGGTACCATGAGGCTGATCTGATGATGGAGCCGGAAGGTGGCCATAGGAACTCTATAATAGAAAAAGCAATCCTACCGAGCTTGGGCTCTTTAGAATCGTCTCAGTGAGCATTTGATGGATATCCAAAGAAAAGTACAGTCGGCTATAAAAGCTTGCCACTAAAATGACATTTTTGACAGAAACTTATTTATTTTTCAATTTATTTCCGATACCCAGGTGTTAAATAGGCTTTCACGGCTATTGCTATTACGGAACAATCGCCGAAGCCTTAAGTCCCCCTTAACTTTGTTTCAGATTCGATACGACATGCTAAATAGGCGCGAGAGGAAATTTGATGGCGGTTCCGTACAATTAAAAGGTTTATTTTTTAAATAAAGGTTGTCGAAGTGCATGCTGTGTCCGCTCCTTTTGTCACACGGGATAATTTGAGTGGACAATATAGCGGGCCTATTAAATAAAATAAAATAAATTAAATATCATTTATTTCAGATCATGTCCATATATTGTTAGTAACATTATAACGTATAACTTGTTAGTAAACATATTTTTAATTAACTTTGAAATATATTATATACTGAGCCTGTGGAGCCCATGATGGTTGTTTTTTTTTATCACGCGATAGATAAGTGACAAGACAAAGCATCTGTCACGTTTTGAGAAAACGCGAGTGTGAGTGAGAGATGCTTTGACACTTATTTATCACGTGATAAACGCAGCCATCGTAGGCCTGCTGATAACCTTTTCTTGCTTATTCCATGTGCAATGCTATCGATTCTAAGTAAAATAAACCCAAGAACGTCAGATTCTAGAAGAAACAGGGACTCAGTTTTTTAATAAATGCTCAGTTTCGATGCCACAGATAAAAAAAAATATTGGGCAAGTGCGAGCCCGACTCGCGCATGAAGGGTTCCGTACCTATACATATATATAATCTATAACAAGTTTGTTAGGAGCCCCCTTTAAATATTTATTTTATTTTTAGTATTTGTTGTTATAGCGGAAATAGAAATACATCATCTGTGAAAATTTCAACTGTCTAGCTATCACCGTTGTTGAGATACAGCCTGGTGACAGACGGACGGACGGACGGACGGACGGACGGACGGACGGACAGCGAAGTCTCAGTAATAGGGTCCCGTTTTTACCCTTTGGGTACGGAACCCTAAAAACAAAAAAAATAAAAAAGTTTATTGGGTTTTTTACACGTTATAACTGCATAAAAGGTTCGGACATTCCAGTAAGCATAGTATGCTTGTAGCGGAACGACCGGCTCTTCCATCACTCAGAGATGTAACACAAAAACCAAATAAATGTCTAATTTCTTAAGTGTTACAACTATTTAGTTGTGACACTTAAGAAATTAGATATTATTATTATTGCTAATTTTAGCATGTGCATATATATGTGTGTAAGTATGTGTAAGTGCTTTATATCTATAAATGTACTATACTCGCATTAACAACAAATCCATTATAAATTATACACAATTTGAAAACAAACAAAAAATATTCGGTATCCCATATGTTATACGTACTATTTTATATTTACGATACATGTCTCAAAAGTGCCTCTGTTTCACAGATACACACACGCATGTATGTTAAACTTATAAAACCCCTCTTTTTTCTCGGGGTTTAAAAACATTACAGACTATTGTGAAGATACAATGCCGCTGCTCTTGTCTGTAACTAAAAACTATACCTATATGTAAAACAAACTTGGCAACTCAAACATGAATACACTTTCTACGCTGCACCATTTGACTCAAACTTTCTCGATGCCCGTATGTCTTTGTCTTTTATACGAGTTTCCACATTTACATATTCATCTAATTAACTTGTTATTTGTGTTCATGTTTCAGGGTTTGTTTCAACAGTAATTCGTGAATGCTTAATTATTCAATTCTATCAGCCGATAGAGCCACTGCTGGACTGCTGGCCTCCCCCAAAGTTCTCTACTCTCCACAACGATCGGTTTTGGGCCGCCCACAGCTAATTTACACAATAGTTAGATTAAACAAATTATATTAAAACACTCATTAAAAAACTTTAATCATTTTAATCCAATTTCGAATCAATAATTACAACTTAAAATAATTTTATAAGGAATAGCAATAATAAAAATTAAAAATAAATTGACGAGGCATTTGGCTCAGTTTGTAAACACCTGCCTACTGAGCCGGCGGTTCCGGGTTCGAATCCCGGCCAGGGAAAATATTTGTGTGATGAACTCTGAAGTTTGTGCTTGGGTCATGGTTGTTCTATGTATTTAAGTGTATATTTATCTATATAAGTATGTATATCGTCGTCTAGTACAATATAAGCCTTCTTGAGCTTCATTTGGGAGTAGATCGATTTGTGGAAGGTTGTCCTTTATTTATTATTTATTTATTTATTAAATTATAAATTAACTGCAAAGAAACCTGCGGTTTCTTCTTCTTGAAGTCAGTAATTTTTCAGCTTATCCTAAGGTTCATTGCGTTTTCAAAGGAACCCTGAAAGTCGTAACCATTTTTTCACCCCACAAATTGAAGCACGGCGAGGGGGAGATTGTCGGCAAATTGTTTCAGCTTTCACCCCGTCATCCCTATTACGTTGTAGTTAGTCCGCTACACAAACTGGGTATTTGCTATTCAAAGGTGTCGAGAAAATCGTCTAAGATTGATTATCTTGTAGATAAATAAACATATATATATACCTACATTAAATACTATTTCTATCGATACTGTGTTTATAAATATTGACACAAAGGTAGATTATATAATCAGGACTTGTACCTGACCTAATACGTTTCCGGCGCAGTGCTCTCCCAGCTGAGCTATCACATTGTTACATCAATCACTCAAAATCATTGATTCTATAATTCTACGCTACTAGAGTGCTCTGTGTCATTTTACCAAAAGATTGCGTTGTACGGCTGGCTGGGGCGTGGGGCCGCGAACTTCCTAAAAAACTGATTTTTAATACTAACTATTTTATAATAGTACAGATTATCATTATTATATATGAATACCTCTTTCATAAAATATGTAACCTAACACTTTAAATAGATCAGTGAATTAAATTTAAGTAAAGATAATATTAAAGTAACTTAAAATAAGTGTAATTTTATGAGTAGGTACTGTAGGTACGGAATTTTATGATAAATAATATATATTGACAGAATACTAATATATTGACTTGAATGAAATTGTTAATAAATTGAAATTGTTAATTATAAATGTTGTATTCTGATTCGCATAGCACGGAGGGAGAGTGACAACGTCAATTTAATTTCAATATGATTGAACCAGGGTTCGATGAATATAATACTGTCTATTGACAAAATTGTAATTAAGATATGGCCTATTAAGAGATGCCTTTGTAAAAAAAGTTAACGCCATCTTATAGCACAAGTAATGGAATTGTCTTATAATAGAAATATAACATTAATGTAATCTTTGTTTATGCAAATAAATGATTTATGATTATGTTTTATGGGTAAATTGAAAAGTAAAGCACTTCGAAATTACCAAAAACTCGTTTAAGACGAAGTTTCTTCATACATATTGTTGATACAGAGGTTAAATTTAAATAGGTACAATATTTTATGCGTTCTGCTTTGAAAGTGGGGATTGAACCCACGACATTGCTCATTCGGCGCAGTGCTCTACCTCTGAGCTGCCACGACGTTATGCACATCGCATGAAATTAAGCATTTTTTTTAATCGGACAACCTTACCTACACAAATCGATCTAGTCCCAGATATTTATAAAAAAACTAGAAGCTGTCTGCAACTTCGTACGCGTATTTTTTTTCACACCTTAAGTCGGGTAAAAATGGTCCTATAGATGGATATAATAAATCAGCCCCCTCCTAGGTGACACGATGCGTTTGACAAACTCTACCAGCAACACTTTTCACCGGACAATTTTTGTAATATGAAGATTCTGCTCCTTACTTTTTACACCCCAGAGAAGAGGTTCAGCGGCTATTACACTTTCCTAAGTTAGTCAGTGACTAATTTAGTCATTACCTAATATAGGAAGGTGTAATATCCGCATTAGTCTGGTATGCCATTGTGACGTCACACTAAAATTATATCGCGTTTTGGCGCAAGCATGTGAGTGGTAACGAAAAAACACAAATTGTACAAAAACTAACGCAGTAAATTTTTTTTTCTTAGTTTTACATTTCAATTTACGATAAGCTTAATACATTTAAACCGGTTTTCAATTTTTGTCAATAACCCTATTGGATGTCCAGCTATCTCTGTAGCAAAATTGGTTAAAATTTGTCCAGCCGTTCCGACGTGATGCGAGGACAAAGGAAATTATGACCAACAGTTGCAGCCAGACTGGCATGACGCCCATACAAAACAAAAGATGATCCTGCATCACGCTATTAAGATTTTTCCTGAAATCATTACCCCTCTCTACAGAAAACTGATTTTCAATTTAAATCGAGAATTTTATAATAGTATAGATGTTTCGTCTAAAATGAGTTTTTGGTAATTTCGAAGTGGTTTACTTTTCAACACCAAATCATTGAGTCCATAATTCTACGCTACTAAGCTATCTATGTTATATCACACTTATATGCGTTTTCACGCATGATCCTCAGTCCCAATAGCTTTCCGGCTACTGTTGAGACCTTGAGATAGATGGCGCTATTCTCAATGTCAATAGACTCTTTTTGAAAAACTGGCCGTTCCGTTACCGTTTGTGTGGCTACCGGTACTGAAGCATGCCATAAATCTTGATTAAGAAGTTCACTCAATTGGGTTATACTGATCGGTATTAAATTAACTTAGCCTGGATGAGATTTGCTACGTTATTAGTAATCTCTAATAATTACTAAACTGACACACGCACAAACTTTCGCTTCTATAATATTAGTGGGGTTTATTCACGCACTTTTGTATGAAATTCCTTTAAGTTCTCTAGAGTTGTTCCGCCCGAAACGTCATAACTATTACTTAACTAGAAGCCTGTTATAACATAACGCACGTTACGACGACATATCGACGTTTGAGAAAAGTGATTTTCAATACCTAGAACATTGTAATAGTATAGATATAAAAGATCCAAAGTATCCACCAAGTTTTCCGATACCCAGCCATCGGGAAGCGATAGAGCAGTCGCAAACTTGAGTGGAAAACTCAATATTCCATGCCAACTTGCAGGAAATAGACTGAGCCTTCAGTGAATCGAAATGGCAAAAGTTGTGCATCTGTATGATTTCATTGTTATACATTCTAAAACCGTCAGACTAGGTGGAGCGATGATCTTTGCAGGGTGGCTGGCAAGAGCTGGATGAGAGTAGCCGAGGATCGTTCACAACGTGCAGTTGGAGAGGCCTATGTCCAGCAGTGGACAAGAATAGGCTGATGATGATGATGATGAAATTCTAAAAATGTATTGACAATCAGTTTGTTATGGAGAGTGGTCATTATTGCAGAGGCCTGCAGGGCTAGTCTTGCCGTGACATCGCTTGTCTTGCTCGCGTAGTGGTATTGAAAGAAAAGTGACAGGTAGTGTTTGTCGCGCGTCAAAAAATCGCGTCTGACAGTTATGCTAGGCGTACTGTGATATATTATTCATCTGTGACTGTGATGGTTGCTTTTATCATGCGATAAATAAGTGACAAGGCATCCGTCACTTTTTGATAAAATTCGAGTGTTCGTGACATAAGCTTTCTAAAAAAAAAAAAAAATGGGCAAGTGCGTGTCCGACTCACGCATGAAGGGTTCCATGCCATAATCTATAACAAGTTTGTTGTATGGGAGCCTTATTTTATTTTATATTTAGTGTTTGTTGTTATAGCGGCAATAGAAAATACATCATCTGTGAAAATTTCAACTGTCTAGCTATCACCGTTCTTGAGATACAGCCTGGTGACGGTAATAGGGTCCCGATTTTACCCTTTGGGTACGGGACCCTAAAAATGAAAAATGTTTATTCAGTTATACATATTAGGGGTTTACAAGAATAGGTTAGAATCTCCTAGTAAGTTGACAAATTCACTTTTGTCAGGAGACTCAGCTCTTCCATTAATACATAAAATAACATGTTGTTTCTAGAAACATCTGAAGAGCGTAATGCAGAATTGTATGGGTGACCGGCGGATCTGTTGGTAAACATTTTTATGGCAGCTCATCATGCCGAAACAACTGGACGGATTTTAACCAGTTTTGGTACTTAAAAGGATAGCTTACATAGCTGGAAATCCATAGTTATTGGATACGTTGTATCCAACTATGGTAAAGAAAAACGATATTAAATATACAGGATGATCAATCCAAATGGGTCAGTAGGGAGAAAACGAAAACTATAAGAGATAGGGAAATCTGTTCTTAAGAACCATGGCGTCGATTTTAGATTTATTAGAAACTGCATTTTTTTTTATAAATCTTATAAATAACCGGGAATTCAACCTTGTTAAAATTCTGTAAGTACCTAATCGCATGTCTTATTGTAACATTCCTTACAGCGGTTTTGACCGGGTTATGTATGAAATTATGTATGAGATTTATAAAGGTTTATTAAATCAAAAATCGACGCCATGGTTCCTAAGAACAGACTTCCCTATCTCTTATAGTTTGTGACTTTTCCCTACTGACCCATTTGGATCGATCACCATACAATGTAAAGCAATCTTATATAGCCGGTGTCGAAATGTATTTGTTTGTTTGGGGTCATAAAGCCTAAAGTATGTAAGTAGGTATAATGCGACGAATTAACTCAAAATAACAGAAACGAATGACGTCACTATTGAATACAAGCATAAGGTATTTGTATAAAATCTTTTTATCGATTCATATTTTTTATGTGGTAATACCACATTTTTATTTTTATAAATAATGACACAAAGGTAAATTAAGAAAGAAAACTTGAATGCGATCTACTACAATCGAAGCGGGGTTTGAACCCGCGACCTCTGCGTTTCGATTGTAGTAGATCGCATTCAATTTTTCTTTCTTAATTTACCTTTGTGTCATTATTTACAAGAATAAGGTTTTTTTCACTTGTGGTTTGACATCATTAAATTTCTTCTTTGAGTTTCGGATGCACTATAGTTACTACTAACCCGCAAAACTTCATCTGCGGAGAAGGATTTTTTTTTGTTTTTGTTTATTGATAGGCCCGAGCCTTTCGGCTGTACTAGGGCGATCTGATTGTGCGGGTGGGCACAGAGTGGGGAGAAGGAAAACGACAAAGCCTTCTTTCTTACTTATCCGTAGTCGGGTAAAAATATCCATGACTATGGCTCCGTGTATCAAAACTTAGTTTGCCTAAAAAAAACGATCAGGATCAAATTAAGTGCAGAAAAATTCAAAAGTGTTACTCATGAATGGAAAAACGTATTTTGCGCACGTGCAATTTCACAAACCATCTAATCTTTGCACCATTCCGCGTATGCTTCCATGTTTGAAATCCCAACGGTATGAGTTCACGCCGTTCCGGTAACGGAAAAAGATGTTGAAACAAGCCGAGTGTGTTTGAGCCCAGGGGACGGAAAGTTTCAGTTCCACGAATCGGCTGTAACTCAGCGTTTTCGCGACGAGTTCGTCTTTATGCGTTTCATTCACGCCGACTGTGGTGGCATTATTATAATTGAACCTTACGGTTACAGTCTGACCAAAAAGAGTAGACTGTACGGGCCGGCCACGATTTCAGCTTTAGCGGCGAGCGGCAGCGGTGCGCTGTATATGTGTTTAGCTCACTCGTATGGCCGCTGGCCTCGGATCTCTCGCTCAACAGCTAGCCAAAAGTCATTTAAGTATGCATTTATCTATATAAGTATGTTTATCTTCATCTAGTGCCCATAATACAAGCCTAGTACTAGAGCTTACTGGTGGGACTAGAAAGATTTGTGTAAGGTTGCCTGATATTCAATTCAATTCAATTATTTATTCGTAAAAATACATTTTATACGTCATTATATTACATTTACAGGTAATAATAGATATTTGACATTAAAAATATTCAATCATTATAATTTATATTTAACATATTTGGTTTATAATTACGTGAAGGTACATTTCATTGATATAAAATATTTGTCGTTCAAACGCATGTTAATGTCAACAATGACGGAATTTACCCCTCAAAAAATTCATCAATGGAATACAGTCAGCGTCAACAATGAGTTTCTCTTTCAGTTTTTGTACAAACGACCTATGACTAGGAGCTTGTTTAATAGCCGGGGGGATCCTATTATAAAGTTTGTGAACCAATGTAGCCGAGACCCTTTCTTTATCTATTATACAATACAATACAACAATACTTTATTGCACACCAATAAAAGTTTACAAAAGGAAACAAGATAAATTATTATTATTTATTTATCTATTAGATATTTATCTATTTTATTTATTAATTGGATATACATATTAATCAAATCTTTTTTTTTGTTTCAGGTAAGTGTCGCCAAGGACTCAATTATAATTGAAAATTGACGACGCGGTTGGCTCAGTTTGTAAGCACTTGCCTACTGAGCCGGCGGTCCCGGGTTCGAATCAGGGCCAGGGCAAATATTTGTGTGATGAACTCGAATATTTGTGCTTGGGCCATGGATGTTGTATGTATTTTTAAGTATATAAGTATGTATATCGTCGTCTAGTACCCATATTATAACACAAGCCCCCTTGAGCTTAATTTGGGACTAGATCGATTTGTGTGAGGTTGTCTGATATTTATTTATTTATATTATTATTATCGACGAGTATGTAAACCCCAGGAAATTTGAGTTTAACATTATCATCATTATATCATTAATTTCATTACCAACTTTTTACCTTAGAATAGATTCGCCTAGAAACCTTGTTAGCGCTTGAAAGTGAAGCCAGTTTTGGTTAGCCACGGGCTAAGTTTCATCTATGTGTGCATCTGTCACAACGTTAATGTCACAAGCGAAACGTTTCTATGATTGGCTCGTAGATGCGCACACGTAGGAAAAGCGGCTTAAGAGCCCACCCATGCAAATTTGGTCAGGTGAATGATCCTAGATCTCAACATCCATAGTGACTAAAAATCTGTCCCTTGGAAATAATAAACTTAAACAGTTTTTCTTCAATCTTGTCAACGTGAAAACACGATTGGGTAATAATTTTCTTGATACTTTTATATCTAAAACATAACCCTTTTTTTAGATATTTTCGGTTGGATCTTCAAAATCGTTCCGTTTTAACAATATTTTTTAGCTTAATAGATGCACAATTATAAGTTCTCAAAAACTGTAAAACTATTTTCAATATAAAATGCACACGTTTATGACACAACTCAAAAAACATGATTTCCGCGCTTCCGAGCACGCACTTCCATCTCGCTAACGCTTACGCTCAGTGAGATCCATCTCGCTCACGCTTATGCTCAGTGAGAGATAGAGCGCCAAAGGGTTGGCGCCCTCTTAATCTTTCGCGAATCTGTTGTATGAAGACTCTCGTTCTAGGCGTACTTATTCTAAGCTATTTGTATGAAAAACTAAAACATGAAACACAAACCACGTACTTACAGACATTTGTTGTTTTTTTATTAATTTTATTTATAACTAGAACGAGCTCATTGCTGAAAAACTGAATACCGAAGCTGAACTTTCTTTATTCTATTTTATGTGATATTTACACCGAAAAGTAATATGTGGAATGGTTATGGAAGGAGATAGCAGAGAAACATTGATGAGAGACGATGTTATGTAAAGTGTAGGTTGAAAGGTAAACCGGAAGATCCTTTATAGAGTTATTGTAAGTTCACCTCTGTATATTATTTGTTCCTTATTTCGTATTTTTGTAGTCGACATTGGATCTCAAGGCGCGATCATTTTATTTGGTTCCGTAACTCAATAGGCCGAAACGGAACCCTTATAGGATCCGTTTGTTGTCTGTCTGTCTATCAAAAACTTTTACTCATAAATGCGTGAAGGTATTAAGCTGCAACTAATATCAAGTCTGCTACCCCTTAGAATCAAACTTTTGTATGTATGTATGTATGTAAACACTTTTCCGGTTGCCGTAGTGACTGGTGGGCCATGGTGCGCTGAGGCTAAGGAGTTTGTCGCGGCTTTGGCGCGAAGGCTGAAAGACCGAGGCGGGACCCCCGTTCCGGCGAGTACTTGGCTCAAAGGATCTCCCTGGCTATAGTGCGCGGCAACTCCGCTAGTATTCTAGGGACTTTTGAGCCAGGCACCTTCCGGAACTGTTCATAGATCCCTTCTATCTTAATAACTAGTTTTGAATAGAAAAGAATAGCCATTTATTTATAGTTTATACATTACATTACAATTAATTCCACATTTACATTTTATACACAACAATGTAAATGTAAAATTTTAATATTTGGATTTTTAAATAACATATTATTTTACTAAATTTTAATTTAATGAAATTTTATAAAATTTTATATTATGGCCTCTCCTTCAATGAAGAAGGAGGGACGGTATTAAGACTCCTTGGTTTACCTGCCCTGCTAGGAGAATAAATAAATATGTATATAATTACAATTTTCTCAGTATATAACATATTTATACAAATAATTATCTAATCATATTTCTTTAAAAAAATATAACTAGTTTTTCTTAATTAGTTTTGGAATGTAATTTATAGTTCTGAAATACAACATTCTAGAAGTAGGTACTAGCTCAAGCAAATTAAGCCGAATATGGGCAATCAGGGGAAATAATTCGTGTAGTTTTGAAAATTGGTACAGTTTTACCCTATAGTGTCTAGATGAACATACTAAAAGTCTTCGAGGGTGGGGGCTGTGCTAAGGGAGTAGGGGGGTTGAAGGTACCTTTTTTCTGATTTTCGCTCATATCTCAAATATTTGTAGAAATAGCATTATGAGTACTTCGGACAAAAGTTTTCACATAAATTCCCTACAAATTTGGTCACATTCATTTTTACTCTACGATCAATACTTTGGGAGCTCCAGGGTGTTTAAGTTAACAGAAATATCAAAAAATGGTCGTTCAAGAAAACGTAGTTTTTTCGTAGTTGCTCATCAACACGCGAACGTGTTGCAACGTTGTGTAGTTGAGAAATTCCCGTTACCGGTAAATTCCCATTTGGGAATATTCCAAGTAAATTCCCATTGTTCCCGGGAATATACGAGCTCGGTGGACCCATTCCTTTGATATTTCGTTTTGAGCTAATTAATTGAATACAAGCAAACCATTTTCACTTTTTGACTCATCCTGAATCACCACTTAGAGTGATTATCATAAAATTTACCTGATGATGGACCCTGGAAGCCCGTAATGGATCGGATCTCAAGATACGTTCAACGTAGACATGTGCGGTTTTCGCATTTCAATTCATTTTGATAAGCAGTTAGAGCCGGTATCATTAAATAAACCTGATGATGGACCTTAGAAGCCCGTAATGGGTCTCAGGATACGTTCAACGTAGATATGTGCGGTTTTCGTATTTCAATTCACCTTGATGAACAATTAGAGCCGGTGTCATGAAATGAACCTGATGATGGAATCCTGGAAGCCCGTAATGGATCTCAGGATACGTTCAACGTAGACTTGTGCGGTTTTCGTATTTCAACTCTTCTTGATGAGCAATTACAGCCAGTATCATAAAATAAACTTGATGATGGATCCTGGAAACCCGTAATAATCATAATCATAATCAATTTATATGTAAAGCCAATTTAAGCATATTAACCAGTTATAAAAATAATAAATAAAAAACAATTGAAATTCAATAAAAAAATTGATCAATTAGTAGTAATAATAATATTGATCAATTAGTAGTGATAAAATAATAAATCTCAGGATACATTCAACGTAAAATAAAAAAAAAATAGTTTTATTTCTTAATTCACCAATTTTCTAAGCTTTTGTTATCTTTAACAACACCGTGTAGCTCCTAAAGTATAAATCGTAGAGTAAACATATATATGTCAAATTTGTAGGAAATTTTATGTAGAAACTTTTGTTCGAAGTACTTATAATGCTATTAAAATCTGAATAAAGTACCTTCAACTCTCCCTACTCACTCAGCACAGCCCCCACCCTCGAGGATTTTTAGTATGTTCATCTAGACACCACCAGGTTTATTTCATCTGTGTTAGTATGATCATCAGGTTTATTGTATGATACCGGTTCTAACTGTTCATCAAGATGAGTTGAAATGCGAAAACCGCACATGTGTACGTTGAACGTATCCTGAGATCCATTACGGGTTTCCAGGATCCATAATCAGGTTTATTTTATGATACTGGCTTTAATTCCTCATCAAGGTGAATTGAAATGCGAAGACCAGACATGTCTACGTTGAACGTATCCTGAGATCCATTACTTACGGGCTTCTAAGGCCCATCATCAGGTTTATTTTATGATACCGGCTCTAACTGCTCATCAAGACGAGTTGAAATGCAAAAACCGCACATGTCTACGTTGAACGTATCCTGAGATCCATTACGGGCTTCCAGGATCCATCATCAGGTTTATTTTATGATACCGGCTCTAATTGCTCATCAAGATAAGTTCAAATTCGAAAACCGCACATGTCTACGTTGAACGTATCTTGAGATCCGATCCATTACGGGCTTCCAGGGTCCATCATCAGGTAAATTTTATGATATTCACTTTAAGTGGTGATTCAGGATGAGTCGAAAAGCGAAAACGATTTGCTTGTATTCAATTAATTAGCTTAAAACTAAATAACAAAGGAATGGATCCACCAAGCTCGTATATTCCCGGGAACAATGGGAATTTTCTTGGAATATTCCCAAATGAGAATTAGCCGGTAACGGGAATTTCTCAACTGCACAACACAAGTGTTATGATGAGCAACTACGAAAAAACTACGTTTTCTTGAACAACTTCTTTTTAATATTTTTGTTAACTTATACACCCTGTAGCTCCCAAAGTATTGATCGTAGAGTAAAAATGAATATGACCAAATTTGCAGGTAATTTTATGTAAAAACTTTTGTCAGAAGTAATCATAAGACTATTTCTACAAATATTTGAGATATGAGTGAAAATCAGGAAAAGGGTACCTTTAACCCCCCCTTAGGGTGGTTCACAGATGTATGGAGAAAAAAAAAGTTTCATATGTTAAGCGTGGCACCCCCCAATTTTTTTACACTCAGGATAAGGAATATTATAGCAAAGTTTCATTAATATATTCGCATTGGAAGGCGGTGCTCATCGGACCTAAAGTTTCTAAATATGTGTAATTATATACCCATACTACGTTTATGGGTAACTCGCAAAATAAAACTCTGACTGGAAAATGAAAATGAAAATGAAAATGAAAATGATTTATTTGAATAACAATTGTTACAAGTCGATTCTTACATATTTTTTATAATTTACATGTACCTACATGTCCAATTTCGTATCATTTAAAACACACACACTTAATACTAGTGGTAGATTAAAAAAATCCTTATAGTCGTAAAAAAAAAATTCATGAAGCCATTTTTTTAGTTGTACTTTGAAACTTGTGGTGGTAGTTGCATTTGTTACATTTTCAGGTAGCCGGTTGTACACTTTCGGTCCCAAGCTATAAATGCATTTTTTTAGTTTTAGCTAATTGGTGTGGCGCTGCTACGAGCCTATTAAGGTTTTTGTTGCTGCGTAAGGGGTATCTGGAGTTAATACCCTTGCGTTTAAACATGTCCAGGTTGTCGTGCGTAAACGTTGCCACCTGATATACGAGTAGGCACGGTAGGGGTAAAATATGGAACTCCTGGAATAGTTCTCGGGCCGGAGCGTCCTTCGGCCTGCCTGCCATAGCTCGAACCGCTCTTTTTTGCATCGAGAAGACGCGATACCAATCTGCTGCCATAGCCCACAGTTCCACACCGTAGGTCAGCACTGAGTGGATTGTGGCGAAGTAGAAGTAACACTCTCGCACCGCTGCCTTGCCGGCAGTGCGCGCCAGACGGCGCAGCGCGAAGCACGCGCGGCCCAGGCGGCTGCACATATCGTTTATGTGTGTCTCCCACGACAGCGTCTGGTCTAGGTGGAAGCCGAGCAGGCGTGTGCAGGGCACATGCTGTATAGGGGCATCGCCCGCGCACACTCGCAGGGTCTCACCGGCGTGTCCATTTAATTTAAAAGTTATGAAGCAGGTTTTGTCTTTATTTAGTGCTAGGCCGTTCGACTTGAACCAATTGTGCAGTTGGTTGATTACACTGTTTAAGGCGCTTTCTAATTCCTGTTTGGAGGGCGTGCTAACTATAGCCGTGACGTCATCAGCGTACATAAATATGTCAGCGCCGTTTATTGCCTGCGGTAGGTCGTTCAGGAGTATGGTGAATAATGTATTGGAGAGGCAGGATCCTTGAGGGATAAAACATACAAATATATCTTTTTGAAGGCACTTAAATACCAATAACTAAATATCACTCAATATAATAGAAAAAATGACCTTATTCTATTATAAAAAACAGGACCAAATGGTACATTTAACTTGACACAACTTCTACAATGGCCTTTTTTGTGGTTTCTATAGATATGGCTTTCCTGTTTACCTCTACGACCTGCAATATATAGGTACCTACTGTTTCTCTTCCTCGTTAAAAAATATTTGTCTATTCTAGCACAAAAATAACGCATTTTGTGCTAGAATTGTCAAATATTTTCACTCCTCGTTCAGCCGTATCATTGTCGACTCTCAGCTGCATCACACGCTCTTTCCCTCTGATGTAATTTTTTCCTTCGTTTAATTTTTACGGTGATAGTGTTAAAATTAATCACTGATCTGTAATAGTTGAAGAAGCTTTCCAGTTTGGGCTGTAGCAAAGTCTCAACACACGTGTTACACCAGCCCTTAAGAAGAGACTGAGACGCATTACCCCTGACTGATCGGGTAGTTGGCTCTATTGCCATACCTACTCTTTACTGGCTCTGTCTACTTATCATGTGTCACTTGTCACTTTATCAGAGATGAGAGCAAGCCCAACCGTCTCATCTGACAAGTGCTGTAAAAGACGTTCCAAGACCTGTTTAGCAAACTTAGAAATTTCAGAATCAACGAAACCTTATTTCTTAAGATTTAACTACATATTGAGATTCTGATGCAAGGGCAGATCCTAGGTTTAGTGTGAAATAGAACAGCGAACGTTATGAAGCCTCCAATCTGGTTCTTTTCTCGCTTTGTTATCTTAAATGCGACACCTAGATCACGAAAAGGGTAAATTTTCATCGTGTAGAGTAGTTTTGCCATCCAGCGCGCATATATTGGCCCTGCCCTGGTGCCCCAGCGAATTTTACTTGGAGCTACTCCGAAAAGAACCATGGTTAACTCAATTAAATCCAGGCAATCACCTTTTACCGTCAAATGAGTGTTCGGTTCAAGTGTACATTACTTTAACCAAGTCATCGGTCTATGAAAGTCGGTTCTGTATATGAATCGTTTAACTTTTGGGTTTGTTAGTACAATTTTATAATTTTTTCAATGATTTTGCAAGCACTCCGCATTGATTTTACTTCATGGACGTAATGCTGATATCTTATTAAATTTAGTAGCACTTGTCTAGGGTTCGGAAGTAGAAGTAAAGCAGGAAGAGGAATTGAGTCTCTAAGCCGATTAAGTCAGTTCGACGGGTTACCTTCATTTTTAGAATACCTTTGGTACAACCAAATTTTAAACTACCCACCAATGTACGATGCATTGTTTTTTAATAGTTTATACATTTACAAAGTTGCCTACACCTTAAAACGAAATTTCTAGCTTTATAAACGTCGAAAAAGTATTATTATTTACGTTGCCCAGTACTGCAGTGATACACTGCTAAAACCGCTCTATAGTTAAAACTTTGACGTCGATGAGCACCGGGTTCTGTTTGAGCTAGGAAGCTGATATTTTGCATACACTATCTAATAAGCAAATGGAAAAGACTTAATGGGTGCCGCGGTGGAAAATAAAAAAAAATTTTTTTTGGACCACCCTACCCCCCCCTACTCCCTTAGCACAGCCCCCACCCTCGAGGATTTTTGTATGTTCATCTAGACACCATAGGGTATAACTGTACCAATTTTCAAAACTACACGAATTATTTCCCCTGATTTATTAATTTTCTTAGAGTAGTACCTTAATTCTATTGAAGAGCTTTTGAAAAATAACGCGAAAGTAGAACGATATTTCATTTCTAATTATTACTCATATGAAAATACCTGTTATGTAAACACTTTATTGTACATAAAAACAAGAAAAACACATTACAAAAGAATAAGCAGTACAAAGACGAACTTATCCCTTTAAGGGATCTCTTCCAGTTAACCTTTGAGCAAATGAGTGCTAAACACAAAATGTAAATGGTAGACAAACCAAGCCACATGAACAATACAAAGGAGCACAACTTTATAATAATACACATGAAAATGCAAAAATCAACAGAGAGAGAGAGAGAGAGAGAGAGAGAGAGAGAGAGAGAGAGAGATAGGCAAACAGTCAATATAATACATATTACGGTAATATCTATATAAATACATATACATAATATGCAACATAAATATAATTATATAATTATAACAAAAAGAGCAACCTAATCATTCGTTCGACAGCCACAATTCCTTTTAAGCCACTTTTAAGTCGAATCAATCGAAATATACGTCCGTATATGCTGCATTTGTTGACGCTGGCAAAGGTATCAAAATCTTTGATCTGGAGTCATAATATTTAGCAGGAAGTCCGAAAAAGGCCCGAGAATTATTAATTTGTAGTTCCTCCTCCTTTAGTCTATCCTCAATTCTGAGGGTCGTGGCCTCTCTGAATAACTTTTTCGCGGACTATTTTGCGCCGTACTCTATCCTGGGCTGCGTGGATGGCATCGTAAATAGGTATTGAGGGTATCTGGTCCGACCAGCGTGTCGGACTTCTTTCTCTGGGCCGTCTTCCGCACACCTTATCTGTACAGTCGCCATCAGATATATCGAAGAATATAAGGCGTCCATAAATATGTGAACACGACTCTTATTGACTGGGCGTTACAGTACATGTTCACATATTTATGAACGCCTTATATGCTGCGATATGTCTGATGGCGACTGTACCAGCAGCTTTTCTAAATTGTCACTTCTCTTTCTGGCAATGTGGCCAAAGAACTCAGTAGTTATTACTAATTTGTAGTTACATTACAATAAATACATATTTCTGTGATTACCAACTTATTTGCAGTTGGTAAACTACCTCGAACTATGTCGATGTATGGGGACAACAGTTTTCCAACGGCAAAGTTATAACAATATGTCAGTTATGATGTAAACAAACAAAATCCGTAGTTGGTTCAAGAAAAGTGTTAATCTATCACCGTCGTGTCTCAATTAACGTTGTCTTTAAAAAAAATCCACTGCAAATAAAATTCTTTAACAAAATCTCTTCAAACTTAACGATCTGTCAAAATACACGTTTTTCACGCAATCTCTGACATTCTATTATCTTTAGGCTCCATCGCTACAAAACATTTAATTTATTTTGTCTTAGACAAAATTATAAAAATACGATAACGGCAATAGAGATGGAACCAAATGGCGTGAGCAGTATTTAAAACCGGTCAAGAGCGAGTGGAATCTTGCATCAAGGGTTCCGTACCATATTTTTTATTAGTTATTTTTTTCTATTTTTATGTAATTTATAATCTGATATATAAAAGAGCTCTTGTAGCCTTCTTGCAGAATAAAGTTCTGAATTTTGAATATAACAGCACAATACAGACGCAAAGAACCCTTTATTAATCAAGTGCAATTTTCTTAGTACGGCCACTCTTTATTTTTTTATTGAAAGAGAGCGAGGAATACAAAGTACAGTAATTTTTAAACAGTAGCGCAGATGTTAGAGCCTCTAGTTACAGAAATCGGAGGACTGATAAACAGAGGGCTACTAGTAGGTAACCCAGATAAGTTATGTAAAAAATTAACATAATTTTGATGACTACTAAGCACAATGGCGCTAAAAGTAGTCTTTTTTTAACTAAGGAGCAGAAGGCCTAATACTTCTTAAGTAGTTAAACTAATTGAGCAATTTCTTTTTCAGCGTCTACTAACTTGTCTCGACTGACCTTAATAAGGTTTCATTGGTATCCTTTTACAAGGATCCCTAAAATGGAAACAGCAGTAAATATCCCATTGTTCAGTCGCACCGAAGAACGTCATCTTTTAGTTCAAAAACACATAACTTACTCCCTTTTACGTGAAGAGGTTTGCCGGTTCCAGAAAACAACGGCGATGTTACGCGGATTTATGAAGCGTCAAATGGGGTGGGAATTTTGCTTGTGGCGTTTTTTTAAGAACGGTTTACAGCTTTTATAAAGGAGGTTTAGGATGTATTCAAACATCGAGGGCTTCATACTATAGGGGCGTATGCGCAAAAATGCGATTTTTCGTTTTTAACGGCATCGTATTCATCTAATAACGATACATCGGGTCATTTTTTTTCATAATTTTATCGTAATTATAAGTTATTTAAAATAAATAAAATATGTTTTGGCGTATCATTGTAGGTCATAATTTTTTATCGATCCAAAGAGGCGTACAGTGGGCGTAAGCGCAATAATGTAATGGAATCTCATAATATGATCGGAGTATAAAGGCGTATATGTTCATACGTCTATTACTAGATTGTGTGATTTACCAAAAACTGTCGCACAATAGCGGCGTATGTACATACGACCATATTTACCACACTTTTTAGTGATAGTATCAGTCTTCGGCCTCATATACCGTCACACCATATGGGCGCAAAGTCCTTGAACGTCACACCTTTCTCCGAAAATCATCTCTAACTGGTAGGTTTCTAAGGAACCATCCTGCTCGTATCCCAGGTGGATTCGATTCAATATCCAAATCATATGCTCGATGTCATCCAAAGGACGAACCCACTTAGCATGAATCCGCACTATCGCACATAATATGCGAGCCGACTAGGTCCAACTTTGTTGAAAACGGAGGTTCCCAAGAAATATGGGGCAGGGGGGCGCTGAAGAAATAAATAAACAGGCGTCCTTACATAATTATACCGTTATGGATTGCTACCATCATGCATAATTATCTATCTCAGACAGCTGCGGGGACAAAGCTAACTAGTCAAGCTGGAGAAGTTTAGGATAAGCAGAAAAATACGAGGAAACTCAATACAACAATGAACATTTAAGCACGGGCACAAATTAGTCAAGTCCAAACTAAGTCTCCTCTTCAAACAGGTAACTGCAGTTTTAGGATCCCTACACAAGCCAGATATTACCTTCACCAGCTCAGCGGCGGAAGAAACAACTCTCGTACAGACTCACTTCTCGGGCTGTGAGTTATAACGGTTAGTGAGCTGGGTGGATGAGGAGAATACTCCAACGGAGAGAGAATGGCGACAAAAAATACAGAGGGCTTTCAACTGCTTGACTCATACAAATCACCACAACCGAACGGAATAGAAGGGAAGAGATAATTATCAAGATATTTACTATTGTTTTGGCTGCCTGCGTACTGCGTAGACAAGTCAAAGTAATTGTCATACAAAACCAGGTAGAAACCTTCTAGTCAGGCGTTAGATTCTTCAGTGAAAATTAATCAGTTTTTTGCTTAAGCACTTGCAACATAAAGTATCCTGCAAAATACTAAAAACAAGTCTGTGCCTTAGGCACATTCATAGACATTGAGGGACGTTGACGGCAACGACAGGATAAAATTCGCCAGCATCAAAGCGGCTCTGGTAGGAGCCGGAATGAAAGAGATTCATCGCCATCGAAACTGGTGAAGCCAAAACTGGTGCACTCAAAAAGGCAGTGGTAGCAAAGTAAGAACCGTCGAAGCTACGTCCGCTCACCACTTTTGTGGAATCATCGCCACACTAAACGAACATCACTATTACACAGAGTCATCATATCCTACGACATAGTAATACTAACGAGCGGTAATCACAAGGGTATGTGAATGTGACTTCACTCGCTTTACACTGGCTGTCTAACAACAAACTGACAGTTTATTCGAAAACACTTAACTGGTAATGTTCCCTAACAGATGCTTTGTGGTAACTAACCCAAAATGATCAATACAGAGCTCTAATTTTTCGAGCAAGGTAAATAAAAAAAACGTGGCATGCCCGGCATAATAAGTTTTAATTAAGAACAAAACTATTCAGATTCACCGTTGAAGCTAAACTACAATCACTTCAAAGGTTGATTTGCTTGACAGCCACGGGAAAACAGAACCCCAGGAGAGCAGCTAAGGTGTCCTCGAGTGAACAAATAGTGGGCACAACATCAACCGATTTCCGTAGTCTATTTTATAACTCGTCAGCAATATCAAGGTTCTCTTAGAATTGGGCTTTCTGATGGAGTTGGGTTGGCAAAAGTAGTGTCATCAACTCGCCATGGCGTACGGTTAATGCTTCGTTTTTGTAGAAGACTGTTATCACATTACAAACTAGTTACTAGAACCTATTAAGATTTCGTAAAATCCGATTTCAGCAGAGAGTGGGCACCGCAACTGCTGGGAGTTCACAAGAAGTCACCTTTAACGACTTTATGACTGCTGTTCTAGGCAAAGACCGACGGGTAGACAGAGGGACTTTATTTAGCACTGAAGTGCTCAGTTAATAATCGTTCGAGATGGTCAGCCGACTGGAGATCGACATCTGCCGTCATTACTTAACATCCCAGAATGTCGCCGATTCAAGAGCGGCGCTGGGTCATAAGTTCTTCTAAAAAGTTATAATCAAGGAAACGAATAATTTAATCAGTGAAATGTATATTTTTTCTTTACTAAATGCTTGAATTTTCCTTAGATCACCACTATACGACCACACTCAAAAGCCACTAGCACTGTTTTCTTGTCGGGCAAAACAGGCGTAAAAAAAATCAGAAAAAATTGAAGGAGATTCGTAGCAATGTGAAAATTACTGTAAAAAGAAAGTATTTCGATATAAAAACAGAACTCAGACCAATTGTCATTGAATAGGAAAAGATTTGATTTATACGCCCCTCAATTTCAAGTATTTTTCAAGGAAAATCGACAGTCATTTCGAATATTTTCGCCGCAGTAAAGAGGCGTAAGCGCATAATTACTTGTTTTTAGTATACTTTACGTAAAATTGATCATACTAGATAAAAACAGTGACAATATAAATACTCCATGCAAATTTGCAAAAAGATCCGTCGAAGGGACAAAAAGTTATTAAGTTTTTTGCGTCTCCTGAAAAGTAGGGGTTTTGCGCATACGCCCCTATAGCATGAAGCCCTCGATATGTATGAAACGGGCTCACTGACGTCGTTTAAGTCGATTGTTCGACATGTTTGGTTCGCGATTCATCATCAGGAGCACCGATCAGTCGCAGCGTGGGCCACTCTTACACTCACCTGTTTCATATGCATTTTTATAGTCTGAGCTCACGGGACTTTTCTTTGTTAAATATTACAAGTATACCTGAATAGATTTTGCAATTATTTTCACAATAATTAATTGAGTTATTCTTCTACAGAAATTACTGAACTGATGCGATTATTTGATTTTAGTCCTGATAGAAATGGAACAAAGTTCAAAAACCATTCGTAGTAACTTTTAGAAATATGTTGAAACAGTTTTAGCCTCATACATCTCAATCTAAAAGTCACAAGAAATCGCCCGATTAATCTAGATTTAGGAACAAACGTCCAAACTTCCTAAAGAAGTTAGAATTCTCCACGAAATATAGCAGGAATTCCATTTTCAAAAATTCCCCGATAGTTTTAACCATTCGTAAATCAAACTTTATTTCACCTGAAATGGTTCCGCGCGAACAACTTTTGTGTTTCGAATAAGTATAACTTTGGAGCCAGTAACTTTAGTAAGCACCGCGGTCTTTCAAATTTCGAACACTGGCTGGCTGGTTGGATTTATAATGGCGGATTATTGGCAAATTCAGTTTAATCGACCACAGCTGTATTCTGTTTTTTTTTTCATCCGGTTTGTTCTTTTATCCCGGAAAGTTTACGTTAAACATTTTTCGTGCAATCTGATGGTGGTTTGTGTGATTCTGCTTTTTACAATTACATCCAATATGATCCGAAAACTGCATAATTTTCTCTTCCTTTGTTTTCGTTGCACCTTTTGCTTTTTACCAAAATTCCAGCGTATATATTTTATACTTTTTGGGTTCCGTTTCTCAGTCGGCAAAAACGGACACCTAGTATCAGTTTGTTGTCCATCTGTGATAATCCCTAGGGGAATCAAAACCTATATAGAGTACCGTTGACCTAGCATCAATAAATTTGGCCAGAAGCAACATTATGTAGCTAAAGTAAAGGATTTAACTATATTAATTTGTAGTCACATTACAAAAAATAATTTATTTGTGATTTCATTAATTTAAACACAAACTATTTAACAATTAAGACCATGCAAGAAGTTGCAGAGACCTGAGGGAGGTTACAAACTTATTTGCAGTTGGTAAATTTATTCTGATCTATGTCGATGTATGAGGACAATAGTGAACTCACGGCAAAGTTAAGTTGGTCACTCAAACCAGTTTATCTTTTCGTTAGAGCAATATTCAGTACTTTCATAGTTTGTATGGAATCGTCATTTCGCGAGTCCGATGTGCACTTGACCGGTTTTGTACAAATAATTTTGTTGCCTGCGTATGGTAGGTACCTAACCTACAAGATTTTATGCCACCAACTATTTCAAGACTGTAATTTTCAAACAACACGAAGAATGTAAACAGTTGTCATGCGTAAAAAAGCAAGGAATTCAAATAATTTATTTTTAAAATCAAAACCCAATTTATCTCTAATATAAGCGAACCTAGCAGAAAATCACTCAAATTAAACTACATAGGCTAAGCATGCAGGCTTCTTTTAACTTCTAAAGGAACGTATATTCGTAAATAGCCATCGGTGTGCGTGGAACGGTACCGCTTTTTAAATAAAATCTTTTTAATCGCGCCGAGACTACGGCCTTTGAGCAAAATGCCAACAAAATATTTGCCTCGGAAATGCGGAACGTAAACCAACATGGGTGTATAAATAATCTAGTATGAAGGTTTTATTATAATGCAATTTCGATCAGCAAATATTTTCAGTATCGTGAGCTGGATATTGTATTTTTGTTGTTTGAAACTTTCATTGCGATAGTTTATGTGCCAGTGGGATAGGATTATTTTGTAGTTTTTTAGCGTTGAGCAATTTTTTCCCAGATTATCCCTACTTCGTAGTTATCAATAAAATCACAATTATGCATGTTTATAGCAAAAAAAGATCAGGTCCTTTATTTCAGTGATCGATACCGATACCGATATTCGGCTCCATATAAAATACCGTTATTCAATTTCGGTTTTTCACTTGTTAATTATACATTTTTATAACTTAGTGCGCTGCTTCCAATGTCTATATTATCAATAACTAAATTCTATTTATTATTATTAATCAGTTTATGGCGGCTCGAAGCTTGTGTCAATATCAGTTTTTTTGGTTTATAACCAATGCATGACTTCCGTGTTAAATATAAATAAGACTTATCAAAAAATAAAACATGAGATGAAATGAACATGAACAGAGATGGCTGATGAATCCTAAATTCTATTTAATAGTATCTGAAAAAACAACTTGACAAGCGTCGAAAATCGACTTTTTTTAATTAAGATTCCTTCAGCCAATTTTATTACGAACTGTCAAATTGTCAATTAAAAAAAAACACTGGAAAAACTAAAACAATCGAAAAAAAAATGGTTTTCCAAAGCATGCTGTGCCGACCCCAAAAATGGAATAATGCTATATAACGATGATGGTCTTCCAAAAATTGTAACAGGCCTATTGCCACCATATTTGTATCGGAGATAGTATCGTAAAATCCTCCAGTCGAAGCAAGCTGCCTAGGCGTAATAACATTCGCTTAGAAATAGCACTTTTTTAGGGTTCCGTACCCAAAGGGTAAAAACGGGACCCTATTCCTAAGACTTCGCTGTCCATCTGTCCGTCTGTCTGTCCGTCTGTCTCCAGGGTGTATCTCATGAACCGTGATAGTTAGACAGTTGTCATTTTCATAGATTATGTATTTCTGTTGCAGCTATAATAAAAAAAATACAAAAAACAGAATAAAATTAATATTTAAGTGGGGCTCCCATACAAGAAACGTGATCGGTTGCGTTAATTTTGCTCCTCATTTTTATGCGGCGCCATACATACCAGGCGCAAACTTAACTTAACCCGGCCAGTTAAGATGGGATGTGTTTGTACGGAACCCTCGGTACGCGACTCCGACTCGCACTTGGCCGGTTTTTTTTTGTAATTTCCTGCGGTAAATCTAAAGTACATCAAAGTATGGTCGAACAGCTGGAAATAGTAGAAATGCCAGCGCTTTATATTCTGCGCTCAGAAAGCCGATCATTTCATTTGGACGAGTTCGTTTATTATGTACGTATAGACTAGAAACAGTAAGAACAATAATAAAATATTAAAACACTTTTAAAAATAATAAATCCTTTTAAATGTCCGGAACACCACGCTGCGTTCTATAACACGAATCTCCGACGTTGGAGAAACTAACGCCAGGCTGAAGTGGGACTGGGCCGGCCACGTCTGCCGCATGCACCCGGAAAGGGTGGGCTTGGCCACTGAGTGGGTGCCACAAGATGGGCAGCGCAGACGGGGCAGGCCTAGGCGGAGATGGCGGGACGACCTGGAAATGTTCCTCAACGGCTGGCCGGAGGAGGCATCTGATCGGGAGTCGTGCAAATCAAGGGGAGAGGCCTTTGCCCAGCAAAATGTTTAATTCGAAACAATTATACTTCGAAATATTTTTTATTTACGAGTAGGTAAATTAACACAGTGATGAAAAACAAATAGGTAATCTATATTGACTCCTCCATTTTTCTCTGTAAACATAAACTATCTGAGATTGTTATAAAATAAACCTAACCTAGCCTAATCTAAATAATAGGAAGATATTTGCAAAAAATATGAAAGATGTATATGACTATTAGAGGAATGAAAATTCTGCCAATTGATATTTCGGCGGAATGAGACATTCTACGAAATAAGTTTCTAGGAAACAAAAGGCTCCTACGCAAATGACATGATGAATATTGCTTCATAAAAATCCTTTTGTAGACTTAGAGTGTGGATAAAATACATCTCAATTTCCATTAAATCTCTCAATTTGATTGACACCGAGTGTGTGACGACACTCGATCCGCTCTCTCCGCATAATGGGCCACGAGAATGACAGATTGCACTCGTTTTTGATGTATCGTCATTCCCTCGTCACATGCGAGTGTCATGCGTAGGTATTATCTATATTTAGATTAACTAAATAAAGCATAACAATAGGGTCGTTCTCAAAAAATTTGCACCGCCACCTGTCAACAGGTTTGTCTTAGAAGAAGTTTTTTACACCGCATTATTTTAAATATTCAATTATCAACACATATCTATAGACACTTTTAAAATAGAGGCCAAATGCTTTTAATTAAAATTAAAGCATATTAATAGACAAAAAAAACGATTTAAAACTATGTTTTGTCGCTCACTTGCCGTGTCCCAACGCGAGGTACTCTTGTTTCGTTGTAATAAAAACATATACATTACCGACTTAGCTTAAGTTCAGTACTCCATTTTATTTTCACATATGATGAAGATTGAATACTACCATATCGAATAATAATACTATGCTTATGTTGCGAATTATTTGCAATTTAAGTTTGTCCACGCCATTTTTTGTCGTTCACTTGTCATGAGACAAACATTACGATTGTGTGACTACTATTTCGTTTCCCCTGCCTCACCCCGCATAAATCGAGACCTTCAGTTGCCACCTAACACTGTTCCGAGTGACACGTCGTCAGCGTGCTGCACTAAAAAAATATGATACATACACTTACGCGAGCGGGAGTTTGTAATGGGTATGTAGTCTATATTCTGCCTTCCATATTTTGGTTGACGTGGGTACTATTGCATTCATTTTAATTTATAACGCGTAAAGTATGGTATAATTGTATGTGTATAAATATGCAGTTCATCAACGAAATACTTTATTTGTTTTGATGACATAACTGTCATTTTGTCCATTACCTGTATGTCGTTCACTTGTCTATATATAAACAGGTGAACGACACATACGGCAGGTGAACGACAATTATTTAAACACTCATACAAAATAATTTAAAAACCAAGTTTTATCGGTCACTCGCCGTGTCTCAACTCATGTTTTGTTGTTATAAAAACATTCCATTTTACTTTCAAGCTGTCTTAGGAATCCTTAGCAGGCGGCGCCCACACCAGATTTTGAAAGCATCAATCCTCTGCCTGTCAGCGGCTTTGAGCTTCCAGGTCTCTGCCCCATAAAGAGATATGGAGAAGACAAGTGCACAGACGATGTGCATGTTAGTCCAGTTAGGGATGTTTCTATCTTTCCATATTTTGCCGCGTTGGGTCATCGCTGTTTTGGCCATTCCGATTCGCCTGCGAATCTCTGGTTTGCATGTGCCTCTATTTGTGACAATGGAACCAAGGTACTGGAACTGATCAACAGTTTCGAACTCTTGAAGCAGGTTAGTACTTTGTCAACTAGTAATGGTCGACTATCATTAGCTCGGTTTTATTGTTATTAATATCGAGACCCATTCTGAGGCTGGTTGTTTTGAGTCATTCCAAAAGTTGGGCCACTTCTGCTTCGGGTGATGCAAAATAGGCGATGTCTACCACGTACCTTCAAGGGCTCCATATCTGTTATATAGTATTGGGGATATTATGCATCCCTGTCGTACGCCTTTCCGGAACTTAAAATTCTTGTAACTATGTGACATGTCCTACCGACACCATTCTGTATGCAGACTCGTAAAGGCTTTATAAAGTGTTACCAGATGTGCTGGCAGCTTCAGACAATACCTCCCATAGCTTATCCCACCTAACGCAGCCGAAGGCTTTCTGGTTATCAGATGTGAAGGAATTCTTCGAAGATGGCGAAAACAGCAGTAGGTTACTCAGCGGGTAAGAAATAATATGTCAAAAGGGGCAGCATTAGGATGCAGAAACGTTATTTAAATGATTCGCTGTTGAACCCTCATAACAAATTTATAAGATCACATGGGTATGCTTGAGTTTTGCATCTTTTTGCCGGTTATGACCTTTCTGGATTGTACAGGCTTCAAAAAACCTCCTGAGAAATGTCCTATGAGATGAGAATTAAATGCTTGTTTTCTTTATGCAAATTACTGACATAAGGAAAAACGAAAAAAAAAACAATCAATAAAGCACGAGTTAACAGCTCAACGTAGGTTTTTTTTTAAATGTCACTTACCTGCAACCGTCGTCGTTAACCTGCAAACAAATTCAGTGAAGTTGGAACATATTTGTCGCAAACCTGCACCCATTGTCGATAACTTGGTACAAAATGTCGTTTACCTGACATCGATGTCTTTCACCTGTCGACCTAAAATTTCAAACCCCTATATCTTCTAAGATATTCAATTTAACTACTTCCCTCGACGTGATATCAATTGTCTGAATATATTTCTAGCGATCCTATGAAAAATAAAAGAAGAAATCGCAACTTTAAAAAAAAATGCAAAATTAACGCAGCGGTGCAAATATTTTGAGAACGACCCAATAGATTTAGATATTAATTAGAGGATATTATTATTACGTGCCGACAGTGTGCGCGGAAAATATAGTGATTATAAAATTTGTTCTAATCATCTTGTTATAATCGAGATGGACTCACTACGTGCTGTAATCCGCGCTAATTACTGTTACTCTCAGTAAAAGCGGCCTGAGAAGTTTATTTTATTGGTAGACCGATGTGTGCGCACCGCTACGACTGGCTATGGAAGCTGTTTACTCCATTATGACGCCATCAATATTTAGGCACATACTTAATTTCAACGGGTAGGAACGTTAAATGTCACTTACTGCAGCTCGAATATCAATCATCGCATTTTAATGACAGTTATTCGCCGCTTATATGCACTATGCGCCGCCTTTAGTCCTACTGTTACTACAGTATACTGTGCTCAGAACTCGCTACAAAGTCAACAAAGTCTACAATGAGACGTCAGTCCCTCGACTGACGTTAGGCTGCCTGTGTAAATGCTAACTGCGAAGTTCCGCGATGTTTCGTAGCCAAATTTCAACGTTTTTGAGCTTAATTGTTGCATTTAATACGTTTTCCTCCAATATAGTTTTACAGTTATTTAATGGTATATAATATCATGTGTATTTTGGTATCGCTTATTTCGATATACTTACATCAGTTATTTTTCAATGGTATATGCATCTGTTTGGTGTTATGATATCATACCTGAATCAATATACTTTATCGCTAAATGATGATATAGTAGCAACCGCGATGCTGATAATGATGCTTTTTGATGATGTAGGTGATTGAAATTTATTCTATCATATACCGGCAGTATCAACTACTAAAACGTATTTTTTTATTGACTATAATGATGGAAGAGATCGCTTTTTGGCGATAAGCCTGCCGCCTGTTGTCTACCGTTATTTTTAAATTGTATTTGTTTTTTAAGCCTTAAATACAAAGATCAAAGCTTAAATAAATATTGAAAAAGAAGCTACCTGGGGGAAGAGATCGGGAATCACTCCAGTTCCAGGAGCTAGGGTAGCGAAATGGTTAACGCGCTGGACCGGCAATCCAGAGGTACCGGGTTCGATTCCCGGTCTCTTACCCCAGGTAGCTCATTTTTAAATTTTTCTTTTAGTTTTTATCTTTGTACAATACAATACAATACAATACAATACAATACAATACAATACAATACAATACAATACAATACAATACAATACAATACAATACAATACAATACAATACAATACAATACAATACAATACAATACAATACAATACAATACAATACAATACAATACAATACAATACAATACAATACAACACAACACAACACAACACAACACAACACAACACAACACAACACAACACAACACAACACAACACAACACAACACAACACAACACAACACAACACAACACAACACAACACAACACAACACAACACAACACAACACAACACAACACAACACAACACAACACAACACAACACAACACAACACAACACAACACAACACAACACAACACAACACAACACAACACAACACAACACAACACAACACAACACAACACAACACAACACAACACAACACAACACAACACAACACAACACAACACAACACAACACAACACAACACAACACAACACAACACAACACAACACAACACAACACAACACAACACAACACAACACAACACAACACAACACAACACAACACAACACAACACAACACAACACAACACAACACAACACAACACAACACAACACAACACAACACAACACAACACAACACAACACAACACAACACAACACAACACAACACAACACAACACAACACAACACAACACAACACAACACAACACAACACAACACAACACAACACAACACAACACAACACAACACAACACAACACAACACAACACAACACAACACAACACAACACAACACAACACAACACAACACAACACAACACAACACAACACAACACAACACAACACAACACAACACAACACAACACAACACAACACAACACAACACAACACAACACAACACAACACAACACAACACAACACAACACAACACAACACAACACAACACAACACAACACAACACAACACAACACAACACAACACAACACAACACAACACAACACAACACAACACAACACAACACAACACAACACAACACAACACAACACAACACAACACAACACAACACAACACAACACAACACAACACAACACAACACAACACAACACAACACAACACAACACAACACAACACAACACAACACAATACAATACAATACAAGTACTCTTTATTGCACACCTCATAAAACATACAGGATAATACAATGCAAAAAAATTACAATTAGAGGTAAACAACAGGCGGTCTTATCGCTAAAGAGCAATCTCTTCCAGACAACCTTTGGGTAGTGGAGAAACTGAAAAATTATTTTGTTAATAGGCGGTGCAAAAATCAGAAAAAACAAAATGAGTAATAGGTATGTACACGAAAAATATATAAATACATAAATATAAAACGATAAATACATACATACATACATTCAGCCAAAAAATAATAATAATAGGACCAGTTGAATAAACTACGAATTATGAAAGGGATAGATAATGCTCTTTCAGGTGGGCTTTGAAAGAAACAAGAGATTTAGCGCGCCTTAAGCTCACAGGTAAGGAGTTCCACAAACAGACAGCTTTAAAAGTAAACGAATTATTATAAAATTTTGAGACAGAAGAACAGACGGCAAGGAGCAAATTTTGGGCAGATCGAGCAGAAGTGAGATAAGTGAAACGCTCCTTGAGGTAGCGGGGAGTTGCAGGATGTAAAAGTATACCTACTATAAAGAAGAGCAAGAATATGAGAGTTACGACGAAAACGGATTGGGAGCCACTTGAGCTGAGAACTTTGTATTTACGGCTTAAATAAAAAATTGTGGTGTACCTACCTACCCACATTAAAAAAAAATGAGACATTACATGTTTCATAAATTTATGTATTTGTTTTGTTTCCTTTTTGCATTGGTGTGCAATAAAATATTGTTGTATTGTATTGAATTGTATTGTATGATGATTGAAAACGTGTGATCACGTCATTCAGACTGAATTCACGCCGTTCTCATTGTAATTTAAAACAAAAACCTCATCTAATACCCAGAATCGGAGCGGCCGAATTAAAAACCGAAACATAATGCAAACAGAATTTAATTCCGGTTTTAATCATTGAGGGTCGGTTCTAATTATTCAACTTAATTGGAGTTTTGTCCGGACTGCCAGATGGACTTAGCTAACCCTTCAAATGTCCACAGTTCCAATTAAACTATATATATATATATAGCTATATAACTATATAGTTATTTTAAAATCTGTATATAGTTTGACCTTTGTAATATTACTAAGGTCAAACTATACATGAGAGAGAACACTAGAATTATTATATAAATAGTTAGGTACATTTGTAGACAAACGTAGTTATAAAAGTGAGCGCAGCATTCGCCAATAAACGTATGTTTGGCGAAAGTAAAATAAATGTACCAAATGTAAGCATTGCATGAGATAAATAAATAAAAAAAAAAACTGGATATACTATGAATTCCTGCTATTTATTTATTCATTTAGGTATTTAATACAAGTTGCACAATTACACAAGACTAGGGGTCTCGGCCCCGAATACAATTTTGTACCTTTTGGGGTCGAGACCCTAGGTCCATGGGGTCCCAGCGCCCTACAACTTCATAAAGAGCTCTCCAAAAGGCTTAAAGAGACCACCGGGGACCGAAGAGCTGGCAGCTTCCTCGCACAGCGTATCAGCATAGCTGTTCAGCGAGGAAATGCTGCCAGCATTTTCGGTAACATGCCAAAGGGGAGCAATTTTTTGAATTTGTTTTAGTTTATTTTAATTTTAGCTCTTAAGTGTTAAAGTTTTTATTTAAGGTCTCTTTGTTTTCCTTTTTTGTTATCTTTAAATACATTTATTTCCACAAAACTACAAATGACAGATTTAATGCCAAAATTCAATCTCTATCAGTCAACCATAGGGTTAAACAGCAATAGTCTAGCTAAAATATAGTAAATATACTTTACGATTCGTATGAAGTCGATATTATAAAAAAAAAGTATGGGGAAAAGGAGTACCTAGGAGTAGTTTTTATCCAAAATATAGATTTAAGTATTTCGGGTTGAAGGGCTATGAAATTTTTTATGTACTTAAATCTATTTAAAATTATAGGTATATGAGAATATTCAATGACAAGCACATGTACCATAAATTTCCGTGTTAATTTTAATTTTATTTGTTCGGGTTAAAATCAAAATATCAAGTTCAGTCGGCTATTAAATAATTAATACGACATACACGATAATGTTTGTTAGGAGCAACTTAAAATATTTGAAATTCAATAAAACTCATAGGACTCCAAAGCTGTTCTCTTAATGGTGAATAGAAAAGATTTTTCAATGTCGATCAGGCTGGAAAGAAAAATGGGGCTTTCACGTACACGTCACGAAAGTAGAAGCCAATTTATATCACATAAGTTTCTCTCGCGGATGCGGTCGGGTATTTAATTCATTTTGACCCGTCCGTTAATTGTTTTGTCTTCTTTTCATTATAACATGCTTCCATTTCATTTACATATATTTTGACCAATGTACAATTTGATAATGATACATTTTTAACCAATACATTTAGATTTGTACCGAAATGACCTACCTTTTGTTGTTTACCGGATTTAGCACATTTAGGTAAAAATACCACCATATGTTGTTCTGTTGATGCGTTAATGTTAAGAAAAAGAAACATTGGTATCTGGAGCAAAAAGACAAACACAAGTACATCAAATGACAAAAACACATCAATTTAAATCTAAAGACAAAATCTCAAACAAAAAAAGCAATTCTTATTCTTGCATTAAAAAACGACAAACAAATTACAAAAAGGATGGGGATGTTTCCAAAAGTGGCAATTAGAACGTACCTCCCGTCCTGATTATCAACGCAGCGGTTGTTCAATTTGAAATGGAATCGTTCGAAAAAACAGTTACGCCACAATTAGCAATGTAAATACGGCTTGCTCCGCCGCGCGCCCGTTGATTCGTTCCTAATTAGACAACGGACGGATAAAGGGGGAATTTAACGGTTTAGCTAATATTTGGAGCGGCTAAGCGTGAGCGTTTTGTTAATGGATTAATTGTATTTCACGTGTAAACTGCAAATGATGTGCAAGTGTTTTGTAATTTAGTTTCACCTGTTCAGGTGTCAAAGTTAAAATGTTTATGTGTAGTCAAAACTTGGCAAGTTAAATATGATTAACTCACACCTAATATGGCCACACTATGTCCCATTTCATTATATTACTATCTTAAACAGGGGTAAAACGCTGGGTTCGGTTTTTTTTCTCTTCTCACAACTTACAGAAGAGAAACAAAAGATCGGACTTACGATAAGCCTTTTAAGTGGCGCATTTCTATATACTGCTTAAATGTATTATCTCCACATCTACAATAACTATTCAAAATACACAAATAATACATCCCCCATACAGACAAGTATATGTTAATTTCCCTTTAAATTATCCCGGTTCAAGCCACTGAAATACGTAAGTGCTGAAATATGTCGAGAAGGATTACTGCTACGCTCCGGAGCACTTGTACTGCTAATATACCTCTACTCACATCCAAACAAAACAGAACTTTACACCACTAGGGAGATAAAGTCGACGCTGCGATGTAGACAACATAAAATTTAAAAAATTAAACGTATCTGAAACAAAAACCGTATACCCACAGGATAAAGATTTAAATCCGCTGCTAATACCAACAATGCGTGCGAACAGTTTTAAACACAAGCTTTGAAAGGAAAATGAGCCTATTTCCAATGGTTTAAAGTTGAGGGCTCAGATGGTGGAACTTGGTGAATCACGGAAATTTATTTTCGTGTGTGTAGCCTTTGAATTAAGTGTACGATGTTACAAACAGACAGTATTTGGAATAGATGTTGCCTCAGAAAGACATGCTACTAATATTATGTACGGAAAACCGTGTTTTCCCGACAAGCGTTCCAGGATTGTTTCATTTGGCTTCTTCCTCGCGACCTTGATAATCATACCTGTGCTTACTCGGGGCACGTTCTAGGGATTTGATATAGATAAAAGATTTCGATGATTAATACATGTGCTCATTGAAAATTGTACCTATATCCAGTGACTGAAATGCCATACGATAAATAAATAAATACATTGAAAATTCTCGATTACCATAAAAAGGTTCGATATCATGCCTGATAAAGTGGATATTTTCATCTAGACGGCAATCTTTAATACCAACGAATATAAAATAAATAAATACGACGCGCCAATCTTTAATATCAACGAATATAAAATAATAAAATAAAATGTTTTTATTTTAAAATGAAGACAAAATAAAATATATTTTGTAGGAGGAGACAGGCGAGAACAAAAATTGTATGGAAAAATCAAAAATAATCAGACGTATTTCCTCTTAACTACAACAATGTAGTACAACGAAGTAATGTACTCTATTTATCGACACACAATACTCCATCCATTCAAAATCAAATCTAACCCTCAATGCGGCAAAATTATTGCTTAGCGAACAAACACTAACACTAATACTAACTTCCACAATCTCGTATCACTAACTCTAATTCTCTAAACACTACCGTAGACTATCAAAATAAGATCCAATTCCAAGCGAGTAGATCAGCTTCGCTGAAATTACCAGTATGTGTGTCAGATCAATAGGGATATCCCACAGAAATGCAAGTCGAGGTTAAAAAAAGGAAAGGACGTAAGAGACGTGTACCGTGGTGGCGGTTACGACGTTTTTGCTAGTAAGTTTCCTGACTATCCGGTATGATGTTTGATTAGAGTTGATTGACAAGTGCTTGGGTATTGATCTGTGATAACAGAGAATTTGTATTATACATGATTTAACAGTAAATTTTGATAAACATTTTTGAATAGGTTACGTATATCAGTCGATTAAACCGCGTAATTTAAAGGGAAGCTGTCATAATTATATTTGTCCACCATAATCAAGCACCTCCTCGGTTGACCACTTTTCAGATCAGCTGATCTTCTCCATTGCAAATGAAAATGTAAGATCAATCACAATCCGGCCTTCGTCATTTAAAAACAGACATCTTCCACAGATCAAATAAGAACACGTATCTTACCTACTCTTATCGATTCTTATTGTCGGATTTTGAATACAATGAAAAACAGTCGTTTTTCATTTGTTTTTGATCTTAGATCCCTGAAAAGACTTCAAAACGTTATTGTACAGAATAGTAGTTTTTGATACAAGTGTGGAAAGTATGTCATTTTGAACGAGTCCCGAGGAGTCTTGGCCTGAGCCGCAAGGCGAGGGTCAAGACTCGGGACGAGTTAAATGACACTTCCACACGTGTACCAAACAACGTTTTTTAATACATTTGCGAAAAATTGCAATAATACAAATTTAAAACAGTAATTGAAAGGGGCAATTACCTATATTTATTTCTGTATGATAAAAATTAAGAGTACCTACAATTTTTAGAGCAATTGTCAAGGGTCGCATTTAAGTCCTTTGCTGGTAAGTTTAAAGTTTTATTCAATTTGTTAATAGTTCTCTTTTTCTCGTTTCCAGCCAATAAAATGTTCATAGACGGCCATGTAATTTTTCTTTCGATTTTGCGGGTAAAATACTCTCACTTGCAATTTTTGCCTTGGCTCGTATATAGGGCGGTGTTAAATCTATTCTGGTAACATCAGAATCCATAATTTTCTATCAAAAACTCTTATTTTATAAATGTTTCGTGTCATTTAGCTACACATAATTAAAACAATCTTGAATGAAAAAGAAAGTTTTACTTTTAATTGTAATATTTTTTTTCAAGATGGCGTCGGCTGTCATCATTCAGCCAAATCAAAAGAAATTGTTTTAATATTTCAGAAGAGATATGATAATGTTACACAGTAATTCAATGATTCCAAACAATAAATATCGTGAATCTGTTTTTAGTTCTTTACGTTTCATATAATTGTAAATAAATATATTATTTAATACACAAAAATAGCGATTATTCATAATTATTATGAATTTATAAAGCAGCGCGTGGGTCACGCTTAATACTGTATTTTCTAATCTGTGACAATACTTTTCTTTTTAATTTTTTTAGGTCACGCATAATACTCATTGCTCATTAAATAATAGTCACTCAAACAAATTATTAACACCGCTTTTGAGTTTTTTTAATAGATAACCCTTTGATTGATCCAATATGTAATTTAAATATTTTAAGCATAATTATGAGATATACACCTGCAATGCTGCATGACGTAATAAATAAAGTCAGAAAGTGATTGACCTTTGTTTGGATGTATGAGGTATGACGTGTTAGTACAACAGAAAATTAAAAAAAATTGAAAAGTAAAAAGCACTAGTTCGAAATAACCAACTTTTCGCACGATTTGCAGCTACGAAAAGTACCACTTTTTGAGCAACTGTATTAAAAAATATATTTTTAGATACTGTCTTTCTTTGATCTTATTTCTCTCTTATTTCTTGTTTCAGATCAACATTATTATTAGATTCACAGAAATATGGCTTAAACCACGAGCAAACAATAGTATATTGTGTCATAAGGGTAGTAAGTAGGGGATTACTAACGAAGGTCTATTAGAAGCTTTTAATGTCCTGAGTTTGTAATCCCCTTACTACCCGCCTTACACACAATATTTTTCATCACATTTTGGAGTAAATAACAAATATATCACTATCAGCCAAAAATAAACATTAAACGATAACGATTGACAGCCAACTTTTTTCTGTATATATTTTTTAAATTTACTATAAGCACTGGCAAAACGGCCATCAGCTTAAAACAGAAAACAAATATACACAGAATCTTACCATCTATTATTAAACAAATAACAATTATCAATATTATGCAGCAATAATGAACAGCGTGATATTATAAAACTTAAATATGAACAGTAAGTTTGTTACAAACTAAATAGTTCCTAACCAATAATTTTATAACTTTTTTCCTTTTTTTGTGTCGTCTACCACAGATAATGCTAAGATAAGAACTGCGTTTCGTTTAGAAACTTGACAGGCTATACTGCCAAATTGTAACGATAATTAAAAATTTAATTTAATTTAATAAAATTATTGCAAAATACACATAAATAATTGTAAAACATAAATATTAATGCAGTTACATATACCGTATTAATTCAATACACAATAAAATTTGCTGGTAGGCAAGTTTTGTTGATACAACAAAAAACCTTGGCTGGATTGAAACCTCCTTAGTCTGAAGTAATCTGCGAGTGCGTACTATATTTTTAAAACTAAAACCATAACTCCCGAGGGAGTTATGTCAATTTATAACTCCCGCGGGAACTATATAGGCCTTAGTCCTTCAGTACACCCGTATGTAATTAATACCATCTTTTACGAGCAAATGTGATAAAAAAAAATATTATATATTTTAGTAGAACGTAATCTACAGAAGTAGAGACCTTCTTATAACATGAGACCCTTCAAACGAAGCGTGAAGAATCATCTCTCGGGCCAGCATGGCAGTGTCAACTGACATGGTTCCGTTGGTTTCTTGTCAGTTACCATCGCGACTTGGGCTCCCCTCTTTGCTTACCATCAGGCCAAGTGGAACCACTATGCTATGCCGTTATAAAAAAAAAGTACATAAACTACTTAGTGGAGAAATTATTTATTAAAGTATGGCTTCAAAGGAATCATCTTAAATTTTTGAAATTCTTTTTTTTTCTATGACCCACTCCATTCCACGCCAACGCCATGAATGGCACAATCTGTTGGTTATACTTATAATTTATTTGTCCTCTTATCTCACCTAAACGGCTGGGCATATATTTACCAATTTTGGTACAGGGATAGCTGGACATTTAAAGATGGTTAAAGGATACTTTTTACCTTGTAAAAAAAAATCGGTTGAAGTTGCCTGCACCTTTTAGATATTACTAGCTGCGCCGCGCGGTGTTACCCGCTCATCCCACGGGAACACAATTTTTCTCGGGATAAAAATTATCCTACGTGTTAATCCAGGGTGTCAGCTATCTTCATACCAAAATTGATCAAAATTGATCCAGCCGTTTAAGCGTGAAGAAGTAACAAACATATAAACACACTGACAAACTTTCGCCTTTATAATATAAGTGTGTTAAAAGCAACGAGTGTGAGTCTTGGTCAACTATTTAACGCAAAGCAAAGCAAAGATATCCTCACAATCTTACCTCAGAGAAACCTGCGAATAAATCGTTATTATTTAAGGAGAAGCCTCGAATTTCTCAACGTTTAAAGACGATTTATGGGCTGCGTAAAGCGATGGATCCCGGTACATTGTCGGAATTATTCCAGTCTCGCTTAAGCACCACCGGAATCATCTGCTCGGGATATACGCCGAAGTTTTTAGGAGGAAATGTAGCTTAGTATATATAAAATGGTGATTCACTAGCATTTGTAATAGAGATTGGACTCATGTTAAAATTTTATACCTTTTGTACAAGTAACTACGAAAGGTATAAAATTTTGACATGAGGGCCAGTTATAGGGGGCAAATTAGAAAAAAAATGGCAAAGTATACCGTGTGACATATCAAATGAAAGGGTACATTATGAACATCTCAAATATATATATTTCATCATTCTAAATGAAACGGTTTTGAAGTTATTAACGAAAATGAGCAATACTTGACGATTTCCCCACACATCCCTTATTTCCTAAAATAGTAGGTCTAAAAAAAAAAAATCATGATATAGTTCAATATTTGTAGATTACAGAAAAACATATAAGAAGTCTATGGTATTGCTAGTAACACCGTTTAACTAGTACGAATATTTATATTTCGCATAATGGCCAAATGACTTAAATTTTATAAATAGCATTGCAACAGTAAATTAAAGAGTAACAGAAATAAATTATACATTTTTAGAAAGAACATTTTCAATTCCTTACTTTTGTCATACATATTTTGGCCGAGAAGTGTGCAGTTTTTGAGATAGCTAACCTTTTATCAGAAAAAAAAGATCAATAATTAAAAACGTTAGTATTTGGTAAAGCCTGACTAGAAATATATGAGGATTGTCAAGAGGGCGCAATTTACAAGATTTATATGGCAACAATTTTGCAACCAATCGTAACACACTATAATGACCTCAGTTTAAATACCTGTCAGTTCCTGTGGTAACCTCGTAATATTATTTTAATGGAATGCACTCTTTTTGCCGATGGTTTTTTTGGGAGTAGACGTGTACCTTTATTTATAATATCACGTTCACAACTGTGAATGGTTTTCGGCATTTTCTGTGGGTATTTTTAAATATTAAAGAAACCAGCACAAATGGCATTGACATTGTTGACAACCATCATAAAATCATTGCCAGTGTAAGAAATTAGTTCCAGTGAAATTCCGCAATATGGCGCATCCTCATATATTTCTGGTCAGGCTTTAACAGATTGCGCTGATTGTATAAGTGCTATCGCTTTTGTATGTATGAAAGGTTTATAGTAAATTTATTCAGGATTATTTCGTTCCTATACACTTTATATGTATCGTACACGGTTTTCTTTTAAAGTGGAAAATACCGCGCTCCGGGACACATTAGAGGCCGCGGGGGGGTGACGCTCACCCCTGAGAGGGGGGGAGAGTAGATAAACTTAAACTTGGCTCTATAACCTACATATCCTGATAGATAAAAGTTGTCCTTTAATTTTGCCCAATTTTCAGCTAATCTTATTGAATTATACCTAGAACAGGGCTATTGGGATTTATTGGTATATAATATATTTGAGTTTGATTTTTTCATTGATAATTTTTGTTTCAAAAACTACTCGAAATTGACAAAATTCACGCGGAAATAGTTTTTTCAACTTATTTCTGACTGCACGCAATGAAAGCATGAAATAGCTATGTTACTACCTAGAACTCGGGGAAAAGTGTTATTCACTTCAAAGAGTTGGTGGAAATTATCAATATATTTGCAATAATATAAAAAAAGTTTTTTTTAAAAGGAATAAGGCCTCTTAAGAAAGTTTTCTCTGTAACCGTAAGGCGACAGATCTCGGTACAGTAAATTGTCGGAATATTCGAGTCTTTAAGCACCGGAATCATCTGCTGTGGACATAAAGCAGGGTTTTTACTGCGAATAAAATGTTAAAACAGTTCGTTAAATGTTGCCAGTTTATACAAAGTGACGAATTGCTAATACTTTTGTAAAGCTCGTGTGGAGTAACTATTTCATCTGTTTTCTGGAATAATTAGTTTTACGAAGATAATAATTAACTTTTTCCACTCAGGCGCTTAATCTATTTATGGATTTACCTGTGGTTTATCGGATAAATATCGGCCAAGTGCGAGTGGGACTCGCGCACGAATGGTTCCGTACCATTATCTGTAAGTTTGTTGTATAGGAGCCCCCCTTAAATATTTATTTTATTTAATTTTTAGTATTTGTTCTTATAGCGGCAATAGAAATACATCATCTGTTCCGTTCTTGAGATACAGCCTGGTGACAGACGGACGGACGGACAGCGAAGTCTCAGTACTAGGGTCCCGTTTTTACCCTTTGGGTACGGAACCCTAAACAGTAGCCTGTGTGTTAATCTGGGGTGTCAACTGTGTCAACATACTGAAATTTAACAAAACTGGTAAAACCTTTTGCCAGTGAAGAAGTAACAAACAAGCAAACTTTGCCTTTTATGATATTAGTGTGAAATATCAAGATGAGCTCACTACACGCCATGAATAGCCGGCGCGCTAGCAATACCAAGGTGCTGGTGCACCTTATGGCACAGATTAATATAATCTTATGGTTTTGTTAAGTGAAAACGGCGCGCGTTCGTAGCCATTCGTAGTGGTAGGTAAGCACGCGTAGGTTGGCCCCGTCACCGCGCTCCACCACCAATTGGGTCATCACATGACCAAATGAGTCAAACAATCAATAAAATACAGTTCTACGTGGATTTTATAAAGATTCTTCTGTGTTGTGATTATTCTGTGATCCTGACCATAGCTTTCACTGAATTAGTAAACAACCTCCACATTATTGATGCGTTTTAATTTTGTAAACAGTAAAACCACAGAGTATAAAATGTTTGATTGTGGTATCGGTTATGGTGTGGAGGGTGAAAGGCAGGAGCAACATCATATAGGATAATATTTAAAAAAAGTGTAGCGGTAAGCAGTTAATAATAGTTCCAATGCTGTCCGCAACGGCGCTAGATTAGCAAGATAGTATGAATAAAATTCTAGTTTTAGACGGAGAAATGTATCGAGTTTAAATGTTAAATATTTTATTTAAGTAAGTATTATACAGGAAAAAAACATAATTTAATTCATTAACCACATATATGTATAAAGCGTTATTCTTCTGGGGAAGATACTTAAACTAAAAGTGTACCGCTTCTAGCAGTCTCCCTCCTGCTCAAATCTTTACTGCCAATCGCCCATCCCCCGTGCAACTGCTCTGTATATCTAGCATAAATTTGACACGCGACTCTTTGTCGAGTGATAAATACTACCTGTCACTTTCCACTCAATACCGTGCGAGCAAGACAGGACTTGCGCGACAAGCCCTTCTGCTTAACTCAGTACTGTGTACTGTGTTTGTGACAGCGATTGCGCGGCTGGTGAATGAATGGAAGAGAGTGTGGAAGAACGTAGGCAAGGATTTTGTATCGATTGTATTAGATTAGTATTAAAATGTAACGCAATGGAGAAGTCTGTAATGATACTCATAATAAAGATTCTATAGTAGTTTCTGTAACTGTTACATAATGAGAGGTCTTAAACGGGCGTGGTTTTATGAAACGAGCCGAAGGCAAGTTTCAGAATAGTATCAGACGAGTGTTTTAAGACCTAATTATGTACAGTTGCATACTCTACTTTATTTACATACATACATATTCATCATCATTATCATAGACTTTCTTTTATGAAGATATGAAATACTCAATCCTGCCTGAAGCGGAGCAGAGGAATACATGAGGTAACCACGCGGGGTATATAGTAGTACTGTTATGAATAACATCTCTGATTCTGCTCTTTTTTTTTATTATTCAAAATAGCCAAATGCATAACCTCGATTGCACCTGATGTTAAGTGACAATAAGGCCTAAGATGGAGCATGCTTGGCTAGAAAATGCCTATTCACTCTCGACTTGAAGAGATCCAAGTTATATTTTTCAGGAAACAGGTACGCAGGAAGAGAGTTCCATTCCTTAGCTGTCCTCATAAGGAAAGTAGACGCAAAGCGTTTCGTACGAATCAGTGGTATATCGACAACATAAGGGTGGAATCCAAGTCCGCGCCGAGTACTGTATTGTCTGAACGGAGACGGTGGATTTAATTCATGCAGTCCTAGTGCACACTCACCAAAGTGTATCCGGTAGAAAACCGATAAACAAGCGACTTTCCTGCGGTGTTCGAGGTTTTGCAGCTTTTCCTGAACTAACCCAAGTAGCACAACTGGGTCTAAATAGCTCGTATATCATATCTAATTAGATGCTTAAGTGAAATTTACCACCATGACTAAGTGCTATATAGGTGGCAAGAACCCTTATGCCACCAGTGTAGAATCAAAAGGAGAAAAATTGCAGTCTATTTTTGGTGCTAAATAGAATCCATAAGAGATCTCAGATTAGAACTATGGGTGAAAGTTATGCGCAGTGAACGAATGAAAACATTTCAGTTCGGTCAATGAGTGATAAATGAGTCGCCAAAATTATCTTTGAGTGGCGAGGCAACTGTCAAATTGTGTTTTATTAAAAGTAATACGTGATCTGCCATATTCATTTTGGATTTATATGTCTGTTTGATTGTGATTAAAACTTTACGTTATACAAGCATTGAAATAAGCACGAAATTCTTGCGAATTTTTTTTTACTGTGAAACTATAGTATGTTTTCTTTGTAAATTTCGACCTGCCCTTCATTTGATCAGGAATATTAAAAAAGAGAGTGCTAAATTAAATAAGGAATAGATACTGATAAGAAATAAAACTGTTAAAAACCTGACCTAATGATTGTAGGTTACGTACAATGTTAAAGTAACGTCGTCGCAACTATCAAAAGTCTGTGATTATGCGTGAGTGTGATAAAATTCTGGTTAAAATAATCAATTTTCATAGGCTTCCATTTGTAAACATGGCGAAACAAAAAAGATCCTACAGTGTTTATTTTCACTTATTTGTTCCTTATTTGGAACTATCAAGTCTAATAATCACTTATTTGTAGCTTGCGAGTGGCAAAGCAGTGAATGATATTACCAATAGTAATTATTTGCTCTTTTGTAGACTATTAAACAAGCAAGACTATTAAATATATTTTGACAAGGCGCAAATAGGAACTATAATATAACTTTTAGTTCGTTAGTGGTTTGAAATAAGTGAAAATAACTGCTTTTGGTTCCATGAACCTCCTACTGAGACCTATTTATGCGTTGGAGTGGCAATAAGGTACTTCTTAGGCCTTAAAGTTGCAATATTTTTTGGTTCCAAAAGAGCCGTAAAATTATCCCTTTAGCCACTATTGGTGATATAATTCGCTATTGTACTAGTCATTTGGAACTTTTAGTTCCAAATAAGGGTATGTTCCCACTTATATGTAAAAGTTGCTTATAAGTGATTTTAAGGCCTTATATAGCACTATTGCTTCTTATTGAGTGACAATTTGAACCTGCATGCAACTTTAAGTAGCAAAATCGACTTTATCCCACCATAAGTAATAAAGAAGAAGAAACAAAAAACGCTCCTATGCAACTACAAGTGATAGGATGAACTCATATACAGTTTTGAGTTGTGTTTAAAGCTATAAGTTGTATCAAACACTATTAAACCACTCATTTAGAACTTATAGCTATAAGATAAGCTGCAAAATTCACTAATGTGCTGCTTGGGAAGGCAGGGTCGCCAATGAGCTTCTTCGCACGTTTGTCAATTGCTTGCTCGCTGCCAAGTTATGTAAACGTATGCTATAGTATCTGAACTTGTTATGGTAATTTAACAAAATAGGTGTAGATAATAGTATTTAATGCAACCGTTGTATAAGAGGGGGCAAAAAACGCGAGTGGCATGGGTTACGATGTGAGCGTAGCGAACATCGTAAGAAAGATGCCACGAGCGTTTTTTGACCTACTTATACAACGTTGCATACAATACTTTTTCTACGACTCGACATTTCATAAATAAAATGCAAATAAACAACAAAGAAAATAATTACATGTTCCCGATAGGAATCAACAAAATTAAAAAAAAAAATAGTCTGATATACTTTTTTTTATTGGTATACGTTCACTATACTAAACATCTGTCAAAAAATAATGAACTTATACATAAAGGTATACGTTCACTATACTAAACATCCGTGCACTGAAGATAAAACTTTTTATTAAGTTGGCAGCAATGCCTTAGTACCTACAATAAGATTTTTTTTAAAATTGCAAATTCTGTGAATGCAGCTGTTTATCTTGTAATCTGTGGTACTAAGTGATGCTTTTTTGGCGACATTATAACATCGTTTAGCAGTGTTTTTTGGGCAGTAGAGTATAGACTTTTACAGACTCATAATTTATGTCTTTATATTAGAGTTAGTAACTATATAAATGACAGAAAAAAGTACTGGAGTAGAAAAAATAAATAAACAAACCGTTCCTAAGTAACTACATTCTGCCGCAGTAGCGCCACCAATTAAACATGGCGGACACTTTTGGATTATGTAAAGATATTACTCCTTGTATTCCACCCTCCATGGGTATTGGTGTTAAAAATAACGGCCGAACCATAAATATCGACAGCTACCTTTACGGCCCTATAAAAATGTACGGAAATTTTAACGGCTTTTCTTTAATTCCATGTGGGTACGGAGTTCAGGTTCTGCAATAACTTTCTTTAATCCCCGGGGAAAGAGAAGGGTGTTATATGTTAAACGTATGCATTTGAAAAGTTGCCTGTGGCATTGGATTAAACGAAGAATATAACTTTGTTCTAAAGACGTCTTAACACATACACGGACACAGGACTTTTTGAAAATTGCATGTCGTGGCACAGATAAAACTCATACAAAAACCGGCTAAGAGCATGTCGGGCCACGCTCAGTGTAGGGTTCCGTAGTTGCTCATACTTCACAATAGACGGGCTTAAAACAGCGGTTGTAAGCCCGAGGTTCAATTTAAGTTACGACTAAGATTTCAAGCTCTATAAAAAGGTCGTAAACGCCGAAGTAACTGTAATTACTTATTACCTTCTGAAAGTCAACTGACGTCCTTTTAAAGAAAATTATGAAATTTTGCGATAACTCAAAAACGGCTCAACCGATTTTGTTCAATATAGTTTTCATTGAAAGTTAAACTTATAAGGCCTCATTTTCATGAATTTTCCATAATTTTTTGACCCGTGGTTGAAAAGTTAGAGAGGGGGACGCTATTTTTTTAATTTTCGGAGCGAATATTTACAAAACTGCTGTATTTATCAAAAAATAATGCTTCGGGACCCCTATAATTTTTAAAAGACCTATTTAACGACACCTCACACACCAGTGCTGGAACGAAAAATAAATTCACCCCCACTTTAGGTGTTCGAGAGGTACCGGAAAAAAACCTTTTTTTTAGATTTTATTTTACCGTTTTGTCGGCGTGATACATACACATACTCATACTAAATTTCAGCTTTCTAGTACTAATGTTCACGGAGCTAAGCCGCGGACGGACAGACGGACAGATGGACAGACTGACATGGCGAAACTATAAGGGTTACTAGTTGACTACGGAACCCTAAAAAGTTCAAATAACAAAGCATTTGTATTTGCATTCGACTTTTGACGGAATGGGAGTTTAGCTAAGATCAAATTCGCCGTCCACAGACGCGATGCTATCATACTTTTCGTCTCTCGACCTACTGTCCGTGAAAGTTTTAACCGAGGATCACAGACAACCCCCACTAGACGGAGCATGTAAGGCGACCCGCGCGCACCAACGATATGGTACGGCAGAACATTAAAAGTATCAACACGGCGGCCACCGTTTAGATGCGTCCTTGTTTGTGATCCATGCGTACGTCAACGAAAAAAGAAATTAAATAAATAACATGATAAATTGTAGTGTTAAGTGGTGTAGAGAGACCTCATAAACATGAACGCAACTGAACGGTGGCCGCCGTGTTGATACTTTAATGTTCTGCCGTACCATATCGTTGGTGCGCGCGGGTCGCCTACGGGTCGCCTTACATGCTCCGTCTAGTGGGGGTGGTCTGTGCCGAGGATACTTACAGGGACCAGAGACTATCATTTAGTTAAAAAAAACCAGCCAAATGTGAGTCGCACACCGAGGGTTCCGTACAAACTTTCACTTACCGATCCCATCTAAATTGGCCTGGTTGAGTTAAGTTTGCACCTGAAATGTATGGTGCCGGATACAAACGAGGTGCAAACTTAACGCAACCGAGTTCTCCAAATATGATGTTTGAAAAGGACTATATTTTTTATGATTTTATTACAAATGTATAGTTTTCAGAGTTTTATAAGTATTTGTAGTATGTGACAATATTACTTGCCAAATTTCCTACTTCTAGTTCATCGGGAAGTACCCTATCATTTTGGTTCCCTTGAGAGTGTGGAATGTACGTTTTTTGCGACATAAACGGCCGTATCTTTTTTTCAAGTTAACGTAGAAGTTTGATTTTTTTACAGATTCAAAGGACTGTAGACCTGAATATATGGTGTTAATTTCAACTTGATATCTTTACGCGTTCTTGAGATAAAGGGTCTTGACAGACAGACGGACGGACAACAAAGTGATCCTACTCGTATAAAGGGTCCGTTTTTACCGATTGAGGTGCAGAACTCTAAAAACAGGAAAAAGCGTGGATTACTGTGTATCTGCCTGTGTCTTGTAATTATTTAAATCGGAATGCCAAGAATGAACTGTATGTAACCTACCTTCAGCTTCACAAATAAAACGCGACTTTGATATTTTTTATGCGGCTGGAATACCGAACTCTCAAGAAGAATCTCGGGATTCTTCAAGCCCGGAATAGTCAACATTCGCGACTTTACATACTCGTATATCCGTCTTATAGTATTATATTATGTAGAGACGTACCAACATCGCCGGAACAATTGAAAAAGGAGTTTATGTACTTGGTGGAAGAGGTACCGGGTTCGACTCCCGGTCTCTTCCACCAAGTAACTCCTTTTTCAATTTTTCTTTAAGATTTGATCTTTGTATCAATGGTTTAATAAAATTGTGGTGTACCCACATTAAAAAAAGAAATGATACATGTTTCATAACTTTATAATTGTTAATCTGTTGTACCTATTCCGTTATAAATAAATTTATGGTCATCATTATAGAGTATATTAACAATTCCGGGTTTTTCCCAGGCAAAGCTTCAAATAAGAACCCTGCTTTGCCTTTTTAGGGTTCCGTAGTCAACTAGGAACCCTTATAGTTTCGCCATGTCCGTCTGTCCGTCTGTCCGTCTGTCCGTCTGTCCGTCCGTCCGCGGCTTAGCTCCGTGATCATATTAGTACTAGAAAGCTGAAATTTGGTATGAGTATGTGTATGTATCACGCCGACAAAACGGTAAAATAAAAACTAAAAAAAAAATTTTTTTTCGGGTACCTCTCGAACACCTAAAGTGGGGGTGATTTTTTTTTTTCGTTTCAACCCTAGTGTGTGGGGTGTCGTTGAATAGGTCTCTTGAAAATAATAGGGGTTTTCAAACATTACTTTTTGATAAAGTCAGTAGTTTTGTAAATATTCGCTCCGAAAATAAAAAAAATTGTGTCCCCCCCCCTCTAACTTTTGAACCACAAGTCAAAAAAATATGGAAAAATTCATGTTAATGCGGCCTTATAAGTACTTTCAATGAAAACTATATTGAACAAAATCGGTCAAGCCGTTTTTGAGTTATCGCCAAATTTCATATTTTTTCTTTAAAAGGTCGTAAGTTGACTTCCAGAAGGTAATAAGTGATTACAGTTTCTAGGGCGTTTACGACCTTTTTATAGAGCTTAAAATCTGTCTTAACTTAAACCTCGGGCTTAAAACAGCAGTTTATTGTGAAGGATGAGCAACTACGGAACCCTACACTGAGCGTGGCCCGACATGCTCTTGGCCGGTTTTTTATAAAGATTTTTCTCTAGGTTTATCCCTACCTATAAAAATATGGCGTTTCATGAATTCCTAATTAGATTAAAAACTCATAGCGCTTTCCACAACGACTGCATTCCTAAAATCTAATCTAAATATCCAACTGTTTACAACCCCTGTCTGATACGAGATGTCAGCTGCCTGATAAGAGCGATAAGAGTGTGGCAATATAAACGGAGTGAGACAGAAGTATGCAAACTATACTATGTCACAAGATCTGACATAGTACTTTGTAGGTAATCTGTGATTTAGTCACTGACTGGTTTGAGGCTATAAATAAACTGATATCTTGGTGATTTAAGCGAAGTCCTTTAGAGTCAGACTCTGACCACGCTTACTCATCCAAGCAAATGAACTCTCAAACCATAATCATAATAATCATAATCATCATTTATTCACAGAATATATGGTACATAAGATGGTATAATATGTAAATATAATTTAATGAAAAAATTTGATTAGATTAGTATGTACACTTATTACATTCTATATTTTACAAACTGATTCACTTTGTATGGTTTGACAGTTCGTTTGCTTGGAAGAGTTGGCGTGGTCTGACTTTACCAATCTGTTTTTAGGGTTCCGTACCCAAAGGGTAAAAACGGGACCCTATTACTGAGACTTCGCTGTCCGTCCGTCCGTCTGTCACCAGGCTGTATCTCAAGAACGGTGATAGCTAGACAGTTGAAATTTTCACAGATGATGCATTTCTATTGCCGCTATAACAACAAATACTAAAAATAAAATAAAATAAATATTTAAGGGGGGTTCCCATACAACAAACTTGTTATAGATTATGATACGGAACCCTTCATGCGCGAGTCGGACTCGCACTTGCCCAATTATTATCTGCATACTTGCAATTCGTAAATTGCTACTACTTTTTAGGGTTCCGTAGTCAAATAGAAACCCTTATAGTTTCGCCAATTTCCGTCTGTCCGTCCGTCCGCGGCTTAGCTCCGTGATCATTAGTACTAGAAAGCTGAAATTTGGTATGAGTATGTGTATGTATCACGCCGACAAAACGGTAAAATAAAAACTAAAAAAAAAACTTTTTTTCGGGTACCTCTCGAACACCTAATGTGGGGGTGAATTTGTTTTCTTTTCAACATTAGTGTGTGGGGTGTTGTTGAATAGGTCTTTTAAAAATAATAGGGGTCCCCAAATATTTTTTTATGATAAAGTCAGCAGTTTTGTAAATATTCGTCCCCCCTTCTAACTTTTCTACTACAGGTCAAAAAATTATGGAAAAAATCATGAAAATGAGGCCTTGTAAGTTCTTTCAATGAAAACTATTTTGAATAAAATCGGTAGAGCCGTTTTTGAGTTATCGCAAAATTTCATAATTTTCTTTAAAATGACGTAAGTGCCGCGCGGTGTTCTTATACTTCAAACGTTACACATAGTAGTTAAGTGCCATACTGTATTAAAACACTCCGCTCAATCTGGCGCGTATAATCGATAACTTCCAGAAGGTAAGAAGTAATTACAGTTACGCGTTTACGACTTTTTATATAGGGCTTGAAATCTTACTCGTAATAGACGGGCTTCTTAAAACTGCTGTTTTAAGCCCGTCTATTGTGAAGGATGGGCAACTACGGAACCCTACACTGAGCGTGGCCCGACATGCTCTCGGCCGGTTTTTTACTCTGCAATGTCTTCGCGATTCCTTCCAATGACAAAATGGCGCATTTTAGCGGGCAATTGGCTTGGTTTAAGTCTTTTTGATATAAAATGGAGTAATAGTCTATGCCATTAGGGACACAGCTGACAAATTGCAGTTAACTGTCTTTTATTGGCAATTCTGCGTTTTACTGTCGCAGCGGGCCGCGTTTTGAATAAATTAAAATTTGATAATTTCTTGTCTTTGAAATTTATGGTTATAATTTAATAGGTTCTTGCGATCGGAAGTCCATTTCGGGATTCAAGTTTTAAACCCGAAGATACGAGGGCTGTTCCGAATTTTTTTAGTTAAACAAAAACTATAAGGAATATAATAAAACTTTATTTACAAATTTTCAAAGTATTCCCCTGCTGCCTTTATGCACTTATGCATACGACTGAACCAACTTTCAAAACAGGAGAAAAACTGTTCTTGCGGAAGGTCAAAAAAAAGTCGCCTGAATTCGTCCACTGCTTCATCCGCCGTCGAAAATCGTCGCCCACGTAATGATTTTTTTAACGTGGGGAACAGAAAAAAATCGCACGGAGCCAGGTCAGGGCTGTATGCAGGGTGTGGTAGCAATTGCACTCCTGATTTGCTAATATATTCCGTGGTTCTGGCAGCCGTGTGGGCCGGAGCATTATCTTGATGAAAAATGATGCCCCGAGCTCCAGTACTTGGACGACTGACGTTCAGCTCCTGGAAGGCCTGTGGTAAGCAAACTTCAGTGTACCATTGGCTGGTAACTGTTTTCCGATCTTCAAGTGGAATTACGGCTACAGGTCCACTACGTCGAAAAAAAACAGCAACCATTTTTTTGTTGACGCTTCGACCGCGAACTACTTTAGTAGGTAAATCATCTTCTTCAAAGACCAATTGTGTTGATTGCTGTTTTATAAATGGGTCGTAGCTATATATCCAAGATTCGTCGGATGTCACAATGTAGCTCACTTGTTGTGAATTACCATTATCAAATTTTTTTAGCATAAATTTGCACCAATCGACACGTATGTCTTTTTGCTCCTGTGTGAGAAAATGTGGTATCCATCGAGACGAAACCTTCCGAACTTGAAGGTGGTCATGCAAAATGGTAGAAACTGCCCGGGATCCAATATTCAGTTCGTCCTGAATCTCTCGGTGGGTAATGTTTCGAGATTCCGTGATTAGCCATTCCACCTTGATAACATTTTCTAGAGTGACTGCCGTTGGCGGTCGCCCCGGTCTAGGCTCATCTTTGATGTCGCTCCGCCCACGCTTAAATTCACGGAACCAGTAACTGACAGTGGCAACAGATGGGGATAAGGCCCCAAAAACACTAGTTAAATTTTCATGAGAATCCTTGTAAGTTAACCCTCGTTTATAATCATAATATATCATAGCACGAAATGCTTCCCTCGTTAGCTCCATTTTTGCGAACAAAAAGTGACAGACATGTTTTTTTTCTGATTTCATAAAAAAATAACTGAATGTCACTGGCCAGTGACTCTTACGCGAAAGAGTTCGTAATGAAATTTGCCTTTAGGCTACAGTAAAATTAAACGAATACAATTAATAGTACGCCGTTGACTAACTATTTTCGGAACAGCCCTCGTATTAATGTTTTCAATATTTTCTAAACTTTTTTGAATTTTAATGAAATTAATACTTTGAAGGCGTTTCATGAAGCATCAGAATTACTAATCACCTACCCACGAACTGGACTCACGCAATAGAATTAAATGTTGAACATTTATTTATACTTTATTGCAAAAAATAAAAGCTTGACAAACAAAAGCATGACTTAATGCTATGGGGTATTTCTACCTTTCAACATTAGGGCAAAGCAGAAAAAAAATAGGTGGCACTTCAAAATAATGTTTTAATTTACTTAATTTAAGGTAAAAAAGATGTTTCAATAACCAAAATCCGACTTTTTGTTATCAGTGAACTTCTGCCGGGCACAGTCGTCGGCTTCGCATATTATTTCTTATTCTGTGCCTTTCTCTTATTTACGCATTAAAAAAAACGTTTCTTAAAAGGAGAGAAATATAAATTGTACAATTAATCAGTGGTTTCACTCTAGGCTAGGCCTGTATACGTTATACGTTACTAAAATTATCTAGCATTAAACGTTTAGTTAAGCCACACAGCCACGTCTAAAAATATGTATAATATTTTCTGGAACTCTCTCTCAGTCGTAAAAGTAGTGACCCTTTTCCGCTCAACAACTCACTTTCTAACCATTCTTCTTTTCCAGATTCTGTTCCTTCTCTTATTTACCTATATGTATTAAACGTTTAGTTAAGTCACACAGCCACGTTTACAATTATGTATATTTTCTGGTATTATCTGTCTCCGCCGAAAAAGGGCCCTTTTCGCTCAAAAGTTACTTTTTAACCGTATTCTTCTTTTCCAGTGGTGGACTGCGACGTGTCTCCCTGGGGCCAGTGGTCGGAATGCGACACGCGCTGCGGCGCCGGCAGCATGGTGCGCACGCGCCGAGTCACGCGCTCCCCTGCGCGCGGTGGGCGGCACTGTCCGTCTCTGGTGCAGCGTCGCGCGTGCCAGGAGCATGATGGGTGCCCACGTGACAGCATGGTGCTGCAGCGAGGTGAGGACAAACACCTCTTTTTCAACCTTTAGTTATGGCACTTTTAGCATACTGGTGTTAATCGTAATATGTTTTGTTTCGTGTTTGTTTGTATAAATAAAAAAAATGAACTAGCTACTCTAGCTTCCGATTAAATAACCTACCAACCATACAAGCATCCAAACTACCAACCAAGCTAGGGAGAAACCGATAGATAGCAACCTACCGACAGACCGACTAACCAAATAACCGATTGAGCAACCAACCCGGCTTACTGACTGATTGAGCAACCGAATGACCGATCGAAATACCAGGCAACTGTCCAAAACAACATCATCCAAGTAAACCCATCAAAACTTTATAAGAGAAGGATGTTATCCATATACTATTATAACATAACATTATTATTATATCGACGCGTTTGGCTCGGTTTGTAGACACTACCTACTGAGCCGGCGGTCCCGGGTTCGAATCCCGGCCAGGCCAAATATTTGTGTGATAAACTCGAATATTTGTGCTTGGGTCATGGTTGTTCTGTGTATTTAAGTATATATTTATCTATATAAGTATGTAAGTATATCGTCATCTAAATAGTACCCATAACACAAGCCATCTTGAGCTTAATTTGAGACCAGATTGATTTGTGTGAGGTTGTCCGATTTTTATTTATTTATTTATTATTATTCTAGATTTTTATTGAAAATCCGTTTTCTATGGAGGGGTCATGATTTCAGGAAAAATCTTAATAGCGTGATACAGGATCATCATTTGTTTTGAGTGGGCGCGCGGCGCCAAGCCTGTCTGGCGCTATCTGTTGGTCATAATTTCCATTGTCCTCTCATCACATCGAAACGGCTGGACGGATTTCAACCATTTTTGGTACAGGGATAACTGAACATCCAAAGATGGTTATAGCATATAGCATTATAGCCTACTATCTACCCGTCTATGATATAAAAAAATACGCGTAACGAAGTTGTGGGCACCTTCTAGTAACTCATAAGGTAAACGAGAACTTCTCTTCAGGGCCAAAGAACTTCAGTGAAACTCCCTCATCTCTCCCTTCCCCCTCGTCTCTTTCCTTCTTTGAGTTCCAGGGTTGCCAACTATAAGTTATACTAATTTCGTAATTTCTTGTAGATGAGACAGCAATGATCCTGCCGGGCGCGCTGTCTGTGAGCCGCCATTTTAACGCCACATCTGACATCCGCAAGAACCTACGTCTACGCAACCCTGACGACCCTGAGGCTAATGCGCATAGAGAGTGAGTATGATAAGTACCTAATAATCTTTCTAGATGTGGACAATGCTCGATATCGTAAGGTTACTTCCCCAAGGGCATTGTAAACCATAATTTAAACCATTGATACAAAGATCAAAGCATAAAGAAAAATTGAAATGCGTAACCTGGTGAAGAGACCGGGGAAACCCGTTAAATTTATTAAAACTTTCGGGAGACATATTTAATTATTGTATTAAGCGGTTTACACTCACGTGAAAGCATGGAAGCCTGTGCTTCCGGCGGCGAAACATATTGTGCGTTTGGACAATCCCGTGGACACCATTAGTCAAGTGTGCGTAATGTCTATTGATGACAAAAGTGACGTTGGAGTGCTGGACTTACAAGTTGCGGGCTTGCAAGCACCCCCCGCCCCCGCGCCATCGGCGCGCGCGCTCAGAGCGGAACGTCGGTCAAAGTATCAGCAGTGACGAGTTTGCCGCGGCGGTGTACGGGCAGCCGTCCCTGATGAAGGGCTCCATACGAGTTCGAAACATGTCGGGCCGTTCCTGACAATTTCACGTGAGGGGAAACCCGTTATCTCTGGTGATTAACACGCTGGACCGTAAATCCAGAGGCACTGGGTTGGATACCCGCTCTCCTCCGCCCGGTTACGCATTTATTTTTGTTTGTGCTTTATCTTTGTATTTATGGTTTCATATAAAAATTGTGTTGTGTACCCACATTTAAAAATAAAGAGATATTTCATGTTACATAAATTTATAGCCCATAATTTTGTTTATACACATTTGTCAACTCATTGTAATCCCTTACTTATTGAATTGGAAATATCTTGTAAACAGCACCAGGGATCACATAAAAGTAGTTTCGCCATTATGATCAAGAGTTGCGTGGTTAAACCCGATAAGTTGAAAAAAATAGTGAAAATACTCTATGCACACTACATACAGTTCAAATTCAAGGGTAAAATTGATTGACTTATTTTTTTTGATTATTATAATAATCAAAAAAAATATTAAGATGATTGAATTGCTTTTAGCATGTGGGCAATGAATAATATAAATGAAATAATGAACTTTATTCTGCAAGTAGGCCACAAGGGCACTTTTACATGTCTGAGTCTACCGGCATTTCACAAGAGGAGACCACTGTTGAGAAGAAACGCCGAGAGAAACTCAACAGTCAGTAATTTTTTCATAAAGGATAAGTACTTAACTATTACAGTAATATGACCTTAACTATACGTAGTTCTCGAAGAAAACATATTAAAAGTGTATACTAAGATATAAATGAGGAAAAGTGTAAGAATAAAATATAGAAACTACAAGAAAGTATGACGGTTTATCATAATTTATGTACGTTATTGTTAATAATGTTATTGTTACCCCCTGGTTTATATCATCCCCCTACCGCAGTCTTCCTCTTCTTCTTCGATACACTCCTTACAGAGTCGTCGTAGCCATTATGTATTTGTGGAGTTCTGAGTGACCCGTTTGACGACACGTCCGTGAGCAGACATTGACCGTAGCCGACACACTGGCTTTGATGTGGTCGGTCCATCTCATCGCCGATCATCCTCTAGCTCTGACACATGACACTGTCCCACCACCGCACTATCTCAGTAGCGCCACCAATTTAATACCTATCAGCGGACACTTTCGGAGATTCCGCTCCTCCCTTATACCCTCCATAGTCAAGTCTTGTGATCTACCAATATTGTGACACCGAAGATGTTTTTTGAAAAGACGTAGCGAATTTATTATTATTTTAAAGTAAATGTCTTTCCACTCAATTGCTTTTGGTAACTATGGCTACCTGTAACCACTCTTATTATATTACTAGCGGCCGCCCGCGACTTCGTCCGCGTAGATTTTTGATGATGACAAAGATATTAAAATAGGTAAGTGAATTTTATTCTTAGAAAAATGGTCTACACATATTACATTTCAAACAGTGGCAGACACTGATATGCAATTGTTAAAGAATTATAGAAGATTTTCCAATTAGATTACGGGAATTGTTTGCAGGATGCTTATATTCATTCCGTCAGTTACCTGATGCTTTTAATCTTTGGCAAAAATGACTCTGCAACGCATGGATTTGGAGTTAGAAAATGGGGATCTTAGTTATTATGAGTGAGTTTTAAAAAAAATGTTAAATATCATAAGGCTGTTAAAACAATCTTAAACTCAGCACTGGAAATCGAGAGATGGAGGCAGTTTAACGAAGAGTATCTTTTTCAACTATAATAAATAATAAACTTTATTTAAAAACAATAATAAATAATGACCTCTTTTCATAAGAAGGCAGCATTGGTATTTGTACACGCCGGCCTGGCGACGAAATATTAAACGAAAAGAGTGGTGTGGCGGAGTTGTCGAGGCTGGTCAAAATGTTTCTAAATGGTCTAGCAGGTACCCCAGTTATTAAAAAGGCTAGTGTTTAATGAAATGCTGAAATGTGACCATTAAAAACTGAATGCATATAAGCGAATTTAATGATGCGATTACTATTTTGGTCTACAGCCTAGTAGTATTGTTTGAAGAGTGATTCAATATATTCTGGACATTCTGGTGCTACAGTTTTCTATATTTCTCAAGAAGCTAAATAAAGTAAGAATAGGTATATAAAGTATAGATTATTCATGTGCTGATAGACAACTCACTAAATTAGGAACACATAAAGTTTGCAACACAATTAATAAGAGACAGCACTAAGAAAATATTGTTGACAGTCAACCATAGAAAAGGAAGTGCAAGTTCGTTTAGAAAAAAAAAACGTAGTCACTGGGTAGAAGACAGGAAATAAAAAAATATAAACCGATAACCTTAGCGTAACACTTCCTTATAAACAACATTAGCGGTGTTCCCCATACAAACTTTGCACCCCTTTTTAACCCCCTTTAGAGGTAATTTTCCAAAACACTGAAATTACTTTTATTGTATTTGATTAAGTAAGCTTTCTACAAAGTTTCAAGTCTCTAGTTCAAAAAATAAAGTTTCTCCCGTATAAATATTGCACCCCTTTTTAACCCCCTTAGGGGCAAAATTTTCTAAAATGCTGAAAGTACTTTTTGTGTTTTTGAATAAGTAATCTTTCTACAAAGTTTCAAGTCTCTAGCTCCATTTTAAAGGTTAAATCAAAGGGCCTTGGCAATTCAAACTGTTATATTTTCAAGCACAACACATATTTATAATAATCTTCTAAAATACAGAACACATGATAAACATTCAATCTGATACCTGTCACTAGATTTGAATTAGTATCAAATCTAGAACCTTAAAAATGTCGATTGCCAGTCTCTCATGACACTCCAAAAAAAAAGTTTCCCCCATACAAACTTTGTACCCCTATTTAACCCTCTTAGGGGAGGTTTTTCCAAAAATCCCTTCTTATCCCTAGCCCACGTTATAAAAGTAACCTACTGTGCAAAAATCAACTCTCTAACATTAGTAGTTTCGGCTGTGCGTTGATGAGTCAGTTAGGACTTTTTTTATATATATAGACTAGCTGTTGCCCGCGACTTCGTCCGCGTGGAACCTTTATCTTGAAAATTTTACATCTTTATTATTTCAGATCTATGTAATGTTGAAATTGCTAAACGTGCTTTTTTTTGCAATTGTTTACGAAATAGTAACGAACCCTTCGTACGCGAGTCCGACTCGCTCTTGGCCTTTTTTTCGGCTAATTTGCTCTTATTACGCGGTATCATTATAAAATCAGGTACATCTACGAACGAATAGCTTTACTAAATTCGATGAGTTTAAGAACGACGTTTATAAATTCTTTGATTCGAATAATAATGCCTTTACACAAAGTTTCAAGTACCGCACTCAAAAAATACAACGATACAACCTTTCATCCTCTTTTTAACCCCTTTAGGGGTAGAATTAACAAAAACGCTGAAATTACTTTTCTTGTACTCTAATTATATGCCTTTATACAAAGTTTAAAATCCCGCAATCAAAAAAATTTTTGATCTTCATATAAATATTCAACCCCTTTTTCACCACCTTCGGGGCTGAATTTTCAAAAACGCTGAAATGACTTTTCTTGTATTTTGATGATATGCTTTTTTATATACAGTTTCAAATCCCGCACTCAAAAAAAAATTTGATCTTTACACAAACTTTCAACTGCTTTTTAACCCCCTTAGGGGTAGAATTTCCAAAAACGCTTAAATCCCTTTTCTTGTATTTTAATTAAATGCCTGTAAACAAAGTTTAAAAACCCGCAATCAAAAAAAATTTTGATCTTCATACTAATTTTCAACCCCCTTTTCACCACCTTCTGGGCTGAATTTTCAAAAACGCTGAAATCACTTTTCTTGTATTTATATAATATGCTTTTATATAAAGTTTCAAGTCCCGCACTCAAAAAAATGTTTGATCTTCATACAAACTTTATACCCCTTTTTCACCACCTTCGGGGCTGAATTTCCAAAAACGCTGATATAAGTTTTCTTATCGTTTAATAAAATAACTTTTTACAAAGTTTCTAATTCCTAACTTAAAATACAACTTATACCCGATACAACCGTTCATCCTCTTTTTAACCCCCTTAGGGGTAGAATTTTCAAAAACGCTGAAATTACTTTTCTTGTATCCTAATTATATGCCTTTATACAAAAATTTAAAATCCCGCAATCAAAAAAAATTTTGATCTTCATACAAATTTTCAGCCCCTTTTTCACCACCTTCGGGGCTGAATTTTCAAAAACGCTGAAATCACTTTTCTTGTACTTTTATAATATGCTTTTATATAAAGTTTTAAGTCCCGCAGAGAAACAAAAATTTGATCGTCATACATACTTTCAACCCCTTTTTAAGGGATGAATTTTCAAAAACGCTGAAATCAATTTTCTTTTCTTTTATTTTAATACCTTTTTACGAAGTTTCAAGTTCCTAGCTTAAAATTAAATTTGAACCCCAAGACAAACTTTCATCCCCCTTTTGACCCCCTTAGAGGTTGAATTTTTAATAACGATCAATTAATGTAATTTTTTTATTCTCATGTATGCCTTTATAAGAAGTTTCAAAGAATTTGTAATTTATTTAAACTTTCAACCCCTTTTTAACCCTTTTAGGGGATGAATTTTTAAAAACGCTAAAATTACTTTTCTTGTATTTTAATAATATGCCTTTGTACAAAGATTTAAGTCCCGCACTCAAAAAAATATTTGATCTCTATACAAACTTTCAACCCCTTTTTTACCACCTTAGGGGATGAATTTACAAAAACTCTGAAATTACTTTTCTTCCATTTTATTTTGATACCTTTTTACGAAGTTTCAAGTTCCTAGCTTAAAAAAAAACTTGTACCCCATACAAACTTTGCACCCCCATTTAAACCTCTTAGGGGAGGTATTTCCAAAAATCCCTTCTTATCTCTAGCCCACGTTATAAAAGTAACCTACTGTGCAAAAATCAACTCTCTAACATTGGTAGTTTCGGCTGTGCGTTGATGAGTCAGTCAGGACTTCTTCTTTTATATAGTCTAACTCAAAATTCGAAGCAATTGAGTGGGTTGGCAAGTTGACAGAACCCGAGTGCAAAGATCGAACCGAAAGCAGAACATTTTGAGCCTTTCGTCGTGTTGATACTTCTAATATTATTCGTACATAATTAATAACTTAAAATTTAACATTTAAATAATTCAATATGAACGTTGCAATTTGACATTTTGTATGGTATATGAAAGTTAATTTATTATTATTACGGGTTATTCCCAAAACACGATTTAACAACATCGAAAATTAACGCACTACCAAAACAGCAGTGAGTTATAATTTATTAACAACAAAAGCCAACACTGTAAGCCTATATAAATCGCGTCCAACGGCAAATTTGATTCGCCACTAGGGTTGTCACTTTGCAGAATTTTTAATTCGCAAAATTTTTATACCTTTTTCCATTATCTGTGATCAACTCGCGTGACGTATCTTCTCCATTCTTCTTTATTATGAACTGGCTGCGCCGCGTGGTGTTACCCGCTCATCCCACGGGAACACTAAATTTTTCGGGAAAAAATGTATACTATGTGGTAGTCCAGGGTGTCAGCTACCTTCATACTAGAATTTACCAAAATTGGTCCAGCCATTTGAGCGTGAAGAAGTAACAAACATACACATAAACACACTCACAAACTTTCGCCTTTATAATATTAGTGTGATAACTATGTATTAAATTTGACTCTTTTCTACAGTCTTCTTCTAAACCGTCGTCAACTAGGTGGCGAGGATCTTTAACGACGTTACGGTGGCCTTAAGCTTGACGGCGTAGTTTAGGGGCATTTAGATTACAAACTGAAATTAAATATTTTAAACTAAAAGTAGTGTTATCAACCTAGTAACCATAAATAGAAACCGTTGCAGATCAATGAGTACGATCTTTGTGCTTATGAACGCTTACCATCAAAAGCGAATCGCTAAAAGCGCACTTTTTCTAAGCGACAACCCTATTTCGTGGAAAATTCGGGCGTAATCAAACTAAGCGCCATTTTGGACGTTTAATTAGCAAACAACTAGCGGACAGCGAGCTACATGATATATATACATATATAATTAACATTACATGTTGTTGTTGGTATATTTGAGTCCTCATCATCCCCTTGCCCTTATCCCATTTATTTTGGGTCGGCGCAGCATGTTTTCTTTTTCCATTATTTCCTATTACTCGTCATCTCGTCATTTACTTCCTTCTTATTCATATCATCTTTCACACAATCCATCCATCTTTTCTTTGGTCTTCTTCTTCTTCTATATCTGTCCACACTCGTGCTTAACGCTTGCTATATTTGAGTATGACCCACAAAAAGACGATGCTTAACACGCAGCAAGTACTTTGTCATCAGTAACTCCAAACAAAATATAGGTGAACCTCGGGACGTAAGTTAAGGTATATTTTAATTTAAAATGCACACCAAGTACTCCGGTCTAGTGTCAGCATACGAGTTTAATAAATAAATAAAATATTAAGGGACAACCTTACACAAATCGACCTAGTCCCAAGCTAAGCAAAGGTTGTACTATGGTTACTAGCCGACGATACTCGTACATATAATGCTTATATTATCTTTAGAATAAGTACCTTACGCCTTGAACTAGAGTCTTCATACAACAGATTTGCGAAAGATGCAGCCGCTTTCGGTTTTATGTGTACGTGTTTTTACGTTATAACTAGAGACGTTTTGCTTGTGACATTGGCGTCATGACAGATGCGCATACGGACGAAACTTAGCCCGTGGCTAAATAAAACTGGCTTCACTTTCCAGTACTTACTAGGTTTCTAGGCGTATTTATTCTAAGTTATTATCATAATTTTATAGTTTTACCCTTTGTTGTGCTAAACTACTCCCATATCTATCTTTACGAATTTACCCTAACAAAATTCTCGCAACGGAAGGGTGTTTAGCTATCAAAATGGCCGCCGGAACAAATATTTGCGCTTCTGTTTTGCGCTTTTATGCCTCCTAATATCATATTGTTCCGTTTAGCTCTGACAAAGGTTTGTTTGTACAAATGTTTAGCAGGAAAGCCTGATTATTATGTAGTATTTCCAGTGCTGGAATTAGTTGGTATTTATTGTAGGATAAATTGGGATAAACAAGCTAAGTTACAAATTGTGAATCACGGATTTCATTTAAATTTGCTGATGTAACCTTTAGCTATAGCAATAGCTAAGGCTTATAGCAATAAAGAACTGCTGTATGAAAGAGAAAACTGCCCTTAATTCGGTCTATAGGTTTGATTGTAACGAGAGAGTAATGTCAAATGTAGACTAACAGTGTCCTGCTATGTCCACGGCATAATAACACTCCTTTTTGCGCCTGGGGTTAAAAAATACTCGACGCTACTACCGATTTTTGAAATTGGAACGCTCGAAACAAGCGACGAAAAAGAAACTAATTCGCAGCCGAAATATTACACGGCTCTTTTCAACTAAAGATTTCACACGAGTGCTCATATGACAAACGATTACCTATTGGTTATCCGTTGCGTAGTATTTAATTACTGCAATAAATCACATTAATCGTAAATATATTGGGATATTTGTGGAAAGACATGCTTTCTCATTTTCATTCAGTTTCAATTGTAGTGTACAAATAAAAAGTGCATTTTGACGGTAAATACATTGCTCAAATATTTGACAAATACAAGAGCATTTTGATTAACAGAGCATTGTATTTAGCTTAAGTGTCAAACGTTATACTCGTAAATAAAATTAAGACACTTCATTTTTATTTCTTATCATTTCTTTCATAATAATATTTTTACATAATGTATGTATATAAAACACTTTATGCTGAACTTACAAGTAAGGCCTTTTCTTTACGGTGCATCTTTGTGCGCACTCTCAAAGAAGGATGGCGGTGTAAAGCCGATAGCCGTGGGCAGTACGATTCGACGTCTTGTGGCAAAATTGGGTTGTCGAGCAGTAAGGGATGTCATGGCGGAGCATCTTCAGCCATGGAGCACCTATTTTTCCTCAGGGTGTAAGCGCCATTTTGAGGACCAAAAAGGATGCTCTCCTGGTGGCTCGTGATCATTTGCTTAAATTGTCATCTCATGTCGGTTTGACGTTACTACGCAATTGTTTTGCCATGCCTCGAATGACCTATGTTCTTAGAACATCACCCTCGTGGTTGTTTCTTGATGAGGTGAAAGAAATAGATCTTGTCGCTATTCTTGCCTCTTCCTATGGAACGACGGATCTTGTCACTCGCATGTTATCTACAGATGGTGACAGCATCCCAATTCCTTTTCTTTCGGAGGCACTTGCGAAGTGGTCAGCGATTTTTCCGGACGATGAACGGCCTGATAACTAGTTATTCAGAGACAATGGGATGATTGGTTGAGTAAGCTGATGTACAACTCTTTGTTAGGGAATGCTTCGGGGTCAGACTTGGCCCGTCTCAAAGGCCTCGCGCTGCCAGAGTCCGGGGCATGGTTGCACGCTCTACCATCGCCTCAATTAGGCACCTTGCTAGATAACGACTCGCTCAGAATAGCGGCGGCGTTAAGGTTAGGAGCTAAAGTGTGTGAGGCTCATCGTTGTTGTTGTGGGACAATGGTAGAGGAAAATGGTCACCATGGTCTGAGTTGTCAAAGGTGCGCTGGCCGTTTCCCGAGGCATCACTCAATCAATGAGATCATCCGGCGCGCTATGATTTCGGCGAATGTGCCATGTGTTTTGGAGCCTCCGGGGTTAAGTCGTACAGACGGTAAAAGGCCCGACGGCCTGACGCTGGTACCTTGGCGGAGAGGGCGTTGTCTTCTGTGGGATGCAACGTGTGTTAGCACATTTGCAGGATCTCATTTGAGGCAGAGCTTGCAGTGTGCCGGCTCAGCAGCAGAGAGTGCTGCGAAATTGAAGCACAATAAGTATTCCGCCTTGGAGTCAGCGTACGATTTTGTACCGTTTGCAGTCGAGTCGATTGGACCATGGTGCTCGGAAGCGCGCAAGCTCTTTATAGAGTTGGGTCGACGTTTGCGGGACAGGGGCTGCGATCCTCGCGCCGGGTCATACCTAGTTCAACAAGTCTCCATAGCGATTCCGAGGGGTAATGCTGCTGGGATTATGGGGACTTTTGAGCCGGGTGCGCTGCGGGGCGGGGTATTTTAAGTTGGGTTTGGGTGGGCAGTTTTGACAGCGTATTGCGGGTGTAACTTTGTGTATGTCCATTTTAAGTAAGGCCTTTACTGACGAAGCGTGTTGCGGATATTATTTTGTTCCTATAGGTTATGTTGACGAAGCTTGTTGCGAATATTTTTTGTATAATACTTTTTTAATGATTACGGTAAACACTTTATTGTACTAGTTAAACGGTGTTACTTTCAATACCATAGACTTCTTATATGTTTTTCTGAAATCTACAAGTATTGAACTATATTCTGTATTTTTTTTTTAGACTGACTATTTTAGGAAATAAGAACATTTCACAAAACAGTATCTGTTATTTATTAACGCTCAGTTCTTAAAAGTCTACCGCAATGTCTTGAGTAAATGCTAGTAGTGCCTTATTTATATCTAGGGCCAAAAATGTGTCGCATTGTTGGTAAGGTTCGGGATTTTTAGGGTTCCGTAGCCAAATGGCAAAAAACGGAACCCTTATAGATTCGTCATGTCTGTCTGTCCGTCTGTCTGTCCGTCTGTCCGTCCGTATGTCACAGCCATTTTTTTCCGAAACTATAAGAGATATACTGTTGAAACTTGGTAGGTAGATGTATTCTGTGAACCGCATTAAGATTTTGATGCAAAAATAAAAAAATAATAATAAATATTGGGGACTCCCCATACTTAGAACTGAAACTCAAATATATGTTTTTCATCAAACACATACGTGTGGGGTATCTATGGATAGGTCTTTAAAAATGATATCGAGGTTTCTAAAATATTTTTTTCTAAACCGAATAGTTTGCGTGACAGACGCTTCCAAAGTGGAAAAAAGTTGGTCCCCCCCCCCCTCTAACTTCTAAAATAAGAAACAGAAAAATCTAAAAAAAACATATGATGTACATTACTATAAAAACTACCAACGAAAATTGTTTTGAACGAGATCTAGTAAGTAGTTTTTTTTTAATACCTAACTTTGCAGCTAATTTATATGGGGCGCTATACATACAAGTGCAAACTTAGGGATGGAAAGTGTTTGTACGGAACCCTCGGTGCGCGATTCCGACTCGCACTTGGCCGGTTTTTTTTTGTATTCAGAATCTCGGTATCCCGGTATTGCTCATACAAAATATCCCGGGATTGGAAGCTCTGATTGTTGTGTTCCAAGCTTCCGAGTCGAAGATTATGACACCCAGGATGATTAAACCGTTGCATGTGACACATTGGTATACCGTGGAGTAATAATGCATCTGCAACCTTTTACATAAGAGGTTGTATGTGTTTTTTGAGTTTATGCAATCCACATTTCTTTCGCTGATATCTTGAATTGGGTACATTCCACTCAATTGAGTTTGTTGAAGTTTTCATAAATCTTGGCTAAGTAAGGCTTTACTTGGGTAAGAGGTACTCAAAGTATTTCTTAAAGGGTCTGTGTTTAGGGGACGAAAATATGGTGTATTGCCTTTTTGCCGAATTATGTTTCGTCAAATTTCATTTGGTAACCAACTTTTCACCGAAGTTTTATTACGCAAACAAATCCTTGGCATAATTTTACTTCGTAATTATTTTTTTTCGCTACATTTTTATATTCCAAAATTTTATTATGTCAATATTTATGTGGTAAATAATTGTGTAGCAGATGATTTGCTAAGGCAAATAACATATTGTCAAATAATTATGAAGCAAATGCTTTGCTTAGTCAAATAGATAGGTAGGATAGGGTTATTTTTTTTATGACCCGTAAAACAAAACTGCTCTCAGACATATGTAGGTTAGGGTTATTTTTTTTATGACCCGTAAAACAAAACCGCTCCCAGAGATAGGTAGGTTAGGGTTATTTTTTTGTATGACCCGTAAAACTAAACTGCTCCCAGAGATAGGTAGGTTAGGGTTATTTTTTTGTATGATCCCAAGAACGAAACCGCTTCCAGAGATAGGTAGGTTAGGGTTATTTTTTTTATGATCCGTAAAACAAAACTGCTCCCAGAGATAGGTAGGTTAGGGGGATTTTTTTTGACCCGTAAAACAAAACTGCTTCCAGAGGTAGGTAGTTTAGGGTTATTTTTTATGACCCTAAAAACGAAACCGCTCCCAGAGATAGGTAGCTTAGGGTTAGGTAAGGTATGGTTCATAGTTTAATTTTAAACAGCAACGCACATTAACTATCAACGATAACTCAAGAATTAAATGCTATTTTGAACCACAAAGTATGTAAACAAAAGTACCCTCTTAATTTAGCTACATGCTGCATCACCCTACCCGCTTAATGCAATAAAATTATACTGCAATTTGAACCTTGCATTCTAACAAACTAGGTTAGATTTCATAATGCCATTAAATATGTTGCTAAATCAAGGTATGCCGATCAATACATTTGACGAAAACATAATTGACATCTTAAAAATATCCCAGATAATAATTGGTCTAACAATAGTTTATCAAATCATTAGTTGGGAAATGATATCAGTGCGAACCGTTGGGTTGGGAAATGAAAATTAGACCAAATAAAAATATGGGATACGTAGTTCGGGGAGTTAAGAATTTGCTAAATAATTTTCGTCGTAGTAAGCCTGAAAATATATTATATGCCAGTTAAAAACCTAAGCTCTAAAAACCGACAACTAAAAAACTAGTTTTAGAGTATCCAGTAATGCTTAGGACTTTTTCAGTTTGATCGACTACCTTTTGGGTTCACTAACGCTGCTTTAGTTTTTTGCGGCATCCCGTGGTCGCACATAAACATTGATAGCCATAACGTATCGTTTGGTGTGCCGTTTGTCCTAAACCCATTTTCGCCGATACTGTCAAGTTTTTAGGATATCGTAAATATTGTAGTTTAGGTTCGCTCGTAAAGTTAGTGTTTGCAGAGGTTTGCACTGATTTTATAGTTAATAGGATTTGTTACTTATCTTTATATAAAATGTGCCCTTCCCCAATCATGTTTCATGCAAAACATATAAATTAGTGTACAGCTAGTTTAAGTATAATTTTTAATATGGCAAGTTGTCATTTGTAATTAAACATTTTTTTATGAAACATGTTCTCTCTTTTTTCTACTCTCGACGGCAATGCCTCAGGATTTGGAATTCTTAGCAAAATATTGGCTGATCTTATCACTTGTTCCACTTAAAACTGAATATCTTAGAAACTACTCTACGACATTTTACATAGAAATCTATCGTGAGTCTCAGACATATTAAAATACTCAAACGGGTTTACTCACGTCGTAGAAGTCGAATAATGTTCGATTGGCCGCCGCCGCGACTGATCGTCTCTCCTGATGATGAATCGCGTACCGATTCGAAACATGTCGAGAATTATTCGACTTCTACGACGTGAGTAAACCCGTTTGAGTATTTTAATACTCTACGACACGTTTGGCGCAGTTTGCAGACACCTGCTTATTGAGCCAGCGGTCCCGGGTTCGAATCCCGGCCGGGGCAAATATTTGTGTGATGAACTCGAATATTTGTTCTTGGGTCATGGATGTTATCTATATATGTATTTATATATTATGTATATCGTCGTCTAGTACCCATAGTACAAGCTTTGCTTAGTTTGGGACTAGGTCGATTTGTGTATGGTTGTCCCATAATATAATATATATACCTACTACTGGTCTTATTTTCACCAAACGAACCTTATCAACGGACATATGTCCGTTGAATTTGGATTCAAATTTTCCCATCCCTTTTAGAGCTACGATGCCACAAGCAGATAAATAAATACACGGGAGCATTTCACTTCCCCGAATTTCATTTGTCATAAATGAATCACTTGCCATAATTTTCATTTGACATAAACTTTTTATTTCATCCATCATAAACTCTTCGGGATTTCTTTAATACTATTCATGGAGAAATCGTTAGGTTAGGTTAGGTTTGTTTTATGAAAATCCCGAAAAGTTTCAGCTTACAAAGAAAAATTGATTTATGGCAAATGAATATTATGGCAAGAGATATAGATTATGGCATATCAAATTCGGGCAAACGATAGAGAACCTTATGGTGAATTTTCACTGACGAGGAACTCAGAGGACAGGCTATGAGTTCAACTACCACAATGCTCAAAATCTCTAGTTCGTGTCAGTGGTAACTGTGGTCGAGGAGCAAAGCGGTATAGAGTGGACTTTAAAATAAAACACTCAGCCCAGCCCCTCGTCAGTGGAAAAACTTTTCGCAGTTTTGATGCTCCGTCCCACCCACTGTATCAGTGGAAATTTACCCTAAAACTGTTTGATGGCACAGTCGGTGGGATGGAATCTTGTGAACATTGGTTATTGGTAAAATTGTTGACAGACCGGAAATTGTTGCAGATACTGCGTGGAGTTTCAAGTGACCAAAGTGTCGAAGGCCTGCCACCTGGACTCGGACTACAAAGCGTTGAGAGAAGGTATGTCTTTGACAGATCAGTTACCATTACGAAACTTAGCAAAACTTATTACGACCTTATTGAAACTGAATATAAGATTCACAAAAATAGTAAACTCACTGAAAGAATCCTGATTTTATAAAGAAGACGCAAAACCAGACCCTTGAGCTGCTTTCTTATAGTTTCTGACATCCCCATGCCTTTATTCGATCTCAACAAATCTCATATATAGAGAATTCTAAAATACTCGTTGATTGAGCTATTCTACAACTATCCCGGACGGAAATTTGGTTGGTAGCGGATATTGACTCAGTTTGAATGGAGTTTGTGATGCTTTGTATCCGTCCCGCTTCGCACATTCAATTTTAAGAATTCGTGTACAAAGTACGCTCGACAATCGGATTTCCATCCGTTTTTATTTTGAAGTAGACTATTGAGATTTTAAAAAGTACTAGATGTCCGACGCAGCTTTGTTTACGCGGGTTACAACCCTCTATTTATTCATAATTGGATAAAATTAAGCTTGAACCATCTGTGGATAATTCAGCTACGCGTATAAGAAAACTAGTTGAAATTGGTTTAACCGTTTTGATGTGCTAAGGCCAAAAAGACAATCAAACAAAAATGTACAACGTATTATAAACTTCCAAAAATATGTTAATCTCAACTTGAAAACACAACGTTCTACCATTCTAGATTTGTATGAATCTCTATAGTCTGGATACTAGCGAGATAAAAACAAAAGATGGCGTGTGTTTTTAACCCTTCGCGTCGCGTTATTTTACGGCGTTTTTAATTTACGATAACTTCTAAGATATTTATTTGATCTGTATGATAAGGGCCGATCAGCGCCAGCTGTAGGCAAAAAAAATTCGCCCCCTCATCACACCAAAGCGGTTGGACGTATTTGAAACAATTTTGGTATAGGGAGTGATAGCTGGACATTAAAGAATAGGTTAATATTAAGTTTTACGCGGACTTAGCACCTTCTAGTATAGCATATTTGCTTAATGTCGGATTGCATACATAATCGTAATTATTTTGCCATGTCACTGAAATATGTAAATATATTTATTTTTAGGGATACAGAAATACCCAGTGTATGAGCCATCCCTGAGACAGTTCAAGGTCAGGTCTAAAAAAACATACTCTCATTTTGACAAAAAAATGATAAGAGACAGCATTCTCATTAATGCTCATATTAAAGAGAAGAAAAAGTACATTGCGTTGTTTAAACGGATTTTAAAAACCGTTTAATAGTAGGTACCTATGATAGGTAGATTATCCTGTATTTTTTTGTTCCAGGCGAAAAAGTATGCGTCCTCTGTGAGGCAGCAGCCCTCCGCCGCGACCTAAAATGGCGCTGCGGTGGCCACGGCGTCACCGGTCATTCTACGCGTTTCTACGCGCTCGTGGCTCCACACTGCCGCGGCAAGTGGCAGCGTGTGGGCAGCCCTGACAAGAGAGAGCACTGCTGCGCCAACCCGCACTTCATATTCGTTTAGACTGGCTTTTAGTTTAAGGGATTAAAATACTTCTTTCCATACTACAAAATAATAGGTCTAAAACGCAATGCTAAATATAGATCGCTCAAATCACTCTGTTAAAAGATAATCGTCCTTAAAGTTGTTTTATAGTGTTTCAATAAAAAGTGTGTAAAGTGGATTGAAATTAATTATATCACCAATGTTACTTATTCGTAAACTCGAATTATAAGGTCAATGTTTTACAACATCACGAGTCATCACTGGTTATTCCATAGACAAGTATAGAAATACGCTCTACAGCCTACAAGGCCTTGGAAAAATCAGTCTTTAAAAGTTATGTACAAAGTTACACAGAACGGTAAAACTCAAAGTCACCCCTTCAGATCGCGTATCTATTTTTACAACCGCAAACTTCCAACCCTAACAAAGTTATAATGCAGTTTCAGAATAGTCCAATTCTTCGGCTCGGGCTCCCCATTGATTTTGCAAAGTATCCAACTTCAATCAATCTACGTTAAAACATCCGCCGTTAGAAAATAATTTCTATCTCTACGCGGTCAAGGCTTATTAAACTTTGGCCGAGCTTCGCTGGTAGATTTAGACTAAAGATAATGTATATGGCAGGTACTATCACGCTTCAGTGGATAAGGGATGTGTTCCACTTGAATAAAAAGCTTGTAAATTGGCAATTTATACGGGCCTAAAACTTTGCTTTCCATTTTCAATATGAAACGTCGTTGATGCGTTGCATAGACCGAAAGGCATAATGAGAAACCGATAGGACCCAAAGTTATAGTTATTTGTTATACAAGGGGGGAAAGTTGTATTTTACCCGCGAGTGTTTATTTGAAACGCGAGCGAAGCGAGTGGTTCAAAATAGAATCCTGAGCGTAGCGAGTGTTTCAATACACGAGACGTAAAATAACTTTTCGCCCGTATATAACACAAAACTTTTCACCTCACTACAGCGAGGAAAAAAGAATAAGGGTTTGTACTATATCTTTAAAAATATCTGCAATAATCAACCAATTTGACATTTATTAAAACTAAGGTCTAATAAGCTTTCATGTAGGTATTTTAAACAGGATTTTTCAGAAAATAAGCTCATGTCAAATTTTTACTTTAGCTGCGTTGAAACGTCAAAACTCTTTCTCCACATGTGGATAAAAAGCGATTTTCTCAATAGATATCAAACAAACAAACTGGGCTTTCCGAGCTAGTGAGGTGAAAAAGTAATTGCGTCTCCACATATTCCCAGAAACATACTTGGTGCGTTGCACAGACCGAAAGGCATAATGAGAAACCAATAGGAGCCAAAATTAATGTAATCGCGTGTTCCACATATTTCCTAATAAAATTCACCCATTTTTCCCTGCCCTGCTTTACAGGACTTAATATAAGCCTCCATGTCAGCATGATGGAGCGTATCGAACTGATAAGAATGATTGATGATAATGGACATTGAAATTTTTATTTCCCATACTTCAGTCACTGTAGTAATTGACAACGACTTTATTTCAAATATATTTATGGACATTGTTACAAATGCTGAACTTTTCGGGCGGCTAAGTCAAATACAAAAGTCGTTACGCATAAGGAAGTCATTGAGTCTTGTGAAGTCGTTATGGTATTATATACGAATTCAATTTTACTTTGATGCTATGAGCGTATGTTGCAGATATATTCTTGATTGAAATAAAAAATATTCCTACCAACAGCACACTTGAGATTTCTTCAGTCGAATTCTCAGAGTTCACTTAAGGAAAATTGACGCAGGTCTCCCTTTTTAATAAAATATAGGTATAAACAAAAAAAGGACTTGCTTGAATTTAATTGCGACCTTCCAGTACAGGTTTCAAGATAAGTACCTATACTAGTTTTCTAAGGCCCACGAAATCAGACTGTCGTCTAGCTATAAAAAGCTTTGCGCTAAGAATATATCAGGCACTAGCTGTAATTTCATCTAAATCTTGTCCCCTGGGAATGAAACCGTTTTCGCGTCAGTATAAAATCACGATTTTTCCACACTTTGTGTACACACAGAATCTGTATGAAAAAGGCTATATTTTCTGCCAAATGTCGCTCTTTATTTCATAACATGCGTTTTTATCATACGTTTATTTTGTTGGCTTCGTTCCCATTCCCACTCGCCCGAAAGCCGATTGGGCAGGGGCAAAATAAATAAGCATTAAAATTTCAGTGGGCGATATTTATTGGCAGTACGATTGAAGTATATTGACTGTACGTGCATTTTTATTGTAAGTTTAGTGCTGAATTTATTTGTGTACGTGAAAAAGTAACTGAAGTTAAGCTGTTTTATACAATTGCTCGCAGCGTTTTTATTTTTCGTCTTTTGACTCGTATTTTTATGAGGTTAAAATAACAATGGTACGTTTTTTGTTTTATAAAGCATAGTAAACTATAATATTTCATGAAATATTCGATATTTTATTTTAAATAAAATTATACGATTCTAGCTTAAAACAGTTCTACCAATAACAAACTATTGGAAATGAATTTCATAACGATACATACGAAACTGTGAATGATTTTGTATATCATTGAGTTTTTAGTGTTAATATTAGTTGCGATCCTACTACAAAATATTACTTTTAGAGTGGGTGCCATATTGTTAGAGATGACACATACATACATTCTAGTTGTGATACATTAAGTAATATGTTTGATTTAATATTTTGCATATTTTTAAAACATGAAAATAATAATTAAGAAAAAAGTTAATATTACAATATTTGAATTGTTGTGCAAGGTTTAAACTCGCATAAAAATTCGCTAAGACACCTAACTTCAATTAGTTCCAGAGTTTACTCATTAAATCAGAATTAGCAAATGGGAATTAAGCCGCATTAATAATTTCAAACTGCCCTAGAGCGTTCTAGGTTAATTTAGTTAATTACCACGTTACAGTCAAACTAATTTAGCTGTTACTTATTCAAACTTTACTTCTGGAGAAGTGGAGATAGAGTACTGATTTGTATATTCGTTTGGCTTGAGTAAGAAAGAGCCAAATATCAGTTTATGATTTTATGCTTGTACCTAACTCATTTTAAATGGCGTGATTTTCTTGGATGTAACTTGTTATATAGTTCAGATCCCCACGGACACAGAGCCACTTTGAAAATTACATGCTGCGGCATAGACAAAACTCACGTAGCACACAGGCTACATAAACTTGTGTACATCCCTTATACGGCTTATTTAAGCTGTGTAATGTATCCTACTTGGGAATACATACAAAATAGTTCTCGACAAAACAGCACAACGCATTTGCCTTTATATAAAAACTATTAGAAAACTCTGACTTTAGACTGAGAGGCAGTTATGCGGAGATAAAAGTTGCCGTATACAGACGTGGTGACGAATCATAAGGGTCCTAATTTACATCTCTCCGTGAAAGTGTTGAACACTTTGTTGACATCTTCTGTTTCTTGACGTGATAAGGTCTTATAAATCGATAAACGCCGGCTGCACGCACGAAAAAGTATGACACCATGTCACGTTCCGCCTGAGCCGAGCGTGCAAGCGAGAGCGCGGAACAATCGAGAGAGAGGCACGATCGGCCTAAAGCTTACTTCGTACTAGTACGAAGTATGGAGACGGCACCGCTATCCTAGGAAACCAGAGCTTATGGGTTCTGCTTGTGACGCATCTATCTCTCTTCCACTTCATCGGCCGGCATACGTTATCATTACCACGGAAAAGTATCCACGTAAACCGACTATACAGACAAACAATTTTTTTTTTGGTTTTTGTTTTTGTTCTTTGGTCGGTAGAAACTACTACCTACTTGATGAAAGGATCATCTATTTACGCTCAAGATGTGTGTGGAAAATAATTTTGTTTTAAGTATACCTAGAGATTGAGTTTGAGTGAGTTCGTAAACACTTAATATATTAGCCACAAGGACTCCAAATAGATATAGTTATACTTTACGTATATCGTTTCTAGATAATTAATTAAATAATTCACAATTATAATTAAATCAAGAATTCAGAAAATAGATATCGTTCGTTCTTTATGCCACGTTTTGCTTACTGTATTGAAAGAATCTCTTTCTTTTATATTGAATACAAAAGAGACGGATACTTTAATGAGCTTACATAAATATACTGAATGTAAAGTATTTGTATTTAGTATTTTTTAGAATGTGAACGTTTTCGTTTCTACTATATCAACAACATCTTCAATAAAAACAACTACTTAAATTATGCATTATTATTTTTTTTAATAATAAAAATATATTATTGACATGCCTTCTTATTATTTTAGATTTTTTTAAGCACAATGAATTATGCAATATTTAAAATAATGATTTTCGATAATTTACCGTACTTTAGAGCTAGTGTAATAATTTTTACAATAAAATGTAGAACTATAATTACAATAGTTTGTGAATACATATCTTCAATGACTTGTGTACATAAAATGTTAATAAATGCATTTTAAAATTGGGTCCTTATTTTATTTCATCATAAAAAGAGTCAAACACAACACCCAGCGCCATATGGCAGAAGCCATATCAGACCACTGCACGCTGGCACCGATCTTTAAGTACCGTGTTGGGCTGGCTTAGAGCACGGGTAAGCGTTACCATCATACGTGCAACTATTTAGCATGTGCATTCATGGCACACGGTATAGGTTCAAATCACTAGCGAAATGGCTGGGATTCGACGACGGTGCTGCCCTCCCACACATCGACTGAATGTTCTTTTTAACATCAATTTATTGTATTGTATCCACTTTATTGGATAAAAAGAGTCAAACTCTTGTTGTTGTAGCTGGTGTAGTACGTAGCTGTCTCCATCTATCCCTATCCATAGCCACCTCCTTGATTTCCGCGACATGACGTTTTACCTTCTCTTTTATTTGTTTTATTTATCTTTAGTGTGGTGGACAGGTTAATACGTTGGAACGGTAATCCAGAGGTACCGGGTTCGATTCCCGGTGTCTTCCGTCAGGTTACGAACTTAGATTTTTCTTTGTACTTTGATCTTTGTATCAATGGTTCAATATAAAAAAAAACGTGGTGTACCCTATATATAAATAATAATGAGACATTACATAACTTTCATAACTTTGTTTGTAGTAATCTTCTTCAAAATTCAGTGCTAAGTTTTCTGTCGGACTTTAAAATGCTGCATCATTTTAAAGTTTTCGAAACGCAAAAGTGCGAAGGTTTTGCTGTCAATACAAAGCGGTGAATTCATTCAGTTCAGAATATTGAAGCGATGGGAATAAAATTCGTTTCCAAATATTCACTGTTTCAATTGGACTGGACCGATTGAATTACACGACTGACTGACTGGAGTTGTTTAACAGTGAATTTATTTATCATTTTGCAAATCATCAGTGGAAGCCGCTGGAAGGCGTTACCGCGGACGCCAGGTCCTGTATTGTCGTCCTGCTATAAAATATTTATTTATTTAAACTTTATTGTACAGAAATAACTAGTACAAATGGCGGCCATACAACCATAGGGTTAAACAGAAATGTTGAGTCTAACGTTTCTAAAGACATTATAATATGTAATTACTTGTTTGCGAAATATCTCCACTATAAATAAGTAAATATATACTTTAGTGATGATATTAGATATAACGGTGACTTTATGTTATGATAGACCTATGTATAAAGATTTACTAATACTATAAAACAATTAAACTATAGTTCAAATAGTTTATTTTAAAATAAATACACAAAACATATTTACAATCCAAAAAACTATAGATACATATAAAAGAAAGGATCATGTACAGTTACCTAACACTAATTAGACAAAAAAAAATACCTACCCCTTCCAGAAGGTCTGCCTGCGGCATGGTTCCCATTACGCTGGCGGCGTTACCTCTTTGCAGAGGCCTTATTCCTTTAAAAAAAAATCTTCATATTATGACAAATATATTGATAATTTCAACCAACATTTTAAAGCGAATAACACTTTTCCTTGAGTTATAAAAAGTAACATAGAGCTATTTCATGCTTTCATTGCGTGCAGACGAAAATAAATAAAAAAAAAACAGTATTTTGCGTGAATTTTGTCAATTTAGAGTAGCTTTTCAATCAAAAATTATCAATGAAAGGTTAAAACAGTAAGTTTCAAATTGTAACATTGACAATATATGTTAAGAAACATGTTTGATCATAGAGAAAAATAGCCAAAACAATCAGCATAATTTTGAACAGATAAGGAGCCTTAAATTGTTAGTTATTTAAAAATCAATTCAAATTCTAAATACAAACAAATGAAATCGCCCACATTCTCTTACCAACTTTCAATTCACCCGCGGGAGAGGTAAATTATAAACGTAAAGTTTCGCCGCAAAATAATTGAGTAATCCGAATTCAGGGGCAACGGCTGAGTTAAAATATACCTACCTATTGTTTCAAAGTTTTCAAAGGATAAATTCAATTTGGAGTGATTAATGGTTTCGATACAAATAAAGAAAGAAACGAAGATGATTAATAGGTTGCGTTGACATCACCCGCTATCCGACGATTGAAAGAAGAATTGAGGGGCATTTTGATTTTTCACCGAAAAGGTACGATTCATTGTTGGAAATCACAGTTGAAAAGATATCATCTAAATTGGCGGGCGTGTAGCTCAACGAAAACACAGTCAGGACAAACTCGTCACACGAGAGAGCACCTACCATAAAATATCGAAAATATTTCATTTCATTTATTTTCATTTATTTATTTCATAAACAATACAATGATTGTGTTTGTAATTAATACGCACACTTAAAATAATAATAACTAGAATAGAATTTAAATATGTAACACGTAATAATGACTAAAAACTAATTTGCAAATATTTCATCAATACTATAGAAGCACCCCCTCAACAAATATGCCTTCAATTGTTTATTGAACGCAACACAGTCTGAAATCACTTTTAAATTAGTGGAATGATTATTGCCTGGTTTCTTGTACAGTGCTGCGCTACTTTGTGCGTAAGAAAGCGTAACTTTTGTTCTTCGCTGAATCGAGACTATTTTGGAAATATTTTTCATAAACGCAGTTAGTAAAACGAGAACATATAAACTGGGAACTCTTAGAATACTCAAATTTTTAAAGTGTTCTATACAGGAGACCCACTGAGGAAGTCTTCGCGCCCATACAAAACTAAAGACGATCCTACATCACGCTATTAAGATTTTTCGTGAAATCATGACCCCCTGTTTTTCTATACAAATCTAGATTTTTATAGTAGTATAGAAGTGACTAAACAGGTAAAGCCTGAGTGTACATATAGTCTACTCCACAAATGAACACTCCCTTTAAACGACTAACCACATTCAGTTTTAATTCTTTGTCAGTTTCCCTTTGTGTTTCACCAACTTTAAAATTTCCTTTCTCTGCGGTTGCGTGGCTTTGTTTGTTTTCAAACAAATGTTTTCATATCCTTTTTAGAAATAAATGTTGCTTTTTCTCTAGCATTTTGTTTACGCTTACGTTAATTAACGTTTGGTTAATTAAAATGAATACAATGGAGCAAAGATTGGCTTTAAGTAATACCGTGTGTATGTTGCTTTGTGAAAAGGGTGTTAGGTGTGGATGTATGTTCTACTTGACAATGTCGTGTCGCAGATATTACTTATTAATTTTTACTTTTTTTTATTTCAGTGAGAAAGAAGACAATCGATGCTTTTGACCAGAGCCCTAATTCTATGTACCTACGTTATTTCTGATATCTCCGAGAGATCTCTGAAGTGATGATACACCTTGTATATCGCCACTCCGCCAACCCGGTGGCGTTTAGTTTTGGCTTTGTTATATGTGACGCCACAGATATCGGGCGGAATTTTGACTTAACCGAATAGTAAAGTAAACTGTCACTGTAGATTCAGATTCAGATCTCAATTATATTCCATTTTAAATAACAGGATATACCCGAGATAAGTATCATTATATCGATACGATATTATAGTACTCGTTGGAAAGTACTCTTTACTTATCATCAGGTGTTGCCTGGGTATGTCGGACTCGGCTATCGCTGACATCCATACCGACTAAAAACCTCTGGCATCAACCTCTTTTTCCTCCGCGGAACCTCCGCTATAAGCATTACATTGTGGAATGAGGCTTTAGCTATTGCTCTTCCTTCATCATCAAGATCCCATCTTTTTAGCAATCTTTCATTTCGGCCCGCTTTCTTTCTTAACACCAGAGCTACTGCGAGCGCTACCCGTCACCCTCTCACATTACTACACAGAAAGAGACAGACAATTATCTCGCTCGAGAAATAGTCGCTTGTGACAGTTGTGCTAGAGGTGCTGGAGCACCAGGTACCGTAGCGAATGCGGTTGTGTGTGTTCAATACAACACAGGTCCGATTATGTTCGTCTTCGTTCCATGCTTTTCGTAATACCCAAAAAATGTTAAATCATACTTAGGGGGAAGTCCCCTAACGCTGGACGGCACCTAACGCCGGACACTCGAACTATCTCGGCAACTGGAAGCTCGGCAACGGCAACTCGGCAAGTGGAAGGGACGCGGGGGACCCCCGCGCCCCTTTCACTTGTCCTTGATTCGCTCGCGTTGCTAGTTGCCGAGATAGTTCGAGTGTCTGGCGTTAGGTGCCGTCCGGCGTTAGGGGACTTCCCCTTATGTATTCCTCAAGGAACGGGTACGTTGAGCACAATACAATACAACAATACATTATTGCACACCAATAAATGTTTACAAATGGGAACAAAACCAGTACAATTTTTAAATAACGGTACCCAGCAGGCGGTCGTAGCGCTAAAAAGCTTGAGAATTTGAGAATTTTCCAAGTAATAAATTTTGAGTGCCCGCATTTTGTGGCGTGAGTGCGAATATTATATTGTATGCTCAACTATTAGTACGGAGTAACCGCCGCCAGCTGGCACATACCGCACATTTATATCCCCTGAGGAATACATAATTACGTAAGCACATAATATGCTACACAGATAACAACAAATGTAATGCTAACAATGTTGCTATACGGCGTGGGAGAAAATAAGGGGAATATACGTTGAATAGTGAAGAATTTACAGTCAGATTACGTGAGGTATAATGTGTACATGTGTCTGGAATTTTACAATTCATAAGAAGTTTTTAATTTACTAAGTTAAATCAAGGTTGCTGAATGCACATTTGATTTGGGAAAGTTTAAGAAAGTTTACGATATAGCTACTTATTTTATTTGATAATAACATTTATAGTTTCTCTCTCTGCGTGTTGTTGTCGAATTGATTTATTATACATATCAAATAAAAGCTACATTGAAAAATCGGAGTAAAGTTGAATAAAAATTACGGAAATGCAAAATTCTGCAAATTCTATGCGTGACAGTGTGGGATCTAAATAGATAGGTACCGATCCAAAAAATAAACCGGTAGTTATAGTAGAAATGTAAACATATAGGTCGCCATATTTTTTGCTTCCTTCTTTTCACTTTTTGTACTTAAATTCAGTTGAGTGAACCAGTACAACAGACTGACTGATGACGCAACGCAGTTCCCGAAACATTTTGATTAAAAAAAGGTCCAAAACATCTGTTTATCTTCTTCCCACAATCCAGATCAAACATCTCGTCACGAGCCCGAAATAATTTCGGGGTTCCAACTAAATAAAACTGAGTCCTGAATTAATTAAATGTTGACAAAAGGGACAAAACATTCCTACCATTTTACCCTGTGAAAAGAATTAATTCTACCCCAGATTACTCGGACATCGTGGGTGCCCTTAATACATTCGCACTCTGTATACTTTCTCTTTGGAATGTGGCCCTTATTTCAACATTGCAAAGTACAATCTTTGAGAGTTTAGTTAATTAGATGTGACTTTTTTGAGTTTTAATGTGTATTTGAATAATAATGAAGATTCGTGTAAGAAGCTTGGCAATGACATCCTTTCCTGTAAAGATAATCTTGTTGATGTTTAAAATAGATGGTACAAAAATAAAATGCTTAGAATTTTTAATTGGAAAATACTTTTAGGATGGTCAATAATAAGATGTAAGCTTTTATAACCCAACAGGATGTTTTCAGGCCACGTCATATTACGGATTTTTTTGTGGTACTAATTTATTTTACTGGCAACGACAAATGCTTGGTAACACGTTGAAAGTCAGTGAAACAGGACTAATATTCAGCAAATTTCAAAGTAATTTTTGCATATTAAAGCCTAAACTATCCACAGTGATGAAAGTGAAGTTTTTTTCAATAGGAGTCAGTATTTGTCTCGCAAGAAGAACGAAGGATTGATCAGCGTTCCGGTAAACAACGTGTTGAATTTGGTTGATAACAAATGCTTAACAAATCGTGGAGGTTAATAATGCAAATATGACGTACTAGCTTTTGCCCGTGACTACGTACGCGTGGAACTTGATAAAAGGGATTACTAAAAGCGCCTAAGCAAATGTAAGAGCAATTGTGCTTTTGGTCTAATAATTACATTTCCTACAGGGTCACCGCACCCCAACAGAAATGTTCACTCACTTTTCAATCTTTTTAGGTATAATTTCCAGGATGAAAACTATCCTATGTCCTTCCTCGGATCTTAAACGATCTCTATGCCAAATTTCATCAAAATCGATTCAGCGGTTTAAACGTGAAGAGGTAACAGACAGACAGACACACTTTTGCATTTATAATACTAGATTTTGCCCGCGACTACGTCTGCGTGGAACTTGGAAGTATGGAAGCAACCTCGTACAACACGATAGATATCTACCTAATCACCTTAATTAATAAAAGGATTATTAAAAGCGCCTAAGCAAATGTAAGAACAATTGTGCTTTTGGTCTAATCAATACATTTCCTACGGGGTCATCAATGTCATCATGAATTACTTACTCACTTTTCAATTAATGTCTAATCACTTTCAAATTTCCAGGATGAAAACTATCCTATGTTCTTCCTCGGATCTTAAACTATCTCCATGCCAAATTTCATCAAAATCGATTCAGCGGTTTAAGTGTGAAGAGGTAACAGACAGACAGACACACTTTCGCATTTATAATATTAAGTATGGATTAGTATCGATGGATGGATGCACACTATTGCCATATGAAAGCTGTTTGTAACGCCACTATCCCTGGGAAGGACCGACACTTGTTAGTAAGATAAAGAAAACAACATGCCATGGAAATTTTGTACTTGAATGAAGGTACTAAGCTGTTTTTCCATTTGGCTTTTGTTTTAAATTACATACTTATGTGATATCACCACCATAAGTATGGTATTGTACTTCAACGATCTGTCTACTTTTTCAGTGTGACTGAATACAGGCAAGAATAGTAAAAATCGATTGTCACGACCCACGACCAATTTGGTCACGTTTTACACAACCAATAAAATACATAAACCTAGACGTTACTGCTTTAATAAATAGTACATTATTGCAGACGCCGGGAAAGAAGGGCTTGCCGGCTTCTAAGACATGTATATATACCTAGTGTTTTGAAATAAAAAATACACCACTCAAAAAAATATAATTCTGCAGTTTAGCCTATTCAGTTCATGGATACAGACGCCATGTATAAAAATAAATTACTTCCCGGCCTAGGCCTTCAATTTTGTATGAAATTCCTTTACAGTTCTCTCGAGTTACACTTTGGTGAGTGTGCACTAGGACTGCATGAATTAATTCCACAGTCTCCGTTCAGACAATACAGTACTCGGCGCGGACTTGGATTCCACCCTTATGTTGTCAATATACCACTGATTCGTACGAAACGCTTTGCGTCTACTTTCCTTATGAGGACAACTAGGGAATAGAACTCTCTTCCTGCGCACCTGTTTCCTGAAAAATATAACTTGGATCTCTTCAAGTCGAGAGTGAATATGCATCTTCTAGCCAAGCATACTCCATCTTAGGCCTTATTGTCACTTAACATCAGGTGCAATCGAGGTTAAATGCATGGCTATTTTGAATAAAAAAAAAAAAAAAGAGTTGTTCAACTCGAAACGTGATAGTTCGAAGCGTTATGAGTTATAAAGCTTCGAAGTATCACGTGTCGTTATAACTTATAACTCAAGTTATCACGAAATTTCCTTGCACGTTTGAGACAAACACGTTATGACGATATTTCATCGTATGTTTGAGAAAATAATAGTTTCCTATGCTTATCATGTAGCTAGAAAACATTTTTTTTGCTAACTAAACTGGCTTGTAAAATGAGAGCTAACAAATGAGGTCAGAGCACAATTGTCGAGATCCCGGCACTAACAAGCACTGCTCTTTGACAAATCCACTTTAAAGAACTCACTTATATGGGAATTAGATTTAGATTCTTCGTGTTTGTTAGTTAACATTTACTTCAGCTGTTGGTACAGATAACCAGACATTCAAAATATACACTTCCTCATACAGCGGTAGATATGTGAAGTTCTCGAGAACGTTTCTCGTTTTGTATGGAGTTAGAACATACTCGGGAACCATACTCATACCATAGGTGCAAAACTGCGTTTCCTGAAATTCTCAGAGACGTATCCCATTCCGTTCCGTTCTGTTCCAGTCCGTTCTATTCCATTCTATTCTATTATATTTTACATTCAGTATTCGCAGAGTTGGGCAAAAAAATAACTTGAATAAGAAAAAGATTATAATCAGAAGTTCTTAATGTTCATTATTAAAAATTCAATTAACTGGAATAAAACATGCCACTTTTATTTGAAATGAAGAATAAGAAACGAAATAATTATTCCAGAAATGGGGTTAATCTAAATAACGTTTTATTTAATTAAAATGTTACTTGAATTTAGTTGATTTTGTTGTACAATCGGTATTTTTTTTAAGTTAATTTTCATACATTTTATACCGTGTTACAAAAAAAATAGGATAAATTAGATGAGAAGCTACTACTGCTAATAATAAGTCTTATTTGCATCGGGCATCCAGACTATATTCTTAAACGTTCCTTTTTATTTAAATTAAAAAATTATGATCAACTTTATTTCATTAAGAATAAGTTATCTTAATTAAATTTTCTTACTAACGAATTATTCCCGGCGAAATTTATTTGAATAAATTTGACGGGAATAAAATCACCATGATTGTATTCTGAAATAAAGCTTATTTATTCATGCATCATTGTTACGAATTCTTATTCAAATAATGATTCTATTTTTTAATGCCCAATACAACTCTACACTGTAGTCTCATATTCTGTCAAAAGTGAAATTAGTCTCCTATTGAAAGGACCACTCTGTATTTGTCCATACTGTCCGCTTACGTTACATCTTGTACCTGGTAACTATGGCATCAGGTACAAATAAGGTTCAAACTGAACGAAACCGGGTTATACTAATCGGGTGTTCCTTCTCGAGTGTTTAGAATTCTTGTTGGATCGTTTCGGTTTGGTTTGCGCTTATTATTATAGAACATTTGTGTACTAGGCAGTGCACTTTGCAGCGAAAATTTGGCCAATGTTTTTTTTTTTTTATGTAACACAATAGTACAATCATAAACTTTATAAAGCTCTGCCAAACTGCACAGCAGTTTGTTGGCAGCCAATACGGTTTCAACCAATAGGGTCAACTTTGTCGCTTACCATAAGTACAACATTTGTAAACGCTAGTGATCACATAAATAAGTTAAGGCTCGCTAATACTGATTGTTTTAGACGTTGCTCTATGATGAAACATGTTTGTGTGAGTACGTCGACCCCGAGGGTTGTCTATTGTTTGACCGAAATTTATATGCAATAATATTGATTTGCTCGAATTTCACTTACCCGAGTTTCATTTGCCCGAATGTTTCGTTTCCTAGAAAATTCATTTGACATACTCTTGTATTCCCGAATATTATATGCCATAATGATACGAATGCCATAAATATTGTTTTCCATAGTATTAAGTGCCATAATATTATTTGATAGAATACTTAAACGCCATACTAAATATTGTTTCTGTGCGAATCCAACCTGGCTTAGCATCCTATTTTCTGTAGGCATATTGTGGCCACGTATGTACATAGACACTATGTACTACATGATCACAATACAAACCTAACCTAAAGTTTTCGGTTCTGGTCGAATGTCGTACGTCCTTTTATCGTAGTTCTTCTAAACCTGTAAATTAGGTTAGGATTTGTATTTTGATGCAAACATTCTGACGCTCCGCTATACGGGTCACAACACAAACCTAACCTAACCTATAGTTTTCGGTTTTAGATCCATGTACTATTTGGTAGCAGTTCTTCTAAAACTAGGTTAGATTGTAAATTAGGAAACTGTAAATTAGGTTAGGATTTGTATTTTGAAGCAAACATTCTGACGCTCCGCTCGCTTCGCTCGCTCCGCTATACGGGTCACAAACCTAACCTAACCTAACCTATAGTTTTCGGTTTTAGATCCATGTACTATTTGGTAGCAGTTCTTCTAAAACTAGGTTAGATTGTAAATAAGGAAACTGTAAATTAGATTAGGATTTGTATTTTGAAGCATACATTCTGACGCTCCGCTCGCTTGGCTCGCTCCGCTATACGGGTCACAAAACAAACCTAACCTAACCTATAGTTTTCGGTTTTAGATCCATGTACTATTTGGTAGCAGTTCTTCTAAAACTAGGTTAGATTGTAAATAAGGAAACTGTAAATTAGATTAGGATTTGTATTTTGAAGCAAACATTCTGACGCTCCGCTATACGGGTCACAACACAAAACTAACCTAACCTATAGTTTTCGGTTTTAGATCCATGTACTATTTGGTAGCAGTTCTTCTAAAACTAGGTTAGATTGTAAATTAGGAAACTGTAAATTAGGTTAGGATTTGTATTTTGAAGCAAACATTCTGACGCTCCGCTCGCTTCGCTCGCTCCGCTATACGGGTCACAAAACAAACCTAACCTAACCTAACCTATAGTTTTCGGTTTTAGATCCATGTACTATTTGGTAGCAGTTCTTCTAAAACTAGGTTAGATTGTAAATAAGGAAACTGTAAATTAGATTAGGATTTGTATTTTGAAGCATACATTCTGACGCTCCGCTATACGGGTCACAACACAAAACTAACCTAACCTATAGTTTTCGGTTTTAGATCCATGTACTATTTGGTAGCAGTTCTTCTAAAACTAGGTTAGATTGTAAATTAGGAAACTGTAAATTAGGTTAGGATTTGTATTTTGAAGCAAACATTCTGACGCTCCGCTCGCTTCGCTCGCTCCGCTATACGGGTCACAAAACAAACCTAACCTAACCTAACCTATAGTTTTCGGTTTTAGATCCATGTACTATTTGGTAGCAGTTCTTCTAAAACTAGGTTAGATTGTAAATAAGGAAACTGTAAATTAGATTAGGATTTGTATTTTGAAGCATACATTCTGACGCTCCGCTCGCTTCGCTCGCTCCGCTATACGGGTCACAAAACAAACCTAACCTAACCTATAGTTTTCGGTTTTAGATCCATGTACTATTTGGTAGCAGTTCTTCTAAAACTAGGTTAGATTGTAAATAAGGAAACTGTAAATTAGATTAGGATTTGTATTTTGAAGCAAACATTCTGACGCTCCGCTCGCTTCGCTCGCTCCGCTATACGGGTCACAAAACAAACCTAACCTAACCTATAGTTTTCGGTTTTAGATCCATGTACTATTTGGTAGCAGTTCTTCTAAAACTAGGTTGGATTGGAAATTAGGAAACTGTAAATTAAATTAGGATTTGTATTTTGATGCAAACATTCTGACGCTCCGCTCGCTTCGCTCGCTCCGCTATACGGGTCACAAAACAAACCTAACCTAACCTATAGTTTTCGGTTGTAGGTCCATATACTATTTGGTAGCAGTTCTTCTAAAACTAGATTAGATTGGGTTTGTATTTTGACGCTCCGCTATACGGGGTCATAAAACAAACCTAACCTACAATTGTCGGTTTTCGGCCTATGTTCCATTTGGATAGCATATGAAATTATAGCATGTGACAATTATGGATTACAATCTTTATGGAAAATGTGATTATTGGAATTAATATTATGGGAAACAAAGATTCGGTCATAGGATTAATATGGCAAACAATGATTATGGGAAACATAATTATAAGAAACAAGATTCGGTCAATTGAATATTATGGCAGACGAAATTCGGGCATATGAAATTCGGGCAAGTGAAGGTATACCCGACCCCGAGACGTGTCTACGCCGAAATTGCAAAGCGCCCAGCTGCTCCGAAATCCAGGCAGTCGAGCACGTAACGTGTGAGTACGTCAACCCCGAGACGTGTTTACGCCGAAATTGTAAAGCGCCCAGCTGTTCCGAAATCCAGGCAGCCGTCATCTGAGGGTTTGCAGGAACCCGTAAAAAAGGACCTCCCAATGCCGGCTCCAAGGGAGTCCCGATGCGACAAGGATGGCTTCATGAAGGTCGAAAAGAAGAAGAAGAAGCCAGCCTGTCGAAATCAGTGCGGTACCGCACCGACTGGACCGAAACATTTGCTGCGTCCCGCTCTACCTACGACGCTGCTTTATGTGTCCCGGCTACATTACACTACGAAGGCTGAAGATATTGCAGAATATGTAAGGGTGAAGTCCGGTGTCATCCTGAGGGTCGTAAAATTGGAGTCTCGCCACGACGTGAGTTTTAATTCCTTCGTGCTGAGAGTTCCGACAGACCAACTAGCGACCTTCACAAAGGAATAGTACTGGCCGAAGGGTGTCATGTTCCGGCGTTTCCGTGGACGGCTACCTGACACATCGAACACGCGTAACACGTCGCTGTTGAAAAATGTGACCTAGTTTAGTTACTTATGTTTTTATTATTTTAATATTTAATATGTATGTTAGATTGTAAGGTATTTATCTATGGGCCTTTGATGCCTGAAATAAATAAATAATAATAATTATTATTATTTAACATATTAATATTATCACTGTTAATACTTGGTTTATATTTGGTTTAAATTTGAAACCTACAGTTTGCATTTTTAATTAATAATTTCTACTTCAAAAACTACTCGAATTTGACATAATTCGCGCTGAAAACTGTTTTTTTTTCAACTTTTTTTCGACTGCACGTAATTAAAGAATTAAATAACTACCCGTACGTTACTATCTAGAACGAAGGACAAGTATTATTTACTTCAAAAAGTCGGTTGAAATTATCAATATATTCGTATCAACATGAAAATAATGTTTTAAAATAAATAAGGCCTCTTAAGCGTCGGAAAAATTAAGCTAAGCGACGGATATCAACTGGCTTGGTAGACGACTGGAGTGTTCGATTATTCGCTCTATTACTCGGTAAAGTCGGTAATGAAGTTAAAGAGCTCCGGCCATTTTATTTAACTCTTCCAACGAGCTGCTAACAGAGAGAATGGAATATTTTTTTGTTTGGAATGGAGGTATAGTAGACATTTAGATAGTGAAAATCGATCTCACATTAACAAATGAGCAAAATTCTGATGGATGGGCATCATTATACAGAATGACCTGTATTTTAATAAACAAAATTCTAACCCCCGATAGCCAATTTACTGGTTCAGTAAATAAATATGCATTTAGCTTCAGTAAAAGTGTTATGATTTTCGAGATAATCAGATTTTATATTTAATGATTGCGACCTTCTTTTACACTAACGTATAAACCATCTAGGCGACAGATGAATAGATTGTTTCGTTTCCCGTGCTCGGCCCCGCCTATCACTTTTATTTGGACGACTCAGCGCGCGTTCATCAGAAGTCGCGTGGTTCTTAGTCTTTTAAACCGCGATACTGCTTTATGCCCAATATTTTAACTGTGTCAATATGTCCCAATATGTAACTGCAGCAATTTTCAGTTTAAAACAGCGTTAAAATACTTCCAATATGGCCGCTAAGCCAATTTATCTTCGTAGCTGAGTAGGTAGTGCTTCATTACTACTGCCGAGTTACTTGCCTCGCCTCGCCTCGCCTCGCCTTGGATCTGCTAATCTAATGTTGGCAGAAAAACGGCTTTCAATAAAATGACGGGTATATTTGAGTATTTGAAGTGGCTGTTTAGTTTAAGTCTGTCTGATTACCGGTACGGGGCACTATTGAAAATAAGTAGTACTTTTTTCTAGTCAAGTAAAAAGTACTAACCGCCTTTGGATGTCCAGTTCCTGTACAATCTACATTGGTTATTTGTCTAGCCGGTAGTGCGATGATCGGACAAATATATTCTTACCAATGTGGTGCTGTAGGATGGCACCGTGCATCGCACTGTTTAGATTTTTCCTCAAGTAATGATCCCACTTCATAGAAAAGCAACTCCATGATTATAAAAACGGCTCGCGGCCCACTCGCGTAGCAGCACGGATAGCTGCCCCTGATGAAGAGCTCCATATGAGATCGAAACATGTCGGACCGTTCTTGGCAATTTTTACGTGAGTTTAAACCGTTTTTGGGTCATTGTCAGATTTAGGTGCGTGTCTTTCCGGTGGACATTTGCGAAATTAAGGATTCCAGGGACAAATTTTCTGATTAAATGCCTGTGAGAATAAAGAACGTCAACGTCCCTCTTCTATAATCCGATGGATGTAATAGCAACATAACCTAGAGAGATACAAGCTCTTAAATTTTGACCACCGAAGGGATAAATTTTGTTTTTTTAACTGATGATGACCCTTTTAATATTATTAAAGTATCTCTCGATAGATTAATGCAAATTAAAGCAATTTTCAATAAAAAAAAATGAATTTTGTAATAGCATAGAGCTAAATAATTATGTTCTCAGTCCTCACGCAATCTGTAAATACTTTAGGACTACCTATTCCGATCTATAATAGTTAAGTGCGTATACCTAGTACACCTATACAAAACTCATAAAACAGTTCCAATGCTTTGTGCGTGTTGAATAAAGGCCGTTGGGATGACAGGAGTCTTGTCTGCGGAAGGCTGATTTCCTCGGAATTTCATAACGTTTTGTTTTCGGAACAATGTCGTGTGTCGGAATGTTGTCATATTAAACTAAACCAAACTATTCTATATATAGTAAAGAACGAATGCTATAAAGGGAACGGTTATAAATGGTGATAAAGTTAAGTGTAAACAGTGTTTATAATAAGTTTAAGTTCTAGGTTTTAGTTTTGCCATGTCCGTCTGTCCGTATATCTGTCTGTCTGTCGGTCCGCGGCTTAGCTCCGTGATCGTTACTGGAAAGCTGAAATTTGGTATGAGTATGTGTATGTATCACGCCGACAAAACGGTAAAATAGAAACTAAAAAAAAACTTTTTCGGGTACCTCCCGTACACCTAAAGTGGGGGTGTTTTTTTTTTTCGTTCCAACTTAAGTGTGTGGGATGTCGTTGAATAGGTCTTTTTAAAATAATAGGGGTCTTTTAACATAATTTTTTGGTAAAGTCAGCAGTTTTGTAAATATTCGCTCCAGAAATCAAAAAAATAGCGTCCCCCCCTCTAACTTTTCAACCACGGGTCAAAAATTCATAATTTTTTTTTATATGACGTAAGTGCTGCGCGGTGTCATTATACTTCGAACGTTACACATATTAGTTAAGTGCCATACTGTATTAAAACATTTCGCTCAATCTGGCGCGTATCGATAACTTCCAGAAGGTAAAAAGTAATTAGGTACAGTTACTTTGGCGTTTACGACCTTTTTATGAGCGTGGCCCGACATGCTCTTGGCCGGTTTCAAGTTAATTTTAACACAATGTAAATTATTCATAAATGAATATATTAAATAATGTGCTTAAATATAATATACTAGCTTTTGCCCGCGGCTTCGCTCGCACAGGGTCTAGAAACGTTATCTGTGTAACTTTCTACCCGCTTTGTTGTTTCTTAAAATAATACAACTAATAATAATATAAATCTGCGCACATACATACATTTTTAGGGTTCCGTAACCAAATGGCAAAAATACTGTTGAAACTTGGTAGGTAGATGTATTCTGTGAACCGCATTAAGATTTTGATGCAAAAATAAAAAAAATAATAATAAATATTGGGGGCTCCCCATACTTAGAACTGAAACTCAAATTTTTTTTTTTCATCAAACACTATGGATAGGTCTTCAAAAATGATATCGAGGTTTCTAAAATATTTTTTTTCTTAACCGAATAGTTTGCGTGACAGACGCTTCCAAAGTGGAAAAAAGTTGCCCCCCCCCCTCTAACTTCTTAAATAAGAAAATGAAAAATCTAAAAAAACATATGATGTACATTACTATAATAACTACCAACGAAAATTGTTTTGAACGAGATCTAGTAAGTAGTTTTTTTTTTATATTTTACTACCCAACTTTGCAGCTAATTTATATGGGGCGCTATACATACCAGGTGCAAACTTAACTTAACCACTTAGGGATGGAAAGTGTTTGTACGGAACCCTCGGTGCGCGAGTCCAACTCGCACTTGGCCGGTTTTTGGGTAGTAGATTTATATATTTCTAGATCACGTCTTGGTAATACATGGGGCAATTCATTTTCCGATGAACCGAACAAAATCATAGTCATAAGTTTAATCAACTTAAGAGGCCTTATTCCTTTTAAAATGCTGATTGTTTTAGACATTTTTCTCTATGATCAAACATATTTCTTAACATATTAATGATGTTACTACCTAGAACAGGGCTATTGGGATTTTTGGGTATATATTTGAAACCTACAGTTTGAGCTTTAAAAACTACTCGAAATTTACAAAATTCACGCAGAAAACTGGTTTAATCAACTTACTTTCGACTGCACGCAATGAAAGTATGAAATATTACCATGTTACTACCTAGAACTCAGGGAAAAGTATTATTTACGATAACGAAGACACGGTATGACTTGCCAAATTCATAGTTATAGTTCAACTGAAAGTACCTTATAAAATTTGATTCCCTTGAGAGCATCGACGTTTGTTGTGGCATAGGTAAACAGCCGGATCTTTTTTTTACGTTATAACTTAGAAGTTTGGTTTTTTAACGGATTTAAAGGATTTCAGCCCTGAGTACTTATATGGTTTTAATTTCCATTTTATTCGATAGACGAACAGACAACTAAGTGATCCTTTGAGGGTTGCGTTTTTCCTTTTGAGGTACGGAACCCTAACAATGCATTTTTTTACACGAAGTTTTGTCACTCAATCCTACGTTTTGCATATAAAGTTTATAACCTCTTCAGGAGATAACTTTCCAAAAATGAATTTTGAGTTTATACACGAAAATATTCCTTACAAGAACTTTCATCTTCCCCCTTTACTCAGACAATACTCGTACATTTCAAAAAAATCAGAAAGTAGTATATTGACACACGGAATATGGACAGACTTACGAAAACAATCTCATCTTTTCTCATCCAAACTTTCGCCTCCCATTAGACCCATTTTGGAGATGAATTTCCAAAAGAAATCAAGTTTATTTTCTCAATCTTAGGGAATATTCTACAAAAAACATGAAAATGTTGTCATTTTCAATTTCACATGCTTTGGGGATGAATATTAAAAAATGCATCTCTTACTTTTTAACTTCATTTATGGTGAAAAGTTGTTTGTAATGATTAACCTAATGCCCGAAATATTATCACTCTTACTCAAAAAATTCCAAGCCCTTTTAACAAACTGTCACCTCTCAGCGTATCCCATTAGAGGTTGAATTTTCAAAAACGCTGAAATCAATATTCTCAGTTTTTGATGAAGAGTCTACCCGCAAAATAGTGCACCTCTTACTCAAAAAAGGCCCGATACTCATACAAAGTTCCATTGTCCATTTAACCCCTTTCGGGGATGAATTTCCAAAAATGCTGAAACTTATTTTCTTACTTTGCATAGAAGAATCTATACACGTAATGTTACTCAAAGAACTTCGAGGTTTTCATTGAAACTAACCTCCTCTTTACCCCATGAGGGGTTAAATTTTCAAAAACGCTGAAATACATGTTCTTAGTTTTTGATGATCAGTGTACACACAAGATAATACACCTCTTCCTAAAAAAGGTTTGATTTTCAAATAAAGTTTCACTGTCCATTTCACCCCTTTCGGGGATGAATTTCAAAAAATTCTAAAACTCGTCTTCTTAGTTTGCATAGAAGAACCTATACACGAAATATCACTCCTACTCAAAGAATCCCAAGCTCTTCATACAAATTTTCACCTCCCACTTTATCCCATTAGGGGTTGAACTTTCAAAAACGCTGAAATCAATATTCACAGTTTTTAATGAAGGGTCTACACGCAAAATAATGCACCCCTTACTCAAAAAAGCGCCGTTTCTCAAGAAAGTTCCATTATCCATTTAACCCCTTTCGGGGCTGAATTTCCAAAAATGCTGAAACTTGTTTTCTTACTTTGCAAATAAGAACCTGTCCACGAAGTATTACCACTCCTACTCAAAGAATCTCAAGCTCTTCATAGAAACTTTCACCTCCCTCTTTACCCCATTAGGGGTTGAATTTTCAAAAACACTGAAATACATGTTTTCAGTTTTTGATGATCAGTCTACACGCAAAAGAATGCACCCCTTACTCAAATAGACCACGTTTTTCTTACAAAGTTTCACTGTGCATTTAACCCCTTTAGGGGATGAATTTCCAAAAATGCTGAAACTTGTTTTCTTACTTTGTATAGAAAAAGCTGTTCACGAAATAATACCACTCTTACTCAAAGAATTCCAAGTTCCTCATACAAACTTTCACCCCCTATTTAGCCCCTTTAAAGAATGAGTTTTCAAAAATCCTGAAATAAGTTTTCTTGTTTTTAGATCGAAAACCTATACACAAAGTTTTATTACTCTAACTCAAAAATTACGTAAGTTTCATACAAACTTTCAACCCCGATTTGACACCCTTAAGGGATGAGTTTCGAAAAATCCCTTCTTAGTGCTTGCTTGCATCGTATACTTGATCTATTCTAGAAATTTGAAGTTCCTAGGTTCAGTAGTTTCGGCTCTACGTTGATGAGTGAGTCAGTCAGTCAGTCAGTCAGTCAGTCAGTCAGGACTTGTCCGTTTATATGTATGAGTAGATATATATCTATCTATTATAAGATTCAAAATTTGTATTGAAAATCAGTTTTCTATGGATGGTCGCGATTTTTAGGACAAATCTTAAGAGCGCGATGCAGGACCGTCTTTTGTTTTGTATGGATGCGCGGCGCCATGCATGTCTGGCGCCATCTGTTGGACATAATGTCTTTATCTCATTACGCTAAAAGGTCTAGTAGAATTTTAACCAATGTTGGTACAGAGATAGCTACTACGCCAGTCACCTTAATCCTACCAAAAACATTTCATGTAAAATTGGCGGCCAACACTCACATGCTCATAACGCTTTCGCTGTAAAAAAAGTTATCACATCCGAGGAAAAGCCAAGCCCCTAACCCCTGAATTTACTAACCCTACACCTTGGTTTCAAAAGTATAGCTTGGCCGTTTCATAGAGTACCGTTAATAAGTCCAACGGACCGTCTGGCCCATATGGTATCAAGAAATTAAGTTTATGTCTTCATGATAATATATATAAGTATAAACTTAATTCCTTACCATATATTTAGGCCGGACAGTCCGTTGGACATGTTCCCTAACTGCATCTTAACCTGTGAATTGGGGCGCTCTGGTGTTAACTGGGACGAAGCTATGAGGGTTTGAAAATGAGAAGAAACGGTTCGAGAAAAGGTAGGTCACTACATACCCCGCTTCTTTTTTGTTCGTCTGGGCGGGGGCACTGCCGTGCCCCCAGATAGCTGGACATCCGAAAATGGTTATATTAGGATACTTTATACTTCTTAGTCGTTTCCATTGCCATGACGGTAGGATCCGATGGCGAGATCGTGTAGAAATCGAGGATCTCTTATGAAGTCAGTCTGTAAGAGGCCTTATTCCTTTTAAAATGCTGATTGCTTTAGACATTTATCTCTATTATCAAACATGTTTCTTAACATATTATTGATGTTACTACCTAGAACAGGGCTATTGGGGTTTATTGATATATATTTGAAACCTATAGTTTGAATTTTACATTGATAATTTTTGTTTCTAAAACTACTTACTCGAAATTGTCAAAATTAACGCGAAAAATTAGTTTTTTCAACTTATTTTCGACTGCACGCAATAAAAGCATGAAATAGCTACGTTACTACCTAGTACTCGGGGAAAAGTATTATTCAATTCAAAAAGTTGGTTGAAATTATCAATATATTTGACATACTATGAAAAAAAAAAAATTTAAAGGAATAAGGCCTCTTAATAGACACACAATTGTTGGAATATAACGCTGCCCGTTTAGTTGCAAGTTCTTTTTGTTTTTTGAACAGTTGTCTCTTGACTTTTTGTTCGGTGTATCAATCTATGTCTTTTCCTAGTGTCATATATAATGTTTCTTAACCTAAATAGGTATAGTTAGGGCTTGTGCACAAATCACGTGAGGTTTTTTCGGCTACTTTTTGACCTCCCCCTCGCCCCTGGTGATATTTGGTGAAGTTCTTTATTACTCCGGCCTCTCCCTCACAAACTCACGTGTATTATTTTCGCCAGTATTTTTTAAAATAGACTCGCAATTTGAAGTATTTAACAAGTGAAGATTATTTTTAACGAAACCGAGAATATTCAACGGGTAGATTTTTTTCTTAGTTCGTTCACTGTAGAAAAATACACGTGAGGTCCCCTTATACCCCTCCCTCCCCCAACGTGATCTGCCGTGATTTTTCGTGACCTATCGAAACTCGCGGGATTTGTGCACAAGCCCCAAGTTGGAAAAATTATCACCTTCTTTTTAAGCTATCAAAATCTGTATTTTTATTCTAGGGATGAGAGGGATTATTCCTAGTCCTATCTGTAAACTAAACTTCAAGAGTTCTTTAAAAAATCATCTATCCCCAATAGCATGATGTCGGCAGTGTTTAAGTTCCACCAGGAAAGCGATATAGCTTATAGCCTCGGAAAAGGAAGAATGAATTAAACAACAAATGGCATTAATATTATGTTTAATAGTCCCTTTATCATAACACCAATAACCGAATATTGTACCTAAAACATCACCCGAAGCATCCGATATTAAAAACAGCAACGTAAAATGAACAAAAAAAAACTTAATTATAGTGATTATTTTTTGGTACTGGCGTCTCTCTGGACGAAGATAAACCTAAAGGAACTAATATTTAATAAAATAATTTTATTACGCTTAAAAATACAGCCACTTATAGATAATTTAAATAATACCCCTAAGCCCCCCGAAAACAATAAATAAATTCTTAAGCCTATGGGAATTTCGTGACAACGAAATAAAACGCAATAAATAAGACAGAACCAACCGATTCCAAAACTAACTGCAAATAAACTGCCGATGACTTTGGATCATACTTGTGACGCTCTGCATCTGTTTGCCCGTCTGTCCATCCCTTTCGATCAAAACCTTATTGATTATATTGGCACAATCCTTATTCTCAAGAATAGTGACGTGCGTGCCTTCCAGATAATGCACAGTAACATTGCTGTGCGTGAATTTATCCAAACCGTAGTTCTCATCACATACTAAATTAGGAAGATTTTCTTTAGGACGCAGGAGAACAATTGGTGCTTGAATCTTCTTAATATCTTTAGAATTGTAGTTCAGAATAATTTTGACTCTGTCATATGTGACGGCGGCGACAGAAGCGATGAATTTCGGGGTGTATTTCGATTGGATAGGCGACAATTCGATGGCAGATTTAACTTTTTCGTCGAAGGAGGAAATATGGCTAAATTTCTCCAGGAGAGCGGTGGAGACGTCATTGTTGGGAGCGACGATGTCGATGGTGTGGCAGAGGAGAGCGTTCTGGAGTTGCTCATCACTCTTGAAGCAGATGACGGAGGTGAGCATGCCCTGTAGGAAGTCGGGGGCGCCGTCCACGCAGAATACTAAACCGTTCTTATGACCTGTACAAAAGAAGTAATATAATTTAGCAGGGATCGTAAAATTCGAGCAAACTCGATTGACATGATGTATGACCAGTGATGGCACTTCAATGAATTTTGCTCGCAATTTACAAACCCTGATAATTATGCGTCAAGTTGCTTTGTATAAACCTCTTAATGTACCTAACCATAATAATCGATCGCTCCAATTCATTGATTTTCATCTAATTACTTTTTCTACGTTAAAAAATCTAAGCATCAAAACAAAGTTGCTACAAACTACTACAAAGGTATATAACAGCGAAGTTTGTCATACAAGAAGTAAATAAATATGCATTTCTGATAACTGAATAATTAAAATTTTTTTTGGATGTCGTATCAATGATATTTTTCAACCGATTTCAAAAAGAAGACGATCTCAATAATTGTCTTTTTTAATGTTCGTTACCGCAGAACTCCGCCATTTATGAATTGATATCCAAAAGTTTTTGTTCGAGAGTAGGCATCTCCAAGCTCCAAGTTGATCTCATAAAATTTTGGTGAAGATCTATAAGGAATCGAGGAAAACCTAAAATTAAGATATTGGTGTTTTTTTTTTATAGTAATCTGCAGTTTAGTTGTTGTTATTCGCGTTGAAATTTGTTATTTATTGTGATAAAGTGTAAAACAGTTGACAAGCATATTACCTCAGCTACCAAAAAACTAAATTATTTAAATACCTTGGCAGAGCATCAAGGTATGATAATGCGAGTATCTGGTTTCAAAATAGAACTGTAAAACTATTTATTTCAATTAGCTGTCGTATCGCAGTACAATAGCTCAAAAGTTCGGGCCACGGTTCATTATTAGTTGACTAACTAACTTCCACCGTCCTGCAATGTCGTGAAAAGAGTGGCTTTGGCCACTTAATACAATTAAAATTTGACTAGTTTCGTAGAGATTCGTCTTTGTCAGTTAGTTTAAAGTGACTTTCGTTGTTAATTGTGTTAAAACTTGAGCGAAATCTTGATAAACTACGTCTCATCAACTTGATTATGATAACGCTTCGGTTCGGTTAATTTTGTTTATCGTTCGGAATTGTGCATTCCATAAGTAATTGTGGCAGATGTGAAGTACTAATCAAAATACGCATTCGTATTTATGTACGTACTATATTAAGGACTAAAAATACAATACTATCGTACGTTATCGTGACGCGGAACGTTGCGACGACGTGTAATGTTACGTCATCGTCGTCTAGACTTCGTGCAACGTCAAAATTCAGCACAACAACTTTGTAATGGTCTCCTAATTATATCACTCTAATATTATAAAGGAGAACGTTTGTGAGTGTATTTATGTGTATGTTTGTTATTTCTTCACGTTCAAACAGCTGGACCAATTTTGATGAAATTTGGTATGGAGGTAGTTGACACCTTGGATTAACACATAGGCTTTTTATCCCGAAAAATTTAATGTTCCCGTGGGATCAGCGGGTAACACCACAGGGCGCAGCTAGTATATAATAACCACCATCATTTTAGATAATTGAACAAGTGTAACCTTGTTCTAATAATTTTGTAGGTACTCTAATAGCCAGTACCTAAAGCCAGGGCACTATTTATATATATATTGGGCATGGTTACAAAATGTAAATTGTCATTAACATAATAGCATGTAGTTATAGTTAGACTGCACTAAATTTACATTTCTATGACTACCATGCACAACTTTCGTATGCTAATGAATTATTATTTAGAGACTCTAATAGATCGTTTATAAAAAGAGAAAAAGTAAGGGACCTAAGTTAGATCCCTGCGGGACACCAGAGTTTGCTAAAAAGGAATCTGAGAAATAACCATGGACATTAACTAACTGAGACCGATTTCGGAGATAACTTTTGAGCCACCGTAATAGTGAGCCATGAATTCCGATGTCTTCGGCTTTGACACAAAGTATATTATGGTCAATAATTCACTAATTCAAGTGTAGTTTTAGATATCACCAAATAAGCAGTGTTTTAGTCATATCGCTTTTAAATGGCATTAAAACGCGATGTTAGCCATTTCAGCTGCATAAAGTAACATTTCACGTAACTATTCTAGTTAAGTTTGCGCCAGATATCTATAGCGCCGCATATGAATGAGGCGCAAACTTAACGCAATCGAGTTGACAATGTGGCGATACACCGCTAATTTAAGCTGAATAAAGGCTGTATCAACGCTTATGCAGCCCGAATGCTACTTGGGTATATCGCCGCCTTGGAGATCTCTCCGAGATATCAGATGGAAATATGGAATTAGGGCTCAGGTTACTGACCTTCGCTCTCAAGCTTAGCTGCTAGCTCCAGCATCAGTTGACATCCAAAACTGTATCCAAGCAGCGTGAAGGGTCCTCCCGGGGCCAGTCGCGTTCGTACCGTCTGAAAACATATGATATTGTTATTGCGCTAAGTAATAGTCGAATATAACCCTTAGAGAAAAAGGTTGAGGTCAGTGTTGCCAACTTTGTGATTTTATCTTAGCGACCTCTAGTAGATTTTTTAATGGCATAGTTACACTTGATTTAGTTATAAGTCAATATCTGAGTTGGCAACACTGGTTAATGTCCCACTGAAAACTTCAGCATACATTATCTTCAATGAAGCTTGGTTTTAATGAAAGATGAATAACACAATGCTATCGCATTATTTGAAAGTACAAGATATTATTATTAGAGCAATGGATTATAATTATAACCCTGAGGGGGCAGGTTGAGGTCCCACTAAAAACTTCAGCACATATATAATGTATTATTACGTATGTATGTATTAATAGTTTATACGTGTAATTATTAGTAGTCTTATTATTTTTAATACCTTTTTGTACACGGTGTTAGTTTGTCTATCTTCTTCTGGTACTCACTCAATTGCTCAAAGGTTAACTGGAAGAGATCCCTTATAGGGATAAGTTCGCCTTTGTACCTATATGCTACTTGTAATAGATGTATTTTTTAACTGTTTTTGTGTACAATAAAGTGTTTACTTACTTACTTATATATTCAGTGAAACGTGGTTTTAATGAAAGTTGAATTACATTGTGTTATCGTTATGCGCTTTTAATATCGTTATTGTGTAAGGAAAAGCAGCGTGGGAAGGCCCCCAACAAGGTGGACCGACGACCTGCGAGCCTATGATAGTTTGCGACTGTCAGTTTTCCACAAGGAGACGTTATTTGACTGCTGATTATTAGACGACGGTCCTTTCACCTTTTTTTTTTAATATTTTCAGAACTACTCCGTATGATCAAATAAAAATAATAGTTTTGGATTCTGTGATAAATTTATAATACTCATAGTAGGTAATGAAATTAGTTTAAACTAATTGAAAATTTGAAATATTGTCAGTTGTGGTTTTAATGAATATTTGATACTCAACACAATGCTTTTTATGTCAGCGGACAGGCAACTTTAGGCTGTTTCATGGCTCTATAGCTACGAACCTAAGAACGAGGAAAAAATCACCAATAGCGAGCTACATTGAGTGACGCTAAGTAATCCCATTCACGGATTTTTTCCTCGCACGCGGCTTTAGGTCTAGAGGCCATTTTACCAAATGGGTGCCAGTGTATTTCTAAATCTGTACAGTGTACGTATTTTAAGTAAGTTTCTATGTTCTGCTGGTTTATTTGTAGCAGCTATTATTCGACTTATTTGAGGTCTTATAGGTTATGTATAGCATGTGTGCTACTTAGATAGTGTGCTTTAATACGTAAATCGACTCACCAAGTACAGCCTGTTGACCATCGCGTCAATATCCTCGTTAGGATGCTCGACACCAAGTTGTAACACGCAAACCTTGCACTTCAGTCTCTTGCAGAGCGGCTCCATCACCGAGGCGGCACCTTCTAACCCTGGCAGTATAAACATCGGAGGGTTCTCCGTGTCATGGATGGCTTCGTGACCCTGGAGCATAGATCAGTTTTAATAACAGTATAATGAAGTATTGATACAAAGATATCAAGCTCAAAGAAAAAATTAAATGAGTTCGTTGGAGTTCGGGTAGCGAAGTGGTTAACCGCGCCCCGCCGCTCGCTCGCCTGCTCCAGCGGAGAGGTCGAGCACGTCACGTGTGAGTACGTCAACCCCGAGACGTGTTTACGCCGAAATTGTAAAGCGCCCAGCTGTTCCGAAATCCAGGCAGCCGTCATCTGAGGGGTTGCAGGAACCCGTTAAAAGGGACCTGCCAATGCCGGCTCCAAGAGAGGTCTGATGTGACGAGGAAGGCTTCATGAAGGTCGAAAAGAAGAAGAAGAAGCCAGCCTGTCGAAATCAGTCCGGTACCGCACCGACTGGACCGAAACATTTGCTGCGTCCCGCTCTACCTACGACGCTGCTTTATGTGTCCCGGCTACATTACTCTACGAAGGCTGAAGATATAGCAGAATATGTAAGGGTGAAGTCCGGTGTCATCCTGAGGGTCGTAACATTGGAGTCTCGCGACGATGTGAGTTTCAATTCCTTCGTGCTGAGAGTTCCGACGGACCAACTAGCGACCTTCACAAAGGAAGAGTACTGGCCGAAGGGTGTCATGTTCCGGCGTTTCCGTGGACGGCTACCTGACACATCGAACACGCGTAACACGTCGCTGTTGAAAAATGTGACCTAGGTAGTTTAGTTACTTATGTGTTTATTATTTTAATATTTAATATGTATGTTAGATTGTAAAGTATTTATCTATGGGCCTTTGGTGCCTGAAATAAATAAATTATTATTATTATTATTATTATATTATTAACGCACTGGACTGGCAATCCAGAAGTACCGGGTTCGATTCCCGGTCTCGTCCCCCAGGTTAAATTTAAATTTTATTTTAATTTTTAATTTTTAAATTTTTCTTTGAGCGTTGATATCTTTTGTATCAATAGTTTAATATTAAAATTGCGGTGTGTAAAGCCTGACCAGAAATATATGAGGATTGTCAAGAGGGCGCAATTTACAAGATTTATATGGCAACCATTTTGTAACCAATCGCAACACACTATAATGACCTCAGTTTAAATACCTGTCAGTTCCTATGGTAACCTCTTAATATTATTTTAATGGAATGCACTCTTTTGCCGACTGTTTTTTGTGTAGTAGACACGTGTACACTTTATTTATAATATCACGTTCACGACTGTGAATGGTTTTCAGCATTTTCTTTGGGTATTTTTGAATATTTGTCTTTTAAAGAAACCAGCACGAACGACATTGACATTGTTGACAACCATCATAAAATCATTGCCAGTGTAAGAAATTAGTTCCAGTGAAATTCCGCAATATGGCGCATCCTCATATATTTCTGGTCAGGCTTTACCAACATTCAAAAAATGAGGCATTACATGTTTCATAAATTTATAGTAGTAGTCTGCTGGAACAAGAGCTCGAATAGTTCATCCATCATCCCATGTTGTAGACTTTCGTATATATTTATATATATTATATTATGTATATATCTGTATATATATTATATTATAGTGTGTAAATGTAGGTATATGTATTTGTGTATAAACAGTAATATAATATTTTGTATTTACTTGTACTCTAGATCCTCTCTGTACCATCAGATTTCTGATTTGCACCCACTTCTAGTATCTCTGTTTGGCCCTATGGTTGACTGGTAGAGAATGCCCTTTGGCATTAAGTCAGCCATTTGTACTGACTTTTGTTTTGTGCAATAAAGTTTAAATAAATAAATAAATAAATTTATAGTATAATGAAGTTTATTCTGTAAGCATGCCATGTAAAATAATAAAATACGTAAATGAAATAAATATATAGGCACACATGGGACAATAGAAGTTTGAGTCTATAGGTATTTACTACCTTTTTAAGAGAAGACTACTGTTGTAAAAAATACGTCGAATAGTTAAACTAAGCATTTAGATCTGAAAGGCCTATGCACAGGACACTTTTAAGGCCCACATCACTCCTATGGTGCAAAGATAATCCCATTACATATAATACTAGCTGTACACCGCGGTGTTACCCGCTCATCCCACGGGAACACTAAATTTATTCGGGTTGAAAAGTATCCTATGTCCTTTCCCGGGTCTCAAACTATCTCCATACCAAATTTCATCTAAGTCGGTTCAGCGGTTAAAGCGTGAAGAGGTAACAGACAGACAGACACACTTACGCATTTATAATATTAAGGATTGTGACGAAGAGGTTGGCTCGGTTTGTAGACACCTGCCTACTGAGCCGGCGGTGCTGGGTTCGAATCCCGGCCGGGGCAAATGTTTGTGTGATGAACTCGAATATTTGTTCCTGGGTCATGGTTATCTATATATGTATTTATATACATTACTAGCTGTGCCCCGCGGTGTTACCCGCTCATCCCACGGGAACACTAAATTTATTCGGGATGAAAAGTATCCTATGTTCTTTCCCGGGTCTCAAACTATCTCCATACCAAATTTCATCTAAATCGGTTCAGCGGTTTAAGCGTGAAGAGGTAACAGACAGACAGACAGACAGACACACTTTCGCATTTATAATATTAGTATGGATTTATACTCGTATCGTCGTCTAGTACCCATAGTACAAGCTGTGCTTAGTTTGGGACTAGGTCGATTTGTGTATGGTTGTCCCTTAATATTTATACAATACAATACAATACAATACAATACAATACAATACAATACAATACAATACAATACAATACAATACAATACAATACAATACAATACAATACAATACAATACAATACAACAATTCTTTATTGCACACCAACAAGAAAAATGTTACAATTGAAACCTTAATTTATAAATGGTAGACAATAGGCGGTCTTATCGCTAAAGAGCGATCTCTCATTTATTTATTTATTTATTAAGTCCGACTACCATAAAACCTCGTGACATCGCCTGGGATATGGACTACATATTTTGTAGTTTTGCGGATTTTAGGCCAATATGATTGTGTTATCGACTTCACAACTGCTGTGTTACTGAAAATTTTACATATTTTACTAGAATAATCATAATAAATAATTATTAATGGACAATCTTGCACAAATCGACCTAGTCCCAAACTAAGCAATGCTCTTGTACTATGGGGTACTAGACGACGCTACATAATAATATATAGATGACATCCATGGCCCAGGAACTAATATCCTATGTTGCGTTCATCACAAAAAAGGAGGAAATGGAGCAATGATTAGAGACCAAGATACATTTTGAGAGAGACGACAATAGAGAAGTGATCCCCTCAACTTAAGGCTAAACTTTGATTGCTATTTGTTAGACTTGAATTGACTTCCGAACTTGTCCCATTGTAACCATTTTAACTCTTCTGTCCCAAGACGTTAACTGTACATTTCCAATATGGCTGACCCTTTCCGCTCTAGAAACTGTTTTCGGTAACGTTAGGGCTAAACTTGCAATGCTAAGTCCTAGTTCGGAATAAGTAGAATTATTGGGGCGTATGATTTATTTCGCAACACTGGAATAAACTTGGTTGGAACTACGTTAAACTACGTACAGAGTTGTACTACAATTCGCTTTATATTGAGTAACTAGCACTTACCCGCAGTTTCGTTTATGTTACCGGTCGTTATTTATCCCAAAGAAAAGTATTTGAAAGGAAATTTTTGCCTTTCAAATACTTTTCTTGAGCCTGTTATAAACGTGAAAGTTTGTGAGAATGCACTGTCTAACTTAAACGCAAAAACTACATAAGACAAAGTTATATGGAAACATTTCAGTAAGATAAGGCTAACATAGTTTATTGTCTGATGGGGTTACTGAGTTATTGGACTGTGGCAGTTTTCCCCGGTGATAGTCTCCCACCTTACTTTAATATCAATAATAAATAAGATACCAGAATAGGACATATGTAGGCTAAACAGGAGTTCATAGAATATGGGTACATTTATGATTCTTCTCATGATTCGCGGGAAAAAGTTAATCATACAGAAATGAAATGAAGCTTATTTTTAGGGTTCCTTACCCAAAGGGAAAACGGTACCCTATTACTAAGACTCCGCTGTCCGTTCGTCGGTTTGTTTGTTACCAGACTGTATCTCATGAAGCATGACAGCTAGACAGTTGAAATTTTCACAGATGGTGTATTTCTGTTGCCACTATAACAACAAATACTAAAAACAGAATAAAATAAAAAAGTATTTAAGTTTCACATCAAACGTGAACGGTTGCGTTAGCTTTGCGCCTCATTTGCATGTGGCTTCATACATATCAGGTGCAAACTTAACTTAACCCGGAGTTTTAAGACGGGATTAAGTGATTGTCCCTACTCGATGTGCGAGTCAGACTCACTTGGCCGGTATTCTTTATTCGAATATTTTATCCAACTATTACAGCTGAATCGATTAGCTTAGGTGGGGTAAAACAATCACCGGGAGAAGACTGTACTAACTGTTGGTCTAGTCCCAACTTACCTTACACGTTTTTAAACATACAATACATGAATACATACACTACAGTGTAAGCCCACTCACAGGGTCCTATCCCCTCGGGCACGGCACTTTAAACCTAGCTATTTTGAGGAAATCTTAGCATAAATTCGTGAGCCCGCATATTTGAGGGCCTTTTAGTCTGAGATGTATGCAAATGACTGTTCGGGGAACGAATTACCGGTAACAGAGTCATTAAAATTCACACTTAATTCTATGGTTTTCTAGAGATAATTATTGCAGATAGTCGATACGTTTCTAATGCCAATAAATATTGTGTTGAGTGATGTGCTAATGGACAGTTTCCAAAATTGGGATACTTTCCAGATGGAAACTTCTTGGAATTTTAGGAAAATTCCTTTAAGATAAATTTTCTCTATGATCAAACATGTTTCTTAAAATATTATTGATGTTACTACCTAGAACAGGGCTATTAGGATTTATTGGTATATATTTGAAACCTACAGTTTGCAGTTTTCATTGACAATTTTTGTTTCAAAAACTACTCGAAATTGTCAAAATTCACGTGGAAAATTAGTTTTTTTACCTGCACGCAATGAAAGCGTAAAATAGCTATGTTACTACCTAGAACTCGGGGAAAGGTATTATTCACTTCAAAATGTTGGTTAAAATTATCAATATATTTGTCATCATATGAAAAAAATATTTTTTAAAAGGAATAAGGCCTCTTAATAAGTTAGCTAATTGATATATTTTTTACTTCTTTTAATGCTTAGAGATATTCCCGGATATATTCTCAGTTTATTGGAATTCCCCGTAAGTTGCCAACCGTTGAGTTAAGCACCTACTAGGTATAAAGAAAAATCGTATCATTATATAAACCATCTCTGTTATTGGTTACTTTTTATGCGGTTTAATAAGGCGAGTTCCTGTATACGACCACTTTAGGTTCAGAGGTATAAACTGAACACACCTGCGCGAAACATCATAGTCCGGTTGAGATTCCTTGGAACATATCCAGTACCGACATCAGGGGCCCGCTTCACGAAGCTACAACTTGGAAATTAGAAACGGAAGTTTCTTTCTTACATAAAAAGTTGAAAAGGGACTTCCGTTTGCAATATATAATTTGATGCTTCTTGAAATGGGCCCCAAGTCTGTAAAAACATGTCGGATCGTGGACATGCGTCACGAGTCCTGAAGCTCCCAGTATCCTTTTTACTCGTAACATGAGTTGGGCTGCATTCGACTAAACTTTTATTCCAAGAATGACACTTATCCTCGCATAGTAATGACAAACCATATCATAAGTTTGACATTATAGGATAGTAATGTGAAACTTATTACTACTACACTATTCGAGAGTAAGCGTTATTTTTGAATTCAATTGTTTATTCAATTTAAAATTGTATTGAAAATCTGTTTTCTATGGCGAGGGTCATGATTTAAGAAAAAATCTTAATAGCGTGATGCAGGATCGTCTTTTGTTTTGTATGGGCGCGCGGGGCCACGCATAATTTCCTTCATCCTCGCATCACGCCGAAACGGCTGAACAGATTTTAAGCAATTTTGGTACAGGGATAGCTGGACATCCAAATATAGCAAAGCAACAGGATTCTTTTTACTCATCTACGGTATAAAAAAATTACGCGTACGAAGTTGCGGGTCATTTCTAGTTCTTGGAATAAAATTAAGAATAAAGTTAAATCCAACCCGCGAAATGACTATCGCGGGGGACGAATGCTGCTCGCGTTTGCAGGAAAAACGTGCCCTGGTGCCTTAGATGGTGCTAAAGAGTAACAAACACAAAGGGGAATAGAACTCGTCACACAATCGAGTCATCTCACCTCAGTTCCGTCGGTGACCATGGTAGGCATGTAGATGAACGGTTCAGAGACGAGTCTCTCGTCGCCGAAGTTCCTCATAAGGACTCGGAGACCAGCGGCGCCTTCTGTGGCGTTGGGCCGTGCAGCCGTCGTCGAAGATTCTGCTTCGCGTTGCGCTGTCAGCTCAACTAGTCTGAAGAATAAACGCTAGTCAGCATTTTGTCCTAACAACAGGGCTAACATATCTTGCGGTGACTTCGCTTGTTGCGCCACTCAGCGTCACCTGTCGTGCTCGCATAGTATTGAAAAGAAAGTGACAGGAAGCATTTGTCACGCGTCAAAGGGTCGCGAGTCATAGTTATGCTAGACGTGCCGAGTCTCAGAGTAGTAAATTGTATACAAGGGTAAATAGTTTAAAACCAGGCATTTTCTCAGAATCAGTACAAAAGAAATTGATAATTATTGCTGATTAAAAATAATGTATAATATTTAAAGATTAGGACAGATTTTTAAATATTCTACTGATGTTACACGGTCCCTCAATTTCGTCGAAAGACGTTCAATGCTTTATTTTGTCGACATCTTTTTCACCGAAGGTATATTTTAGATAACGGGCGTCGTATAGAGTCCGTTAGATTAAGGTTGTAGATTAAGTTGTTTTATAACAATGCCGAAACTCTGATGCTTTTCATTAATAGTATATCGATGAAACATCTGAAAAACGCAGGCTAAACCGCATAGGTATATAGTACTTACTTGGCGAACGTGAGTGTTCTGATGTCTTGCGCGGTGAGGAAGATCTCAAACTCTCTCTCCAATGTCTGTTTGATCTCCACAGCCATCATACTGTCCATACCCAACTCTGCAAGTGATACTTGCTGGGAGACTGTCTTCAGGTCCTTGATGCCTGGTGAGGGAACGAACGATTATTGTTTGGATACTTTTTTTAGTACCAGATATCTGGGTAAGCTGAAACAGATTAGCCTTATTTCTTCTTCAAGGGTAATATAATTGGAACTCAAATGCCTTGAAATGGGCAAGCGCCACTGGGTTGGAATCACTTTTTATGAACGGTACATCACTCAGAATACCCAGACGAAATCCAATCAAATACAAGCCTTCAAATTGTATAATGTACCTATTACTCTCACACAATAATTCTAAAATGCTGGTCAAAGTAATAGTATACGTTTGTGTGTATGATTATTTATTTTATGATAGAGTCTGAAACGTGACAGACCAAAGAAGCGATGGCTGGACGTCCAGAATGCCGATATGCGTGAAAACGGGCTCACAATTTTTTTTAAGGAATATGATTTTTAACATACCCATGATCTGCGCAATAGCGTCAACTAGGTTGCCACACCCAGAGCCACCAGCCTTCTTCTCAGCAACCACGATAGATGAGACGATGGCGGCATCCTGCTTCAAGAACTTGTCGAGGGACAGCAGACAGGACGAGATCCTCTGCTGCAGGGTGCCTCCAATCTCCAGCTGGACGTCTTCGTCTTGCATATCGGCTACAAGACCCACCTGGAGAAGAATTTTTAATTAAATGTCGACAAATCATAGAGAAATTCGAGTGAGTCACCATAAAGCATGATAAAATTGATAAGAGCAGAGAAGTTAATTAAGAAGAGCATCACCGTTCTCGATTTTTATTGAGATTACCACTCCTCAATGAAACGTTTTTGTATGTAAAACAGAATTTCAGACCTATGAATGTATCTCAAGTTGGATATTGGTCTATCTAATGTAGAAATAATTAATGAAAATGAGTCAATGCTACTAAATGTTTTGGTCATATGTACTGTTAATTTGTATGTAATAAATAAATAAATAAAAATAAAATAAATAAAGGAAAGAAGACCACAGTAATTGGGTATATTCGTCCAGGTTGTCTCTCTCTTTCTCCTGAGTAGTTAATATTTCCATCTGATGGTGGGGTCTGCTTTTTTCATCTTATTCCACTTCTCCCTGTCTAACGCATCATCAGTCGTCGTCGTTACGGTCGTCGTAGTCACTTACGTCGCAAGAACTGAGGTCTAACTCTATGAAATCTGTCCATCGCCTCTTGGGCTAGGTCGTCATCCAGGTTGTGTAATGATAAATAAAACTGCTAAAGCTAATTTGTGAGTTGTACTAGTTCAACATACATCACCCACTGCTCCCCACTGGACTGCCAGGGCTGGAAAACCAAGCTTCCTTCTCCATTCGCAGATTCGTTCCATCACCGAGTTGGACAGACCGTAGTTGGTCTGACCGGCGTTACCACGGCCGCAAGATACAGATGAGAAGACCACGAAGTCCCTAGAAAAGAATTCAAAAAGTTACCTACTATCAAATAGTAGCAGCTATCCAAGCACTATCCAAGGCACTATTAGAGTTCTGCCCCATTAGGTTGTCATGATGGCGCCGTCTTCGTAGCCCATAGAAAGATGAAGTAACTAACCGTTGCCAAGTGCGTTAGCTTGTATACTTTCCAATAGTTATGATTTGTTTGGACACGACAGCTGGCAACGTCGCCATAACGTCACGTCATTGCAACTTCAGTAAACATCGGGAATTACCGGGTAGGTTGAGTTTTAAGAACAAGGCAAATTTTTCGTCACATCTCCGTAAATATAGAACATAAGCTTAATCATTACAAATGTTTACATACTTGATATTATTATGTGATTTAGTTAATTAGCCTCATATTCAATATGTGGAACTTACTTTAACCCAGGGCACAATTTCTTTGTCAGTTTGTCCAAATGCATCGTTGCCAGCGCTTTAGGTGCGAACGAGGTCTTGAAAGTTTCAGGGGTCTGGTTTTGGAAGATGGAATCCTTGAGTACGACAGCAAGATTGAAGACTGCTTGTACGGGACCCATAGTGAGTGCCATCTTGAGCATTTCTTCGCAGCCTGATTCAGTGGTGACGTCATGGATCGAGATTTGGATCTCAGCTCCGTAGCCTGCCCATGCACTATATAAAAACAATTTAACTTAAAGTTAATAAATAACAGAAACTTTATAAGACCGACGAATCGTTGATAAATAAAACAAAATATTTAATGATAGACACAATACAATATTAAGAAATTGATGAAGATGAAGAGTGATGAAATTTTCTGAATCAGACCAAGGTCCACTCAGGGAGACTCCTAAGTCTCAACAGCCCTGAGTGAGCCACGTGGGCTCAGAATTATTATTAATATTGATTGGGGACTTACCGTAGCCTAGATGATTGGTACCCGTTGGAGATGCCACGACGGGAGGTGAGCAGGATTTTTCTGGCTCCACGCATGATTAGCCAGTCGGCCAGCTCAAGACCAAAACCACCCAAGCCTCCCACGATCACGTACACCTTCTCTGCATCGCACATGTATCTGAAATCCATGATCAAGTAAGCCGTCTGAAGATTTATAAGGAGAATATTGAAATTCGATAGTGACCCTTGTGTCCGCTACCAAGGGACCATTTGTTCTCACAAATTGCACTGAGATCATGGGATATGGATATCATAAATATATAATTGCTTCTCACTAATTGTCTGGTGGAATACAAAGGAGATAGACAAATATTGGTTTTCTTGGTCCCACCGGAAGATCAGCGCTGGCTCTCTCGGGAGCTAGCATTATGCTGAGGTGGGACCGTTTCGAGGCAAGCATAATTTAGCATTGTACTTAGTTTATAGTTTTTTTTTCTTTGTTTGTCACTATTTATCTGCGTAATTGTGTTTGTCCCCGAATAAATGTTTTTCTTTCTTTCTTTCTTTCTTTCTTACCTTGGGACTGCTTCAACAGGTAGGGGAGCTGGTTTGACAGCTCTGTGGCTACGCTCATCATCACGGACTTTGACTATTACCTATATACAAATTATCAAGATAAATTAATAAATTTAATTTAATTAATTTAATTTAATTTATTTATCTCAAAAAAGCATGGTACACATTTTATAACAAATTTCGCCAAACACGAAGTTTATTGGCGAGTATTGCACTCACTTTTTTAACATTAGTACCATTAAAATCTTAACTAGGACGCCTTTTAACGAAAACGATCCAATCCACACAAAAAAGACGATGTGAGCCCTACACCCACGGTTCAAATTTTAAATTTTGTTTTGTGCGGGTTGGATCCTTATCCTTAAAATACGTTCACTTAACCTTAAAAGTAGGTTAAAATAAAAGTAGATTATCAATAAAAATTTATTGTTCTACATAAGGATCTTTGGAGTTGATTAAAACGTCATTTGGATTAAACCTCCTGACTTCCAGTATCCTACACATAGTACATAAACTTCAATTAATACTTAACTGTCAACTATTTGTCATAAGGCTAAAATTAAATTGACAAATTATGAATGCTGGTCGTCAGGAGGTTAAATGCTTCGTAATTTGGCCCTGGGGGCCTATTATGGTTGCGTTTATCACGTGATAAAGTATCTGTCACTCACACTCGCATTTTCTCAAAGCGTGACGGATGCTTTGTCACTTATTTATCGCGTGATAAAAGCAACCATCATAGGCCCGCTGATTTTCCCTATACTAGGCCCTGTTTTAATGTGCCCCGTTAGTTAAGAAAAACTAATTACTTTTGTAAGATGGTCAACATTCACATGTCGTTAATCACCCACCAATAACTATCAGAGCAAGGCCCAAGGTAACATTAACCCGAACTGTTTATGTACTAATATTGAATATTACCAATAACTCTCAATAGATGTCGCTTTACCTTGCCGATATGCTTTCCGGCGGCCATGTAACGGAAGGCTGTTTCAATTTCATGCCTCTCAAACGTGCAGTAAGTCAGCGGTCGCACGGCTCCGCTCTCGATACCAGAGATGAGAAGATCTTGCAGTTTCTTTAGGACAAAACATTGGATTTATATAAGGATTAAGGGACAACAATTGAGGTCAATGTAGGTAGGCAGGTGATTGCTGGAAAGGTGTGTTAGGATGAGCGAGATAAATTAAACATTCACATTTAGACCGGTCAGAATCAAACGTAGCTTACAAACTTTCCTACTGGGAATAATGTCAAATTGCATACTAAAATTATCAGTTACTTCTGATGTTTACTGTACGCTGGTGGTTAGAAGCTAGAATGCTAAACCTGTTAAACTTATGATCAGGGAGTGTTAGGTACTTAACACATCTCAGTTCTAAATAAAAAATAAAATAAATAATAAAAAATAAAAATAAAAATCATTTATTTCAGATGCGAGAGACAATTATCACACTAACTTTTTATTGTGGTTATGTAATAAATTAAATATGGTGTAAAAGTAATGTTTACGGCCTGAATACTTTTTTGGATATGGAAACCATAACTTAGTGCAGAATAAGGTACTAAGAGATTTATTTTAAATGCCGCTACTACAAATACTTATGTAGTCTACGATTGATATATTGCTGAAACTGTTGAATGTACTTTTTTTCCAAAACTGCTTACCCTTCTGAATTCGAAGTTCTGGTCGAAGATGTAGTCCAACATGATGCCGTGGAAGGAGGTCTCTTTGAGGAAGAAGTACATTCCGATGGGAGTATTCTGGCTGATGTCGAATTTGCCGATTTCGAGAAAACGGCCACGGTAGCCAAGGCAACGTACGGAGGCCTAAAGGAAAAACAATAAAATAGTATCAATACTGTAAATTCTGCTTACAAGTGATGTGCATATAAAACGAGTTTGCTCGGTTACCTACAAAGAATGGAAGAGTATCAAAAAGAAGCGGCAAGAAGAGCATACTAGGGGCAACCAACCAGTCAACGACCGGTCGGTCGCCTCAAGGAGCGCTGGGGAGACGTGGTGGAGGTGGATCTGCGTAAGATTCAAACCGAAAACTGACGAGAAACTGCGCAGGATCGGGACCAGTGGCGTAGTTTCGTTTCGGAGGCTAAGATCCTGTTTTGGTCACTGAGCCAAAATAGTTAGTTAGTTAGTAGTAGTGTTCGTAGTTTACTGTAAATAAGCAAAATCGGGATAATGCAGAACGTAGTGGTAGTGAACAAATCTTACCTGCAGTTTTTCATCAGATAAGGAGTTCAACACCATGTCGACACCATTTCCCTTGGTTTCTCTACGGATCATATCTTCGAAGGATGTGTCACGAGAGTTACCAATGTTGCTGTCTGTAATACAATACAAAGATAAATATCACCACAAAAAAAGTACATATCAGTTCCAACCTTGAGCCATGAATAGCTAGAGCTACGTATGAATGCATAATTAGGACCACATACAGACAAATAGACATTTCACAAATGCGTCTTACGTAGGACCTTTTCAGATATTATTGATATACATCTACATATTCCCAAGAATACCCTTAAATAGAAAAACAGGTGGCCAAAGCAAGTGATGTCGTAAGAAAAAGTGGAACTATTTGAATAATTTGTTAAGGTACGGTTATTAAACAAAAGAGAGAATAAAGGCTTTACCCTTAAGCTGCGGGAACAGCTTCTTTAAAAACGCTCGTTTCTCAGCCGTGCCGACGGTGGTGAACACTTCGCAGCCGTAGTGCAGCGCCACGCTGATGGCAGCTTGACCTACGCCACCAGAACCGGCGTGGATCAGGATGGACTCACCAGCTTGAAGCTGACCAACCATTATCTATGGACAAAAAGGGTATACCTACTTATACTTTTCCGAATCATGTCAAATTAAATATTGTTTCGCGACAATTTATTGCTAAATTTCATAGCTAACTTAGAGTACGATACAGTATAAGAAGCCAGTAAAAACTGATTACTTTTTTGACACTGGGTGATAGTTACGGACCAGTGGACCTTCTTGCAAATGAAATGAAATGAAAAGAAATAATTTAATCAGTAAGTAGGCCACAAGGGCACTTTTACAAGTTAGATTGTGAGTCTACCGACATTTCGCAAGAGGAGACCGCTGTTGAGAAGAAAGCCGAAGGAAACTCAACAGTAAGTCATTTTTTCGTAAATTATACTTAAAAACTAATACAATTATATTATAACTAGGTAATTGATACATATATGTTAGAGGAGATGTACAAGATTCTCCAAATCAATGTTTACACAAAAAATTATATAAAATAAAGCGTTTTTTTTTTTCAGAGATGTAGAAGGGCTCTAGGCGTCACGACACGCAATATAGATAGGTATAATTAATTAATGAAATAATTTAATTCCGTTGAGATGTATAAGGTCTCTAAACGTAAGAGTCTCGTAAGCAAGCAAACCTGTCTTCTTTAGAATCAGGGTTTGGGTGGTGATTCATGTGGCACAGGGTATGTGCATCGTGGTTAACTTACCATAGCATAGTACACGGTGCCATAAGCAACAGGCACGGTAGCCGCTTCCTCAAATGTCCATTCATCAGGGATGTTCCACATCAGCGCTTTGTCGCCCTCCACCAAATTCGCCATGCCGCTGTTCTGCACCATACACATGACACGGGAGCCACTGAAAACAGAACAATTTTAGGCTCCATCCAAAAGTATACACAAAAAAGTAGTTGTCGTGACCTGGATGATGAGTGACGAAGAAAAATCAAGTCAGTAAGTTTTAACAGATCTCCTGGACTCTTTTAGAAATTACAAATTAGCAGGAAGACGGTATTTGTATGAAACCAGCAGACAAGGGTCATACACATTAAAATTCAAATCATACTTTGTTCAGTGAGAAAGAACTAATTCAATCACCGTTTCTCACCTCAAGAGCAAAATCCTAATTTTTTCGCCTTCAAATTCTGTAACGATTTTTGCATTTTTATATGGTGGCTAACAATTAAATTTCTTGAACTTTTAGCTCCTAACTTACTTGCTAGTTCTTCCAACGATCTCGAATCCCTGGACGCACTCCTGTGCAAGTCTGCCTCGAGCCACCGCGTCTACGGTGACGCGTCCTGTTGCCGTCATGACGTCACGGAAGTTCAGTGCTGCGCAGTATACCTGGGTACAATGATACAAGACTTAGCTATCGAACATAATACGGTCCTCTAAACTGACTGGAGAAGCAAATTATTGTCAGGTGAATTGATTGCAGACGTGCGCGTGGAAGGGCGCGTAGGTACTAGGATGGTCTGACTCACTGAAGAAGGCAGTGAGCGGCAACAGGCACCGGGCGAGCCTAACATCATTTAACCGCACTGTGCGGAATAGTACATTACGTAACAAGGGTGGCAAACGAGGAATTACAAACGAGTTTCTATTAGAAGCCTGAAGCCGAAGGCGAGGGCTTTAATGACACGAGTTGTGAATTCCTTTACCACCAGTCACGTACGACGTTTTTCATCACACTTTGGAGGAAATAAAACAAAAGTAATACTTAGTCAATAACAAAGTAACTTACCGCCCTAGGGCGTATTATACGACTTAACGCCCGGTTTTCTAGCATGTAAACCCTTTGTTTACGAGAAATTGTAATGAAATATTACTTACCGCCCTAGGGCGGTAATATTCGACTTATCCCCCCGTTTTCTAGCATGTAACCCTTATTTACGAGCAAATGTGATGAAAAGAAATATGTGGTCGAGGTCGCGATCGTCGTCACCTTAACCTTACCTTTTGTTTAATAAATATTATTATAAATCCTCGTATTGTAAATCGTTCGTATTGTGTAAATCGATTATAAAGTAATAATCTTGTACAGTGAAGCCATATCTAGCAATAAGTGGGACATACCTACTACATACAGTATACTAAGAATAATCCAATAAGGTACTCGTTTGCAGTAAGCAACTTAGGAAGTTAGAAGACTAATGCTAAAGATCAATTCCTTCTAGAAAGTAGCTTAGACTGAAAAACTATATTTTTTTGATAGAAAGTTGCATGATCTTTATTTAATCTACTTATATAATTATAACATTTAATTGATCAATATTAGAAAGTAAATGTAGTAAATTACTTCAAAGCTGAAAACGTTGAAAATCTAACACGTACGACCGTATATGTGGAAGTGTTCTTAATTAAGATTGTTACAATCCCTATATTTTAGTAGGTGACTAGGTGTAGTACTAACATGGACCAAAACTCGTTCAGGGCTCTTGGAGACCTGATCGTGCTTCAGCGGGCCCTCGAGCCACCGCATTGAGGACAGGTCACCAATGGTCAGGGTGTTTACGAAGGCATGTTCTGCTCGTGTCGTTTCCAAGTCGCCGAGGAGTAGATGGCGGTAAGTACCCCATTGACCCTGGAGAAAAAGGGTTTCGTTCATTCTTATGACTAATATAAGGAAAAAAGAAAGGATGTGAGAACAACAAAATAAGTTTTAATATTGTAACTGCACCCGTCTTTACTTTTCTCTAAACTGATCTTGCGACCGACTGCAGCAAATTGAACCAGATGCAAATAAAAACTAAAGTGGGGAATATTTTTGTTTAGATACACAAATATTATTATTGTGTAGATATGGAAAACTTACATCTTGGAAGATATTGATAGCCAAATCTTTGTCCAACTGTTCTTCGTATAGCTCTAGATCCGAGTTGAATTCAGGTGCGGATGGGTCAGAAATAAATAAGCCATACACGATCTCCCCACCTGGCTCTCGTCTCAAGCAATTAACCAAACCAAGAAGACCGTTTATATGCTCATTTTGCGCATACAGCACAACTTTTTGTCCCTCTTTGAGCTCTTCTTTGACTGCTTCAATCCAAGAATAAGAGTCATCAGAGGCAGAAATCTTGATAAACTTCGCGGGTTTGGCTCCAACTCTTTTTCTGAAGAGTACCAGGTATTCAACCCCTGTGTCGTGGATTGTGATGATGTCGTATTTTTCGGCGAATTCCTTGGGGTTGGGGCGTTCCTTTTCTCTGCTGATGATGAAACATTTTTCTCTCAAAGTTGAGGCGGCTTGCTGAAGAGTCTGCATACAAAGTATATAGTTACATGAAATGAAACAAAAACACGTAACTGGTAATGAATGGTACTAAGAAGAAAAAATGTGGTCATTGATTTAGAGTGCTCGAACACACGGGGCAAATATTTGTGCAAATATTTGTTCTTGAGTCATGGATGTTATCTATATATGTATTTATATATTATGTATATCGTCGTCTAGTACCCATAGTACAAGCTTTGCTTAGGTCGATTTGTGTATGATTGTCCCTTAATATTTATTTATTTTTATTATTTTATTTTACATTACACAAACAAACAGGTTATTTCTGTAGGTGTTATCTAATACCTCTCAAAGAAGACTAAAATATAATGACGTCATTCTTAAGAACGGATCATCAAAGTCGGGTTATATTATTAGTGTGCTTACGTCAGGTCTCGACAAAAGGTTAGCTCCAACGAACAGCACTGTATTCGTCTCTCCAGATATCTTCTTGTTCTCCACGGTTATGTTGCTTGGCATCTCAATTGTGTCCTCGGATATAACCAACAGCTCAGCCTGCATGAGCGGCATATCACCAAGGACGTCTCCGATTTGTTCAATGAGGGGTTCCAAGCCGTTGCTCTTGTATTCCTCATCAACCAGTTCAATGCTCTTTACTTTGAAGGTTTGAATGTTCTCGAGGATAATTTGGATGTTAGCGCGTAAAATGTCTTCAGTCTGAAAAAGGAGGTTGAAATTTGAATATTGTAATCATAAATAAATCATATAGGTAGGTAGTCAAAGTTTCAAGAAAATGTCAATAGCGTACCTTCATCTTGTTATTTCCGAAGTTTGGTAAAAATTCATATTTCTCCAGGACTGGCACTCCAAGTGGTACCCTCTTCGAAATGGGAGTCGCATGGAGACCACGGATTTCTACGCCACCAGATCTGAATTAAAATAAATTATAAATTAGTTCATGTCACTTGTCTCGGGTCTTGACTACTAGCTAAAATTATTAAAAGAGATCATTAACAAATGTAGGAAAACTTCACACAAATCGCTCTAACTCCACAGTTATATACTCGTAGATAAAATTTTAAATACATAGAAAGCATCCATGACCCTGTAACAAATATTAGAGGTCGTCACAGAAATATTTGCCCTTGCCGGGATTCGAACCCAGGCGCAGTAGGCGTCGTCTGTCATGTTCATGTTATGCAAGTAAAGTAAATCAAAATGTTGGTTTAATAATTTGTAATATATTAAAGTAAATTTAGACTGCTATTGCAAAGCAAGTCGTCTGTATTAGGACGGTTGTGATTTAGCAGCTTATTCTCAAATCCATTGGATTAACCCTTAAGCACTGACCTGATAACTCCAACATCGGGGTACACTCTGACTTCGAACGACTGCCTAGTCGACTCAGGGTTCATCTTCGATATAGCGTTGTAATGCATGGATGCGTCAATCGAAAGCCTCTCGATCCTGGTCGGGACGAAGAGACCTCGGGTGTCGTGGCCGATGATCTTCAGCTGGAGCATGCAGTCCATGAATGTGACCCAGTTGTTGACCCATGCGAGGCGACCGCGGGTACCTTCGATGTTACAACCAAGGACACCACGGAAGAGACCACTAAAAAAGGAATAATTCCTTAAAATATGTTTCCAGTCACCCTGTTTAGGATCTTTCCATTTTTATGTCATAGGGAGCAAACGAGCAAACGGATCGCCTGATGGAAAGCGATTACTGTCGCGGTCGCCCATAGACATCTGCGACACCAGAGGAATCACAAGTGCGTCACCGGCCTTTCTACTAGTATCGTGATTTCATTACTGAGGTGAGGTTAGTCGAATCCGTTGTTTGGGTAATTTTCTTTTTCTAAATGAGATCTCGCTTGTCTTCTACATTCAATTTCTGAATTTAGTAATACCAGTTTACTGTGGAAAGGGGTAATTGTTTCAGGAAAAAAATTAACACTGCGGTGAAAGATTTTTATAAGCGCGGGGCGCCACCCACACAGAGTGATTTGTTGGTAAAAATGTATTCGTCCTCTCATCATGCCGATGCATGTCCCATGGCTGGACAGATTTTAACCAATATCTTTGACATTCAAATATAGGTAAAGATAAAAGATTTACGGCTTTTTATAACATAAGAGGCAAACGAGCAAACGGATCGCCTGATGGAAAGCGATTACCGTCGCCCATAGACACCTGCAACACTAGAGGAGTCACAAGTTAATTGCAGGCCTTTCAGGTGGGAGTACGCTCTTTTCTTGAAGGTTTGAAGGAAGTTCTAGGCACCTTCTAATATAGTAATATGTTCTTACCCGTATTGGTATCCTCTGAGCCTCAATTCCTTGTAGAAGTCCTTGGTCAGCATGTGCTTGATGTTGGGTCCGCTGAGTTCTTGCAGAGCTGGTAATACCCTGTAGTTCTGACCCACATCCTTTTGAGCATAAATGCGCCCTGTCACGATGGATGCACCGCTTTCAACGATCTACAAGCATATAATACATATATGTTATCTTGTCCTACTGTCTGTCTGTCCTTATGTAGATCTTTAAAACTGCGCAACGGATTTTGATGCGGTTTTTTTAAAATAGATAGAGTGATTCAAGAGGAAGGTTTATATGTATAAAACGTGCATAATTTATCAGAATTGCACCCGTGCGAAGCCGGAGCGGGACGCTAGTCTTCTTATAAATATAAAATTTTACGCGAGTTACTTGGCAGGTGGAGCCCGAGCCTCTACTTATCCAAAGTAATGATGCATAAGGTAGGTTAGGTTAGTATATTATAATAATCCTCAAAAGTTAACAGTTTAAAAAAATCTAACTATGACTAATCCATACTAATAATATTATAAATGCGAAAATGTGTCTGTCTGTTACTTTCTCACACATAAACCGCTTAACCGATTTAAATGAAATTTGGTATGGAGATAGTTTGAGTCCCGGGGAAGGGAATAGGATACTTTTCATCTCTCCATGAAGACGCAGTCGAGGGCAAAAGCTAGTAATAAATATGACAAACAACAGAGTATAATGACTATCAAGTTTATGCCAGTCTATAGAGATCCCACTAGTTAGATGGAACGTGTACCATTGAATGGATTTGATGAATATACAGATAGAGAACAGAACTTAGCATAGGGATCAGGTCATGGAGTCCATCCATACTTAATTCCAGCCTACCACCAGTGGCGTGCACCATATAAAGACAAAAAGACACTGCCTACCCTAGTTGATTACAGAAACGAAATATATTATTTATTGTTACAAACATTACCTTTTTATAAAATTATATAAAACAAATGTACAAAAATAATCAATTTGCGATCCGCGCCATCTATCGAGTCGGTGCGCCAAAATTACGTACGTATTGGTCGATCCGTGGAGATTGACTTGAACGATTCCGCGGCACTAGCGCCGCTTCGCGCCGTCAGCGGTAAAGACAGGCGATTTTCTGTCTAAATTTATATTTGTGTGCCTCGTGGTAACACGGACCGCGTGTGTGTGCGTTCTTATAAAAATATTGCACACAATAACAAAACTCACGCACACAAATACAGAAGTAAGACATTGTCTCATGTCTTTTACTTCCTTACGGAAGTAGGATGTTTACGACCCGCGACTCGACACGGCGAACAACATTCGGTGCGAGCGAGGCGCGAATACCGCGACGCCCGATGTTAAGCGAACAATTCCGAACGGGTAGCCTGTCTCGCTCTCTCCTTAGCTATTATTTGTAGATTCGAACTTCCGATGTTGACTATGTAACGAATTTAAAAAGGCGCTTTTTTGTAACTTTAATTAGCGCAAAAACACTATTTAAGTTTGTCGTATTTTTGTTACCTATAGGTTTTGCATACTTGGACGCCATTATTGTTTGTTTTGATTATTACGTGTGATAGTGGTGACTAGTAAATAAGCGAATAAAAACTTTTAGTGTATTCTTTTAATTGTGATAATTGTGGTGGTGTTTATTGTTTGCGGTCGGCAGTTAATAGACGAAATTATTTAGAGATGGTCGATTTGCTTGATATTTGAGAAGACGAAGAATAAAAACTGTCCCGCAGTATTTCTGTAAGTTATTAGGTTCTCAAAATGTTTTGTCTACCCTGTCGTAAATCTCTGTGCACGCCACTGCCTACCACAACTGTGCTTCGCGACTGTTGTCGCGCGACATAGCGTCGCTCGTCACTCTCTTACAGTACTGTACAGAAAGAGATAGGTAGTATATCTTACGCGAGAAAAAGTCACGTGTCACAGTTATGCTAGAGGTGCTGGTAACATGAGCGAACCCGCATGTAAATGCGGTATTTTGTCAACTAACCTCAAAGTTCCCGCTGCCCTTCTGGATCATGATAATGAACTCCAGGTTCCCGTCCTTGGGGATGTTGGTGGCTCGCTGGAACCGAACGTTCTCGAAGACCACCGAGACTTCCGTGAAGAGTTCTCCCATCATCATGCCGAGGGTCTCCCACACGAGGACCAGGTATCCAGTGGCGGGGTAAAGGTTACGTCCTGCCGAAAAAAGTAAGATTTTTAGTGTAAGTATTTTGATAGCGAAGAATAGGGTTAAATGGGTATAAAAAGTAGCTTCATATTTTTAATCATTTACACAAAAGATTGACTCTACAGTCTACACTAACTTATCTAACATATTTGATTATATAATTTAGCAACGTGCAGAGCCCGAAATTGCAGCTGACGCAAATTCAGGCAGACCGATTATACTAGCATAAAGTGCTCAAAGTTGGAATGAAACTGTCCGTATTAATTGAAACTAAACCGCAACTATTCGAGCTACGAATTGAAAAGGCTGGCTGTGGTGACATACCTATTTTTAAAATATAAATTAAACTCCAAATCCATTTTACCTTTTCGATTTGACGTTTTATTTATAACTCATTTTTAATCGCCGACGAAAAAAGAGGGGTGTTATAACTTTAGCATGTGTATTTGTGTGCCTGTGTATCTCTGTATCTGTGTGTCTGTCTGTGGCATCGTAGCGCCTGTAAAATTGTCAGGACCGGCCGACATGTTTCGAACTCGCATGGAGCTCTTCATCAGGGACAGCTATCCGTGCTACTGCGCGCGCAGTGGGCCGTGAGTTGCGTAGCAGCACGAATAGCCATCCCTTATAAATAGCTCCATACGAGTTCGAAACATGTCGGCCGGTCCTCACATTTTTTACGTGAGTTTAAACCGTTTTTATAATTATATATGTAGGTATATTGTGTGAGTATGAGGATGAGTATGGGAACAAGAGTGACTATCTAATCTTACCGTCGACGACATGTCCTGCCATGTATTCGCTGTCCTCATCCACGATGGACATCCTCACTGTTCGCTCTCCGGACTTCATCTTCTCCTGTGCCTTGTATGACGTCACGTACCTGACAATAGAATAGAATTAGTACATACAACCTTACCTTAGAGGTCGCTAAGGTTTATCGCCTTTCAAATAAACAATGCAATGATCGACATACAAAGTATAAGGAAAAATTCGAAAGGTTGCTTGGAGTCAGGGTGGCGGAAAGGCTAACACGCGTACCGGGTTCGATTCCCGGTCTCTTCCACCAGGTAACTGATTTCAATTTTCTCATTCTAATTTATATCAATGGTTTAGTACATACAATTTAATTTAACCGTGTTGCCTTAACGAGAAAATGTTCTAATAATTAGTTTTATCTCACACGCTTCGAAAAAGTCCGTTTATTGCGAGAAATTTGCGTGTAAAAGTTTATTTTATCCGCTAGCGTACATAAGTCATTTGAATTTAGAACACGAGGATTGTGATTATCTGTGATGCACGTAACTTTTTTATTTTTATTTAAATAAGTGTGTTTTCTCTTGTTTATTTAGTTTGAATTTGAGTGTGTTGTCTTAAATTTTATGTATTAATAGAGGGTAACTAAATAAGAGGAACTTTTCAAATGGAGTTTTTCATCGTACCTACATTGGGATATTTTCGAAAATTTAATGATGTGGTAATATTTTTTTTTTTAACCTTCATTATTTGATTACTATAGCTGCACCGCGCGGTGTTACCCGCTCATCCCACGAGGACAATAAATATTTCGGGATAAAAAGTAGCCTATGTGTTGATGCATGGCATCAGCCACCTTCATACAAAAAAATACCAAAATTGGTCAAATTGTCTCAGTGTGAAGAAGTAACAAACATACACATAAACACACTCACAAACTTTCGCCTTTAAAATATTAATGTGTTACAGGTCTGGTTGAAAAAAATACATGTTGTCAATATCATACATGCCATATTGATTCATGAAATGAAAAATGACGTCAAATCGGAGTGAATGTCGATGCGAGCGCGCGACGGATCACCGGCAGCGATTTGTTTGCGGCCGACTGACGGATGCGCTGCGATTAATATTAGTCGCTCGTTATTAGTCGCGCACGCACCGACCACGCAGGCACGCACTAGGATACAAATATGACGGCGCATCGAGAGAATTAGCTCGATGGCGCTAGTATCGCCTTTTGATTTTTTAATGACCAAACTCTTTAGTACGTAATACCGAACTCTGAGGTGGCCATATAGGACGGGATTGACAGCTGTCGTTTTGGGGCTGTTCTTCCATGTCGAGCTAGCGCCTCACGTGTTGCGGTAAAACAATATAAAAGTTGGGAAACCTAGATTATTCGTCAGATACTCTAGATTTATGTTACAGGTGCGCTTGGTTCAATCATAGGAAGTGAAGTATACGGATCGGCTGATACTTCTACCAACGCTTGTCTCCTCGCCTGAATACTCACGCGGATGAACTAACCTAATGAAAACCAAGTGTAACTGGACCCTAACCATGAGTCGTTAAATACAAATACAATAGTACATTTTACTGCAGACGCCGGGAAAGAAGGGCTTGAAAGGCACGTATAGTGGTTTTCTCAAACATGCAATGAAATAAAAAATAAAAATCCACTCAAAATAAATATAATTTAGCTGTTTAGTCTGTTACTTTCGCACTCGTATACTCGTGTGTGCTTTGTGATGCTTTGTCACTAACGTATTTAAAGCGTGTTAAATTCATCATAGATTAGATTACATTTATTTCTAAATGTTTACACTGAAATAATAAAACCATTATGTAAACATGTCAAGATAATGGACTGAATACAGAGGATTTTCCAAAAGGTTTATCAATTGACACTTGAATACAAGGTTAGATGGTTCATTCCGAAGAAAGGCCTGCAGGATAGGATAGAGAAGACGATGGGAGTAAATAGGATAGGTGGCTATGCGGTCGCCGCATACCCGACTGGAGGGCGAATTCCCGACTTGCTAGTTTTAATTAAAAGAAACTGACGGATAGGTTCGGTTTCCAAGACAGATGCCGTTAAACCAGTTCGGTTCTAGTTTTGGGACTAAGAAATAAAGCATTTGTTCTTAGTGTTTTAATAAAATATTTAATCGATTATGTTTTTAATGTGAAAATACCACATTTATAGTTTTTATATACAGTGACACAGTAAATTATGGAAGAAAGCATAAGCAGGACTTGAACCTGCGACCCTACGTTTGTGGCTTCATGCTCCTGAGCTATCATATCGTTACGTTCATACCCCGACAAGAGTTTGACTCTTAAATTTATGATGATGATAATAAATAATAATAATAATAGACTTGGCAACGCTGCACGCAGAAATGATACCATATTTGACAAGTTTTGTGAATACAATACAACTGTTATGGTGAAGTTATTAGACCTAGACGTACTAAACTTGAATGTTCTAGAGTTTATGAAGCGGCACCGCTCAGCTCATAAAAACTATGTACTGTCATTTGGTATGTAGCCAAATCAGAAACTCAGTTGTTATATGTAAGAAAGTACATTATAGTTCTTGCAACTGCTACATAATGATACATTTTCACTTCTCATGCTCTTAAAATGTTACTTTAGTCTCTGCATATCGGGACTAAAGCTCCTTATTAATCTCTAGGGATTAAAGTAAAATTGTTTTAATTTACTTTGGAAACCCCTAAACAGCCAATCACGATGTTTGTGAATGGAGGTTTGTAGCCATTTTCAGTGAAAGGTATACAAACTTTTTGGTGTGTGGAAATAACCTCAAAATTACAACTGCTCAAAAATATAAAAATAAAAGATTATATTTCATGAAACACGATCATTTATTAGAAATGCGAATGTATTTAATAATTAATAATATTAAAGGTGAATTAATTTTATCATCCATGGTCCGTAAGTCCATATTATATAGTCTTAAATAAAATAGTTTTTAAGTTTGAATCTGTTGGCTAAATATGCAAGCATTTAAAAAGTCACTTTAAAAAAAAAGAAAAAAAACACGGAACATTTTAATTTTCTATTAGAATTTTGAATGATAATTACCATTACTCGTATTAAACTTGAATTGTAATCACCAATTAGACCAATTAATTGTGTCACTATAAATTACGGACAAAATAAGTAATCATCATCTTCCAGTGAAAAAGAATTAAAGGCTATGTGTATAGAAGAGTCAATCCAAATAAATACAATATTTATCGAAGGAATATATTGAAGGAATTAAAATATCCTCAAAGCAGAAATCACAACCAACATTTGACCCACGCCCATCAACATCGTAAGATGAGAATGAGCCTAATGAAATAACCATCAGCAGCCTTTTTGAGGAAAGGTCTGCGTTTCTACTATGCTCTCCATTCTGTCCAACTTTTACTTCGATTCGATTTCGAGTGAAAATATTGAACTTACTTCTCAAATACAAACCACGCCGACCCAGCTTAATTTTCAGGGGAAAACTATACATTTAAATGTAAAGAATTGTACAAATTGCCCTTTGAATTTTTCTGAGGTTGGATTAACGAAATACGTAATTGTAAGAAACTTTGTTATAATAAATATTGTAATTTATATTGAACTTCTTTTCTTTTCCTCGCATTCAAAGTGAAAAGTAGAGTGTTTAACGCGAGACTAAACAACCATGATGACACTCGAACTATTAGCCACCCACGCTTAGCTCGGGTGGCTAAAACATCTCGTGTCATTATGGCTTGTTTTAGTCCCTTGTTGAACAATCTACTATAAAACACTAGACTGACTTCAATTATGTGCGTATGTGTATTTGTAGGCACATCAGAACAAAATGGCTGAACTAATTCCCATATCATGTTCATGTTCTGTCAAGCATAGCTCTACATGCTAATAATTTTATTTGTTACTTTTTATCCGACAGAAAGTAACAGTAAAGAAAAAACTAGCTCTTTGCATTTTTCTCTATGGACGAGATTACTGGTCCAGGAACCTTTTGTGCACATTATACAGTGATCAATCCAGATGGGTCAGTAGGGAGAAAATGTTTTTTTTTTTTATAAATCTTATACATAACCGGGAATAGAACCTGGTTAAAGTTTTGTAAGCAATCGCATTTCGTATTGTAACATTCCTTACAGCGATTTTGACCGGGTTATTGATGAAATGATTGATGCAGTTTTTATTAAATCTAAAATCACCGCTACGGTTCCTAAGAAAAGATTTCCCTATCTCTTATAGTTAGTGACTTCTCCCTGCTGACCCATTTGGATTGATCACCCGGTATAGTTTTTCGTAAAAGTTCGTCAGGCTTACCAACTCTTTGTTATAAGTACCACTTATAGATACGTGTGTATATGTATTTATAGCTACATCAGAACAAAATGGCTGAACGAATTTCCACTATGTTAGATCGAGCATAGTTGGGCAGGTAAGGTATTTCATATCAAATAATAAATAAATAACAAATATCAGACAATCCCACACAAATGGATCTAGTCCCAAATTAAGCTCAAGAAGGCTTGTGTTATGGGTACTAGACGACGACATACATACGAGTATATAGATAAATACATAGAACAACCATGACCCAAGCACAAATATTCAAGTTCACAACACAAATATTTGCCCTGGCCGGGATTCGAACCCGAGACCGCCGGCTCAGTAGGCAGATGCTTAGAATCTGAGCCAACCGCGTCGTCATATTATAAGATATTTTTTATCCGACCATAGTAAAGAAAAATTGGGCGAGTGCGAGTCCGACTCCCGCATGAAGGGTTCCGTACCATAAAACAAGTTTGTTGTATGGGAGCCCCCTTAAATATTAATTTTATTTTATTTCTAGTATTTGTTGTTATAGCGGCAATAGAAATACATCATCTGTGAAAATTTCAACTGTCTAGCTATCACCGTTCTTGAGATACAGCCTGGTGACAGACGGACGGACGGACGGATAGCGAAGTCTCAGTAGGGTAGGGTCCCGTTTTTACCCTTTGGGTACGGAACCCTAAAAAACTAGATATTTGAATTTTTCTCTGAGGGCACCCTTTTGTACACACGTATTTCACTATTGAACAAAGGCTTCCCTCTCATTTTTCCCACGTGCTCCGATTCTGAGCGTCCGTTGTAAAAAAAAATCGGGCTTAATTACTTCGTCGATGGCTACACTGCAATTCTCCGAAGTTTCATCATCATTCCGAATTTTCATAATTCCGAAAATCATATTCTGTTAAAATATTTACAGATTTTTTGAGATATTATATGTATAACCCTAATATAACCAAATTCTAGTATGTAACTTAAGATCCATGGCGAAAATGATCCTTCCGCGTTATTTCACTTTTGGAATTTTTATTGTAGGTACTTACTAGCTTTTGCCCGCGACTACGTCCGCGTGGAACTTGGAAGTTTGGAAGCAACCTCGTATAACACGATAGATATCCACCTAATCACCTTAATTAATAAAAGGGATTATTAAAAGCGCGTAAACAAATGTAAGAGCAATTGTGCTTTTGGTCTAATCATTACATTTCCTACAGGGTCATCAATGTGATCATGAATTCTTACTCACTTTTCAATCTTTTTAGGGATAATTTCCAGGATGGAAACTATCCTATGTCCTTCCTCGGATCTTAAACTATCTCCATGCCAAATTGTATCAAAATCTATTCAGCGGTTTAAGCGTGAAGAGGTAACAGACAGACAGACACACTTTCGCATTTATAATATTAGTATGGATTCAGAAAACTTGTCAAATGTGGTACCATTGTTCTGTACAGCGTTTCCAAGATAGACACTGCCGTAGTCTAAGTTCATAGTAGCTATGCTATCCATAATCATAAAACTCCGCTACAAAACTCCGAAATTTCATTTGTCCGAATGCATCACTATTCCGAATTTTCATAATTCCGAAAACCATGCTCTGTTAAAATATTTAGAGATTTTTGAAGATATTATATAACCCTAACCTAGCCTAATTATAGTATGTAACTTAAGATCCATGGCGAAAATGATCATTCTGCGTAATTTCACTTTCGGAATTTTGAAAATACGGAATATTGATGGTTTTGTATGAATGAAACTTCGGAATTTTTGAGTGATCCCCTCCGTCGATACCACTTATGCCTTGATCACACGTACCGAGTAAACGGGTGAGACAGTGCTCTCGGCCGAGTACTCGGTGCGTATAAGCATAGCGCCGAGTGCTCGGCCGAGCAATCGGCCGAACAAAGCGGCGAGACAGTAGTCCTGTTCTATCTACTAGGCCGAGTGTCCACCCTCCCGCTTCCCCGCACTGTCTCGCTCGCTCACTCGTCCGGTCTGAACGTGCACTGTCTGCCGGCGATTTTTTTACGATCCATCGTGTCCGAAAGTCTCAATGGAACTGAACTGACTGTGCTAACTTCAAAACATGTGTAAACAGCTACTCACTTATATCACTGTCTCGGCCGAGAAACATATTACTATCTCGCCCGTTTTCTCGGTACGTGTGATCAAGGCATTAGAGATCAAATTAAATTTTGGTTGCCCCAGGGGGGGTATTCGACCAATTTTAGAGATATAATGAAGATCTCTCCTTTTCATCGCCATTCGTCACTTTTGACAACTGGCGATGTCCCTAGAACATCGCAACTTCGTAAATTCGGACGCGCAAAATTTTCGCTTCCTTTGTATGTGACGGCATAAATAACAGGCGCATACTTAAATTGACCGCGTAGTACGTGAAATTAGTCTGTTACGTTTCGTTCAAAACAGAAATTTATATACATGAATAACATTTTTGACAATCATTATCGCCTTCATATTTCCAAAATTAAGATGAGATATGTCACTTTTATGCTCATCGCATTTAAATGACAGTTCAATGGCGATATAACTGTTATCTAATAGAGATTTGACGTTTGGCGATCACTCAAATGTCAATCTCGAATTAGGTCCCAGTTCAAATGATTGACATGAGCAGCCCAAATTTCATCGAATTCGTTAATAAATTCCTTCAAAATAATAATCCTTGACCGAAAGGCGACGTTTATCTAATTGTCGATGCTTGAGACTGAAAATAATTATCAATTTATTTGTTCGTGACAGGTTTGAGTATTTCAATGAAACTCCAACCCTGTAAATGATTGACGTCTTAATTATAGGTATGATTAAATAATTATTCGTGGGGGCTTTGTTTTATCTTCCATCTGAATCTCAGAGATAAACGAGCTATATGAATTAGAGATTTTTCAAAACTGAGGTCCAATCTATGCCGCATTAAGAGGCCTTATTCCTTTTAAAATGCTGATTGTTTTAGACATTTTCTCTATGATCAAACATTTTTCTTAACATATTATTGATGTTACTACCTAGAAAATTTGAATTTTTCATTGATAATTTTGTTTCAAAAACTACTGGAAATTGTCAAAATTCACGCGGAAAAATTGTTTTTTCAACTTATTTTCGACTGCACGCAATGACAGCATGAAATAGGTATGTTACTACCTAGAACTCAGGGAAATTATCAATATATTTGTCATAATATGAAAAAAAAAATTGCATAAAGGAATAAGGCCTCTTTGTCTGCGAGTATATAAAATTTTGTTCCGTTTTCTAATAAGATGCAAATTGACATTTTTTTAGGGTTCCGTACCCAAAGGGTAAAAACGGGACCCTATTACTGAGACTTCGCTGTCCGTCCATCCGTCCGTCTGTCACCAGGCTGTATCTCAAGAACGGTGATAGCTAGACAGTTGAAATTTTCACAGAATATGTATTTCTATTGCCGCTATGACAACAAATACTAAAAATAAAATAAAATAAATATTTAAGGGGGGCTCCCATACAACAAACTTGCTATAGATTATGGTACGGAACCCTTCATGCGCGAGTCGGACTCGCACTTGCCCAATTTATTTAAATAGAGCATTAAATCTATACTAATATTATAAATGCGAAAGTGTGTCTGTCTGTCTGTCTGTCTGTTACCTCTTCACGCTTAAACCGCTGAATCGATTTTGATGAAATTTGGCATGGAGATAGTTTAAGATCCGAGGAAGGACATAGGATTGTTTTCATCCTGGAAATTATCCCTAAAAAGATTAAAAAGTGAGTAAGTAATTCATGATGACATTGATGACCCTGTAGAAAATGTAATTAATAGACCAAAAGCACAATTGCTCTTATTTACATTTGCTTACGCGCTTTTAATAATCCCTTTTATTAATTAAGGTGATTAGGTGGATATCTATCGTGTTGTACGAGGTTGCTTCCAAACTTCCAAGTTCCACGCGGACGTAGTCGCGGGCAAAAGCTAGTATTTAATATGACCATATTCTTAGATTTTTCGCAATTTATTTTTAAAAATCCATTTCAAAAGTTCCTCATTCTAATAGATCGTAGGTGACTAGTAATTAATTGGCCACAGCGCAGTAAATCATACAGTCGGACTATTACTAAGACGGATTTAGTATTGAAATTGTACTACTGAACTTTTTGTAGGTGACGTCATTTGAGTACCTACTGATTCTTAGGCGACGCTGCTTAACTTTTTTTTATATATTTTCAAAAGTACGCACTTTACTTTTATAATAAAAAATAAATAAAATTGGGTTCTGTGATAATAATCTAATGAAATTAGTTTGAATTGAACTTAACACTATTTTGAATATTCGAAATGTTGTTAATTATAGTCTTACTAGAAAATGCTTGCGGCTTCGCTCGCATTGTAGTCCGGCTACACTGCCATACCAACTATTTTTTCATATTTATTAAGTTAAAAAGTATCCCATGTGTTATTAAGTTAAGGCATAAAATGTTCATTTCATGCGAACCCGTCCAGCCTGTTTCAACGTGAAGAAGTAACGAACACACTAACACACACACACACACACACACACACACACACACACACACACACACACACACACACACACACACACACACACACACACACACACACACACACACACACACACACACACACACACACACACACACGCACACATGTTCGCATTTATAATACCTATTATCGGAATACAAGACCTTCATTTGAAGGCAATTTCAACAGACATATCCGTAAATAAAATGACGAATACTATTAGTTTTGCTGTGCCTCAAATGCCAACCCTCATTAGGATTCAATTAAAATGGCAAAAAGGGAAATATTATAAGATAAAAAGAAGTATCAGTAAATGGATTAATTAAGGTTTGCCGAAACGGATTCTTTTGAGGCTCATTATTTGTAGATTAAGGATAACGCTTGCGGTTTCAGGCTGAAAGGTTTTAAATTCTCTTGAGATTTTCGAATTGCTGTGTTTTTGATGGCAAGATTTGCAGACAGTACTGTTTTCTGTATTTTAATTTGATCTCCATCGAATTTGTGTATTATGGGGATTAAATTTCTTAGCGGGATCGAAGGAGCGTTCGAAAATTTCGAAATTGAAGACCACATAAAAACATGAATACTGACAGTTTGACCAATTTTTTAACACAATTCAGGCACATACATAGTTTCTAGTAGGTATGTTTCACAGTATCCTTCCCTAGCTCCCATTTCGATTAAACATGTCATCATTATTAACTAGATATATTCTAGTAGGAACAACATGTGGTTATAGTGCTTACAAAATAATAATATCGACAAACCTGATATTGATAACAACCACGTCAACGTTATAAAGCAAATGCATAATTATATAGTTAGTAAAAGATAATCCACAATGTTCCACTCGAATAAATGTCTTTAAATAATAAGGTCTTTAATTATTTAATTCTTAAAATAATAAGGTCTATGAATGTGAAAGCTTTCATTACTAAACCTATTTAACGTTAGAATGAATGAAAACGCATGTTACAATTTTGCCACTTACTTTTTCTGTATGACGTTGTAGTGGATATATCGATAACATGACTGTCGAGAATCTTATTAAAACATCCGTGAGACATATTTAATTATTCTATTAAGTGGTTTATAAAATCACGTGAAATTGTCAGGAACGGACCGACATGTTTCGAACTCAAACGGCACTCTTCATCCGGGACTGCTACCTACCCGTACATATCGAGGATTGTCGATGTTCAATTTTGTCAAGCACTAACAACACGTCTTTTTTGCTAGGGAAATCTTTAGGCATAGTCATCATATACGTACCAATCTACAGCTATTGATATTACTGTATATGTGGTTATATTCTAAAGTACAACAAAAGTCCATCTCTCTGGAATGTTCCATAGAACTTACCAGTCCTCGCTGTGCTCCCATTCCACCAGATGAGACATCATTGGAGTGCCCAGTGACACTGGGAACTGGATGTGTGGGTAGATCTCAGCTAGATGCGGATTTAATCCAGCCTCGTACAGTCTGAAAGGAAATGGAGTTTAGAAAAATCTAGAAAATAATCTTTGTAACTTTTATGGAGGTGCTAAAAGTAATATGCGATATATTTTCGATGAAAATGTGGAAGCATTCAGTTTAAGATATGATAGATAAACCCGGGCTATTTTTATTACTAAAAGCAAGCGAGACAACGAATTCAAAAGTTATCGTGAGGAAATCGCATTCCCTTTGCATTTCAATCTGCATTATATTTAGTATATAGTACCAATCAAGAATAAACTGGCAATGCTTTATTAGACTTCAACACCTTTAATCCAATGATTTTGATTATAGGCCAAAACTTCTTGATGTGCCTTCCCATTCGTAAGCTTTATTAATTAGATGAAAATACTCACTTTCCCAAAGCAGTAAGGAAGACCTGGACATTGTCCTCATGCCCTTTTTGCGTGAGCGGGATGTTCACGACGTCCTTCTTCAGAGATCTCCTCAAGATGGCCTGCAGCAGACCGTGAGGAGCGATCTCGATGGTGATGGCGTTGTGGTGGATAAGGCGCGAGGCTTCCTCGAAGAGGACAGGGCTCTGGAAAAGAATCAGATAGATCAGATAAAGGGTAATCCCAATGTGAAATGGGTGATAGGCAGCTGACGCAGCTAACCCTCTTTCATGATCAAAGCCCTACGACTAATCTAACAAGAACGAAACAAAGAAAATAAACCCAGAGGAGAAGTAAGTGGGATAAACTGGGAACAATTAGAACATAATACGCACTCTCATTTTTATTTCTCATTTAGGTCTGATTTAGTGTCTTTAATATTATTGTTCCCAGATCACGGGGTACGGTGCTCGCGCCAATATCAGTATTTCATATAGTGTTTGGTAACTTAAAATCGAGGACATCACTAAAAGTAGACATTTAGTGGTGGCTGGTCTACATACCAGCAGATTGTTGGTGTGGTATTCAGCTGAGGAGAACTCAGCCCGCTTGTCGTTCCAGAACTGCTGCGGCACTGACGTGGACACCCACTTCTCGGAGCGGGGCTTTGGCTCGGGGATCACCTCCCTCAGGTACTTTAGAAGAGTGGGGCCTAGGGAATAACAAATAATAAAGTTAAAGAACCCTACAGTTTGGTATGCATAAAGCAACATCAATTGAGGAAATAGGTCTTCTTGAACCAGAATCATTATTTATAAAAATGGCAAGAATCCATTAAGTATAAACTTAATAAACATGTGTAGCTGAACTTGTTTAATTTCAAAATATCGAAAGTATTTAAAGACCATTTCAAGTCTTCCTTTAATACTTAATTATTAATTAATGACAGATACAGATATAGCGTAGGCAAGTGCTGTTTATTGAACGCATAATCAAGTATCTAATAAAATAAACAGAAAAGACTGATATACGTGTACGTAAGTAGATTATCTGCGCATTACAATGAACAATTGAGAGATCGATCCTCGTTCGATCATGATTGGATCAACAAGTCTTCTTTGCCATTCAGCAGGGCAATGCTGCTACGTTGCTAGCAATAGTATAATGGAGACTTTTGGACCGAACGTGGTGCAGAGGGAGAACTTAATAAACTAATATTCCTTGAGAAGCGTGACACAGATTATTTTGTGTCATTTGGTTCTGATATTACAATAAATTTAGGAAATAAAGTTAAAAACTCTCTTCAGCCTTACCAGCCTCCGCGATGTATCTGGAGTGGTAAGCGATGTTGGAGCAAGGGACCTCTTTGGCGAAGATGCCCTTAGCAGTCAACTTGCCAACGAACTCCTTCATGGCATCAGCCGGGCCGGAGATGGTGCTGGATTCAGGTCCGTTTCGGCAAGCTACTTCGATCTCGTGGGGGCACATGGTCTTCATCTGTTAAAGGGAAGTGTTACTTCTGGAGGAATAGCTGAATATATTTGAAGTCAAAGAATTATTTATTTATTTATTTATAATTAAAAAGGTTAACATTAAAATAACTAGAGTACGTAAGTAACGGTTGAACAGCCCAACATTCAACTTAAAAATGCGCAAATTTTCCACAAGTATAAGATAAATAGCTATAGAATAGACAACAATGACAAAAACAATTGTATTAATAGAATATGAAAAGGAAATGAGAAGGTAATAATACTTGTGTGAGTGTGTTATGGAGAAGGTCAAAGAAGCATATTAGAAAAGTCTTAAGAACCTGTTTGTATCCAAGACCGACGGCAGCCATGGATCCCTTGATGAACGGCGTCTCAACTGAGGCTTTGCCGCGGTAGTAGGCAGCCAGTATCATCTGCTCCGCCGTGAAGCAGCCGTCGGCATACGCGCAACCAAGCTCACCCACACTGTGACCTGAGTAAGATATTCCTCTATACATAGATGGTTTTTACTGTTTTTCTAGGGGTCATAATCATAACATAACCGACTAAGAGGATAAGTATTGTAAGAAGCATATTGACATCAAAAATATTATTACTGCTAATGGCACAACACGCTATGGCCGTAGTGAGACAAGAAAGTAAAAGAAAAAAAATGCCAGTTTACATTTTGGCCATAAACCAGAAAAACAACTGTTCATGAACAATTATGGAGGTAATCATTAACACTTAGTTTCTTCTAAGTACTAAAGAAAGTCAAGTTCAACAAAGTTGACATTTTCAACTATGTAAAAATAGGTACCTATTTAGACGTAATGGTACTTACCAATGATGTGATCAGGCTCAATGCCTATGGCCTTCAAAACGTCAGTCAGACCAATTTGAACGGCGGCTATGCCGATGAACGAGTGAAGGATATTGTCGTAGATCTTTGGGTCGGGTTCTGTGATGATCCTGGTCAGATTGATGCCTTTGGGCTCCAAGGCTTTGTGGCATCTGGTGAGAGAAATATTATCGTTGGTAAATAATAACTCATGACGACAAATGAAGTTATAAATGCGAATATGATCTGAGGTCATCATGTCCAGATGACATATTCAGATCCTAAATATTAGACGCGGTACGGTGGAAAATGGGGACTTGTGTACAGACGGTGCCCTGACTTAAGTATCCAGGCATATGTCAGGGCACCGACTGGTACCAGGATGATATTTAAATGTGTCTTATGAAGCAGCCTGTTGTGAGCGGTCTCTTATTAAACGACGTCAAAAACGTAGCATGTTCTCAGTTCATCGGAGTTTTTTTTTATGTACGTTACGATTAATCGAAAATATTAACATGGCTTCATTCGTTGACATCGGTTATTTTTTGTTATAAAGTGTTGAGGGTGCTCTTTTATCGCAGGAACCTCAGTCTTAAGTTTTATAAGCGATGATGACGTGGAGGATTGGATTATCTTACTTGTGAATAGCGGCAGCAAAGATGGGGATCCTCATGAGCTGTGCCGCCATGCCGGCCCATTGTGAGCCCATGCCGGAATACACGAACCAGACTGGCCGCTTCAAGCCAGAGAAGTACTCCATGCTTCGTGCCATGGTCTGGCTCTTGGTTGGTAGTGAACCTGTATGGACACATCAGTTTATTAATTAGTACCATTCGTATGAGATCCTTTACAAAAGCATCAGGGTCTTTGAAATTCGAGTCAGCCAGTCCCTCAACGAGTTAAGTCACACAAAGTTTTTGGTTTTTTGTTTGTCTATCTATTTCTTACATCCAAGTGTATTAACTATTACTAAACATTGGGATATAATAATAAGTTAAATGTGTTTATCTTTTCTACTTGTGCCTGTCTGTGGTATTGAAGCTCTTGAACGGATGCACCGATTTTGGTTTAGTTCAAAAGGTAGGTCAGGAGTGTTTTTTTAGACAACATATTAAAAACAATATTCTCAGCGGTTTTAAAATCACCAGATTTTTCTAGCTGTGTTGGGAGTAATACATATTTTAAAGTAGTATGTAAAAAAATACATATTTAATTTAGTGTGAAATTGACTTATTAACAAAGAAGTTAATTTTGTTACTGGGTCTCGATAAATTACGATTCCATTTCAGCCAGGTATATTTAAAAATCGGCGAAAATTACTAAAATAAAATACTCACGTAGCAAAGTGTATCCTCTGACGACATGTCCACCAATATCCTCATCATGGATGGAGTGCCATAGCCGCACCAGTTCAGCGTCAACTGGCCTCGACTCCAGGTCGTCCAGGATCTTGGCCACGGCGGACTCTGTGCGGCCGGACACGCAGACCAGACGGGGTAAGTCGTCTTTTGGGATACCGTTGTTCACCTGTTGGTTGTGTGCTTGGTTGATTTCAAGTCTTACTAAATTCGTTGCAAAATTACATAACCTAACCTAATGGGTTCTGTAAAAATATGTTTATAAAATCCTGAAAATATTACGGGTTTTAGGAAAAAATCACTTTCGCACAAATGAAAATTTGGCAAAACATTACAGATGGGAAACAAAAATTAGTGTTTCAGATAGGTTACCTTATTAGTGCACTAGCTCCGGTAAGGCCACCAATAAACTATGGATAGTTATGGTCACAAGTCCAATATTTAAATAAAACAATATAAACGGATTATATTGCGTATATTAATTATTTGAGCCTCCCTGACGTTGCAGTACCTTTACAGATACCGTTGTCAAAGGTTGACTGAGAAAAACACAATTTTTCTCTATCAAAGTTACACAAGTCCAATAGTTATATTGCAGCGTATCTTCATGACTTGACCAAGAAAGTAATGGTGTATATTTTTATGCTGTTAGTTAAACTTTTCGTCGTCTCGGGGTTTCCGGTGCACAAATGATTTGACGCTTTACGCTAGGCCAAAAACCCCAAGGTTGGGTTTTAATCGTATCTTTAAACCTTATCGATTCTCATGTTTCTTGGAGACTGGAGCGAGTAGAGTCAACAGCTTTAACCATTGATACAAAGATTAAAGCTTAAAGAAAATTTCAAAAAGGAGCTACCTGGTGGAAGAGACCGGGACCCGAACCCGGTACCTCTGGATTACCGGTCCACCGCGTTAACCACTTCGCTACCCTAACTCCAAGTAACCTGACGAATTTTTCCTTATGCTTTGTGTGTTGATCTTTGCACTGTAAGATTAACCAGCTTACCTTAGGTCTTGCCACATTCTTCAGCAGCACATGAGCGTTGGCTCCTCCGAACCCAAAGCTGTTGATGGAGCACAGGCCCTTGTTCCACGGATGCTTCTCCGTGACCACCTGGAGGTGGCCGTTGACCAGGGCCTCCACGCCCTCGCGGGGGGTGCTGTAGTTCAGGTTGGGGGGGATGTAGCCGGTGGAGTAGGCTATGCACATCTGTAAATTAAGAATGAAATAATTGCACGTCCAGTGTACCTAGTCGACGGGTTCCTATCGGCTGGCATAAAATTATATTGTTTGTCATAAAATAGTAAGTCATTAATAATTGTAGCTCTGTTATTCTCACAAACAGTTAAAATTTAAGCATTGTTACATAACACACTTAACCTAACCTAATGGATTTGACATTCAAAACTCTTACTAAATAATTTCAGAAGCTAGCAATTTTATTCCAGACATTACACTGACTTTGAATGTGTGTGAGAGTGGAAAGAGTTCCGTAGTAAACTTGTAGTGGACCACGTCGTACGGAACCCTGAGTCCGACTCGCGCTTAGCAGTTTTTTACTTATTCCAGAACAAACTATACTTAATCTAGGATTAATTTATACTAGCGCATGGATTTTCCATTGTTCGTGAACCCATTGTTTTCCCCTAATGGAATAAATAATAGTGCACCGTATTAAGTGTTTTTTATTTATCTATCTCCCGCTATCTCGTACCTTTTGGCTCGCCAGCTAACTGCACCCAGAGAAAATAAAATGAATGGGTGGTAGCAGTTCAACTATACAGGGTGAATTTTAAGTTGTAAAGAATTTTAAATTGTAGAGCAATGTAAGAGATATCCGTTCAGATCCGGTAAGGTGGCCAATTTTTCATTGTGTTTGCTCTTTGAATCGTATCTTTAGCATTAGTGGATAAATCCGCTTTAAAATATATATGACGATCATGGGAGTATAAAACAATGTTCGTCATATTTTTTTAAGTAGGTATGTTTGAAATTTTCATTTAATTAAATTGTTTTGAAGAAATGATAAGCCACAAGGAAGGAAATTTTATGTCTCTAATCAACATTAACAATTGTTAGGCAGTCAAGTAATTACAGAAATACGCTGCTTCATAATCGAGATGTTCTCACTGCGCGCCGCAAGCCCCGTCAATAGCCGTTAATTATTTTTGCTATGCAATGAATTGCATTACATCTGTGTAAACACAACCAACCAATAACATCCTGTTCTTAGACATCTTTTGCGAAGACCGAAGAATAATATGTAGTAGTTTAGCGGGGATGCTGCTCAGTAGGTAAAATAATGATCAGGATTTCTTTATATATTTTATAATACAGTTCCTGCTTAGTTCAAAGTTTAGTCCCGAATGCCCGGCTCTTATGGTGAGTGACAGAGACGGTTATAATTCAAATATCTAAAATCTTATCTGTCAGCTCCGCTGTCATCTACCAATAAGTTCCTTACAGTATTTAGTGTGTCATAACTTAAATTCCACCCTGTATAACATTTTCACTCGCAAATTCGTCGACTTATTCTGCGAAGAAACACAATGGCCAGCTTTTACAAAAGCCTTAAGTCCGACTTAATATATTACTGTGAAATTCCGAGTTCGTTCCTATTTTGGGAGATACGCTCTATAAGCTTATTCAGTGGAGCAAATAATGGAGTAGCCACAAAATTCAAAATGTTTTACTTGAGTTTATTTTTATTACATTTTGTTAAGTTCATTTCGTACATTTTGCGAAAATTTTCAAAAGTAATAACGCAAATTGAACATTTTGATGAATAATAATAATGGAACTGAGAGGTCTTGCCACGAGCCGGCGGGAGGCGAGTCATCGTCTACCAGTCCCGTTTTTCCTATGAGACACTTTTCCTGGTAGATGCCCGATAGTTTCAACCCATAGCCCAATTTGTATTCCATATATTCATCAATAGTTCTTGCACCTAGTGGGCGCTGTCTCCGTGTGTGTCCCATGACACGGGTAGGGACAGCGTCCGCTCAATGTACACGTCTTAAATATCATTAAATTTTCGAAAGAGCCTCTACGCGTTGGCTTCGGGTCCGGGCACGCCTCCCAAAGGTCCGGGACACTATTGTCCCGTGAGCGGGTGCGCATACAAGATAATGGAACTGAGAGGTCTAGACAACGCGACGACGCGCTCCCAGTGCCTAGTCGTATTCGCCCAATAGACCTACAGAGAGTCGCGTGTCAGTGTGAGACACATCGCCACTCGTTATAATATATTGAATGGATATATGTATATATTAAAATCATGTCGAATTCACAAGGCTTCGAAAAAGTATTCCCACCGAGATGCTCGATCAAAACAAAATTTAATAGTAAAAGGAAACTTTCTATCAGTGTTCTCTGATATACATATCATGAGGAATTAATTAGCTCCTGGTGTTGAACGTACCTTAGCAACAGAACAGAGTCCACAGGCCGGCTCGCTGTGACCAAGGTTCGACTTGATTGACCCAATGAGGAGTGGCTTGTTATACCCTATACAGGAGACTTCATCCATCACGACCAGCTCTTCTAGGTCACCGACAGTGCTTTTCACACACATATCATGAGGAATTAATTAGCTTCCGGTGTTGAACTCACCTTAGCAACGGAACAGAGTCCAGAGGCCGGCTCGCTGTGACCAGATTCGACTTGATTGACCCAATGAGGAGTGGCTTGTCACGCCCTGTACAGGAGACTACATCCATCGCGACCAGCTCTTCTAAGTTGCCGACCGTGCTTCTCACGCATATATATCCTGAGGAACTAATTAGCTTCCGGTGTTGAACTCACCTTAGCAACGGAACACAGTCCAGAGGCCGGCTCGCTGTGACCAAGGTTCGACTTGATGGACCCAATGAGGAGCGGCTTGTCACGTCCTGTACAGAAGATCTCGTCGATGGCAACCAGCTCTTCTGGATCGCCGACCTTGGTTCCTGGTTGGAAAAGAAGCCTTCATTATTACAAGTATATATCTGAGGTAATCTTATACAAATGAAGATAGTTCCTAAAATAGTTTCTATTTATTTATTTAATGACTTGCTGCGCCACGCGGTGTTACCCGCTCATTCCACGGGAACACTACATTTTTCGGGATAAAAAGTAGCGAGACGTTGGAGCGAGAAGAGGTAACCAACACACACATAAACACACTCACAAAATTTCGCCTATGTTATAAAATTAGTGTGATTATTGCACAAAAGAAAAAAAATATCGTGCAAAAGGCGGCCTTAATATCATAACGCATTCTCTACCGGCCAACTTTTGAGCAGGTAAATTGTGATGCTATTAAATGTTCATCATGTTAGGTCAAATTAAAACGTTTTCAAGACAATAACTTAAAAAAAGTTAAAATCTAAACTTCAACAACCACATTAAGTTTTCGCTATCTGCATTTTCTTTTGCTAGAGACAATAAAAAACATTTGCCCCGCGCTACATTCAACCCATTTGCCGTTCGCACAAAGCCGGCACAATTAGTTTATGTTACGCTGCCCGTATTAAATGGAGCTATAAGGATACGATGCTTTTTAAACGGAATATATCTGGAAACTTATTTTATACTCAGTACTGGAAAATTAAAAAATATCCCATTTTTAAGTCATTTAATAATCTTTGTATGAAGCGGTTTACACTCACGTGAAATTGTTAGGAACGGCCCGACATGTTTCGAACTCGTATGGAGCTCTTCATCGGGACTGCTACCCGTACACCGCCGCGGCAACTTTGTCACTACTATACGAGAACTATACGAGTTAGAAACAAGTCGGGCCGTTCCTGACAATTTTCCGTGAGTTTTAATAATATTTAATAATCGTTCTCAAAATAATGAGTTAAAAATGTATGTAGGTATGCCATCCCACTTCTGAAATTTTTAAATAATATTATTTTATGTTTAGTTTTATATCACCGGGGAAAATTCTTGAAATGTTATTGAACATATTTCAACAGCCTGGAATACCTAGTGGCATATACATATATTTTACTAAAAATAACGAACAATCTAAATTAATGAAAAGTGTCCAAATAATTCCCTTATGAACCGAAAATTCTCTTTAAAAATCTGTGACATTCATCTTCTAACCTAATCCTAAATTTTCAGATCCAAAAACTTATCTTATAATAATCTTGAATGCTTATTTACTTTATTTAGGTAGTTAATTTAGTAGAATTTTTCTTCAAAGTTGCCTATTAATCTTAACAATAAGTGCTTTTCTCAAACATATGCAACGAAATAAAAAAAATATCACACAAAAATATATACAATTCAGTTATTTAGCCTATTCCAGAACGCAGACGCCGTGTTAAAAAAAAACTACTTCCCGGCTAAGGCCGAAATTTTGTATTGAAATTCCTTTACAGTTCTCTGGAGTTGTTCCGCCTGAAACGTGATACTTTGAAGTCTGTTATAACGCACATGCCATTGCATGTTTGAGAAAAGTAGTATTACTCAAACATAAACTAAAACTTTGATAGAGAAAAATATAGTTTTTCTCAGTCAACCTTTGACAAAGGTAACTGTTAATTAATCTACCGAAACGTCAGGGAGGCCCAATAATAAATATACGCGATATAATCCGTTTAAATTGTTTTATTTAAATAAACTAAAAGGTTTTGCGTCACTTTATAAAACGAGTACCGTTATTTCGTTCACTGTGCGCACGATTTTAATACTAACTTAATAATTATCCTTTAAAAACCCAAATTAGAATGCATTCCGTAGTACCGTACCAGCAATACAAAAGAAATGAATTTGCAATGTCGAAAATCCCATACAACCGAAAATTTTAGTAGCACAAACCGCTTAATTTTAAACTATATCGAGTAGCCCACAAAGTCTTTTTTGCTACATCTAAGTAAGAATCAGATCTTAGAGTTTCAGAAAACTAAGCATCTATTTATTCGGAATCTGTGCAAATGGTATTGTGACTGTACAAGAAGGTAGAGCTACGCAGAACCGAAAAGGCATATGTGTATTCTTATTCCTTAGGCTGATACGCTTTGTTGGTTTAAGTCAGGTTTAGGGATTCCAATTTAGAGATTGAAGGAAGTCTTTTGTCAGCTCGGAAGTAAACGTATTACCGGTTTCAAGTTGAATAAACAATGACTGCGACAGGGTTGTATGTGCTGGGATACCGCGCAATGCAATTGTGAGTTTGCTACTTTTTCGTTTTAAATTGTTTATCTAGTTCGGTAGGGAATCGTGCAGCCAGCCTCCTTAGTTTGTTTTAGGTAAAAAGTAGATAATAATATTTATGTTTGAGTGTTCATTACTGCAGACGCCGGGAAAGAAGAATTTGCCGGGTTGGTAGGTATACACGGATAATGTAACGAAGCCGGCAAGCCCTTTTCACGGCTAAGGCATGTAGGTATAGTGCTTTTCTCAAACATAAGCAATGAAATAAAAAAATACACAACTCAAAAAAAAAATACTTCCCGACTTAGGCCTTAAATTTTGTATGAAATTCCTTTACAGATCTCTCGAGTTTTTCCGCCCGAAACGTGATACTTCGAAGCCGTAACGAAGTTGTAACGCACGTTATGACGACATTTTATTACATGTTTGAGAAAAATGATTTACCCAGTTCCGTAGGAAAATGTGCAGCCAGCCTCCCTAGTTTGTTTTAAGTAAAAAAGTAGATAGTAAATATTGTACCATTGATACAAAAGATCAAAGCACAAAGAAAAATTGAAATGCGTAACATGGCGGAAGAGACACGGGAATCGAACCCGGTACCTCTGGATTACCGGTCCAGCGTGTTAACCTTTCCATCCTAACGTCAAATAACCTTTCGATTTTTGTCCTTATGCTTTGTGTGTCGATCTTTGCATTGTTATTTGGGTAGGGCAGCAATAGGACACAATAATGTTGTTGTGTCCTACTGCTACTGCTGCTAGGCAAAAGAAAGGGTTTTGCTAGCTCCTACACTCTATTTTTTTTTATAGATGATTATAAGAAAAAATTGGAAATGGCACTAGTTCACGCATTACCCGTCGCCTTAATCTCGGCCAAAAGTGTAATAGATCAACTCGTGTATTATCAAGCGAACTTATACTTTCATCTATTGCTTACTTTCTAGCCTCTACAACAATAAACTACAGTTTCACAACCGCTTTATGACATTCTTCTAGAACTTCTTTTCAACTTGCGGTATGATTATTAAAGAGGACTTAACAACGTTCTAAACACGCCTTTTAAGTTGCCACAGCATAGAATAACCAACAGAAAACATAAGTTGAAAGCGCGAAGTGCCCCTGTGGCCAATTTTGCTTGTTTATGATGATGGAAAAAGTACACGGTTATACAAGGGGCAAAATTCGACGTTCGACGTTGAAATTTGGCAAGATCTCGCTATTTATCTATTGCTTACCTACTTTCTAGCCTCTACAACAATGCAGTATAGTTTCACAACCGCGTGGTTTACAAACTGCAGTACGATTAAATTTGAAAGAGGATTTAAAAACGTTCTTGACACGCCTTTTAAGTTGCCACAGCAGAGAATAATTATCATAATATAATCCTCTACTTATACTTTGGTGATATGTGAAACTTACAATTGAAGAAGTGCTTGAAAGAGTGGAATAAGAAAGGAATTTGTAGAAAACTATAGAGAATAGGGAAAATGTTGGGCCACCTTATACGACATGATGCTTTTATAAATAACATCATAGAAGGAAAGGTTGAGGGGAAGCGAGCAATAGGAAGACCAAGAATAAGTTACATTAAACAAATAAAAGACAAAGTAGACGTCATGTTTTCGTATAGGGAAGCCAAGGAAGTAACTATGGACAGAGTTAGATAAACAAATAATAAATAAAATAAATACATATAACATATTCAATATTAACAATTCGTAAAAATTAAATATTTGTCCTTACATCAAAACAGATGAACCGATTTACAATATTTGGTATATGTGTTGCTACGCATCCACAGATGATTATAGGACACTTTTTACCCGACTACGAAAAACCAAAGAGGATACTGACTTTTTCTTCCACGCGGACGAAGTTCGTGGGTAAATTGTAGTATGAAATGAAATAATCAGTACCTTATTATGATTTAAATAAAAAAATAAGAATTTGGGTATACAGCAATGCCTCGTCGAATTTGGACCCAGGGTAACGTGGTAACGTGATAATGTTAATGCGATAGGGCGAGGTACGAGGTACACACGAGACATTTTCTAGCTTTAATCGTCGTGTACGAGTCATGTAGGCTACATGTACTTATAGGGTCGATTGCAAAAAAAATGTACATGGTTAAAAGCTTAGTTAACAAAATATCACGATCGCTTCCTTTGTGTGACGAAAGTTAGTCATACAAAATGTATGGGTAATCAATCAAGTTTTGTTTTAATTAAAGCCCTTAACTATGTACAATTTTTTTGCAATCGACCCTTAGGGAATGCAAACCGGTAATTTCTTCTATGAAAATTACCCGAAAATACCGGTTATCCGATTCCATACAAAGATTTACCGGTTTGCATTTCCTACATGTAGTCAATATTGACCGAGCGAGCGAAGTGTCTCCGTTTCAGCTTGGCCTTAAATTCTTACATATGTCCGGATGTTTTCCGGCTGTTCTCGCCTGGAGGTTGCATTTCTCAAGCGGTTTTCGTGAAATTTTGTGTGTAGGTTTGATAACGATATATGTAGATTCTGTATGTCGAAATTTATCAAAATGGATAATGTAAAATAATTCAAATTTTAGCCTTTTTGAAACAAACCAGCTTAGAGAGCCACTAGTAATAATAGTTAACACATTCGCAACCAATGATCGCCACGTGCTACGCTTGTAGCAGCTGACATGGGAAAATTTGTACCTATTTAGCGAAAATGTGCTGCGAATATGACGCCCGCTAGGCGGGTTTTGGATCGTGAAAGTGTTCATATTTACCGTATACCTTAAGTCGTAGAAAGTTTAAATTTTAACTACCCTAACTTTGACAGGGATATCCACAGTAAAATGCATAACGGAATAAAAAAAGCTTTAGAATTTTACCTTATCTTAAACGTTATTTTCTTTCTTTTCCATCCCCTTTTCACATAATTACAAAAAATAGCAGCACGATTCTATCGGGCTTAATTAAACAAACAAATTAAGTAGAAATCTCACATCATTAATTTTCGCAGTAAAAAGGTTTTAGTCTGTTTACTCGTAAATTTGCCTGATAACATTCCTCTTTTTTTGTCGGAGGTTAAAAAAAGACTTTAAGAAAAGTTTATTTTTTTCGGGACTTGTTCCTGCACATCTAGCACAACTTTACTGTGATCCGTGACACTTTCTAGCGCGAGAAATTTCACCTATCTCTTTCTTCGCTATACTGTGAGAGAGTGACGGGCGATGCTGTCGCACGACAAGAGTCGCGAAGCGTTGTTGTAGTGCTAGACGGGGTGGCAGTGCCTAGAGTACCCAGTGGGAATGAGGCGCCCGCGATACTCCATGGGCCTCGACAAACTCCATAATTAGCGAGAGAGAGAAAAGTCATCATCGAATAGTGAAAAAAACCTCTGATCAAGATGGGGTGACGGCAAACAATAACGGTAAACAATGTCCAAAATAATAGTAAATGTCACGTCGTGTGCACGTAGGTACCTTATACGTATGAGCTCCAGAAGGTTTCCCACGGGACAGCACAGGTTTCCATGATTTACAGTTAAACCACCTCACTCACGTGTTAATAGAGTGCATATGAATCCAGTCTGTTAATGTCATCATAAGAAAGGGATCAAGGGCTTGGGTCAACGAATACTATAACGAACAACCTCGTCTGTCTTTCTTCAGGAGTTGTCGGGACTATCTACGAGGGTGGCCAGTGCGAAAAAGGGGCAGAACTCACCAGTTCCATGGGCCTCGACGAACTCCATGCTCTGTGGTGGCACGGAGCATTCCTCGTAGAACTCTCGCAGCAACATCTTCTGGATGTGCCCCGCTGGGTACGTGATGCCCTGTTCCTTGTAGCCGTCACAATTCGTCTTAGCGTGGAGCAGCTGGGCGTATACTCTGAAAACAAAATGAAAATCAGTCCATTTTTTTACTCACTTATTTAAATAGTTTAAAATAATTATATTAAATTTGTTTTAAACCACTGATAGTAAGATCAAAACACAAAGAAAAATTTAAATGCGTAACCTGGAGAATTGTGAGTGTTTAAAATCATTATTACGACAAAATAGAACGTAGTCAAAGAACATGACAATCGTAATACATAAAATGCATATTTCTTTTTGTACGAATGCCGGCAAACATTTTTTCCTTAATTATGTTGTTACCTTAAAGCGGTAACTAATCGGTGACGTAGAAAGTCTCACTAGCTGGAGTAGTGTCACACAAATATTTGCCCTTGCCGGGATTCGAACCCAGGCTCGGTAGGCCGCTGCTTTACCACAGCGCCAACCGCATCGTCAAAATTCAAGACAGAATCTTTAAAAAGCTTTCTGTTAAATCTAAATCAAAAGAATAATGTCATAAGTACAAATGGGCGTCTCGTAAAGTTATGACGTTTTATTTTTTCTTTTTGTTTAGCGCCGGGGACACTCAAGATGAAACATTTCCACCAGAATAGTTGAATTCAAGATGACAGGTGCGCGGAGGTTGAAATATCGTGGCCAAGGCAAAAAAGGTTACAAGCAAGACGAGGTGTTACAAGAAATATTGATCTTATGATAGAGTATGTAAGGTTCATTGTGAATTCGTCAGAGTTGTTGTTTATTTCTATTTTCAGAGCCTATGAAATGTTGCGACGTAGCCTACAAAACTGTAAAGAATATTTTGTTAAGAAGTTATAGTCATCAGTCAGGTTTATGTATAGCCCTGCAAGGGCTATTTATTACAACCCACGCCATATTGCGGATTTTCAGTGGTACTAAATTATTTGTAACTGTAACAACGTCAAATTTTTGGTGACTGACGTTGAAAGTCGGTGAATGTCACTGATGTAAACAAAGAGGAAACAGGACTAAATATTCAGCAAATTTCAAGTATTTTTTGCATAAAAAAGCCAAAACTATCCACAGTGATGAAAGTCAAGTTTTTTTATAGGATTCAGTATTTATTTCGCAAGAAGAACGAAGGATTGAGCCGCATCACAATGTTTTGAATTTTGATATTGACAAATCCTTGACTGACGTTTAATAATGCAAATATAACGTATGCACATTATTGCCGTATGAAAGCTGTTTGTAGCGCCACTAGCCCTGGGCTGGACCGACGCTTACTAGGCTATATTTATAGTACGTAATGTTTTAATAAAAAAATATATTTGTCTAGTGGCCTCGCTTGTTTACATTTTTAACCCCCGTATCTCCCCAGACAACTTTTGGTTAGTGGAGATGATCTATATAAACCACATAATGAGTACATATACCTACTAATATAAAGGTATGAGTGCATTGACGTAATAATTACATGGACACACAATCAGACGGAAAAAATGGCACCCTCCCAACTAATGCAAAATCACAAATCGCATTAGTTGGGCGATCAGTCTCGTTTAGACCATGACACGTGACGGGTCTCAAAAATGACTTAATTTTCAGTGAAAAATTACAGAAATAACAACTATAAAATAAAGGAACAGGACGGAATATTCTTTTTTACTTAAGTTCTATTGATTAATTAACGAATCCTATGTAAAATCATAGCAATTTTTGTATTAGAATTATTAACATCACAGAACAAAAATCGAAGGAGTCGCTATAGTTTTATATTTTATTAATAAATTAAGGAGTGCAATAAATAATTATCCTATTTTTTTTATTCAAGATTCCCATTCTCAACAACGTAAAAATGGAGATCACATTTAGCAAGAGACAAACGCGAAGAATAATTGAAGCCAAATAATTCGTCTCTCGTGTGTTCGGCATAATCATGTTTTTTTTTATGTTAATCAACGGAAGCGTAAAATGATAAAATTCATAAATTACTAAAAATAGCTCTGTTGTTATTGTTTTATTTTGTCACAGAGTCTAGACACTGTCAGTTTAAACCTTTGAACGCCAAGAACACATAAAGGCGACGGCGACGTGTGCTGCCGTGCATACCACGCCACCGACAAATAAGATCAAACTTTAAAGGGTTAATAATGTCAATATTTTGCACTTGTTTTTTATTCAAGATTCCCATTCTCAACAACGTAAAAATGGAGATCACATTTAGCAAGAGACAAACGCGAAGAATAATTGAAGCCAAATAATTCGTCTCTCGTGTGTTCGGCATAATCATGTTTTTTTTTTATGTTAATCAACAGAAGCGTAAAATGATAAAATTCATAAATTACTAAAAATAGCTCTGTTGTTATTGTTTTATTTTGTCACAGAGTCTAGACACTGTCAGTTTAAACCTTTGAACGCCAAGAACAAATAAAGGCGACGGCGACGTGTGCTGCCGTGCATACCACGCCACCGACAAATAAGATCAAACTTTAAAGGGTTAATAATGTCAATATTTTGCACTTGTTTTTTATTCAAGATTCCCATTCTCAACAACGTAAAAATGGAGATCATATTTAGCAAGAGACAAACGCGAAGAATAATTGAAGCGAAATAATTCGTCTCTCGTGTGTTCGGCATAATCATGTTTTTTTTTATGTTAATCAACAGAAGCGTAAAATGGTGACATTCATAAATTACTAAAAAATAGCTCTGTTGTTATTGTTTTATTTTGTCACAGAGTCTAGACACTGTCAGTTTAAACTTTTGAACGCCAAGAACACATAAAGGCGACGGCGACGTGTGCTGCCGTGCATACCACGCCACCGACAAATAAGATCAAACTTCAAAGGGTTAATAATGTCAATATTTTGCACTTGTCTTACTCTCATTTCACATACTGGAACAAGGAGAAATAATGTCATTATTACTGATCCCTTCTATCGGAAACTTTTTATGCAGTTGTTAAATAAAAACGTAACTAAATTTGTTACTAACAATTTACAATAAAAACTTAACTAAATTAGTTATTAACAATTTACGAGTTTATTTAGTTCAAACATAAAATATATACATGTAATAATAGTGAAAATATTTTTAGTGTGTAAAAATATTAAAATCTGATCCATTCGTGCCATGTTCCAAGTTTGACAAGAGACTTCAGTCAGAATATGCTAAAAAAGTTAATTTACACGTAAAATATTTGTGGTAATAAGTAATGAAGTCAATTTGACACTTAAACGTTTAAACAAAGAGTTCTTTTGTACGAAGTCAATATGTTGCTTATAAATAAGCGTTATTGGCATCTACTTGAACATGACAACGGTGCCACTTTATTTGACACTTTTGTTCGGGTCTGTGATGGGTCTGTGGCTCTATAATAAATAATACCTCAATGTATGAGTGGCATAAGTTGTATTATCTACACCCATCTTGTTAAATTCCTGTAACAAGTTCAGATATTATAGGTAAGGACCTACTTTACTTGGCAGCGACCAAAATCAGAGATGTAATGTCATAACAGTACCCTAGCCACCGCGAGCGTAATTTTGATTAAAATTTATACTGCCACCTCATGTGTTCCTCTGCTCCGCGGACTGACCGGAGGTTTTCACAAAAAAAAATCTATGATAATGATTATGAATATGTGTGTAGATAAAGTAGTGTATGCAAATGTACTTAATTAGGTCTTAAAACACTCGTGTGAACCCACACTCGTATTTTAAGACCTCTCATTAGGTAGCAGTTGCATAAACTACTATTTATGCATAGGCTCTAAGCATAGCGTATTACAATTTAAGTCAGTATGACAACATGACAAAGCTCTTTGAGTGTGTTCGCTCCGTCATAGGCTTCATCAATACTTAATACCGGTCATGATTCACAAACGCAACGCTATTCATGTTAAATTAACATTGTGCTTTGACTTAAGCGAGTCTAATCCTAGCTCAACACTATTCGCGAACTTGGCCGAGGTTGGGCGAATATGATAGTGTAGAGGGCACTTCGCTGCGGAATCCCATACTGCCGTGCTACGGCAGAAACCGGCCAAGAGCATGTTGGGCCACGCACAGTGTAGGGTTGCGTAGTTGCCCATCCTTCACAATAGATGGGCTTAAAACGGCGGTTTTAAGCCAGAGGTTTAAATTACGAGAAATATTTCAAGCTCTACAAAAAAGGTCGTAAACGCCAAAGTAGCTGTAATTACTTGTTACCTTCTGGAAGTTATCGATTATACGCGCCAGATTGAGCGGAATGTTTTAATTCAATATGGCACTTAACTAATATGTGTAACGTTCGAAGTACATAAAGACCCACGCGGCACTTAGGTCATAAAAAAAAAAATTAAATGTTGCGATTACTCAAAAACGGCCCGACCGATATATTACTCAATATAGTTTTCATTGAAAGTACTTATCAGGCCTCATTTTCATGTTTTTTCCATAATTTTATGACCCGTGGCGTTTCGAAGCGTGGATTTTCGAAGCGTATATTTACAAAACTGCTGACTTTATCAAAAAATGATGTTCGAATACCCCTATTATTTTTAAAAGACCTATTCAACGACACCCCACACACTAGTTTCAAAACGAAAAAAAAAACGCCCCCACCTACCTACCCGAAAAAATGTTTTTTTTTATTTTTATTTTACTGTTTTGACGGCGTGATACCTACACATACTCATACCAAATTTCAGCTTTCTAGTACTAATGATCACGGAGCTAAGCCGCGACAGTCAGACAGACAGACAGACGGACGGACATGGCGAAACTATAAGGGTTCCTAGTTGACAACGGAACCCTAAAAAACTAGGTCTTTGAATTTTTCTCTATGGACGAGATTACTGGTACAGCAACTTTTAGTACACATTATACAGGGTGATCAATCCAAATGGGTCAGTAGGGAGAAAATGAAAACTATGAGAGATAGGGAAATGTGTTCTTAAGAACCATGGCGTCGATTTGAGATTTAATAGAAAATGCATTTTGTTTTATAAATCTTATACATCGTTTCATAAATAACCCGGTCAAAGTCACTGTAAAGAATGTTACAATACGAAATGCGATTACTTACAAAACTTTAACCAGGTTCTATTCCCGGGGCCCACGTTAACGTACCTCATATTACTTACGCAAAAAATCTGATAGGATAATAGAATGATAACATAATACTAGGACGTGAATTAAGAATTTAATTTTGTTTCACTAAAGTCATGTTTGTTTGTCGATTATATATTATCAACTTGGAAAACAATTCGGTCTATTGCATACCTACCTAACCTATAAATGATCGCATCGTATATTTCCGACATGGCAAAGACATTTTCTGAGTGTGTTCGCTCCATCAGAGGCCTCATCAATGCTTAATATCAGCCAGGATTGTCAAACACAGTCCATTTATGTTTAATTAACATTGTGCTTTGAGACTTAAGCGAGTATAATACGTGATCTCTGTAATGGTATATTATGCTCTCTGTAATGTAATCGTGATCACACTTACTATGAGTTTACATTGACTGTACTCGCTAGCCACTGCTTAAAGGATTTGTATGGAGAATTGTAGTTCTATAAATTAACCGCTAGAGGCGCTGTACTATTCTCCATACAAATCGTTTACGCTGTCGCTAGCGAGTACCTACAGTCAAGTTAACTCATGGTAAGGCTGGTTTTTAGTGTCACGCGGACCGCACGCGGATCGTCCGCGCGGATCACGTACATTAAGCTTAAGGCCGTGTTCAGACCGGGCTGACTGTCGGCCGCCCAAAGAGAGCGAACGTTACGCAACGTTACGCAGTTTCCATACATATTCACACATTCGGCGGCCGACAGTCAGCCCGGTCTGAACACGGCCTAAGGGAGCGATTTACAGTAATGCGGACGCGCCATACATATTGCTCCGCGCGGAGCGATCCGCGCGACGCGACGGTCCGCGTGATTCTAAAACCAGCCTAAAGGTACTGGAGTGTAATGTAGAATAGACAAAACCTATAAATAGAGACAGATGAATGTTTTGACATCGATTATGCCAGAAAAGTTCATCTTAGTATATATTCTCGATTAATTTCGGTGAAAATTTTAAATAGAAATATAAAAGAGTCGGCCAAAGGCGAGTTGGAATCGCGTACCGAAGGCTCCATACAACTAAATACTTTTAAATATTTTTGTTTTCTGTATTTGTCGTTATAGCGGCAGCGGAAAAACATCATCTTTGAAGATTTCAACTGTCTAGCTATCACGGTATATGAGATACTAGCTTTTGCCCGCGACTACGTCCGCGTGGAACTTGGAAGTATGGAAGCAACCTCGTACAACACACTCACGTAACAAAAGGGATTGTTAAAAGCGCCTAAGCAAATGTAAGAGCAATCGTGCTTTTGGTCTAATTATTACATTTTCTACAGGGTCATCAATGTCATCATGAATTACTTACTCACTTTTCAATCTTTTTAGGCATAATTTCCAGGATGAAAACTATCCTATGTCCTTCCTCGGATCTTAAACTATCTCCATGCCAAATTTCATCAAAATCGGTTCAGCGGTTGAAGCGTGAAGAGGTAACAGACAGATAGACAGACACACTTTCGCATTTATAATAATTATTAGTATAGTATGGATAGCCTGGTGACCGACGGAATGATAGCTTAGTAATAGGGTAATTATTTTACCCTTTTGGTACGAAACCCTAAAAATGGTATTGTGTCCGTAAACATGTAAAAAAATATTGTTGGTTGTACAGAGATTTTGTTAACTATTCAATTTTAGTTAATAATTATTAGTCGCTACCATATATAAAATATAATATTGCACACAACGCAGGCGAGGTCGCTGGAGATATCTAGTACAGAATAATGGAAAAGTTTCCAGCTTTCAGACTAATAGTGAGAGTAAAACATAATATAAGTTGTAATCCTCTTATGACGCCAGTACATAATAGAACACATTTAGACTCTCTAGTCCTAGACAAAGTAACATTTCGTTGTCTCCATTAGCATTAATGCCAGGAATTCCCAAAGGTCACGGTGGCAGACTTGCGTAGGTATTAGTATTACAGATTTACGACATAGTTAAGACGAAATACTACTTTCTTTCATACAAATCGAGGCATCGATCCCGGCTGTTTCCTCTTTTAAAACTTAACCAATCTGTACGAAATTTTTGTTTGAATGGTAAGGACATGATTTATCGGCGGTCCTGGATTCGAATCCCAGCCGCGGCAAATATTTGTGTGATGAACTCGAATATTTGTTTCTGGGTCATGGATGTTATCTATATGTATTTATATATATCGTCGTCTAGTACCCATAGTACAAGCTTTGCTTAATTTGGGACTAGGTCGATTTGTGTATAACTGTCCCTTAATATTTATTTATATTTTATTTATTTATTTATGTATGTCGGTTCGTCTCGATTTTTGCGATTCTTATTATGAAATTTGACTCCTAGGTGTCTGTTTTTGGCCAAAATTCCACCGCAAACGGCCGCCTACAAATCATATAATTATTTGCGCAAATATCAAAACACTCCCACACAGAACGCTTCTTCCCCATTCCGTTCCTAATTTCGTAAAGATTGGTTATGTAATGTAGGAGAAAACAGACGAGAGCGAAACCTCGATTTGTATAACACGGTTAAGTTTGTACCTCATTTGTATCTGTATTAAATTTTACATCTATATAATTGAATTACATTTCTATATTAAATTTAACTTAAAATCTATACTTCTATAGAAATTCTATGAGCTAAACGGTGTTCTGGTTGCAAAAATGGAGTCCACTCAGCATATGTCATAGCACTCTTGAGCACCACGACGCTGATCTTCCGTGGATCCAGATCAGGATATGTGTTGAACAGCGTGCCGTGTAGTGTATCAAGTGTGTGTGTGTAAAATACAAAGAAAAATGAAATGAAAAGTGCAATGAAAAATTAAATTTAATATTTTTATTGAAACTAAAACTATAAACCCAGCGGGCTCCAAACTAGGCTGAGCCTGTATCTTGGGACCCTGTGAGTCGGTTAACGTTGAGAATTGTTGTTATACATATATTTTGATTAGAATTTGGGTTTTGGCAAAAACTGATAGGTTCCTATCTGGATCGCGTAGAACCGAGTGAGACAGGTATAAAACTCAAATCACATTCTGTCAGCTCACGAACTGTACTAGATCCAATAATCTTACCTTCTAGAATCTTTGGCCTTTTGAAGGAAGCAGACGACGATGGCTTCCGAACGCGCGTAGCCGTTGGCACTGTTGTCGAAACTCTTGCATCTGCCGTCAGGAGATAACACTCCCAATCTGTAGCAAGAATAGATAAATTAATTAATAATATATTTTGGAAGCCTATAGCATAGCTACGTTTAAGCGAGATACAGGGTTTTCTGGGTAGGTAATTAGTTTAGAGCGAGAGACAGTAATTGCTAGTCATTGGGAGTGCATTTTTAACGTAACGATTTCAGAGTTAAAATCGTTAGATATGACTCTGAAATTATTAAGTTTATATTCTAACAATCCGGAAATGTTATTTGTTTCAGAGAAAAGTAAAAATTATGACTACGAAAATTATTGTTTTTTTTTTTTTTATGTGAGCCAATATGGATCCGGTGTCATTTATTTTGCTTAGTTCTCTACTGGTATGTGGTGGTATACATATATTCTGTGAAAATGATTGATGATCAGATTCATATCATCTAACAATAATGCTTAAGGAGTTCAGTGACTCCAAGCTCATTACAAGATAAGACTTGTTGCCTAGCAGAAGTCTTTAAAAATGCCGGATATCTAATCTAAGACCTGGATAACTGAAGCTGAATCACCAAGTTATGAAGGGCCCTCGACTCCAATCCAGTTTACAATGAAACTAGTTGATCAATTCTTCTTCTTCTGCCATAACCTAACGGGTGTCGACGACCGCCTTTACGAAGTGCTTTCTGTTCTTAGCCAATCTTGCGAGTGCAGTCCATTTTTGATATTATCGAGCCAGTTCATCCCCCTTGATCAATTGAAGTCTTTAATGGCACATCTAACATAAATTAGAGCCACCGACTATAGCGAAGTCACAGTGACCGTCTCCGATGGCTCTGAAGGCGGGTTCCAACGCGTAGAGAGATCTGGAACAGGCTGATTCCACGGTGCACCGATGACTCCAAGCCAAATTAAGACTGGTTGATCAGCTAAAATAAATGACACATGAAATCTAAGTTACCTGGAGAACTGAAGTGATACGTAAGGATGGAGACACAGATTCGAGCCACCGACTATAGCGGAGTCACAGTGGCCATCTCTGATGGCTCTGAAGGCGTGTTCCAACGCGTAGAGGGAGCTGGAACAGGCTGAGTCCACGGTGTACGAAGGGCCGGTGACTCCAAGCCAGTAGGAGATTCGGTTGGCCAACATAGCACGGGAACATCTGTGGAGAAAAAACACGGTTATTTTGGTAGTATTGTAGACAATATTCATTATTAACACACATACACCTGCAATCTGGGACATTCACGAACCTCCCTAGGTAATGTACCCACTATTTTTTTAAAATACGACCGTGGCAAACAAGCGTGCGGCCCGCCTGATGTTAAGTAGTTACCGCCTCCTATGAACGCTTGCGACGCCAGGAGCATCACACGCGTTTTGCCGACCCTTTAAGAACTTATTAACTCCCCTCTTCAAGAAACCCCCGCTAACCTCGGCAGGGAGCTAATTCCACATGCGGAGCGTTCGCGGTAGGAAATTCCTCTGGAGCCGCATATTAGTTCTCGATCATTTAGGCTCCAGTTTGAGAGGATGAACCATGCCGATGGCGAGCAGTGCGATGGTAGAAAGTAGCCGTGGGCATCATGTCAAACAATTCCTCAGAAAGCATCCCATTATACAGACGGATAATACTCGTAAAAAAAAAAATATTTATCGTTAACAGACTGCTTAAAACACAAAGCTTTATTTGTACTACACAATACTGTTATACGCTTAATATGAAAAATTATTTAAAACTCAAGTGAAACTCAATTGTTCCTCATATTGCGTTTACAATTGCCATAGTTTCTATTCCCATTGTAGCGTGTTCATATCGAGTTATAAAACCATTTAAACTAATCTAAAACTCCGAAGGCAAAGGCTCGTGCTATTCAATTTTGATTTCCTACTTATAGTTCGTATGTCTATAACATACTATTGCAAAAGCAGACCTATTCTATAGAGGATGAAGTTTATTTTTCACAGTGCTGCAATTTGAGGATATGCCGTTTTGAGCTGGCTATCATTGCTAGGGTGAAGAGTGACAACGCAACTCAGCTACATACACTGTGACATGTAAAAATGTGGAAATATGAGTCTTTATTTTAGGCACCTTATTAACCGACTACAAAAAAGGAGGGGTTCTCATTTCGGCTGTATTTTACCGACTATATTACAATAGCAGATTGTTAAACAGAGGTATGAAAGGCACTAATTTTTTGGCATTAAATTATGTGAGAACGCCAATATTTCGATTCGGGAATTAGTATTTTTCATACCCGCGAAGCACTCTACTTTCATTTAGTATATGAGGGAAGTTGTCAAAACTATAGTAAATATTCCAATAGTTCACAACTTCATCGATATTATCACCATCACTATTAATTCTATTAATTCTCTTCCTGTGCACCTGTTCCCCAAAAAATATAACTTGGATCTCTTCAAGTCGAGAGTGAAAAGGCATCTTCTAGCCAAGCATGCTCCATCTTCTTAGGCCTTATTGTTACTTAACATCAGGTGCAATTGAGGTTAAATGCATGGCTCCTGCCTGCGCCTGTGGAGCCGAGGAGCAAACCACCCAGCACATCATCCACGACTGCCCCATAACGCGCTATGCCGGCGTCCTGAAGACCTGTTCTCCCTCAGAGACGAAGTCATTAAGTGCCTAACAAATCTTAATGCTGATTTGTAATATTAAGTATTCGAGTGATAAGATAACAGATAGATCACTGTGTATGCTATACGATTAAATAAAATCTTGTAATGAAGTTTCATGTTCTTCCAACGACAAGATGAAATATCTATGTTATTAAACGAAATACCCGGGAACAAACATAAACTTTTCTGTACTCGAGTCTTGGAGTCAAAGCTTAATATTTTTAGCGTACAATCTCCGGACAACTCGGACAGGCAGAAGTTTTCTAGTTTGCAGAAAAATATAATTGGATACTATTCCCTTTCAAAGTTACTAATGAAATTATCTTCCTTCTTTTAAATTATGGAGGAAGCTTATTGCTTTACAGAAACAATACGAATCCACTCTAATATATATTTATAAATAAGTACTGGAAGAGGTTCGATAGTGCAGGGATATTCAGATTTAAACGATATTTAAATTTAAAAAAGCGTACGATTTTTTGAGGGCGTATTTTGAATTGGAACTTCAACTGTTTATTTAACCTTCCTTAGCAGTATGTCGAACTTAGAGTTGGTTTCAAAACCCAATAACGAGAATGTCTCGGCGCCGCGCTACAGAAAGACATAGCCGTAGATTGCTCTAACATAATTATGCTTAAGTGTAGTGTATTTCACATAGCTTTTTTGCGTGTGATTTCCATACCCCTGACTTTTCGGTTCACGACTGATTTATCAGTAGGCGCCTAATCATCTGGTCCCTAATTGCGTCGCTGCAATAGTTAGATGCCATGAAGAATACATACCCAGTGATACCGAAACCGTTGACCTGCATTTTCTCGTAGAACCAGGTCTTTTCCGACTCCGAGAAGCAAGCGCCGACGAACACGCCCACCTTCTGATTCTTCAGCTCTTTTGGGTTCACACCTGGGGACAACAGACAAACAGTTCTTAATATTCAATCCAATTCAATCATTTATTATCATCCAAATGGGAACAACCATATTCACAAATAATTTTCTGGCTAAAAGTAAAAGTACAAATATCGGTCGTACGAGCCGTCTCTATGAGGGTGAGAGGCACCAGAAGATACATCAAGGCCTTCACTAAGCAAGATTTTTCCATCAACCTCCCCCTCCGCCCCACCTTTAACTCCCCCACTGCCGTCGTCACCCATATTTGTATATTTTAACTTATCCATATTACGAATTTCTTCCAGTTAACAGTTGAGCAATTGAAATTTGTGATTTCAGCGCAATAAGACGACCTGGACACTTTCCTACATAATTGGACCGAAATATCACCGAACAGAGAGTTGTGTAAATCGAGGGGAGCAAATACAAAATAAAAAATTAAATAAGATAGGATAGAATACGCGTCATAAGCACAATTAACGTCAAATCCACAGCCACACCACCAATCTTATAAATATAAACTTATACAAACAGTAAACAAACTCCAAAGAAAATTAGCAAATTTCCAATTTTTCCGCGAATCTCCAGTTATAAACTGGGGCGCTATCTTCAAATCCATTAGATATAACTCTGGCGATTATAACTCAATATTGTCGACCACTCCGGCTCTTACAATTCAAATTTTCTTCATTTCATATTCGGCGGGGTGCGATACTCGGCTTACATTTTAATAAAGTTTTGCTTTAACCGACTGCGGAGTTTAAATAGGAAATTTGCATGCATTCGAGATAGCGGATTTTACAAGCGTATTAAGGATTTGCAATATAAAACCTGTAATCATTATTCGTAGTAATATTTAGCACTTTGTATGCGAGGATATAGATGTGGCAGTTTAAAATAAAAGCGCCTACAATGTCAAGATAAAAAAAAAACATAAGAGGCGTGTTCAATAATGAAATGGTTTATCAACAACGCTATTTTAACTATGTAGTATCAGTAAGAAATTATTAAAATGATTCGTTACAGTGCTTTCTAATTTAGAAATTCAGCTCCTTATCTAGAAACCTGAGTATACATTTTTCTCTGATATATTAACCACATATATATTGTGTCCGGAATACCACACTGCCCTCTAAAACAATAATAACTGGCGTTGGAATAAACTGGCAGGCTAAAGTGGGACTGGACTGGCCACGTCTACCGCACGCACCCAGATCGGTGGGCTAGTTTGACTACGAAGTTGGCCCCTCTTTCCCACTGGGCACTTTGGGCACGAAGGCCCCCACTCTTACAAGACCACCCTCCCCCCCATACAAACGAGGGCCCACAATCTCACGGATCTCCGACTCCCGAAAAAACAAACTTAGATGGCATTTTTGGACATGGAGTGCCCGAGGCCCGGGTATGCTTTAAGATGGTCTTGCACAAAGTGGGTGCCTGAAGAGGGGCAGGACAAACGGGATAGACCTAGGCGCATATACCCTAACAACTGGCTAGAAGAAGCATCTAATCGGGATTCGTGAAAAATGTGGGAAACTCGTTTGCCCAGCAGTGGAACATTTCTAAAGGCTAACTAATAAAAAAGAAATTGACTAGATTCAAACCACCACTGATGGTTTGACAGTTCATTTGCTTGGAAGAGTTAGTGTGGTTTTACTCTATTCTTAATTGCGGCCCCGAACTACTCGCGAAGTTGACCGAAATTGGACTAATATGATAGAGTAGAGAGGCACTTCTCTGTGCAAAACCCAAACTTTGGCTAACTTCGGTCGACTGTAGTGTAGAGCTAGGTAAGAAAGCGCTTTAAAATCTTCTATGGGAGCAAAGTCACGAGCATAAGCAAGTTTCACCATTCTATCAGCTCTTATTAGCCGACTAACTTATTTGCTTTGAGTGCTTTGATTACAATCAGAATTTAATTGCAACAGAATCAAGAATTCCTTCAGCTAGAGATGGGAGTAAGTTTATAACCGCTTCAAAGATACGCTCCGTTAAAGAATGAGAGAATATAGCATGGAAAATTATATTTAAAACGTTCTTACTTCTAGAAACTTTTAAGGATTGATCAGAAATAAAACTTCAGTCTAAAATAATATTAGAAACGCATTTGTACCTTAAGGGTGTACCCCGTCTTAATGACCTTAGGCATTCGAATTTTTTTCGTTCCCACTAGCTCGTACAATTTTACGGTTTTTTGCGGAGTCAAGTAGGTATGCAACGCCCTCTAGATAGCGCCGCTCGTACTACGTCGAAGTGATACGCATCTTTGCCGTACTATCACAATACTAGAGGTCAATTCGTGTACTTCTGCTCAAAAAGTATAAAACTTATTGAAAAACCAGCAGACATGATTAAAGTAAACATCATCACTCACTGATTGGTATAAGTTTCTTGTCTAAGCGTCGTGTAACAAGGAAGACTTTACGGACATAACCTAGAAAAACGACTTTACACGTGTTCCGATTTCTCCTATTATATGAGGTGTTTATAAATTCTATTAGACAGAAATGAAGACCATATACCAAGCTACATTGCGTTTAATTTTCACGAAGATTGCATGAAGAGGAACCACTCGAAAATACTTTTAAAACAGTGACATTTGTCGGGTAGACCCTTTCTTGAATATCACAAATGCCAATATACAGGTCGAGCATTAACTTCTTGTTTGTGGAAGAGTGGTATCCTGTCGCAGGTAAAATTAGGAGATTCCAATCTTGGCTATTGTAAACATTTTATAACCAAACTTTTTTAACAACTTTTTTTTAAACAAGCTTAAACGGAAACCCGACGCTCGCTCCGTTAGCTCGGTCAATGATATGTAATTACAGTAGGTTAACAATATCACAAAAGGGTATCAGAATAAAAAAAAACATTCCGATTCGTGATTTAAAATTCGCCCGTTATCCTTCCCTTCCCTACTCAATAATATAACACGTCCAAAATACCAGTCGCGGCCCACTGTTAACAGATTATCATTTCTGACGCTGAATAATTCCCCCAGTTATATGTCAGGCTAATGGAATATTGAAACGGAAGGAGCGTCATCTGTCAGATTCTGAACGAAAATTTGATATTTTATCCAGATTTTACCCGCATTCTTGGCATAGATTAAGAATTCAATTTTGGATATTAATGTTGCTTCTTATTGGAATGGTAATACGTCTAATTGCTTTGGTGATGTTGTTTTGATTGGCTAAAGTTAAATAAGTAGGAGTACTAAATAATTGCAAAATTATATCGGACATACGCCCGCTACATACCAATACCATCGTAACGTTTCTTTGTAACTATTGGTACAAAAAACATACCTAAATAGCTTTTCTTTAGGCGTTATAACAGTGTTATCATGTTCACGAACACAGGACCGTTTAAAATATTGCATGGTGTGGCACAGACGGAAGTACTTAGAAGAGAAGGATCATTAAGGTGCTTTTCACCGCGATCACTCGCCTGCAATGTAACAAAAAATAAATCAGGTTTTGGAGGTTACATTCAAAGTGAATCCTCGTGGTGAAAGAGCACCCTTAGATGACAGTGACAGTCTATATCCGTGACATGTAAAGACGCAAACGATACATTTATAGCCCAACAGTGTTTTTCAGCGTACGCAATATTGCGGATTTTTGTGGTACTAATTTATTTTACAGGCAAAGATAAATATTTGGTAACTGACGTTGAAAGTCAATGAATGATGCTGATTTAAACAGAGGAAAGGAATTTCAAGTATTTTTTGCATAATACAGTGATAAAAGCCAAGTTTTTTTCAATATGATTCAGTATTTATTTCGCAAGAAGAACAAAACAGTGTGCAGAACCTTGTTACCAATTAACATTGTTTTGAATTGGGTTGATGACAAATCCTTGACAAATTGCTACTGACGTTTAATAACGCAAATATATGACGTATACACATTAAAGCTATATGAACGCCACTATCACTATCACTATCGGTCTCGTATTGGCTTGCATAGCCATGAAAAGCGTTGTTCTTCATGACACTGTTTGTATAGTGTGTAAAAGACTGAAAGGCAATTTATATCCCTAGGCAGGACCAACGCTTGTTAAGTGAGTATATACTTAAACAAATAGGTACCTACATTAAATACAAGACTAATGCTGCTAAAAGAAAATAAAAAACCGCCAACGCAAGTAAATCACTCAATTACATTTGTAAAATGTCAATTCGTATTCTCCAAATTACTGAATACAAAAACCACTCGGTTTTCAACTGCCTCCACGTCGGGGAGTTAATGTGAAAAGGGACTTAAGGCTGGAAAGGAATTGCCGGCAAATGACCGAGACGAATTCAATCCGAATTGCGGATCAGACGAATTGGTCTCATTATGGATGGAGGTTGACATAGATAGCTGTACAAAGTAGGTATTCGGCTGACATTTATAACATTTACATAGTACACGGGATCTTGGGAATTCGTCCTATTATGCTATGTTGGCAAATTCAGAAACTCGGGCCTTGAACAGACCCAAATTCTCTGTGTGTGGTCGTTTTGTCACCAACAAGGTTTTGGCTGAAAATCAGCGTTGCGGCCTGCGGACTGCAGCACATGTTGAGCCTGGCCCTTTTTGCTTGCACACGGCTCAAATCTCTGAATGTTTTTGTTTTTGTTTGTATTACTACGGTGTTCGTGTGTGTGCATATAAATATTTCTTTCTTTCTTTCAAATTATAATTTTTTCGAAATACACACGATGGAAGCCAGTTCCATTCCTTAACAGTCCGCATATATTAAGAGAAACATTCTGCAATATTTAACACAAATTATAACGGGTATATCGCGATATTCCTTATTTATCTTCATAATCCGGTTTTATGTCAAACTCTTTCACTGTTCAGGCAATACGGCTTTGGAACGATCTCCCACTTTCTATCAGGCAAGCACAAACAAAACAAGCCTTCAAGCACATGTTGCGCAAGCATCTCACTAGTAAGCTCCTGGACTGACCGTCGGTTGTGATGTTTTGCCTACTGAGCCGGCGGTCCCGGGTTCGAATCCCGGCCAGGGCAAATATTGTCATGGGTGTTCTATGTATTTAAGTATATATTTATCGATATATCGTCGTCTAGTACCCATAACACAAGCCTTCTTGAGCTGAATTTGGAGCTAGATTGATTTGTGTGAGGTTGTCCGATATTCAAAAATAAAATAAAAATCAATGGGTAGGGAGATAAACCCGTTATCATATATTTGTGTTAATTACTTATTTGTACAAATCACGGGAGCATAAAGTGATACAACTTCTGAAATATTGTCAGTGATATTGGAAATCCATTTCATATTGTCTATTTCCAGGGACTGAAATAATTATTGTACATTTGGAGAAATTTGCCCCTCACGTCCAATCTCAATTATCGGCTAATTTCACGATCGCTGAGTACATTTTTCCTTTGAGCAATCTTGTAATTTGCTCCGCTATCACACCGAAGTTCGTATTATAATGTCATTTTCTCAAACATGCAACGAAATGTCGCCATAACGTGCGTTATAACAGGCTTCGAAGTATCACGTTTCGGGCGGGACAACTCGAGAGAGCTGTATAGGAATTTCATACAAAATTGAAGGTCTAGACCGGGAAGCGATTTTTTTAAACATGGTGTCAGCATTCATGAACACGCTATTAAACAGCTGAATTATATATTTTTTGAGTGGTATATTTATTTATCTATTTGCATATGTTTGAGAAAAGCACTATATGTACAATTGTACATATTGTACATGCCTTAGCCGTGAAAAGGGCTTGCCGGCTTTGTATCACTTTCCGGCTTTCCTACAGTCGGCGGTCTATACCTACTCACCCGGCAAGCCCTTCTTTCCCGGTGTCTGCAGTAATGTACTATTATTGAACGTACACGCAAAGTGAGCGTAGCGTCTCTGTTTTAGCTTGGCTCAAAATGATTACGAGCGTCTGTTTGTCCGGGTTTCCAGCTGTTTTCGCTTACGGGTCACATTTCTGAACCGATTCGCGTGAAATTCTGTGAGTTGATTCGATAATTTTATAGATCTCTTTTATGGAGTCTGTTTTTCAATTTTTTTTTCAAAATACCGGATTGAAAACATAATAAGGATCGTTATCATTAGCCATATCGATACAAACTGGCTTCGGCTCACGGCCGGCGTCAAAGTTTTTGACAAATTTTACACAGATAACCAATAAATATAGGTCTCAATATTTTTGCGACAGTTAAAAGAGAAAACCTTGTGTAGTTTAAAGTTGTGTAGTTTGTATAATTCTACATCCTTCAGCATCTCTATTGTAGGTATTGAATATTAAGATGCTTGCTATGATCCCTACTCGGACTCATCCATTATTTATACGTAAACAGGAAGATTAATCATAACAAACACAGGATACCAGCCATCTAGCGTAAATAATATGGTTAATTGGATATCCATACAATCATAACAAAAACAGGATACCAGAATAGAATTGGATAACTATACATTTCTAAATAAGATACACAGGGAGAAAAAAAAACACTAGACAACGAGTGACGTTTACAACAAATTTAAGTTTTCTTTTTATTTTATCGTACATGGTCACCCTACAAAGTTTTTATTTAATTTGACATTAGTCAGTCATTTCAAGCTATGTTGCCCGACACTAGGGTGTTGCTTATTTTCTAACCCCGTACTCTCACCCCCTCATTCTGTTCTAGGACATGAAAAAACGTCACTGATTTAAAAAAAAAAAAAAAAAACAGTTTTAGGGTCGCTACGGGCAAGTAAAAAATCTGAAAAGGACATGAAAAATAAAAGTTTTTTTTCTTTGTATCATAATACTTGTTGCGCAAGCATCTTTCGGACAATCTCTCTTCCTAACTTTCTTCGAAATATTTTACTTTGGGTACATAATATATGTATGTAAGTATATCATATAAAGTATTCGTGTACGTTTATGGCAATTATATATACATTCCTATATATATCTTATATTATTGATTTGTGTTTTAATTATTTTGTTTCTCTGTAACTCTGATCCTGCACCGACTACATATTTCTGTTTAACCCAGTGGTTGACTGGTAGAGAATGCCTAAAGGCATTAAGTCCGCCATTTGTACTTTTTTTTTTGTATTGTGCAATAAAGTTTAAATATATAAATAAATAAATACTTACAGAACGTATATAATTGTATTAAAAAACAATAGAAAAAAAATATCTACTTCAATATGAACTGCCTATTTTTTTTTCTGATACACAGAATAATTCACTTGATATATGTATAACTAGATTGATACACTAGGTTATTCAAATAAAATCACTGTTAAAAATTTAATAAGAAAACTATGCAAACCGAGTTTTATTAACATTTATATCTCGGATTTTTAATGGGCGGTAGCGACCCCTAAAACCGGACTAAAAAAAAAAAAAACAGTGACGTTTTTTCGTCTCCTAGAACAGAATGAGGGGGTGAGAGTACGGGGTTAGAAAATAAGCAACACCCTACCCGACACTAAATATATAAGTGACACTCAAAGTGCCCTTTGTTAAAAATAATTAAAATATTGATAAATTGTACTTAATTACAGTTATTCATTATTACTAGGTACATTTACTTGATGACACAAAAGTGTACACGAAATTAAAATTTATTCATGACTTAGAATTCACCCTGTTAGTTCACAGTCAGAAAGTTTTGATGGTGAACAGAAACGAAACTGACACATCTACACAAAGCGACATTAAAGTTTATGTGATAAGTAAAATGCATCATCTGCGACAGCTTGAAAGGTGCATTTTGTGACGCACTGTGTTGCCTTGGCGTGACGCGTAAGGTAACGCAGCCGTGACGCTCAGATCGTATGAGCGTGACAGTTTCACTCCAACGCCCACAACACACACGCTTAAAATATATATCTCTGTATTAAACTCTTTATTGCGTACTGGAAGGAGCGCTTCGTTTGTGGAGGGGGAAAAAGGAATATCACGAACCTCATTCTTGCTTAAGTGCAATCGGCTAAATCCAAGGTATCCGTTTATATAATGTACATTGTATTAGAACGACATTGTATGTACATTGTACAATGTACCTATATATTTTTTTATTAATAAATAACTGATTCTGAATATGTATTTTGTAATTTTATAATATAATAATAATCAATTCTTTATCGGACAATTTACATCCATAGTTTGTTAGTAAGGCTTACCAGCTAAGTTAGTAAACTTAACACTAGATTCAAATAAAGTGTGTCGTTTAGGAGGGCCTTTTTTCATTTGCCAAGCTCGACACATTATATTTTGCCTCGATAAGGAAAAATTCGAAAGGTTGCCTGGCGGTAAGGGTGACGGAAAGGTTAACGCGTAGGACCGGCAATCAGAGGTCCCGGGTTCGAGTCCCAGTCTCTTCCACCAGGTTACGCATTTTTAAATTTTTCTTTGAACTTTGTTCTTTGTATCCATGGTTTAATTAAAAGATATTTAGTAGAATTAAGAGTATAATGTCAGTTTGTGTATGCTTCTGTCCAATTTTACGTACTACCCGGACAAGTTAAGTTTGATTTACCTTCATTGCCTGACGTTTCAACGGTTTCACAGCCATCGACCAGGGGACCAGTGATTCATAAGTTGAAACCACGGGATATATCTTCGGATCTGTGCGCGGACATTGTGAGTGTTGTGTGCCGTGCCGGTGATAATAAACATTAACAAATGGAGGGAAGTCGAACTTTTATCCTCCTACCCATCCGTTTTATTACACATTTCGTCGGGTAGTGATACATTTGGCCGACATCTCCAGTAACAACTCGCTGTTTCATCAGTACGCCTGGGACCACGGCACGTGAAACCGTGTTGAAACCTCAGGCAATGAAGGTAAATCAAAATATCGCGATAGACTCGGTTCAATAAGTCTTAATTATGTATTCAAACCGCGAGAGTATAGTGTTATAATTTAAGTTTGCACCTGTAATCTACGCCGTCACATACAAAGGTGACGCAAATTTAATTCGACTGGATTGGCGAAGTTGCGATGTTCTAGGCATATCGCCACAAGTCAAAAGTGACGGGGTTGCGATGTGATGGAGAGATCTCCATCATCTCTCCAAAATTGACGGAATTACGCCCCCTGGTCTCTCAAATCTCCAGTGTTTCGTGGTGTCAGAAATTTCATTACACTCAGAGCCGCGGTTACGTAATAATTATTTACCTCTGTTCCTGGCGTTGGTTAATTATGTTTTCTTAGTTAATTACGAACGACGGGAGGATACAAAGTTTTAAATTACTGGTACTGCATGAAAATAATCACATTTCCTCATTTGTTGTTTGTTCTGGGCAAACCTCGGAATATGTGGGGCAAAATTGAATGCTGCTAGCTAGGGATCGCCTTTATCGATGAACTCAATTATCGATACTTTTCCCATGTACTTACTAGTTTTGTTTGTAGAAAATAAAATTTTATTGATAGTTTACAAACGAAACAAAATAGCAACATTTTTTATATGAAAAGTATTGTTGAACTTTCACTTATTTTTGTTCCTCATTCCGACGATTGACAATTAATACCTACTGATAATTTGATAATAAGTAAATTATTGTATTAAGCGGTTTACGTGAAATTGTCAGGAACGGCCCGACATGTTTCGAACTCGTATGGAGCCCTTCATCAGGGACGGCTGCCCGTACAGCGCCGCGGCAAACTCGTCACAAACATGTCGGGCCGTTCCTGACAATTTCACGTGAGTGTAAACCGCTTAATACAATAATTAAATATGTCTCACGAAAGTTTTAATAAAATAATAAGTAAATTTATATTTAATCAAGTATTTATTTTTTATTCTTATAAATAAATGGTTAGAACATCCATGACTCAGGCACAGATATTAGGCTTTGCCGGGATTTGAACCCAGGACCACCGGCTCATTGGGCAACTGCACTACCACAGCGTAGTCGTACTGACTGTATAGAACCCTACAACACTCAGTTTAATCAAAGTAAGACCTCTCAATTGAAATACATTCAATTGCCATTCGCAAGACAATAACGAGACCATTCTCGAATCCATTCACTCGTTAATTCATTCGTTCATTCGTTCGTGGAGCAGTAAATTAGACCGCAAACGACACTTTTAATTGGGGCACCGGAGTTTCGTACATTAGTTAAGAACCTTTCACACAAAACCCTGAATCACCCTGAACTATAGTCACACGTTCTATTTAAGTTAACTGTCTCTTCTAAACTTTGCATGTCGATCGACTAAAAGCTATGGATATACTTATTTGCATAATCTAAAACTCGGGGCACTGATACTAAAGTAATGTAGCACAATATTTTATCGATAAATAAATATATCGATGTTATTGTAAACATCTAAATGTTAATCAACATATATATATTTTTTTCTCGTCATTTCAGAATGAAAACAATAAATAAATTAAAACGTGTATTTATTTGTTTATTTTTGACGACCCGGTTGGCTCAGTTTGTAGGCGCTTGCCTACTGAGCCGCCGGTCCCGGGTTCGAATCCCGGCCAGGGCAAGTATTTGTGGGATGAACTCGAATATTTGTGCTTGGGTCATGGAATCATGGTTGTTCTATGTATTTAAGTATTATATTTATCTATATATTTATGTATATCGTCGCCTAGTAGCCTTCTTGAGCTTTTTTTTTTTTTAATATCAGACAACCTCACACAAATCAACCTAGTCCCAAATTAAGCTCAAGAAGGCTTGTGTTATGGGTACTAGGCGACGATATACACATACTTATATAGATAAATAAATACTTAAATACATAGCTTAATTTGGGACTAGATTGATTTGTGTGAGGTTGTCTGATATTTATTTATTATTTATAGCTTTGTCACTCAGGTGACGATGTCGCTCTGTAAAGCAAGACTTGCACCATAATAATGTTCTCCTTATAGGGGAGGGGGCCCCAAATGCCAAGTGCCTAGGGTCCCTGGCCCTCTAAGTCCGGGCCTTTCTATGACTTGCTGACTTAATCTACATTACCTACCGCAATCGGATAAAAAATATAATTCGATCGATAAATGGCGTTGTAGCCAATACCCCGTACGAAACAAAATAATACGTAAATCCCGTTGTTGGCATTAAATAAAATAAATAAATATTAAGGGACAATCATACACAAATCGACCTAGTCCCAAACTAAGCAAAGCTTGTACTATGGGTACTAGATGACGATATACATAATATATAAATACATATATAGATAACATCCATGACCCAAGAACAAATATTTTGCACAAAATATTTGCCCCGGCCGGGATTCGAACCCGGGACCGCCGACTCAGTTGGCAGGTGTCTACCAACCGAACCAAACGTGTCGTCACTATCCCGTAATTAACTTCTTCCCATAGACAATTGGTTGTCAATACAATTTGAAGCAGTAACTGAATAGGAATGACACGACTCGTATTAAATTCTACAGGATACCTACTTTAGTTATATGAATAAAAATAGCTCAATATGTCCAGAAACAAAGAAAAAAAATCTTGAAAAATGCTACTTTAAAGGTACGCAAATTATATGATTCTCTTTTAAAATTTCCACATAATTTAACAATAGAATAAAATATTGGTACCCATAACGTCACGCTTAGGTGGCCATTTGTATGGAGCGCTTTTAGCGCTCCGTAGGAATATTAAACTTTGACGGTAATTTCTCACTTTTAGAGAAGTCTAAGTATAGTTACTCCCATATAGACATTTGATCCAAATCTAAGTATTTATTTATTTGAACTTTGTTTCACAGATCAAACATATACAAACAAAAAAAATATGATCCAAATTGGTATTTATCTATGGGCCTTTGATGCCTGAAATAAACGAATTATTATATTATAAAATATAGAATCGATTGACATCCTCATAAAAAAAAAATCGTCACGCCTGTTAAAAGCAGTAACTGAAATTTAAAAATACTTATTGCGCAATAAACACTACAACCTTTCGCTGATTAATGCAACAAAATTAAGAAAAAATATTGAAAACACTGGAAACTAGAAAGCAGAAAGTTTTTCATTATTATCAGAAAAACCAAAGCTCCTTTCACGTCGCTTGCTACAAAATAATTTACAGAAAAAATGCAAATGGTTGGGTTGAGATTTTATAGAGTTTCATAAAGGATGCCATTATGGGTGCGCGATGAAATTTTACAACTCAGACCATACGTGACGGGTTGTATAGCCTCGGATAATTTAGTTAATTTTTAGGGTTCCGTACCCAAAGGGTAAAAAACGGGACCCTATTACTAAGACTCCACTGTCCGTCCGTCTGTCTGTCCATCTGTCACCAGGCTGTATCTCATGAACAGTGATAGCAAGACAGTTGAAATTTTTACAGATGATGTATTTCTGTTGCTGCTATGACAACATTAACAGCAAATGCTTAAAAACAGAATAAAATAAATATATAAGGGGGCTCCCATACAACAAACGTGATCGGTTGCGTTAACTTTGCACCTTATTCGTATCAGGTGCAAGCTTAATTTAATCCGGCCAGTTAAGATGGGATAAGTGTTTGTTCGGAACCCTCGGTGCACGATTCCGACTCGCACTTGGCCGGTTTTTTTTAAACGAACGTCAGACAACGAAGCGTTATTGGGGTTCCATACCTCCGAGCAAAAAAAGGAACCCTTAAAGATCACTCTGTTGTCTGTCTGTCCGACAGTCACAGCCAATTTACTCGAAATCCACTGGACCGATCCAGTTGAATTTGAAACAGTTGAAACCTGGAAAAGTCGATGGCAAGCGACTAAGAGGCAGGAGCCGACACGGTGGACAGACCAGATCCCACTACAGTTCATGATGCTCTTCACACGGCTACTGAGAGGAGCAGATGGCGGCGCATCATCCCACCCTAAGTCAGACTGAATCGGTTCTGTCTATTCACGACGCAGTCCATGCGCCCAGTGCGCCCGCGTCACCCCAACCCAAATTACCCCTGTAGCGCGGAGATAATCCCATCCCACCAAAAACATTTCATGTAAAATTGACGGCCAAGACTCACATTCTCATAACGCTTTCGCTGTAAAAAAGTTATCAGATCCCAGGAAAAGCCAAGCCCCTAAGCCCCGACTTTACTAACCCCACCACCTTGGTTTAAAAAGTATGGCCTCAACTGGCTTCAAGCCCCTAAACCCGGAGTTTACTAACCCTACACCTTTGTTTCTAAAGTATGGCTTGGCCGTTTCATAGAGTACCGTAAATAAGTCCAACGGACCGTCTGGCCCATATGGTATCAAGAAACTAAGTTTATGTCTTTGATAATATATACTTATAAACTTAATTCCTTACGATATGGGCCGGACAGTCCGCTAGACTTATTTACGGTAGTCTATGAAACGGCCAAGCCATACCTTTGAAACAAAGGTGTAGGGTTAGTAAACTCCGGGTTTAGGGGCTTGAAGCCAGTTGATGCCATACTTTTTAAACCAAGTTGGTGGGGTTAGTAAAGTCGGGGGCCGGGGCTTAGGGGCTTGGCTTTTCCTGGGATCTGATAACTTTTTTACAGCGAAAGCGTTATGAGAATGTGAGTCTTGGCCGTCAATTTTACATGAAATGTTTTTGGTGGGATCTCATTTCTTTTTGTAAGGTGCTTTAGTTTTTTTATTTTTTTTGGGCTGTAGGGTTTCTTGAGCGACAACTGAAGTAGACAATTGTGTATTTAAGAAATACTTAATTCTAGCCCCATATATAATACACTTTTATCCCCTATTATGGGAAACCCATACAAACTTCCATCCCCTTATTTAAAGGGTGGGGGGTGATTTTTTAAAAGTCCTACAATATGTATTTGATTTATAACAATGAGTCCCTATAGGTTTCAATTTTCAGACCTCTAGTATCAAAATTTGCGGAAGTTTCATACAAACTTCCATCCCCTAGTTTAAGGGGTTGGGGGGTAAAAGTTCTAAGTTTTAGAATTATTTTGTTGTTTGTGTACTAATACTAGCTTACATACCAAATTTCAGCTTTCTAGGTCATCGGGAAGTACCCCAGAGGTTTTGATACGTCAGTGAGTGAGTGGCAAAATCGGCGTATTTTAGGTACCTATAAAACCTAAAGTATAAAAGCTAGATCAATTAAATTTTGTACATTTTATATGTTTACTAACTGCATCTTAACCTGAGAATTTGGGCGCTCTAGTGTTTACTGGGACGAAACTATGAGGGTTTGAATATGAGACGAAACGGTTTCGAGAAAAGGTAGGTAGTGCCCCCTTCTTTTTTGTTCGTCTTGGCGGGGGCACTACCGTGCCCCCAGATATTTAAAATACGAAGTCGAAGTGTAGATATGGAAGAAGTAATAATTGTGTATAAGAAATACTTACGTTTAGCCCGATATATACTACTTTTATCGCCCATTATGGAAAACCCATAAAAACTTTCATCCCCTTATTTAAAGGGTGGGGAATGATTTTTTTAAAATCCTAGAATATGTATTTTATTATTTATAAATAATAAAGGAGTCCCTATATCAATTTTCAGACCTCTAGTATCAAAATTTGCGGAAGTTTCATACAAACTTCCATCCCCTAGTTTAAGGGGTTGGGGGGTAAAAGTTCTAAGTTTTAGAATTATTTTGTTGTTTGTGTACTAATACTAGCTTACATACCAAATTTCAGCTTTCTAGGTCATCGGGAAGTACCCCAGAGGTTTTGATACATCACTGAGTGAGTGGCAAAATCGGCGTATTTTAGGTACCAATAAAACCTAAAGTATAAAAGCTAGATCAATGAAATTTAGTACATTTCATATGTTCCCTAACTGCATCTTAACCTGTGAATTTGGGCGCTCTGGACGGGACTAAGACGAAACTATGAGGGTTTGAAAATGAGACGAAACGGTTCGAGAAAAGGTAGGTAGTGCTTTTTTTTACAAATGTAAAATAAAACAAATTATACAACGATAATAATTTAGTTATTCAGCATTTTGTTGTTTTTACCCCGCACCTCCACCAAATGTGGGACCTCCGCGAAGGACCGCGAAGGATGTGGGAGGTGTAGCTCTGGTAGAAGATAATTAAAAGAAGATAGGACTTTGATTGTAATTTATTATAGCGTTCATCCACGATACAGAGCTAAAGCATGAATGCCCGGCACTCTTGATGAGTGACAGAGACGGCCATAATTCAAAATATTTAAATATATTTTTAATACATAACCTAGTGGCCAGTTCTGCTGTCATAAATCAAGCACCACTTCACAGTTCCGTACCCAAAGGGTAAAAACCGGGACGCTATTACCGAGACTTCGCTGTCCGTCCGTCCGTCTGTCACCAGGGTGTATCTCAAGAACGGTGATAGCTAGACAGTGGAAATTTTCACAGATGATGTAGTTCTATTGCCGCTATAACAACAAATACTAAAAATAAAATAAAATAAATATTTAAGGGGGGCACGGAACCCTTCATGCGCGAGTCGGACTCGCACTTGCCCAATTTTTTAAATCACGTATAAATAACGAAGCGTTTTTTTTTCTGATCCCTATACTGGAAGAAGACTGCACCGATTTAGAAAATTCTTTATTTTTTCTTTGAAAGAGTATACTTAGGTAATACTAACGCGCACCTATTTTCCCTAACAAAGGTTGAGCTGATCCAGGTCACGCTTCACTAATAATTAAGTAATATAAAATGAAAACTTTTACTGGAAAATAAAGGTTATTTCAGGTTTTGTTTGATCCAAATAAAGTATTTTATTTCATTCAAGATACAATGCGGAATACAGTACAGCAAACTTAATTATGAAAGGTAATCCAGAAACATGCTCTGAATCAGGTTAATTTGAGGCTTCGTTAATACCTCATGCATCATTTCAGTTTCATCTCTCAATCAGACATCATTTCTGACCAAATTAATAATTAAAATAAATGCAATGTTTTAAAATTATTAAAGAGCTTGTATAGCCTACAAGGGGACTTATGATGGTTGCGTTTATCACGGGATAAATAAGTGTCAAAGCATCTGTCACTCACACTCGCATTTTGTCAATACGTGAAAGGTAAAGCGTAAAAGTTTTACGCAGTCGAGATCGGCGACACCTACTAGTATAATAATATTTTACAGTTGACAGGCGGCTTTAAAAAATAAATAAAAACTTCTGTAGTCTTTGAATCTGCGGTCGTTTATTTACGGATCCGATAGAGGCGACTCTAGCGGTAAAACACTACAGAAATATTATGTCAAATATTATTGTTATTCTACGACAAAATATTGAATAAAGCGATCAAAAACTCTACCTGGTAATGCTAGGAACGTGGTTCAGTATATATAATGACGCGGTAAACAGGAAGTTTGGATAACGTCAACACTGCCAACTAGGTCACACGCGGAAGTATCCCAAACTTCACCTTTTGTACACACACAGGGTCGATACGTTTCAAATTAGATGGTGAATGCAGAACTTTGTTCGTGTAGGTAAAAAGGGACTTCGACTTTTTTGTCTTGAGCGAAAGTAAACATTTTTACGTCACCCTAGGCTGAATCTAAAGTTTAGACATACAACGGGTGGTAACCTTCGCCTTAGTTTCGGAAAACAACCTCCTGCGATCTGGGACATTCACGAATTCCGCCCTCGGTATATAATGAACAATAATGTTAAATACAATAATTAACTATGATGTTGTAAAGAAAAAAAAGCCTGCCTACGCCTGACATGTATTCAGAAGTTAGGGGTATTGTGCGCCGAGCAACTAACAGGTGAGTTTAGAAGATCCAGAGGCCAGAAAAAGACTTGGTTCTAAAATACATTAGTAAGGAATCGATCTTGGTAAAGGCCTTAGAAAAGGACTAAACTAAAGAAGAGGAAGACTATAGAAAGATCGTTAAGATATAGTGCCCGGCCAATAAGGAGTCCATCCTGACACATGTCATCTCCATACATCCAAATTAAAAATAATTTTCAGGTCATAAATGTACTGAGATGACAGCTCTCAACAGAGCCATATTTACCCTTAGACCCACCTTGGCCCAGGGGCCCAGCCAGTCTAGGGGCCACAGTCCCAGAATCAGGACTTGCACCATACTTATATTCTCCTTATTTATCCTCCTTATCGAGATAGGGGAGGGGGCCTGAAATTCCGAATGCCTAGGGGCCCTGGCCCTCTCAAGATTGACTTATAGCACCATAGATACTACAAATGCTTGTAGCACATAAAAATAACCGCATTACAAGTAGTTTCACATAATAGACTGTCAACACTGCCGCCTACCTCTGTCGCTAGTTAGAGTAACTTCCATGTACTTACCAGCATCAATGATAGCTTCATACGCCTTTTCCAACAGGATCCTGCACATGGGATCCATGGTGTGTGCCTGTTTGTAGTGGACGCCGAAGAAGGACGCGTCGAACTTGTTGACATGGTTGATCTTGCCCGTGCGTTGCGGGATTTCGGGGTGGGCCAGCTTCCAACGGCGAGGGTCTCCTGAGATCAGGTCCACCTGGGGAAGGATAATTGTTAATTAATTAGAAACTGAAAATGAAATTAATATTTTAATCAGAAAAAATGGAATTAGTTTCTTTTTCCTTTGTTAGATTTTGTCGGAAAACGGCCTGGTATAAAAATCAGTAGGTAAATTTGTCAGGTACATTTGGGCGAAATCTCTAGTATTTCTAGCGTAAAGTTGGTTGGTTTTAATAACTTTACTGCTTACCTTGTTAAAAAGATTCTCCTGTAAATCCACAACGGAGTCGGAATCTGGGAAGTACCCGGAGACGCCAGTGATGAGGACCTCGTCTCCGGGGGGAGGGTGCGACAGCCGATGTCCGGACTCCAATCGGTCCTCGACTTTCGTGGTCGGTGCCATCTGTGGAACAAAATCTTATTGTAATTTAATAAACCCAGACAATATACACATCTCCCTGTAAAATATGCCCAGTGATTTGTCTGTTGTAAAATTGAAATACGTAACCTGGTGGAAGAGAATCGAACCCGGTACCTCTGGATTGCCGGTCCAGGTTACACATTTCAATTTATCTTTGAGCTTTGATCTTTGTATCAATGGTTTAATATAAAAAAATGTGGTGTGCACCCATATTAAAAAAATTAGACATTACAAGTTTAATAAATTTGTATATTTGAGTGACGAAGGATTTGTATGGTTTAAATGGACCTGGATGGGACGAATTTTAACCAATTTTGACATGGGATGACTGGACATCCGAAGATAGTTATAGAAGATTTACGGTAAAGAAAAAAAATATTTTCACCGTCAAAATTTATCCAAACAGGGACAGTTATAATTTCATCAAAATCCATCTAGCAGTTTTGGCGTGACACAAAGATATCCAGACCCTGGCACTGTTATCAATGTCATACGAAACAAAAGAAACTTTCATCGCGCTTATACGATCTCCCGAAACCCTGATCAAATCTCCATAAAAAACAGGATTGAGGCGTTTTAGTGTCCGAACGAGCGAAGAGTGTGCATATCAGCTTGGCCTAAAATTCTTTCGTATGTCCGGATGTCCAGAGGATTCCCAGCTGTTCTTGCCTAGAGGTCGCATTCCTCAACTGATTATCATGAAACTTTGTGAGTAGGTTCACTAACTAAGTATGGAGATTGTTTGTGTTATTAAAACATTAATATGTCATTTATAAAATGTTTAAAAATGTACATTAAATTAATACCTACTACATTAATCAAACTAAATTCTAAAAATAACAAGATAAAAATAAATATCGGCCAAGTGCGAGTGGGACTCAGCAGGGTTACAATACAATACAATACAAGTACTCTTTATTGCACACCTCATAAAATATACAGGAGAAATACAATGCAAGAAATTACAATTAGAGGTAGACAACAGGCGGTCTTATCGCTAAAGAGCGATCTCTACCAGACAACCTTTGGGTAGAGGAGAACTTGAAAAAAATAAGATTTTGTTATTAGGCGGTGCAAAAATCGGAAAATAATAATAATATATACATAAAAAACAAATAAATACATAAATATAATAAACAATAAATACAACGGTTACGGTTACGTACTCAAAGGGTAAAAACGGGACCCTAATTACTGAGACTTCGCTGTCCGTCCGTCCGTCCGTCTGTCTGTCACCAGGATGTATCTCAAGAACGGTGATAGCTAGAAATTTTCACAGATGATGGACCTATTTCTGTTGCCGCTATAACAACAAATACTAAAAATAAAATAAATATTTAAGGGGGGCTCCCATACAACAACTTGTTATAGATTATGGTACGGAACCCTTCATGCGCGAGTTGGAGTCACACTTGCCCATTTTTTTTCAAAATGGCGCAGATATGGGGGTTAAAAACGTAAAACAAACTCACAAGGTCTACAGCTCACAGCGACACAGACCCATTAGTAATAAAATAGATTCAACATCGTCTATGCATACAAAACAATGTTATTTCATTATGTAGGTACGCTTATACATAAACAGTAAACTGTATCGTCAATATGATCCTACAGTTTAATTATAAACCCTATAGGATTGTAATAGGGACTAAAATAGCGCTAAAGTAGAATGTAACGCCACTTATTCAGACGACCTTAAGGGTTAAAAAAATCGAGTATATTTTAATTATTCGCTTACATCTGCATTGATTAAACATTTTTACCTTGTACAATGTACATGACTTTAAAGCAGTTCATTTATTTCAATACAAATGCAGAATAAAACGGAACAACACGAGTGTGGATTTATCAATCAATCCTATTTTTACAAGCTTTTGTTTAACTATCAATGTATGTATTTAACTATGTACCTATGTTCGGGGGGAATCTTGCAACTAAATTTTGAAACAGATATCTTTAACCGATTGAGCTGAAATTTTGCATAGCTATCTAATTTTGGTAACAATACAATAATATATTACCATGGGGCTAATCTGATGATGGAGCCGGAAGGTATCCCTAGAAACTCTGTAATAGGGAAAGCAATCATACTGAGTTTGGGGTGTTTAGAATCATGTTACTGAGCAATTGATGGATGTTCAAACGAAAATACAGAAAAGCTCGTCACAAAAATGTAATTTTTGATAGAAATTAATTTCTTGGGATCACTAATACTGTCTGAATGGGACTAACTACACCGTTAAAAGTCAATATCTGGTAGAGAATGCCTTATGGCATTAAGTCCGCCTTTTGTACGATAAGTTTTTTTTTATAAATTGGGCCGAGAAAAAATGCGTTTAAGTGCACGGTTGTCGTACAATTACTGTTTTGTTGAATCAAATAGGATTCTGAAAAAAATGTTTTTGTTTCCGGATAAAACACAAAAACAAAAAAATAAACAATTTGTGTACATTTGAAGTCTCATATTTCAAAGTCTTTAGTTTAGTTTTTTTTTCTTAATTTCTTGATATATTGATAAGCTGTTTAAGCTATAGGGAGGCCAATGTTCAGCAGTGCACGTCGGTGGCTGATAGATAGAAATAAATAATGTTTAAAAAAATCTTAAGTAAACATATTTTTTATTATTTCATTTTATACAAACCCGAATACCATGCCCGAAATATTTATGAAATATAGCATTACGCACGAAAAAAATCCGTCATACACATTCAGGTAAACGACCCGATAAGTGACATCTAATGAACTTGATTATAAAAAGACAAACAAAATTAATTAAATCCGAATATTTTACGTGCCTCGTAAACAAAGGCCGTGAGACTCATAAATAAATAAATTAACTCAAACGAAGCTGAAACGTATCGCTATTTCAATTCAACATAGTAGTTAAAGGAAAAAGATTCAATCCACAAGTACAATAACAATAACTATCTTAACTTAAGGAAGGTACTGGAAGCTTTTCAAATGTGGTGATATAGCAGAATACAGAAAAGAAGTTGGACAGAAAAAGTCACATAAGAAGAAGTAATTAAAAGAGTGACAGAAAAAAAAAAATTAACAAAAAAAAGAACCGACTTCAGTAAAACTAAAAAACCAAAAATAACCCATTCAAGTACAGATTACATTTGACTCACCCTTCGAAGTCGATCCCAAACCACTCTGTTCTTATATTTATAGTTATATTATAGTTTACGCGAGGTTTGGCACCGACTTCGAACGGTGAGTCAAATGTAATCTGTACTTGAATGGGTTATTTTTGGTTTTTTAGTTTTACTGAAGTCGGTTCTTTTTTTTGTTAAAAATTTTTTTTTTTTGCTTTTTAGTGGTTCTAGTGGCCATCAGTTTCCTTACACCAAATCCTATTTACTGAATGTAAATTCTTGACTTTATCTAACACGAAGCGCGGGCGCCGGTAAGTTTCCCTTAGTATCGCACAAACTGGCTAAATCTCAAAAACTTATCCACATTATGGGTCCCAAGGTGTACAATCACCTCCCGAAAGACATTGTCACTACCCAAAGCGCACCAATATTTAAGCGAAAACTTAAAAAATGGCTAATCGAGCAGGCGTTCTATGACTACAAAGAACTATTTATGCAGTAATATTTGAGTTACAGATAAATATTTATTTCCCTTAACGAAGTAATGTAATAGTTATATTTAATGTTAAATTAATGTTGCTATTAATTATTATAAAACGTGATGTAATGTATTATTGACGTGTAAAATTATATTACCAATAAAGATGAATATGAATATCAATAAATTACCGAAAGCGCCGTACCTACATGTCCCTATAACATTTGAAGAGTTCCCTCGATTTCTCCAAAATTCCATCATCAGATCCCGACTTAGTGCCAGGGGTAACTCAGAGTTATACCCTTTCGATTAAAAAAAAAAAATTAAAATCGGTTCACGGTTCTCGGAGATATCGAGTAACATACATACAAAAAAAAAATAGTTCGAATAGAGAACCTCCTCCTTTTTTTGAAGTCGGTTAAAAAAGGAATTTGTTGAACACCATAGAGGAGAGGAGAGGGAAGATGCTTGGTCACCTTAGCACAAATTATACCGGGTCTATCGTTATAATTCTTGTTTACCTTCATTACCTGATGTTTCGACATAGTTGCATACGCCGTGGCTGGCAAGAGCCTAGCTCTTAAATTATGATGATGAGAGCCGCATCATTTTTAGGGTTCCGTACCTACCCTAAGGGTAAAAAACGGGACCTATTACTAAGACGCCGCCATCCTGCCGTCTGTCAGCCTGTCACCAGGCTGTATCTCATGCACCGTGATAGTTAGATAGTTGAAATTTTCACACATGATGTATTTCTGTTGCCGTTGTAGCAAAAAATACTAAAAAACAGAATAAAATTAAGGGGGCTCCCATACAACAAACGTGATCGGTTGCGTTAACTTTGCACCTCATTTGTATCCGGTGCTATACATACCTATCAGGTGCAGACTTAATTTAACCCGGTCAGTTAAGATGGGATAAGTATTTGTACGGAACCCTCGATGCGCGAGTCAGACTGGAACTTAGCCGGTTTTTATTGTAATATGTCCGAAACCGATATGTCCCAAGTCCGTTTGAGAAATTGACAGAAATTTTAAATATGAAATAAAATCTGCAAGAAACTCACAATAAGCGGTCTTGTCTAACATGGTGTGTTTTTAATATTTAAACAATACTTTTCACCGTCTATTTTCCATTATAAAACACACAAAAGAGTTTTCCTTAGCAAAAAACTACTTAACACGAGATCGCTCACTACAAAAACGTTTTAACTAAGTTGTAAATGTAGTAAAACCATCAAATTTATGCCTAATATCTTGCGACTCAAATTGCAATGATTCAGTATTGACGTTAAGGACTTTTTTCGTGTACGTAAGCTTTTTCACAAGGTGCAAAGGAAAGGTGACTCGAACGTAAAGGCTTTCAGACATAACGACGGAATCCTAAAGGACAGACGGTTGTTTTTTACTCAAAGCTTGATTCCCTATTTTCGAGATTAGGCGAAAAATAATAGGGTGCAGACAGATGTTGAATTAAAACATACTGTAGTTATAATTATGAATAAAAGTAGCTCAATATGTCATGAAAACAGATAAAAGAAATTGAGTCTGACTCGCGCATGAAAGGTTCCGTACCATAATCTATAACAAGTTTTGTTGTATGGGAGCCCCCTTAAATATTAATTTTATTTTATTTTTAGTATTTTGTTGTTATATTTAGCGGCAATAGAAATACATCATCTGTGAAAATTTCAACTTTACCTATCAATGTACCGTTCTTGAGATACAGCCTGGTGACAGACGGACGGACGGACAGCGAAGTCTCAGTAATAGGCTCCCGTTTTTACCCTTGGGGTACGGATTAACCCTAAAAAAACTAATATACGACATAAAAACTACGTAAATTTTATTTTGAATTTGTTTTCAGAATCCTCAAAATTTAACGAAACGATAATTGTAAACATCCATGAACTTATAAGCACGTTTTCACGGCGAAAATGGCAAATTACTTATTGTCTCCATACAGATATTATTGGTTCTCAACCCGCAAATGACGTGTGGCCATTGTATGGAGCGTTTTTCAGCGCTCCGTTGGAATGTTGAAGTTTGACGGTAATTTCGGAGTTTTAGAGCAGTCTCCCAATCCCAATAAAAATAACGTCCTCAATTTCTTTTTACTACACGCCTAATGTTCTTGATTTAGAGCCTTGACGGAGCTTAGACTAGAGTACGGAAGAAAACACCTAAATTATTTTAAAATACATAAAACCTAAACATATAGATATGAATCAATCCATGGCGTCGATTGTAACTTGTCACTTGTCTCAATATCACCAAGATTTAAAAGTTACTATCCGTATTTTCCCCTCACCGTAGTTGGGTACCTAATGTTACGAGTGGATATGCTATCCAATCGAATCGATTCTAATCCTCCACCCGTTATGTGATATCAAATTATAAAGATCCAAAAATAACAGCTAATATTTTCCGTTTTATGGACCTTCAGAATAACGATTACTATCGTCAATTTTTACGTTATAGTATTAGCTTTAGATTTTAAGATTAATTACTCCAACTGCGATTATATTATGTAGACAATATTCCGCCTGGCCCTTTCGTAGACCGATAGGCTAATAATGTTTTAAACTTTAAGTACACCTTCTACTTTTATATGTTCAATGAACTTTATAAATATCAATAGTATAGACGAGATTAACGCACCTTGGTAAAACACAAAAAAACTGTCACAAAACTAAACTGCAAAGCTCCGGATTCGAACCTGGGACGTGGACACCGTCAGGCACCCACTATTGGTCTGGGGTCGGTCGGCGCGCCGCGATGGTTATAAAACGGACTATTAAAAAAGATTTGCATACAGGGTGCTCGGTAGGTTAGGGCAATTAATGGGTTGGATCAATTCCACTATAAGTGTGAGAATGATGGATGCTTTGTAAGCTCTCTGGCCAACACGGGTGCCTTAACTTTTAGGCTACCGAAGCCATTTAATTTTTCAACCAGTTGCTTTAGAGGCATTTTTTTTTTCATATTTATGACATAATTATATATTGATAATATAATATAATTCATTAAATATAATTCTTTTTCCTGACCTATTCCATATTTTCATAGCGTGCAGTCCAAAATAAGTTGAAAAAAAAACAGTTATCTGCGTGAATTTTGTCAATTTCGAGTAGTTTTTGAAACTAAAATTATCAATGAAAAATTCAAACTGTAGGTTTCAAATATATACCAATAAATCTCAATAGCCCTGTTCAAAGTAGTAACTCTGATAATATGTTAAGAAACATGTTTGATCATAGAGAAATGTCTAAAAACATCAGCATTTTTGAACGCATAAGGAGCTTTAAGTCCGACTTGCACTTAAACGGCTTTCTTCTGTTTTATCTCACGATAACGATAGTTATGACCTAGTCACGACTTTGGCAGCAAGCGACAGGGGCGGGCGGCAGAGCGAAAGGTCCGAGCGCGCTGCCATACGAGTGAGCGAGACCGTCGTATGACCGCCGCTCGACGCTGTCGCTTGCCGTTACTACTATCCAGTTCCAAGGCGTGTAAATTAGAAACTACAACCAACTGATATCACCAAACGTGACAGTACACCCCGCGGCAGGATTAACAATGACCAAACTATTCCAACACGACTTAATTCCATCAGAAATACTGGCCACATACGACCTTATTGCCTTGCGGAACAACAATATACACCACAACGATCTAAAATGACATTAGTTATATGAGACATTAAAGCACATACGACGTTATTATTTAGCGGAAAGTGGATCAGTATGATTGTGTTTGCCTCGGAAAATAAGCTTTTGATAGAAATAGTACGAAAGGGGATTATCAGTAGTTGCAACTACAAGGGGCACCCTGTAAAAGTAGGGTAGTTGGCTAAAAGTATCCTATCTTTGGATGTCCAGCTGCATGTGTCAAAATTGGTCAAAATCCGTCCAGCTGTTTCGGCGTGATGAGCAGGCAAAGATTTTTTTACAACCGTAGGCGCTGTACTTTACGGCTACCGCCGCGCGCTCATACAAAGATACAAGCCTGTGCCTACCCGTAAAAAAAAACCAACTCTGAAAAATCCCTTCCCCTTTCTCTTCACAATCTCATATGCGCTGAAATCGACAGTCTAATATCATCTACCTTACAAAACTAAATAAAAATAATAATTTGTTAAATTTATGAAACACTAGCGACCCGCCCCGGCTACGCATGGGTGTAATGCTTTTAAATTATGCATGTAGTAGACATATAACCCTTTCTCTTGAATCACTCTATCTATCACTAAAAACCGCATCATAATCCGTTGGGTAGTTTTAAAGATAGGGACAGACAGACAACAGGAAGCGACTTTGTTTTATACTATGTAGTGATGTAATGTCTCATTATTTTTAATGTGTGTTTACCACATTTTTTTTATATTGTACCATAAGGTGAGTTGTAAAGCTTTTCAAATAAACACTGCAAAGATCGACACACAAAGCATAAGGATCGAAAGGTTAAATTTGGCGTTTAGTGAACACGTTGGGGGTCGTTCTCAAAAAATTTGCACCGCTGCGTTAAATTTGCATTTTTTTTTTAAATTGCGATTTCTTCTTTTATTTTTCATAGGATCGCTAGAAATATATTCAGACAACTGATATTACGTCGAGGGAAGTAGTTAAATTGAATATCTTAGAAGATATAGGTGTTTGAAATTTTAGGTCGACAGGTGAAAGACATCGATGTCAGGTAAACGACATTTGTTACCAAGTTATCGACAATGGGTGCAGGTTTGCGACAAATATGTTCCAACTTCACTGAATTTGTTAGCAGGTTAACGACGACGGTTGCAGGTAAGTGACATTTTAAATAAAATCTACGTTAAACTGTCAAGTAGTGCTTTTTTGATTGTTTTTGTTTTTTTTTTCCTTATGTTAGTAATTTGCATAAAAAAACAAACATTTAATTCTCATATCACAGGACATTGCTCAGGAGGTTTTTTGAAGCCTGTACTACCCAGAAAGGTCATAACCGGCAAAAAGATGCAAAACTCAAGCATACCTACGTGATTTTATAAATTTCTTATGAAGGTTCGACAGCGAATCATTAAAATAACGTTTCTGCATCCTGATGCTGCCTCGTTTGACATATTCTTTCCAACCCGCTGAGTAACTTACTGCTGTTTTCGTCATCTTCGAGGAATTCCTTCACATCTGATAACCAGAAAGCCTTCGGCTGCGTTAGGTGGGATAAGTTATGGGAGGTATTGTCTGAAGCTGCCAGCACATCTGGTAACACTTTATAAAGCCTTTACGAGTCTGAACACAGAATGGTGCCAGTAGGAGATGTCACACACAAGAACTTTAAGTTCCGGAAAGGCGTACGACAGGGATGCATAATATCCCCAATACTATTTAACAGATATGGAGCCCTTGAAGGTACGTGGTAGACATCGCCTATTTTGCATCACCCGCAGCAGAAGTGGCCCAACTTTTGGAATGACTCAAAACAACCAGCCTCAAAATGGGTCTCGATATTAATAAATATAAGACCGAGCTGATGATAGTCGACCATTACTAGTCGACAAAGTACTAACTTGCTTCAATAGTTTGAAACTGTTGATCAGTTCCAGTACCTTGGCTCCGTTGTCACAAATAGAGGCACATGGAAACCAGAGATTCGCAGGCGAACCGAAATGGCCAAAACAGCGATGACCCAACGTGGCAAAATATGGAAAGATAGACACATCCCTAACCGAACTAACATGTACCTCGTCTGTGCCCTTGTCTTCTCCATATCTCTTTATGGGGCAGAGACCTGGACGCTCAAAGCCGCTGACAGGCAGAGGATTGATGCTTCAAAATCTGGTGCGGGCGCCGCCTGCTAAGGATTCCTAAGACAGCTTGAAAGTAAAATGGAATACTCAAACTAAGCTACTTCTGTAATATATATATGTTTTTATAACAACGAAACATGAGTTGAGACACCGCGAGTGACCGATAAAACCTGGTTTTCAAGTAATTTTGTATAGGTGTTTAAATAATTGTCGTTCACCTGCCGTATGTGTCGTTCACCTGTTTTTATATAGACAAGTGAACGACATACAGGTGATGGACAAAATGACAGTTATGTCATCAAAACAAATAAAGTATTTCGTTGATGAACTGCATATTTATACACATAAAAGTAGACCATACTTTACGCGTTATAAATTAAAATGAATGCAATAGTACACACGTCAACCAAAATATGGAAGGCAGAATATAGACTACATACCCATTACAAACTCCCGCTCGCGTAAGAGTATGTATCATATTTTTTTAGTGCAGCACACTGACGACTTGCCACTCGGAACAGTGTTAGGTGGCAACTGAAGGTCTCGATTTATGCGGGGTTATGCAGGGGAAACAAAATAGTAGTCACACAATTGTCATGTTTGTCTCATGACAAGTGAACGACAAAAAATGGCGTGGACAAACTTAAATTGCAAATAATTCACAAAATAAGCATAGTATTATCATTCGATATGGTAGTATTCAATCTTCATCATATATGAAAATAAAATGGAGTACTGAACTTAAGCTAAGTCGGTAATGTATATGTTTTTATTACAACGAAACATGAGTACCTCGCGTTGGGACACGGCAAGTGACCGACAAAACCTAGTTTTAAATCGTTTTTTTGTCTATTAAATATACTTTACTTTTTATTGAAAGCATTTGGCCTCTATGTAAAAAGTGTCTTTAGATATGTGATGATAATTGAATATTTGAAATAATGCGGTGTAAAAAACTTCTTCTAAGACAAACCTGTTGACAGGTGGCGGTGCAAATATTTTGAGAACGACCCTTGGACCGGTAGTCCAGAGGTACCGGTCTCTTGAGCCAGGTTACGCATTTTAATTTTTCTTTGCTGTGATCTTAGTATCAATGGTACAATTAAATTTTGTTATCAGCAGGGGTCGGACTTTCTTTCGCACGGTAGTTCTAATGGGGAACTATGGAGCCGTTATTAACATTAAAATACAATTCATACTCATGTATTTTATGGTGGCGAAAAAAACAATGTCTACACAAATCAGGTCTTTGTATATTCTTCTGACTTTGTCCTTGACTATAAAATTAAAATTGCGAATGAAGTACACTTATGAGTATGAGTATGAATAGTATTTCAATGTTAATATCGGCTCCAAAGCTCTCCATTAGTCCTACCGTGTGAAAGAAAGTCTGACCCCTGGTTATCAGATATGAATAGCTTTTTTTTTTATTGTGTATCCTAAGAATTGCGATTGCGACAAGAGAATTTTGACCTCTACGAGTTCATTGACTTATTTTGTGAAACTCAACAATAACTGAACCCCCTGTATGTTCTTTCAGACTGGATTTAAAAAGTTTCATGTTACAGTAACTCATGATTCTTACGCGTATATTTAGTTTGGCTAGTTTTATGGTGAGAAATATATTTCTAGGTAGATGTTTAAAAAAAATAAAAAGTGTGTGTGTCAGCTCCGACGCACGACTGGAGTTTACTCTTCAGGCCAGGCGCGCACCACTTTTTTGTCGCAGAAATAAGCGTACTTATGGGTTTATGAAAATCGTGGTGCGCGCACTCTCATATAAACCCATATCTTGCATTTATGCGACAAAATTATCGTGCGACTAAAATCTTGGTGCGCGCGTGGCCTTAAGAACGTTTATAAAATATATACTCAATACGTTTATTGCACATAATGATTATACAGGTGAAAGTAAATAGTTTAAGTATCACATTATGTACCCTGTTGGGCGCTGCAAACAAGAACGAAAAGGTAGGCACACTTTTTGTGCCACCTGAATTCGAGCGCGGCGACTGCTGCGAGGAATTCGTTTGACCACTGGAATTGAATGTTTAAGCTCACTGATTTTTTCAGAAAAAGGCCTGATCTGACTTGGTTGTGAATTGTTTGCCTGGTGGCGACGTAATTGCGCCAGCACGAATGCCATGGGTTCTACTGATGTGTATATTAAGTCCTTTCTGACCTTTAAAGAAACGAATCTGGGAGCAATGTGGGCACTGTACGGAATTCTCCAGCGACAGCGACACAGACCTGGAAGCGACATTCTGAGAGGAGCCCGTGCTATTAGGATTCATCAAGTAAACTATTAAAAAACGCAATAGATAAAAACTTACGGCTACGATAACAAATAAAGTATTTAAAAAAACCACTCCAAGTTTCGGCATACAAATTGCCCCATAAAGTTCCTGGGGGAAGCGGTGGTTTATAATTGCACATATAACTAGATAGTACTCATGCACTGATAGCAATCACACTCGTAACATGATAGAGATTCACGCAATATATTAGCAAAAACTTGAAAACAAAAACACATTTCTCAGCTGTTGTAGATTGACAACTGTCAGTCAAGCTGCCCGATGCGCACTTGCGCAGCAACGCGCCGCCGTGTAGGCCGCCGGCCGCCGCCGCAGTCTCCGCGGAGAAATTATGAATATGTTTCTTGTCTATGTTATTTGTTAAGCCTCTTGTGGTAATATAAAATAAATAAATGGCAGAGAACAATTAATATTAATTTTATCTAACGGGAGCCATGTTTTCCCGTTGCTAAGTACATTTAAAATACATTTCATGAAATAAACATCTCGGTGAAGGTCATTTTATATAGGGATCTTAGTCTATAACGCTTAACGTAACGCATAACCTGCTAAATTAAGAAGTCGTATTTTTACCCCGATCGTATACTGAGATACGACTTTTTAAATTAGCACGGCAGATACAGCCCGACACAAAAGAGTAGAAAACGGATGAAAAAGGAACTAAAATTTTTCATACAAAATTGTTACCATATTCAAGCACTTTACGTCAAAAATGTGACAGTTGCGAAGGAAGTGGCGCCCTCATTTATTTTCTACTCTTTTGTGTCCGGCTGTACGTTCGATTTTATACCCCATAATTTTCATACCCCGGGCTTATATATGAAAATCGATTCTTAAGGAGTAAACTCCAAAAAACATTTAATTAATTAATTATTCTTATTTATTTATGAAATGAAATGAAATTTCTTTATTTGCTTTAAAATATGGTACAATTAGGTGTCAGGTTATATTATCCGGTACATAAACTTATTTTGCTAAATGTTAGCATGCAAAAAACGGTGTAATAATTATAATAATTATTGAATTTCTTAATTTTTTTTAAATCAAGTTTTTTTAAATGTCGTTTATGGAATAAAATATTTTGTCTATCCAAATATCATAAACCCTCGATGATGCGTTCAAGAACCGTACATTATGACCACCATAAAAATAGTCTGTTTTGTTAGAACAAATTTCTTATCTGTAAAAATGTTATTATTGCTAAATAATAACATCAATTTTGATAATATTATTTATTGAAATTTCGAACATCTCTGAACAACAAAGAAATTTGATTTGACCTCTATTCCAATATCAGTCGAGATGACGTTTAGTTCGAAATGAATTGTCAATTTGCTATGAATTTGACAAAATGTCGCACGTAAGTAAGATATCGAGCGATATGATAGTTGCGACCAACTCTAGTTGGTCTCTGAATTAAAAAAAAACTATGACAGCTGCCAGAAAACTTCGTTACCGCCATTACCGGATAATATTTGTCATAATGTGCGACTCCTGAATGCATCATGGAGGCTTATGATATGTGGCTAGATAAAGTAGTGTATGTAACTGTACATAATTAGGCATTAAAACACTCGTGTGATGTTATTATGAAACTTGCCTTCGGCTCGTTTCATAAACCTACACTCGTGTTTAATACCCTTCATTATGTACAGTCACATAAACTACTATTTCGTGTTAGCCAGTGGTGTAGCTTTTTTTAACTGGTTTAATAGGCAAGGAAATATTATCATCTGGAATTATATTATAGACCCTTATACGCATCTGGTATGTTATTTAATCAAGGAATTAGTTATAAATAAAATAATTACGTAACTAAAATAAACTAAAAAAGGTGTAAAAAACTGTGCCCCCGCGGCATGGTCCCGAAGACGCTGGCAGCATTTCCTCGCTGAATAGCAATGCTAATGCGTTGTGCGAGGAAACTGCCAGATCTTCGTTCCCCAGTACTTTCAAACAATCTTTTAGCGAGGTCTTTATAGAGTTTGTGGGCGCTGTGACCCCACGGACCTAAAGTCTCGACCCCGAAAGGAATAAAATTATATTCAGGGCCGAGACCTCTATGTTATTTGTATTTGCTAGTGATTGAGAAATTAAAAGGCATTTTTTATGGTACTTATTGTTATTTTATAACCTATTTAAATGTCCCACAGCTGTTTTGACTCCCCTTTTTTTCTCTACTCTACCCTATTGTCAGTGCGGCTCTGCCATTTTTTGCAGAACGAGTCCAGATCGTCCCATAATGACAAAAATCTATCACCGTTATACCTACCATTGCCAGCGATATTACCCTTATTATTTAATTTAAATCGATATAATTATTTCATGATTTATTTATTTTATGAACAAAGTGAATGATTTCAATTTATAAGAAAATACTTTGATTTGTTAATTAATCAATACTCGTAGATTTAACGATAGAACGAGTAGGTATATTGTATCCATGTTTTTGACAATTACTTCTGCTTTTGACACCCAGCAGTCGAAACGAGACTATTCGCCCGAGGACCGCAATACGTGATTCTGCGGCTCTCAATGGGGCCATTTTTTTCTTTCTAACTATATACATGTAATTGTTGATCAATGCGTTCAACCTTCGAAGACATGTATCTCAGTTTTAATTTTCTACGGTTAAATTGTTTCCCAAAGTGTCCGATTTACTAGTCTCCCTGCAACATTATACGGTGTAGCGGCATTGTATGTAAAGCAGCTGTTTTCAGCCTGGATGGGAACCCCTGACCCTTGGCGACTACATTACCGTACCCATAGCCGTCGTTTCGAAAATATTGAGTATTTTACTGCTACATAGCCGTCAAAATTACAGTCTCAATCACACCAAAAGCCGACTTTAACGAGCAAAATCTTATTCTCTCACAAGGGAGCAAAGTCATGATATTGAGTTTGAGTCAATATTTTTATGCGTGTGCTTACAAAGATTAAGAAGATTTCGTATATTCTTCGTAGATCTTCATAGATCATAATATCTGAATTATTTTAGTAAAAATTCTGTCTGTCTATCTCTCAGGAACACGTGAAGGAATCAAGCTGGAATTAATAGTAAATACCTAGGTCTGATATCGCTTGGAGCCGTGAAAAATACCTAACTTCTAAGTCAATGCAATCAAAAGATAGGAGCATTTATGCCGTATTTAGTGACGCTAGTAAGGGAATCAAAACCTAGGGTACTTCCCGTGGACCTATCATGAAATTTAGCAAAAAGCAACATCATGTAATACTGTATTTCTCTGTCTTTTCGGCCTTATCATGCGAAAACTACAAGAGTTTCACAATTCTTGGTACACGGATTGCTGAGTATCTCTAGATACTCGTTGTATACTTTCTGACCAACTACGTACACGAACGGGCAGTCGCCATCTGATATATCGCACCATATAAGGCGTCCATAAATATCTGAACATGTACTGTAACGCCCAGTAAATAAGAGTCGTGTTCAGATATTTATGAATAAGAATAAGAATAAGAATCATTTATTTCTCAGCATATGGAGCTTACAATGAGTGATGTTACAATTTTATTTCCCGTACCTTCATATTCTACCAGTAAGTACTGGCGTAGAAATGCAATAAAAAAAGACTAAATTGACATTCATGAGATAAACATGAAATCATAATAAAATCAAAATACATTTGCAAAAACATTGTAAAATTGGTAGCCTAAAATTTTAAATTTAAAAATTAAATACAAAAATATCAAATATAATAACATTGATGAATAATAATAAAATGTCACGAAAATAATATTAACAATCATAAAATGTCACAACAGCATAAGAATGTAGTTGAATAATAAAATGAATATAAATGTCTTTCTTCCTTATAATTTTCATATGAACGCCTTATATGCTGCGATATATTTGATGGCGACTGAACAGTAAACACAGGTCGTTTTATATGAAGTTTTGGGTACACTCGTTATGCATTTAAGACTGGATTTAACCAAAGTTTTATTCTGAGAACAAACTTAACTAATAGTTATGTCGAATTATTGGGGGTTTGACATAAGCGTCGAATCCAACCCAATAGGTTTAACTTAGGTTGGATTTAACCGAACTTTAGTTCCATGACGCTTATTCTCGGATTGTAATGTCTAAAGCCTGTTATCCAACGCTCAGTTTGGGGGCAAGCTAAAATAGTGACGTTCATATTTACTATAAAAAAGAGTTATTTGTCACAGTAAAATTCTTCTTTTGTAAATGCTCTTGAGATATTTCATTCATTGCATTCATCTATTTGATCGGCTAAGGGGGCGACAATTATTGAATAGTACAGAGACGACTTACTAGGTATATTGTAAATATGAGCAGTTTAACGTCGGTGGTAAATATTAATTCATCACATTTCTTTTTTATTAATCCGCTACCCAAAGGTATAGTAATGTCAATCTAATATGGTTTTTTGAGATTACATACTATAAAAGTTTGGATAAATCCAACCTTAATCTAGCCGAAGACTAGAACGCAGTAAGCCTAGTAGGTGTACCTAACAGGATTATTACTAAGCCTACATGGAAACATAATAGACAAGGAGTGCATTCAATTTGGTCTCAACTCTACAGTGTAACAGTAGACGTGAGGGTTGAATGCCGAGCTCAAAGACACATTTAGGGAGATCGCGTACGGCGACTGTTTGTACCGATTCAGTCGCGCGATTGCATCGTAACATGTGACTCTTTATCGCATTTCGACGTCATTCGACGACGGGCTGGCTTGGCTGGAGAAGTTTTTAAGCACCTGCCTACTGAGCCGGCGGTCCCGGGTTTGAATCCCGGGGAAAATATTTGTGTGATCAACTCGACAATGTATGCTTGGGTTTTTTTTTTCAGATTCAAAGATTTTATTTGCCAGAATACAGTGTTTTAGATGTTACAAAACTTGTGTGTCATATATTCAGCCTATATGTAGGCATGCAAATTTTAGAGTAGAATTTAAAAAAATAAACATTGAATAATAATAATCTAAAAATAAACATTTCCAATAAATAATAATAAAATCGAAATATAATGTCAATAATAATTACCTGATTCTACATGTCTCGAGAAAATATTTTACGCTATAAAAACAATTGTCAAAAAGCCAGCTACTTAGTCTATCCTTAAAAATATTTCCATGAAGGGTTACAATTTCGTCAGGGATGCGATTATATATGTCAATGCACATGTTATATATATATTCTTTTGGTACATTGCTTTACAGCATTGTGGTTTTAATAGCAGGTGCCTCCCTTTCAATCTTGTCTGCCTTTGTAAAGTTTCTCCACGCTTTTGGAAGTAATGTAAGTGGGAGTTTACAAAAACGCATACTTCCCTGATGTATAAGCAGGGCAAAGGCAGAATGTGTTTTGGTTGTTCTATGTATTTAAGTATACATTTATCTATATAAGTATGTACATCGTCGTCTAGTACCCATAACACAAGCCTTCTTGAGCTTAGTTTGGGAATAAATCTATTTGTATTGAGTTGCCTGATATTTAAAAAAATATTAAATTTGTAACGTATGACGGCTCCGAGCGTTCTAACTGCGGGTTACCTATCATAATCCCGAATTTTCATTTGCCCGAAATTTCGAAATCCCGAATTTTCATTTGCCCGAAAGCTATTTATTCCAAAACTATTAATATTTCAAAATAATTATAAAACAAACCTAACCTGACCTAACGGGTTCTTTACAACGACGTTTATAAAGTCCTGAAAATATTAATAGTTTTGGAATAAATAGCTTTCGGGCAAATAAACATTCGGGATTATGATAGGTTAGGTACCCTAACTGCGCGGTTTTAGGGTCAATACTTTTTCACGATTATTACCGCAACGGAATAGCCAGTCGTTTTAATTATCTAACTACAGTTACTTAATTATCTAATTAATCTAAGAAAACGGGGACGACACTACAGTATTGCCACTTTTTAATTTCTACTCTTTTTGGATTGGACTGTAGGATCGCAGTCGGGAGTGGCTTCGGGATACAATAAAAATCGGACGCTACAAACGCTCCATACAAATAGCCTACATGTGACGTCATTTGTGGTTTGGGTGCCAATATTTGTATGGAGACAATAAGTAATTTGCCATTTCACCGAGAAAAAGTGCGTTTAAATTCATGGTTGTTATACAATTATTGTTTTGTTAAATTATGAGGGTTCTGAAAACGACTTCAAAATTTCTTTTGGGTAAAAATAAAACATAAAAATTGCGTACCTAGCAAGTCACATACCTATTTAAAAAAAATGTTATTTCTTTGTTTCATGACATTTTGAGCTAATTTAAATCATATAACTACAGTATGTCGTATAATTAACCTTTTAGCGACTGCATGTCTACTGAGTCTGCGAAAAATTGCCGTATGCAATCTCCCTTAGATGGACTGTGATGAACTAGTATGTAAGTTTCACACAATGTGGGGTTAGAACAAGCAATCGAATTCCTATGGTAGTTTACGCCTCGTCTTAATTGATCTTAAGGTGCTTTGAGGCTACCTGACATCTCGAACTCTAGTCCATCGCTATAAAAAAATATGAATGTGACCTATGGCATCGCATATAAATGAAGTGCAAACTCAACGTGACCGAGTTGGCGATGTGGGGATATACTAGGAATATGGCCACTTTGGAGTCTTTCCGAGATATCAGAGATGTACATGTGGAATTAAGGCCCTGGCTTAGCTGTAAGTCTAGCTCTACACTGCTTGAAAACTTGGCCGAACTTGTGTGGAGACTGTAACTCAATGGAAAAAATATTAGGACATAGCGTGAAATTAGGCTTACGATGTTCAGAATAAGCAACTTTACCATCTGGGAGAAAAATAAATCGGCAACAAAATAAAAATTGACCCATAATATAGTTAGCAGCTTTAAGCTTTATAAAACTTATAGAACGTGTACTTTGTAGTTTTTGGAGTAGTAGGGCCTCGTGCAGGGTCCGTCCGGATTGTTACTACCGTCTTGCCTACTAACCCACCGCCAAACAGCAATGTTCGCATTGTTGTGTTCCGGTGTGGGGGTAAGATAGCCGGTGAAATTACTAGCATAGTATATATATTCTTTGATAGAGGCATTCTATCTTCGTCCTCCGGGTAGGCAAACACTTGTGACTCCTCTGGTGTTGCAGGTATTTATGGGCGACGGTAATCGAATAATAATAAAAAAAGGACATATAAGCAGCTGTGCGCTTTACAAAAGCCTTGTAAGGGTGTAAAAGGGTTTCCTTTCAAAGCCTCCATCTTTCAGCGTACACTGCCGTGCTGCATCAAAAAGTCGTATCTTTATATGAGTTTCATAGTACGATACGGCCTTTTTACCATAACAGCTACTTGAGACGTTCACACCTCTCTGAACTCGAGTACTCCGGATATCCGGCTCGTTTCTCGTGTGAGTGTGCGAGAGAGTGCAGTTGTAATGAATGTATAGTTGCGTTTCACCTAACGCAACGGCCGACCTAATTGGAGCATAATAAAATTTTGTGTCATGTCTCATTATTTTTAGGCTTTCGTACCTGAAAAGGAAGAACGGAACCCTTATAGGATCACTTTGTGTTGTTAATTACTTTCGGACAAATGAAAATTAGGCGAATCGTTACAAATAGGAAACAAACTTGAAGCAAACAGAGTGGTCAAACAGCTGTTTGACAAACAGATCTCTAGAGATCTGTTTGACCCAATGGTTGAGTGTTAGAGAATGCCATTTGGCACTAAGTTCGTCATTTGCACTGACCTTTGTTTTGTGCAATAAAGTTTTTTCATCACACTTGCTCGTAAACAAGGGTTTACATGCTGGAAAATCGGGCGGTAAATCATATATTACGCCCTAGGGCGGTAAGTCGTATTTTACGCCCTAGGGCGGTAAGTAATTTTGGTATTGACTATTACTACTTTAGTTTTATTTCCTCCAAAGTGTGATGAAAAACGTCGTACATGACTGGTGGTAAAGGAATTCCAAACTCGTGTCATTATAATGACTTTATAAAGCCCTCTCCTTGGGCTTCGAGCTTCTAATAGACACTCGTTTCGTTTGTAATTCCTAGTTTATAGGAAATGCAAAAACCGACCAAATTTCGTAACCGATTATTGTATCGGTTATAACAAAAAATAACCGATTAATCGGTTATAACCGATTATTACAAAATTTGAAGAAAAATCGAAGAAATATGGTCTAAACGTGTAAAGCTATGCTGCGTACGACTTATAAATGAAACTCAAACGATGTTTGGTACTTATTATTTCTTGGATCAAAAAAATACGATCATTTTTAATTTCAATATTTTCAATCAACAATCAAGTTCAATCAACTTCGGGATAAAGACACCCCTCCTTTGTCCATTACTCTACCTGCGCATTAGTAAGAAAGAGATGGGAGATGTTTATCTCCAAAGAAGGGAAAAATGAACCGTGGTATATATTAGCTATAATACCACAAACGCAAAAAAGTAATAATTTGCATTTATGTATTATTATTTTCATGTTCCGAGGTTCCGACCGTTCCGAGAGTTTCCTTGGAACGCGGCTCCGGGCTCGGCAGTTTCGTTAGTCGTAAATTTGTTTTAAGTACAATACCTAAGTTACTTAGCTTATAACGAGGTTTGGTTTCGCGGTATACTACGAAAATTACGAAAATGTAATGATTTAAACAAATATTAAATAACCGATTATAACCGATTATAACCGATTACGAAATAAAAATAATCGGTTATAGATATGACTGAAATAACCGATTATAACCGATTTTTTCAGTTTCGGTTAAAACCGATTTGCATTCCCTACTAGTTTACCACCCTTGTCACGTAATGTACTATAAATATAAATATAAATATAAATACTATACCAAAAATCTATAATGATTTACCGTCAGAATGCAAGAGTACATGTATAACAAAACAAATGTTTGTAAAGAAAGTAAGAAGCGTACTATTAGCTAAAACAAAAAATACAACACAACCAGTATAAACTGTATCTTATATCCCTATTACTCGTATTGTACCCGGTTTTGAATTGTGCCATCGCCAACGCGGCTAACTTACCATTGTGAACCATATCACAATGTGATTGGGTCCACCGGTGGTCAGTTGGGTGCGTTGCTGTTGTGCTGCTGTTTAATTTAGTTTAAGTATAGAAGAGTAGTGTAGTTAGCAAGTATGTACTTAATAGTTAAATATATGGAGCCTCAACTGCCAATAAACCGCCTTGTGGTTTGGCAGAGGATGAACATTAGCGATAAGGTTTTGCATTGAATAAACGTTATTATTATTATTATTATAATAAATAAATGGGTCTATATTTACTCCTATAGAATTATTATATCGTCCTATGTTTCATTTCGCCGAAAAATAATTTCGTAGAAAGCATTTTTCTCTGCAACCGTAAACTGTTTGAGATTGTTAGAAAACAAACCTAATCCGCGGCGGAAAATGCTGCGTAATTAAAGCACGCCAAGAACTCCGCCCTATAGTCAGCATACGAGTTTGTGCCAGTCGCTGTGGAGACAGCAGGGCCATGGAGTCTTGAAGACCGCAATCTGTTTAGGGAACTTGGACGATGACAGGGACAGGGGCTGCGATCCCCGCTCTGGCTCCTATCTGGTTCAGCAGGTCTCCATAGCTATTCAGCGGGGCAACGCTGCTGGTATTATGGGGACCTTTGAGCCAGGTATAATGCAGGGCGGGCTCTCTTAGGTTAGATTAGTTTAAGTTAGGTTAGTCTTTATCATACTTGTTTATATTTATAACCGAGTTTAAGTTTTTTTTTTATTCTGTTGTACACATATCCATGGGATGTTATTTGCAAAATTATGAAAAATTTATGACTAAGAATAAAAATTCAATGAAATAATTTCGGTGAAATTGATATTCTACGATACTATAGTTTTCTACGAGTCAAAAGGGCTCGCTAGATCAATATATCGCCACTTTGGAGATCCCTTTTGAGATACTTTTTGAGGATCCCGATATAGAACGACCTTCACCGAGATTTTTATTTGATGAAATGTATTTTATATTTAATTTAATATGTCAATAAATATATTGCATATGGGTTGCCTAACAAACTTTAGTCCAGGGTATGTTTTGTAAAAAAAAAAAAAAAAATTTTTTTAAACATTTCACCGGTTTGATTATTAGATAAATTCATAATAAAATAATCTTAATTTTATTTAATTTCAATTCAATAATCAGACCCTTGCAAAATGCTACTAGGTATAGATTTACCTGTTTATACCTGGCTACCCGATAGTTAAAACCTAACGTTTGCATATTCTATGGGCTTCATACTTTCGATTGGTATAGAATTTATCTAATATTAATCAATTAAACATAGTATACCCTGGACTAAAATTTGTTAGGCAACCCATATGCAATGTATTTATTGACATATTAAATTAAATATAATATACATTTCATCAAATAAACATCACGGTGAAGGTCGTTCTATATCGGGATCTTAGACTATATTATTCGGAGATATTTCCCCATTTAGCAATGACAGAATTACAAAAGTTGTGAAATAATTTATTTTGAATAAGTTTGTTTAATTTATTCAACATGAGTCAATCGTATTTGACTTTGTGTCTCCAGTTTGCCCGGCCACCAAATGTCGTTAACTTTCGCGTTTCTATTTATGCCGTTTACGCGCATACTGAATGTACATACCTATTCAAATGAGTTTCATTAGTGGCTGTCTATTCGGTTTAATGTCAACGACTTTTAATACCGACTCGTTTACGAAAGGAGAATGCTATGGAACGAACGGAGATATTCAAGTTAGTTTATAATTTAGTACATTATTGCAGAGGCCGGGAAAGAGCGGCTTTCCGGGTGAGTAGGCATAGACGGCCGACCGTAGGGAGACTGGATAGTGATACGAAGTAGCACTGAAAAAAAAAGCCAGCGAATCCTACTTACATTTCAGTAGGCCTTACTGCAATAACAGTTAGGCTTACTGTAATGTCAGTAGGATTGACTGGGTTTTTTTCTCAGTGCGGCAAGCTGTTTTATGATGCTTTTCTCAAACAAATGCAATGTAATAAAAAAAAATACAAACTCTAAAAATACATAATTTAGCTGTTTAGCCTGGTCATGAACACAGACCCCATATTTGAAAAAAAAAATACTTCCCGGCCTAGGACTTCAATTTTGTATGAAATTCCTTTACCAGTTCTCTCGACCCGCCCGAAACATGATACTTCGAAGCCTGTTATGACACACGTTATGACGACATTTCATTACATGTTTGAGATAGTAGACTTTTTTGATCTAGAAGCTCTAAAATTAAGTTTATTAAGAAAAGGAGTTTATTAAATATATGAGATCATATGAGAAATTAAGTGAAAAAGGACTACTAAATTTAATATTTCAGCATGAATTTAGTTCTCTTAGACATTAAATCATTCATATTCGCGAACATGTTGCGATCGGGTAGAAATACTTCAAAAGCAAGAGTTTTAACTAAAAAGGATAGTAAGTGCGTGGTATTCCTATAATAAAATAGACCTTTGTGCAAGGGCAAAGTTTGCCTTAAAAATGTTAGCTTGAATTTCATGAGATGCCGACATCTAGGAGAAAATATGAAATATACTCCATTTCTGTAAGTTATTTTAGGAGCCACGTTTCCATTGTGCATCGTGAAATGACGGATTGTCAAGCTCAACTAAGAAATCTGGCATTTAGTTGCCTCTATAAAAAGTTAGGGGTTTTATTCAAAATTTATGTTATAAATTTATGAAATATGTAATGTCTCATTTTTTTAATGTGGGTACACACCACAGTTTATACAATAAACCATTAATGCAAATATCAAAGCTCAAAGAAATCCAAATCCAGAGGTACCACCGTATTTGATACCCGGTTTCTTCCACCAGGTTAGCATTGCTAAAATTAAGGTGTACCTATTTACTGATATAATATGTGTGAAGTCAAGTTGCACGAAATAAATGATTATTATTATTATTATTGCAATATTATTATTGCAATTTATCTTTGAGATCAATAGTTTAATTTTATTGATGTTATGTTACAGAATACTGTTTATGAGTGGAGTGCTATCCGGAGGCGATGTTATTGGTAATAAATAAATAAAAAAAACAAACATATAATAAACATTTAAAAAAAAATTGAAATAAATACATGTAGGAATGTATCTACAAATTTTAGGGCAAAGAACTTGGCGTCCATATACATCTCAATTCTTTTGTTGGCGACAACGTTGCACGCGATATTGAACTTGGCTTTCACTTAACATTTATGTTTTTGGTGGGTTTTCTATTATACAATTATTTGTTCCCGCCGTGCACCGAATGAAACATGCCACAAACCGCTCTAAATACCTGTTTTTGCTGAGCGAATCGCGGCGCGGCGGGATCACAATGTATCTTCATCATCATCATTGCCCTATTTTATCCATAAAAGATGATTTACGCAGCGTCCATAAAAGTGCGGCACTTACGAACGTGACTCGATAGCCCGATTCGAGAGCGACAGCCTCGGCCGCATATTTGACATAAAATATATTGTGCCAGTCAGTGAAGGTGGAAGAGTTAGTGTTTCAAGTCACGCTTATGAGAAAGAGGTGTCGCCCGAGAAATACTACCTGTCACTTTCCTTTCAAAACCGTGGGAGCAAGACGGGAGATGCTGACTCGCGCGGCAAGTTATGCTAGCCCTGCGCCTCAAGTTCAACTGACACGGGACTCTTTCTCGCGCGATACGTATTACCTTAAGGAAGCCTTAAGGGCCTTTTAAGGAAGCTCACAGTCACTCAGCGAGCTATGCTCGGGGTTTCTCTACGAGATCGAATCAGAAATGAGGAGATTCGTAGACGAACCAAGGTCATTGACATAGCAAACCGGGGTAAGTAAGCTGAAGTGGCAATGGGCGGGGCACATAGCTCGAAGGACCAATGGCCGTTGTTGCAGAAAGGTTCTCGAGTGGAGACCACGTAACGGCAAGCGAAATGTCGGACGACCACCCGCAAATTACCTATCTCTTTCTTTAGTACTGTGAGAGAGTGAGTCGTGAAGCGTTGTTCTCCTAGACAGGGACCTAATTCGAGAATGCCGTTTGAGAGATCGCAAAACGTCAAACCTCTATCAGATAACAGTGATATCGCCTTTGAACTGTCATTGAAATGCGATAAGCTTCAAGTGACATATCTCATCTCAATTTTGGAAATACGAAGGCGATAATGATTATCAAAAATGCCATTCATGCACATGAATTCCTGTTTTGAACGCAACGTAACTAATTTCACGCACCACACGGTCAAGTTAAAGTATGCGCCTATTATTTATGCCGTCACATGCAAAGGAAACGCAAGTTAAGCGCGACCAGGTCGACGAAGTTGCGATCTTCTAGGGATATCGCCACTTGTCAAGTAGGGACACGTCAAAAGTGACGGATGGCGATGAAATGGAAATCTCCATCGTCTCTCTAAAATGGTCGGATTACCCCCCAAGCTGCTATCCGTCAGGCGATAGTGGAAACGCGCACCAGGTGGGCGCCTCGGAAACTCGAGATCCGTCGAGATACAGCGCATCCCGCGAGATAAACTTAATGGGGTGCTCTCTGTGAAAAAATGCTCATATCAAACTACATACTTGAGAAAATCATAACTTGCTTCATAACCGACGACGACAGGTTATAAGCTAAGCCCGGGGTATTTGATGCACAAAAGATGTAAAACTAGTAGGTGGCGAATTTTGACGACGCGGTTGGCGCAGTTTGCAGACCTGCCTACTGAGCCGGCGGTTCTGGGTTCGAATCCTGGCCGGGGCAAATATTTGTGTGATGACCTCGAATATTTGTTCTTGGGTCATGGATGTTATCTATATATGTCGTCTAGTACCCATTGTACAAGCTTTGATCTCAGCATACATAGGGACAGACCAGACAGACAGATAGCAGGAAGCCACTTTATACTATGTAGAGATTACATACATTAAATAGGAACTCATCCTCCTAGCCTTTGTCCCATTTTTTGAGAATGAATTCTCAATCGGGGTCGGCTACCTAAATCCCAAGATGTGGCGTAGGCACTAGTTTTTACGAAAGCGACTGCCATCTGACCTTCCAACCCAGAGGGGAAACTAGGCCTTATTGGGCTTAGGTGGTTTCCTCACGATGTTTTCCTTCACCGAAAAGCGAGTGGTAAATATCAAATGACATTCCGTACATAAGTTCCGAAAAACTCATTGGTACAGGCCGGGTTCGAACCCGCGACCTCCGGATTGAAAGTCGCATGCCCTAACCACTAGGCTACCACCGCTTCACCGCACATTAAATAGGAACACACCGTTAAAAAAAATGTGATTAGTTTATTTTTTCATAGCTCCGCATCGCTCCAGTGAACAGACAGCCTTACATATAAAACACCACAAGACAGCAACGCTTAATAAAACATCCCCCGAAATCCCTGAAAAAATTCAACTTAAAATTTGGCGAAATTTAAAAAAACCACGTAAATCTCCCGGGGAATTCAAGTTTGACAATATCAGCCGACATTAAGAGTGGGCTGGGTTTTAATTAAACGTGTAAAACGGAAGAAACTGTGCGTAGACGACTCTGTGGAACGCACTGTGATGCATCACGCTACGATTATTAAGTGCCAATTATTCCATACAAATTGAGGTTTAGTTTTCGTCAATTTCCTCCACCTAAACTTAACCAATATTTAAGAAAGATTAAGAACTGAATGGGAAATTTTCTGTACTAGGCGTCTATTTTTGGCCAAAATTCCAAACTGCCGCCTAGCATACAAATTCTTTAATAATTTGCGAAAAAAAAAGAAGAAATCGCTCTTTAGCAATAAGACCGCCTGGATGTTTACCTCTAATTGTAATTTTTGGACTTCTATTTCTCCTGTATGTTTTTTATAAAGTGGGCAATAAAGAGTACTTATGACTTATATTGTATTGTAATAGTACAGTAAACATTCTGAGTATCTGCCAAACTGCATAGCATAGTTTTATGGCGAGATCATCGATACAACTAACTATAAACAAGTCATGTTGCTTCTTTTCGTTTGTGAAATTTTACAAACATCGTGTAAAAAAAAGCATTGGAGCGACCACTTATCATTACCTTTGGTTGACACATTTTTTTTCTGTTTTGGCCGACTCCAAAAAAGGAGGAGTACCTACCTACCTCCGACGACGTGGTTCGCGCAGTTTGTGGTGCATCTGCCTACTGAGCCAGCGGTCCTGGGTTCGAATCCCGGCCAGAGCAAATATTTGTTTGATGAACTCGAACATTTGTTCCTGGGTCATAGATGTTATCTACATGTCTTTATGTCGTGTTTATATCATGTCTATAGTCGTCTAGTGCCCATAGAACAAGCTTTGCTTACTTTCGGACTAGGTTGTGTAAGATTGTTCCTTTGTTATTACAAGAATATTCTTATATTAAAATTAAATTAAAAACGTTAAGAAAACTGTCGTTTCCTCTCTCAGTGCGTGTCTAATAATTGCGATTCAGGTTTAAGAGGTTGTTCCCGCACAGCCGCCGCCAGTACTAATTTATGGCGCTTCATAAAACGCTGAGCCGTCTCAGTGCGTCGGCGTTGGCGTAAATAATACTTGGTTTTATTAAAGATGGCTTCAACATGTATTTTACAAGCCTCATCATTAAAGGTGCTTGTCGACTGTTAAGGGATTGAAATCGCTGGCTCGGTAGAAACCGACTTTTTTTTATTAAGGCTGTCTGTTCAGTGGAGCGGAGCGAAGATGTAGGTAGGTATAGTAGAGGATCCCGATATAGAACGACCTTCACCGAGATGTTTATTTGATTAAATGTATTTTATATTTAATTTTATATGTCAATAAATATATTGCATATGGGTTGCCTAACAAATTTTAGTCCAGGGTATGTTTAATTAATAATTAAAAAAAAAAAAAAAACATTTCGCCGGTTTGATTATTAGATAAATTCATAATAAAATAATCTTAATTTTATTTAATTTCAATTCAATAATCAGACCGTTGCAAAATGCTAGTAGGTATAGATTTACCTGTTTATACCTGGCTACCCGATAGTTGTGACGGGAAAAGAATAGGCAACCTAACGTTTGCATATTCTATGGGCTTCATACTTTCGATTGGTATAGAATTTATCTAATAGGTGTAGCGATTCACATGATCTCGTCATGTGCTCGCCATCATATAATCATTTTTTTTTTTCGTGATTGACTCGTATTGGAGATCGGACGTGTCGTTTATTAAAATATAATATTCATCGGTAACATACCTACCTACCTAAATGGCTGGAAAAAACAGTAAATTGATCTGGAAGTGTGTTAAAAATGTAACATATACTGCAAACCAACGAGAAACATCAGGTGAATTGTTACAAGCTCACCCCTCGAAGTCATCATCCGTTGAGAGCGCAAATGATTTCTTGGTAAATGTTGGAAAAGACCTAGCTGATAAAATGCAAAAAAACAAGCCGCTTCTCTCTCCCCGTGATCATTCATCTAAAAATATGCTGAAATCATTTGTGCTTTTAAATACAGACGAACAAGAGGTGGAAAGGATTATTAATAATTTAAAAGATAGCTCTGCGGTCGGCTGGGACGGCATTTCAAACAAAATGCTTAAACAATACAAACTCATCCTGATTCCACCTCTCACGCACATTTTCCAAAAATGCCTATCGGAAGGAATTTTTCCGAAATGCCTAAAAAAAGCGGTAGTTGTTCCTGTATACAAATCCGGCAGTAAGGACCAGGTAGCAAACTACAGACCCATCTCACTTTTACCTGCCATATCAAAAATATTAGAAAAAATCATTAATTCTAGACTAATTAAATATCTTGAAGAACAAACTCTTCTATCAGGAAATCAGTTTGGTTTTAGGGCCGGACTATCAACTGCTGACGCTGTTCATGAACTAACTAATTACCTAGTCCAAGAACTTGATAAAGGAAATCAGACAATAGGAATCTTTATGGACCTCGCAAAAGCTTTTGACACCGTCCCCATTGCCATTCTTCTCCAAAAGCTAGAAGCACTTGGTATTAGAGGTACCCAACTCAAATTACTAGCAAATTATCTAGATGAACGCACCCAATGCGTGAGGATAGACAATAATATCAGCTCCGACTTAAAAAACACCGCTTACGGAATTCCACAAGGAAGTGTGCTCGCTTCTACCCTATTCTTGATCTATATTAACGACCTTTGTGATCTAAAAATAGGAAATGGTAAAATAATCTCGTACGCTGATGACACTGTACTGCTTTTTTCCGCTAAATCAGCAGATGACGCACATGAATATGCACAGCGAGGCTTTAATAGCGTCAGCACCTGGTTACGGCATCACCTACTAACACTTAACCCAGATAAAACTCAGTATGTAAGATTTTCCATGCGTAAACCTAGCGTAGACATAACCTACCGCAAGCTCTATGCGCACATATGTAATAACATTTCATCTGTCAAATGCAGCTGCCCGGACATAACGCGTACCGACAAAATTAAATATCTCGGAGTTTTAATTGACGAAACCCTCTCGTTTAAATCCCATGTGGAAGCGCTGTGTAATAGAATCCGTAAGTTAATATTTGTTTTCAAAAAACTGCGGTCAATTGCGGATGAGCAGCTCCTCAAGACGGTTTATTTTGCTCTTTGCCAATCAATAATAACGTATTGCATAACGTCATGGGGAGGTTTGGCTAAAACCACAATACTAAAATTAGAAAGTGCCCAAAGAGCAATCCTAAAGGTCCATACCTATCGTCCTTACCTCTACCCTACTAACCTTATATACAGTGAATGTAGAGTACTAACAGTTCGTCAGTTATTTATCCACGGCACAGTATTAAGGCAGCACTGCATAACTCCTTACAGCACCGAATATAAAAACAAGAGGCGTAAAGATATTGTTTGCTCCTATAACATGCAAGCAAAACATGCTTTTTCTACAAGATTTTTCATATTTCTGGGACCATTTCTTTACAATAGATTAAATGCGAAATTGGACCTATATCCACTAAGCTTCGCTCAATGTAAGAAAGCGCTTCGTGAGTCACTACAAACTTTGACGTACGAAGATACAGAGAACTTACTGACTGTCATGAAATAAATATTTGTTTAGTTGAATTAAGTTCTTTAGTGTAAATTTTAGTAGTTAAGCTACAATAAGATTACTGTAAGATAGATGAATATGTACTTAAATTAAATAATGTAAAGGCTTTCCCATTGCCTGAAACACAGGGGCAACCCTAGTTCAGGTTATGTAAATTATGAATTTATTTGTTTTTTAAGTATAGAATTTAACCGTCACCTCTGTACATTATGTTTTATCAATAAATTATTATTATTATTATTATTATTATATTATATATCACCATCGTAAGACTCACATCATCAGTATCATCATCAAATTCCCGTCTCATTAGCAATAAGATTATATTCCACCATATAATATCACCATATAATATCATATCACCAATCACCCAGGCCTCCCTGAATAAGCTGGAGCGTCTGCTGAACAACTGTGTTTGTTTTTGGCCTTCGTAAGTACGACCACATTTCTGACTTTCGCCGACAATTAAACTGGCTTCCTGTACGTGAACGTAGGTTTCAAAGAATTCCTTGCACTCTTTTTTCAATTTATTCGATACGACTCCAGATTATCTCAAATCTAAGTTTCAATTTGTGACTGCTCGCCCTGGTTGCACTCTCCGTACTTCTCGTAGACTTAAACTCGTTGTCCCTCTCCACCGCTCCGGTTTCATGTCCAATTCCTTCACGGTTCAGGCAATACGCCTCTGGAACGCTCTCCCACTCAACATTAGACAAGCTCAGAGCAAACTCTCCTTCAAGCGCATGTTGCGCAAGCATCTTTCGGACAATCTCTCTTCCTAACTTTCTTCGAAATATTTTACTTTGGGTACATAATATATGTATGTAAGTATATCATATAAAGTATTCGTGTACGTTTATGGCAATTATATATACATTCCTATATATATCTGATATTATTGATTTGTGTTTTAATTATTTTGTTTCTCTGTAACTCTGATCCTGCACCGACTACATATTTCTGTTTAACCCAGTGGTTGACTGGTAGAGAATGCCTAAAGGCATTAACCCATATATGCCCAGAACTATTTTGGGTCTCCGATTTCTTTCATTTTTGGGTATGTGGGACCCTAAGGGGTTCTTATAAATTCTGTATTTAATGATTTGATATTAGAGGGGGGAAGGGTGTTTTTTTTAATGGGTCGAAAACTACCCCTAGGGCAAACCTGTTCCTTAGGGTCGTTTTCGACCCATCGTGTGCCGTGTAAGTCAATGTTGGATAAAATTGACATAACACTGTTTATTTTGTTTATTTCGAGACAAAATTGAAGAATGAAACCTGAAGAAGCCTTTTACGTGCAAATTAACACCTAATTTCTTGCACCCCGTTAAAGGTTATTTTTACACAAAGCACGCCGTAGTCGTGAAAGAATTCTTTCAATCATATGTTTAGAATTATGTTGCTGCATCGAATAAGAGACGCTGGTTTGGATTTTTCTACTGAACCCGGGTTTATTTCTTGCGTTATTATTCTGCAGGAAAACACGAGCAATGCTTTGGCGTAACTTCAGTGTACCTATGTCACTCCTAAACTCGCGAGTTAGGAGTGCAGTGTACCTATTACTTATGAATATGAACTGCGACGTCAATGACCCAAAAAAGAACGGTATTATATCATTTATTGCCTCTCATTTCGATTCTACATATAATGCCGACGTTACAGAGTCCAGTCGATCCACTACCCCAGAATCCATATTGGGAAGTGATATTCCGCTGTGGTACATCAATCGTCAATTTTAGCGCAGCAGAAAATCTTCTCGCCGTTTGCATAGGTTGAACACAGTGTTCAGGTGATAAAAGAGTCACAATTATATTACTATGCCACCTAACAATGCATATCCCTTTGTCCCATCCAATTGGTAGATACCCTTTCCTTATTTTTTAATTCTTTGAAGTCCTCCAGTTGGCAGTTTTCAATTAGAGTGGTGCACACTGTACCATCAGATACCATCGCCAGGATGATCAATATAAATATCACCTTATCCTATCATCAAATTTTTAATTTTCCTACAAATCTATTATATAATTCGTTGTAAGTAGTCGTCTGATCATAAATATAAAAAAATAGTTACTAAATACACTTCAGCCCACAGGGTCGTAAATGACCCACCCAAGTTTAAACAACCACTACTTTCCCAAAAACTATTACTTTCAACTACTTTTTATATTATAAGATAAATAAACTATCTAACTTTATAATAACAATAACATAACAGGTATATTTAAAAGTCTGGTCAAGGTTGTCTGGAAGAGATCGCTCTTTAGCGATAAGACCGCCTGTTGTTACCCTATTTAACTTTGCTTTATTTCTTTGTATTAATCTTTTTCATGTGGTGCACAATAAAGGATATTATTATTATTATATTTACGAAGAATAAAATATTACTTACAATTCGCTCTGGAAAGATGCACTTTTTTGCCGTCTCAAATCAAATCATAACTTGCAGTGACACTAGAGGTCATAAAATTGCCGGCTAACCTACATTTACCATTAATGTTGAAAGAAAACACTATCACAATCTCATAGATGGCCCTAGACGACGTAAATGAGCGCTTACGTTTACAAGCTCGCACGTTATTTGATACCTAATTTTCGGGACAAAAACGACCCACTGGGCATATATGGGTTAAGTCCGCCATTTGTACTTTTTTTTTGTATTGTGCAATAAAGTTTAAATAAATAAATAATATATTAACATCATCATTTTATAGAAGTATTAAAAATGAGTGAATACAAATGTAAGCATCCTGACAATTTTTAATAGCAAATTAATATTCACAAAGTTTGCCAACAAAAGAATTGAGCTTTATTTAGACTGAATAAGGATTAAAATTTCATATACAGTGATTAGTGGGAGGAGACTCGCCGGCCGCGTGACGTATCTGAAATGTCTAGAATGCCCAGGAAGGGTCACAGTGTTTTAACAGTACAGTAGGTTGGCAGTCATGAAACAGGCAGTAGGGTTGCATGAGGGGAAATTTACAAATGTCGATTGGTATAAATAGGGGCGAGCGTTGTAGGATGGGAGGATTCTGTTTGGAACTTCGACTGGGTAACATTGTTCTCTGGCAATTAAGGTACTAAATATAATACAAAGGGGAATCTCTGTTGAGATTTACAATTATCTTTCTGGATTATAATTATTTAATAAAATTTAGTGGGATTTTGTTGTTTGAAGGCTATTAAGCTTAATTACATGCCAGAAATAGTGTTTTGGTACATGGTTGCCAGGTGAAAGATATTTAACCTTGCGGCTGTTAAACGAATATCTTTCAGACTCTTCTAGTTTTATCCGGGTTAGGCGGCCCGGACACTAGCCATATACAAGTGCGGTGATCAGCCTACAAGTATGGAGTGTTCTGTCTGGTGAATGCAAGGACCACACGTGATGGACATGCGGGTTATCCGCACTTGCTGAAATCAGATGGACCTCCAGGCTTGGTCTCATATATTATATTTATATATTTGCATTATCTACACATATTAGGGCGAGCTACTCTGCGCTTCCGGTGTTTCAGCCGCGCAGGGGGGTTCACTTACACCGATTTTAGGTTCAACTTCGGGCTAATCACCAACAAAATCCTACAAAATATGAAGTGTTAAGAGTGAAACATTTAGACAGAGTAAAGAAATCAAGAAAACGTGGAATAAAAAGTCAAAATAAGGAACAAAAAGAAATAACTAGCGATAATTGGAGACGATATTCCGCACTTTATTATACCAAAAAGAAAATAAATCTAATAGGCAGCAGAGTCCGGATCCAGAAATAATACTTAAGAAAGAATTAAGACTGGCTACTGTAGACATTAATTTATTATTAAGATCATATTTGCTATTATTATTCACACTGTGATTATGTAAACCAAAAATCATTAATCAATATTGCTAATTAAAATTAAAACGTTTTATTAAATAATTCTGCGAACGAAACCATAAAACATCACTAGTTTTATTTCATGAGTCCGACGCTTTATGTTATCAGTTTCGTTACAGTAATTATCAGTTTCGTTACTCTCAGTTTAGTTACGAAATTCCAAAGGTACATATTTTCTGCAATTCACCCTTTTACAAGGTGATTACAATTTGAAATGAAAAAGGCGTAAAAATACGTACTTTACAGTTGTCTCGAGTTCGTGATACTTTGAAGTATAACGCACGCTATGAATACTTTTCATTGCATGTTTGAGAAAATTAAATTTGTAACTCCCAATTTCTATTCTTATGAATCCTTTTCTGATTTCTGTTTCTATCCATATTTTGAAGTTTTAAGCTTCTGTCACGTAGTTTTAAGTGGAACATATTTATATTCTAACAAAGATTTACGTTTATAAATAATATTTACTTATTTGACTTTGATCATTTTGTCGAGATTTGTTTTATTTTATTTGTGTCATATCTAACTTTAACGTCTATAATATGAGGTCTAGTTTCTAAATAACCATTTAAAACTACCCTCGCTGCCTTGGTACGCATTAAAAAGAAAAATATGGCTAGATTTAAATTATTATTTCTATAATATGATGGAACATCGCACTTGTCTTCAACGGCAGACCATCTGCCGCAAAAGACAAATCATCATTAAACACTAAAATTTATGTGTACTTTAGAAATGTGATTTCATGTACCTAACCATTGATATTTTTTATACAAATATTTAAATTTTTACATTTACATCTTGTAGGTAAGTACCTATACAATTACATATGGATAATCATATAACTAAAGTGATTTTCCTCGGCCAAAGGATTAGCATAAAGCTATTCAGCGGGGGAATGTGGGTATCACGGGGACTTCGGTATTAGTTAGGTTATCTATCTATCTATATTATATAAATGCAAGTGTCCTCACTGACTGACTCATCAACGTAGAGCCAAAACTACACATTCTAGAGAGTTAAAATTTGCACAGTAGGTTGCATTTATACACATATAAGAGATTATACATATATAAGAAGCGATTTTCAAAAATTCAACCCTTAAGGGGGTTAAAAAGGGGATGAAAAGTTGTATGGGGTACAAGTTTTTTTTAAAGCTAGGAACTTGAAACTGTTAAAAGGTATGAAAATAAAATAAAATAAAACAGATTTCAGCGTTTTTGAAAATTCATCCCCTAAGGTGGTAAAAAAGGGGTTGAAAGTTTGTATGGAGATCAAGTATTTTTTTGAGCGCGGGACTTGTATCTGTGTAGAGGCATATTATAAGAATAAAAGAAAAGCGATATCAGCGTTTTCAAAAATTCGTCCCTTAAAAGGGTTAAAAGGATACTACTCTGTGGAGTCTGGTGGTAAACTCCCTAATGGAGGAACTCAACAGTGGTCCTATCTATACGGTAGGATATGCAGATGATCTGGTGATTCTCGTAAATGGGAAACTTCCCAGTACGGTATCAGCAATTATGAGTGAAGCACTGAGGAAAGTGGAGAAATGGTGTAACAATCACCAATTATCCATTAACCCAGGAAAAACAGTGGTAATACCATTCACGAGAAAGAGGATTCTCAAGGACATGCAGGAACTAAAACTGTATGGACAGGTACTCGAAATGTCCAGTGAGGTGAAATATCTCGGTGTCATACTAGATAAGGAACTCAATTGGAAAAAGCATGTCGATCACACCATAACAAAGGCTCTCAGAGTATTTGGGATGTGTAGATCAGCGTATGGTAAGACGTGGGGATTAAGCCCAAAGGTACTAAAGTGGATTTATACCATGATGGTACGACCGATCATCCTATATGGCAGCCTTGTATGGTGGCCAAGGACGTTGAGGAGCACATGCAGAGACGCCTTGACGAAGGTGCAAAGAACGGCGTGCATGGCTATAACAGGGGCGTTTAGAACTACGCCAACCGCGGCGCTAGAAATATTGCTAGATCTACCACCGCTACATATAGTGATACAGTCCGAAGCGCGCAAATCACTGCACAGGTTAAAAACAATGGACCTGTGGAGTTACTGCACGCCGAAGACTAAGCACACTAACATGGAAAGCAACAATTTTCTTGACAGAATAACAACCATGAGCTGCGATAAAATGCAGCCTAAGTTTGTATTCAATAGGAACTTCAAGGTACAAGTTCCAACGAGGGCGGAATGGGCCGAGGGTCGCGAGCCACCTGCAGCGGATGGTGAGGACATTATTTGGTACACTGATGGATCAAAAATGGGATCAGGTACGGGAGCAGGCATTCATGCAAACGACTTCAATGCAAGTACAAGTATGGGAGGTTATGCGACTGTCTTCCAAGCGGAGACATACGCTATAATCGCCTGTGCCCAGGAGAACATAGATAGACTTACCAGAGGGAAGCACATCTACATACTCAGTGACAGTCAAGCGGCACTTAAAGCGCTAGGTGCGCCTAAAGTGGATTCTAGACTTGTGTATAATGGCGTCCTAGCTTTGAACAAGCTTGGAAGGCACAATAAGGTGCAACTGGTATGGATCCCAGGGCATGAAGGCTTCATCGGTAATGAAATTGCAGATGAACTTGCTAGAAAAGGGTCTGCGACAAGTTTCATAGGACCTGAACCATGTGTGGGTCTCTCGCAGGGAACCATAGCAACAGCCATCAAGGACTATGCCAAAAACCAGCACCAACAAGAGTGGAGGAAAATGGCAGGCTTGAGGCACTCAAAGCTATTCATGGAATGTATAGAATCAGGCTGGACCAAGAAATTATGGGAATACAGCAAAAGACAGCTCCGAATCATAACGGGGGTGTTTACTGGTCACTTTGGGGTCAAAGGACTATTGGCCAAGTTGGGACTGTCTGACAATACAGATTGTAGAATGTGTGGCGAGGAGGCAGAGACAATGAAGCACATACTGTGTGGATGTCATGCCCTCGCCAGACTCAGAATGAAGGAATTCGGTATTGGTTACCCAGAACCGAAGGAATTCCAGGCACTACCAACTGGTTCCATCATCCGATATATGAAGGTGGTGGAACAATCCTTTGAGTAGGCGCGATGGGGGTAACTACACAAAAGATCCCATTGGGTCGAAGTGTATCCGCTAGGACCCCTTCCTAATAAGATAAGATAAGATAAGGGTTAAAAGGGGTCGAAAGTTTGAATCCATTACAAATTCTTTGAAACTTCTTATTAAGGCATATATATTAATAACAAAAAAACATTAATTTAACGTTATTAAAAATTCAACCTCTAAGAGGGTTAAAAAGGGGATGAAAGTTTGTCTCGGGGTTCAATTTTAATTTTAAGCTAGGAATATGAAACTTCGTGAAAAGGTATTAAAATAAAATGGAAGAAAACTAATTTCAGCGTTTTCGAAAATTCATCCCTGAAAGTGGTAAAAAAGGGGTTGAGAGTTTGTATGAAGATCAAACCTTTTTCTGATCGCGGAACTTTAAACTTTGTATAAAGGCATATAATTAGAATACAAGAAAAGTCATTTCAGCGTTTTTGAATATTCAGCCCTGAAGGTGGTGAAAAGGGGGTTGAAAGTTTGTATGAAAATCAATCATTTTTTTGAGTGCGGGACTTGAATAAGAGTAATTTAGCCGAAAAAAACTAAAAACAGGCCAAGAGCGAGTCGGACTCACGTACGAAGGGTTCAGGACCGTTACGTAAAAAATGGCAAAAAAAACACATTTGTTCTATGGCAGCAACACTTCAATATTTATTATTATTAATTATTTGTTGAATTACAGTAGGTAACCAACATAAAAATCCACTTAAATCTCATACAACTTGCAAAAAAAGAAAAGTAATTTCAACATTGCTTAGATCTAAAAAATAATATAATAAAGATGTAAAATGTTCAAGATAAGATTCCACGCGGACGAAGTCGCGGGCAACACAGCTATCTTAGTATACGTTAAGTTGGTTATTGTTGTTTTTTCCTCGTTTATCGTTTAATTAAATTAATTACATTTATACAAAATTTATACATTCACTAAAGTGGTCATATTACTTAATTAGAGTCATCGCATTGCCTCGTTGAATTCGGCCCCAGAACTTGGCGGCAACGGAAAATTATCCGCAGTGTTGCCACTTCGCCGGAATCAATTGGCCATTCTCAATGGTCCGTGTTGCTTTATTGTTAATTAGACTTAATTAAATTTTGGTTTTGCAGAACTAAAGTACAAGGAACTTAATCGCGTTAAAAAAAATATTAATTTCCTCGACGTTTGGAACGTGATGTTACGTTCATGGTCTCGAAGGGACTGGAGAGGCGGGCATGAAAGTCAAGTATGGCAGCGTGTCTGGCTTTCATTATGAATTGTGATTAAAACTTTAAAACGTTGGTTTACATTTATATTTTTGGTATTTATCACTTAGTCTATCTATATATCTGTCTATCAGCCACAGACGTCCACTGCAGAACATAGGCCTCTCCCATGACTCGTTACAAAGTGCAGACCGCATCCATTGATTCCCTGCTACCTTCACGAGGTCATCCGTCCATCTAATCGGGGGCCGACCCATCACGCTGCGCTTTTCTATACATGGTCGCCACAATTGAACTTTGCTGCCGCAACAGCCGTCCATTCTCCGGGCTACATGACCAGCACATTACCACTTCAATCGTGCAATCCTGTGAGCTATGTCGATTACCTTGCTTCTTCTGCGGGTATCCTCATTTCTGATTCTACGCGAAACGAAACTGCGAGCATAGCCCTTTCCATTGCATGTTGCGTGACTCTTAGCTGCGTCATGAGTCCCATTTTGAACGACCATGTGTCAGTTCCGTAAGTCATCACATCACGGCTGGCTGGCTTCGTTTGAAGACTTTCGTCTCCAGGCACTTGGGAAATAATCACTTAGTATCACATTTGTATTTTGATGGATTCTGTCCGTAACTTTAAATCTAGTTATAGAATAAGTTCCACTTTGAAACGGGCACACAGCGTGCAGATGAACTTACATCTACAGTTCATTAAGCACAGCTAAGAGGGGCATTTGTTCTTCCCGTCGAGCAGCCTGCGCCACAGGTCAAACTGCTCGTGGTAGCGCACCTGGTGCACGGCCAGCGTGTGGAGCAGCGTGCACGTGTGCGTCACCTGCCGTACGTCCGCCCAGAACGCCGGCGCGTCCACCACGCGCACGCGCGTCGCCGCCGCCAGCACACCCGTCATCAGCACGTCCTCCATGCGCAGCCAGCGCGACGCGCCCGCCGCGTGCCTCAACCGCCGCACGGCTTCCATCGTCAGCAGGTAAGCCGGCCCGTTCGCGTACGGCGGGTACTTCGACCCCGGGAACTCCTTGTGCGGCACGAAGAACTTGGAGCGCGAGTCTCGCACCGGCCGCGCGTTGCGCCATACCTTTCCCCAGACGGTAGCGTTCGCGGATTTTCGGGCCGGCTCCTCTGCGAAGCGCAGTAGCCCGTCCACGTTGATAAACATGTCGTCGTCTGATTTGAGCAGCCGTGGCGCGAGCGGGCAGTACTCGACCGCCCAGTCGAGCATCGACAGCGTCTTCAGCGTCAGGTTGAGGTAGCTGTCGACGAAACGGCCTTCGATTAGGTCACCGTATATTGCGTCCTCCTCGTCGAGTTTGGGTTTCAAGTCTGGTGGCGCCGCGCCGAGCACGAAAGCAAACGCGACGTCAGCACGGCGTGCGGTGGCGCCCCATGTGAGGCGCACAGCGGTGCGTGCGGCCTCGTTGCGCGGCGCCGACGTAACTAGCACCAGCAACCGAAGCCGCGCGCCGCGCGCCTCGCACAGGTTGCTGTGCGCGCGCGTCCATCCCGCCACGTACCGCGAGCGAACGCGCACGACGCCCGCCGGGAGAGGCTCCTCTGTTGTGTGTACCATTTCAGCGGGAGCTGTCGGTGGAACTCGCGGTTCAATTACCAGCTTCGAGTCTAGCGTTGGCGTGTGGTTCTCAAGTCGTGGTGTAAGGACCGCGGGGCATCTCGCCGCCTCGTTGGGCATCCAGTGCGCGACCAGGAGCAGCAGCAACGCGGACAGCGCGAGCAGCGCGGCTTCAGGCGCGTACCGGCCGCTGCGCGCCCGCAGCGTGCTCAGCGTGCGCAGCACGCCCATGGACGGCGTGAAGTGACTGGAAGCGTCTCCGCCCTGCACCTGTAATTAACCGACATGTGTTTTCAAGCAGATATCATCGGTGATTGCCAACGTGTCCTCATTGCAAGTACAAAGTCGTTCCGCGCGAGCGCACGGCGATAACGTACGCGTTGCATTGTTAGTGTCTCAGTAAATATTTTCGACCGGCGCGCAAGTGTCGTAAATAATTATGTCGATTACCGTTAAGTGTTACTATTTTAATGTCGTTATAGACGAAGTGTTATCGTACATTCAAAATAAACTATCAGAGGTTGACGAGAAAACCTTAACTAGTGCGTTTATGTACTCCGGCGTTTACGGTAGAAGAGATTAAAAGGTCAAAGTCGTTACTTTTTGAAGCTGTCCAAACAAACAAACAAAATATTCAACGCAGAGGAGACAGGAAGGAACAGCGTGATATAAACGATATCATAAATGTATTTAGAACCGCGGATCCTAGTTCAATACCAGTCTTTGTGGCGCGGCAGTTAGAAAAACTACCACTAATATTGTTCGATCATCTGGATTGTACTCGTACTAAACTATTGAAGGATATCGTGTGACTCAAGACCGATTTGGAAAGTATTAAAGCGACTTTATGTTACTCTAAATGAACTTGAAGACCTGAAAAAAGAGATGGAAACAACGAAACATGTTGCCCCATCCAGGTTATCAATATGTAATGTCAACGGTAGACGGGGTGCCTGGTGCCTAGGATAGTGGCCAACTCGGTATTTCACATCCGCATTGTTGTAGATAGTAACCTTAGTTGTGTCTAGCCTTTTAATAATTAAGTTTTTTGTAGTTATGTTATATTTTAAATTTACTGTTACACTTTCGAATATACATTTTAACCGTCAACATCTTTTTCTAATTTATATTTACCAAAATCCTTAAATAAATAATCTCTTCAAGGCTCTATACCCCGCGTATTACAACACGTTATCAGCACGAAGGCGTAGAAGAGTAAAAGGTTTGTGTAAAAATTGTGAAAAAGTTGTGGTTTTCATTGTGACTGAAAATAGTAGTAATCGAAATGTCACATGAAACTGGAGACTCCTCGAGTGTCAATAAGTCGAATTCCCCTACGAGTTCATCTTCAATTCCATCTTTTTGTATAAGAAATAAGGATGGATATCCTACCTGGAAATTCAAGATGAGGAATTATCTTTTACATGAAGACCTGTGGGCAACAATATGTGGTTATCCGGAAGATGACACGACCCCCGCTTCGAAAAAGGTACGAAACGACGCAAAAGCGCTAGCAAAAATTAGCTTAACAGTTGACGGTGCAGCTATAACTCATGTCAGATGTGCGAAAACTGCTGCCGAAGTATGGAAAAATTTGCAAAAATCTTTCGAGGAGAAGGGAATGGGTAGAAGACTAGCTTTAGAACGAAAATTGTACAGATTAAGCTTGTCGGACTTTGAAAATATCGAACTGTACATTAATGCAGTAATGTCAACCGCACATGATCTTGCGGATATAGACAAGGTTATAGAGGACACATCGCTTGCAGCCATACTTTTAGGAGGACTCACCCCAAAATATGATCCTCTCATTATGGCACTAGAAAATTGTAATGTCGACGTGACCACTGACTTGGTGAAGACAAAACTGCTGAACGAAATGTCTAAGGACGCAGCTGTACCCGGAGATTCGGTTCTACTTACTAAGAAGATGCCTAAGTCAAAGAAGAAGGAAGTTATATGCTACGAATGTAAAGTGCCTGTCCATAAGAGACCAGACTGTCCGTTAAGGAAAAATAAAGAGAAGGTTAATGTAGTAAAAGTAAACGACGCCACATTTACTGCTCTTAACACATCTGGAAGCTCAAACAAGGACCAATGGTACGTAGATTCAGGTTGTACAAAACATATGACGTCACGACGTGATTGTTTCCAAGATATTACGGCTCTCAATAATGGTAGCGTTACAGTGGCTAATGGTGAACAAATTAAATGCAGCGGAATTGGAGACATTTCACTAAACACACCCAAAAATGTTATCAACAAGATAATATTAGATAAGTGATGTTGCTTTTGTTCCAGATTTAAAAGCTAACTTGATTTCTGTAAAGAAAGCTGTTGATAAGGATTTTTTATGTTTTTGATACTACTGGTTGTAATTTTTATAAATCTAATACTTTTCGTTTTACAGGTGATTCCGTTTTACATGCCTCGCCCTGTGGTGGATTGTACGTTTTAGACGATACTGTTAATGTTCCCGAGAATGTAGCGAATAATAATTTGACACAAGATGTGCACTCTGGCTGTCAGGACAATAGTTATGAGCTCTGGCACTAGAGGTTAGGACATTTGCGTCGTATAGGCATGAATCAACTGAAGAATCACGTGGTGTAGGCGTAAAGTTTAGTAAAGTAGACAAAAGTAGTTGCATTGCTTGCGTGGAAGGTAAACAAGCATGAAAACCTTTCAAGAAAGTAGCGCATAAATTAATAGAGCTACTTCCCCTCTTGAGCTGATCCACATGGATTTGCTAGGACCGGTCTCTACAACCTCCTTTCAAGGTAATAGGTATATGTTGACTATTGTAGACGATTTTACGAGAAAGGTGTTTGCTTATTTTGTCCCTTCCAAAACTGAAGTTAAAAATAAATTCTGTCTGTTTCAAACATTTGTTGAAAATCAAATAGACAAGAAAATTAAAGCGGTTAGGACTGACGGCGGAAAAGAGTTCGTGAATAAAGAGCTTGTTGATTATCTTGCTTCAAAAGGTATCGAACACCAAACGACGACGCCGTACAGCCCTCAACAAGTTGGAGTCGCAGAACGTACTCACCGTTCCATTACTGAGAAGGCGAGGACGTTCTTGGCTGAAAGCTCACTGCCAAAAACTTTCTGGGAAGATGCTTTCCAAACTGCCGTATACCTAAAGAACAGGTCACCTCATCGAGCTTTAGGTAGACAAATTCCATATGACAGATGGTGTGGTCGTAGAAGTGATCTTGAACATCTGAGAGTGTTCGGATGTAGAGCACTTGTCCATGTGCCTTCGTGTCACCGGAAGAAATTGGATGTCAAGGCAAAGGAAGCGATTTTCATCGGTTATTCTGAGAATCCAAATACATACATGTTTAGGGATCCAGCTAATCCTCGAAAAGTTATTACTTCCAGAGATGCAATCTTTTTAAAAATAGTTTTACAACGTTGAAGCAGAGGCAGAGTGAGCCTGTGGCACAGTCTGACTCCGAACTGATCTTTGAAGAAAATGAGCTCCGTACTGAGCACGAAGATCCTCAATTCTTCGACTGTATTGGGAATACCGAACCTGAGGCTGGACCATCTTCACGGGTAAATCCGGAGAGCGCTGTAGAATCAGCGGATATGGAAGATAGCGAGTGCGAGTCTCTCCATGAGTTACCTCATAGTGTCGATGTGGAGCCAGCAGATGTGGAAGAGGAACAATATATTCCTGAGCAGAGGTACCCCTCAAGAAGTAGGAAACCACCTGATTTCCTTTCATATAATGTGTCGATTGATGATTCCGACCCTATGACTTATTATGAAGCTACTCATGCCGATGATGCCGAAAAGTGGCACCATGCAATGGCTGACGAGTATAAGTCGTTAATGAAACTCCATACATGGAACCTGGTAGATAGACCGAACAAGAAGGTTATACCATGTAAATGGGTTTATAAGAAGAAACGGGACGCTCATGGAAACGTCATCAAATATAAGGCTAGACTGGTTGTCAAAGGTTTCAATCAAGTCCAAGGTGTGGACTATACAGAGACATTCGCTCCAGTTCTACGTCATTCATCCCTCCGCACGTTGTTTGCCTTAGCTGCAGAAAAGAGCTTAAAAATGAGGCACTTAGACGTGGATACGGCGTTCCTGAATGGGGACTTGGATGAAGATGTTTTTATGGAGCAACCTGTTGGTTACAGAGAAAAGGGCAAGGAAAACAAGGTTTGTTTGCTGAAGAAATCTCTTTATGGCCTTAAACAGGCGCCCCGTGCTTGGTATAAAAAGTTGAACGAAACGCTTTTAGAAATTGGTTTTATAGGAACTCCTTCCGAGCCTTGCGTTTATACGAAACTTTTTAGAAATGAACTTATTATTGTGGGTATTTTTGTCGATGACATAATTATCTTTTATAAATCAGATTTGACTTTCGACAATGTCAAGAAAGATTTGTCTATATATTTTTCTCTGAAAGATCTCGGACTATTAAAATGCTATTTAGGTTTAGAAGTGGAAAGCAATTCCGAGTATATAAAAATAAATCAGAAGAATTATATTCTATCTTTGCTCGAAAAGTTTAATATGAAGGTTTGCAAGACTGTGGACACTCCTTTAGTAAAAAAAGACTATGGAACGACGAACTGATTGTCAAGTTGGTGAGTCTTATCCTTATCAGAACTTAATAGGATGCCTCATGTATTTGACGGTAAACTCACGACCCGATATTGCATACGCAACAAGTTATTTAAGTCAGTTTAATACGTGTTTTACAAAGGAACACTCGAATGCTGCAAAGCGAGTCCTGCAGTACCTGATGAAAGGTACTTTAAACTATTCTTTGGTTTATAGAAGAACAGGAGAACCTTTACGAGGTTACTGTGATGCAGATTGGGCGAACTGTGTAATTGACAGAAGGTCATACACTGGTTACACTTTTAAGTTAAGTGGCGGTCCAGTATCCTAGGAGTCAAAGAAGCAACCGACAGTAGCGTTGTCGTCCGCGGAAGCCGAATACATGGCACTAACGTCTGCTACAAAGGAAGCTTGTTACTTACGTCGCTTTATTTATGAAATAACGGGTAAGTTTTCTTCAATTAACTTAGCTTCTGATAGCCAGAGTGCCATGAATCTCGTTCGAAATCCTGTACACCACAACAGGACGAAACATATAGATACGAGATTTCATTTTATTAGGGAAAAAGTATCTAGTAATATTGTTAATTTAGAATATGTGCAAAGCAGTGATATGCCTGCAAATGTCTTAACAAAGCCACTTGGGCCAATTGTACATAAGCGATGTATAGTTAAGTTAGGAATAGGAACTTAATTTTGTTTTAGTCTTTTTTGCACAACTTCGATTAAGGGCGGCTGTTGTAGATAGTAACCTTAGTTGTGTCTAGACTTTTTAATAATTAAGTTTTTTATAGTTATGTCATATTTTAAATTTACTGTTACACTTTCGAATATACATTTTAACCGTCAACATCTTTTTCTAATTTCTATTTACCAAATCCTTAAATAAATTTATACTCTTCAAGGCGGTTCTCTTATTTTTCGCAGAAAATTGTTACGCCGAATATCACTTCCCAACTCCCGTTTCGCCGAATTTTATTTCGCCGACCTTTCATTTCCCAACTTATCAATTGCCAACTTATTAATTGCCAACCTCACTGTTACCAACTTAACTTTTGGTCTGTGTTTTATTACGTAAATTTTTAAAACGCCACCTTTCATGTAGCAGAATGTTTTAGTTGGCATAATATACACTTAGTTGTTTATTGTTTACCAAATGTTTTATTGAGTAGAAAAATTATTGATGTGCATTGCTTCCAATTTAAAAGTGTAGAGGTATTATTAGTAAATTATTGCTAAAAAATAAACAAAATATGTAGGTATGTGGTAAATTTACCAATTACAAACTAATATTTAAAACGAAAAATTAAAACTATTCTAAAAGTAAATTATAAATATATGTATAATATTTTTTTTTGTAATACTTTTAAGCATTTTAATATCACCTTCATGTAAGCAAGCAATCTGACGCTCCGCTCGCTTCGCTCGCTCCGCTATCCATAGTCATAAAACAAACCTAACCTAACCTACAGTTTTTAGGTTTTGACCCATATTCCATTTTGTCGCAGTTACTCTTGCTTGCCAGAGTTTCGGCCAACCAAAAAATATGTAAGCGTTGGTATGTATCTTTTTCTTATTTGTAACTTGCCTAATGTATGAAAAGGGAACTGTTCCATCGACGAAACGTTAATCGTCCAAAAGTTGTTCGACGAAGTGAAAGATTTGACTAATGATTAGTCTGCCAAAGGTTTAGAGGCATAATAATAATCTGCTTTGCAATAATTCTGCCAAGTGAAAAGTTGTCATACAAAAATTTGGTAATCGTTAGTTGTCAAAGTGAAAAGTCGGCGAAACGTTAGTTGGCAAATGAAATTCGGCCAAAAATAGTTCTGCGAAAAAGCAGGATACCCTTCAAGGCTCTATACCCCGCGTATTACAACACGCATAACTCGACATTACCTGACAGAGCTACCTCTGATAACGGCAAGATAAGAAATTCGTAAAATGGCAATTTCATATACATTTGCTAGTTTTAATTGTAAAAATGTTAAAAGATGTGTCTACGGCGTCAGAGATCTTTGTAAAACCTGTGACATAATAGGCTTACAAGAGACGTGGCTGTCCAGTGATGAATTAGAGTCGGTATTTGAGTAGCATCGACGAGAATTACTGTGCGACGGGGACGTCTGCCATGAACTCCACGGCGGGAATGCTGCGGGGGAGACCGTGGGGCGGCACAGGGTTGTTTTGGAAATGTGCGGTATTTCAAGATGTGTCGGTAATTTTGTGTAATAATCCGCGAGTGTGCGCAATCAAAATAGTGGCCAAGGATCGACCCCTTATTGTGATGAGTGTGTACATGCCAACTAATAGCGCGGACAACCTAACGGATTTCACGCACTGCCTCAGTGCGGTGAGTGCTATTATTAATGAATATGGCATGGAATCAGTGTACATACTAGGAGATTTTAATGCCCATCCAAACGAACTTTTTTACACTGAACTAATGAATTACTGCGATGAACAGGAGTGGTGTTGAATTGACTTAAAAAAGTTAGGTGTAGATTCCGATACATAATACTTGCATTAGTGAAGCGCATCACTGTAAACGATGGTTGGATCATGTTGTGATAACACAATCTGTTGAGTCTTCGATAAAAAGAGTATATGTTAAACACGACGTTACCTGGTCAGACCACTTCCCTCTTATGCTAGAGTGTGATTTAGATCTACTGCTAGGTTAATAGCCCCAACTAGCTCTAAAAATCGACAAATAGTGTAGGGCGAGGGCGCCTGAGCAGGTAGCTTGTTATACTGAAGAGTGTCAAAAAGGTTTAAAATCGATTGACTTTCCTATGGAATTTAAACACTGCGCTGATAGGTACTGTAGTGAAACTAGTCATTGGGTTATTATTAATAGTTTATATCAAAATATTGTTGATGTCCTTTGCATGGCTGCCACTGTCAGTAACAATAAAAATAAGCGTAAATCTAAGAATCGGGTTGTGGGATGGAACAAAGTACGTCAGAGATGCTCGAAGTGCAGCCAGGATAAAGTTTCAGGAATGGACGTTTCACGGTAGGCCTGAATGTGGCAGATTTTTCAATGAGATTAATGAAACTCGAAAAATATTTAAATCACGGCTTAAATGGTGTCAAGATCGGTTACCTATCATAATCCCGAATTTTTGTTTCCCCGCTGTAACGTTTCGCCAAATTGTCATTTGCCCGAAAGCTATTTATTTCAAAACTATTAATATTTCAAAATAATTTTAAAACAAACCTAACCTAACCTAATGGGTTCTTTAAAACGATGTTTATAAAATCCTGAAAATATTATGGGTTTCAGGAAAAACTGCTTTCGGGCAAATGAAAATTCGGTGAAACGATACAGCGGGGAAACAAAAATTCGGGATTATGATAGGTTACCCAATAATATGAGTCACCCTTGTTAGTCGAATTAAATGATTTCATTTCATTCATTTCAAAAAGGAACAATCAGTCAAAAAATAAAATATATTCGTGAGAAGGGCAGCCTTTGTTTACAATACAATACAACAACACTTTATTGCACACCAACAAGAAAAATATTACATGAGAAATCTTAAATTAAACAATGGTAGACAATAGGCGGTCTTATCGCTAAAGAGCGATCTCTTCCAGACAACCTTTGGGTAGCGGAGAAAACAAAATTAAACAGAAAATAGTAGGTGGTGAGGTGAGAACTTCAAGTAAATTATACATACAAAATATTAGACAGATAGATCATACACTTACACAAATAAGTATCTATATATATAAACATACATAAACGTACATACATACAAAAGGGAAGAATGAAAAGAATATCACAGCTAACATTAGACTTATAATGAAAAACGACAGCATAGAATTATAAAAGGATTAGGCTACAGTGGAGACAAATAGTGATCTTTTAGTTTATGTTTAAAAATTGCCAAAGTTTTAGCTTGCCTTAGATCCAGCGGAAGCGAGTTCCACAGTAAAATAGCTTGCACAGTAAAAGAATTAGAATAAAATTTTGACTTCGATGCCGGAACAGTGAGTATACAATTTTGAGCGGTAGCGGGGAGTTGCAGGGTTAAAAAGAATATTATAGAGAAGTGAAAGTGCGTGAAAGTTACGACGAAGACGGATAGGGAGCTACTTGAGTTGTGAACGGAAACTGGAAACATGGTCATACTTGCGTAACCCAAATATGAACCTAATGCAGATGTTTTGAATACGCTCAAGTTTGTTAAGCTGCTCCTCGGAAAGGTCAATATAGGAAATATCAGCGTAATCTAAAATAGAGAGGAGTAAAGTCTGAGCAAGCGTAATTTTAGTAGCAATGGGTAGGAAATTGCGAAGCCTCCTCAGAGAACCTACTGCGGCAAACACCTTCCTACTAACCTCACCAAGCTGAGGCACCCAAGAAAATGTGCGATCCATAATAACACCCAGGTTTTTAACCTGATGAGAGAAAGGAATCACAATGCCATTGAACAAAATAGGTGGGAGGTTTATAAAGTCAATTTTTGCGATCATCTTAGGGCTACCAATGATTATAACTTGAGTCTTGTCAGGGTTGATTTTCAAACCGTAACTACTGCTCCAGTCTGAAATACGCTCCAGATCACGATTTGTCGAGGATATGACTGATGGTAGATCACCGAGCACACCTTGTGTACGGGAATCTTCGATAACTACTATGAGCGAGGACAAAAACACAGCAGCTAGACACAAGAATATATTGACAACTAACTTTAAAACAATGGTACTTCAAAAAAAAGAGAAATAAAACATAGACAATATAAAAAGTAATATAAAAACTCCTTAACATCATCCCCCCCGTGTAGCCTAGCTACACAGCTTCTTGTTGGAGCACAGCCAGCTTCCTGGTGGGCCTCCTCAGTATGCCGCCTTTGGTAGCAACATCAGCCACTCGGACAATTCCGTCTCTGCCCGGATGCACTGCCAGAATCCTACCCATTGGCCAAACTCCTCTCGGCATGTCTGGGTCAACAACTAGTACGACGTCGTCTACCTTTACGTTTTCGTACTGGGTTCCGTGACGCTTCTTAGGTTTGAGGCTGGGCAGGTACTCTTTTAACCATCTGCTCCAGAAATGCTCTGAAAGCCGGAGAACTTTCTGCCATTCTTTCCTCAGTGAGAATACTCCGTCATCCAGGTGAACTGGTAACTGCTGATTCGAGGAAGCTCCAATTAAGAAATGGAATGGTGTAAGAGCTTGGCACTCCTGATTTTCAGTGACGTATGTCAGGGGCCTCGAGTTCACTAGGGCTTCTGCCTCTAGGAGCAGGGTGTGAAGCAGCTCTTCTCTAGGTGCTCTTTCCTTTAAAGTTGCTTGAAGGGCAGTCTTTACCGTCTTCACGAGCCGCTCCCAACAACCTCCCATGAACGGTGACGCAGGTGGTATAAAGCACCACTCGATCTGCTTGCTGGCAGCATATTCTTGTACCGCACTGTTATGAAACTCAGATAAATGGCGGTTAGCTCCAACAAACGACGTGCCATGGTCGGACAAAATCTTAAGCGGCAGTCCACGACGTGCAGCAAAACGACGTATACTCATAATGGCAGAATCCGCTGAGAGACTAGTGACGATCTCAAGATGTACTGCTCGTGTCGTCATGCAAGTGAAAAGAGCAATCCATCGCTTTTCTCTCCGGCGGCCGACTGACACTTCGACGGGGCCAAAATAATCTAGGCCGGTGTTCGTAAAAGGGCGTGTATGGTGATCAAGGCGCACGTCCGGCAAGTCACCAGTAGGTGGGATTTGAGGTGATGCTTTTCGTTTGATACAATAGGAGCATCTTCTTGCAATCATGCGTACTTCGCTACGGCATCGAAAAATCCAGTAATATTGTTTAAGTTCGTTAATCACCAATTCGTTAAACGCATGTGCAGCTCTCACGTGGTAGTGACGTATAAGAAGACGTACGGCAGGATGACGGCCATCCAAGATGATAGGGGACGTGGTGGCGTAATCAACGTTCTTCATGTGCTTTATACGGCTGTCCAATCTGAGCAGGCCATCCTTGTCGAATATCGGGCAGAGCGGGTGCAGTTTGCTAGACCTGGGCAAAGGCTTGGCGTCGTGGAGTAATGCGATCTCTTCACCAAAGCTGTCAGTCTGTGCTCTTTGCAAAATGGCCACTTCAGCCTTTCGGACCTCTTCAGCGGACAGTGGTAAGAGCTGGTTGGAACAAGCGTTAGTAGTATTTTTGGAATTTGGAGTGTTATGTGCCAAAAGAGACCGAAACTTGTGCGCGCACTGGAAGACGCGCGCGGTCGCGTGAATCAGACGTAGCCACTCACTAAAGCGTGAGGGGTTGGGCACAACCGATAAAGGTTTATGCAGAATAGTTAAACCTACATGTACCTTGGACTCCTTGGAGGGTTTTAGTTCTTCCAAGGTAGATGTAGTTTCAGACGAGCGCAATGGTTCTTTAGGCCAATCACAAGATGGCAGTAATAAAAAATCTGGTCCAGAGAGCCACCGCGTCAAGTCAATGTCAGAATCTTTCAATCTTGTCGCATCGTCTGCGACATTCAAGCCACCTGGGACGTATTTCCAGTCATTGACGTTTGATATTTCCGTGATTTCTCCAACGCGATTCGCTACAAATGGCTTAAATGTTCGCGCATCGCTCCGAATCCAACTCAGAACTGTAGTTGAATCTGACCAAAAGTGAATTGAATTCGGTTGGATATCATGACCGGTACACAAAGTATTGGCAAATCGAGCAGCAATAAGGGCTGCTTGGAGCTCTAAACGTGGTATAGAAGCGGGTTTCAATGGGCTGAGGCGTGCTTTTCCACCAATGAGAGACAACTTCACAGGCCCGTTCGAAAATGTGAAACGCCAGTATGCAACGCACGAGTATGCTTCTTCACTTGCGTCTGCAAAAACGTGAAGCTGCCTATCACTAATGCCCTCACCCTGGAATCCGCACCTGTACCAGCGAGGAATTTTGAGGTTTGATATCATAGCCAGTTGTCGAGACCAAGCCAACCATTTTTGAATTGCATCTGGGTGCAGCTCGGTATCCCAATCAATACCAGTTCTCCATGTCTGCTGGAATAAAATCCGACCCTGAATTACCAGCGGAGTTAGGAGGCCAAGAGGATCGTAAACACACATTAAATACGACAATACCTTACGTTTAGTTAGTTTCTGGTTTTCAAAAATTGGAGAACCATTGCGGAAACTAAACGTGTCGCTTTGAGGATGCCAAATAAGTCCTAAAGTCCTGACAAAGGTTTCAGGCCCTACGTGAATATTATCGGGTGGAGGAGCGCGCAAATCTTCAGGAACATCGGTAAGTGCGGATGGTACGTTGGATACCCAACCTCGCATTTCCATTCCTGCAGCTTTGTGCACTGTCACTATATCAGCTGCCAGTTGTGAGGCTTCTTGTGCGTCATCCAAACTACCCAGGAAATCGTCCATATAATGGTCATGGATGACAGCTTTGGATGCCGCGGGGTATGACTTCTGCAATTCTTGAGCGTTCCGATTCTTGATATATAAAGCTGTGCACGGACTACAGGCGGCGCCAAAAATTACAGAAGTCATCCTGTATTCCGTCAACTCACAGCTGGGAGTCTCTCTCCAAATGAACCGTAAAGCATCGCGGTCCACCTCCCTTATCCTGATTTGAGGAAACATTTCCTTCACGTCAGCTGTCATAGCGATGTAACCTTCACGAAAACGGAATAAAATATGCAGCAATGGTTGCAAAAGATCAGGTCCGGGCAGCAGAAGCGAGTTTAAACTGACACCCGAAGTCTTCGCAGCTGCATCGTGTACTACACGAAGTTTTTTCTTTTGTGGATGTACAACAGGAAAATGTGGTAAATACCAACGAGAAGTTTTCTGTATATCGTTTAAATTTATAGTGTCTCGGTAGGTGTCGCTAGGGCACTCCTCAGCGTAACCTTTTGCTATCATGTTGTTTATAAAATCGCAATAACCTTTTTTGAAGTCTGGGTCGCGAGTCATGCGCCTTTCTAGGCCCAGAAATCTCGATAAAGCGTGAGGATAGCTGTCAGGTATGTTTGACGTATCCTTGCGCCACAAAAGGCCGACTTCAAACCTACCTGACGGCAGACGCCTGGCTGTAGTGTCTAAAATGCCTAAAGCGTATTTATCTTCATTGGAAACGGTAGTTTCAGGCTTAGATATACCTATAGAATCAAGGCTAAAATAATCCTTGACAAGTTCGTTCATGGCGGAATCGCCACCGTCGTCAACAGAAACGTGGTTTATGAAATGCACAGGTTTTGTCCAGCTGCTGGACCTTCCGTGGACAGCCCAACCTAAGGCCGTGCGTGTACCTATTGGCTGACTTCTGGAACCTTCACGTACCTCGCGGCTAACTGTCAAATACCAGTGCTCAGCACCGAGCAAAATCTTAGGCGTTGCATCAGTAAATGTAAGTTCATCGATTAAATCAGTTAGATGCGAATATTTAGACAAGTCATTTCGAGTGACAGTTTGTGTAAACAACGAGAGTGAGTCCATAGCCTTAGCATTATTTACCAAAAATGTCTCGGAACAATGTTTACCTTTAATGGAAAAACTCACATGTTGAATCGGTTTGTGCGATGACATTCCGGCAACTCCGTCAACTTTGATTGACTCCATGGGGCCTGATGCTCCTATTTGACGTGCCACCTCCGAGTCGATCAAGGTCGCAGAGGATCCGTCATCAAGTAACGCAAAAGTGTCATATTTTCCGCAAGGACCGCTCACTTCAACTGGAACTACCTTCAAGTATACACGTGTCGGTGTGGGTGACATATTGCCACTTGTGTGTGATTCAGTAATGTTAGATATTATCACAGTTTTATCAGTGTCGTTGTGTTCGCTTACGACGTTGTAAGAAGGAGTCGAAGACTGATCAGCAGTGCGGGACGTTTGCGGCGTCGACGGCGGATGCAGCAGCGGGTTATGGAAGCGCTCACATCCGTCGATACCACAGCGACCAATCCTACAAGTCTTCCAACGATGGTTTTTCGATTTCAAACACTTATAACAAACTTTAGCATCGCGCAACCAGCGCCATCTATCATCTAATGTCAGAGCCTTAAATTCTTTGCAATCAGTTAGTTTGTGTTTGTTATTACAGTAACGACATAAATCAGCACTACAACCGCGTGTCGATGTGACGTGAACATTTTCACGACGTGTAAAATTGGGTGTAAAATTGTTGCCGACTGTACCGGGTCGTTTGTTGTAGTCTGACATAAAAGCACCAGGACGCTTAGCGTAATCAGGAACTAAACCAAACCTATTGTGCTTCACAGCCTCCACGTCGAGGAACGCAGACAATAATTGTATTTTTGGTATAGACTGATCACTACGATACGCAAAATCTTTCCACTGACTGTACAATATAGGCGTTAATTTACTCAACACAGAGTGAAATAGTTCCACTGAATAAATGTGTTCTTTCTGGTCTAAATTGTTGATGACAGCTATACAGTTACGTAGTCTACACGCAAAATGGTTCAACTCTCTTTGGTCAAAGCTTAGCTTGGGAAGACTCCGCACGAGGTTGATTTCATGCAGCACGATCATCTCGGGGAGCGCGAACGTCTGCTCCAGCATGTCGAGCACTTCCTCGGGACGTTCGGCCGTGTACAGCAACGACGACACGCTCTCCAGGGCTTGGCCACGCAGCGCGGTAGTCAAGCGCACGAGATTTTCTGCGGGTGTAAACAAATGTTGAGTGTTGCGGTAAGTACGTTTAAACATTAAAAACTCGGTAGTTTTACCGCTAAACGGAGCAAGTTCAAGCTTATGCGAACATCTGTGTGAATAAAAATTCGGTTCGGCTTGTTTTGACATTAAAAAATCTTTGTTGTGATTTGTGTCAACTGACGGCCGTGTAAATGACATCGCATTTTTTGACATCGATGGTTGAAATAATTGTTGCGACTTGTCATTTATTGGAATTTCAAATGTCACGGGTTTTTTATGAACATTGGGCCGAATTTCATGAATTTCAGGTTGATTCAGCGATGAGAAACGTTCAGTATTGTACTGAAATTGAGTATGAGTTGTTGTGTTTGCCGGAATATCGTAACGAGTGTTATTCTCTCGCGAGAGATATGGTACGCTCGAATCGTTTACGATATTTCGTTCGGTAGTACTACGGGCAAAGACTAAATTTCTCGCGGGTTCAGGAACCATAGCAGTAGCGTCCTCTCGCGGCAACAAAGGTATAGAAAGGTCCGCGTTTTTATCGGTAGGATGACTACAATGGTTCACGTCGTGAACCCAAGATGCAGTACGAGAATATTTACTGACCGAGCGTGTGGGAGCGTCGTCGGCCTCCTGCGCCGCCAATGTGGCTTCCAGTTCAAGCTCTTCAATTTGCCTCACCTGTTGAATAAGCTTACGTTCGCGTTCTAAACGTTTTCGGGTGAGCTCCTGCTCGCGTGCGATGTGTGCGAGTTTTTGCTCACGTTCGGCACGTTCTCGTTCGAGTTGCTGTTCGCGTTCGAACAACTGCTGTTCGCGCTCGATGCTGCGGCGGGCCAACTGTGCCTCCGCGGTCAGTCTACGTGCCCTAATTGTGGCGGACGACCGCGAAGACCCCGACAAGCGCGACCTGGAACTTGGCGAAATATTAACGTGTTCCGCACCCGTTGCCAAGCACTCGCGAGGCGTCCCGGGGCCAGGATTGCGGGGCGCGGGTGTAACAGTGGCATCAGTAACAGCAATGTCCTGTTCTGTGGACTTACCGAGCCCACCCGCGACGGGCAAACCTGACTCCGAGCGAACTTCGCTCGCGCCGGTTTTCAGCATCCGCTGCTTTGTTTTTAATCGCGTGTTCATCTAAACCGTGAGAAGGACCAAAATGTACGGGAATCTTCGATAACTACTATGAGCGAGGACAAAAACACAGCAGCTAGACACAAGAATATATTGACAACTAACTTTAAAACAATGGTACTTCAAAAAAAAGAGAAATAAAACATAGACAATATAAAAAGTAATATAAAAACTCCTTAACACCTTGCGAATATATTTGAAGATCATCGGCATAAAGGTGATAAAAAGAAGATAAGTTACTAGTAATGGAATTAATAAAAATGGAAAACAACAATGGAGACAACACGCCGCCCTGCGGAACGCCGGTCAACGTATTGCACCAAGAAGAACGGGAAGTATCCACCTTTATACGCTGCCGACGACCAGTTAGATAGCTATGAAACCAATCAATAACCGCAGGAGATATGTTAAGTGAACGTAATATCGCCAATAATATGTCAAAATCTACGGTATTAAACGCGTTGCTAAAATCGAGCAACGTCAGCACCGTCAACTTCCGCTCACTCATACCTAACCGATATCATCCGTAATTTTTATCAGAGCAGTAGTCGTGCTATGACCAGATCTGAAACCAGACTGGTAAGGATTCAGGAGATCATTACGATTAAGGAAAGGTGAAAGCTGCTGAAACACCAAGCGCTCAAGGACTTTGGATAAGAAAGAAAGAATAGAAATGGGACGGAAGTCAGAAAAAGTAGGATTGGACTTTTTAGGCAAGGGAATTATATCAGCATCTTTCCAAATAGCAGGAAATACACTAGATGAAATCGAAGCGTTCATGATGCTGATAATCATATTCCGGCTGACATCATCGACACCAACGGCATTGGAAGTAATTGATAGTACGTTCTTCTTAACATCACTGTCGGAAAATTGAGTAAGAGAAAAGGGATTGAAGTCAGGAGTTGGGAGAGATAAAAGATAACTGAGGGTCCTGCCTTTAATTGGGCCACTGAAGATAGAAGAAGAGGAGAAGTGCTGATTCAACCGATCAGTGTCGACATCTTTAGAACAGGAGTTTTGCTGAGCTATTTCGTATTAAAAAAGAGTCGTTTTATGCAATAGATTACTAATAATATTCCCTTTTGACTTTTAACGAGAATTATTGATTGATTTAAGTTATGTACTTTTATGTCGCATCCGCTCACGGGACAATAGTGTCTCGGACCTTTGGAAGGCGTGCGCGGAGCCGAAGCCAACGTGTACTATTGGGCTATGGGGATGTGAAATGGAGGACTGGCTAATTGAGCTATGGATTGAGACGGGCGTCTGCCAGAAAAAAGTCTCATGTGTAATGGTAGACGATGACTCGCCTCCCGCTGAATGGGCCCCCATAAATAGCGACACAGGTACTAAATACACATTCATACTCGTATTATATGTTATCAATTATTCGCCTGACTTTATTATTGTTTTTTTTTTTGTTTTGTGGTCTCTAATTATTTAGATTAAGTAGGGTTAGATAACCTACGTATGTACCTATATCTAGTATAAGAGTATCAAACACAATTGAAATCTGGGGGGCACGGTAGTGCCCCCGCCAAGAGGAACAAAAAAGAAGCTGGACATCAAAGGGTTTTGGTGGGATACCTTTTACCCGACTATGGTTAAGAAAACAGTTTTACCCGGACGAAGATATCCGCAAAACAGATTCTTACCTACAAAAAAGAATAAGTAAATTTGGATTCAACTATAGATATAAATAAATAAAAACTTGCCTACGTTCGTAGCACCAAAACACTCATGTTCAACGAAGGAATTTAGAATACAGACTAAGTTTTATTTCAATGTTAGATTTGTAACTTCGTGTTATTAATTTATTTGTTTTCCTTCCTCAAATTATCCTCCCTGGTTATCAGCGCGTGACGTGTTCGATTGTACAGTTCAAAGTAGAGTAACTACAGTCATTTCCAACCACGATATGCGACTTGGTAGGTATATCAGCTGTCGGAATGTCGATGCCGCCTGTGTAATTTAATAAACAATAAACAATACGCATGTGAAATAAACTGCGACTTATTTTGACATATACCCAAAAATATTTATAGATTCGCAAACGCAAAACTCGTCATTTAGTTCACGTACCTGGTATCTGTGCCCGTATACTAACGAAAACTAGGTGTAAGGTGTAAACACATAGCTACCAAGCTGTCAACTGAGGGACGACTCGACCGACAGAGGGCACCATCGTCGCTGTCAAACCGTGAACTATACGGGCCGCTACAGACGGACAGCATTTGAACTGGTCCCGCAAACGGGTCCTTCCACGTAGTCAAACTATTTTGTCCAACTGGTTTGACTAGGTACGAGGAATTATGCTTCCTCGTGGTCAAACTAATCGAATCATTCAGCCTGTATTAATGTTTCATTGAAAATGTGTATAGTCAACCTTAATTAAAATAAATAAACATAAAATCCCTATCGCACTTTATTCAAAAAATAACCAACATCTATTTCGTTATGAATCAACTCCATTTGACATTTTGTTATGAAATCATCTCTATATATATGTTCACCCCGACGAGGAGATGGCTCTTCACAGAAATTTCTTTCTTTTTCTAACAATGTTTTAAGCAAGCGTTCAACAGTTATTGGATGGTGCCTGGTGTAGCTTTAAATGGACTTTAAATCCTGGTTTTTAGAGCTGGCATGTTCATAAAAATGATCAAAGCTCCTTAATTAAAAGATTTAAAAAAAAAAAAAAAAACCTGGTTCGTGGGCATCCTAGAAAATTTGGAAAAAAAGAAGAGAGCGGAGAAGAATAAAACTAGAGATAATATTTATAAACCAATGTGAGGTTCCACTAACCTTTATAAACTGCGGCACCGAAACAGGAACAACAATCGAAATGTAGTATTTTATCCGGGTGATGGTGTTGATAATATTATAGTGCCCTTTATAGTGCGCATTGCAAGATAAGGACTGCATTTTAGCCCAAAACAGACGCGGTTGTATTCATACATTTGCGGTTCGTCCTCTTCAGAGAAACGGTATAATATGCGAAGGTAGCGGTGAAATTCGGGTGACACCAGTATCCTCAAATACATTTGGTGTATATCTGCAGTTATAGCTACAGGAAACAATCGGATATGGAAAATGATCGTTAGCAGATCTGACTGCAGGTTAGGGCCAGTGTGCAGGCAGTCATTTAACGACACATTTGTTGATGTGGCAGCGCTTGCATCCAAAACAAGTCGTACCTTGGTTGTTAACCTGTCATCGCGGACAACGGGATGATGCGGTATAATATACGAGCTGGAATCAGTATCCAGATCTTTCACTACGGAAATATATTCCTTCGTCAAGTAGTCGCGTATGATTTCATCGTATTGTTTATGTCATATATTATCCCGATTAAATCGTCTCTCCAGGGCGTTGTATCTACGCATTGCTGTAGACAAAGAATCCCCTAAATCCTGCGGGTCACGGCAAAATGATAAAGGTACCACATAACGACCAGAACTGTCACGTGTCGTTTGCTGTACATAAATCTGCTCGCATGCCTTTTCATCGGCAGATAAGTGCTTGCGGATGGGAACTTCTTCAATCTCCCAAAACTTGTTAAGAAGGATGTCAACATTCTCAGTAGTGACAAAAAAGTTATTACTAGTACGCGGTTGTTGATTAGCCGTGAAAGCGGAACCGGAAATGACATATCCGAAAACGGTTTCAATTGCATCAGGACAACCTGATGGTCCGATGATGCGGTCGTTCTTCAAGACGCACTTTATGAAATCTTCAGCTCCCAACAGTAAATCAACTTTACCCGGCATGTACCATTGGGTATCACTAAGTTGGATATTTTTCAAATAATCCAACGCGGCAGTATCAATCTGACATTCAGGAAGATTTCCTGAAATCTTGTCAATCACCAATGCCTGCAAATCAAGTTTGAACGTTTGATCACGGGGTGAGTACAAAGTTATGTTTGACGTCCCTTTAATTGACTGAGAACTTTCTCAAAGTACTTGCACAACGTGACGTGATGAAATGGTTTTGCGAACCCATATCAACCAAGATTCTTATATCTCGGCGATTGCCATACCCACTCAGGAAAAGCTTTTAAAATATCGTATTGTGTCGAAACTTTCTTAATTGTTGCATTAAGACTAGTTCAGTTTTAAAGCTTTTATTTTGGTTAAACTTTATTATTGGGTGTTTTTTTTTCTATTCGAGCAAAGTCAAGAAACTTTATTTCATATCATTTTATGTTCTTAGTACCATTAAGTGAGATTATGAGACTGACAACGATATTTAGCAATGTTTTTTTACAGTAAAACAGTCGATTAATATTATAAAAAAAAAAAAACAAAATCGTATTTTTTTCGGAAGTCCTTATTCTTCCATCTATAACGATAATGCAGGTAATTATAAATATCTAATAATGCATTAATTCATTTCCTTCCAGGCATAGTTCATTACCTTACCTTCGTTTTTCATTTCCATCCACGCCTTCATTACATTCCTCCTTTATTTTTGTTAAATAACAATAATACATACGTGCCTTTCAAAATATAATACATAAAATATCTATATACACACACAATATGAAAATAAACATAATAGCACGTAAAAAAGAAAAAAAAACTCAAAAACGCCAAATCCGGACGAAAAAATAGAACGACCCTAGTATAAATTTGCGTAAAAATCCAAACGGTCCCACACAGAATGTTTCTTTCCCATTAATTTCCTAATCCTAATATCGTAAAGATTCGGTTAGTTCTGAAGGAGGAGACAGATGAAAACGAAACCTCGTTTGGTATTACAATCGAATATGTGGCGTTATCTGGGTAAAGGGACCTTACTGTCGGTATTGAGTTATGTATATCCCCATAATCTACATACATTGAGCTATCGAACCATGTAAAAAACATGCATGTAGGTTCAATAGATATTTTTTTAAAAATAATTGAAACTCAAAAGTCAGAAAAGGTGATTATGAGAAAATTGAATTCAAACTTCTACACCCCATTAAAATATGTTATTGTTGGAAGTTACATAGATAACATGCTATTTGAGGAGTAGATTGTATGGGCTTTCAGGTTTCAAGTACTATTTTGTAATTGTATATGCCAAAGTGCATAAATTAAAAAAAAATATGTTGATGGATTTTTTACTTGAATTCCTACCTATTTATAGTGTATTTCCGTTAGATATTATAGAAGGAATAAATATTATATGTAATTAGACACTCAATAAGAGCTACTTCGATTTGAATCAACGTTGTTTATTATAAAAAAATATTTATTTTAACAAAAATAGCTTTGTGTTTATAAATCTAATTAAACAGTCAAAATCAACAAACATATACATCTACTACGCTAAAACATAGCCAAATGAGATCAAATTAACAGAACAAATATTAAAAAAGTAGTTTTTTAAGTCTCAAAATTCAAAATAAAGTCTAGTAAAAAGTTGGTACAACCACTTTATATTTTCTAAAAGGGACCTTATCGTCGGTGGTAAAATATTTAGTGATATCATCTGATATCGACTATAAATTTATGTTTAATTTTGATAGTCTTAATTTTTAGAGCACTTTAGTATTAAACTCTTACCAAAAACCTATAATTTTGGTACGGCAAACACTAAATGATTAACGTATTTGAAAAGGGACCTTAGTGTCGGACGTAAAATGTTTAGTGACATAGTTAAGAATAAGTCTTGAAAAATACTTTTAATTTATATTTTCCTGCGTCGCCAGCCAAATTGACGCCAGATTTACACATGAGGCATTTAAAATTTATTTACAAAAAATTTATTTACAATCAAAATTTATACAGCATTACAGTTATTACCAATACACTGTACAATTTATAAACATTTAAAAGAATATAAATAAAACTTAAAAGTTAGGAAATCCCGCAATCATCCATCACCTCACAATACCTCAGGAGCATTCGACACACATCCGTCCATCGACTCGCAAACAAATCAATCTCTGGTACAGATGACAGCAGCGCGTTTAAAAGTTTGAGAGCCAAAACGATGGGGGAATTTCTGTGTGCTACTGTGCGTGTTAGCGGGACAGCGAGGAGATTACAGTTTCGGGGTCTGAGAGCATTTTTGGGAACAAATGGAATAACAAGTCTGACAGTCTGTTCTACCAGTTCGGGGCAATCTGAGTGGCCACGCAAAGTATTGCAAGTCGTTAAAAGCAGCTTGTGGTTACGTCTCACTTGAAGAGAGTTAAATCCTAGTGTACCCAGTAAAAACTTTGTTGGATACATGAATGGGTATTGATGGAACACCTTCTTGTATAGAAATCTGAGGAACGCTTTTTGTACTTTTTCAAGTAGCAAGATATAAGTACTTTCAAACGGATTCCAAACAATGCTAGCAACCTCAAGTTTACTTCGGATGAGCGCCATATAGAGGATTTTGATTGCTCTCGAATCGTCAAAGTCACGTGCATTTCTCATTATAAATCCGAGCCTTTTGTAACAATCTGTAGCAAGTGTCTTAATGTGATCATGAAAAGTAAGACGCGTGTCGAAAAGAACACCAAGATCTTTTACAGTTGTTACTCTAGCTATGACTTCAGTTCCGAGCAAGTATTGAGCATGTAGCGGCTTTAAAGAACGGCTATAGGACATAACACAACATTTGGAAACATTAAAATGTAGTTTGTTTTTGATGCTCCAACGTAACACAGAGTTTATGTCCTCTTGCATTGCCTCACAGTCCGCTAGACGCTCCACTTTATAAATAAGTTTCAGATCGTCCGCATAAAGAAGGCATCTGGCATGCTTTAGCACAGGCATTGCCGGACCTACGATCCGATCACCGGACAATCCTCATGTGTATCGATATTGATCCATTAATGGGAATTAGGAGACCCAAACACCGAGTCAGCTGGGAGACATTCACACAACAACTAGAAGAGACCACCACGTGCCACACTACTCCGGTCTCCACAGCTGACGAAGTGGAAAAAGCGGCAGACCTGGTCACAGCTGGACTACAGGCGGCGCTATCAGCAGCCTCCCACACCATCCCCGCCACAGAGAGGCACACGCCCCTCCCGGCGAGGAGATTAGGAGCATGATCGAGGAGCAGCGCCGCCTGCGCAGAAAATGGCAGGCTACAAGATGCCCGACGATCAAGGCAGAGCTCAACGCCATGATCATAAAAACCAAGAAGGCGCTCACAGAACACAGGGCCGAGAGTTGGGAGAGCCACCTAGCGTCTGAAGAGGGTGATGTCCCCTTCATTCACCGTATCTGCAGACAGCTAGCGACAAAACCTGCGGCAATAAGACCACTCTACGACCCTGTAGACAACACTCCACGCTACAAGGCTGAGGATCGCGCAGAGATCTTCGCCGAGTACCTGGAGGGACAATTTAGGCCCAACCCGATGCACAATGCAGAACACCAGCAGAGCATCACAGAACACCTGGAGAGGTACTTCAGAGGCACAAGCAAGAGCAGAGTAAGACGCGGTCTTCTTCTCCCCCAGCCAGATGCAGCGAGCCCTCCAACGTTGCGACCCAAAGAAAGCCCCGGGCGCCGATTCTATCCCCATTGTGGCAGTGACGCGCCTGATCAACGGGATCATGCGCTCGGGTCACTTTCCCCAAACTTGGAAGACTGGGAGGGTAGTTATGCTGCCCAAACCTGGCAAAGACTGCCGAAGACCGGAGAGCTGTAGGCCAATAACTCTGCTCAGCACCCTCTCCAAGGTGTTCGAGAGGCTCCTGTTGGGGAAACTTCTCCCCCACGTCGAGCCCCGTTCGGAACAGTTCGGATTCCGGCAACGCTACAGCTCACTCGCGTGCTTCACTTTATGGCCAATGCAAGCAACAAGGAGGAGCATGTTGTGGCTGTCATGCTCGACATAATCGTTCGACTGGGTATGGCACGAGGGGCTGCTGTACAAACTGTTGTACACCACGGCCCCACGCAGCATTATAACGGTGATAAAGTCCTTCCTGAGCGGATGCAAGTTCCAAGTGGCAGTGGAACAGGCACTGTCCTCGGAGCGCCCAATCCTAGCAGGAGTCCCTCAGGGAAGCTGCCTTTCACCAGCATGCTACGCAACCTTCACTGATGACATCCCAGTGGTAGGAGGCGACGTTAAGCGGGGGCTGTTCGCGGATGACGCGGCCTTTTACACCGCATCCGTCAGCCCCACCCATGTCGTCAGGAAGATTCAGACCCAATTAGACGCCCTACCAAGATGGCTTGAGGACTGGAGGCTTACTGTCAACGTCACCAAGACTCAGGCCTTCATGACCGGAAGAAAACAGACTTCACCTCCACTCTGCATGTTTGGTCAAGACGTGGAATGGAAGCACACGGTGAGGTACCTGGGTGTCACCATAGACCGGGGCCTCACCATGAAGCAGCACGTGGTGGAAGTGGTTTCAAGAACCAGACCAGCGTGAACTACGCTGAGACCAGTCCTAAGGAGCAACCTGCCGATCCGCACGAAGCAGGGGATCTACAAAACGTATGTGAGGTCCAGGCTCACATACGCGGCGCCGGCGTGGTTCGCCCTAGTGGCTGCCACAAACCGAAACAAAATGAGAGCCCAAGAAAACCTGGCACTGAGACACATTACAGATTTCCCACGCTTCGTGCGGAATGACCCTATACAGAGGGCACAGAAATGGAAACCCTTAGACGTCTAGATCAGTAGACTGGCCAGCACAATGTTCTGGAAAGCTGATGAATCCCGCCACGAGCTGCTACGAGCTGCAGATGCAGCGACACCACCACCACCACCAACAGTGGGAAACAAGAAGAGGAGATAAAGCTCCACCCGGGCCTCGAGGAGTCATGGAACATCACGAAGGCCCAACCAACTAAGAAACCGCCGTCGCAACCACGCGTCACCAGAAAGACCGGCCCGTAGTAACGGGCCGCGACAGAAGGAGCCTCAGTGTACATAGTACAGATAAGGCCCTCCCCCCACACTCCCAAGAAGTGGGAGTGTGAGAGATGAGCAAGGATACTCCTAATGATCAATAATTATCCTTTGACGCGCCGACAAGTACCGACACGTCTCTCAAACCGATACCGAGCGCACAGAAAGCATACAAGAGGGGCACCGACAATAAGGTCCCTTTTCCACTAAACTTTAAGGGCTGTTCTAAGTCTTAAAAAAACGATTTAAAAACTTGTGTCTTTGTCAGATTAAATTTTAGACCCTGCTTGTTAATATAGAGTAAAAAAAGAAAAATTGTTTTTTTTCGACATAAACTTTAAACGCGATTATCTCGGCAACTAGAACCGACAATAAGGTCCCTTTCCCCAGATAACGCCACATATACTTTTTTTTCTGTAAGGCCACAAGGCTACTTTCAAACGTATGAGCCTACACGGCATCACCCAAAAGGAGTACATATTGAGAAGAAAGCTCAAAGAAATTTAACAATTAGTATTTTTAGGGTTCCGTACCTTAATCGGAAAAAACGGAACCCTTATAGAATAACTTTGTTGTCCGTCCGTCGGTCTGTCTGTCTGTCAAGACCCTTTATATCGAGAACGCGTGGAGGTATTGAGTTGAAATTAACAACATATAATCAAATCTATGGCCCCTGGAAGCTGAGAAAAAATCAAAATTCTACGTTAACGTGGAAAACAGATACATAAATAAATAAATTTATTATTATTTATTTAAATTAAATTTATTATTATTTATTTATTATTATTTATTTATTTATTACAAAAGATACATATCACTTACAGACTAGTCCAATGCGCGATATATACTATTAAGTCAAACCACATATCAAAGAAAAATAAAAATAAAATTAGCGAGAAGTACAATATTAATGAACACAGCGTAAAAAATAAATAAATAGGAACTAACACGAATATAAATGGTCTAGGAGAACCCTTGTGAGCTCGGCCAGATTGCAAATGAACAAATCAATTTCTTCGGATATCTGGTTAAGTATTTTCATGCCTCTGACTAGAGGCGCATTAGCGAGAAGGTTTGTGCGAGCGAGAGGCACCGCGAGTAGTCTTTGATACGGCCGTTTATGTCGCAAAAAACGTAAGTACATTTCGACACTCTCAAGGGAATCAAAATGATAGGGTACTTCCCGATGATCTAGAACTATGAAATTTGGCAAGTACTATCGTCACACACACTACAAATACTTATAAAAATCTGAAACTATACATTTTTCATAAAATCATAAAAAAATATAGTCCTTTTCAAACATCATATTTGGAGAACTCGGTTACGTTAAGTTTGCACGAGGTGCAGGCCAATAAAGATGGGATAAGAAAAAGTTTGTACGGAACCCTCGGTGTGCGAGTCAGACTCGCACTTGGCCGGTTTTTTTTTCTGTAAGGCCACAAGGCTACTTTCAAAACTATGAGTCTACACGGCATTCCCCAAGAAAAACATTTATATTGAGAAGAAAGCCGAGAACAACCAAACAGTATTTTCGTAAATTATACTACATTAGTATACACTGTATTATATATTTAATAAGTTTGTATTGAACATTTTAAACAATACTCCATTAAATTGTCAACACCATGTAGTCCACGATTTTGTCCCTCATTGTCTTTCCCTCCATTGAGCAGGTGATCATAAATTATGCCCGGAATAATGTATGGTGTCCGTTAATCCGCATTAACCGAGGTGTTATCGCGCGTAAATTACATCGGTAGGTCAGCGGTGCAGATAATCTATAGACATGACCTGACTGACTGACATATCAACGCAGGGCCGATGCTATTGAACCCAGGACCTTCAAATTTTAAGAATAGATCAAATATATAACGCAAGCAAGGAATAAGAAGGATTTTTCAAAATTCATCCTCAAACGGGGTCAAATTGGAGTTGAAAGTTTGTAAGGAAATCGTGTAATTTTTGAGAAAGAAACATAAAACTTTGTGCACAGAAGTTCTACGTAAAAGCAAGAAAATTGATTTCAGGATTTTTCAAAATTCATCCTTTAAAGGGGTTAAAAGTTTATAATATAAAAGTTTGTATAAGGAACTTAAAATACTTTAAGTAAAAGTGGTAATATTTCGTCTATAAGTCCTTCTATAAAGAAACTACTTTCAGCATTTTTGGAAATTCATCCCCGAAAGGGGTAAAATGGAAAGTGGAAGTTTGTTTGACAACCGTGGCCTTTTATGAGTAACGGGTGCATTTTCTTGCGTGTAGACCCTTCATCAAAAACTGGGAATATTGATTTCAGCGTTTTTATTAATTCAACCCCAAATAGGGTAAAGTGGGAGGTAAAGATTTGTATGAAGAGCTTGGGATTCTTCGAGTAAGAATAGTAATATTTCGTGTACAGGGTTCCTCTACGAAAGGGGTTAAATGGAAAGTGGAACTTTTTATGAGAAACGTGCCCTTTTTTGAGTAAGGAGTGCATAATCTGACGTCTAGAATCTTCGTTAAAAACTGGGAATATTGACTATCGATTCAACCCCTCATGGGCTACAGTAGGAGGTGAAAGTTTGTATGAATAGCTTGGGATTATTTATTTATTTATTAAGAACTTTAAAATTTCCTTAAATCTAAACACATTGTCCCACAAAACCAGTAGCTGGTTTTTGAGTAAGAGCGGAAAAAAAGCACTTTTTAATATTCATACCATAACCAGGTAAGTAACGTTTCTACGAAAATGCGATTTTAACAACAAGAAAAACTGTATTCAAACATTTAAAAAATAGTGCGTGGAGCTCCTCCGCGCGGAAGAAGTGAAACTTCGTAATGTGGAAATGAAAATAGGAAGGGGTAGAAACAATCAATTTATATTCACAAGAGACGTACCTTGACATAACCTTAAATCCGTCGCATTGTCCGTGGGATTGTTGCGTTGAACGTTTAACGCAACAGTGCTTTCCTACCCCCTACACGGTAGCCTTAAACATTAAACGCTTAACGCAAGCTTGTTGGAAGTTGCATTAGAAGTTTCACTTCAAAAAAACCTTTACTCAGCTCAACAGAACTCAGAACAACAACACTACCATTATTTCTACTTATATCAATTGTGTAGGTCTTAAGCAGTCAATTTTATTATGTAACATGTTGTCTAAAAAAACTAATTGATTTTAGTACCTACTTTAGTTTTCGAGCTGACTACCATTTTTTCAATACAATATTCAACACGCTTTGCTGGTGTCGCACCTTGTTACATGATCATGTACAAAACAACGGTATCGTTGAAGACCTAAAAGCAGCCATAATAGTCAATTTTAACGCAAATTCACCACATGAAAATACAAAATGAAATTTTAAGATCGTTACCTAAACGTGTTGAATATTGTATTGAATAACGCTGTGGTCGATCGAACACTTACTAAAATAAATATAAAGAATATGAAAACAATGCATTTCATTAATTTACTCCTTCACATAAGACCTACACAATTGATATCTAAGTAGAAATAATGTTAGTTATATTTTTCAAATCGTCCGGGTTCAATTCCCGAGCTGAGTAGGTACATGTTTTTTTTAAATGTATGAATGCAGTTTTTCCTGCTATTAAAATCGATGGCATGGTTCCCAAGAACAGATCTTCGTATGTCTTGTAGTTTTAGACTTTCCCATACAGACCTATCTAAATGGGCCACCCTGTATCCGTCCTTGACTTTGAGCATTTTATGAGCCATACAGCTGAACTAAACACTATAAAAATAATTTGAATCAACCTTTATAGTTTTTCTATGTCTATTTGACTATATATACTTATTAGTATTCCATTTTTAGACAGACATTTTTTTACAGGAATGCGAATGGTATGTGTTTCATTTCTCCTTATTTCTGCGGGAAAACCGCAATAAATTACGACGGATGAAATAATGTATCGTTTTCCGCTAATCCGGTATTACCAGAGCGTTGTCGCGCTTAGTCCGATAAATCAACACCTGTACCCCAATCAATGAGTCTCTTTTAATACCCCACGAAATAAAGTGCGTCGTTTTTTCTATTACAACTCCTTCGCCCCGACTTAGTATAACAACAGGATTTACATAAGACTTTAAAGAATTATAATATGTACCTGAAGCTCAAGAATCAAAGTGATAAAGGAAAACCGCATGAAAATCCGTTCAGCGTTTTTTTGAGATCATCGCGAACATAGAGACAGACGCAGCGGGGGAATTTCGAACCTTCCACTCCCACCTATGGCCACCGCTCGCCGCATCCACTTGCCACCGTAGTCGTGGCGTCTCCGTAATGGTAACAATATTTTTACGTAGAAATAAGTTTCGTTAAAAAAAAACATTTCGTGTTTGTGGTGGTTGCGACAAAATTTCACTTGTACCGACTGTACTTTTTTGAACATCCATCAAATTCGTCACTGAGACCTATAGACCCCAAATTCGGTAGGATCGCTTATCTATTACAGAGTTTCTAGGGTCACCTTCCGGCTCCATCATCAGACCGGCCCCATGGTAACTGCCATAATATTATATCGTCATCAAAGTTAAGTAGGTATGCAAAATTCCCGCTCAATCGGTTGAAGATAGATATCTGCTTCAAAATTGAGTTTCAAGTTTTCACCCGAACAAAAATAGTTACATAGTTAGGTACATACATCCATTGCAAGTTAAATAAAAGACTGTAAAGAGATCGTGCAATTTTGAAGACAACTGCTTTAAAAATTTGTTGCAAGATTCCACCCGAACATACATATTAGGTACAATACAATACAATAATTGTTTATTGCACACCAACAAGAAAAATATTACAGTCGAAACCTTAATTTATAAATGGTAGACAATAAGCGGTCTTATCGCTAAAGAGCGATCTCTTCCAGACAACCTTTTTTTTTTTACTTTTTACATACCTACATAGTTACATACATACTTTGTGTACATACATACAAGTGATATAAAAGCTTGTAAAACAATAAGTTGAGATTAAGTCGTATATACTGTATGCCCAATAAAATACTGTTAATCGAGCAATTTTAGACGTTACTCTAAATTTTGAAATGGATTTATTAAGCAAACTGTCGCCAATCACAGTGATCAAAATGTTCACTTTTGGGCACTCAATATGAACTGCATTTAAAGTGAGAGTTTTCAACGGTATGGTATCACCAAATTCATACTGAATGACCTTAATAGATCGTATCCACGTATGTATGTTTTCTAATCGAACTTAGAACAATAATTGCCACCAAAACCCAATTCTTAAGCGAAACGAGGGACGAAAAATAAAATATGTTAAGTAGAACTTAACCGTCCGAAAAACCTCTCCCTTTACAAACAAATCACGTTAGCTTTCCATAGGGATGTGACACGACTCGAGAGGACTCGAGAGACCCAACTCGAGAGACCCAACTCGAGAGACCCAACTCGAGAAATTTTCGAAACTAAAGGCTTGTTCAGATGTTAACTAAAAAGATTAGTTAGAACAATGTTTGGTTCATCTAGTGAACAACAGATGGCGCTAGTAGTAGCAATTTATGATATTTAAATTTGAATTTATGACCAGAAAACCTATTGTTTGTATTATCAAAAAATATTTAAATTGTTAAACTTCAATCCGCATTTAATTTATAACACTTTTGTTTAATTATACAGTTTTACGAATGCGTCGCTAGATGTCACTGTACCGAGTGTTGCAAAAGCTGCATCACGCGAACGATGTGTTTACTTAATTTGGCTTAAGGTTTGAAGAATTATTGAGTTTGTCGTCGCTAGCAGCAGTGGTGTGTTTGTTCAATACAGTTGTCGACATACATCAATTGCGTTTGATTTTGGGACCCTACTGTACATGGTCCTTCGAACCGGATCGGTTCCTGTGGGATACGACGGGTCCACGAGTACACCGACACGGTAGCGGTTTGCTGCTGAAGGTGTAAGGACGGGCGGCGAAGACACCAGCAGGCAGAGCGCCTGTGACGTCATCACCAAGGACTTCAGGAAGCAGAGTGACGTAAGCAAGTGTTGGGAAAAATAGTGACGTGCAAACTGTGAGTAAATTTACTATCATTCAATTAGTGCAAAAGTGATCATTAAGTTTAAAGTGGCTTTAGTACTAAAGTGGTCATTAAATTTAAAGTGGCTTTAGTACTAAAGTGGTCATTAAATTTAAAGTAACTTTAAAAATTTGGACTTAGAAAAATTTGAACTATTTTAGACTTGTAAAAATTTCAAGTGTTAGTTAGGACTTAGAATAATTTCTCATAAAGTGGAACGACGGGGAACCTATGTCCGATTTTTACTAAGTCCCAAACACTTAGAAAATTCACGAGGGAAGTTCCAGACACTTAGAATATTTGGCATCAAAGTTGGACTTGTAATTTTTTCAACTTTATTTTGTTCTTCAATTTAAATTATAACTATGGAGGCTAAGATAAAAGTGCAGTACGATTTGTATCAAAGCATGCAGAGAGCTCAATCAAATTGGAAAAAAACTCCTAAAGATCGTTTTTCTTTGGAATATGTCGAAACTAGACTGGAAGCGCTTGACGAGTTATGGACTCAGTTTCGTTTAACTCACACTAAGATGGTAGAGGATTCAGACCAAGCAGCATTGGATTCCAGTGTTTATGTCCAGGAAGACGTGTATGGAGATGCGGAAGAGTTATATTTTATGTACAAGACAGACCTTAAGAAAATGCTGAATATGCTGAATAAATACGAAGCAGAACGTTCCAGCGGTCAGAACGCTTCCAATCCAATAAGCAAGCAAAGCACTTCAAGTGAACAAATTAGACTGCCAAAGATATCTATACCTCCGTTTTCTGGAACATACACTCAATGGATCAGTTTTAGAGATCTATTTACATCCCTCGTACACAATAACAAGTCGTTGGATGACGTGCAAAAATTGCACTATTTAAAAGCACATCTCACGGGAGAGGCGGAACAACTTCTGCGACATATCCCTATAACTGCGGACAATTATAATATTTGTTGGGAATTGCTAACAAAGAGGTTCAACAACAAGAAATATTTGTCAAGTTGCATATTAAAGCGATTTTTGAGCCAACGAAATATTAACGTCGAGTCAGCAAGCGCACTAAAAGAATTGTTAGACACTACCAATGATTGTTTGTATTCTTTGCGGAACATTGGAGTAGATATAACTAACTGGGACATTCTAGTGATACACATTTTGTGCCTTAAATTAGACAATGAAACGCGCAAACAGTGGGAATTCAAGGTGAGTGAGACCTCTGGTGATTTTTCCACTTATAAACAGTTTCAAGACTTTTTGGAAACCAGATTTAGAGCGCTGGAAAACATTGATCCTAAAATTGTAAAAAATAGTAATGTTCAAAGAAATACTCATCAGCATGTCTCACACACAAACCCAAAAGTGCATCACGTGCCCACGCCATTTGCGCCATTATGTATTTTTTGTTCTGAAACGCATAAAATCGCATTTTGTAAAGCTTTTTCAAAGACTGACATTGATTCACGTCGTAGCTTCGTCCAATCAAATAATTTATGTTTTAACTGTCTGAATGTAGGTCACTCTGTCTTTTCATGCCGTCAGACCACGAGGTGCCGAATATGTAAGAAAAAGCATCACTCTTTACTACATCCCAAAACTAACGCCGAATCAACTGAGTCTAATGTCGGGTCTAATCACTCAGTTGAACGTAAGGTAGTCACACATGCGACAACTGACGCACATACATCACAAGATTCCTTCGATGAGACCACTAATATCACAACCTGTTTTTCGACCAGTCATAGTCAAATTTTATTGGCTACGGCTTTAGTTAAGGCTCAATCGAAAACGGGCACGAGTGTAACTGTTAGGTGTTTGCTCGATCAGGGGTCTCAGGCTTCGTTCATCACCGAGTCAGCTGTTCAGCTACTCGGATTAAAGAAAATACCACACAAAAGCTCTATATCGGGCTTAGGAGGTGACCAAGGAGCTTATATAGCTTCTAAGTCGAGAGTTCAAGTTGAGATCCAGTCACTTCATGACCCGAACTTTGTCGTAGTCGTCAACGCTTTTGTTCTCAGCAAACTCACATCAATTCTCCCTGAGAGGGAAGTTGTGGTTGAGTTTTATTCAGAGTTTGCTGACCTAAACTTAGCTGATCCAAACTTTAACATCCCAAATAAAATTGACATGCTGCTTGGAGCAGATGTTTATGGTCAAGTCTTATTGGATGGAATAATCAAAGGTCCATTAGGTACGCTGACAGCCCAAAGAACTGCTCTAGGCTGGATATTATCCGGGCCCATTAGCATGAACAGTTCATCACATCAGAGTATCAGCGTTAATCATATTAACGTCAACGAAAATGACATGCTGAAACGATTTTGGGAACTCGAAAATGATAACCCTGTTGTAGATCCTAAGGAGCTTTACAGTGAAGAAGAGAAGAAGTGCGAAGAATTATACGCAGCCACCACTACCAGAGACAGTTCTGGTCGATACATTGTAAGACTTCCATTTCGGGAACCAAAACCGGAATGTACTAATGGAAACATTGAAACTATCGCAGCTAAACGGTTTTCATTTCTAGAAAGAAAGCTGGAAAAGAACTTAAATCTAAAGGAAAGATATTCGGAAGTAGTTCAAGAATACGTAAAGATGGAACACATGATCGAAGTAACCAATCCTAATGAAAACCGCAACAAAGCCTGCTACTTACCTCACCATGCAGTCATCAAGGAGGACAAAAGTACTTCAAAGGTACGAGTTGTATTTGATGCGTCATGCAAAAATAGTCTAGGTGTATCCCTGAATGATGCCCTTTTAATAGGACCCACACTGCAACCCGATCTGCGTCATCTTATAATGAGTTGGCGTCAGTATCCTGTATGCCTAGTCGCCGATATCGTAAAAATGTATCGGCAAGTGCTAGTCCATGAGCAAGATACAGATCATCAAAGGATACTATGGCGGGAAAATCAAAATGAACCCTTGAAACACTATAAGTTACTGCGGGTCACCTTTGGAATTGCTTCTGCGCCCTATCTCGCTGTGCGCACCTTGCATCAAGTCGCGTACGATGAAGGTCAAGATATGCCAAGGGCCGCTGAAAGAGTTCTAAAGCACTTTTACATGGATGATCTTTTGACTGGTTGTAACACGGTGGAAGAAGGAGAACAAATCTATAAAGAAATGAATGAACTGTTGACAAAAGGAGGATTTGAACTTCAAAAATGGTGTAGCAATCGAGAAAGTTTAATGGAAATGATATCAGATGAAAAAGCAGAAGAAAATGTAAAACTAAAGATAGACACAGTAATGAGAATTTTAGGTCTTACCTGGAACCGAAGCAGCGATGAATTTGAATATTCTGTGCAGCTACCAGAGTTGAAATTTCCTGTAACTAAGCGAAAAGTGATATCGGACATATCTAGGCTTTTTGATCCTCTGGGTTGGTTGGCACCGATAATTATAACAGCTAAGATATTCATCCAAAAGTTGTGGCTGTCCGGCATAGAGTGGGATGACGAGGTACCTCCTCCATTGTTAAAAGAATGGCTTAGCTATCGCGAAACCCTAAGTCAAGTTATGAAATTCAAGCTGCCTCGATGGATCAATACTACAGGAGACGATAAGCTTTTTGAATTGCAAGGGTTTTGTGACGCGTCCAATGACGCATATGCTGCTGTCATATACGCTCGTGTGGTAGACTGCCAAGGAAACGTACACATATCACTGATAGCCTCTAAAACAAAGGTTGCCCCGATTAAGAGAGTGTCAATACCGCGACTCGAGTTGTGTGGAGCCGTACTGCTCACCAAGTTACTTGTAGAAGTAACCAAAGTTTTGGACGTGAGTAAAAGTAACGTCCACGCCTGGACCGACTCAGCTATTGTCCTGTCGTGGCTTAATAGTCAACCGAACCGTTGGAAGACATTCGTGGCGAACCGTGTAACCGAAATTATTACTTCACTGGAGCCTAGTCAGTGGGCACACGTCTCATCCAAAGATAACCCAGCAGACCTTGCTTCGAGGGGCATCCATCAGTTTACCGATGACCAGCTGTGGAAGGAGGGACCGTCGTGGCTGAAACATATAAACATTAATTACACAAAAATACACATCAAAGATACAAATTTAGAGGAAAAATCAAAAAAGATATGTTTAATAAATACATGTGGACAAGATGCAGACGTTGAGAAGGAAATCATGAGTAAATTTTCTAACTTGACAAGACTAATCCGTGTTGTAGCATACTGTCGAAGATTTATAAGGCACTGCCATAAAGAAGACGTTACACAGTGGCTTACGAGACAAGAAATGATTGAAAGTCAACGTACATGCATAAAAATCACACAACAAATTCATTTTAAAGAAGAACTGGATAACCTGAAAGAAAAGAAGTTAGTAAATAAAAAGAGTAAACTTACCTCATTAAATCCTGTTTTAGATGATTTTGGAATCTTGAAAGTTGGTGGTCGACTAGAGCACGCCGGGATCAGTGAAACCATGAAACATCCAATAATTTTGCCTTACCGGTCGCATCTCACAAATTTAGTCGTAGCTGATGCCCATGAGAAAACATTGCATGGAGCACCTCAACTGATGCTCAATTACTTACGGTCAAAATATTGGGTGGTAGGTGCGAAAAATTTAGTTCGATTCTATGTTCAAAAATGCGTTAAGTGCGTAAGATACGCAGCACCCACTATTCAACCATTTATGGGTCAGTTGCCAGCGGCTAGAGCCACGGCAGAAAGGCCATTTCTTCGAAGTGGGGTTGACTACGCGGGTCCAATCAGCATGCGAACTTCGAAGGGTAGAGGTCACCACGCCTACAAAGGCTATATTTCCTTTGCATGGCCTTTTCATTTGCATGGCTACTAGAGCCATACATTTGGAAGCAGTTAGTGATTTAACATCACAAGGATTTCTTGCTGCTTTCAAACGCTTTGAATCAAGACGAGGTCACTGTGTAGATTTGTGGAGTGACAACGGCACAAACTTTGTGGGTGCCGCACGCGAGTTGAAACATTTATTTGCACAAGAGAACTCAAGAGTGACAAGGGAAATAGCAGAACAACTTGCAACTAATAATACTTGTTGGCATTTTATCCCTCCTCACTCTCCTAATTTTGGTGGACTTTGGGAGGCAGGAGTAAAGTCTACGAAACATCACCTCAAACGAGTAATAGGTGACACGACATTGACCTTTGAGGAAATGACAACAGTGCTAACTCAAATTGAAGCTTGTCTTAACTCTAGACCCTTATCGCAACTCACGAGTAGTAAAGATGATCCAACTCCTTTAACGCCAGGACACTTTCTTGTAGGAGAACCATTGGTTTTAATACCTGAAGATGATTACCGTTCCAGCAATGTGAGTAGTTTGAAGAGATGGCAGCTAACTCAAAGGATGGTGCAACAATTTTGGCACCGCTGGTCGCGCGAATACCTAACTCAGTTCTACCATCGCTATAAGTGGTCTCATCATACTCCCGAACCTTCTATTGGCAACGTGGTGTTAGTAAAGGAGGATGATTTACCACCTGCTAAGTGGTTATACGGCCTTATAGTCGAAAAACACCCTGGTCTAGACGGCGTTACTAGAGTGGTTAGCTTAAAGTGTAAGGGCAATATAATCAAAAGGCCCGTAAGCAAATTGTGTTGCTTACCCATTGCTTGACTAAAATGAAGCATGTCCTTGCATTATTTAAAACAATTTTGTAACATTTTGATTTAAGATTTTTCTGTTGCATGTTAGTTAAGTAAACTTTGTTTAGTTTTAAATAAATTTTGGTATGTTGCGTTCCCTTGCAATGTACCTACTGTTTTATTCCATATGTATGAATGGAAATTTAATTTTAGATTGTGTCATTTTTTATCACAAAGTTCGCATATTGTTTTGTTTTTATTACATTAGTGCTTTAAGGACAGGGTTTCTCACCGCGTCCTTGGCGGGCGGTATGTTCAGATGTTAACTAAAAAGATTAGTTAGAACAATGTTTGGTTCATCTAGTGAACAACAGATGGCGCTAGTAGTAGCAATTTATGATATTTAAATTTGAATTTATGACCAGAAAACCTATTGTTTGTATTATCAAAAAATATTTAAATTGTTAAACTTCAATCCGCATTTAATTTATAACACTTTTGTTTAATTATACAGTTTTACGAATGCGTCGCTAGATGTCACTGTACCGAGTGTTGCAAAAGCTGCATCACGCGAACGATGTGTTTACTTAATTTGGCTTAAGGTTTGAAGAATTATTGAGTTTGTCGTCGCTAGCAGCAGTGGTGTGTTTGTTCAATACAGTTGTCGACATACATCAATTGCGTTTGATTTTGGGACCCTACTGTACAAGGCTTGATCTGTCGTTATAAATGAGACATTTCCGAAATAAACTAATATATGTTGCCATTAAATTAAAATTAAGCCTTTAAAAATAAAGCTAAAGAACTAAAATAATAATTGAAACGATGTGATATTTACTTTTAAAAATCAAGTTGTCCAGAATCACTTAATGTACCTAGTTCTAATAGCAAAAACAAGTTAGGTATGTAAGTCTGAAAAATCTTTCCTATTACAATCAAATCACGTTAGTTTTCCGTAGGGATGTGACATGAATTCAGAAACTTTAATTTTTGGCAAAGACCTTAGAGTTGATAATCCACCAAAATTTCATAACACATCTAAAAAAACACGCTTCTCTTTCATTCATCACGAACGATAGTGAGGTACAAAACCACACTATACTACTGTTTTCTGGAGATCGTACATAAGGCAAACCGAACAACTATTACTAGAGCTTACAATGGGACTAGATCGATGATTCAGCGTACCTACTTAGTTTTATCAATTCGGACTCAAGTTATTGACTCAATAATTTCCAGCCCGTCTAGCACAACGAGGCTTCGCGACTCTTGTCGCGCGACATAGCATCGCCCATCACTATCTCACAGTACTGCGAAGAAAGAGATAGGTAATATTTCTCGCGCGATAAAGAGTCGCGCGTCACAGTTGTGCAAGAAGTGCAGGGTTCCTCAAATGCGACCAATATTAATTGAAGTGCTAGGGCTGTCACTGGTTGTCATACGTCATCTCGATCGATTTTGCTCGCTTTTCACGACCTCTGATCATTTCCCATCCCTACTGTTTCGCACACTCGGATCCCAAGGGCCCATAAATAATAATAAGTGTGACACCGCAAGGATCGCGCGGCTTAGCCATTGCAACTTCTATTATTCTTATGGTCTTCATAAAACTGAATGTTTTTTTTTTCACGCGTGAGAATGAGATCTTGGAAATGGCTTGGTGCCAGTAACGGGTAGTGTTTATTGGATATGTTTATATGGTAATGTATAATTTAAAGTCATCGGTTGTGTCTTTAAGTACGTATGTACGTTACGAGCTTCAAACCTTCAAGAAAAGAGTGTACTCTACCTGAAAGGCCGGCAACGCACTTGTGACTCCTCTGGTGTTGCAGGTGTCCATTGACGACGGTAATCGCTTTCCATCAGGCGATCCTTTTGCTCGTTTGCCCCCTATAACATGAAAAAGAGATTATGTATCTAATAATCTGGGGCTCAATTCGGCTAACTTTTGAGGTATCTTCGTTATATCGCCATCTGTCACTTTTGACGTGACAGATGGCGAGATGTGGCGATGGCCTTAGAAGATCGCAACTTTGCCAACGCGGTCGCAATTAATATGCGTCTCCTTTGTACGTAACGGCATAGATATCAGGCGCATATTTAACTTGTCCGTACGACGGACTACCCACGTGAAATTAGACAGCTGGGCACTTATCGAGTGTTGATTGCCAATCGTTAGATCGCCATTACGTATCTCTCAGGTATCTCGACATTGAACTGTCATTAAAACGCGATCTGCAAGTGACATATCTCATCTCAATTTTGAAAAGGCGATAATGATTGTCAAAAATGCTATAAAATCAGTGTTGCCAACTTGGTGATTTTGTTACTAGATCTAGTTATTTTTCTGTATGTACAGCGGTATATTTTTAACTTCTAGTTCTGTCGGCTTAAAATATTTGGCGATTTACAGTAGGTTTTTATAATAAGCAATATTTTTAGACACGCAACATGTTTATGCGAGATGAATTCCCAAATTCAATGGCAACGCTTCTGTGTGTCTAAATGTGTGTGTGTGTGTGTGTGGGTGAGCCTGCCCTTATGGACTTACACCACTTCACTATTGTAACATGTTAGTATTTTTTCTTGCCTACTTTTGTTAGTGTGACTGAATCGTAAAGAATGCTGCAAGCGACCATTGTTTGTTATTTTTATTTTGTCAAATGACTGCAAAAACGGACTCAGTCATCAGATTTTCAGTATTTATATTTTAGCGAAATCTAGCGGATTATTTGAGAAATTTTAAACATCTAGTGATATTTTACACTTGATTTAGCTACTTGTCAAAATCTGAGTTGGCAACACTATTAACACCGGTCTCATTGTCACTCTAATTATTATATCTTTAGAAATTCTACCATTCTACTTTTCACGCGTAAAATCATAATTTCTATCCCTCATACTCATAGGTTTATCTATACGTACGAAATAACTTAATTAAAAGACTAAATAACTCCCGTAACGACTGTTTGGCACGCACGTTATTAACTGACTGAATTATTCAACAATCTTCTATATTAACACGTAAATAAAGACTATAATACACTACTACCGCGCAAGATGTACATACTCATAAGATGTCTAAGATATTAAAATGGGTACGTAATTGGCATAGTGGTACAGATATATAGACATATAGATATATAGACAGCAATAGAAATAGGATTTGTTATTTACGCGTAGATTGAAAAATTGTTAAACGTAATTTTACATGGAAAGTCTATTGGAACGTCTGTATCTACGAACATGGAAGAAAGACTAGAAAGAAAATTGCTTTAGTCTAGAACTGACGTAACATTATAAACCGACATTTTGCTATTGATAATGATGTAACTTTAAACCAATGAAAAAAGATTTGAAATAGTATTACTTGTAACGATTTGGCTCTGTTTGTATGAGTTTAGAAACACCGGTCTTCGTGCTATTTAACCTAAATGACAATTTTATAGGTTCTTTCTTCCATTTATTTAACCTACATGCCAATTCCATAGGTTCTTTCTTCCATGTATTTAACCTGCATGCCAATTTCATACGTTCTTTCATCCATGTATTTAAACTACATGCCAATTCTATAGGTTCATTCTTCCATGTATTTTACCTACATGCCAATTCCATAGGTTGTTTCTTCCATGTAATTAACCTACATGCCAATTCCATAGGTTCTCTCTTCCATGTATTATACCTACATGCCAATTCCATAGGTTCTCTCTTCCATGTATTTAACCTACATGCCAATTCTATAGGTTCTTTCTTCCATGTATGTTACCTACATGCCAATGCTATAGGTTCTTTCTTCCATGTATTTAACCTACATGCCAATTCTATAGGTTCTTTCTTCCATGTATTTAACCTGCATGCCAATTTCATACGTTCATTCTTCCATGTATTTAAACTACATGCCAATTATATAGGTTCATTCTTCCATGTATTTTACCTACATATGCCAATTCCATAGGTTGTTTCTTCCATGTAATTAACCTACATGCCAATTCCATAGGTTCTCTCTTCCATGTATTTAACCTACATGCCAATTCTATAGGTTCTTTCTTCCATGTATTTAACCTACATGTCAATTCTATAGGTTCATTCTTCCATGTATTTTACCTACATGCCAATTCCATAGGTTCTTTCTTCCATGTAATTAACCTACATGCCAATTCCATAGGTTCTCTCTTCCATGTATGTTACCTACATGCCAATTCAATAGGTTCTTTCTTCCATGTATTTAACCTACGTGCCAATTCTATAGGTTCTTTCTTCCATGTATTTAACCTACATGCCAATTCTATAGGTTCTTTCTTCCATGTATTTAACCTACATGTCAATTCTATAGGTTCATTCTTCCATGTATTTTACCTACATGCCAATTCCATAGGTTCTTTCTTCCATGTAATTAACCTACATGCCAATTCCATAGGTTCTCTCTTCCATGTTAAATACCTACAGGCCAATTCTATAGGTTCTTTCTTCCATGTATGTTACCTACATGCCAATTCTATAGGTTCTTTCTTCCATGTATTTAACCTACGTGCCAATTCTATAGGTTCTTTCTTCCATGTATTTAACCTACATGCCAATTCCATAGGTTCTTTCTTCCATGTATTTAACCTGCATGCCAATTCCATACGTTCTTTCTTCCATGTATTTAAACTACATGCCAATTCCATAGGTTCATTCTTCCATGTATTTTACCTACATGCCAATTCCATAGGTTGTTTCTTCCATGTAATTAACCTACATGCCAATTCCATAGGTTCTCTCTTCCATGTATTTTACCTACATGCCAATTCCATAGGTTCTCTCTTCCATGTATTTAACCTACATGCCAATTCCATAGGTTCTTTCTTCCATGTATTTAACCTGCATGCCAATTTCATACGTTCTTTCTTCCATGTATTTAAACTACATGCCAATTCTATAGGTTCATTCTTCCATGTATTTTACCTACATATGCCAATTCCATAGGTTGTTTCTTCCATGTAATTAACCTACATGCCAATTCCATAGGTTCTCGCTTCCATGTATTTAACCTACATGCCAATTCTATAGGTTCTTTCTTCCATGTATTTAACCTACATGTCAATTCTATAGGTTCTTTCTTCCATGTATTTAACCTACATGCCAATTCTATAGTTTCTTTCTTCCATGTATTTAACCTACATGCCAATTCTATAGGTTCTTTCTTCCATCTATTTAACCTACATGCCAATTCTATAGGTTCTCTCTTCCATGTCTACGAACTACGAATAACAAAATGAGGGATGTTTTCCGAGCGGGCGTGGCCACCAATTAGACGAGTGATCAAAGGGCGCCCGTTTTTGTTCGTACACGCGGCTCAGTGTAATTAGAAGCTGGCCCGTTTGTTTTGGTACCTATAAGAAAGTACAATATTTTTCATATATTATATTCTAAAAGATGCCCGCAATTTATAACTAAGACTCCACTGTCCGTGTATCTGTCTGTCAGTACGTCTAGCATAACTATGATACGAGACTCTTTGTCGTGCGACGTATACTTTCAATACCATGTGAGCAAGACAGGTAACGCTGAAACGCGTGACAAGCAGATTCGCGGTAAGATATGAAACGAAATGAAATTGATTTGCTTGTGACATGAAATGACATGAGATGGTATAAAATTTTACAACAGAGTAAACATATCTCGCCAAAAAAATCTGGCATGCAAATGTCTGGTGATGTATGCTATGTATGTATGGTAGCCCCGCAGGCTGTATCTCATGACCCGTGATAGCTAGACAGTTGAAATTTTGTTGCCGCTATAATAATAAATACTAAAAACTCCCATAGTTACAACAAACTTGATCGATTGCGTTAACTTTGCACCTCATTTGTATCCGGCGCCATACCGGGTGCAATCTTAACTTAACCCGGCCAGTTAAGATGGGATAAGTGTTTGTACGATATCCTCGGCGCGCGAGTCCGACTCGCTCTTGACCGGTTTTAAAATGTTCAGCTCTCCTTGTTACCAAAGTTACCAAAAAGAAAAAGTGTTTAGTTCAACGCGAAACCAATTTTTCATACTCGTAAAACATGTTATTTTATTATATCGAGTTTCTCAGTAGCCACTGCTATATGGTTTGAACAACATTGTGCAATCTCTGTTTTAGCCCTTTGTGAAAACATCTATTTTATAATATTTTTAAAACTATCGTTAGACACACTAATATTATTAAAGGCTAAAGTTTGGTAGTGTGTTTGTGTGTTCCTTCTTCACACTCAAACTGCTGGAGCAATTTGGATACATTTTGGTATGGAGGTAGGTGACACTCTGAATTAACACAAAGACTACTTTTTATTCCGAAGAAGATAAGTGCTCCCGTGGGATGAGCGGGTAACACCGCGCGACGCTTCTAGTTTACAACATAAACCTTCCTCTTGAATCACTAAAAAACGCATCAAAATCCGTTGCGTAGTTTTAAATAAAAATAAAATAAATAAATAAATAAAATATTTTAAAGATCTAAGCATACATAGGGACAGACAGATAGCAGGAAGCGACTTTGTTTTATACTATAAAGGACCTATCATTTTTTACGTGACTTTAAACGGTTTTTGTAATGTTCTATTTTATGGCCCTCGAGGAGATACATTTACTTAAGAAACGTCTTGTGTCGGTGGGCCCAGGGGGGACCAAGTTTTAAGCCAGTTCTTAGTTTATAATTCACTGCGGCAGCAAGTTTAACCACTTCAGCCAATAAATCGAACATGGCTTTGAAGGTTTTACAACGTTTGTGCCCTATACCACAGAATAGGTAAGTGGCAATAGACCTAAGGGAATTATCATCCCCAGGTCAGTTCTAAAGTTCTGGGTTCAAATCCGGTAAGAGCAGATATCTGTGTGATAAACTCGAATATTTGTTCCTGGGTAATGGATGTTTTCTATATAGTTAACTATATTTTATCCACATAAGTATGTATAGTGCGCATTACATAAAAGTCAGATCTTACTGTGAAACTAGAGCGACGTGTGTGAGATTGACCGATATTAATTTATTATTTATTACGATCTTCACAATTTCATTATTGTAGTGGCCCAAGGTTGGAAAGTAGGCAAAAAATGAATGAGTAGGTATGTTCGAGGGACGTCCCGTAGGGGTGAGGTCTCTGTGTTCTTGACAATCTTAGAATAAATAAGCCTAGAAACCTAGTCAGCGCTTGAAATTGAAATCCGTTTTGGTTAGCCGCGGGTTAAGTTTCACCCGTGTGCGCATCTGTCACAACGTCAATGTCACAAGTAACACGTTTCTATGATTAGTTCATAGACATGCGCAAAACCAAAAGCGGCTTTATCTTTCGCAAATGTGTTGTACGATTACTCCCGGTTTAGGCGTATTTATTTTAAGTTGACGAACAGACAAACTTGACAATATGCATGCATGGACAATCAAATTTTAACCTCTTTTTTAACCTTTTTTTATTATTTTTTTATGTTTTTAACCTGTCATCTAGAATTTAATCGTTTAATTACCAGTAAACTGCGAGCAAAATTCATTGAACTCACTTGTCAAGTGTTAGCGCTATCGCTGGTTGTCATATTTACGTTATTCCAAGCGATTTTGCTCGCATTTTACGATCCCTGTTAATTACGATTAAATCAGGGACGACTCCAATCCCATCATTATCATCTTCCCATTGTGTGTATTTCCAGAAAATTATAATTTGGGTATCTTTAAGGTAAGAGTAAATAGGCTATTACTGAACCAGCAAGCTACATCCTCGACCTTCACTTTCCAACAGGTGATACTGAGGTCGATCGCCAGTCAGTTTGAAAATTTAAAAAAAAACTTTGGCGCTCTTTAAGAAAAAAATTCAGGATGATACTCCAAATATTTTTTTAACTTTTACTTTTGCCAAGATGCTTGATTGTAAGATGGCGTTTTTCGATATTTCAATATGATAAGATTTAATTAAGTATTCAATTTATTTTTGCTGATGATGAACTTTAGTATCTGTCCTATAGAACCGGTATGTACTTCTGTATTAAGGTTCTTTTCATCAATAAAAAAAGAACACTATTCTTAACTTTATACACTTTCCCGACCTAAAAAAGGTTTTAACTTAATTTGTTTATCACATTTTTAAAAGGAATAAGGCCTCTTAAGGTTGCCTTAAAAACGCATCTTACGAGGATACGGAGAAGTTACTAACTGTATTAAAGCGATTTTGCTTTATTTCCATAGATGTAACATTTATCAGTCAACTAAAGTTATATTGTACCCATACGTACTTTATTATTTTAAGTTTAAAAAATAAGTGTTTTTGAATCCCGTCGACGTACTCTCGACGTAACTCGACGACAAGAGGGATGAGCTGAAAGCCGGACCACCAGCAATTATAATAATGGTGTTCTCTCGTGCCCGTTGTGCTCACGGGGCTTTAATAACAAGATCGACTACGTTAGCCACATGAGAGCACACGAACGCCAACAGAGGAGTTGAAGCAGTCGCTGTGGCCGAAAACGGTCAGGAGGATATATTTTAAGTTTATTGTAATAGTTAATAAGGAAAGTATTGTGATCGTAATTTTACATAATGAATAAGATAATTATTATTGTGTGTACTTTTTTGCCTGAAACACAGGATAATCCTAGTTTAGACGCGTAATTATTGTTTAATAAGTATTAATAAGCAATATGTTTACTTCATAGTCATTACAGCTGTAATATGTTTTGATTAAATACCATTTTATTATTGTTTAACATGCTCTTGCAGTACTTTTGACACAAATAGGAATGTATTAAGCCATTGATACAAAGATCAAAGAGCAAAGAATTCAAAGGTTTAACCTGGCAGAAGAGACCGTAAGTTGACCCCGGTAGTTAACTCTGTATTAGCTGTTCAACATGTCAACCACTCCACCACCCTTACGACAGGAGAACCTTTGAATTTCGCCTTATGGTTTGTGTTTGTAATAAATAAACTCATGTTTCTAGGGGAAAAAAAACTTCCATCCGTCTGTCTGTCAAGACTCTTTATCTCGGGAACGCGTACACATAAACTGGTCCACCGTCCATTGACGCTATGAAAAAAAAAACTAAAAAAGTTTTGTGAAAAGGAGAAATGTGTTTTGACCCTTACAGGTTCAATTCCATGTAGATTAAATACCAACTCCCAGCTTATGACCCCCCCCCCCCCCCCCTCATCACCCCTCAGTCCAGATTCAAGGCCCGGTTAAACATGAATAGTTGAATAGCGGTTGCAGCGGACACCCCGCAGAATATTTAATCTTAAGAGGGATGAACACTTTTATATTTGGGCTGGTCATATATGTCGCAGAGACGATGACAGATGGAGTCAGCGAGCGCTACACTGGAGACCGCGAACGGGTGGCAGAAACGTTGGAAGACCGCAAGCCAGATGGTCGGACGACATTAAGAAACCGGCCCAGAGCATGTCGGGCAACGCTCAGTGTAGGGTTCCGTAGTTGCCCATCCTTCACAATATAGACGGGCTTAAAACAGCGGTTTTTGTCGGCTTCGGCTCGACCGATTTTATTCAATATAGTTTTCATTGAAAGTACTTATAAGGCCTCATTTTCATGAATTTTTCCATATTTTTATCTCCCGTGGTTGAAAAGTTAGAGGGGGCGGGGGGGCATTTATTTTTGTTTTCGGTGCGGTTATTTGATCACGGAGCTAAGCCGTGGGCGGACGGACGGACAGACAGACGGACATGGCGAAACTAAAAAAAAATATATTTTTTGGGTAACCTCTCGAACACCTAGTGGGGGTGATTTTTTTTTTCCGTTTCAACACTTGTGAGTGGGGTGTCGTTGAATAGGTCTTTTAAAAATAATAGAGGTCTCCTAACGTTATTTTTTGATAAAGTCAGCAGTTTTGTAAATATTCGCTCCGAAAATAAAAATAAATAGCGTCCCCCGTCCTTCTAACTTTTCAACCACGTCAAAAAATTATGGAAAATTTCATAAGCCTTATAAGTACTTTCAATGAAAACTATATTGGATAAAATCGGTCGAGCCGTTTTTGAGTTATCGCAAAATATCATAATTTTCTTTGAAATGACGTACCTAAGTACCGCGCGGTGTCCTTATACTTCGAACGTTACACATATTAGTTAAGTGCCATACAGCATTAAAACATTCCGCTCAATCTGGCACGCATAATCTATAACTTCCAGAAGGTAATAAGTAATTACAGCTACCCCTACACTGAGCGTGACCCGACATGCTCTTGGCCGGTTTTTTTTATCGAAAAATTTGTGCGTCGTGATGGTTCTTACTATGTTTGCCAGTATCAAATATTTGAGTTCATCACACAAATATTTGCTCTCACCGAGATTCGAACCCAGGACCTCTGCTCAGAAGGCAGGTGCACTACAAACTACGCATACCACGTCGTCAAAAAATAAAATATAATAATAATAAACCGTTAGGGTAGCGTAAAGGTTAACGCGCTGGACCGGTAATCCAGAGGTGTCGGGTTCGATTCACGTTCTCTTTCACCAGGTTACGCATTTAAATTTTTCTTTGAGCTTTGACCTTTGTATCAATAATAATAGTTATGGAATAATAGTTTTGACGACGCGATTGGCGCAGTTCGCTGACACCTACCTACTGAGCCAACGGTCCCGGGTTCGAATCCCGGCCAGGGGAAATATTTTGTGTGATGAACACGAATTTTTGTCATGGTTTTTTCTATGTATTTAAGTATAATATATATTTATCTAAGTATATAAGTATGTATATCGTCGTCTAGTACCCATAACCACAAAACACAAGCCTTTTTGAGTTTCATTTGGGAGTAGATCGATTTTTGTGAGGTTGTCTGATTTATTTAATAGTTTATCGTAACGCAGAACACCTTGGGATCCCAACCCAGGGTTCCATTCCATCCAGATTAAGTGTCAAAATCCTGCATACTTGTGTTAATTCCCTGAGAGCCTTATTACCCCTCTGTCAGTCCAGAGCCCGATTATACATGAATAGTTGAATAGCGGTTGTGATGGACACCGGGCGAAATAGTTTAACTTAAGGACCCTTATCCGTTCAAAGGTGATATGATCGATCAACATACCTGTGCTAACTCGGGGCACCGTAGGTGGCATCATGGGTAAAATTTTGGAGAGACTATTGCAGCCCGAACTGAAGTGCTCAGTTTGGTTTTCGGCCAGGACTTTCGACGGATTCAGCCATATTTGCACTTAAACACTGTGTGAACTACTATACTAAGAGAAGCACATCGGTATATGCGTGCTTCCTAGATTTAAGCAGGGCCTTCGACTTGGTTAACTATAAACTACTGTGGAAGAAACTTCTTGAATCTGGCGTGGAACAGAATGTCGTAAGTCTGCTGAGGTTCTGGTACGAAAACCAAATTAACAACGTAAAGTGGGGTGACGCACTTTCTAATGATTACAGGTTAAAATGTGGCGTACGCCAAGGAGGGCTTACCTCTCCGGACCTCTTCTACATGAATGTCTTGATCGAGAGGCTGAGGGGCGCCAGGGTTGGCTGTCATATCGGTGATGTTTGTTTAAACAATCTAGTTACGCTGATGACATGGTGCTACTCAGCCCCTCGATTCATGGTATCAGCGATCTGCTGGAGATTTATCAGCATTATGCAGCGGATCATGGACTGCTTTATAATGTGAAAAAGACAGAGTTGTTAGTTTTTAGATGTGGACGAGGTCCGGACAGGGTGCCTCAAGTTTTCATAAATGGAGAAGCGGTTCGGATTGCGAAGTCGGTCAGATATCTGGGGCATATTGTTGCCGAGGACCTAAGCGATAACCTGGATATAGAGCGGGAAAGAAGGGCGCCGTCCGTCCGACGCAACATGTTGGCACGTAAATTTGGCCGTTGCTCTGATGATGTTAAAATAACATTGTTCAAGGCATATTGTCAGACCTTTTATACGTGTCAACTATGGACACGATATACGAGACGAGCATACAGTAGCATCAGAGTGCAATATAATGACGCATATCGTATTCTGATGAGAATGCCGAGATACAGCAGCGCCTCGAATATGTTCGCGGAGGCTAGAGTACCCGACTTTTTTTGCGATCTTGAGATCCAGAGTAGCGTCCTTTAAAGACCATTCATGACAACCCAGACTATTTTTAGGCATTGGCTGGCTGTGCATCACAACGCAAACAGGAAATAGCGAGTAGGTATACCATGACTTGTATTTCCGCTTGATGTATTTTACTATTTAAACTAAATATTTAAGCTACCTGTAAGACTTATATGGGATTCTTTATGCCTGCAATAAAAGATTATTATTATTATTATAAAATAAATTTTAAAAGGAAAAAAGGCCTCTTAAGAGTGTACAGGTTTTAACAAGCTTTTGTGTTGTATTTACCGCGCACGTTCTATTAAAAACTGTTTTGAGATAATTTTTTAATAGGATGATACGAGTACTAGCAAAACTTATGGAAAATGTATGACTACAGAGGAATTAAAATTCGAAATGAAATATGAAAAGAATAGAAATGATTTTTGGCGAAACGAAATATTCTATGAAATAACCCAAGTAGCAAAAAACCTGCAGTAGCGCTTTTACGACCTTTATTCAGCTTAAATTAGCAGTATTAGGGCTGGATAACCGCTTCTGCAGCTTGTTTGCTACTTGGGAAGTTTCTAGAAGTCAGAGGGCTCCCGTTAACAGTATTATTCCTTTATTCATTTCGTATCTTAGGCTAGGTTTTTACAATATTCATACTTAATATTATAAATGCGAAAGTGTGTCTGTCTGTCTGTCTGTCTGTTACATCTTCACGCTTAAACCGCTGAACCGATTTAGATGAAATTTGGTATATAGATAGTTTCAGTCCCGGGGAAGGACATAGGATACTTTTCATCCCGAATAAATGTAGTGTTCCCGTGGGATGAGCGGGTAACACCGCGGGGCACAGCTAGTATGTATATAAAAAGTAAAATACAATACAGAGATTACAAAATATGAACATCTTATAAAAAAACCTAACCTAGGGTGCCGCCGGCAGCGGGGCAGGGCCCAGGCTACCGGCGGTTAAGGCTGCAGAGAGAGGAACCTCTTGACGATGCGCGCCGTGTCCAGGAGTACCGCCTTCTGTATCTGGCCCTTGATCCAGCCATCTCTTAAGATGTTTGTCGAGACTCTTCGCTATAAGACCGTTCGCCGAAACTACTATCGGGACAATGATCGTCGAGTCAACATCCCACATGGCGGTCACCTCGTGAGCCAAGTCAAGGTACTTGCTGAGTTTGTCCTTCTCGGCCTTCATGAGATTCTCGTCATGCGAGATGGTGATGTCGACGAGCACTGCCTGGCGCTTGGATCGATCTACCAACACGATATCAGGTTTATTAGTATTATTCCTTTATTTATTTCGTATCTTAGGTTAGGTTTTTACAATATATGTATATAAAAATAGTATTATTATCATGTTTTCATCGCTCGTGTTCACTTCACTACAATAAACAACATTCGAATATTCGTTTTAAAAAACAGTAGTTAGCCATAGGATATTGAAGTTTTGAATGCACCGCGTTTGCATAATTCACAGTACCACAACGTTAACCCCTATTATACTTGCATTCCTTACGAAATGATTATGTATTCGATACTAGGAGTAAAATAGTCGTGTATTTATCCATAGGGTATTTTCTTTTCGATCGATCGAGAAATGAAATGAAATAATTTATTCAGTAAGTAGGCCACAAGGGCACTTTTACAAGTCAGATTGTGAATCTACCGGCATTTCGCAAGAGGAGACCGCTGTTGAGAAGAAAGCCGAAAGAAACTCAACAGTAAGTATTTTTTTTCTTAAATAATACTTAAAACAATTACATCACATCACATCCGTGTTTTAACTAATTATTACATAGAATAGAATAGAATAGAAAAGCCATTTATTTATAGTTTATACATTACTCGTACATTACAATTAATTCCACATTTACATTTTATACACAAATATTTAACTGTAAAGTTTTAAGACTTGGATTTTTAAACAACATATATTATTTTATTAATTAAGATTAATTTAATGAAATGGCCTCTCCTACAGTGAATAATTTAAATTATTACATGCTTACACGTAAATGAGATATATAGATATTCCAAAACAATGTTAGGTAGGAATATTTAAATAAAATTTTTAACGATCAATTTAAAAGAGTTTAGAGTGGAATAGGCTATTATTGAACCGGCGAGCTACATCATCGACCCCGTAGTCACTTACCATCAGGTGATACTGCGGTCAATCGCCGGTCAGTTTGGAAATAATAAAATAAATAGTATCGTATTGGGATCAAAATTTGATAGGATTAATTGTCTAGGATTAGCTATACTTACCCCTGCTACACTACTCGCGAATTTGCTCGAAGTTGGGCGAATATGATAGTGTAGAGAGGCACTTCGCTGCAGAAACACGTTTTTTTTTTTTTTTTTTTTTATATCATAGGAGGCAAACGAGCAAACGTATCGCCTGATGGAAAGCGATTACCGTCGCCCATAAACACCTGCAATACCAGAGGAGTCACAAGTGTTTGCCTACCCGGAGGACGAAGATAGAATGCCTCTATGCTAGTAATTTCACCGGCTATCTTACCCCCACACCGGAACACAACAACTTCCAACTTCGTCCAACTTCGCTATTAGTGTGGAGCCGCACTCTACTCTAAACGTCAGAAATGACCGTTAAAGTTGGACATTCCTACGCAGCGCTGAAAACGCTCCATACAAATGGCTGCAGTAATATATACTGCAAAAAGTGAAGCAATTTGAACGCCAACGGCTGGAAGACCTGGATGCCAAGAGACATATCCGCAAGACTCAACCGAAGCCCTCCTACACTTACACTTACGACCCTGCTGGCTGCAGTAACATGGCATCATTTCTGTGTTGGGAAATTTACACTTTTAAACAAAAAAATAACCTACGTCAACGAAAGGAACTTAGGTTATATGACAATGGGGCCAACTAGAAAGTAAGAACTTACACTCAGTCTTTCAAACAAAAATATAATTTAGATCTTCAGAATTCAGTTTAATCAGCCGTTTTCGATAAATTAGGGAAAGTAGAAAAAAAAGAACGAGAAAAATAGCTAAAAAGTAAATCTTGGCGAACTAATTATTCTGCTCAGTTTTTGAACATCGGTAAAAAAAAATTGTATGGATGTGAAGTAACCCGCATAGCAACTGTTGATAAGGAAAAAAGCAGGTAGCGTTCCTTGAAATAATTGCAGTTTGAAAGACCGCATTTGCATACACACAGCACGACATTAACCTCTATTATATTACACTTGCGTCACGTTTACGACATCGACTGTCTGCTCTATTATGATAATCCGTTCGTTACTGTGACTATAATTATTATTTAATCAACTATCGACATAATATTATTAAAACTACCGTGAGACATATTTAATTATTGTAGTAAGCGGCTTACACTCACGTGAATTGGTCAGTGACAAAGTTGCCGCGCCGGTGTACGGCTAGCAGTCCCTAATGAAGAGCTCCATACGTGTTCGGATAATGCCGGGCCGTTTCTGATAATTCTTACGTGAGTTAAAACCGTTTTTAAAGTAGGCAACATTTCCTTTTATTAATATAATCAAATAAAGTATTAGAAAATAATATATTTTCGAAAATATCCCAATTTATGATTAAAAAGATGTCGACAACACATCAGAAATTACACGCACAAAGACAGTTTTCACGTAAGTGAAACTTGTATAAGTGGGACCTGGATAAGTGAGAAACCTCCATAGCTGGAACTCATCTGCCGTCCCCACGCTTTACCACTGAATTACCTCTGTTAGTGACAAAACAGACCTCTATAACTGGGATTCGTTTTTTCGATTATGTCTTCATAATTACCTCCATAACTGAGACAGCGGGCGTATTTAACCTCTATTATTGAGACTAAATTTTAAGTTAGATACTTTTAATAAATGGTTATCTTTGAATTTAAAGATTTCGACCTGCGATAATGTCAATCCTGCGATTATTTCAAAACGCGAGACAGTAAAAGCACTATTCTTTTGCACACCAATGTTGAAATATCAACATTATACCTAAGATTAAATTTATATTAATTAAAAATAATATCTTAATAGCAGACCCCTAAAAAAGGACAATATAAAATGTCAGATTTATTTAATTTGTATTTTTGTACTGTTTATAAAAAAGTGTTAATATTTCTTGTTTATGAGGTACATTATGAAATACACCACCTACCTACCTATTTTATTTAATAATCGCACCTCTATAACTGGAATATCCTCTTTTTTACCTCTATTAATGGAACCCTATCTAAATGGGACAGACATTAATCTATACCTGTATATCTGAGACACTGGGTAAGTGGAATACCTCTTTAAGTGAGACAAATTTGCTGGTCCCTTCAAGTCCCAGTTATCCAGGTTTCACTATATGCAGGCATACCCAGCGAACGCTACATACGAACAAAATAGTGCACAACCTTTGCGCAATTGAAGGAATAGGTATTCGAAAAAAAAATAGGCAAACATACAAACGAGATATATCATACACACAGTGGCGTGCACTCCATATAGGCACAAAGGCACTGCCTACCCTAACATATTAATACACACAACATTCTGTTTTTCTTTAATTTTATAATAAAGCCAATAACAGTTTTGTCACTATAACAATTGGCACAATAGAAAAATAAATTCGCCACATTCCCGTCATGTCACGCGCCGAACGTGGTAAACGTAAACGCAAGACGTACTTTTGCAAAAGTCCGCCTTGAATGCTAGAAAATACAAACACATGCTTACAGAACGCACACAGCGACACGCGTAAAACTTCATACAAAAATGATCTCAACTCCGACCGCCTGGCCTGGAGGACGATACGTTGGTGTAGAAGATATCGTTCGGCAGAATGGAAATAAACGTAATCCATTGCGCATTTAGTAATGCTTACACGATTATACGCCGACGCTCAGCACGCAATGTATTTGCTACGATATCTTTTTACGAATATATTTATCTCTTTCTCGCAACCCATTCGATTCACCTGTTTCGGTCTGATTTTACGCGGCCAAATTTGGAAGGGATTTTTCGCTAGGATTACGTATCTAATAATAATGTAAACCAATTTAGCGTCTTTGGTTAGTCCGCCGGCCATTTTTTTAATTTGTTGTTGTTTGTTTTGGTTCGACAGGCGCGTTTGTTTTGAATTGTAAAGTGAAAATACAAGTGATAAGTGTTGTGTTGTGTGATTTAGCATTTTAAAATCAAAATCGGAAGTGATTTTTAGTTCCATTGATGCGTGTGATTTATCAAAATGGATTTTTCGTGTGAGTCGTGTGCTGGCCTTGTGTGCTTAAACAAAATAGCAAACGGTAATTTTGGGCAATTACCTTTCGCGTCAAAGTTAAATGTCCTTCAAAAAGGAAGATGCATGCCGGAGTTGCCGGATTTGCAACAAAAAACTGGGAATGTAACACGAAAATTTCACATTAGACATTACGATACTTTTAAGTGTTTGACTGGCTGTTCGCACAAAAGTAGGTTGTTTTGTTTCCCGTGTTTGTTATTTTCTAACTTGAAGACGGTCTGGGTAGATACTGAATTTGCAGACATGAAAAGATAGAAGTAAAATCGGGTATGTGTTTTTTTTACCATTTCTTCTTTACTGCCTACCCTAGCCTAAAAACCTGTGCACGCCACTGCATACACATACTAAGTAATAAGTAATACACAGTCATAAATATTTATAAAAGTAAATAATAAAAACATACAAACAAACAGAAACTACACTACGTGCAAACGAAATATCTATATGTACTTATTTAATAAAACTATGAGTACACAAACTAAGTAATAATTACACATATATTTATACCTACTATTGTATAATAATTCTAAGGAACGAAGTTAGCAGCTTCTAGTTTAATAAATATCTAGGTATACACTATACACAAAGCTGTATTACAGCTATATTGCCGGATCGTTCTGCCGGTGCATGGCACATTAATCGTCCAACTGCCGCCTGACAAACGACCGGCCCTTATAATTTATCGCCGATACCCGATCGAATGACCTACGATTTCATATTCCTAACTAGAATTTCGTCCGCAAAGGGAAAAATTCAGAATAAACCATGTAAAATTTTTGCCTATTTACCAAATTACCTATAGATTGGAAACAGATGTATGTGGTCCTCTTAGGCTGGATACAACCAAAATTTTATTCCAAAAACTAACTGTGCCCGCGGTTCCGCTTCGTGGAAATGGGTCTGTGTCAGTGAGTGGCTAATTCGCCCCTAATTTCTTTCCCTCTCCCCTGAAGGCGGAACTTGAAGTAAAGTTAACAGATTGATACGACAGAGGACTGTAGTCCAGATAAAATATTAATAAAATTACCACTAAATATAAGCACACTTCAAAATTAATAGTATTATTCGCCCTTATTAAAATATTTGACATAAACGAAATAGAGTTATAGGTGTATATCGGACGATATAGTACCACCTTTATATTTTTACACCCTTAACTGTACCTATCTAAATCATGTCGATGGCAAACATCATCCAAATCGGTCCTCCAGTTAAATCAGTCTAAGCATGTAGTCAAGATATATGGCTAGAATAGACATGGCCAAACAGGCATTTAACTTTATTAATTTTAATTTGAGTGTAGCATTGTATAGCAGTGAAACGTGGACCCTGATACAGAAAGACAGGGAAAGGTTGGAGGCATGCGGTGCTGGAGGAGGTTGGAAGGCATAAGCTCGATAGAAAAAAAATCAAATGAAGAGGTCTTGAATAGGATAGGAGAGAAATGGACACTACTAATACTAATAGGAAATAGAATAGGAAATATGACAGGGCATCTGCTAAGACATGACCTGTTCCTCAAGAATAAAATAAATAAATAAATCATTGAAGGAAATAATCGGGGGAAAGCGAGGTAGAGGAAGGCTGTTGAAGACACCGCTAGACACCGCCGAACACTACGTGTTGCTACGTGTGCCTCCGTTGAGGCGCCCCACCACCACAAGACAGAAGCTATCGGCCCGCGGTCAAGCGCACACATAATTTACATACCAACTGTTGTAAATATTTTATTGAAAGTAGTTAAAACCTGTATTATAAAAGTTTTGTCATAATTCATTGAGAAGACCCTGGAAGCATTTACAGAATTTTTTGGCGACCGAAGACAGTACATTGCGTGGAGGCGCAATACCGAACAAGACGAGATAACCTGCAACCACAAGGACTGCAAAGTGGATGGGGGGCGAAGAGTCAGCTCCAGCCTGCAAGTCAACATATCAGGGGATTGCCCGTTCCTTTCTTTTCCACTAATCCTTATTTTTTTCCAGAGAAAGTCTAAGCTTAGCGGATACTGTCATAAATTTGCATATCACACGTGCATGTGCCCATCTGGCACTATCGAATTTACAAATATTTGGTTCAACTTCATATAATTATAAATAGCAAAACATTAAAAACATTAAAATTATCAACTTATAAGTTAATTTCCGAGCTCAACTCGAGCTCTCCAACCGCTTCGCTTGTCTGGAGAACTTTGTCTCAGTGGACGAGATCAACGACGGGATAGTGGAAACTGTCCACGCGGTAGGGTCTAAGTTTTTCAGACCCCGCCGTAAAGATAGACCTCAGAAATTGTCTGATCGAACCTTAAACCTCATGGCTGAACGACGCTCGCTACAGTTGCAGTCTCCCGATGACGCGAGGTCATATAGGCAGCTCAATAGACGTATATCGAAGTCCTTGCGACATGATCTGCGGCTCTTTAATACGAACCGTGTTAAAGAGACCATTGAGCGGAACAAAGGCTCCAAAGTGTTCGCAAAGGACAAGTCTATTGGACAAAGCCAGCTGACCAAGCTGAAACGGGAAGATGGCAGCATAGCGTCGACCAAAGCAGAGGTTCTAGGCGAGATCGAGAGGTTCTATGGTCAGTTATACACTTCAGTCGCAAAGCCCGTTGACAGCTTGGTAGGAGATCCAAGAGCCAAGCTGTCCCGACATTATATCGAAGACATCCCGGACATCAGTCTGTACGAGATTAGGATGGCCCTGAAGCAGCTTAAGAACAACAAGGCGCCGAGCGAAGACGGAATCACCTCAGAGCTTCTGAGAGCGGGTGGAACACCGGTACTTAAGGTCCTCCAGAAGCTCTTTAATTCCGTCTTGTCCGAGGGCAAAACGCCTGTAGCATGGAATAGAGGCGAGGTGGTACTGTTCTTCAAGAAAGGTGATAACAGCCTATTGAAGAACTACAGGCCCATCACGCTTCTAAGCCATGTTTATAAGTTGTTTTCAAGGGTCATCACGAACCGTCTCGAACATAGACTTGATGACTTCCAGCCTCCCGAACAAGCCGGTTTCCGAAGAAGCTATAGTACCATAGACTACATACATACGCTGCGGCAAGTTATACAGATGACTGAAGAGTATAACTTGCCATTATGCTTAGCGTTTGTGGACTATGAGAAAGCCTTCGATTCGGTGGAAACATGGGCGGTGCTCGAGTCACTTCAGCGATGCCATATTGACTATCGGTACATTGAAGTGTTGAAGTGTTTGTATAGTAACGCCACCATGTCGGTCCGAGTTCAGGAGCAGAGCACAAAGGCCATTCCATTGAGAAGAGACGTAAGACAGGGGGACGTTGTGTCCCCGAAACTGTTTACGGCCGTTATGGAAGACGCCTTCAAGCTCCTGAAATGGCAAGGACTTGGCATCAACATCAATGGCGAATACATCACTCACCTTCGGTTTGCCGACGACATCGTAGTCATGGCAAAGTCGATGGAGGAACTCAGCATGATGCTCGATGACCTCAATCGAGTTTCTCAACGGGTGGGCTTAAAAATGAACATGGACAAGACGAAACTCATGTCAAATGCCAAGGTTGTGCCCATCCCAGTCTCTGTTGAAAACTCGGTACTCGAAGTTGTTGACTCATACATCTACCTAGGACAAGTGGTCCAATTAGGTAGGTCCAACTTCGAGAAAGAGGTCAACCGCCGAATCCAACTCGGCTGGGCAGCGTTCGGGAAACTACGCAATGTCTTTTCGTCCGGCATACCTCAGTGCCTCAAGACGAAAGTCTTCAACCAATGTGTGTTACCAGTGATGACTTACGGCACCGAAACGTGGTCTTTCACTATCGGCCTCATCTCAAAGCTCAAAGTCGATCAACGAGCAATGGAGAGGGCTATGCTCGGGGTGTCTCTACGTGATCGAATCAGAAATGAGGAAATCCGTAGACGAACTAAAGTGACCGATATAGCTCACCGGATTAGCAAGTTGAAGTGGCAATGGGCAGGCCCAGGCCACATAGCACGCAGAGCAGATGGCCGATGGGGCCGAAAAGTGCTCGAGTGGAGACCTCGGACCAGCAAGCGCAGCGTAGGACGTCCACCTACAAGATGGACAGATGACCTTATAAAGGTCGCCGGTAGGCGCTGGATGCAGGTCGCTTCCAACCGGTATATATGGAAGTCCAAAGGGGAGGCCTATGTTCAGCAGTGGACGTCCTATGGCTGAGATGATGATGATGATGATGAAGTTAATTTTAAAGTAAATTTTGAAAGCTACTCTAAATTTATGCAAATTTCCCCTTCTTTAAACAACAGCAAGCCTTTTTGTAGTGCGTAAAGCCAGCCATCAAACACCTAAATATAAAAAATTTGCATCTTAAAATTGCATAGGTACTGTTGCACTCGCCGAACATTCCGGATATCTATTAGGTACATAACCGAGCGCCCGGCCGCCGGTGGTTGCCGCCCGCTGAGAACAATAAGATCACGCGAATCGGCTACTAGATCGGCGTGATTGCACATATTTACACATAGCAGGCTTGAATCTGAACTCCAGGTTTGTCGGATTAAACGGTATTTATAACCTTTTTATTACTAATTGTTCATTGCAATGTCTGACACGGGGCTTAAAGAGTTATTAAAAAACCGGTCAAGTGCGAGTCGGACTCGCGCACCGAGGGTTCCGTACAAACACTCCATCCTTAAGTTAACTTTAACGAAACACTTTTTTATTTCAATTTCCACGTCTTAGACATTTTTGACCGTCACGCCCCTCTAAAACGGGTTTTGATTAAAGAGAAGAGCAAACCGTGGATAACTCCTACGGTAAAGGAGATGATGAAGCTTCGCGATGACGCCCATGCGAGAAGCCGGCGAACCGGACTTGATACGCATAAGCAGTATTATAAAGAACTGAAAAGCATTGTTAACACGGCCCTTTATACTGAGAAATCTGCCTTTTATCAGTCTTGTATCAATAATAACTCCAATAACCCTAGAAACCTGTGGAAAAACATAAAACAAAATATTGTTGATTTTAAAAAACATGATGACTTGCCGTCAAATTTTACTGACCCGGATAAAATTAATGACCATTTCCTTAACTTGCCCTCCAGACGAGATGTATCCATTTCCGACTTGACATTTTACGAGTTTCATAGGTTCAGCTCTTCTACTTTTGAATTAAAACCCGTTGATGAACTGACTGTTTTAAAAATCATTAAGTCTTTTTCTAGTAATGCAGTTGGTACTGATGGCATTTCATTGGACATGGTTAAGCTGACGTTACCGACTACCTTGTGTATTATTACAGCGATAATTAACCAATCTATTCGCACCTGCACATTTCCTGACATCTGGAAATCCGCTATTGTTAAACCTATACCTAAAAAGAAAGTAGCGACTGAATTGAAGGACCTCAGACCAATTAGCATCCTATGTTTTATGTCTAAAATCTTAGAGAAAGTAGTTTGTTTGCAATTAACTGAATTCCTGGAAAGTAATAACATAATACCGATAAAGCAATCTGGATTTCGTAGAGCTCGCAGCACAGCGACTGCTCTGCTTGACGTAATCGATGATATTTTGTCGGCACAGGATAAGGGAGAGGCAACGTTGCTTGTCCTATTAGATTTTTCTCGCGCGTTTGACACAATTAACTCTTCCTTACTTCTCTCAAAACTTGCGTTCTATGGCTTTACCGACAAAACTATAAAGTGGTTCGCGAGTTACTTGTCTTCTCGGACGCAGCGGGTTGGCATGACAAATTCATCTGGCTTAGCAGAGTATTCTCAAGATATCGCAGTGAACTGCGGGGTGCCACAGGGATCTATTCTTGGGCCCGTGCTCTTCATACTGTATATAGCGGACATTACAAACTGCATTAAAAACTGCAATTTTCACCTATACGCAGATGATTTGCAGATTTACAAGGCTTTTTCCCCACGTGAAACTCAGGATGCTGTAAGATTGTTAAATCAAGACTTAGCGCGTGTAGATGATTGGGCTGAGCATTGCGGTTTAGTTCTTAATCCCTCTAAGTCTAAGTACCTTATATTTGGTACGAAAGGTCTGATAGAAAAAACTCTTACATGGGACCCTCTTGTAGTGCTCGGAAAGGAGCGTCTTGAGCGTGTTACCGAGGCCCGCAATCTCGGTCTTCTCATGGACGACAAGCTACGTTTTGAAAAGCACATTATAGATACGGTTAAAAACTGCTTTTACAGGCTAAAAGTTCTATACCAGGTTCGAAATTATCTCAGTGTTGATGTTAGGATAAAATTATGTGACGCTTTGATCCTGTCCAAGCTTAACTATGTCGACACCGTGATTAGCGGGTGTTTACTGGCACGCTCGCGGGCTCTCATCCAACGTGTTCAGAATGCATGTGCTCGTTTCTGTTTTCCCATTCCTCCTAGAGCTCATGTCACTCCCTTTCTTAATGAGCACAGGTTGCTGAAGATGGAAGCACGACGATCTTTGCATTTTGCCTCATTACTTTTTGGAGTCCTTCATTCTCAGCAGCCTCAATACCTCTTTGAGAAATTATCATTTTCTTCGCGGCCAGCTAGAGAGGCGGTCCGACTCATCTGCTCACGGCCGGGAAGGACAGCAGCGTTTCGTGGAAGTTTCCGCTACTCTGCCACGAGATGTTGGAACAATATCCCTCCACCCATTAGGAATGCTAAATCTTTAAGCACTTTTAAATTTAAGTTTCGCAGGCATCTATTAAATCTCCAACTCTCCAATTCTTAATGCCAGAAATCTTGTCAATAAATTACACCTCCTTCAATATAGGTTATATTATCTTAAGTATAATACTTCCACTATTTACTACTACTTATCCTATCCTATACACTAACACTGCTCGCCATTTTAAGTAAGTACGAGTATTTAATATATTTTATTTTATTTATATAAACGAATACGTCACAACACATACATATGTATTACATGCGCTGGAAATGTAAACACACGTCACCATTTGCTGTTCCCACCTACCTGCTCGCCCTCTGGGTGCCACGGAAGACCAGCGTTGCGACATCTCCTGGATGCCGTAGCATATGCTGAGTGGTGTCCTTTTGGGATCTGACATGACAGCACCATTTATCTGTATTTCGTTATTTTTAAATTACTTTGTTTTACTTTTTCTGTCTACCCATTGTTTAGATTTAAGTTTGAATATGTTTTCTTAGATTAAGTATGTTTGAGCTGTATGATCTGTCTTTAGTCATTATTATTATGATTTATGGTTTTGGTGCTGTTTAGTTTGTCTCAATAAATTTATTTTCTTTCTTTCTTTCTTTCTTAAGTGGTTAAGTTAAGTTTGCACCTTGTATGTATAGCGCTCCATACAAATGAGGTGCAAAGTTAACGCAACCAATCTCGTTTGTTGTATGGGAGCCCCCCTTAAATATTTATTTTATTTTATTTTTAGTATTGGTTGTTATAGCGGCAATAGAAATACATCATCTGTGAAAATTTCAACTGTCTAGCTATCACCGTTCTTGAGATACAGCCTGGTGACGGACGGACGGACGGGCGGACAGCGAAATCTCATTAATAGGGTCCCGTTTTTACCCTTTGGGTACGGAACCCTAAAAAGCGGAGTGTAATTAAAGGCAAAGTAACTGTATTTAAAAATATTTTTTATGAATTTAAGAGTAATTTACAGATTACGTCTAGTCAAGTAAACGAGTTAGCATTAAGATTGGCCAGATTCGAAATCGTTTTCAACAGTTTTGATGATTTGCGGGACAAAATCGAGTCATTAACCAGTGAAACCGAACAGTTAGCGGAAAATGTCGGAATTAAAAAAGATTTCTTTGATTTGATTAATTGCGCACAAGAATATATTGACACACATAAACAAAGGTTTGCCGATGCGGACGATAAGAGTAGTTGTAGCCAATCGAGCCATCAAATTAATGTCGAATTGCCACAAATACAGTTGCCTTCATTAGATGGCAACTATAGCAAATGGCTTGAATTTAGAGATGCATATACGTCTATTGTGCATGAAAATTGTTCTCTAAACGAGATAAACAAATTTCATTACCTCCGCACCTCACTTGAGGGCAGCGCCGCAATTGTAATTAAATCACTAGAAATTTCTGCATCCAATTATGCCATTGCCTGGAAACAATTATGTGATAGGTATGATAATAAAAGGCAGCTAATTCATAATCACTTGCAATCGCCATTCCACATGGAACTATTAACAAGGGAGTCAGATAAAGCTTTGAGAAATTTAATCGATCATATAGCTAGGAATTTAAGCGCTTCAGAGCCTCGGCGAGCAGGTGGACAGCTGGGACACGCTTATTGTTTTTCTTTTCGCCTCCAAGCTTGACCCGATCACATTAAGAAAATGGGAGGAAAAAAGAAACACGCTGGAAGCCTCGCCGAAGCTAACTGATTTGACTGACTTTCTTCGTAGTAGGGCGGATGTCTTGGAGTCGTTGTCTCGAAGTAGCAGCCACGGTGAGAAACCTGAAAAAATTATACATAAAAGATTAGATAAAAGTCAAAAAACATTTGTCGCTTCTGCTTCTAATACAACGACGACCAACTTACCTCAGTTATGTTGCTTGATATGCAAAGGTGACCATCGTGTTTACACTTCTAATAAATTTCTTGAGATGACACCTGAAATGAGAAGTAATAATGAAGTATATAAATTAAAGGTATGTCCAGTTTGTTTTCGAGGTGGTCATCGTGCATATCAATGCCGAGCGAGTCCATGTAAAATATGCGGACGCAAACATAACTCATTATAACATAGAACGTATGTACCAAATAATGCACAAGTAACTCATACACCACAGTCTAATAACTCAACATTAGGTGAAAGTCAGGTAAAAAACGCATGCCCAGTCTCCTCGTCTTCCTGTGTAGCAACACAAGTGTTGTTATCAACAGCCATAGTAGAAATCGTAGACAATGAGACTGATCAACGCCATAGTGTACGAGTATTGCTTGATTGCGGTAGTGAAAGTTCGTTCATAACTAAGTCCTTACAGGAAAGTCTTCCCATACTGGAAACCAAACCTGTGGACGTCACAGGCATTAATAACATTTCATTTAAAGCTTTACGACGGTGCAAAATAACTTTGCAAGCCAGGGATAGGTCCATAGAAAGGCCTGTGCGTTGTTTCATAATAGATGAAATCGCAGCCAACCTCCCGGCTAACGAGGTCGACATTTCCACGTTCCAAATAGGTACCTAAAAACGTCAAATTAGCGGATGCTACATTTTATCGTCCCTCTCAGGTGGAGCTATTGCTAGGGGCAGATGTTTTTTGGGATCTGATCATTCAAGGTTAAATAAAATTAGGAGTAAACAAACAAGTTCTTCAGAATTCGCATTTCGGATGGCTTGTCGTGGGTCCAACCACATGTAATGATAGGTATGATAAAGGACAAGACAACATTCACTGTAATTTTAGCCGCGAAATCAGCTATCAACTACGTAAATTTTGGGAGCTGGAAGAGCTGCCACAGAAAGAAAACTTGACAGCCGAAGAAAAAGCATGCGAAGCTCATTTCGTCGAAAATACCTACCAAGTGACCGACGGTAGGTTTTGCGTGAGTTTGCCTTTAAAGGAATCCCCCGAAAAATTGGGTGACTCATTCAATACAGCAAAAAAAACCAATTACATCAATTAGAGAAACGATTTGAAAGGCAACCTCACGTAAAATAACAATATTGGGAATTTATTCGTGAATATAAAGATTTAGGGCACTTAACAGAAATAGAAAAACCAGAAGTTGCTAATTATTTACCTCATCATCCGGTTTTACGTGACAAAAGCACTACGACACGGTGTCGTGTCGTTTTCAACGCGTCTTCAACCGTTGGACCCACAATACAAGATGAGATTTTTTCTCTCCTCATTAGGTTTCGTCAACATGCATATGTTTTAGTCGGAGATATAGAAAAAATGTACCGCCAGATCCGAGTGAACGAGAACGATAGGTATTTACAAGTAATTTTATGGCGCGAAAATAGTACGGAACCCATAAAATATCTGCGCCTAGATACGGTAACGTACGGAATGTCGTCCTCGCCGCATCTAAGTATTCGATGTTTGTTTGAAATTGCTAAAACTTGTGAAAATCCACTCATAAAAACTATAATTGAACGAGATATGTACGTCGATGACTTAGCGACAGTTACGGATAGCTCAGAGCAACTGACCTACATTAAAGATTCCGTATCACAAACATTAGCAAAGGCGCAACTTAATTTACGAAAGATAAAATCGAATTGTACTTAGCTGTTTAAAGAATGCCAAATTCAACGAACAAACGAATTTAACAGCGAATGTTCAACGCTCGGTTTAAGATGGAATCCAGCGTCAGATCAGTTATTAATCAGCTGCTCAAAGGACTTTAATGATGTAAACAAAACTCACTGCTAAATGTACCAAGCGCACGATCCTGTCCATAATATCCAGTATTTTTGACCCATTGGGTATATTGTGTGTTTATACAATAACATTTAAAATATTATTACAAAAATTGTGGACACTAAAATTAGATTGGGACGATGACGTACCTACAAGTATAAAAGAAACTTGGAGTAGGATTGTGCGTGGATTAAAGACTTTATGTACATTTCAAATCGATCGTTTTGTATTGCAATCAAATGCAGAAATAATAGACTGGCATTGTTTCTCGGATGCCTCCTTATCTTCGTACGCCACGTGTATATACGTTAGATCTTCGAGCGATAAGGGAATAACCACCCGGCTACTTTGTGCGAAGGCCAAGGTCATGCCTATAGCCCCTGTAACTATTTATCGACAGAGGTCGTGACGTCACAGTGGCCTGATCGGTCTGGCCAGGCGCAGCTGCTGTTTACACCTGTTTCCCGCGTAAGGTAATTTATTAAAAATACGTCGCCTTCATATACTTTTGGACGGACTCTAAAATTGTTCTGGCGTGGCTGAATATATTTAAGACAAATAAAATAAAATTAAAAACATTCGTAATACATCGGGTTTCCGAAATTACGGAACTGTCTCGCAATGCTGTATGGAGGTACGTTCCTTCTGCACAAAATCCGTCTGATTTGAATTCGCGCGGGTTAATGCCCGATCAGCCGATAGCGGACAGCATGTGGTTCACAGGGCCGCCTTTCTTGCAGCACAGCGAGACGGATTGGCCTTCTTAAGACCCGTCAGTTGATCCAATTTCGGAGATACCCGAAATTAAATCAACTGTTCACGTTATGAACACGACATCAAATTTGTTAGAGGATTTTATAAACATTGACAATTACTCGAGTTTTAACCGCTTGAGAAGGACAGTCGACCGAATCAATTTCACAGATATGCCAAGATGGAACAAGTTAGACAACACTTCTGGGCCAGGTGGAGTCACGAGTATGTCGCAGAGCTTCAGCAACGCACCAAGTAGCGCACGCGACAACCCAGTCTGCAGCCGGGACAGCTAGTCCTCGTCAAGCAAGCCCACGGCCCGCCATTGTCCTGGCCGCTCGGGCGCATCGTGCAGTTACACAAGGGCTCCGACGGACTTTGCAGAGTAGTGGACGTCAGAACCAGCAAGGGCGTCGCACGACGCGGTATATCATGTATCTGCCCTTTGCTGGATGAGGAGAACGGCGACAAAGACCAAACTCTTGAAAGCGGGAGCTTTCAAGGCGCGGGAGCATGTTGAAGAAACCGCTAGATACCGCCGAACACGGTATCGTAACACCGTGTTGCTACGTGTGCCTCCGTTCAGGCGCCCCACCACCACAAGACAGAAGCTATCGGCCCGCGGTCAAGCGCACACATAATTTGCATTGCATACCAACTGTTGTAAATATTTTATTGAAAGTAATTAAAACCTGTATTATAAAAGTTTTGTCATAGTTCATTGAGAAGACCCTGGAAGCATTCACAACAAAGGCCATGACGAAATTCTTTCAGCAAATAAAAGAAAAGGTTAGTAAAGTCTTACCAAGAAGTGATGGAGAAAGCCCACGAAAGGAACTGCTGGCGATTGCCACACCGACGAGAACGCAGATCTTTAATTGAAGAAGAAGATATATGTAATCCCACCAAAACATTTCATGTAAAATTGGCGGCCAAGACTCACATGCTCATAACGCTTTCGCTGTAAAAATTTATCAGATCCCAGGAAAAGCCAAGCCCCTAAGCCCTGACTTTACTAACCCTACACCTTGGTTTCAAAAGTATGGCTTGGCTGTTTCTATTTTTTTTTTTTATTTTTTTTTTATTAATTGTGTATTTAAGAAATACTTACTTTTAGCCCCATATATAATATACACTTTTATCCCCTATTATGGGAACCCCATACAAACTTACATCCACTTATTTAAAGGGTGGGGGGTGATTTTCTTAAAAATCCTAGAATATTATGTGTTTTATTTATAACAAGGAGTCCCTATATCAATTTTCAGACCTCTAGTATCAAAATTTGCAGAATTCTCATACAAACTTCCATCCCCTAGTTTAAGGGGTTGGGGGGTAAAAGTTCCAAGTTTTAGAATTATTTTGTTGTTTGTGTACTAATACTAGCTTACATACCAAATTTTAGCTTTCTAGGTCATCGGGAAGTACCCCAGAGGTTTTGATACGTCAGTGTATAAGTGAGTGGCAAAATCGGCGTATTTTAGGTACCAAGAAAACCTAAAGTATAAAAGCTAGATCATTGAAATTTTGTACATTTCATATGTTCTCTAACTGAATCTTAACCTGTGAATTTGGGCGCTCTGGTGTTAACTGGGACGAAACTATGAGGATTTGAAAATGAGACGAAACGGTTCGAGAAAAGGTAGGTAGTGCCCCGCCTCTTTTTTGTTCGTCTTGGCGGGGGCACTACGCACTACCGTGCCGTACCGTTATTCAAAGTTTCGTGAGACATATTTAATAATTTGTATCAAGCGGTTTACACTCACGTGAAATTGTCAGCAACGGCCCGACATGTTTCGAACTCGTATGGAGCTCTTCATCGGGACTGCTACCCGTACAAAGTTGCCGTCAGCGCGCAAAGTTGGCTCACTGTCACCGCGGCTGTGTACTGGCACAGCAGTCCCTGATGATACGCGTTCGAAACATGTCGAGCCGCTCCTGACTATATCACGTGAGTGTAAACCGCTTAATACAATAATAAGAAGATATGTATATATATATATATATATATATATATATATATATATATATATATATATAATAATAGCATTAATTAGTATATGTAATAACTATTAATTATTTTTACGAATTTGTGAAGTTACTTCGACATTTTGATTGAATTGGCGGAGGAAGGTTGTTCTAGCATTTGCTGCCGACTGGTGCTGTGAATTAACACAACCGCGATTAGCAAATTCATTTAGGTATACGCGAAAACACAAGGCCATATTCCCGACACAACCACACCCAATACTTTTGCACTCAAAATAGACTGATGGCGTCATCGCAAACGGCTCGGCTCAATAATGTATCTATCGAGGTGATTCGTTCATGTGGCAACTTCGGCTCAGTAGATAAATGTAATTGTAATAACTATTTCAAGTAAATTATAGACATTTCCGTTCCGATTAGGTTATTAGTAGGGCTGTCATCCGTCCGGGATCCCCGGATCTGTCCTAGTTTAAAGGCCGTCCGGGCCCGTACGGTTTCAAAAAATGTCCGGACACTTATTATGTGCATGAAAAATAAAGCGATTTCATTAAATATTATTTTTGGAAAGGTGGATTCGCGAAAACTGCACAAAAACATGTTCCCGGTGTTTTGAAAATGAAACAATACATTATCGTTATGTATTAATATGTAGAACAATACAGGACGCACAATCCACTGCACGCAACCCGTTTTTTTTATTATATTTAGTAAAAGTATATCCTGTCAATGTTCGTAAAGAAATCTCGAAGCGTTTCATGAATACTATCTAAGGATAAAAAATAAAACAAATTTTGGCACAGAATTTTGTCATCGCCATTGCGGTCGCGTCAAAGTATTTTTATTTTATTTCCGAATGGCTGAATACCCGAAACGACATCACCTACCCGCTCTTCAGTCACTATTGGCCGGGTGCAGAGGTCGTGTAGGGCAAGCGAAAATGATCGCAGCGCTTGATGTGGCCAAAAGTGGTAACTTTGGCCTCTCTGTTTCTTACACATAATAAAACATTATTTTTTTCCTTTAATTTGTAAGGAAACAACAAAGAAGTAAATTGACATAATAATATTAAACACATATATAATAATTACTTTCTTCAATAAAGCTAAGAACCAAATGTGTTTCACATTAAAAACAAACAGATTTTGCACTTGTTAGGTGCTCTACAATCAATATTTTCAATTTTTGACCTTAATTTTATTGCGTCCATTATTTAACACTTTTGACAGACCCCCTCCAAAGTTGTGAACGCTAGGTGGCGCTAACGTCATGCACCCGGCCAATTACAAAGCGGACTAGAGTGCACGCGAGCTTGCTGCACGGGAAGTTAAATTTTTCGGCTTAAATATACCATTGGAAATTGTGTGGTCACATTTCAGCGTCATCACCAACAACATAATAAATCAGGTTTAGATAAAAATATTACTTTTATTCAACCACGTTGTGTAAGAGGTGTACGGTGCAATTTCTCAAAATGACGGAGTCCTCTGGTTTAATCTGTCGTTTTGAGTTTTGACGATATTTATCTGTTTTCGTCATCACCATAAACATCATTACCATTTTGTTGTGTAAATGGTAATGTTTTTGTTTGACTGGTAATGACGAACTGATACTTTTACTTCGGCGCATTTTAAGGAAAAACCAAAAGAAAACTATATTTACGATCTTCTTGGTCGTATACTTCATAGCTGAAGGTCGTGTCCCTGAAAGCTTTTCGTTGTATTGTGTACTAGCTGTTTCCAGTTTGTTCGGTTTTCGGCTTCCTTCAGGGCAAAGGAAACTGGAAGACCAGTGATTTCGGTCACTTGGTCACACCATCGACGCGGGGATCTATCGCGGGGTCTTCTTCCTTCCACTTTGCCCATTATCACTAGCCTGTCAAGGCTGTCGGTATTCAGGCGAGCAACATGACTAAAATATCCAAGTATCCTTTGGTAGCACATGGTCGACAGTCTGGTTTTCACCCTCAGTTGTGTTAGGATGGATTTGTTGGTCCTCATGGCTGTCCATGGTATCCTGAGCATCCTCCGCCAACACCACATCTCAAAGGCATCTATTTACTTTCGGTCTATGGCGCAGATTGTCCACGACTCTGACCCGTAGAGAAAGATTGAGAAGATCAAAGTTCGGACTAGTCTCAACTTGGTGACATTGGAGATATTTCTGGCTTGCCATATCTGTGTCATCTTGCTCATTGCAGCTTTGACCATCTGAGTCCTCCTTTTGATCTCTCGCTCACTTCCACCCTGATCAGTTAGTAGGGATCCGAGGTAGACAAACTCGCTGACGACTTCCAATTCCGAGATTTCTCCTGTCCGAGCGAGCTGGCCGGACCTGTCAACTTTCATGACTTTTGTCTTTGTTTTGTTGATGGTTAGCCCAACCAGCCCACTCTCAACCTCCACTCTATGGAATATCTCTGCCAGTTCCTTCTGCGATGTAGCAAAAAGTGTGGTGTCGTCTGCGTATCTCAGATTGCTAATCTTTACGCCACCGACAGAGATGCGTCCATCCCATCCTTCTAAGGCTTTTCTCATTATATATTCACCATAAATGTTAAACAGGATGGGAGAGAGAATACATCCCTGCCTTTACCCCTTTCTTTGTCTTGAAAGTTCCAGAAACTACGTCGTTAACCCTCACCACGGACTTTCCATCTTGATAAAGACTTGCAATCAACATTACAAGATATTTAGGTACGCCCATCTCCAGTAATATGGACCACATGCAATCCCACCTTACGCGGTCAAACGCTTTCGAGTAGTCGATGAAGCACATGAGGATAGGGGTATTGAACACCCGACTTTTTTCTATTATTTTCCTCATATTAACAATTTGTTCAATTGTTCCTCGTCCCTTCACGAAACCCGCCTGCTTACTAGGTATTCACGATATTATATATAAAAAAGAAAAAGAAAAGAGAGTCCCAACTAAATTACAAATATTCAGAGGCACCCTTGCTGTGCATCAAGTATTATGGAAGAAAGAAACCCAAAATTTAACATTTCGTAATGCTAGTTGCTTTGAGTGTGTCTGTGGAGCTATATGTAACCATGGGAAACATCGGATATGGACAGGGTTCCACTTCCGAAACACCAGTGGTTCCTCTCATAGCCACAAAAAAGCAATATGGAGTCCTGACCAATATTACAAACACCGCAACTACAACATTTAGTACTGTGGGTCTACCATCAAATATACGGATTTTATCTAATAAGGTGATAATAAAAAATCTAAAAATTAGGATATTAAGACACCTACTAGTATATGTAAGTTTGATATTATATACCTAAGATAAATGTTACTCTTACAATGGCTGCTGGGATTATGGACATTTTGCGTTCGTAAATTAGGTCATTGTGCGACGGAGGGCCTATTTTTTATGTTAATTACCGTGTTACTTCAATTGCTTTACTTTTTCTGCATTTTTTAATCAAGGCTGCTGATTACCAAATTTAACAATGTATAATGTATATGATGATTTGGTGTAGGGACGCCCGGCCGGAGACAGGCGGGCTGTCGATCGCGTGGATGCGTTCATTCAGCCCAATTCCCAATTGGAGCCAACAATTACTGTCCCGGCGGCGCTCCCATTGAGCCTTCTTCCTCAAATCTCCTCGAAGGAAAGGACATCTTTAAGATTAATGTCCCTCAGCTCTTCTTCTTCTAGTTTGTCTTTTCTGAAGATGCTATAGCGTGCTGCTGCATACATTGCACACTCCGCTATGACGCGCTTACTTGTCTCCTCTTGTGCGAACAGTATGGATTACTTACTACATCCATAATGTTTAGGTGCCTGTTAATTGTGTCCCGTGATTATGCCTGTTGATAATCTGAGATTTTTCTTACCTAGTTCCAGGAGATACCTGGTCCTTTTCCTGTTTATGCCTCCTAGGATCACCTTCGAATGTCGACAGTCCGTTGTATCACGCCATTGTCTGTTAGCCTCTTCCTCCATTAGCCTGGCTATAACTCCTTTCGTGACTTCTGCCGATATTGGCAGTGCAGGTTCGGGTCCTATGAGTTCCCTTTCTGCCCCTAGTCTCGCCATCTCGTCTGCTCTTTCATTCCCTGTCACACCCTGATGTCCAGGTACCCATGCTACCATAATCTTTGTGTGCTCTCTAAGTTTGTTTAGGGCTTCCCTACATTCCTTTACCAAGGCTGAGCTTACCATCGGCTTGTCTAACGCTTTTAGCGCAGCCTGGCTATCTGTGTATATTACAACAGATCCCTCTTTCTGCCAACATTCATCTATTATTTGCACACATCTCATTATGCCGCATACCTCTGCCTGAAATACGCTAGCATACCTCCCCAGATGTATGTGTACCTTCTTCCCCAGCTTTGGTATCACTAAACCGGCTCCTGCCAGTTTCGTCGATTCCCGCCGAGAACCATCCGTAAAACAGATAGTCACGGGGTGCTCTACCTCTATTTTCCAGTTGTCCCTGTCTCCTATATGTATCCTATATTTCTTATCGAACATTTCTTGTCTCTTTATGAGGTCGTTGTTTTGGGTGAGCATCCCCATCTTCCCTCTGAATGAGTGCATGTCCCTTGTCCACACAGTTTCCTCTCCATTCCTTACATGCTTTCATTCTATACCATTGTTCCATGGCCCTCTTCTCCGCTTCTATTTTAAGTGACTTGAGACCGAGCATGATTTCCATTGCTTGCGTGGGCGTTGTCCTCATTGCCCCCGTGATCATACGACATGCCAGTCTTTGTACTTTTGATAGTTCTTTGTGGTATTCTTTGTTGTTGGCCTTATGCCACCATACTAGGGCCCCGTATAGTATCCTGGGTAGTATCACTGCCTTGTAAATCCAGTGTATCATGGATGGTTTCAGGCCCCATTTTCTTCCTACCGCCCTTTTACACTGATGACACTTGCCTCGTTTAAGTAAAAAAATATGTTCATAAACAAAAAAAAGTTGCCTCAGATCTCTTACCTTAAATTGAACTTGTATTGTTATTTGTTGATATGTATCAATGTCGTAAATTACATTTTTCCTGGCATTGGGCGTGTGTCATTTACAAACTCTAATAATTTACTTTATATTCGTCATTACCATCTACTTGGTATCATTACCATTTTTAAAAAAGTCATTCCATATGCCTAGCGTCATTACCATTTTCATGACGTAACTTTTAAAGCCAATAACTTCTATTTTTATAAGTCTACATTGGTGCCAACTGCTGTTTTTTGTTGCTCTTTATTATATCTTTAGATTTACACCACTTAGCACGCATTCCCAACAATTAAAAAAAAATGACCAAAAAAAATATCAAATAATAAAAAAGGCGAATCCACCCGGAAACGTCCGGGGAAAAAATGCGATTTACACCAAATGTCCGGGTTTTTTAAGTTCTTGTCCTAGTTCAGCGAATTTGTTGATGGCAGCCCTAGTTAAGAGTAATAGAGATAGAAAATTGTGGGAGTGGTGACGAAATGTTACACTCGTCGGTGTTATCTTTCCGGCACGCTGGCGCGCGGTTATCACTTGTTTTATTTTTATTTTACTAATTACTCGTTATAAAAAGATGTAAGTAAACAATAAAATCGGTTACTCGTGTAGTGAAGTCAAGGGTTGGATACACGAGTGGGGTGAGGAGAGGGCGTGCCGGTGACAGCGTGGTGACGTCATCGACGCCCCCACAGGGCGCGGGAAAGGCTCGGCGAACTCCATTGCTCGCCACACGTGGCCACTACAACTACTCAGGTACGACTTAGGGCCGGTACAGACAGACAGCATTTGAACTGCAACCTAGCAAAATGGCAGTTCGAGTGCAGTTTAGTTGCAGTTGGCGTGAAGTCCTGTCAACCGCACTCTGACTGCAAGCTGGCTTCATGGTCGTAATGCAGTCGAATTAGACCTGTTCATGTGCAGTGTTTATGTTCCGCTCCGCCTGTTACTTATAGTAGTGGAAGTGAATAGTGTACACGTATTTCAGTATGAAATTTGAGCAGTTGTAATGCAGCTATAATGCAGTCGTTCCAACTGCAACACGACTGCATTACGAGCGTGCACCCAGCTGGCAGTCGGTGTGTGGTTGACAGGACTGCACGGCAACTGTAAGCGGACTGTACAGTCAGTTTGCAGTTTTGATGCAGTTACAAAAATTGCACTCGAACGGCCATTTTTCAGGTAGTTTGCAGTTCAAATGCTGTCCGTTTGTAGCGGCCCGTATAGTTCACGGATTGACAGCGACGATGGCGCCCTCTGTCGGTCGAGTCGTCCCTCAGTTGACAGCTTGGTAGCTTTGTGTTTACACCTTACACCTAGTTTTCGTTTGTATACGGGCACAGATACCAGGTACGTGAACTAAATGACGAGATCTGCGTTTGCGAATCTATAAATATTTTTGGGTATATGTCACAATAAGTCGCAGTTTAGTTTCACATTTGTTTATTGTTTATTAAATTACACAGGCGGCATCGACATTCCGACAGCTGATATACCTACCAATAACAATATCGCATAATATCGTGGTTGGATATGACTGTAGTTACTCTACTTTGAACTGTACAATCGAACACGCCACGCGCTGATAACCAGGGAGGATAATTTGAGGAAGAAAAACAAATAAATTCATAACACGAAGTTACAAATGCTAACGTTGAAATAAAACTTAAGTAGTCTGTATTCTAAATTACTTCGTTTAACATGAGTGTTTGGGTGCTATGAACGTAGGTAAGTTTTTATTTATTTATATCTATAGCTAAATCCAAATTTACTTATTCTTTTTTGTAGGTAAGTATCTGTTTTGCGGATATCTTCGTCCGGGTAAAACTGTTTTCTTAACCCATAGTCGGGTAAAAGGTATCCCACCAAAAACCTTTGATATCCAGGTTCTTTTTTGTTCCTCTTGGCGGGGGCACTACCGTGCCCCCAGATTTCAATTGTGTTTGATATTCTTACACTAGATATAGGTACATACGTAGGTTATCTAACCCTACTTAATCTAAATAATTAGAGACCACAAAATAAAAAAATACAATAATAATGTCAGGCGAATAATTGATAACATATAATAATCCAGTTAATAAAGGAGTTTGACCTTACAAACGGTCCGGTAGTTTTGAGTTTTTGATAATTATGTTGTCGAGAATGGTTAGTCAGTGTTAAAAATGCAGTGCACAATCCCCCCCCCCCCCCCCCCCGCGCTCGCCGCCATATTGAAAAAACCGGCACTTTCTTCATATTTTTGCTCATATCTTCCTGTAGGAGCATTTTAGCTAGAAGAAAGCTGAGACAATGTTATAGAGAGTTAAATTTACTATATTCTCCATTTTATATTTTGTTTCTAGGACAGATAGTTACGGAGATATGCAGATTTAAAAATACTTGAAAAATCTCAATTTCCAACTTAAAAACAAACTTTTGGATTATATCTTCGTTTAGGAGCATTTTAGCTAGAACAGAGCTTGGACAATGTTGTAGAGAATTAAATTTACTATAATTTACATTGGAGGGGGGGAATTGTGCATTTTGCATTTTAAACACTGAATAACCATCCTAGACACCGAACCGAATTATAATACGAGTATGAGTGTGTATTTAGTACCTGTGTCCCTATTTATGGGGGCCCATCTAGTGGGAGGCGAGTCATCGTCTACCATTAAACATGAGACTTTTTTACTGGTAGACACCCGTCTCAATCCATAGCTCAATTAGCCAGTCCTCCAATTCATCCCCATAGCCCAATTTGTATTTAGATTCCTATATCCTTCAATAGTTGTTGCACCTAGCGGGTGCTGTCTCTGTATTCGTCCTATGTTACGGTTGGGGACAGCATCCGCTCGATGTACACCTTAAAATTCCATTTAATTGTCCAAAGGGCCTCTACACGTTGGCTTCGGCTCTGCGCACGCCTCCCGAAGGTCCGGGACACTATTGTCCCGTGAGCGGATGTGACATAAGAGTACATAATAAATCAATCAATAATTCTCGTTAAAAGTCAAAAGGGAATATTATTAGTAATCTATTGCATAAAACGACTTTTTTTAATGCGAAATATACAAAGGCTGCCCTTCGTCACGAACACGGGTCACGAATATATTTTTTTGTTGACTGATTGTTCCTTTTTGAAGTGAATGAAATGAAATCATTTAATTCGACTAACAAGGGTGACTCATATGGGTAACCTATCATAATCCCGAATTTTTGTTTCCCCGCTGTATCGTTTCACCGAATTTTCATTTGCCCGAAAGCAGTTTTTCCTGAAACCCATAATATTTTCAGGATATTATAAACTCGTTTTAAAGAACCCATTAGGTTAGGTTAGGTTAGGTTTGTTTTATAATTATTTTGAAATATTAATAGTTTTGGAATAAATAGCTTTCGGGCAAATGAAAATTCGGCGAAACGTTGCAGCGGGAAAACAAAAAAACGGGATTCAGGCCTACTGTGAAACGTCCATTCCTGAAACTTTATCCTGGCTGCACTGTGAGCATCTCTGACGTACTTGTTCCATCCCACAACCTTATTCTTAGATTTACGCATATTTTTCATGTTACTGACAGTGGCAGCCCTGCAAAGGACAGCAACAATATTTTGATATACACTATCAAATAATAACCCTATGACTAGTTTCACTACAGTACCTACCAGCGCAGTGTTTAAATTCCATAGGAAAGTCAATCGATTTCAAACCTTTTTGGCACTCTTCAGTATAACAAGCTACCTGCTCAGGCCCCTCTCGCCCCACACTATTTGTCGATTTTTAGAGCAGGGCTATTAACCTGGGTGTCAGTAGATCTCAATCACACTCTAGCAAAAGAGGGAAGTGGTCTGATCAGTTAACATATTATGTCACAGGTTTTACATAGATCTCTGACGCCGTCGACACATCTTTTAACATTTTTACAATTAAAACTAGCAAATGTACCTATATGAAATTGCCATTTTATGCTTGAAATGCACAAACTTGCGGAACACAGCATCTGTAGGCCATATATTGCTGTCCAAAAATAGTGGTATTTTGGATTCCTTGACAAAAAAATTATAGGCGTTATAAAACATTTCATTTCTAATTTTTAGTTTTTCCAAGGATACCGACTCTTGAGTCTTTTGTAAAATATACCTTGTTATCTCAGATTCATCAACATCTTTGTTTATCCTCGATATGAATAACGGTAACCTACGTTCCGCCGCTTTAAAATTACCGACCGAGACACCCGCCGTACCAACTTGCCCTTTGTAACGCTTGTTAAATTTCTTTTTGTAATCAACAGTCTGCCAGCCTTTTTCTACAGCTTTGGTATTCTACGATGTTTTGGTACTTTCATTTACAGCACAGACTTATTGCGTGTTGATATATTAGAAACGCAAGGCTCGGCCGGTTCAGTCCGCTGCTCGGTGCGATGACTCACCTCCGCCGTTGCTGGAGACTCCTTTTGCGGCCACTATCTAGGCACCAGGCACCCCGTCTACCTTTGACATTACATATTGATAACCTGGATGGGGCAACATGTTTCATTGTTTCCATCTCTTTTTTCAGGTCTTCAAGTTCATTTAGAGTAACATAAGTCTTTCCAAATCGGTCTGGAGTCGCACGATATCCTTCAATAGTTTAGTACAATCCAGATGATTGAACAATATTTGGTGGTAGTTTTTCTAACTGCCGCGCCACAAAAACTGGTATTGAACTAGGATCCGCGGTTCTAAATACATTTATGATATCGTTTATATCACGCTGTTCCTTCCTGTCTCCTCTGCGTTGAATATTTTGTTTGTTTGTTTGGACAGCTTCAAAAAGTAACGACTTTGACCTTTTAATCTCTTCTACCGTAAACGCCGAAGTACATAAACGCACTAGTTAAGGTTTTCTCGTCAACCTCTGATAGTTTATTTTGAATGTACGATAACATTTCGTCTATAACGACATTACAATAGTAACACTTAACGGTAATCGACATAATTATTTACGACACTTGCGCGCCGGTCGCCGGTTATCGCCGTGCGCTCGCGCGGAACGACTTTTTACTTGCAATGAGGACACGTTGGCAATCACCGATGATATCTGCTTGAAAACACATGTCGGTTAATTACAGGTGCAGGGCGGAGACGCTTCCAGTCACTTCACGCCGTCCATGGGCGTGCTGCGCACGCTGAGCACGCTGCGGGCGCGCAGCGGCCGGTACGCGCCTGAAGCCGCGCTGCTCGCGCTGTCCGCGTTGCTGCTGCTCCTGGTCGCGCACTGGATGCCCAACGAGGCGGCGGGAAGCCCCACGGTTCTTCTCAGAGCACGGCTGGTGAACCACACGCCAACGCTAGACTCGAAGCTGGTCATTGAACCGCGAGTTCCACCGACAGCTCCCGCTGAAATGGTACACACAACAGAGGAGCCTCTCCCGGCGGGCGTCGTGCGCGTTCGCTCGCGGTACGTGGCGGGCTGGACGCGCACCCACAGCGAGCTGTGCGAGGCGCGCGGCGCGCGGCTTCGGTTGCTGGTGCTCGTGACGTCAGCGCCGCAAAACGCGGCCGCACGCACCGCTGTGCGCCTCACATGGGGCGCCGCCGCACGCCGTGCTGACGTCGCGTTTGCTTTCGTGCTCGGCGCGGTGCCACCAGACTTGAAACCCAAACTCGACGAGGAGGACGCGCTATACGGTGACCTAATCGAGTGCCGTTTCGTCGACACCTACCTCAACCTGACGCTGAAGACGCTAGCGATGCTTGACTGGGCGGTCGAGTACTGCCCTCTCGCACCACGGCTGCTCAAAACAGACGACGACATGTTCATTAACGTGGACGGGCTACTGCGCTTCGCAGAGGAACCGATGCGAAAATTTGCCAATGCTACCGTCTGGGGAAAGGTATGGCGCAACGGGCGGCCGGTGCGAGACCCGCGCTCGAAGTTCTTCGTGCCGCACAAGGAGTTCCCGGGGTCGAAGTACCCGCCGTACGCGAACGGGCCGGCTTACCTGCTGACGATGGAAGCCGTGCGGCGGCTGAGGCGCGCGGCGGGCGCGTCGCGCTGGCTGCGCATGGAGGACGTGTTGGTGACGGGTGTGTTGGCGGCGGCGACGCGTGTGCGCGTCGTGGACGCGCCGGCGTTCCTGGCGCTCGTACGGCAGGTGACGCACGCGTGCACGCTGCGCCGCACGCTAGCCGTGCACCGGGTGCACTACCACGAGCAGTTTGACCTGTGGCGCAGGCTGCTCGACGGGAAGACCAAATGCCCCTCTTAGCTGCACTTAATGAACTATAGATGTAAGTTCATCTGCACGCTGTGTGCCCGTTTCAAAGTGGAAGTTGTTCTATAACTAGATATTATTTAAAGTTACGGACAGAATCCATCAAAATACAAATGTGATACTAAGTGATTATTTCCCAAGTGCCTGGAGACGAAAGTCTTCAAACGAAAGCCAGCCAGCCGTGATGTGATGACTTACGGAACTGACACATGGTCGTTCACAATGGGACTCATGATGCAGCTAAGAGTCACGCAACATGCAATGGAAAGGGCTATGCTCGGAGTTTCGTTGCGCGATAGAATCAGAAATGAGGATACCCGCAGAAGAAGCAAGGTAATCGACATAGCTCACAGGATTGCACGATAGAAAAGTGGTAATGGGCTGGCCATGTAGCCCGGAGCGGAGACTGGACGGCTGTTGCGGCAGCAAAGTTCAATTGTGGCGACCATGTATAGAAAAGCGCAGCGTGATGGGTCGGCCCCCGATTAGATGGACGGATGACCTCGTGAAGGTAGCAGGGAATCAATGGATGCGGTCTGCACTTTGTGACGAGTCATGGGAGAGGTCTATGTTCAGCAGTGGACGTCTGTGGCTGATAGACAGATATATAGATAGACTAAGTGATAAATACCAAAAATATAAATGTAAACCAACGTTTTAATCACAATTCATAATGAAAGCCAGACACGCTGCCATACTGGACGTTCATGCCCGCCTCTCCAGTCCCTTCGAGACCATGAACGTAACATCACGTTCCAAACGTCGGAGAAATTAAATATTTTTTTAACGCGATTAAGTTCCTTGTACTTTAGTTCTGCAAAACCAAAATTTAATTAAGTCTAATTAACAATAAAGCAACACGGACCATAGAGAATGGCCAATTCATTCCGGCGAAGTGGCAACACTGCGGATAATTTTCCGTTGCCGCCAAGTTCTGGGGCCGAATTCAACGAGGCAATGCGATGACTCTAATTAAGTAATATATGACCACTTTAGTGAATGTATAAATTTTGTATAAATGTACTAAATTTAATTAAACGATAAACGAGGAAAAAACAACAATAACCAACTTAACGTATACTAAGATAACCTAACTAATACCGATGTCCACATGATGCCAGCTACATTCCCCCGCTGAATAGCTATGCCAATACTTTGGCAGAGGAAAATTACTTTAGTTATATGACTGCATATGTAATTGTATGCAAGATGTAAATGTAAAAATTTAAATGTTGTTACAAAAAATATCAATGGTTAGGTACATGAAATCACATTTCTAAAGTACACATAAACTTTAATGTTTAATGATGATTTGTCTTTTGCGGCAGATGGTCTGCCGTTGAAGACAAGTGCGATGTCCGATCATATTAGTAACATAACTAGCCCTATTTCCTTTTTTAATACGTACCAAGGCAGTGAGGGTAGTTTTAAATGGTTATTTAGAAACTAGACCTCGTATTATAAACGTTAAAGTTAAGATATTACACAAATGATCAAAGTCGAATAAGTAAATATTATTTATAAACGTGAATCTTTGTGAAAATGTATGTTCCACTTAAAATTACGTGACAGTTCCATAAAACTTTTCTTTAATAGGTATAGCTTGAAACTTCAAAATATGGATAGAAACAGAAATCGGAAAAGGATTCATAAGAATAGAAATTGGGAGTTACAAATTTAATTTTCTCAAACATGCAATAAAATGTCTTCATAACGTGCGTTGCTTCAAAGTATCACGAACTCGAGACAACTGTAAAGGGATTTCATACAAAATTGAAGGCCTAAGTCGGGAAGTAAGTTTTTTTAGATAGCGTCTGTGTTCATGAACAGACTAAACAGTGAGTGGTGTATTTTTATTTTATTTTATTGCCAATATCGAGAAAAGCATTATACATGCCTAGCCGTGAAAAGGGCTTGCCGACTTCGTATCACTTTCTATTCACTGCTCACCCGGCAAGCCCTCTTTCACAGCGTCTGCAGTAATGTACTATTAAATGAGTTCATCATTTTACGCGAGACAAGTCACGTAAAAAATAGTATGATAGGTTGCAACGCACATGCTATAATGTGACGTGACATGATGATATCTCATATATATCATTGACACGTCGAATTTGGCTAGCGGCAACTAAAATGGCGGACAGATAATGTCGTTGGCTAATTGTTCTGCGGGATTGGAGTAATCAGACGCCGCAATAAAAGATTTGCGTGGATGAAATGATTAAAATTGTTTTTTGAGATAGTGGGGTTGTAAATGAATATTTAAGGAATGTAAAAGGCTTTTAGTTTACAAAGAAAAGTCCCGTGAATCTCAGACGTAGTAGAATATATATCAAACGGGCTTACTTAGAGATGGGCAAAAGTTAATCGATTAACGATTACGATTAACCTACTTAATCGCGTTTAACGATTAAAAATGACGATTATTTAATCTAATCGTACGAGTTCCGATTAATTTAATCGTAGATTAATATCTAGCGTTTAAATTTTTTATCGATTAATTAATTCGATTAATTTTCTCTCGATTAATATCAGGAAGAAATAAGATTTTTTGTAAGTCTAAGTCCCTACCTAGGAGATCTTATAGAACTGCACTATAAAAAACCACCTTGTATTACTATAACAAGTTTATTTCACACCGCACACTAGAATGTTTTTTCTAGTTTACACATGACAAGACATATTGTATTTTGGTAAAATTCACAAATGAGCGTGTTCCAACTTTTAATCCAGAATTGGTCGTGAAATTTAATCGATTAAAATGACTATAAGTTTAATCGTGATTAAATTAATCGCGATTAATTTGGATGATTAATTTATTTAATCGATTAATGCCCATATCTGGGCTTACTCACGTCATAGAAGTCGAATATCACTCGACATATTTCGATTCAGCCCGTCTAGCACAATAGGCGTGCAGACATATTTTTTTTGAGGCTGTCAACCGATTTTATATTTTATTGGGATCAAATGTCGATATGGGACTACCTACACTTAGACTGCTCTAAAAGGCAGAAATAACCGTCAAAGTTCAATATTCATACAGAGGACTAAAAAACGCTCTATACATTTGGCTTACCTGCAAATGATGTCATCTGTGGATTGTGTACCAATACTGGTACACATGTATGGAGAAGATAAGTAATTTGCCATTTTCACCGTGAAGAAGTGCGTTTAAGTTCATGGTTGTCACTCAATTATTGTTTGGTTAAAATTATGAGAATTCTAAAAACAATTTCAAAATTTCTTCCCGTAGCTTTGGAGTCGCATAATTCAAAAAATATTTTTTAATTTTTCGTTTTCTTTGTTTCATGATCATGACATATCGAGCTTTATTATTCGTAAGTATAACTATACCCCTCGCGGCGAACGATGAGTCCTATGGCACTTGTCATCACAGTACATTTTTCCGATTATTTATTCATTAATTACATGCAAATTTACAGTGAATAATACCAAAACATTTGCATGGCATACAATAGTTACATACGGAAACACAATTAAAAGGAAAATAAACAGAAATAAAAATAAAACTAATACAACACAAAACCAGCAAAAATTACAATAAAAATAAACAAGAGTACCTACTGTACACAATAAGGATAACATTATTTACAACTACTTCGGACAAACAAGGGTAAACGTATATTAAAATGTGCAGTGCTTAAATATGCAAGAATTTTCCTACAAAATGCACCAACACTGTCAGCAAATACATCGACGTTTTCAACTTCAAGTGCAACGCGGTTTAAGACTGTGATCGCTCTCGCCGTTGGGGCGTTGGCGCCGCGGTGGGTGCGCGTGGCGGGCCCCGCCAGCAGCCGGCGGGGCCTCCGCGCCGCCACCGCGACGCTCGCTCGCATCCAATAATAATAATAATAATAATAATCGTTTATTTCAGACAACTAAGAGGTCCATAAGTGTTAGTTACAAACTTATTAAACTATGTTAGTTTCCTTAACTATATATGTATTTATTTATTAAAGAAATTTATTGTACAAAACAAAATTCAGTACAAATGGCGGACTTAATGTCAAATGGCATTCTCTACCAGTCAACCATAGGGCCAAACAGAAATATTAGGGTTGGTCCTTCACAGCAAACACAGTTACTTGTCATATGACACACAACCTTTTAAATGCTCAATCCAGTGCTTTTGTATTGGACATTCACACATACCAATGCGTTGTAGGACAGATGGATTATCCACTTTATTATTAAGAAGACAATAATAATGCACTATGAGCAGCAGTTTGCGCCTCAACTCTAGGGTGTGAATCCCGATATTCCCGATCATACCCGTCATGAACAGAGTTGGGTATAAGAATGGATAATAGCCATACAACCGCTTATACACGTATCTGGCAAATTTCTTTTGTATTTTTTCCACCATTAGGACGTATTTATCCTCATGGGAATCCCATACCACCGCTCCAAATTCCAGCCTGCTACGAATATAAGCGTTGTACAGCATAATACTAACTTTGACGGTAGAAAACTGAGAAGAGAGTCTAATAATAAAGCCTAGCGTTTTGGAAACCTTCCTGCAAGTCGTTGTAATGTGTTGTCTGAAGTCGAGTTGTTTGTCCAGTGTCAGTCCTAAGTCTCGTATTTCGTCAGTTTTATGAAGTACAACATCGCGAAGGGTGTATTCGGTGGCTAGAGGTGAACGCATCCTGGAGAAGGTAATTGACATGCATTTAGAGGCATTGAAATGTAACCTATTGTCCTCGCTCCATTTGGCAATAGAATAATAATATAGGTTATAAAAAGTACTGAGATGACAATTTTTCCGATTATAGGTTATAAAATGTAATGAAATGACAGGTGTCATAGGACTCATCGTTCGCCGCGAGGGGTATACACTATGTTGTATAATTCACACGACATCAGTGGCATCCTTCGCGACTCATGTCGCGCGACATAGTATCACCCATCACTCTCTCACAGTATTAGTCCAGAAAGAGATAGGTAGTATATCTCGCGCGAGAAAGTCGCGTGTCACAGTTGTGCTAGAGGTTCAGGTGTCAGAGCGAGACGCACGTCAGTTTATACTCAATGCTGGAAGACGACTGTTGTTTGTGTTTCTTCTGTTTATTTGTCTTACTATTACATATCCTATCCAAAAATATACTTATTTCACATATAGCTGGTGTTTTTCCTGAGCCTCGCGGCCATTTTAATCGGTTCGCGATTCATCGTCAGGAGAGCCGATCAACAACGGCGGTGGCCAATCAAACACGTCGATTCGTGTTCGATTGGCGGCCAATGCGACTTATCGTCTCGTTTGTATTTTAATATGATTGTTTCGTATCTGTTTAAAAATGACTTTTGTTTTAGTCGTTATCTAAAAAAACACGGCCAGTCACCAGAACCAGAAAGTAACAGGCAGGAATTTGCATATTGATAAACTCTCTTATCTTGTTTACCCCTATCCTCCACAGTGTAAAAATACAATTCTATTGAAATTAGTAGAAGGTTCTCGCAATTTCGTACGCGTATTTTTTTATACCGTATTAGCATTGACGTAATGCGTATTAGTCGGGTACAAGTATCCTATAGCTATAGATGACCATCTTTGGATATTCAGCTATCCCTGTCCGTTAATTGGTTAACATCTGACCAGCCGTTTCGGTGTGATGAGAGGATGAAGGAAACGATGCTCAACAGATGGCGCCAGAGTGGCATGACGCCGCGAGCCCATACAAAACAAAAGTCCTGCAAGAATCCTGCAATGAAAATTAAACCTAACTGTTCGTCTTAATTTTTCTTCAGAATCATTTTTAGGGTTCCGTAGTCAACTAGGAACCCTTATAGTTTCGCCATGTCCGTCTGTCCGTCCGTCCGTCCGTCCGCGGCTTAGCTCCGTGATGATTAGTACTAGAAAGCTGAAATTTGGTATGAGTATGTGTATGTATAACGCCGACAGAACGGTAAAATAAAATTTAACAAAAAAAAATTTTTCGGGTACCTCTCGAACACCTAAAGTGGGGGTGAATTTTTTTTTTCTTTTCAACACTGGTGTGTGGGGTATCGTTGAATAGGTCTTGTAAAAATAATAGGGGTCTTCTAACATTATTTTTTGATAAAGTCAGCAGTTTTGTAAATATTCGCTCCAAAAACAAAAAAAATTGTGTCGTCCCCCTCTAACTTTTCTACCACGGGTCAAAAAAAATCGGAAAAATTCATGTTAATGAAGCCTTATAAGTACTTTCAATGAAAACTATATTGAACAAAATCGGTCGAGCGGTTTTTAGTTAACGCCAAATTTCATATTTTTCCTTTAAAAGGTCGTAAGTTGACTTCCGGAAGGTAATAAGTGAATACAGTTTCTAGGGCGTTTACGACCTTTTTATAGAGCTTAAAATCTTTCTTAACGTAAACCTCGGGCTTAAAAAAGCAGTTTATTGAGAAGGATGAGCAACTACGGAACCCTACACTGAGCGTGGCCCGACATGCTCTTGGCCGGTTTTTTCTATTTACTATCGTCAAAATAAACCATAGACTCTATAATCAGTCATCCTCCTAGCCTTTGTCCCATTTTTTGAGAATGAATTCTCAATCGGGGTCGGCTACCTAAATCCCAAGATGTGGCGTCGTAGGCACTAGTTTTTACGAAAGCGACTGCCATCTGACCTTCCAACCCAGAGGGGAAACTAGGCCTTATTGGGCTTAGGTGGTTTCCTCACGATGTTTTCCTTCACCGACCCATAGTCTCTATAATAATACTTAAAAAAGAAATACACACTTACAAACGAAGCTGGGAGCGATCACTATTATAGGAGAGAGTGACTTTATGGATATGGCACTTCCTACACCTGTCACTTCTAAAAATCCGATGTTTGAGCAAAAACGACGCGGTTGGCGCTGTTTGTAGTGCATCTGCCTGCTGAGCCGGCGGTCCCGGGTTCAAATCACGGCCAGGGCAAATATTTGTGTGATGAACTGAATATTTGTACCTGGGTCATGGATGTTATCTATACAAGGTGTTACCGCCAAGTAGGCTTTTCTTAAAGTAAACTAACATAGATATTTAACGTATCCATGACCTTAATTAAATTAATTTACTTAAATTCAGGCTTTATTAACTTTCTAACAAAATTTAATTGCCAGTAATGTACAGTAAATAAATTGACATAATGTGACTGGTATTACCACATAAAAAAATATGAATCGATAAAAAAGATTCTATACAAATAATGTGAGTGTTAAATGACAGCGTGATATGAGGAACGACAATTACGCTGTACACCCACTACATTGAGTGTGCGGATTTAAGAAATTTAATTGTGCAGTTAATTCACATAATTATGATTAGCCATGCAAGTTCTAATAAATGCCCGCATGCCGGTAACAGGCTGTATATGTACTTATTTATACAGCCTGTATATTTGATACAACCGCAAATTGAAGCCAGACAGATTTTAGTGTTGTAATCTGATATTTATAACAATTATTAATTTAGCGTTAACTGCTATAACGTAATTAATTATTGAAAATTTTCTGAGCAGCAATGTATGGTGTAGTTATTACTAGTGACAGTTGTCACATCACGATGTTAAGTGTCAACAAACAACAACAAACACATAGCGTGCTGAATTATTTTATTCAGCGTGTATATTTGATATAACCGCAAATTGAATCCAGACGGAGATTTTAGTGCTATAATCTGATATTTACAACAATTATTAATTTAGCGTTAACAGCAATGTATGGCGTAGTAGTATGACAAGTGACAGTTGTCACATTACGATGATAAGTGTCAACAAACAACAACAAACAAATACATTGCGTGCTGAATTATTTTATATAAAAAAATTACTGATTTTTTAAATAATTTACGGTGCAATATATTAATAAATACCGAAGACCCCGTAAAGTTTGCGGTAATATCAAATATACCCGCTGTATATTATGTACATCGTCGTCTAGTATATATAGTGCAAGCTTTTGCTTAGTTTGGGACTAGATCGATCAATATTATTTACTACTTTTATTATTTGTGCTTTTTCTTTTAGTTACGTTATGCTCCTTGTATCCTTAATAAACAATAGTTCATTCTATTTGTCTACTATTAACATCCAACTGCCCCTAATTTAGAAGATAACCCTATAAACGGGTTCCCCCAATTCATTTCCCCGAGCCCGTGATTCTCCCAAATCACATTGTCCTGATGAGATCATTCGTCATACAATTCCCTTGACAAATCACTATTGTACTAATATGAGGGAGGTTTGTATGGAATGTTTTGTTGTATTTAGTTTGAAAGGGTGGGTTGATATATTGATGCAATTTAGATGGGTAGCTGTATAAGTATAGGTTATATTCGTAGTAAATGTAAAAAGTGGGATAGGTTATACGTTTTGAAAATTTGATTTTATTTCCAAAAATATAACTAAGTATATATAAATACGTTACAACTTCACATGATAGCCATATCTATTAGCTGCTACACACTTATGAATAATTAACTAAATGTAAAACCTATATTCGGAAACTAACATAATTTAGAGTATTAGTTATGAGGATAGATGCCTATTATGTGGGTTAGATGCCCCGATACTTTTATCAGCATGAGGATAGTTGCCCTTGGGATTAATGAAAGAAAAAATATAATTAAAACTTTAATATGGCACATAACATTTGAATTGCATTCATCCCTCCGAAGAAACATTCCTACAAAGTAGTAATTTCTTCAGCTTTTCAGCAAATTCAAAGCCCTGTTTTCGTATAATTTCACGGGTCGGAAGGAAACCATCTTTTTCCAGTTTTTGGATGTGCATTACCAAAAGTTTCTCGTTTTCAAAATTCAGAAAAGGATGTCTTCCTAAAAAAGAAAATTTATACTTTATTGCACAAAACAAAAGTCAGTACAAATGGCGGATAAGGAGATAGACGCCCTTAGGGCATCTATACTCACATAGCTTCGGAGCATCTTTCCTTTTCAGTAGGGATAGATGCCCCTGTTAAAAAAATGAACTTGTTAGTAAAATTCCAACACCAGTACTATACTCGTATATACGCTTGCATATACTAATTAAATAAAATCGACTTACTTAATAAAAACAAGTTAAACGTCCGCAAAAAATCCTCAAAATCGTAATCCACGTCGCCCGTGAGCGAGGTTATCGAACTTTGTTCACTACACACACCACGTCTGTTACCTACGACTGCCACTTGCAGACTGGCGGAGGAGGGAGGTCCACCTTTCGTTTTAAGTATTATTTGCTGCGGAGATAGCTTTAAATTGGAGTTTTAAAAATGGGGCAACTATCCTCCTAGGGCGACTATCCCACTTTTACCCTACGTAAGATAATGAGGAGTAAAACTCACCGGGGGGAAACTGGCACTAATTGAGTATGAGTATGAATTAACTATTGTGGCTTATCAGTGACCCAAACGGGATCTTAGCCTCCGAAACGAAGCACGCCACTTGGCCCGATCCTGCGCAATTTCTCGCTAGTTTTTAACTGAGGAAGACTGCCACAGTTCAATAACTAACTAACTGATAGTCTTACCCCATTATACAATAAACTATGTTATCCTTACGCCACCTTCCCTTGAACTAATTTAATTACCTACTTCATTACCACAGAACCCAAAACTATTACTATATTTTGATTATACGAATTGGTTTTGATAAAAAAAAGAGGCAAGCAGCGTCGTCTAAGAATCAGCACTCAAATGACATCACCTTGTGGAAAAATTGATAGTCGCCACCTACGAAAAAAATTGGGCAAGTGCGAGTCCGACTCGCGCATGAAGGGTTCCGTACCATAAAACAAGTTTCTTGTACGGGAGCCCCCCTTAAATATTTATTTTATTTTATTTTGAGTATGTGTTGTTATAGCGGCAATAGAAATACAACATCTGTGAAAATTTCAACTGTCTAGCTATCACCGTCCTTGAGATACAGCCTGGTGACAAACGGACGGACGGACGGACAGCGAAGTCTCAGTAATAGGGTCCCGTTTTTACCCTTTGGGTACGGAACCCTAAAAACAGTGGTACAGTTTCCATACTAAATCCGTCTTAGTAATAGTCAGACCATAGATAAGAGTGTATTACTAGTCAGACTGTAAGATTTACTGCGATATGACCAATTGCTTGTCGCCTACGTTCTTTTGGAATGAGCAACTTTTCAAATTGTTTTTTTAATATAAATTGGAATACTTTTGAAAATTTAAAAATGAGTTAATATTAATAAAGGAGATAATAATAATATTCTTTATTGTGCACCACATGAAAAAGATTAATAACAAAAAAAAGCAACGTTAAATAGGGTAACAACAGGCGGTCTTATCGCTAAAGAGCGATCTCTTCCAGACAACCTTTGGGTAGCAGAAAAAGTCGGAGGATACATTTTAAAAAGGTAGTGCAAGAAACTGAAGAAATTTAATTTACACATACATCTGAATTGTTTGTAATATATAAAATAAATAAATATACATACACATATAACCCATAAAATACATATATATAAAAATATAAAATATAATATAATAACGTATATTCGAAATTAATTTCAGACATCACCTAAGGAAGTGATAAATAGTGCTACTTTAGGTTACGTTTAAAGATGGGGAGGGCATTGAGCTTTGCGTAAGTCAAGCGGCAAAGTAAAAAAAAATTGAAGAAGAAGGAATTGGAGAAAGAAGATAATTTTGAGAACAACGAACAGAAGATAGATATTTAAAACGCTCTTTTAGGTAGCAAGGTGTAGCGGGGTTGAAAAGTATATTACAGAGGCAGACAAGAATATGGAATATTAAATATTTTTTTATCGTCTATTTGATTATATCGGAAAAATGTCTGGAAAATTCAATGTAAAAAAAAACAACATCTCAATTATGGGTTGCCGATGTGATTTGCATAACATTTATCTGGCTAATGTATATTTAAATACTATAGGTACGTGTGGATGCCAGTTAAACATAATGACTGTATGATAAACTTGATAAACTAGACAAGCATTTTTTAGGCGTATTTGTTCGGGCTTTTCCAAACGATATGACGGTTAATGGCTTTATGTTATTATTTATATTTTGTGGATATTTGTCGACTAGTGTAAGTATAAATTATATAACTACAACGTACTGCTAAACTTACTTAACCCTTCCTTTTTGCCTGTGACATAGTCGGGTAAACACAAAACCGAGCAGAATTCGAAACCGAAGGAGGTAATGTCGAACGAATAATTAGGTTGTTGTTTTTGTTATTATAATTATATTTATGTTGAATATTATATACATATATGTATTAAGATAGATATTACGTAATAATTATGTATTATATTGACTGTTTGCTTATCTCTCTCTCTGTGTTGGTTAAGTTATCCTCCTTTGTATAGGTATTGTACATGTGGCTTGGTTTGTCTACCATTTACGTTTATGTTTAGCACTCATTTACTCAAAGGTTAAAGAAGCTGGAAGAGATCCCTTAAAGGGATAGTTTCGCCTTTATCATCATCATCATCATCATCATCAGCCTATTCTTGTCCACTGCTGGACATAGGCCTCTCCAACTGCACGCCATTGTAAGCGATCCTCGGCTACTCTCATCCAGCTTTTGCCAGCCACCCTGCACAGATCATCGCTCCACCTAGTCTGAGGTTTGAGGAGTAGTTTCGCCTTTATACATGCTTATTATTTTATAATGTGTATTTCTTATTTTTATGTACAATAAAGTGTTTGTATCTAAACACTTTAGTTAGCCTTAGACAAAAAGCGATCGGAAAAAATTCCGTTGTGCGACAAAAATTAACGACACAATAATGAACCTCAAAACAGTACCTTAAGGTACGTATTCGATGGTTAATTTTTCGTCGTACAATGGAAAAATTGATTCAAAATTTAATTAAATGAGTTAAGGCAGCAAACTTTTTGGTGTTCACCCATTTAGGACGTATAGAACATTTAATAAAAGTAGGGGATGAAAATATTAGGTGTATAGATGACGTTGTTACAGATATATTCGTCGTACACGACCATTCCTGGACAATTCAAGAAATGCGCCAAACCAAGCATCCCGTACTCTAAACAACCCGTAGGAGAGCTTTGTTTGGAAATCAAGAACGGTAATATCAAAGGAAACTTGACGATTGTGAAAGAAATAGGTCTTCAGGTAAAGATAATTCGGTTAGGTAATGGGCTCCTTTTTTGCACCTTCCCGTGAGAATCAACCAACTAATCAATTGATCGATCGATCAATCAACCATTCAACTAATCAAGCATTCATTCAATCGATCGTCATTACTGAGACAAGCTTTTAAATATCCGACTGAACATTCTTTGAATACCCATTTATTTCTCACTGAGACTATTCTGAAGACCCCAAGCTCAGTAAAATTGCTATATCTATTACAAATTTTCTAGGGTCACCTTCCAACTCTATCATCACAACAGCCCCCTGGTACCATATTAATGTATTGTCATCAAAGTTAAGTAGGTATACAAAGTTTCAGCTCAATCGGTTGAAGATATCTGCTTCAAAACTGGTTGCAATATTCCACGCCAACGAACATAGTAACATTGTTACATATTCACATACATTGCAAGTTAAATAAGAGCTTGTAAGAAGAAAGAACACTTTCGCCGAAAACGGGGAATGTGAAAAAAGGAGATTCTTTGCGGTTTCCAGAGAAAAACTGTACGAGTAAGCAACATTAGGATTTTACAATTGAAATTGAATGAAATAATTTATTCAGTCAGTAGGCCACAAGGGCACTTTTACAAGATTGTGAATCTACCTGCATTTCCCAAGAGGGGACCGCTGTTGAGAAGAAAGACGAAAGAAACTCAACGGCAAAAATCTTCTAGGTAACCCTTCAAGACTTCTACTACGAAGACGGCAAATGGCAACAGTCCTTTTACATGAAGAACATCAACTGTCGGTTGAGCTTCATTGCCGCTCTTGGCAGGATCTTTGGTATTAATTTCAACAAGAAATCTTGCTCAGTGCCAAAGGTAATGTATTTTACATCACCCCGGGCCGTAAGTGTGATTTTCTGACGAAAATCTCACTTCCTGGCCAAGTCCAGACGTAAAACTTAAGACAAGCTAAGTAAGTAAGTAGCCCCAGATCGCATATCACCTCACCTTCGGCTCGGGCCACAAACTCCTGCGATCTGGGACATGAATTCACCGCCCTTGGAAGGGTAAGTAATATAAGATATAAGAACTTATACTATAATATTCATATTATATACGCTCATATTGTATAAGCTTGTTTTGTATACCGTTCAAGGTGTATAACGAACGTTAGATATAACATCAAAATATCTATTTTTGTTAAGTATAACGTTATTTAAGTATAATATCATTGTATATAACGATCATAACGTATAACGTTCATAATATCTCAGATTTATAATGTATATTACTCAATACATCTAACACCAAAATGCATAATGCTCGTATAGAATAACCGCCTGCACATCAATTGTGTACATACTTTTTATGCAATAGTTCGCTGTAAAATTTTATTATATGTACCTCCATGCAAGCAAGAATTTTGACGCTACGCTCGCTTCGCTCGCTCCGCTATCCATGATCATAAAACAAACCTAACCTAACCTACAGTTTTCGGTTTTTGACCCATATTCCATTTTGTAGCAGTTCTTCCAAACGGTATACTCGTATTTGCCAGAATTTCATCTGCCATTATCAATTGTGTACATACTTATGTAGTTCGCTGTTAAATTTTAATATACCTCCATGCAAGCAAGCATTTTGACGCTCCGCTCGCTTCGCTCGCTCCGCTTTCCATGGTCATAAAACAAACCTAACCTAACCTACAGTTTTCGGTTTTTGACCCATATTCCATTTTATCGCAGTTCTTCCAAACGGTATACTCTTACTTGCCAGCATTTCATCTGCCATTATCAAGCGTGAGCATACGTATGCAATAGTTCGCTGTTAAATTTTAATGTAGGTACCTCCATGCAAGCAAGCATTTTGACGCTCCGCTCGCTTTGCTCGCTCCGCTATCCATGGTCATAAAACAAAGCTAACCTAACCTACAGTTTTCGGTTTTTGACCCATGTTCCATTTTAGGGGCATAGGGGTAGCAGTTATAACCGATTTAGTATATCATACGCTATTATATTTTCTAATCATTATACTAAAAGAAAGTATATACTATGATCTATATACGTTATGTATGTTATATCAACTGAATTTAGAGTATTTGAGTGTTATATTAAAAATCATTCTACAACAAGAGTATTATGCTAATTGACCGTTATTCCTAATAAAAATATTGATTTTGATGTTATAGCAAAAGTTTATTATATCTTGTGAACGTTATTAATGTGAAATTATATATTATGTAGTTATATCTCATGGGACGCACCCCCCTTGGAATGTAATGCCTCAACTGTCTAGCAAACAAGCTTGGAAGCGATCCCTTATAGGGAAGTTCGCCTTTGTACGTGTTTATTGTTTTGAAGTTTTGTGAATTGTTTTTGTGTACAATAAAGTGTTTACATACATACGTACATACAAGCTGCAGAAACGCTTATACATCCCTTATACTGTTGAATAGAGGCTTTAAAAGCGCTTCTGCAGTTTGTTTGGTACTTGGGGTACTATTATCTATCAAGACGTATCGGCCAGCTGCAAAAAGATAAACTCAAGTGTCATTAGATAAAGTTCATAAAGCCAATCATCACACTAGTATTATAAAGGCGAAAATTTTAGTGTATTTGTATGTTGGTTTGTTCTTCACGCTCAAACGGCTGGACCAATTTTGATGTCCTTTGGTATGGAGGTAGCTGACAACCTGGATTAACCCTTAGCACAGTATACCCACCCAGTAGTGAATGTACGAACAAAAGTTCGCCGCGCGGCTTATATGTGTGCGAGCAGTGTACGTACGCGCTCGGACCGCATCACATGCAAACGGATGGACGTGAACGAGCGTGAACCAGTCGGGGCCGCGCCGCTGTAATATTCGGTCGGAGTTTTTTTTAAATGACATCAGTGCAGTGGACACGATGGTACTGCAGTGTGTATCGGTGTATGGGAAGCAATATAAAGTACTTATTAAAATCATATATTAGAATGAGGATTATTTCTCTTTCAATTTCAACAATCAGGTGTTTCGGATAATAGCGAAAGAGACGTATTTTTTTTATTGTTTGTAATAAGTGTATAATTAAGTACATAAAATATTTGCGCCCCATTAATATTTTTAAATCGATATACACACAATTCGTAATAATAAACGTCAGTGTACCAATACTACTGCTAGTCTATCTAGAATTCGATGCACAGTGCCGCGCGGCACGCACTGCGTACATCAAAGGAAACCGCCTCAAATCGCGACAGCGTACCGTCATACGAAATAGTCGTCTATTAACTAAACTAGTAGTCCTGTATAGTTGCCGAGAATCTTCTTGAGCCTAACCTTGACTGCGCAGTAGCCGATTTACGTACAAATATGCATGCGCAGATTCGCCATTTTGGGTCAAGAAGATTCTCGGCAACTGTAACACTTGTTAAAATAATTGTGTTAAATCGTAGTAAGTATAGAGCATTAATTCGATGAAGTAGATTAGTATAATAATAATTCATTTGAGTACTGACTGGTATTGTATTTTCTATTAGGTACAAGGTTAATACTTATACTCAATCTTAATACTTAAGCATTAAATAATTACATTAATACCATCTGAAACTACACAAACGTACCAAGTAACTATAGATGTTAGTGTTACCCAACAAATATGTAGGTACAACCCTGAGCTCCCGAACGAAGTAGGTATCATTGGCGTCGCCACCGACGGAGTTTTATTACAGTAGCCGGCAAACAACTTGAGCGTGACCTTGACTGCGCAGTAGCCGATTTACGTACAAATTTACATGCGCAGATCCGCCATTTTGGTTCAAGTTGTTTGCCGACTACTGTACTGAGTTGTCTTTATACTGTGCCCTTAGGCTACATATAAATGTGGTGTTTCCGATGAGCGGGTAACACGCGTGGCGCAGCTAGTATGTACCGATAAATTAAAACATAGATTCTAACCTTCAAACTGAACAACATTTGTTAAGCAACTTCAGAAAAAAAGTGTATTAGTTAAATGATAATTTGTAGAAAAATGTTTAGACAAAGAAGCAATGTAAGTATTGCGAAATGTCCGATATTAGTACAGTGACAGCTATGTCAATGGTCATTAAACAATTTTATTTATTTCAAAAAATGAAATTCTGTAAACTGACTTTTTTTTTAAGTTGCTGAACAAATGTTGGTCAGTTTGAAGAGTAGAATCTATGTTTTAATTTATTGCTCCTATTACAGGCAACACCCCGGTATGATCATATTTAATCAATCTGAGAAAAACTATAAAAATCTGTTTTTTCGTAGAGTCCGAAAACCGTGTGTGAAATTGAAAACCGCCTTACCATTCTTCCCAATTGGTTAACTGCATTGTTTTTTTCAGGGCACATACTTCTTCGACGTAGATTATAACGTGATCGATCGGTTCTGGTTGGGCGCCCGGTATCCTGGACGAATGATGAAAAGAATCGAAACCCTCACAAAACTCGGCACCCTCGGGTGTTACGAACTAGAATTAAAGGTGGTACAGAAGAAAGATTAAAAGGAACCACCGCTCATTTTAAAAGCTTTTATTTAACTTGCATGTATGTATCAAAGTATGTTTGTTCGGGTGAAATCTTGCAACTCAATTTTGAAGCAGATATCGTCAACCGATTGAGCTGAAATTTTGCATACTTACTTAACTTTGATTACAATACTATAATATGGTACCATGGGGCTGATCTGATGATGGAGCCGGGAGGTGGCCATAGGAACTCTATATAATAGAAAAAGCAATCCTACCGAGCTTGGGCGCTTTAGAATCGTCTCAGTGAGCATTTGATGGATATCCAAAGAAAAGTACAGTCGGCTATAAAATATTTCCACTAAAATGTCATTTTTGACATAAACTTATTTATATCTTTCTAACATACAAATTGAGGTTTTGTTCTCGTCTGTAGTCTCCCAAAGCTTAACTATTAATATTTACGAAAATGTTCTCTGTCGGACCATTTCGATTTTTGCGCTTCTTAATACAATTTTTTGTAGTTGGCTTCTGTTTTTGGTCAAATTTCCGCCGCAAACCGCGACGTCGCGGTTGGCTCAGTTTGTAAGCACCTGCTTTCTGATCCGGTCCCGGGTTCGAATCCCGGCCAGGGCAAATATTTGTGTGATGAACTCGAATATTTGTACTTGGGTCATGGTTGTTCTATGTATTTAAGTATATATTCATCTATTAAAGTATGTATATCGTCGTCTAGTACCCATAACACAAGCCTTCTTGAGCTTAATTTGGGACCAGATCGATTTGCCTGAGGATGTCTGATATTTATTATTATTATCTATAAAATACTAAACTCAATCGAAAACTAAACTATGTCTAAAAATGCGCCCCGTGGCATTGTACCAAAGACTCTGACAGCATGACCTCGCTGTAGTGCTATACTAATTTTATAATGGTTCTTTCACTTTCCGGGCTACTTTACTGTGGAATTCGCTACCTCTGGAAATAAGGCGTGCCCAATCTCTTGCATCATTTAAAACCCTCGTCAAAAAACACTAGCTTGCTAACGTTGAAGCAGGTACCGAAAGTTCCTTAAAAAGAACTTCAACGCTTGGACCCCATGGACCCAGGGCCTCGACACCAAATGCGCGGTGAAGTGGCAGTAATTTCAGTATTTTTTTCTATCTACAAAGGCAAAGTCGTGGGACGCCCTATATGATTATAGTCATTAAAATGGACACAAATGCATCACAAAGAGACAACAGTACTACCTGCAGCTATTATCAGACCAAAGTTGCTCAAATAAAGCGCAATTCGAAACTCGTCGACAACTTTTACTCCCAAATATCTATGTTTGTCTCATTCTACGTCAGTTGCAGGTAAGGGAGAAACGATGTCGAAATCAAATAGGTATATACGAAGCGTAGATAATAGGTTGCAACTAATGAGCAGAGGTTACGGTCTCCTCCGTAGATAGAAGGGCGTATGTCAAGGGTTTATTCCGTGAAGGTAAGACTTTTCGGTTGCAACAGGCAACACAGGTAGGTACATTGATATTCAGGAGTTGGATGCAGTCCAATTCTCATTGGGACAAATGAATTGTAAAGTCATGGAATGGTTGCAAAATGACTTATTATTCTGCTACTGAAAACTTGGTAGGTAATTGACAATGTATACCTTGGTGCTTCTATTTACTTTTAATAGTACATTACTGTAGACGCCGGGAAAGAAGGGCTTGCCGGGTGAGTAGGTATAGACCGCCGACTGTAGGGAGGCCGGAAAGTGATACGAAGCCGGCAAGCCCTTTTCACGGCTAAGGCATATATAGTGCTTTTCTCAAACATAATATGCAATTAAATAAAAAATACACTCAAAATATATAATCCAGCTGTTTGGCCTGTTCATGAACACAGACGCATCGTTTAAAAAAAGATCTACCCGGCCTAGGCCTTCCATTTTGTATGAAATTCCTTTACAGTTCTCTTGAGTTGTTCCGCCCGAAACGTGATACTTCGAAGCCTGTTTATAACGCACGTTATGACGACATTTCTTGCATTTTTGAGAAAAAAATATATAATTATCGAGATTTTGTGATAGGTTACATACATAGATTAACACATAAATGGCGTTCACTCATGCTCCAAGCCAAGAATTAAATCAGGTACCTTTAGATTGGCGGTCCAACGTCTCAACCACTCGACCGTACACACTTTGAATGTACGCTTCAATTTCCCCATCCGCTTTGATCTCTGTACCCATTTTAGGGTTTCGTACCTCAATCGGCAAAAACTGACAGAAGAAGACTTGTGACAGATGCGCACACGGACCCGGAGCCCGTGGCTTCACTGAAAAACTGGCTTCACTTTCAAGCGCCGATTAAGTTTCTCGGCGTTTTTCTACTATGGTGAAGAACATTTATCAGGATTAATTTGCAGTTGGCAAACTAATCCCGACTATAAATATAGGACAACAATTTTCTAAAAGTACCGTTTATCTTTTAGTAAAAGCTGGCATTTTATTTTTGAGAGATATATTTAACCTCCGTATCATTGATGAGAATATGCATTTCACAAGATTACTTTCAATTGCATTCCTATTTTTTTCTTTTTTTTTTAAAGCCATAAGAAAATCTTTATTAATAATTATTACAATGGAAAATAAACTATACATACTAAAACTTAATTAAAAAGAATCCCCCAGTACTGAGGCCGTCTGAGGCATCGTCCCCTTTCTTCTTTTCTCTTTGATATTACCAGATATTCCTATAAGTTTTTGCGTAATTTCTTTTAAAACTTGTTTTGTATCTGACGACCACGGGCCAAATGTTTCATACGCCAGTGCCGCAAATTCATAATTTTTATTTAAGAAGGCGTATTTCCTATTTATTACCGCAATTTCAAATTAAGTACCTATCTAAGATATTATAAAACTACAATAAGTAAGAATCGAATCCGGTCTGTTCCCCCAGGTTACGCATTTCTATTTAAAGGGTTTTTACCCCTTGGGTACGGAACCCTAAAAAGTAACTGTTTGGTTGAGTGAGCCAAAAAGGATCTTAGCCTCCGAAACGAGAGTACGCCACTTGCTCAGATCCTGCGCAGTTTCTTGCCAGTTTTTGGCTTGAAGCTTAGGCACGACCATGTCTCTCCAGCGATACCTGCATCTATAAAATAACTCCTCAACTTGCGCGAGACACATTACCCGTCTCTTTCTGTGCAGTAGATGCCCTTCCGACAATCTACCCCGGGTTGTCACTCAAGCTAATAAGGCAGCTGAAGAGGCCTCAGTTCCGGCTATAACTGGAGCGATAAGTGGACATGCTCTACTAAACAAGCACTTTCACTCTAGGTATTAATTACTGACAGTCCTCTTTGCAGAGCCTGCATGGAGGCCGAAGAGACAGCCGCCCGCGTCATTCTCGAATATCCTGGTGTGGCCAAATACCGGGCACAACACCTCGGGTGTCCAAGGTCACTCCCAGAAGTCGTCGGCAACATCAACGGCTGGGCAAGGTGGTAGGCTCTCTGGTAGAGTTGGGTTGGCAAGAGTAGTGCCAGCAACCCTTCACGCAAAGTAGGCGCATTGTCAGACGTCAAGTTGCGGAAAACCAGCCCGCGATAACCTACATAACCTTCTGTGCAGTAATGTAAGACAGTGACAGGTAGAGCTATGTATATCATCTCTCACACAGTCCATCCATTTCTCTGATCTTCCCTCCTGCCTCAGACACAGAAAGCAGTATTCAGTATATACTTACTCTTATTACATGCTCCGGAACCAGAGCTTTCCTTCCAGAGCGAAATAGTATTGGTATTTATTTCAGCGCTCGCGAGATTCGTAATATTTGTATGCATAGCGTGCGTTGACATGATTTCGTAATACAATTCATCTCTGGTAGCAGTGGAGCGTTAGCATGAGATTTAGAATCTCTATCTCTATCTCTAACTCTATCTCTATCTCTATCTCTATCTCTATCTCTATCTCTATCTCTATCTCTATCTCTATCTCTATCTCTATCTCTATCTCTATCTCTATCTCTATCTCTATCTCTATCTCTATCTCTATCTCTATCTCTATCTCTATCTCTATCTCTATCTCTATCTCTATCTCTATCTCTATCTCTATCTCTATCTCTATCTCTATCTCTATCTCTATCTCTATCTCTATCTCTATCTCTATCTCTATCTCTATCTCTATCTCTATCTCTATCTCTATCTCTATCTCTATCTCTATCTCTATCTCTATCTCTATCTCTATCTCTATCTCTATCTCTATCTCTATCTCTATCTCTATCTCTATCTCTATCTCTATCTCTATCTCTATCTCTATCTCTATCTCTATCTCTATCTCTATCTCTATCTCTATCTCTATCTCTATCTCTATCTCTATCTCTATCTATCTCTATCTCTATCTCTATCTCTATCTCTATCTCTATCTCTATCTCTATCTCTATCTCTATCTCTCTCTATCTCTATCTCTATCTCTATCTCTATCTCTATCTCTATCTCTATCTCTATCTCTATCTCTATCTCTATCTCTATCTCTATCTCTATCTCTATCTATATCTCTATCTCTATCTCTATCCCTATTCGAATCTTCCTGTATCTATCTATTTGTCACTTTCGGTCTGTCCCTATCTGTATCTTCTTGACTTTATCTGTATCTTTCTATCTCTATCTGTCTATACATCTTAAGCTCTTTATATTTTTATATTGATGAAGAAATTAAAATATAGTTATTTTGGGAATATGACACAGCTTCGTCGAATTAGGGTTTAGGGCCTAGTCCAGTGTATCTATAACAAGTTGTAGTGTTTTATGTTGTCACTTCAGTAATAAACCAGTTGTTGAGTACGCAGGTCGTTTCATTATAGCTCTCATTTTTTTTTTTTTTTTTTTTTTTATTCAAAATAGCCATGCATTTAACCTCGATTGCACCTGATGTTAAGTGACAATAAGGCCTAAGATGGAGCATGCTTGGCTAGAAGATGCCTATTCACTCTCGACTTGAAGAGATCCAAGTTATATTTTTCAGGAAACAGGTGCGCAGGAAGAGAGTTCCATTCCTTAGCTGTCCTCATAAGGAAAGTAGACGCAAAGCGTTTCGTACGAATCAGTGGTATATCGACAACATAAGGGTGGAATCCAAGTCCGCGCCGAGTACTGTATTGTCTGAACGGAGACGGTGGAATTAATTCATGCAGTCCTAGTGCACACTCACCAAAGTGTATCCGGTAGAAAACCGATAAACAGGCGACTTTCCTGCGGTGTTCGAGGTTTTGCAGCTTTTCCTGAACTAAGGCAGGGTCGCCAATGAGCTTCTTCGCACGTTTGTCAATTGAATCCAAGGCGGCCAGTTGGTATTTGGCGGACCCATCCCAAAGATGGCAGCAGTACTCCATGCATGATCGGACTTGCGCCTGATATAATTGAAGCAGCTGTCTCGGCGTGAAGTACCGCCTCACCTTAGATAGGATCCCAAGTTTTTTTGCTGCAGTTGTAGCCAAGGATTCAATGTATTGGCCGAAGTTCAGGTTGGATGATAAGGTCATCCCAAGAAGCTCTAGGTGGTCTGAAATCGGAACGGATACACCTTGGAAAGTGGGAGTCAGGTCAAAGGGACTCCGTTTAGCGGAAAACAGACACGCCTGAGTCTTGGTGGCATTGAATCCAACTAAATTGGCATCTCCCCATTCGGACACTGCCACGAGAGTTTGGTTCAATCGATCCACCATCGCCTCTCGATAAGACTGGATTTCGTCCCTCTTGGAATTTGCGCTGGATGTGTATCTGTCAACAACTGTGCTGTCATCAGCATACCCATAGGTACCGGGCATAAGCATGTCGTTAATATGCAGCAGAAAGAGAGTTGCAGACAGAACAGACCCCTGAGGAACACCGGCGTCAATAGCCCTGGGATCCGAAGTGTAGCCATCAAGGACTACTCGGATCGAACGCTCACTCAGGAAATCAGCAATCCATTTGCAGAGACCTTCAGGGACCCCATACGCTGGAAGCTTTCCCACCAGGCTTGCGTGCCAGACCCTGTCAAAGGCTTTTGAAATATCGAGAGACACGGCGAGAGCCTCCCCGTGTCTCTCGATCGCCTCGCTCCATAGATGAGTGACATACACAAGAAGATCCCCAGTTGATCGCCCCGGACGGAATCCAAACTGGCAATCACTGAGCAAGTCGTTCACTTCCAGGTATGCAAGGAGGCGTTTGTTCAGTACACGCTCCATAGTCTTACAGAGTATGGAGGTTACGGAAATTGGTCGGTAATTGACAGGGTCAGCCCGGCTTCCTTTCTTGGGGACAGGCTGCACATGTGCAAGCTTCCAAGACGTCGGGACAACTCCAGTCTCAAGTGAGAGACGGTACAGGCGTGTTAAGACCGGAGACAACTCAGCCGCACAGTTCCGCAAAACAACAGCAGGAATTCCGTCGGGACCACTAGCTTTATTCACATCAAGACTCCGCATGATTGCAAGAACCTCCTTCTGGCGTATGTGGATTGGCTCCATGGTGGTTCCTACATGCGGCAGTATAGGTGGACAACTACCTGCGGCGTCCAGATGCGAATTTTCCGCAAATAGAGAAGCAAATAGATTTGCTTTCTCCTCCGCTGTATGTGCTAGAGATCCGTCAGGCTTTAGCAGGGGTGGCAACGAAGAGCGACAGAAGTTGGCTTCGACCGCTTTAGCCAGGGACCAGAATGCCTTACTCCCAGGTGGATATGAGGCAAGTTTGGTCCCAATGCGGCGTATATGATCGAAGCGTGCCTTGCGTAGCTGTTTTTTGCAGGATTTGGCGGCTTTATTAAATGCTTTTTTCAGCTGGGAAGTATTCGAAGCTTTACGCCTTCGAGCATCAGCCCATGCACGGTAAGCTGACTCTTTAAGTGCCTCCGCACGATCACAGTCAGCATTATACCATGGGCGTGCTGCATAACCAGTCGAAACGTCTGAATATGGAATGAAATACTCCATACCCTGCCGAATGACGTCGGTTACATTGTTAGCGCAGCTTGACGAATCCCCCGAAGAGAAGCAGACCTCGCGCCAAGGGTAGGATGCAAAAAAGTGACGCATCTCGTCCCAATCTGCTGACTTGTATCGCCACACCCGTCTTTTACCACTAGGGCCCTGATCTCATATTTGTCAATGGCGATCGAGTTTGACGGATCTGACAGGCAATAAAATGTCGATTTTAGGAAATTTGTCCGTTTTCGACTATAAAGTAGGAGATTGGTCGATTTTTAAAGGGAAATTAAATAAATTTTTCACTTTAAACGACATCAAAGATGAGAACAAAAGTGCCGTCCTAATAACCCACGTATCTGATGAGACCTATCGGTTGCTACGTAACCTTGTGTACCCAAGCGACATTGAAGCTCAAACGTATAAACAATTGGTTGATGTACTCGAAAAACATTTCAAGCCTAGGCAGTGCTCGTTTGTAGAGAAGGCCAAGTTTTATAGTGCGATCAGGAGCCCAGGAGAAAGTTTAGGGGAGTGGGCGGCGCGACTAAGGGGTCTCGCGAGTTTCTGCGATTTCGGCTCCGCCCTGGAAATGGTTCTCCGTGACCGTTTCGTCCTTGGCCTGGGCGCCGGTCCCGAGCGGGACAAGCTTTTTGAGCAAGATTGCAAGACGTTAACTTTGCCAAAAGCACTGGAGATCGCGGAGAACGCCGAAAGTGCGCGGCCAGCGAAGAAGTTGGTATCATCCGGCGCTGAGGTGATGGCGAAGCAGGAGTCGGTGTATCGCGTTGGCAGCGACGGCAGGTCGAGCGACGGGCCCGGCCGCCAGCCCGCCGGCCGCGCGCACCCGTTTTTCGGCTCGCGATGTCAGCGCGATAATGATACTGTCTCTCGTTGCTCTGTGTGTGGCATGAAAAATCATATTGGTAATAAGTGTCGATTTAAAGGTTATCATTGCCAAAATTGTGGCGAAAAGGGACATTTGAAGAAAGTCTGTAAGGTTCGGATGAACAATTTGGATGTCCAAGGTGGAGACTCTGATTCAACATGCCCGGATTGTAAAGAATGCGAATTCTTTAACCTAAGGTACGAAAGCTATGTTCCTATAACCAAAATTGTTAATATCGACAACAAGGAAGTTTGCATGGAGGTGGACTCCGGCTCTGGAATTTCGGTTATCTCAGAGAGTCTATATGAAAAACAGTTTTCCGAACTACCATTAGTAAAGAGTTTTATTAAATTATGTGTATATAATGGACACAAAATCATACCCCGTGGATATTTTTCAGCTGACGTGAATTATAACGGTATGATAAACAAAATTCGAATATTTTGAATGCGAGGATAATACGGTTGCTGATCCTTGGGCGGAGATGGCCAGCCGGCTACTACCTCTGCGTCCGCGCCGCCTTTGAATGTTAACGCGGAGGAAGTACCGCAAGCGCAACACTCACCCGACTTCGGTGCCTCAGGTGCTACTGAAGTAATTGAAGGCAATTTGTCTGAGGTTAGTGATAACGCTCAGAGGTGTGAGTCTAGCGCTCGTCGTTTTAGCTTACGCCCTAGAGATAAACTAATTAATTATAAGGTTTAGAAAGTTTGTTTTTCGGTTTTTAATTTTGTGTTATTTATTTGTTGTCAGGTTCCCAGAATAGCGTGGGAGGAGTGTAGTGTTTTATGTTGTCACTTCAGTAACAAACCAGTTGTTGAGTACGCAGGTCGTTTCATTATAGCTCTCATATTTGTCACAAGTATATATCAATAAGAGTATACTCTTATTGCATGCCTTCCAGAGCGTTGTACGTATAAATAGTAGTTATGTACATATTTATTTGAGCGCTCCCGCGCGGAATTCGTATGCATGGCGTGCGTTGACATGATTTCGTAATACAATTCATCTCTGGTAGCGTCAGCAAGAGTAGGGAAAGTACGAAGAAAAATAAACCTTTTCATTTATGTATTTTTTATGAAGCGAACAATTTAATGATTCATGCGGGGTTCGAACTTCAGTCTGTAATGGTTTTCCGAGCCAACACGCCCTCCTACCCATTGGACCAATGAACCTGATGCGCGAGCCATAAAATTTTGCCATTTGCTTCTGGAATGTATTAGGGTGGCATCGTAGCGTCATCTACCTTTTCATTAATATACACGTTTGTGTCCCCAAGGCCGTCTTAGTACCTTTTTTTCTTTTTTTTCCTTTTTTATAAATATATAAATAAATATTAACTATTAGGATCCTTCGCCCTCGGGTACTCATCAGCAGGGGAATACATTACCTCCTCTCAAACAGACATAGACCGAAAAAGTATGAACAGTGTGTATGGTAATAGGTACATAAGTCCCAAAAAATATAATCAGTTACCAAAAAACTGTAAGCAAATTGAAATATCAGAAAATATATTTCTAAGTAATCTAAAAGAATATTTAATAATAATTATGTAATACCGTGAAATGTAAATAATTTGACTGGCAACTGTTGTTATCAATAAAAAAATGAATTCAGTTCAATTGGTTTTATTCCGGAAAATGGTGATAAAAGTTTAGTTGGAGTAATAGTAATTCTATGCATGCGCAGCTGCGGGCAAAAACTAGTTCGATAATGCCTTCGGAGAAATGAAACTTCAGAACATCATCGCCATGGTCTCAAAATGATTCATGATTTTTATCGTGATGATGCGCGAAAATCGCGTAAGCTTAAACTTCAAAATAAAAAGACCATTTTTTAACAAAAAAAACAACTTCAGCGAAACGAAGTTATGTTCTATGACAATGGGACAAACTAAAAGTATGCTCCTTGAAACGAAAAAAATAGGATAAATTGGGTGACATACATGAAAAAACCGGCCAAATACACGGAGGGTCTTGTATCGTCCAATAAAGGCAAAAAAACACGTTTATTGTATGGAAGCCCCACTTAAATATTTGCCTTATTTTATACTGTTTTTAGTATTTGTTGTTATAGCATCTGTGAAAAATGTCAACCGTCACCTCACCACCTCAACACCTCGCGGTGTTGACTAGACAGTTGAATTTTTGAATTTGAATTTGGCCGTAGGCCGAGCTCCGCGTAGCACCAAAGGTGCGGAGCGTCCCAAGGAAACCGCCCACTCACTTAATATATGAGATAAAGACTGGTGACAGACAGACGGTGGAGTCTTAGTAACAGAGTCCCGTTAAAAAACAAGCACCGCGACGAACTGAGAACCTGTTCTATTTTGACGTCGGTTGAAAAATACAGTCGACCCTAGAACTTCCTTTTTTCGGCCGATTGAAAATCAAAACCTTTTCCATACATGGTGAATGATGATGGTTTTGCGAACGGTACAGCGGTGTCCGAGGCAGTTGGTTACAAAGTTTCAATCCCGTTGGCCAGTTCCGGCACCAGCCAGCGCTGTTCCACACACATATACCTACTATATTACAGTGTACCTTCCTAGTGTACATACGTATTTCACGTGCAGACAAATATTCTTAGTTGCGTAATAGTACATTACTGTAGACTGTTTAATATTGAAATAATATAATAATTAATAATAATAATATTAATAATAATAAGGCGTAGGGATGTGACGACCCCATCGCCCGCTGGTATGACCAGCGCAATCAGTCACGCAGGGCAGCTTATGGCGAGCTGTTGGGGGGTAGCGACCCCACGTACCTGAGCGCTCCTGGGGGATCCTGACGGGGGGTGATGGGTCGGGGCCTCCGCCTCTGTCTTGCCTTAACCGGCCGGACAGAGTGGAGTCGCGAGAGTTGCGGCTCGGGGGCGGATGTGGAAACGTAAGGGGTTAGTTGGCTTCGGTTTAAAGCCCAGTTTTACACCTCTCCGCCCTTAGCCTTCCGCACCGGTGTTGCCCTTAGGCCACTTTATGTGTCGCTATTTTATGGGGGCCCATCTAGCAGGAGGCGAGTCATTGTCTACCAGTGCATTTTTTGCTATGAGACACTTTTCCTGGTAGACGTCCGGCTGTCTCAAACAATAGCCCAATTAACCAGTCCTCCATTTCATCCCCATTAGCCCAATTTGTATTTAGATTCCATATATCCATCAATAGTTCTTGCACCTATCGGGCGCTGTCTCTGTGTGCGTCCCATGACACGGATAGGGACAGCATCCGCTCGATGTACACCTTACATTCCATTAAATTGTCGAAAGGGCCTCTACGCGTTGGCTTCGGCTCCGTGCACGCCTCCCAAAGGTCCGGGACACTATTGTCCCGTGAGCGGGTGCGACATACAGGATAATAATGTAACTATCTATTCCAATTAGCATACTCGGGGCACCTATACGAAAGTGACGTAGCAAAATATTTTATCTACAAAAGAATATATCAATGTTACTGTCAACATCTAAATGTCATCGACATAAATAAATATAAAATATTTATTTATTTCATAAAAGGAAAAACAAAGAAACAGTAAATAAAAAGCTTAAATACTACTAACAACTATGTACAAAAAACCTAAAATTAAAATAAACTAAAAATAAATATTACTTTATTTCTCCACATTTTCAAATGAAAAAATAAACACATTAAAACGTGTATTTACATGTTTATTTTAAAATAATTTTCATAATATACGTAAATTGTCATTTTGATTTAAATGAAATCCTCATACTTTTATTATCTTAATTTAAGAGGCTCGATATCAGATCAGATATGACATCGAACCTCTTTATAGTACCTAATCCAGAATGTTGAGCACATATATTAATTTAATTATATCGACATCTTTTTTATCGATATCCTATCCCTAGAACGTGCCCCGAGTTATCCTAGGTATGCCAATTAGTATTTAATAATTACTTAATGTTTTTTATAATAATTTGTATTTTGAAATTTAATAGAATTTTTATAATGTATTGACTTGTAAAATGTTGACATTTTATTAATAAATGAGTATGAGTATGAGTATGACCCCGGGAAAGAATATACGGATAGTGATACGAAGCCGGCAAGCCCTTTTACGGCTGTCAATAAAAATAATTATTCATCGACAACCTTCAAAAAACTGTCCTTTGCCTATTAGATAACTCCGATAATGTTAGGCTCGGCCACCAATCACGGCGTTAGTCCGGACCCTCCAAGTGCCATCGACCTTCTTGCTTGATCCCACTTCACTGTCACTTACTAAGAATGGAATAGGATCGTGCAGGGTCATTGTCAGTTCAAAAAACAAAAGTTGTCTGTTCGGTGACCAATAATTAACAGCGTATGTGCATAGAAGTTATGTTTTTAACACGCAAGCCCATAGAAAGGGAAACGTCGTTTATGCTAATATAATTTTGATCGGAAAAGTAGGCCTAGAAAGTTAAGGACAACTTTGTACGTGTCCACCGAAAAGACGCGAACCTAAATCTGACAATGACCTCAAAACGAGCATACATCTGGCGACCAACAAGTTGAGGGCCGGTTGGTCACCCGCCCGTCTAGCACAACTACCTATTCGCTTTATGCCATAAAATTTATGGTGATGGGACGGGATTACTGAGACTAACCTAAGCGTTAGTCTTGGAATAATTGGCCGAAGGATGTCATGTTAGTTTTAAGGTATGTATCTATGGGCCACAGTTGCCTGAAATAAATGTTTTCATTTCATTTCATTTCATAAGCCTAAGGCCACACCGACGTAATGTGATTTAATTTATTGGTCTTACCCCAACACCGTTTGCTCAACATCGCACGCTCACAAACATGATTATTATAAACCTTACACTCCTCACAGGCAAATCAGTAATCTCCAACCGAATATGACATTTAAATACGAAATTTTAAACTTTCCCAACGACTTATCCACATTCCTAGACTACAGAGGTTTAAACGCCATTATAAATGTAGGAAACTTAATTCCTTCTTCAGTTGGGCTTGCGTTCGCATGTGGGAACAACAACCGAAATTTATTTGCATAAATTTAAAATTTTGTCTCGCCCTTAACTCGGTATATTTTATTATTTTTGCTAGAGGTGTTCTTTGGTTTCGGACGAAAACCGAAACCATGAGATTGTGAAGTCATGAAGTTTTTGTATATACGTACATAGATTGTCATCTTACTATCACACTAATGTTATAAAGGCGAAAGTTTAAGAGTGTGTTTGTATGCTTGTTACTTCTTCACGACACGTTTGGCTCGGTTTCTAGACACCTGCCTACTAAGCCGGCGGTCCCGGGTTCGAATCCCGGCCAGGGCAAATATTTGTGTGATGAACTCGAATATTTGTGCTCGGGTCATGGCTGTTCTATGTATTTAAGTATATATTTATCTATATAAGTACGTATATCGTCGTCTAGTACCCATAACATAAGCCTTCTTGAGCTTGATTTGGGACTAGATCGATTTGTGTGAGGTTGTCCGATATTTATTTATTTATATTTATTTATTCACGCTCAAACGGCTAGACCAATTTTGATAAAATTTGGACACCCTGAATTAACACATTATTATTATTATTATAGCCTTTATTGCCGAAACTAAAATACATATGTACTTAAAACTTAAAACTAACACATCGGATCAGTATTCGGCGTGTCTTCCGACACATAGGCCTCTCCCAGCTGCTTCCATTCATCCCTATCAATGGCCTTCCTGGTCCAGGTGGCACCCCCCACCTGCTTGATGTCGTCCATCCACCTTTTAACTGGTCTACCTCTTTTTCTGTGACCGTCTCGTGGTTGCCAATCTGTAATTATTTTAGTCCACTTTTCCTTACTATCTCGTGTCATATGTCCTGTCCATTGCCATTTTAACTTTCTTACTTTCTTAATTACATCTTCTACTTTTGTTTTTGTTCTTATTTCTTCGGCTCTTTTACGATCTTTTAATGTGATGTTCATCATACTTCTTTCTATACCTCTCTGGCAGGTTCTAAGCTTTTGGAGATGTTTCTGAGTCAGTGCCCAAGTTTGGCAACCATAGGTTATACATGGGAGGATATACAAGTTAAAAACTTTTTTCTTGGCTGACATTGGAAAGTGCTTACTCTTAAGTATCTCCTTAAGCGACCAGAATCTTTTCCAAGCACTTGATACTCTCCTCTCTACTTCTAAAGTCGTCTGGTCTTTGAATGCTATAATTTGTCCTAGGTAAGTATAGTTCTGTACATATTCTATATTTTCATTATCTACTACTATGGTCTTTTCTTCTCTGTTTGTCATTATGTTAGTTTTTGATTTATTTATGGTAAGACCGACTACTCTGCTTGCCTCTGTCAGCTGTTGTAGCATGTGTTGTAGCGTCTGAGCGTTGTCGGCTACCAGGACTAAATCTTCCGCAAACCTCAAGTGGTTTAGCATCCAGCCGTTAATATTTATGCCAAGCGTATCCCATTGAAGGTCTCTAAATATGTCCTCCAGTAAGGCAGAAAATAGTTTAGGTGACAATGGGTCTCCTTGTCTTACCCCCCTAGCTATTGGGAACTCTTCGCCAACTGTTTCTAATTTTATTTGTGCTGTGCTATTCGAATATATGTTTTTAATTAAGCGTATGTATTTTTTTGGCACTCCTTGCTGGATTAGAGCTTTCCAAAGCGAACCATGGTTGATCGAGTCAAATGCTTTGCTATAGTCTACGAATGCAATGTACAAAGCCTTTCTGTATTCTTGACATTTTTCTATAAGTTGCTTTATAACATGCATATGATCGACAGTTGAGAATCCCGCTCTAAAGCCAGCTTGTTCCATGGGTTGTTGTTCATCCAGTATACTTTCTATTCTTTTTAGCATCAATTTAGAGAACACTTTATAGATGTTGGACATAAGGCTTATAGGCCTATAGTTTTCAATCGTGCTTCTGTCTCCTTTTTTATGTAGTAGTATAATGACGCTCTTGGTCCATTGAGATGGTATAAGTTCCGAACTTAAGACGGTGTTATATATCTCTGTGAGTTTTCTCAAGTTTTCCGGAATAGTTATAGAAAATTTGATCATCTCATTTGTTATCTGGTCTGGTCCTGGTGACTTATCGTTTTTTTGAGAGTTAACTGCTTTTTCAACTTCTGACTGAAGGAATGGTGGTATGAACTCGGTCTCGTCATCTACTAGATTTATACTCGGGGTCGGGGTGCTATCTTCTGCTGTATAGAGATTCTTATAGAAATCTGTTGCAGTTTTAATTATATTATTTCTTGTCCTTTCTTGCTTTCCTGTTTTATTTTTAAGATTTGGTATCCATTGTTTTGTTTCTTTTAATTCTTTTAAGGCTTTTTTAACTCCTCCAGTCTTTTTAATATGGTGGTTTAGCACAGTTGTGCTTCTCTTCATTCGGTCCTTTTTAATGGAATTACAAATTTTTTTACTTAATTCTGCAATGTTCTTAAGATTTTTTCTGTCTTTTCCAATTTTTAATATTTCCTTTCTTTGTTCAATTAATAGCCTGGTCTCTGTTCCAATTTTTTCTATTTTGTTTTTTGTAGGTTTTTTGCATGATCCATAAATTTTCTTTAACTGAGTGTTATATAATTCGTCTGTGTTACTTTTTCTTGGTTCCTTATTGTTTATCGCTGCTCTCACCATTCGATGATTGGTATTAAAGTCGAACTGGTTTAAAATGCTTATGTCTTGGAACACTTTTCTATTATTAGTTGCAATATAGTCAATCTCATTCTTGTGTGTCTGGCGAAACCCAGGTCCACTTGTTCTTTGGATTTTTTTTGAAGAAACTATTCATGAATGACAGATTGTTTTCTTGGGCCATAGTAATCATCCTTTCTCAATTTTTGCTCCTGATGCCGTGTCCGAATTTGCCTACTATCGTTTCTTCCCCAGTTCTTTGGATTCCTATCCTGCCATTGAAGTCTCCTATCACCATAACGTTTTTGCATGTATCTTGTAAGGTTGTTGAAAGCTGGTGATAGAAAATGTCCTTCCCCTGTTCATCATGTTGTTCTGTGGGAGCATAGACTTGGACTATAGACCATTTATTCTTGTATCCTGGTAAATGTATATTAAGAACCGCTATTCTCTCTGATATACCCTTGAATTCATCAATGTTTCTTTCTAAATGTTTTTTAACCATAAAGCCAACTCCGTGGCTTCCTTTTGTTTCACCTTTGTGGAAAAATATATATTCTTTGTGGTCTTCAATACTTTCCCCTAATCTTCGTACTTCACTTAAGCCTAATATATCCCATTTTATGTGAGAAAGTGCTAGCTCTAGTTCGGTAAGTCTCTCTTGTGTTCTTAGTGTTAAGCAGTTCAGTGTTGCTATGTAGAACTTTCCAGTTCTATTTGTTTTTAATGCATCAATGTTAGAACTATTTTTTATAGGAGCTGGAAGGGATTGGTCCTTGACCCCCACGGGGACCAGACGGGTTGGGGGTTTACACATAGGCTACTTTTAATCCCTAAGAAATTTAGATGTGGGATGAGCATGTAAACATAGCGGGCGCATGTAGTAATATTATAAAGGCGAAAGTTTGAGTATGTGTTTGATAAAATTCGGTATGGAGGTAGCTGACACCCTGGATAACACATAGGCTACTTTTTATCCCGAAAAAGTGTAGTGATCCCGTGAGATGATCGGCTAACACCTCGGGAGCAGTGAGTAAAATGTAAAGTTAGAGTTAGTTATGTGTTTTATGCATCAACATGCAACAGAGGAGGGATGAAATTAGACTGATAATGAGAATTGATCACGAGAAGAAGAGTCAAAGGGTTGGACGAAAAATTCTCTGAGAAGTAACCAACTGCGGATGGATGTTAAATGACGTTTTTAGGGTTCCGTAGTCAACTAGGAACCCTTATAGTTTCGCCATGTCCGTCTGTCCGTCCGTCCGTCCGTCTGTCCGTCCGTCCGCGGCTTAGCTCCGTGATCATTAGTACTAGAAAGCTGAAATTTGGTATGAGTATGTGTATGTATAACGCCGACAGAAAATTTAAATAAAAATTAAAAAAAAATTTTTTTTTTCGGGTACCTCTCCAACACCTAAAGTGGGGGTGATTTTTTTCTTTTCAACACTGGTGTGTGGGGTGTCGTTGAATAGGTCTTGTAAAAATAATAGGGGTCTTTTAACATTATTTTTTGATAAAGTCAGCAGTTTTGTAAATATTCGCTCCAAAGACAAAAAAAATGTGTCCCCCCCCCCCCCCCTCTAACTTTTCAACCACGGGTCAAAAAAAATCGGAAAAATCTATGTTAATGAAGCCTTATAAGTACTTTCAATGAAAACTATATTGAACAAAATCGGTCGACCCGTTTTTGAGTTATCGCCAAATTTCATATTTTTCTTTTAAAGGTCGTAAGTTGACTTCCGGAAGGTAATAAGTGATTACAGTTTCTAGGGAGTTTACGACCTTTTTATAGAGCTTAAAATCTTTCTTAACGTAAACCTTGGGCTTAAAAAAGCAGTTTATTGAAAAGGATGAGCAATTACGGAACCCTACACTGAGCGTGGCCCGACATGCACTTGGCCGGTTTTTAAAAAATAGTTATGTAAGTAGCAGTTAAAGGGTTATAATTAAAACACAACTTAATTGAATATTCGGGTTCGAACCTGCCTGAACCATTAAATTTTAAATTTTTTCGCTTCATTGTAAATATTTGGTTTACGTTAGCGGACGTTACTGCTTTATTAAAACAACTTAAATGATTCCTTTATGTAACGAAAGTATGACTCATATTAGTTACTCAAAGAAAACTATCGTAATTTGGTTTTAAAGCATGTAAGTACATGTTTTTTGGAACGACTCTAATAAAGTTCCAAAGATTTGTGTTCTGTGTAAGTACCGGTCCCAGGTATCGTGGAATCTAGTATTCGATGTGTGAGTTTATGTATGTAAAATCAAGTCAAATAGGCTGCTTGGGCACAATGACCACTGTACCGAAAAATATGTGTGTGTGTGTGTGTGCGATCGCATTACGCCCAAACGGACAGATTTAAACAATTATTGGAACACATTAATCCAATTTTCGGTTTCGGTCGAAACCATAACTCGTACGTCGGAGTTCGGACTTATTCTTAAGGAAACTTGATATTTCAACGAAAAATATTCCGATTTATGTCGTTGCGTCGGACGTATTTTATTCGGACTAACAAAATGGAAAGAATAGAGTCTGAATACAAAATGTATCGAGCGGAAATTCAAAGCTAAAGGAAATGCGGAGTTTACGCTTCAACGGTTATTAAAGTAGCTTTTTACTTTATAATTGAATATTTATTGTTGTTTATTATTTTATTTACTAGCTGCGTCGCGCGGTGTTACCCGCTGATCCCACGGGAACGCTACATTTTTTCGGGATAAAAAGTAGCCTTTTGTGTTAATCCAGGGTGTCCAGCAAAATAAGTCCAGCCGTTTGAGCGCGAAGAAGTAACAAACATAAATAAATAAATATTAAGGGACAATCATACACAAATCGACCTAGTCCCAAACTAAGCAAAGCTTGTACTATGGGTACTAGACGACGATATACATAATATATAAATACATATATAGATAACATCCATGACCCAAGAACAAATATTTGCACAAATATTTGCCCCGGCCGGGATTCGAACCCGGGACCGCCGACTCAGTAGGCAGGTGTCTACAAACCCAGCCAAACGCGTCGTCAAAACGTACATACACATAAACACACTCACAAACTTTATACATTAGTGTGATTATTCAAGCAAGTTACACAGGTACTACAGTAATGTAACCAAGGCAATGTAAACTACAGAACAACATATAGAAAAACTAGAAACTAGTTCGATTTAAACCATTGATACAAAGATCAAAGCTCAAAGATTTTTTATTCCTTAGTATTCATACATTTTCTGAAATATGAAATAACCTATGCATCTTGTGTATCCGAATTGCGTAGCAAGATCTCAGCCATAAAAAAAAACAAAGTCTAATTAAATTATCGATCGTGCTCACTCTAATGCTACCTCCAGGGGCTGAAGGGGAGAACGTCCAAAAACCTGGACAACCAGACAAACAGACATAAACCAAAATGTTTCGAATTAAGCGAATAATTGAAAAATTTAATGGTTCAGGTAGGTAGGGCACCCGTGATGGCCCGAAAAGCCGTTGGAGACGCAGTTTCGAATCGAGACTGAAACATTATTTTTTTTAATTTTTCGCTTCATTGGAAACATTTTGGTTCCTTTACGTTAGCAGAAGTTTAGTGCTTTAAAAATTAAAAAAAAGGACAAGGAAAACTTCACTTCGCTCGCTCGCTCAACATGTAAATTTAAATTTTACTGTACTGGTACGCTTTTAAAAGCGTTCGGAACACTCTGCAAGTCTGCATCCGAACGTCCAATCTTTCACCGCCATCCCCGAAACCTTCTCCAATATGTATGCAAATTCCACAGACATCGACAAATTGTGTTTGCTAGACCGTCTCAACAATGCAGAATGGCTGTCGATGTATGTATGGGCGATAAACACCCCATTCGGTTGGCTTACACAACCAAGAAAACAAAAGCATTTTGAAAGAGCATTATCTACATCACAGGCCAAAAGTATGGAAACAAGCTTATACCTATTACTATACAAATCTGTGATTTCCTTACGGAATAAATAACAAAACCACAATATAAGAACGATTATAAACATTTTAAAAGTTAATAACGCAAATTGTGCTTATGAAAATTGCCAGTGCAACATTTTGTTGAAGGGCAATAAAAAACGACGACATACACTTTGTCCCGGAGTTAGGTAAGTAAGTATATGTATATTTTTACAATATGCAGATGTTTTAATAGTGGATGTTCTATTTATCTTTTAGGGGTGACCTAACGGTTACTAACATTTACATAAGGAATAATTATTGGAAACTTTAAATATTCAAAGAATAAACTTTGTTTCCATACTTTTGGCCTGGGGTGTATATCCGTCTCAAATTTCGTATTTTTTTCAACTGGTCGTATTATCTTTTAACTGAATATATTATGTTTATTTATATGAATAGCAAATATTATGTATAAGTATTATAATTATGTTTTGTTATACTTATGTGTAAGTTAGTTGCACCGCCCACAATTTTTCAGCTTAGCCCTAAGGTTGACTGGTAGAGAACGCCTCATGGCATTAAGTCCGCCTTTGTACGATAAGTTTTCTTTTGTGCATGCATAAATATATGTATTTATTGTTTTATTATAGTTTTGTATGTTATTAGGGTTCCGTACCTCAAAAGGAAAAAACGGAACCCTTATAGGATCACTTTGTTGTCCGTCTGTCCGTCCGTCCGTCTGTCAAGACCCTTTTTCTCAGGAACGCGTGGAGGTATGAAGCTGAAATTTATATCAATTACTCAGGTCTACTGTCCCTTGAAGCTGTGAAAAAATCAAACTTCTAAGCCAACGCAATCAAAAGATACAGCCGTTTATGCCGCAAATTTTCGACACTTGCAAGGGAATCAAAACCTACAGGGTGCTTCCCGTGAACTCAGAATCTTGAAATTTGGTACGAAGCAACGTCTTATAGCATAGATAAAGGAAAAATTACGAAAACCATAAATTTTTAGTTACATCACATAATATTTTTTTTTTTAATAATTTTAAACTTACTACCCATTTCCTCATAAACGCGTAGAGGTATTAAATTGAAATTCATACCAAATACTCAGGTCTATAATACGAGTACCTTTAAGCTGTAACAAAATCAAACTTCTATGTCAACGCAATCAAAAGAAACAGCAATTTAAGCTGCATATTTTGAAACTCGCAAGTACTCGCAAGGGAATCAAAACCTAAAGGGTACTTCCAGTCGACCTAGAATCTTGAAATTTGGCATGAAGCAACGTTTTATAGCACACATAAAGGAAAAATTCCGAAAACCTTAAATTTTTAGTTCATTACAAAATATATATTTTTTTGTAAATGTCGATTTCGATTGTCGTAATGAACGAACTTTGTAAACCTTGCAGGCTTGTACGGAACCCTCGGTGCGCGAGTCCGACTCGCACTTGGCCGGTTTTTTATGTTTTTTTTTTCGTGTAGGCATTTTTTATTCTTTTTTTCTGATTTTTGCATCGCCTAAAAACAATTTAATTTTCAAGTTCTTCACTACCCAAAGGTTGTCTGGAAGAGATTGGTTAAAATCCGTCCAGAAATACAACGCAAGAAATTACAATTAGAGGTAAACAACAGGCGGTCTTATCGCTAAATAGCGATCTCTTCCAGACAACCTTTAGTTAGCGGAGTAGTTGAAAGTTAATGTTTGTAATTACATTGACTGTAGGTAGGTACTCAGTAGCGACTTCATAAACGATTTATTCGTTTACGCTGACGCTGTCCCTAGCGAGTACGGTCACGTCAAGGCTGGTTTTAGTGCCGCACTGACCGACGGTACGGATTCCGCACCGACCAATATGTATTAACTTCAGGGAGCGCTTTAGAATGAAGCGGGTCCGCGCGGACGACTGCCCGCGCTCCCAGATTACAGTATACAGGAGATTTTTATCATTATTGTTTTACATATAATGAAAATATTTTAATAGTGTATGTAATGAAAAACATGCAATTTTTACGACCCGTAGAATAAAATGAACCCGAACTGAACTTGAACCCCTTGAAATAACAACCCTAATAAAGAATTGAGGTATTTGTGCGACCACTCATTTTGTGTAATTTTTATAATTCTTCTGTTTAGCGTTATGAATTAATGGTTTCTTCTATGGTTATTGAACATCTCTACATCTAACTACACTTTTATGGTACAAATAGTGCATGTCGCCATAGTCGACATAAAATGGCGAGATTATTTCGAAAGCTGTCAGTGAGAAACGAATTAAGACCCGGTTATTAAACGGTTAAATTTTAAGCAATTATATACTTGAACCTGATTAAAACCCATCAATTCCGGGATTCATTAGTGGAATTGGTGTTCGTTTGTGGTATTATATCCTTCAACTCTGGTTTATCAAAAACCATTATGTTGTCAAACCTTATCTAAAACAAACAAATTCAAAGCTAAATGAACTCACTCTTGAACGACGGTCTCTGCGACACTAAAAACCAGCCCAGTGTACTTGTCTCAATTCGTCAAAGAAAGCGTAAGTAAATGTAATAACAATAACCTAAATGACATATCGTAGCAATAATGTAACGTTAAGTGACATTGAGTGACAATGTTGTACAAGGAAATATTTTTTCTCAAACATGCAATGAAATATTGTCTTTACGTTCCTTAGAATAGGCTCGGAAGTATCGCCTTTTGGGCGCAACAACTCATAATCATAATCATAATCAATTTATTTGTAAAGCCAATTTACATGTCAGTTTACATGGTATACACATTAGCATTCAATGGTATAAATAATCCTTATATCGAAAGCATATTCAACCTGTTATAAAAAATAATAAAATAAACATCAATTGAAAAAAAACAAAAAAAAAAGATCAACTCGAGAGGACTATAAAGGGATTTCATACTGTTTTTCAGGCCTAGGCCTGCAAAGTAACTTTTTTTTTGTTTCAACAACAAGGTCATTCACACAGCTGGCTGGTTTGACAAAAAGCAGGTTTTGTTTTTAAAGGTTGGTTGTTAGACTAAAATGTCTAACAACCAACCAAAGTATTTTTTTTTATTTCATTGTATGTTTGAGAAAAGCACTATACATGCCTCGTCGTGAAAACGGATTCCCGGCCTCGTATCACTATCCGGCCTCGCTCGCACGCTCGCTCGGCCGTATATACCTACTTGGCGGGAAATCCTCATTTTCCCGGCCTCTGATGTAATGTACTATTGCAATCGTACAGAACAGAGATCAAATAGCGGTTCCTCATTTCAATCCAGGAAACACAACGTCAAAAGAAATCTTAAAATGGAAAAGTACGAGTTTCACGCGACAGGGTTTCCGTAGGGTAAGGTGGGGGAAGATTGATACATATTTTTAGGGTTCCGTACCCAAAGGGTAAACGGTACTGAACGGGTAGGCTCCCAACCCTATTACTAAGTCCGTCTGTCCGCCCACCCGTCCGTCTGTTTGTCACCAGGTTGTATCTCATGAACTGTCTTAGACAGTCGAATTTGCGTTAAATTTTCACCACATTTGTATCCGGCGCCGAGTCAGACTCGCACTTGGCCGGCTGTTTTTTATTTGTACTAATCATACACCGTCAACATACGCAGACATAATTTAGCTGGAGCCAATAAGTATTATTTAAAATTTAGTCTAAATTGAATTTAGCATTCTTATTTTACATTGGGTATATTATGTAAAAAACAAATTAATAAAAATTAAGTAGGTAGTAAACAACCAGCAGGAATCTAGTGAGTAGTAGTCAATAATATTGAATAAAATTATAAATATTGACAAAAAAGTACCTAAACTATAAAAGAAAAATGTAGTGATTCACTGCAGTGTAATCAGGACTAAATTGTAAATACTTATACAATTTGGTAAACCAGAAACCAGTCTGCCAAAAATCGCCATACAATAAATAAAAAAGGACTCAGACCTGCGACTCTACGTTTCCAGCGTAGTGTTCTCCTAACTGAGCTATCACATCAGTCACACCAAATCTCTCCATAATTCTACGCTACTGGAGCGCCCTCTGCTTCATATATTGTGTTTAAATGCTTATGCGCATTAGCATTAGCCATATCCTAGGATGTGCGTTTACACGCACGATCACCAGTCCCCATTGCTTTACAGAAAAAAAAGAATACACTTATGTTGATGTTGAGAAAAGCGCCATCTCTCGCGCGGTCCTTACACTGAAAGACTGTGTAAACGCACATCCTAGGGTATTTTCGTCCACGGCTCCTATTTTTTTTAAGGTGCGGATCCCTAAATATAAATTACGTCATCGTTTTCTCTTTTATCAAACGTGACACGTTAAATTCGACTGATTATTTCCTCACCACGTATTTTCCTTTGAAATCGCTTTATAAGGGAAAGAAAGAAAGAAAAGAACATTTATTCAAATTGAATCACACGTATCACTTTTGCATCGTCTAAAGTTAAACTAAACAATATGACATAAGTAATAATTAGGTATATATTTAAAGTCAAAAGTTACCATAGTAAATTATAAATTAATAGTATTTTATCTATCCAAATATCATAAACCCTCCATGATGCGTTCAAGAACCGCACATTATGACCACCATAAAAATAGACTGTTTTATTAGAACAAATTTCTTATCTGTGAAAATGTTATTATTGCTAAATAATAACATCGATTTCGATAATATTATTTATTCAAATTTCGAACATCTTTGAAAAACAAAGAAATTTGATTTGACCTCTATTCTACTATCAGTCGCGATGACGTTTAGTCCGAAATGAATTGTCAATTTGCATCAAATTTGACAAATGTCGCACGTAAGTATATCGAACGATATGATAGTTGGGGCAAACTCTAGTTTGTCTCTGAATAAAAAAAATAACGTAACTGTGTATGTAACTGTACATAATTAGGCATTAAAACACTCGTGTGATGTTATTATGAAACTTGCCTTCGGCGCGTTTCATAAACCCAAACTCGTGTTTAATACCCTTCATTATGTACAGTCACATAAACTACTATTTTGATGTAACCTTTATCGTTCAACTAAATCTGACCTATTAAAAAAACAGACATGATCGCGATATCGCGATGGTCATAACGGGTGCCTCGTGGTTGGTTAAATTATTTGACAAGTAATTTCAACCAATCAGTGAATAGTAGTGTGCTTTTTTTAAAAATCAAATATGCTGATGTTTTCTTTTTGAAATTATTAGAGTTGAGTAGAGATATTCTTATGAATATAAAAGTTCTCTAGCGGGTACCATAAAGTATAGAATTTTGGTACAGGATAAAAAAGTGCGTTATTGTGATTTTGTCTGTGAAATTATAATTGACAGATAAAAGTACGCGAGTATAAAAAATATTATTATTGCAACACATTTCCATAATAATCATATATGTAAATTGAGACAATGTGAACTTAAAAAGGAATAAAAACATAAAAGAAAACAAAAAAAAACGCTGTACTGTGCGAATTTATATTGCCCTTTTTAGGGTTCCGTAGTCAACTAGGAACCTTATAGTTTCGCCATGTCCGTCTGTCCGCGCGTCCGCGGCTTAGCTCCGTGATCATAAGTGCTAGAAAGCTGAAATTTGATATGAGTATGTGTATGTATCACGCCGACATAACGGTAAAATAAAAACTAAAAAAAATTTTTTTTTTGGTACCTCCCGTACACCTATAGTGGGGGTGAATTTTTTTTTTCGTTCCTACACTAGCGTGTGGCGTGTTGTCCGGTAGGTCTTTTAAAAAACTAGGGGTCTACAAACATCATTTTTTGATAAAGTCAGCAGTTTTGTAAATATTCGCTCGGAAAATCCAAAAAATAGTGCCCCCCCCCTTCTAACTTCTCAACCACGTATCAAAAAATTATGGAAAAATACATGAAAATAAGGCCTTATTAGTACTTTCAATGAAAACTATATTGAATAAAATCGGTTGAGCCGTTTTTGAGTTATCGCAAAATTTATAATTTTCTTTAAAATGACGTAAGTGCCGCGCGGTGTTCTTATACTTCGAACGTTACACATATTAGTTAAATGCCATACTGCATTAAAACATTTCGCTCAATCTGGTGCGTATAATCGATAAATTCCAGAAGGTAATAAGTAATTACAGTTGCTTTGGCGTATACGACCTTTTTATAGAGCTTGAAATCTTTCTCGTGATTTAAATTTGATTTTATTGTCTATTGTGAAGGATGGGCAACTACGGAACCCTACACTGAGCGTGGCCCGACATGCTCTTGGCCGGTTTTTTTTATGATTTAACCTCATACAAGAATATATCACCTTACAAGCTCATTGGTTAAGAGGCCTCATTCCTTTAAGAATTCTGATTGCTTTAGACATTTTTCTCCATGATCAGACATGTTTCTTAACATAATTATTAATGTTACTACCTTGGGATTTATTTGTATACAATTTGAAACTTACAATTTGAATTTTTAATTGATAACTTGTTTAAAAAACTACTCGAAATTGACAAAATTAACGCGGAAACTTAGTTTTTTCAACTTATTTTCGACTGCACGCAATATACGCATGAAATAGCTATGTTACTACCTAGAACGCGGGGAAAAGTAGTATTATTCACTTCAAAAATTTGGTGGAAATTAACATTTAGGTTAAACATCCTTGACCCAGAAACAAATATTCGAATCCAACACAAATATACTGCGCCTACCCGCGCCATTTTTTTTCTCATAAACTAACTTGCCATTTATCTCAGTAGCACCTGATGGTACAGCCCGACACAAAAGAGTAGAAAATAAATGAGGGCGCCACTTCCTTCGCAACTGTCACATTTTTGACGTAAAGTGCTTGAATATGGTAACAATTTTGTATGAAAAATTTTAGTTCCTTTTTCATCTCAAAGCTTACTTAATCCAATACAAAAAAAAAATCAGCGTTTTGGAAAATTTTACCTTTAAGGGGGTTAAAAAGGGGTGCACAGTTTGTATGGGGAACACCGCTAATGTTGTTTATAAAGAAGTTTTACGCTAACGTTATCAGTTAATATATTTTTTATTTCCTCTACTACCCAGTGACTACGTCCTTTTTTTAAAACGAACTTGCACCCCCTTTTCTATGGTTGAATGTCAACAATATTTTCTTAGTGCTGTCTCTTATTTATTGTGTTCCAAACTTTATGTGTTCCTATATTTAGTGAGTTGTCTATCAGCACATGAATAATTTATAATTTATATACCTAACTATTCTTACTTTATTTAGCTTCTTGAGAGATATAGAGAACTATAGCACCAGAATATATCGTCACTTGTAATATGAATTAAGGTAACCGCCAAATGACGATTTTTCAGGAGAGGCCAAAAACGAAATTGCAAATTAAAAAAAGTGCAGTAACATTTTATTTCCTAATCCGATTAAAATGATGTAAAGTAGTTATAGATTAATTTTGTAAGATCTTTCAGTTGATAATGGTCTCAAAAAGGCTGCTATTATAGTTTAGAAAATAGCGTGGCGCTTACGTTAATTTTTTTCCAAAAATGAGGAGTTACGTTAACACAACACAACATTGATTTCAAAAAATTTTGCCCTAATTTAAAGTAAGTCACAAAAACGTAAAAAAATCTAACGTAAGGGACACACATTTTCAAAACGTGGACTTACATTACCGGAATTCAGCTAAGGAATTTTTAAACTTATCCAATTGTAATAAGGTTTAACATAGAGTTTTTCAGTTAATTAGTGGCAGGATAGTAAGTCGTGATTAAAACCGGTTTATAAGCGGGAAACAGTTTCTTTTTTGTTTATAAAAACCAAAATTGGTAAAGGCACCTTTAGATTTAAAGAGTATTAAAAAACACTTCATTTTCTTTCCAATCTGATACTTTTCCTTACTGTTTTTCCTCACTTTGCTTTTTTTTCTCCCTTTCCTACAATATTTATGTACCTTTGTTACCTACGACTTTTACTGCACATTCTGCTTTCCCCTTTTCTCTTTCTTTTTTATTTCTTTCTATATAGTTTTCTTCGTATTTATTACCTTCTTTCTGTTCCATTCATCAACTCCCTCCTTTTGATTTTAGTGACTTAAGTTTAAACTTCAGCTTAACGTTGTATAATTTCGTTTAAATAATCAATTTTGTCTTTACAAACCCTCAGTCCTATTTTTAGTGTTTCGCTTGTCCCTGTCTGAAACTAGCCGAATGATCTTTATTTGATTCTTCATTAGTAATTTTACCATTTCCTGGCAAACTGGTGACTAAATGTTTCGTCACATAATTAGTAACTCACTCTCACATCACTATTATGGACTTGAACGTCAAGGGGTAAATTTACGACTGAAATGCTTCGAATACCTTCGCTATTGGGCTTCGACATCTTTCTTATAGAGCTGAAACGGATTTAGAGATTTTCTTATATCTTGTAAGCTGTTGTTTTCTCGCGAACTACTTATTTGAAGCATCATTGATGTCCCGTTATTAGTAGAAAGTATGGCCCAACTCAACGCCTTTCTCTGGCTGAAAAAAATAATAGTCAAGGGGCAAGCAAATAGTTAACGTATTTTATTGAATCATCGCATTAATACAATGACATTACGTTGGATACGTAGGCTACTGAAAAAAATGATTGGGAGTATCTCAATGTCACTAACCTCCACCATATCACTATTACTACCATCATTCATTCCTGTCTCTTGTTTTCTAAAAATAATACACAAGTATATACATTTTATTATGCCTACATGTTGCTACATGGTAGTGGCAGTGACTGATTTTCACAGAAAAAGTTTTCACAGTCCGTTTAACCAGACATTTAAGAGATTCCCTAAAAACGAAATACATTTAGCTAGATTGTTTCAATTAAAAGTCCCTAATTCAAGAATAAGACATGATATAAATAGGCATAATAGCTAATTAATAAATAACAACATTAAAAAGTTTAACAATTAATAACAATTTCTATTTGATACTGGAAATCCCGACAAACTTCATGCCGCCTTAGAAGTCCCTTTTGAGGTGATAACAATTTCTATAATACTTACTTACTTCTTATCCTTATCAAATTTCCCTTAATTTTTGAAAGTTTTTTTTGTATAATATTAGTATTTATTAATTTTTTATGTCGTTGAGGGCAAACGAGCAAACGGATCGCCTGATGTAAAGCGATGAATGTACTTAACTCGTAATTTTTAACTGTACTTATTGATATATAACAACGCAATCGCACAATACTGTCCTTATCACGAATTGTTGGAACCAACCGTTACCGGTATTCATAAAAATTACAAAAAAAATATTACAAATTTTATTTGAAATGCCATAACATATAATTAAAGTATTGGTATAGAACTTTGAAATTAGCTCAGTAAAATAAAGAAATGTGTAATAATAAGCGAAATACCGAAATTTAATACCAGTATTTGTATGGAGTCGAAAACCGGCATCCGATCGCTGGTCGGTACAAACATAAGTAGCTATCATATCCATCACAATACCAAATCGTAAACAGACGCACGCGGTAGAGTTTGTAATTGCTTCCTACAGGCAAATGTATGGTCGTCTCACCGGTATCTACTCATTAACACTGCAAAGGAAAGAGATGGTCGCAAAGTTCCTGGTAACCAAAATAACGTAAGCACCAGGTCCGTCTAAATTAAGTACATAATTTTAATGTAACCGTCATCACTCGAGCCTTGGGAAGACAAATAATAATGTAAGAGGCAATAATTGCTTTAAAAACTACGAAAACTTTAATGTTACTGACTAAATTATATATTCACCCAGCTTGTAGTAAGCACAATTTGTGACAAGATTAGACTATAATTGACTTTAAATGGTTGCTGTCTTTATAATCTCGTTTAATTTTTTTTTACCTATCTAATCTGAGCATATAAATCATTTATGTACCTTATTATTTACATGATTTGATTCAAAAACTAAAAGTATAACCCATTTAATGTAAGAACCATTTTATATTTTTTATCTAGCTTTGAAGCTAACGTAACAGTCAATCGGTAATAAAATGCTATAAATTGAGTAATGTAAGAGTCATTTATTTACCGATGAGTCTTACATTAATGACTTTTGTTCAAATTTGGCCAATACTTGTGGTTACGTTAATCTGATATTAAGTAATTTACAAAAATGTGCCATACACCAAAATAAATACAGAAAACTAAAAAAAACGGTCAATTTTTGTTTAATGTAACCAACATTTTTTTCAAGATATCGTAATTTTAATAACAGCAATGGATAGATCGTCAAATTTACAGACGAACTGTATACTTAACTCAATTTCGTCATTTTGGCGGTTACATTAATTCATATTACAGGTGACGATATAGAATCACTCTTCAAACAATACTACTAGCCTGTAGACCAAAATAGTAATCGCATCATTAAATTCGCTTTATGTGCATTTAGTTTTTAATGGTCACATTTCAGCATTATCTTTAAACACTAGCCTTTTTAATAACTGGGGTACCTGCTAGACCATTTAGAAACATTCTGGCCCCCCTTGGGAACTCCGCCACACCACTCTTTTCGTTTAATAGCCAGGCCGGCGTGTACAAATACCAGTGCTGCCTTCTTATGAACAGAGGTCATTATTTATTATTGTTTTGTAATAAAGTTTATTATTTATTATTATTAAAAGAGATACTCTTCATTAAACTGCCTCCATCTCTCGATTTACAGTGTTGAGTTTAAGATTGTTTTAACAGCCTTATGATTTTTTTTTTTAATCTCACTCATAATAACTAAGATCCCCATTCTCTAACTCCAAATCCATGCGTCGCTCTATATCTTGCAGTCATTTTTGCCAAAGATTTAAAGCATCAGGTAACTGACGGAATAAATATTAAGCATCCTGCAAACAATTCCCGTAATCTAATTGGAAAATCTTCAAAAAATCTTTAACAATTGCATTGTCTAGACCATTTTAACTAAGAATAAAATTCATTTACCTATCTTTGTCATCATCAAAAATCTACGCGGACGAAGTCGCGGGCGGCCGCTAGTATCATATATGGACGTAGGACTCTTTTTCATATAGATATGAAAGAGACAGAGTGCATCAAAATTCAAATGATTCAAATTTTATAATTAATAGTCAACAATTTTAAAAATTAAAATGCTACTTTCTACTCACGCTCGAAACAAAATCGTATTTTGTTCACTGTTATCTCACAGCAAAGCCGCCATGTTTGAGCTGGTGAGGTGAAAATATATTTATAGTATTACTTTTGGAAATCAAGAACCTACTATAACAATAAGCATCCTAAAGCGTTAATTAAGCAATTAGGTACAAGCACATTAGGGTAACATTTTCCTCAAACGGTCGCGTTTAATATCGCATTTCTGTCGTTTTCGACTGTTATTCGATTACGTCGGTCCTCATTACTGGCAAATTACGTAGAGCCTTATCACACTGGCGATTAGCGTGCGAATTGAAACCGAAGCGAGCGCGCAACGATTTAACCGCGAGCGAGCAGCGATTTAACGGCAAGCGAGCAGCGATTTAACCGAAAGCGAGCAGCGATTTAACCGCAAGCGAGCAGCGATTTCGCATAGAGCGTGCAGCGACTTAGACGCAAACGCGAACCGAGCTGTACAGTCGAGTTCATTTATATCTACACACTTACGAGAACAAAAATATCTGAACACGACTTTATCCTCCTGACAATAGGGTCGTGTTAAGATATTTTTGTTCTCGTAAGTGTGTAGATGTAAATGAACTCGACTGTACAACATGGCGTCCTTGCGGCGACACGCTTCGTGCTCATGGCGAATTCGTTGAGCGCTCGTGGAGAAATCGCTGCATGATCGCGGTTAAATCGTTATGTGCTAAGGCTCTAATCAGGGACGGAATACTAATACCAATAACAGCCATATGAATAAACATAAGGATATGAAATGTCGCTGTTTTGAGAGCCTATTTCAGTGTTAGTTACTTAATAAATATATATATCGGACAACCTCACACAAAACGATCTAGTCCTACAGTAGGCTTGTTATGGGCACTAGATGACGATATACATACTTATAGATAATAATAACATATCAATGTTATGGCTATGTTTGATAATTAAGGTTCTGATATGTTTTTTCTTTTTTAATTAAATGTAATCTGCAACCAATTTATAGGAAATAACAAAAGAAATGTAACAGAATTGGAAAATTATAATGAACTTTAATTGACGTCTGAATTTTGTATAAACTTTTTGAAGAATGCTCATTTAGGTACCATTTTTTTTGCTGAGCCAGTGAGCTACATCATCGCTCATAGTCGCTTACAGCCCGCCACAAAAGAGTAGAAAATAAATGAGGGCGCCACTTCCTTCGCAACTGTCACATTTTTGACGTAAAGTGCTTGAATATGGTAACAATTTTGTATGAAAAATTTTAGTTCCTTTTTCATCCGTTTTCTACTCTTTTGTGTCGGGCTGTAAGCGACTATGAGCGATGATGTAGCTCACTGGCTCAGCAAAAAAAATGGTACCTAAATGAGCATTCTTCAAAAAGTTTATACAAAATTCAGACGTCAATTAAAGTTCATTATAATTTTCCAATTCTGTTACATTTCTTTTGTTATTTCCTATAAATTGGTTGCAGATTACATTTAATTAAAAAAGAAAAAACATATCAGAACCTTAATTATCAAACATAGCCATAACATTGATATGTTATTATTATCTATAAGTATGTATATCGTCATCTAGTGCCCATAACAAGCCTACTGTAGGACTAGATCGTTTTGTGTGAGGTTGTCCGATATATATATTTATTAAGTAACTAACACTGAAATAGGCTCTCAAAACAGCGACATTTCATATCCTTATGTTTATTCATATGGCTGTTATTGGTATTAGTATTCCGTCCCTGATTAGAGCCTTAGCACATAACGATTTAACCGCGATCATGCAGCGATTTCTCCACGAGCGCTCAACGAATTCGCCATGAGCACGAAGCGTGTCGCCGCAAGGACGCCATGTTGTACAGTCGAGTTCATTTACATCTACACACTTACGAGAACAAAAATATCTTAACACGACCCTATTGTCAGGAGGATAAAGTCGTGTTCAGATATTTTTGTTCTCGTAAGTGTGTAGATATAAATGAACTCGACTGTACAGCTCGGTTCGCGTTTGCGTCTAAGTCGCTGCACGCTCTATGCGAAATCGCTGCTCGCTTGCGGTTAAATCGCTGCTCGCTTTCGGTTAAATCGCTGCTCGCTTGCCGTTAAATCGCTGCTCGCTCGCGGTTAAATCGTTGCGCGCTCGCTTCGGTTTCAATTCGCACGCTAATCGCCAGTGTGATAAGGCTCTACGTAATTTGCCAGTAATGAGGACCGACGTAATCGAATAACAGTCGAAAACGACAGAAATGCGATATTAAACGCGACCGTTTGAGGAAAATGTTACCCTAATGTGCTTGTACCTAATTGCTTAATTAACGCTTTAGGATGCTTATTGTTATAGTAGGTTCTTGATTTCCAAAAGTAATACTATAAATATATTTTCACCTCACCAGCTCAAACATGGCGGCTTTGCTGTGAGATAACAGTGAACAAAATACGATTTTGTTTCGAGCGTGAGTAGAAAGTAGCATTTTAATTTTTAAAATTGTTGACTATTAATTATAAAATTTGAATCATTTGAATTTTGATGCACTCTGTCTCTTTCATATCTATATGAAAAAGAGTCCTACGTCCATATATGATACTAGCGGCCGCCCGCGACTTCGTCCGCGTAGATTTTTGATGATGACAAAGATAGGTAAATGAATTTTATTCTTAGTTAAAATGGTCTAGACAATGCAATTGTTAAAGATTTTTTGAAGATTTTCCAATTAGATTACGGGAATTGTTTGCAGGATGCTTAATATTTATTCCGTCAGTTACCTGATGCTTTAAATCTTTGGCAAAAATGACTGCAAGATATAGAGCGACGCATGGATTTGGAGTTAGAGAATGGGGATCTTAGTTATTATGAGTGAGATTAAAAAAAAAAATCATAAGGCTGTTAAAACAATCTTAAACTCAACACTGTAAATCGAGAGATGGAGGCAGTTTAATGAAGAGTATCTCTTTTAATAATAATAAATAATAAACTTTATTACAAAACAATAATAAATAATGACCTCTGTTCATAAGAAGGCAGCACTGGTATTTGTACACGCCGGCCTGGCTATTAAACGAAAAGAGTGGTGTGGCGGAGTTCCCAAGGGGGGCCAGAATGTTTCTAAATGGTCTAGCAGGTACCCCAGTTATTAAAAAGGCTAGTGTTTAAAGATAATGCTGAAATGTGACCATTAAAAACTAAATGCACATAAAGCGAATTTAATGATGCGATTACTATTTTGGTCTACAGGCTAGTAGTATTGTTTGAAGAGTGATTCTATATATTCTGGTGCTATAGTTCTCTTTATCTCTCAAGAAGCTAAATAAAGTAAGAATAGTTAGGTATATAAATTATAAATTATTCATGTGCTGATAGACAACTCACTAAATATAGGAACACATAAAGTTTGGAACACAATAAATAAGAGACAGCACTAAGAAAATATTGTTGACATTCAACCATAGAAAAGGGGGTGCAAGTTCGTTTTAAAAAAAGGACGTAGTCACTGGGTAGTAGAGGACATAAAAAATATATTAACTGATAACGTTAGCGTAAAACTTCTTTATAAACAACATTAGCGGTGTTCCCCATACAAACTGTGCACCCCTTTTTAACCCCCTTAAAGGTAAAATTTTCCGAAACGCTGAATTTTTTTTTTGTATTGGATTAAGTAAGCTTTCTACAAAGTTTTAAGTTTCTAGTTCGAAAAATAAAGTTTCTCCCATATAAACAATGCACCCCTATTTAACCCCCTTAGGGGTGGAATTTTTAAAAACGCTGAAATGACTTTTTGTGTTTTTTAATAAGTAATCTTTTTACAAAGTTTCATGTCTCTAGCTCAAAAAAAAAAGTTTCCCCCATACAAACTTTGCACCCCTTTTTAACACCCTTTGGGATTGAATTTTTCAAAATCGCTTCTTATCTCTAGCCCACGTTATAAAATTAACCTACTGTGCAAAAATCAACTCTCTAACATTGGTAGTTTCGGCTGTGCGTTGATGAGTCAGTCAGGACTTCTTCTTTTATATATATAGATAGATAACCTAACAAGTTTAGGCTTGCCGTCGACCGAAAATATTTCACACACGTTCAAATAGAATTTACGTCCGACCAAATTGAAAGCTTTTATCCAAATAAAATGTTCAGAGGAATTTACAATGATTTGGCGACGACTATGCCAAAATTTCCACAGCAAAATTGCAACTTATCGTCTCTTTCGCTCGTTACGATTTTATGTAGAGATAAAAAGAGAGAGATGAGAGAGATTGTAATCGAACCACAATAAATTGAATTCGGATTGTTCTGATTGCAATCGGCTTTGTCACTCATTTTGAGCAAGCTTTGTTCCTGTTCAAATAGATTTACATCCGATGAAAGATTTCAGTTTATTGGAAGCTTAAATGACAATTGTTTGTAACGTTACTAAATTTCACATAGCAACAGACCTGTGAGTGTTAAGACGAACAATGTATATAATTCATTTTACAAAGAAAACTCCAGCTGTTCCTACATTTCGGGTAGTTATCTATCAATTTGTTTTTTAGGGTTCCTTACCTCAAAAGGAAAAATCGGAACCCTTATAGGATCACTTTGATGTCCATCGGTCCGTACGTCGATCTGTCTGTCAAGACCCTTTATCTCAGGAACGCATGGAGGCAGTATGCAGCGCTTTCATAGTTCGTACGGAACCATGGTACGCGAGTCCGACTCGCACTTAACCGGCTTTTTTTCACCTTGCACGAATAAAATGACAGTATAGGTACAGTCCATGCCAACCAGAATAACAAAATTGATGTTATTGTAAACTAACTGTACAAGTTAGAACTAAAGTCCAAAGGGGAGCAAAGTTAATCTTTATGTATTACGAGTAAGATCCAGGGACTAATGTAGTGCCATTTATTAATCAGAGTTCAGAACTTACGAACTATTGGAAATGGGAGGGTTTTGGGATGTGACATACGGTACGGAGATTTGTCGAGCCTTTATTTTATGAAATATATTTTTATTGAAACTTAAGACATAATACATTATGAGACATCCAGCGGGGCTCCCAAGTAGGCTGAGCCTGTATCTTAAGGCTGTGTCTCATGAAACGTGATATCTAGACAGTTGACATTTTCACATATGATGTACTAGCTGTGCCCCGCGGTGTTACCCGCTCATCCTACGGGAACACTACATTTATTCGGGATGAAAAGTATCCTATGTCCTTCCCCGGGACTGAAACTATCTATATACCAAATTTCATCTCAATCGGTTCAGCGGTTTAAGCGTGAAGAGGTAACAGACAGACAGACAGACAGACAGACACACTTTCGCATTTATAATATTAGTATGGATTAGTATGGATTTCTGTTGCCGCTGTAACAACAAATGCTAGAAACAGAATACAATAAATATTTAAGTGGGGCTGCCATACAACAAGTGTGATCGGTTTAATTTTGCACCTCATTTGTAACCGGCGCCATACATACGGTGCAAACTTAACTTAACCGGGCCAGTTATTATTTGATGGTACGGAACCCTTCGTGCGTGAATCCGACTCTCTTTTTTTTTCAAAGAGTTTCGTTTGTACTTATACATTATTTAAGAAATGTTTTATATATTGTGATGAATTGATGATTTGTCTCACTCATAACCTTAAGTCATCGATGAATATTTAATTGATTCATAATTTACTTATTTGTTTTTATTTTTATTTAGGTAATTGTCTGGGCGCTGTAGCAGTAAAACAATTAACACAGGCAGTGTGTGTGGGCCAGTGTTATACGGAAGGGTCGAAGTTACCCCGATTGAATAAGCTTACTGAAATTCCGGACTGTAAGTCCCTTACGAGCTATAAATCGTCACGCATGTAAGTTTCCGCCATATTTGTATTCCACTTGAGTTCCGCGATAGCGGTATTATAACTTCATAGCCATAATTTGGAAGTTTATATGGCCTTACTGGCCTTAGGCAAGAAACCTTCAGCAACGGAAAGTTAGAACATGGACGCCTGCATTGATTATAATGCCATCTATTCAGAATAACTTTACGGTCTCTTAAACGAACAAAAGTCGCTGATTTAGCCCGACGGATTAGCAAGCTGAAATGGCAGTGGGCGGGGCACATAGCACGTAAAACTGACGGCCGATGGGATGGGGCAAAAAGGTTCTCGAATGGAGGTCGAAGCGCAGCGTGGGACGTCCACCCACAAGGTTGACAGACGACCTGGTAAAGGTTGCAGTAAGCCGCTGGATGCAGGCCGCTTCCAACCCGCTGATCTGGAAATCACTGGGGGAGGCCTATGTTCAGCAGTAGACGTCCTGTGGCTGAAATGATGATGAAACGTAGTCGAAGGTTTGAGTCCTGCTTACATTAATCAGATTACATTTCTCTTTCATAATTTGCCTTTGTGTCAATATTTGTCAAAATAAAAATGTGGTATTAACATTAATCAATAAGGATTCTATTTCAACATCATATTATTAAAAGCTTTTATTTAACTTGCAATGTATGTATGCATGTATGTAGGTATGTATGTATCTAAGTATGTTTGTTCGGGTGAAATCTTGCAACTCAATTTTGAAGCAGATATCGTCAACCCATTGAGCTGAAATTTTGCATACTTACTTAACTTTGATGACAATACAATAATATGTTACCATGGGGCTGATCTGATGATGGAGCCGGATGGTAGCCATAGAAACTCTATAATAGAAAAAGCAATCCTGCCGAGCTTGGGCTCTTTAGAATCGTCTCAGTGAGCATTTGATGAATATCCAAAGAAAAGTACAGTTGGCTATAAAAGCTTGCCACTAAAATGACATTTTTGTCAGAAACTTATTAGTTACAGAATTGCACATCACTAAAGTAGTGTTGTTGATTAAATCGTTGACTGTTGGGACGGAAAAGTTTATGAGTGGTGACGGCGTGCCGCAAGACTCAGCGTGGTAAGGCTTCCAACTTGGTGGACTGTCGACCTGATCAGGATCGCCGAAAGCCGTTAGCTGAGGGCAGCGCACGACCAATCATTGTGGAGAAGCTCGGGGAAGCCTTTGTCCAGGAATGGACATCCAAACCAAAACTTTGTCGTGTCCAGTGAAATAAATTAGTGCCACTAAAAATCTACAATATCCTGTTGGGCTATACAAAGTACATGTCGTCATATACCTATAGTAGATACATGCCAATAGAAACGTCGAAATAGCCCCAAGCACTCGAGTTTGTCACGTCCCAACTTTATGTGTAAAATTATTAACTAATCATGTTGCACAAAATCTAGTGTCCTTACTTACCTTTTTCGTTGCTTTATGCTTCATATTTTTGCATAGAATTTTAAAGTTACTGTTTATAACCATACCCCGGGGGTTTCGGTGCAAAAAATATTTGACACTACGCTGACAGTAGACCTTAAATCATGTGTGCACCGAATACGCCGGGGTATGTGCATAACACAAAAGGGTTCAGTAACATGTTGCATATAATACGCCTCTGGAACGCTCTCCCACTCAACATTAGACAAGCTCAGAGCAAACTCTCCTTCAAGCGCATGTTGCGCAAGCATCTTTCGGACAATCTCTCTTCCTAACTTTCTTCGAAATATTTTACTTTGGGTACATAATATATGTATGTAAGTATATCATATAAAGTATTCGTGTACGTTTATGGCAATTATATATACATTCCTATATACATATATCTGATATTATTGATTTGTGTTTTAATTATTTTGTTTCTCTGTAACTCTGATCCTGCACCGACTACATATTTCTGTTTAACCCAGTGGTTGACTGGTAGAGAATGCCTAAAGGCATTAAGTCCGCCATTTGTACTTACTTTTTTTTTTGTATTGTGCAATAAAGTTTAAATAAATAAATAAAAATAAATAAATATAATTGATTGTCATAATTTCATTTTGCATAACAACCTTCGGCAGAATTATCATTTCTCCCAATTATTTTTTACATACTTGTATTTGTTCTTATACTGTCATTTACACAATTTGGTAATACGGAATATTAATGTGGCAAAATATTGATAAGAATAATAATTATTTACATGTCCGATTATGTATTTCGCAGGAATCGATATCACATGGTAATTAGTTGGGATAAAGCAGAATAAAATGTTACTACTTACTTACTACTTTACTGGTACTTTATCGCTTCGCTCGCTCGGCTCACTCGCTGCTGTGGTCACAATTATAACCTAACCTAACCCTAACTTCTTTACTGGAAGCAGTTCGGTTGGCGCCTCAACATACCTACTGATCAAAATGAGCTTCTTTTTTGCTTCGCCGTAGTCGAGTAGGTACCTACTTAAGCTTCCGGGCCATCGGCTTCTATGCATTGGAATTAGCTAAAGCCATCCGGGACACAGGTGGATGTAAAATTCAGCACCTCCCACTCATCAGCCTAATTACAGAAAGAGACGGCTGCAGCGACCTGAATACTTGATGAGCACAAGATTACACTGTAAATGTACGGTCAGCATTAAAAGTACAATAGTAGTAAACAATAGTTTACCATCGTATTTTGTGGGAAGAGTTCGTTTTAGCATGTTTTTATTATCAACTCCGGTGAAAAAGTTGAGATGGAAAAAATAAAACGAGCTTATCCGACAAAATACGACTGAAAACTTTATTCACTAGATCTGTATATTCTGTATATGACGACAACTCAAATCAGCTACCCTTTATGAAATGTCAAAAACGATCTGTTATTTTGACTTTTCTATGAAGATGGGCGAAGACGGGCTTGTGACGTCATAAAAAATCAGTAGGTGCTCAAAACATCTTTTTTGTAGTTTTAGGATAATTAAAAATAAATAAATAAATATTATGGGACAATCAAACACAAATCGACCTAGTCCCAAACTAAGCAAAGCTTGTACTATGGGTACTAGACGACGATATACATAATATAAATACATATATAGATAACATCCATGACCCAAGAACAAATATTCGAGTTCATCACACAAATATTTGCCCTGGCCGGGATTCAAACCTGGGACCGCCGGCTCAGTAGGCAGGTGTCTGCAAACTACGCCAACCGCTTCGAAAATACATAGTATAATATCCAAAAGTTAGTAATAGTGTATTGGTTCCGCGTATTTTTGTATGTGTGTTTAGTGGTTTCAATGATGTAATTTATTCTCACTGTATTCAAATACCGTATTTTAGTACTGGCTCATGTTTTTTTTTAATTCACAAACTGACCGGCGATTGACCTCAGTATCACCTGATGGTAAAGTGACTACGTACATCCTCGACCCCGTGAGGTCGAGGATGTGGCTATCTGGTTCAATAATAGCCTATTCACTCTTACCTTGAAGAGACCCAAATTATAATTTTCTGGAAATACAATGGGAGCGAACTCTATTCCTTAGCGGTTCGCATTTAGAAATGAAGCAAATCATTTCGTGCGTCTTTCTTTCCTACTTCTAAGTCTCCACTATCTATCTGTTTGTCCGTCTGTCTGTCTCCAACTGTAATAGGTAGAGATATGACAATACATTTTCCCTTGTGTATTACGATGATGAAAAAAAATAACACAAAAACGTGTTTATGTGTTTTCTACTTTAACGGTTGAATGGTAAACTTGAAACTTTCATATCTTAGAATAATATTACTATAAACATTTTTTTTTTTAATAATTGATCCTTTGAGCGTGAGTCCATGTCGCACTTGGCCGGATTTCATAATTATTTTTGTTTATTCACAAACAATTAATTGCAGAAAGTAAAATAAATTCTTGGAGTAACAATATTAGGGTACTTTACCCTTTTTACCCTGTATTTTACTACCAGTTTCAACCCTGTTGAATTTAAATGTTGAGCTGAACATTAAAGGCTTTTTTAGTTTACAGAATTACCTACAAATCGCTTCGCTCGGAGAATTCGCGAGGCGCCCGAATTTCTGTTAACGAGGTCTGGCGGCCTAATCTCTTTGTTAAGCATAGTGTGAACAGAGACAGTAGGCACACATTTTATAACAGGATTCATATAATTTTTAACAAATTGTCCTAGTGAGCCAAGCGTGTTCGTTTCAGTTTGGCCAAAAGTGTTCAATTTTTCCGGATTCCGGATGTTCAGATTTCCGGCTGTTCTCGCCTATACGTAGTATCTTTCAACCGATTCTCGTGACATTTTATGAGTGGATTCGATAATTGGGGTTACCCTCATCTGGCAGAAACTTGTTTTACCGAAGGTAATGTTTCGCATAAAAATAAGTTTCTGCCAGATGAGGGTAACCCATTATAACCATTGCGGACTGATTTGTGTAGGTACATTTTTTCAAAAATCATTAAATACCCAGTAGCATAACTCAGAAAACGAAACAGGTCTAGTAGCTAGCAATAAAGAGACATCCTTGAGGGTTCTTCTTTGAAGTGAAGATGTTATTTTAAAACACCAAAAGTCGTGTTGTAATGTGTCCATTATGCAATGCAACAGACCGGCTGCCGCGGACAGTCACATTGATCCGTGTAACTGTACCTACCTAATTTAGGCAATACTGAAGCGAGACCTAGTTCTCTCCTAGTTCTTTGTCACACAGGCGTGCTGTAATGTGCCCATTATGCAATGCAACGGACGGCTGCCGCGGACAGCCACATTCATCCGTGAAACTGTAACCAATCCGGATAATTCCAAAGCGACACCGAGTTCGCTCCTAGTTCTTTATCGCACAGGCGTGCTGTAATGTGTCCATTATACAATGAAGCGGACGGCTGCCGCGGACAGCCACATTGATCTGTGTAACTGTAACCAATCCGGATAATTCCAAAGCGAGACCGAGTTCGCTCCTAGTTCTATATCGCGCAATGTGTCCATTATGCAATGCAACAGAACGGCTGCCACGGACAGCCACATTGATCCGTGTAACTGTAACCAATCCGGATAACTCCAAAGCTAGACCGAGTTTGCTCCTAGTTCTTTATCGCACAGGCGTGCTGTAATGTGTCCATTATACAATGCAACGGACGGCTGCCGCGGACAGCACATTGATCCGTGTAACTGTAACTAATCCGGGCAATACTGAATCGAGTTCGCTCTCAGTTCTCTTCGCAATTGGAAATTCTGGCCCTGATTATGTACAACTTACTAGATCAGTAGAATTTAATTCTCACTGGCTTGTCTGTTAAAAGGCTATTGAGTAGATTGGCACATCATTCTTTAAAAAATGTACAGGTCTCACAGTACTCGGAACTATCAAAGGCATTGAAAATATAATTCAGAAATAAATGTTTAACCACTCCTGTACTTGTATCTGTCGTTTATTTAGCCACCAACTGTAATAGGTACTCTAATATTACTAAAACTTTGTAAAAGTCTATACTATATCATAATTAACACATATTATAACGGGTCTAACGCGATATTTCTATACTATATCGCCCAAAACGCACTGCTAAATGAAGTTATAATGTCGCCTAAAAACGGCAACAGGAATCCCTGGGGCATATCGATATGTAGTATAGGATTTAAGCTTATTCACCTCAAATAGGGGAGCTGAATGATGTTGTAATATACAACATTACATATGAATAAAATTTTCTTAATATGTCATGAAACAATGAAAAAAAAGTAAAAAAAACATTTAAGCGACTCAAAGGGAAGCCAGTTTTTTTTTTTATAATCCAAAAGAAATTTAGAATCCTCAAAATTTAACAAAATTATACTTAATTGTATGACAGCCATGAACTTAAACGCACTTTTTCACGGTGAAAATGGCAAATTACTTATTGTCATCATACAAATATTGGTACCAGTCTGTGATTGGTACCCAAACCACAGGACAATTTAGCGCTCTGTACGAATGTTGAACATTGACGGTAATTTCTGACTTTTAGAGCAGTCAAAGTAGTTATTTTTTTTATAGTCCCATATAGACATTTGATCCCAATAAGAAATAGAATCGATTGACATCCTCAAAAAACTTGTCTACGCGCCTATCGCTCACCCTAATCCGACCATTGCACATAATACAAAATCTTTTCCAATATACAAATATTGCTGCTCATAGAATGCCATTTTTGATTATTACTATATTATTTCATTTTTAAATTTTACTCGCTGTATAATAAGGTGGGAAAGTAATGCTGAAAAATTACAGATGCAAATTTGTAAAATGCGAGCATTCCGCTTTAAGCAGGAATCATCGGTATCCTTTTCCATTTCCGGATAAATATGTAAATGAAATTCAGGGAATTTTCACCGTATTTTTCCGGAATGAGTCTTGGCGCATTTACTTACTAGAGAACTTTGAAATTGACTGACAGATGAGTGTTTTAAAAATCCTGAGTTTCGTAGATTTTGAGAAAATTTGCGAGATTCCTACCTTTCTGAATCACGATTTCCATTGATTTTATTAGGGTGAAAAATATGTCCATACCGTTTTTCATTGCGTTATTTCAACACGCGGTGAGGTAGCACCTTAAGAGGCCTTATACATTTTAAAGTATTCTTTTTATAATATGACAAATATATAATTCTTTTCCCTGAGTTCTTGAAAGTAAAATAGCTATTTCATACTTTCATTGCGTGCAGTCGAAAATAAGTTGAAGAAAACAGTTTTCTGCGTGAATTTTCGAGTAGTTTTTAAAACAAAAATATTTCAATGCAAAATTCAAATTGTAGCTTTAAAAATATATACCAATAAATCGCAACAATAAGTAACATGTTTGTTTGATCATAGAGAAAAATGTCTAAAACAATCAGCATATAAGGGAGGAGGGTTTACCCTTGAATCGCCGACACTCGTTACGTCGAATTTTACTTCAAAGATAACGTTTCAAGTATTTTCATTTCATCGACAACTCACTTCATCGAAATTTCATTACGAGTATTTTTATATCACGGATTTTCATATGGCGGATGATTCATTACACAGATGTATTATTTCATAGAAGTACGTTTCATAATGTATCGTTTAAAATCTTTTTAAATTACATAATACTTACTTCACGTAATATCATTTCACTTGCATGTACGGGTCCAGCTCGCTACAACTAAAATGGAAAATATTTTTTAGGGTTATAAAAAAAAAACTAACCTAACCTAACCCGGCCGAGTCGGATCTGCTCTGAAAGGTGATTGATTCACCTCAACCTATTCTCAAACTTTAAATGATTCACCTTTCAGAGCAGATCCGACTCGGCCGTTTTTTTTGTAAATGTATAAATGTACAGTAGGACATATAAAATTGTATTAAAGTAATACGTCGAAGAAATGAATTGCAAGGTTTTGTAGTTGTGCCAATTAAGATAATTTGAAACAAATCAGCGATTAAGTAATATTCGCCTAAGACTAATGATTATTACGAAAACTCTTTAGTAAAACAGTTAACATTCTAAAGTCCAGTAGAATCATAGTAGAATGCTGTCTAAAAAAACCATTCATAGACTAAAGAGCGTAAGCTATACTGTGACAGAACATGGGCAGGACTTCAAATAATACGTCAAATTTATTAACCTTAATTAATTAATGTTTTATTAATTCCTTTGCATTTTAAAACAACAAGGGTTGTAGGACAGCGGTTTGGAAAACCAATCATCATGCACAAGAGCACCACAGAGGTTCTGTCGAAATGCAGCGACAAAAAGAGAAGTCCTAGCCAGAGCACAGTTCAGGTACTTACCTTGAGGCTCCTTATACGTTCAAAAATACTGATTGTTTTAGTCATTTTTCTCTATGATCAAACATGTTTCCTAGCATATTCTCAATGTTACTACTTAAAACAGGGCTATTGGCATTTCTTGGTATATATTTAAAACCTACGTTTGAGTTTGTTTGTTTGAAAAACTACTTTAAATTGACAAAATTTACGCAGAAAACTGGTTTCTTTTCAACTGCATGCAATGAAAACATGAAATAGCTTGATATATCTGATGCCGACTGTACCAGTACATCGATAGCAATATACGAACATGCTATTGGACATGTTGAACAAATGTACGACAAATGGATTAATTAAAGCTTTAGGTATTATTGATGATGATAATTGATGGATTCAATCCATCAATTAACCAAGGATTGGAGTACATCCTCCATGTTTCCTTTTGTAAACTTTAATTGTTGTATTGTAGTGTATACAGTTGGTAGAATACCACATCAACTACAAGCGAACAGTGCCGTTGGTTTTCAATTGGTTGCAGCTATGTCCACTGCATCCAAACTGCACTTTAGCATTAGCACCTAGAATGCATCTCACATGCAGTCCTTTTCAACGGCTTCTAACTGCACTTCTAGCCTCTCCACTTCGCGGTGCATAAGCCCGGCTGCCACTTTGAGAGCTGCTGTGGAGTCTGCAACCTTTTCCCTGGAGTTCTACTCATCGCCTTCTGTCAGGTGTTGGTAGGGGCGGTGTTGCTGACCCTCCTACTGTCGCACGGGAAACAGTATGATGACCTTCACCTTACACAGACTTCGCAACGTTAGTATACACTTAACTACATTGGTTCAACGAATTGAGGGTCTCTGATACAAGAGTTGACCCTCCTAATGTCGCAGTACAATGACCTGCGCCTTATACAAACCACGCAGCATTCTTTTATGCTTAATACAATATTGTTAATACTGGCACATCACCAGTAAGTTAGGCGTTTTTGTATTGTAAATTGTTTTGTATTGTTGCACTGTTACTTCTCACACTCGCTCAGATCTCTCAAGATTCAAACGCTACATTGATATTCAAGCCAATGTAGTATTTCGGTCTCTGAATTCAAAACTCTATATTTTTCTAATCTCAGTTTGATGGTAGCTTAATTCGAAGTACATAATCTTATACTCTCTTTTCTTTTCGGTGGGATATTTCCAAATTATATTAAATCTAAATGCGCCGCGCGGTGTTACCCTCTCATCCCAGGGGGACACTACATTTTTTCGGGATAAAAAGTAACCTATGTTTTAATCCAGGATGTCAGCTACCTTTATACCAAAATTTATCAAAATTGGTTCACCCGTTTGAGCGTGAAGAAGCAACAAACATACACATAAATAAATAAAAGTAGAATAAAATAAGTTTTTATTGGTTCGAAAGAATACAAATAATGAATACAAGGGTTGAGGACTCCTAGTAGGTGTTATACACCTGTGTCAGGAGACTCAGGAGGACTCGCAAACACAAACTTTGGGCTGTATAATATTAGTGTGATAAACATAATTATCATAATGTGAATGTATAATAACGTTTCCAGTGATGAGTATGGCGACGGGAGCTGTGCTGAGCGGGGTCACCGGCGCTGGTCTCCTGCTCATCGTGGTAGCTCTCACAGAGAACTGCAAGGCCATGCTGGTGAGTGTAGACAATTTAATTTCATTTTCATTTCGTTTTCATTTTCATCTCATTTTTACCTCATTTTCATCTCATTGTCATCTCATTTTTATTTCATTGGTCTTCAGACACTTGTTCACAGTAGCCTGATACTGTTTGTATAGTCTGTAACATATTGAAAGGCGTTTCATTTGATAAAATTAAGTATGTCGACGTTCGTTGGGATCTCTGTCTATTATCCTTAATGCCCTTTCAAAGTGAAGCTTGGCTAAATATAGAATTTAATCAGTTGAGTAAACAAGCACTTAGCTTGCAGGTCACGTGGTCGCGGTGATCGAGTCCGAATGAGCGACGAGCGATGAATTCTAAACTTCATAAAACATAAACATTTTAAAATTCTACTGTATCGCGTTGGTTATGAGAGCTACATAATACGGTATTTGGCAATACTTACTGAAAATTAATTATATGACATTGAAATTACTAAACACACATTAAAAAATAAACAACAATAAATAAATAAATATCGGACAACCTCACACAAATCGATCTAATCCCAAATTAAGCTCAAGAAGGCTTGTGTTATGAGTACTAAACGACGATATACGTACTTATATAGATAAATATATACTTAAATACATAGAACAACCATGACCCAAGCACAAATATTCGAGTTCATCACACAAATATTTGCCCTGGCCGGGATTCGAACCCGGGACGGCCGGCTCAGTAGGCAGGTGTCTACAAACCGAGCCAAACGCGGCGTCAACAACCACTAACTTTTGAACATTTTACTATTTTGAACATTTTTTAATTGGACAAAAACTATAAAGAAAACGTGTTTTGACTACTTATTTTTATGACGTCACATGCCTGTATCTTCACAGAAAATTCATACGAACAGATCGTTTTTGACATTTCATAAAGAGTAGCTGATTTGAGCTGTCATCAAATAGGGTAGTTTAGCCGGTTTTCGGCCAAGTAAGCAAAATTTCGAGTTCAGGTGGATTTATTGGGCGATATATTTAGCAAACCTTAGTCTAAGTATTATTTACGAATCTTAGACATATTTTAGTTTCCTATTTCGTATCACATTTTGCCATGAATAATATAGTTTTATTTTTATAATATAAAATATCAGAAAGTAGCTACGAAGTTGGCTTTCGGCCGCTTGTTTTGGTTTACGGCCGTTTATTTAGCCAGTTCTCGGCCACTGTTATTTATATTTTAAATGACCCTTATTTGAGAAACAATAGGTTTTCATATTCAATAAAACAAAAAAGTAAAAATCAATGGAAAATGTAATTAGCTGCAACCTTTTTTTTACTGGATTAATACGGCTGACATCTAAAAATATTTGAGTCGACTTTCGGCCGTCTTATATTTATAGGAACGAAAATGGAACACATACAAATTGTTTTTCGGCCGCATGATAAAGCAGGGCCGAAAAACTAAATTTGTTTTAGTTTACGGCCGCTTTCTGACACCGCGGCCGAAAACAAACAATACTCTCCACCAATGCTCGGCCATGTTAACCGCAGTGGCCGTAAACTCGCTTTTAAAAGACTTATTTTCGGCCATTCCTTTATATTTTTTTAGTTACCGGCCGGAAACTAAATTAATCGTTTCTATTTTCCGGCCATTATCATTTACCTAGGCCGAAAACTAGTTATTCAAAATGTAGTTCTCGGCCGCCAAAAACAAACAATCATAAACTGATTTAAATCATTAATTTGCTTAAGATACATGCGGCCGGCACCTAAGTACATGAAAGAGATTGTATCCAAATTTGTAATTGACATGATGTTTATTAAATAGATTTTAATTTAATAGCGATTTTGATCATTTAATAATATACGTATTCAAGTTATTTCTCGGCCCGGAGGCCGGAAGGTAAATGATTTTACGAAATGCAATCTAGTCATCCGGCCATCACATTTGAAAGGATTTTGTTACATATTTTATACATTTGAATATAAATAACATTATTTCAACTCTTCTAGAGCGTATAGAAGTCAAAGAAATGTTTCTAAAACCAAATAATCAACATTTTAACTTATCTTGAAGAAAATGGCGCGCACTATTTTTTTCACTAATTTTGACACACACTCACACTGACTAAATTGCGTTGGCGTACTGGCGAGCCAATTGAAACGTTATTAAGCGAAACGTTTAGGAGGCGTCAGTGTTAAGCGAATTTGAGTGACAACAGTATTTTTTTGAATGAGTGAGGTAAAATTTTCTTGTTATTGTAGTTTTACTGCGTAGAGGCCGAAAACCAGAGGGGGCCGGGAAACCGGCTAAACTACCCTACCTTATTATGATGTATAAGCAATTAAGCATGTGAAAATCAGGTACAAAATAAAACTCTATAGATGGTTCTGTCCTTTGATCTTTGAAAACCCGCCCAATAACTGCATTTATGATTGTTTGAGTAACATGTGGCAATTGTGGCAATGCTTTTTAAAAGCTTTTATTTAACTTGCATTGTATGTATGTATCTAAGAATGTTTGTTCGGGTGAAATCTATTGCAACTCAATTTTGAAGCAGATATCGTCAACCGATTGAGCTGAAATTTTACATACTTACTTAACTTTGATGACAATACAATAATATGGTACCATGGGGCTGATCTGATGATGGAGCCGGAAGGTGGCCATAGGAACTCTATAATAGAAAAAGCAATCCTACCGAGCTTGGGCTCTTTAGTATCGTCTCAGTGAGCATTTGATGGATATCCAAAGAAAAGTACAGTCGGCTATAAAAGCTTGCCACTAAAATGTCATTTTTGACAGAAACTTATTATGTGTAAACTAAGCTGTGCCTTGCTGTGTTACCCTCCTATCCCTATGTGTTAATCCAGGGTATCAGCTACCTTCATACCAAAATTTATCAAAATTGGTCCATCCATTTGAGCCTGAAGAAGTAACAAACATACCTACACATGAACACACATAAATTTTCGCCTTTATAATATTAGTGTGATAACCAATTAAGCTCCCCCTCCCTATAGATACGGCATTCGTCCGTAGCGTGGACAGCGTGGGTCCCAGTGGGGCTTTGCCTGCCACGCGCACTAGTGTGTGCGTGGCAGGCACGGCAGGCGTAGGTATCAGTGACGTCATTTCGTGCGCAGCGTGCTCGTACACTACTGTGGAAGTATCTACCTACATTTTCATACATGGCGTTTTTGTACCCACGTGTGTAGCTCGACCGTGCGTAGCAGTGGGGCTCCGGCTTTTTATTACGTCTTATTTCAGCTCTGTATAAGCCCTTATACAGCATGTGTGCTACATGGATAGTCCTCTTGTATTGGTATTCCAAGCAAAGCCCCTCCAAATGATCGCACAGCTACGTACAAACAATATCGGATTCCATGTGGTGTACCCCATTATAAAGCCTAGATTTCAACGTTTGAGAGTAGGGTATCATGTTTACATTTACAAATAGACGGAAAATCCGGCACGCCCGTTGACTTGAAACAGCAAGATAAGATATATTCCTTCGTATTATAGTCGATTAAACGTAAAAGTAACCTTTATTTATTTCATTAAAAGTCAAATTTGACACATCATTTTGAACGAATATACGAGAATATTAAATAAATAAAATAAATTATGAATAAGTAGCGTGACGACACGTTGGCTCGGTTTGTAGTGCTACTGCCTACTGAGCCGGCGGTCCCAGGTTCGAATCCCGGCCAGGGCAAATATTTGTGTGATGAACTCAAATATTTGTTCCTCGGTCCGACGTAACCGCATTCTAAAAGTGTTTTTTTTTAAGTACCTCGATGTTTCGAACGTGATGTTATGTTCATGGTTTCGAATGGAAGGGAAGTACCGTCGTTTTCGTTTATAATCATTGTATTACTGTTAATTTTTGCTTTATTTCGCCATTGAACCGATTTGGTCTCTTGGAGTTCTCCTATAGCTATGTCTAGACATGTCCTTATGTCAATAATGTTGAAATAACACTCGATAATCGACATGTTTCGGACTCATACGTGGTTATTATTTATAAGACAAGATAATGGACAGATTTTGTTAATTTTCGATACAGAGGTTGTAGGATACATAAGAACAATTACAGGATATTTAACCGACTACGCTTTTTACAAAAAAAGAGAGTTACGAAATGTTGTTTACCCTCGCGAAAGAAGTTGCAATCGCTTTACAGCTTTTCTATGTAAGGTTTGCGTTTAAGTTTTTACTAAAACGCACTCGTTTTAATTATTTAGGTAATTGAAAACATTTCATATTTCTAACACGTGGAAATTAATACTACTTACTTACTTATAGAGATCGAGAGAGCTTTGCATCGTGTACACCCTTAAAAAATATTGGAATTTATTTTTCTGTTTGTAAATACATATAAGAAAATACATAAAATAACCGAAATCTACGACAACTATGCCTGAATATAGTTGTAGTCTCCGGCCGCGAAAAAAATAAGCTGTCAATAATGTCAGTCTCAACGTCATTCGTTTTTTTCAGTTAGACACCAGACTAGAGTAACCTTTCCATTGTGCCATAGTTTAGAGATTAGGACATTTTAAAATGAGTAAATTTTAATAAATTAGTATTAAATAATTGGATATGTTAGGAAAAAAACTGTGATACTTAATATCCTCTTCCTAAGCGGAATAAAGAAAAATAATAAAATTACTGACTCAAAAATATGAAATCTTGTCTATTGTTGCTCTGTTCACAGGTATATCTGCTGGTGGCGTTGATGATCATGATGGCCATAGCCTCGCTCGGAATCTACAAGATTAACAGAGCATGTGTTCGATTCGGCGATGGTAAGTAAAAGTAGTACAAGATTTTGTCAAACACATATTTTTGAGACAATTATTTACTACTAGAAGATGCCCGATGTAGCCCGGAGAATGGACGGCCGTTGGGGCAGCAAAGTCCTAGAGTGGTGACCACGTATAGGAAAGCGCATCAGCGTGTGTCGGCCCCCGACTAGATGGAAGGATGACCACATGAGGGTAGCGGGGAATCATTAGATGCGGTCTGCACGGGATCGCACTTTGAGGCGAGTCATGGGGGAGGCCTATGTTCAGCAGTGGACGTCTGTGGCTGATAGAAAGATAGATAGAAGATGCCCGCAATTTCATACGCATTTTTTATACCATGGATGGTCGGGTAAAAAGTATCCTATAACCATCTTTGGATGTCCAGCTATCCAATTGGTTAAAATCCGTCCAACCGTTTCGGCGTGATGCGAGGACAAAGAAAATTGTGAAAACAGATGGCGCCAGGTTGGCACGCACGCATGCTGTGAGTCTCAGACATATTAAAATGCATTATGACACTGAAACTCACGTTGTATAAGTCGAATATGTTTCAAATCGGTTCACGATTCGTCCTTGGGAGCGCTGATCAGTTGCAGTGGCAGCGGCCAGTCGAATATTTTACAACTGACTATATTTTCTTGCACAAACTGTATAGTTTGTGTTTCATACTATTTTTTATTTTCCATTACGTTACTTTACTTCCACATAAATGCGCTTAAAAAGGTAGCATAAGAATCGGAGAAATGGGAACGCTTTTTTCTCCTCCTAGAAGCAACAGTGCTCAGGATTCTGAGTTAGATAACCAAAAAATTTCTCCAAATTAAAAAAGCAAGAACATGAACCGTTGTGAAAACGCCCATTGAACTATAGCAGTTCGATTATACAAATCAATTACCCTTGTTAGATTCCACCCTGTATAGTCCGTTCAACTTGTATTATTAATGAACGTGTGATAATCGCGAATAGTGATCTGTCATTTCCGAGAATTTCGATACAAGATGAGGAAAGTGTCCAAAAATTCTGAGGAAAGGCACATCGCGAATACTAAAGAAAATGATCCCTACGTATAAAAATGACGTCAGCAATCGCTCGATCAAAGCCTATCGAGCCTACCATTCGAGACCTAACACAAAAGACCTCCGACTGTGTGTTTAGGCTTATTACCCACGGATCTCTAATCAATAGTCCACCCGCATCCACCATATTTGCTGACGAAGCAAAAACAAACGAAAACTACAACCATATTCCAAATAGTATTAGATGCCTCTTCTGCCTGGCAAGGTCGGCCTGACGTGTGTTGTACCTAGGGATGCCACCTGTACTATTATTTTATTATTATATTATACAGGGTGATCAATCCAAATGGTTCAGAAGGAAAAAAGCGAACACTTTTCTTAGGAAACATGGCATCGATTTTAGATTTAATAGAAACTGCATTCAATTTTTATGTATGAATCCCATACATAACTGGGAATTAAACCTGGTTAAAATTCTGTAAGTAATTCCATGTCATATTGTATGTAACATTCATTACAGCGGTTTTGACCGGGTTATGTATGAAATTGTGAATGAGATAAAAAAACTAATGCAGTTTTTACTAAATCTAAAATCGACGCCATAGTTCCTAAGAACCCCTAGTGATTTCCCTATTTCTTATATGTACCTAGTTTGTGACTTCTCCCTACTGACCCATTTGGATTGATCACCCGGTATAGTATCGTACTATATTTCAATCAATTTTACTGTATATTAAAGAAAAATAATATAGTACGGAAAATACTATAATTTCATTGCCAACTCCACTGTTGCACTTTTTTGTACGCACCCGTTATTGGGTTGTAATTTGCATGTTATGTTTAAACATGATGATTGAATGAATGTGTTCAATTTTTTTCCAAAATTTCGTTTCAAAAAAATACTGTATTACTTAAAAAAAAGTGGCAACCCTGGTTGTACCTGAAAATCTTGCAATATGGGTGAAATAAGGGTATTTGAACGTGATTGGTTTTCTGATACATAAATGGATGAGATAAATGGAAAGTCTGGACATGTCCGAATAGTTTGATAGAAGGACGTTGTATTTTTTTCATTAACCTTCACAAAAAGGAGTGTTTTTTTTATTTATTATTGTATTTCGATAGAATCATGAGTGGAATGAACGAAACTATTGACTGACAAGTTGATTTTGCTGCCCTCATTATATTACGGATTTTTAGTGATACCGTAAGGTGAAACCATTTGGGACGAAGGGGCTATTCAGTAAATTTTCGGTATTCAAATTAGAAGATTTTGACCCTATATATGCCCGTACGTAGCAATAGTTGGAATAAATGTATTTTACTTGAAAACATCGTATGTTTATGTTATGATATATAGTACAGTGGTGAAGAAATCGGGGTTAAACTTTTTTTTTGCTTAGTAGCAAATACCACCGGCCTTTATTTATTGTATTCTGTGTATTTGAGGTTTGCAATAAAGAGGATTTGTAACCACTCTTATTCCAAGTAGCCTTACCAAGGCAAGGAGTACCTACGTTTTGGTAGGTAACTGACATTAAAGTCATTGAATGTCAGTAAATAAAGAAGTAACACGGCTACATATTCCGTGGGATAAAAATGAAAGCTGTAACACTATTCCAACGTCAACGTCAACAACATGTCGACTAGAAATAAATTATTTTTCACCTCACTCGCTCGGAAAACCTCCGTTTATAGGGCGAAATCTGCGTGCAAAAGTCTATTTTATCCGTTAGCGTGCAAAAGTCATTTGAATTTCGAACACGACGTTTTTCATTCTCTGTGGTGCATGTAACTTTTTTATATTTAAGACTCCCTCAACGCGTGACTGATTTCATCAGTCGATAAATCTTCGAATAACCAATCAACGCACGCTAATAAAGGGCGATCTGGTCAGGCCGGCTAAAATCATATGTACGTTTGATAATTATTTAAAAAAAAAATACACCTACAATATCACGTCCAGAAACCTGGTTTGTGGTTACAGATTTTTCAGTTTTTATTTTTTCTATACTTTATTTTAAGTTGAATATGTTTATATATATTAATATTAAGTATTTCAGTTTCATTTACATATTTTGACTAGTAAATATATTAAATACAACACAAAATTTCAATATTTATTTGTTTTAAAAGTTGGAACATAAGAGTGTAATTTCTGAACTCACCCGAGAAAAAAATAATAATTAAAAAGTTGGAAGTTTTCACAATTCACTGTTGTCTTACTTTATAGAAATATCGAAGCAAAATTAATTATATGATTATTTTTATATTTTAATTGTTTTTCTTGAATCTTGCATTTTCCTCGCTGTAGTGAGGTGAAAAGTTGTGTGTTCCGCATGGCTGCAAAATTATTTAGCTTCTCGTGTCTTGAAAGCCTCGCTACGCTCAGCTTTCAGTTTCAACACTCGCGCCAAATAACAACTTTGAAGCCTTGTATAACAAATAACTATTTTCTTTGGTTTCCGCGATTGTCACATATTAAAACAAAACAATTTAAGCGGACTTTTTTTTGTGACTGCCAAGACTTCTGAAATAAGTAGTGATTTAATGCGATTGTTATTCTTATTGACACAATCTTGACAATTCTTTATAACTGTTGCAGCTCCGAAGATAAAGGACGAGCAACACCGGCTCACAAACCTGGCTTGTGTCAGTGGATTGCTCACCTTCTTTGGATCAGGTTAGTATTTTTCAGTAGTAGAGAATCTACCACTTAGATAGTTTGGCAGTCCACAACTGTGCATTTTTCTAGAAATTTCCTGCCCCGCGCGACTGCACTGTGGAATAAATTGTCGCTTGCGGTATTTCCGGACCGATACGACCTTCAAACCTTCAAGAAAAGAACGTACTCCCTCCTGAAAGGCCGGCAACGCACTTGTGACTCCTCTGGTGTTGCAGGTGTCTGTGGGTGACGGTAATTGCTTTCCATCAGGCGATCTGTTTGCTCGTATAACATAAAACAAATCTGTATACCTGCTGATATTTAAAAGTCTTGAATATTAACTTCAACTGTTGTTTATGTCCTACCAAATCTTCCAAGATCAGAAGGTAATACGACTATCTTGCTGCTCATGCATTCATAAAAATTTGGGCAAGTGCGAGTCCGACTCGCGCATGAAGGGATCCGTACCATAAAACAAGTTTGTTGTATGGGAGCCCCCCTTAAATATTTATTTTATTTTATTTTTAGTTTTTGTTGTTATAGCGGCAATAGAAATACATCATCTGTGAAAATTTCAACTGTCTAGCTATCACCGTTCTTGAGATACAGCCTGGTGACAGACGGACGGACGGACGGATGGACGGACGGACGGACGGACAGCGAAGTCTCAGTAATAGGGTCCCGTTTTTACCCTTTGGGTACGGAACTTTAAAAAATGACCCCAAAAACAAATAAACAAATAATCACAACTAGATAATGTCACTTAATGTACTTCGCATACAATCCATATATATTGGTTATATTTATTTAGGCCCTCAATTCTATATTTCAATATCGGCCGAATCATTTACCCTAGCCTACACTACTCGCGACGTTGGACGAAGTATGGGATTCTGCAGCCAAGTACCTCTCCACACTATCGTTCGCCCAACTTCAGTCAACTGCGCGATTAGTGTGGAGCCGCTATTAAAATATGATCGGCAATGAAGTCTTAAAACAAATACACATGGCACTCCCTGTTTTACACCGGGTGGTACAGGTAGGGCCTTCCCAAGTAGCACACATCCATAAGTCATAAGTCATAAGTATTTATTCATTTAACAATTTACATTGCGTTTGAAATCATATTAATAAAAAAAAAATAACAATAAATTAAACAACTATACTCAATAAAATTAGATAATACAATGAAATATACAATAATTAAAATGTCAACATTTAAATAATTTAACAAATATTAATAATTAATTAATTAACAGGTACTGATGATGTCCACATACTTTACTTATATACTAATACTAATATACTAATTATACTAATCATACTAATTACTAATATTACTAATAATAACTAATTTACTAATATTTACTAATTTTTCTAATAATATTATAAATGCGAAAGTGTGTCTGTCTGTCTGTTACCTCTTCACGCTTAAACCACTGAACCGACTTAGATGAAATTTGGTATGGAGATAGTTTGAGACCCGGGAAAGGACATAGGATACCTTTCATCCCGAATAAAGTTAGTGTTCTCGTGGGATGAGCGGGTAACACCGCGGGACACAGCTATGTTGTATAAGAGTTTATACAACTCTTGTGGGTCACGTGGGTCGTCACACGTGTGAGTTGCGATCGAGTTTTTTATGCAGGCGATTACGCAGCGAGTTCGCCGCGACTCATTATGTATAGAAAACACGCTTGCTACTCGCAAGTGTGATAAGGCCCTTAAAATGATTAAATCTTAATCTTTATCTACAAATTAATTATATCATTAGTTGAACTCGTCCATTTAATTAATTAATTATACTCGTCTGTTAATGACGGCGTCATTAGCATATATTAATCAACGATAATGATGTAAATCTGCCAGAGCTATCTGTCAGATACTACATGCTAGTGATTGTAACTGCACTCCTGCTGATGAAAGCGCTATTCGGATACTTTAATCGTACGCGTTTAAGTTTAGGTTCAGTTTGTTTGCTATTTTGGCGTTCAAGAGGACTGTCAACAATCAGTTATGCCATCTTAAAGTATACAATTATTTTGTAAATTAGTAAAAGACTGCAGAGCGACTCGTATCGTCGGCTGCCAGCGAACTTCAGATCGGCTTGATTCCTTGGCGCTACGTAGAGATATAGCCTCTCTCTGCATCTTTTATCGCTTATATAGCGGGGAGAGCTCCGAGGAGTTGTTCGGATTGATTCCTGCCGCTTCTTTCCGCCATCGTTCTACGCGACAATCCTTTCATCCTCACCACTTAAATAGTTGGCAGTCCACAACTGTGCGCTTTTCTAGAAATTTCCTTCCTGCCTCGCATGACTGCATTGTGGAATGAATTGTCGCTTGCGGTATTTCCGGACCGATACGACCTTTAAACCTTCAAAAAAGGAGCGTATTCCCACCTGAAAGGCTGGCAACGCACTTGTGACTCCTCTGGTTTTGCAGGTGTCTATGGGCGACGGTAATCGCTTTCCATCAGGCGATTCGTTTGCTCGTTTGCCCCCTATGACATAAAAAAAATGTAAAATTGTAGACATGCATTGAGATATGCAATGATATGTTTCAAAAGTACAATGTTTTTAAAAAGTTCAATATTTCTAGGTCACTGAACCCAATCAACGTCACATTTCACTATTTCTTAGTTTTTAGAACTATCGACTATTAAGGTTGCTTTCGCAATTTCGTGAGAATACAATACAATACAAGTACTCTTTATTGCACACATCATAAGCCATACAAGAGAAATAAAATGCAAGAAATTACAATTAGAGGTAACCAACAGGTGGTCTTATCGCTAAAGAGCGATCTCTTCCAGACAAGCTTTGAGTAGTGGTGAACTTGGAAAACTATTTCGTTAGTAGGCGGTGTAAAAATCAGAAACATATAATAATATATACACGAAAAACAAATAAATACATATATATAATAATAAATACATACAGCCAAAAGCTAATAGTACCAGTTGAATAAAATACGAATTATGAAAGGGAAAAGTAATGATCTTACAGGTGAGCGTTGAAAGAAACAATAGATTTAGCACGCCTTAAGCTCACAGGCAAGGAGTTCCACAAACAGACAGCTTTTAAAGTAAACGAATTATTATACAATTTTGAGATACAGGAAGGTACGGCAAGTAGCAAATTTTGGGCAGATCGAGCAGAAGTGACATAAGTGAAACGCTCCTTGAGATAGCGGGGAGTTGCAGGATGAAAAAGTATACTATAAAGAAGAGCAAGAAGTGATGTTGATGATAAATGTTTAATAATGCAAAAAATCTGATAACATAATTAATGAGACTTCATAATCTCGATTTTGTGTGCAAAGAAGGCTTGCAGACTACATCGACCAAAAGGCTTTAAATTTGTCCATCCCAGGGTCCAGAACCAGAGGCAGACCGAAGAGGCGATGGACAGATCACAAAAAGCTGGACCTCAGTTCTTGCGACGTATCGGCAGATGATGCTTTGGATAGGGAGAAGTGGAAGAAGAAGACGAAGAAAGCAGACCACAACCAGATGGGAATAATAATTGCTCAGGAGAGAGAGAGAGAGAGAGAGAGAGAGAGCGTAAATCGCAACTTATCCCGAATACGGCCGCTCAGATCATGGATGGCATTACGCTAATTGCAATCCAATGAATGTTCCGATTGATGCTGCGGATGACGGATGACTCAGGGTTATTGATGACGTCATGCTTTCGCCGAACCACCGGTTTCTGATGATCGTGACTAATTTAGCAATAGTTGTCTTAATAGACATTTGGTGGGAACATTAAATATGCTAAAGGTAGGACATTAAGAACAGTACCTAAATAATACATATGTGCATCGTTTCTCGGGAAAAGAAAAACATCTTTTATTTACTTTTATTTAATAAAAAGTCAGCACAAATTTTAATACAGAGGTTAAACATAAATACAAAATTTGACGCGATCCACTTACTATACATTGTATTCCTTACTCTATTTATCCGAAGTAGTGCCCTGAGCTATATACCGCGTCGTTATGCACATTGCGTGAAATTAAACATTAAGTATATTTGGCCAATGCGCATTTTGTTCTACTTTTTGGGTGTTAAACACTACAACACACAGACTCATACCTATCATCCATTGTTAGGACGCCGAGAGAGAGTTATGCGACCGTCTTCCAGGCGGAGACGTATGTTGTAATCGCCTGTGCCCAAGAACATAGATATACTTACCAGAGGGAAGCACATCTACAAACTCAGATACAGTTAACAGGCACTTAAAGCGTCAGCCGCGCCCAAAGTAAAGTATAGTAAAGTAGAGTAAAGTTTATTTGCAAGCACATGTATATAGTTACACAGATTTACATAGAAAAGAGATTAGGTACTTACGACTAAACAAGCGCTTATATATTATGGCGGTCATTTTGCTGTTTTTTGTGGTAAATGCTCATTTAAGGCTCCTTATCCGTTCAAACACGCTGATTGTTTTAGACATTTTTATCTATGATCAAACATGTTTCTTAACATATTATCAGTGTTACTACTTAGAACAGGGCCACTGCGATTTATTGGTAGGTATATATTTGAAACTAACAGTTTGCATTTTTCATTGATAAATTATCAATGATAATTTTTGTTTCAAGATCTACTCGAAATTTACTAAATTCACGCAGAAATCTGGTTTTTAGGGTTCCGTACCCAAAGGGTAAAAACGGGACCCTATTACTGAGACTTCGCTGTCCGTCCGTCCGTCTGTCTCCAGGCTGTATCTCAAGAACGGTCATAGCTAGACAGTTGAAATCATCACAGATGATGTATTTCTATTGCCGCTATAATAACAAATACTAAAAATAAAATAAAATAAATATTTAAGGGGGCTCCCATACAACAAACTTACAGATAATGGTACGGAACCCTTCGTGCGAGAGTCTCTCTCGCACTTGGCCGGAATTTTTTCAACTTATTTTCGACTACACGCAAGCAAAGCATGAAATAGCTATGTTACTTTCTAGAACTCAGGGGAAAATATTATTCACTTAGAAAAGTTGGTTGAAATTTTCAATAATTATATATTTTGTCTAAGTATGAAATTTTTTTTTTTTTAAAGAAATAAGTCCTCTTAACGCAACACCAGCGCCCTATTGCTTCTGAGAGAGATGGCGCAGTCTTTTTGCTGATTATAGTAGTTGAAAGCATCACATTTTTATTCATAACATTTTGTTACAGTGCTATACTTCTTCTCATTCGTGGTGGTGTTCAGCTTCTACCACTTCAGATACGTGCGCCGTGCGATCTTGCTCCATGAGGCCGAATGCGAGTAGGCCGGATCATCAGTGGGCCGAACGGAAGGGCCGAACGGATACGTCACTAGTAATCAATCATGGTATAAGAAAATAAGGTATGGCACTCCGGAATCGCCTGTCATTCACTTACAGACTCACGCTATGATTGGTTGGTTGGTTCTGTCAATCAGTTTCTGTGTTGCCAGTGCCAGTGATGTATCATACTCATACTACTCCCCGATTTCCTTGTTACCTGTATGAATCATATAAGATCGTGAGTGTTTAAAATCAATTATTTCGACATAATAACCAGGGGTCGGACTTTCTTTTGCACGGTAGGACTAATGGAGAACTATGGAGTCGTTATTAACATTAAAATACTCAAACGGGTTTACTCACGTCATAGAAGTCGAATAACGCTCGACATGTTTCGAATCGGTACGCGATTCATCATCAGGAGAGACGATCAGTCGCGGCGGCGGCCAATCGAACACTGCGGGCATGCGCCCTGTCCGCGCGGCTGCTCGACGCGGGTGTCACCGGCGGAGGCGCAAAACTACCCTCATCATCACGCACAATGCCAATTGTCGGGTTGCACACAACACTCACTACGTCATTTGCTAAGGTCTCGTCCACACTAACCACCGATGTAGTATTCAAAACCGTCCTCCAACTAGGGGGCACTGACCATCCACAATCTCGGTTAAAATTCGGATGACGACTAATTTCGATAGCCTCCCGTACTTTCCGCGGAATGGAAAACTTTTCTCTCGCCAGCACAGTTACCTTATCGAACCGAATATAGTGAGACGTATCCGAATTCAGTGAATGTTCCGTCACTGCAGAACCCCGGGTATCCTGATTTTTCATACTACGTATGTGTTCAGTCACTCTTGTGGAAATGTTCCGGCCAGTCTCTCCTATATAGTTCTTCCCACATTATTAACATTTAGTAGAGTATGAGTATGAATTGTATTTTAATTCTCCATTATGCCTTGATCACACGTACCGAGTAAACGGGCGAGACAGTGCTCTGTATCGCCCGTTTGTCTTGTGTGTGACAGGGACGAGAGCGCTGTCTCGCCCACTGTCTCGGCACGTGAGATCAAGGCATTAGTCCTACCGTGCGAAAGAAAGTCCAACCCCTGATATAACATTTATTCAAAGAACATGAGAATAGACATGTTGACTAATTTTTTTTGAGCATGTCAATCGATTCTATTTTTTATTGTGATCAAATGTCTATATGGGACTGACTACACTTAAATTGCTCTAAAAGTCAGAAATGACCGTCAAAGTTCGACATTTCTACGTAGCGCTAAAAACGCTCCATACAAAACGCGTCAGGCTAGTGACGTCACAGGCCGGTATAGGTACCAATAATTGTATGGAAAAATTAAGAAATTTGGCATTTTCACCGTGAAAAAGTGCGTTTAAGTTCATAGTTGTCATACAATTATTGTTTCGTAAAATTATGAGGATTCTGAAAACATTTTCAAATTTATTTTGGATTTAAAAAAAAAAATCATAAAATTTGCGTACCTTTGAAGTCACATATTTCCAAAAAAGATATATGTTTCTGGACTTTTTTTCTTTGTTTCGTGATATATTTAGCTAATTTTATTCATATAACTACAGTACGCTGTAGAATTCAACATCAGTCAAATAGCATATTGTACAACAATTTTTTTTTTTGTGCCACTGGCGGCGAATATTTTTTCCTTATTATTTTGTTACCATCAAGCGGCAACAACTGATCAGTGACGTAGAAAGGCTGACTTGCCGCAGTGCCATACCTTATTTTCTTATACCATGATATCAATGTATTTTCCTTCTCAGTAACTTGGCTGTTCCACTTATTAGGCATCGGACTTCCGATAGCACGGTAGGACTTTAGAAAGCTATGGAGCCGATATTAACATTAAAATACAATTCATACTCATACTCATAAGTGTATTTAATTCGCAATTTTTATTTTGTAGTCAAAGTTAGATGAATATACAAAGATCTGATTTGTTTTTTTCCCATCATAAATATTTGTGTTCTGTATTTATCGGATATCCAGTTATGACTAGGAAATGCATGATATTGAAAATTAATATAGTTAAATCTAGGAGTTTAGAGAATAATATTGTACAAAATTTATTTTATTCATTATTTTAGTCATTTAATTCTTGGGTATATTAACCTCATTTAAATAAAACAATTTAAACGGATTATATCGCGTATATTAATTATTTGAGCCTCCCTGACGTTTCAGTACCTTTACAGATACCGTTGTCAAAGGTTGACTGAGAAAAACACAATTTTTCTCTGTCAAAGTTACATTTGTGCAAACTACCCATTTTGTAAATATTAATTTAAAATAAAGGTGTTCATACATGCCAGATGGCCAAACGAAACGTAGTATAGCTACACGGGTTAAGGAGCATGTAGCCGATGTCAAGCACCGTCGTTGCAACAGGTCTGCAGTCTGCGAGCATGTCATGGACAAACCAAACCATTTAGTCTAAGATCCCTTTAAGAACGACCTTCACCGAGATGTTTATTTGATGAAATGTATTTTATATTTAACTTAATATGTCAATAAATATATTGCATATGGGTTGCCTAACAAATTTTAGACCAGGGTATGTTTAATTAATGATTAAAAAATTTTTTTTTTTAAACATTTGATTATTACATAAATTCTATACCAATCGAAAGTATGAAGCCCATAGAATATGCAAACGTTAGGTTGCCTATTCTTTTCCCGTCACAACTATTGGGTAGCCAGGTTTAAACTGGTAAATCTATACTAGCATTTTGCAACGGTCTGATTATTGAATTGAAATTAAATAACATTAAAGATTATTTTATTATGAACACGGTGGTATAGGGTTGCCTGCGAAAAATCAGTCCAGAATTCCGGTTGTCGAATTTTGAAAAGTAAAATATTGCTGCGAGTGAATGTGTGCGACTGAGAGGACCCAACCAAAACCATCCCATACGATAGAAGAGGACACAGCATAGCAGCTGTTTGAAGTCCGCCCATTTAAAAAAAGAGAGTGCGCATGCTATTTGTGCTTGAAAATGAAAAGCATAGCGATAGACTCGTATATGCTGTACATTATTTTGGAGTAGTTTATTATTAAAATAGAGAAATAGTTATTTAACTTTTTTTTATCAATTAATTAATGAAATAATGAACTTTATTCTGCAAGTAGGCCACAAGGGCACTTTTACATGTCTGAGTCTATCGACATTTCACAAGAGGTGACCACGGTGAGAAGAAACTCCGAAAGATTAGATATATTAGATTTGTTTTATTCTACTACCTATGTTTCTACTTGAATCACTTAAAATTAATGCCGTTTAAATACTTTTCACCATTGGTTAAAATTCTCCAACATTTAAAATTATGAGAATCTCTGAACACCATGATGACGTAGGCTTGTGTCAGTCACGTGGTTCGCGAGTCTCGGAAGAGATTACCAGGCGGAGTATATTATTATACCATGAATTTTATTGTATCTATAGCGACAATCTACTCCAAAATAATGCACAGCATATACGAGTCTATCGCTATGCTTTTCATTTTCAAGCACAAATAGCATGCGCACTCTCTTTTTTTTAAATGGGCGGACTTCAAACAGCTGCTATGCTGTGTCCTCTTCTATCGTATGGGATGGTTTTGGTTGGGACCTCTCAGTCGCACACATTCACTCGCAGCAATATTTTACTTTTCAAAATTCGACAACCGGAATTCTGGACTGATTTTTCGCAGGCAACCCTATACCACCGTGTTCATAATAAAATAATCTTTAATGTTATTTAATTTCAATTCAATAATCAGACCGTTGCAAAATGCTAGTATAGATTTACCAGTTTAAACCTGGCTACCCAATAGTTGTGACGGGAAAAGAATAGGCAACCTAACGTTTGCATATTCTATGGGCTTCATACTTTCGATTGGTATAGAATTTATCTAATAAACAAATGTTTAAAAAAAAAAAATTTTTAATCATTAATTAAACATACCCTGGACTAAAATTTGTTAGGCAACCCATATGTAATATATTTATTGACATATTAAATTAAATATAAAATACATTTCATCAAATAAACATCTCGGTGAAGGTCGTTCTTAAAGGGATCCTCTACTAATTCAATTAAGTTTGATAACACTTCAATCCTTGCCAGAGAGAAACGATATTTTCCCAGAATGTTGCGCGAGGCTATTGAAATCAAAAAATATCCCAATTTCAATAGAGAAGATGGTTTGTCATTAGTCATTACCACCGGCTTGGGATCCTGTTGTACATCTTATCAAGGATCAAGCAAGACACAAGACTGGAAACCTTGGGCCTCGAACGGTGTAAAACAAATTAGTGTTAAAAGTAGTATATGTAGAGTTTTTGTTTAAAAGTATTTTATAGTAATAAATAAGGCAATCTGGGAGTTTTATTTGGCGGTTCTTTCTCCTCAGTAAGCCTTTAGTGAACCGCTGGTAGATATTTTATATAAATAAATAATAAATGCCCTTCTGGCACATGTGTAACTGTCTTTACACATTAGGCCCATCTGGCATGTATGAACACCTTTATTTTAAATTAATATTTACAAAATGGGTAGTTTGCACAAATGTAACTTTGACAGAGAAAAATTGTGTTTTTCTCAGTCAACCTTTGACAAGTATCTGTAAAGGTACTGAAAGACTTCCGGTTCGTGTCTCAAGATGGCCGCATGCGTTTAAGTTTCGTTGTTCATTATTTATTCATTTTAGTTGTTCAATGTGTAGTATTGATAGCGTATTGTGCAGTGATCTAACGTATGAGTGAATAGCTAATGAAGAATTCAACTTGAAGCGTTCATAGCCCTTCCTGGGTCAAGGCCCGATAGTCCGCGTGGTTTTTTGTAAATCGCTAACACTTTACAAAAAGCACGATTTTTTTCAACTCACCGTACAACGTGGTATCAATCTTCTATCTAGTCGCCTAGTGCGATTAGCAACGAGACATTGGCAGTAATGGTCGCTTAACTGTGACCGGTTGCCATTTTTAAAAAAATAGAATAGAAGGTACTGAAACGTCAGGGAGGCTCAAATAATTAATATACGCGATATAATCCGTTTAAATTGTTTTATTTAAATGTGTGACAGTCGTGGAAACCGAAGAAAATATTATATATTAACCTCAATAACCATAAAAGCAGTTTGAAATGAAATCGATGAATGAGTTAGAACCCCTAGGCACTTGGCGTTCCCCTATCTCAAAAAGGTTTTCAGCAAATAAAATAGTAGTATTTTAAGTGATAAATAAGGAGAACATAAGAATGGTGCAAGTCCCTGCTTCTGGGACTGGGGCCCCTAGACTGGCTGGGCCCCTAGGCCTTATGGATCTAGGGATAAATACGGCACTGTGCGTCTGGATTATATTCTAATGTTAATATCGGCTCCATTAGCTCTCTAAAGGTCCGACCTCTGGTAAAAAGCGCATTGCAGATGTTTTTTTTTTAATAACAACTAGTTTGAGAATAGAGATGAGTGAGAATGAGATGGGTGAACAGTCAAGGTATCAATTAAATAAAGCGATTGCAGAATTATCCTGCCACTGAGTACGAGCGCATTGCAGAAGTTTTTGCTTATTGTGAACTTTGAGAATTCTTATGTGTGAATTATATTTAATTACGTTTACTTTACCTTTATTTCATTACTAAAACTTGTAACATAGTGTTCAAATATTTGCTTAGTTAAAATTAAGATAGGAGATTGTGGACTGAGAGCAGCGATCCAATTGACGTTGGACCACTTAATTTTATACGTCTATTTTTTTGTGTTGTGTATTAATATTGAAATTACTAGCTGCGCCCCGTGGTATTACCCACGGTCATCTCACGGGAAGACTAAATTTTTCGGGATTAAAAGTAGCCTATGTGTTAATCCAGTGTCAGCTACGTGCATACCAACATTTATCAAAATTTGTGCAGCCGTTTGAGCATAAAGAAGTAACAAACATACACATAAAGACAGTCGCAAACTTTCGCATTTATAATATTAGTGTGATGTGTCCAAAGCGTGCAGTACAGTAGTAAGTTTTATATTAGGTCTTAAAGTAGGGTACACTACATAAATACGAAAAACTAAACTCCGATTATCGGAATCACGAGTTTCATAATACCGATTATTATAATTCCGAATGTTTTAAAACTCCGAATATTAGTATGTCGATTTTTCATTTTTCCGACTTTTATAAATCCGAAATTTCAAAATGTCTAACGTTTACAATCACGGTTTACAAAATTCCGAATTTCAATACACCGAACAATAAGAAGTCCGCATGAATAATAATTCGAAATATCAAAAATACGAATTCTGATTATAAAAATACCGATTTTCAAAACTCCGAATAGGTATCATTACACCGACCAATAATAAACCCGACTAATCAAAAGTCCGAAACATCAAAATTACGAATTGCTGTTATTAATAACTATAAAATATAAACCTAAATATGTGAAAGTTTTTCGGGCTAACGGGGCCTGCCTCAAGGCGAAATAGGTAATTTTAGGATTTAACCTAACCTACAGTTTTCGGGATTCAGCAAGTCTTTTGACGCTCCGTTAATATCAGACCGCTATACGTGGTCACAATACAAACCTAACCTAACCCACAGTTTTCGGGGTTCAGCCAATAACCTAACCTATAGTTTTCGGGGTTCAGCAAGTCTGACGCTCCCCTCGCTTCGCTCGCTCCGCTATACGTGGTCACAATACAAACCTAACTTAACCTACAGTTTTCGGGGTTTGGCCAATAACCTAACCTATAGTTTTCGGGGTTCAGCAAGTCTGACGCTCCGCTATACGTGGTCACAATACAAACCTAACCTAACCTACAGTTTTCGGGGTTCGGCCAATAACCTAACCTATAGTTTTCGGGGTTCAGCAAGTCTGACGCTCCGCTATACGTGGTCACAATACAAACCTAACCTAACCTACAGTTTTCGGGGTTCAGCCAATAACCCAACCTACAGTTTTCGGGGTTCAGCAAGTCTTTTGACGCTTCGCTCGCTCCGCTATACGTGGTCACAATACAAACCTAACCTAACCTACAGCTTTCGGGGTTCAGCCAATAACCTACGCTATAGTTTTCGGGGTTCAGCAAGTCTGACGCTCCGCTCGCTTTGCTCGCTCCGCTAAACGTGGTCACAATACAAACCTAACCTAACCTACAGTTTTCGGGGTTCAGCCAATTCGATATTTGTCCAAATCCGGTTTTCTATTTTTATTTAACGTAAAAAATTGGTTAAGAAAATAATCTTTACCCAAATACTCCGAAATATTTTATTCCGAATTTACTAATTCCGATTTTTAAAACTCCGAATTTCATAATTCCTAAGAAATAAATTTCCGATTATTGAAAATACGAATGTCATTATCCCGAATATCAAATTTCCGAATAAGTAATGAAGTTTCGGAAAATTAATAATCGGAATTTTGTTTTTCAGGCCAATGACACTTCGAACTTTTCATTATTCGGAGTTATAAAAATCGGAATAATATACAATCGGAATTTTGAAATTCGGTTAAATAAATTTCGTGTTTTTTAGTAATCGGAATTTTATTTCCTAGGAATTATGAAATTCGGATTTTTAAAAATCGGAATTAATAAATTCGGAATAAAATATTTCGGAATATTTGGGTGTTCCCCTTAAAGTAACTTAAAGTAGAAGTAGAGGTAAAATCCATACAAATTGTATAAATGCGAAAGTGTGTCTGTTACCTCTTCACGCTTAAACCGCTGAACCGATTCAGATGAAATATGGGATGGACATAGTCTGAGTCCCGGGAAATGACATAAGATACTTTTCATCTTTCCATGCAGACGTAGTCGCGGGCAAAATCCAGTGTAAAATATGACTCAAAAATGAAGCAAAACCATATTTCCATATGAAGCGCGCATGACACCCCAGAGACGACATCCATCAACACGAAGTGTCAGCTCTTCGTTCATCATAATATGTAATGCACGATATAGTCCCAGGTGGGATCAGGTTATAAATTCAAAATGTTTGAAGAAATACCTCTTAACCCTTAAATGCATGACAATGTACATTTATATTTACACGTTACTGAAATGACACAAGTCAAAATCTGAATATTCTCAATAAAGACTTTGTCAAAATTGTCCCGACATCTCAAACTGACGTGGCATTTCATTGCTAATTTCGTCATTTCAGAAATAAAATTGTGTAATTGTATGCATTTAAGGGTTAAATACTACATAGCATACCTAGAGCGGTGAATTCGTGAATGTCTCAGATGGCAGGTGTTTGTGGCCCGCACCAAAGAATATATATACCCGCACTGAAGGTGAGGGCTATAAATATGGGATCTAGAGCTTTAATAATTACCGCCCGTGGTTTGTCTAAAGTTTTACGTTTTGCCTTGGGCAGGAAGTGAGATTTTCTCCCCGCTTAGTGGGTAGAAAACGACCTAGAGGTACGTTCTGATTCTTACGCTAAATTCAAGTACAATTTTATACCCTGCCCTATTACACCCCTAGGGGTGTAATAGGGCAGGGTATAAAATTGTACTGATACTAGTATCAGTACGGTAAAATGGGGTAACTTTAGGAATTTTGGGGCTACTTAGATAAATTTAAAATGGTTATAAAAACGCAAATATTCAATAGTTCGATTGAGCAAATTAAGTAACAGGTTAGGTCATTTTTAAAGGTACGCATTTCATTGCCACAGATGGTCAAAAAAAATAAGGACATGGCGCAAAACACTTTTCCAAACTAGACCCTGCATTTTAAAGTAACCCCATTTTGCAGTAGTCTGATTATCGGACTAATGAGACTTTGTCCTCTCAGTAGTCCGATGTACTGAGACTTGTAGTCCGATGGTATAACAAATGGGAGATTTTTTTTTTTAAAGGGCTACACAGCCCTTTTGACGCTTTATACCAGATTACCGGAATGTCGGTCTCGCAAAGTGGCAGATTAGCAAATTGTGAGTTTTTCGCTCGTCACTGAAATGTTAGTAGTAGTAGTAAGTGAGGAACACGTCTTCAAAGCGTATGGTTACTCTTTTACAAACTATTTGATATTTACAGTCCGTGAGCCCTCACATTGCGATTCAGGTTTGGGTGAAAATAGAGAAGGTCTTCTTAGGATCGCGTAAGAGCGAGCCAGACAGGTATAGGCGCAAATCGCATTTTGACAGCTCACGCATTGTACTGACAACCAATTTGGACATTGGCCACAATAGAACCTTGTCAGAATGCCAATGATATGAGATCTCAAGCGGCTTTCATATTGACGTTGACTGTGACAAAGTACGAAATGGCCTAGGAATCAAATTGGTTGACTGTACATCAAATATAGTTGTACTCTAATACATTTAAGGCGTGTTCAATATTAAATTAGTTTTAGGCTATTAAGTGCAAACTTGACGCAACCGAGTGTCATTGAGAGGCGAGTTACGTGATGAACTGATGAGTCTTGTGGTAGGATCAGATCCCAAAGCGATTTGCTGCACCTTACTAGTTATTCAATTAATTGCGGTCTAACACGTTGGCCGCCCATCATACTTCACCTAAAGTTTTGCTCCAACTACTACAAAATCACCCTACCGGTGATGCTCAGAATATTGTCCTGTTAGGACCTTATCGATTTAACACACTTGCAAATTGCAAGCGAATTTTATATGAAGGCGATCACACAGCGAGTTCATCGCGACGCTTATTTGTATAAAAAACTCGCTCGCAAATCGCAATTCGCAATGTACTGAAAAAAACACCTAAAGCAATACTCTAGAAATTTGATTTTGATCTCACCGGTGTGATACTCATGGCCACACAGAGAAGATTACCCATTCCACCGCCACCGGAGATTGGTCATGACTTAAATAGAAGGTATAAACGCAAGCACGGCACTCCTACCATCCGTTACCACTCTTTGTAATCCCGACATAAAGGAGAATAGAATAGACAGACACACTTACCTGCCTTTTCCATTGAAAAATGTTGCCAGTATAATTTCCATATCCTTGGCAGCAATATCTATCAGGGTAGCTAGCGCTTAAGTTGTCGCATTAAATTTCGGAATGGCAATGGCAGAGGGTTATTGTTGCTAACAAAATTAATATATAATACGTACGTAGGCCGGAAGCAGCCGCCAATAGGGAGTTGTGGAGATCTAACAGAGAGGCCTTTTCCCAGCAGTGGAACAATATGTGTGTATTATTACTTAGTTTATGTACTCATAGTTTTATTAGGTTTAATATAGATCTCGTTTGTACGCAGTGTAGTTCGCCTATTTTCTTCAAATACCCATTCTTTTACTTGCTTAAAGGTTAACTCGAAGAGATGCCTAATTAGGATAAGTTCGCCTTTGTACATGTTTCATTTGTTATCAATGTATTTGTAATTATAACCAAGTGTTAATAATGTGTTTACATACATACACTAAAAAAAATATTACTAAAAATAAGTGCGTAGACGCTACGTAATCTGTAACTGATTGAAACAATTTAATTGAATAAAGAAATAAGCGCAGTTTGCGATGGGATCTTAACCTTGAAAAGGCACTCTTTAGTGGTCGTAAAAAGCGGTGGCAGCCATTTTGTCGTTATATCCGAGTTTAGTAAATTCCGTTGTTTATAGGTTGTGCGTACAAGCTGTATATAATTTAATAGCCCTTGAGATTGTGTTACCGATGTCAATGTGGTGAAACGTACAGCGAATTTACGCACTTTTTATGAAGCCTTGCTTTTATTTTATCGATGTTTTTATCGACTGAGCTACAATTGGGGGCAGGGTTGAAGCGAATATTGAAGGGTGTAAATTCTCTTAACATTTAGGCTGTCTGTCCACAGTTCTACAAATTGAACACCATTGCATATTTTGCTAAAGTCACACATTGAAATCCATATTCAGATAAGTAAGTGAAAACACAAAAAAGAAACAGTTTTTTTACGCTTATATGTTTGGAAAAATCTACTGAAATTGCTAAACCGGAAGTTGAAATAACGATTGAGGATTGACCTTTGCCTCGAAATGGAATTAAAAAGAAAGTATATTCCGTTTAGTTACTTAAAATTTTACAATTACGGAACAATAGTCGCTTTGTCTTTGTTCAATTTTCGCTCGTGCTCAATCTTCCCAATTATAATTATTATCACCCTTCCTACCCTGGCTTCTCACGGACATTGATTTGCAGCTTTCCTACGATTCTACTTCATATTGCGGCTCCACACTACTCGTGAAGTTAACCGAAGTTGGTCGAAGTATGGATTTTCGCAGCGAAGTGCCCCTCCACTTTACCTCGCAGGCTGATAGCCCAAAATAATAGAAGATGCAATAATTGATGATTCTTCAAGAGGGGAGTACCTAAATAGGTTCTTAAAGCGTCGGCAATGCAGGAGTGCTGCTCTTGGCATCGCAAGCGTCCATAGGCGGCGGTAACTGCTTAACATCAGGCGGGCCGCATGCTTGTTTGTCGTAGTATTAAAAAAAATAAGTTCAGGGAGCAGGTTATTTGCCCTTGTGTATTTATCCCTATAATTATATCTCTATACTCTCACCTGGTACAGTCACTATCAAAAGTACCTGACAATTTTACACAAAGTCATACAAAATCAAAATCAATATGTTTATTCTAATAAGTAACTACAAGGGCACTTTTACATATACGTAAAGACGCGTCTGAATTTGAATTTACCGGCATTTCACAAGAGGAGACGAAAGAAACTCAACAGTAAATACTTATACTAAACTAAGTTATTAAGCCTTAAATGCATACAGTTACACAATATTTATTTCTGAAATGATATAATTAGCAATAAAATCCACGTCAGTTTGAGATTTCGGGACAATCATGACAAAGTCTTTATTGACATTATTCAGTTTTCTTGTGTCATTTCAGTAAGTGTAAATAATATTTACACACACACAAAAAAACTGAATAATTTCAATAAAGACTTATTATCATCATCAATCATCATGCATTGATGGGTTAATATAGATACTTTTGTTGCTGACTGTACAATATCATTTGAAAACTAACTTCTTCGTCATTTGAGGACAAAGTTCATGATGTATAATTTTCTAGATAATTAATTTGTATTCAGCTTGCTTTTGATCCGGGGTTATTTTGAACGGTGTTTGGTTTCGGCAACTTGTCAGTAAGTTGTCAGTCGGCGGCAGAAAGTTTATAACTTAATCCAACTTTCGTTTAGCATTGTTATTTCATTTGGGGTAAAGGCAGAATGATAAAACTAAAATAAATAACAACCAACAACTTCGAGGAATACGTTTTACGTTTTTAGTTAGTTAAGAGGCCCCATTCCTTTTAATAATTATTTTTTTCATATTATGACAAATATATTGATAATTTCAACCAAATTTTTGAAGTGTATAATATTTTTTCCCGAGTTCTGTGTAGTAACATAGCTGATTCATGCTTTCGTTGCGTGCAGTCGAAAATAAGTTGAATAAACTAATTTTCCGTGTGAATTTTGTCAATTTCGAGTAGTTTTTGAAACAAAAATTATCAATGAAAAATTCAAACTGTAGGTTTCAAATATATACCAATAAATCCCAATAGCCCTGTTCTAGGTAACATCAAGAATATGCTAAGAAACATGTTTAATCATAGAGAAAATGTCTAAAACAATCAGCATTTTAAAAGGAATAAGGCCTCTTAAATGGAACACCATTAAAGTAAGCCACTAAAATAGGTGCTTTTAATTTCCCGGCATTCACTGATTCAACTTTATTAATAGCCCAGCTATTGGATAGAACTGATAAAACGGAAATCACAACGATTTTTGAACTAAAGCCAATACAGAAGTCAATAAGGCTTACAAGGCTTATGAGAATGGAGGTCACTGACCCCGCCACTAATCTCTCTCAGTCTCTTATTGTGATATATGACCGCTGAAAGATGCAAGAGAGACATCCTATACAGTAGGTCAGTTGCGGAAAATGGGGAAGGAGCTATCGGGCCGCTTTGAAGCTAGCCTATACGGGTAGCTTAGCATATAAATAAGCTGTATGCGACGTATAACCCTGCGTTACGATTAAATAAATAAATGAATAAGGGGTAACTGAAGATAGAAAGGCGTGGCGCGAGCTTGTGAAGGCTCTCCACATCTCCGGTTTGCCTTAGGCCACCGACAAACAACAATAGGAATAACCTCCTCATTCCAAAGATAAAAATAAAGATGAAGATAATAATTATAATTACCGTCGTGACTGAGACTTACATAAACGGTTTAAACACGTAATAATTGTCAGGAACGGCCCGACATGTTTGGAACTCATATGGAGCTCTTCATCAGGGCCCCACTCTATTAGGTTGGCCGTGAGTCGCGTACCAGCGCGGTCCCTGCCGCTCCTGTACATTTGTATACAGGGCTTGTGCCCTGGACAGTACGGTAAGAGCGATTTCATACCTCAAGTACACGGGGACAACAATCATGAGAGATATAATAAAAACAAGCAGAGATGAACAACATGACATTTTATTATATATGGTTTTAGGCAGCTACCATAGCCATCACGTTCCCGATAAAATTAACGTTCTGATGCCCCTTCTTTACAGGGGCGTTCTGATATGTTTCTGTATTGGATAGCACACGTTTTTGGTCTAAACTGCTACCAATGGCATATTACGCCCGTTACAACCAGCTGAGGTTAATGAACTCCATTCTGCTTACCTCTGTACCTTACTATAAGTGATCTCCTTCTGTACTACTGTTCCTGTGCATTCAATCGTCTTATATTGGAGAGCGGGCGTTTTTGGCGCAAGCTGCCGCCAGTGACATATTACACCCGTTAACACGGACTGGGGTTAATGTACTCTACTGTGCTTACTTCTAAACCTTACTATAACACATGAACTTCTGCACAATAGTTATTGTGCATTCAATTGTTTTATATTGGAGAGCACGCGATTATGGCGCCAGCTACCATCACTGACTATGTTACACCAGTTAACATCAGCAGGCCTATGATGGTTACTTTTATCACGTGATAAATAAGTGACAAAGCATCCGTCACGTTTTGACAAAATGCGAGTGTGAGTGACGGATGCTTTGTCACTTATTTATCGCGTGATAAACGCAACCATCATAAGCCCGCAGGTTACCTATCGTAAGTCCGAATTTTTTTACCTGTGACATTTCTCCAAATTCTCACTTGTCCGAAAGCCTTTTTCAAAACTGTCCGTATTTCAGAATAATTCTAAAACAAACCTAGCCATTTTTTTTTGTTATCGGAGAGAAAGCTCGGTACAAGTAGCCCCGGGCCTAGGGAGACCATTGTGGGGGTTATGTGGGACTCTCTCCTCGTCTACCACTCTCTCAGCGTGAGAGGGAGGAGCATACCCACTAAAACCATCTCCGGCGCTTTCCGCACGTTACCGTTTTTGGGGGGACGTCATGGGGTCGCGGAGCATTCTACCACGACGCCCCCGGCAGCTCCGTTCAGCTTACGCCAGGGCACCCGCGCCATGGGAGGGGAACATCGCAAGCACAACGTTTTTGGGGGGACGTCATGGGGTTGCGGAGCATTCTACAGCGACGCCCCCGGCAGCCCCGTTCAACTTACGCCGGGGCACCCGCGCCATGGGAGGGGAGCATCGCAAGCACAACGATACTCCCCCCAGACGTGTAGAGACGTGCAATGTGGGCCCCTAACCCACTGGCTCTGCTAAGAATAGAATTATATCTTGCGGGTTAGAACCCTCGACCAAACAAACAAACAAACCAAACCAAACCTAATGGCTTCTTTAAAATGATAAAATACTTTTGGACAAATGAAAATTTGGCGAAACGTTACAGATGGGAAACAATAGTTCGGAGCTGTGCAGGTTATCCAGTTAACAACAGTTAGGGTTAATCCGTCCGTCTGTCTGCCTGTTTGTCACCAGGCTGTATCTCATGAACCGTGGTGCTAGACAGTTGAAATTTTCAGATGATGTATTTCTGTCACCGCTAAAAAAATTACGAGGATTCCTAAAAATAGAATAAAATAAATATTTAAGTGGGGTAATGTATGGGATTACAACGAACGTGATCGGTGGCGTTAACTTTTGCACTTCATTTGTATGCGGCGCAAACATAACCCAGCCAGTTAAGATGGAATAAGTGTTTGTACGGAACCGTCGGTGCGCGAGTTCGACTCGAACGTGGCCAGTTTTTTTTATATATATTAAGCAATCGTATTTACATATCAGACGGCATGAAGCATCGTCCTTTATGCCCCTGAGACGGTATCCATCAACACAGAAACGTGTCAGTTCTTCGTTTATCATAATAATAAAATAACGTGATAAATAAAATAAGTGACAAAGCATCTGTCACGCATATTGCCAGATTTCGGATTCGAAGTGGAGTTTTAGTAATACGGTTAGTAATACGTTTTTACCCTTTGGGTAAGGAACCCTAAACAATATCATCAACACAGTAATACTTGAGTAAATTACTTATCTCAGACCAAATTAACTCATACATGATAATTTGATCAATATATTGCTAACTTTGGGATATCCCAATGTCCCGTCGAATTGGGGCCAAAGTTATTTCGAATCCGAAATCTGGCAATATGCGTGACAGATGCTTTGTCACTTATTACAAGCTTTTATTTAACTTGCATTGTATGTATGTAATGTATGTAAGTATGTTTGTTCGGGTGGAATCTTGCAACTCAATTTTGAAGCAGATATCGTCAACCGATTTAGCTGAAATTTTGCATACTTACTTAACTTTGATGACAATACAATAATATGGTACGGTATGGTGGGTTGATCTAATGATGGAGCCGGAAGGTGGCCATAGGAACTCTACAATAGAAACAGCAATCCTACCGAGTTTGGGCTCATTAGAGTCGTCTCAGTGAGCATTTGATGGATATCCAAATAAAAGTACAGTCGGCTATAAAAGCTTGTCACTAAAATGAAATTTTTGACAGAAACTTATTTTATTTATCACTGTGATAAACGCAACCGTTAAGGACCGCCAGGCTATGATGGTAGCTTTTATCACGCGATAAATAAGTGACAAAGCATCCGCCACGATTTGACAAGATGCGAGTGTGAGTGACAGATGCTTTGTCACTTATTTATCACGTGATAAACGCAACCATCATGGACCGCCTGATCAAGTGATCATGAATCGCGAACCGTATTTAAGAGGTCTTATTCCTTTTAAAATGCTAATTGATTAGACATTTTTATCTATGATCAAACATGTTTCTTAACATATGATTGATGTTACTACCTAGAACAGGCCTATTGGGATTTATTGGTATATATTTGAAACCTACCTACAGCTTGAATTTTTCATTGATAATTTTTGTTTCAAAAACTACTCAAAATTGTCAAAATTCACGCGGTAAATTTGTTTTTTCAACTTATTTTCCACTGCACGCAATTAAGCATGAAATAGCTATGTTACTACCTAGAACTCGGGTAAAAGTATTATACACTTCAAAAAGTTGGTTAAAATTACCAATAAATTTGTCATAATATGAAAAAAAAATATTAAAAGGAATATGGCCTCTTAAACACAGTCATGCTTTAGTAAATTTTATCTCAGACTAAATTAAACTCCGACATGATAATTTGATCCCAATCATGTTATTCTGCGGCCGATAAGCTCAGTCCCCTCTTCAAAGTTACTGACAAATCACACCCCCGTGGCTTCAAGTTACGAGATGCTTGCTATCTTGAGGCTCCTGATCCCTTCAAAAATGCTGATTGTTTTAGACATTTTTATCTATGATCATCAATGTTACTACTTAGAATTAGAACAGGGCCATTGCGATTTATTAGTATACTAGCTGTGCCCGCGGCTCCGCACGCGTGGAAATCGGTCTGTGTCAGTTTTGCTTTATTAAGTTTCTTGATACTCCGCAGCACAAATTATATAATAGGTACTACTAAAGGCAAAAGTGGCGGTCAGCGTTTTTGTTCGTTCGAAAATTTCTATTTTCATTTAATTAAATTTAGCTTTCTAGCTCTCACAAAAATACAGTATGTTTTTTAGAGCTAGTATCATTATGAACCATTTCAACTATCGTCGGAGATAGTGCAATACCGCGTAAGTAACAAGTGTAGATACGAATCAATATTCAAACAAATGCTAAGTATTTTATTGAAATTAGAACTTTATCGACAAATGTTATCTTACCGCGTAAGGTATTGTACTATCCCCGACGATATGTCAAAAATCGGTCAACTATCCTATTATTATTTGATAATCATTAGGTACTGATATTCTGAGCAACCGATAAGGAACTGTCAAAACGCAAATTGGTCGATACGAGCCCGTCACCCTCTTCAAACTTACTGACAAATCAGTAACCACACCCCGGTGGCTCTGACTTGCGAGAAACTTGCCTAAGGTGGTTTTCACACTGAAGCAACGGGCTACGTACCTTGTAGGTACCTACTATTATCTATTCTGTGGTACTACGCGACGAAGCGGAAGATTGCCGTCAAAGAATCTGCGTAGTGATTGTGAAGGTATTTTTTGGGAAGAGACGGTAAAATCCGTACAAAGATTTACCGTATGTTTACAATGCAGCGAACATTTTTGAAATTTAATGGAACCTACGTCTCCATCGGCTCTCCGAGCAAACACGGCACGGGCGTCCTACTTATTGTACCACTTGAAGCGAGAGCCATAGAATTACAGTCTGACCAAAAAGAGTAGAAATTAAAAAGTGGCAATACTGTAGTGGCGTACCCGTTTTCTTTCATACTTAATTTTGTAAGTTGCCTGCTATTACGGGTAGGTATTACGGGTTTAATATTTATTTATTTAAAATTTCGTTGATCAAAGAATCATTTTGGGGATTCAGCGAGGTGACGCCGCCAGCATCATCGGCTGTGTGTGTGTGTGTGTGTGTGTGTGTGTGTGCGTGCGTGCGTGCGTGTGTGCGTGCGTGCGTGCGTGCGTGCGAGCGTGCGAGCGTGTGTGCGTGCGTGCGTACTTTTTAATTTTGACTCTTTTTGGTCAGACTTTAACCAGTTGCTTAGCATGCCTTAGGGTGGCATCGTAGCGCCATCTACCAAACACTGCCTGAACCATTCAATTAGGATGAAAAATCGTAGTACAGTTATAGTCTGGCTAATGAAATATTACTCGAAGTTTTGGCGGGAAATTTAAAAAACCTGCGGCTAGTCACACTTTGTGTTGTAAGAATTATAGTTTTGATATTAGAACATATTTTTGACTTTCTATGCACACGTAAGGTACCTAAAGAAATAATTGAAATATATGTTGACGTGCACTCATAGTCAGCTCACATAATTTCAACCACTATCTAGTACAGTCAACGACAAATACATTATGCTTACACTTTCTAACAATGCGAAAAATCTAATGTAGTGTAAATAAGACCTAGCTCGATAATACCATATTAATACATCACCAAAAAAATTACATAAGTACTATGCCAAATTTCAACTTGATCGGTATGTTAGAACTAGTACATAAAGTATTAAAATTATTTATAGACGACCCACCTACTAAACTCTTGAAATCATAGACAATTGGTAATACCACAAGGAAATATCCGTCAACATTATTTGGCTAGCCAGACTCTAAAACCAAAGATTGTCCCTACTCCCAATTGGTTAATAATATTCCAAATGTAGGTTAAGCACTCCTATAAGGGGTTTGTTTACCTCCTGAAGGGTCCGTATCGTCAATCACGCTATTTAAATGTCCACCCTTTTTCAAGAACTAAGACAAAGTTCTGGAGAGGTATTCTTAAAGCGCAAGATACATTTATTTATTTATTTATTTAAACTTTATTGCACAAAAGAAAAACTTAACGTACAAAAGGCGAACTTAATGCCATGCGGCATTCTCTACCAGTCAACCTTAGGGCAAAGCAGAGAAATTGTAGGCGGTGCATCAAACAACATAATTACACATAATTAAAATACTCATACTATTATAGCTACATACATATAGATAATAAACATACATATATATAAATAGATACATACATAAATATATACGACGATGAAACAAACCAAGCAGACATACTATGAGACTTCAGTTCTGCCAGCAAAGAAACTTCGCACGGCCCTTTTAAATGCCAACTTACTTATTTATCGACAAATACGAAACTTATTTATTTATTTATTATTCAAATAAGTTTCACAGCATTACAGTAACAACCAAGGCACTGTGAACTACAGAAATACAAGACTTAAACCTAGTTAGATTTAGGCGAAACAATGGCGTGCCTCCGTTGCGACATCTGATCTGGTGTAGAACACGGCAGATTGCCCCGGAACTGCCGAAACACGACACCCTTCGGCCAGAAGTCTGCACTTGCGATGGTGTCCTGCAGCGGCCGCGGCACGCGCACCACTTACGTAAATGTGACTTTCAACCGACTACAATAAATCAATAAGAAAAGCTCCTGAAGTACGTATTTGAGTTTATTAATGTTGTGCTTCATTTGCGATTTGATTTTGAAAATTCGTTGTTGATTTGAAATCTTGGAATCTCGAAAATACTATTATACTATTCTCGAAAAACATACTTCCCGGCTTAGGCATTCAATTTTGTATGAAACCTAGTAAGGGGTCAAATTTAGCGGTAGCCGATTCAACATCAAATATTCCTTTTTGAGGCGCACATCTGCATTTACAAAGAACAAAGAACGTTATTCAGACAGTTCAAAGTCATTTTTTAGTTTTTTGGTCATCAGCTTCACCGACGAGACTGGCGGGCATGGGCAGTACGAAATTCGCAATTTACAAATGGCTATCGCTAACACAAAGGATGAAAAGTGAATGATGCAAAGTGGGAACAGAGGTGTTTTGAAACTGAAAATTGTATGATTAACTTGTGTTTTTTTATTATATTTTGACGTCGCGGTCGGCGCAGTATGTAGTGCACCTGCCTACTGAGCCGGCGGTCCTGGGTTCGAATCCCGGCCAGGGCAAATATTTGTGTGATGAACTCGAATATTTGTTCCTGGGTCATAGATGTTATCAACATAATATGTATTTATATGATGTAAATCGTCATCTAGTACCCATTATTAGTACTCTAAGCGTTGCTTAGTTTGGGACTAGTTCTATTTGTGTAAGATTGTCCCTTAAAATTTATATTTATTTCTTTATAGATTAATAAAAATGCTTGGCTGTTTACAATAAATTGTTGCCTATGTAAAAGATAGTGAAGCTTTAACGATCTCACTTACGTAATAATTATTAACCATTTTAACAAAATAGCTCCCAAATGTATAAACCGTTCGGAGTGCGTTTTTTTTTTTCAAACAAAATTCTTGTCTGTAGTGATGGTTCTTGACTATGTTTGGTGGATTCCAATCCCATTGTGGATTTTATAATATTGTGTTAAAAACGACCTATACAATTTAATTCCGACTCTACCGATTTTTTAAATAGAAAATCCTAATTTTATTGTTTCTAATTAGCTTTAGGCAATTGTACATAATTATAATTATTCTTTTTTTATTTATCTATAGTTATATGTGTTTATTTTAAGATATGGGCTCTTATGAAATATTACAATAGAATACAATAGAATACTCTTTATTGCGCACCTCAAGAAGAAAGAAATACAAATTATACAGATAAAACTTATCATTACAATAGAGGTAAACAATAGGCGATCTATATTATATTGGTTTGGCTTTGCGTTAATTTAATTCCTAATTAAAATCTAATAATACAAATAAATATTCTTATTCCTTTTTCTTAATCAAAAAATGCCTTACGATATCGCCGTTGACATTATAGCCCCCCGTAAGAAAATTTCATCCCCTTATATAAGTAGACTCACTCGAATAAACCTTGACCGGGACTGATGTGCAATGACGGGTTTTTTTTGCTTCGGTCATACCCCACTTATGTAAATACGTTACGACGTATGTCAATCACAGGGTCACCGTTAGGTTCGACGACGAGCTAAGCGAAGAGGAGTGATACAATATACCTTTTGATCACAATTGTGTAATCACACTTTGTGATAGCGATAGCCATTTGAAATTTGACGACGCGGTTGTCGTAGTTGTAGAGACCTGCCTACTAAGCCGGCGGTCCCAGGTTCGAATCCCGGCCAGGGCAAATATTTGTGCGATGAATTCAAATATTTAAGTATTTATTTATCTATATAAGTACCTATGTATATCGTCGTCTATACCCATAACACAACACAAGCCTTCTTGAACTTAATTTGGGACTAGATCGATTTGTGTGAGGTTGTCTGATATTTATTATTTATTTATTTATCATCACCATCACAAAATACCACAATTACTTTCGAAGAAGATTTGACATAATGTTACATCCTTTAATACACTAATTTATTATTATAAAAACGGTTTAAGCCCACATAAAAATTGACAGGAACGGCCCGACAACGACATGTTTCGAACTCGTACGGAGTTCTTCATCAGGGACAGCTATCCGTGCTGCTACGTGACTAACGGGCCCTTCCTGGCAAGTTTTAGGTGAGTTTATACCGTTTTTACAATTATACTAAAATTTGTGAGGCCTTAATAGTATTGTAGGCAAATACTAACTAAATATTAGTTCAACATGTGCAGATTGCACCGGAAAGTTCCGAAGTTACATGCGCGAGCAGTAGGCGAGTGCTTAAATTAACCGCGACTGTACCGATCAATTTGCGTTACAGCGGATTAGCGCGTACTGGCGAGCACGAAAGTGTCGTACTTTTGTATACTAAGTAAAATGAAACATGGTATTATGGCCATATAAAACAGTCCACGTAACAGCATGAGAGTGTGGCTAAGACTAGCCACAAACGTTACTAGGGTTTCGTACCTCAAAAGAAAAAAAAACGAACCCTTATAGGACCAGTTTGTTATCCATCCGTCCGTCCGCCCGCCCGTTCGTCTGTCTGTCAAGCAAGACCTTTTATCTCCGGAACACGTAGAGGTATCGAGTTGAAATTAAAATCATATTCCTGAAGCTGTTGAAAAATCAATCTTCCAAGTTAATATCTCTTTTTATATCTATTTTTATTAATTTATTTTTTAAAAAGATTTACATGACTTTACAGTTACAACCAATGCGTTATGAAACTTAGATTAACAATTAAAGGAACATACAAATTGTATTGGAACAGTTTATCTTTTCTTTAGATCAATTATGCGGTGCTTTCATAATTCGTACCCTCGGTACGCGAGTGCGACGCGCACTTGACGGGCTTTTTTAATCCAATATACCGAAACATTTGACCAAGACCTCACCTTAAGTGACAATAGGGCCTAAGATGAAGCATGCTTGCCTAGAAAATGCCTACCTCTCGACTTGAAGAGATCGAAAATTAAAACTCACGTCAAACAATCAAAGAATTAGCCATACTGGTCGTTTTTAACGCATGAAACTATAGCTAGAATACTAAATGGTATAAATTACATATTCTTCTCTGTTCGTAGTTATTGTGTTTGCATTGTGAAGACATTACTAACACTTGTGGGCGCGACTGTACGTAGCTCAGCAACAAAGTTATCCGCGGCGCAGCTTGCAACAACGATAGTGAAGGGAAAATGTGTCGATAAAAATAAATTAAATTTACCTATCACTGCTGAATACGAATTACATTTTAACTATGTGATGCACGTTTTCCTTTGTTTCATACATAGGTACGCATACATATAATCACGCCTTTTTCCAAAGGGGGTAGGCAGAGACCACATCTTTCCACCTGCCACAGTCCTGACATACATCTTTCGCTTCATCAACATACATTAATCTACTCATGCATGCTCGTCGGTTTAGAGTAGGTACTTTCTTAATGGCGTATAATGCTTAATAATGTGTGTATTGTACATAATTAGACCTTAAATAAAACACTCGTATGATCCTATTAACCACAACCACACTCGTTAAGTCACTTCGTTAAGACCTCTCATTATGTAAAAGTTGCATAAATTATTATTTTGAACTTGTAGTTTTAGTATTGTTAAAATACCTTTTTTATCAACGGCGTTTGTCTATCTTCTTCCCGTATTCACTCAATTGCTCAAAGATTAACTGGGAGAGATCCCTCATAGGAACAAGTTCACCTTAGTGGTGTTTAAATAAAACTATAGAAACGGGTTATATCGCGTATATAAATTATTTGAGCCTCCCTGACGTTTCGGTAACTTTCCAGTTACAGTTGTCAAAGGTTGACTACGTCCCGTTTAAATCGTTTTATTTAAATATGTGACAGTTGCGGTAACCGAAGAAAATATTAGTGTTATTTGTTATGAATATATTTTTAAACTCTTTTGTGTACAACCATACTTATAGCGTGGAGCTAAGTGGAAGTGGAGCTCTGAACTGAATCACTATTCCACATCAGTGCAAACTGTACGATTGGTCCAGTCACGATCAGTTCAACCAAACTCTTTCAGTGCAACACACCTTCAAACTTCAAAGTCCTGTGTTAGTCAATTGCACCGGCCTTTCAACATCTAAATTGCTATTAAGCTGTTTACGCTCACGTAAAATTGTCACGAACGGCCCGACATGTTTCGAACCGTTTCTGATGATTTCACATGAGTGTAAATCAATACAAACCTACTATGCCTCACGAAAGTTTTAATAAGATTATCTAAATTGCTTTTTATTTAACACTAAAAACTGGCTTCAATCTTCAAGAAAAGCATAACATACGGTGAAAAGTAAGTTAATATTTATGACATCATTTTGACGCCCTCCTTGGAGATGAGTCGGCCAGGAGAAAAGGGTCTTATCTTAACTGGATTTCATACAGGTTTGTAACGTTTTGAAAATTTTACAGGTTTAAGTATTATCGCGCACGGTCGTTTCAACCTACACGCGTTATTTTCTTAAGATTATTAAGGCTGAAGACTTGTCCATTAACATAAATTGTATTCAAGATTATAAACGTTCTTAGTTTATAAAGAAGATGTGGTAGGTATCATAAAATAACGCCATACTGAAAGGAAAAGGATAAAGTAGTTGAGAGAGATAACGATCAGACCCAATTATCAGACCCCGTAAACTACAGAAGAATCTTCTTTCTGATTTTCGTGAAAGACTGAATAAAAGAGACTAAAATAAATGTCAGAATAAATTACAGATTTAATTTTCAATTATTCAAAAGCCGTCGAAAAAGTTGAGGATTGTATTTTATCGATTGTTTGTGAAAAATGCATTGCAAGCGCTTATGGAACCTGCCCGTCTGGCACAACTATGCTTCGCGACTCGTGTCGCGCGAGATAGCGCTACCCGTCACTCTCTCACATTACTGCACAGAAAGAGACGGGTAATTATCTCGCGCGAGAAATGGACGCGTATGATAGTTATGCTAGAGGTGCTGGTCAGAAAATTTCAGAAGAATCAGTTGCGAAATGCGAACTTACGGCGAAACCAGCAGGAAATCTGGACATATTAAGCATTTTTGACCAAATTGAAGCGAAGACGATTCGCTCGATAATTTTCGACAACACAAATCATCCCAAGTAGCATAGAGGTTATCATTTATAAAGCCTTTATTCAGCTTAAATTAGTTGTATAAGAGCTGTATAAGCGCGTGCAAAAAGTTACCGAAATGTTTCCACATATACAACGTGTCCCTGGTCTCTCGACAAACATGAAAGGTACGTGCAGATTAGATTAGATGTACAAAATCCCATGCCAAACGGCACAGTATTTGCGGATAAATGGGCAATTTTTTCTAGTTGTACCTACACCCGACATTTTTTTTTTTTTTCGATATATTGGGTATTTTTTACTCAGAATCCGGACAGTTTTTTTTTCTCCTAATTGGACCGAAAGCGCTCGTGATTCTGAGCTGAAAATACCCAAAATATCGAAAATTTCTAAAAAAAAGTGGGCCCAAATAACTGATTTACGATTTATTACTTCGGAACAGCCTGTATGTAAATACATTGTAGTTCATTTGTCATGTCATTAGTGTCACTTTAATCTCATCGGTATTGATGCCATACGACTGATACAGTATTTTACTATTTATTGTTAATTTGCCTCAATTCAATTTATTATTTTTTTGTTCTTTTTATCTATTCAAATATATTATTAGAGCATGCCCGAGACAACTATAGTCGGGATTTCGGTCTTTGTCCAGAAGCCGAGGACACGTTGTATTTGAATTTTATCGACTGGCCCCATCCCTACAACTACTAAACTCTCTTCGATGCTGAGACGCCTGATCGAACCGATTGGCAACCGCAACTATATGAATCTACAATCTAAACCCTACTTTATTCTCTAAACAGCTGGTTCCTTTCTTCTTTGATAAATGCCTACATTTATAAAGAAATTTGCTCTCTTATCTTAGACAGTAACGTTACTCAATAAAGCGTTTCATCTTTACTTAAAACCGGTCAAGTGCGAGGCGATTTCGCGCACCGAGGGTTCCGTACAAACACTCCCCGTCTTAACTGGCCGGGGTAAGTTAACACCTGGCACCTGGTATGTATGGCGTGCATACAAATGAGGTGCGAAGTTAAAGCAACCGACCAGGTCTGTTGTACGAAACTCTTGGAAACTACTAGTCCTATTTCCACCAAACATAGCTATAAGCACCTATAAGAGCCATCTAGACAGATGTCTTTCGATTAAAAAAAACCGCACTCAAATTGGTCCATCCCTTTGGGAGCTATAATTCCACAGACAGACACACAGATACACATGTTAAACTTATAACACCGCACTTTTTTTTGTCGGGGATTTAAAAAAAAATATGTTACGTTTAATCTGCTCTACGAAGTAAACCAATATAAGAACAAACCAACAAAAAAATGTAATTTATCATACTAATATTATATAGGCGAAAGATTGTGAGTGTGTTTGTGTGTATGTTTGTTACTTCTTCACGCTCAAACGGCTGGACCAACTTTGATAAATTTTGGTATGAAGATAGCTGTCACCCTGGATTATCACACTACTTTTTATCCCAAAAAATGTAGTGTTCCCGTGGGATGAGCGAGTAAGACCGCGCGGCGCGTCTAAGGATTTCCTTGTACAAAAACCATTATTAATTGATCTATTTTCCTTATTAAGCGAGGAAAGATCATGAACGGATAAAGATCATAATTAAACGTATAAAGCAGGATGATAATGGATTCCTGGTCATTAAAGACTTCATTTCTGTGCTATTATTATGTTGGGTCTTCATAGAAAAGGAGAGAAGGTTTGAGATTATTCTATTCTATGATTGTTAGGGTTCGCTATACAAAGAGTTTATATAACGAATAAATATTTAGTTCCTAGTTTATTGCTTAGAATAAATACACCTAGAACGAGTCTTCATACAAACAGATTTGCAAAAGATGAAGCTGCTTTTGGTTTCATGTGTGCGTGTCTACGAACCAATCATAGAGACGTGTTGCTTGTGATATTGACGTTGTGACAGATGTGCACACGGACGTAACTTAGCCCGTGGCTAACCAAAACTGACTTCACTTTAAAAGCGCTTCCTAGTTGAATTTTTTCTAAGGATTATTGATATAATCTACGTATTTATATTATGTATATCGAATCCATAGTTCTAGAATAGCTTAGGTACTTCGTGACTTTCAATGCCCGTCTACAATTGGAAACGATTGTCCGCACTAGTTATTACTAAAATATATGACGCGTTAAATCTTGATTCACCATTGCTGCAGGAAGAGTGTAGGGGGGATTCGCGTCTGACTGAATTAGTTCTGCATTGTGGCTGTATCGATGCTGAATTGACAACTTTAATTCCGCTTAGAAAGAGGACTTAATCACAGTTATTATATTATATTCACTTTAAAAAGTTAAGTGAAATTATATATTTGTCATAATATGAAAAACATAGGTACATTTAAAAAAAAACCGGCCAAGTGCGAGTCGGACTCGCGCACCGAGGGTTCCGTACAAACACTTTCCATCCCTAAGTGGTTAAGTTAAGTTTGCACCTGGTATGTATAGCGCCCCATATAAATTAGGTGCAAAGTTAGGTATTAAAAAAAAATTATGGTTTTCGTAATTATTCCTTTATCTATGCTATAAGACGTTGCTTCGTACCAAATTTCAAGATTCTGAGTTCACGGGAAGCACCCTGTAGGTTTTGATTCCCTTGCAAGTGTCGAAAATTTGCGGCATAAACGGCTGTATCTTTTGATTGCGTTGGCTTAGAAGTTTGATTTTTTCACAGCTTCAAGGGACAGTAGACCTGAGTAATTGATATAAATTTCAGCTGTGGTTAAGTTAAGTTTGCACCTGGTATGTATAGCGCCCCATATAAATTAGGTGCAAAGTTAGGTATTAAAAAAAAAATTATGGTTTTCGTAATTATTCCTTTATCTATGCTATAAGACGTTGCTTCGTACCAAATTTCAAGATTCTGAGTTCACGGGAAGCACCCTGTAGGTTTTGATTCCCTTGCAAGTGTCGAAAATTTGCGGCATAAACGGCTGTATCTTTTGATTGCGTTAGCTTAGAAGTTTGATTTTTTCACAGCTTCAAGGGACAGTAGACCTGAGTAATTGATATAAATTTCAGCTTCATACCTCCACGCGTTCCTGAGAAAAAGGGTCTTGACAGACGGACGGACAGACGGACAACAAAGTGATCCTATAAGGGTTCCGTTTTTTCCTTTTGAGGTACGGAACCCTAAAAATATGAAAAAAAAAACTGGTTGCCTGTAAAGTCGGTTTTACGGGCGAAGATTTTACGTGACAACATAATTATGTTTGACAGGTAAGTACGAACAGTTTGTATATGTATGGGAATATAAAATTATCGTTTTTATTATTTTCCACTCATTTATTCAATATTTTCTCACCGTTTAAACCTTCCATTGACTTCCACGAATATTTCAATACTAAAATTAGCCAAATCGGTTCAGCCGTTCTCGAGTTTTAGCGGGACTAGCCGGATCGTAACGTGAGCGGGCGTTACACTTTTTCATGAGTGACTCCGAGCCGCAACCTAATTTAAGACGTTGTCACGTCAAAAGAACATTTTAAAATGTACCTATAAGGCCTCTTAACAGCCATGATTCAGCTTTAATTTTAATCAATGATTAATGATGTCCTCAACGTGCCGTTTTGACGCCGCTCATAGATTATTTAACAGCTAAGCAGAACATCAAAGGGTTGATGAATAGGGGGCTAAACGTTACATGGCGCTAATTCAAGTGTACTTTGAAACAACCAAATAAGCAATGTCTCAGATATATTACACTAATATTATAAAGGCGAAAGTTTGTGAGTGTGTTTGTGTGTATGTTTGCGCTATGAAAGCATGAATTAATAGCTATGTTACTGTCAAGAATTCAGGAAAAAATATTATACACTAAAGTTGGTTGAAATTATCAATATATTAGTCATGTCATAATATGAAAAAAATACATTTTAAAATGTATAAGCCGCTTATTGTGCCACGATTCAGCTTTAATTTTAATCAACGTTTAATGATGTCCTCAGCCTGACCTTTTGACGCCGTTCATGGATTATTTAACAGCTAAAGCAGAATATCAAAGGGTTGATGAATTGGCGGCTAGACGTGGTTACACGGTGCTAATTCAAGTGTACTTTGAAACAACCAAATAAGCAATGTCTCAGATATGTCACACTAATATTATAAAAGCGAAAGCTTGTGAGTGTGTTTATGTGTATGTTTGTTACTTCTTCACGCTCAAACCATGACCGCCGGCTCAGTAGGCAGGTGCACTTCAAACTGCGCCAACCACATCGTCCAAATGTAGTACAAAGCTCGGAATGTAGTTATATTTAGTTCCGCTGGCCGAATATTCGGCAGCCGGATACCGAATATTCGGCCGGTGATCAGGCCGAATATTCGGCCAAACAACTATCCGTTGCATCGCTATCACTATTACACAGGACCATTTAGAAAATTGCATGCTGTCGTACACACATAACTCATCAAAAAAAGTTCAAGCCAAAAAGGGCGCAAGATATTTTTGCCTTTATGTAAAAACTGTGAGACATGTTCGGCTGTAGGCGGAGTGACAGCTTTGCGAAGATAAAAGACGCCGTCCACAGACGTGGTGCGTACCACGAGGGTCCTAATTGAAGAGGCACCGAATATTTGAGTACTATTCGGTATCCGGCCTATCCGGCCCTTATTTTAATTTCCACCCGGTTACCAACCAAATAGTTATCTTGCTTGATTTTGGGCAAATAGCAACTTTACCAATTTTACCATAATACAGGATAGTAAACTTGCTTGATTTTGGCTACAAATGGAATTTAAAAACGGTCACGGTCATAATCGAACTAGTTTATTTATTGTTTTGAAACAATTTTAACTTTATAAGTTTTATAATAATACAATTTGAAGTGAGTATGGTGATCATTAAAAAAGTGAGTTAAATCTTGACCAGAAATACTTAAAATATGAGGATGCGCCATATTGCGGAATTCCACTGCATGGAACTAATTTCTTACACTGTCAATGATTCTATGATGGTTAGCCAACAATGTCAATGTCATTCGTGGTGGTTTCTTTATGGCCGAGGAATATAATACTGTAAGGATCTCTTTGGTAATTGACAGCAGAGCTGGCATATAGATTTTATATTAAAAATATATTTAAATATTTAGAATTATGGCTGTCTCTGTCACACACAATAAGGTTCCGGGCATTCGTGTTTAAACCTTGTATGTGAATAGAAATCCAAATATAAAATATAAAACCAAGTCCTATCCTTTGTTCTGCACTTCCACTGAGCTACCCCCCCCCACATTTGGTGGAGATGCGGGTATATCACTTTACAGATTCGAGCATTACATCAGATCAGTGAACGAGGATAACCGAGCATTATATTGCGAAATCTGTAAAGTTACATCGGTTGGGAATTGTTTGGCGTTTGCTGCCCACCATGCGTAAGGGTCACTTTTTCGATGAAGGCGGACCATTTTTAAGTAAAAGTCAAGCTCATTAGCTATAGCACTATTATTAGTGTTCAGTTTGATTGCTGTCTTTGGTAACTTCATTAAAGCAGTCCCAAAATGTTTCATGAACAACGCCTGTGCCGTTACCTGGTCTTTTCTTCATTGGAGGTGAATCTTCACTGCTGGCGGAATCCTCTTCACTGCGACTCATTTTAAGACCGAATAAGAGCTTTTGTGGAGCCTTTTCTGCTTGTATCACCCCAAAAAAGCTGGTCTCAAACCTGGGGTCTAACAAAGTAGCCAGGATATTTCTTTCATTTTCGTCAAGATTATCGAAGTGTTTTTTTTTTAATAAAACACTTCCGAAACAGATGTAAAACAGACGTACATAGACAAAACTGGACCCGTGACAGGCTGTGGCTCACTGTGGCTGCGTTTCCACCAGTGCGAGGATGCGTAGCGAGAGCGAGGGATGTGTTTTTGCTAACCATTAGAATTAGTTGCGCTGAGCGAGGATAAGTAAATGAAGTTATTCCATTGGTTGACAAAAACACATCCCACGCTACGCATCCTCGCACATCTCTGGTGGAAACGCAGCCTAAAACTGGCTTTCAAGCGCTGACTAGGTTTATAAAGTGTATTTATTGTACGATGAGCGGAAATATAATACTAACGTTAGATTTGAAGCGACAACTATACTCAATAAGCCCCAGAAATTTGCAGCAAGAGCAGTTGGCAAGTGCACCAACATCACATCTCACATATCCCGCCCCCAGCCCCGGGGCAAATGCGGCTCGCGATAATTTTCAACTAACCAACTCACTAATCCGGTCGGTGGAGCTTAATTCACAGCAAAGTTGGGGGTACACCGACATTGCTTTCGCAGCATTGGCTCTCTGAACATCTACATTAGTTAAATTTGGTTAAATATAATCTTATCAAATCTAAGAGACGAAGAACTTAAGAGGCCTTGTTCCTTTTAAAATGCTGATTGTTGTAGACATTTTTCTCTATGATCAAACATGTTTCTTAACATATTATTCATGTTACTACCTAGAACAGGGCTATTGGGATTTATTGGTATATATTTGAAACCTACAGTTTGATTTTTCATTGATAATTTTAGTTTCAAAAACTACTCGAAATTGACAAAATTCACTCGGAAAATTAGTTTTTTCAACTCATTTTCGATTGCACGCAATGAAAGCATGAAATAGCTATGTTACTACCTAGAACTCGGGTAAAAGTATTATTCACTTCAAAAAGTTGGTGGAAATTATCAATATATTTGCCATAATATAAAAAAATATTTTTTAAAAGGAATAAGGCCTCTTAACTGGATGGTGAAACGAACCTACCCAAGGGAAGTTCGATCATAATTGACGAGGCGGTTGGCGCAGTGGTAAACCAATTTACGTGTCTAAAAACCTGGTCAAGTTCGAGTTGAACTCGCGCACCGATGGTTACATCATTCTATTATATGGGTTTCAAAAAAACAAGGTTGGAATTTATTAAAAGTCCAAGTGCATAACAGTAAAAAAAATCTACGAATTAATGAAACATGTAATTTTTTAAACTGGGTACCTATAGGTACACTACAATTTTTACATTAAACCATTGATACAAGGATCAAAGAAAAATTTAAATGCGTAACCTGTTGCCAATGATACGGCAATTACCGTGTTCTACAGCTTTCAGGCCGAAAAATCACAAAATCCACAGTCTACGGCTGCAACCCTGGGGCCGTAGCAGATTCTACGGCTGTACGCAGATTTTACGGTAAGTAGTAAATTATCATATTGATAACAAATTCACTTTTATAGTATTCAATCCAGAGTCTTATCACAGAGATCGGAATTATGTGCGTCATTATACACGGTGTCCTGTATTTAATGGACAACCTTCTAACCGATCCGATCCGACCGATGTTTAAGATAATCGGATTTTTTTTAATGACTGGCACCTTATTTTACTGTAATGCCCGACTAGGCCACATATGAAGAGACTTTTTTTTATATTCTTTAATAATGGATCCTAACTAGGGTATATTAGAACTTTATAAAGTGTTTATTATAAATGTATAATGAAACCCGTTTTTGTCTTTAATTCTTCGTTACACTCTTTACTTTACAGAGTGGTCGTGGCCATTACGTTTTACAAAAAAAAATGGGTTATAGAAGGTTGTCCATTGAATACGGGACACCGTGTATAATGACGCACATTTGTCCGATCTCTGCTTATCACTTATTCTTCTTCTTTTTCGGCGACCACAGTCCGGAACTCTTCTTTATGCTTGGTTTTTCTACCCAGTGAGGCAGCGTCAACTCCCGTCAAACTCCTCAGGTTGTCCATCCATGTTAGCCTTTTTCGTCCCCTATCCCTTTTACCTTAGATTTTACCTTCTATTATATTTTTAATGTCTGTATACATGTCCAAAATAAGCGGTTTTCTCATTATTGTAAGTATTTACTCTTGTTTCTTTTTCATTCTTTGTAGTACTTCTATATTAGATATTTTATCTCTCCATGATGTCTTAAGCATACGTCTATACAGCCACATTTCGAATTTTTCTTATCACTACATACTACAAAACAAAGTCGCCGCTGTCTGTCTGTCCCTATGTACCTATGCTTAGATCTTTAAAACTACGCAATGGATTTTAATACAGTTTTTTTTTAATAGATAGAGATGTTCAAGAGGAAGGTTTATATCTATAATACATGCATAAGATAGCATTTCACCCGTGCAAAGCCGGGGCGGGTCGCTAGTATATCTAATAACAATTTGCCGAGAAGCGCATAAAAGTCCCTGTGCTTGGTGTATCCCTGCCCTAGTTCGGAGCGGACATTTTACCGCCCGCTGTAATAGTGGCCCGATGAGATTAAGCCATCCAATCACGTGACACGTGGAAATGGAACTTGTAGCGAGAATTACAGATCTTTCAGTTATACTGAGCCCGGAATAGGTAGTGCTTAATATTTATTTAAACTTTGCTAGTGTGTAATCAAGAGTTTAAGATGCCTTATTCCTTTTACAAACAAAAATTTTGACAAATATATTTATAATTTCAACCAAGTTTTTAAAGTAAATGATACTTTTTTTTTTTAGATAAGATAAGATAAATCTTTATTGCTCTCATATAGTGTACAGATGTCTTAATTCTAAGATTATCTATACCTAACATGACACCCTGTAAGGGCATTGCATTTATTTGCGGAAACGACTTATTATCTAATTAAAATATGCTTCACAATTCACATTCACAATGTATCAAGGAATGAAAAAATATACATACAAATATTTTTTGTCTTTGTAGAAATAGGTAAGTATTTAGAAATATCTTAAATTTAATGAATTATTTAAAGTTTATCACTTTATATTAACAAAAATGGAGTAAGTATTTACTTAACTAAATAACAAAATAAAATAAAATAAACTATATTTACATTAATATATTATAAGTTTATCACTTTATATTAACAAAAATGGAGTAAGTATTTACTTAACTAAATAACAAAATAAAATAAAATAAACTATATTTACATTAATATATTTACTTTTCCCGAGTTCTAGAAAATAAACATAGCTATTTCATGCCGTCATTGCGTGCAGTCGAGAAAAAAACAATTTCCTGGGTGAATTTGTCAATTTGAAGTAGTTTTTGAAACAAAAATTATAAATTAAATAAGGTTTGAAAAATTCAAACTGTACGTTTCAAATATATAGGTACCAAAAAAATCTCATTGGCCTTTTCTAAGTAGTAACATTGTTAAAATGTTAAGAAGGCTATAAATTGTAATTTACTTATAATATCCCAAGCAGCACATTAGTGAATTTTGCAGCTTATCTTATAGCTTTAAGTTCTAAATGATTGGTTTAACAGTATTTGATACAACTTATAGCTTAAAACACAACTCAAAACTGTATATGAGTTCATCCTATCACTTGTAGTTGCATAGGAGCGTTTTTTGTTTCTACTTTATTACTTATGGTGGGATAAAGTCGATTTTGCTACTTAAAGTTGCATGCAGGTTCAAATTGTCACTCAATAAGAAGCAATAGTGCTATATAAGGCCTTAAAATCACTTATAAGCAACTTTTACATATAAGTGGGAACATACCCTTATTTGGAACTAAAAGTTCCAAATGACTAGTACAATAGCGAATTATATCACCAATAGTGGCTAAAGGGATAATTTTACGGCTCTTTTGGAACCAAAAAATATTGCAAATTTAAGGCCTAAGAAGTACCTTATTGCCACTCCAACGCATAAATAGGTCTCAGTAGGAGGTTCTTGGAACCAAAAGCAGTTATTTTCACTTATTTCAAACCACTAACGAACTAAAAGTTCTATTATAGTTCCTATTTGCGCCTTGCCAAAATATATTTAATAGTCTTGCTTGTTTAATAGTCTACAAAAGAGCAAATAATTACTATTGGTAATATCATTCACTGCTTTGCCACTCGCAAGAAACAAATAAGTGATTATTAGACTTGATAGTTCCAAATAAGGAACAAATAAGTGAAAATAAACACTGTAGGATCTTTTTTGTTTCGCCATGTTTACTTCCAGCCTATGAAAATTGATTATTTTAACCAGAATTTTATCACACTCACGCATAATCACAGACTTTTGATAGTTGTGACGATGTTACTTTAACATTGTACGTAACCTACAATCATTAGGTCAGGTTTTTAACAGTTTTATTTCTTATCAGTATCTATTCCTTATTTAATTTAGCACTCTCTTTTTTAATATTCCTGATCAAATGAAGGGCGCGTCGAAATTTACAAAGAAAACATACTATAGTTTCACAGTAAAAAAAAAATCGCAAGAATTTCGTGCTTATTTCAATGCTTGTATAACGTAAAGTTTTAATCACAATCAAACAGTCATATAAATCCAAAATGAATATGGCAGATCACGTATTACTTTTAATAAAACACAATTTGACAGTTTGCCTTGCCACTCAAAGATAATTTTGGCGACTCATTTATCACTCATTGACCGAACTGAAATGTTTTCATTCGTTCACTGCGCATAACTTTCACCCATAGTTCTAATTACCACTTAAGGTAATTGTGAGATCTCTTATGGATTCTATTTAGCACCAAAAATAGGCTGCAATTTTTCTCCTTTTGGTTCTATACTGGTGGCATAAGGGTTCTTGCCACCTATATAGCACTTAGTCATGGTGGTAAATTTCACTTAAGCATCTAATTAGATATGATATCGAGGGCTTCATGCTATAGGGGCGTATGCGCAAAACCCCTACTTTTCAGGAGAGGCAAAAAACTTAATAACTTTTTGTCCCTTCGACGGATCTTTTTGCAAATTTGCATGGAGTATTTATATTGTCACTGTTTTTATCTAGTATGATCAATTTTACGTAAAGTATTCTAAAAACTAGTAATTATGCGCTTACGCCTCTTTACTGCGGCGCAAATATTCGAAATGAGTGTCGATTTTCTTTGAAAAATACTTCAAATTGAGGGGCGTATAAATTAAATCTTTTCCTATTCAATTATTTAATGACAATTGGTCTGAGTTCTATTTTATATCGAAATACTTTCTTTTTACAGTAATTTTCACATTGTTACGAATCTCCTTAAATTTTTTCTGTTTTTTTTACGCCTGTTTCGCCCGACAAAAAAACAGCGCTAGTGGCTTTTGAGTGCGGTCGTATAGTGGTGATCTAAGGCAAATTCAAGCATTTAGTAAAGAAAGAATATACATTTCACTGATTAAATTATTCGTTTCCTTGATTATAACTTTTTAGAAGAACTTATGACCCAGCGCCGCTCTTGAATCGGCGACATTCTGGGATGTTAAGTAATGACGGCAGATGTCGATCTCCAGTCGGCTGACCATCTCGAACGATTATTAACTGAGCACTTCAGTGCTAAATAAAGTCTCTCGTCTACCCGTCGGTCTTTGCCTAGAACAGCAGTCATAAAGTCGTTAAAGGTGACTTCTTGCGAACTCCAAGCACTTGATGTGCCCACTCTCTGCAGAAATCGGATTTGACGAAATCTTAATAGGTTCTAGTAACTAGTTTGTAATGTGATAACATGATAGTCTTCTACAAAAACGAAGCATTAACCGTACGCCGTGGCGAGTTGATGACACTACTTTTGCCAACCCAACTCCATCAGAAAGCCCAATTCTAGGAGACCCTTGATGTTGCTGACAAGTTATAAGATAGACTACGGAAATCGGTTGATGTTGTGTCCACTATTTGTTCACTCGAGGACACCTTAGCTGCTCTCCTGAGGTTCTGTTTTCCCGTGGCTGTCAAGCTAATCCACCTCTGAAGTGAGTGTAGTTTAGCTTCAACGGTTCTTAATTAAAACTTATTATGCCGGGCATGCTACGTTTCTTTTATTTACCTTGCTCGACAAATTAGAGCTCTGTGTTGATCATTTTGGGTTAGTTACCACAAAGGATCTGTTAGCGAACATTACCAGTTAAGTGTTTTCGAATAAACTGTCAGTTTGTTGTTAGACAGCCAGTGTAGAGTGGGTGAAGTCACATTCACATACCCTTGTGATTACCACTCGTTAGTATTACTATGTCGCAGGATATGATGACTCTGTGTAATAGTGATGTTCGTTTAGTGTGACGATGATTCCACAAAAGTGGTGAGCGGACGTAGCTTCGAGGGTTCTTACTTTGCTACCACTGCCTTTTTGAGTGTACCAGTTTTGGCTTCACCAGTTTCGATGCCGATGAATCTCTTTCATTCCGGCTCCTACCAGTGCCGCTTTTATGCTGGTGAATTTTATCCTGTCGTTGCCCTCGACGTCCCTCAATGTCTATGAATGTGCCTAAGCATAAGGCACAGACTTGTTTTTAGTATTTTGCAGAATACTTTATGTTGCAAGTGCTTAAGCAAAAAACTGATTAATTTTCACTGAAGAATCTAACGCCTGGGTATAAGGATTCTACCTGGTTTTGTATGACAATTACTTTGACTGTTCTACGCAGTACGCAGGCAGACAAAACAATAGTAAATATCTTGATAATTATCTCTCTTCCCTTCTATTCCGTTCGGTTCTGGTGATTTGTATGAGTCAAGCAGTTGAAAGCCCTCTGTATTTTTTGTCGCCATTCTCTCTCCGTTGGAGTATTCTCCTCATCCACCCTGCTCACTAACCGTTATAACTCACAGCCCGAGAAGTGAGTCTGTACGAGGGTTGTTTCTTCCGCCGCTGAGCTGGTGAAGGTATTGTCGGGTGGTGTAGGGATCCTAAAACTGCAGTTACCTGTTTGTAGAGGAGACTTAGTTTGGACTTGACTAATTTGTGCCCGTGCTCAAATGTTCATTGTTGTATTAAATTTCCTCGTCTTTTTTCTGCTTATCCTAACTTCTCCAGCTTGACTAGTTAGCTTTGTCCCCGCAGCTGTCTGAGATGGATAATTATGCATGATGATAGCAATCCATAATGATATATGTAAGGACGCCTGTTTATCTATTTTTTCAGCGCCCCCCTGCCTCATATTTCTTGGGAACCTCTGTTTTCAACAAAGTTGGACCTAGTCGGTTCGCAAATTATGTGCGATAATGCGATTCATGTTAAGTGGGTTCGTCCTTTGGATGACATCGAGCATTTGTGATTTGGATATTGAATCGAATCCACCTGGGATACAAGCAGGATGGTTCCTTGAGACCTACTAGTTAGAGATGTTTTTCGGAGAAAGGTGTGACGTTCAAGGACTTTGCACCCATATGGTGCGAAGGTATATGAGGCCGAAGACTGATACTATCACTAAAAAGTATGGTAAATATGGTCGTATGTACATACGCCGCTATTGTGCGACAATTTTTGGTAAATCACACAATCGAGTAATAGACGTATGAACATATACGCCTTTATACTCCGATCATATTATGAGATTCCCTTACATTATTGCGCTTACGCCTACTGTACGCCTCTTTGGATCGATACAAAATTATGACCTACAATGATACGCCAAAACATATTTTATTTATTTTAAATAACTTATAATTACGATAAAATTATGAAAAAATTGACCCGATGTATCGTTATTAGATGAATAAGATGCCGTTAAAAACGAAAAATCGCATTTTTGCGCTTACGCCCCTATAGCATGAAGCCCTCGATATACGAGCTATTTAGACCCTGTTGTGCTACTTGGGATTCTATGTTCACTTTTCTTTGATCTCCGATGCTTTATTTAATACGACTTATAAATTTATTCCAATTAGTATTTAAATAATAATTCAATGTTATTATTCCAATTTGTATTTTAATAATAATTTAATTAACCCCCGACGAAAAAAAGAGGGGTGTTATAAGTTTAACATGTGTATCTGTGTATCTGTCTGTGGCATCGTAGCGCCCAAGCGGATGGACCAATTTAAGTGCGATTTTTTTTAATCGAAAGACTTTTCCGTCGAGATGGTTCTTAGCTATGTTTGGTGGAAGTAGGACCATTAGTTTCCAAGATATTCAGCTTTAATTGGAACAAGTGACAAGATCTCAGCCAATATTGAAGCCAAGGATTCCAAATTTTGGTTAAATGTTAAGTATTATTAGCATTTTCTATATCACTCACTAAATGAGGATCTCATGATGACCAGGTAGTTGTTAATGGATCTCAGCCAATATTGAAGCCAAGGATTTAAAATGTTGGTTAAATGTTAAGTTTTATTAGCATTTTCTATATGACTCACCAAATGAAGATCTCATGATGACCAGGTAGTTGTTAATGGATCTCAGCCAATATTGAAGCCAAGGATTCCAAATTTTAGTTAAATGTTAGGTATTATTAGCATTTTCTATATCACTTACTAAATGAAGGTCTCATGATGACCAGGTAGTTGTTAATGGATCTCAGCCAATATTGAAGCCAAGGATTTCAAATTTTGGTTAAATGATAAGTATTATTAGCGTTTTCCATATCACTTACTAAATTAAGGTCTCATGATGATCAGTTAGTTGTTAATGGATCTCAGCCAATATTGATCCTAAGGATTCCAAATTTTGGTTAAATGTTAAGTATTATTAGCATTTTCTATATCACTTACTAAATGAAGGTCTCATGATGACCAGGTAGTTGTTAATGGATCTCAGCCAATATTGAAGCGAATAATTCCAAACGCTGGATAAATGTTGTTTTATCAGCATTTTCCTTATCACTCACTAAGTGAAGATCTCATGATAATCATCTAGCAGGGCTGGACTAAGCGTGGGCCCCCTCCCCTATAAGGAGCACATTATTATGGTACAAGTCCTGCATCTGGGACTGGGTCCCTTGACTAGCTGGGCCCCTAGGCCCGGACCTTGTGGGCCTAGGGGTAAATACGGCCCTGCCATCTAGTTGTGAGAGGATCTAAGCCAAGAATTTCAAATGTTGGTTAAATGTTAAGTTTTATTAGAGCAATCAACAATTTAATAAAATTTTGACAGTAGGTACAATAATTAGGTACCATGCAGCTGAAGATGGCCGTAGGAACTCCTTAACAGCACAGAATAAACCCATGGTGTTTGGGCTCGTCTGATTGTTCTTGATGGGCAATTAACGTTTGTGTAAGAAAGTACAGTCGATATTAAACCGAGTCTCAGAAAAACTTTTTTAATTTCAGTCACAATACTGGGCCACTGTTTCTAAGTTTTGCAATTCTGCTAAAGCTGAATTGTCATTAGGACTATTGAACAGGTTCCTTTGATTGAGGTCACAAATAGCAACACCTTGCAAGATTTTAACGTGACTAAAGGACACGTAAGCTTTAGCAAAAGTACTCGCCTAAGTGAATAACAGCTTTTTAGGATTCTGTAGTCGACAAGGAACCCTTATAGTTTCACCATGTCCGTCCGTCCGTCTGTCTACGGCTTAGCAGAGACATAGTGGAAGAATAAGTTTTTAAAAACTATTATTTGTGTACCTGCCCTTCACGTAAAAAAGTGGGGATGTAATTTTTTTTAACGGTTTATCCCATGGTGTAGGTTATCGATGATTAGGTCTTTCAAAACTAATTCAAGTTACCTAGCATCAACTACAATTTTTATGGAGCTAAGTAAGCCACCTATTTGGATCCTGTAGAATGGAAACCTGGTTCTGTTTTAGGCCATAAATAGCAGGTTCTTTCAACTCATCCAGTGCATTTAAAGTATATATTTTGATTGTTTTGGCTAATAACTTAGCCATTTTGTCATTATAAGCATTAACTAATTTGACTTTAACGATTTTTTCCCAGAATGTTGCTAAAGGCAAATTTCAATCTTAGAGAAGACGGCTTTCGTTACCACGGGCTTGGGATCCTGTTGTCGTACACATAGTTAAGGATCAAGCTCGAGGAAAGACTGAAAACTATGGACCTTAAACGGTGTAAAACCAAAAAAGTGTTAAATGTAGAAAATTCCGGAAAAAAACTTCTGTTTGTTTAAAAAATATGAAATAAAAATAAAATTAAAAATTTAAAAAACCCCCGACATAACCTGTAAAAAGAAAGAAATAAAATCTACGAAATGTGCCTTTACAATGAACAGTAGAAAAAGAATCCAAGCTTCGTTGCGTCGGGGGACCGCTAAGTAGGTAAATCAGGTAAATTAAATGCAATGTACTTTTAAAATCGTAAAGTGGGAAGCCCCAAATAAATTCATACTTACAATTTTGCGTTGAAAAATATATTTCATTTCACTTAGGTTAAGTACTTAGCGGTCCCCCGAACGCAACGAAGCTTGAATTCTTTTTCTACTGTTCATTGTAAAGGCACATTTCGTAGATTTTATTTCTTTCTTTTTACAGGTTATGTCGGGGGTTTTTTAAATTTTTAATTTTATTTTTATTTAATTAATAGTCATCATCATCATCATATCAGCCTATAGACGTCCACTGCTGGACAAAGGCCTCCCCCAAATTTCTCCACAACGATCGATCTTGCGCCGCCCTCATCCAATTTCTACCCGCGATCTTAACCAGGTCGTCGGTCCACCTTGTTGGAGGCCTTCCAACGCTGCGTCTTCCGGTCCGCGGTCGCCACTCAAGAACCTTTCTGCCCCAACGGCCATCGATTCTACGAGCAATGTGCCCCGCCCACTGCCACTTAAGTTTGGCGACTGTCTGAGCTATATCTACAACCTTGGTTCTCTTGCGTATCTCATCATTTCGAATTCGATCCCGCAAGGAAATTCCGAGCATAGCTCGCTCCATTGCCCTTTGAGTAACTGTGAGCCTTCTTATGAGGCCCATTGTAAGCGACGTTCCAGTGCCTTATGTCATCACTGGCAACACATTGGTTAAAAACCTTCGTCTTAAGACACTGCGGTATTTGGGACGAGAAGACATTCCGCAGCTTCCCGAACGCTGCCCATCCGAGTTGGATTCGACTAGTGACCTCTTTTTCGAAATTCGACCTACCCAACTGGATCGTTTGTCCAAGGTAGATATAGTCATCTACAGTTTCGAGCGCAGAGTCTCCAACTCTAAGTGGAGTGGGTGCCACATGGGAGCACTGGATTAATAGTAATAGAAATGAATCTATGTAATCTGATTATTCTGATTTCACTCATACTCATTTAGTAATAAAAATCTACATTTCACAAATCAATACTTGTGAAATGTAAGCATTTTATTCATAAACGAGTATGAGTATGAGAACAAATATTTGAAATAATATATTTAGCTTCTTATTTCCCACGGACCGCTTCTGGCTGTTATGTCTAGTTTGGTGAAATGATGTCTTTGAAATGAAGCATTCTATGATCCGCTTGTCTATAAAAGAGGGGTGAAACTATAAATGATAAATAGTTACTGAATCTCTGAAGTCCAAAGACTAGCATTGAGCGACGGCACTAAACTTGGCACTCGCTCTAATCACAAGGCTGCCCAAGTTCGGTTAACTATGTTTTCGCTACTCTAGTAAAGCTATTGTCACAGTTCAGATTTGGGATGGTGTGAAATTTCACCTAATGCTTCTGCGGACAGCCTAAATAGAAGTATGCAGTCTATCTTTAAATTACAACCATAGTCAGATATACGCGCTCATGCTTTCAGGAAAAGGGTCATGATTTCAGGAAAAACCTTCATAGCGTGATGAAGGATCATCTTTTGTTATGTAAGGGCGCGCGGCGCCTATGCCAGTCTGGCGCCATCTGTTGACAATGAATAAATATTAAATATCGGACAACCTCATACAAATCGACCTAGTCCCAAATTAAGCTCAAGAAGGCTTGTGTTATGGGTACTAGACAACGATATACATATTTATATTTATATACTTAAATACATAGAACAACCATGACCCAACCACAAATATTCGAGTTCATCACACAAATACCTATTAGCCGTGGCCGGGGTTCGAACCCGGGACCGCCGGCTCATTAGGCAGGTGCTCTACAAACTACGTCGAATGACAAAACGGCTGGACAAATTTTAACCAATTTCGGTACGGATAGCTGGACATTCGATTCGGAGGAAAACACAAACACGCGAACGAAGTTGCGGGCACCTACTAGTATTAGATAAATGTAATAAAAATAAACGCCAATTTTTACCCCTGTTCACTATTTCTATTCATTAAGTTACTATACAACTAATAATACGCGGAACCTTATAAATCATACTTCTACATTTCCCAAGAACTTATAAAACTTATAAGAATTCAATGGCAACTCGTAGTTGTAAAGTTCCTTAAAATTGATAGGTACGAGTATCTTAGAGTCCAGAAGTTTCTTAAGACTTATTTAGACTAAGAACTATTTTATATGAAAACTGAGAAATCTGCGTTTGTTTTGCATCATATTACATGTAGGTAGTTTAATTCGTAGATAATAAGATAAAAATTTTATACGCAAATTTGTGAATTTTTACTATTTATGGGATTTAATGTGTTTATTTCAAAATAAACTTTTCACCCGTTATGGGGTAAATTTCACCTTCATCTCCTTTTTCACCCTCTTCTCTCAAGGGCTATAAGAATATGTAAATTTTTGGGCTTGGGTAATATGGATTATAGTTATAATTTTAATTCTATACGCCAAATTTCAATAAAGCCGTTATGATAAGTGTTATCTGAACTTGTATTTATTTCTTCTTGGGGTGTGCAATAAAGAGTTCTATTCTAAAGCCGCCGTAAAGGGGTACCCAACAGACAGAGTTCCCTTCGCATTAATATGTTTTACCCTTGTGCGTATGTATGACTGTATGTATGTACCTAATGCCTTTCTCCACATCCATAAACAAAGTGAGACACTTTTTCTAGTAGAAACATTACAATTTCATACAGGTAGTTTTAAGCATAGGTTGACTGTACATCCAAGTAAACGCGTACTGCATCTTGCAAACTTAATAACTTTGATCATAATAACCAGTTTGCACATAAGCAACTGAGTCACATATACGTGTCTCTGTCTCACACATGACTAATGACCCTTATTATGCATCCGTCTCACTCTACAGGCTATCGTAAACTTGACCTTTTATGATTTTTCTTGTATCATTCTTGTACTGTCATGCGCAAGCGATGCGCGTATAGAAATTAATTTAATACCAAGAAAACAATAGTGATATAAGTGTTTTATGTTGAAAATGGTAAGAAACGTGTTTTTCTAAAGTGTTGTTATAAAATATGGATTAGTGGTAATTGAAGTGAAGTTAGTGGAAGTTTTTAATTGGTGTTTGTGCGATGATGATACCGGTTGTGGAGGTAGATTTTTTTAATTATTTACGACATAACGGACATCCTAGATGGAAGGACTGGTTTGTAGACTATTTTGCTAGTATCACAACATTATTTGGGTTAATTTTCCTGCTGGTGTAAAAATTGCAACAATAACTAACTGATCTTTGTGTTTGTGACGACTATGATATATATAGCGTATTTTTTTATCTGACTTATTTTATATCACGTTAAAAATTGAATTACAAATTTGCTTAATGTCATACTCAAAAACTATCCTGAATTAATATTTTGATCATCAAAAATACGGCAATAATGAATAATAAAAAGTATAATTTTAAATAATAAGCGAAGTCAACAAAAAAAAATATAAATCTATTATCTTCCAATAATGAGCGTCATCAGTTTGATCACATGCTTAAAATAATATGAATATTAAGAATAAGATCAAATAAAAACAAAAATAAACATGAATATATGAATATACAATACATAGTAGTTTGTGTCAACAATCATCAGGCGAAGTAGAGCCACTAGGTATGTTGTGCCAATATAAAAAACCTGGTGCACACTTAACAAGTTATCTCAGTTTCACTGAAGTGGGAAGTATACATACTTATATGCAGTTGACTGTACTTCTACGAAATTTTAACAGGAAAAATAGTAGTATGTTTTTAGAGATTTGAATCAACGTAAGTACAAATAAATAACTGTTTTGTTTACAAGATATTAGTTAATGTTAAACATATTAGACTTAAATTATATACTGTGTAGGTTTAATCCCACTAAAATCATTTCATGTAAAATTGGCGGCCAAGACTCACGGTATGCTCATAACGCTTTCGCTGTAAAAAAAAATATCAGATCCTAGGAAAAGCCAAGCCCCTAACTTCTGACTTTACTAACCCTACCAGCTTGGTTTAAAAAGTATGACATCAACTTACTGGCTTCAAGCCCCTAAGGCCGGAGTTTAACTAACCCTACACCTTGGTTTCAAAAGTATGGCTTGGCCGTTTCATAGAGTACCGTAAATAAGTCCAACGGACCGTCAGGCCCATATGGTATCAAGAAATTAAGTTTATGTCTTTATGATAATATATAAAGGGTGGGCCCAAAATCAATGTTTTAATTTTTTGCTTATGTTGCAGGGCCCACGTTGTATAAACTTAATTCTTTACCATATGGGTCGGGCAGATTTAAACCCAATTCAATGGAAATGTATGACGTAAATATAAAAAAAAATAAGTGAGCAAATATTTTTTAGAAAACTATTAAATTTGTATTTTTTTAGTTTATTTTTATTGCAAACTAGCTACCCGCCCCGGCTTCGCACGGGTGTATTATAAAAAAAACTCTATAAATGTTAATGACTAAATCATAGTTAAGCTACTAATGTAATGTTAAATTGTCTTCATAGCAATGTTTAATAATATATCTATTAATCACGTTATATGATTAACAAATATGAAATAAATAAATAATATGTATCAGGCGTTGTATGAGAAATAAAATAAAACATTAAAACTGTTATTCATTGTATTTATTCATTTTAAGTAGAATAACCGAATAACCATTAAACACACTTAATAAAAGTGAACCAGGAAGTGAATAAATGAGGATATCACTTAATGATTACTTTATTTAAATAAAACATTAAATGGTTTATCTATAAGAGCAATAAAATTAAACAGAACCATTAATTATAACAAAAAGGTACTTAACTTACGATTACGACCGTTCTGCTTGATTGACTTCACAAGAATGTGTCACGTTATGGTCTGACGAAGCCTTATATAGGCACTAAGAAAGCACGTGCACTAAAATTGCAATCAACCAATCAGAAATAAGATTCATAGTAATCACCAATAGAAAACATTGACCAATCGGCGACAAGAATAACAAGTCAGCCATATTGGCGCCGAGTGATCAAATCAGTACTTATATCTAAATATCTAACAAATCATTCGATCTTCTTGTGATTATTAACCATTATATAATTTAAGTTATTTTATACACTAAGATTTACATTTATATTCAAATAAATAGTTTATAGTTCGTTATCACTGAAACTACTTTAAGTAAACAAATCATCATTTTTTATGTGGGTATTTTTAAAACATAAAGTATTTGTGAAATCGTAATAAGTGAATCGACATTAAAACAATATCTCTCACGGCCAGACTGACGGTACTACGTCCTCGGAGTAAAAAAAAAAAAAAACAATCGAAATAAATGTTATTATCATTTTACAATCGTCATCATCGTCATATCATAAATATAAATAAACATTATATCATTGAATACAATTGTTTAACTTCAGTAATATATATTTAGATGATATAGATGTGTATGTATAATTATTTATTGAAATACCAATCGCTTATAAAAATGTTATTGTTATAGCGAGTTCTTTTAGTGGGTATTTGCCAGATACATAGACATACCAATTACATTCACCCGCTGCTAGTGAGAACAATTGGCATCAAGCATTTGGCCGACCAGCGAATACCCTTTGAGATAAACACGATTGCCAAATCATACATAGTCATACCAATCACGTTCACCCGCTGCCAGTGAGACCAATCGGTACCAAGTATGAGGCCGACCAGCGTTTATATTAAATTTGTGTATATTTATACATACATCTATTCATTTGATAAAAAAAGGCTGTTATTATCTTACAAAATTGTTATAAATCACTACACATGGTTGGTTGTTTATTCATTAATGGCATTTTCAACAGCAATGTTTTCCTCCACCCATTCTCCTGGCCAAAATCTTAACTTTTCTTTAGCAATAACTATGTTTCTTAAATTGCCTATACCTCTCAAGGCAAATCGATCATTGGGAAGTATTGTGGATATCTCATAAGGTCCCTTAAACTTTTGTCCTAACCGGTCATTACGACGATGGTCTTGATTTACGTAAACTAAATCTCCTACATTATAATTCCTATTATTCCGTCTAAATGAATCAAAACGCTGTTTAAATTTTTCCGAAATTTGTATTAAGCGTTGTTTTGCAAGAACACGATCGGCTTGTATATCAATAAGTGGTTCGTCATCCTCACCTAGAACATCATTTAATCGCATTTGAACACAGGGTATATTCCCTTCTACGCCTATTAATAATCGTAATGGTGTAAAGCCAGTGGACTTTTGTACAGTGGTATTTATTGTTTGCTGTACTTTCCACAGATCGTTCGGCCAATCAGACAATTCATTTCGCATGGTACTTAACATATTAGTCACAGTTGCTACATACCTCTCTACCTGACCATTACCACGAGGTGTACCGGTGGCTATCATGTGGTGTTCGACATTTAGTTCCCTAAACAAGGACTGAATTTGGTTAGAAGTAAAATTTGTGCCCCTGTCAGTGATAACTAACGATGGTGTACCAAACAATGTAATGGTTTCTCTAATAATCGGTATTAATTCCTGAGCATTTAAGGTTTTAAGTGGCTTCAATAAACAAAATTTAGTAAAACCATCTACTATCAATAAAACATATTTGTAACCATCGTTAGTTCTCACGAATGGACCAGTGCAATCCAAATGTATGGTATGGAATGGGATTGCAGTTTTATCAATGGGATGTAAATATCCTTGTTTTGGGCCGGAATGCCCTTTTCTTTGAGTACAAATTAAGCAATGATAAATGTATTTTTTGATAAAAGCCGACATACCCGGAAACCAGAAATATTGTCTAATTTTGTGTATAACTTTATCGAACCCCACATGACAGTTCTCATCGTGGAAGAGCCTTAAAAGGCTCAGCCTATAACCTTTTGGTACAAACAACCTTAGTTCCGCGCCAGGTTCCGTATAATAGTATAATAAGTTATTTTTAATTATATAGCGATTTGGATCTAATTCTCCAGCCGCTAACTGTGTCATTAAGTTTTGAGTTTCTAGGTCGTTATCCTGAGCACGTTTTAGCCATGATCGCGAAGCATTGTTGTTATCAATTTCAATGAGATTGACTTCAGGTAATAAGGGACTTCTTTTCGGATGTGAAGGCTCAACAGGGTTGCGGCTAAGGAAATCCACATGGCTTATAAATTTACCCTTTTTGTAAACTATATCGAATTTAAAGTCCTGCATTAAAGTCCACCAGCGGGCTACCCTCGGCGACAAATCTCTTTTGGTCATGGTTGATTTTACAGCGTTACAATCTGTTACAATTTTAAAATCGACACCAAGAAGATAGACACGAAAATGTTTCAAAGCATTGTAAATTGCTAAAGTTTCTAGGTCATAAGAACAGTATCTAGACTCCGCTGAGCTTGTTCTTTTACTATAATATGCGACCACCTTATTAACGTTATTGACCTTTTGTAAGAGAATTGCACCATAGCCTATCGAACTGGCATCAGTATGTAGCTCCGTTGGTAGACTTGGGTCAAAAATTGTTAGTAAAGGTTGAGAAATTAGATGATCTATTACGTATTTCCTAGCAGCAACCTGAGCTGGACCCCACTCCCATTTTTGGTTGTTCTTTGTTAATTTTGAAATACAGGCGGTTTGTGAAGCAAAATTCGGGACAAACTTCCTAAAGTAACTGGCCAGACCCATAAATTGTCGAACTTGTTTAACATTATTAGGAACAGGCGAGTTAGCTAGAGCCCTAACCTTGCTCTCACTCGGTCTAACACCGTCTTGAGATATGTGTCTACCTAAATATTCAATGCTGTCGACAAAGAATTTGCATTTTTTGAGATTTATGGTAAAACCTGAAGAACTGAGTGCTGAAATTGTTTGCTCAAGATATTCTAATCCTTGTTCGATGGTTTCAAAAGGAATAAGAATATCATCCATGTAAACTAGTAAGAATTTAAGATGCCGTACCGCTGAAGAAATGGCTCTTTGGAAGACCGATGGACCATTACAGATTCCAAAAGGCATTTTCAGGAATTCGTAATGCCCATCCGGTGTTACAAAGGCAGTATATTTCGTGGAATTTTCAGAGACGGGTATTTGGTAAAAGCCGTTTTTCATATCAATAGATATAAAGTACTTTGCATGTCCGAGTTTATCGATTTGGTCTTCAATAAGAGGGAGAGGGTATCTATCTCTTTCTATTAGTTTGTTCAAGGCTCTATAATCTATACACATTCTGTCAGACCCGTCACTCTTTTTTACTAAAATCATTGGACTGGCAAAAGGTGATTTACTTTCCTTGATTATTCCTTTATTCAGTAAGTCTTGTACAATCTCTTTTACCTTTTCCCTCTCTATTGGAGCCAATCGATATGGTCTATAATAAACTATGTCGTTATTCTTAATTTTGATATTTAGCTCGCCTGTTTTTACATTGCCTACAGCATCGAATACGGAGGGATATTGTTTAAATATTGCTTTTATCTTATCTTGCAAATCATTATCTAGATGTGCCAACGACGTAGAAAGCTCGTGTTGTTGTTGTACATAACCATCATCATTAACTAAATTAACCTCCGGGGTCGATGTAGTGGGCAACGCTATCCGAACTAAGCGAGATCCTAAAGCATCTGTTACAATTTGTATATCAGGAAATTGAACCGCGTTTCTTCCTATAAGGAGATCATAACGGAAACTATCATCCCTAACAACGTAAATATCAAGTTCGATACATAAATCATCTGACCTTACAGATACCGTTATCTTTGCGAAAGCATCTAAACTACCTTCACCTATTCCGCAGAGAGTGAAATAGCATGGTAAAAGGGGGCACCCAAGACGCTTTGCTATTGATTCTTTGATTATACTGCAGTTTGCTCCAGTATCAATAAGTGAATTAATTTTTACGTCATTGATAGTTACTTCCGTTAGTTTAAGTTCCGATTTTCTAAAAAATTAACCTCTTTAGCTATGGGAGAAGTGTTCTCATTACTTGATTTTGGTTTATATCGGCAAATTGAATCTGTGTGACCGGGTTTTTTACAAAATGAGCAATATCTCTTGTTAAATTCGCTAGTTTTTTGTTCTTGTGACTCTAGACCGTTTTTGGGAACGTCTCTTTTGAAGCACTGCGTCTTGGTGTGACCCTGTTTACCACAGGAATAACATTTTAAGTCATTTGGTCGATTATCTATTCTGGAACGTTTGGACAAGCTAAGACCGGTATCCTTGGAATTCGTTCCACTTTGCTCTGAAGGTCGTTTTTTAGCTTTTGCGTATGATGTGAACAGGGCAATAAGTTCGGAGGTTGTTTTCACATTACTGTTAAAAGATGCCATACGAACATTAACGTCAGTTATACCACCGCACACCAGCTCTATTAGCTGCGCGTCGTTAAAAGAAATTTTTGTACTCTTGAGAAGTCGAATTTTTTCCCTAGCGTATTCACAGTAAGAATCGGCAATTTCAGATGTATACAGTACTGCTTTTTGCAGTTTTTCGGAAAGATTTTTCTTTTCGGGATACAAGTCTGTCAGTTCTGAGCGAAAGTTTGTCCAGGTACGGCCCTCGGTAGGATCCCATGACTCGTACCAAACTAAAGCAGAGCCCTTAAGGGCCTTACCCGCTTTCGCAACAGCCGCAATGTCGCTCCAACCGAATTCCTTGGAGAGAGCTTCTATTTTGACGCACCAGGACTCGGCGCCGCAGTCACTTGTAACTGGATCAAACGTCGGTAACGCAATATCATCGTCTTTTCGCCGGGCACCAGCAGAGAAAGCATCCTTGATAGCTTTGAGAAGTTCTTGTAAAGCCGGAATATCCATCTGAAATCGTTAAATAATTTATTATAACAGTGTTGCAGGTTATGATCCCACTTCTGATATTATAAAAAAAACTCTATAAATGTTAATGACTAAATCATAGTTAAGCTACTAATGTAATGTTAAATTGTCTTCATAGCAATGTTTAATAATATATCTATTAATCACGTTATATGATTAACAAATATGAAATAAATAAATAATATGTATCAGGCGTTGTATGAGAAATAAAATAAAACATTAAAACTGTTATTCATTGTATTTATTCATTTTAAGTAGAATAACCGAATAACCATTAAACACACTTAATAAAAGTGAACCAGGAAGTGAATAAATGAGGATATCACTTAATGATTACTTTATTTAAATAAAACATTAAATGGTTTATCTATAAGAGCAATAAAATTAAACAGAACCATTAATTATAACAAAAAGGTACTTAACTTACGATTACGACCGTTCTGCTTGATTGACTTCACAAGAATGTGTCACGTTATGGTCTGACGAAGCCTTATATAGGCACTAAGAAAGCACGTGCACTAAAATTGCAATCAACCAATCAGAAATAAGATTCATAGTAATCACCAATAGAAAACATTGACCAATCGGCGACAAGAATAACAAGTCAGCCATATTGGCGCCGAGTGATCAAATCAGTACTTATATCTAAATATCTAACAAATCATTCGATCTTCTTGTGATTATTAACCATTATATAATTTAAGTTATTTTATACACTAAGATTTACATTTATATTCAAATAAATAGTTTATAGTTCGTTATCACTGAAACTACTTTAAGTAAACAAATCATCATTTTTTATGTGGGTATTTTTAAAACATAAAGTATTTGTGAAATCGTAATAAGTGAATCGACATTAAAACAATATCTCTCAGGTGCAATGCTATATTATGCATGTATTATACATAAAAACCTTTCTCTTGAATCACTCAATCTTTTAAAAAAAACGCATCTAAATCCGTTACGAAGTTTTAAAGATCTATAAGCACACATAGGGACAGACAGACAGGAAGCGACTTTGTTTCATACTATGTAGTGATATCAAAGTTCTAATGCGTCAAAAATAAAAAGAAACTAGTCGAAACTTCCAACGGAACTTTTACACCTGTGCCCATTCGGAACTTTGACGTCAATATCCGCGAATAACCTACACAAAATCAGGGAAAACTGACCATATCGGAAAGAGGCCTACCTTTTAAAATGCTGATTGTTTTAGAAATTTTCTCTATGATCAAACATGTTTCTTGACATATTATTGATGTTACTACCTAGAACAGGGCTATTAGGATTTATTGGTATATATTTGAAACCTACAGTTTGCATTTTTCATTGATAACTTTTGTTCCAAAAACTACTCGAAATTGACAAAATTCACGTGGAAGATTAGTTTTTTTACCTCTTTTTCGACTGCACGCAATGAAAGCATAAAATAGCTATGTTACTACCTAGAACTCGGGGAAAAGTATTATTCACTTCAAAATGTTGGTTAAAATTATCAATTATATTTGTCGAAATATGAAAAAATAAATTTTATAAGGCATAAGGCCTCTTAACATCGACATGAAATTACTTCATAACACATATTGCTAAATAGAAATGTATAAAGGTATTATTTTTAAAATCATTGCAAGTACCTATACTGAATATATTGGTTTGTTTTTAATTAAACATTTCATAGGTACCGTTTTTAATACTTTCACGGAGGGCACGTCGAGAGATAAATTAGGACCCTCATGATACGGCACCACGTCTGTGGACGCGACTTTTATCTCCACAAAACAGCCACTCTATCTATAAACCAACATTTCTCATACTTTTTACACAAACGCCAATGCCTTGTGTAGTTTTTGGCTAGAACATTTTTATGAGTATTGTCTATGCTGCATGCAATTTCCACAATGGTGCTGTGTCAGTGAACGTGTTAAAATTTATAAAATTACTATAATATAGCAGACGATATCTACGCATATTTATTAAATATCTAACTATACCTATGTCAACATTATCGGTTCTACTGACCCGCTGAACTGTCAATAGTTAAAATTACAAGTAAACAAAAGATAACTATAATAATCGTCCATAGTCTTGGCAAACAATAGTTTGCGTCACAATAACACCGATCGAGGGATAAACCGCAGACTGGTTTATTATCATACCTCGGGGTTTTCGGTGCACTAATGATTTCACGCCTACAATCGGTTGAGTGTCAAATCATTAATGCGCCGAAAACCCTTACATTGTAACGTTATTTGATTATAATCGCATGTGTCAAACAAGTTAATTCTATTCTATTTTTAAATATAACAATAAACTTAAGAGGAGTTTTACATTTTAAAATGTATATTTTCATATTATGACATTATTGATAATTTTAATCAACTTTCTAAAGTGAACAATGTGTGAAGACGAAAATGTTTGCTACCTTAACTCATCTAAATAAAATTTGTATCATTTTTTTCTTGTGCGACGACAAAATTAACCATCGAATAATGTACCTACCTTAAGGTACTGTTTTGAGGTTCATTATTGTGTCGTAATTTTTTGTCGTACAACGGAACTTTTTCCAATCGCTTTTTTTCTAAGGCTAACTACGCTTAAATTACGTCTAACTTTTTGGTCCTTAGCCTAATACTTTTCCCTGAGTTTTAGACAGTAACATAGCTATTTCATGCTTTCATGCGTGCAATCGAAAATAAGTCTTAAAAAATAACAGTTTACTACGTGAATTTTGACAATTTCGAGTTTTGTTTTGTTTATGATACAAAAAATATCAATGAATTCAAACTGTATTAATATGCTTACCAATAAATCGCAATAAGAAACGCGAAGCTCCTGAATCAATTAAGATGAAATTTGGTATGGCCATAGTCTCGGGGAAGGATATTAAATACTTTTATCCTGAAAATCATCCCTTAAATGGGTGAAAAACGAGTTGAAGTTTGTATGGGGTATTAATAAATAGCCGCTGAACCGATCGAGATGCAATTCGGTATGGAGATATTAGAGATAGTTTTAGCCTCGGGAAAGAACATAGGATAGTTTTTATCTGGGATAAAACAAGTAGAAGCTTGTATAAGGAAGTTCTAATTAGCAAATGAAGTTGCGAGTAAAAACTAGTTTTTCTATTCAATTATACTTATTAAAATATTTCTGAGACTCACGATAGTTTTCTATTCAATTATACTTAACTTAGATCTTACAAGTCGAGAGTGACTAAGCATTTTCTAAGAAAGCAGGCTTCATCCTTAGGCTTCCTCGTTATTTTACACCTGGTAAGGCCAAAGTCAAGAGCTTACTTATTTTGAATAAAAAAATCTAGTTTCCTTACCTACCTTCTAAGAAACACTCGAGTTTGACGCACAACGTTTCTGAAATGAAATCATATATTCAGTAAGTAGGCCACAAGGGCACTTTTACACAATCTGACTTATGTGAATCTACTGGTATTAGGGTGTATAATGATATTAATGATGGATATAACAAAACAGCGTTTTATATAATTTCACTAGATATAACAACATTTGATATAGGTAACAACAATAAGCATACATTGGGTGTAATTTCAATTAATATAAAAGACATTTGATATAACGTTCGCCCCGGCCTCGCGCCATTGGTTTCTGATTCTTACATGGTTTCTGATCGTAAAAGAGCCTGTCAAATGCGCGAGCCCCTCTATCCCACTGCCCCCAGTCTGACGAGGGTCCCCAATCTCACGGTCCCCAGAAAACATAGTTGGCGTGTTTTGAGGCCCCTAATTATGGAGTGCAAGGAGCAAGCTTTAAGAAGCCTTATTACTTTAAAAAAATTGTTTTTCTTATTATATGACAAATGTATTAGATATTAGATATTTCAACCAACTTTTTAAAATTAATAAATAATACTTATCCCTGAGTTCTAGAGACCTAGTCACATAGTTATTTCATGTATGCATTGCGTTGCGTTGAAAAAAACAGTTTACTGCGCGAATTTTGCCAATTTCGAGTAGTTTTTGAAACAAAAATTATCAATGAAAATTCAAACCGTAGGTTTCAAAACCAATAAATCGCAATAGCCCTGTTCTAAGTAGTTACATTATAATATGTTAAGAAACAGGTTTGATCATAGAGAATAATGTCTAAAACAATCAGCATTTTTGAACGGATAAGAAGCCTTAAGAAGGCCTTGCAAGTGCGAGTTGGACTCATGCACCGAGGTGGACCTTCTATAATATTTGCTACAGGCCCCGCGCTGACTAAATCCGGTACTGCGTCTATTTGTAGCAAAAATCCGCAAACCCGCAAAGACGCCCTTGACATCAAGAAATATTTCAGTTCATTCTTAGCGAGGAGGAAAACCCGGTAATTGCACGTCAGAAGCGCGTGCGATTGTTTGTGCCTCTTAATTGATTACCGACATAGGCGGAGAGCTCGCCTCGGCACGAGCTATAGGTGGCAGCACTATTGATGACAATACAATCACTAGATAGTATAAAACAAAGTCACTTCCTGCTGTCTGTCTGTCTGTCTGTCTGTCTGTCCCAATGTATGATTAGATCTTTAAAACTACGCAATTGATTTTGATACGGTTTTTTTTAATAGATGGACATGATCCAAGAGGAAGGTTTATACGTGCATAATTTATCAGCATTGCACCCGTGCGAAGCCGGGGTGGGTCGCTAGTACAATACAAATACTGTTTATTGTGCACCTCATAAAACATAAAGGAAAATATAACGCAAGAAATTATAATTAGAGGTAAACAACAGATGGGTTTTATCGCTAAGGAGCGATCTCTTCCAGACAACCTTTGGGTAGTGGAGAACTTGAAAATTTCTTTTGTTACTAGGCGGTGCAAAAATCATAATAAGGAACAATATATCTAGCTACGAACTCTGTAATAGATTAAAGCAATCCTATCGTAGATGTTCAAAGAAAATTACAGTCAGATATTAAAAGCTTGTCAAAAAAGAAAATTTTGACAGAAACTTATTCGATCAAAATACGATGGTAAAACATTATTCACTAGGTACATCTGTGTAGCTACTAATTAAGTAACGCAATACAAAACTGCTTCTTTCTTTAAGCACCCCATAAATCTAACCCAATGCACCAATTGAGTCCCAGCCATAACCAATACTTTCCTATTTTAACTTAAAATGGAATAGGTACTCCCATAGTTTGTCTATCAATGCGCTATCTTGAAATTTTTCCGGTAATAAAAGTTAGAAAGCACTTGGGGGCCGATTCTCAAATCGAAAGAAACGTCGAATGCAGAAGGAAAACATTTTATTCAAAACTTTTTACATGGCAATAATAATTAAAATACTTAAAATAAAACTAAACCTAAAAATTAAACTAAACTCGAACATAATACAGTTAAACTAAAGAAAAAGAAAATCTATACTATCTGAGTTTGTTATTTCATTAAGAGAAACAAGATTTTTCCGTGTCTATTAGTATTTTAAGCTGAATAATAGATAATTTATTAGAGATCAAGTATAATTTTGTATGGGAATGCTGTAACGATGCTGGGAGTGCAGAACGTCGGAATCGGAACCATTATTTCGTCTTAATATCTGATTTCTGTCAATATAGAGTCCCGAAATATTTTATAAACATTCGCTTGTATAAATATCACTCCTTGATGGTTTATAAGTAGTAAAAACATGGGCAACAAAATTGTTACCGAAACTCTTGTTTGTTATTGTTACCTATTATAATTCGAATTCACCGTTATTATAGTTGTCATTACTGATATTACGCAAATTATACGATGGCGATGCGTTTTGAAGTAGATTTGAATTTACGTTGAAAACATGACTCGTACGACTACTAAGATTATTTTCTTCGGTTTCCGCGACTGTCACACATTTAAATAAAAAGTGTCAAAGGTTGACAACGGTAACTGTAAAGCTACCAAAGCGTCAGAGGGGCTCAAATAATTAATATACGCGATATAATCCGTTTAAATTGTTTTATTTAAACTACTAAGATTGTTTTAGTATCCGACGACTTCGGAATAGCACCCCTGGCTTTCGTCCAGTACGCGTCACAGATACCCCCCTCCTAATTTATAAGATTGGTCCGTCCAAGATTCTCATGAATGACCGCAGTTGGGAACTCCAATGTGATTGCTTCCCGCTACTTATGCCTATTAAGTTGGCTGCTAGCCAGTTCTATATAAAGTTTAGGAAAAAAGGCTTTGCGGTACTAATTTGCAGAATGTAACTTTGATACTTTAAATTTATGTTCATCGATTCTGTTTTTAGATAAGTAGTTTGAGTTTGTGAAAGATTGATTGCAAGAGTTTCTACTGGGGTTAAATGTTATTCGTTGGATCCGGAGACTATTATTATAAATGAAGTAAAAGAAAGAAACTATTATGTCATTAAAAATGTTCCTATATTATTACAAATATCTTTGAAATAAAAGATACGAAATAAAAATAATTTGAAATGTAACCTAAAGTATCTCTATGCTATTAACTCGGAAATACCCGACAACTGGAAAAATTGATTTATTTCGAGTTTGCACCAAATTCATCATATTTAACAAAAAAATATTACCATACCTTTGCACATCCCATGTATTATGTAACTGTGTTCTTTTATTAAATAAAGATTTTTTATTAATAATGAGAAAATAATCGGTGCATAAAATTAACTGGTATACTCTTAGCCTATAATGATACGCACGAAAATGCAACATAAGCGACTGTTTACTCGTCACTCACCACAAAATTAAATACCATATCTCAGTTCATACAAAGCAATGAAAAAATATAAAAATAATAAAGTTTATTCTACAAAAACCACGTATTATTATAAACATGTTAAACCTAACAAAAGCAAGCCTTTACTTTAGTCTGTCTTTTGGCCATTATCTAAAACTATTTTTAGATCGGTTAAGCCGCAGAGGTCATTACAAAAAACCGTAGCCAAGCTTAATGAACGTACATTTCCTAATGATTTAAGATATAAATGAAACTAGAGATGGGCCGACTATGTATTCTGCGGAATAGCCGACTAATCGGTTAAAAAATTGCCGATTAGTCGGCCGACCAGGCGTCAATGTCGATCATGCTTGTACTTACCCGAAAAAAAACGGAGTTTTTTACAGCATATGTATATTTCGGTCAAGTGTTGTAACTGGCTGGTTACAAGTAAAATGTAGATCAGTTATTTATATTGTAGGAAGACCGAGTTTGTTAACAAAAGTATTGTAAAGAGCATCAAAATACCGAAAATAATTCCATAAAGATTTCCATACAAATTATATTGCCCTTATAGATCTTATAATAAAATCAAAACAACAAACTGACAGATCTTCAGTGCTTGAAAACGTCAAATATGATAATAATTTTCGAATTTGGCTAAAATAATGGTAATATTTTATAATTATGTTCTCATTTTCCAGTAGGTATAGTGTTCGGCGTTTTTGTCGATTAGTCGCCGACTAGAAATGATGCCGAATAGTGCCGGCTTTCGCCCGACTAGGGGCGAAAGCCGACTATTCTTCATATCTGACCGAAACACAATATGTACCTACGGTACAAGTAGTTTTGATTAGCTTTAAGCGATACACCTCCAAAGACGCTAAATATGATGACGTTGTTGACGTAAGCGGAACTTCGAATACTTCTTCTTCGTTTAAATCCCGTTCAAAACATAAAACTTTTAAAATTTTCGCTTCAATATCTATACATTATAATAAAGCTGAAGTGGGTCGAAAGTCTGCACATGGAAGACATTCGAAAAAAAGTTGGCGGGGAATACTTAGAATCGATAACAGAACACGTTCCAAAAGTTTTTAAATTTTTTGTCTGTTTATCTGTTTGTATGTTTATTTCACCGCGCATCCCGTGAAAATGCCTGACCGGATTTTGATGAAAACTTCATTAATCTGTCGAGAAAATCCCCGGCCATATTTATAGACTATAATAATTTTACCAATCAAAGGGGTAGCCATTACACTCGATTGAGTTAAGTTCGCACCTGAATCTTACGGCGGTACTTAGGAAGAAACTTTTTTACTGACATAGATCGATTTCCACGCGTGCGGAGGCGGAGCCGAGGGCACAGCTAGTATTAAAAGTTTATAAAAAACCTCAAAAGCCACTAATCTAAGTTTTTGTTCTAGATCAGAGCCCTACTCCTAACAATTGGTCTATTGGGGCCATCGTACCAGCAGAGTACCCCTCTCTCGCCATGCCCCAACGTGTTCAGCTACGAGCCTCCGGGCAGCGAGCCGGGCCGGTGGTACGGCGAGGTGAACCTGTCCACCGACAGCATCCTGCACTCCGTGTGGATCAACATCGTGTTGGACAGCAAGGCGGATATACTTGGAGTAAGTCACACCACCAACCCTTGCACCAACAAACCCTTCCTTTAGGCTGCCTACAGAATCGGAGCGCAGCAGATAGGGTGAAGCGAGACGAGCGTAATTTGAGTCGCGTGATTTCGGTCGCGACATACTTAGTGTGATGTGATAACGTGATGTAGTATTCCTCTTTCGCCATGCTCCAACGTGTTCAGCTACGAGCCTCCGGGCAGCGAGCCGGACCGGTGGTACGGCGAGGTGAACCTGTCCACCGACAGCATCCTGCACTCCGTGTGGATCAACATCGTGTTGGATAGCAAGGCGGATATAGGTACTTGGAGTAAGTCACACCACCAACCCTTATTTAGGCTGCCTATAGAAACGGAGCGCAGCAGATAGGGTGAAGCGAGACGAGCGTAATTTGAGTCGCGTAATTTCGGTCGCGCCATACATCATGTCACGTGATCACGTCACACTAAATATGGCACGACCGAAATTACGCGACTCAATTACGCTCGTCTGGCTTCACCCATATGTGCAAAATGAACTAATCGCATTTCTCAAATTTGAGTGCGCTTTTATCGGTCATACCGCGCCAAAATATATTTCCGTAAGTGGGATTTTCTGGGAGAATATCGTACTTCCTAGACAAGGCAACCCACGTAACACACATGCTGCATAAAAGCTTATACAGCCCTTATTCAGCTTATTACAGCTGTGTAAGAGCTGTAGGTATAAGCATTCATACAGTATACTTACTTAGGAAAACATAAAACTTTAGACAAACCGCGGGCGGTATTTCATAATCATAAAGCCCCATATCGCATATTTAATCCACGAACATCGATCTGGGACATTCACCAATTCACCGCCCTAGGTATGTAAAGTAGGTACTAACTGTATCAAATTTTGTTCACCAAGTACCTATTCACCCTAAAGTCTCCATTGCCATTCAGCGGGGAGATGCTGCTAGCATAATGGGGACTTTTGGACCGAATATGGCACTGGGAGGGGAATATATATTAGAATAGAATAGAATACTCTCAACTACATACAGATAACACTGGGTTTTTCTTGACGAGACTGTCGCGGCTTTATTTCTTGTCATTTGATTCTGAAGAAGCTCGTTGCGGATATATGTACTTTGTGAATTGCATGCATTATTTTTAAATTGACGAGGCATGATTTTTTTTTGGTCATAGGTGTCGGTTTTATCAATAAACATTTTAGTTATTCAACCTATTGTGACTCTGGTTCTGGTGTAGACGTAAGTTTGCTTATGACGTAGATAAAAATCATGTTGAACGTGTTTGTTAAACATAATTACTATCGAGACGAATTGTTGAGTTGGTTTGATTATTTAATTATGTGTAGAATCATGGTGGGAATTTCGTGGTAATATTGTAAAACCAAAATGCGTTGATTCGCAGCGGTTGTGTTGTTCTGTTCTGATAATAATCGACCATGAGCACTTCTAGGTTCTATACCAGGAATTAAATCATTACAATAACAAAGTTCGCATTATGACGTGGTTGGTCGTTACGTTATAAATATAATATGGTAAATCAAACTGCTCGACGCTTCCTTGAAGACTATTTAAGTATTTATACATTCCTAGTCATCTCAACATACATAATATAGTCATAGACAATATTATCGAATACATACAATTTACTGTTTCTGTTTTATTATTTTATATTACATAGATACAGTTCACTTATTGGTAGGTAGGTACCTTGTGTAAGTTGTCTTAGAATTGGTTCTAGAACAGAAGTTGTGCCGGGCAAACTTTGTCGCGGAACTAAAGTAGGTAATACAGGCAAAAATATAATTACAAGACACGACATCGCATCATCGTACGACGGGAATATATAATAATATATGCTGTAGTGTTTGTGGATAAACTTTTCTCAAACACGCAATGAAATGTCGTCAAAACATGCGTTATATAACAGGCTTCGAAGTGTCACGTTTCAGGCGGAACAACTCAAGAGAACTGTAAATGAATTTCATACAAAATTGAAGGCCTAGGCCAGGAAGTATTTTTTTAAACTTGGCGTCTGTATGATATGAACGGGCTCAACAGCTGAATTATGTTTATTTAAGTGGTGTTTTTTTTTTTCATTTCATATGTTTGAGACCATTCTACATGCCTTAGCCGTGAATAGGGCTTGCCGGCGTCTGCAGTAATGTACTATTATGTATATAACTTCTTCCAGAACTGGGTAGGCGACGTCACAACGTCAGACAACATCGACTTCAAAATAGAGAACACGAAGATGAAAATCCACCCCGGCCCCGCGACCGCCGTGCGATTCTTCGTCCAATACAACCCTTTAAACAAGGCCCCAAAACTACAAGCTATAAGACTGAATGGCCGGGAAATCTGTAATGCGAATAACCCGTTACCAGCCGTAGAGAGGCCTGATGATAGAAGGACCACTTCGCGGCCTAGGCCGGACATAAGGCCTGAAGACATCCCTGAGTCGAAACCTGTACGCGGCCAGCAGTCGGGGATCGGGCCGGTGTATTCTTCGACGCAGGGCCCTCCGCAGCCACCTGTCAACCTTAATATGTAAGTATTGTTATTATAGCTTTTAAATGTATTGATAATGTTCGTACTAGTAGTTGACCACGCACTAGTTAGCTATTTATCATATACCTTATTGAGATTTTCCACTCATTTCTATTTCTCCTATTCTCTATGGATATATCAGGATAATAAGTGCACCATAGTTGACCAGTTTATAATCATTTCATTCGTATGGGATTTCTGTCGTACCAATGCGGTCAACTACTGGGCTTACTTGCTATGTTACTAGTACACTCACCCCACTTGATTATTATCAACAAATACCGCATTGATATAGTGTAGTGTTGTCGATATCTATTTATAAGTAATCAATACTCATTGATATCACGCTTACGTAATAAATCGCACGTTTAAATAAATAAAACATTAAAAGGGTTTTAAGCATTAGTAACGCATAAAAGGAAGTAATAAATAAATAAATAAATATTAGACAACCTCACACAAATCGATCTAGTCCCAAATTAAGCTCAAGAAGGCTTGTGTTATGGGTACTAAACGACGATATACATACATATATAGATAAATATATACTTAAATACATAGAACAACCATAACCCAAGCACAAATATTCGAGTTCTTCACACAAAAAATTTCGTCGAGGGGAGGTTCTTGCATTCTGATTAAAAATGGAATCAAATTCAAAGAACTTACAGAAGTTAAGGACAAAGGTCTAGAAAATGTATTTGAGTGCTGCGGTGTAGAAATTATCGAATCACACCTAATCATTATTTGTATATATAGAACACCACGATCAAATATAGACATATTCATGGAGAAATTAAGGAACTTATTAAAATATGTATCTAAAAATAATAAGAAGAAAATAGTCATGTGTGGTGATTTCAATATAGATACTTCAAATTCCACTAATAGGATTGCACAGGATTTTCAACAGTTATTGCTAAATTTTAACCTTCTATTAAAAATAAAGAAGCCTACTCGTATAACTGAAAAAACCGAAACATGTATTGACAATATTGCTACAAATACGCAAAAAAGCAAGGGTGAAGTACTTGATTTGGGTCTATCAGATCATACAGCTCAAATTTAAAGCATTCCAGTACCGAAAAACACCTTACCGTACTACTACGTGAAAAAAAGGGATTTTAGCGAGGATAACGTTAAAAAGTTTAAGTGCCTTTCATTTAACGACGTATATACATGTGACAGCACCGACAGTGCTTTTGAGACGTTTATCCATTATTTTCAACTGTTGTACAATCTATGCTTTCCACTGTGCAAAATAAAGATAAAACAAAATAAATTAAGATGGATAACAAAAAGGGTTAAAAGTTTGCTCAAGACACAAACGCAAGCTGTATTTAAAGTACAGAAAATCCTCAAATCCAATATTACGATCCATGTACATTAAATATCGGAAAACGTTTAGATCCTGCATGGACGCTGCTCAACGGCTGGCAAATACGCGAATGATCAATATATCTGAAAACAAAACAGTATCTAAGTGGAGAGTAATAAAAAGTAGAACCGGACCTAATACTAATTATAATGAAATTGACGAATTAATTTATAATGACATTACGCATTCAAATCCTAAAGACATTGCAAATTTATTTAATAACTATTTTATTAATATTTCTGATTCTGAAAACCAAGTACCTAAGATTGGAAACAATATTGCTGAGATTCTGAACTCTATTTATCTTTTCCCTGTAGATGCACAAGAGGTCGTTAAATTTATTAATAATAGTAGAGGATCCCTTTAAGAACGACCTTCACCGAGATGTTTATTTGATTAAATGTATTTTATATTTAATTTAATATGTCAATAAATATATTGCATATGGGTTGCCTAACAAATTTTAGTCCAGGGTATGTTTAATTAATGATTAAAAAAATTTTTTTTTTACTATTTGATTATAAGATAAATTCTATACCAATCGAAAGTATGAAGCCCATAGAATATGCAAACGTTAGGTTGCCTATTCTTTTCCCGTCACAACTATCGGGTAGCCAGGTTTAAACTGGTAAATCTATACTAGCATTTTGCAACGGTCTGATTATTGAATTGAAATTAAATAACATTAAAGATTATTTTATTATGAACACGATGGTCTAGGGTTGCCTGCGAAAAATCTGTCCAGAATTCCGGTTGTCGAATTTTGAACAGTAAAATATTGCAGCGAGTGAATGTGTGCGACTGACAGGTCCCAACCAAAACCATCCCATACGATAGAAGAGGACACAGCATAGTTCTTGTTTGAAGTCCGCCCATTTAAAAAAAGAGAGTGCGCATGCTATTTGTGCTTGAAAATGAAAAGGATAGCGATAGACTCGTATATGTTGTGCATTATTTTGGAGTAGATTGTCGCTATAGATACAATAAAATTCATGGTATAATAATATACTCCGCCTGGTACTCTCTTCCGAGACTCGCGAACCACGTGACCGACACAAGCCTACGTCATCATGGTGTTCAGAGATTCTCATACTTTTAAATGTTGGAGAATTTTAACCAACGGTGAAAAGTGTTTAAACGGCATTAATTTTAAGTGATTCAAGTAGAAACATAGGTAGTAGAATAAAACAAATCTAATGTATCTAATCTTTCGGAGTTTCTTCTCAACAGTGGTCACCTCTTGTCAAATGTCGATAGACTCAGACATGTAAAAGTGCCCTTGTGGCCTACTTGCAGAATAAAGTTCATTATTTCATTAATTAAATGATTAAAAAAAAGTTAAATAACTATTTCTCTATTTTAATAATAAACTACTCCAAAATAATGTACAGCATATACGAGTCTATCGCTATGCTTTTCATTTTCAAGCACAAATAGTATGCGCACTCTCTTTTTTTAAATGGGCGGACTTCAAACAGCTGCTATGCTGTGTCCTCTTCTATCGTATGGGATGGTTTTGGTTGGGACCTCTCAGTCGCACACATTCACTCGCTGCAATATTTTACTTTTCAAAATTCGACAACCGGAATTCTGGACAGATTTTTCGCAGGAAACCCTATACCATCGTGTTCATAATAAAATAATCTTTAATGTTATTTAATTTCAATTCAATAATCAGACCGTTGCAAAATGCTAGTATAGATTTACCAGTTTAAACCTGGCTACCCGATAGTTGTGACGGGAAAAGAATAGGCAACCTAACGTTTGCATATTCTATGGGCTTCATACTTTCGATTGGTATAGAATTTACCTAATAATCAAATGTTTAAAAAAAATATTTTTTTTAATCATTTATTAAACGTACCCTGGACTAAAATTTGTTAGGCAACCCATATGCAATATATTTATTGACATATTAAATTAAATATAAAATACATTTCATCAAATAAACATCTCGGTGAAGGTCGTTCTTAAAGGATCTCAAAAACAAAAAATCCGTAGGCTATGATGGAATAACAACTCAAATTTTAAAATTATCCGCGAATATTATTGCACACCCACTGTCATTCATAATAAATAAATCAATGTCAGAAGGAGTGTTTCCAAAGAAACTGAAAAAAACAGTAATTAAACCTTTATTCAAAAGAGGGGAGAAAAATCGAGTCAGTAACTACAGGCCTATCGCCTTAATACCGACACTCTCGAAAGTTTTTGATAAGGCAATGCATTGTCGCTTGTTAAAATTTATAGAAAAAGAAAATGTACTTGCTTCTGAACAATGTGGGTTTCGGAAAAATAAATCGACAATCATAGCAACCAGTGGCGTGCACCATATAAAGACAAAAAGACACTGCCTACCCTAGTTGATTACAGAAACGAAATATATTATTTATTGTTACAAACATTACCTTTTTATAAAATTATATAAAACAAATGTACAAAAATAATCAATTTGCGATCCGCGCCATCTATCGAGTCGGTGCGCCAAAATTACGTACGTATTGGTCGATCCGTGGAGATTGACTTGAACGATTCCGCGGCACTAGCGCCGCTTCGCGCCGTCAGCGGTAAAGACAGGCGATTTTCTGTCTAAATTTATATTTGTGTGCCTCGTGGTAACACGGACCGCGTGTGTGTGCGTTCTTATAAAAATATTGCACACAGTAACAAAACTCACGCACACAAATACAGAAGTAAGACATTGTCTCATGTCTTTTACTTCCTTACGGAAGTAGGATGTTTACGACCCGCGACTCGACACGGCGAACAACATTCGGTGCGAGCGAGGCGCGAATACCGCGACGCCCGATGTTAAGCGAACAATTCCGAACGGGTAGCCTGTCTCGCTCTCTCCTTAGCTATTATTTGTAGATTCGAACTTCCGATGTTGACTTTGTAACGAATTTAAAAAGGCGCTTTTTTGTAACTTTAATTAGCGCAAAAACACTATTTAAGTTTGTCGTATTTTTGTTACCTATAGGTTTTGCATACTTGGACGCCATTATTGTTTGTTTTGATTATTACGTGTGATAGTGGTGACTAGTAAATAAGCGAATAAAAACTTTTAGTGTATTCTTTTAATTGTGATAATTGTGGTGGTGTTTATTGTTTGCGGTCGGCAGTTAATAGAGGAAATTATTTAGAGATGGTCGATTTGCTTGATATTTGAGAAGACGAAGAATAAAAACTGTCCCGAAGTATTTCTGTAAGTTATTAGGTTCTCAAAATGTTTTGTCTACCCTGTCGTAAATCTCTGTGCACGCCACTGATAGCAACGTACGATTTTTTAAAAACAGTATATCAATGTCTTAATGAAAAAATGAACATTGTCGCTCTATTCATGGACATGACAAAAGCGTTCGACTATGTCTGTCATAAAACCTTACTAGCAAAACTTTATAAGTATGGAATACGTGGAATAGCTCATGATTGGATAAGATCTTATCTATCGAAACGTACTCAGTATGTAGAAATACAAAAAATTAACTACGAAAATAAGACTCAAGAATCTTTTCAGTCCAAAACAAAACATGTCAATATGGGTGTTCCACAGGGAAGTATTTTAGGTCCACTTTTATTTTTGCTGTATATAAATGACCTTCCCAAATTCGTGAACCACCAAATGGTCCTATTTGCGGATGATAGTACTATACTAGTAAAGGGAAAAGACATCGATTTAATTAATATTTATTTATCGTATGGCACTTATATTAGTCACTGGATAAAAAACTTAAGCTAATTTAATTAATAAAGACATAACGACAAGTTTAGAGCATGTTAAATCATGGATGGACCAGAACCAGTTAATACTTAATTTAGGAAAAACTAAATAAATGCAGTTCTACTTCCCACAGGGAAAAACATCTAAATTTAAGGTTGAAATCGAAGGGCAAACAATAGAGGAAGTAAATATGTACAAATTTCTGGGTATACACATAGATAGCCACTGTAATTGGAAGGCCCATATTTTACAACTGAATAATAAAATTAATAGATTTGTATACGCACTAAGAAGGCTTAAGGCAGTTTCATCTATAGACGCAGCAATAACAGCTTTCCACGCATATGTACAATCCAATATGCTATATGGATTAATATTCTGGGGGAACTCAACGGACAAAGAATTATGTTTTGAGGCACAGAAAAAATGTATAAGAGCTATTTTCGGACTAAAGCCAACTGACAGTTGCAAACCTTACTACATTAAATATAATATACTTCCCCTGCCATCTTTGTATATTTTTGAGGTTTGTAATTTCATTAAAACCAAAACCAATATGCATTATTTTAAGTTAAGAGATAAGGAAAACGAAAGATCATTTTACAAATATAATGTATGCCAGACGCGTCCAAAAACAAGTGCCTACAAGAAAAGTGCCTTTTATGCACCTGTCACTATCTAACTATAACCACCTGCCAAATGGCTTGAAACAGTTGCCATTAACGCCCTTTAAAAATAAATTGCGGTCAATGTTAGCGAAACAATGTTTCTATTCAGTTGCGGAGTTCTTAAACTATATTTTCGATGAGTAAAAGTGCACCTATATAATGATAGTGAAATAAAAATCACAGAATAATGATGTACCTAATAATAATTTAATTGTAATAAAATTATATTATGTGAATGTGTATATGATAAATATTAATATTTCTATCCTTCTAATCTGACAACTAATAATGTAATATGTATAATGATAATTTCAATGTAATGGAATGATTTTATGTGAATATGTCAATGTTATTAGAAATTCAAGTAATTCAACATTTCTGAGCACTGATTTTGTGTATAATGTGTATTGTGCATGGATCAGGAAATTAAATTTGCACGCCTAATCGGCAAGTTACACAGCACCTTATCCAATGCATCAACATCCTGTAGCTTAAAATTACTTGTAACTGCAAATAAACGATTTTGATTTTGATTTTGATTTTGACAAATATTTGCCCTGGCCGGGATTCGAACCCGGGACCGCCGGCTCAGTAGGCAGGTCTCTACAAACCGAGCCAAGCGCGTCGTCATAAATATCTATTTAGGAAATATTTATGTAATTAATATGTGCATTTTACAATTATTTTGTATTTTCTGGCACATTATCGTATATTTGAAACGCAAATAGTTAGTTATGTTCAAGTGTTAATGTTCCTTACTAATTTGAATCAAGTTAAACCGACTAACTTACCACAATCGATTGTTAATTTATATTTAGTAAAACTATTAAGTATAATGAAACCATTGACTGACTAGGTATCTCATTACATGAATCATCGTTTACAAACTACATAATTTAGAAAAGAGGAAAAGTACCTACAACGTCTTCGGCGTCTCATGAAAATCGGAAGTTTAAGGTCCATTAAGTCGCGGGAAACGACTCGCAGACTTTTTTACCCGACTAGGTGCCTACTTCCAAGCTTGGGTCTTTAACTTTAGTTGTGTATAATATCGTGTATTTTAAAACGAAAACGTCTTGTTATGGATAGGGGTGCCATCCGTCTGGGTTTCCCCTGATTCGTCCTAGTCAAGTCAAGTCAAAATATTCTTTATTCAAGTAGGCCTAGCTACAAGCACTTTCGAACCGTCAGTTACAGAGAGCAGAGAACTTATAACTAAAAATAAAATAAAACATAAAAAACAACATTATGGTTAGAAGTAGCTAGTTCGGAGGCCGTCTGTGTCCCGGACACTTTGTCAATTGTTTTTTTTTTATAATATTATTGTCGGGCACGTCCAGGGAAACATGCGATTTACGCCAAATGTCCGGGTTTTTTTAAGTCTTTGTCCGGATTCGGCGAATTTAGAGATGGCAGCCATAATTATGAATGAGTGCATTGAAATTTGCTCTTATTGTGGCGTTATGATGAATCTATGTCATTTGAATGAGCTATAAAAATATGACAATCAAATCCCAACCAGACACAATTCAATTATTATTATTAACTCAAAGAATCCCAAGATCCTCATACAAACTTTCACTTCCCATTTAATCCCTTTAAATGATGAGTTTTTAAAAATCCTAAAATTAGTTTTCTTGTTTTTAAAAGGAGAATCAGTACACAAAGTTTTGTATCTCTAACTCAAAAATTACTCAATTTACATACAAACTTTCAACCCCAATTTGACACCCTTAAGGGATGAATTTTGAAATATCCCTTCTTAGTGCTTGCCTACATCGTATACTTGATCTAAGTATTCTAGAAATTTGAAGTTCCTAGGTGTTTCGGCTCTACATTGATGAGTGAGTCAGTCAGTCAGGACTTTTCCGTTTATATGTAGGTATAGATTTTACATAGAAAACTCTTGTGTGTCTCAGACATATTAAAATACATAAAAAACGACATAACATGTCGAGCGATATACCACTTCTACGACGTGAATATTTGGAAAAGCAACTATTTCATTGTTTTGTTGAGTAAGTAACTAATTAATATGAGCTGAGTTTATTGTAAGTTGGAATCTCCAAGAAATTTCAAATACCTATTATATATCAACATAATAAATATCGGACAAACTCACACAAATCGATCCAGTTCAAAATTAAGCTCACTAACGCTGGTATTTTGGGTACTGGACGACGATATACATAATTATATAGATAGAATAGAACTTAGAAGAACATATAACAACCATGAACCAAGCTTTTAAATATTCTTTTACTTACTCTCAACCTTCTTACTCCATGACCTAGAAGTAATGATATTTATTTATTTTACCCCTCAATTCCGGAACTAGGTATTTTCCTGGCCCACTTAGAATCCCACTTATCGCTGCGTAACCTGAATCTTGGATTGCTTTCATTTGTATTAATTGAGCTGGTAACCTAAATAAGTCTTATTAAATTACGAAAATGAGCTTTTCTTTAGTTATAATTATGGGTGAATCAGTTTTTAGGGTTCTGCCCGTCCGTCCGTCCGTTAATAAATATTTAAGTGGGGAACTTAACCCGGCCAGTTAAGATGGGAAGTGTTTGTACAGAACCCTCGGTGCGCGAGTCCAACTCGCACATGGCCGGTTTATAAACCACGTTTGTCATTTGCGTATTTCTTTAAAGTCGGGTATTAAAATACAATCATTAGCTATACCTATTACTTATTAACTTTAAATTGTTAGACGTAGAACATGTATTTTATTAAACTGTTTTGTATTATGCGTTACTTAATTTTTCGTCTGTGACGAGAAAATAAGTGTGATAGTTTTACGTGTGTGTTCTGAAAGTTTGTGTCACCGTATCTTATAAACTGATGATTCGATGTTGTTTTTTAGGGTTCCGTACCCAAAGGGTAAAAACGGGACCCTATTACTGAGACTTCGCCGTCAGTCCGTCCGTCCGTCTGTCACCAGGCTGTATCTCAACAACGGTGATAGCTAGACAGTTGAAATTTTCACAGATGATGTATTTCTATTGCCGCTATAACAACAAATACTAAAAATAAAATAAAATAAATATTTAAGGGGGGCTCCCATACAACAAACTTGTTATAGATTATATATATGTATAGGTACGGAACCCTTCATGCGCGAGTCGGGCTCGCACTTGCCCATTTTTTTTTCTTTGAAATGTGATTTGATCGTGAGTATGCTATCTGGGTAAGGACCAAACAGTTGAACTAAATTTAGGGGTAGTTAGCACACAAAGCTAGGAAAAAAGCGAATTAAAAAAGTTCCGTTGTGTCACGTAAATTAACAATACTATAAAGAACCTTAAGGCATATTCGAGGGTTACCTAAGTCTAGTAGAGCTTACTGTGGGTCTAGAGGTCTAGATTTGTGCGAGGCATTTATTCATTACTAGCCGCGCCGCGTGGTGTTAGCCGCTCCACCACGGGAGCATTAAATTTTTTCGGGATAAAGAGTAACCTATGTTTTAATCCAAGGTGTCAGCTACCTTCATACCAAAATTTATCAAAATTGTTCCAGCCGTTTGAGCGTGAAGAAGTAACAAACATACACACACACACAAACACACTCACAAACTTTCGACTTTATAATATTACAGTGGTTTATTTATTTATCTGTTTACCTATAAATATTGAGTGTGACAGGTTTAGGTACTTATTATATTTGTGGAAATAATGATTTAGGCGTGAATGCCAACCGCTGTTCACTGACAATGGGTGCAATAACCACATGTCATCGGTGATAGCATCTGCGTTAACCTCTGTAACAATGTCCTGTGTAACATTATTATGATATTGCTGTCTAAAATGTTTTTCGTAAAAATAGTTATCTACACTTCTATATATCTATGTACAGGGTGGAATAACATTTCTAAAGACTGGGCTGACAGGATAGTGTCATCTGAGTGATCTACAATCGACCAATTATAATTATAAAGCTGAATTTAAAAGTAAAAAAATCATTAAAATAAAATATTTTAATATCAGTGATGAAGGGCTCCATACGAGTTCGAAACATGTCGGGCCGTTCCTGACAATTTCACGTGAGTGTAAACCGCTTAATACAATAATTAAATATGTCTCACGAAAGTTTTAATAAAATTATCAGTGACAACCCTACTAATTCAAAGGTTTTATTTACATTTCAAAATTGACACCTGTCCTTAACATAGCGATGTTCAAAAGATGCTAGGGTTGATATGTGCAGATCTTTACACTAATTTAACAAACTGTATCTCAAAAATGGATAGAAATATATACATAGTTCATTGGTGAAAAATGAAGTACTCAGTCTGAACAATTCCCTGTTTTTATATATTTATGAAACATGTAATGTCTCATTTATTTTAATGGGGGGTACACCACATTTTTTTATTTAAGCCTTTAATACAAAGATCAAAGCTTAAAGAAAAATTGAAAAAGGAGCTACCTGGTGGAAGAGACCGGGAATCGAACCCGGTACCTCTGGATTGCCGGTCCAGCGCGTTAACCACTTCGCTACCCTAGCTCCAGGTAACCTGACGAATTTTTCCTTATGCTTTGTGTGTTGATCTTTGCATTGTTTTATTTGAAAGGTTTTTACACCTTAGCGACCTCTATGTGAATACGTTAATATTCACATCTTACCGCACCACATCGGTAAATAAATATTTATTGTAGCGATGTTTATATGGCCTGCCCATTGTCACTTCAACCGCGCAATCCCGTGAGCTATATCGGTTACTTTGATTCTTCTGCGAATATCCTCGATTCTGTCACCCAGAGAAACTGAACATATTGCCCTTTCCAAAGCACGTTGCGTGATTCTAAGCCGCCTTATTAAAAAAAAAAGTAAGTCATCACTGGCAACACGCACGAAGACGATCCCCCAGCCCTATTTTCTTTTGTATTCATTTTGTTTAGTGCTTTACGAGTAAAAATATTAATTAAACTATAAACAAAATCTCGTATAAAATAAACACGTAATGTATCTGCTCAATCTTCCAATTTGATCAAATAATGACAACCATGGTGGTCGTGAGGTACTGGTACAGTGTTGGAACGTATTATTTCAATTTATTTTGAATTTTATTTCATTTCAAGCAGCGGGTATCTATTTTTTTAATTAATAATATCATTGAAATCTGCAACAAAGACAATACACATACCTGCACACAAACCATTCAGGTTGGAAGAAAAAGAACAAAAAGTCGAACCTTATATGTTCTCTCGCTGTCGAGGTGAAAAGTTGTGTGTGCTACACGAGAGCAAAGTTTTTTGCAGCTCGTGCTGTTGAGTCCTGCTACACTCAGGATTCTTATTTAGAATCTTCGCTTGCTCGGGACTCAAAATCAGCACTCACAACAAAAAACAGCTTTGCACTCTTGTTGCACAAATAACTATTTTGCCATTGTTCATATGTTACATACTATAATTAGGTTATAGGTTAGGGTTATATGATATATCTCAAAAAAATAACTAAATATTTTATCAGAACATGGTTTTCGGAATTATGAAAATCCGGAACGATGATGCATTTGGACAAATGAAACTTCGGACTATTGTAGTGTACACCAAAATCCGACTTTAACCCAAGCGTTACTTTGATGGCTTCCCATCGTAACAATGTTTCTTTAAGCATAATATCGCATAATGAACACGCTTTATCACGTACTAAAAGCTTTACGAAGCTCAACAAAGTTGTTAACCGTTAACGCCGAAAAGTTCCTCAAATAATTAAGACTCGTAAAGGCTGTTGAAATTAAATTGAAATCGTAACGAAGTTACGTACGATATTGTGCGTATTTGACCTTTCAACACATGTTAGTACAAATAAATAACTCAAAATTTGCGTTCAAACGATTATAGACCTAAATTCCTTGTCACTAATTCTATTTATTTTCGTACGGAACTCTGACTTGTGACATTGTAGTAGGGAAGGGTAAATAATGCGTTATTCTTTGTACGATGACGTAGGTAAATTAAGGTCTCACTACAAAGGGTCAGAATTTTATATCGCCCAAAATAAAATATGGGTGTGAAAGGGGTAAATAATTGTAGATATCTTTTCCTTGTTACAAAAGGGATTCCGAGTATGTCGTGGGGGTCATAAAGCCCTGTCCTTGGTTTTTGTATTGCCCTCAGGGTTAAGTTTATGGGATCCAGTACAGTCGGCATGAAATAACCTGTTACAGCCGAAGTGCCAAATTATATTCTTAATAGATGTAGTGAACAACGTTTGGCACTCGTATTTTGTCGGTCACGTATTTATATTTTCGTCACGTATTTATTTATATTTCGCTTTGAATCTATTCCACTATGTATAAATTGTAGATTGTTTTAAGGGGCTAAAATAAGTCATTGTGACATGAAGTTATTAATCTGAATGGACGCAAAAATATATATTATGATTATGAGACAAGCTCAAACAAATCGAGCTAATCCCAAAATGAGCTCTAGTAGGCTTGTGTTGAGTGTACTAGACGAAACACACAAGTATCAGCTCTTGCCGGGATTCGAACCCGGGACCGCCGGCTCAGTAAGCAGCTAGGTGCACTACAAACTGCACCAACCGCGTCGTCAACTGTACTTAAAATTAATAGAAACGTATAAATCAAGCGAAAAGTTAGGTTCCATCACAATTATACAATAATAACCGACTTCAACGAGAAGTAATCGTATTTCCGAGAACAAATGAATTAATACTATAAAGAAAATACCGGAAGCGCCATGTATGAGCCTATGATATTTAAAGAGTCCCTTCGGTTCCCATAAATCTTGTTATCAGATTTAACCAACATTTTGAGGACTATTTATTTATTTTTTAGTTTGTTGTTCGTATTACATGTCATACCCGGTATAAGTGCAGTATATTACACGTAGATAGATGGAGAATGAAGCTAATCTTGGCTCCGAAATCCGGATTTTCTAGTAAATATGCGAAACCCCAGCTGGGTCTGAGTGCCCATCACTCTTTCTTGAGTCGGCGGCAGGACGCATTCCGCGCCCCATTCTACAAAGAAAATCGCATGCAAAGAAAATGGCATACAAAGAAAATGTAAAACTGTGAAGTTATTCCATCATGATTCGTTATCGTGCACACGTGTGTTACCTACGCAGACAGGGAAATAACTTTTAGGAACTTAACGTTTTCGGAAGAAAAATACGCTCCTACTTTTTTTATTTACTACACTATATAAAAATTAGCTTAATCTCAGAAAACTAATAAAATACTAAATTCTTAAATCGTATATTTTATCAGAACATTATTTCTTTAAACTAAATTGAGTAGGTACCAAAACTTTATGCTGAAAAGCTTTTAACGTTGAATTATCGAGAGGTCCCTACTTACATATCAAAGAAAGTACTTAAATCAAAATGTTTTTTAGACTCGTTTTCAGTGCTCAACATTTTTAGGGTTCCCAATCAAAAAGACCCTGTCAGTAACGACCCGGGCATTTAGGCGGCAAGCGGCAGGGGGCGCGGTGGCCATACGAGTGAGCGAGATGCTTTCCGATTGTTCTCGCCTAGAGAACGCACTTTTAATCTGATTCTCAAAAAAATTTGTGAGTAGATACGATAAGGATTCTGTTTTTTAGATTTTTTGAAAATGGTGGAGTTATGAGGGTAGGAAACGTAAAATATGTTAAATTTACGCAATAAAATTTCTAAGCAAACTGGCGAGGTCTGCAGTTCACAAAGCCATTAGTAATATAATAATAGATGTAGCAAATGTATTTCCAAGTTCTAAGCACTGAGTATCATCGAAAACCGTAATCCTGAATTCCTGATCTAATTTTCAAAGGAGCCAACAAGGCACTGTTTAATTTCAATAGTATCTCTATGCTGTACAATCTAGCCGATTTAGCGTTAGTTGTTCCTAAATAGTGATTTATTTGTTTCCTTTATGTATTTTGTTGTAAACTGTTTTTACGGGGCGATGTGGTCGCCTAGCGACAAAGCCCTTTCAATAAAAAAAAAAAAAAAAAAAAAAAAAAAAAATAGTATCTCTGTTTACGCTCGAATGCGCGTAAATAATACAGGCAGGGATGCGGAAGTTACTGATTAAAGAGTTGTTTATCACTTAGATTTATACATTTACACCCGTCCTTATTTAAGTCTTAGACCAAGAGGAGACGAAAAGTCAAAAACCGGCCAAGTGCGAGTTGGACTCGCGCACTGAGAGTTCCGTACAAACACTTATCCCATCTTAACTGGCCGGGTAAAGTTAAGTTTGCACCTGGTATGTATGGCGCCGGATACAAATGAGGTGCAGAGTTAACGCAACCGATCACGTTTGCTGCATGGGGCAAATATTTATTATATATTTTGTAGTTATAAAGTTGTATGAATTAAATCTTTGTCCTTTCATCAAGCCCAAACGGCTGGACCGATTTCATTAATTTTTGGTATACGGGTAGCTTCGCATTCCCAAATAGTTATTGGGGACTTTTTACCCCACTACGTAGAAGAACAAAAGGGGGTTATGACTTTTTCTACCAGGCGGGCGAAGTTCACGGGTATATCTAGTTTACAATAACCACATTTTATGTTGTAACTATTATTTATCATTATTCATTATCGTATTCATCAGTTAAAATAATGAACATTTGTTATATTCTTTATCTAAGCTGAGCTAATCCACTTAAGAACTGAATACCATTGAACAAACCACAACTGGTAAACCGCAAATTAAGATAACGAGCTCGTAGTAAAAGCAGATTGTAACCACCTTGGAAGGTTAATATAGATTATCGACTCTATTTCCTTGGACATTAGACTACAAAATGCACTAACAGAATAATGGTGAATATAACTTTTTGGAACTTTACAACCGTCCGAACCTGCTCAAGAACGTATTCTCTTGAAAAAGGACTATGATCTCTCGTCAACAAACATTTTAAACCTATTCAACAAGGAATAAGGCTGAAAATTCAATATCCACGCAATGTAGTTCTAACCTTTTTTTGTAAGTAACTGGTTGGCGCCAGGTTCGCGTTTATGAGAACAAAAGCAGATAGGATTGTATTAGACACAATGCTATTGTGAATGCAGGTAAGAGGATTAGCTCAGCTTGGAATACTTTAACTATATGTAACGTAGGTATTATTAGCTTTTTCTCCTGAATAGATAAATAATTAGATAGATAATTGGGTGCAAAAGTTAGTAAATTACACAGACACAAAACTTTAAAAAATCTCGATGGTGTGAGAATATTATCATAACATTAAAGTCGACGAAGCTCCGATTTCCTGTATCTGGTTGGTTTTCCCTTGGGGTCTACCTAATGAACCTAACCTATCATCCCTGTGTCCCTATAATAACTAATTAAAAGATTTTATGACAAACTTTGTTAGTTTAGCATATTGTACAACATAAATGATTAATTAGTAAACAAAACTATTGTTATATTGACTTAATTGGTTGATGATAACAGTTTTTAAGTCCATGGTCAACCGCTCATACTCCTATTACCTAAATGAATTAGGTATATATTATTATATAATTTTATGAAACATGTAATGTCTCATTTTTTTAATGTGGGTACACCACAATTTTTATTTAAACCATGAATACAAAGATCAAAGCTTAAAAACTCAATGAGATTCCTAGGCATAGTCATTGATCCCCATACTAGCTGGGATCTTCATTCGGAGCATGTAATAGCAAAGTTAGCTAAATTTGCGTACCCTTTGAGAAGACTGAAAGAAGTATCATCTGAAAAAACAGCCCTCCTTGCCTTTCATTCTTATATTATGTCAAATTTACGATATGGTATTATTTTATGGGGTAATGCCAGTACTAAAGACAGGATTTTTAGGTTACAAAAAAGATGTCTTAGGTCTATATTTGGCCTTAGCCAGACAGAATCGTGTAGACCGGCATTTGTCAAACATAAAATTCTAACTTTTTCGGGATTGTACATCTTTGAGGTTTGCAAGTTTGTAAAAAATAATCCAGACATGTTCTATTTAAGGAACCCCACTCAAAGATTGCAATCAAAATATGGGTACGACCTTAAATGTCCAAGTTCGAAATCTGCACTCCTTAGCAAAAGTGTATTATGTATGAGTGTGAAGGTTTATAATAAACTACCAGTTGAGCTTAAAAAACTTCACCCAAAACCTTTTAAGAATCGACTGTACAATTGGCTCATCAATCAGTGTTTCTACAGCCTTAATGAATTTTTCGAAAGTTGACCTATTTATAAAATATCTAATGTGTAAATGACATCACAAAATATAATGTAATACGTGAAATTTGATAATGATAATATAATGCTATATATGAAAGATTTTATAATAATAATTTGAATTTAGTAATGATATAATTAATGTGTGATAGCTCTATTTTATATAATGTTGATGATGATAATAAGAATTGAGAAATTTACATGTAATGATATACCTAGATATTAAGTTCAGTATTGCACGCCTCTGTGAGGCAGGATATGGAAGGACCTAAACTATTATTCTAAGAACTTTGTACACACATAACCATGCAATAAATATTTTGAATTTGAATTTTGAATTTGAATTTGAAAAAACAATTGAAAAAGGAGCTACCTGGTGGAAGGGACCGGGAATCGAACCCGGTACCTCTGGATTACCGGTCCAGCGCGTTAGCCACTTCCCTTCCACCAGGTAGCTCCTTTTTAAATTTTTCTTTAAGCTTTGATCTCTGTATTCATGGTTTATATTATTATAGTGAAAACTATATTTATATGTGTAGCTAATATAGCATTTCACTGACCTAATAGAATTTTGTCACTTTACGACATCTTTTGTTTCACAGTAGGTAGTGCACTTTTCCTGCTTTCATTAACATTAGTAAACCTTCTTTCATGCTTGTTAACAGCGGTGGAGGCCAAGTACCCGCACAAAGCACTGGCACCCAAACTGGTAGCAGCTTCGGTACTGGTACCGGTAACTTCAATACCGATACACATAGCATCGGTAGCAGCTTGAGCACGCAGAGCCTTAGCGGTAGCGGTAGCGGCAGCGGTAGCAACTCCAAATTCGGTACCGGCAGCGGTACTAGCTCCAGCTTCGGTACGAATACCGGTAGCAGCAGCTTCGGTACGAACACTGGTAGCGGTAGCGGTAGCAACTTCGCAACGAATACCGGTAGCAACTATAATGATGACCGAATAAGGCCGGATAGTGGATACCGCCTGACAACTGCTGCTCCGATGCGCACCACTTCCAGATTCGACGAAGAGGAAGATGGGTAAAGTAAAGCACTGTTACTTGAATCTATCTATCGTTCTATGCTATTGCTTCCAATCTACAGATTTTTGTATTTGTAATACTGAATGGGGACCCCGAATTGGGAGCCCCCTTTTTATTAAAAAAAAAAAACTTTATTTATTTTACAGAAATGTTATTCACGTCGCTAAAATCGAGTATAGTGTTCCTCATTTTTTGCGTACATCGCGGCCTCATGGTTGTGATTCCTGGAACAAGCATTACCTACTATAATTTAGAGTCACAGACCACCCCCCACTAGACGGAGCATGTAAGGCACATGTAAGGCGACCCGCGCGCCCCAACGATATGGTACGGCAGAACATTAAAGTATCAACATGGCGGCCACCGTTTAGTTGCGTCCATGTTTATGAGGTCTCTCTACACCACTTAACACTACAATTTACCATGTTATTTATTTAATTTCTTTTTTCGTTGACGTACGCATGGATCACAAACATGGACGCAACTAAACGGTGGCCGCCGTGTTCATACTTTAATGTTCTGCCGTACCATATCGTTGGTGCGCGCGGGTCGCCTTACATGCTCCGTCTAGTGGGGGTTGTCTGTGTTTAGAGTATACTTTGAATAGCTCTTCTGTAACTGTTTGAATGTTGTTTGGGTTTAACTGTAGGTAGCTTATACTGTATGTGCACTGGCTAAGTATTGCAAAGCTATTAGCGTATAGTATACCTAAATAATATCTAAGTAGTTCTTTAGAATATCTAAATATGCTTTTTACTAATATCACGATTCTTACCAAAAAAGAGTTAAGTTGTCATTAAACAACAATACTAGTAGTAAATCAATGTGATCACATTCGCAAGTTGTCTACTAGTTTCCTACCTACAACTCAGTGACCGAAACAAGATATTTATAAATAGGATGTGAACACTCATTAAACAGCTCTAGACATCATGACTCACTGTGGTTTTGCGGATATAATGATAAATATCATTATATCATTAACGGAAGACAAGGCCGTTATCGGTTTGAATGCTTTTTAATGACGTAGTACGATGATACGTATCCGTAAAAAGATTAAGAAGTTTAACTTACGTGGGTAAAATACCCAGTATTTTCCAAAGAAGTTACCTTGATGCAAAATTTAATGTACGTCACCCTAGGGCGTAAGTGTGATTTTCTGGGAGATAATCTCACTTTCCGGCCAAGACAAGACGTAAAACTTTAGACAAACCACGGGCGTTAATGCATAAAGCCCCAGATTACATATTTATGGCCCTCACCTTCGGTTCGGGACACAAACACCTACGATCTGGGACATTCACGAATTCACAGCCCTAGGTACATAAAGTAATATAAAATTCCGTGCGTCTTGTCCTAGAAAATGAAAGAAGCAGTCATTTAGTATGACACGACAGCACAAACTTTGGCAAATAAAAATTGAGAATCATATCATGACATATAGTGAGAACCCAAACTCAATAAGGCCTAGTTTCCCCTCTGGGTTGGAAGGTCAGATGGCAGTCGCTTGCGTAAAAACTAGTGCCTACGCCACATCTTGGGATTTAGGTAGCAGACCCCGATTGAGAATTCATTCTCTACAAAGATATGGGACAAAGGCTAGGAGGATGATGATCATAACATAGTGTGAACTAATAAGTAACAGGAGTTGGTCAAAAACACATTTATATTTAAAATCTGGTGTTTAACTTTATTGAACATGACAAACAGCCATATCGGCGATGTGTTGATTATATCACGGACACACCTTTCAATATTATTGCAATTCGAACAGCATTAACTAACATTTTAACCTTTAATTTTACCTTTAATAAAACAATCAGGCCGTATAGTGGTAATCTGTCATTAGAAATGTCGAATTTAGCCATAGACATAGTACAAGTAGTTAGCCCTTAGGGGCAAAACACAATTACATGACACGACATGGCATCGTCGTACGACGCGACGACGTGCCATGATGCGACGTCGAGTCGTGGAAATGCATAAATCATAAATGAACTTTATCTTCGTGACAAGATGCAAAATTAAAATTCAATTTACAGTCTCACGACACACTCACGACGTCGCATCGTGGCACGATGTCGCGTCGTACGACGATGCGATGTCGTATCTTGTAATTGTGTTTTGGCCCTTATTTAGACTATTTTATGTCATGCAAATATAGCTAATAAGTATTGCTATTTTGTACTCCGCAACATACCCTGACTGTTATAGCCGAAAACCCATATTTGTTTTCATTGCAGGAACGATTACTTTACGGGCGGGCAGCCAACGTTCATCGTACCCACCAACAACAACAACAACAACAACAACAACAACAACAACAACAACAACAACAACAACAACCGCAACAGAGGACAGGTATGTGACCCAGTGACCGGATGGATTAGTTTGATAACATCAGTGTTTCCATAATTAAGTTCAGCCAAAATTCAGGCAGGTATCCGTTAAAATGTTCATTTTCGTTACATCTATACTGTTATACAATTGACAACGTTTCAAATTTCTAACAGGTGGAAATTAATAAAGAGATGGAAAGAGCTTGTCGTCGTGTACACCCTAAAAATATATAATTTTCATGTCAATCAAAATATTTAACCATTTGCCAAATTACTTGAAATCCTTGGATTGTCAAGGTTTCTAAACCAAATTATTCAAGTGGTGTCTACAAAAAATGTTCTACTCTGTCAATGAACACTTTGCAACCACCCATTGACGCCCTATGAATTTATTCCATTTTATTATAATTATTATCATTGTTTTACATGTTTTTTTTTTGTTTTGGTATCGTCTAGACATTTTAGAATTATTAATTATTGTAATTGGCTATTTACTGTATGCATGACATTCATTTATTATTTATATATTTTTAATCTTGTCAATACGTATTTTTAATCCGACATTGTTATTTGCTATAATTTGATTATTTTCCATTGGTTTTAATGACATGCATATTGAGACTCTCAATTTGAGAGTCAAAGTATTGTACGCCAAATTCTGGCTGATTGTGATGTAATGTAACCAAATATTAACCCTACCACCATTTATAACCACTCACATTCAAACAATAAACAATTTTGAATTTTGAGAAAATATTGGAATTTATTTTTCTGAATGTAAAGTAGTAATTAATATAAAGGAATACATAAAATAACCGAAATCTACGACAACTATGCCTGATTTGAGTTGTAGTCTTCGACCTATCCCTATTTAATAATAAAATCATTTTGGAATAAAATAATAAAATAATTAGTAATCTTAGGAAAATATAAAACAGTTATAACGTCCTCCTTCTAAGGTATGGGGTGTCGTTGAATAGGTCTTTTAAAAATGATAGGGGTCTTCGAACATTATTTCTTGATAAAGTCAGCAGTTTTGTAAATATTCACTCCAAAAATAAATAAATAGTGTCCCCCCCTCTAACTTTTCAACCACGGCTCAAAAAATTATGAAAAAATTCACGAAGATGAAGCCTTATAAGTACTTTCAATGAACACTATATTGAATAAAATCGGTCGAACATTTTTTGAGTTATCGCAAAAATGCATAATTTTCTTTAAAATGACGTAAGTGCCGCGCGATGTCCATACACTTCGAACGTTATACATATTGGTTAAGTTAAGTGCCATGCTGTATTAAAACATTTCGCTCAATTTGGTGCGTATAATCGATAACTTCCAGAAGGTAATAAGTAGTTACTGTTACTTTGGCGCTTACGACCTTTTTATAGAGCTTGAAATCTTTCTCGTAATTTAAATGTTTCTCGTAATTTTTGTCTATTGTGAAGGATGGGCAACTACGGAACCCTACACTGAGCATGGCCCGACATGCTCTTGGCCGGTTTTTATAGAGAGGGTCCATTATTTCAGAAAAGTCTTAACAAGACTTGCTTTGTTTAATAGTCCTTAGGTACGGCGTATCAAGATTCCGCGGAGCAGTTTGAGAATAATCGCTTTAGTGTTTGGTATTCCGTTGAGTATTTTCCTTCATTCACCATCTTTGTAAACAAAGGGCCAAACCGACGGGTTTTCCTGATATGTTACGCTTTTTAGACTCTCTACTGTATTTAATGAAAAAGGTCTTAAGGACCGGGATTGTTCTTGCAAGTTAGGCTGTTAGGTATTTGCAGTATTTTGAGATCAGTCTGATCTTAATCCGAAGCCACGGATAGCTTCTTGAAACGGACGGACAAAAAACTGTTTAATATTAATTATGTTACGTCGTTCGCGTCCGCTTCTATATCACCTGCACAGTTCACAGTAGAGTAATTATTCAAAATGACCCGGATTTGTTATATTTTAAGTGTGAAAATCGCGTTAGTTTAAATCAGTACCTAATGTCTTGAAAAAAAGTCGTAAGTAAAGTCGGTGCCTCTCTATTAAACATGGCTTATTAACCTTGTGTGTCAATTCGATAATTTGTTTGCAGACTATTTGATGTTTTGTTTGCAGACAGAATGCGGCAAGGTGGTGAGGAACAACCCAAACCCGTTGGTGGTCAATGGCCACCCCACGCTGGAAGGCCAGTGGCCATGGCAGATCGCTCTGTACCAAACTCAGGTAAAATTATCCAATAAAAACACTAAACACACGTTATTCGGTTGTAAAATGGATAAGAACCTACACTGCCGTGCTACGGTAAAAGGCGACCTTTTGACAAAAGTCACTTTCGAGATAATCGCAAAAAACGTCAAATAAAATTCTAAATTCAATTTCTAGAAATTGGTGCAACATATTCGACAATTTTTTTCTGTGTTTCATAGCAGCGTGTTGGGACTTATTTTTTATGGTATTATTACTTTTTTAAGTGAATTAGTTTTTTTTACAGACCCAAAAAACATTTTTAGCTTAGCAGTAAAAATATAAAGTAAAATATAAAACTAGCTAAAAGGCGGTATAAACGCACTATACGGTTCTTTAATTTAGTATTTTCTGTTAAAATTATGATAAGCTAAGCTTAAATGCCGAATATGGTGTATACGGTCTTATAACTTTGCGTTAAGGTGTAATGACGTATCAACAGTCAAAGTATTAAGACCACATCGTGCTAATGCGGTATTTTAGTTAGGTAAATTAGTCATAAGTTTTATTTTGTCAATAAAACTGTTTCGTGTGCTAAAATAAAATGACGTATCGTTACCAAAAATATGCCGTATACGGTATTATAAGTTAGTACCTATGGGAGAAGAGGTAACAAAACGAAGTTCTTAGCGTCTCAATAATTGTCACTATTATACTCGCATCTTTGTATTCAGTTAAAGTATATTACTACAGAGTGCAGAGGCTGGAAAAGTCATTTTGTGGATGAGTATAAGGTATGTAAGACCGCCTATTGTCTACCATTATTTAATTTATGATTTCTCATGTAAAAAAATTCTTGTTGGTGTGCAATAAACAGTGATCGGGGATTTCTCTGCCACACGCGGGATATCAAGTCGAAATGATAATATGGATACGCCGCTTGGCCCGCGATAGGAACAAAACTGTTCGAAAAGTAAACGCTATTTCGGTGTTGGTAATTCGTTTATAAAATAAAGGACTGTTAAAAAACGTTTTAATGATATACTCGTTCACTTTCTCGCGAGAACTAGACGCAGAGAACAACAAAGCTGTTTATTTTTTAATCTTAATTTTTGATAACGTGACTATGGAGGATTGGTTGTGTGTATAGTGAATTTCTTTTATGAAATAAATAGTAAAAACCCGTACAATAACGTACAGCTGAGCAACTAAAAATACCCTAATTTGTGTATGTTTTTTACTCAATCGTGTTTTATGTAGTTTTACTTCCCGGACGCTATGACGTGACGTGGATATGATGTGTAATGTGTTATAACGAAGGATTTTGCCATCTTTTTTTACCACATTAATGGGAACATTTGCAACCAAGATGCAGAAAAGTAGGTAATTTCAATATCAAAAGATAGAAATGATGTTACGTCAAATTAAAACTAAGCGGAACAATATAAATATACCTAATACAAATTATTATGTACCTATTAATTTCACTCGAGATTGAAAAAAAGCCATGATTGTAAGTTATAAAGGTCATGAGCTACAAAATATTTTGTATTACTGGACCTGGGAATAAGATAAAGGTGTTTATATTAAAAACTATTGAATGTCAGTCCGGCAGAGATATAGGGAAAGAAAAAACAGACGCACAAGACTAAGCTTAGTCTTTTTAATTTTTAGAAAACCTTTCGTAATTTATATTAATAAAGACATATTTGATCTTCACTATTCCGAAATTACGGTTTGTTTTGGGACAGTGTGCGTTATCTTCGCTAATCTTGTAAGTATTAGGCATTGTTATCCATAAAAAAAAACAATGAAACTATAAAATAGCCCACCTTTTCTAACTATTGTGCGTAGAAATGACATCAAAAATGGAAGTAACTTCAAGTTAGAAGGTATAGCTAATTATAAACGTATGGTAAAAAATCTTGTCCAATACTAAGTTAAAAGTCCGAATCTGTTTTTGTCCAACTTTGTTTGTGGCGGAATTTTACTGCCTTAACTTTACTCTTACTGATAATTTATGCGTTCTAAGGTGATAACTGTATTGAATAGATGCAAAAAACAAAGAAAACTGACAATCAATTATTAATTTTCTTATTCTATTTGTAATTTGAATGTTGGCGCGCTGGCTGCCGGCGTCGTCGACGACCGTGCCTCCCGCGCACACTTGCCCCCGCGCCGGCGCGCTCGCTGTGGGCTTCGTGTACGAGTTGCGAGCCAAGTACCGTATGTCGGATGTTGGGGCATATACGGGTTTTTACACTAGCACGCAGTACTTACGGCTATTTCGGCAATATTTTTCTAAAACCACGGTTGAAATACTAGATATAAAGTACGAATATCCTTTAGACACGCTTTTTTAGATTGATAGTATGTTACAATAAAATTGTTCGGTTTTTAAGGCCCAAAACCACGAAGGTGGCGAATTTGCTTTGGCAAGTTATAAAAAAATAAATCTGAATGAATTTTAGAAAATAAGCTTTTAATAATGTTAATTTTAGTTAGATATATCTATACCTTAAGAAGATTAATTCACAAATAAGTAATTGTCACCAATTTAACAGAAAACGAGGTCAAAACGTCATGTCGGGAACGCGTCCGAAATACCAACTTGTAAATTCAACTTACTTAAAAATGTAGTGAAACCCTACTTTAAATGTTTTCAACATTCCTTATGAGTATTGTAGTCCCTAAAAAATAGTTTTTTTAAACTAACATGGATAAAATAAATTTATTTTATACGCAGGATTAGTAAAAAGCTTGTCCAACAAAATATAAGTCATGTTTGTGAACGAATCAATAAATAGGCAAAACTTTTATTTCTGAACGCAACTTTTGGCGCTTGTGCGCTGTAGTAGTGAAGAGGTGTTTTGTGAGCCAGGCGTTATTTGTTTTGTTCCCAAATATATTCCAATTTAAGAGGTAAGTACAGTTGTAATCATCTTATAGTTACCGTACGTTTATTAGAAATCATTACGGGAACGTGTGTAATTGTTTGTTAAATTAAGATTCCTGTTATTTAAGATGCATTTCTTGAATTTATCATTGTTAGATTGAGGTTAACCTCTTAATAAGGCATCTATGATGGCGGGCGTCGGAATAAAGCGCGCGAAGGTTTAAAAACGTCATTTCGGGAACAGTCATTATGGCAACGTTCCCGAGCATGATGACACGTTCTCGGAATGACTTCGTTGTTCCCGATATGACGTTATTAGCTCTGTAACAATATTTAATTCGTATTATATGGAAATTAGAGATTTCTATTCACTTGCAGCAAACATGAAAACAAATGAAAATGGAAAAAGAAGAAAAAGTCTAAAAAAAAGCACTTTTAAGTGCTAAATAGTCTAAACTATCCTTTTTAGGATAGTTTAGATTATTTACGTCACAGAGAAAAAGCCAATACAAAACCTTTTCTATTTTTCGATATAGTCCCCCTCTATTTCAACGCACTTTGCAGATCCCGTGATAAGCATAACTATCCACTTAAAAAAATACTCTGGAGTTGTCCTCAAAATGGGCGAAAACAGCTTGAGCCACTTCATCATCCGAAGAAAATCGTCTTCCCCTTAAGTCTCGAGAACAAATAGTAGTCGCTTGGGGCCAGGTTGAGGCTGTAAGGCGGGTAGCGAATTTCCTCGAAGCCACATTTTGCTACAGCAGCGGTATGAACGCAAGCATTATCGTGGAGAAGCCGAACACCTCTACTGAGTTTTCCACGTCGCTTCTGCTTGATCGCCTCTCGTAATTTGCTTAATAAGGGTGGCGTAGTAGGTGCCATTTACCGTGGTATTCCTTTCTTTTATGTCAATCATTAGTATTCCGTGACAATCCCAGAATACCGTTGCCATTTTTTTTTTTGGTGGATTGCATTACCTTGGTCTTTCTAGGTGGCTTTTCACCAAGACGACGCCACTCCATCGATTTCCTTTTCGAAATTCGAATCGACTCAAATAACTTTTTCTGTAACGCCTATACGCATCTAAAACTTCTTGAGAACACGCTTTTCGCTCAGTTCGCTGCAAGCTCGAAAGAAGTTTGGGTACCCACCTAGCACTAACTTTATTCATGTGAAGATGTTCATGAAGAATCCTAAGTACTGAAGTTTTCGAAAGCCCGGTTCTTACCGCTATTTCTTTAGTCTTAAGTCTTCGATCACTCAGACGTTCCTCTTCCACTAATTTGACACAGCCCTTGGTGAGTACTTCCACAGGCCGGCCGGAGCGAGGTTCGTCGTCAATGGACTCCCGCCCTAAACGAAACTGCTTACTTCTTTATTTTACCGTGGAAAATGACGAAGTATCCCCGTACACGGCATCTAACCTTTTTTTTTATATCGGTCGGGCTGACCTCTTCCTTTGTCAGGAATTTGATCACGGAGCGATATTCCAATTTGAACATTTCGAAAATTTTCCGACTTACTATCGTCAAAACGCCGTGACATCAAAACAACAACCAACATAAACCCCATAATCATACACGAAAAAGCAGAATAGGTAAATGGCAATCGCAATGACATATTTTTAATTTTTTTAAAGCTGCCAGGAGTTATGTACAGGGCTAGGGAGCTAGCATATTGTAGAAGCTTAAGAGGTTTGTTACCAATTTTGTTTTGTTTTGTAGTTGCCAATTCTATACCTAATGTAACTACGACTATTGATTAAATACATAAAATAAATATTTTAGCATTTTTCACTTAAAAAAACACCTTTATCAGTAACAAAATCCCGATTACATCATTCAGTGAACGCCCCAGTCATTCCGGGAACACTAAATCATGTACCGGAACACCACTTGTATTTGGTTTTTATTAGTTATTTTACATATATTTTAACAGGTAAATACTTACATACAAACATAATGAAGTCCTTGTTATGATCCTAACCAAGTTTACTTTAAAAGTCTTTCGTATTCTATAGAAAAGTAACTTTCATGCTTGAAATTTGAAAATAATGATCATTTTGATTTTCCGATCATATTTTTTTGGAAATATGCTCATTATCTTTAAGTATTTTCTTTTGCACTTAGTTGATATAATAAAACGCTGTAGGAAACAACAATTAACTGATGTTCTTAAAAGTAATTCTATTTAAAAATATATTTTTAATATCGTTCCCGATATGACGAATTTTTCTGCTGAGTTCGCTTAAAATCGCTGCAAAATAAATATTTATGAAATCTCAGCGCGCCCCTTTCAAATCTATTGAGAACAATAATGTGGCAATTATTTTAACTCTGTAATTTTGCTATTCCTTTTAAAATTTTATGTGCAAATTACTAAATCGGAATTCGCCACCTTCGTGGTTTTGAGCCTTAATCTTAAAGCACGTAAAAAGTATAGATTCGGTATTTTAGGCTAAAATCTTTAGGTTTTGATGAGCCGTATCTTTTTTGAAGACGATATTTAATGTAAAGGCAGTAAAATGAGTTATACGTGTTTTTATCTTAGAAATCGTCTAAAAAAGGCGACTGTTCGTTTTTTTTGACTAGTATCGGTAAATTACCGCCTTTTAAGCTAGGTAAATAGGCAAGTTAAGGACATATGCGTTCTTTTACCTTGCTAGTAACTTGAAAACGTAGCCTCTTATCGAAAAACGGATAAAATAGGTCGACGCAGCTTTTTTTTCTTATTATGGTGGTATTAATAACTCAATTTCGGCAAAATGTCAAAAGGTCGCCTTTTACCGTAGGACGGCAGTACATATCCACCAGTGGCGTGAGGTTAGAGATGTACGGATTTGTATGGGAAATGTTCTAGAGAACATTCTTTCCCCATACAAATCGAGAAACGTTATCGAGAACGGCAATTACTACGTGGGGTGCAACAAAGCCCTAAGGCAAGCCGGGGCCGATATAGCGTACCTACTTTTATACAAAAACAATATGGGCAAGCCGCACTATGGGCGGCCTTCATACAAACGTGTGGACATCTGAGTCAAAACTTAAATTATTATTTTTGCTTTAAAGTTAAATAATATTGTAGTACAATAGTTGGTCCAATAGAATCCGACAGTATTATTGCAATTATTCTATTTACTACGATGTAGGAGACCCTTAAAGTTGCATGATCCTCAATTTGGTAAAAATCGTGCTTCCGTAATAGTGATTATTACGGGTCTGTGACCGAGTACCAAGAAATTTCGCAACATTTTTTTAAAAGAAGTTATGATGTAGTATTCGTTTTCATTATTCAGAATTTGTTTAGTTACTTTGCAAGTCTTTTCTCGATTTTTTTTATAGGTATAAGTTGAAATTACTAAACTTTGAGTTTTAAGTTAGATATCCGGCTATATCCGAGTCAATTCCCGAACTATTATTAAGATCATAGATTAAGGAACATGTTTAGCAAAAAAAATACTTGGCATTTTTCGGCTCTTTTGAAATAAATAAGGTTATTTGCTATTAACTTTTGCGCCTTCTGAAAACCTCTAAGCAACAAATCACATCACGTGCGTATTGTCTCATGTTATTTTGTTTATTAGATGTTAATGTTTTTACTTTTATTTTTATTGTGTATAATAAATTTGTGCAATTATCTAATTTTGTACAACGTAATATTATGCCACTTACTCTTGGCTAGGTAATCTAAAAACGTCGTCGTCTCCGTCTCGTTACATGTCATTGAACGATGCAAAATATATATTATTGGCCCAAACGGATTTCAACAGGAACAGGAAGGATTAGATGTTTTGAGTGTATGTTGCACATTGCATACAGATTACCGTTTAAGTCTTGGACTGCACAAAAATAATATAAAAGAGCCAAGGAAATTAGACATTGAAACTGAGTTCAAACTAGGCTTATTGTTAGTGTGGTTAAGTAAGGTGCAGGTACAGCCATGACGGTAATATTATTCTAGCAAGAAGGTTTTTCGCCAGTTATAAGACAAGCTCGGAAATAACTAATATTGATGAAGAAACAAAAAATATTTTACATTATATTGCAGGTTGTATCTTCCGGTTTAAAAATTAATGTCGAAGCGTTCAGAAAATATACCCGAGAAACAGCTGTTTTATATAACATTATAGGAATGGTATTAAAAGCCCATTACGGTGCATAAAAATGTAGTACATGGAGCAGACATAACTGTATTTTACCTATTGGTCACCTGTCCGAAGATGCACAAGAACCGAGCCATAAAATATTTCCTTGCGTAAGACTGCATCATACACGCAAATGCAGTCGAGTTGCGTCTAATACTAATTTGATAAACACAATGATGTTGTTATCAGATCCAGTGTTGTCGACTAATGTAATGCGAAAAGCTAATAAAATTTTAGTTAGTGATAGAGAAAAGAAAAGGTTTTATATACCAATTAAATATTAAGAAGCAACTACAATTTAATTTTATTAATTTTCCTTAATTAATGTTAAAGCATAATCAAATCAACCATCGACCTCAATGGTACGCCTGCACAACAAAATAGCAATGTGCAAATTGAAAAGGTCATGTTAAATAGGCGTTATATTAAATGTGATTATAATTTGACTTTTATGCAGACTTTTTTCACAACACTAAATTTATTTTTCATCAAATATCGCAATATAGTATCACCAACTTTCGATTTCAATGATTGAACGAAAAATAATTATAAATTATTTTTTTTACAAAGAAAATTAATTTCTAATAATTTTATAAGCAATCAATCATGAAGAAAATAGTATTTTGAACAATTATTAAAAATATCAAATTTCAATAGCGCTTGGTTTCGAAATTATAGCAAAAATGCTAAGAGTCATAACGCGTGTCCACACGTTTGTATGAAGGCCGCCCATAGTGAGCCGGTGGGAATCGGACGTCACTCAGTGATACCAAGGTACTCTCTATAGTCTCCATCATTCTGTCAAACACAATTTCGCAATGTTTTACAGGCTTTGCCGATAGTTTTTATCTCGGCAACTCAATGGTAGTTCCGTACAATAATTTTGGGACATCGGAAAATGGAGAAATACCTTTCTCATTACTTATTTTCATTAAAATCTTAAGAAATATAATAACATAAACTACAAAAGAAAAATCACCCTATTTTTCACCCAAAGATCGAAATATTTGTTGGTCTGCTTTCCTTAATGGCTGGAAGAGCAACAGCCCCGACAGTTATCTATATGTCAAACTAAAACGATCTAACTTTAAAATTTCCAGACGGTAGACAACAAATACATCTGCGGCGGTACCCTGGTCACGCGCAGCCACGTGATCACGGCTGCACATTGCGTCACCCGCAAAGGATCTAGTCGTGTTGTCAACCCGAACACTCTAACTGTCTACCTGGGGAAGCACAACCTGAGGACGTCAGTGGAGGGCGTTCAAATCAAACTTGTAAGTTATGGCAGATTCCGATGCATCAGCAACCACAACACACACCGTTTTCTTCAGCAAGTACCTAACATCGCGTGGTTGTTCAAGAGAACGCGCTCATCTACGAGGATTAATTGACACGTAGTGAAGAAAATTAACCAATCAGGCTGCGTCTTTGTGAAGCCCAAAAGAAGGGCGTTTAAATCTGAGGAATGTGATTGGTTAATTTTACACAGCTCCGCTCTCGCGACAGGCAGCCAAGCCATCATTCTGTGAACGCCCTTCACCATCTACCGTCATTTATTTTTCCCAAATGTCTGTTGAAACATATGTCTTAAAGGAAATTTTGACCTGTTTCCAGGTTTCCGAGATCAGAGTGCATCCGCAATACAACGCGTCGTCCTACAGCCGTGACGTCAGCGTGCTCAAGCTGAGAGAACGAGTCAGCTACTCAGATTTCGTCCGTCCCGCTTGCCTGTGGCCTGACAACGAAGTAGAGCTGACCAATGTTATAGGGAAGAAGGGATCCGTAAGTAATGACCTAACCTACCTAATGACGTCTTCAGAGCGAGTCTGCGAGAGCGAGTCAGCTATAGACTTCGTACTTCCTGCTTGCTTGTAGATGGCGAGGCTCAGTCGCTGTCCAAAGTAGCTGCCAGCCCTCTGGTCACCTGATACTTCGACCAGGCGTTCCGATATCTATATCGATTTATTTACAAATGAAATTTTATCAATTAAATACGTCAGCAGTCCTTTTGTCTTTCAGCATTTTCGATTTTAAATAAACGGATCCATCAAATGGTGAATTGGGGCGGCCGCGGTCGGCAGCAATTAATTAACCACTAATTGATCGTCTCGTGTATGAGTCTGTCTGTTGTTTGCTGACGGGAAGGGGAGCGGCTGACCAGAAACTGCCGAATAAATCAATATTAATTTATTTTAGTATGTACGCCTTTTTGCTATTGGCCAGAAGCAGTTGAAATCGAGTGAATCACTTTGGTTACATTAATAGTAAACGCTAATGTGCCATATTTAAATAATACAAATTATATACTTATACATAAACAAAAACTTAAAACTAGGCGACACAATGGCGTGGCTCCATTGCGTCGATTGATCTGAGGGCCTATGATGGTTGCGTTTAACACGTGATAAATAAATGACAATCTTTCACAAACACTCACATTTTGTCGAAACGTGACGGATGCTTTGTCATTTATTTATCGCGTGATAAAAGCAACCATCATGGTCTGTTGTAGAATATGGCAGATTACCCCGAAACTGCCGAATAATGTGTTTAATGTGTTTCTCAGGTTGTGGGCTGGGGCTTCGACGACAAAGGCGTGGCGACTGAAGAACTGACGCTCGTGGAGATGCCGGTAGTGGACCAGGAGACCTGCATCCGCTCCTACAGCGAGTTCTTCGCCAGGTTCACCTCACAATACACCTACTGCGCGGGATATAAGGACGGTTAGTCTCATAGACATTAATAGTTTTCTGCAGCCCACGACACCACCAAATGAGGTTTCTGCAGCCCATGACATTACCAAATGAGGTTTCTGCAGCCCATGACATTACCAAATGAGGTTTCTGCAGCCCATGACATTACCAAATGAGTTTTCTGCAATCCATGCAGTGTCAGCTGCTTTGAAAAAAAAAATTGTCTTGCTTCATCATCACCAATACCTTCCCCGCAACTTGCAATTATATTTCTTTATCTTTTACATGAGTCGTTTTCAAAAATTATGTGGCTACATATTTAAAGGCTAAACTACGACCGCGTCCTTTGTGTTCCGAAAGTTAGTCACACAAAAGATACAGGTAATTTTCGTTACACAAAATTAATCAATCTAAGTTTGTTTAAATAATAGCTTTCTTAACCTACATGATTTTTGGTAACGACCCACATATCTACCTATGTAAATGTATATGCTGTAAAAAAATGCTTATACTAAAGCAACAGTACCAATAATATACTATCATATTATTACTTAACCTTTTGAACACCACGGTCGTCACGTCACGACATCGGAAAATTGCGACGCTGACGCTAGCGTCGTTAATTGACGTCCATCCACATTACAATAATCAAAAGATTCGTAATTCAAACCGCAATAAATATTTTTCAAACCCTGTTCAATTTGGAGTTGGTCTGTTTTTGCTACGGAATCATGGGCACAGTTAACTGCTTCACCGCTTGGCGTTCAAAAGGATAAAAATACCTAAATACTTGCATTTATGTATGACGCATTATATTGATTACAGGAACCGTCGATAAAAGAACAGGCACTAGGAAAAGTATGTCACATTTGTAATGTTGAAAACTAAAATGTTAATCTAATCATTTTAATATTACTTACTGTTGTGTTACATAACTGTGTAAACCTTTAATTTTATGTATTTAAGTACTAATTACGCCAAAGTACTTCTTTACTAATGATAACGCGATATAACGCTTATCCAACTTATTTATTTAACCGATTTACTAATCGGTCGATTGCAAAAAAAAATGTACATAGTTAAATGCTTAGTTAACATAAAATGCGATCGCTTCCTTTGTGCGACGAAGGTTAGTCATAAAAAATGTATGGGTAACTTTCGTCACACAAAGGAATCAATTAACATTGTTTTAATTAAAGCCCTTAACTATGTACATTTTTTTAGCAACCGACCCTAATTAGGTACCTATTTCCCACATAATTACAAACTTACCCACAATTTTTAATTAATAAATCAGCCATGGTTTCTTCAATAACTGTTCTAAATGGCTTCGTATTAACGCTGTCTTATTTTACAATGTCACGTACAATGAACTGCAGAATTTCATGGCCCATTTTTATGAATGAATTCATTCGTAAATGTGCCATGCATTTGTGTAGTCCATTATACAATGCAAACACCATCCGTACTCAATCCATTCAGTTACGCAATTCTATCATTGGAGATACTTTTATATTAAGTAATTATACGTAATTAAGATAAAGCAAAAGAGATCATGATTTTTTTTGTGACTTGTACAAAATTGTACTTAGCTTCAATATAGGTAAACATTTGATTAAGGCTAGCAGACGTTTTTGCTTACAAAAAATCTTCTTCTGTCCGATGACGTCAAGTTCCATAGAACGTATAGAAAGTACCCACAAAACTGGCACTTATTTATTTTTATGGACATTAAAAGAATTTTAATATTATCGACCGTGGTCGTTGTCGAGCGCTGTGCTTTAATCTTAAACCTTATGAACGAACGAACAAAGACTGTGGCCGACAGCGGAAAATTCCTCACTGATGCCGACGTCGGCCACAGCCGACCGCAAATCAAAAACTTTATAATTCTAATTTGTTTTACCTGTAGTAAAATCGGAACCGATGAAATTAGTGTTAAAGCCTGACCAGAAATATATGAGGATGCGCCATATTGCGGGATTTCACTGGAACAAATTTCTTACACTGGCAATGATTTTATGATGGTTTGTCAACAATGTCTGGTGGTTTCTTTAAAATACAAATATTTAAAATTATCCAAAGAAAATGCCAAAACCCATCCGCAGTCGTGAACGTGAGATTAAAGTGTAGGTACACGTGTTTATACTACACGAAAAAGTTTTTCGTGTAGTATAAACGTTTTTCGGAAAAACAGTCAGGAAAAGAGTGCATTCCATTAAATGATATTATGAGGTTAACATAGTGGAACTGACAGGTATTTAAACTAATGTCATCATAGTGGGTTGCGATTGGTCGCGAAAATGTTGCCATATAAATCTTATAAATAGCGCCCTCTTGGCAAAACCTCACATATTTCTGGTCAGGCTTTAATTATGAAAACCTAGAGCGTTTACTGATGTACATCTCAAATTCCAGGCAGCAGCGTTTGCAACGGCGACAGCGGCGGTGGCATGGTGTTCTTCATGCGTAACTCCTGGTTCCTCCGCGGACTCGTGTCGCTGTCTGTCGCGCGACAGAACGAGTACAGATGCGACCCGACGCATTATGTCGTCTTCACGGACCTGGCCAAGTTCCTGCCGTGGATCCAGCAGAATATTAGTGATGAATAATTCTAGATAGCAGTAAATTTTATCTTTTTTGTATGGACACGTGTGGACGTTACGGTGCCAAAACCAATTTGTTTACAATGAAGCCAAAAATTTAATGAGGCCTTATTACTTTTAAAAATGTTTTTTTCATATTATGACAACTATATTGATAATTTCAACCAATTTTTTGAATAGAATAATACTTTTCCCCCGAGTTCTAGGTAGTCAATTTTCCGCTTGAATTTTGTCAATTTCGAGTAGTTTTAGAAACAAAAATTATCAATGAAAAATTCAAACTGTAGGTTTAAAATCCCAATAGCCCTGTATGTTAAGAAACATGTTTGATCATAGAGAAAAATGTCTAAAACAATCAGCATTTTAAAAGGAATAAGGCCTCTTAATGGTTCCGACAGTGTTCGAACCTGAGTCTCCAACAATTATTAAATTTCACTTCATTGTAAGCATTTGGTTGCTAGCAGACGTTACTGCTTTAATAAAAACAATCAATTTTGTAATCCTAAATATGCTTGAATCTGAGTCAAGATTCTTCTTGGCTCGCTGAGCCAGCATATTTAGTATAGCCCAACAAGCGGTCTTGCCCAGGGATAGAAGCGCTACAAATAGCTTTCATAATGGCAATTGTGAATATGCCATATATTTGCATTATTAAACGTTAGTAGCAATTTGTCAAGGATTTGGCATCTACCAAACAAATTCAAAACATTGTTTACCGGAATGCTGCTCAATCCTTCGTTCTTCTTGCGAAATAAATGCTAAAACCTATTGAAAATTACACCGTGGATAGTTTTGGTTTCCTTATGAAAATACTTGAAAGCGGAATATTTAGTCCTGTTTCCTCTTTCTTTACATCACTGAAATTCTCGGACTTTCAACGTCAGTTATGGTGGAGAGCACCTTTACGGTGCCAAATGTTAGCTCTCTCATTTACGTGTGTGCGATAGAACTAACGGCTAACTGAGATGGCAGGACTTTGCGCGACATCGACAGCGGCAGCGGTGCGCGGTACGTGTATCTCGCTCACTCGTATAGCCGCCGCGCTCGGATCGCTCCCTCAACCGCTCGCCGCGCCGCTGGTTGCGCCAAGTCGTGGCATCTCCTTAACAATACCATTTAAAAGCAGGATGGCCATCAATATGTCCGACCTAAAAAGTGAGACAGTAGTTGTTTGCGATATAAACAGAAACGGTACCTATTAGAAAGTGTTTTCCTAATTGAGCTTTTCTGTGGGCTAAATATACTGAATATACCTACTGATTTCTTGACGTAATTTAACCCTTAAATGCATACAATTACACTAATTTTATTTCTGAAATGACGTAAGAGCAATGAAATCCACGTCAGTTTGAGACTTTGGGACAATCTTGACAAAGTCTATATGGACAATATTCAGATTTTGATTTCAGTAACGTGTAGATAAACATTATCAATATTATCATGCATTAAACGGTTAAATCATTTGGATATCTTGTTCCACTGCTCGTTAAGAAAACATAAGTCGAAAATGCTCTAACTTTACCAAGAATATGTTTGAGGCAACTTAAGGTGCATTTCCACTGTCGCAGGGCTGGCCGGAGCGTTTCACCAATCAGTGTTGCAAATCTCTATAAAGTGTTAGCGGAATCATTTTGGTTGGTCAATTCACGCTCCATTCCGCTTTGTCCTTATTATCTACAGTGAAAACTCACTCTAAGTATCACTTGCTCTTGGTTGCTCTTAAAGAATGCAATTTTATTATGTATGATTGCGCAACGATTTTTAATTTATAATGTTAATATTAGTATTATAATTTAATGGTTATTGAATTGTGCGTAATAATTTTCGCATTTCACTTGATTATATTTTTCTAATATATGAACACACCTAAGTATAAGGATAATAAATACTGAACAAACTGAAAACTCATAGATTTTTTTACTAAATTGACATGATTATTTTATATTATGTATTTTAGTAATTCGCTGTCTTAATCATTATGTGCGCAAATGTTATAAAAAGCTCAAAATGACATGAACTTGCACGTGTAATTAGAATAATATATTGAGATTAAATTATATATTTTTACGAATTGCTTGTTTTATAATTTTTTTGATTTAATCTTTTGTCAGCTACGCCGGAAACATAGGGTCGCAGGTTCGAGTCCTGCTTACATTGCGGTGGACCACATTACATTTTTTTTTAATATTTTACGTTTGTGTCAATATTCGTAAAAATAAAGAACCTCCCCAAAATCAACTGAGTTTGAAAATACTTGTAGCGGTTTGCATTACGACGTTTTTGACATTGACATTATTACGTCATTTGAATTTTGAAGACATTGGCGTCTGGGGTACCGTCCACTTTATTTTCCGTCTTTGGCGCTCAAAAGGTTAACGTTCCTTCCATTGCAACACAGTCAAGATTTCGAAGCAAATACGAAAAGTTATTTTCTATTAGAATAGGTTTTTAAATGAAACAAATATCACTTTTCATTATCTGTAATGTTAATACAAGAACCTCAGGTAACAGTAAAACAAACGAACTAGAAGAAAGACAGGAAAATTTACAAAAAGCTAAACTTAAATTCTTACACACTTAAAATAAACAGAATTCGGCAAAACCGAAATCAAAATCATATCGCAAACGAAACTTCTGAAGCAAATTCTCCAATTTTATTTCATTGAAAACACTTGTTAATATTACAAACTAAATTAATAATTTGAAAAACGAAAAAATCCATCTTATTTCGTAAGCAAATTATACAAAAAATACTCTACGTCGTAACCGCCAAGTACTACTTTAGTACTTTCACTGGTTTTTGTTAATTTTTATCGATACTCCATAAAGGAAATATTCAATTATAAGATGTTCCAAGCCGCCTGTAATCTTAAGTTACGTACATGAAAATGACCTAGTATTTGGGTACTTATTCGACGAATCTCTTAGAAATGAGATGTTAAGTTGAAGGCGCCATTTTAACAGGTCTGTTAAATTTGATGTAACGCACCTTGAAAGTAGTAAGCGGGCATTCTACAGATTTTTTTAATGACAGCCCTGACTGGACCAGGGTATATAGTGACCTGCTCAGTCCAATAGCCTCACGATTAGTCAGGGTGCTAACTATTTGTATTCCTTCTAAAATCGACATAGAAATCCTTGAATCGACTTTATATCAACAAAATCGTAATACACGAAAACAAGTCTTGAGTCTCAAGGAGCACTTCTTATTTTTCACTGGATGCAAATGCAAATTTTTCTAGGGCTTGATTTCCAAAATGGTGTTGCCGGTGTCCATAGGCGACGGACATCGCTTATCATCAGACGATCCATCTGCTCATTTGCCTTCTATATCATAAAAAAAAAGAAAAAAAAAAGTCAATACTGTCGCCGGGTTTTTAAACATGCTTTGCCTTACTAAGATTTCGACTAACATGCATCGAGAACATGTACAATCTGTAGTTAAAGCGTAATATCATCGACATGGTTTCGTATAGAGTCCAATTCTGTGACAACTCTATTGTCTCTCTCAAAACTTAAAAATATATACACCAACGAGATCAAAAGCAACCTCCAGAAAATATAATTTTCCAACAAATTCAAATCCAACGTTACATTCAGGGAGGCCTACCAATAAGGAGTGGGGCCGTTTCTAAGGCGTTGGCCTCTGAAGCGTTCTTCTCCGAAGTTCGGGGCCCAGGGCAAGTTCCGGCCTCTGTTGGGTCGGGGGCCTTTCCCCGGGTAGTGCGGGTAGCCGGGGCGCGCGTTGGCGCAGGCGCCGGGCCGGCAGCCGGCGCGCGGCGTGCCGGGGTGGCTGCCGCCGAGCGGGGGCGAAGAGAACTCTTCCCAGGGCTCAGGGGGGATCATACAGTTGCCGCAGCTCCAGTTGTAATCGCCTGAGGAAAGAAAGAAAGAAGGAGGTATTTGAAATGTCATATGTAATACAGATCAATGATTAAATCGCCCGGTGACGACCGAAACTCACTAAAATTTCTGTCACTGCTCTTCAAAACCTCGTATCTAGTAAGTAAATTGACACTGAGATACGACCTATGTTTTAAGAGGCCTTATTCCTTTTAAAATGCTGATTGTTTTAGAAATTTTCTCTATGATCAAACATGTTTCTTAACGTATTATTGATGTTTTTTATAAAATAGCTATGTTACTACCTAGAACTCGGGGAAAAGTATTATTCACTTCAAAATGTTGGTTAAAATTATCAATATATTTGTCATAATATGAAAAAAATATTTTTTAAAAGGAATAAGGCCTCTTAAGTAAAGCCTCACCAGAAATATATGAGGATGTGCCATATTGCGGAATTTCGCTGGAACTAATTTCTTACACTGGCAATGATTTTATGATCATAGGACTTGACAGATATTTAAACTAATGTCATTAGAGAGCGGATTGCGATTGGTTGCAAAATTGTTGCCATATAAATCTTATAAATAACGCCCTCTTGACAATCCTCATATATTTCTGGTCAGGCTTTAGGTATTTGTTACTTAGTGAGTTTTGGTTGTCAACTGACGAAATATAAAGTCACAAGTACTGCCTTTTTTTTACTGTGTGCTATAAAACGCATGTTAACGATATATAAGTTTTCAACGATGCCCTGAAAGTATAAAATTTATAGTTGGTTACTATGCATTATATCACTCACAGTAATTTCAAGTTACTTTAGTTTAACGTTCTGGGCTCTGCGTGAAAATAAGAAATTGTCTATATATATATATATATATATATATATATATATATATATATATATATATTATGGGGCTTCTAAACGTGCCATATATTAATGCAATTTGTGGCCGGCAACTATGGCCGTTTTTCTCTGACACCCTACAAGATGCAAATAATGGTCGGGCCACAAATTGCAGGAAAACATGGCCCGATTAGAAGCCCCTATACAGACAGTGAAAGGGCTAGTGCAATATAATTATTAGTACATTACATACCTCGGGCGGTGAATTCGTGAATGTCCCAGATCGCAGGTGTTTGGCCATAAATATGCAATGTGAGGCTTTACGTATTACCGCCCCTGGTTTGTCTAAAGTTTTGCGTCTTGCCTTGGCCAAGAAGTGAGATTTTCTCCCGGGCAGAAAATCCTACTTACGGCCTAGGGTGGCGTAAAATAAATAAAACTAGACAAATTTAAAAAGTCTAACCTGGATCCATGTTTGCTCAAATATAAGACAAAACATTATCTTAAATTAAAAACCTCAGGAACTTCTCGCAATGTGCAATGTGCAATTCACAGCGAACTGAGCGATAAATGCAGTGAATGTTAACATTCAAAGAATGACTGCATTTGTCGTATTTTTTTATTTACAGCGTATATATTTGATACAACCGCAAACTTTACGGGGTATTAGTATAGGCACTTATTAATGTGTTGATCCGTAAATTATTAAAAAAATCGAACTTTTTTTTATATAAAATAATTCAGCACGCGATTTATTTGTTTGTTGTTGTTTGTTGACACTTAACATCGTGATGTCACAGCTGTCACTAGTAATAATTACGCCATACATTACTGCTCAGAAAATAAAAATGAAAAAATTACGCTATGGCAGTTAACGCTAAATTAATAATTGTTATGAAAATCAGATTTTAGCACTAAAAATTCCGTCTGGCTATAATATGCGGTTATATCAAATATACACGCTATATAACTCCTCCCATTTACAGTGGCGTGCACCTTATAAAGACAAAAAGACACTGCCTACCCTAGTTGATTACAGAAACGAAATATATTATTTATTGTTACAAACATTACCTTTTTATAAAATTATATAAAACAAATGTACAAAAATAATCAATTTGCGATCCGCGCCATCTATCGAGTCGGTGCGCCAAAATTACGTACGTAATGGTCGATTCCGTGGAGATTGCCTTGAACGATTCCGCGGCACTAGCGCCGCTTCGCGCCGTAAGCGGTAAAGACAGGCGATTTTCTGTCTAAATTTACATTTGTGTGCCTCGTGATAACACGGACCGCGTGTGTGTGCGTTCTTATAAAAATATTGCACACAGTAACAAAACTCACGCACACAAATACAGAAGTAAGACATTGTCTCATGTCTTTTACTTCCTTACGGAAGTAGGATGTTCCCGACCCGCAACTCGACACGCCGAACAACATTCGGTCCGAGCGAGGCGCGAATACCGCGACGCCCGATATTAAGCGAACAATTCCGAACGGGTAGCCTGTCTCGCTCTCTCCTTAGCTATTATTTGTAGATTAAAACTTCCGATGTTGACTATGTAACGAATTTAAAAAGGCGCTTTTTTGTAACTTTAATTAGCGCAAAAACAGTACTATTTAAGTTTGTCGTATTTTTGTTACCTATAGGTTTTGCGTACTTGGACGCCATTATTGTTTGTTTTGATTATTACGTGTGATAGTGGTGACTAGTAAATAAGCGAATAAAAACTTTTAGTGTATTCTTTTAATTGTGATACTGATAATTGTGGTGGTGTTTATAGTTTGCGGTCGTCGGTTAATAGAGGAAATTATTTAGAGATGGTCGATTTGCTTGATATTTCAGAAGACGAAGAAAACCTGTCCCGCAGTATTTCTGTAAGTTATTAGGTTCTCAAAATTTTGTGTCTACCCTGTCGTAAAACTCTGTGCACGCCACTGCCCATTTAGGGATGACTAAAGTTTGCTGTGATACACAATATTTAGCTACCGATGTTTGGAAACACATATGCATTAGTTACCTATCGGGGTGACACACAAATGATAACCAAAGAAATGCCGTGTCATGAATAATTTTTATTATATATCATAACTATCATTTTGGCCAGAATTTGGAAGAATACTTTTCGTCTTTCGTTTGACCTATAAGTGTTTACAATTTAATCACAAAATTACATTTTAAACCCTAAAAGTTCAATTTATTAATATTATTTCGTTTGGAAGAAAAATTGTCGTAAAAGCCAACTCAACGCAAAGAGGCGTTTACGACAATTTCATCTTTCTTGTTACGAACACTTTTAAAGTAAAAATGATAAAATCATTAATGGGTATATTCTTCTAACATTTATAATGCGATCTGCTAGAGAAACATAAATGACTAGGTCGTAACTTTTATGTATATAGTTATTTAAAAATATGACGAATTTTATTCTCCTCGCAAAAATAAACAACGCCCCAAAAAGATATTTACGTTAATATAAGGCTATTTATAAATATAAATTATCTATGTTGATTGTTGACATATCGCTTTAAATTATAATAAGCGTTTGTAAATAATTAATTGCTTTAAATACCGATTATTAATGGAGTAAAGTTACTATATAATATCTTTATCTAGTACATTTATAATCACAATGATAAGTATATGAGATGACCAGGGGCAAATTGCCTACAATACAAAATAAAATAAAACCAGCTAGGTCCATTCTACTCCATTAATCATCTGAAATGCTTAGGCCACTAATAACAAGCTACGTAAACGTAACAAATCGCTCAATATTTAATAATAACATATTAAATAGATTTCGACAATTCGATTTAAAACTAGCTTAAACTTGCATTATATATGGATATCTTGAACTAAAATTAAATTTTTCACAACAACATCACCGTGTTATTTCAACCATTACATTGTGATTTATCAAACGATATTGATATAAATATAACAAATATATTTAATACGGGTATCTACGGGTATCATAAAATAGACGTAAAAGATCGCCATATATTTTTACAAGAATCAAGTCTTGAACGAAATCAATGTTGATCATATTTTTGTGGTGAAACCACATTTTTAATTTTGTATATAGATACAAATGAGGCGGTCCTGTAGCTCAGTTGGAAGAGCACTGTTCCGGTTAAACAGATCGAGACTTATCATGTGTTCGAGTCCCACACGGACTGCAGTAGATCGCATACGATTTTGGCTTCTTATTTATCATTTGTATCTATATACAAGAATCAAGTAAGCAAGTAGCTTATGAGGTAACTCTTATGCGGTTGACCAAAAGTTGACGATGAACTTCAACATTATATACATCAAATCATCAACATTATTTTTGTCGATTCTACCTATCGTTATTTTAATTTAGAATCACATAACAGAGATCACGTCTATTTTGTGAACCTGAAAGCCAACTGTACTTTCGATTATCATAAGGCGAATTAAATCTAAATAATTGCAAACTAAAAATTTAATGATTACTACCTCATTCGGGTGTAGATACGAAGAAGTAAAGATCACATCAGACACATTTATATTTAAAAGAATCAAAGTAACATTGAACCAAGTAAAAAGTTTCATTAGTCAATGTCACTTTGATTATCTTATAAAACAATTGTGAAGTCTCTGAATGTACCTATTATTAACATCTACAGCACTAATTAAATATAAATAAATATAAATATCGGACAACCTGACACACATCGATCTAGTCCCAAATTAAGCTGAAGAAGGCTTGTGTTATGGGTACTAGACGACGATATACATACTTATATAGAAAAATACATACTTAAATACATAGAACAACCATGACCCAAGCACAAATATTCGAGTTCATCACACAAATATTTGCCCCGGCCGGGATTCGAACCCGGGACCGCCGGCTCAGTAGGCAGGTGTCTACAAACAGAGCCAAACGTGTCGTCAATTAAATAAACGTATACGTATTCAAAAAAAAGTACATTATCCCTTGCATTTTTTTCGTAGTTACTGAAAATGTTGAAATCTTCTTTGGTAGGTAATTCACATTCAATAATAACTCTATCGCCATATCGATACCTAAATCATCCGAAATCTACATAATTATTATTCTAAGCGAGCATCATATCAAAACATAGTGCTAAATAGTAGCAACGTCTAGAATAATCCCTGGCCGATATATAAAGCCAACTTTTGCTTATGCCCAATGTGACCCCCTTACTAATCAGCCCAAACGGTGTCGCATAATTATAATAATAATAAGAGATTCATTAACTGTTTGCATATCTACATCTTTAGTTTCGGCTTGTCCTGTTGTTTGTGTTTATTTTATATTGTATTATAGTGCAAAACAATGAAAAGATAGATGGCACAACTAATGCCAGATCACGTTGCCAGGAAAGTTGTGCCCCAGACGTCACGACGTCGTTTGCCACTATACAATGCCATATTATTTGCTGGCAGCTTGCCGTCTGGGACACAGCTTTTCGCTGACGAGCTAGGCGGTCAAAAGGTTATTTCCGAAAAAACCTTATTCCAGTTTGGCCTAGTCTTTTTTCCATGGTATGCCCACTCGCGGCATTGGTAGGGATGACACGGGATCGCGAACATGTCACCGCGAGCACCCCCTGCCGCTGACAGCCGAAGCCGTCCCCTCCCTGGTGGAAAGCCAAAAAGCCCCACCGCGTCAAAAGCATGCGGGGCGATACCTCACGCATCCGAGGTACCCTCACAGTTTGGTCTAGCCTAAGCCAACAATGAAATTGTTTTTTTAATATATCAGTTGCAACGACAGCTAATTGAACACACAACATGTCCAGCAATATTTTCGATTTAACCGACGTGGGTAAACCATGTAGATTTTAATATGTCTGAGACTCACGGGGTATCTACACAAGTCATAACAATAATAATGCATTCACTGAATTCTAAGAATTTAACTCTTTTGTTGTATTTAAATATCGTAAGCGTAAGCTTATACTTGCACTAACACCATGAAAGACTGTCAGTAAGAGAGTCACGACTAATTATAAAGATGCTAGTTAATACCGCATTAACAAGATTAAAACGTTATTAGCATGCGTCGCAATCGACCAGAAATCAAGCGGGCACGACATTCGGGTTTTTGAAAATAACTGTGCCATCCCTCTCGAATTCCTATCAAACAACATTTGGAGGAGTGGGACGTCACAATGTGAAGTCCGACTTTCGATAACAAGTTAATGACATCCACGTCCACGTTACTGACGTGTCCACTTAATGACCGCTCAATTAAGATGCATGGTTATTAAACATCTCGTGAACCAGTACATTAGTTAGAAATTACGCTTCGTTTAGGCACAAATCACATTTGGAAACTATTTCTAGCATTCTATACCTACGCGGTGTGGGAAGACCTTCGCTTTATGTTAAGGTCTAATAATAACAACGCTTATTAACCCCACAATTTTATACGTAAAATATTTTATAAATACGACACTACTTCAATATACATTTTATAGATAGCACTATGCTATGAGGGGACGAGAACGAATGTGATGGATATCGAAAATTTCATCCAAATATACAATTCGATTTTTACATATTTACGACTCTAATTTCAGAAGGTCTAGCCAGACCATCCAGAGACTAATTCATCCAAATTCTCATCTAGCACAATTCTTTTTAATAATTCTTATTACATATCATTATCTAAGGTGTTACTAATTTATAAATTTTTCTGATACCCATCACAGAGAAAGTACGATTAGGAAGGGACAGTCAATACGTAATGCTTAGATTTTGTCCGGTTTCCGAAAGTAAAATGCACCTGTTCTATAAAATATTTAAATAACAATGACAAGATGAGAATAGAACCTCATTTGAAAGAAAGGAGAACTTACCGAAGTTTATATTATTAAATGTTTAAGTGAACCAAGAAAAGTATAATATTATGAATATAATGCGACAAAGATACATTTTCGCTTTGTTGAGTTTACCTTTGTTTAGTACAAACATTTAAGTGTTTTCAATTTGCTAGTATTATGTGTTTTTGTTTGTATGCGTAGGTACTAGTTTATTTTCGAAACCGGTAAAATCTAAACTAATTATTAGGGGAAACGAGAACAACACTCATAAACTCCGAAACAACTACGAAACATTCCAATCACCGCATTGTATTGTCAATGTAACGACTCCGTACACAACGTACGCGTAAATTAATAAATAAATATATATTTTACATCTAAAAAGCTGTAACCGACGACAAAAACAAAGAAATAATTAAATGCGTAACCTAGCGGAAGAGACCGGTAGTCGAACCCGGTACCTCTGAATTATCGGTCCAACATCTCAACCACCCCAACGCCAGGTGACCTTCCGAATTTTTCCGTATGTTTTATGCTTGTTTATTTATTTAAATCTTTATTCAATGGTTAAGTAAAAAAATTGGTATTTCCACATTAGAAAAAATACATTATATGTTTCACGTAATTAATAGCAAACTATACAAAAACAATCAATTTTCATTTTCAAACTTCCTTAGGTTACTATACTATTACTAAGTTCGATACTCATAAAATAAGAGTATGACATTCGTCAAACGTATTGGTGCACAATAGTGCCAACCAGTGATTTTTCGCTCGGTGACACTTTTTAGCTGATACATTTATTATTTTCGATTGCTGTATTGGCGTTTACGCCAAAAAATATACTTTTATGACTATGTCTATGAACACAAATTAAACAAATTGTATAATTATATGAAGTTATTAAATCCTGATAAGAACAATTAAATCTTAATTAAATGCCAAAAGGCACTTTCATTATGCTAGGTCTCTCATAGTCACGAAATATAATGTAAATTTTGTATAAAAAGAAAAAACGCAACAAAAACGTCTACAACGCGAATGTGATAAAATTACTCGTATTTATACTTGAAATGTCAGCGCGAGACATTTGATTACTGTCAAAGAACGTCCAATATTATAAATTATAAATGTCGTAACGGTTTAAGATTTTAAATAAAAAAAAACGCGTACGATGTGCACAAAATCCACCAAGTTTACACGAAACTAACACCGATACACTGAGATACTATTTCACATGTATATAGATCCCAGCCAAATTCCTATTGAAAACGGGGTTTAATTGATTTTCAACCCAAGCCGTATGCATCTTACATAAAATTATTAAATATATTAATAGGAAACTGATCGATTATTATTTATTACAAACATCATCCAGGTTTCATAGAGATAAAAGAAAACGATGGTGAGAAACGAAACAAAATTCCCTCATGATGGCCAAAATAATTACTAAAAAAGTTTCCTCCTTATTTAAAAAAATCCTTTTTGACAAAAAGGTGTATTTTGAGATTGAAATGTTGTTTAAAGACTTGATAAGACAATTTAATTACTTTTGATTTGCTGTAAACGCCAACTAACCAAGTTGACATACGAATAAACCCCTTTCTCACACATCCAAATCTTTATCTATACAAACTGTATGTAGTGTAAGCATAATTGGTCACAACCTTAGCTCGCGACAAACATTTTTTTTTTCAGCACAGTGCTAAAGAGGCAATTGATATGTCGCACGAAAAAATGGCGACCAGTTATGTTATTCTGGCCAGACTTGGATACAACAGTTCCGTACAGACGTAATAACAACGAAGCTCCTATTATAAGGTAAGCTATAATAATGCTGTTTAACAGACATTTATTCTATTGAGCACATATCGTGAATCATAAGCCAATACATTGCGTGGCGCATTCGATTTTATACCATAAGTATCGATACAGTTTAAAATCGTATACTGTTTTAAGAACAATAAAATCGCATAGTAACTTCCCATTTTCTTTTAAACTACGTAAGAAGGATAAATACTAATATAAACGGTACAATCAAAGTATTGATATTACATAGTAGTAAATACTAAAAAAATACCCGAAGAGATATAGTGACACATTACAATATTTAAACCCTTTAACTTTCTTACTTTCCACGCAGTTTTGTCACCTCTTTTGGAGCATCCAGAAACGATTCTAGTCTCAGCAAGCCCATTCGGACATACGAGTACATACCTGACAACTCTTACTATTTCACACCGTCAGAAATTGGCAAAGACTGACTCTTCTATGCGAATTTATTATTCTTTTATAATCTTGACTTGAGAATAAAAAGGATACAACATTTTTCTTTAAGTAGTTGCATTTTGAGTTTAAGTGGTTGTTTAGTTCCTATTCCTTTCTATTATTAAGTCAAGTAGTGTTTAATAGTGATATTTAAATACGGATGATATCGTTTTATAAAATTATTAAATTGACTTTAGCACAACTTATGTTAGTAAAATTATTTTCCGTTCTAACAAGACACCGATCAAAGACTTTTTTATAGACTACAAATCCCAACCGTTACACCAATTTGACGCTGTATCATAAAAATTAAGATTAATGAATTGAAGGACGTAAAATTACGACCTCAAGACGCTTTATCTAAATCTGTATATTATCCATAACCGACTATTGTTTCTCAAATCCCGGGACTTCTGCATATATTGGGTACAATTATAATAATTACTATAAGATTACTTGTTTGCTGGTTCAAAGGCTCGGTTGGGACGTAGTATTTTATGTAAAGTTATATAATGTAGGATTTATTTCAATATTGAGTATTAGAATTTATTTATATGTGTTGAAACTGTTGAGTGCCGTAAGATATGACAGATGTTAATTAGAAAATTAGAGTCGAACCCAAATACATTAAATTATTTTGTCCTTTCTCTTATCAGCATCAAACTCGGAAATGAATCCCAGGACTTACTTTCGGACACATTTTTTTCAAATAGTAACGATGCGTACTATTCGAAATGTGTTGCCAGCTTACCCAAAGTTATTCATGTTTAATCAAAACAATTTAATGTTATTTGGGATACCTAGATATTTTTATTGTAATCGGTGTCAAAACCTAACGGACCTAAATTGGATTTAAGTACAAATTTAGAAACCCATGAACTAGTGTCACAGTGCGTGTCTACATCTAGCCTAGAATGGGTTAGGAAGTCTAGACTATCTAGATAACAGTGGTTTTGTGCTGAGACAGGGTCCCTTGTTTTTTTGTAACACTATAGAAGTATTATAAATATTTGTATAGTCTTCAGCCGTATCTTTGGTACAGTGGCGGCGCTAGGTTATGGGTGCCGGCATCATCAGCTTTGCGAGGTTATTTTCACATTGCTAATTTATGGTCGCGTTATTTAGTTTTTTTTTTTTTGCGAGGCCCCTAGACGCACTAGGCTGTTTACGATTGCAAACGCCAAGCGGCGCTACCGTTTGGTAGGTTAGAGTACTTATTCTGTCTTTCGTACACTTGTTAAATTCACACGTTCACAGCAGCCTGTAATGTCATCATCACCATCATCAACAAAAAACGTCCACTAGTGTTGTATGGAGGTCGCCGCGAAATATCACGTCCTAGGCATATCTTAAAATACTGGAATTTTAATAGCGATTCTGTGTCTCTATAAGAACTGTAGTAGTAGTTCGGCCTGGTCCGTTCCTAAGAACAGCAATATGTAGAAGCCTCGCGACTCAGCGAAACAGCTGCACGTATCAAAGTTATCATAATTCGATTATAGGATTTTCTCGGTTTTTTTTTTACCGATTACGTTAAAGAAAAAAGTTGCGGACACCAAGTGCTATTTATAATACTTCTATCGAATTCTCGATGAGGATCATGTGATTTCGTGCTGAGTTAAATTAGGTATACTTGTATGCGTTCGAAAGGGTACAAATCATGTACCTACCGATAATTATTCAAAATTACAACAGGTTAAAAAACATACGAATTGGCTTTACTCACGTCGAATATCCCTCGACATATTTCGAATCGGTTCAGTGCTCGATTGGCCGCCGCCGCGACTGATCGGCTCACCTGATAATGAATCGCGAACCGATTCGAAAACGATATGCAACTTCTACGACGCCCCCTACAATCCCCGCGTCCCCTTAGAATAAGATATTCTTTAAGTAAATCATTAAAAGCAATTGCGAATCAGTAAAACGCAGCCAACACAGATCCATTAGGACATAAGTTAGCTGACGCACCCCTACACGGCTCACCAGCCATAGGGACATTTATGTTATGTAACAACAAAGCAGGCAAATAAACGATATTCTTATTCTGATTCTGATTCTACGACGCGAGTAAACCCGTTTGGTATGTAATTGAACATGTCTGAGACTTACGGTAGTTTTCCATGTAAAATACAACAGGTCGGTGAAACGTACATATAGCTATTGGCAGTTAACTTAAATTATCAACCCAGACTAAACAACCAAAATATCCAGAAATCAGTTACCGTTAATTACTTAAGTCGAGAAAGTCGTAGGTTTATGTTGTTTTTTTTTTAATTTTCATTAAAAATGTAATTACAAAATAGGGTTAGGTTAAATTTAGCTGAAGATTCAAAAATATTATTGTTTATACAAAATGCTAGTAGGTATAGTATTTTATATACTCGAATATACAATCTATTTCTAGGATATAAACATTGTAATAAAAATGCATTCGTGTTTTACAGGATTTGAAGATGAATATTATTTATAATTGTGGCATGTGTTTTTATCAATGTATGAACATGAGATTCGGGTATTTACATTATTTTCATAGGTAAAAACTAAAAATCTTACTTTAACTCAGCACGAATAATTCACTACACATTTTCCAATATTTAGAAAGACTCAATCTTATTTTTTTTTAATCTCTTCAATGCCTCATTCGTAACAAACATTTACCGTTTTTGTGAACAATTTTTGTTCATAACATTTTTAGTAACATATGTATTTAGTTTAATTAAAAGTATTAAGAGATCTTTAATCACAGTTCGGTACGAAAATCACTATTTATTGAGCAAAATAAATGATAAAATAATGAAATACATACTTTTTTAAAGCTGGTAAGTTACAAAAAATGTCCACAAAACTGTTGAAAATCGTATGGACAAAGCGTATGGAGGTAAAACGGTAACACTGATAGAAATATGCATATCTATTTTCTATGGGAAAAGTTGTATGAACAGACTGTGTCCAGGGATGCATTCTACAAGAACATCGGAGCCGTGACGCTATTCTTAATAAAAGTAAAATGGCAGGTAAATTTATTGCTATTGTAAGAGTGACGTTTCATAACAATTATATAGGAGCCTTTTTTGTGAGAAACTTAGATTGACAATGTATGATTATTACAAATAAAAAATCTATCTATCTATCTATTTCAACGAATGTTTCATTTTGACGAAAAATCATTTCGTAGAATATTTATTCCTCTGTATTCATAAATTTTTCATGATTCTTGCAATGGATGGAAGGATGATAATCCTATTGATTAGGTTAGGTTTGTTTTATAACAATCTCAAATAGTTTACGGTAGCAAAGAAAAATGCTTTCTACGAAATGATGTTTCGGCGAAATTAAACTTTTGACGAAAAATAATTCCAGGATTCAATATAGACCCAGAAACACGGAACTGCGCTCCAAAACTGGTATAGTGGATGGATGTGGGTGTCAAGACCGCAAAACTGAAATGGGACTGGGCTGGACATGTCTATCGCATGCATCCGGAAAGGTGGGCCACAATAGCAACCCAATGGATCCCACAAGATGGATATCGGAACAGAGGCAGACCGAAAAGGAGATGGCGGGACGCTCTGGACGCATTCAGCAGAGAATGGCAGAACCGCACTGGCAATAGGATCGAATGGAGAAAAGAAGGGGAGGCCTTTGCCCAGCAGTGGGACACCTAACAGGCTATTTAAAAAAAAATATAGACCCAAATTACACAGATATGATGGATATTGTGCTGCTACTGTATCTGTATGTTAGGGTTGCTCGCGCACCGCGCCATTCAACTATTGCTGTCTTTGAAAGTATTTCCAAAGTTACATATTTCCTTGCAGTGTTACTTTAATACTTCCATACTCTTTGTTAAGGGAACATTCTCGGTACAGTCGAGTCTATCATTAATGCTAAGTATATAGAACAAGCTTGGGAAGATAACAGTGGACAGGGAGCTAATTATACTCAAACTACTATGTGACCTAACGTAGTCTGTTGTTCTAGAATATTTTGAAAATATCTCGGCCAATTTGAATACCAAATTACAAAGACAAAAATCATATACTTATTCATGCTATGATTAACGTTTAGGTAATTAATTGATGAATTTTAGTATTATTTGGTAACTTACTGCTAAAATAATGCACCACAAAAAATCATTTCCACGTACATTGGGTACAATTAAAATTAAAATAACGTATTGATTTTAAAACACGTCTCACCTCGCACTGACTACACAAATTGAACTTCGATTGAAATACTCCCTGTATACCATTAAAGCAATGTAGTATTGTTATTAAGAAACCAATAAATAATAAAGTACGACGTCGGGCAAAGTGAAAAGTCGTCGCTTCGCTCGTCGTCGAACGTAGCATTTATTACAGAAATTTGACTCAAAATATCCCAGACAACGGCTCCGCAGACCTTAAGCTACACTACACGAACCAAAGTCCCCCGCCTATATCCGACTATCGGACAAGCGGAACTTTTTACAAATAACCCCTTTTCAAAACGGGCGATGGTGGCTCATATAAGCCGGTTGGTTGTAGAAGTCGCGGCGAACGTATCGGTTGGAAGGGTTGGAGTACATATTATAACCGGTCGAGTATTCTTGTCTGTGCAGCATGTCTAGTTGGTCGAGGCTGTGGTGGCGTTGGGGGAGCATCGGGCGAGGAGGGTCCACTAGGCAGCGTGCGGGTGACGGTAAGGTTAGTTTGTTGCGTAGATAAGTTAGTTTTCCCAATTAGGTAACGCTATAGTAATTTAAACTTACACGATGTTTACATATTTTTGTTATACAACCAACTGAGACTCAAAAATATATCCTTCATAAAACGCTTACTCAAGTCGTAAAGTAGACGACAGGATTTATATTACTCCCCGTGTGAACATTTCGTAATCTACATATCGAAGGTAACAATTGGAAATGATGTAACCGCCAACTGAACTAATATACAAGATTTCAATTTCTTAAATTGAGTTGCATTTAAATAAATTACATTAATTTATTTAATTATTAACATATTAATTTTGGACATATACAAAAATAATGTGAAAAAATGGCGTCATCCTGACACTTACGCTATTATAAAATGAAGAACTTTAGAAATGTGAATATTTTCTTCGGTTTCCGCGACTGTCACACATTTAAATAAAACAATTTAAACGGATTATATCGCGTATATTAATTATTTGAGCCTCCCTGACGTTTCAGTACCTTTACAGATACCGTTGTCAAAGGTTGACTGAGAAAAACACAATTTTTCTCTGTCAAAGTTACATTTGTTCAAACTACCCATTTTGTAAATATTAATTTAAAAATAAAGGTGTTCATACATGCCAGATGGGCCTAATGTGTAAAGACAGTTACACATGTGCCAGAAGGGCATTTATTATTTATTTAAAATATCTACCAGCGGTTCACTAAAGGCTTACTGAGGAGAAAGAACCGCCAAAGAAAACTCCCAGATTGCCTTATTTATTACTATAAAATACTTTTAAACAAAAACTCTACATATACTACTTTTGACACTAATTTGTTTTACACCGTTCGAGGCCCAAGGTTTCCAGTCTTGTGTCTTGCTTGATCCTTGATAAGATGTACAACAGGATCCCAAGCCGGTGGTAATGACAAACCATCTTCTCTATTGAAATTGGGATATTTTTTGATTTCAATAGCCTCGCGCAACATTCTGGGAAAATATCGTTTCTCTCTGGCAAGGATTGAAGTGTTATCAAACTTAATTGAATGGTTTGGTTTGTCCATGACATGCTCGCAGACTGCAGACCTGTTGCAACGACGGTGCTTGACATCGGCTACATGCTCCTTAACCCGTGTAGCTATACTACGTTTCGTTTGGCCAATGTATGACAGACCACACTCGCAGTCCAGCTTGTAAACACCAGCACTCTGCAGAGGGATGCTACACTTCACGGGCCTCAGGTATTGAGACATCTTCTTCATCGGCTTGAAATATGTTTTAATGGAAGCCCGTTTCAAGATGTTTCCAATCCTATCCGTGACCCCTTTCACATATGGCAGGACCGCAGGTTTACGCTCGACTGTAGGAGTCTTCACACGGGGTTTCTGGTTGAGGCGTGGTATCTTGAGCCCATTGGCCCAAAGCGCACGCAGCATCCCTCTGCAGAGTGCTGGTGTTTACAAGCTGGACTGCGAGTGTGGTCTGTCATACATTGGCCAAACGAAACGTAGTATAGCTACACGGGTTAAGGAGCATGTAGCCGATGTCAAGCACCGTCGTTGCAACAGGTCTGCAGTCTGCGAGCATGTCATGGACAAACCAAACCATTCAATTAAGTTTGATAACACTTCAATCCTTGCCAGAGAGAAACGATATTTTCCCAGAATGTTACGCGAGGCTATTGAAATCAAAAAATATCCCAATTTCAATAGAGAAGATGGTTTGTCATTACCACCGGCTTGGGATCCTGTTGTACATCTTATCAAGGATCAAGCAAGACACAAGACTGGAAACCTTGGGCCTCGAACGGTGTAAAACAAATTAGTGTCAAAAGTAGTATATGTAGAGTTTTTGTTTAAAAGTATTTTATAGTAATAAATAAGGCAATCTGGGAGTTTTCTTTGGCGGTTCTTTCTCCTCAGTAAGCCTTTAGTGAACCGCTGGTAGATATTTTAAATAAATAATAAATGCCCTCCTGGCACATGTGTAACTGTCTTTACACATTAGGCCCATCTGGCATGTATAAACACCTTTATTTTTAAATTAATATTTACAAAATGGGTAGTTTGCACAAATGTAACTTTGACAGAGAAAAATTGTGTTTTTCTCAGTCAACCTTTGACAACGGTATCTGTAAAGGTACGTCAGGGAGGCTCAAATAATTAATATACGCGATATAATCCGTTTAAATTGTTTTATTTAGAAATGTGTTTTTAAGCAGAAATTAGGATATATTCGTAAATGTAATATTTCATCCTTTATTGAGTCTGTTGAAAGAAATCTTGGTTTAAAAAAATATGTTGTCAAGTGGCGGTTACAGCGTTTGCTCTTTTTGTCCTCAATATATTAATAGACTGAAAGTATGATTTATTTAAATTTATTTACTTACCTCGATTGTGATGGAATCCTGCCGCCCATCCCGCGTAGTACGCAGCCTTCTGCTTCCCGTGTTCTTCTGCTACCTGTGAACATACAAACGAACATATTACACAACTACTAACATTTTAAGGGATTGACGGGAAATTGCTATACAACAATTTACATTAATTCAAACGATTGATGATTTGGTCCACCATATCATACTTGAGGATGTTTTCATCGCCTTTTTTATCAAATTATTTATTTCGTCATATGTAAAATAAGGTGATATTTGTGGTAAGACAGGCATGTGATTTTTGGCGAACTTCACCTTAACAACAAAATAGAATATTCTCAAACAAAGGTTAAAGAATATTGATTTATTGTGTTCTACAATAACGTATAGTTATTAAGAGTCCGCAGCAAGCTCGATTCTTCATACAAACGTAGTTACGTCCTTATTTTAATATAACATGTCACATTATCATGAAATTCTCTAAATATAATGAGATAAGATATATCTAGGGCTAAAACTAGTTTATGACTCTTGAAATGTTAATAGAAAGAAAATAGAGCGAGTACAAGTTTTGCATTTTTAGACCCCAGAAAGTTGTTCAGTTTGGCGGCATACTACGACCAAAATATAGTTTAGATTGAAGTCAAAACCTATTTCCGGTGTCGATTAAACTATGCAGTTTGATAAGAAAAAAGATTTATCAAAATTGATCTCGTAGTTTTAAAATGAGAGCGTAACTACGAAAACCTTAAAATAAATTACAAAAAATTGTTGCGAAACTGCAGCGAATTACTCTAGCGCGGGGAACGGTCCGGGGGGCGGCGGTAAGCACCGCCCGCCGCTAGCGCGCTCTCGCTTTACTGCTAGCGCCCTGTCTTCCTCTAGGTGAAACAACAACATTTTAAAGCGTAAGCGCGCGATCTCAACGCGGAGTTGAGCGGACCTTGCTGCGGACTCTTAAAAAATGCCGAATAAAGATCCTAAACTGAATGTGCGATAGAGGCATAAAAACCCTGAAAACATACATTAAAATAATTCCGTTAGTACTTTCGGATAAAAATACTACAATTCTACAACTTGACTCTTAAACACTATGCAAATCAATTAAAAAGACGTAACCCCGCAACGCAATAAAGAAACCCTGGAAAGAAAAATACAAATTCACCAGATAAAAACTCGAGCAAGAAAATAAAATGTCTATAAAGTTGTTCAAAAGCCAACAAAACAATTTAGCAAGCAAATCGCTACAAATAGTTACGCCAATAACAAAACACGAAAATATATCAATGTTGTTGAATGTTCCTTACATAACTCATTAGGCCCCCGTAGTACAAAAGTACTGTACAGTCGAGTTCATTTATGTCTACATACTTACGAGAACAAAAATATCTGAACACGACTTTATCCTCCTGACAATAGGGTCGTGTTAAGATATTTTTGTTCTACTGTACGATTAACTAACTACTAACTAACTCGACTGTACGATTATTTAGAGTTCACCATAATCTAAAATTAAGATGCAGCAGCAGTTGAAACGCTTCTGAGCGTTACCCGTTAACGGACTTTTATCGTGATTGGGTGAATCAACTTTTAAGTGCACCTCGTTGCTATGGTTACGCAAAATTTGTCCCTCGGACAACCTAGGCATTTTTCTATGAAACAGTATGAAGATGTCACTTGGACAACGGGGACAGAGTAAACAACACAAAAAGTTGATTCACCCGATTACTCATGATCATCGTAAATATTCCGATGTTCCTAGTTGATGACAGACATACAAAAACAGGTGTAGGGGTCAATAAATAGAAATAAAGCAAAAAATAAGAAATATAGGCTAAAATAAATAAATAAAATAAAATAAATAAATATTAAGGGACAATCATACACAAATCGACCTAGTCCCAAACTAAGCAAAGCTTGTACTATGGGTACTAGACGACGATATACATAATATATAAATACATATATAGATAACATCCATGACCCAAGAACAAATATTTGCACAAATATTTGTAAATATTGAAAGATTTGAATTTAATTTAGATGCTAACACATTTAGATATACATAATGTTCTAAGAAGCAGTCATATGTCTGCACTGTGCAGTTTTGATCTCTTTTACAGACCTCACTCGACAGTGGCGCCATCTCGTGAACGCAAAAACGGCCCACATGGCGATTGGCGACACAGATGTTTGTTCGAAAAATCGTACCTTTGTTCGTCCTTGTTTCGACAGACGCGTTTTCATAGACATTCACGTTTCACGTGTCTGAAGTACTAAGGTGCTTTAAAAACGGTGACGGTGTTCGTACCGTTTTACCGCAAGCTCTACACAGCTGCTCTAAAAACACTGAAGCACGTCAAATATATGAAAACGACGTGACGAGAACATCACGAATCTATTGTTTTTAACCGACTTCAAAAAAGGAGGAGGTTCTCAATTCGAACTAATTAGTTTTTTTTTTAAGTGGTGTAAGGAAACTGATGATGAACACCACAGATGGCCACTAGAACTTTTATATGAATCACTAAAAAACAAAAAAAAAAAAATTTGCAAACAAAAAAGAACCGACTTCAGTAAAACTAAAAAACCAAAAATAACCCGTTCAAGTACAGATTACATTTAACTCACCCTTCGAAGTCGGTGCCAAACCTCGCGTAAACTATAATATAACTATAAATATAAGAACTGAGTGGTTTGGGATCGACTTCGAAGGGTGAGTCAAATGTAATCTGTACTTGAACGGGTTATTTTTGGTTTTTTAGTTTTACTGAAGTCGGTTCTTTTTTTTTCATACATATTATTGCGTTTACGGTGCATTTTTTGAGTCAATGTCATTCAAATAAACAAAATGTCAATGAAATAAACCGGTCAGCGTACCTTAAAATATTGAGCTACAAAGTAACCCCTAATCCTTCTAAAGCTGGATTCAACTAAACTGAAGTAAGACTTACTCGGAAATAAAGTTTATAAATAACATAGAAACTTGACGAGGAATTACCCTTAATCCATGCTGGTCAAATCAAACCTAAGTTAAATTTTTTACGTCATACTGGGCCGTAAGTGGAATTTTCTACCCGCCACGCAGGGGGATAATCCCACTTCCTGGCCAAGGCAAGACGTAAAACTTCAGGCAAACCCAGGGACGGTAATTGGTAAAGCTCCAGATCGCATATTTATCACCATCTGGGACATTCACGGATTTACCGCCCTAGGTTAGGTACGTAATGTACTATTACCACGGCGTGAATTGCGGCCGTTTACTTTACTCGCATCATGCACTATACATATGTATTGGATATGTGCAAAGCTAATACAAAATGTCGCATATTACTGTAAAAACTGGATGCATACTATTGTACAATGCCATCTATTAGTGCAATGTATACTTACGAAGTCGAATGAGTAAACTCCAAGTAATCGTATTGTATAAAATAACTTCTATACTTATAGGACCGGTATATACAGTAGTATAAAGGTCCTTAATTAAAATAACCAAATCCGCTAACAAAAGAAGCGTGATGAAAGCGATCTAAGCGCACCGTGTCGCTGTGTAAGTGCTGGCGGCTCGCCGACCACTGCGGCGCGAGCGGCCGCCCCGCCTGCTCACTGTACACGTGTGCGTCCCGCAGTGCCTACGTAACAGTAGCCCGTGTTAATTGTAGGTTATGCAACTGTCACATAATTAGAGGTTTTAAAGCACGAGTGTGGTCTTATGAAACAAGCCGAAGGCGAGAATCACACTCCTGTTTTAACCCCTCGTATGCTGAGATACGGATCCGTGTGACGTTAAAATATCAGTCGATTTCAATTTGATGAGCAAATTTTTTACATCGAATACAAGGGTTTAAGATCTAATTATGTACAGTTGCATACACTACTTTATCTACACCCATGTTCATCATCATTATCGTATATTTTTTTTATGTAGATATGAAGTATTCGGTACCGTTCGCTAGTCAGTCAGCTGAGGAATGAATGAATTGGCACGCGCCACGGTCCGCGTGCTCACCTTTACAGTGACATATGTATTATAAGTATATACATACATAATCATATTTGATACTGTTAAGGTGACTATGTGGGGGCTACTGTACTGTTAATTTAACAATATGGGTGTAGATAACATAACATAATAAGCATTCTTAACCAGGCTATACTTCTAAACTATGTATGTATTATAAACCCTTAAGTAACCAGCAGCAAATACCAACGTAACTCATCGTACCCCTACTTAATGTGAACTTGCGAATCGACAATCCCCGCCCAGCTCGTTGACGAAAATCTGTGCCCCAGACGCCAGTGCCGAGATAACAGCAGATAGGCATTGTATAGCGGCAAATGACGTCGTGGAGTCTAGGGCATAACAATTCGTCGACGCGTGATTTGCCGTCTTTGGCGCTCTATAGGTTAATATGTCTGAGAATCACGGGAATTTTGTATGTAAGACATGACAGCTCCTCTTAAATATGAACTCGAGCATAATGTATATTAGACGCCACATACGAATTGAATACTGGGAGTAAACAACGTAAGATAATTCTCTTCCAATAATAGTAGCCTATATTAAATACTACAACAATCTGTACGTCTAGCGTAACTTTCGCACGCGACTCTTTGTCCCGTAACAAATACTACTTACCTATCGCTTTCCTTTCAATACCGTGCGAGCAAGATAGGTGCTGCTGAGTCGCGCGACAAGCGAAGCCGCGGCAATATATGCTAGCACGGCTGCACGCATTTCGACTAAAATATGGCCCCGAAACTGATGTGAAATCAACGTTTGAATAATTAACATTTTACCGCCCTGGTCAACAGAAAGCTGTCCCACACGCTAAGCTGACAGCAGATAGGGAACGTACACAACTAAGGTACGATGCACCTCCACCAAGTGTGACGAGGGTATAGCTCAGTGGATGTGCAGAATAAAGAATAGGAATTGGTATTATTTTTATATTCGACTTCAGCTCAGATACAGGGTTTAAACACGAAATCCCGGCTCCCTTGGTGTGTGACAGAGACGGTCATAATTCGAATATTTAAATATATTTATAATATAAAATCTGACAGCAGAGCTGGCAACTACCAAAGAGTTCCTTACACGTACACAGCTGGTGCCACCAAATCGAATCTTTTAAGCTGATATTGACCTTGATATTGCTGCCATCTATCGTTAGAACAAAAGAACGTGCACGAGGAAGGTGCTGCCAACTGGAGACACCAATTCGAATCTTTTAAGTCAATATAGACGTTGACAGTGCTGCCATCTATAGTTCGTGCTAGGGAACGTACACAAGGAAGGTGCTGCCAACCGGTGACACCAATCCGAATTTTTTAAGTTAACATTGACGTTGATAGTGCTGCCACCTGTTCGTGCACAATTTCTATATTTTTATTTTCTATATTATTATTTATTTTTCTATGACCTGGCGTGGCACGGCTTTCCGACGTCGTTATCTGCCGTTTCTAGCGCTCAAACGGTGAATGAATAACCCAGAAAGTTAATGTGACAACACATCTCTTTTGGTCGTCGACACAAGCCTCTGAGTATTTAGTCTAATGGATATATCACACGTGAAATCTCTGAACATTTTTGTTCGCCATATTTAGCGGGAGGTGAGGTAACAACGCACAGCACACCACCAAAATATAAATGCACACACACTCACAAAGTCTCCAAAGAAACACACATATAACGCAAAATCGACCAATGTATTTTGGCAGAGGGGTTCACCCGAGATTGGCTCCATAGACTAAATACTCAAAGAAACAAGCCGACATTTTTTTAGCAAATGAAAAGAAGCGAAAACAAAGCGTCATTAAACCCGCACCGTGTCGCTGTGGAGCCGTAGCCGGCTGGCGGAGCGCGGCGCGCGCTTCACGTCCGCGACGACGGGCTGCGCACACAACACACAATTTAGACCCCCCAGTCCAATCAGAGGCCCCGGGACAAGTGCGGACACGGGGCACTAACGTACAATAAATAAAAAAAAAAAACCGTCTCAATGGTTTAAAAAAAACTACCCAAAACTAACTCATTAATTACCTAGTGAATGACATTGGCTTGGCAAATAATAGAGATAGAAATCACTTCTCATGCACTAAAAGTTAAACTTTATGCTGTGCGTAGGCGACATAAAGTCGCTTTTTATGTTCTAGAGCATTAAGTAAAATCGTCATCGAAGACCAAGGCGATCGGTCCAACAGCCACACGAACAATTTAAAAATAAGCTGATAAAAAAAAACTTAAAACTTCATAGAGTAAACTCTTTATTTTATTTCGTTTCGTTAATATTCTAAGACCAAGGCATAAATACCAACAACCAAAGTAGACAATAAAACTTCTTAAAATCAACTTTTTATTTTTATTTACTATCATTTATTACTTTATAAATTTATCCTTGTTGCTCTAATGTAACTAAATTTTAATTAAATTTGTTTTTAAGTATAATATTTGCAAGATGCAGTTTCATTTCCTCGCAATCCAAGTGAAAAGTAGAGTGTCCAACTCGTCCATAAAACGCATTTCACACTCGACTTTATATTCATCCTCGCTCGCAAGCTCGCTCGGATTGATAAACGTCTCGTGTAAAATGGTGCGTTTTATACACTTGTTGTACAATCTACTATTTGCGTTTTGGTGGTTTTCGCGTTTACGACATTTTGCGTTGAGAGCCTTTTGCGTTTAGGTCAATTTGCGTTTAGGGCATTTTGCGGTCGTAAATTAGGTTATTATGTGACGGAGGGATACGAATTTGGTAAAGCATTTTCTTACCAGTATCTTCAGATACTTGACAGCGTATGGCCCACAAAACATTTGTTTTTTTTTTAATTTCTCATATAAATCTATTAAATGAGAATGAAACAATAGATAACTAATAAATAAATCAATTCTAATGTGTCAAACCCGTGTACGCACTTACACATCATGCTTTCATTATTATCCTTATGACAACGCATCACAAATCTTAGAGAGCAACAGTTCTCATGCAGTAAAGCGGTTGGTGCGCTAAGGTTCGTGTTAGTTCGCGACAGTTCCGCTGGATGGCGCTTACCTTGACGCATAGTGGCTCGGTGCCGCCCTCTGGTATCACGTTGTTCAGCGCTGCTATCGCCTCTTGCGCCTCTTCCCGCTTATCGAACCTGAAATAATGAAATTTAAAGATAAATATATATGTTTTTACTGGCTTAATTTGCTATCCTCTCTGCGAAGAATGAGCCATATACCTGCTTATTAACTAAACGAACTAGACATCTAATTTATTATCCTCAGTGCGGAATGATGCTATGGGGTAAAATTTCCGTCACAGTTAGGGCTGCCAATGCCATCCGGGTTTCCCAGGATTAGTCCTAGTTGTGAGGCCGTCCGCGAGCTGCGCGGACACTTTTTTATGTCAGGAAACACCTTATTGAATTAATTATTAATCAGCATTATTGTGTACAAAGTAGGTATAAACCGTACAAATAATAAAACACTACAAAAAAATGATATAGCAGACCTAGTCACAGTTGAAATCATCTGCTTTATATAAAACCAACCATAAAACCCCTACCACTGCCACCTATTTATTGAATCTTGATATGTGATGATTTCATGTTTAGAGAGACGCTACGATGCCACTCTAAGGCATGCAAGAAATAACTGGTTGAAAAAATCAATGGCTTTCGCATCAGGTTCAGTGGTTCAATAGGTAGGACGTCCGTGTTGGCCCGGAAAGCCGTTGGAGACGCGGGTTCGAACCCCACCTGAGTCATTTAATTTTTCGCTTCTGTTACTGCTTTAATAATAATAATGATGATTTAAGATTTTGAAGGCGACTAATATTATGTATATTAAGAGGCCTAATTCCTTTCAAATTTAATTTTTATTATTATGACAAATATACTGATAATTTCAACCGACTTTTTGAAGTGAATAATAATACTTTCCCTGAGTTTCTAGATAGTAACATAGCTATCTCATGCTTTCATTGCATGCAGTCAAAAATAAGTTGAAAAAAAAAAACAGTTTTCTGTGTGAACTTTGTCGATTTCGAGTAGTTTTTGAAACAAAAATTATCAATGAAACATTAAAACTGTAGGTTTCAAATATATACCAATAAATTGCAATAGCCCTGTTCTAAATAGTGACATTATATTAGATAATATGTTAAGAAATATGTTTGATCATACAGAAAAATGTCTAAAACAACATTTTTGAAAGGATAAGGTGTCTTGACTTGACTAACCTGACGAACGCGACGCCGCGCGGCGTGCCGTTGCTCTTATCCCGGAGGATATGTTTCTGCACGATGCGGCCATATTTGCCGAATATCGTCTCCAACTGGTCCTCCGTGATGGCGCGGGGTAAGTTCGTCACGTACAGGTTCGTCTCTTTTATGTCGTCGCCTGAAGGTCGGGCGTATGATACCTGGAAATTACGTTTTAATATGTTCATAATACAGATAAAAAATAATGTCCATTGTTTTAAAAGTTTTTCATTTCACCTCTCCTACCCACTTCGATTTTCCTCTAAAGGATTGGCCTTTATGACCAATAAGGACAAACGATATGTCACTGCACTGGACTAGCTTATTCTAAGTTCTAAAACGTTTACTGCGGCAGGAAGTGAATAAAGTTATCGTTGTATAAAAGTAGTTTGAGCTGAAACGTTCTTATTATTATGAAAGGGATTTTCGATGATAAGTTCCTAAATCGCTTTATTATTAACTTTGTTTACACAACGATTTGAGATTTGCCGATTGGTATAAATCTTAATTATTGTATAAAGCTGTTTACACTCACGTGAAATTGTCAGGAACGGCCCGACACGTCTCATGTTTCGACATGCGCCGGTGTACGGGTAGCAGTCCTTGATGAAGAGCTCCGTATGAGTTCGAAACAGGCCGTTCCTGACAATTTCACGTGAATGTAGACCGCTTAATACAATAACTAAATGTCTCACGAAAGTTTTAATAGGAATAAGTCATGTGTACCTTTAACCGTTTATTCCTGAGCTGATAACCGTTGAACGTGTCGATGGCTCTGGCCGCGTCCTCCTCGCGCGTGAAGTTCACGAACCCGAAGCCATAACTGTACCCAGTCTGGAAATATACAGGAATAGTACATTAGTACACTGCAGACGCCAGGAAAGACTGCAGGCTTGCAGGGTAAGTAGGTATAGATAGTGATACGAAGCCGGCAAGCCCTTTTCACGGCTAAGGCATGCCTAAATCAGTTGGTGAGGAACACAGAATAATCACACTTATCCTACTTATACTGTAAAGGCGAAAGTTTGTTTGTGTATGTTTGTTACTTCTTCACACTCAAACGGCTGGACCAATTTTAATAAAATTTGGTATTTAGGTAGCTGACACCCTGGATTAACACATTCTAATATTAATAACATGGATTTTGAAAGTCTATCACGCAACGTAGGTTCGACTAAATGGGTCGGCCGAAAAACCCCCGACCCAACCAAACATATCTAAGAACCATCTCAACAGACAAGGCTTTGGGAGCAACGATGCCACAGTCAGACATACAGATACACAGACACACGTAATACATGTTAAACTTATTACACCCCTCTTTTTTGTCGGGGTTAACCCTTTGACCGCCAAAGACGGCAAATCACGTCATCGGGAATTCGTGCCACTGACGCCAACGACGCCTATTGACGTCAAAAATTTCAATGGTCAAAAACATGCTAATTCAAACCACTATCTGTGTTTTTCATTCTCTGTTGATTTTTGAGCAACTTTTTTTTTTTTTTGTTTGGCGTCAGTGGTGAATTGCTTGGCCGCTTGGCGCTCTAAGGGTTAAAAAAAGAAAAGTCATCTCTCCTGTGGTCAAAATCTTATAACCTATATACCTGTAAGTTATGATTTTATCACATAGGATTACAGGCCAAGACACCGTATATAGGGATACTTGTTTAATCTGAAAATGAGGCTATGACATTTCTAACTTGGCACTTGTTCACAAGAAAAACGTGAACCTAACCTTGAGTATGACCCATATATATACATTTACATCCACTTACAAAAGCTTAATGCTCTTAGCAATTTACAGACAGCCAGAACACATACAAACTAGCTTGGTTCCATTACTGATATTTGGTAAACATCCAAACATATACATTTCGTTCGAACGCACTTATAAGGCAATTTTTATTAATGTATCACTCACTGCTCTCTGGGAGAGTCATATGTAGCTTGAAGGTAGGTCCATGTATTATTAACCTCAGCAAGTGTGTAGCACAATCAGGTAATAATAGAGAAAAATGAGAAAAGTACCCACAGGCATACAAGTTTATCTGGTAAGTTGCATAATTCTGAATACGTCCCGACCATTGTTCAAGTCTAAACTGAAAACCATGTTGTTACACAAACTGTAATGTATTTATCGCAGTAGACTGATTAAGATTTTGTCTTTCTTTCGTTTTATTTCTTACAGCTTTCATTTTATGTTTAGTTGCTGAAATGCTGATTGTTTTAGACATTTTTCTCTATGATCAAACTTGTTTCTTAACATATTATATTACTACCTAGAACAAGGCTATTGGAATTTATTGGTATATATTTGAAACCTACAGTTTGAATTTTTCATTGATAATTTTTTTTTCAATAACAACTCGAAATTGACAAAATTCACGCGAAAAATTTGTTTCTTCAACTTATTTTCGCACGCAATGAAAGCATGAAATAGCTATGTTACTACCTAGAACTCGGGGAAAAGTATTATTCACTTCAAAAAGTTGGTTGAAATTATCAATATATTTGTCATAATATGAAAATAATAATTTTGAAAAGGAATAAGACCTCTTAACGTTACTGTAAATTGTCTTAGTCGCTAAAGTCACTCACTGGGCAATCTGAAAATCAGCGCTGGAAGTGCGTCCCACCATAGCGGCTAAGCTCCCAGCACAATGCTGAGCTTGTCCTTTTGCCATTCTTTTATAATTGGATAATTTTATATTGTGTGTCTTTTTTATTATTTTTATTTCTACATAAATATAAAACTGTACCGTCTGGCAATAAATGTATTTTCTTTCCTTCTTTCCTTGGCATTTTCTTCATTTGGTTACTACATAGCCACGCATAACAAGTAGTTATTAACGTAAACAGTCCACAACATTTAAACGATTCATTCCCTTTTTACAATCTAATAATCAGCTAACGTGACGCACGCACACTGATAACGTTATCGGCACCTTTAATGAATTTTGCGACTTAACATTAAAGCAAGAAACCATTAAATCCTGCGATATAAATTCACGCTTTCTATAATTAACCCTAGACATAGTAAGTCCCTTACAATCCCTCACATTCCAAAACGAACTATATTCAATTTTAATTTGAGTTTATTATCCAGTGAATCCTTTGTACGGACTTAAATCCTTTTTGGTTGGGGTATATGGGATCGATTGCCACGAATATAGCCTAAGTTGGCTTTTAATTGTGACCACATAAAGTTTTAGGGGTGTTATTTAAAGAGATTATTGCCAGCGCTTTTTAAGTTATTTGAGTTTATATGGAAACTTCCTTAAGTTAGTGGGGATACTAAATCTTTTCTTTCGCGGCCGAATGCCCACAAGCTGACAGTGGGTTATTATTTATTTTACGCTCGTCCTTCGGGAAATTTGGACTCTATTTTGGTATAATAAGTAGATTAGTCGATAACATCATGATGAAATTAAATACCAAAACGTTGGACGATATCTATGCCCAGGTTAGCTATCTGAAACACTAATTTTTGTTTCCCATTCGTAACATTTCACCCAATTTTCATTTATCCGAAAGCCATTTTTTTCCAACGCTTCCAACTTCGACCGCGTATTTTTTTAACGTAGACGGATATAAAGCATCCTATAACCATCTTTGAATGTCAAGCTATCCTTGTACCATTTTTTTAATTGGTCCAGTCGCTTCGACTTGACTGATGAGAGGGCAAATGAAGTTATGCCCAACAAATGGCACCAGACTAGCATGGCGCCGCGCGCCCATACAAAACAAATGACGATCCTGCATCACGCTATTCTCAATACAAATCTAGAATTTTATAACAGCATCTCCAACTGACATCCACCGAGTTGCTTCACAAAAGATCTCACACAGTCGAAGCGAGGCCTCTATCTTAACGTCAAAGAAAAAAAATCACCAGTTCCAGAAACTTCTACTAACCTTAAAATCCTTCATAACCCGACAGCTCTCAATTGGTCCTATGGTCATGAACATGGCGTATAGGTCCTTCTCAGTCATAGTCTGTGGCAGATAGTTGACTATAAGGTTTGTTTTGCAGGAGTCCCCCGCAGCCGACACGCCGCCACCTTCGGACATGCTGCCCCAACAGCGAGGTGGGCCGCCGTAACGACCTCTGTACTGTTGTTGGATTTGCTGGAAACGAAATTGTAAATATGAAAACACCATGATTTGTTTACATATTTGTATCAAAATTTACAGATGACAAGAAATGTTTTTTTTATTGACATATTGACGGGAATAAGCACGATAACCCACAGTGACTTTACAACGATGCAGTCGGGATACCCGTGGAAAAAGGCATTGAACAGAACCGGGAAATATTACTACGGCAGTTCCGGTTGCCCGTTACTGCAGGCCCTAGTTATAAACTATATAGGGTAAATAGGGCAAATAGCTACGCAGTAATTAAAATCAATAAAAAAAATCGTATCGTCGAATTCAAAACAAATTCAAAACCTCAACTTTTTTGAAGTCGGTTTAAACGTTATTCTACGTGTTCGTCTACATAGACAATAGCGCTACTTGATTTGACCATTGTTCTGCTTTTGCGAGTCAAAATTGCGGCAAACGTGCAATGTCGCAATTGGCTGCATTACTGCAAAGTCGTCATGGGAGATCGTTTATAACCATACCCCAGGGTTTTAGGTGCATAAATGATTTGACGCCTACTGTCGGCCTAGTGTCAAATCATTTGCGCACCGAAAATCCCGGGGTATGCTTATAACTATCATGGCACAAGTACATCACGAGTCCGATTTCCCCATAAACTAATAATATATGAAGTCTCATCAGAGTTAAACTAAACAGCTACATAATTACTACATAATACGTTTCTTCTCACAGGATTATGCCTTGTTTAGTCATTTTCCAATTGCTGAGTGGCAAACAACGATCGGATTTCGGAGCAATGTAATTATGTCATCTATGAACAGAGTAAGATAAACTGAACTACGAAAAAGGCAAAGGCGAAAAAAACTTTTTGTGAATGCCTTTTGGATGTCATAACGCACCTGCCACTTTCCACGTTTAGTAGCAATACACGGTATTATTCTACATCACAACAAGAGAAATGGTATAGCGTCGAAACTTTAATTGTAATATGAATGCCATGATGAAATAACACTATAATAATTTTATCTACATATATTTGAGGGCTATGGCGATAAAGAATAAAGATCTAAAGGTGTTTTTATTTGGCAGATTTTATATCTAAAATAAAGCACTAAGTCTAGTTAGTACACCACATTGTAGAAGCGTTCAAGTAAAATAAATAATCATAAATGTGGGGGTCACCACAACAACATCCGAGGTAATCATATTAAACCTTTCGATAGCCATCACTAAACAATATTGATAATGACAGTTGTACTTATGTTATACGTGACACGTGACGGAAGGTGATCGCAAACACCTCCCTGAAGAAGAACTCCATACTACATGCGTAATTGTATAACCAGGCTATAACCGTAGGTAAAATCGTCATTGTATATGTAATCGGCATTGTGTATTGTATGTATAATAATTAATCATACTAATAATGTAACTACCTATTCCAATTTTTATTTAATAATTACTTAATGTTTTTTTTTTAGAATATTTTGTATTTTGAAATTTAATAGAATTTTTATAATGTATATTGACTTGTAAAATGTTAACATTTTATTAATAAATGAGTATGAGTATGAGTATGAGTATGTACGTTGAACGAGTGGATTATGAATTTCTCCACTTTCGCGAACAAAGTTGCGGGTAAATTTCAGCACTTAACAAATAAACATTCCATTGTCATCCAACCGCACCCCTAAAAATCTGCAATAGTGTGAAACCGAGACTGAAAACAAAAAGTACTAAGTTTACATACATCCAATGGCAAACATAAAACTAGTATTTTAAGTCCAAAAGCGATACAAAGGTAGTTTTGGCTAGGCTTTCTTTCCGAGCAATCCCATGACCTAAATATCGTATTATTTCCAATTTCAACTTATTTAACACAGATGTTAAATACAAACTCTGCATTGCAGGGAAAACGCTATTTATTGGCTCGAGAAATATGGATATATCAAGAATAAAACCACCTGCAACAAAAAATTGGATTTCCGAGGAAATGTATTTCGGTGTTTGTTATAGTAACTTAAAGAGTTTATGAAACACCGACATCGTCATAGATTTGCCTATAATTATTGAGAAGTTCCTTTGATTTCTCATGAATCTTATCATATATATAAATAACTAAAATAAATATCGGACAACCTCACACAAATCGATCTAAATAGTCCCAAATTAAGCTCTAGAAGGCTTGTGTTATGGGTACTAGACGACGATATACGTACTTATATAGATAAATATATACTTAAATACATAGAACAACCATGACCCAAGCACTAATATTCGAGTTCATTACACAAATATTTGCCCCGGCCGGGATTCGAACCCGGGACCGCCGGCTCAGTAGGCAGGTGTCTACAAACCGAACCAAACGCGTCGTCATCTTCGTCATATATTACATCTTCACAAAAAAAATGGGACCAAGGAGGTGGCAACTTCTTCTTGAACTTCCTGAACAATTTGAGGTTAACATTAAGGGCCTTATCACACTTGCGATTTGCGAGCGAATTTTGTATGAAGAAGATCACACAGCGAGTTCGCTGCGACGTTTATTTGTATTGAAAACTCGCTCGCAAATAGCAAGTTCATAAAGCCCTAAAAATATACAACCGAACTGAGCACCTCCTCTTTCTAGAAGTCAGTTGAACAATCATCTCTTTTGATCTTCACAAAAGCCGGCTATGAGAAGTCCATTAAGTCACAAAAATTAAACTGAAAGAAGTCTTATAACACCCAATAATGGGGAAACAGCTGTACAACAAATCTGATACAGCGTTCGTTAGCCGCTTAATCCGACTCGAGCATCAAAGAACCTTGGCATGGTATTATATTAAAACTGAATTTATTAACGCGAATATGCCGGTTAAGTTAGGTTTACACCCTATTTGTACAGGGTGCCATAAATACGGGGTGTACCTTAACTTAACCATCGTGTATACTTTCACCATCATCATCGTCATCCTGGCGTTAAGTCCCGCTTTCCGTAACTTTGCCTTCTACTTAGTCCGGTCTTTTACAATCTCTATAGTGATATTATTTGCAGTCATAGCTTCTTTCACGACATCAAGTTAACGCTTTTTCGGCCTTCCACGAGATCTTAATCCAGGATCTAATAGGTCAAGACATCTATTCCCAACTTATTCTTTGGATTTACGAGCGATATGCGCCAGGCTACCCGGCTTCGCCTTCCATCTTTGTTCGGACAAAATCAGCGCGCGTCTGTAGCCTCTCTTTGATGCACACGTACAGTCTGCAACCAATTTGAATCCTAGGCCATTTCGTACCTTGTCACAGCGAACGTCAATATGAAAGCCGCTTGAAATTTCATATCATTGTCATTGTGACAAGGTTCTATAGTGGCCTAGAAATCAAATTGGTTGACTGTACACGTCGGCCAGTCACGTGGCTACACTCTATTGCGTAGCCTTTTACACAAACAACGAATAATGTATAGCTAGTGTTTTATTATGTCTACTAACTTTAAACACACACTTTTGGCAGCTAAATGTACCCCAGTTCATGTCCAATTAGCATAACCTTCGCTCGCAACTTATGTTTTTTGGGTGTCAATTTACAAAAGGCTAATTGTGTTTGCAGTCGCTTCCCGGGTATAATTTCACTGCCGCGCTGCCCTACTTTCGTATGGAAATGTGATTGTTTGATTAATATACGGCTTTTACAAGCTTTTATTTTGCTTCATGTTTATCTTTCTGACTTCGAAAATGGAAGAGGTTTTCAGTCTGGTTCGGGATGTTTGTTTTTTAAAGGTTCTGAAAACCTTTAGAAGTTAGAACAAACAGAAATTAATTTTCAAAGTTCGAACCCGAGTTCCGTAGCGCGTAGGGATTAAGTGCGCATTTTTGATCATAATTATAACAGTTTTTTTTATTTTTTTTCTAAAAAAGTTTGTGTGTATGTAGGTACTTTTATGGGATTTAATTCTTAGGGTCTTTAGTCAAGACAGTTTGCACATTCAAACCTCATATAAGAAAAAAAAGTGTCCTAAAACGTCCCGTTTTTGTATGAATGTCTATGAACGTGACGCACTGGAAAAAAAAATACTAAATTTTGGGACACTTTTTTCTTGTATGAGATTTAAATACAAAAACGCTTCTGAGTAGGTAAGACAAGCTTAAAAAAAGCAATTTTTGAAAAAGTTCATGTTCACATAAAAAAAACTAAACTTCAATATGATTTAAAACTCAATGAGTCCAGATCCCTACTTGTCAAATAACAGTAATCCTACCTCCACGTATCGAGAACGCCGTCGAACACCAGATTCCGAAGCACTCGCAAACTCCACGGATATAGGTCGCGACCGTGACCCACTAGAGGCTGAACCATTGTGAATTTGTGTTACAGCCGATAGATTAATCGCCCCGATTCTGATGTGCATATCTTTGCCTTATACGGGAAGAAGGAAACGCCATTCGAAATTAATCGGGTTATCATAAAAATAAAGCTAAGAAAAGGCACTATAGAATTTCACGGTCGATAAATTCGCTGGATTATGATGTGCATATCTTTGCATTATGCGAGAATAAGGAAGCGACTTTTGAAATCAACGGGGTTATCATAAAATAAAGCTAACTAAGACACGATTTCAATTGAGATTGAGATGTCTGCCTTACGGGTAACGGGTTATAAAATAAAATAAGCCAAGATGAAAATATTTCCCTTAACTACTACTAAACAAAACTTTAATATTAAAGTTTGAATAAATGATGATGCATTTATATAAATGAGGTTGACATACGGTAATTAATCGCCCAGATTCTGATGTGCATATATTTACCTTTTGTGGGAATAAGGAAGCGTCTTTTGAAATGTACGGGGTTATCATAAGAATAAAGCTAAGAAGAGCCATTATTGCATTTTGTGGTAGATGCACTTTTGCCGTATGCGGGAATAAGTAGGCGTCTTTTGAAATTAATGGAGTTATCATAAAAACAAAGCTATGATAAGACATTACATTTCATGGTAAATTATTCGGTTCGATTATGATTTTATGACGTGTATATTTTTGCCTTGAATGGAATAACGAAGCGTCTTTTGAAATTAACTGGGTTACAAAAGAAGCCACAAGATGTAAATAGAAAAACACGAATCGCTTATTTACGATTATAAATAACCAGTCTATACCTAATTCTCATTTAGCACAAACTTAGACAACAACTACCAATTTTAGGGTTTCGTACCCAAAGGGTAAAAACGGGACCCTATTACTGAGACTGCTGTCCGTCCGTCCGTCCGTCTGTCACCAGGCTGTATCTCAAGAACGGTGATAGCTAGACAGTTGAAATTTTCACAGATGATGTATTTCAGTTGCCGCTATAGCAACAAATACTATCCATGATAAAACAATACTAATTAAGGGGGGCTCCGATACAAAAATAGGGCTTTTTGCATGATATTTCGTTCAACGGGCATTTTCTCATGAACCGTTATAGGTAGACAGTTGAAATTTTCACAGAATCATTGCTAGTTTTAAGTATCTTTCGTTTGTAACAATTATGCTCAAAATTCCATGTAAGTAAATCAGATCTACTTTACTTTATACATTACTGTTCGCAAATTATTGAACTCTAATTATTATTAGTGTATTGGCCACCTATGTTTTAACTCGTACATTAAGGAAACTATAGGCCTTATTTTCAGTTTCTTGATTCCTTTACAATTGTTTTTGAATGACTGTTTGTTTCTTATTAAAAAAAAAAAAAAAAAATTGGTACGGAACCCTTCGTGCGCGAGTCCGACTCGCACTTGGCCTGTTTTTAGGGTTCCGTAGTCAAATGGCAAAAAACGGAACCCTTATAGATTCGTCATGTCTGTCTGTCCGTCCGTCTGTCCGTCCGTATGTCACAGCCATTTTTTTCCGAAACTATAAGAGCTATACTGTTGAAACTTGGTAGGTAGATGTATTCTGTGAACCGCATTAAGATTTTGATGCAAAAATAAAAAAATAATAATAAATATTGGGGGCTCCCCATACTTAGAACAGAAACTCAAATTTTTTTTTTTCATCAAACACATACGTGTGGGGTATCTATGGATAGGTCTTCGAAAATGATATCGAGGTTTCCAAAATATTTTTTTTCTAAACCGAATAGTTTGCGTGACGGACGCTTCCAAAGTGGAAAAAAGTTGCCCCCCCCCCCCCCCTCCCTCTAACTTCTAAAATAAGAAAATGAAAAATCTAAAAAAACATATGATGTACATTACTATAAAAACTACCAATGAAAATTGTTTTGAACGAGATCTAGTAAGTAGTTTTTTTTTAATACCTATTAATACCTAACTTTGCACCTAATTTATATGGGGCGCTATACATACCAGGTGCAAACTTAACTTAACCACCTAGGGATGGAAAGTGTTTGTACGGAACCCTCGGTGCGCGAGTCCGACTCGCACTTGGCCGGTTTTTTTTCAGAATTTTGAGGCACCATCATTCATCTTTAACATTCTTTTTTTGCTATTCCGCCCTTATGTGCTGTCATCATAACCAAAGCTGTAAGGAAACTAAGGATACTTCGTGATTTCGTCTTCCTCTAAACTAGTCAATATCCGAGTCAGATAGGATGATTACCTTGCACATATTAAATGTAACCGGGGTCATTACACGGTATGAATTTGTAACAAGGCAGGAGAGGTTGGAACAAGATACAGCATACACATACATATATAGTAAGAGTATATAGGTGTGTGTGTATACAATACCGCAAGTATCCCATCACCAAAGGTAAGGTGGTTAAGCATTCTTCGGGTTATCAGTCCATTGCGCTCTTTAATAGGTTACCGATAGAATTAAAGACAGTGACAAGTGTCAACATATTTAAAAATAAACTGAGGTCTTTCTTGCTGATGAAGTGTTTTTATTCGGTTGATGAGTTTTATCAGCATAAAAATGTCAATAACTGAAACATATGTATAGTAGTTCTGTTAATAATTATTTGATAAAGTGGACATCATCAATACCTGTTAGTTAATTATAATTAATTATTAATATTTGATTAATTATTTAAATATTGACATTTTAATTATTGCATATTTCATTATATTATCTAATTTTAGTGACTTATTATTAATTATGGTTGTTTAATTTATTGTTATTGTGTTTTTTATTTTATTTTTATTAATGTGATTTCAAACGCAATGTAAATTGTTAATTGAATAAATACTTATGACTTATGACCAAATATTTATACTATATACGGGTGAAGACCAAAAAGTTAACTACCTTAAGTCATTTAGTTAAAATTTGTATCAATTTTTCCATTGTACGACGACAAATTAACCATTGAATGATGTACTGTTTTCAGGTACATTATTGTGTCGTCAATTTTTGTCGCACAACGGAACTTTTTCCGATCGCTTTTTCTCTAAGGCTAACTACGCCTCAATTACGTCCAACTTTTTGGTCCTTACCCAATTTACCTATACAGTGATCGATTCAAATGTGTCAGTAGGGAGAAAACGAAAACTATAAGAAATAGGGAAATCTGTTCTTAAGAACCATGGCGTCGATTTTAGATTTAATTGAAACTACTTTAATTTTTTTTTTAATCTTTGTTTTCTTTGGGGCGCACTGGGTGAATGGACTGCGTCGTAAATAGACTGGCGCCGTTCGAAGAGTTCGCGGCGACCATCGCTTGATGGAAGGGATCATGATCCTCAACACTTGAGAAACCGACCGGCTAATTCGTTTTTAGGGTTCCGTAGTCAACTAGGAACCCTTATAGTTTCGCCATGTCCGTCTGTCCGTCTGTCCGTCTGTCCGTCTGTCCGTCCGTCCGCGGCTTAGCTCCGTGATCATTAGTACTAGAAAGCTGAAATTTGGTATGAGTATGTGTATGTATCACGCCGACAAAACGGTAAAATAAAAACTAAAAAAAAAATTTTTTTTCGGGTACCTCTCGAACACCTAAAGTGGGGGTGATTTTTTTTTTTCGTTTCAACCCTAGTGTGTGGGGTGTCGTTGAATAGGTCTCTTGAAAATAATAGGGGTTTTCAAACATTACTTTTTGATAAAGTCAGTAGTTTTGTAAATATTCGCTCCGAAAATAAAAAAAATTGTGTCCCCCCCCCCTCTAACTTTTGAACCACAAGTCAAAAAAATATGGAAAAATTCATGTTAATGCGGCCTTATAAGTACTTTCAATGAAAACTATATTGAACAAAATCGGTCAAGCCGTTTTTGAGTTATCGCCAAATTTCATATTTTTTCTTTAAAAGGTCGTAAGTTGACTTCCAGAAGGTAATAAGTGATTACAGTTTCTAGGGCGTTTACGACCTTTTTATAGAGCTTAAAATCTGTCTTAACTTAAACCTCGGGCTTAAAACAGCAGTTTATTGTGAAGGATGAGCAACTACGGAACCCTACACTGAGCGTGGCCCGACATGCTCTTGGCCGGTTTTTTTTTATGGCAGCGGCATGGGGCTGTTGAAACGTTAAAAATGCCAAAATTTCAGCAATTACGAAACAAAAGCATTACTGTGACATGCGACACCCGCGCGAGATATATTACCTATATCTCTTTCTGTACAGTACTGTGAGAAAGTGATGGGTGACGCCAAGACGCGCGACAAGAGCATAATTGTGCTAGACAGGCTGGAAAACCTAGATACGAATCGATCTTAATCCTGTAAACGCTCGCATATGACACTGACCTTCATTTGACAGGTGTCATCGCTTTAAACTAAGCTAATCCAGTTAGCACCACGAAATAACCTGTCATGGCGTCGCAGAACTTTCGTTTTTGATGCCAAGTCTAGTATTACAAGTATTACAGACACAGGAGTTCTTTCTTTTGATCTTTTTGAAATGAAATGAAATATGACATGAAATATTTATTATTCCACTAACTTCTCCGCGCGGTGTTATAATTATAATTATACCCGCTTATCCTACGGGAAGACTATTTTTCGGGATACAAATTAGCCTATATGCTAAACCAGGGTGTGCTACCCTTCATACCAAAATTTATCAAATTGGTCCAGCTGTTTGAGCGTGAAGAAGTAATAAACATACACTTAAACAAACTCACAAACTTTCGCCTTTATAATATTTGTGTGATTAATGATGACTGGGCATTATGATCTCAAGGGCTTTTGCGAAATATTTGTACGCAACAACAATACCCGACTGAGAGGTCACATCACCTCACCTAAAGCTAGTTGCCTGCAGGTCGCACAACAACCCTCATAAACACTTTCTGGGCAATAGAGTTGTGAGTGCTTGGAAAAAACTCCCCGAGGATGTAATCTCAGCACCTAACGTCAATAATTTTAAGAATAAATTAGACAAGCATACCACTGAGCAACGATCTCAAGACACAGATCGCTGGATATAGGCACTATCATGTTGTTAAACTGCCTGCCTCATTATAAAAAATAATAATAAAAAATAATAATAATATTGTTTATTAAAATCTTCGGAAAAGCAGTTTGCGAAATCACCTGACTTCCACAGCACGTCGAGACGTAAATTAAGACCCTCACGAGACGGCACCACGTCTGTGGACGACTTTTCTTTTGGCAAAACTGCCATCTACAACGGGAATTTCTCGTAATTTTTACATAAATGTCTTGTACCATTTTTTTGCTGCATTTTTTGTATGTGTTATGTCTGCGCCGCAGCGTGCATTTTATATACAATCCCGCGTCCGTGAACTTTTTATCCTGTATTTCCAATTGACTTGATAAAGAGAGAAGTTTCCGTTCGGTTGTTATTTTTCTGTTAATGTTTGTTAGTTAAGAAATCCGTCATTCAAATTATAAAGCTATTCGGAAAATCATTTTCGTTCGAGAAGGTCCCATAACATTTGTTGATCTATTGACGAGAACCATGAGGAATCGAAGGGACTCCTCAAATATTACAGGCACTGGCGCTTTCTGTGTTCTAAATAGTGACCCGTTCAATTGCTATCGGAAATACGACTTCTTCCCGTTGATATAGTTTTTTTGGATGCGCAAGTTTTCACATAACGATTGATTAAAATCGTTAGCCATATCTCTGAAATTATTAACATTACAAGAGTTTTGAGAGTTAAACCCATTAGCTTAGGTTAGATTTGAATTACAACAATACTGAAAAGTTATTTGTTTCAGAGAAAAGTAGAAAATATGACTAATAACAATTATGAATAAGAATTTTATATGAGCCAATATGGACCCAGTTTTTTCTTTTTATAGAAAATCAAGTTCATGGTTTGCGTCGAATGTGCAATGTTGGTCGTGGTGTGTAAGGTTATAAAAAAAAACTTATAGGATGCGACTGGCGACGGACGATGCCTTAAGGCGACGGGTAATGCGAAACTAGCGCCACTTACAAATTGTTATTATATCTTCTAAACCAGATCAATTTCCAGTAATTTCAATATTTGAGGAACTGGAAAAACACCTATAGTATTTATTAAATTATTATACACAATTTCTTGTTCTTTAATTGTCTCTAAAAACTTGCCCAAAACTATTGTGGCCGCTTTTGACGTGAACAAGTTTTGTAGGGTGAACTACACTGAACAAATTGTAGGTATATAGTGTTTTAATAAATATTAAAGGTGTTTTGCTAGCTCCTAGACATCAGCTATTTCTAAAAAAATATCAGATTATGAAGTTATAAGACAAAAGTCGAAAGTGGCGCTAGTTTCGCAATACCCGTCGCCTTAAAATCCAAGTGGGCCTAAGTTCTTATTACCGAAACGTAACCGATCAAGCTGTCTTCCTCACGCTATAGGAAGACGATCGGTGTGGGAAAGGGGCGGACGTCTCTGGCGCACTTCCAATGTAAATGGGGATCGTTGGTGACAAGTGTCAACATATTTAAAAATAAACTGAGGTCTTTCTTGCTGATGAAGTGTTTTTATTCGGTTGATGAGTTTTATCAGCATAAAAATGTCAATAACTGAAACATATGTATAGTAGTTCTGTTAATAATTATTTGATAAAGTGGACATCATCAATACCTGTTAGTTAATTATAATTAATTATTAATATTTGATTAATTATTTAAATATTGACATTTTAATTATTGCATATTTCATTATATTATCTAATTTTAGTGACTTATTATTAATTATGGTTGTTTAATTTATTGTTATTGTGTTTTTTATTTTATTTTTATTAATGTGATTTCAAACGCAATGTAAATTGTTAATTGAATAAATACTTATGACTTATGACCAAATATTTATACTATATACGGGTGAAGACCAAAAAGTTAACTACCTTAAGTCATTTAGTTAAAATTTGTATCAATTTTTCCATTGTACGACGACAAATTAACCATTGAATGATGTACTGTTTTCAGGTACATTATTGTGTCGTCAATTTTTGTCGCACAACGGAACTTTTTCCGATCGCTTTTTCTCTAAGGCTAACTACGCCTCAATTACGTCCAACTTTTTGGTCCTTACCCAATTTACCTATACAGTGATCGATTCAAATGTGTCAGTAGGGAGAAAACGAAAACTATAAGAAATAGGGAAATCTGTTCTTAAGAACCATGGCGTCGATTTTAGATTTAATTGAAACTACTTTAATTTTTTTTTTAATCTTTGTTTTCTTTGGGGCGCACTGGGTGAATGGACTGCGTCGTAAATAGACTGGCGCCGTTCGAAGAGTTCGCGGCGACCATCGCTTGATGGAAGGGATCATGATCCTCAACACTTGAGAAACCGACCGGCTAATTCGTTTTTAGGGTTCCGTAGTCAACTAGGAACCCTTATAGTTTCGCCATGTCCGTCTGTCCGTCTGTCCGTCTGTCCGTCTGTCCGTCCGTCCGCGGCTTAGCTCCGTGATCATTAGTACTAGAAAGCTGAAATTTGGTATGAGTATGTGTATGTATCACGCCGACAAAACGGTAAAATAAAAACTAAAAAAAAAATTTTTTTTCGGTACCTCTCGAACACCTAAAGTGGGGGTGATTTTTTTTTTTCGTTTCAACCCTAGTGTGTGGGGTGTCGTTGAATAGGTCTCTTGAAAATAATAGGGGTTTTCAAACATTACTTTTTGATAAAGTCAGTAGTTTTGTAAATATTCGCTCCGAAAATAAAAAAAATTGTGTCCCCCCCCCCTCTAACTTTTGAACCACAAGTCAAAAAAATATGGAAAAATTCATGTTAATGCGGCCTTATAAGTACTTTCAATGAAAACTATATTGAACAAAATCGGTCAAGCCGTTTTTGAGTTATCGCCAAATTTCATATTTTTTCTTTAAAAGGTCGTAAGTTGACTTCCAGAAGGTAATAAGTGATTACAGTTTCTAGGGCGTTTACGACCTTTTTATAGAGCTTAAAATCTGTCTTAACTTAAACCTCGGGCTTAAAACAGCAGTTTATTGTGAAGGATGAGCAACTACGGAACCCTACACTGAGCGTGGCCCGACATGCTCTTGGCCGGTTTTTTTTTATGGCAGCGGCATGGGGCTGTTGAAACGTTAAAAATGCCAAAATTTCAGCAATTACGAAACAAAAGCATTACTGTGACATGCGACACCCGCGCGAGATATATTACCTATATCTCTTTCTGTACAGTACTGTGAGAAAGTGATGGGTGACGCCAAGACGCGCGACAAGAGCATAATTGTGCTAGACAGGCTGGAAAACCTAGATACGAATCGATCTTAATCCTGTAAACGCTCGCATATGACACTGACCTTCATTTGACAGGTGTCATCGCTTTAAACTAAGCTAATCCAGTTAGCACCACGAAATAACCTGTCATGGCGTCGCAGAACTTTCGTTTTTGATGCCAAGTCTAGTATTACAAGTATTACAGACACAGGAGTTCTTTCTTTTGATCTTTTTGAAATGAAATGAAATATGACATGAAATATTTATTATTCCACTAACTTCTCCGCGCGGTGTTATAATTATAATTATACCCGCTTATCCTACGGGAAGACTATTTTTCGGGATACAAATTAGCCTATATGCTAAACCAGGGTGTGCTACCCTTCATACCAAAATTTATCAAATTGGTCCAGCTGTTTGAGCGTGAAGAAGTAATAAACATACACTTAAACAAACTCACAAACTTTCGCCTTTATAATATTTGTGTGATTAATGATGACTGGGCATTATGATCTCAAGGGCTTTTGCGAAATATTTGTACGCAACAACAATACCCGACTGAGAGGTCACATCACCTCACCTAAAGCTAGTTGCCTGCAGGTCGCACAACAACCCTCATAAACACTTTCTGGGCAATAGAGTTGTGAGTGCTTGGAAAAAACTCCCCGAGGATGTAATCTCAGCACCTAACGTCAATAATTTTAAGAATAAATTAGACAAGCATACCACTGAGCAACGATCTCAAGACACAGATCGCTGGATATAGGCACTATCATGTTGTTAAACTGCCTGCCTCATTATAAAAAATAATAATAAAAAATAATAATAATATTGTTTATTAAAATCTTCGGAAAAGCAGTTTGCGAAATCACCTGACTTCCACAGCACGTCGAGACGTAAATTAAGACCCTCACGAGACGGCACCACGTCTGTGGACGACTTTTCTTTTGGCAAAACTGCCATCTACAACGGGAATTTCTCGTAATTTTTACATAAATGTCTTGTACCATTTTTTTGCTGCATTTTTTGTATGTGTTATGTCTGCGCCGCAGCGTGCATTTTATATACAATCCCGCGTCCGTGAACTTTTTATCCTGTATTTCCAATTGACTTGATAAAGAGAGAAGTTTCCGTTCGGTTGTTATTTTTCTGTTAATGTTTGTTAGTTAAGAAATCCGTCATTCAAATTATAAAGCTATTCGGAAAATCATTTTCGTTCGAGAAGGTCCCATAACATTTGTTGATCTATTGACGAGAACCATGAGGAATCGAAGGGACTCCTCAAATATTACAGGCACTGGCGCTTTCTGTGTTCTAAATAGTGACCCGTTCAATTGCTATCGGAAATACGACTTCTTCCCGTTGATATAGTTTTTTTGGATGCGCAAGTTTTCACATAACGATTGATTAAAATCGTTAGCCATATCTCTGAAATTATTAACATTACAAGAGTTTTGAGAGTTAAACCCATTAGCTTAGGTTAGATTTGAATTACAACAATACTGAAAAGTTATTTGTTTCAGAGAAAAGTAGAAAATATGACTAATAACAATTATGAATAAGAATTTTATATGAGCCAATATGGACCCAGTTTTTTCTTTTTATAGAAAATCAAGTTCATGGTTTGCGTCGAATGTGCAATGTTGGTCGTGGTGTGTAAGGTTATAAAAAAAAACTTATAGGATGCGACTGGCGACGGACGATGCCTTAAGGCGACGGGTAATGCGAAACTAGCGCCACTTACAAATTGTTATTATATCTTCTAAACCAGATCAATTTCCAGTAATTTCAATATTTGAGGAACTGGAAAAACACCTATAGTATTTATTAAATTATTATACACAATTTCTTGTTCTTTAATTGTCTCTAAAAACTTGCCCAAAACTATTGTGGCCGCTTTTGACGTGAACAAGTTTTGTAGGGTGAACTACACTGAACAAATTGTAGGTATATAGTGTTTTAATAAATATTAAAGGTGTTTTGCTAGCTCCTAGACATCAGCTATTTCTAAAAAAATATCAGATTATGAAGTTATAAGACAAAAGTCGAAAGTGGCGCTAGTTTCGCAATACCCGTCGCCTTAAAATCCAAGTGGGCCTAAGTTCTTATTACCGAAACGTAACCGATCAAGCTGTCTTCCTCACGCTATAGGAAGACGATCGGTGTGGGAAAGGGGCGGACGTCTCTGGCGCACTTCCAATGTAAATGGGGATCGTTGGTGACAAGTGTCAACATATTTAAAAATAAACTGAGGTCTTTCTTGCTGATGAAGTGTTTTTATTCGGTTGATGAGTTTTATCAGCATAAAAATGTCAATAACTGAAACATATGTATAGTAGTTCTGTTAATAATTATTTGATAAAGTGGACATCATCAATACCTGTTAGTTAATTATAATTAATTATTAATATTTGATTAATTATTTAAATATTGACATTTTAATTATTGCATATTTCATTATATTATCTAATTTTAGTGACTTATTATTAATTATGGTTGTTTAATTTATTGTTATTGTGTTTTTTATTTTATTTTTATTAATGTGATTTCAAACGCAATGTAAATTGTTAATTGAATAAATACTTATGACTTATGACCAAATATTTATACTATATACGGGTGAAGACCAAAAAGTTAACTACCTTAAGTCATTTAGTTAAAATTTGTATCAATTTTTCCATTGTACGACGACAAATTAACCATTGAATGATGTACTGTTTTCAGGTACATTATTGTGTCGTCAATTTTTGTCGCACAACGGAACTTTTTCCGATCGCTTTTTCTCTAAGGCTAACTACGCCTCAATTACGTCCAACTTTTTGGTCCTTACCCAATTTACCTATACAGTGATCGATTCAAATGTGTCAGTAGGGAGAAAACGAAAACTATAAGAAATAGGGAAATCTGTTCTTAAGAACCATGGCGTCGATTTTAGATTTAATTGAAACTACTTTAATTTTTTTTTTAATCTTTGTTTTCTTTGGGGCGCACTGGGTGAATGGACTGCGTCGTAAATAGACTGGCGCCGTTCGAAGAGTTCGCGGCGACCATCGCTTGATGGAAGGGATCATGATCCTCAACACTTGAGAAACCGACCGGCTAATTCGTTTTTAGGGTTCCGTAGTCAACTAGGAACCCTTATAGTTTCGCCATGTCCGTCTGTCCGTCTGTCCGTCTGTCCGTCTGTCCGTCCGTCCGCGGCTTAGCTCCGTGATCATTAGTACTAGAAAGCTGAAATTTGGTATGAGTATGTGTATGTATCACGCCGACAAAACGGTAAAATAAAAACTAAAAAAAAAATTTTTTTTCGGGTACCTCTCGAACACCTAAAGTGGGGGTGATTTTTTTTTTTCGTTTCAACCCTAGTGTGTGGGGTGTCGTTGAATAGGTCTCTTGAAAATAATAGGGGTTTTCAAACATTACTTTTTGATAAAGTCAGTAGTTTTGTAAATATTCGCTCCGAAAATAAAAAAAATTGTGTCCCCCCCCCTCTAACTTTTGAACCACAAGTCAAAAAAATATGGAAAAATTCATGTTAATGCGGCCTTATAAGTACTTTCAATGAAAACTATATTGAACAAAATCGGTCAAGCCGTTTTTGAGTTATCGCCAAATTTCATATTTTTTCTTTAAAAGGTCGTAAGTTGACTTCCAGAAGGTAATAAGTGATTACAGTTTCTAGGGCGTTTACGACCTTTTTATAGAGCTTAAAATCTGTCTTAACTTAAACCTCGGGCTTAAAACAGCAGTTTATTGTGAAGGATGAGCAACTACGGAACCCTACACTGAGCGTGGCCCGACATGCTCTTGGCCGGTTTTTTTTTATGGCAGCGGCATGGGGCTGTTGAAACGTTAAAAATGCCAAAATTTCAGCAATTACGAAACAAAAGCATTACTGTGACATGCGACACCCGCGCGAGATATATTACCTATATCTCTTTCTGTACAGTACTGTGAGAAAGTGATGGGTGACGCCAAGACGCGCGACAAGAGCATAATTGTGCTAGACAGGCTGGAAAACCTAGATACGAATCGATCTTAATCCTGTAAACGCTCGCATATGACACTGACCTTCATTTGACAGGTGTCATCGCTTTAAACTAAGCTAATCCAGTTAGCACCACGAAATAACCTGTCATGGCGTCGCAGAACTTTCGTTTTTGATGCCAAGTCTAGTATTACAAGTATTACAGACACAGGAGTTCTTTCTTTTGATCTTTTTGAAATGAAATGAAATATGACATGAAATATTTATTATTCCACTAACTTCTCCGCGCGGTGTTATAATTATAATTATACCCGCTTATCCTACGGGAAGACTATTTTTCGGGATACAAATTAGCCTATATGCTAAACCAGGGTGTGCTACCCTTCATACCAAAATTTATCAAATTGGTCCAGCTGTTTGAGCGTGAAGAAGTAATAAACATACACTTAAACAAACTCACAAACTTTCGCCTTTATAATATTTGTGTGATTAATGATGACTGGGCATTATGATCTCAAGGGCTTTTGCGAAATATTTGTACGCAACAACAATACCCGACTGAGAGGTCACATCACCTCACCTAAAGCTAGTTGCCTGCAGGTCGCACAACAACCCTCATAAACACTTTCTGGGCAATAGAGTTGTGAGTGCTTGGAAAAAACTCCCCGAGGATGTAATCTCAGCACCTAACGTCAATAATTTTAAGAATAAATTAGACAAGCATACCACTGAGCAACGATCTCAAGACACAGATCGCTGGATATAGGCACTATCATGTTGTTAAACTGCCTGCCTCATTATAAAAAATAATAATAAAAAATAATAATAATATTGTTTATTAAAATCTTCGGAAAAGCAGTTTGCGAAATCACCTGACTTCCACAGCACGTCGAGACGTAAATTAAGACCCTCACGAGACGGCACCACGTCTGTGGACGACTTTTCTTTTGGCAAAACTGCCATCTACAACGGGAATTTCTCGTAATTTTTACATAAATGTCTTGTACCATTTTTTTGCTGCATTTTTTGTATGTGTTATGTCTGCGCCGCAGCGTGCATTTTATATACAATCCCGCGTCCGTGAACTTTTTATCCTGTATTTCCAATTGACTTGATAAAGAGAGAAGTTTCCGTTCGGTTGTTATTTTTCTGTTAATGTTTGTTAGTTAAGAAATCCGTCATTCAAATTATAAAGCTATTCGGAAAATCATTTTCGTTCGAGAAGGTCCCATAACATTTGTTGATCTATTGACGAGAACCATGAGGAATCGAAGGGACTCCTCAAATATTACAGGCACTGGCGCTTTCTGTGTTCTAAATAGTGACCCGTTCAATTGCTATCGGAAATACGACTTCTTCCCGTTGATATAGTTTTTTTGGATGCGCAAGTTTTCACATAACGATTGATTAAAATCGTTAGCCATATCTCTGAAATTATTAACATTACAAGAGTTTTGAGAGTTAAACCCATTAGCTTAGGTTAGATTTGAATTACAACAATACTGAAAAGTTATTTGTTTCAGAGAAAAGTAGAAAATATGACTAATAACAATTATGAATAAGAATTTTATATGAGCCAATATGGACCCAGTTTTTTCTTTTTATAGAAAATCAAGTTCATGGTTTGCGTCGAATGTGCAATGTTGGTCGTGGTGTGTAAGGTTATAAAAAAAAACTTATAGGATGCGACTGGCGACGGACGATGCCTTAAGGCGACGGGTAATGCGAAACTAGCGCCACTTACAAATTGTTATTATATCTTCTAAACCAGATCAATTTCCAGTAATTTCAATATTTGAGGAACTGGAAAAACACCTATAGTATTTATTAAATTATTATACACAATTTCTTGTTCTTTAATTGTCTCTAAAAACTTGCCCAAAACTATTGTGGCCGCTTTTGACGTGAACAAGTTTTGTAGGGTGAACTACACTGAACAAATTGTAGGTATATAGTGTTTTAATAAATATTAAAGGTGTTTTGCTAGCTCCTAGACATCAGCTATTTCTAAAAAAATATCAGATTATGAAGTTATAAGACAAAAGTCGAAAGTGGCGCTAGTTTCGCAATACCCGTCGCCTTAAAATCCAAGTGGGCCTAAGTTCTTATTACCGAAACGTAACCGATCAAGCTGTCTTCCTCACGCTATAGGAAGACGATCGGTGTGGGAAAGGGGCGGACGTCTCTGGCGCACTTCCAATGTAAATGGGGATCGTTGGGCATTACTTGCCGGGTTCATTAATAATGGATTAGCGGCACCCAAAAAATATGATCCATGGTGTATGGAAACTTGCGACCTCTTGTTTGTGTAAAACTTTTTTGGTTTTACATTTCCGTATCCAATGGGTCAAAATTTAATTTAAGTACCTGTTTTAAGTAAATGTAGCTTAGAATAAATACGCCTGGAACGATAATCTTCAATGATACAACAGATTTGCGAAGGATGAAGCCGATTTTGGTTATATGTGTGCGTGTCTACGAACCAATCGGAGACGTTTTCCTTGTGATATTGACGTTGTGACGGATGCGCACACGGACGCAACTGAACCCGTGACAGGCGGTGGCTCACTAAAACTAGCTTCACTTTCAAGTGCTGACTATGTTTCTAAGATATTTAGTAGACACACTGTCTGAATGACGTCAGCAAGCGAGACATCGCCAAATACGACAGACAGACACTTTCTGACTGACGTCCGTTTCCGTACGGAAACCGGATCGGAATTCAAACTGTGTGTGGCCGGGTAAGATTATTATTTCGTTTATGGCGGCTCGAAGCTTCCGCCAACGTCAGTTGTTTGGTATATAACCAATTCAATAATGCATTACTTCCGTGTTAAAAAAGACTTATCCAAGAAATAAAAAATAAAACATGAGATGAGATGAACATGAACAAAGATGGCCGATCCCGTGGTACAGTCCGATCAAAGAGTAGAAATTAAAAGGTGGCAATACTGTAGTGTCGTCCGCGTTTTCTTATATTGATTAGAAAGGGAGGACACTACAGTATTGCCACTTTTTAATTTCTACTCATTTTGGTCGGATTGTAAGACTGTAGTCCTGCCCGTCTAGCACAACTACGCTTCGCGACTTGTCGCGCGACGTAGCATCGCCCGTCTCGGCGCATTGTCCAAATGGACGAGGCGTGTCAGTTCCAAGTCACGCAAAGGGCCCCCAAGGACCCGCAGACTCAAACAAAAACCAAAAAAAAAAAAAAAAGCATCGCCCGTCACTCTCTCACAGTACAGCGAAGAGAGAGATAGGTAATATTTCTCGCGCGAGAAAGACTCGCGTGTCCCAGTTGTGCTAGAAGTGCAGGCTTCACTTTCAAGTGCTAGTCAGCGCTTGAAAGCGATATGTTTCCAGGTGTATTCTAAGATATTTAGGAGGCTAAGATCGTACCATGTCATTTCTTTCCTGTCAAACAAAATATTGAATGAGCGGGACAACACGATACTAAGTTCGAATATCGAACATCAGTGTAAATCCTCGGAAGGATAATCCAGTTTTTAATTAATATTTATTTAAAGGGGACTCTGGTGTTATTAGGTTTGAACCAGGAAAATTGGTTTTACTTTTTAAAGACTTAGTATTTTCTGGTTGTGTCGGGGGTATTTTAACGCCAATTACATGTATTTTTTCCCCTTTTATAAAAACATTAAGACTTCGCCAGCAGTAGTATTCTGATTTACTAAGAACATCTTCTAGATATCTACTTAATTATAAAAGGTACAGGTACTTACATATAAACCTTCAACCTTCTCAGGCTGAAGACACTAAAACACTACTACACGATCAGCTAATTATGAATAACAGAAAATTCAAATCAATAAACTAGATTTAAAGCAAAAGATGAAAAAACGTCCTCTACGCAGAAACAAAGAACAAAAACTGTTTTTCTTGACCAACTAGATCGGAGTTCAATGACCTTGTAGATTTTTGGATTCCGAAAATGATGCACGATTTGTTCCGTTCAAAAATGAGTTTAAAAATATTATAGTGAAAAACTGCTCTATTAATAATTATGGATAAAAATATTGTATTGTGTGAAAGGCAATTTAGTTTTGATATAAATTACGATATGGTGAGGATTTTGTTTATGACAAGCAGAATTTATGATAAAAAAGTTACATACTATTTTTACTAATTACTTACTTAATTGATATGCTAAAAGTATGCCTACTCACTTAACTACCTACTTATATTATTATAAGAAAACACTCCAATGCAGTACGAATAAAAGAGTAGAAATAAAAATAATGGCAATACTGCACTGTCGCCCCTTTCTAATCAATCTTAAAAAAACGGGACGACACTACAGTATTGCCACTTTTTAATTTCTATACTTGCTTGTCGGACTCTACGGTATTATATACGCAATAGGATACTATATTTATTGCATATGCCTAAATAATTAATTACTAGGTACAATTCTTAAGAAAGCATACAGATACAAAATATCAAAAATGACTAAATAAACCACAGCACAAGGTCAAGCGGACGATGTGACCCCGCTTATGGGGTCAAAAGTGACATATGGGGTTACATTTGACGCAGTGGCATAGTTAGCGGGCCCTTTATTTTTGATCTGGTGGTGGCTCTGATCTGACCCATGCCAACTATTGTATCTATTCTATGATATAAATAAATTCGCATAATATGTATTAGTACTTTAATAAAAATGTCGAGGTCTACTTGTAACCACAAATCGAATGACTCAAGCCAAAAAAAAGGTAAGATCAGGTGGGGTTGAAGAAGTAACGGCCTTAAATTTAGCATGTGCTGTACTAAAAAGTATGTATACCCAGAGCCCCATTACATTTGTTAAGATGGCATTCGGACCTTGGCGACGGCGACCAAGATCAGCTTTTTATAGATTAATATGAAGCCAGCGAACTACTTGAGTCGCGCCACTATTTCATAGAGGCATCATGATCGCGTGACCCAGCCGAAACGCGACCGTTTAAGGCCGTTCCCTGAGCCAGAAATGCAAAAATACCCCAAAAATTATCCTATTTTTCTACGAAACGTTGATATTAGTAAACGAGGGAAAAATATATATCATTCTTGATTATATTATCTTTAATAACACAGCATTCGATACACGATTCATAACACTTCGCTCGATACAATTAATTCCCAAAGTAACCTCCAATTCGAATTTTTACTCCAACTTTACTTGTTTTTTTTCTACGTGACACTATGAAACAAAAAAAGGAGAAAAATCAATCATAACTAAAATAGTAATTTTACAGCTTCCGAATTTCAATAATTGAAGCCAATATTTTTAAAATAAATAATCATCGACAAATTCTTACGAAAAAAGATATCGCCTTACGACCCGCAAGCTCTGTCTCCGTCACTCTTTTGAAATGTGACTGTGATGTGACAGGGACGGGTGGCCTGAGGAGGGGCTCGGGGTTCTGGCTCAGGGAACGGCCTTAACCCGTTTGCCGACAGTAAGAGACAAAACGTGTCCCAGCCCATAGGAAAGAAAAGATAAGAAGATAAATGCTATAGCATCCGCGTCAAAGACAGCGATGCTGCAAAAGTGCACAACTGTAATACGCGACTCTTTCTCGCGCGAGATATTTATCTCTCTTTCTATGCAGTACTGTGAGAGAGTGACAGGTGACGCTATGCCGCGCGATAAGAGTCGCGAAGCATAGTTATTCTAGACGGACTGTTTCGCCGGTCGCTTCGCTTTGGTCACGTTGATCACATACCGTTGATATCGGTCGCATGGCGGTAGACAACCATTAGTCGATAGGTCGCAGGATCGTAATGCCATCTTATGTATTTACGCCCGCGTCCCTCTCACCCTATCTGACCTTACTCAATACCTAATCAAATCCAAATTTCATATAACATTGTACATTTCTATTCTGTCTAGTGTAGGCATTAAAACTCGATAAGCTAAAAACATACGTTGAACTCAAGGTCGGGGTAAGCCATCCCGACAGCTTTGGGCCTGTGCCGGCTACGGGGCAACGTGACGCCATAGGAGTCATGAAGTCGGAGCTAAAAGAATACAGTGTCAGTGTGGTGTTCCGTTTCACCCCTTAATTGGGGTAACTTTAACTCGGTGGCGATTTTAGGGGTAGTCACCGGGTCGCGAAATTAGCTTTTCAGAACTCAACATCTTAGGGTATGTTTTAATCCCAATGACTTGGAGCTGGGCGTAGGACTCGTCTGACCAATCACAGTACTCGCACGGCGGCATCAAATTACGGGGCACTGACCCCTATTTTTCGTGCAATACAGATCTAAACCTATATTTCTTTTATCCTTAATTTGTATTTGCGTCCTCTAAAGATTGGGCTAGTTTCCAAAGTTCTATGTGTACCTACAACTTTGGGTAGTTATCACCCTATAATTAAGTAATTACTTAGTAACTCTGGGCGTTATAATTATAAAGTAAACTTACTAGGTATTTCTTACTATAATGACATGTTTTGAGATATAAGTCTTCACATATAGAATAGACGACTATAATTATGATATATTGTTTAGAGCTACGCGAATATACCTAATACAGGGTATAACATATCCAGCACCTACAGTTTTATTAATCATATCGATCAGTCAACTATTTTAAAGTGCGTGAGCTGCGATTCGCTTTTTATACCTGTCTCACTCGCTCTTACGCGACCTAGAAAAGAACCTATCAGTTTTCACTTAAATCCGAATTAAAAATCTGAGAGCTCACAGATTGTATATAAAAATATTCCAACAGTTTGCAAATCAATTTGTACAAAATTATTGAAGAAATATTTCTGCCAAAATTTCATTTTAGTGACAAGCTTTTATTGCTGTCTGTACTTTTCCTTGAACATCCATTAATTGCTCACTGAGAAGGACTCCAAACTCCGTAGCATTGCCTTATTATTACAGTTACTAGGGCCACTTTCTGGCTCCATCATCAGACCAGGCCCACAGTACCGAGTTATTGTATTATCATCAAAGTTAAGTATGTATGCAATATTTCGGAGATTTACTTGCAAGATTCAACCCGAACAAACACACACATAAATTGCAGGTTTAATAAAACCTTGTAAAAATGGAAATAGTACTCACATTCTCCAATGAGTTGAAACTCCTGTCCCAACTACTCACGGGAGTCCCTCCGAACAAGTATCCTGGGTACCGTTCACTCATCACACTAGCGGGTGCAACCCGGTTACTAAACACTACTTCAATATTGAGCAACCAATTTTAAAACTTCATTATGATCTTAGAAACATTATACTATCATCTTATTGCCTCTATGAGTAGATTACCTGAAATAATAGAAAGGTTACACTTTTTAAATTGTTAAATAGGCACAAAGAGCAACGAGAGAAACAACTACACATATGGGACTTAAGAACAAATTTAAATATATAAGCATCTTAAGGTATCCTGTCATTGGATGGGCCTACCTCACACACCATAAAAAACAAACAAAATAACTACTTATGGTCACATACAGACCGATTGCATGTCAGTTAACAAAAAAAAAATAGGCACAAAGAGCAACATGCAAAGCAAAATTAAATTGGGATCATATGTGGTCCACATCGGGTATCTTGTGTAATGTATGTTCTCATAGATGGCACTAAGGTTTAATACCTTTCAAACAAAAAATAGGTACAGAGATCAAAATGGATGGATAAATTGAAACCAGTGCGTCTCTGGTAAATAGGTTAAGACATTGGACCAGTAATCCAAACATACCAGGTTCAAAGTAGTTTCCAAGATATTCATATATATTATTGCATAGATTTCAACAACTATTTTATCAATTTGAAATACATGATGTAGCAGTAAAATAATTATTACCTAAATTAAAAATTTAAAACACCCCAAGATACAAGACAAGTGATCATAAGACCCTCATTCAATGAGTGATTAAGAAAATGCTGCTAAAACTGGACATAACTATAAAAGGAATTTTTAGCTTCAATATTAGCAAAGATCTTTTCACTTGTTCCAATTAAAGCTAAATATCTTGGCGACTACCAGGTACTATTTCTACCAAACAAAGCTAAGAACCATCTTGATGGACAAGTCTTTCAATTAAAAAAAAAACATTCAAATTGATCCATCCATTTGGGATATACATATTAAACTTATAACACCCCTGTTTTTCATCAGGGGTTAAAGAGCAAAGAATAGAACCTATCCTTGACCCCATTCAGATCATAAACTGGCAAATCTCTCTTATAACAACATATTTAGGTCATGTTGGAGAATTAATTGGTATGAATATAGATTTTTGGTGAAGGAGAAAAAAATTTATGAATCAAAAACAGAAAATACTTCAAATCAAATCAAATGTATTACTTCGCTTATTATCTTATTATAGTATTGTATGGAATGTCAATCTGTAGATTCAAATAGATAATACAATACAATACTAGTCTTTATTGCACTCCTCATAAAACATAGGAGAAAACAATGCAAGAAATTATAATTAGAGGTAAACAACAGGCGGTCTTATTGCTAAGGAGCAATCTCTTCCAGACAACCTTTGGGTAGTAGGGTAGATAATCCAAAACAGGTACAAAATAAGGGGTATACTGAATAATTAATTTGTTGTTAGAATGGTAAGGATGGTTGCTTTTTTCTTTCAATTACAGATGACATTGTATAAAAGTTAGGAGTCAATTTCAAAGTTTAATCATTTATTTGCTTACCAAAGTATTCAACTGAAATTTTAAGTTATCAGATTAAATTGCCTATTTTAGTTACCAAACAAAATAACAATTAAAAATAAAGTAAAGATATAAACTTCAACATCCAATCTTCAATAGTTAAAAAGAAAATGGTTTATATGATTTTATGTCCAAATTAAGTCGAAAACTAATAAAGAATCTCAAACTATTGAAATATTTACGTGAAGTATTATGTTTCAATATTATAAATACAGTCTGAATAGAGAGTATGTTGAAAAATCCACTTATATAACGGAAGAAAAAATGTACTCACGTTTAATAAAATAACAAATAACTATAATCCTCTTATTCCTTGAAACTACAATCTTGTTAGCAAATTTACGCAAATTCTTTACTTGCGATGCGATGGACGATTTTTCGTGACAGTTATTGAAGGGAGGTGTAGCGAAATGAAAATACCCCAAAATATATTTCTTATTCATCTTTACAACTGGGTGAAAATAAAAACGCAGCATATTAACTTCACAACTTATATTGAACACAAAATTAAACAAATTATTATTGGAAAAAAGAAAAGATAATCCTATACGTATATATTTTTTTATAAATATATAAATATTAAAGGACAATCTTACACAAATCGACCTAGTCCCAAACTAAGCAATGCTTGTACTATGTGTACTAGACGATGATAATAATATATAAATACATCTATAGATAACAACCATGACATGAGCCAGGAACAATATTCGAGTTCATCACAAATATTTGTCCTTACCGGGATTCGAACCCAGGGCCATGGGCTGATGGGCTCAGAAGGCAGGTGCATTACAAACTGCGCTTACTGCTTTGACAATGAATTATTTTTATTTTATTTAATATTTCACGCTGAGTCGCCGACAAGTACTAAACTTGAGGCTTAATGGCAAACATTTGGATTCAGTATCAATGTTTGATAAATAATTTACCCTACTAATATGAGAAGTTTTGATTTCCTGGCAACTCTAAAATCAGCTGTCATTTTCCCTCAGACCAATCATTGGTCTGAGCATTTTGCAGATTAGCCAACTGCATTTTTTCGACAAAGCGTCATGCGTTTCGTTCTCACTTTTACAGAAGAACTTTTATAGAAGAGCATTTTTAAATGCCAGTTATTTAAATGAATTAATTTTTACTTCTGACTAAAATAAAATTATATAAGCTGTCATAGTTTTTCTCATATGATCGTTAACTTTGAAGTGAAATAATCGCTGAAATTTGATCAATAACGATTGATAATAAGTAATCAAACAACGTAACAAAACGCTTTTTGCTTGCAATTCGACTTCCGCTTGTTTTCTGACTGACATATTTCCGGAGGCCATTTTGTGACATCGTCTCAACTTTCGTCTGTGTAAACTCAAAATTGCAAAGAAATATTTAACTTCGAATGATTTAGATCTACGAATGTGATTTAATATATTGTGAACTATTGTGTGTAAAATGATTTTATAATTTAGTGTCTGGATTTGCCGTCTTAGATTTAACTAGGTAAGTACGTGATCATGAGCATGGCGTCTCCTCCAGGACAAGAAAAGCGTCAGTAGTCAGATTAATCTCATGGAAATGGTTGTTATTTGTTAATTCTGTAATAGATAGATCGGAAATCGAACAAATAAGTTGGATTTCGGCATAATTCTCGTGAACGAACCTTATCATTGATTTTGCAATATTACTACATCAAAGCCTATAGTCGTAAATTCTGTTACATAAAATGAAATGATCTGAGCGTTTTATCGTCTAAAACCAGTTTGCACTGCGTGTTATCGCTATGGTCATTCATATTGATTCAGCTCAAACAATTGTATGTTTATGTATATGCGCCATACGATTAAATAAATTGTAGATTATGTGTTATAAGTCATTTTGGACACTTAAAACAACACTGAGTCATTCTTGGAATTAAAAAGCTTTTTAGTACTACCCGGACATACTAATTCTAGATGGGAACTCAGTATGTCACCAATCACCTATATACTAACTGACCTGTAGTCTCCCAATTTCTGCACAACATGATCTGCCCTGAATTAATTAGGGATTTCTCTACTGAATGTTTAACCTAGCTAATTTATTTAGTGCCGCATGTTTGATATTGTAAATACCAGATGAATTATATTCTTAAAGTATAAACAATTTACTAATATTATCTAAATTTCAAACAAGTTGTTTAAGTCACAGTATACAAATATAATAAATAATCAGTAAATCACTTTGGAACTTTATCTGATTACTGCTTGTTTAATCCTTTCTGCTTGCTGTAGCGCTATGAAAATAAAGATTAGAGAACAGACATTCACAAATCAATCTAATCACTGCTTGTAGTATAAGTACTAGACTACTACTACTATAAATAGGAACAAATACCTATACAAGCTCTTTAAGCAAATACTGCCACGACTCAAGTCAACTATTGCTATATCACTAGCGATCTAACCACATCATCAAATACATATGCATTGCAATTTACCTGTTTTTTTTTTTTGTCATTTTACACCAACAAATGTTTTTAACATATTCACTTGGTGTAAGGTGTGGTCATATACCATATGAGGTTATTTAAAAAGTTAACTGCCATATATGATCCAAGTTAACTGTTAGTGAATCCAACAATACAGATACGAGGTTTGGTCAGATTCAATTGAAACTATAGTACTTAACACATTCACTGTCTGAATCTGAATGAAACAGCAACCTTACGGCTTTGTAATATAAGGCATGGACAGGATATGTGTTGAAACATTTTTTAATTACAAACTTTATTCTTGTTAGACCCAGTGTACAGTCGCCATCAGATATATCGCAGCATATAAGGCGTCCATAAATATCTGAACATGTACTGTAACGCCCAGTCAAGAAGAGTCATGTTCAGATATTTATGAACGCCTTATATGCTGAGATATATCTGATGGCGACTGTACCTCTCTATGCACAAAGTAACATTTATAACTCAGACCCAGACAGTTTACGCTGTATGCACACATAAACGCCAAGTGTACATGATGATGTACAAAATACATAAATACTTTTGTTGCATTCCATTCGTCTAGACTCTGGAGCATATCGGAAAAATATCAAAAATCATTGTTGCAACATTAAAAAAAAAGTCTGGGTGCAGGTACATGTCAAGGAATTGTATATTGGGCGTTTAGGCCTTATGGCTTTATTTGGGCTTGGGCCTCACGAGGTTATAGAAAGTCAATGAAAAGTCAGCTAAATTGCAGAGAAAATTACGTTAAAACCGTGTGGTCAAATATAATAAGTAATTAATTGACTCTAACTCTAATTAGATTGGACATATAGGACATACGGATAAGGGGAGTAAATGAATACCTTATCAACTCTAGACTCACAAACAAACTAAAACTACCATTACAATATCTATCACCAGTGGATACCAATCTCTTGTGAGTGAAATAAAGTATGAATTGGAAAATGGACAGGCTATTTTAACTTTTTTATAGGTACAGTGCAGAGCAGCAGCCATGAGTGTCATCATAAGGCTACAGAACCTTCCTTGGTCCGCAAATGCCCTGGACATTAGGAATTACTTTCGGGGCCTCTCGATACCAGAGGGGGGAGTTCACATCGTAGGAGGCGAGCTTGGAGATGCGTTCATTGCGTTCAGGTAGCTATATCGTAATCTTCACAAAAAATCTTTAGATTCATGGTAATATTTTCCTTGGATATGTTTCACTGAAAATATTCCTTACTTATGATCTCAATATCTTTAAGTATATTAAGTAGATATAAGGATTATTATATTTATACTCTGAAGTATTTTAATAAATGAAATAGACTTCCCCTATATCTAAAATATGTTTTTGCAAATTGAATCAACCACAAAATTCAACCCTTTTATTTTTCTTTAAAAATAGGTATAAGAAAAATCATGTGAATATTATTTTATTGCATTCATATCTATATAATTAATACACATGAGAATATTGTTCATATTTTCTGATGTTTAAAATTTATTTTACAACAAACAGCAATAGTACTTACAACTGAATCAGAGTTGTTCTTAATATCATCTATAATTGCAAGCTCTATTACATAACAGGCATGAGAGTGCTTAGTATTTTTTAAAGTTATGATACAGGGCTGCATTTAAAAGGTGCCTTTGAAACACAAGGATAATACAATACTGACTTGATCGAAAATATCTCGGGCACAAAATAGACTGCTACATCTTCGTCAACCAACAGGAGGTTCTTTCTTAGCTCTATTGACCTTAGTTATTGATAATTTATAAAGAAGAAAAACAGTATTCAATGCAATATCTGCTGAAAAAATATTAGCACTGAGTTTTTTGGTGTACAGTGAATGTTGAGAGGTCATAGATACTAGGATCTCCAAGTTTCAAATACACGACTTTAACATCCTCTGAACCCATCTCAAGCAACATGCAGTAGTGCCTATGAGGCATCCAAGGATTCCACAGAATATTGGTTAGTATCCTAATAGGAACACTTCGCTTCAAAACTAGCTACTGACAGCAATTGGGATTAGACTCGTCAGCTTTGTAAGTATTACTAGGACATCAATGGTCCTAATTGAACTGCACAGTAGAATGCCAGTCTATACTTTCGTATACCTAAAAATAATAAAGCAGTTGTATATATAAGGCTAGTCGGGACAAGTGGGCCAGTGCCCCTACCATATCGATATATCTATCTGTATTTTTAGATATTTCTATATGGTAGGTGGGTATGCCAGTCCTGACTGACCTTATGTCTACTAGGAAAGTTAACCCAGCAGCATCGGCTTCTAGTTTTACTATAGGTACGTGATTTCTGGGATGGGGATCGAGGTACCGAGAACGTACTACGTAAATAATAGTTCTTAAGTAGGTCAAAATGAAAACTTGTCCTTATTAACCGCAATCTTCAACATTTCCGTCTGCAAGTCCTTCCGTACCTGAGAAGCAGAACACTAAGGGCCTTTGCACACCGCGTATTTGAAACGCGCCGACGACGCGCGTTTTATTCCACGGAACATTTTGATTGCGGTTGTCACAAACGCCACAAACAAACTGCTCCATGGAATGTAAAACGCGCGTCGTCGGCGCGTTTCAAATACGCCGTGTACAAAGGCTCTAAGTGCTATGTTAAATACATGAACTCAGTTTTGCGGAGATGCCCTAGAATCAGTCTTAGCGGCGAGCGACGAGGCGCGCGCTACGTGTCTCGCTCACTCGTATGGCCGCGGCCGGCCGCCGCGCTTGGATCTCTCGCTCGACCGCTCGCCGTACCGCTGGTCGAGCAAAGCCGTGGCATCTCTTTTATGCTTCTCAGGAACGGAGGCGCTTACAGATACAGTGTTATGTTTCTCAGGCACGGATTTATATTTCCATCATTTTGGTACCAGTAATATCTGGATTTTTTCATTTTCACTTCAACCGAATTTAGATTGGTTATTGTCAATTTTAGCACGAACCTACTGGCGATTTTCTTTCTGGTTTTTTCTAAGATTTAAAAACAAATCTCTGTATAAGTAAATTTCTTTAACAAATCTATATACTTTCAAACTCTAAACCGATGTTAAAAAGTTTACCCCCGAGTGAACGATTTCTGCACTTGTGGAGTTTGTAACGTTAATGGTATTCAGTATAACTAAATGGAATCTGTTAAATTGTTAAGTCACGTCTGATTGATAATTTTTCCTATATCATGTTTTTTGTCACATGTTTTCATAGATATTATTTGCCTCAGTAGTGTTTTTAATATTATAGCACATTGTTCACCCATCCCGTCTGTAATTAAACTTCATAAAAAAATTAACTTTAAAAATTAAATAAACTGTGGCAAAAAAACTTGGTTAAAGAAAAGCAACGAACTTTACAAACGGTATGTTTGTTACGTGACCAGGATTGTAGATTAACAAATTAAAATCAAAACTTGCTGGCCTATAATTTTCCAGGGTATAAAATAGATAAATTCTCTTCTTAGAGCATTAAAAAGTACTTGGTGATCAAATTAATAAATAATATGTAATGTAGTTTTAAGCGGTCAATTACGATTTTAAACGTACTAAACGGAATAATAATTATTAAAAACTTCGTATTATATCATACTTAAAATGACAAGTTCCGGACCCGTAGTAAGTAGGTATATTGCGCGCAATGGAAGACATAAACAAAAATCTTTCGCGTCATCATCGAGCTGACTATTAATATGGATGCTCTGCTTTTTTTTTTGGTGTTGTTTGGATCTGCGGGTCCTTGGGGGCCCTTTGCATTAATTGGGACTTCGTCCATTTGGACAATGCGCCGAGAATGCTGTGCTGCATTGTTTTAGCACTGATATCATCATCGTCATAGGCCCTTCAGTCTATTACAGACGATTTGTGGTCTCGAGTCTGCGAAGCACTGTCTTTGGTGGCTGAAAAGACCGATACGCTATCGGCATATCCGACCGCAAACACTGATCTAGCACCTGCGTAACTTACATAATTAATATAAATATGCGATACGATGGTCACCGTTACGGCGAGGTAGGGGAGAGGCGTACAAAATGACATACTAGTTATAAAATCAGTCAGCAAATCTTTATTAATTGGCCTGGGTACCAGTACCTGTGTATTTTTTAGTTCATTAACTAGTTAAAATTATAGAGATCAATCAATTTAAAACAAAAACAATAGAATTACAAAAAAAAAAAAAAAGTTGAACAAAATCCGTTTTGTCCGCCCTAGGCGGGTAAAATGACACACGTGGTGTGGACAAAATGGCATACCAAATTTGTACCGAAAATCAGTCGGTTACCTACTTGCAGAGTTCACACGTAACACGCTTTGTCTTTTTCGGAACATCTGCACATGATGCATGAGCCCATTTTTTACAACTCAAACACTTCAGCCAGACCTCTTTTGGCTTAGACCTGGAGTAGAGGTCGTTACAATAAATGCAAGGACAGTCTTCATCATCATCACCGGCTTCAGCTGTAAGAAAGATAAATTATTTTCACTGTCAGAACTAAGATTCAAAGCTTTTGTAACCTTTCTGGTCTTCTTATTCAAATGACATAGTATGCCATTTTACCCGAACAAGGTGTATGCCATTTTGTCCACTTCATAACCTCTAACATTATAAAAAAATAACTAAAAATATAAATAGAGTTTTAAGGTTTCAATACATTCTCGACGTTCTTTAGTAATATTATAATAAATTAATACTAATAGAAACAAAATAACGTAAAAAAGTAGGTACTTATTTTTACCAAGACACAAAATCTATCTGCGTAAAACTTGTGACTGCCAAAATTATACAAACATCCGCCCACACCACACGGCCCACCGGACGCGACTAGCGTCTTCACAGGTTACGACCTGTTTCTAAGTGGCTCTCTAGCGGCCATTGCGAGAACTAGTATGTTTGTGGTTTCGGAGAACAGAAGTGTGCCATTTTACCCGCCTATGCCATTTTGTACGCCTCTCCCCTAGTAGAAAAAACTACAAGCTGCAATGCATATGAGGTCACTTCGGAAACTTGCATATCGGATAGGGAATCTTCTGCGACTGTCAATTCTGAAACGTTCTTGGCAAAACGACTATCACTTTATGGTAGACAAGTGATGTTAGTCACGACTTGCTGGACCTTCTAAAGAGCTACTAACTCGTAGGTATGTACCATCTAATGTCAATCTGGTCAAGTGCGCCATCGAGGCAAGCACATCTATCTTTTATCGTTGTTATCGAAAAGTACAGGTGCTATACTACTAACGTCGTCATCTTACTTTTGCCAAATGACTATAGTTGCGTGATTGTAAGATGGCGTCCGTAGTATATAACATCTGTAAACTGGGTCTACCTCGAAATCCCTAACAACGTTTGTCCTAAAATACATTTTCCATAATGCTCTTGTGGCCTAAAGACTCTTGTCCTATAAGTCAAAATCCATAATATCAAATGACCTAATACTCTTATGCCCTATTCTATTGTATTCTAATATTGTTATCTGTATCCTGAATACGTGGTTTAGGTGCTTGGTAGGTACGACGACGAGCGAAGCGAGGAGGAGTGTTAGGAAGAAATGCGACGATACGCAAGCGAGCCGAGCGAGCGTGCCGCAACAGCGGCCGGCGATGCGCCAGAACCTAGATTTTTGTTCCTCGCGTTAAAAGAATACCAACGTCCATCGTAGTGCATAAAATATTGGGCCAGTGGTGTTAGGACATTTGATACTTATGTCATTAAAGTTAGATATGTTAGGACAAATTCGTATTAGTACATAAAAAATGAGGGCAAATACCCACGTATTAGGATAATTAAAATAAGGAAAAAATATTAGGGCAAATAACGCCAGGACGAACAATCATTAGGATAAAAGATACCAGGGAAAACAAAGGGCAAATAGCGGAAATGAGAAGAAATAGTTTTGGGGATGCCCATATAGATCCCTGTGAATTTCGGTATGGTAGAAGAGTGAAATGACCGTATAACCTGGGTTTCCTCACCTTCTCTTGAAGAACCTTTTTGATAGACGATGTTGCTGGAATAACGGCTAAGCAAATGTCTGCTAAGAAACATCTAAGGACGTATGGGAAAACCTATAACTAAATATACAGAAGGAGGTAGAGAGGGATGCAGTGCTGCCATGGTGCGACGAGCCGACTAATGGTTGGCTACTCGTCAAGGCATCGCGGTCTAAACGTTTCCTTTACAGTGGATGTGAGCAGGGTTCCTGCAGAAAGTTCCTTTCTTTCCTGCACAACTTTGAAAGAATTGCTTATATGAAAGATATTCTGTTAGACGAACGTTATTTTCGTTTGTTATAAAAAAGCGACTTAAAACTATTTTTGCAATATTTAAACTGGCACAAACGTTACTAACGTAGGTAAGTCTTCTGCCGAATACGATGACATCATGTCAGATGAGGATGGTATCTGAATTATGCGTATAACGTCAGTTAGGCGGTCCAAAATTAGGAAAGAAAAGTGGAGGAGAAATCCTTTCTATACAAGTATTAGTACTGAAAATATGCGTTGTCACCGCGAGGCACGAGTCTTTCTAAGCGCTAAAGAAGAATTAATAAGTTCGGAGTCCGTCCGTTAAATGGTGACAGGTAATTCGCTAGTCTTTCATCAGTAGTATAAGTTCCTCCTCCGTGCATCGTAATCCTCATTGCTGAGGGTCGTGACACCCACCATGGATCATCTTCCTCCGGATGATGTTGCGCCACCTTCCACACTCAGGTATGAAACAGACTGTATAAGAGCTTTTACAGCCATTATAACTAATTTAAACTCTATAAATGCTTATGCAGACTGTGTCCTACTTGGGCGGTCCTCGGCCACCTTGAGCGCGTCGTAGAAGTTGGAGTAGATTCATTTTATACATATTTTGTCTGCCTGTCCACCGTCCAGGATACATATAGGGTAAAATATTGTTCTTGTCGTGACCGATTACGTCATCGCAATTCTCAATACTTTGCTCTTTACATAAAGATGACATGTATCTATTCTCTAAATTGGGATCCGCTATCAGAAATAGTTTCAGAAGTTCCGAATATTTATTTATTTAAGCTTTATTGCACAAAACAAAAGTCAGTACAAATGGCGGACTAAATGGCAAATGGAATATCAACAATAGTGTCAAACCCTGGCCCACTGATTTGAGATTTATTTTCATTGATGAGGTAAGATTCTTATGTAACGTTATCGTATTTACCAGTTTATTTGTGTAGGTATAGGTATACTCTGCTCAGAACCAGAACACGAAATTTCCAAGATAAGGCAAATGTCGTCTGCGTCGTCTTCAACGTTAAAGATTAGTGAAATCGTTTAGGTTCTTCGACACTATTTTACCACGAGTACGTCCACAAATTCAGTCCCACGCATGAACCAGAAGGGCGTGTTTCCATGTCCAGTTTTGTTGTTTGTACCGGACCAGATCCAGATCTCGAAACTGTTAAGTCTTGACTTGAAACATGCAGGAAAGAGTTCGAGGCAAAAGCTGACATAGCAAATTCTAAGGAATAGAGCCGCTGTGATTATAATTATTTCTCAAAGATGAATGAATCCTTCTGTATCATTTTACATCCTGCAACTCTTCAGAATAAAATAACCACCATAAAACAGTCCATATAAATATCACGTTGAATCTAACAACTGGTTTCCCGATAAATCACTAGCTATATATAGGAACTGATTATATGTGATAATTTGATAGGTAAAATGATTGATTGCCATTAAAAGATTTGGATAGTAGGTATTCTGGAGACAGCCACTCGTTCTTCAGACTCACCAACAAACACTATTAGTTATGATTGAAACCTTGCGGCTAGGAATCGATGTGATTTGAAATTTTGTAATTCGTTTACCTTGAGAACTTTCTGTTATTTTGAGTATGAAACTAGAACTGTCAGCTTTCTGATTTCCCAATTCACCTGTGTACATCGCTCTACTGTTCTATCAACTTGATCTATTCACATGTCGACAATGTGTTCACTGATGATACCTACACGAGCACCGATTTCTACACGATACACGATACCATCATGGCGGGGCCTTTGGACGAGACTTATTCAGCAAGTGGAGCTTTTGCTTAGAGAACGGACTATTATATATAATAACTATGGGTCAAATTTCGTTATTTAGGACAACTCTCGACTGGACAGTCGATAACAGTCCTTACCTAACCTACCCTAAAGAGGACTTGCATATTCAAGTTAACAATGCTTGATGAACAAGATTGTGCAAAAGAAAAGTTCTTCAATTTTTGCACGGATTTTACTTAGGTACCTGTGTGCCTACGTATACATTCTAATCTACTGCTCTAACAGCAACAATACGTCATACTTTCTCCGGCTTTAACAACGATATGCTGACGCCACACACGGCACTGCTACCTACAATCAAACTGAGAATTTTGAAGATTGGTTTACGTAAATTTACGCGCAGTTTTTAAATTCTCAGTAAACTATTGTTTAGTTTTGTTATTAACCATTGGTAACGGCATGAGTATTAGTTGTTGTTACCGTTAATAAACGTGCCAAACAGAATATCGTGAGTTTGAGAGGAAACATTATAATGACCTCATCAACCGGTACAATGGAAATCGGCTGAACAGCGAACGTTGTGTTTGAAACACTTGTCTGCGCCTTTGCTTAGCTTCGAGATATGCGCTGCAGGTGAGTTGGGTAGGTGCATTGCGAAATTGCTGATCTGCGGGTCGGGAGCTGTCTCACCATTTTCTATGCTTAGGCTAGGTATTGTGAGGGGGTGCAGCTTAGTGGAAGTGCAAATAGTCTTACTTGTTATGGACGGTTTTGGCCCGGAAGCTGCACTTTGTGATAGAAGCAAGCCATTTTGCACAGTGATAATATAGACCAAAATAAACGATTTCACTCGAGGAGAAATTAGTTTCACCCCTTAGGAATAGAGATGGCGCCACTTATTCAAAAAAAGTTTAAAAAATTCTAAATCCTGAACGGATACTCCGATTTTGACGAAAGAGGTGCCAATCGTAAGATAATAACCCAATTTTACATTAAAAAAAAATTGAAAACAGGTAAAAAATTATTTTGGATCCCGAAATAATTAATTATTATAAATTAAAATTTCTGAAAAAACTATTTAAAATTTGTGTTTTTTTGTAATTTTACTCGTAAAAATGTATGTACATGGTACTTTCTTATTTATTTATATCAATATAAAACTAATTTTACATTTAAGAAAAAAACTGCATATCATTAGCTCGTATAGTTCCAAAGTTATTGAAGAATACAGACATGGCGCCGCTGGGTCAAAAAATCTAAATCCTCAATGGATATTCCGATTTTGATAATTAAGATGCCAAACGACAGATAATTACTTCAATTAGTTTTTAAAAATATAATAAAAATTAAAATAGGCAAAAAGTAATAATAAATACAAAAAAACATACATTTAGAAAAAAAAAAAACATTTTTTGGGGGGTTTTATGTAATTTCAAACAAAAAAATTTATGAATATGGTTTTATTTTACTTTAAGTAACCCGTATATGGGTTTACCCTCATCTGGCAGGAAGTAAAGCCTGACCAGAAATATATGAGGATTGTCAAGAGGGCGCTATTTATAAGATTTATATGGCAACAAATTTTGCAACCAATCGGAACCCACTATAATGACATTAATTTAAATACCTGTTAGTTCCACTATGTTAACCTCATAATATCATTTAATGGAATGCACTCTTTTCCTGACTGTTTTTCGTGTACGTGTTTACGTGTACACTTTATTTATAATCTCACGTTCACGACTGTGAATGGTTTTCCGCATTTTCTTTCGATAATTTTAAACATTTGTCTTTTAAAGAAAGCACCACGAATGTCATTGACATTGTTGACAAACTATCATAAAATCATTGCCAGTGTAAGAAATTAGTTCCAGTGAAATTCCGCAATATGGCGCATCCTCATATATTTCTGGTCAGGCTTTAACGTTTCGCATAATGCTCGTTTCGCATAACTGTTATTCTACTGATACCATACATTTTGCTGATAAGCTATAAAATAAACCTAACCTATCCTAATCTACCAGGATACACAAAAACATTTCAAAATATATTTCCTGTTTCAGCTGCAGAAAATTTCTGCGAAATGAGTATTATGCGAAACATTACTTTCGGTAAAACAAGTTTCTGCCAGATTAGGGTAACCCAGGTATATGCCATAGGTAACCAAGTCATGGCAGGTAGCTGACCAACCTGCCATGACTTGGTAGCTTGATTGACTGCCTGAGCAGCCCAGGATTTTCCTTAATTTGGTATGAGAAAAGATTCCCGCTGCTGGTGCTGTCTACGACCTATTTGATTTTGGCCGTTTCAAATGTGCTTATTGCTTTTTAAATAATCTACAAATCTGCGTACCTTTAAAGTATTAATATGTCAAAGTCCCTTTAATTTCTTTTTCTTTATATCATGACATATTGAACTAATTTTATTCATATAAGTACCTACTGTTAGCGATCAGAAAGGAAACAGGTTAATCGAACAACCGATAAATTATATATGTTTATAACTACAATTATGCACACTCACGCACACCTCGTACACCACCCGAAATGGAGCCTGGCGCTCGGGCGCAGCCCTTTTATTGATCATTAAACCCCGCCATTACATCGCCCGTGGTAGGGCCCCAACTTCATCCTTGACGAATAGATGGCGCCGAAGTCGGCGCTGCAATGCTGATGATGTACTTGCACCCGCCGCCAACAGTACTTTTACTGTGTACTGTAGAATTTAACCTCGGCTTCCTATTACCCCTATTATTACTAGATAAGGTCACTACGGGTGCCAGCGTCTCGTGTCATCAGTAACTAGTCTGTCAAAACTGCGTTGGGTAGATGATGTTCAAGGATCCACCCAATTTTTTTCTTTCGCCTATTGTGGTTCAGTTATAGGTATAGCCTCAATATGCCAGACAATTTTAATCACGAGCTTAGCAAAACTCAGATATATGAAACTTAGGTAAATGTTTCTGCACGTTATCTTGGACTTGAAGGTGCTGCCAACTGGTGCCGCCAATCCGAATCATTCACCTTGTCATTACTTGAAACTGACTCACTTTTATTAAAACCTTAAAAAAGCCCTCAAGCGTCAACCATCCTGGCTGCTGCAGCTACCTTGTGGTCCAAAACTGCTCAGAGATTATAGCCGTTTTATAACACTTTATACTCTCGAGGTTTGAACACATAATTAAAACTTATTGAACCGGGTCTATCGCGATATTTTGATTTACCTTCCTTGCCTGACGTTTCAACACGGTTTCACGTGCCGTGGTCCCAGGCGTACTCAAAATAGCGCGATAGACCCGGTTCAATAAGTTTTAATTATATAGCCGTTTTATGCAAAAACCGCATCGAAATCGGTCCAGTAGGCATTTTTCCAGGAAAGGTAGTTAAGAGACATACCTATACATACAAACCACCTTTTACCCCTAACGTATAATATACCTACCACTTGGTCCGTTCCGATCGTTGCAAGGATTGTGTTATGTGCAAATTGCATGGTGTTTTACCGACCCCAGCGCACAATGTGATAATGGTACATTGTGTACTGAGGGCGGTAAAGCAGGAATTACAAACGAGAATCCAAAAGAAGCCGGAAACGAAGATCATGTATTTCCAACTCGAATCATTAGAGTTGTAAATACCTAGACGCCCGTGATGTACACAATGTTTTTCATCACACGTAATAAAATAGAAGAAAGTTGTAAATAACCTAACCATAGAAAGTCATCAGAGTCGGAGATGATTGGAGATGTCTAACCATAGTAATCGTGGGATGAGTCTTTTCTGTTGTGAAAATATGGATGCCATTTTTTAAATTCTATACCTATCCCCAAAACCCTACAAAAAGATAACCATGGCAATTTAAAAAAAGTTCTTAGAACAAATGCTATTTGCTAGTGCAGTACGTCTCATTTCTTGCCTGGCGTCTGAGGAAGAATTTTCTGTTAGTGGACTGGGCGCTCAAAGGGTTATTTATTTGCAACTTACAAAACCTTGAAAATTACACCAAAGTTAACTGTTAATTCAAAGTTATATTTTTAAGATGCTTCTCCACCAGCCAGACGAGACTACTAGATTTTTTAATGTTTTTTTATCAATTTTGTTTTTGGTCTTATCTTAATCAAAATCGTGCCTATTCTCAGGTTCCTTTTTTTAATCTGACGCAAACAGATTAAACAGTGGGAAATACATGTTTTTTTTTTTACAAAACTTGATTTTTTATAGGTAGGAATAAGCTCCCCCTCATTACTAAAAAAAAGTTACAGATTTTCTGTAGCTTTAAAGATATCAAAATGTTTTTTCCCGCCTTGTATATGTACGGGCCTTATGCGTTAATATCAACGGAGGTCCTTTTTGAACGACTGATGGGCAGGGGTGCTATTGCTTGCAAAACTTCGAATACCTACTGTTTTGTTTCTTTTTAAAAGTAAAATAGCCAACTTTTAAAAGGAAGTTATCTTCCAGGGACCAGAAATTTTTCCACACGCCTTACCACATCACAACAGGAGATTTCGTGTACGACCGAACTACCAAACGGATTTTTAGCTACTTAAATTGCTCCAGTAACTACCTACTTAAATTGGGTAGTTGCCATTTGTTTTATGGGACATGACGGATGGAACATCCCTATTATTTTCCTTTCTTTCTCCATAGTACTACCAGTAGGACTACAGTAAAAAACCAGCCAAGTGCGAGTCGGACTCGCGCACCGAGGGTTCCGTACAAACACTTTCCATCCCTAAGTGGTTAAGTTAAGTTTGCACCTGGTATGTATAGCGCCCCATATAAATTAGGTGCAAAGTTAGGTATTAAAAAATTTTTTTATGGTTTTCGTAATTATTCCTTTATCTATGCTATAAGACGTTGCTTCGTACCAAATTTCAAGATTCTGAGTTCACGGGAAGCACCCTGTAGGTTTTGATTCCCTTGCAAGTGTCGAAAATATGCAAATTAGGTGCAAAGTTAGGTATTAAAAAAAAAAATTATGGTTTTCGTAATTATTCCTTTATCTATGCTATAAGACGTTGCTTCGTACCAAATTTCAAGATTCTGAGTTCACGGGAAGCACCCTGTAGGTTTTGATTCCCTTGCAAGTGTCGAAAATTTGCGGCATAAACGGCTGTATCTTTTGATTGCGTTGGCTTAGAAGTTTGATTTTTTCACAGCTTCAAGGGACAGTAGACCTGAGTAATTGATATAAATTTCAGCTTCATACGTCCACGCGTTCCTGAGAAAAAGGGTCTTGACAGACGGACGGACAGACGGACAACAAAGTGATCCTATAAGGGTTCCGTTTTTTCCTTTTGAGGTACGGAACCCTAAAAACTGGAAATATAGGGAAGAAAATGGGAAATACTTTTAAATTTAGTCAAAGGATGGGACCGGACGACTGGTCATTCCTGACACGTCACCGTGAATGAAAACTTGTATATTTCTTATCGAAAAATATTTATTTAAATTTTATTGCTCAATACAAAAAAGTACAAATGGTGAACTTAATGCCTTAAAGCATTATCTACCAGAAGTAATTATTAGGTGATGGCTGCACCTCTCACTCGTATATCACCTCGTCCGCAGGGGAGAAAATATGCATAACATAACAACAAAAAAAAGTAGGCAGTTGCATCAAAAATTACCAACATTCTGTCCAGCCACTTCGGCGCGATCGTGACGAGAGGCCGCAACCGCGACGATGAAACATTCAAACCGATAATCCTATAAAGAGCGTTGACATTTCTTTAAGAGGACATCCAGTACTCAATGTCCGATACTATCAGTTTACGTCAAATTTGCACCTGGTATCTATACACGATGATTCTTAATCGGTGATCAGGAGTAGAAAAATATTTCCAGCTAAAATTAAACTTAATAGGCGAGGTCTCACGCAATTACCTCACTGTAAAACATAATTCAAACTAATAACCACTAGATACATGGTCATCCTACATAAATTATTGAAGTACGACACCTACGTCAAGTGCCATCAGCCCGTCACTTAGGCGGGAAATTTTTCTTCCAATTTCTTTATGTAGGTAATGACAATGACAAGTTATTACTCATACATAAATTGTCATTGCCATTAAATTATTAAAGAGTTTGTAGTAGAGTTGCTAAGCCGCGAAATTGTGCGCATCGGGTTACAAGCATGAAATTTCTACCACACATAGAGCGTTTCACGGTGATTTTTTTCAGATGTGGAGGGAGGTCAGATTCGTCCCCTGTGTGGTGGGAGAGCGGGGTGACGAGGACCAAGTACTGTTCTTTCGACATCGTATTCGTGTAAAATAGATATCAGCTATTAATTTTTCACGTTATTTAAGAATAGTTTCATATTAAAATTTGGGTTTATTGCCGAAAAGGTAAAAATAACAACAAGTTTTTTTTATTTGGAACGATAAATTAGTTATCTATCCTAAATATTTACAATTTAAAAAAATATTACTAAACAGCAAATTTAATCTTGTTTTTAAAAATTTATACATATTGGGCACATCTGATACAAAAAGTACCTTGAAAAAAATGTTGATGTTAGGTAAGCTTAGCCTGCGTGTTCTAGTACATTTTGCTAAGTCGCGAAATTGTGTACATCGGGATACAACCACGAAATTTCTACCACAGATAGAGTATTCTGCGGTGATTATTTTCAGATGTGGAGGGAAGTCAGATTCGTCCCCTGTGCGGCGGGAAAGTGGGGTGAATAGGACAAAGGAGTCCTCTTTTTCTTTTTATATTACTGATCAGGTAACGCTAGTAGGACTTGTGTCGTGTCGTTTTCGTGTAAAACAGATATCAGGAATTAATTTTGCATGTTATTTATTCATAGTACCATATAAAAATATGGTTGTATTTCCGAAAGGGAGATAATTAGTTATATTTCCTGAATATTTACAACTAAGAAAAATATTGCAAAATAGCAAATTTAATCTAGTTTCTAAAAATATATAAATATTGGGCACTCTTCATACAAACAGTAACTTAAATAAATTGTTGATGTTGAGATTAGTCCGTGTGCTCGTGATACATTAGCAAAAAAATATTTTGTTTTAATTACATTAATTTGTTTTTCTAGGACGTATATATAGTAAATATTATATGTAAAAGCATGTTAACAATCATTATTTAATGTATTTAATGAAGCGAAATAGGATCCGTTCGGAGATTTACGTTGGTTACGCCGACGTAAAGATATATTTTAAGCTACTGTTTGTATGAGAAGTGCCCAACATGCATATATTTTTAGAAACCAGATTAAATGAACTTTTTGAAATCATCATCATCATCCTCCTAGCCTTTGTCCCATTTTTTTGAGAATTAATTCTCAATCGGGGTCGGCTACCTAAATTCCAAGATGTGGCGTAGGCACTAGTTTTTACGCAAGCGACTGCCATCTGACCTTCCAACCCAGAGGGGAAACTAGGCCTTATTGGGCTTAGGTGGTTTCCTCACGATGTTTTCCTTCACCGAAAAGCGAGTGGTAAATGTCAAATGACATTCCGTACATAAGTTCCGAAAAACTCATTGGTACGGGCCGGGCTCGAACCCGCGACCTTCGGATTGAAAGTCGCACGCCCTAACCACTAGGCTACCACCGCTCCTTAAAAACTTGTTGTGATTTTTACCTTTTCGGCCATTACACCCATATTTTTATATAGAACTATACAAAAATAACATGAACAATGAATTTCTGATATTTGTTTTACACGGAAACGATACCAAACACGTCCTGGTAGACTTAACTGACCAGCAATAAAGAAATAAAAGAGGGATACTTGGCCGTATTCACTCCGCTCTCCCGCCTGACAGGGGACGAATCTGACTTCCCTCCACATCTGAAAATAATCACCGTGGAACACTCTATCTGTGGGAGAAATTTCATGCTTGTAACCCGATGCGCACAATTATGTTAGAAAACAGCGGACTAACAACTCTACTATTGTAAGCTCACAGATACAGATTAGTAGGATAACAAGGAATTTAAGACAAAATTAGTTTCAAAATAAAAGTTATGGTTATGATAGAAAAATAAAAGTTTGTTCTCATGTAGTTAATTACGACTTTAACGTGACCGCCATCAATTACTGAGATAGAAAAGTTGGTACCTGATCACCGATTAAAAATCATCGTGTATAGCTAATGCTTAACCTCGATTTGTGTAACCCGGTTCCGTTAAGTTTGGACAACATTTGTATACAACGCTATAGTTACCAGGGGCAAACTGAACGTAAACTGATAGTATGAGACAGTGAGTTGTGACCTTGGCTTGTATGAATCAGTGGGTAAAGGTATTTCCTCTTAACACTTTGAACACCGGGAACCCGCTCCGTGGGCACTGTGCTCGTAGCGAGCTTTCGCTACATACGCATTTCCCCATATTATCGGTTACACGAGTACCGCTACGAAATCCTTGGTCGCCAAAGTGTTAACCACTCTTAATTAATGCTCAAACAAGGTCAGTCAGAATAAGTGTTCCAGCGCGCCAAAAAGTGCACCTATCATATCGAAAAGTACAGATGTTACTACTAACGCCATCTTACGAGCACGCAACTATAATAAAATAAAATATAATAAAAACGCAACTAAAATGGCCTTAGTTGTACAAACGAAGACACTGATAACTTGTACATTTGTAAACGAATATAAACCTTAGAGTACAACGTGTTAAGGTCTATGGGTGTATAGTTAACTGTGTCTTCGTTTGTACTTACATCTCGCCTGGTGACAATGACAACCAAAACTCACTAAAATTTCTGTCACTATTCTGAAACCTCGTATCCAGATAATTAATATTAATAATAATTTGATACTGAGATGCGAGCTTTGTTTTAAGTAGCTATTTCTTACTTAGTGAGGCTGAGGTTTGGTTGTCAACAGACTATCTGTACTTTTCGTTATGGCAGGTGCGTTTGTCCCACTTCTCCCGATTGACCTTATTTCAATTAAAGGTCGTTACAAATGAGCTACAAAAGTACAGTTGACAGAACTGCATCGAAACTGCAAATCAACGGTGATATCCGCTTACAGTTTGCGTGTAGTTCTCACGATTGCACACGATTGTAATATTGTAATTATAATATAGTGATTGTAATTTTGTAATAGTACATTTCATGCCTATCGATGATCGCAGGTGTGATCCATATAACTATAAATAAATAAATAAATATTAAGGGACAATCTTACACAAATCGACATCGACAAACATCAATATGCGATATGGGGCTTTATTAATAATTAACGCCCGTAGTTTGTCTAAAGTTTTAGGTACATCTTGCCAAGAAGTGCGATTTTCTCCACGCGTAGCGGGCAGTAACTTCCGGCCTAGGTCGACGTAATAGTACATTACATTACCTAGGTATTAGGTGACGCAAAAAATATATTCGCTTGACTACCTACCCGTTGCAAATGTCTCATGTGCCTGTGTGAGAAGATACTTACTTATACAAGCTGATTGTACAGGCAAGGAAATTGAAACGCATAGGTACCTTTTCGACCTTTTATTGTCGTTGTGGCAAGGGCGAAAAACGTACGTGTATCAATTTTCTTGACCGTACATACAAACATGAATCCTGAAAACATTACACTCCTTTTTTTGGGTTTTCGTCCTGTAAATAATGGATGTCCAATTCCGTTTATGTTTAAAATCCGAGGACACTTAGCAAAGGACTAGATAATAGTACTAGCTTGTAGTACATACAGGCACAAAGGCACGACCTACCCAATGCTGGGCACAGTTAATACATAATTTAAGTCGTCGTTAATTTATTTAACGAAGTTTAGGTACAGTTAAAACTTAACCATCCGTAACGTACTGCTTTTGGCGCGATGACGTGGATGATGCAGTCCTCAGTCCCAACATCACAACCCGTGATGTTGTATTTGAGTGAATCAACTTTTAAGTGCACCTTGTTGCTATGGTTACGCAAAACTAGTCCCTCGGACAACCTAAGCATTTTTCTATGAAACAGTATGAAGATGTCACTTGGACAACGGGGACAGAGTAAACAACACAAAAAAGTTGATTCACCAATTTAATTAAACAAATAATGACAACATTGTAACGGACTAAAATTAACGCATGTCATGACATGACATAATCAGTTAATCGTTAATTAACGAAAGAAAATTAACGCTTAACGAATTAATGGCCACCTATTGATCTACCCTGAATCTCCTAAGCTAAGGCTTTACTTAGCCTTGTGATCAAAACATCTGGTAATATCTATGTACCAAAAACCCTGCATTATGATTATGAAAGATGATTCGAAAGGATTTATAATATAATATAAAGGATATATCGTATCCGTAGTCTCCAATACGGGCTAAATGTCATTGTATCATAATTTATTTATATTCTGCACCGAAAAACGAACAAGCTATTAGTCTCGCTCAGCCGCTCGTCGCGCCACTTGCCGCCGAAGGTTATAGCTTTAGCTTTAACCTTTTGAACGCCAAGCGGTAAAGCAATTCACCGTGCCCCTGACGCCAAAGCAAAAAAAAAACAAATAAAACAAGTGCGAGTCTGACTCGCGCATGAAGAGTTCCGTACCATAATCTATAACAAGTTTGTTGTATGGGGGCCCCCCTTAAATATTTATTTTATTATATTTTTAGTATTTGTTGTTATAGCGGCAATAGAAATACATCATCTATGAAAATTTCAACTGTCTTAGCTATCACCGTTCTTGAGATACAGCCTGGTGGCAGACGGACGGACGGACAGCGAAGTCTCCACTAATAGGGTCCCGTTTTTACCCTTTGGGTACGGAACCCTAAAAAGTGCTCCAAAATCAATAGAGATTGAAAAACACAGATAGTGGTCTGAGTTAGCATGTTTTTGACCATTGAAATTTTGACGTCGTTGATGTCAGTGGCACAATTTGGCGTCGACGTGATTTGCCGTCTTTGGCACTCAATAAGTAAAGCTATAACGGACATGCCACGCTAATTCTAAAGTTTCGAGCGGTTGAGCGAGAGATCCGAGCGCGGCGGCCACACGAGCGAGCGAGACGTACCGCGCACCGCTGCCGCTCGTTGCTAAGACCGAAGTTGTGGCCGGGCTGTAGGTATAGCATGAACTATGAGCATCGATCGTCATCCCATCGTAGATTCACTGACACCATTTTATCTCTGACTTGCCTGTGTGAATCGAATGGTCGCTTTTATAATTTAACAGTGGGAAACCCGACAGTGTCTTTACAACATAGGGCTTGTGCACAAATTACGCGAGGTTAGATAAGGGGGGGGGTCGCGAAAAATCACGACATATCACGTTGGTGGAGGGAGGGGTATATGGTGAAAAAGCAGCCGAAAAAACCTCACGTGATTTGTGCACAAGCCCATAGCAGTGGATCGAAATGACAGTTAACACCCATATTTTCTAATTACTATAACAAGTTCAGATAGATAATATTGATAAAACCTACATTACTATGCAGCGGCGGCGGTAAGACATGGACGAAAAAATCAGTGATGTTATTTCATAGCATTATGATATATGATGATGTTATGGCGACCCCACGCGCGCTGCCGCCGGCGCTTCATTCCACCGCGGGAGCTACTGGTAGTATGGAGTCCTTCATATCTACATAAGAGAAAATCTATGATATGATGAATATGTGTATGCAAACTGTACATAATTAGGCCTTAAAACACTCGTGTGGTCCTATTATGAAACTCGCCTTCGGCTCGTTGCATAAAACGACACTCGTGGTTTAAGACCTCTTATTATGAAACAGCTGCATAAAGTACTATGATGTTCCCGACGGCGATAAAATCGTTCAATACGGCTGCCAACAGTTTCAACAACAATACAATTAGGTACCCTGCCATGTTATGTCGTGTCGTCCACCAATACAATCGTCTCCGGCGGTATCGTAATGTTATGAAGTAACATTTCTCATTTTGGTCGCTGCTCAGTACCTAATGTAGGCCTTACATATAGTATCTGAACTTGTTACACTTAGTAAGTTAACAATAATAATTATGAATGTAGATAAAATTATAAATGCGACCAATATTCGTAAATAGTCGGACTACTTAATAATAATTGTAGGACGTCATTTATTGACACTTCGAAACTATGACACGTATTCGTACCTTTAGACTTAAAAGTGAAGTGCCTTGAATGCTTATTACCTACTGGCTTCGAACGAATTCTTAATAGGGCACTCTGATAGTTTTGAACTGCGGGTGTTTAACCTATTGACCGCCAAGCGGTCTAGCAATTTACCGTGCCACTGACGCCAGAGTAAAAAAAAAAAGATGTGCCCCAACATCAACAGGGATTGAAAAATACTTGTAGCGGTTAGAATTGCAAAGTTTTTGATCATTGAAATTTGGACGGCTGTGGCCGACGTGGCGTCAGGGGCACGATTTTTTGCTGACGATGACGGCCACAGCCGACTGTGGCGGTCAAAAGGTTAATGAATAAAACGTGATTTTCACTTATTCGTATAGGTACCTATAGCTGATCTCACGTAAAAAGGAGGATGTCAAACTCATTGCGCAGTAGTCATTTATACTGCGCAATGAGTTTGATGCGGCTCTTTTTACGTGATACGATAAGTACTTAAGGATACATTCCGCTATTCGACGAATAATTGGGTAGAGGATTAATGCTAACGACAAACACTAATATGCTGTCGTGTTTTCTTAAATGTCGTATTAAGGTGAATATCTGGTTGATTCAATATGTAAGTAAAGATATCCTCATTCCTACACCTACAGCACTACCTACTGTACCTACAGAACTAGGCATCCCATATTCATTAGGGTTGTGTACTCATTGTTACAGCACGGACGAGGACGCGCGTCAAGCGATGATGCTTGACTGCGGAAAAATAAAGGAGATTCAGGTAAAACTGCTCCTGAGTTCCCGCTCCGAGATGCATAAAGTGATCGAGCAAGCGCGGCAGAGCGTGCCCATACTCACACTCGCCGCCCCCGCGCCCATTCCGACGCCCGCGCTTCCAGCCCCGGTCACCGTCACCCCCGCCATTACCCCCTTCTCCGCAGCCCTAGGCAACTCCATGTCCGGCTTCGGAATCCCAGGAATTGGCAACCCTAACGAGATCCCTCAACCGGCAGTAATTGAACCCCCTGCGCCACTTATCAGTCCCGAATTAAACTCGGAAGCAGATAACGACCGGAGGCGCAGTAAAGAGAAAGATAGACGCCGCACGCGATCCCGGTCGAGATCTCGCGACAGGGACCGTAAAGATCGCAAGAAAGACAGGCGCGATCGCTCCCGCTCGCGCGAGCGGCGTCGCCGCGACCGCAGCCGCAGCCGCGAGCGCCGAGACCGCAAACGAGATAGAAATAATCGCAGCCGATCTCGAGAAAGATCGGAAAGATCTGAAAGATCTCCTCGTCGCTCTCATGACCGACGAAACGCTAATCGCAAATCTCCCGAGAAACCTGGCAATGCAACCGATGACGTGCCCGTAGCGCCACCCGCACCAATGTTTAACAACGTCAACCCGAGTGCAGCACCGCACATGCAACAGATCATGAATAACGCTATTGCCCAGATGCAGGGCCATCAACAGCATCCACAGGGAAACACAATGGATCAACCACAGGGCAGGTTCGCTGACCCGACTATCAACGACGCCTACAGCAAACTAAACGAGCTTGGGAAGAAGCGGAACCCGAATGCGTTCCAGGGTGAAGGGCAGAACGGCGGGAACAGATTCCCAGGCGGCAGAGGTGGCGGACAGCGAGGTGGTGGTCCGTTCCGCCGAGAAGGTCGCTCCCGCTTCGAAAATGAGCAGCAACAAGACTGCTGCGTGGCCATCCGAAACGCTCCAAATCACACCAGCTACGGTGACGTCCGTCGTTTCTTCCCGTTCCTCATCGACAAACATGGCATAAAAATGATCAATGATAACACGGGCCGCCGAACCGGCAACATCTTTGTCAGGTTCTGCGACCCCCGCTCCAAACAGCTCGCATTACAACGGAAAAACAATGAGCTTAAGGGCGAGACGGTGATTGTAGAAGCATTAGACGATGAAACGTACGAGAGCGCTGTGGACTCCTTCCTGCCGTTCAGAGACGATAATAATGTTGAAGAAGAGATTCCGCCACGCATCGCTCCACAACCAGTGAGCCCCATTTGTAGTGTTTTACGTATCACGGAGCTTCCACATTTCGTCAAAGAACACGACATAATCAAAATGTTTAGCGATTTCTCCCTGCTCTCGATAATGCTCAATGACTGCCGCCTCACCAGGACTAAGACCGCGTTCGTACAGTTTGCGAAGCCGGACGACGCGCGAATGGCGTTTGAGAGAAGAAATAGTTACGTTTTTGGGAAAAGAATGCCAATTATTGCACCCGTGACCGACGAGGAATACGAAAAAGAGAAGAATATTCAGAATGAAAATATCGATTTCCCGAGTCCTAAGGAACCACCGGCGATAGAAGCGGCGGGCCCGCGAGACCCCCGTCAACGAAGATTGGAGGGACCTCAGCCACAACAGCCCGCGCCGGGCCCGGGCCAACAACCCGTTCCCTTCTTCTCGGCGCCCTTCGTTCAGCAACAGGCTCCCTTCGCTGGCAACTTCGCCGGCTCGCAATTCAGCGGTTTTCCTGGAAACGGGAGCATGGACCCGCGCACCGCCGCCGCCAACTGGGCCAACCGACCGGGCTTTCCCAACCAGGTGCAGCCCCAAATGCCCGCACCAGGTCCCGATCTGGAGGAAGAGTTGGATTGCGTGTTGATGAAAGGTCTACCCTGTGACGCGACGGATCGTACTATAGTGACATTTTTGTCGGATACGGGCGCGGTCCCGGCGCGGATCCATCTCATGCTGGATCCGAGCGGCGTGCCCTCAGGAGATTGTTTCTGCGAGTTCCGTTCCGCAAGCGAGGCGCGCCGCGCGGCCACGAAGCACGGCCAGAACCTCGATGGTTGTCGCGTCACTGTCGATTTAGTCCCGCGCGGTGTCGTAGAGGAGGCTTTAGAAGGTCCGAAGCAGCCGGATCCTCGAGATGCGCTCCTGGGCAACGGACCTTCACACGGAAACGGACCTCACGGAAACGGGCCTCACGGGAGTGGGCCCCCGCAGTTCTTCGACTCGCCGCGCGGGGCCAAGCGCGGCGGCTTCCGTGGGCGAGGGTTCGACCGCGGCGGCTTCGACCGAGGCGGGTACGACCGAGGAGGATTCCGCGGCGGCTTCGACCAGGGCAGAGGAAGCTGGAACGACCGCGGACGGGGCTTCGACCGCGGTCGCGGCAGGGGAGGCTTCGATAGAGGCCGAGGCCGTGGCAGAGGCAGAGGAGGTTTCGATAACGGACGTGACATGCGACCCGAGCTGCGCGAAGATGACGACTCCGCGTTAGAAGATTTCGGCGCTCCGGGATGCGTGCTATCTTTAGAAAACGTCCCGTTCCGCGCGTCCGTCGACGATATCCTCACCTTCTTCGGTGATTTCGAGCTCACTCATGATGACGTTATAAGACGTTACAACGAGCGCGGCCAGCCGACTGGCGACGCGAGAGTCGCGTTCCGAACGCCTTTTGACGCTCAACGAGCATTTAATACGCGTCAGCAGGGCACCATCCAGGACAGGAGAGTGAACCTCTCTCTTCTCTAGCCCCGCGAAAATCGCTCGGGCTCCGAGTCGAGCGAAGAGCGGATTTACACACTTATGTAAATATAGTGGATAAGGAGTGTGCACTTGTGACTGACTCTTCCGATCTGCAGTATTGAAGAAATGTATAAAAAAGAAATTGTGATTTTTTGATTATTTTGGTCCTGCAGATCTACCACTACTTTAGTGACCGCAATTTGGCGATTACGTAGTGTTTGTATTGTACAGCTAGAAATAATAGCTGGTAAACAATAGGGTACTTACGCGTCTGTAATGTAACAAAAAATAAATGTTTTTTTTTTATTGTTTTATATGAAAAATTCATTTGTTATTTGTGACATTACAGGCTCGAGGTGAAGTCCACCCTTAGGTTACGTTTTATGTATGAAAGTATGCGATTTACTTTAAAATAAAATAATGTCATTCACAGTATAAATTCGTAGTTTTATTTCTCAAACCACACGAACACCGAACGTTACAATGATCTAGATGGTAGGTAGTTTAAACTTTATTCCATTCACAAGACAAACATTCTTAAAAAAACGAATTCAACATGTACAAAATGTTCTTACCAATCCCATAACAAACTGAAGATAGTCTATGAAATACGATTTAGTTCATTTTAACGTTTCTTTCTATTTAATTTATGGGTGAAGACCTAATATTTGCATGAAAGTATCCATTGCGCGACGATAATTACCATCGAATAATATGTTATTCGATGTACCGTAAGGCTATATTTTAGGGTTCTTAATTGTATGGTTACTTTTTGTCGCACAACGGAACTTCTTACAATCGCTTTTTTTCTCGCTTTGTATGGCTAACTACGCCTTAATGTCATCCTTTGATGTTTACCCTTATATCAAAGTCTCTTGAAAGAAAGACACGTGACTATGAGATGAACTGAATCAACAGATGGCTTTACTACCATAAGTCATTGTCGGTACGGTCGAGTTCAGAAATGTATACGCAAATATTTGATCAAAAATATGTGAACTCACGCAGACGGACACAGAGATGTTCAGATATTTTTGATCACATTTTTGCTCACAAAAGTAAGAACTCTATTGTACATACAACGAATGTATCAAATGATAAACGCCAGTAATCTATACTATTATTAAATTCAAATTATGTATAAATCACTTTTCTATGGAGAGACCCCTCATATTTCAGTAAATCTCTATTTTTATGGGCTGTTCAGCCACATCTGTTAGTAAAATTTTGTTTGTCCTCTCATAAAACTGCTCGACGGATATTAACCAATTTTGGTACAGGGATAGCTGGTCATTCAAAGGTTATAGGAAACGTTTTACCCGAATACTGTAAAAAATACTATTAACTCCATATTCTTGCTAGTATACATTTTGGTTGGTTAGGTTTCAATCGAGTAAACTGCTGAATTTAACAAAGCATATAATATCGTGTGTCCAAATCATATCTCCTAAACTATAATTACATACTTATTCTATTCACAATAACATACTTACATTTAATGCAATTTAATAGCTTCAGATAACTTGGTAACGGCCAAAAAGTATCGATAAGTAGTTTACATACATTCCAACACACAATTATAACAACTAACTAAAGGTTATCGCAAACCTAACCGCATGGCATCGCAAGACACCGCCTACACTAGCTTGCACTGCACTCAAACAGACGTCAATGATACGCAAGGTAGGTACGGATTCGATAGGTGTACGAGTATAGCCCAACGGTGTTTTTCAGCCCAAGCCATATTGCGGATTTTCAGTGGTACCTACTAATTTATTTTACTAACGACAAAGTTTTGGTAACTGACGTTAAAAGTCAGTCAGTGATGTAAACAAAGAGGAAACAGGACTAAATATTCCGCAAATTTCAAGTATTTTTTGCCTAATAAAGCCAATACTATCCATATTGATCAACGTCATGTTTTTTTCAATTGGATTCAGTATTTATTTCGCAAGAAGAACCAAGGATTGAGCAGCATTTCGGTAAACAATATTTTGAATTTGGTTGATGACAAATCGCTACTGACGTTTAATAATGCAAATATATGACGTACGCTCATTATTGCCATATGAAAGCTGTTTGTAGCGCCCTTATCCCTGGGCCGGACCGGCACTTGTTAAGCTAAACGTTGCAGTTTAAAATGTCCTACAAAGAAAGATGGACGGCTTGGGATGAGGCGGTGCCGCGCGGTTAGATGTGCGATAACCGTAAGAACGCACAACAAAGAACCAGAACGTAGAATATAACTAGGTTCTGACAGAATAATTTACTTTTCTATATTAGTAAAATTCTCACATACCTATAGGGACAAAAGGCAACATCGTGATGTGGAAATTAGAGAATTTCTACAAAAGTTTGTACAGAATTTAGACGTCAATTAAAGTTTTCCTACGTTGTTACGAATGTTCCTAGTGATATGTCTTAATTTTGTACAAACTTTTTTTTTATGCTATTGGTAATGATACCCGTACACCCGCTCTCTGGAATGTGGTTTCAAAAATTATTCACAGGATTGGGGTCAAGACCAATAAACACTTTTAAACAGCGGGATATATTTTTGATTGAGTTCGAAAAATAAAGAAATATGTCTTTATTACTTGGTTGATTCCAGACTACGACTATTTTAAATATTGGCGTATGCATGTGAGATTTTAAGGTTAGATTTTTGTGAACATACTATAAACAACCCTTGTCTAACACAAACTATGGTATTAAATAATCCGAATTGACAACAATTATTGGAAGAAAAAAAGGTGTTCTCTAAAATATAGTGTTAAACTTAAGGTTAATACCACGCAACAAGAAATATACCTACACCTTTCCTTGATTTGGAGTGATTAAAAATAAGTGTAAAAAAATAAATAAATGCATAAAACTAAAATGCACTTAGCAATGCAAAATTACTATAGATATTGATTGAATTATACACATTATTACAAAAAAAATGCTTTATGTCTGAGATCATAGACAAGCAAAATATAGTAAAAGAAAAAAGAGAACACTAAAAAAATTACCTTGACATACAAAGTATTATGCGTTTTGAAGATAAATTTATACTTAAACCATCATATATATTGAACGAGCACACACTGACATAGAAGTTAAATGAATAAAGAATATAAATAATAGTCTGTATCACTTGAAACACTAGATTACTTACTATCTGCTACCGACAATTATTCCCTTCATATTTCCTTGTAGTTTTACCAATAGACTATAACTTTTACATAACAGTTTGGCTGTACAGTATATAAATACATGTAATGTAATTTAATATACACTTTAAGTTGGGTACAGTTAAAACTTTTGTCAAAACTCCAGCCATGGAGAGTTCTGTATGATGAAATTGAAATCTGTTTAAGATTTGCAATGCGAGTAAAGAATGCCGTACTGTATTAATTATGTTTTAGTAAATAAAGTTACTTAACTTCACCCATATAATAATATAATGTCATGTTTAGTTCAAGTGGTTATCAAAATGTAATATCATAGTAGACATCGTATTAAAATATAATAAATTAATCTCATTTTCCACACTTACAATACTGTGTTGTTTAGACAGGCATTTTTACGCTGGTATCATTTTTCGAAATCATTTAAGGACAAATTAGACGGTCATTGATAATTGTCAAACAAGCCCCTTTTCATACTATGTAAACACTATTGTACACAATAACAGGTTATAAATACAGTCATGATTATGACATGAATTATAATTGAATTTGATTATGACAAGGCTGGCGTATCACAATATCTTCCGATTCTTTCGATCGCTGGTCCTAACATTACACCACACGTTCCTCATGTATTCGTAAAATCCGCAAGCAAACTTTTTTTTTTTTTACTTGCTTTATAGTTATCCGTCTATCTCCCTCCCAAATGGCGATTGGGTCAACTCCAACCCTTATAGTTAGTAGAATTTAAATTTTAGATGTTTGTTCGGTCAAATTCTTATTTCTCATCAACTCAAGTCCAATCATGGAAAGACTTGAAAGTTGGTGAGAAATAAGTTCACATTTATTTTTTGCTTCAATTTCTGAGGCTTCGTTCTAATCGCAGACTTATTATCTTATTACTACGGTTTCATTCTGTTTTAAAGAGATAGGCATGAAAAAGAGATTCATCGCTGACTCGTTCACACACAGTAAATCGAATAGTTTGCTCAGGTCACAAGAAAGTATATATTCTGTGTAATTAGCTAAGGGCTGTTTTGAAAACGTTGCGTGCGAATCTTACACAATACTGACTAAAACAAATACATTAACAACATAATTTTGGCACCTCCTACTAAAAAATAATTATGCTAATATGGAAGCTACAATAGTTAAGTTAATCGTTACATAATGAATTATGTAATAGTAACTAAATAACATAATTATACTAATCAAATGATACCATGCGTAAAATAGCCATTATTTTCTTTAAGTTTACGTATTAATTGGAAATTATAAAACTATATTAGGAGCAAATCTGCTAACGAACAAGCCACAATAGAAGTATTATTACAGTTTATTGCCTTCATATATCAGAAATAATGGGATACATATAACTCGCACTGATAGATGAATCTATTGAGATTTAAAGTTTACATACTGGATGGTAATTCTTTTGTGGCTCCGTTAAATACAAGTAGAAGTACAACTAAAACCGACTAAGTGGTCCCAGCCGCGATAAATATAGCTAGCTCTTACATTTGGTATATTTAGTAGACGAAATTGCATTTTCAAATACGCTACGAGTAAAGGTATAATTCCGCTCAATACCCCAGCTTTTACATAGGTCAGTTAAGTAAGTAGTCTGTATGCCGAAAATTAGCCAGGTAGAAGCGCCGCGTAGCAGGGCGGCGTATATCTGAACTGTCATAGGTGCAACATTCGCAGTTGTAATTCAATTTTATTTAACGTCCGAATTGCATAACATAGAAGTTAAACCGGCCAAACACCGCAAACCAAGAAATATGTATTTGGTACGCGTAATACTGTCTTATCAATATCATACAAATATTGTACACCTGTAAATAAAGAAAATTACAATAAAATAATTTAGGATATTTTGCAGAATTATAACAACAAAGTCAGTCATTAATCCCTTGTATAATCACTCGCAGCTTGCTTCAAAAAATGCAATTCCATTTCAGTACAAAACTATAATTCACAAATATAGATATACACTACGTGTTTTTAAAAATGCATTTATAAAACCATGTTTTAGTCTAAATCGGTACATAGTTTAGAAAATCGTGGAAGTATCTCACTACAAGGTGGATTAAAAGCTTCAAAAACTGGTATAACAAAACCACTAAGGTACGAACAGGCAGTAGGTACACTGGTACACCTAGGGTAAAGCAACAGACTAAGTATTTTAACATTCATACCTTTCGTCGTTCATTACCGCAAAACTTGTAATGTATTTATATTTTCGTGGTTTAATTAACTAGATTGGAAGTTAATTTCCCTTAATAACTGACGAAGTTTTCTATAAAGAACATAATTTTAGGGAACAATCGACTTCTCTTAAATTATAGATCGCAATTTGCGATTGTGAGACGGCACTGTACATAACTGTACAGATAAAAGTAGTTAGTTACATATAAGGCTGCATACATAGTATACGAAGGTCACTAAGAGGTGTGTGATGAAATAATCAACCAATAGGAATAATTATATTCCTAGCTTTACTTAATTTTTTAACATATAAAACAAGCGAGAAACGCGTTCGCAAGATTTCAGCGAGAAAAGTCTCAAGATGAAATTTAAACGTCTGGTAGCGTACCAAATATGTCGTACAATGAAGCAAAAAATTGGAAAATTTAATGTTTCGGTGTAACTCTAGGACTCCGACCGAAATTTTATTTTTCAATGTAAATCACTTGGCCCACGCATTCTCGCACCTCTCAGCTACTGATTCGAAACGTTCTTTACGTCATCCAATGCCACAAGTGGGATTTTCCGCCCGCCGCGCGAGGAATAATCTCACTTCCTGGCCAAGACAAGACGTAAAACTTTAGACAAACCAAGGGCGGTAATTAGCATAACCCCAAATTGCGTATTTGTGGCCCTCGCTATCGGTTCGGGCCACAAATACCTGCGATCTGGGACAGTTACGAATGCACCGCCCTAGATATGTAATGTACTATTTCACATCCACAAACCCACTCCGCCAGCTCACTTTGGTAGACGCGCAGCCTAAACAAAATTTCTATTTAATTTGCTCCACTGGCCGTCTTTAGCGTTCTCCTTTAATAACCATAGAAACTAGTGTTTACCCACGTGACACACTTGCTGTTTAGTGCTTATACAACCCTTTTTCTGCTTATTACTGCTGTGTAAAGGTTATATAAGTGCTTATACAGCCTGTGAGCTATTTGTCATCAGTGGACACAACTGTGGCGAGACTTACTGACAGTATCAGACTTTTGACAGCTGTATACCCAATGTTTTAAAATTTTATACATTATAGTGCTCCACCGGCCTAATATCGATTTTAGGTTATAATACTTATAATATGTATTATAGTTATTAGTAGGTACAATATTTGCAATTTGTTCTATGTTCTTCAACTTTCTGATTTCACATATACATTTCTTGTTTATTTCACAATGTATACCTAATATTACTTAGTGCTGCAGTTATTATAAGGTGAACAGACTAAAAACAGGCTAAAACGCGCGAAATACAGTACAAGTGTATCAAATACTCAGTCGTACGCTTCCTGTAGTCGTCCCAGCTTTTAGTGTCTATTTGTCCCTGGAAAAAATAAGTTAAACATAAATATGGGACCTTTTAGTACCTAGGATACAATAGTGTAAAAAAAGACCTAAGTCGTACTACGTGAACACACACTCCACTGGCCAACTGTACTACCACACTTGCATAAAAGGTTTAAAACTAAATTCGGCCTAGCTAGCCATATCAGAGCCCACAATAGACGAAGCCTATATTCAAGCAAAAGGTAGCCGCAATCGAAATCGACATAACGAAATAATGAACTTTATTCTGCAAGTAGGCCACAAGGGCACTTTTACATGTCTGAGTCTACCGGCATTTCACAAGAGGAGACCACTGTTGAGAAGAAACGCCGAAAGAAACTCAACAGTCAGTCATTTCTTCATAAAGGATAAGTACAATATGTATATACAGGGTGTAAAGTGTGACCAGGCAATTATTTCGTAAAATTAGAATTCCTGTAATATGGTATCCTAATACAACTCCGAAACATTGTGTCCCATCTGTAACGTTTCGCCAAATTTTCATTTGTCCGAAAGTATTTTTTCCTGAAACCCGTAATACTTACTTTCAGAATTTTATAAACATCATTTTAAATAACCCATTAGGTTAGGTTTGTTTTATAATTCTTCTGGAAAATTACCAGTTTTGGAAAAAAATTACTTTCGGACAAATGAAAATTTGGCAATACGTTACAGATGAGAAACAAAAAATAGTGTTTCAGATAGGTAGCCCTGTAATATTTCCAACTCTGGTGTCATAAAGTCATCAATTATAACGGGCTTCGTATGCAAAGGGCGTGATGCAGGATCGTCTTTTGTTTTGTATGGGCGCGCGGCGCCATGCCAGTCTGGTACTGGTAAAGAATTTTTTTACGCGACTGAGATAATAAAATGTTTTACGCGGACGAGGTCGCGGGCAACTTTTAATATAGAATGTCAATTATATCATCAATATTATAGAGGCGAAAGTGTGTGAGTGTGTTTGTGGGTTTATGTATTTTTGTTGGGTTACCCTCATCTGGCAGAATAATATTGGTCAGAAACACACTTCGCATAACACGTTTCGCAGAAACACCTTCGGTCGAATGGTAAGATGGCATAAATATATAGTTGGCATTATTACTACCTCGCATACGACACATTTTGCAGCACATTGTTTTGTAGAATATCTCTTTGGCCGACTTTGGTTTAGCATAATTTTATGTTCCATAATAATCTTGTAGCATAGTACAATTACAATAGCATAATTATTTTCTACTAGCAGAAAAGTGGGTTATGTAAATTTTCCGTAGTAAAATGTAAGTCCCACCAAATTTGCTATGGCATAATAGTTAGGTATCTTACGTCCCCAACACACCCGACTCGCTATCAAAAAGGAAATATAGTCCCAGAGTCACCGTTAGGTACGACGAGGAGCGAATAGAGGAGCAGTGTTAGGCATCTTGCCGCCGCGGGGCACTACATTTTTAAGCACAACAATTGTAAGGTTCCCCCTGTTTTGGCATAATGTTTTTAGTCATAATTTTGCATGGCATAATCTATGTAGGCATAATTGACTTTCCGCATAAGCTGTTTTGGTATAAGCAAGGTTCGCATAGTTTGATAACGCAGATATTCATTTGTCATAATTCATTTGCGCATATTTTAGTTTGTCCGAATCATGTCTACGCATAAAATAAATGGGCATATTTTCATCACTCCGAAAATTTAATTTACTAACGATCCGAGACCCACTAGACGAAGCCCTATTGCCGCTCTAAGGAACAAAAGGTAACCAACGAACCTACCCAAGTATTTGTAGGGATGAGTGTGGGTGTGCTAGCATTTCGTTTTAGCGAGGTACGCAATTCTAACCTAACCTAACCTACTTTCTGCTAGCATTTCGTTTTTGCGAGGATTGCAGTTCTAACCTAACTTACTTTTCTGCTAGCAGTTCGTTTTTTTGAGGGATGCAGTTCTAACCTAACCTAACCTACTTTTCTACTAGCTGATCGTTTTTGCGAGGGACGCAGTTCTAACCTAACTTACTTTTCTGCTAGCAGTTCGTTTTTTTGAGGGATGCAGTTCTAACCTAACCTAACCTACTTTTATACTAGCTGATCGTTTTTGCGAGGGACGCAGTTCTAACCTAACTTACTTTTCTGCTAGCAGTTCGTTTTTTGAGGGATGCAGTTCTAACCTAACCTAATCTACTTTCCTGCTAGCAGTTCCTCTTTGCGAAGGATGCAGTTCTAACCTAACCCGCTTTTCTTGTAACAATTTAAGTATGCCAAGATAAATTCGGACAATAGATAATAAATGCCAAATACCATTATACTAAGACAAATTATTCGTAAATATAATCGGCCTAAAGAATAGTATGCGAATACAATTTCGGACAAACACATTTTCGGTAAGTTAGAACTTATGCCACATTACCATTCGTCGAAAACTTAATATGCCAAGTCTGTTATCCTAAAACAGTTTCGGACAAACAAAAGTATCCGACATAGAGGGAACCCCAATTGTAATGCATAAATTAGATCCTGATTTCACCTTAAGGCAGGTCCGACTTGGATTAGGTTAGGTACGACGACGAGCGAAGCGAGGGGGAGTGTTAGGTTGAACTGAGACCGTAACGAGCGAGCACACTATGCCGCCTAAATATTATGCAAAAAAATATCTGTGAAAGTACTATTCGTTTAGAAGACTGTTATGCTCATTAACATTATGCCAAAATAGGATTCGTTATTATAAAAATCTGCGAAATGATTTATGCCAAAGAGTACTCTGCTTAAGATGTTTCTGCCAAACGTTACTTCTGCCAAGTATCATTATGCAAAACAAATATATGTCAAAAAAGTTTCTGCAAGACAACAGTGAACCATTTTTGTTACTTCTTCACGCGCAAACGGCTGGACTAATTTTGTTATGAAGGTAGCTAACTGGATCGTTAAAACTACGCAACAGATTTCGATGCGGTTTTTTTTTAATAGATCTTATCTACCGGTAGAATTTTACATAAAGGGAAGAGTTTTTCATACTCTTTATTACATTTTGTTTTTACATTCTTGCTAACAAGGAACTTTATCAGTCTTATTTGTAGTTTTTTTACATCCTTAATATAAGATATGAAGGTTCGTCCTACTAGATAGAGTGATTCAAGAGGAAGGTTTATATGTATAATGCATAATGCCATAAAGCCGGGGCGGGTAGCTAGTAATAAATAAACGGAGCTTACTTATCAGCGCGTGCGGGCGTGCCATTAGAGGAGCGGTGGGAGCTCTCGCTCACGTCCGAGCTGCTCCGAATGTCGCCGTCCATCTGACAACATCACAAGTTTATAATATTTTCTTCGGTTTCCGCGACTGTCACACATTTAATTAATATACGCGATATAATACGTTTAAATTGTTTTATCACAAGTTTACTTACAGTAGCGGAAGAAATCTATCATATTGGTGTATTTCGTACGAAAGTTGCCTAACTTTTACAATTGCAAACGGTGATATAACATATTACTGACCTGAGATTTCTTTTTTAATTAATAAAACATTTATTTTTTTCTATACAAATTGTTATGTAAAAAACGTTGTCGACATTCTGCGTCTGTTTCAAAAATTTCATTTTTGTGACAAGCTTTTATAGCCGACTGTAGTTTTCTTTCAATCCATCAATTTCTCACAGAGACGATTCTAAAGAGCCCAAACTCGATATGATTGCTTTATTTCTTACGGAGGTCCTATGCAACCTTCCAGCTCCATCAGCAGATCAGCTTCACGTCATCATATTATTGTATTGTCACGCGATTTGCATATTAGTGCAAAATTTCAGCTCAATCGGAAACCGGAAAGTGGCTCACTTTAAACTTGCAAAATTCCATTACAACGGGACAGGTGAATGTAAATAAAAGCTTGTAAAAAAAACAGTTTTTACACTTATTTGCCGTTCAAATAATATTTGCAACTACGCTACTAAAATACATATGTTATTATTCGTTACACACTTACTATACAGTAGCCGGCAAACTTCTTGAGCATAATCTTGACTGCGAGCCGATTTACGTACAAATGTGCGCAGATCCGCCATTTTTGTTCCAAAAGTTTGCCGGCAACTATACTACCAGTTACTTATTACGCTATTGGCAATATTCATTCGGATCTTAGCCTTGGTCCAATTCGACTTAGAGTTAAAATTGTCTTGCTTTCACGGTATTGAAAAGAAAGTGACAGGTAATATTGTCGCGCTATAAAGAGTCGCGTGTCAAAGTTATGCTAGGCGTAATGGAAAAGGTTTTTATTCTACTGGGACGTCGGAACGTGAGTTAAATTCATTATATTGAACCATTGATACAAACATCAAGGTACAAAGAAAAATTGAACAAGTGCGAGTCCGACTCGCGCATGAAGGGTTCCGTACCATAATCTATAACAAGTTTGTTGTATGGGAGCCCCCCTTAAATACTTATTTTATTTTATTTTTAGTATTTGTTGTTATAGCGGCAATAGAAATACATCATCTGGAAAAATTTCAACTGTCTAGCTATCACCGTTCTTGAGATGCAGCCTGTTGACAGACGGACGGACGGACGGACGTACAGCAAAGTCTCAGTAATAGGGTCCCGTTTAGACCCTTTGGGTACGGAACCCTAAAAATTGAAATGCGTAACCTGGCGAAAGTGACCGGGAATCGGACCCTTTTTTCTTTCTCTCTTCCCTTTTTCTCTTTGTGCTTTGATCGTTGTATCAATGGCTTATCATTAAAATATTGTGGTGTGTATCCACATTAAATCACTACATAGTATAAAACAAGTCGCTTCCTGCTGCCTGTCTGTCCCTATGTATGCTTAGATCTTTAAAACTACGCAACACAGATTTAGTTTTTTTAATAGATAGAGTGATTAAAGAGGAAGGTTTATATGTATAATACATGCATAATACAGTAGAGAAGCACTTTTCATTTAGTATCAGTATTGCACCCGTCCGTGCGAAGCCGGGACGGGTCGCTAGTAAATTTAAAAATAAACAAGTTAAAGCGTACCTTCCCTGCGTATATAGCCTTGTAAGCTATCTGCAGGATGAGCCACGTCCACACCACGTGCAGCGCCAGGAGCAGGCAGAGCAGAGAGTTGAAGATGTAGTACGCGGGGAACATTGGTACCAGCATCGGCGCGCGGATCGATGTGCTGGGGAATACAATACAATTAAAAAGAATAAATAATATCGGACAACTTCACACAAATCAATCTAGTCCCACAGTAAGCTCTATAGTTAGGGCTTTATAGGACAACACTAATATTTTTGTCATTAAAGCTTGAGCCTTGGCACACTTGTTACTTAGGTGGACTAGAGTTGAAAACGGCCGGGAGACAAGGGCGGACAAATTTCTTTCTGCAACGATTACGTGAAAATAAGCAACGATTTGGGCATGAAAAAAATATCATTATAAAGCCGCATTCATGAAGATTTCAAAAACATCTAATTTATGAGAGTAATTCTATGAGCTAAACGGTGTCCTGGTTACAAAAATGGAGCCCAATCAGCATATTATGTCACCACTCGTGAGCACCACGACGCTGATCTTCCGTGGATCCAGATCAAATTACTCTTTATCGCACACCTCACTAAACAAACAGTCACGAGATTACTGAGGAATTACTCCTCAGTAATCTCGTGACTCATTACAAATGAGGCATGACGACACATGAAGAAGATGGCTTTAAGGTACACGTTGAATGGTGTTTATGAGACCTACTAACATTTCTCAAGTTATGCGTATATCCTGAACTGACCTCCAGATGATGTAGTAGGGGAAGATGACGATCCTCGTGGCGATCCAGGTGAAGATGAGCCCCAAGAACAGCGTGTCGCATGTACGCTGGTAGTTCGCGTACTTAGTGGCCTTTACTGCCTGAAAAATAATAGAAATAAACAAATTATTTATGGTCATTATTTGGGTTCCGTACCCAAAGGGTGAAGAACGGGACTCTATTGCTAAGACTCCGCTGTCCGTCCGTCTGTCACCAGGCTGTATCTCATGAACCGTGATAGTCAGACAGTTGAAATTTTCACAGATGATGTATTTCTGTTGCCGCTATAACAATAAATAGTTAAGGGGGCTCCGGCTCCCATACAACACACGTGATATTTCTGCCGTTTTTTTGCTTGATACTGTCACCAGGTTGTATACGTATCTCATGAACATGTGCACGTGTCTCCACTATAACAACAAATACAGAAGACAAAAAAAAGTTAACAATTATTGAGTTGTACGGAACCCTCGTTGCGGGAGTCCGACTCGCACTTGGCCGGTATTTTTTAAGGCGTTAGCTACTTTAAAAATGCTAGCGTGGGACGCTGGTTCCTTACGCTACGCTGGCTAATTAGAGGTGAAATTTTCACGGCGAGTAAGCAAATATGAGGTCTTTCTGATTCTTCCTCTTCAAGAGTTCGTAAAACAGAACATTAACACCAAGTAGTTTGGTAGGTAGGGTAAAACTTTAGTAAGGTAGATCACAAAACTCTTACCTATTTTTCGATTAAAAATTCAAGTTTGCATTTTATTTTTCACATAGTACCCACCAGACATTGTTGGCTAACCCCTGTCTTTTCGGTTACTTCACGAAACAGTGTGATGGTGGCAAGGAGGTGCAATCAGTAGAAAGCGAGTAGTTGCCTATCAGGGATGGGCATTAATCGATTAAATTTTTAATCAATTAATCGTCGCAAGATTAATCGCGATTAAGTTAATCGACAGAGTTTTCGAATAACGATTAATTAATCGACATTTTAATCCATTAAATTTCACGATTGATACTTGATAAATATTTGGAACACGCTCTTTTGCGCACGATACAAACATGCATTTGTCTTGTTATGCGTACAAAAAGTTGAAAAATCATTCTAGTGTTGTGTGAAATAAACTTTGTTCCTGCACTTACTCTAGGGTCTTCTAGGTAAGGGCGAGACTTACAAAAATATCTTATTTCATCCAAATATTAATCGAGAGAAGACTAATCAAATTAATTAATCGATTAAAAATTAATCTACGATTAATTTAATCAGGATTAACTTAATCGGATCTCATACGATTAAGACTAATTAATCGTCATCGTTAATCGCGATAAGTAGGCCTTACATTATGTGTATACGTATTGTTCACAAATAAATTATTTGTATTTGTAGGTTAATCTTAATCGTTAATCGATTACATCGCCCATCTCTGTTCCCTATCGCATTTACCTCAACAAATATATCAGCGCAATCATGCACCAACAACACGAGGGTCCCGATCCGGTGCAGATTGCACACCCAGCTGAAAGTCAGCAGCATGATGGTGGCGAGGTGGTGCACGAACATCTGCCAGAAGTCCTTGCGGCGCACGTCCCAGAACTGCGAGAGCGTCAGCGACCAGTAGAACGCGGAGGATATCATGTAGTACCACCACACGTCGTTCGTTAGGCCCTGGAATTTAAATAGACAAACCTTAGGCGCAATCCAAACAGAAGACTTAGGAGGAGGTCGCATGTTGAGGTGTGGCTGACTCAAATGAAGTTTACATCTTTTCATTCATGTCAGTAACTCACTCACTGAAGGATAAACCCACTCACAATATCAGTATATCTTTCATTCGCAACCACTCACTACTCGATATGAACTAAACTGAATGATGCTATTTGACATTACGAGTTATACTGAAAATACATTAACAACGTCGAATAATTTAACACGTTCACTGTCCGTGTCCCATATGTGGGGCAAGCCTCTATTACTGAGACATAAGGTTCACCTGTCAAACTGGGACAGTGAATGTGTTAAAATTTCTATTATTTTGAAATGAGTCACATTTTTTACATTAGTGAGTACGGGGATGTCGACTGGTGTTGTATGAACCGTTTACTGCATAACAAAATTCTGACACGGGTCACAGTTCACTTCGTTTTTTTTTATATATGCGGCAACGAGTTAATAATACAAAACCAGCCAAATGCGAGTCGGACTCGCGCACCGAGGGTTCCGTACAAACACTTTCCATGCCTAAGTGGTTAAGTTAAGTTTGCACCTGGTATGTATAGCGCCCCATATAAATTAGGTGCAAAGTCAGGTATTAAAAAAAAACTACTTACTAGATCTCGTTCAAAACAATTTTCGTTGGTAGTTTTTATAGTAATGTACATCATATGTTTTTTTTAGATTTTTCATTTTCTTATTTTAGAAGTTAGAGGGGGGGGGGACCACCTTTTTTCCACTTTGGAAGCGTCTGTCACGCAAACTATTCGGTTTAGAAAAAAAATATTTTAAAAACCTCGATATCATTTTTGAAGACCTATCCATAGATACCCCACACGTATGTGTTTGATGAAAAAAAAATTTTTGAGTTTCAGTTCTAAGTATGGGGAGCCCCCAATATTTATTATCATTTTTGCATCAAAATCTTAATGCGGTTCACAGAATACATCTACCTACCAAGTTTCAACAGTATAGCTCTTATAGTTTCGGAAAAAAATGGCTGTGACATACGGACGGACAGACGGACAGACAGACATGACGAATCTATAAGGGTTCCGTTTTTTGCCATTTGGCTACGGAACCCTAAAAATGGCGGGCGGCGTTTTTGTTTGTTCATGAATTTTCTGTTTTCAATTAATAGGTACGATACTTTTTTTAGTGCTAGTAAAATATTTATTAACCATTTCAAATATGGGTCAAGTAGCCTATTCTTTTATCAATAAACTCAGACGATACTACATACAACAAGCACGTAGCCTATTACGTTATCTATTGTTTGTCCATTACCAGAATTGTTTACGCGATGAATCAGATCATATACGATACGATAGGGGTTTCCTATCAATGACTCACTAATAAGTTCGTCATTCGGTGTTACAGTGTTAAAAGAACTTAAGTAGAAGTATTCTGATGGCAGAATTAGCATTTATATGACTTTTTATATGTAGGTTACGTGTAGGTATAGATTTGAGCTAATGCAATACTTCCGATATGAGTCAGCTAAACTTAGCAATTTTGTTGCAGATACGGATAGAAATAGTTTGCACATGAGTTTAACCTAGTAAGGCCCACTGTACACTACAATGTACAAATTTTAAACGTTTTTAAAATGACATTAAGGGTTTAATTTTAGTAACACGAAAACTGCCTTGGGCGTTAATTCCTTAATCTAAGGGCGTAACGAGGTTAAAGCCGAACTATGGTAGTTAATTAAAAATAAGTTTCTGTCAAAAAAATCATTTTTGTGACAAGCTATTATAGCCATCGTACTTCTCTTCAAACATCCACCAATTGCTTACTGATGATAAATTCTAAAGAGCCCAAGCGCGGTAGGCTAGCTTCATCTATCCGGACCACCTTCTGACTCCATCATCACAGCTCCAGGGTACCATATTATTGTATTGTCATCAAAGTTGGATAAGTATGCACAATTTCAGCTCAATCGGTTGAAGATATCTGCTTCAAAATTGAGTTGCAAGATTCCACCCGAACAAACATAGGTACATACTGTGTAGCATAAATGCATGGTCCATTTAGGAATGAATTTATTCATAAATAGGCCATGCAATTCTGCAACTCCTTATACATTGCAAGTTACATAAAAGCTTGCAAAAAGAAATGTGTTCGACAGTCATATTAATTATGCTATCTACGGCAGTACAACATAGGTCACTATAATGTATGGCATGCCAATTAACTCGATCCTAGTGGTGTTATCCGTAGTAATTCTGTTGAAAATAAGCCGACGTTTAGGTTTAAGAGACACTACAACTTTCTAACCTTAAATATTCTAACTACCTATCTATCAAACAGGACTATCGTAGATTCAATATAGACCCCATCTTGACTCCTAGAATACTTTTTCGTCGATGGGTTCAGTTCTCAACCGTACACTATTTGAGATTGTTATAAAACAAACCTAACCTGACCTGACCGAATCAATAGGATGATAATTGCAAGAAGTATGAAAAAAATATGAGTGACTACCTACAGAGGGAAAAAAATCTGCAAAAAGATTTTTCGGTTAAATCAAACATTCGACGATATAAGTTTGTAGGCAACAAAGGGCTCCCATCTAACAATTCTAATAAAGCAAGAATTAGATAATAAATCCCCAAATTATTGGAGTAGGTCGCATTAAGGCAAAATATGTAAAGATCGAGAGGAGTTGTAAATCTTTTCACACTACTCTACAGACTGAAGAATTAGTCCACACGTCAACTGTAATTGTCAATCGATTGAGATTATAAATGGCACTCAATTAATCAAACTCACTTGACCATTTAACATTCCGATAGTAAATAATGACCTTACAGCCGCGACAGGTCGTTGACCTACACCTATAACAGTTAACCCGAATACGTATGCAAATGACATCGTGTTCAAATATGTGGGTTTCAGTGGAATAGTGGCTTAAGACAGATATGATATAATTAGCTATGTAGAGGTAATCATATTTAAAACTTGCGTGAGACATCTCTAATAATTTAATATGCGGTTTAATGCTCAGGTGAAATTGTCAGAAACGGCCCGACATAAATAAATAAATAAATATCGGACAACCTCACACAAATCATAGGTACTAGTCCCAAATTAAGCTCAAGAAGGCTTGTGTTATGGGTACTAGACGACGATATATTTACATACTTATATAGATAAATATATACTTAAATACATAGAACAACCATGACCCAAGCACAAGTATTCGAGATCATCACACAAATATTTGCCCTGGCCGGGATTCGAACCCGGGACCGCCGGCTCAGTAGGCAAGGTGTCTACAAACCGAGCCAAACGCGTCGTCAAAACAAACATGTTTCGACCATCATCAGGGCCAGATATCCGTATAGTCGCGCGGCGTCTTGTCCACTCTCCAACTATTGTCCATCAGGGGCAGACATCCGTCCACCGATTGTACTGATGTCTGCCTGCATATAGACATTCGATCCCAATATATAATATATATATATATCTATCTATACAACCGAATTGAGAACCCCCTCCTTTTTTGAAGTCGGTTAAAAAAATATAATCGATTGAGATACTCAAAAAAAATGTCCGCACGCCTATTGTGACGCTAAGTTTTCGCGGAAAATGCACGGTTCCCGAAAAAAAGAAGCTACGTGTGCGAAGCGGCAGAAACTTGGACAGAGGAAAATAGAAGTACGTTCCTTCTGTCCTTTACGTTCTCTTACGCAGTTGACCGAGCGAGCGAAGCGTATCCGCTTCTGCTTGGGCAATTCTTTCGTTTGTTTGGATGTTCAGATACTTTCAGGCTTACTCTCGCCTAGAGATCGTATTTCTTAAGCGATTCTCATGAAATTCTGTGTATAGACTCTATTTTTTCTATGTTGTCAACCCCCATAACGCTAATAAAATCTAACAATAACGATTATTGTTAGGTTTTATTAATCGATTCAGTTTCTCGTCTTTTTAAAAATGGCGGAGGTAAAAAAAAACGAGAAACTGAATCGATTAATAAAATCTAATCATAATAATTATTATTAGATTTTATTTTTTGATTCAGTATCTCGTTTTTTTACATAATGGCTGAGTTATGGGAGTTGAAAACATAGAAAAAAAAAACAAATTTCAGCAATTCTGAAATAAACTCGCGAGGTATATCAGTTAACTAGGTACACACGATGACACAGTTAACTATACACCCAATATACCTTTAACACGTTCTACTAAGGTTTATATTAAAATGTACAGTTATCAGTGTCTTCGATAGTACATAGTGCAAATACGACACTTTGCGACGTTAACACCAATCGATATGTCCCTTTTGAGTTAACAGCTATTAACTTAAGCAAACAAAATACACGTTTTTATTTGCTCAAACGTCGTGAGTAGGTCAGCGTAGTTATAGTTTATTTGTAGTTTCTAAGAACTGAAATCGATTGAATATAGTCTAGACGTTCTTGCATTATTCAGACTGAAAGTTTAGCATCGACCGATGTAGTGGATAATGTACATGACGACGCGTGTGGCTCGGTTGGTAGACACCTGCCTACTGAGTCGGCGGTCCCGGGTTCGAATCCCGGCCGGGGCAAATATTTGTGCAAAATATTTGTTCTTGGGTCATGGATGTTATCTATATATGTATTTAAATATTATGTATATCGTCGTCTAGTACCCATAGTACAAGCTTTGCTTAGTTTGGGACTAGGTCGATTTGTGTATGATTGTCCCTTAAAAAAAAAAAAAAAAATGTAATGCTACTACTGTTATCGCATTGTGCCAGATCCCAAACGACAGCCGACTTACATTAACAATAAATAAATACATATTAAGGGATAATCTTACTCAAATCGACCTAGTTCCAAACTAAACAAAGCTTGGCTATGGGTACTAGACGACGATATACATAAGCATACATATAACATTCATGACCCAGGAACAAATATGACACAAATATTTGCCCTTGCCGGGATTCGAACCCAGGACCGCCGGCTCAGTAGGCAGGTGCATTACAAACTGCGCCAACCGCGTCGTCAAACAATATAATGTTATTGCAAATATAAAATGCATGTCGGTTCACAGTACTTATCATAAAATGATCGTCAATTTACGTAATATAAAAAAAGCACAAGAAATCTTAACAACTGCACTTGGTGGTAAACATATCAATATCAAAATAATAATTAGTTGGATTGAGATTGACATATGATTTTTCGGGCGATGTTTCCAATGGCGGCTTTTGGGACCCGCGTTGAACAACCCTATTGTCTAGTGTGTGGTGTCCTAGACAAGGTTACAGCAACACCATTACTCGCTCAGCCCGTTACAACTACGCTTTGCATCGCTCGTCACTCTCTCACAGTACAGCGAAGAGGGAGATAGGTAATAATTCTCGCGTGAGAAAGAATCGCGTGTCACAGTTGTGCTAGAGGTGCTGGGCGTCGGTATGACTTAGGGTTGCCACGATGGCGTGATTTTGCATTTTTTTTTGTCGTACCAATTAATACCGAGACACAAAATCCTCAATAATGTAGGGTGACCAGCCTTTTTACCCAAATGTCCGGCCAAACTGGCTCGTCTAACCGGCTATTAGGTTTGGCGACCTGGCAATTATAGAGATAATTGTCTTCATGGGACATTTTAAAATGGCTAAATCTACATTAGCATCGCTAACCATCAATTAGAATCTAAACGCAATAGCCTTCAAGATGGGAGCACTACGCTGGTAACGTAGGGTCGCAAGTTCGAGTCCTGCTTACATTGCAGTGGATCACATTAAGTACATTACATTTTTCTTTCACAATACGGTATTTGATGACAACTCAAATCTATGAATAACTAGCTTTTGCCCGCGACTACGTATTACATTTTTCTTTCACAATACGGTATTTGATGACAACTCAAATCTATGAATAACTAGCTTTTGCCCGCGACTACGTACGCGTGGAACTTGATAAAAGGGATTATTAAAAGCGCCTAAGCAAAAGTAAGAGCAATTGTGCTTTTGGTCTAATAATTACATTTCCTACAGGGTCACCGCACCCCAACAGAAATGTTCACTCACTTTTCAATATTTTTAGGTATAATTTCCAGGATGAAAACTATCCTATGTCCTTCCTCGAATCTTAAACTATCTCTATGCCAAATTTCATCAAAATCTATTCAGCGGTTTAAGCGTGAAGAGGTAACAGACAGACAGACACACTTTCGCATTTATAATACTAGCTGTGCCCCGCGGTGTTACCCGCTCATACCACGGGAACACTAAATTTATTCGGGATGAAAAGTATCCTATGTCCTTTCCCGGGTTTCCAAATTTCATCTAAGTCGATTCAGCGGTTTAAGCGTGAAGAGGTAACAGACAGACACACTTTCGCATTTATAGTATTAGTATGGATTTATGAAATATCAAAAACGATCTGTTAGTATGAAGTTTCTATGAAGATACTGGCTTGTGACATCATAAAAATCTGTAGTCAAAACAAGTCTTCGTTCAGTTTTTGTCCAATTAAAAATAGTATAATGTTCAAAAGTTAGTGCTTGTTTATTTGGTTTCGTGTATTTTTGAATGAATGTTTAGTGGTTTCAGTGATACAGTTTATTTTCACTATAGTCTAATACCATATTCTCTTTTGGATTTGTTTTGGTTGAAGTCGTTTTTTTGTTAAGTATTTACTGCAATTTCACGTACAGTTAGAAAGTGTATTCTATTGTATTAAAATGTTGCGAATTTTCAGACAAAGGCATAAAGGCCAGCACAAAATACAGTTTTTACAGCATTTCGACATTAAGTATATCGAGCGCAAGGCCGTTAAAATTCTATTGGTGCTATAATATTTACTTTACTGATTCCGCTTCTGATAAAAATTATTGTTTTATGTAAATGTAGCGTACGTACGCTTACTGGTGCTTACTGGTTTGATAATGTAGATTGTAGATCATTGTTTAGGCTCGAGTGATAGCATTGCGTTGAAATACATCTAATGTTACCATAATAGGGTTATATTTCATTGGTACAGCCCAATTGCATTGGTGCACACAGGCGCTTTTTTATAAGCGCTTATACAGCCCTTAGACAGCTGTAATAAGCTGAATAAGGGCTATATACACTCTTTTGTAGCATGTGTGCTACGTGAGTGATTTCTTTTTTGGAAGGTCATCATCATCTCAGTGCCATCCACAGTAAAGGCATCGTCAAATTCGCGGCATTATTCGTAGTGTGTTATCCGTTATTTTATATGACATTATGACGATATAATAATTTAGAAAGATTGTACCTAATATGAGTTATACTTTTAAGATATATAAGAAATTATCATATATTGACGTTATCCTTAATTAAATTTCAGTAACTTAGTGATTCAACTATTTTTTTTTTTGTAAATATAATATACTCATTTCATTTCATTTATTAATCTGCTACCCTAAGGTTGTCTGGAAGAGATCGCTTTTTAGCCTATCGCCTCGCCTATTGTTTACCTCTATTCGTAATAATGTTATCTGTAATTATTTCTTTTCGAAGTGTTCATTAAAGAGTATTCTATTCTATTCTATAATAAGATAAGCTGGGGTAAGACCATCATCGTGATAAGGCCCCCACCCCCACTTAAGTACCCCACCTTAGCTTAGATAGATCATTGTTTAGAAAACATTCAAGACCCAGAAACAAACCTAAGTTAAATGAAGAAACGCGGAATCGCCGACGGATTGGGAAGGAAAAAACGGATACGCAGGACCGTTAAAATTGCAACCTGAGAACAAGCAATCGGGTCGTTAAACTGTCGCAATTGTTAAACAAAATCTAAACATAAGTAGGTACATGTTTATGTATATATAATTACGTATGAGTTAACGCCCCTGGTTAAAAGGGGCGTAGACGTATCAATTGGGGACTAGATAATGCTTTAAAAAAAGTTTCTTTTGTTTTAAGTATACTTGTATATGATACCCTTATCTTACCCTGACGTTTTGTCATAACGACGCGGTTGACGCAATAGGCTAGTACAGTGTTTTTCAAACCTTTTGGTGTCACGGCCCAAAATGACCAATAAAATTCTTTCGCGACCCCCTAAAACCTAGTTTGTACGATTAAACTTGCAAATGTACATGCTTGAAAAAATCTGCATTCTTTGTAGTCACGAGACTTTCTCGATGCCGATCCTCGCGACCCCCCTGGATATATGCCGCGATCCCCCTGGGGGTCGCGACCCACAGTTTGAAAAACACTGGGCTAGTAGACCCAGTTTTGAAATATATTTGAAATGGTTAATAATGATCTTACTAGCTCTAAAAAAAAATATCTTGTATTTTTGTGAAAGCTAGAAAGCTAAATTTTATAATTGAAAATTAGAAATTTCATAAACAGTCAAAAACGCCGTCCGCGATTTTTCCCTTTTGCTAATCTGTGGCGTGACGTAGAATTACCTGTAAATATTCGAAATTCGACCGTCGTATAGTGCCATTCCGCTCACTCCAATAACTTTGACAGGAGATCGAGAGGAACGGCACTATTCGAATCCTCAAAGTAGACTTTCAGTTTTGTTTACATGACCGATGACGTCACTACCATAAGCGAAAATGGCGGACAGCGTTTTAAGCATTCCAAAATACAAATTAAAAACCATACTTTCAAATTCAATTTTTTCAGCCATCTTTCACTTTTATTAATTGAAAAATATATATTTAGGTTTCCTTTGCTAAATACTATACGGAATAAACATTAGTTTATTACAATTTGACATGAGTCAACTAGCCTATTTGTAATACAGCTGCCTACTGAGGCGGCGGTCTTGGATTAGAATCCCGGCAAGGGCAAATATTCGTGTGATGAACTTGAATACTTGTTCCTGGGTCATGGCTGTTATCTATATAATGTTTTATGTATATCGTAGTAGAAGCATTGCTTAGTTTTGCTGACTAGTTCGATTTGTGTAAGATTGACCCTTAATATGTATGTCGTAGTATAATGTATGTAATAACTGTTTTGCTTTGTACATTAGTTCTCGAAACAATGTTGCCCACAGGGTTACAGAAACCAATCTAGCTACGAGTAGGTTTCCTTAACCGTTAATGTACAATGTAAAAGCACTAAACCTAATTTTATGGATCCGGAGTATCCGGACACGTCACATACGTAAGACTGTAAGTAGTGTAAGTGAATTAAAGAATAATAACAAAGTATGGAGATGGGAAGGAAAGAAGCAGCATCATCATAGGAGAATATAAAGAGTGTCCAAAGTTAATATGTATTACATAAATAATGATATTTAATATATGGCCATATATTTTTAGACAACTACATTGACTTTGAAAATCAATCCAATTAGCGACTCCATGGATTTTAGAACCATGGTTTATGCTAGCGGCAAAGCACTTGTGACTCCTCTGCAGGGCTAGCAATCTTGCCACGACATCGCTTGTCGCGCGACGCAGCATCGCTTGTCTTGCTCGCACAGCATTGAAAGGAGAGTGACGGGTAGTATTACTCGCGCGACAAAGAGTCGCGTGCCACAGTTGTGCTAGACGTGCAGGTGTTGCAAGTGTCTATGGGCGACGGTAATCGCTTTCCATCAGGCGATCCGTTTGCTCGTTTGCCTCATAGACATAAAAAAGAGCTACCAAATGTCCTAACCCTAGTTATCAGTTATGCTGTGTAATTAAGTTAAATTAATTAAGTTTACCTGATGCGGATACCCGATGTACGCGTGGTCTATATCCCACAGCCACTTCTTATTCCAGAGTATCACGACGCCAAAGATGAAGTTGCACACATAGAAGGTGCACTTCCACGCGTTTTCGCAGAACTTGACCAGCGTCGAGGGCTTGTCTTGCAGGCGGCGCAGGCGCCACCACCGCTCCACCTGCCGCTCGGTCATGTCGGTCTGCTTCGCTAGGGCTGCCAGCTGTTGAGAAAAAAATAAATTTAGGTTAGGAGGAGATGGGCTGATTCGCGTACAGATTAATCCAGTAATTATGAAACATGTAATGTCTCATTATTTTAAGGTGGGTACACATCCACGCTGGACCGGTAATCCAGAGGAACCGGGTTCGATTCACGGTCTGTTCCGCCAGGTTACTTTTTTTTGGGCTTTTATCTTTGTATCAATGGTTTAAGGCAAGGTTAGAGGCAATCAAAATTGGTGAGGAAAACAACACGCGGAAGAACTAGAAGCTATACCCATCCGAAAAACAGAGTGCACATTATTAAATACCACGTCAAATTCATCTGAATTGGACTACCTATTACGTTCGAGACGCTCGAAAGATAAAATGGTTGATATGATGTGTTAACCATATCTCGGTCCGAAAATGTGAATAAATAACCCGTTTTTTTTATGAAAATGTTAATTATAAGATAAGCAGAAAATAACAAAAACAGGTACCTACAGTAAGACAGACAAGATGCTCATCTTAGGTAGAGGTTTAGAGAATCTTTATTTACTCATAAGAACAATACAGTTCACTTAAAATGAGCTTACAAATTAGATATCCTTAAATTGAATATATGTAGCGTGATCGCGAGAGGTTTATATTACATTATTTTGTACTTGTGTCTTCAGTTTGGTTTTAAATGCACTAAGGAATTCACAATCTTTCACATTGTTTGGTAATTCATTATATATCCGTGCTTCCTCATACATTATGCTACTTTTGCCATAACCCGTTGTATTTTTGCGTAGTTGTAACTTGTTTGTGTTTCTTAGACAGTGTTTGAATTTTCGTTGTGTAAAGTTAAAAGTATGATTAAATGTTTAAGATAACAGGATATTGGTGGTCCCCACACTAGGCAAGCTTGTATCGCAAGCGCACGAGCCAGCTCATTACGATTTTAGCAAACAGGCTGTTTAAGAGCTTATACAGCCAGTATAACTAAAATTTAAGCTGTATAAAGGCTGTATTCCTTATACAGGCTATGTGCAACTTGATTGGTCGGTTGACAAACATTTAGTCCTATATTTTGATAATAAAAGTAAAAAGTTAACACAAATATTAATAAATAATTACGATCGAGTGAAGCTGAATCGACACAAAAACGAATGAAGATTTAAGAACATTTAGACCTTATGACTCTAGTCTAGTACCTATACCTAAATAAATACACATATAACAGCTTCCAAACAACCTTTTCAATTTAAAGTAACTCCTCGTCACCAAGATAAACCAGTTAAAAATGTATCTATTAAGATTGCAGATTTAATCACGAACAGGATTTATAGTATACATAAATATCATTTTAATTACCTACTTTGCGTCCATCGTTTTTGTTGTTACGTTACAACGTACGAAAGTTTTGTAAGACCGAATCAATATAAGGATCTCAGCGAGACCGAATAAATATGCCACGACCAGGGAATGCAAACCCGGTTACAACCGGTTATTTGTATGGCGAAATAACCGGGTTTGTATTCCCTAGCCACGACAGCGGCAGCGGTGCGCGGTACGTGTCTCGCTCACTCGTATGGCCGCCGCGCTCTGCGGGCCCATGAATGTCGCTCATACTCGAAATTTGTCAAAACCTGACAGATGCTTTGTCACTTATTTATCGCGTGATAAAAGCAACCATCATAGACCCCCAGATTGCTCGCTCAGCCGTTCGCCGGGATTGAGTCAGCCCAAATTCCAGCAATGAAAGGTCCTTGCACTCCTTTGCAGACTACTAAAAATATCAGAATTCAAATTTTACACACGACCTAGATAGACTTATTTTACACACGACCTGGATAGCAGACACACCAAATTCCAGGCTTGTAAGAGTAACACTCAAATGAAATTGAGAAAGAGATGAATTGCACATTACATACCTGGGGCGGTGAATTCGTGAATGCCCCCAGATCGCAGGTGTTTGTGGCCCGAGCCGAAGGTGAGTTTTGGTGGTTTATCTAAAGCTTTACGTCTTGCCTTGGCCAGGGAGTGAGATTTTCCCCCGCGTAGCAGCGGCCACTCACGGCCTAGTGGCTAGGTAAAGATATTTTCATCACACTTGCTCGTAAACAAGGGTTTACATGCTGGAAAAGCGGGCGGTAAGTCGTAAATTACGCCCTAGGGCGGTAAGTAACTTTGGTATTGACTACTACTACTTTTGTTTTATCTCCTCCAAAGTGCGATGAAAAACGTCGTACGTGACTATGGTGGTGCTCGTGCCATTAAAGCCCTCGCCTTCGGCTTCAGGCTTCTAATAGACACTCGTTTGTAATTCCTCGTTTACCACCCTTGTTACGTAATGTACTATTACGTCCATCATTTGAGTAACTGAGTTAACCGAAGCACAATTTTTTTTTATTGGACAACCACACACAAATCGATCTAGTCCCAAATTAAGCTCAAGCGGCATGTGTTATGGGTAGGTACTAGTACTAGTCTAGTAACTAGACGACGATATACCTACATACTTAGATCGATAGATATATACTTAAATACATAGAACAACCATGGCCCAAGAACAAATATTCCAGTTCATCACACAAATATTTGCCGGGATTCGAACCCGGGACCGCCGGCTCAGTAAGCAGGTGCTCTACAAACTGCGCCAAACGTATCGTCAAAATTATTTTTATAAGATCTTAATGACCTTTTATCATATTACCAGGCATACTTTTGCATAGACTGAACAAGTAAACAGCCCTCGTGACCATCCGCCACGCCTATAAAACCCAAGGGGACAGCGAAGCTTACAATGTCACGACGAGGAATGTATATGTCGCAGTCATCTGGTTGAATCCGCTGTTTGATTGAATGACTAGCGCCTTCATTAAATGACTACTGGCTGACTGGGTGACTAGGCCGAACGTTGATTGAACAAGCGTCACTCAACGTCCAACTAGTTAGCGGATTGTAACATAGCCCTTTGAACAGAGCAGACGTAAAATCAGTCAGGTGATTGAAATTTAGTTTTTTAGGGATATAAAAAAAAACTAATCTAACCTAACCCGGCCGAGTCGGATCTGCTCTGAAAGGTGATCAGGATTAGATGGTTACCTATCTGAAACACTAATTTTTGTTTCCCATCTTGAACGTTTCGCCAAATTTTCATTTGTCCGAAAGCGACGTGTTGAATTAGTTGGTAAAAATAGTCAGTATTGCCTATCTTAAGACTTAAAATACAATATCAAATCATAATAAGGTGTGTTATGTCATTACAAAGTCGGCTATATCCCATTCAACGACTATGCTAAATGACGTTCAGTCCAAGACGTTGAACGTTATATTAAACAACTTGACGAGTTGTCCTTTAGTCATTCAATTGAATGTTGTCATTTAATGAAGGCGCTAGTCATTCAATCAAATAGCGGATTCATACAGATGACTGCGACATATATATATTATATCAATTAGAGTACAGTTGCAATACTTAGTTACACGTAACAATAATTTACCAAGGTTATGAATAGATCGCCAATTAGGACTAGAATTATGTTCATGTATTTAAAAATAGATCCGTAATGAAATACATACGACCCGTGTTTACTCACGTCGTATAAGTCGAATATCGCTCGGTACGCGATTCATTAGCACCTCTAGCATAATTGTCATACGCGACTATTTCTCGCGCGAGATAATTACCTGTCTCTTTCTGTGCAGTAATGTAAAAGAGTGACGGGTAGCGCTATGACATAGTTGTGCTAGAGGGGCAGGAGCTACGATAGTCGCGGCGGCGGCCAATCGAACACTCGAACGCGCCTGATGATGAATCGCGTACCGATTCGAAATATGTCGAGCGATATTCGACTTCTACGACGAGATTAAACCGGTTTCGCGGGGCTTCTATTTCCGCTGTGACGGTCGCAAGGTAACCAGGCAAAATTGTTGCGGCTTGAAGGGTCTATTTCTTTTTAGCAACTAACTCATTGCCTATCTCCTTCGAATATCCACTCAACTGCTCAAAACGTTAACTAGAAGAAATTCCTAATAGGGATAAGTTCACCTTTGTGCATGTAATATTTGTTGTCATTGTATTTATAGCTTTTGTTTGTGTAACAATTAGTGATGGGCCGCGGTAAGTTACCTGTTACCAGTATACTCGATTTCATATACCATGGCCCGATGGACTTGAAACTTAACAATAGGGCTCATAATGTTTGCCTTTTGTTATCTAATTAGGAGCACTTCAAAATGGCACGCGTCGGTACAATCTGCATGCAACTAAAGCGGGACTAAAACATTTTGGTACTTGAAAATAAAAATACGAAATATTAGTTGTTTACGGTATTGTTTAATTATAATGGTACGGCATCTTTATAGTAATTGAATAGTAATAGCTTTATATTTAATACTTTATAACAACATTTGTTAAAATAAAAATTGTGTCAATAAAATAATAACAATCAATTTTCAGGTAACTTAAGACTAACTTACTTTAATAATATTAAACATACAACTGTGACAATAAAACATCTATTTATATCTTAATACATATTAATATATATTTTTAATTTAATAATAATAGCTAACATTTGTAAAACAAAATTTGTGGCAATAAAATAATAACAATCAATTTTCAGGTAACTTAAGACTAACTTACTTTAATAACAATAAACATACAACTGTGACAATAAAATATCTATTTATATCTTAATACATATTAATATATATTTTTTATTTAATAATAATAGCAAACTTTTGTAAAACAAAAATTGTGTCAATGAAACATTTATTTATATCTATATACATATTATTATTATTATTATTTTAATTGTGTCAATAAAGTAATAACAATCAACTTTCAGGTAACTTTAAGACTAACTTAATTTAATTACGTTAAAACATATACATTAATTACATAAAATATAAGAATTATTCGCTTTCTGACGTATATTCTTCCAAACTTGAGGTTTCGCAGGTGTTTATGATGACCGGATACACAGGGTGGGCTAAAAACTCGTTCTCCACTTTGATGACATGCTCACAAGCATTTTTCCAAAGCGTAGGGTTCGTCATGTCTACCACAGTTCTTAAATTTTGAATTACAGAATCACCTACTGTTGGTGTAATGTTCGTCTTACGAATTTGTTTCTTGACATAACTCCACATAAGCTCGATTGGGTTCAACACACAATAATAGGGGGGAAGTCTCAATATTTCATGCCCAGCCTCAGCCGCTATTTTGTCGATGAAGTATTTCTTTTCAAACTTTTGACTTTGTACAATTTCCAGCAATTTCTTAACAGTTATTTTCTCAGGTATAGTAATATGACGCTTTCTTAAAAATGCTATTATGTCAGGTTTTCTTGAATTGGTGTTGGGAATCTTTTCCTCTTGACGGCTATGATATGACGCATTATCCATAACGATAACGCTATTGGCAGGGATATTGGGTAAAAGCTGCTCCACTAACCATTTCTCGAACAACTCCGAACACATATCTTCGTGATAGTCTGCACTTGAATTTTTCAGATGTTTGCTCGAAACAAGAAGAGCCCTTTGAATCCAACCATTTTCAGTACCGGCGTGCAGTATAATTAAACGTTTGCCTCTTGAACATGGAGTATTTGTAGCACAATTTTGAGAGTCGTCCCTGTATCCTTTTTTCAGTGTGTCGTGGGTATCAAACCAAGTCTCGTCCAAATATACAATACTTTTTCCAGTAGACCTCTTCAATCGTATATCGGTAATAAATTCTTCTCTTAATTTTTTAAGCCGTGATGTTTCCATAATGATTCTCCTTTCGTTTAACTTTCCATATTTAAAACCAAGTTTTCGTAAAAGTCTCCATAGTGTTGTTTCTGAATACGGAAATCCCACTTCGCTTGCTAATAATGCTTGATGAATCTCTGTGAGCGTTGGAACTTCATTTTTTCTATAAAAGTCGTAGACAGTTCTCCTCACAACCTCTTCTGTAAAATTATCAATTTTTTTAAAAGAAGCTTTTACTCGTTTTCGAGGGAGGTATCTTGGTCCTGATGAGAGTGATGAGACAATCCTTTTAACTGTCCTTTCCGGCACACTGGTGAATATAGACGTTTCTTTAATCAAATTTTTTTTACCCATTCGATTTAGCAATGTCTTATAAACACTTATCACCACATCTTGGGCGTCCTTGCTTAAAAATCGTTTCTTACGTTGCTGCAAACTAACATCACCACTGGACGGGTTACTTGTGGGTGTTTCCCAAGGTCGAAACATAATTATTTAAGTATACGTGTAATCACAAATGTAGTCAGATGACAACTAACATGAAATATTGTTTACATTAATAAAGATTACTAGGTTAAACGATCAAGATCATTAGGTTGCATGTAAAATACCACGCCGCAAAAGGGTCCGGCCAGGTATCTTTTGTTATCACTAATCCTATTGTTAACGCCTAATTACCGTCTCAAGTGCATCGGGCCATGGTATATGAAATCGAGTATAACATTCTGTTTGGAAATATTACTAGTAACTTTCCAATCTTACCAGTAAGATTCCGATAAGGTGGTAAGATACGAGACGAATGAAATAGACTTAAGTTACTGGTTATTTGAGGAGTTCAATCATCTTTTGTCTCTTTCACCCAAAGTTTTTATCTTGCATAGGGCAATCGGCTTGCAATCTAAATTCATATTTTTAACTGTCCGTCCCGGGCGTGAGCTGTGCATGATCAAACTCACTCTTCCGTCTTACCATACCGGTTTTAAGTCAAACTCCTTTGCGATTCAAGCAATATAGGTATAACCTCTTCTTCGCTCTTCTTCCTCGCTTCCTCATGACTGAAGGAAGGGTCGTGACCATTTGAGGCCGTTATCCGTTGCACCGAAGCTCTCCACTACACACGGTTTTCCGCCTTCCGAATTGACGCCTGTAGAATTTCCTGAAAGGCTTCTTTCACGGCATCGGTCCATCGGATCGGTGATCTCCCACGGGCCCTTTTTCCTCACGTGGCCAACTACAATGAGCTTTTCCAAACTATCTGGCTCACGTCTAGACTTCTACGTGACCGAAGTACTGCAGGATCCGCTGACGGCAAATTAGCGATAAGCGGCACTTGATCTTCAATTCGGCCAGGATCGACGCATTTGTGCGACGTGCCGTCCAAGGGATTCCTAGCAGTTTACGCCAGCACCATATTTCGAATGCGTCAATGCTTTCCGAATGCATGCTTTAAGGGTTCAGGTTTCTGAAGCGTATAGAAATATAGAAAAGATCAGGGTTCTCATCAGCGTTGTTTTTCTGCTGATACCTCTGTTCCTCCAGATCTTCTTTAGCCCCTTCACCGCCACCACTGGGCTCTTCTCACAGTCACCATCCACAGCAACCAAAGTCCAAATTAAATTTGTCCACGGTATCGAGGTCGGATAGTTCTGCCGTTCGTTGCAACATGCCTGCCCGATCCACAAACATGAGTTTTGTCCTAGCCCGATGAATATGTAAATTAACTCCACGCTCACTTTTTGGACCCTTTGCAAAAGCTCAGCTAGTTCCGTTTCATTAGAGCCTATGGTGGTAGAGTCGGTGGCAATTTGGTAGTATCATCTGCAGACCGTAAATTATTAATGAGGTGTCCTCCGATTCGTACGCCTCCATACCAATCCTCCAAAACTCTTCTCATGACGTGTTCGCCTCGAAATCGAACAGCTGTGGTGACAGAATACACCCTTGTCTAACTCTACGGTGGTCTGAAAGGGTTCTGATTCGGTGTCTTCTACTCTGATCCTAGAATTGCCGTCGAGGTACAGGTTCTGCACAAGGAAAATTAGGTGATCTGGTATACCCATCTCTCTCATGACTGCGAACATCTTCTTCTATCTGATGCAGTCAAAGGCCTTCGCATAGTCAATAAAGCATGGGGCCATCGGCACGTTGAACTCCCTAGCCTTCTCGATGAGCTGCCTGATGTTCAATATCTGTTCGCGTGTTCTCTACTTCTGCATGACAAAACCTGCCTGTTCCTTTGCAATCTACCCGATAAAACTTTAAAGCCTTTTATTGAGGATATGCAGAAAGATTACTCGCATGGGATGATGATAGGTATAAACGCATCCGAATATCCGATTCCTGGATCTGTGACTGTACCTAAGTGTGAGTGAAAAATATAATGCGTTACAATAAAACCAAAATACTGCTAATAATAAGAAAAGTTACACGTGTAACTTTTGCAGTGTGGTGCATAACTTTGAAAATGCTACCAAGTTTGCGTATCATATCATATTTAAGAACATATCATTATTTATTTATCCATGTAAGTATCCATTTTTTATTTCGGACCTAGCAAACTTGATCTGGAACGGCTAAAAAAGGTGTGTGTAGATTTACGAGGCGGTAATATTTCTAGTAACATTGGTAAGATACCTGGTAACATTGGGTAAGTTACTGGTAAGATTGGTAATTTACTTTCTGGAGAGAGCCGTGCATTTCTTTTCACTACGAATGATGTCTATACTGTCCATTTTCAATATTACGCAAAACAAAACCTTGAATTTTAATTAAAATCCTGAATCTTACCGTATATTTCCAATTCTTAGTAATATTACTAGTAGCATTACTGGGAAAATACTCACTTTGGTAGTATTACCGGTAGCGACCCATCACTAGTAACAATAAAGTGTTTTTATACTCGCGTACTTTAATCTGTCAATTATAATTTCACAGACAAAATCACAATAACGCACTTTTTAATCCTGTTTCAAAATTCTATACTCCATGGTACCCGCTACAGAACTTTAATATTCATTAACATAAGACATCTCTCTACTCAACTCTAATAATTTCAAAAAGAGAACATCATCATATTTGTATTAAAAAAAAACACGCTACTGTTCACTGATTGGTTAAAATAACTTGTCAAAAAATTTAACCTTTCACGAGGCACCCGCCATGAATATCGCGATCATGTTTTTTTTTAATAGGTCAGTTTTAGTTGAACGAAAAAGGTTACATCAAAAAATAGTTCATAGTGGGGAATGACGATTAAAATAAAAAATGTTTTTCTGTGTGTTGCTCGTATAAAAAGTATTGTATGCAATAGTTACACAATTAGGTCTTAAAATCTCGTACCTTACTTAGGCCACTCGGCAAGCCTCGTGACCTAAACGCGCTACTCGACTTTGAGAACCTTCATTGTGCAACGATTGCATAAAATACTATTACATACATACATACATACATAACTCATTATATATTTTGTTACATAAAATCATTTGAAAATTATTTACAACAATATTACACCATTAATTACATTATACAAAGCAATGGTATATCGAAACCAAAGTAGATTAAATCCATACTAATCCATACTAATCCATACTAATAGGTTATCACGTGATAAACACAACCACCCCTCATCTAATCTGATGGAAGTGTATAGTACAGTGTACATCTGTACACCCACCACGCACTTTGCACTTAGTCAATATGTTGAAGGTTGCGCGTACTATGTACCTGTCACGATATTTTCATGAAAATTATGCAACCAAAGACTTAGCTAAGAATATGCGTCTACTTTGTATAATTTATTTTGAATGAGTCACATTGATAAAAACGATAAAAGTATAAACATTCGTTTTTGGACAATCATGCGATTGGTAAGTGCGTAGATTAGTCCATATTACGATTATAATATTAATACGTAATCGTGAAGATAATATTGTATAATATAACGTTACGATAAGTAGACGGAAGGAGCTCAAGGTCGTTTTTTTATATATCGTTTGTAGAAAGATAGATAAAAGCTTTATTTCATCCACAACAGTAACAAAAAAAGTATGTCCTAATATCATCATCCTCATCATCCTCCTAGCCTTTGTCCCATTTTTTGAGAATGAATTCTCAATCGGGGTCGGCTACCTAAATCCCAAGATGTGGCGTAGGCACTAGTTTTTACGAAAGCGACTGCCATCTGACCTTCCAACCCAGAGGGGAAACTAGGCCTTATTGGGCTTATGTATGTCCTATTATGTCCTATCTAATAAGCTAAATAATTTTGATAATTAACAAGGAAAAAAACAAAACACTAAAGAAAATAAGACTTAAAAGTAAGTAAGTAGGTTGATTTGTTTTTTTGTAATACTATCTAAGTCCTTATTAATAAGTCCTTATCCGTTCAAAAATGCTGACTGTTTTAGACATCTTTTTCTATTATCAAACATGTATATTAACATATTAAATATTAATTTTACTAACTTAGAACAGGGCTATTGCGATTTATTGGCATATAATTGAAACCTACAGTTTGAATTTTTACCTATGGTTCTTCAAGAGGGGAGTAAATAGGTTCTGGGTCGGCAGCGCGCGTGTGCTGCTCCTGGGGTCGAACGTATTCATTGGCGGCGGTAACTACTTAACATCAGGGGGGTCGCATGCTTGTTTGCCACCGTCGTAGTATAGAAAACGTGGTTGAACCCTAAGTGTACTTGTTATAGTTATTACAGCTATCCCAGTACCATCAGATGGTCAATGATAAAATGAGTCGGAAGTTGTTTACCTAGCACCTTTACTGTTCCCTAGAAAAGTACCTTAATTATAACAACACATGAGGCACTTTTCAATATTTAAAAAAATAAGCAACCAACGTAACATTTTATAGAGATGGCAAATTCAATGTTGCGATATTATCGCACAGGTTTACAGCAATCCTTATCGCTTATCAAAGATCTAATAATATATACCGTCAGATAACTTCTGCGGCCTACTTCAGTGTGAATATCAAATAAAATGGCATGCAAACATGAAAATATGGGTACCGTGTTTTTGAGAAATATAACTGAAAAACTTAAAACTAAGCATTAGCTTCTTATTCTCATTAATGAAAATGATATAAAAACAGAAGCAATGAGGCTCAAAATTCGAATGATGGTGGCACTAATTAGCACAATTAAAATAAGCAATTTGGGCTTGATTAAAATCATCACTGCGTCATGTCGTGGGTGGGCCAGGAAGTAGAACACCATAAATTGATATATATTTTGTTATTACATCATATCTAAGAACTAAAACTCAATTATGCAGCTATCGACAGTGACGGCTACACGTTTTGAGCCGTTTGGGGTTGATGGGGTCTCGGGCCCAAAAAATCGCATGGTGACGCGGTTGGCGCAGTTCGCAGACACCTGCCTACTGAGCCGGCGGTTCCGGGTTCGAATCCCGGCCGGGGCAAATATTTGTGTGATTAAATAAAGGGTCATGGATGTTATCTATATATGTATTTATATAATATTATGTATAGCGTCGTCTAGTACCCATAGTACAAGCTTTGCTTAGTTTGGGACTAGGTCGATTGTCCCATAATCGGGGGGCACGGCAGTGCCCCCGCCAAGTCGAGCGCGAAGCAAACACTGCCGTACCATCCTTTACTGGAACCATTTCGCCGCATTTTCAGGCCCCTATTTGAGCACCTCTGGATAAGACCAGAACGCAACAATTTTCGTCATCCAGTAAGCTATAATCACATACTTAAAATCCAAAATTTCAAGTCTGTAGGTCATTTAGTTCCGAAGTTAAGCGAAAGCAAAGTTTCGCATTTATGACACTCACTCACTCACTCATGATCATCAGTAAAGAACTAGTACTCCCATAAATTCAGAGAGCTGAAATTTCGTACAGAGTTAGGGTTTAATGGCCACATAAAGCGAAAACTATAAAAATTGGCCAAGTGCGAGTCCGACTCGCGCATGAAGGGTTCCGTACCATAAAACAGGCTTGTTGTATGGGAGCCCTTAAATATTTATTTTATTTTATTTTTAGTATTTGTTGTTATAGCGGCAATAGAAATAGATCATCTGTGAAAATTTCAACTGTCTAGCTATCACCGTTCTTGATATACAGCCTGGTGACAGACGGACGGACGGACGGACGGACGGACAGCGAAGTCTCAGTAATAGGGTCTCGTTTTTACCCTTTGGGTACGGAACCCTAAAAACTAGGATAATGGAAGATCTGGAGTACTCTGATTAAAAAACACAAGAGCCCAACCAAACTATTAGAGATCGACATACCGCCTTTACAAAAAATATTCAACTTGTTGTTGTGTTCGGTTGGCTGCCGTCGCGACTGATCGTCTCTCCTGATGATGGATCGCGTACCGATTCGAAACATGTCGAGCGTTATTCGACTTCTACGACGTGATTAACCCGTTTAAGTATTTTAATATTCTACTTGGTGGGCTGCTTCATTTGATGTCAAAAATCCAAGGTCTGAAGTATTTTGACGACGCGTTTGGCTCGGTTTGTAGACACCTGCCTACTGAGCCGGCGGTCCCGGGTTCGAGTCCCGGCCAGGGCAAATATTTGTGTGATGAACTCGAATATTTGTGCATGGGGCATGGTTGTGCTATGTATTTAAGTATATATTTATCTATATAAGTATGTATATCGTCGTAGTCCCCTAGTCACTAGTGCCCATTAGGTACACAAGCCTTCTAGAGCTTAATTTGGGACTAGATCGATTTGTGTGAGGTTGTACGATATTTATTTATTTATTATTTATTTGATGAAGAACCCTCAGCTGGTCTCAGCTGTATTACAGATATGGCCCCCTTCTACTATTGGTACATAAAAAAATCGACTGTCATTGCCAAAATCCAGCGTAGTGGGACACATCTTCTAATTTAATCTAGCCTATAGCGTCCCACAGCTGGGCGGGTTACGTATTACAATCCCGAAAGTTCATAATACCTACAGTTGAAATACCGATGGTCAAAATACCGAAAATCTAAATAACTAAATTTCAAAAAGCCGCCGATATTCGATAAACCGAAGTTCAAATTACCTTTTTTCAGAAAATCGAAAGATCGAAATCTCGAAATTTCATAATCCCGCAATTTTTAAAATCTCGAAATTTTATAATCCCGAAAGTCAATGAGCACTTTAAAAGTGTCAGGACACTAAACTAATCTGACTTTTCCGTGGAACCGATCTGCTCCGGCGCTGCGGGATGTAAAACCCCTCCGCCCTAGCGTAACACGGCCCTCCCTCCGCGCCTCCGGGCTTTTATATACACTCTAGGGGTAGGGCAGACAAGACCACGTGGAATCGGGGTTGACAGCTTCGGTTCTGTGGCAAGTCGATTAAGAAAAGGAAAGAGTCCGGGAAAGTGGGAAATTATGACACTAATTATTCGATATTATGATAAAATATTCTGTCATGGACTGCCAACCGAACCGAACTTGTCTGGAACTGAAGCTGTCAACGCTCGCCTCCACAGCTTCGGCTTTTTGGTCACCTTCGGCGACCAGCCTCAGCCGCTGCGACTCACTATGATGCCCGCACTTTCTTACGCTAGGGCGGAGGGGCTGCACATCCCGCAGCGCCGGAGCAGATCGGTTCCACAGAAGAGTTCACTTATAAATAGTAAGTATAGTAGTACGCAAGTAGGTTACGTAATTTAGGTTGATATTCTTTGTATAAAATAAACATTAGAATCTGTAAGACTACAGAAATATAATTCTCGAGAGTTTAAATAATATTCCGGATTACAACCTTCAGGCAGGATCATAGTCTTCGGGATTATAATCTTCGGGATTACAGTCTTCGGGATTACATTCTTCGGGATTACAATCTTCGGGATTATAATATTTGGTATTTCATCCTTTCGATCAAATGTTCTTTCGGGATTTTAAACTTTCGGCCAAATAAACATTCGACATTTTAATTTTCGGCCTTCCGTCCATAGGTCTTATGTAACTCGGTATTTTGAACTTCGGCATTGTAATACGTACCCGCTGGGCGAATGCCTCCCCTTCTGCTTTTAATACGCATATAAATAATATTAAAGGAAAACTCTGGATAAGACTAGACTGGCTTTTATACTTATACTTACAAGTTTACAAGAAGAAATAGTCGAACGATTTACTTTATTCTACTCGAACATTACACAAATTAAATAAACAAATTACACCAAAATATTAATTTCGCTCAAAATTTGGTCAAAATATAATGCATTGGACTAAGAGTGGCGGTGATACCCGCACACGTCGCTAGATGGCGCTGACTGTATTTTAAAACGCGCCTACGTCTGTTTTTCCGATAGTCTTATATGGAGAAGTGGCAACCGGCCGCGTTACAGTCGTTTACGACATTCTTCTACTGAGCTTGGAAACGTTTGCTAGGGATTAGGAGGGATTATTTGCATTTCGTTGATTTCGCTTATTATTTCGTGAGATTTGCTAAAGTGAATTAGCAGGTTGTTATAAAACAATATGCCCACGTTTCTACAAAAAGAAGTGAAATCCCACCAAAAACATTCTGTAAAAAACTAGCCAAGTCTCGATGGAGCTGCTTGTTTATCTCTAAAAAGTAATGAAATCTAGACAAAGTCGTACCAAGTCTAAGGTTCCTTACTGCGATTTCTTTATTATTATAGTTAATGTTGTGTGACTTGGCCGTTGAAGGGTACACAAGGGTACAAAACCAGGTGCTCCATGACACCATTGCACCAATCTGTCGCCAGAACCGCTACCCATTGACGATGGAAAATTGCCACTTGGAAAACGTTGATTCAATAACCAGTTAATTGTAGGCTTGATAAAGCTGCGTATTTCAATAATACTTATGTATAGGCGAGCCTGAAACAAACAGTATAAAAAATATTTCTAGTACAGACGGACCTCTAATCATTGATAGAAGTCTGTCTGTACGTCTGTTTTATGTTAGATCGGTGGTCGATTTGACGCTCCAAAAAGAAGAGAGCAGAAGTCAGCATTGTCAATGCTGAATGCATGTGTTGCACAATCAACAACAGCCTAAAATGAGACACTAGCGTCAAATTACCAATACCAGTATGGGCTATTATCTCGCTTAACAAACATAGGTAGTTACAACAGATATAACATTACGTGTAAACAAAATTGACTTGTAGCGGCTCTGGCGACAGATTGGTGCAATGGTGTCATGGAGCACCTGGTTTTGTACCCTTGTGTACCCTTCAACGGCCAAGTCACACAACATTAACTATAATAATAAAGAAATCGCAGTAAGGAACCTTAGACTTGGTACGACTTTGTCTAGATTTCATTACTTTTTAGAGATAAACAAGCAGCTCCATCGAGACTTGGCTAGTTTTTTACAGAATGTTTTTGGTGGGATATTTATTTATTATTTAAAACTCATTAAAATATCTGTCACTAATCTTCAAAACCTCGTATCTAGTTTGTAGATTGATACTGAGATAGGAGCTTTGTTTTAAGCAGACATTTGTTACTTAGTGAGTTTTGGTTATCAAGACGAAATATTCCAGCAACTCTAACACAACTGTGCGCGACTCTCTCGCGCGAGAAATATTACGTATCTCTTTCTTCGCTGTACTGTGAGAGAGTGATAGTCGCAAAGTGTAGTTGTGCTAGACGCGCAGGAACTGGCAAAGAGACTAGTCGATGCGACGGGTGACCAGATGGCTGGCTCATACCTGTGCCAAGGCATAGCCCTGGCTATTCAGCGTGGTAATGCAGCCAGCGCCAGCCAGAGGGCTGGCTCATACCTGTGCCAAGGCATAGCCCTGGCTATTCAGCGTGGTAATGCGGCCAGCGCCAGCCAGAGGGCTGGCTCATACCTATGCCAAGGCATAGCCCTGGCTATTCAGCGTGGTAATGCGGCCAGCGCCAGCCAGAGGGCTGGCTCATACCTATGCCAAGGCATAGCCCTGGCTATTCAGCGTGGTAATGCGGCCAGCGCCAGCCAGAGGGCTGGCTCATACCTATGCCAAGGCATAGCCCTGGCTATTCAGCGTGGTAATGCGGCCAGCGCCAGCCAGAGGGCTGGCTCATACCTATGCCAAGGCATAGCCCTGGCTATTCAGCGTGGTAATGCGGCCAGCGCCAGCCAGAGGGCTGGCTCATACCTATGCCAAGGCATAGCCCTGGCTATTCAGCGTGGTAATGCGGCCAGCGCCAGCCAGAGGGCTGGCTCATACCTATGCCAAGGCATAGCCCTGGCTATTCAGCGTGGTAATGCGGCCAGCGCCAGCCAGAGGGCTGGCTCATACCTATGCCAAGGCATAGCCCTGGCTATTCAGCGTGGTAATGCGGCCAGCGCCAGCCAGAGGGCTGGCTCATACCTATGCCAAGGCATAGCCCTGGCTATTCAGCGTGGTAATGCGGCCAGCGCCAGCCAGAGGGCTGGCTCATACCTATGCCAAGGCATAGCCCTGGCTATTCAGCGTGGTAATGCGGCCAGCGCCAGCCAGAGGGCTGGCTCATACCTATGCCAAGGCATAGCCCTGGCTATTCAGCGTGGTAATGCGGCCAGCGCCAGCCGCCTTGGCACCCTCCCGCTCGCCACCGATCTGGAGCCCGTGTTCTATTTATAGTTAGGTATATATATATCATGTTCTTAGTTTTAATTGTTTAGGTTTTATTTTTATGTAAGTATAATTGATCCGTCCTTGGCGATAACAACTTGATAAGCTAGCACCTTAAATATGTTACGAATCCATATTTGTCATATTAGCAATCAACTCATCCAACTCAAAAAACTGTTACATTATGTAGCTTGCATACCTAGTGAAGTAGTTAGTGATGAATAAATAAACCAATAAATTAAAAATAAATATCGGACAATCACACACAAATCGACCTAGTCCCACAAGCTCTAGTAGGCTTGTGTTATGGGCACTAGACGTTGATAAACATACTTATTTAGATAAATACGTACTTAAATACAAATAACATCCACGACCCAGGCAAAAAATATTCGAGTTCATCGTACAAATATTTGCCCTTGCCGGGATTCGAACCCAGGACCGTCGGCTCAGTAGGCAGCTGCTTTACTACGCCAACCGCGTCGTCCAATGAATGGAGAAGACAAATGAGATTCGTAAGCATGAATGGACACCAGCCGTCCCACGCCCATTCACCGCGGCAATGCGCCGGCGTCCCGCCCTTGACACACTCTGTTTGCAAGATATAACTAATGCCATGCTTCGCGCATATGTATTTAACTGATATTATTATAAGTCCGGATAACAATTAGTTATAGGACTTATAACAATCGAATATCAAAATATGTTCACCCTTCTTGTCGCTAATTACTTCGACCAGCCAGCAGCATGCCCGTTAACATTTGAAATCAAATATTATTGTTTGAAAGTCCATATGTCGCAGTCGGATTGTATAATTCGCCGTATTACATTATGGTTAGCCATTATAAAAAACGGCCGTTTTGAGCTCGGTTCTGGCGCTTCGCCGACCGCTACCGGGGTACGCACGCTTCGCTCGCTCGGCTCGCGCGCTGTTGTGGTCGCAGTTCTAACCTAACCTACTTTACTGCTAACAATGCGGTTCTGGCGCTTGGTGCGAAGCGGCTAAACGCGGGCCACCTTATTGGAGCACGTATCGCAATGACAATCTGGCTAATCGTTGAACCGCCGCATTTCAAAACGGCCCTGTTTTTGATAACGGCTAGCCGTAATGTAATACGGAGGATTATACAATCCGACTGCCATATACTTCCTAATTGACCCCATTTTCATCAGATCAAAATTTGATGAAAGGATCCTAGAGAAATCGAGGAACTTCAAATTACAGGCGCAGCTAGCGATATAGTAAATAGCAGTTTACTTGACTTATGTATTTAAGTATTATACATGGTACTCATCTCTTTATTTATGTATGTAGGTATATCGTCATCCAGTACGGATAATAGACCTGCACGTCTATCATAACTTTGCCACGCGACACTTTGTCGCGTGGAAAATACTCCCGTCACTTTTAGTTCAATACCGTGCGAGCAAGACAGGTGACACCGAGTCGCGCGACAAGGGAAGTCGCGGCAAGATATGTTAGCCCTGCTGCTAATCTTTATATTGAGGGCGATAATTTTCACATAGATTTTTCTCTACCAAAGTTTACGTCAGGTAGGCTACTCGTAGTAGACCCTGTTCTTCAAATGTTCGTCATAAATCATCTTTACTTATACAACATTTTAGCCTAAGTTTTAACCGATGATGTTCTGATGTTCGCAGCACTTATATCCAGGCTAGACCGTGCTGTGTTTTACGATTAGAATAAATACTCTTATGCCTTGATCACACGTACCGAGTAAACGGGCGAGACAGTGCTCTGTCTCGTCCGTTTGTCTTGTGTGTGACAGGGACGAGAGCACTGTCTCGCCCACTGTCTCGGTACGTGTGATCAAGGCATTAGAACGTCCTCATACAACAGATTTGCGAATGATGAAGCCGCTTTTGGTTTTATGTGTGCTTGTCTGCGAACCAATCATAGAGACGTGTTACCTTGTGACATTAACGTTAACGTCCGCGGCTAACCAAAACTGGCTTGAAGCCCTGACTAGGTTTTTAGGCGTATTTATTCTAAGGTTTTACGATTCTATGTCCGTGACATGATCGATATTCACAGATTTTTGCTACTCGAACTTCATTAAAAGGTACCAGAGCACATCGCTGAACAATTAGATATATCGAAACAAGTCGAATTCAACTTCTGTTATATGGTTTAAAATTAGAACACTTTGACAATTCATGCAAAAACTGTTATTGTAAGTACATCAAGGCTCTATTCGCCGCAATTATGCCCAGGCAATGACCGTGATGGCCGACAGTTACCGCAGATTGCGGAGTAAAAAGTTTAGATTTACTGTAATAAAGATACATACTTGCGAAAAGTTTATATCTAAAAAGAAAGAAAGAAAGAAAGAAATACATTTACGAGTATAGGTACATATACTTAGAATAAATACGCCTAGAACGAGAGTCTTTATACAACAGATTTGTGGGATGAAGCCGCTTTTGGCTTTATGTGAGCGTGTGTACAGAGAAGTTGTGCTTGTGACATTGAGGTTGTGCTTGTGACTGTGACATTGAGGTTGTGACAGATGCGTCAATGGACGATACTTAGCATGTGGTGCGGCTAACCAGAACTGGCTTCACTTTTAAGAGCTAACTAGGTTTCTATGCATATTTATACTAAGGTATATCACTAGATGGAACCGATGGCTTAGTTCGGGGATCACTCAAAAATTCCGAAGTTTCATTTATACGAAATTTTCAAAATTCCGATAGATAGATAACGCGAAACACTACATACTATAGTTTTATCAAAACATGGTTTTCGGTATTATGAAAATTCGGAATGGCATTCGAAAAAATGGGTCCTTCCGTTCCGCTGACAAACATTTCGAAGAAAGCTTCGTTTCAATTTCTTATCTGAAGATTCATGATCTTTGAAAAGGTTATCATGTAGGAAACATTAAATAAGATTTGGTTTATTAATTCCGAAAAAAAATATGGTTTTTGTGACTTGTTTTTATTTTATTTTACTGTACTTATAATCTTAACCGTTGTAACGATAAGACTATTGAATTAAATACATTATAAAATAGATAGTATAGATTAGATATTAGGTACAAAATTTGGTCCCGTGGCTTGGACGTTTTTCAAAAAAGTGTAGGTACTATATGTATTTTATTCAGAACAATGTTTTTTTGACATAATTATCAAAAGCATACGTAAAAATGTGGGAATCTATAATATTAATTTAAAACTTGCAACAATAACGACAGTGCACCTGCTGTCATTACTTTAACATTAAACTAATTATGCAAAAATGTTGCACCGATTGTAATGGATAAACTAATTAAAATACCATTACTTTATCTGACTATACAAAATAAACTACTTATAACTATACTTTATAGACCGAGCGAGCGAACCGCGTCCGTTTCAGCTTGGAAAAAATGCTTTTGTATGTCCAGCACCTCTCGCACAACAGCAACACGCGAGTCTTTCTCGCACGAGAATCATTACCTGTCTCTATCTTCACAGTACTGTGAACGAGAGACGGGCGATGATATGTCGCGCGACAAGAGTAGCGAAGCCAAGTTCTACTAGACGGGTAAATGACCAATTTTCTGTCTGTTCTCATTGATGTCCGATAATTACAATTTTAGTTAGTTTTGCTAAAATTTTCGTTCGTAGCAATGACCTATCTGAAACACTCATTTTTGTTTCCCATCTGTAACGTTTCGCCAGATTCTAATTTGTCCGAAAGCCATTTTTTCCAAAACTGTATTTTTTTTAGAATAATTATAAAACAAACCTAGCCTAACCCAATGGGTTCTTTATAACGATATATATATAAAATCCAGAAAATAATCCGGGTTCCAGAAAAAAAACTACTTTCGGACAAATGAAAATTTGGCGAAACGTCACAGATGGGAAACAGCATCGATGCAGAAGCGATGCTGAATTAAAACAGCATTTGTATCTCTACTGCATCGCTTATCGCGCGTTTCAAATGCGACAAAGGGTCACAAGTCGCGGTGCAGTCGCTTATTCAGAAATCGCGCTATTATATCGCTACAAAGTCGCCGAATGCGACCTCCCTTAACCTTTTGTCCGCTCGTCGGCGGAAGACTGTGTCGCAGACGCCGAGCTGACAACAAATAGTAGGTATATTGCATAGCGGCAGACGGCGTTGCGCGTGGGGCACAACTTTCCATCTACGTGATCTGCCGTCTGCCGCGCTCAAAGGGTTAACGGACATGCGACATTCGGCGACAACCAGCGGCGAGCGGTTGAGCGAGAGATCCAATCGCGTCGCGCAAAGACTGTACGCACGCAAAGTTTTGTACAAATGTTTAGAATGAAGCGAAAAAAAGCTGCGTCTCCAACGGCTTTCCGGGCCAACACGGGCGTCCCACCTACTGGATCACCAAACTTGATGCCAGAGCCGATGAATCTTTCAACCAGTTCCTTCTACATGCCTTAGGGTGGCATCGTTACTATCGATTCTCAACATAATTTGAGCCGATGGTGCCGATTATAAAATCTAAATCTTTACGGTAGGAGGATGGAGAGAAGCAACTGGTTGAAAGATTCAACGACGGCTCTAGCATCAGGTTCGGTGGTCCAGTTGGTAGGACGCCCGTGTTGGCCCGGAAAGCCGTTGGTTCATGCAGGATTCGCACCTGCGTCTCCAACGGCTTTCCGGGCCGTTGAATTTTTCAATTTTTCACTTCATTGTAAACATTTGGTTTACGTTAGCAGACGTTACTGCTTTAATAAAAATAATTAGTTTTGTACGCCATACGATTAAATAAGCTCGAATCGCTTAGTAGCATAAACTTTACGGCAACGCTTAGCTATAGGTATTTAATTATTGGAAGATTGCAATAACGTAGGTAAGGCAAGGTAACGTCATTAATAAGTAATAACTAAGTTATTTCCATTTGTTTACGGCGAATCGCGTGACTGATAACCTGCTGACACACGATTACCGACCCGCCTGACGGTAAACAATGTCAGGGTCGAATTTACCCATACTGAGGCTACTGGGCAATGCAAGTGAACATTATCATATCAAACGACCACTACTAACATAACCTAAATTAAAAATTTCAATCACCCCCGAAGCAAGTACCTGTGGTCATCTTGAAAAGAAAGAAAGAAAGTATGGCTGTCCCACGAAAAGGTCCCACCTCAGCATGATGCTAGCTCAAGAGCCAACGCTGATCTGCCGGAGGGTCATGAGACCCTCATTCAATGAGTGATTTGTAAAATGCTACTAAAACTGAACATAACTACAAAATTTGGAATTCTTCGCTTCAATATTGGCTGAGATCTTGTCACTTATTCCAATTAAAGCTGAATATCTTGGAAACTACTTGTCCTATTTCCACCAAACATAGCTAAGCAATCTCGACGGACAGGTCCTTCGATAAAAAAAACGCCCTTTAAATAGGCCCATCCGTTTGGGAGTCACGATGCCACAGACAGACACACAAATACCCAGACCTTTTTTCGTCAGGGGTTAAAAACCTTTCCCGAGGCTCTCCTCCTGTTTAGTAACGTTATGTCGACCTACGGTGAAAGATTTACCAGATATTGGTGGTGTGGCGTCCATAGAACCCGATTCCCACCGGCTTCCCCATTTTAAAGTATTCTATTCTATAATAATTATAAAAAACCGGTTTAAACTCACGTAAAAATTTACAGGAACGGCCCGGAAAGCCGTGACGCGGGTTCAAATCCCGCGCGAAGCATTCTTTTCTTACCTTTTTCGAAGCAGGGTTGGCTTTGTAGGCGGCTTCCAGTTTTGGGTTCGGTGAGGGCTTCTTATTTCTACCATCCTTAATGCCTAATGACTTGCCGAACGGGGCGAACACGTATCTGAAACAAACCACAACTAATAAAGACTGTACATACCATGTACAGTGAAATCATTCATACTCCAAAAAGCCCAGGGTATGTATATGAAACAAATTCATTATCATCTGCAGTTTGTCATCGGGGCATGCTCGAGGTACCGAGCCCATGGCGGTGACAGCAAACGCAATGTATCTGTCGTGCCAACTTTTGGATAAACTAAGTCATCCTTCGTAAAATTAAGGGTTCGGATAAGAAATGTAGGAAATGTTTACTGTCTAGCTACGGCATATTATATCAATACCTAATAGGTAAATCATACTAACTTTTCCGAAAAATTTGTTGCAAATAGGATGTTAATGCACAACTCTATTTGGTTTAAATTTAATTGGCAAAATAACTAAGATGATGTGTGCCATAGCTTGACAGTAAACATTTCCTACTTCCAGGAATGAATGAGGCAATTTCTTACTCAGTAATAGTTTATAAAAGGAATCACACTTTACTAAAGATACAAACATATCTGTTATATTGCAAAATGTATTTTAATAATTCACAACATGCTGGTAAGACGACAGACAATTTTAACACATCCAAAAAACACAAATTGATTCATAAGAATTTTAACAGGAAAAATAACTCACATTATACATTAGTGTTTGTAATACAAAAAAGATGAATATTCAATTATATGTTCTATGAGATGCAGACATATTGTAAAAACTTACAAAATTATTTTTTAGAATTTGGAAACAAGGAGACAGTAAAAAAAAACACAAATTAAAAAAAAACTGAATACTACCTAAGGTCAGGGTACTTTGACCCTACAAGGTTACTTTTTCCATCCATAGAAAACCATGACTTGATTTGACTAACCTACCATTGTAAGGAACCCTTGGTGTGCGGGTCAACTAACTCTTGGTCAGATTTTTTTTATTTATGGACTTGATAAAATGCATTTTTAAGGATAGACAAAGTAACCTTGTAGGGTCAAAGTACCCCGACCTTACGGTACAGACACAACAGGTTACGGTACACAACATCGGAAAATTCTTCTGGTGAATCACTTGTCTACAAAAGGTTAAGGCCTACTCAAAGGAACTTGATGTTTATGTCCTGTGTTTTTTAAATGTTTTTATAATAAAATGCATACTATTGAGTTCCTTCAATGGGTGTCCACTGTTGCCTACCAACACAATGAACAACTTAGTTCATACATTGGCAATGTTGTACAGTCAGGTGCAGAAATTGATATGCATGTCAGGTGCTCAAAATGATACGCACAAGGAATTATTGCTCATGAATTTATAAACAAAATAATATGCAAAAATTACTTAAGAATATTTCTTAGTTATCACATTATCTGATAGATGATAACTACTCAGGTGTTTGGTATCTCTTGTATCTTATTAAATATGATGATTACCTGTTGAGACATCTTACTTTATACTGCTGATACTAGTATTTACACTTATAAAAGTAAATGTCAATATTACACTATGCATGTAATATATTATTAATTAAGAAAATAATTTAAAAATAAATTAAATGCTATCATGTAAGTAAACAATTGAATGACATGTTTAGAATAATAGCAATATTAAAATTCCACAGTCATTGAGGAACAGGAAACAAACGAGTAACTTCCTTTTCTAATATATTTAGCATTAGTAATGCCTCATTCATTGTTTGCCCCAAACCGACCCACGCTACCGCATTTCTTTCAGATCTCCTAATCTGGGTTAAAAATAAACCGCTACTTACTTCTCTAATACAAAGCGCAGCGCTATAAACACCAGGGCCATTGGTACGGGCAGCAAAACATGCCGATGGTCGGTGTAGGTAACCGTTTTATCGGGGCCGGGCGCAATGTCTGCCCACGTCGAGTTGGGCGGCAACCACACATTTTCGTTCCAGAACGCGTCCAAAGCTTGCCGAAGCATCTCGGACCTGGTATAACTGAACACTTGTTTTCACTGCGGAAGGTTAATATGATTGATAATTTACAGTAATGATATGCGAGTCTAACGACACGCGACGCGATGGAGTAGGGACTGAAAATTGACAGTTCATTGACATGACAATTAGTTGTCAGGTGACGTTTTAGAAGCGTTTTTCGGTGTTTAACTGCAAGCGTGTCGTTTTGTTCATCGTTATAGCAGAGTTACTCCACAGATTGTAACTGCGCCAACGTCAATGAACTCCTCGGATTATAATACGGTGAATAAAGACTAAAGTACTATGAAATTCCAATATATTTGTCATAATTATGAAAAAAATAATTATTAAGTAAAAGGAATAACAGTAATTCTACAACTATTAGGCTCTATTTTAATGTTTATTTAGAAGGATCATAAAAATAATTTAAACAATAAAAAGTAGCGCACAATAAATAAAATGATGCTAATTAATCCTAATAATTCAGTGAATAAAGGATTTTGACCTTACAAACGGTCCGGTAGTTTTGAATTTTTGATATGTTGTCTAGGATGGTTAGTCAGTGCTTAAAATGCAAAATGCACAATTCCCCCCCCTCCGCGCCCGCCGCCATATTGAAAAAACCAGCACTTTCTTCATATTTTTGCTCATATCTTCCTTTAGGAGCATTTTAGCTAGAAGAAAGCTTCGACAATGTTATAGAGAGTTAAATTTACTACTTTCTCCATTTTATATTTTTTTTTTAGGACAGATAGTTACGGAGATAACCACATTTAAAAAAACGTAAAAATCGCAATTTCCTACTGAAAAACAAACTTCTGAATTATATCTTCGTTTAGGAGCATTTTAGCTACAACAAAGCTTGGGCAATGTTGTAGAGAATTAAATTTACTATAATTTACACTTCAAATTTTGTTTCAAGGACGGTTAGTTACGGAGATATGCACATTTAAAGAACAGGAAAAGTCGAATTTTCCGAAAATTTCTCAAAATTCTTGGTTTAGAACGCTGTCATTCAGTTACGGACTAGTCTAGGACAAATTAAAACATGTAGGAAATATAATTGCTTATAAAACTCATGTCCATTTTTACATACATTTTCGGAAAATGTGACTTTATTTTTTACATATCTCCGTAATTATCTGTCCTAGAAACAAAATTTGAAATGTAAATTATAGTAAATTTAATTCTCTACAAAATTGCCCTAGCTTTGTTGTAGCTAAAATGCTCCTAAACGAAGATATAATCCAGAAGTTTGTTTTTGAGTTGGAAATTGCAATTTCTTAAGATTTTTTAAATGTGCATATCTCCGTAACTATCTGTCCTAGAAACAAAATATAAAATGGAAAATGTAGTAAATTTAACTCTCTATAACATTGTCGAAGCTTTCTTCTAGCTAAAATGCTCCTAAAGGAAGATATGAGCAAAAATATTAAGAGAGTGCCGGTTTTTTCCATATGGCGGCGGGCGCGGAGGGAGTGGGGGGGGGGGGGGGGGGGGGGAATTGTGCATTTTGCATTTTAAACACTGACTAACCATCCTAGACAACATATCAAACATTCAAAACTACCGGACCGTTTGTAAGGTCAAAATCCTTTATTCACTGAATTATTAGGATTAATTAGCATCATTTTATTTATTGTGCGCTACTTTTTATTGTTTAAATTATTTTTATATGATCCTTCTAAATAAACATTAAAATAGAGCCTAATAGTTGTAGAATTACTGTTATTCCTTTTACTTAATAATTATTTTTTTCATAATTATGACAAATATATTGGAATTTCAACCAAACTTTTGAAGTGAATAATACTTTTCCCCGAGTTCTAGGTAGTAACATAGCTATTTCATGCTTTCATTGCGTGCAGTCGAAAATAAGTTGAAAACTCTAATTTTCCGCGTGAATTTTGTCAATTTCGAGTAGTTTTGAAACAAAAATTATCAATGAAAAATTCAAACAGTAGGTTTCAAATATATACCAATAAATCCCAATAGCCCTGTTCTAGGTAGTGACATCAAGAATATGCTAAGAAGCATGTTTAATCATAGAGAAAATGTCTAAAACAATCAGCATTTTAAAAGGAATAAGGCCTCTTAAGTGAATACAAGCCTATGTAAAGTGATTCAAGCAACTACTATAACTATAATATAATTATGAAATGTGGTCCAGGTTTAGTGTAGACTAAACCTGGACCACATTTCATAAGATCCTCTACACTGTAGAGGATCAAAACTATAAAGAAAACAAAGGTTTAGAGGTGTCGAATTGTGTATTTTAAATGTTTCAATACAAATGCAATATAACCATAAACAAACACCAATAATCTTCTGATAGTAAAAATATAAACCACTTCTCTGTAAACTTGAAATAAAGTGTCAAAACGCAACACAGCAGAGATCAAGTTTAGAATAAATATTTAGATTATTTTCTACGTACGTTTTTTGCGTGTTGATACAACTTATTCTAGTCTAATTGATTGACCATAGACCAATCAAGTTGACCTAATCTAGATAAACGCCTCAACATGCAATAATACGCGCGTAAAATGGATCTTTAAGTAGACGAGTGTTCTATTAAATAAGTAACATTATTTAAATCATATCAACTTTCCTAATAACAACATATTTTAAAAGGCACGAAATCATTACAACATTTTCGTAATCATAATTAACTCTTTTTAATACTTAAAGCGCCCGAACACGGAAGTATGACTATAATACCTATTTAACGAATATAAAAGACAACATGCTGTTACTTTAATGAAACTGTGACCTAACTAAAAAAAAACACTGTTATTACTAATTAGGTGTATGTTTTGAGTTGATTCACATTTTTACTAACGTAACGCACGATGTAAGACTTGCTCCTTGCTTCTAAGTCGAAATGTTACAAATCGAAAACCTATATAATGCGCTCGATTTAACTAATACCTACTCTCGCAAAAACCAAATGCTGTTATAGCTTATTCCTGCTAAATGCTGCTGCTTATTGCTGCTATTGTTATAACTTAATGACAAATGTAGCCATCTAATCAGAAATAAGCTGAAACGGCCTCAAAGATAAAGGAGGCGACCACTATAATTATTAATTATTCCGTTGAAATAAATAGGCGCGACCTTCGCCCATTAATCTATGAGGCCGTTTAGAACCCATGAGATTCACATTAAGCTATTATTTAAATCAGTTAAACATAATCCATCAATTTTTTTTATTAGGTTTTATAATTTTTCATTTTAATTCGAGTTGGCATTTAATAGGCGTATAACGAAACAGGTAATTTAACTAAGGCATTTTAAAACAGCAATTATATGTAATCATCAAAAATAAAAATAAAAAAACGTAATCAAACATTATGTCAATTTCGTATAAACATAACATTGGAGAATGGATGTTATTCATTACAAACACATTCAGTGAAAATTAGGATATAATCTTCGATATTAATATGGTCTATTGATAAGATAATGAGCAGAAATAACAACAAATATGATCTATTTTTAATTATCTTTTAAGTAGCCTAAGTTTGGGCGGTTCCTAAAGATGCTTCCTCACCGCCTGCATTCACTTGTAATTCATATCTGTAATGTACCAAAAAATTATAACATAACAATATATCATTTGTTTTGTGTTACATTAAAGGCGAATGCTCACAGTCAGAAAACACCCTAAGGGTTTACTTAAAGAAAACAGAACTTATGTAACTTTCCGACTGTTTTTATATGTACAAAGTATATGTCAACTTTTATAGTAAATAACGAGGACAACAATAAATAAAAATAACAATTATTATTTTACGCGGAGACTAGTATCGTCTCCACCATTAGACAAGTTCTTATATGTAAATGTACTTTTTTATAAAACTCTAATTCTATAACAATTCCTAAGCTTTCATAAGCATCTTTGGGTGATTTTTTTGCGTAACAATAAATTATTTCTAATTTTTTAATATAAAAACTAGCATGTGCGAGCTTAACTAGCAAGCTTTTTGGGCGTATTTTCGACATTCGAAAAAATTTCGACATTCTCGTCAATAGCGAATATTGCTATTTGTTCATGTTTTTCAAAGAATTTCGTCAAAATTTGTATACAAATGCAGCTGTGAAAAGTTACGGGGATAGGCTTAGTATTGAATGTTCAAACATTTTCATCAATGTTATGAAAATGAATTAATTTAAAAATCGGTTAAGAAAGTGATAGCTTTTTAATGACGTAGATAATGTATTGGTTTCATAACCTATATTTTAAGAAAAAATAGGCTTTCATAATTTTATATGAACGGCAAAAACGGTTTTAATAGTAGTAAAAACCGATATAAAATTCTAGTTTTTAAATTATATAAACCAATTTTTACGTACCAACTTTTAATTTATAACTTTATCAAATATCGCATCGCTACATTTTACCAATATTTTGCTAATAAAAAGTAAATATATTAACTTCACAGCTTTTTTAGCGTCATCTGTCCTTCTCACTCGTACAGTGCAAAAGAGACAGATGTTAAACACACGCTAGCACCTCTTAGATATAAATATAATAATGATATGAATTGATGTCAACATGAACACTTATTTTAATAATAATATACCGAAAAAGTTATACGATCGTGCACGAGTTCTTGTTATAACCATAACAATATGGTTGGTATAGACGTTTCCTAGCTGGATAGCTTACTTATAATTTATAATTTATAATACATTATTTTATTACTCCGAAGCCAATTTGTCCTAAATCATTATTATTCAAATTTTCGTAATTCCGAAAACCACCTTTTAATTATTTTTTGGATATCATTCACCTAACCTAACTTAAATATATTGTGCACCATATCATCTATAGCAACAACGTTTGTTTGGCGAAAATTCGCGTTCGGATTTACGAAAATCAGAATAATGATGCATTCGAACAAATAAAACTTCAGAATTTTTGGGGACTGGGGGTGTTCCGATAAACAAAGTATAAAAAAATCTTTAGCCATATTCTTATTAAACTTAGTTAAGTTTCGTTACTTTCTCGTTTAAGTATCTAATATTAATATTTAGGGTACCTATATCTTTGTCCGATACATTTCAACATATAAGTACCGTTATACTACCCAAGTGTAGTCCAATCAAGTCAAGTATGGACCAAAACCAAACTCATTCATTTATATCAAGGTCCTTATTCTATCAGTGATTTTATACGTTTTTAATTAAGTTGTTCATCTTGTTTATGGGTCAATTGCAAAAAAATTGTACATAGTTAAGGGCTTTAATTAAAACAATGTTAATTGATTCCTTTGTGTGACGAAAGTTACCCATACATTTTGTATGACTAACTTTCGTCACCCAAAGGAAGCAATCGTATTTAATGTTAACTAAGCCTTTAACTATGTACAATTTTTTTGCAATCGACCCTTATCCGTACCTAATAATTTTCATATATTAACGAGTAATTTTTGAGTTCATTTGGGCCCTAGTCGTGTGGCCTGGACTAAAATTAGGTAGTTTTACGGTACATACTTTCAGTAACATTGAATTTTGAAAGTTCTGCTTCACACACGCGATTATGAACACGACGTCTCACGCAACTAATGTAGATATCAAAAGTCTAACAATTTCAACTACTTTCATATTCTAAAGGAATGATTTTGACGCCTTGCGTGTGTAAAAGGCACTAACTAAGAATTAAATAAAATAATCTATCTACAAATTTGACTTACTTTAGAGGCCACACAAATATTTTTAACAAAAATCATTTTGATACGAAAGGAAATATTTCAATAACTTTACACGTTAATATTTCATTAACTTTAAACATATTTAATGAATAATGAAGTTAATTTTTAATATAAATAAATAACGTCAATTAGTTTTCCTTTATTTAGATTTTTGTTCATTAAGTACAGTTGAAAAATATCTGGACTATTTCACACATTGTAACTAGCAACTTCAAAAAATATATAGATACAGTAGCGACAAAAAACAGACTATCATATCTGTGTATATTTTGTATGAAAGAACAAGTAAGTACCTGTCTTAATTGAATAGCAGCATATATTTTTGAGAATATTCATTTGTGCATGATTGTTAACATTTATTTTTGAATGAAATAGTATCCAAATGATTGTAAAATCATTATTGAACACTTTGAAAATTATTACTTTCAAAATAGCATTCTAAGACTCGAGGTACATTGGTTAGTTTATATTATCTCACTCTTTGTAATTTAAGAGCTATATTATATATGTATATTTATATACACCCAAGTAGGAAAAGGCACTACTACTGTACCATTTCCGACATCCACACATATATCGATGTAACATACTAAAATAAGATTTTGTTCAATCATTAATCACTTGAAAAAATAGGCATAGAGTCAGTATCCGATCGCTGCGTAAAATGAAAACTTGTCAACATTCACAAAATACTGAACACTCCGTAATTATAACAACCGTTTTTTTAATAAAAGGCGGGAAAAATAAAGTAATTTAAAATATAACGTATTTCTTTTGTTCGATAAAAAAATATCACACTCCCTCACCCAACAAGTGCTAAAACAAAGATTATTACTAGTGTCACTTAGACTTTTTGTATTACCAAGTTATATTATTAGAGTTTGAATATATTAAAAAAGCGTGTAGCTAACTTTAACTACGTGGTCCCATTCAATAGTTCGTTTGTAAAAATAGGCCTAAAATAAATAGTGCCGTCGTCTTCAAACATATTTCAAGTAACTAAAGCAAATATCATCGGAACAAAAAAGTTTGGAAACGCCAAAAAGTATAATGATAATGACGTTTAAAAACATGTAGAAACTATTAACCATTATTTAGAGATAAATTAAGTTTACAAATAGGTTAAGCTAGGTAACCGGTGTCCGTAGGACTTAAACCGGTTTTAACCAAAACGTTATGATTGTAAATAACGTGTTGGTTAAAACCCTAGTAACATCTTAATCGCCGAAATTATAAAAATACTATCATAAGATGGTACATTCGAAGACAACGGAACGTTTAAGAATTTATTAAGTCACTTAACCGATAAAAAATAATTTACAAATGAGACACGTAGTTCTAAAATAATCACCGAAAACTACTTAGTATTGTAAAATGCAGTAATTGTGACGATATAGAGTAAAATTGAAGTAAGACTGTAGTATCAGGCGCAATAGTGTAAAGTCAAGAAGTCAAGATTGTACAAACAATGTTTGATTTACATACTAGCATAAACTTGTTCGTTGTTCAAAGATAAAATTACAATTATTTTGTAGACTAAACCGGTTCTTTTGATACCGGTTACTTACGATGAACCGGTTTAGATTTTAAACTCTTAGATAGTGATTTGTTCAGTCATAAATATACTAGGATCCCACATATACCCTCAAAAAATTAGAGAAAGATGCCTCAATAACATACTGAGTGAGCATACTTTACCATGAAGCTACGTTATCACGACGTTTGTCATGGAAAAAGATGGAGTCATAATTCGAATTATATTTCCGTTTTTACATCATAATAATTTTACCATATAACTACTTCTGCTATAAACAGGCTTCTATAGAATGATGTCGAAATTCAGAAGGTTAGTCATTGTTAAATGTAACGGTGACTCCGATTCACTTAGAAGCTTTAATGTTACTATTAGAAAGGGCGCCTTCGTTCGCGTTAAACTTTGCTTTACTGCAGTCGGGTAGAAGTATGCGATAACCATCTTTGGATGTCCAACTATCTCTGTACCAAAATTGATTGTTATCCGTTCAGCTTCGGCCTGATAAGCGTACAAAGACTTCTTACCTTCAAAAAGAAAGAAGAAAAAGAAAGAAGTCTTACCAACAAAAAACCAACTGCCAGCCCATATACATCCTGGATCGCACTATAAACATTTTTCTGAAAAAAACTATCCCTCTCCACAGAAAACTGATCTTCAATATAATTGTATGATAGTATAGAATATAGTCTAATATATATAGATAATTCGGTAGCCAAAGTAGTGTTATGTATTTCATTACTCTATCCACTCCTTTTGTATACCGTAATAGTAACAGTTTTTTCATCTTTTGATAATTATAACATTTGTCATTTATGAAATAGGGCCCTAATAATTGAGGGCACAACATCGGACATCGACATTATTTGGTACCAATTTCAGAAGTTGTTACTCTCAGTAATGTTTTATTATGATTTAATATTAAATGCGAAATACCTTTAACAAGGTAAGGCAATGGTGCGAATTCCTAATTTCTATGTATAATTATTATAAGGATAATTTTTTGGTTAATCTTCTAATTTAGTTACACTAATAAGAGTTCGTTTATATCGATAGATAAAATGAATGCCACCCCCATCCTCTAGAAAATAAGAAATAACGAAATAAATAGTACCATTCACCGCCATATTATTATGTAAATAAGAACCATTTACTAGTTTCATCTATCGATATTGACGACTTTGTCCTAGTGGACAGAATGTCATAGCCTTTTTTATAATGGTATCAATATGGATACTTAATTATATTAATTATACCGCGACGCCAGCTGTCTCGATCACTACAATTCGATGATAAAAATCTTATGTTAAACAAAGAAACTAGTTTAAGTACAAAAATGTAAAATTATATGAAATAAAATAACATACTGATTCTTTTTGTGACACGAATATAGAATCATAAGAAATTGGGATAAAACGAAATCAATTATTTAACCATTAAGCACCGGTTTAGTTTGATCACACGTGAAAATAAACCGGTTTCACTATTAACCGGTTCGGTTTCAAGATATTCATAATAAATCGAAGCTTAAATAATTGTTACGACAATTTCCGGCCTTTTAACATTATTTAATGGCTGTACGTGTGGAAATTGTCAATCGTATAAAAAATCGTTCTATTTGTGACTACGAATTTGCACACTCACATCATGAACGAATAATAATCGGTAGATAAGCGTTTCTTCTTAAACCGAATTGAAACCTTACAACTGGTGAAATGAGGGTCCAATGCTTGCCAATTTTACATAAAAAAAATAATTAAAACTATGTTGAGTAATACCCGAGAGTATGACTATATTAAGGTCTACTTGTCTAACTTGTCTAAGAAAGATATTTATCCGTCTATGGAAAATCTGTATCAATGCCGTTACTATATGTGATACCACAAATGTCGAGTTCGTGACCTTATAGAGCGTCAAGCCTTCGGGTTGGGGTGAAAACTAAGGAATATAAAACCGTAAAAATTGTCAGGAACGGCACGACATGTTTCGAACTCATTTGGAGCTCTTCATCAGGGGTAGCTATCCGTGCTGCTACGTGGTTGGGCTCTACCTCCAGCATGGAAACCTGTGATTCCGGCGTTAAAAAACATCTCGCGTTCAGACAATGTCGTTGATACAATAAGTCAAGTGTGCGTGGTATCAGTGGGTAATAGTGAAAATGCAGTGACAGACAGTCCAGTGGTGACAGCGCAAGAGCCCTGCCCTCCCCGCGCCGCGCTATCTGCGCGTGCGCAGCGCAGAGGGCGGCAAAAAGAGCGATTAAAAGTGCAGTGGGTCGCGAGTCGCGTAGCAGCACGGATAGCTACCCCTGATGAAGAGCTCCAAATGAGTTCGAAACATGTCGGGCCGTTCCTGACAATTTTTACGTGAGTTTATGCCGTTTTTATAATTAGTAAAGATGTCTCACGATAGTTTTAATAACATTAATATAAAACCGGTTACTTCACTATAAATATAATCGGTATCAACCGGTTTTAATATGACAAAATAACTGGTTTTGCATTCCCTAGTAAAAACCAAAAGGTTTAAATCATAATAGCGAGCGAGACAGGTATAAATTTAAAGGCTATATTAGCTCATGTACTGTATGAGAGTAAAGGAGCGAGCACACCGCTGATCAAAAGACGTCGCATGTTAAACCCAGTCAAATTTATAAAAAAAGCTGCTATAGACGCGTCACTGCGTATAAGCAACGTCAAGCTTGGGTGTGGTCTATGTTTTACCGATGATAGTAACTATAAATAATCGCGGAACAGCAAAGGAGCAATCTGTCGACATTTTCCCCAATAGCACGTATCTTTCTTATACAGTACCACCAGAATGTCGGGCACGTGACTACTTATAAAGAAGCTAGAAAGTATTTTTTATATAACTAGGCTTTCGTATTGATAGTGTTTTCTTGGACTTTCTGTATGTTAAGGTAGCTATTATAGTCACGAGCCCGACAAAGTAGACGCCCCTGTCTGTCTGTGAGTGCTGGTGGAGCGCCCCTCACACTCTCTGGTACTACGTCGAGGAAGGGATGAGTGGCGCGCGGCGTGTAGTACAACCGTGTGTGAGTGTGTGCGTGCGGGCGACGCGCGGCAGATACCACCGTGTGTGTGTGTGCGTGCGGGCGACGCACAGGGTATACGACCGTGTGTGTGTGTGCGCGTGCGGGCGACGCACAGGGTATACAGCCATGTGTGTGTGTGCGGGCGGCGGTCACGAGCGCGCGGTGAGGGGCGCGCGGCGGCGACGCGCCATTCCCTATGTGTCTCTGGAACAAACAAACACACTTATAAGCTGACAATAGGAGTAAATTTGGAACCGAAGCCAAAACTATCCAGTGATGAAAGTCAAGTTTTTTTTTCAATAGGATTCAGTATCTATTTCGCAAGAAGAACGAAGAAGTGCATTAGTGACAAATCCTTGACAAATCGCTAGTGACATTTACTAATGCAAATATATGACGTAGGTATGCTCATTATTGCCGTATGAAAGCTGTTTGTAGCGCCACTATCCCTGGGCCGGGCCGATACTTGTTGGGCTATACTTGCAATAACTACAAACGATTAACGAACGAATGACCAGACTCACTTTTTATTGTTGGCCCGACTCGGCGTGCTGTGATTTGAGTAGTGCGAGCTGTCGCTCACCTCCGAGCTCGAGCTACGGATATCACCCTCCATCTGGAAATTACAGACAATCCTTATAATCCTGATCGATGAAATTATACGTAATGGCTAATTTCACCGTTCTCTAGTAGTAACGACAGCCGTTTAACAGCTGATTATGCTGTTGTCAAGTAGTCGACATTGAAATACATAACCATAACCAACCATTAAGGAGACATGACAAAATTCAGCTTGCTCGTCATCGGCGTTCCATATTCTTTACTTCACAAAAAATATATCGTAAAACCGGAAATTAAAAACCGGTTTACGCGCACAATTTAACACCGGTGTCATCTCGTAGCAGAAGAATAGTTCTTTTTTGGGGTCAACTATATAATAAAATAACAGTTTAAAACAATAATTAAATAACAACGGCAGCTAAACCGCTATAATCGTCGCCAGGCGCCAGTTTTAGAAATGTGTAATGCTCATGCCTGGGCTGAGTACGCATCCCTTGACTGACCTTTCTTACTCCTTTAGCGCAGCGACCTAAAGTAAGTCTTGGCCTCCAATACAAGCGCCCACCACTTAACTTACCTGACCCGTCTTAATAGTTATATACGCGACTTGCAAGATGAGCCACCTCCACATATCTGCAGCATCAGCAGACGACACATCGCCGGTAACATCGGCAATGGGATGGCATGGAAGACCCCTGGCTAAAAGCTGGATAAGTATATAGATCGAACTGTTAAGTCAACATACCTGACCAGCCTTTATTGTTTTGTACGCAACTTGCAGAATGAGCCACGTCCACACCATATGCAACGCCAGCAGTAGGCAGAGCAGCGAGTTAAAGATATAGTATGCCGGGAACATAGGCAACAACATCGGTGCGCGGATTGATGTGCTGAAAATATACGATACCCACTTATTACTTGTTTTTAAGACTATAAGTATATTATTAGTAGTAAACCACGCCATAATGTATACATGTACTACTAACGTAAAAATCCGAAACCGGTTTTAATATTTGGATAAAACCGGTTTTCTAATATTAAAAGCCGAAACTATTTGGATACCTACATATTTTTGACGATGTTAATAAGTAGCTTTTTTTAATAATTATCCGTTCTGACAAAACCAAGAATAGAAGTCAGTCACAGAATTAACCGAATTCTCAATGTTACTGAAAATCACTTTCATAATGATTGTTAACAAAATAATAGCGCAATAGAATACTAACTATTGCCGATCAAAAAGCAAATGTTTGTGTTGAATTACAATACAGCGGTTGACGTAATCACAGAGTATGCCGCGCCTGACAAGAGCCACCTAAGGAATCTGGTACTCTATTTAGTAAGCAAGTTCTTACCTCCAAATAATATAGAAGGGATAAATCCCCAGTCTCGTTATGATCCAAAGCAGAGTGAAAACAGCGAAAACGCAGTCACAGAACTTCTGGTAGCCCGCATATTTCGTCGCCTTCGCCGCCTGCAATTGTCAAAGGGTAGTAGGCTTAGTTAAGGCAAAAATCCGGTTTTTAGTGGACTAAATTAGAGACCCTTGAAACTACTCAATATACATGTTCGAAGTGTTGCTGTTCGTAAGAAACAATTTGCCAATGTTTAAGCGTGTCGAGGTTTGTGGTAAGCAGATTCGATCGACGGTGAGACTTAGAACCGTCCCGCGACGAATGGCACTTGCAGGTACCCGCCGCCGGTAAGAACCCGCGAGTCATACTATGAACGCCTACCCGCCGATCTTCGGAATGCACCATCTGACATGGTATTCAAGTGTAAATTGAGAAACCTTTTATTGGAATTTGTACACGGTTGAAGATTATCTTGACATATTTAGATAAAATTGTTTTGTATTATAGTGTACCATAAGTGACGATCCTTTGTGGTGACTGTTGACATTTAATTTGTATAATAAGTGAATTTATTGTCATATTTATTTTACATTATTTAAATTGTTATATTACGTAGTTAAATTTTTTTGACATTGTTTTTCCTTAACTATCTATTGAATTATGACTTGCTGAATTTGTTTATTTTGTTTATTATGTTGATGATCACCGTATAGATTCGTGTAAATTGACTATGTGTAATTTATAATATAATGTATCCCTATATGTGTGAAATAAATATAATCTCCAACTAGCAAAATCAGTACTTATTGTATTCTTCAAGACTACTTTATAAGATACTTCTAGTTTGCTACAAGCCTGGGATTTGGGCGCAGTTATAGGAGCATTATTTGCTTATAATGCTCTTATAATCAACTCACAGAATGTCAGAAAGGCCTATAATACACTTGCAGGAGCGCAATTGCTTCTATAATGTTCTGAGACTACACATTTTTAAACACAAATAATCTTATTAGTATCTGACATAAGTATATTACTAGTAGAGTAATACTGTTTATAACGCACTACTAATGTTCTTAGTTATTAGTTATAAGTACTTTTTATAAAAAATATTTCTTAGTTGTATCGGCCGGTTGGTGTGTTTTGTTTTATTGTGATAAAAAAATATCTACACTTAAGTATTTCTACTTCCTTTTAATGTAACTCTATTTCGTTAACGAAAATCGTATATTGGTTTTACTATAAAATATTGTGTGTGAACTCGCCGGGGAAGTCATTTTTATTGTAAATGTCTACCAAAAATGGTTTAATTTCACAACGCCCCTTGAAAAGCATCACATATCATAAATATTGTTGACATAATATTTCAAAAATTATCACGAACATTCGCCATGTTTTTAAATTACTCTTCATTGAGTTGTTATACGACAGTTATAGGCAAATTTGCACTTAAAGCAGACTCAATCTAGACAACTCGCCGCCATATTAATGAAAAATAAAAGACAGTGTTGCCAGAGCCATTGTGTCATAAGTTACATTTATTTTGATTTTAATAAAAATAAACCGGCGCGAGTCTTATTCGCGTACCGAGGGTTCCTAAGGTACCAACTATGAAAGCATAAAATACTGAATACATAAACCTTGGCTTGTTAGTCTGAAATAATGTAATGAATCAAATGGGGAGTTATAGCAATCCATAACTCCCGCAGCCAGCAACTATAAAGGCCTTTGTCCTTCAGTACACCTGCATGTAATAACATCTTTTACCAGCGAATGTGATGAAAAATAAGTTTGTAACACCAAGAAAAAAGCTGTCACTTCTTAAAAATATGGCCATAGACGAATATAGTCATATTTAGCACACGAAACTGTGTCATCGTCATCATCATATCAGCCGTCCACTGCTGGACAAAGGCCTTTCCAAATTTCTTTCTCACAACGATTGGTCATGCGCCTCCCTCATCCAATTGCTCCCGCAAACCTAACCAGGTCGATCCGCCAGGTTGGCTTTCCATGCTACGTGTTCCAGCACGCGGTGTGACGTGAAGCTGTGCGTAGAGTTAAAAATTTGCCTTACTAATTCCATATAGACCAAAATAATGTTGTATGCCTTCGGACTACACATTGAGGTTTAAAAATAATTACATATATCTTGAAAAGTATATGACGTAAAAATGGACTACACGCAGATTTTGAGTCCAAATAGCATATATATGCTCTCAGGAAAAAAAATAACTGAAATATCTTTGTAAACTTTAATGCTCTCACTTCAGAATTTTTAACAAAAACCATTGTAAAGTTACGATATGTGCTCAGAAATCAAAAGTTACTTACATGTTATGAGAGGGTCAAAAGTTACGAAAAATTTAACAAATGTAACCATCTGGCAACACTGATCATGACAGATACCAAGTATTTACTAGTAAAGTGATTATTCGAGTAGCTTATAAGGTTGCTTAATCTAATAACGCTCTTATCCAGGACAATTACACTTATATGAATCTTGAAGAAGACTACTAAGAATGCAAACTTATAATAACCTCAGCTTAGTGTATTATAAAATCTTGTACTCTTATAAAATACTACTGTAGGATCAAATATTATTCAAGACAATTTAATCTCTCTGCATACAATTATAGGATACTTATACTTATAAGTGTCATTCAAGATAATCTTGTAGCCAACTAGAAGACTGTGCAATAAGAACGAATGATCTTGAGAGTATTTACGCTTGTGAAATGCTACTATTAGTATAAGTATCCTATTACCGTCCTGGGTGTTTGCCTTAAAGCATACTATAAGACTGAAATATAAAAATGAATGCTCTTGAGTATGTTACACCTTGTTAAATGCTATTATAAGTAGAAGACTCTACAACAATGCCTTTATAAGAACGTTAATAGTAGATATTTACTTATAATATTTATTTATAGGATTACTTTGCTAGTTGGATAATGTAATCTAAACTGGCTCGAGACGTTTGCTCAAATGATCACTTTCTATACAGATATTAGGACCGATTGTGTATTTAGTTTAATACCCATTTAACACAATGTTCGAAAACTTCGATATTAACATGAGATTTTTATCATAGTACAAGATAATATCGAATTGTGTATAATGAGTACCTTTAAATAGCTGTCAAACGATGTTACTACAATTGGTAGTTAATAACAATTTGAATGAAGAATAACCAACAATAGTTGACGGTATTTTAAAGATGAGTTGTAAAACAAATTGTTAAATGTATTTTTTGTTGTATAGCAATGATAAATATTTCCTGTAGCAACTGTACCATAGTCCATTATAATAATTGGCTTAACGAATCTGAAAAGACGAGAAAGAAAAAAAAACATTAATCGTTACAGTCATTGACGTAATAATTACATGGACACACAATCAGACGGAAAAAATGGCACCCTCCCAAGAGTCCCAAGTAATGCAAAATCACAAATCGCATTAGTTGGGCTCGCAGTCTCGTTTAGGCCATGACACGTGACGGGTCTCAAAAATGACTAAATGTTCAGTAAAAAATTGCAGAAATAACAGCTATAAAATAAAGTAAAAGGTCGGAATATTCTTTTTTACGTAGGTTCTATTGATTAATTAACGAATCCTATGTAAAATCAAAGCATATTTTAGATTAGAATTATTAACTTTGTCCCTACAAAATGCACCTCATCACAGAAGAAAAATCTAAGGAGTCGCTATAGTTTTATATTTTATTAATAAATAAAAGAATTCAATCAATAATTATCCTATTTTTTTTATTAAAGATTCCCACACGATCCTAAACAACGTGAAAAATTGAGGTCACGTTTAGCAAGAGACAAACGTCAAGAATAATTCAGCCAAATAATTCGTCTCTCGTGTGTTCGGCATAATCATTTATATGTTTTTTTTATGTTTAATCAAAAGAAGCGTAAAATGGTTACATTAATAAATTAATAAAAAAAATGCTCTGTTGTCATTGTTTTATTTTGCCTCAGAGTCTAGAAACTGTCAGTTTAAACCTTTGAACGCTAAGAACACCTAAAGGCAACGTGTGCTGCCGTGCATACCACGCCACCGACAAATAAAATCAAATTCATTCTCATTTCTAGAACAAGATGAGAAATAATGTCATTACTACTGATCCCTTCTATGCATTGCCGGGACCCTTTTATGCAGTTGTTAAATAAAAACGCAATGTTATAAAACAATTTACGAGTTTATTTAGTTCAAACAACAAATATATTTTAAAACCTAAATTAAATAATAATGAAAATATTTTTAGTATGTAAAAATATTAAAATCTGCTCCATTCGTGCTATGTTCCAAGTTTGACAAGAGACATGAGTCAGAATACGCTAAAAAAGTTAATTTCCACGAAAAATATTTGTGGTAATAAGTACGTAAGCCAATTTGACACTTAAACGTTTGAACAATGAGTTCTTTTGTACGAAGTAATTAGGTTGTTATAAATTACAAATAAGCGTTATTGGCATCTACTTAAACATGACAACGATGCCACTTTTTTTGACATTTTTGTTCGGGTCTGTGGCTCTATTATAAATAATACCTCAATGGTTACAGTGATGATTTAAAATGGTAGTAGTATTATCAAATGTTATAGTTTATTTGTAACTTTATAATGCAACGAGCTTGTGCTTAAAGGATCTCTAATCTAACATGCATTGTAAAACCTTTGATTGTCCTCTCCCTTAAGTCGCAGCGACATCGCAGCTCAAATAGGCATGCTACCTTCTCTCAATATTCCGGCTTTGACAATCCTCGTAAGACTTTTATATGGTTTTTTAATCTATGTTCACACATAATCGACATAGATATGTCTATTTACATAAACCCAACCGGTTTAAATACTATAGATCTATCGTCACTACAATTATTTACAAATTAAAATCACCATGTGACAATAACAGTCACTACTATTAAATTAACTACTAAAATCAGCATTCCCCGGTTTTTCAGAGCACAAATGATTTGACACTAGGCCGACAATAGGTGTCAAACCATTTGTGCTCCATAAACCCCGGGTATCAAAATCAGTCTTACGAGGATGTTTGTGAGTAATCATGCACACTCTTCCGCACCTAGTTCCAAGCAGGGCTGCCTTAGTTCCAATCATACACCCAGTAAACTCAGTATAGCAACGTTAATAGAAGAAAGTAAGTTAATGTATATACATATAAATATAACAAATGGTAGGTAACCAAAGATCACTTGGCTGTATTACAAAATATTGACTATATTACGACTTATCATAAAATAACAGTTTAAGTTATTTATTCTGATTGAGGTATTTTGCAACGATCCGTGTTTAAGATCTCTTGTAATTACCATGGTATGCAATAAAGAATATGAATATGAATGCATATCGGATGATACAGAGACATTTCAAATCATTGAAACGCAATCTAACTGGCGCAGTTGGTGGGATTCCGATTTGGACTACAACTACTATAACTCAAATTAGCACGTATGATCAATAAAAATCGAACATATTATTAATTATCATCAAGATTTAAGAGGAGTGTAGCAATCTTGCAAGTATTTTATCCATAAGCATTCTCAATACGACACGACATTTGCTTTTTCTTTTATTTGGTCTACGTAAATTGTTGTTGGTCTCCCATTCTTGCTCTTTCCATCGACTTCGAGTTTCTATAAAAATATTAGGTATATTATTATCTTCTTCTTCTTCGTTTCGCTCTTGTCAGAGCGGTCGTGGTCATCATGAGGGAGGCTTGGGGGCTGCTGTCGCCCGCCTAACGATGTCCCGCCATCTCGTCCGGTTCGCAGCACTTCTGGTACATTCATGCAATGGTTTGCCCAGAGCAGATTTTATCTGGTCAGTCCATCGCATTGGTGATCTACCACGTGGTCTCGTGCCTTCCACTCTCCCCTGAACAACTAGGCGCTCAATGGAATCACTATTCCGCCTCGACACGTGTCCGAAGAACTTGAGTATGCGTGATTGTACGAGAGCAGATAGACGCTGCTTGATGCCAAGTTCCTGAAGTATGGACACATTTGTACGATATTCGGTCCAAGATATCCCCAGCATTCGCCTCCAGCACCACATCTCCAGAGCATCTATCTTTTTCCTTTCTATTTCCCGCAACGTCCACGTCTCAGAAGCGTACAAAAATATGGGGAAGACAAGTGTTTTTACGAGCCGGGTCTTAGTTGCTTTGGTAATGTGTCTATTCCGCCATATTTTTTTCAGCTTATCCATTGCGTTTCTTGGTACCGCCATACGTCTTTTGACTTCATCCCCGCAACCACCACTACTATGTATGAGAGAGCCAAGGTATACATATTATTATCACCACTCGACAATTCATTTTAACATAGTTGTCCGAATATTGCGCTAATACTTTAATCATTTACTTACTACAACTTTAATACTTTTATGAATTAATAATTATTTAAATTATAGAAGATAGTATAGACTAGTAAACCAGAACACGTTAGAAGAAGACGACTCCAAACTGCATTATTTCTAGTAAATGAAGATAAACTGCATGAATGATTAGAAGAATCCACCACAAGTGTTACTGAGTAACATTAGGTGAGGTTATTGGGCAAATGATTGATTCCAACCGATTTTATAAATTGCTTTAAAACAGCTTAAAACTAAATCATGTCCTATCCACTAGGTTTATTAGAAATCATTTTTATAACTGACCCCAATGCGGCTATAGGTATTTTGACAACAACTGTCATTAACCTGAAGACCACTGATTGTCTACAAAGAAACCGGTTGTTCTGTTTAAATACTAAACCGATTTTGTCTACGGAAAAAAACCTTATTTAAGTCCTCAGCCATACCGATTGTTTTTTTTATTAAACCGGTTCCAGTTTTTGGTAGGTAGCATATTGTTTTCTTTGTCGCCGTCAAAAACTTACAGCATAACTATCTTATTTTTTTATTTTATTTTAGTAATTACATTTATTAAGAGTAGTCAAAAATCGAACCCATTGCAAGATGTTAAGACCACACGCCTAGGGGATATCAATTAGTAGTGATTTCTAAAAACCTTAATTCCTTTTTGTCACACATTAGCATCATTAAGTATGACACAGCAGCCCCGCGACATGCAAGTGAGAAAAATCACAAATCACAACGTTTCCTTCAACCTCACTCGGAGCGCTTGGAACTGCAGCGTCAACTGAACTCGCTTTTGAATGAAAAATTTATAAAATCGGTTGTCACATGTAACGAGCGGTCAGTGGCATGTCACATGGGGTCGGGCACTCACAAAGCTTCGCCGGCGCGACAGGCGCGTCGCAATGGTCGCTTGCTGGAATCAAACATCTCACTTGGGTTGCGGGCCAGGACCGTACACCCAAACTGGAGTTAGGAGCTTGTGGTCTGAAGATCCTATGTGATCTATACAGCCTGTATACGTTGTTGCGCGCTGTTAGATACAAGGCTGGATACTATTTGATGGCTAAAAGGGGTTTGCGGATATTGGAGCGTAAGGTTCGCGCCAATATCCTTGAGGTAACATTTAAGTGTGCATTGGGATAACTTCGATTGAATTTAGCGCGAGAAGACAAGAGGTTTAATATTTAGGATAATATGTAAAAAAACTAAATGTTTTTGTAAATACTACTTCAGGTTCAAGCGCGATTAATATCTTGTCTGTGACACAAGATGGGGTCTAGCTTGAATTTAGAGTAAAGTAATATCTACTACTGTTGCAACTATACTATTTATATATTTATAATTTTTGAAATTACCTCATTGCACCTTAAATTAATAAATGTTGGATGGTACTTCTATAATTAGAATAAAGTTTTTAGTCATGACTGACTAAAACATCGTTATGCTTTAGAGGCTTCATGCGTGGACGAGTAATATGGCGTTTAGGTACCGGTAAGTGTAGCAATAACAGTAGGGAATGTATTTTAAAAACATGAATTTTGTGTTCAACAATAAACAACACATGCAACAAAGAGGTATGATTGAAGAATCAGTAGACACAGGGGATACTGTGCTTAACTTTTGGCTAATTGAAGCCTCTTGTTAAGTTCAAAGCACTGAATTTCAAAAAACTATAGTTTCTTCATTTTGTATTGTATCGATGAATGTATATTACTTATAGGATAAAATTTGTGCTGTTTCTCTAAACCCGGTATAAACTAGATTCGCTTTTTAAAAAACCTAGCCATTTTACCCGTCAAAGGAACTGTTCAACTTAAGCAACATACCAAACATACCTCTAGGAATATATCCGCACAGTCATGTGACAGCAGCACCAGCGTCCCGATGCGGTGAAGGTTGCACACCCAACTGAAGGAGAGCAGGGCGATGGTAGCGATGTGGTGCACGAACATCTGCCAGAAGTCCTTGCGGCGCACGTCCCAGAACTGCGAGAGCGTCAGCGACCAGTAGAACGCGGAGGATATCATGTAGTACCACCACACGTCGTCGGTCAGGCCCTGGAAAGAGGATGCAAGAGGTTGGTTTGACACTTAGCTCACGGTAAGAAAGGCGAGGGGTGACAAAGGAATTTGGACAACAGCACACACCGTGCTACAATTTAATTTCTTCCTTCTTTGTTCTCCTATTCTTGAAGGAAACAAAGAATATGTTTTAAGCCACCCCACAGTTCGTATTTATGTCCAGTATATGTACGGGTACAGAGAAATCGGCTTACAAAATGAAGATAAAACCGGTGCTGCCCATTAAGACAACCGAACTGAATGGAAGATAAAACCGGTGCTGCCCATTAAGACAACAGAATGGACATCAACACAGAGACCGATTACTCTGAAATAAAACCGGTTTTTCTAGAGATAACACCGAATTTGTTTGTGACACTTCTAGAAACCGGTTGCTCTACATAGAAAGAACCGAATATTAAGCATAACATAAAATATTATTAGGAATTGAACCCAAAAGACCTATATGTTAGCAAGTACTGCTATATTATTACGTGTTTATGATTATTTTACATTATTTTGTTATTTGATAGTATTGAGGTATTTATCTATGGCCCACTGTTACCTGAAAATAAATGATATTGATTGATTATATTAAATTATATTATCATCATCATCCTCCTAGCCTTTGTCCCATATCTTTGTAGAGAATGAATTCTCAATCGGGGTCGGCTACCTAAATCCCAAGATGTGGCGTAGGCGCAGACAATATGATGTATGCGCGGACAATACGATTATATTATATTATACTTTAACGAAGTGGGTAACCGTTCCGTTATACATGTTTGTTAATCAATAAGTCAGCCTACTTACACCATACACTTTAGTTTAAATCCGACTATCAGTAGGTACCTAACATTTAGAGCTAGGTATCAAATGTTCAATAAAGGTAATCGTATAAGTAAATCACTTTTAAATTAATCTCATCTATCGGTTTTAAAGCAGATAAAGGTTTATCTTGGCATCGTACGATTTATAGTAAATTCTTCGGTCTTTTATCGTTCATTCCTATGGCAACTACTTAAATGTCATAGATTATTGTTATCCGGATATCAATTGGAATTTCTTTAGATTGCCTAATATTTATTTGTGGGTATTTGTTTTTGGGATATTATTAAATGCACTTCTGTATATTTTTTTAGCACACTAGGTAACTCCACTAATACACATAACTGAATGCATACCAGAAAACGAATGCTGTGCAAAAAAAAAACAATTGATTAACTGAACATGTCCTACAAAAAAAACTTAAACATCATACAAAACGAGATTACCTTTTTAACCGAATTCACACCAAAAATATGGTTCGTACATCGGATATATTTGAAAGTTTCACCAAAAATACTGACTTGCACACTAATTATCTAGCTATGGCTATGGCCATGCCAGCCTGGCGTCATCTGTATTCATAATTTCCTTTATCCTCTCATCACGCCGAAGCGGCTGGACAAATTTTAACCAATCTTGGTACAAGCATAGCTGACTTTTTACCCGATACTGATACTTTTTACCCGTCCATATGGTAAAGACAAAAATACACGGACGAACCTGCGGGCGCCTCCTAGTAGTATAATATTAATAAATAACAACATCTTACCTGATGCGGATATCCGATATAGCAATAATCGATCTCCCAGAGCCAGTCCTTGTCCCACAGTATGAACACGCCGAAGGAGAAGTTGTACAAGTAAAACGTGCACCGCCACATGTTCTCGCAGAACTTGACGAGCGTGGACGGCTTGTCCTGCGACCTGCGCAGGCGCCACCACCGCTCCACCTGTCGCTCCGACATGTCCAATTGTTTCGCAAGGGCGCATATCTGGAATTATTCGTAGATTAAGATTGATGTTGAAAATTATGATTATAAATGAAATTATTATTATGATGTTGAAAGGGGGCTTTGACTGGTCTACCGTTGGCCAAAAGGTCATCTTATTTATAAAAAAAAAAGTATAGGCATCGGAATTATGATAGCGCGGTAATACTTTAGAAAGCTATGGAGCCGATATTAACATTAAAATACAATTCATACTCATACTAATGAGTGTATTTAATTTGCAATTATTATTTCTTTGTCAAAGACAATGTCAGATGATAAAGACCTGATTTGTATAAGCAGTGATTTTTTTTGGTCATCATAAACTACGTCAATATTTAAAAAACGTGTATGTTTTCTGAAATAAATTAGGTTCTCTTTTGATCGAATACCTAGTTACGAATAAAAAATGCATGATATTGAAAATTGATATACTTATAGTTAAATTTAGGAGAGTGTAATGTTGTAAAAAAATATTTAATTTTTAATTTTTGTCATTTAATGCTTTCGAATGTTAACCACAATAACCATAAAGAAGGGTAGCTTGGAATAATATAAATGAATGATTATGAGTATGAGTATGAATTGTATTTTAATGTTAATATCGGCTCCATAGTTCGCTAAAGTCTTACCGCAATATCGGAAGTCCTATGCCTATTTATGGCTTTCGGGCGCGTAGGTACATTATATTTTATAATATCACTGTGAAAAGTTACGAATTTGATCCTAGGACTTAAAGTAAGCGACTGGTTTTTCCATTTCATTAACCTATATTTTATTTATATTATGTACAGTATATACATGCAGACTGTATTGATTTTATAAACTTATCAGACCGGTGGAAATGATGCGTCAGAAAAAATAACAACATGTAAAAATAGTAGCACAATGATGATTGCTCGTATTATTTCAAGGTATGTTTGTGTATAATGAAAACTGTGTAACTGTGAAACAATGTAAAGCAGTAATCTTATAAAAACTTTCGTGAGACATATTTAATTATTGTATTAAGCGGTTTACAATGTGAAAAAAAAACAGTGACAAAGTTACCGTGCGGTTGGACCGGTAGCAGTCCCTGATGAAGACCTCCATACCAGTTCGAAACATGTCGGACCGATCCTGACGTGAGTGTAAACCGCTTAATACAATAATTAAAATGTAGAGCATAAAAATAGTATTATAATCATTATGGAAAGTGCAAAGAATAAGAAAGGGTTATAAATAAAGCACACTACAGTAGTTCTAAAACTATCGGCGATTGTAGAAAAATGTGCCGCTTTTAATACAAAAGCTATGATAATTTTCAACTACAGAAATTGCCTAATAATGATGTCCAGAAACAGATTTATCCATTGAATAAAAGCGTGCTTAAAATTACGAGGTATTGAGCTAGTCCACAGTTCGTACTCCGAAGTTGCCGCCTTAGTGGATCAGGTATCTAGGGTTAAGATAAGTCTGTGACAAACGTCCTTATCTAAGTAATCCGAGACAAAACGGGTAGAGTAATTTACAACTTTATTACACGGGAATTAGATGTAACAATTAGTGTTACACTTACCGCAAAAGGCTGACTATCTTATCAAATCAAAAAAGCAAACAAGTGAATTGTTACTTCGACAAGTCACCAGCCGATAAACCAAAGTCTAAACCAGAGTGACCAGCAAGCACTTCAAAATCTGAAGTGCGTTGATTACTTAGAACGACGGGCCGGATCTGGATCGCCGATAATTGCTTATCAATAATTTTAATCACGCCAAAAACATTTCGTGTATAATTGTCGGCTAAAACTCGTAAGTTTTAGCGGCTTTACAATAAGGGCACACACGGGGCCCGAACCCCACCGGCCCGAAATGATCCGTGGAAAAGCCAAGCACCTAATATGCCCTGACTTTACTAACCCTGCATATTGGTTTAAAAAGTATGGCTTGGCTCATAGAACGCCAACCATTTCTTAATCTATACATCTTCTATATACTAAAGCTGAGTCTCGAAAGTCTGTACATAGAAGTATTCGAAAAAAAGTTGGCGGGGGATATATAGAATCGACAACAGAAAACGTCAACAGTTTTTAGAATTTTTGTCTGTTTGTTCGTCTGTTTATTTGACCGCGCATCATGTGAAAACGGCTGAACGGATTTTGATGAAAACTTCATTAATCTGCTAAGAAAATCGGCCATATTACAGGCTATAAAAAAATTACCGATAAAATACTCGATTGAGTAAAGTTTGACCCTGAATCTTATCGCGCTACTTAGGAAGGAGGAGCAAACATTTTTCAAACATGTGCTAAGACTATCGAGTACCCTTATACACTTACAGATGGCACTGAAATTAAGATGTGAATTAGTCGTTTACTGACACAGACCGAATTCCACGCGTGCGGACTGCGGAGCCGCGGGCACAGCTACTCGATAATATTAATCATTCTTGTTAGTCGCTTACCAAACGAAGCGCGACATTCAAATTATTTTCATAAGCGGACGTCTTATGAAATTAAATAGGCGATCCCTGACTTTTAGTACACTCAACAGTAGAAATAGCTATGCGAACGATATGCTCAAAGTTATCTGGTAAGAATCGCTAAAATACTGCCGCTAACACACAATTTTTCTTCATGTCATATAGAGAAGCATTTGGTTTAGAGCATGTTACTTAGATAATGCTTATTCAAGGTGAGAACCTTAAAGAGGTCCAAGTTATTCAGGGAAAAGGTGACGTACGCACAATCCAAATTATTCTAATGGACCGTCACCATCTCGAGCCATTTCTAAGCATAGCGTATTGAATCGAATGGGACTTAGCCTAGCAACTCCAAAAAGATTCAAAAATGATGTTTTGCATGTTGTCCATCACTTTCACCCAATAGCCTAGAACTAAACAAAACAGTTAGTAACTGGATTCGATTCGAGTATTGAATACCTGAAACTTTAATAGTTATTTTTTTTATTGTCAATATCAATTAACGAGTTCTACGTGTACCTACCCCGCGAGGGGGTTACGTAGCTGTCCTTTTGTCATGCGAGATGGGGTTGGCAGTGGAAAGTGCTGAAGAGATCGAGTTTGAGTTTTAAAATTTCCATAGGGAAGGGCAACGGGAGTTGTAAAATTGGTGGCGTTGTCGCAATGCGAGTGAGGTTGCTTGGTGCGCGGGGTGCAAGCACCCCGCGAGGGGGTCTGTCCTGGGGCTCTGTCACCCGAGAGGGGTTGCCAGTGAAAATGCTGAAGAAATGGAGTTCGAGTTTAAAATGGCTTAAGAAAGGGGAAGCGAGGTAGAAGATGGATGCGAATTTGCACGCAGGTTTGTTTGCTTAGGAAGGTATGGAGGGTGCCAGTATCTAGGTGGGCTCGCCCTGCGGGCCCTTCGGGCCTTTGGGCTCGCGCGGTGTGGGCGACTTTACTGGGACGCTCCGCACCTTCGGTGCTACGCGGAGCTCGGCCTTCGGCCTGCGACCTCGCATTAAGATACTTAGACTTATAGTAAGTGGTTGGGCTCCTTGTTTGTGACGCTCCGCACCTTCGGTGTTACGCGAAACTCGGCCTTCGGCCTCGCATTAAGTTACTTAGATGTATAGAAAGTTATTGGGCGCCGTAGCTGGGACGCTCCGCACCTTCAGTGCTACGCGGAGCTCGGCCTTCGGCCTCGCGGGGACGCCGCTTCGCACCTTCGGTGCTACGCGGAGCTCGGCCTGCGGCCTCGCATTAAATTACTTGGGGGACGGGTAAGGTTCTGGGTGGGCTCGTCCTGCGGGCCCTTGGGCTCGCGCGCTATGGGCGGCTGCTCTAGGACGCTCGCCGTCGGGCCTGCGGCCCTCCATCGAGCTAAAATTACTTAGGGGTATAGTAAGTTTCTGGGTGGGCAAAAGCTAGTATTCATATAAATAAAATGACAACTTCTATCTTAATGTAAAGTTATGGAAATCGATCTTGACCCAGTTCATCAAGTATGTATTCGATTTTTAGAACTTTTCCATCACATATGCGAGTTTCCCACGATACTGCGTAAGCTTACCTTTACCGTGTACCCTACCTTCCACTTTCAATCCACGGAATCATACATGTTAAGTGATATAGTGAATATAGTGATAAGATCCTATATGCCTATAACGGTAGATAGTTTTAAGTTTTAAATATGAATCAGGCGACCTTATATACTTTTAGGGTTCCGTACGTCAATCGGAAAAAATGGAACCCTTATAGGATCACTTTGTTGTCCGTCCGTATGTCTGTCTGTCAATAACTTTTATCTCGAGGACGCGTGGAGGTATCGAGTTGAAATTAACACCATATACTCAGGTCTACGGTCCCTTGAAGCTGTGAAAAAATCAAACTTCTACGTTAACGTGAAAAAAAGATACGGCCCTTTATGTCGCAAAAAACGTACATTTCGACACCCTCAAGGGAATCAAAATGATAGGGTACTTCCCGATGACCTAGAACTATGAAATTTGGCAAGTAATGTCGTCACATACTACAAATACTTATAAGAATCTGAAAACATTGATAACAACATTGTAATAAAATCATAAAAAATATAGTCCTTTTCAAACATCATATTTGGAGCTCGGTTGCGTTAAGTTTGCACCTCGTTTGTATGCGGCGCCATACATTTCATGTGCAAACTTAACTCAACCAGGCCAATTAGGTAACCTATCTCAAACACTAAAAACCATTGACCGAATTTCATTTGTCCGAAAACTATTCGAATTATTATCGTTTGTCCGATGACAGGATTCGTACATTTTTCTTTTCACCATTTCACATTTAGTAGAAGTATCGTTTGTCCGAAAAACTTTTCCCGTCACATTCACTTGCCCTATGAGTTGTTACGTATTTTTTTTCGTAGCCCATTTTTCATTTACCCAATGATACTTTTGGCACTGCATACATTTAAACAAATTTTCAGTTTACCTTTTAACTTTTCCCGCCCCATTCACTTGCCCTTTGAATTGAGATGTCTTTCGTTTAATACCCATCTTTTTCATTTACGTGATATTTTTGGCATTACACAAGAACTGCGACCACAACAGCGCGCCAGCCGAGCGAGTGAACCTAGCATGCCGCGGCAGCAGCCGGCAAAGCTCCAAAACCGACCTGGCTGGGTTAGGTTAGGTTAGAACTGTGACCACAACAGCGCGCGAGCCGAGCGAGCACATATAGTGGCTCCACTTCGCCTGATTGTATTGGTAAGCAAAATGGGAAGCACAAATTGCAATGGCAACAAACATGAAAAACATGTTGTCTTATGTTATCTTGTGTTATGTCTTCTTGTGTTATGTCTTCTTGTGTTATCCTTCTTGAGTTATTCGTCTTGTCCTTGTGTTATTAGATGTTACTGTTTTTACCTTTATTTTTATTGTTATCTCGTTTAATGTTTAAGTCCCTAATTGTGTTTCTGTTTATATACCACACAAATGTTTTGGTCATGTGTACTGTGAATTTGTTTGTAATAAATAATAAAATAAAATAAATAAATAAATAAATAAACAATGTCCTGCCAGTTGACACTGCCATGCATGCCCGCGAGATGCTTCTTCACGCTTCGTTTGGAGGGTCCCATGTTGTAGGAAAAAAAAGCACATGTGTGCCGTAAAAGAGTTTTAATAGTATGGCAGACGAATTGAAAATTACTAATTTATGCACGAGTGTCATGACTTATGGGTTATTGGAAACATTTGGTCTGGGGAACTCCAAACATGTTAAAAATTACAAGAAAAAACCCACTGAATATTTAAAGATGGTTTATACTTTTCACCCGACACGATGCAACCAATGTGGTTTCTGATAAAATTGTATTTTATGCAATCGTTGCACAATGAAGGTTCTTAAAGTCGAGTACCGCGTTTAGGTCACGAGGCTTGCCAAGTGGCCTAAGTAAGGTACGAGATTTTTAGACCTAAGTGTGTAACTATTGCATATAATACTTTTTATACGAGCAAAACACTGAAAATACTTTTTTATACTCGCGTACTCTAATCTGTCAATTATAATTACCTACACAGACAAAATCACGATAACGCACTTTTTAATCATGTAAATCAATACTCTATGGTACCCGCTACAGAACTTTAATATTCATAAGACATCTCTCTACTCAACTTTAATAATTTCAAAAAGTCCCCATCCGCATATTTCATTAAAAAAAAGCACGCTACTGTTCACTGGTTGCTTGAAATTACTTGTCAAAAAATTCTTCGGGCTTCTATTTCCGCTGTGACGGTCGCAAGGTAACCAGGCAAAATTGTTGCGGCTTGAAGGGTCTATTTCTTTTTAGCAACTAACTCATTGCCTATCTCCTTCGAATATCCACTCAACTGCTCAAAACGTTAACTAGAAGAAATTCCTAATAGGGATAAGTTCACCTTTGTGCATGTAATATTTGTTGTCATTGTATTTATAGCTTTTGTTTGTGTAACAATAAAGTGTTTTTATACTCGCGTACTTTAATCTGTCAATTATAATTTCACAGACAAAATCACAATAACGCACTTTTTAATCCTGTTTCAAAATTATACACTCCATGGTACCCGCATTAAAGTTTAATATTCATAATCGACATCTCTCTACTCAACTCTAATAATTTTAAAAAGAGAACATCACCATATTTGTATTAAAAAAAAGCACGCGACTGTTCACTGATTGGTTAAAATTACTTGTCAAAAAATTTAACCAATCACGAGGCACCCGCCATGAATATCGCGATCATGTATTTTTTTTTAATAGGTCAGTTTTAGTTGAACGAAAAGGGTTACATCAAAAATTAAAATTCAGTGGGGAATGGCGATTTAAGTAAAAAAAGTATATTTAAGTTGCCGCCAGATACCACGTGCTTATACGAGTATCACAGTTTGTTTTATTTTTTTTACTGTCAACCTCTAACGGGGCAACCTCTAAAACCAGTTACTAAACCTCTAAAATGAATTAAAACCCAATCAATTACCTATGACCATGATGTGACAGACTTATAACCATGATAATGATACTAGTTCATGGTTTAATGGTTCTACAATGGAGACCAGAGTAAAGAATTTATAAAATACTACTTTTCCCCGTGGCTTCGCTCGCGCAGATGGATAAAATGTGCCCACACAAATTTTGCATTTTACAGCTGAAAATTACTACAAATACTACCTGTAATTAATATATGTGTCAGTTTTGTTTCTTTCAATGGCTGCCTCAGCTTTTTATAGGCGATAAAAGGGACTTCCAACAAGTTGCACGTAGTTAGCATGTTTGATAATGAATGATGACTGTAGTAATTTGTGCGCCAACGTCCAAGGTGTGTAAACATGTTTTGGTTTTGTTTACACTCCCTAACTTCCGACATCATCGCTATGTAACATTACGTCACGTCGGCATTTTAAAATAAGTCGTAAATGGCTGTACTTTATGATATTTCCATATAGTAGGTGCGCGTAATAAGAAACCTTAAATGGGCCTCATAAGATAAGTCATAAGTATTTACTCATTTAACAATTTACATTGCGTTTGAAATCACATAAATAAAAAAAATTACAATAACAATAAATTAAACAACTTGTTGGGAACGCCAGCAACCACGCTGACAGCGAACCAATGTAACGCCGTGACGTCACTTATGTATTAGGCTAAGTTAGAATAAGACTGATTAATATATATTACATGATCTCATAATTATAAGTTAGACACATAAAAGCTGTCATAAGAACCTTTAATACATAAGTAAGGTACATAAAAGCTACCGACATGATCCTTATATACTTAATGATCCTTATATACTTAAGATAAAGCACATAAAATATGCAAAATGAACCTCCAGATAAATCATCCGATCCTACCTGCAAATCAGTTGCTCCTACAGTCCATAAGGTACTGGTTAAATAAGGCGTCACGAAACCCTTATTAAACCAAAGGTAAATGGGCCGGGGACGCAGCCCCCCGCCGTGAGACACTCGAGGCGGCAGAAGAGCTTATGTAACTCGATCACGTAAACCGTTATGAAGCTTAACGTAAAACGTAAAAGTTTTATGATCCGGTTACATAAGGCCATCTACCGCCTCAAACACATAAGGGAATAAAGAACCCTTGGTATATAACGATAGACCCGAACCCCCTGTAACGAAAGTACATAATTTGAACCCCTATCGTAAGCAAACGTGAATAAGAATCCGCAGGAACAATCTTGCTAAACTCTTGTTCACGAAAGTTACCCACTATCCACGATGTATAGTTGAACCCTGTTACCTGAACCCTAAGGTTCAGATAGAACCTAAGAGCCCTTACTGAGCCCCGTCGAACGGGATATGTATAATGTTAATCGGACTATAATTAACCGAGATATGTTAATTAATAAGCAATTATGATAAGCCAAAAAACGGCCGTTATTGTTCAGAGCCTGAAACTGTAGAACCAATCAGAGCGAGGAGCAGGTTTTGGAACATTGTGAATTAAAAATTAACGCACTTGGCCGAAAGGGGCGTTCCTGAGGGGAAGTGAACGCTCACTCGACTCTGATTGGTTCCCAATAAGAATATCCTGCTTACGGATGTTATGTCTGAGGAACCGAACACAAGATTTTATATAATAAGGTGAACGAAAATAAATGTATGTACTACCGAAGAACCAGTCTTATCATTCACATCAAGATCCTGCCTACCTCCAGCTATCAAGAGCTCCAGCCTGCACGTCGGTCCAAGCTATTCGTTGAGGTCCTGTCCGTCAGTCGAGCTCCGAATACTTGGACGCGTCCATCGCTACGCCGTACCTCATTCACGTTGCGTTTACGTCGGTCTACGTTGCGCTTACGTCGAATCTACGGCAGATCTACGTTGCGGTTTACGTCGCGCCCCGTGCATCCCGCGTCCGTACTCCGCGTCCGATCTACGTCGCGTTTACGTGTACACTACGTCGCTTACGTGTGTACTACGTTGCGGCCCGATCTACGTCGCGTTTACGTGTCCATACGTTTGGACTACGTCGCGGCCCGTTTTCGTCACGAACGAACCGAGCCGATCCGAACCGAACCTGAACCTTCAAGCTGATCCAGAACCGAACAGAACCGAACCGAACCGAACCGAACAAGCTGATACAGGAAGACCCGAACGATCATCATACAGTCCACTACGAGCTGAGCCGAAGAAGCCGCCCTGTTGAGACCTGTACTCAACACAACTATACTCAATAAAATCAAATAAAATTAGATAATACAATGAAATATACAATAATTAAAATGTCAACATTTAAATAATTTAACAAATACAGGGTGACTGGAAATTCGACGTATTCCTTCAAAGGGGTTATTCTATGGTTCATTTGCAATGATTTAAGTCCAGTCAACTAGGGGTCAAAACTCATTGGTTATCAAGTTATTGGAGTTTTAGATTTTTTTGGAAAATACCCGCCTATCGACCTACAAGTGGTATTTTTTAAAAAACTACTTCAATTTGGATTTAAAAAAAAATCATTTTCTCTTAGCCAATGAGTTGCTAATTACGATAAATAACAAAAACATGCAAGAAATGCAAAATTTTACAGAAAAAAAAGGATTTGAAGTCACCAGTTCTTGATTTTATTTCCAAATTTTGTAACATTTTAACACATAACTTTTAAAAAAAGTAGGACACTTGACGTACAAATTACAGAAATAAGTTTCTAAGTTCATAAGCTTTCTAAAAAGGTACAATGGTTGACATTTTTAGCTCAATTCTTAAAATTATTATTAATAATAGCAGAGCCGGTCTTGACTTAGCGTACTTGGCCCTTAATCGGTTCGGCGACACAAACAAACTAATTAAGGGTCATCAGGTTAATTAGTTTGTTAATCACTTTAAATTTGTTTCTGCGTGGGCTTTATTTGCCTTATCTTATCAAATTTTTATGGGCTGGCGGTAATTTCCATGGGGTGGGGTTGGGACTAACCGAGGTTTAAATAATCTTCATGTGTAAGTAATCAGTTATTCCAATCCAGACGACTGATAATTAAGTTTCTTTCTCAAATGGCTGCTTACCAATTTGCGGAATACGCCGATATCTTTTATTGTTACGGGCTCTGTGACGGTGATGCCGCTGCAGCTAGAAGAGAGTACCACGTCGTTTCCCTAACCGCCGTTTACCACACGTAAGCGTGTTTGGTACAACGTACCGTCTTATTCGGGAAAGTGGAACAGTTGAACGCCGCCAAGCCGATGCTGGAAGACCTCGACATTACGATCCTGCTGAAGAAGAAGAGATCCTCCAGATTTTCCGGGCAGACGGCACTACCTCGACGAGAATCGTAGCTAACCAGCTCGGTCTGTCTCAGTGGAAGGTATGGTTTACCCTCCACTCAGCTCGGCAGTATCCATATCATTACACTCCAGTACACGCAATTGAAGAGGGAGACCCTGCAAGAAGGATGGATTTCTGCAGATTTTTAATTAATGCTGACATCGAAGATCCCGAGTACCTGAGAAGAATCTTGTGGACAGATGAATCCAATTTCGACCGCGATGGGATAACAAACTACCACAATCTGCATTTTTGGGCTCCTAAAGGTCAAAACCCAAGGAAATCAAGCGAAGGAGCTCATCAACGAAGATTTTCTTTAAACGTGTGGATGGGCATTGTGCACAATCATTTGATCGGACCCTTCTTTCTGCCCGCGAGATTAACCGGCATCGCGTATGAAAATTTTTTGAGAGATGAAGTACCCATGCTAATGGAAGATGTGCCACTTGCGACGAGACTGAGTATGGTTTACCAACACGATGGCTGCCCTGCTCATTATTACGGGGGTGTGCGACAGTGGCTGGATCGAAACTACCCAAGAAGATGGATTGGTCGAGGTGGACCAATCCCTTGGCCAGCCAGGAGTCCAGATTTAACTCCATGTGATTTCTACATCTGGGGTCACATGAAGGCGTTGGTCTACGACCGACCGATACGTAACGTAGAAGAGTTACGTCAAAAAATTATGGCAGCTGCACAAAAAATTAAAGAAGAGCTTTCAACGCGAGTTACAATCACTGAAGTACGAAAAAGGCTTCGTGCTTGCATACGAAACCAAGGCAGGCAGTTCGAGCAAAATTTGTAATTACAAACTGGTTTTCCTTATTAAGATTAAATTATTATTTGAAACTTTTTTTTTATTCTTTCCCCAGTTTCTCCTTACCTTACCTTACTCATCAAGTCAAGTTCTCAGCCTGCTTTATCATTAATAATTTTAAGAATTGAGCTAAAAATGTCAACCATTGTACCTTTTTAGAAAGCTTATGAACTTAGAAACTTATTTCTGTAATTTGTACGTCAAGTGTCCTACTTTTTTTAAAAGTTATGTGTTAAAATGTTACAAAATTTGGAAATAAAATCAAGAACTGGTGACTTCAAATCCTTTTTTTTCTGTAAAATATTGCATTTTTTGCATGTTTTTGTTATTTATCGTAATTAGCAACTCATTGGCTAAGAGAAAATGATTTTTTTTAAATCCAATTTGAAGTAGGTTTTTAAAAAATACCACTTGTAGGTCGATAGGCGGGTATTTTCCAAAAAAATCTAAAAACTCCAATAACTTGAAAACCAATGAGTTTTGACCCCTAGTTGACTGGACTTAAATCATTGCAAATGAACCATAGAATAACCCCTTTGAAGGAATACGTCGAATTTCCAGTCACCCTGTATTAATAAGAAGGCTCAAAGTTACTCAAAGGGCAATGGAGCGAGCTATGCTCGGAGTTTCCTTGCGGGATCGAGTTAGAAAATGATGACATACGCAAGAAAACCAAGGTTGTAGGTATAGCTCGGGCAGTCGCCAAACTTAAGTGGCAGTGGGCGGGGCACATTGCTCGTAGAACCGATGGCCGTTGGGCAGAAAGGTTCTGAGTGGCGACCGCGGACCGGAAGACGCAGCACGGGAGGCCCCCAACCCGACAAGGTGGACCGACGACTTGGTTACCGCAAGACCGATCGTTGTGGAGAACTTTAGGGGATCCCTTATTGCCGGTATTTTTCTTCACGATCAAACGGCTGGACCAATTTTGATAAAACTCGGTCAGCTCTCGTCTTAGATTAACACATAAATAGGCTAACTTAAAAAAAGCTGCGCGGGTAACGCCGCCGCACGCAGCTAGTAATACATATAGCGATAGCCATAAGAGAAAAATAAATACCTAGATACAGATGCACTCACTTATAATCGTTGTTCGCTCAATGCTCTGTCTGCGGCGAAACTTATGCATATTCAAGAGGACATTACGGTAAATAAAGATAGCTGTTTTTTATATGACGGAGGGTTATTAATGTTATTGATAAATGTATGAAAATAAACATATACTGCCAATAAGAAAATAAGGGATACTTGAATTTTATACACTTTACTGTATTTTTTATATGCAATCTTCTAAATAACAGTGGATGGGAATCGACAACAGTTGGTGAAAACTACATAATTCCATTTATTTTTAATCCTTTTTAAGGTTATTGCTGTATTTAAGGAGTTGAACAGGATATGATATTTGTAAACATCATAACTTAGATGAAATTAGGGCTTGATTCGATAACATTGACCTATAAGGATCACGGGAATAATAGGCATTCAGGGACATTGACAAAAGGAAAATATAAATAGCGCATTGGTAAAACAGACATAATTCTAATATGCCTCAATAGAAAAGTCGAATTTTCCCCCTGGCATAAATATGTCAAACGTGAATACCTGTTTGTATAGGTAAGGTAAACCTATCTATGTAAACTAAGTAAATAAACAAGTTTGACGTGAACTTTGTTTAGCAAACAAACGGTATAAACGGACGCGTAATTGAAAAATAAACATATAAACGTAGACTGATTGGGTAACTATTCTCTAAGTTGCGATGTCTAAACAAAAGAAAAAAAAAGTCTGCTACAATTACGTCTCAACTTACGCCTGAATCAATCAGGCTGCGTCTTTATGATGCCCAAAAGAAGTGTATTTAAATCTGAGAAATGTGATTGTTCTATTTTATATAGCTCCGCTTTGATCCACTCCGATCCGCTTTAGTGCACAGGCAACCTTAAACCCGTAACAGACGATCGAAAGGTCCGGCGGACCGATAGGGACGGTGCTATATGTTAGAATGAGATAGTAATATATATATCTCATTCTAACAGATAGCAGCGTCCCTATCGGTCCGCCGGACCTTTCGATCGTCTGTTAATACTTTTAGGGTGCGTCTCCACGTCATCGACCAATCACAAAAGTGAAGCGCAGCTGGGATACAGATTTCAACTCGGGTGATTAGTTAATTCCGCAGTAAAAGGTTCCGCAGTTTAAGGCCGGCAACGCACTTGTGACTCCTCTGGTGTTGCAGGTGTCTATGGGCGACGGTAATCGCTTTCCATCAGGCGATTCGTTTGCTCGTTTGCCCCCTATGACATAAAAAAAAAGTCTCCATTCCGCCCCGATTCAATGGAGACGCACACTTAGGGCCTTGTCACACACCGCCTAAGGCTCTTTAGGTGTGTTTGTGAGTCCGTCTTGATTTTGTAGTCACTGGCATTACTACCTGTCTAGCACAACTACGCTTCGCGACTTTTGTCGTGCGACATAGCATCGACCGTCACTCTCTCACACAACATCATACATCATACAGCGAAGAAAGAGATACGTCATATAACTCGCAGATTGCGTGTCACGGTTGGTCTAGAGGTGCAGTTCTCTTCAATTAATTGGTCCATGATACAGACTATCAATCAATACGGCTAGTCTATCAGACTGTACCGTTATGCACGTCTTCACGCGGGCAGCGTGTTCCTAATTAACTTACAACGCATTACTGTTCATTATAGTTTGTTTTCGTGTTATATCGGACTATTCTGGCGTTTCAAGTGAGTTTGATTGCAATTCCCAGTAAAGTAGTACGCAGTTAAATGCCTTATGGTCTTTACGAGTACTAGGGTATGCCAATCGGTTATAAGCGGCACCAATAAAATAAGGTTATATTGGTCGGGTACGAAATTGGCTATACAAAATTTCATAACCGCTAAGGGTGCTGTCACACGAGCATTCACCTGTGATGTAACAAAAAACAAAATAGATTTTCCTATTTTTTGTTCACGACATGCATCAGCACCGTTATGTTTTATTTCATTTTACCATAGTTCATCCGTTATTTTTCGTAACTGTAAGTTTTCAAATGTGGATTGAAAACTTACAGTGCGAGAGCGTGTCTCGCTCGCTCTTACGCGATCTAGATAAGATCCTCTCCGTTTTAATTTAACCCAAACCAGAATCGCAATCTGAGAGCTCAAGGACTGTACCGTTGCAAAATAATAAACATACACGGAGGAAAACTATAGAGGGAACTGGAGTGTGACAATGTATCCAACTATGTACTTAAATTTATAGAGCGATTAAGCTAGATTAACTAAGCGATGTCGACGCAAATTATGTTAACTTTTATATTGTTCTCCAGTATTGTAGGAATACTTTTTCAAGGCCGGAATCACTTCGCTATGCAATGGGTATTGTGTGCACTATGAACCTTTCATTTCAAAATAGCAGTTTACGATACAATACCTATTGCGTCGCATTATTGGAACAAAGCGAAGATTCGGCCTCAAATAAGGATTATACTTATACCATCTGGAATGGACTTTTCTGTTTCCAAAGTTTCAGACAGTTTCAAACTAGGCTGTTAAAGAGATATTTTCTATATATGTGTAACGCAATAAACGCAGATTCAAGTATTTCTGTTTTCGACACGACATTTTCTATGGAAGTCCCAAAAATTATAATACTGGCTTACCCGACACATGTCAAATGTTATTAGACTATGGTAGTTAGTTGATGCGCAAGGAAATAAAATGGTTTTTTTACGTTTTTTCCGGAATTTTTCTCTTCATAACACTTTTCTCAAATTTCAAGGAATATTTGACAAAATAGTCCCAGAGTTCAGCGCTTAGCAAACTTATAGCGATATATTTTAATTGAAAGCGGTGCGTAGATATTTTTCGTCTATATAAACATGGTGTTATGGAAAAAGGTATTGACACACCAGGTGGCTTATGATGGTTGCTTTTATCACACGATAGATAAGTGATAAAGCATCCGTCAGAGTGTGAGTGACAGATGCTTTTGTCACTTATTTATCACGTGATAAATCCATCATAGGCCCGCAGATCTTTGGCTCTTAATAACAAAAATCAATCAAAGTCAAAGAAAAATTGACTCCTAAGTACAAATACTTTTTAATTTGCATCAATTGGACAAAAATAGTTGGTTGATTGATCCCTCTGACCACAATCAGATTCACTCAACACTTATTGATCCGAAAGTTCCATGACACAGGCATATCGTATCGTGAATCGTGACACCGACCCGATTGCCGACATAATTGTTAATAGACTTCCCTTTTGTCTATGGTAAAATGATTTTCAAATACAGCATGAATTTAGTCATAATTTAATTGTAGCTAGTATGTAAAGTTTTTGAAGACAAGATAATTGTCATAAATGTCTATGGTCAATTGATTGTCAAATACAGCATATATGATTTGATTTTATGTTATTTTTTTATTGTAACTTCGAGGAATAGAGTAAAGTTTTTGAAGACAATTAGGGGCCAGTTGTTATTTTGTTGTCGATTTCTTTTTTTTTTCTCAGATTTCAATAAAATTTGGTGAGTTGGTAAAGTTGCTTCTTCTGACTATGGTCTGCCCAATTTCACGATATATGTCCTACAATTTTTTCTCCATTGAGTTACACAAAATGTATGACAGAAATTGGCCCACGGGCTAATTGTTATCGATTTATTAATTTTTCATTTTGAGCTCCTCATTTTGTAGTAAATTTCAGTACAACTATACGAAATTTAGTTTAAAGAATTTCATAAATTTTTCGTAACTTAATGGAAAATTTTGTAGGACATAGCGCGAAATTGTCCTTACCTTAATCAGAATAAGCAACTTAACCTACTCACCAAATTTAATTGAGATCTGAGAAAAAAATCGCTTTTCATTATTTGCGATAGTCCTTGCTATTATAGTCTACGAACTGCAATGGCTGACTGGTAGAGAATGCCTTATGGCATTAAGTCCGCTATTTGTACTTTTATTTTTGTACTTTGTGCAATAAAGTTTAAATAAAACTGCAGCGTTTGAATCGTTATTGATATCAGTCATTATCTAGCCAGGCAGTGACCTCGTTTACCCTACCCTGTACAAATATTAGCCTTTCCGGGCCGTACGAGGAACGCTATCCTCTATAAAAGCTTTTATTTATCTTGCTGTTTGTCCGTCAGCGAGTTTTGGACACAATGTACTTAACATTATTTAACCAACTTCAAAAAAGGTTGAGGTTCTAGACTGCTCGGGGTTCTAAAGTTTTTTCCATACGTTATTATTTATTTATTTATTTATTATAATTAATTATTCATCACACTTGCTCGTAAAAGATGTTATTTCATGCAGGTGTACTGAAGGGGTTCGGTTCGGTCTAAGAAAGATGTGGTCCGCAGGAGTCATGGATTATGAAAAACGGAGTTATAGCTTTCTTTTTTGATTATGTCATTAATTTATATGAACCAAGAAGTTAATAAGTGAAATCCTTTGTTTAAAGTCAAGGTATAAAGGAGTTTTACTTTTAAAATAGTGACGATAATAATTTTTTATTTTGATTATGTTTAAACTTATTACATTTGATTAATTTCAAAGCCGTTTGACATATTTTAATACAAAATGTTTAATCGTAGCTGAATGCCGAAGGTCTGTGCCTTCGATGCCGGAACTATCAAAAAATAACAATATGGCGGACGAATGTTTAACGGACGTATTTAATAATAATTTCGTTTAAAATTTGTTTTTTTTTTTCGCAAGAGATGAAAAACATTGTGTTTGTCCGGGGGTAAGAATATTGCTACTCGAGTCTTTTTTAATTCACTCCAGCCTGGAAATATTGTACGAGAGTCTACATATTCACGACAGGTCGTGAATATATAGACTCTCGTACAATATTTCCCTTACCCCTCACGTTGTACAATGTACTAAGAGCCCGAAAGTTGTCGTAACCGTTAACTAAGGACATCATTAAGGCTGCATTCGAACAAACTTTTATTCCAAGAACTAGCGACCCGCCCCGGCTTCGCACGGGTGCAATGCTGATAAATTATGCATGTATCTATCTATTAAAACCGCATCAAAATCCGTTGCGTAGTTATATAAGCATACATAGGGACAGACAGACAGACAGACAGAAGGAAGCGACATTGTTTTATACTATGTAGTGATAGCAAGCGTTTTTTGGAATAAAAGTTTGTTCGAAGTTCGAATCCTGACTCAGAGATTTACTACTTTATAATTATCAATAGTATTTTGTTTTTTATTTATTTAGCGGTCCCATACAAAATTCGCAATGAGATCCGTGTTGTATTACCTTGTTACTTCATGTTATAAAAGTATATAACTCATGAAACATTGTTGCTGCTTGCGTGACAAAGGCAGGATTGTATTGTATCATTGGTGGTACTACACATATACTTTAGAGATAACAATAGTCAAAGTCAAAGTCAAAATATTCTTTATTCAATTAGGCCTAGCTACAAGCACTTTCGAATCGTCAGTTACAGAGAGTAGAGCAATTTATTCATAAACTTATACTTAAAATAAAATAAAAAAACATAAAAAACAACATTATAGAAATAAAAGAAAAATCCTAAAAAGGATCGTCAACACATAAAAAAATTATATAAATAAAAAACTAGAGGCTAGAATATATCTAGAATAAAATTCTAAATGTCAAAAATTATATTAAAAATTGTTAAAATTAAAATATCAGTACCCTGATGGGTACCTACTCGTCACAATAATTACACATAACATTTTCACTAATCCCACGACACGTTATCATTCATGTAGTCTTGAGTGCTATAATAAGCTTTAGAAATAAGTTTACGTTTTACATAGTTCTTGAATTTACCAACAGACAAGTCAGTTACGCTTCTAGGACATAGACGTAATAATTACATGGACACACAATCAGACGGAAAAAATGGCACCCTCCCAACTAATGCAAAATCACAAATCGCATTAGTTGGGCGATCAGTCTCGTTTAGACCATGACACGTGACGGGTCTCAAAAGTGACTTAATTTTCAGTGAAAAATTACAGAAATAACAACTATAAAATAAAGGATCAGGACGGAATATTCTTTTTTACTTAAGTTCTATTGATTAATTAACGAATCCTATGTAAAATCATAGCAATTTTTGTATTAGAATTATTAACTTTGTCCCTACAAAATGCACCTCATCACAGAACAAAAATCGAAGGAGTCGCTATAGTTTTATATTTTATTAATAAATTAAGGAGTGCAATAAATAATTATCCTATTTTTTTAATTCAAGATTCCCATTCTAGATCACATTTAGCAAGAGACAAACGCGAAGAATAATTGAAGCCAAATAATTCGTCTCTCGTGTGTTTTTTTTGTGGCATAATCATGTTTTTTTTTATGTTAATCAACAGAAGCGTAAAATGGTGACATTCATAAATCACTAAAAAATAGCTCTGTTGTTATTGTTTTATTTTGTCACAGAGTCTAGACACTGTCAGTTTAAACCTTTGAACGCCAAGAACACATAAAGGCGACGGCGACGTGTGCTGCCGTGCATACCACGCCACCGACAAATAAGATCAAACTTTAACACTTTCGCAACCAGATATAAAATTTAACCCTACCCCAGAAACCGAGAGCCCGCTAGGTGGGTAGCTCTTAAAGCAAAAATACGTGACCGGCATCTGAGCAATGATTACGAGTGCCTACCAGGCGGGTTCCTGGTAGCGAAAGTGTTAAAGGGTTAATAATGTCAATATTTTGCACTTGTCTTACTCTCATTTCACATACTGGAACAAGGAGAAATAATGTCATTATTACTAATCCCTTCTATCGGAAACTTTTTATGCAGTTGTTAAATAAAAACGTAACTAAATTTGTTATTAACAATGTACAATAAAAACGTAACTAAATTAGTTATTAACAATTTACGAGTTTATTTAGTTCAAACAAAATATATATTTTAATACCTAAATAAAATAATAGTGAAAATATTTTTAGTATGTATAAATATTAAAATCTGATCCATTCGTGCCATGTTCCAAGTTTGACAAGAAACTTCAGTCAGAATACGCTAAAAAAGTTAATTTGCACGTAAAATATTTGTGGTAATAAGTAATTAAGTCAATTTGACACTTAAACGTTTAAACAAAGAGTTCTTTTGTACGAAGTCAATATGTTGCTGCAAATTATAAATAAGCGTTATTGGCATCTACTTGAACATGACAATGGTGCCACTTTATTTGACACTTTTGTTCGGGTCTGTGGCTCTATAATAAATAATACCTCAATGTTCTAGGAAGTTTATTATAAAATCTTACACAGTTACCCATGAATGATTTTCTTATTTTATGGAGCCTAGTGGCAGGCACTGCGAGCTTATGCTTATTTCTAGTATTAATATTATGTATATCACAGTTCTTCTTAAAATTGGCAATGTTCTTATGTACATACATAAGATTCTCATAAATGTATTGACAATGCACTGTCATTATATTAATGTCCTTAAACTTATCTCTAAGCGAGTCTCTATGGTGCATTTTATATATCGCACGAATAGCCCGTTTCTGGAGAACAAAAATTATATTAATATCTGACGCACTGCCCCAAAGTAATATGCAATACGACATAATGCTATGGAAATAACTAAAATATACTAATCGAGCTGTTTTCACGTCTGTTAATTGACGAATCTTACTAACTGCAAAAGCTGCAGAACTCAGTCTATTCGAGAGATTAGCAATATGGGGACCCCATTGGAGCTTAGAATCTAATGTAATACCGAGAAAAACTGTGCTATCAACTAGTTCCAGTTCCTCATCTTTAACAATAACACTTGGTTGCTCGTGTATAACGTTACTCGTGACAAACTTAACACATTTAGTCTTTTTCTCATTTAACAATAAATTATTTACATTAAACCAATTCACTACTTTACATATAGCATTGTTTACGTCATTATAAGATTGTTGGTTTCGTGCGACTTTGAAAATAAGTGAAGTATCATCCGCAAACAAAACTATATCATGGTGGGTCTTTATGAGCTGTGGCAAGTCGTTAATATATTTATTCTTTGAATTGGATAACATGTGGCTGAAGCTCTTTTTAAATCGGCCAATTTTATACTGCGGCAATTTTATACTGGTTCGAATGATGCATGATTCCGAGAAACTTGTTTTTATGACTAACAAACCGACTTCAACAGTATCCTAAATATAAAACGCCCCCGATACAAGTAGCTGGTCATCATGAGACCCTCTTTCAATGATTGATATAGAAAATGCTACTAAAACTGAACATAACTACACAATTTGTAATTCTTAGCTTCAATATTGGCTGAGATCTTGTCACTTGTTCCAATTAAAGATGAATGTCTTGGAAACCTTTGGTCCTATTTCCACCAAACATAGCTAAAAACCAATTAGACGGACAAGTCTTTCGATTAAAAAAACCGCACTCAAATTGGTCCATCTAATTGGGAGCTACGATGCCACAGACAGACACACAGATAGACCTGTTAAACTATCCGGTGGGCAACAGAGGACCACGTCTGTAGTCCCTTCACCACAGGGTCACACGGAAGTTTAGATGAGGAAAAGTAGTAGGCACCATTTGATAAATGGATTAGCTAAGTAGAATTATTTTGCATCGTAGATTATACCAAATCTTACCTAAAAAGATCAGTGTCAAACTCAATAAATGACTACTGCGTAATGATTTTAATAAAAGTAATAAAAAATCTATGGAGAACAAAGTACTTTTTTATCAAAATTCCCTACGGTAGGCATTTTTCTTCTACACAAAATTAGCATATTCTTTGGAAAATCAATGTTGATTGGTTTGTTTGTGCAATACCCAAAGGTCGGGTTTTACGGCCTTAGCGACGTTTATGGACGTCAAACCATTGTTCGTACGATGAGTAGCGAAATTTTGAAATCTCGAGCCCAAGGGCAAGGAGAAATGAATATTTATAAAACAAGTGAAGAATTGAGACTTAGGTAATTTACAATATTGAAGAGATCGCGGTTTAAGGTCAGGCTCTGGTGAGTAATTTCATGAGTATTATAGCTCCGCAGAACATAAACGTTAAATTAATCTCTTTATGAAAGCACTTCTTATTGCTCTAACGAAAAGGTAAACTGTACTGAGCGACAAACTTAACTTTACCGTTGGATAACTGTTTTACTTTAAATAAAGACTATATTTATTTCGATATAGTTTGAAATGTAACTTTTTTTAGATTTTTCCGTATACTTGTAGTATAAGACGTTTTTCTTATACTTGTAGTAAGTATAAGACGGTATTACTTGCCTAATTTCATAGTTCTAGGTCAAGGGAAAATACCCTATAAATTTTCGTTCCCTCGAGTCAAAATATACGTTTATTGCGGCATAACTTAAGGCGTATCTTTTTTTTACCTTAACTTTGATTTTCTCACAGCTTAAGTTTGATTTTCTTTAATGTTCTTTAACCTTTAGAACGCTTTTCCTCTCATGTCATAATGTGGCTTATAAGCCACAGGGCCACGCTCAGTGTAGAGTTCCGTAATACACCCATCCTTCCCATCCCATCCATCCAGCCCATCCTTCACAATAGACAAAAATTTCGACAGATTTAGATTACGAGAAAGATTTCATGCTCTATAAAAAGGTCGTAAACGCCAAAGTAACAGTAATTACTTATTTCCTTCTGGAAGTTATCGATTATACGCACCAGATTGAGCGAAATGTTTTAATACAGTATGGCACTTAACTAATATGTGTAACGTTCGAAGTATAAGGAGACCGCGTGGCACTTACGTCATGTTAAAGAAAATTATGAATTTTTGCGATAACTCAAAAACGGCTCGACGGATTTTATTCAATATAGTTTTCATTGAAAGTACTTATAAGGCTCATTTTAATGAATTTTTCCATAATTTTTTGACCCGTGGTTGATAAGTTAGGGGGGGGGACACTATTTTTTATTTTTCGGAGCGAATATAAACAAAACTGCTGACTTTATTAAAAAATAATGTTTGGAGACCCCTATTATTTTTAAAAGACCTATTTAACGACACCCCGCACACTAGTGTTGGAACGAAAAAAAAAAACCCCTCTTTAGGTGTAGGGGAGGTACCTGAAAAAAAGTTTTTATTTTACCGTTCTGTCGGCGTGATATATATACACATATTCATACCAAATTTCAGCTTTGTAGTACTAATGATCACGGAGCTAAGCCGCGGACGGACAGAGAGACAGACAGACGGACATGGCGAAATTATAAGGGTTCCTAGTTGACTACGGAACCCTAAAAAAGGAAAGAGCGAAAATATACCCTATCTGTCAGCGGGAAAATGCTTTGACAGCGTCCGCCATTACCTCTTATAGTGGTCGTTGGCATGGTAGGGACGACAGCACACGACCACTTTAGTGGCTCTTGGCATTCAAAGGGTTAAGGAACTATAAAGACGTGAGTATATTTTTTCAATTTTAACTCGATACCTCCACGTTGTCCCGAGATTAAGGGTCTTGACAGACACGGTCGGACTGACGGACGGAAAACAATGTGATCTTATAAAGGATTCCGTTTTTTCGCTTAGGTAAGGTACGGAACCCAGAAAAAACCACATTCCAGGAAAATCTGATTCTCCCATATGCATCAGTTTGAATGGAGAACGGTAACATTTTCTCTACTGTTTTTTTTTACTAAGTAAAGGTATTTAAATAATGTATCTACCTAAGTAAAAAAAAAAACAGTTCAGTATTTTAGATCGGAAAAAAAAACCCCGAATACTTTGGGCATTTTAGGCTTAATTATATTTGGTGAAAAGACAACAGGGCAAATAAATTGGCAAAACGACACTCAATTTGACGTGTGGCCGATTCCTCATACTTATACGGCTAAGTATACCTACCCTTTCCGTTAGAGGAAAGCCAAGATCTGCAATCTGAACGCGACGCATGCGTTATAAATATATAATAGCCACCGCATCGCGGGTATCTCTCCTATATAGGCAATTCAAGTGCAATACCACGATTCTCGGCTACGTCCAATTAGCGAAGTTACAAAAGCACCGAAACTAGGCCACGCCAAGGTCCACTTTTCAGCTCACGTTAATTGGTGCTCAATGAACGCTTATTGTCTCTAAACAGCACTGATTGTACAGCGTATAAGACTTTAGAATTGTTTAGAGACATGTGAAGAAACTTAGTTACGATTATGACTTCGTCTGTTCGGCTATTCAACTATAGTAGGAATAATTTTGTGAGGCCGAATTCATCTATGTTCTAACAAACAATGGGACCCAATGGATATTCTTTTCATTATGAACTGCAGCCACAAACAGCACTTATGATATGATACCTATTCAAAGTAGTAGTTAGTTGACAATATACCCATTGAGTTTCAGAAGAAGAAGAATTGAGTTTCATTGTTTGGTAGAACAAAGCGAAGTGAATTTGGCCTCAAAAATATATTCCTACTATGTACAGTAGAACCTCGATTATCGTTCTATTGTTCGCTGCCACCGCCGTGGATTTGTCAAACCTCGACTAATGATCCTGGGTAACAAACTTTAGACTAATGAAATTTTTATCAATCAAAATTAAGATTACGATCACGACAGCAGTAGTGACGTAAGCGTGTTTGCTTTGCACCGATATAGTCCCAAAGAAGCCATTTTTCTTATCCGAACTTTTGAGTCTCCAAACTCTTTTAACTAGTAGAGCCTCGTGATTTAGGAAACACGATTTTTTTACATGTCTTGTTACTTCCATTTGTTTCTATTTGAGCTTCTACACGATTTATACAAAGGCGTTTAATTGTGGAAACAATCAATCAAGTGAAAACGGCCAGCTTCAACTATACATACCTACAATACAACTGTACCTATTCCTTCTCCGACAGCCACACTATCTTAATCGGTATAATCAGGCTAATCCCTCCATCTCAAACTATAAAGATATATCCGAAGCCTCGGCTGCACTCCTGACCCACTTCGTTAAATAAACATAACAAACACGAATCTGTTTGTTCAAGGTAAATAGTTTCTTGTATGCTTTCATCCACAGGCGTATTATTAGGTTGTTATAATGTCAACAGTTTGGTTTTCATAAAACATTAGACGCCGTCGCCGTAAAAGGTAACGCAACACGTGTTAAGTCTCTGTTCATATCTGTGTTTAAACACAATCAAAAAGAGTTTGTTAAATGAAATGTGAAAAAATAAATGAATCGATTGAATATGTAAAATCTGCATCGAATAAAAACAGCGCGACTGTATCGCGACAGTCGCGACAAATGCGACAAAAGGCCACATGTCGCGAAGCAGTCGTGCGTTTACGAATCGCGCGACTGAATCGCTAAAAAAACGCCGTAGGCGACCTCAGTTAGATAATGCAATATAGTACCATCAACAAACGTCCTTAAAAATGTTCTTAATACTCGCGTACTGTAATCTGTCAATTATAATTTCAGACAAAATCACAACAACGCACTTTTTTCAAAATTCTTTACTATATGGTACCCGCTACTGAACGCTAATATATCAAAGTCAACTCTCTACTCAACTCTCATGAATTTCAAAAAGATCATCATCATATTTTATAAAAAAAAAGCACGCTACTGTTCCCTGAATGGTTGAGATAAGTAGTAAAAAAAATTGACAATCACGAGGCACCCGTCATGCCCATCACGATCACGTTTTTAGGGTTCCGTAGTCAACTAGGAACCCTTATAGTTTCGCCATGTCCATCTGTCCTTCCGCGGCTTAGCTCCGTGATCATAAGTGCTAGAAAGCTGAAATTTAATTGGTATGAGTATGTGTATGTATCACGCCGACAAAACAGTAAAATAAAAACTAAAAAAAATTTTTTTTCGTGTACTCCCGTACACCTAAAGTGGAGGTGATTTTTTTATTTCGTTCCAACACTAGCGTTTGGGGTGTCGTTGGATAGGTATTTTAAAACTAATAGGGGTCTTCAAACATTATTTTTGATAAAGTCAACAGTTTTGAAAATATTCACTCGGGAGATCCAAAAACTAGTGCCCTTGGCCGGTTTTTTTAATACGTCAGTTTGAGTTGAATGAAAAAGGCTACATCAAAAATATAAATACATAGTGCGAATGACGATTAAAGTCAAAAATGATTTTCTGCGTTATGCCTATAAAAAGTATTGTATGCAATAGTTACACTCGTACAATTAGATCTTAAAATCTTGTACCTTACTTGGGCCAAACAGCTTGGGCCTAAACGCGGTAGTCGACATTGAGATCCATCATTGTGTAACGATTGCATAAAATACTGGTTTTTCTTACTAGAACAAGTACCTACTCTCTCTCTTAAAATAGTCATGTGACATTGTGTGATTGTCTGATTGACCTATAGCTCAATATTTTGTCGACCCGCAGCGCCCGCATCGTGGAATTGGGTCAACTGACTCTAATGTCTGACGCAGAGGAGCGCCACGCAGTTTAAAGGTGTCCGTATAAGGGTGCCAAGCTCTTACGGAACTTTAAGCTCGGCTTTTAGTTAAAGAAAAACGAGAGTCGTTCATAAATGACAGAGTACTGAGATAAAATGAAAACAAAATTATAACGAAGATTTGAGAACCTCCTTTTTTGAATAATGTTATTAAAACAATCGTGAGACATCTTTAATAATTATAAACACAATTTAAACTCACGTAAAAATTGTCAGGAACGGCCCGACATGTTTCGAACTCATTTGGAGCTCTTCATCAGGGGTAACTATCCGTGCTGCTACGCGACTCGCGACCCACTAGCGACCCGCGCAGTGGGTCGCTACCCCTGATGAAGAGCTCCAAATGAGTTCGAAACATGTATGGCCGTTCCTGACAATTTTTAGGTGAGTTTATCCTTACTTGAATGTTATTTATAACAAAACGGGACTTACTTGCGTTCATATTTGTTGCTATAGTGGCAACAGAAATACATCATCTGTGAAAATTTCAACTCTCTAGCTATCACGGTTCTTGAGATACAGCCTGGTGACAGACGGACAGCGGAGGCTTAGTAATGGGGTCCCATTGTTACCCTTTGGGTATGGAACCTTAAAAAACATACCATCATAGGGTTGATGGTAAAAAGCTCACCCCTAAACTCAACTCAGAAAAGACTCTAAGGTATTGAATAATAGATAACGCTGCTACAAACACACATGTTAACCGTACCATTATAATATCATTACCCTGGCATTTGTTAACCGAAATTCATTGATTTATCGAATCCGTCGGAAGGGTGGGTAATGTAAAGGTCAAAGACTCTAAGGTATTGAATAATAGATAACACTGCTACAAACACACATGTTAACCGTACCATTATAATATCATTACCCTGGCATTTGTTAACCGAATTTCATTGATTTATCGAATCCGTCGGAAGGGTGGGTAATGTAAAGGTCAAAGACTAAGGTATTGAATAATAGATAACACTGCTACAAACACACATGTTAACCGTACCATTATAATATCATTACCCTGGCATTTGTAAACCGAATTTCATTGATTTATCGAATCCGTCGGAAGGGTGGGTAATGTAAAGGTCAATCGTGACAGCTGAAACCAGATGATACGATTCCGATACTGTTTTGTGTAGTTTTATTGCCGGTTGGCCTTTTAACTGGAAGCACAGTTGTTAATAGATTGAGCCCCGAGACTTGGGTTCAATCAAACTAGAAAACGGTTTAATAATTATAAAACTCTAAAAACTTTTGTCAGGAACAGTCAGACATATTTCGAACTCATATAGAGCTCTTCATCAGGGGTAGCTTTTCGTGCTGCTACGTGACTAGCGGTCACTGCAGCACGGTTACCTCCCCCAGTTCCACCAGCTCGCGTAGCAGCACGGATTGCTGCCCCTGATGAAGAGCTCCATATGAATTCGAAACATGTCGGGCCATTCCTGAAAATTATTACGTGAATTTAAACCATTTTTAAAATTATTAAAGATGTCTTATGATAATTTGAATAATATTATAGAAAACCGTTATTCAAAGATAACTAAATTTAACAAAATTATTACATATTATACAACTTTTATCCCCCGTTTCACTCTTTAAGGATGCGGAGCTGCGCGGTGAGGTTAGGTTTTATTGTTCATTACATAAAAAAGGTGGTAGTCAAGATATTGAACTGAAACCGAAATTTCTCGAATCCGTTGGCAGGCAACAAATATTATTGAGGCTTCAGCCTTTTAACTGAAAGTTATACGGTGTAGGAATAGTTGTATTTAAAATCCACGTTTCTAATAGCATATGGCCGTCATGTCTTCTTTAGGAATGTGCCGACTTTAGCGACACTATCCTACCGAAACCTCGCTTTCTTTTCGGAATAAAAAGTAACCTATTTGTTAAGTTAGGGTTAAATTATCTCCGCTCCACATGCAAATCCGTCGAACACTTTCAGCGTGAAGAATTAACTAAGAAACAAACACACGCAAAAGCTTTCGCTTTTATATTAATAGCGGGATTAGGGTTACTCAAAGTTTCAGAGAGAATTGAGAGATAATATTCACAAAAAATATACTAATCAATAGTCATAAATTGTTAAGTTACATTCGAATAAAACGAAGCAAATACTATCAAAGGTTTACTATATACAAATTGATGGACAGTTGATATTAGATAGAGGCGATGATAACCTATAATTTCCGACCCAGCGGAAGGGCGGTACGGCATGCATGTAAACGTAAAAATAACTTCATGTAAAACGAGGTATCGTAACTACATAAAATCATATCATAGGGTTAGATTTGTCTTTTATTTAACAATTTAACTTTGGAGTATGTTTGTGTACTAAAATAACTGGTTTCCCTTTGGTATTAGCTATACTGCTGTTTCATAAATACATGTTTATCAATCAGCATGACTGTGACACGTGACTCTTTGTCGCGCGACATGCTTTATCCGTCACGTTCTTTTCAATACCATGTGAGCATAGACAGGTGATGCTAAATCGCGCGACAAACTAAGTCGCGGTAAGAGATTTTTATAGTACACCCGGTTATAAATAAATAACCGGTTATTTTACCATAAAAATAACCGTTTATTTAATTGGTAGTACCCGGGTTTGCATTCCCTAGAATAAACCGATATATAAACCACCGCTAGCATTACGTAATTTTAAATTAAATTTGATGTTGTTATGATTGTTATGTTATATCACGTAAAGCACATTGAAGCGCTAATTCGAAGTACTCAGTCTATTTTATAATGTTGACATAAATAATAGATGCACATCTAATAATGCATACTTCAGTATCGGCAAATAACCGTAATAAGGAACATTATCAAGCCTACGATGCAAACTTACTCATGCGTAGAACGGGAAATAGCTAGATTACTTTACGTGTGTCAATGTCTCTCTGTGCACTAAAAACTACGGCTACACTACATGACTTGAGTGCACTAAACCGCAATAGCGAAAAGTAACGTGCCACACAAATAGAAGGTCGGTTAAACACAATAAGATATTTAGAAAACCTAGAATCTGCGTATATTCGAATGTTTTGACATATTTGGATTATTTTATCACATTAAAATTTCGTGACTAGTCTGACGTCATAAATAAATCTAGAAACCACCTCACACGTACATATACATATGGATTCTCATAAGAGATGTCACCCCGCTTGCGTGCAAACGTATACGCGCACATAACGGTCACGTCACGTACAGTCTGACCAAAAAGAGTAGAAATTAAAAAGTGGCAATACTGTAGTGTCATCCCTATCTAATCAATTTAAGGGGACGACAATACAGTATTGCCACTTTTTAATTTCTACTCTTTTTAGTCAGACTGTAAACACATCCGGTGACTTCTAGTTTTAATTCTTACTTTAGCAAAAATAAACTAAGGACGATAGTTCCAAGTTTCGATAAAATCGCATAGAGCAATTCTTATCTTCATGAACAGATTCTAAGATTTTCCTCATCTACTCCGAATCCATTTCAAAGGTTTCTGACATATCAGTCACAATTCTACAAACAGTGCGTCTACTAAAGGTAAGTGCATAATATGGTGCGACAATTACCTCCTCCTTGCTCAAAAAGAACTGAAAAAAAAAGCACACAGTTATAGGTTATGCTAACACCAACTAAACCGACGTAAGCCGAAAAGATGGTTAACTGTTTTAAAATCCAGATTATCTTTAATGGCATAGCTCTTGACTACAATAACTCCTCCCTCCTGCTAGTAAGCATTGATAGAGGCTGAAGTCTGCGGCGAAGCGAGCGCATTTAATATGCGCCTGTGCACTTTGGTCATCCTGGACAGGGTTCGTAAGGATAATTTTATTATCAATGATAATTGTTATGATAATTATCGTGATAATAACAGATGGATAGTTATAGATTGATAATAACGAAAAATTTCGCTTGTATTCGATATAAAGTGTCAGCGAGCCGCGATGTGGGGATTCCCCTTACAAGAAAAATTCAGTTCTGATTATGCAAAGTTGAGTGATGTTGATATCATTGGTTTGTTAATTTAAATAATTATTAATTTAAGTCTTCAGTAATTTTACAATTACCGTTATCAATTGTTGACTGTTAAATATGTAACAATTGCCAACATTTTTTTTTAACGCTGCCCGCTGCATTGATGTCATCATTGTCATCAATATTATTTACCATCAGGTCTTGCTCGTAATCAAGATCATACCCCATTAAAGTTAAAACCCTACCCTAAAAACGTTCGCAAATACTCATCACTTGAGATACATCTTTACGGCTTAGTTCGGCAGAATATACTCCATTCGTTTAGCGTTCAAAACATCATAGCATGCTTAAGGGGCACAATAGGCTAATTTCTAAAACAGCTCAAACCGGTATTGTTTTTAATGTAACTAAGTTATTTTTGAAATGGGCGACTCTATTCTATTGCAGTAACAGTTCTAAGAATGGTATAATGACTAGGTAATAACTACGTAAACAATTCACATAATATGGAAACCGCAATGAATATTGAATAGCTGTTTAGACGATTTTGAAACATGAGGAACAATTAGTTTCCTGACTGATCAAGTTAGCAACAAAAAATATTATCTAGAAACTCATTACTCATGACTCTCTGAAAAAACTCTATGACTGAGTCACCTGCATGATGTGAACCTAACCATGGGGTTTCAGACCACGAATGTGTCAAAATTCGCGCTCTGAAACCAAAAAATCGAATCGGACACTTTGATCTTTCCATTGCAATGGATGGATGCATTGTAATCCATCTCTAGTGTAGCCAGCTTATTATACTCATATACACAAGTATGTGACTGGTAGGTGTGCAATTACGTCGGCGCGGCATACCTACCACCATCGCGCCAACTGGGAATTGGTATATGCATTTGTTCACCCATTACTTTGCTAATAGCAAAATAAACTATCAAAGCTTTGTTAAATTAAAGTACAATCAATACGGATAAAACCAAAGAATTATGATGATACTTATGTTTATTATGATAAATCGTATCTAAGCCTGTATAGTTATATAGCTAAAAATACTCTTTACTTTAAGAAAATATTGTAAACTAAACTACAATAATATGAGTTATATATGGCTTTCTTGAATATGTGTGTGTAAATGTGTAATGGATTAAATATTCAACTGTATAAAATAAATGTTGTAATATAATAAAATAAGACATGACATTAGTATTCTCAATTCATTCATCTTAATGTGTTTTATTACCTACAATTACAAACTAATAATTAAAAGGAACTATTAGATAATAATGCCTTTGCTATAATTTATCCACATATATGTTGGCATAACTTGTTTTTTTTTTGTGATAAGATAACTAACAAGGAATTATTTATTTATTTATTTATAAGTTTACAATCAACACTTACAGTATATAACCAAGCATGCTGATTAACTTAATATACATAATAATAATAATATTAAGCTGTAATTGAGCTAGGCCTAACAATAGACTCCAAGTAGCCAGTGATTGAGGACATGAGCACAGACTCGGAGCTAAAAAATATATCCAGATCGCTGTCACTAAGCAAGATGTCGTTGAGTAACGTTAGCGCGTGATGAAGTGGAGAGTGAGAGTGGCTCCGTGTACGCGTTGCCGGGACCGCGAACAGCGGGCGCGCCCGGGGGCGGAGGACGATGGTGGGACCCGCGGGTACCCAGAAAGAAATTTGCGACAAGAGGAATGGATTGTAAGTTTCGCCTCGTAATAGTTGGAGAAAGTATCTAACAATATAAGTGTTTCTACGGACTTCCAAGGAGAAACAGTCAACCATTCCAAGGATAAAGAGCGTAGGATAGAGTTTTGGATAATAACCGTAGAGTTTATTGTAAAGAAATCGAATAAACGACTTCTGAATTCTCTCTAACATGAGTATGTATTGGGTTTCGTGAGGGCTCCACACTATCGCGTTAGTTTCTAATTTGCTGCGAACGTAGGCGTTAAAGAGCACGACTATGGCAGCTCTGTAGGTAAATAGTCTGGATTGCCTGAATACGAATCCTAGAGACCTTCGGGCGGAATCGCAAATCTTTGTGATGTTGCCATTAAAGTTAAGTTGAGGGTCAAACCACGTTCCGAGATCCTTCACCAGGTTGACCCGTTTCATGGGTTCGTCATCTAATAAGTAGGGGTAAGAAAGAGGATTTCGGGCCCTGATGTAGGACAAGATTGAGCATTTGTCAACATTTAGCTCGAGGCTGTTGTTCACACCCCAGCAGTGCACGCTGTTTATGTCCTCTTGGAGTTTGGCGCTGTCTTCGTATTATACTAAACAACTACATATTTCATTAATGACCCATAATGCAGCTTTTAAAATCACTAAATTAATTATTTTATTACATGATCAATAATAATAAATAACATTAAATACATCCATGCAACGTTATCTAGTTATTTCATGTCAGCCAAACACAAACATGCAATTTAATAAGTCCCTTCCATATTCCAACTTTTAATAAAAAAATACAATATCGATATATGAAATAATTTTGAAGTTATCTTGCAAACGAATGGAGTATATGTACATCAATACATGTACCTTAATGTAACACATATATACCAATATGCAGAAAGATGCATGACGTTAAATAAATATTTTTCTTTATTTAAAAAAATAGTTTATTTATTATTAAATGTGTGTGGCATGTATTTTTAATATTGTTATCCATATAATTGTTATATTATTCAATTATTTGTGACTTGTGATGACCTCTTCATTTTAAAGTTGACAACAACTTTATTACATAGAGATAATATTGAATTAATTAAATGTATCTGTTAAGTTTAAAAATAAGTTGTATTTGTAATAGTAGTGTTGTTAGGGAATGACCAAAAAAATACATGCAACAGTCAATACTAATCATTATTTATATGAAAAGTGAAAAATTTAAAAATGTTATGCTTTATTGGGATTTGAACTCTAGTTTCCACGGCTAGACAAGTGAACTACCAATTGTTCTAAGCCAATAACTAAAGCATCAAATTTTTCAACAAGTTGCTTCATTTCTTTTATGCCTTGGAATGGCACTATTCGCTTCAATATAAAAATTTGGTTTACGCTAGCAGACCTCACGCCTTTAATAAAAATTAACTAGTCATTTTTTTTCAGTAACTAGTAAGGAGTGTGCTACTGCTCAGTAGAAGTTTAATATTCATCACAAAACAGTTATACATGTATTTAGTTTTTAAACCTCAACCATTATAAAATATAATGCTGTGGTTTTTTTTTATGCTGGCAATATTTAGGTCAAATTTTATTTACTTGGCAATTTCTTTATTTCTTTAGATTTAAGTGAATAATAAAAAGATATCAGAAAACCACACACAAATCAACCTAGTCCCAAATAAACTCAAGCAGGTTGCGATATAGATTAAAATATACTTAAAAACATAGAATACACCCATGACCCAGGAACTAATATTCAATTACACCATACAAATATTTACCCTGGCTGGGATTCGAGCCCAGAACCACGGCTCAGTAGGCAGCAGCACTACCGCTGTGGCAACTGCATTATCTAAGCGAAGTGTCCGTCATTAAGTTACAAATATAGCATGAGATTTTTATTATGCATGGAAGTTTTCATACACACTTTCACTCAGATCTGAAGAAAAAAAAATTGCCAGCAAAATAAAAATTCATTCAACCTTTTTTATAAAAATTAGATGGATGTGTATAAATCTATATTCAATAGGTCAATGTTCAGTGTGTGTTTCATGTAAATTTATGTAGTGATAACATTTGGGACTTACCTGCTTATGTTTTATTTTAGGTGATGTCTGGTAGGCCAATTCTAGTTTTGGGTTATTGGGGGCTTTCTTTGGTCTTGTGTTCTTAATACCTAGTGACTTTCCAAATGGTGCAAACCAGTACCTACAAAGAAAAATAACTTTTTAATAGCATCATATTAACAAGCAGGGATCAGAATTAGTTGAAGGTAAAATACCAACACTACATAACATTACAGTATAATCTCACTAATCCGGCACTATTAAAAACCAGAGGGTGCCGGATAATTGGAATGTTCAGATTACTGGGTTATGGAGAAAAAACTGCTAGACAATGACGTAGAGCCACCGGAGCGCGTAGGCTCAGAGGGGCGAGGAAGGCGCGGGCGGAGGGTGATGGATTATTGGATGTGCCGGTCTATTGAAGTGCTGGATTAGTGAGATTATACTGTATACCCAATTGCAACAGATTCAAATTCAAATTCAAAATATTTATTGCAGATTTTAACATATGGGTGATTCTACAGGTGTTTCAACCACTGTCAGTCCCCTGTCAAAAATATTGAAAGTATGAGTTATACCAAGCTGCAAACTTCATACAATGATAAACTGTAACCATACTTCTAAGCATACTTAATCTAATTTAAAGCATAGTAACAGTTAACAGACTGGCGGCAGTTGTAATGCCTGTAACACCCATATTTAAATTTTAAGTTATAATTACCTTACATGGATTTTTCTTTTCTCATTTTGTAAAGCTAACAATGCAAAAAAAATTGTCTAACTTTTCAATCCTTACCCATGTATGGTTTTTAGAACTATATAATTCTGATCACTGTTAATGGTTCTTTCATATTTGACTAATATTAATGTAAAAAATTATGCAGGGGTACCAGCAGCCTAAGATAGGTGAGATTAGTTTCATGTGTATATATGTCTATTATTTTGCTGTTTATGAATACTTTCATTTTGTGAAAATGGAAGTTTAAATAAATAATTAAAGTTAAAAAATATATTACTGATACTGCTTTATATTTTTTATTGATTATATAAAAAGTTTTGGAAAGTTTGTAAACTATCCATGTATATTTTATATATAATATTCTCATAAAAATACCAAGAAGAATTATATATTGTTATTTTATTTAAAAACATGACAACACATTTAACAAATAACAATTACCATTCAATCTATATTAATGTTAGCACCATGATATACACTTTATTGCACACCAATAAAACAGAACTATTAAATGAGAAACAAGTTTTTGTTAATAAACGACAGGATGTGATTTATGGTATCTAACAGACTACTTGACCTAATTGAGATATCGTAACGTAATCGTGATACCGGTAACATTTATCCAATGTTATCACAGCCGGAGACGACCTTATCACGAGCCCCATTAGAACTCTGATTAACTCTTAACTACGACTGTTATCTTCATCACTACACGATTATTATAAGTATAACTGGACAACTTACTTTTCCAATATGTGCCTTAGGACTATGAGCACCACTGCCAGCGGCAAGGGATACAGGAGATGCCTGTGGTCGTTATAAACTACAGGTTTCTCCGGACTAGGAGCCAAATCATCCCAAGTAGTATTTGGCGGCAGCCACACATCTTCATCCCAAAATTTGTTCACTAAATATCGCAACATTATAACACTTAGCTTAACGTCCCTACAGTCTATTACGGTAATGTCCAGTTATATGCTAATAACAATTAAATCACGTTATAAACACTCCCAAGAGAAAATTAACGGCACACGACCGTCCGACAGCCGACATGACACAAAAGTGTGGTGTTGCCATGCTTGAAATGCTTCAATCAATTAGACAAATGTTAAAGCGTGACATTTCAATTTACGTGATCAATTAACGATTCATTGAATATTGAGTATTGATTTAAATGACTAACAAACTACATGAATTGACTTAAGTAGGAAAGAATAAATCAATTAATAAAAATTGAACAGTCAGTAACAAGTCCGTAAAAAATTTGAAACTTGTAAGTTTTACATCAATCGATTCATTATAAAAAATAAAATCATAGCAACAACACTATACTTAATGTCATGTGTCAGTTAGTAAAATAACCTCAAAAAAGGCTACAAACAAATATTCCGTTCCGTATTCGCAGGTTGAACAGAACTGATAACCGGATTATGGATAAAATATAGCAAAGCAAACTAAATCTTGATTCTTAAGTAAAAGTGCTGTTCTCGCTATAACATATACCCGGAAGCATGGTGGAAGTGTAATTGGCAACTGAAAGTCTGATAATGTTGTTTTGTCCGACGTGTGCTAACATTCTCATGGTAGAAGAGGCACCGGAGACTGGCCTAAGGTACGCGTGCAACTCCTGTCCATATGTCTACAGTGTAAAGAAGAAGGTCTCGTCGAGAACGTTCCCTAAACTCAAGGTATGTACTTGGGCTGATGCAATTTGGATTGAGATTCTGAAACGAATACTTACTTGAAATAACTTGTAATGGACCAAGGTTAATTTGACATTAATGAAGCAAAAAATAAAATTTGGACTATACACATACATTCAGCTCATCCTATTTTATTTTTGTGTCATACTTTGTTAGACTTCTTCCTTAAAAACTAAAGCTAAATCTTTACACCAATAAAATCTATTGTATTGTGTTGTGGGTCTCATGCTCTGTTGATTTTTTAACCAACACAAATCCAAAAATCTAACAATGTAACTTGAATAATTTGTGTATTTTAGGAATAATATTGATTTGCATGTTGACTTTTATGTCGACTGAATACTGGTTCTGTAACAATAATCTTAAGACCTAATTGTTAAGTATTTCAGCAAATAAACATTTCTATTTCTATTTCTGAAGTATGTATTATTTTGTCACATAATAAAATTCTTTCATGCAATGTTTCAGGAGTTGGATTATATTATGGGTGGCGCTGCTGCCTGGGAGAATGTAGACTCCACAGACGCTGTGTGCCCTAAGTGCAGCCATGGAAAGGCCTACTTTATGCAGCTCCAAACCCGCTCTGCAGACGAGCCAATGACCACCTTCTACCGCTGCTGCAACCACAAGTGTGCGCACAATTGGCGTGATTAAAAAACATTTTTCCATGTTCTCTGTGAACTAAGGCTTATGTGAATCAAACTGAGTATGAATTTACTTCAAAGACTTAAATTGTTCCGTAGTTCTCTAGTGAATTTCAGTGCTTCACCGAAAATGAAGATTGAAAAAATGGCCGTCATACCTATCTCACTGCAGACTTCTTGTGAAAAGGCTGCCGAATGCCTGTCTAAAGGACAGGTGATAGCCGTACCCACAGACACTATATACGGATTAGCATGTAGTGCCAACTGTCCAGAAGCCATAAAGAAACTGTACAGCATCAAAGGCAGAGACTCTGCTAAACCGGTAGCAATCTGTGTAACATACATACACAATGTACGAAAGTGGGGCGATGCTGGGCATCTGAGTGACGATTTACTCAACAGTTTATTACCTGGTCCTGTCACTGTTGTTTTAGAAAGAACTAAAGAGTTAAATAACCCATACCTCAACCCGAAAACCACAAAGATTGGCATCAGAATACCAGATCACAGTTTTATTAATAAGGTCACAGATAAATTTGATATGCCAATAGCATTGACTAGTGCTAATTTTAGCAATGAGCCTTCGACGCTGTCCGTAAAGGAGTTCGAGCATTTGTATTGCCATTTGGGTGCAGTGTTTGACGGTGGTGTTTTAAGCCAGGGCTTGGACCAGAACCGCACTGGTTCTACAGTGGTTGACCTGACTAAAAATGGATTTTATAGTATTATAAGGAGAGGTATATCATATGAACATGTTATTCAGGTTTTAGAAGATAATGGTTTGACCAGTTGTTAAAATACTTGTTTTTAAGTTTATCAGTGGTACTTGATTGTTATTATTGTTGTTAACATCATTTGTCCAACCAGTGAAATTAATATTTGTTAGGAAAAGACAAAATGGATTATTCTGTGTGCATGATGTATATTTGGTTATTGTGATGTATGTATTTATTTGAATAAAACATAATCAAATAGTTTAAAACTTTTATTCAACCATTATAATTCCTTCAATAAACTTTTACCTTTAATTTACTTGGTTTAATAAATTATACTATTGTTTGTCTTAAGCCTCTTATCTTAACAGAGTAACAGTCACAGACAGTTTACAGGACAATTATCTAGGAACATGTAATAAATAGCTATTAAAGTCACCCAACCATTTTTCAAAAGAAGATAATAGGAAAAAACAGCGATTTTTTTTACTGGTTTATGCTCCCATGTGTAGCAAAACAGATGTACATCTGAAGTTGCAACCTATTATAAAAATAATTGAAGATAACAGTTACACATGAAACAATAGACTAGCTAAGAGATACAGACTAGATAAGCAAGATCAACTAATTTGGCATTGCTTTAACACTTTCACTACCAACAAAACGCTTACACCCTCATAACTTTGACTCAGTTGTCGGCTCAGTTTGGCAGACAGATTGTACTATGAAGGCACCCATCTGACAGGCTATGTCGGTCTCTGGGGTGAGGTTGCACCCACCTAACAGGCTCTATTTATGGGGTTGTTTTTTCTTTTACCTGGTTGTGAAAGTGTTAAGGATGTAAATTGGCTATATATGCTACATATTGATGTCTTACCCCTTTCAATTGTCATGCTGAATGAATACAACATAGATATTTAGCAAATATATAGCCAACAACTTATAACAACTAAAGGCATGGTTCTTATGTCTAGAATACAGTCATTCCTCAATTTACTAAATGAAGGTAGATTTCACAATCATTTTAACCCTATTACCTATCATACAAGCTAATTTTTTTACACTATAGCAGACCCCACTATAAGCAACTGCACACATTAAAATACCATAGAACTTTCAGACAGTAGCAGAAATTCCTTGTTGATTTTTCTTTTGTCCAAATATGAAGGTAGCACTAAACAGGAGTGCTTAGAGGTTTTCTATTTGCTGGCAACTTTGCTTCAAGTTGCTGCCATCGTTCAGGAGGCCACACAATCGCCACTGCCTTAGCGTTCAACAATCCTAGAGACACTGGGCCAAATGTGTTGCTATCAAGTGTGTGGCCTGTATGGTCGCCTTCCACCCAGCAATGTCCTTCAGGCACCTTCACATACTGAGATTTATAGCCCAGTGTGGACACCACGTCTCCTTGGAGACCTACGACTCGCTTGATAATCTTCTGGTTCGGATCTTTCGGTGATACGAGTGAAACTACATCACCACGCTGCACACTGAAGTCTCTGATCGCCCAGCGCGACAAAAACACGTAGTCCGTATCCTTCGCTTGGGGGTTAAGTGCCGGCTGCATCGATATACCCTCGACTCTGGCCACATACCCTACGGTGTCCAGCAGGGTAAGCCCGACGGGGAGGCCAATCAGAACCGACTTAAACATACTCTTTAGAAACATGAGCGTGGTTAAGCGATTCTGTGTGGCAATGAATCGAGCCCGGCATAGTCAAACGAAAAAAGTTTCCAGTTATTTACACGAACATACTGCTTTGCTTTCAATCAATTTTATTTTCTAAAATTTTGCAACTGGAATTTGTTTGCGGCACTGACCTGACCTGACATTTGATAGTTTTGAAGTTATACAACTTGTCATTTATCAATAAGTTTGTTTAAGCACATTGTATAATAATTGACTCATAACGGTTTTGATTGTATCTCAAACAGTGTTCTAAAGGCATCTTTTAAGTTTAATTAAATTAGGGCATGTTTGTTATTCTGGCAATCTGCAACGTGGATTGGAAACCGGTTTTGATTTAATGTGTCACGTCACTACAATGAATGAATGACCATAGAGTTTCGGTCTCCACAAATACTTTAAAAAAAAGTGTTGATGCTTTCTATAGTAAATTACAACCAAACAGAAATTTTGGACATTTTATTTGCGTGTAGTGAGTTTAATATCACATAAATGACGACAAACGAGCACAAGTTTTTAGCAATCGGAACCTGGAAAGCATAAAATAAATAATCGTGTACAGATGGAAGCGTTCCGTCGTCGAGAAAAACTTACAATCTGCATAATCAGCTGTCAGTGAGATAGATCATCTGTCCCTGTAAATATAAAAGCTAAAACAATCATAACACGTTTTAGTTAAGCGAGTGTAAATAATGAGGTAAACAACCCTGCTAAGATGTAACCACGGCCGTGTGGTGGATCGCCGCGACCAGAGAACAGAAATGGGATAATAACCTAAGAGCCTCGGCCGAGCCATGGCTGGTCTCCCGTGAGGTCACGCGTTGTTCGACCAGCAGCGAGCCAAGCGCACCATGTCCGGCGACTTCCCGTTCGCGGCGAAGATCGTGAGTCCCGTGAAGTGTAACGAGAAGCCATGGGACTTGTGGGTCAGCGAGATCGGGCACTCGTCGCCGCGGCGCGACGAGCCCGCGGCGGCCGACGCGAAGGCGGCGCCCGCGCGGCCGCACCACCCCTACAAGCCCGGCGCGCCGCGCTATCGCCGCGCCGGCCTGCACCGCCTCCGCCACGACTCCATGAGTCTACACGGGCTCTTCCCACAAATGGACAATCTCAACGCGGCCGTCTGCCATATGTGCGGAGTGGTAGTGAAGTGCAGTGCGGCCTACAGACACTTACTCGAGTCTCACACGGGCTCCGAACCTATTCTCCCACCTCCACCCCCCGCGCCCACAGTGAAGCTCAAAAGTGGTCACAGTCGGACCCGACATAAAAAAGAACTGCCTCCGCCCCCTCCTCCCATAGACATCCTACCTGTCCCCATGGAGACGTCCCCTCTCTATACTGCCACTCCTCCTTTGTCAAGGATAGTGATACCGCAGCCTGAGTTACAATATTTAGAGGAACCTGGGACATCGTCCGCCGTCACCGGAGAGGTCCAAGTCTGTGTAGAGACTGGGGAACTGCCGGTAGTTAGTATACAGGACACAGAGGAGCTGCCCCTCGGTGAGAATATTACTGATGACATAGTCGATATTATGAACTCTGAAGGCATCCAGAGTGCAGATGATATCTCAAATGCAGCAGATTGGAAGAATATAATTAGGGATATAGGGAAGATGCAAGATCTCAACTTTCCCCAGACCACCGATACGGTACCAACAGACTTGTTCACACCCGTAGATCCGTCGCTGACTGCCTATACCATGACCGACACGGACCTATCTAGTTTACAATTCGCACCGAACACCTCACCGATGCTGGCGTCAGTGATAGACACCGGCGTGCTCAACACTCAAGCTTTAAAGCCGACGCCGAGCACTCCGACCAGTAAGGCGCGGCCGAAGACCAAGTCGAAGTTTAACCTCAGAGAGTATGACCCTAACAAGCACTGTGGGGTTGTCACAGCTGACAACCCTAAGCCGTGCACGCGGTCGCTCACGTGCAAGGCGCACGCATTGTCTCTGCGGCGGACTGTGGAGGGTCGAGCGAAGCCTTTCGACACTCTGCTAGCCGAGCACCGCGCCGCGCGCGACGCGGGGGCGGCGGCGGCGCTACCACCCCCCGTCACGGCCCCGGCCCCAATCCTCCCTCCTCTCATCGTCAACACTTCGTTGGATCTCAGCGCTTTCACCGGCCTCACGCCGGAGCAGCAGGTGAACGATATCTACGCGAGTCTCGTGAGCCTTGAGGAATCCCACGGAGTACTGCCGGATACGTCGTGTATCGCGCCGCTGCTGAGCCAGCCGCTACCGCTGCCCGCGGAGCCGTTCCTGCTGCCTGACGACGCGGAGGTACCGCTAGAGGTTCCCCCTGTGGTACCCGAGGCGTCGCCCCTTCCGGTGCCAGTGGCGACGCCTAGAGAACGGCCCGAGAAGCATGACGATGGCCCTCCTCCGCTGGTTCCAGGAGACGTGTGCTGGTACTCCTCCTGTCCTCGTCCACTGGCGCTGTGCACGTTCAACGCCTCCCACGCGGGCGGCGCGATCACCTTAGGAAAGAAATTCGCGACAGTCCGGAGCAACATCAAATCCTCGCTCTCGCGGTCTCAGTGCAAAACCGGCGCGACAAACAATTACTATTATAATCAGAACGCTCTGTCGTTATCTAAAACTGTACATATGAACAATGCTAGTAAAACTAATAAGCCTGAAGTGCGGAAGCTCATAGTGACGTGTAGTGGGGGCGGGAAGGTGCAGCAGACGTTGAGCGAGCTGTTCGGGAGCGAGGTGCGGCACGTGAACGGACACGTGGCGGGCACGCCGCACAAACGCAGCACGCCGCTGAAGCACGGCAAGCGCGCCGCCGCTGTCCTCGACCTCGGCTTCAGCCTAGACCCGCTGCTAGACGAGAAGTGCTGAACGAAAGCAATCACTGGTTGTGTAGTCACATTGTGTATTTATTTTTCTGTACTGGGGACTCACGTTGTAAAATAATGAATAATAAACACGACAATTACGATAATGTTAAATCTCATTTTGTTTCGTGAAGCGAACTAATGTTTGTATTATTTTGTATATTATTTATAAGACTTTTTTAAATCGCTCCCGACAATGTCGGCATGTGTCAAGGAGAATTAAATTAGATTATACAGAATGGTTGTATTTTTTCGAAATGACATTACTCATTGTTGATACTGAATTGAATACTGACTAAATGGCCTAGGTTTAATATGGTTATGTGATGAAAATTTCCATGTAAAAATATAAATACTATTGACTAAGTATATCCGTAATAGTAAATCACCTCCTTTTGAAATAAAGGAAAATACCTCAGCGAATACTTTACCTTGTTTTACTCATTCTAATTCGTTGGCTCCTTGAACAATAGAAAGGTACCTGTATTATGATTATGAAAGCTATGAATATTCATAATCCGCTAGGGAATCATCTAAATCCCCTTGAATTAGGAATCTTGTTAGCCAGAGCGTGTCAAATCTAATTACCATCTTTCCGTAGTATACGGAGTTGTTACCCACTTCTTGTTTAAATGGCAGTCATATTAGTTCATAATGGCGTCGTGGGAACCAAGAAATCTATTTCAAACCGACAGCAAAAGGTCATTGACGCTTGATCCGGCTCGAAGGACCATCATAATGTAAAGGTAGCATATTACATCAAATGCATATGTAAATTACACAATTTAGGAAGTAAACGATAAAAGAGTATTTTTGTATTTAAATTAAATTTAAAAAGTATAATAGTAACTTTAAGCATTGATTAATTAGTTTACCATTTAAAATGTATAGTCTTCATATTTTACTCTAACGTAGTCACCCTACAGCGATTCTTAGCACTTGACATGCGTGACAAATCACCTCAAGCTAAGTAGGGTGACCAAAATATAATGATAGTACTACTCTAACCGCATTCCGTAGTTACTAATGATAAATGTTATTTCGTTAATGTTGATATATGAAGTACCATTATTGGCAGCGCATTAGAGAAAAAAATCCTTTTATACTCGTTTTCACAAACACTAATTCTAGTATTTGGAAAAGTAGGTATATGTTAAGATAATAGGTTCAAACTAAGATTTAAATATCTGTGCTCAAATTGTTCACCACGAAGTATAAATATAGAGGTACATTGTTATTATGTGTGAACTTAGACTGTTCGTAAACACCAGAATCTCTCCTGGCGGTCTAGCACAACTATGCTTCGCGACATAGCGCTACCCATCACTCTCTCACATTACTGCACAGAAAGAGACGGGTATCTATCTCGCGGGAGAAATAGTCGCGTATGACAGTTACACTAGAGGTGATGAGTGACCTACAGTGAAAGGCGTCGCATATTTTTTTGGTAAAGCCGGAGCATATTTAGCCTGTTTTCTTCGAGAGCCCTAGAATCCTAGAATAAGGTACTGTAGGTGTAGAGAAAGAGGATTGACGTTGTTTCATTCATGGACCTAGTAAATACTAAATATAAGCTCCTTGGTTTCATTAGAAACAGCGATGATTGACGCCTGAACGTTGGCTCTGAAAAGAGCAGGTTTTTGTCTCGAAAAAGACAGTTGTTTAAATATATATTCGGCCAGCATCGTCTTCTCTCTTCGATCTTCAGAACTTCAAGCTTCGAGTCTCCTGTGCTTCAGTCTATCGAACTGAACTTTTTCGAGACAAAACCTTCTCTTTTCAGAGCAAACGTTCAGGCGTCAATCATCGCTGTTTCTAATGAAACAACGTCAATCCTCTTCCTCTACACCTACAGTACCATAGAGTTTTAAAATAAGCAAGCCGATGGGATTCGGGTTCTATAAACGCCACGCCACTAAGGAAGTAATGATCACGCTAATTACTGAATCGATAACAATTTTGACACGCTTTAAAACAAATGACGGTCTTCAAACGGCTGAACCAATTTTTCATTTGGTACTGACACCGGAAAACCAACTAATATTATTTTTTCTCATCATATGCAGACTTTGCGTTTTGGTTGTTTGTTTAAAATGCGATGCAATAGCTGTGGAACGATCGCGTCGAACGCGCGCCGATTTTGCGCGAACGAATGCGGAATACGGACCGAACTCCTCGGTACAGTAGCCGGCAAACTTCTTGAGCAAGGCCTTGACTGCACAGTAGCCGATTTACGTACAAATGTGCATGCGCAATCCGCCATTTTTGTTCAAAAACTTTGCCGGCAACTATACGCGGTGGCGCATCGACTGTTAGCGTAGCTCGCTGCGCTGTAGAGAGACCCTTAGACATAACCATGATAGTCCCAGATTCGACATAGGAACGACATCCCCTCATCTGTTATTTGATTCTAACAAAGTAGTGTTTACATTTAATCAAGTTTTGTTAAACCAAAAAGGTGGACGTAATTTAAGTGTAGTGAAAAACAAGTAAAAAATATAACAGAAATCAACTTATCCATACTATATACTATATACTATATATACTATATACTATATATACTATATACTATAATATTATAAATGCGAAAGTGTGTCTGTCTGTCTGTCTGTCTGTCTGTTACCTCTTCACGCTTAAACCGCTGAACCGATTTAGATGAAATTTGGTATGGAGATAGTTTGAGACCCGGGAAAGGACATAGGATACTTTTCATCCCGAATAAATTTAGTGTTCCCGTGGGATGAGCGGGTAACACCGCGGGGCACAGCTAGTCCTAAATAAAAGTAACTAACTACAACCGATGTCCCCCAGATCACGGCCCTGCGGCAGGGTACCCATGATGCCGGCTACATTCCCCCGCTGAATAGCCAAGCTAATCCTTTGGCCGAGGAATGAGCCGGCTCTGTGGTCCGAACATTCTGACAGTTTATTTTTGTGTAAAGTCTGTGGGCGTCCCGCGTCCGGACTCTAGTTTTGTTTGAAGCAAACAACAGAGTTCCTTCGGTTCAGCATGGAACTCGTCATCCGATCTTCACCAAAATTTTATGAGACCAATTTCGACATATTGATGAGGTTTGTAAATGACGGAGTTCTGGGGTAATCGTAAAAATGCAACCGAATTGAGAACCTCCTCTAGTCGGTTGAAAACACTAAAGTACCTACCATACCTATTACCTACTACTTAGTTGATTTTTAGGATTTTTACAAACCTCATCGAAATCTCCAAGTTGGTCTCCTAAAATATCGGTGTAGATCTGATGACAAGATTATATGTCCAAATCTGCAACTGCAGAATTTGTGCCGTGCTACGGTAAAAGGGCGTATTTTACTATGACATCCGTATAAAGATACGACCTTTTACACCGCAGATTTGTGCAGCCCATAAAATACGAGCACACCCATAACCCAAGATTTACCGTTAATGCAATCCAAACAGTTTATTATATTTCGTCCATTATCGCCCCATACGTTGATACAAAGTGGGTCATGTGAAAGTTAAGATCGAAGATACCGCCTGAATCACGCACGGCACGGGTTCGAATCCTGCGTGTAAACAATACTTAATTGGCTTTTTATTTATGGTAAAATAAATGAAGTTTCTGAAAGTAGGCCGCATGGTTCGTTTTTGAACTCTGGCTGTATTATACCTATGTACTTCCCTATGTTTCTCATGAGGTAACCGCAAGCTAATACGAGTATTTGAGATTAATTATAGATACCATGCGCATTACGGATTGATATAATATTATGCGCATGTGGAAAGAGCTCCCTGCCTCGGGGGTTACAGTATGCGGTTCTTCAAGACGGGAATAAATAGGTTCTTAAAGGGTCAGCAACGCGCGTGTGATGCTCCTGGCATCGCAAGCGTCCATAGGCGGCGGTAACTGCTCAACATCAGGCGGGCCGCATCGCATGCTTGTTTGCCACTGTCGTACTATAATCGACTACAAATATATTGACAAAAAAAACAACATAAAAATTCTCCAGATTCAAACAGCCTAACCTTCCCAATAATAGGTAGCCAGGCTTACATATGGGTATTTTCAAAGAATACCTCTCTCCGTAGAAACCCTTTATGCCACTAGCAGGTACCTGCTATAGAGTACCCACCATGCTCGGGCTTATTTCTGCCACAACGCACCTGTATTGTTATCTTTTTTGCATAAAAGGAACCCTAAACTTATCTCTCTTTTTTATGTAATCATGTACAGTCAAGGAAATTAAATCACGTACCTTTTTCTTTATCTCAATGACGAAATGGTCAAAAATGTAATACGCGTTTATTTATACGCGTCAGACTGGACAATTTCGTTTTCTGTAAGATGAAACCTATCTAGATATAACCAAAATAAAATATAACACCCCCGACACAAGTAGCTGGTCATCATGAGACCCTCATTCAGATGGGATATAGAAAATGCTACTAAAACTGAACATAACTACACAATTTGGAATTCTTAGCTTCAATATTGGCTGAGATCTTGTCACTTGTTCTAACTAAAGCCGAATAATTATCTTGAAAACTACTGGTCCTATTTCCACCAAACATATCTAAGAACCATCTCCACGGACAAGTTTTTCGATTTAAAAAATCTGCACTCAAATTGCTCCATCCGTTTTAGGAACTACGATGCCACAGACAGATACACATGTTAAGTTAATCTTGTAACGTCCCTATTTTTCTTCGGGGGTTAAGTAAAAATAAGAGTTAAGTAATAGGAAGATCACACGAAATAGTACTTTTATGCAACTGTTACATAATGATGGCATTAAAACGCGAGTGTGAGTATAAACCCACATAAAACCACATGTGATTCCCATACTGAGCGGTCATGCCATACGCCTTCTGCATACGGCGACCATAACTAGTTCATTGGTCCATGTTGTGAGGGTCACATTGCAACTTCTTTCGGTTTGTGAATCTATACATTTACACAGGTTATGATTATGAATGGTTGGTGATTTAATAAAACATATTTTATTTCATATTTTAACTTTATTTCAATGCATATAACATGTATGTATATTTTCGAGATATCACACTGAATAGTGCTTGTATAGGGACGCGAATGTTATAACATATAACACAGATAAAAAAAGTAGCAGATGATTTCTTATGGATCGGTTACTTTTCCTAAATTACGTCTAATAACTGTGCTTTTAAGCAATTTTGACAATACCTACATACAGTTAGCAATTGTACTTACAAACACAAAAATCTAATAAAGAAATCGAATTGCTTATTTCGTAATACTAGATTCGTGTAACGTGTCATATTTTTACATCACCCTGGGCCGTAAGTGTGATTTTCTGGGAGAATACCTATTACTTCCTGTCCAAGGCAAGACATAAAACTTTAGACAAAGCACGGGCGGTAATTCGTAAAGCTCCAGATCGCATATTTATGGCCCTCACCTTCGGTTGGGCGACAAAGACCTGCAATCTGGGACATTCACGAATTCAGCGCCAGGTATATAATGTATTAATGTACTATTTGGGTCATCAACAATTTTCTGCCACTCGTTGCCATGGTGATGTCCCCTGGGTTATTTTTTAAAACTACGATTTTCCGTGGTTATATTTAGCAAAGGCTTTGTAATTTAAGCAGTTATAAATTCATTCGTATGAAGACTATCTCCTGACACTACCAGTAATATAAATTATCAACACTTTTCTGAAGTTTAATCACTATCCCTCTTCCCTGGGTCACTAGACAGAATAACAGCAAGAAAAAGTTGATCCACCCATTTAAGTCTTTGTCCATGTAGATATATTGTAACACAACATGGTATGGTCCGTTCTAATTAATACGTCAAACTTGTTCTGATTTTGAAAACCTTTAATATTCTTATCAACATTCTATTCAGTATTTCAAGAATGTATTTCATTTTAGTGAATTCTGAAAACAGCTTTGTTAAAGTCAATAAAAAAATAAAATAAAAGATAATGTAATCAAAGTAATTACTTTAAAGATCTCTAGAGGAAAAGGACAATTTTTAGCTTCTGGTTTGGACTAGATAATAAAGGTCCATTTGGGATCGTTACGTCGACCAAGATTTTATAATTTTGATCATTATATATAGAGTTATAATACTTATAATTCTAAATCCGTTTATTTCTTCTTTCCCTTAGATTTGACGCCTTTATTCTTCGCTTTGACGATGCCTTTGAATTGCTTCGAATTTATTGCTTTAGTCCTGTAAAAAAAAATTGAAATGAAAACAGACCATAACATTTTTGGACATATTTCTTATCTATATATAAATAAATAAGAAGCCAACATTTTATGCAATCCACTGAAGTACATACAAGGATAGCGGTCCTGTAGCTCAGTGGTGAGAGCACTGCTCCGGTCAAGCAGAGTTCGTGGGTTCGATCCCCAGTTGTACTTCAGTGGATTGTGTAAAATTTTGGCTTCTTATTTATCCTTTGTATTTATACATAAATAAGAAATGTGGTATCGCCTATTGTCTACCATTGTTTAATTTAAGATTTCTCATGTAATATTTTTCTTGTTGGTGTGCAATAAAGTATTGTTGTATTGTATTGTATCACCACAAAAATAGTTCTGTATTTTAAGACACAGTAAAAACGGGATTATTATTATTATTAAATAGTAAATTAAATTACAAGAGTATCAACAGCCGCCCATTTCGAGTATACAATTTTTCTTATGACTACACTACAGTATGGTAAATATAACGTAGTAATTGTATTAAGCGGGTTACACTCACGAGAAATTGTCAGAAACGGCCCGACATGTTTCGAACTAACCTACGATTTCTAATTCAAGACCAAAAAAACTACCACAAGGTTGCCACTACAATAAAATATTTTTACAACAGTAAATTCCTTTTTCCTTTTTAAACACGCTAAGATAATTTCTTTATTGGTAACTTTAATTCTATGTTTGAACAAAATAACTAGAAATATTTATTATTACATAATTATGAGAAGAGATAATAAAAACTTAAACATCGGAGATTTTTGGTACAAAATCTGGTATTGTTCTAGTAACATTATGCATTTGGTGCAAGCCAAGAAACAAACTCAGATGTTATTTAAATGTTGTCAATTTTGACAGTGACGTATCTGTCGTAGTTTTTTTGGTCTTGAATTAGAAATCTGAGTATAGTATAATACAATAATTAAATATGTCTCACGAAAGTTTTAATAATATTATTACATATAACCTATTCATTTCTTTATTTATAGTGTTAGGTATAGATAATATTTTAAGACATCTGAACACTATATGAGAGCAATAAAGATTTATCTTATCTTATATAAACTCTAAACTAAAACACAAAAATTCAAAATGTGACTATAATAATTCGTGGGCAATGAAGGAGGAAATAGAAAACTATGACATTTACTAATAATGCTATTGGAACTTATGTATACATATTTGATTTAAAAAGTAAACCTTCGCAGCTACGTTTTGTAAAAAGTATCCGAATTGATCTGTCAGGAAAGTAGCCTATTAAAATTAACCAAATATATGCTAAGAAACTCACCGCTTATTAAGGTTCTTCCTTGACAACGGTATGTACGCGTAAGGGTCATGTTTGCCCTTCTTCTTGATGTCTCCCTTCGCTTTCTTAGACTGGTATTCTGTACCCACGGTGGATGCCATCGATGCTGCTGAACCTAGGGGTCTAAAAAAAAAGGTTGATTTTAAATTCAGGGACTGAAGCTGGTAAGCGCTGTGTTTGGCTACCTAGGACATTTTATAATCAAATTTGTCAAAAATCCTAATCTTCTAAGTTTGTCAGTATAAGTATTAAGTACTGATCTAAAATCCTCAAAATCTTGGAATCCACTGATCCGACAATAGGTAAAAATGTACTGAAATAATATAACACGCAAAAAGCTGTGTAAAATCGACTATAGTGATGTATCTATATATCTGTTACTTGATAGTTTTCTTTCAGCGCTAGATTTGGTACTTTTTCGACTTTTTCACATGCATAGGTAACATAGTTTTAGTGGCGCATTAGAACTTAGCACGCCTTGATTAAGAATTAACGTCACCCTAAACTGTAAGTGGGATTTACTGCCCGCTTCAACTTTTTAAAGTGAATAATACTTTTCCCAGAGTTCCAGATAGTAACATAGCTATTTCATGATTTTATTGCGTGCAGTCGCAGATAAATTTAAAAAACCAGTTGTCTGCGTGAATTTTGGCAATTTCGAGCAGTTTTTGAAACAAAAAAATATCAATGAATGAATAATTCAAACTGTAGGTTTCAAATCTATACCAATAAATCGCAATATTCCTGTTCTAGTAGTAACATTGATAATATGTTAAGAAACTGATCATAGAGAAAAATGTCTAAAACCATCAGAATTTTTGAACGGATAAGGAGCTTTAAGGCAGAGGCATTCATAGTCTTCCACACCTGTCTTCAATTCAGGGTAACTTGCTGTAAAAGGCAATGATTCCTTACCTGTGGATGCCCTTGCCTCCAGCCTTATACTTGGACCCGACAGCCACCGTGGACGCCTTGCTTCTATTCGATCGTCCACTCTTTATGCTCAGGATGTCATCAAACTTTCTCTTCGTGCCTGGTTTGAGGAGCTTCGACTTTGTGTCCTTTTCTTCGTTATCTGCAATGTATTTCAAGTGCGATGAGATGCGACTTCGGGGAAGTTATATATAGTATTTAAGTGACAGGTTGATTGACAGGACCCTTTCCTACTGGACACTTTAGGCACGTACCCAGGGCCTCCAACTTCACAGGGGGAAGAGGTTCCAATAACTCCCGAAAAACATACCTAGATGAGGTTTTTTGAGGCCCCTAATTATGAAGTGCCCAGGACCCCGGAATGCCTTAAGACTTATAATTGTATTAGTTGATTTATAATTGTGTTGTGTATTTTTATTGTTGTTCATAAGATGCCTATATACTCTACTAGGTAGTAATGTAGTAAAGTTGATCCAAATTTCTAAAATTCCTGGTTTCTTAACCTTATGTCTTTTGACTTTAGACAAATGTCTTATAACTACCTGGCCTCTTTTCCAGTGATCACACGTATTGGGAGCGCATCAAACGGCAATGCCATTCTTGTGCTTAGAGGAAAGATAGGGCTATGTACGCAAGGCACAATGACCGAAGAGGTTTTTAAGGGGCGTACCCCGTATCAAAGACCTTGAGCATTCTATTTTTTTTGTTCCCAGTAGCTCGTACTATTTTACGATTTTAGTTAAAGTGATTAGCGACATCTTACGCAACGCTAATTCGAGTAACATCGTTTGCTAAAGAAGTATAAAAACAGCAGACATGATTAAAGTAAACGTCATTTCTCACTTATTGGTACAAGTTTGATGTCTAGGCGTCGCGTAACAAGGGAAACTTTACCGACATAACCTAGAAAAAGAACTTTACGTGTGTTCAATTTCTTCTATTATGTGAGGTATTTTGAAATTCTTTGAGACAGAAATCACAGAAATAAAGACCAAATACCAAGCAACATTGCGTTTAATTTTCACGTGTATTGCATGAAGAGGAATCACTTGAAAACTCGTTGACAATAGTGAAATTGGCCGGGTAGCCCCTTAAGAGTCGACCTCCCAACTTACCAGTATCATCAGAATCACTGTCCACCTCCCCGCTGGGTTTTGGCGGTTCGTCATCATCATCATCATCGAACGCATCGTCAGTGATGATCAGCCGACCGTCTGGCGCCATCTTGAATCCGCCATCTTTCTTTTTCTGTTTCACTTCTATCGCCTTCTTCTTTTGAGACGGGTCGGTAGCTAGAAGAAAAAAGAACAATCGGATGTAATCAAATTTGTCAAAATGCTAAATCGTCTAAGTTTGTCCGCATAAGAAGCCCCCCGACTCGGTGGACGAATCCCGAGAAGTTTGGAGGAAGTTTGTGTCAACCTGAGCAAGATCGCATGATGACGAGCTATATGGAGGCCTATATCAGGCTATCCCCACGCGTTTCGGCCGCGCGAAACATTCCGATCTCTAAGTGCCAACCCGGCGCGACAAAATGCCAGTGGGCTGCCACGCCTCGCGGCGAGCGGACGGCGTACAGTTAACGTTTCCCGCGCAACCTGTGCTGTACGATGTCGAAAAATAAAAGTCGGGCATATTGTTTTTGTGGCAACAAAGACGATTAAAAATGATTTCATTTGTTCCAGAACACATTAAACTCTCTGGAATAAAAGATTTTGTTTAAGAATTAACGTTTACTGGGGCACTATTGACGCGTAACTATTAAAGTCTGGGTATTTCTCTAAAAATCTTTATGGGGGCGCCTAGCTTTTTTTCGAATTAATTGTGTTGGTTTGATTCCATGCTGTGTTGTTATTACTGAATGTTTAGTTGTACAATCAATAAGTAAAATATTTAAAGATTCACTCTATTATTCGTTATGTTTTAGAAACACGATTACTTGTAGTTTCCTCGATAGTTTTTTTTAGTTACCTCAAAAAGCAACGTCAACCCTTAGTATGTCATGAATACTGCAGGGAAAGTTATCAGTTTTTTTTAATAATAACATAACGAGATGTTAACTATAATGTATACGTCTTACATTTTCAAAATCTGTATTATTTTAATAATTAAACCAAAAAAAACATGATTTCCGCGGCTCCCAGCAGAGATGGGCAAAAGTTAATCGAGTAACGATTAAGATTAACTTTTTTAATCTCAATTAACGATTAAAATTGACGATTAGTTAATCTAATCGTACGAGTTCCGATTGATTTAATCTCGAAAGATTAAGTTAACTGTCGATTAATTTTTAGCGATTAAATTTTTAAGCGATTAATTAATTCGATTAACTTTCTCTTAAATTAATATTAGGATAAATAAGAAGACTTTTTGTAAGTCCAAGTCCCTGCCTAGAACATCTTAGAGTACCGCACTATAAAAAACCATCATGTATTACTGTAACAAGAGGGAAGAGCGGAGAGGGAAGAGCGGCGTGCGGAGAGCGGCGTGCGGAGAGCGTAGTTAGGGAATGCAACCCGGGTACCCGAAAACCCGGGTACCCGGGTGCGGAGAGCGGCGTGCGGAGAACGGAAAGCAGATAAGCGGAAAGAGGGAACGGTCGGATGCAAAGGTTTGAACAGGGTCTTTTTAAAGAAAAAGACCCTGTTCAAACCGTGTAGAGAATGGTGTTCAATCGTCCTGAAGTGGGCAACCCAGTGGGAATCGGGTTGTATGGTCGCCACGCCTCTGCTGACTAGACTGGTTGACCAAACGAGCGAAGGCAGGAGAAAAAGCTAGCGTTTACATAACGGAGGCAACCCTAGCGCACATTCCAATGACGTTGCGTCACCCGCGGGAGGGGGCATCGATAGCGGTGGCAACCGCCTGCCGTCCAAACAAGTGGGGTATCTGTTACGTAGTAACTTGTATATAATCTGTGCCTATATGTACAAATGGCCCATGTATTAGTACATGACTTATAGATAGATATACCTGTGATCTTTCTCGAGGCCGAATCATGAGCCACATCCACGATATTGTCCGGGTCGTCCTGAATCCAGGCCTGGCTCTTCTTTCCCTTCGCCTTGACTTTGGGCCTCTCGTCTTCCTCAGAATTCTTCAGGATGTCTCCCAGGGTCTTGGAGATACCGCGGACCTTCTAGTCTCTTTTTATCAATTACATACCTGTGTGGTCATGTAGCCTGAGTAGAGAATGGATGGCCGTTGGGGCTGTGGTGCTGTAGTGGCCACGCATAAGAAACCGCAGTGTAGAACGGCCCCAGACCAGGTGGACGGATCCCGAGGGGTTTATGGACGCTTCCGATGCCTGGAGCATTACACGCGCGTTACCAACCCTTTAAGAACCTATTTACTCTCCTCTTGAAGAACCGCATGCTGTAGACCCCGGGGAAAACCTCGGCAGGGAGATCATTCCACATGCTGAGCGTTCGCGGTAGGAAATTCCTCTGAAACCGTACAGTTCTCAACCATTTAGGCTCCAGTGTGTGAGGATAAACACCCTGCCGATGGCGAGCAGTGCGATGGTAGAAAATAGCCGTGGGCATCATGTCAAACAATTACTCAGAACACACCCCATTGTACAGACGGCAGAACACACACAAGGAGGCAAAGTCTCTCCTCAGACTCAGAGGCTCGATTCCCTCTGTGAGTTTAGGATTGTAGGAAGACGCGCTATACGGAGGCTATATGTACATGGCGTATAGATATACCTGTGATCTTTCTCGAGGCCGAAACATCAGCCAAATCCACGATATTGTCCGGGTCGTCCTGGATCCAGGCCTGGCTCTTCTTGCCCTTTGCCTTGGCTTTGGGCCTCTCGTCTTCTTCCATGAGCTCCATTTCCGAGTCCGAGTCCTTCAGGATGTCTTCCAGGGTCTTCGAGGTGCCTCGGATCTGGTCAATGTCATCTTCGGAGTCTGCTTGGTCTCTGGATAATTAGTACATTTATGTTGTGTATTTATTTATATCGCCAATGGAACTAACTTTGAATGTTCAGGTAATATTGAACACCCTTAAAAACATATATTTTATAATTCGTAGTACCGTAGAGTCGGGTTAGTTCAGCCCTTGAGGGTAACATTTGCCACCCACACAAATACATTTCGATAAATTTGAAAACTCTTCGCCATAATAAGATGTAGTTTTTCATGATGTCGTTATTGAATAAAATAGGTTTAATGGGCGGGCAATGTTATTACTAAAACAAGATGATGTACAGTCTGACCAAAAAGAGTAGAAATAAAAAAGTGGCAATACTGTAGTGCCGTCCCCGTTTTCTTAGATTGATTAGAAAGGGACGTTTACTTTTCTTTACTTACGGTACTACTAAAAATTTTACACACATTATTATAACAAAACGGGATTTAATCATGTTCAAAAGGTGTCAATACAAAAGTATGGGGGAAACATCACGTCCAAAACGTTGAGGCAATTAAATAAGCACTTTTTTGAATTAGGTCCCGGTTTGTTAGAATGATGTTGATCGCCGAAAACTGGGAATATCCTACTAAAGCCTGACCAGAAATATATGAGGATTGTCAAGAGGGCGTTATTTATAAGATTTATATTGGCAACGGTTTTGCAACCAATCACAACCCACTATAATGACTTTATGCACGAATGCACTCTTTTCCTGACTGTTTTTCGTGTAGTAAACACGTGTACACTTTATTTATAATCTTACGTTTACGACTGTTAATTGTTTTTTCTACTCCAGTACTTTTTTCTGTCATTTATATAGTTACTAACTCTAATATAGAGACATAAATTATGAAAGTCTGTAAAAGTCTATACTCTATTGCCTAAAAAAACACTGCTAAACGATGTTATAATATCGCCAAAAAAGCATCACTTAGTACCACAGATTACAAGATAAACAGCTGCATTCACACAATTTGCGATTAAAAAAAAACTTATTGTACTAAGGCATTGTTGCCAACTTAAAAAAAAAAAGTTTCTGTCAAAAATGACATTTTAGTGGCAAGCTTTTATAGCCGACTGTACTTTTCTTTGGATATCCATCAAATGCTCACTGAGATGATACTAAAGAGCCCAAGCTCGGTAGGATTGCTTTTTCTATTATAGAGTTCCTATGGCCACCTTCCGGCTCCATCATCAGATCAGCCCCATGGTATACCATATTATTGTATTGTCATCAAAGTTAAGTAAGTATGCAAAATTTCAGCTCAATCGGTTGACGATATCTGCTTCAAAATTGAGTTGCAAGATTTCACCCGAACAAACATACTTAGATACATACATACATACATACAAGTTAAATAAAGCTTTTAAAAAAATATCTTCAGTGCATGGGTGTTTAGTATAGTGAACGGATACCTTTATGTATAATTTCATATTTTTTTGACAGATGGACGTTAATAAAAAATAGTTTATCAGACTATATTTATTTTTATTTTGTTGATTCCGAGCGGGAACATGTAATTATTTTCTTTGTTGTTTATTTGCATTTTATTTATGAAATGTCCAGTCGTAGAAAAAGTATTGTATGCAACGTTGTATAAGTAGGTCAAAAAACGCTCGTGGCATCTTTCTTATGATGTTCGCACTCGCGTTTTTTGCATAAAATAATATTTGGCATTTACTTTGGATAGTTTTAAATATTTTTCTTTTAAAGAAACCACAACGAATGACATTGACATTGTTGACATACAATCATAAAATAAAATCATTGCCAGTGTAAGAAATTAGTTCCAGTGAAATTCCGCAATATGGCGCATCCTCGTATATTTCTGGTCAGGCTTTACATGTCAAAGTAGGTAATAAATAATGACATGTTTATGTCGCGCAAATAGTTATGCCTGTCGGTCGAATTAGAATTCATCTATTCTGTATATTTCAAGTATCTAAATCTGGTGTTAGATCACGAAAATAAGGGCTATTAGTAATTGAATGAAATAGTCTTAACCCTTAATTTGGCAATATACACAGGAATGTACAAAGTCTATGACTATATTTTTTATCGAACGAGAATTGTTTGCGCTATTCAACCTTGACGAGACTTGAACTATCGACCTTCGTTTTTTTGTCAAATTAAGGGTCAAGCGACTTATTGACACTACTAACTGCACTCACTTCTGATTATCCTTCGCCCTCTTCTTCCTGTTATCCAACTTCCTCAAATTCCTCAGTCTCCTGAACATGACCTCGTCGTCCTCAGGAATCAGCTTCTCCACGGTATCGGGGCCGTATTTCCTGATCATCCGAGTGAGGAAGTAGCCTATCTCCAGCCGGGAGTGGCGCTTGCAGTCTTCGGGCATCGAGGAGAGGGTTTTGAGGATGATTGGGAGGGAGCCGGCGAGGACCTCTGTTGGGAGGACTTTGGTGTATACCTGCGGGAAATAATTAATTTACACCCTAGCGACCTCTATGTGAAAACGTTAATATTCACATCTTACCGCACTGCTTTGCAACAGTGAACGGGCAAGCGAGAGAGGGCGCTGTTATCTTTTGTTGCTGTGTGTATCTTATGTTACTGGTCAATCTTTTGCTGCAATAAGAAACGACATAGGAATCGAGAAGATAGTACCAACCTTCAAGAAACTCAACGCAGCAGCAGTGACCTCCCTATTCCCCGACATGATCTGCGTTGCCACAGTCTCCAACAAGTCCTGAATAGTTTCCAGGGGCATGTGTTCTGATAGATAGAAGAGGGCTGACGCCAGGGCTCGGAGCGTGGCGCTGACGATCCGGGGCAGCGGGGCGGTGAGACCGGACATGATCAAGTTGAGGAAGCTTTGCATTCCTGTTTGGAAAAGAAAAAAGTCCTGTTTTTTTTGTACACTACGACGGTGATAAACATGTCGTCACAACGCCTGATGTTAACCAGTTATTGTCGTCTATGGACGTTTGCGACGCCAAGAGCATCACACGCGCAATGCCGACCCTTTAACCCGACCATCTAACATAGTGTAAGATGCAGTTTACATAACAAAGAGTTCATGATTTATTGAAAAGTAGGAATTATGTTATTGAGAGTGATTTCATAAGGATGTAATACATTTTAATATTTATTCGTTATACGTTGACGGTTGTATATAATAACAAGTTACAGTTATTTATCAACGAGAAGGCGGAATTTGCCATTTTCATCGTGAAAACGTGCGTTTAAGTTCATGGTCGTTTTGTTAAATTATGAGGATTCTGAAAACAATTAAAAATTCTCTTGATTAAAAAAGAAATCGAAAATTTGCGTACCTTTGAATTCACATATTTCAAAAGATATTCATTTTATTGTTTTTTTCTCTTTTATTTATTTATTTATTTATCGCAAGGCGATAAATTCACACTGTGTGCTTTCTTTATTTCACTGAACTAATTTTATTCATATAATTACAGCTGTTGAATAAAAAAAACTATTAAAATGATACCAACCTCCCTCTTGCGTCTTCAGCACATCCCCAACGGAATTAATGAGGTTAAAGGCACACTGTCGGCACTTGGAGTTGATATCTCTCGTGCATATCACCGATTCGGCGATGGCGCTCTTTAGGAGCTTGCTCTCTGCTGTGAGTCCTGGTGTGGTGTTGATGAGGTGTTCTATGCATCTGGAATAGGAATTTAAGTTAGGTTTTCCCAAAAGGACAAGAGAGAGAATTTCATCTGCCGGTCTATAAAAAAAATTAACTCTTTGCCGGCTCATGTGTTTCCTTCTTATAACATGGGACCCTTCAAACGAAGCGTGAAGAAGCATCTCTCGGGCCAGCATGGCAGTGTCAACTGACATAGCACCGTTGGTTTCCTTCTTGTCTTGTTTGTTTCTTCTAATGCGACTTGGGCTCCTCTTTTGCTTACCATCAGGCGTAGTGGAGACACTATGTTGTGCCGTTATAAAAAAGGCAATAGCCTAACAAGGTCTAGACCAGGCATAGTGGCGCTACAAACGTCTCTTATGTGACAATAATGTGCATACGTCATATGTTTGCATTAAAGAATAGAATAGAATAGAATAAAAAAATAATTTTACTTAACCTTTTGACCGCCACCGTCGGCTGTGGCCGTCAACAAAAAATCGTGCCCCTGACGCCACGTCGGCCACAGCCGTCCAAATTTCAATGATCAAAAACTTTGTAATTCTAACCGCTACATGTATTTTGCAATCCCTGTTGATTTTGGGGCACATCTTTATTTTTTACTCTGGCGTCAGTGGCACGGTAAATTGCTAGACCGCTTGGCGGTCAATAGGTTAAAGGGCTTCTAAACGGGCCATGTTTTGCTGCAATTTGTGGCCGGCAACCATGGCCGTCCCTCTCTGGCACCATACGCTAGAGCAAGATGCAAATAATGGCCGGGCCACAAATTGCAGCATAAAACGTCAGTGACGATTTGTCATCAGCCAAATTCAAAATATTGCTTACCGGAATGTTGCTCTATCCTTCGTCTTTCTTCTAAAATAAATACTGAATCCTATTGAAAACAACTTGACTTTCATCATTGTGGAATTGGATAGTTTTGGCTTGTTTGACTTTATTATGCAAATATACTTGAAATTTGCGGAAGGAACTTACTTTTTGTGGGGGGTTAAAAAGGCCCTTGCATTTCCAATGAATTTTTTCTCTTCGTAAAACTGAACAGAACCGCATTCGTTTTGTTTTGATAGACATAAAAAAATCACTTACCTCAACCTAGCTGCTTTACTGCTATCCGCCACCTTACTCAGGGAACTCATTAACAACTTCTTGATCTTCTTACTATTACTCTTCAAAAACTCTTTACAACTCTCATTCTCACTCTTAAAGATCTCCTCTAAAATCCTATACGCCTTCTTATGCTCCATCTCTATTAATTTAACTCTTTCTTTATATTTTAAAGTCGGTTTCTTTTCCGAATCCTCTTCCATGTTTTCTGGTTTTTCTTTCCTAGCTTTCTTATGTTTTTTAGGGTTCTCTATAACAGTTTCGCATAATGGGTACACCCATTTGTCGAACAGGGTTGTAATTTGTTCGCTGGTTTGGTATAAGACGAGTAGGCGGACTATGTCCAAGATGGATTCTCGTTGGAAATGGTTGTCGGTTGATGTTTCGAGTTGCTGGATGGCGTTTTTGAAGAGCTCTTCGCGGAGGCTTTGATCGCTTATTGTTAGGTATACCTAAAATAGAAAGAGATAAAAGATAGAATATACAGGTTATGGTCAATGCGAAAACTGCTACTACATATAGCCAGGCAATAGTTCAGATGTTTTACACCGAGGAATGAAGGATATCAAATTCGAATTCCGGCCAGGGAAAATATTTGTGTGATGAACTCAAATATTTGTCCTTGGCTCATGTTTGTTATTTTTAAGTATATATTTATTTACATAAGTATGTATATCGTCATCTAGTGCCCATAATACGAGCCTTCTTGAGCTGCATTTGGACTAGATCGATTTGTGTGAGGTTGTCTGATACTTATATAAAAAAAAACACCTAGAAAACAAGGAATAGGTTGTCGTGAATGTCCTTAAACTATACATATAACAATATGTAGTAATCTCACCTGTATAGTCTCTATCGCCGCTAATCTCTGTCCCTCCTCCATACTCCCCTTCGCCGGCGACATGTATATATTCAACAAAATCGGCAAATAATTCTTAGCGAACCGTCCCAACTCGCACTTATCCTCTTCACTTTCTGAATTCGCTATCAACTTCCTCAACCCTTGCATCACTGGCAATCTAAACTCAGGGTTATCCTTCAAAACATTACCTAAAACCCTAGCCATAACCTTAAAGCTATCTTTAATATCCTTAGGGCTATTGCAGAAACTCGGCAGTAGCGACCAGAATTGATTGCATAACAAATCAAAAGTGTGTGATAACGCTATGTTTTTTTCTTGAACGCATTCGCGCGCGCGCTTTCGGCAAAACGTAGCCATTCCTAGGATGTCTGTAGCGAAAAACTTCAGGTTTGAATGCGTTATTTTCTCCTTTAAAACTGGTAGTAGCCAACTTCGGTCTAGATTTATGTCCTCTGGGCCATCTCGTAGGGTTATGTGGGTGAGAACGAACTCAGGGCCTAGGGTTTTGACGGCGCAGCCTGTCGCGTGCTCGACTTCACGATCATTGTGGAAGTTATGGCTTTCGCGTCGCTCGTTCAGTTTTTTTAGGAGCGGGCCGAGGATGTAGACTACCTTTTCATTGCCGATCTGTGGACAATTTGACAGATTTATAAATATGAATCACACTAATACATACAGGCGAAAGTGAGTGTGTTTATGTGTATGTTTGTTACTTCTTCACAATTTTGGTATGAAGGTAGCTAACACCCTGGATTAACACATAGGCTACTTTTTATCCCGAAAAAATGTAGTGTTCCCGTGGGATAAGCGAGTAGCACCGCGCGGTTCAGCTAGTTAAAAAAATAAAGGTTAGTAAAGTTACATACTAAATGGGCTTTATGTATAATAAAGATAGTTACACGTCTGCCAGAAAGGCATTACGTACTTTATTTAAAAATATATCCAGTTCACTATAAGGCCTGCTAGGAAGAAAGAGTGAAAGAATGCTCTCAGACTGCTTTATTACTAAGTTATACATTAAAAACAAAGAATCTACTTAAACTACTTTTTTTACACCATTCGAAATCCAGATTTTCCAATCTTGTGTCTTGCTTGATCCTTGATAAGATGTACAACAGGATCCCAAGCCGGTGGTAATGAAAAACCATCTTCATTGAAAGTAAAGAAAGAAATAATATAATCATTGAAATAAATATAAAAAAATACATAAAATAACTAAAATCTACGACAACTATGCCTGAATAGACCCCGCCTATCCGCGAAAAAAATAAGCTGTCAACAATGTCAATCAAAAAGTCATTAGTTTTTTTTTTAATACCTATACACCAGACTTAAGTAACCTTTCCATTGTGCCATAGTTTGGGAGTAGCTGCATTTTAAAATGAGTAAATTTTAATAAATGAATAAATATACTACATCCGGATAGGGCTTTAACTAAATGTAAACAAACCTTGGCTGTCAAAGTTGACATATTCAGGTGTACTCAACATTTTATCAATTGTTAAATTTTAATTCGTGCTTTCGATTATTATTTTGGTAGGCAGACTGATCAAGGTTCGGCAAAGCAGAAAAATAATTAAATGGCCTTTGCCAAGACGTAAAATAAATGAATACACAGATGTTATGTATGAATATACATTCAATATTTTAAATGATTTTTTTCTGTACTGCTCACAAACACTAACGCAGGTAGGTATGTAAAATACACGTTATGTTATTTCTAAAAATAGTATGTTAAAGAGTAAATTTTTCTTACCTGTGGGGCAAACTATTATTAAATAAAAGAGTTTAGTAACTGTAATCATAGTTTAATTTGAACTGTCACTATTGTTGTCTAATTTTGATGATACCGAAGATGATGAGGAAGCATCACCAACATTAATAATGAACCGTTCCTTTTCAGCAGAAAAACAATAACTAACTCAATAATAACCACTAATTGATAACACTAATAATGAACAGAAGGAATGAAATAATAATATGATCAATAACAAAACAAATTAACAAGAAAACTAACGCAAGCGAAAATCCCGACTAGTATAGTATGCGAAAACGAATACACGAGAAGTGTCAAGTTATTTGAAAAAAGGTTGCCGATTCCTAGGTTTTTAGGTTCTTTATTGTGCACGATTTGTAAAATATTTGGTGGTATATTTAAATTATTATTAAGTTAATTTACTTAGGGAATAATTTCATAGTCTTGATTGGGTATCGTATGGATTATTCTATAACTTGATATATTAAGGCAAAATAAATATTATATTTTTTATTAAAGTAATATTATTACCAACATTGGTTGGTCAATTTTGTATTTAATAATTTATTAAATACAAAATTGACCAACCAATGTTGGCCTGATAAAGCACCTAATTTATGGTTTGTTTACATTTAGTTAAAGCCCTATCCGGATGGAGTATAGTATTCACAGCAAAAAATAAAAACAGTGATTACATCCTTTTTTAAAGCGGAATACGGAAATGTAATAAAATTGTAGTTTTAAAAATAACAAATTTTGTCAATTGTTTTATTTAAATGTTGGTACAGGTTTCTTACCTCAAAGCACATAGCAATGGTCATGATGACGTGCTTGATCGCCTGGTTGAACGGATTGTCGAGGCCAGTGCCGATAGTCTTGAACACGCTTTCCACGTGCGGTTTGTACTTCGGGAACGAGTCTGACTCGATCGCTGGTTTCACGCAGTCTTGGAGGATAGCCTGTGAACAAGAACGAATGTGTGTAAATAAAAAATAGATACAAAATAAAAAAAGTCATTTATGATGCCACAGATAAACACACTACAGGTATAGAGGGTGGTGGTTTGCGGTCGGGCTTGATGAAGTATGTGAAAAATATGCTGAAAGACGTGGATTATTCTACTTCTTTCTGATATATGTTGTATCCAGAGTTTCCCATCATTTTACCGATAAGTTCGATAACTATTAATTAGCATATCCTTTTTTTTTCTTTTCTGGATAACCAAGTACTTGACCTCACTCGCATCTTTTTTAATATCATACGGAGCAAACGGTTCGCCTGATGGAAAACGATTACCGTCGCCCATAGACACCTGCAACACCAGAGGAGTCACAAGTGCTTTGCCGGCCGCACAGGTTTTCTTGAAGGTCGTATCGGTCCGGAAATACGGCAAGCGACGATTCATGAAGTAGACATCATTATTATTCAGTCATGCGAGGCAGGAAATCTCTAGAGAAACGCACAGTTGTGGACTGCCAATTATCTAAGTGGCCAATCATCTAATGTTAAGTGACAATATTTAAAGCCAAAAACAGACACATGCTTGTATAGAAGATTCACTCTCGATTTGAAAAGATCCAACTTATATTTTACAGGAAAAAGGTGCGTAGAAAGAGACTTTCACTCCTTTGCTGTTGCTAATTTAATTGGAACGTTTTGCATCTACTTTTCTTATCATGATTGCAAAGGAGTGGACTTTATTTTCATGTTTTAGTTTGTTCACTACCTTGAGCGCGTTGGTGGCGGCGGCGGTGATGTCCGGCACGTCGGACTGCCACAGCTCGGTGACGCAGATGGACACGAAGGATGGCAGGTTGGGCATGCACAGGTTCAAGTCCAGACTGTAACAACATCATCACTACATAGTATAAGACAACGTCGGTTCCTGCTGTCTGTCCCTAGATCCCCTTATATACTTACATGTGCAAATTTTTATTGTGTTGTCTTTTTTTTTCTCAGTATTCAATAAAATTTGGTGAGTTGGTAAAGTTGCTTATTCTGAACAAGGTAAGCCCAATTTCACGATATGTCCTACAAAATTTTCGTTACATAAATACATTTGAGTTACAAAAAATCCATACATTTTTTGTAACTCAATGGAAAATTTTGTAGGACATATCGTGAAATTGGGCTTACCTTATTCAGAATAAGCAACTTTACCAACTCACCAAATTTTATTGAAATCTGAGAAAAAAAAAACGACAACATAATAAAAATTTGCCCAAATAACGGATTTTGATGCGGTATTTTTTAATAGATAGAGTGATTCAAGAAGAAGGTTTATATGCATAATACATGCATAATTTATCAGCATTGCACCCGTGCGAAGCCGGGACGGGTGGCTAGTTTTAAGTATATAAGGAAGTATCTTTGACGTACAATACAATACTAAGCCACTTTATTGCAGACCTCAAATACATAGGGATACAAAACATGAGATATACAGCGAAAAATTAACAGAACGATTTCTTCCAGGCAACCTTTAGGTAGTAGCGGAGTTGTTATAGCGGGAACAGAAATGCATCATCTGTGAATGTTTCAACTGTCTAACTATCACGGTTCATGAGATACAGCCTGGTGACAGACGGACAGACTTGCAGACTGACGGACTGACAGTGGAGTCTTAATTATAGGGTCCCGTTTTGCCCTTTGGGTACGGAACCCTAAAAAATATTTGTATAAAAAATGTATATGTAGAATTACTTACCCAGCTAAGCATCCGTATCCTTGCTGCATAACCGCCGCCCACGCCAGCACCTGAAAGAAAGAATTATACGTTTATTAATAATAATAAAGTCTTTATTTCAGAATTTTACTACCACAAACTTTATTACCACAAACGAAAAATAATTAGACAATTCACCAATATGGAAACCGATTGCTTTGTCTACTTCACTTATTTCTACAGTATTATGTATTATGGCATACTGATTTGGGGTAAGAGACATTGAAACCATATTTGTTATTTGGAATAGAGCTATTATTGGTATGCGAGAAACTTCTTTGAAAAAGTAAAAGTGAGACAGAGAAGTAAGTGACTAGTCTGCAATATTTTTGACAATAAAAAATTAAGGTATTATGAGCTGAAAACCCGCATAATCAACTTATAAATGAATTCGTTCATGAATTAGCCATGCAGCCGCGATTGTACCTGTACATTATCGTTAGATGGGAGCCGCGCTGCGATAAGAGAGCGGGACAGTTGCGCCGCAAGACTGATGAGGCAGTTGGAGGCAGTTGATGGCGCCATGGACAAAGTGTGTTGTGTGTGGAGATAGATCCTGATGTACACATTGTTGTGTGTCTAACTAAGTAGTACTTGTCCAGTATCATTAGCTGGGGGCCGCACCGCTATAAGAGCGCGCGTCAGTTGCGCCGCAAGACTGGCGGGGCAGTTGGAGGCAGTCGATGGCGCCGTGGACAGAGCGTGGAGTGTGTGGAGAGAGCAGCACGCACGTTATTGCACGTGTAACTAATTGTAAGTAAGTAGTACCTGGCCGGTGTTATTAGCAGGAGGCCGCGCCGCCATAGGAGCCCGCGTCAGTTGTGCCGCGAGAGTAGCTGGGCAGCGGGAGGCAATTGAGGGTGTTGCGAAGAGAGCATGAAGTGTGTAGAGATAGCAGGTCTTGATGTACACCTTGTTGTCCGTCTAAGGGCCTTATCACACTTGCGATTTGCGAGCGTATTTTCTATACAAATAAGCGACGCGGCGAACACGCTGCGCGATCGCCTTCATACGAAATACGCTCGCAAATCGCAAGTGTGATAAGGCCCTAACTAAGTAGTACCTGTCCGGTATCGTTAGCAGGAGGTCGCGCCGCCATAAGGGCGCGCGTCAGTTGTGCTGCGAGACTCGCTGGGCAGTTGGAGGCAGTCGATGGTGCCGCGAAGAGAGCATGGAGTGTGTAGAGATAGCAGGTCTTGATGTACACCTTGTTGTGTGTCTAACTAAGTAGTACCTGTCCGGTATCGTTAGCAGGAGGTCGCGCCGCCATAAGGGCGCGCGTCAGTTGTGCCGCGAGACTCGCTGGGCAGTTGGAGGCAGTCGATGGTGCCGCGAAGAGAGCATGGAGTGTGTAGAGATAGCAGGTCTTGATGTACACCTTGTTGTGTGTCTAACTAAGTAGTACCTGTCCGGTATCGTTAGCAGGAGGTCGCGCCGCCATAAGGGCGCGCGTCAGTTGTGCCGCGAGACTCGCTGGGCAGTTGGAGGCCGTCGATGGTGCCGCGAAGAGAGCATGGAGTGTGTGGAGACAGCAGGTCCTGATGTACACCTTGTTGTGTGTCTAACTAAGTAGTACCTGTCCAGTATCGTTAGCAGGAGGTCGCGCCGCCATAAGGGCGCGCGTCAGTTGTGCCGCGAGACTCGCTGGGCAGTTGGAGGCAGTCGATGGTGCCGCGAAGAGAGCATGGAGTGTGTGGAGACAGCAGGTCTTGATGTACACGTTGTTGTGCGTCATGAGGGATAGGATGGACTCGCAGACCGACTGTAAGAGGAAATTAATATTAATGTTATTTGAACACGTGTAAAACTAGAATAGAATAAAAAATACACCAAGTGCGAGTGGGACTCGCGCACGAAGGGTTCCGTGCCATTATATGTAAGTTTGTTGTATGGGAGCCCCCATGTATTTATTTTTTTATTTTTAGTATTTGTTGTTATAGCGGCAATAGAAATACATCATCTGTGAAAATTTCAACTGTCTAGCTATCACCGTTCTTGTGATACAGCCTGGTGACAGACGGACGGACGGACGGACAGCGAAGTCTCAGTAATAGGGTCCCTTTATTACCCTTTGGGTACGGAACCCTAAAAACGAGGGTGCCGCGCTTTAGTGCTGTTGTATATACTAGCACAAAGAAAGCTTCTAAATTTCACAGTCCAAGAGACTGCAGTATGGAGTAAAAAAAAAGGATGGATGGTTTATACAGATTTATAAAGGATCTGCAACAAAGCCAGTTGCAAGCGTCCATAGGCTGCTGTACGCTTGTTTGTCACCACCATGGTATAAAAAGAGGTAAGTAGATGGCGCTAGTGTTAAATTTATTTTAGCAAATGTGTTCTGAGTGTTACTTAAAGCTGTATTAAGTGTACATTTGGAGCCTGACTTTAAAATGTATTAAGTGCACATTTGGTCAATCCTGTTTTTTTTTTTATTTCTTATAAGGTTCTTGGCTTAATGTGAGAAAGAACTGCGTTTAGTTTAGAAACTTGACAGGCTATACTGCCAGATTGTAACGATAATTCAAAATTAAATTTAATAAAACAATTGCAAAATGACAACCAATAGATTAAGTAACTGTGTTCGTATGTTTGTTACTTTTTCACGCTCAAACTGTTGGACCAATAAAACTTGGTATAGAGGAAGCTGATATATTCAATAATAAACTTTTGCAAGGCTTTCGTTGCAGTAATTTTAATATTGTTAGAGCTATACTAGAATATCAATTCACCTACCTTAATGTACTCCTTGCTGAAGATTGGAAGAGCGTCTCTCAACATGGTGAGCGTGTGGAGAACAGTCCTGTGTCCGGACAGCAACGCCTCTGCCTGGATTTGGGACTGACAGAACTCTGCCACGCGGTTTGATGCTGGGTGAACTTTGGGCACCTGAGAATTGAAGAAACTGTTACATACAGTGCATACTAGGGTAGCCAATCACTTGCTAAACAACGTTTCATAAATATTCATTTTACAAACAACGTTAGACAAATGAACGATTCACAAATTAGACGTTGCATAAAATATAGTTTTACAAATAGATCATAATACAAATTATTTATTGGACAAAACATCATATCACAAAACATTATTTCGCAAATTATTCATTTATTATTGTAGTCAAATAACAAAATAACGAATGATAAAACAACGTTAATAAAATGCATTGTTTGGTAAACATTTCGTTTAATAAATCATCATGGTGTGAACGCCATTCATATGTGTAGTTTTCTAAGAGTACAAATATTAACATACTTAATTTTTAACAAAGTATAATTGTTCTGATGAGCATAACAGACGTCTTAGTGTTCAGGTTATTGGGGTTTTTTAGGTAACATGGCTCGAAAACCGAAAACTGTAGGTTAGGTTAGGTTTGTTTTATGACCATGTATAGCGGAGCGAGCGAAGCGAGCGAAGCGTCAAAATGCTTGCTTAAAAAATGGAACATCACTCCATCTAATTTAGCCTAAAAATGGCAAATATTGAAAAAAATATTTTTTTGAACCCCAATATTTCGGTAAATATCGCTCTGAGAGAAAATTTTAAAAAACAGAGCATGCTTATTTTAGTGTAATCTACAAGATTCAATCTAATTTAAGTCCAAAAACAGCAAAAAAAGAAAGTGTAAAAAAAAAATTAAGTCCCAGAAACGGCCCCTCTTTGGTACAATCTGACCGAAATAAGTATATGCCTGTTTAATATTTGGCCCAAGTGTTTCGAGTATTAAACTTCATACCGTCCTGCGTTCCGTTACATAGAGAGTTATTTTTAATATTTTCATGAAACAATAGTTTATCAAATTATGTTTTGCAAAATAACTGATTTGTAAAACGATTTATTCGTGAAAAGAACATTTTTAAAATGAAACTTTGTCATTCAATATTTTTATAAAGCGTCTAAGTTATTAAATGTATATTTGTCGAGTATTTTTTTGTAAAATGAGCATTTTAAGGAATGATAGGTTTCTGAAATGAATAGTTTGTAAATCGTTGTTTGTTAAGTGATTATTTGTAAAAAGTTGTTTAGCAAATGATGATAAACCGCATACTAGTGTCTTATATTTTTGCGTTTTTCGTTAGAGCAAAATGAGATGAGTTATTTTATCAAAATGTGTGGCGTTAAAGGTCCATGTTGATAGGGTAGGTAATTTTTTTGGATACAATTTTTTTTTCGATAGTTCTTGCTGTAATCATCTAAAAACTAACCGTTTTTTCATTTTTCTTTACCATTGGTTTTTCCAAATTTTTGTCAATTTGACAGTTAACAGTATTCTTGGCTGAAGAGATCTTTACCTTAAAAAATATCGTCTATAACATACAATTTTGACACATGTGATTGTCAAAACGATGAAATTTTGACACTGACAAGTGACAACCACCGAATAGTTTTTTTCTTATTGAGCATTCTAAGGCAAAGTTCCCTTCAGGCAAGAATATAGCGAACTGACAATTTTATAAAATATTAACTAATAACACAAACAAATGAAATGAAAGAGCTCCAGCTTGTAGAACCTTACAGCAAAGGACTATCGAAAAAAAAATGGTCTTTCTACAAATTTTACTTAGATTTATGACACGATACTTGAATCTTGTTGCTAAAAATAAACGCGATGCCTGCTCACAATGCTAAGTACTAGGAGTAGAGAACTTTGGCCTGTTATCTGATGATTGTAGCAAAATGTACCTTTGTTTTATTATCGTCAGTAGGGATCATGAAGCAACTGCCGCGTAGAATGGCTGTCACGGCGTGTTGTGCCGCTTTTCGCACCTAAATAGAAAAATATATATAAACATTAAAAACATCAGTCAGATCCTGAAATTTAAAAAAATATATATACATATAAACAATGCTGCGTTTCCGTGGACGGCTACCTGACAAGTCGAAAACGCGTAACACAAAATATGTTGCTGCTGAAAAATGTGATCTAGTTTAGTTACGTATGTTTTTGTAATTTTGTATTTAATATGTATGTTAGTTTTAAGGTTTGTATAAGGGCCAAAGTTGCCTAAAGTCAATGTTTTCATTAATTCATTCAATACACATACCTTGGGTTTAGAATGCAGCACAAACGCCAGCACATTATCAAACACCCTCATCGTAGAAGAATCAGTCCAGAGCGCATACTCCTGAGCTCTCAGCAACACCGACATACATCCAATAGCACTTCTCAACAATGTCCCATTCTCCGACTGAGAGTTCTTCTCCAAGATCTCCGTGAATGTGGTAGCAGAGTCCGAGAACTGTTTACGGAGGACCGCTTGTGGGACCGATTTGATGCCCATGGATAGGAGGGAAAGAGTTGCTACGAGGTTGTCGTCTTCTGCTACTTTCAGAGTTTCCATCTGTAATATAAGACCAATGTATTATTTTATTTATTTATTTATATATAATAATAAAACAACATTATAATTGAGCTAGTGGCTTTGTGAGCTGTAGACTTTGCGATTTTGTTTCAAAATGGCTGCAATTTGTAATTTTTTACATTTTCTACCTCTTTCCGGGCCAACACGGGCGTCCTACCAGCTGGACCACCGAACCAGATGTCAGAGCCATTGAATCTTTCAACCAGTTGCTTCAACATGCCTTAGGGTGGCACCATAGTCTCAAATTTGTTGGGAATCGATAGTAACGACGAGTTTAAAAAAAAACTTTTCGCTTCATTGTAAACGTTTGGTTTACGTTAGCAGACGTTACTGCTTAAATTAAAAAAAAAATATAATAATTTTCAACCTTCAAATCTTTGCTATGTAAAATTCTACATACTTAACAACCCTAATCACAAACTTTAATCAGAATAAGTTGGGAAATGCGACCTACAGACGAGAACAGCCAAACATCCGAAAATCCAGTATATGAAACAATTTTTGTCCAAGCTTTTGAGTTGAGTAATAAATAAATATCGTTGAACCAACTCACACAAATCTACATCCCATCATTGTCAGTCCTTTCACAGAAAAATTCATTTCCCTGTAGTATCTTTTAGCTATTTTAATGACAATCACGTAAGCCAAAGAAAATTGCCAGTATTGTTGAGAATAAAAAGTAAATACAGAGGTTTAGAAAATGTTCTGAATAGCTTCAAGAAAATGATGGTATGGCGTACAATTGTGTCCAGTGGTAACGGAAAGTAATAAATAAATAAATAAAGTAGAAATGTAAAAAAAATATTATTGGAGTAATCACTTTATCAACCATACTAACCAGGGCAGCAAAGTACTCGGTGGAGGTCTCCTCGCCACCTTGTTCCTTGATCACCTCTGTCACAGCTGCCAGTACCGCCAACATCTCTTTGTGGATAGAGTTGTTGGAATCAAACCGACTCAACAGCCTAGAAAGGGCAATTTTATTTACTGTAACTTATCCAGGTAGCAAAAAGCTTATGCAGCCATTATCTCTAATTAAGGCTGTATAAAGAATAAGAATGATTTATTGCAAAACTGTGAACATAGTTAGGTCGACAAAAAAAAATACATTTGTTCCAACAGTTACATGTTTCAGGCATACAATACTTAGTTATAAATTAATACAGCTACAATCAAAGAATTATTTTAAGCTATAAAATGCGTTATCAATGAGCCAATTTTTAAGATTCCTTTTAAACCTGTTTCCTTCCAGAGCTTTTATGTCTGACGGATTTTCGGTAGCTGGATATTAAATTTATACTGTGCTCTGAGGTTACATTTTGTAGATGAGTGTTGTAAAATAATTGGGTTGATTTTTTACAAACAAGCTAAGCTCCAATATGTATATACCAGTCAATGTCGCCTACAATTTCTCTGCTTTGCCCTCAGGTTGACTGGTAGAGAATGCCTCATGGCATTAAGTCCGCCTTTTGTACGTTAAGTTTTTCTTTTGTGCAATAAAGTTTAAATAAATAAATAATAAATGTAAGAAATCGCTGTAAGAAAAGGTTGTATAAGAGCTTGTACAGCCATTATAACTCTAATTTAAGCTGCATAAAACTGTATAAGGATTGTACAGCGTGTGTGCTACTTGGGTTAATTACATATGATTATAAAAATGAGGTATATTTCACATTTATACACCATCATGTCCTATTTTGTTGGCACTATAATTTATTTCCAATTACATAAATCATCTAGCCCTTTTGAAAATATAAAAAAGAAACTATTTATCTATGATAAAGAGAATAAACTTGCCATCAAATTCAGACTTCAATCAATCTTGTGTAAGTTGAAAATGAGTGAAGATTATTTTCACAACTTTCAAGTTTAAAATGTTGGACGATCTAGTAGTTATATTTGAATTGGAAAACTTAAATTACAAAAGGACAATTACTACTTGTATCACTTACTTGCTAAAGCTAACATTAGAGCATTGGCTCCAATCTGAAGCAAACGTCTGAAATGTCTTAAACGTCCCAGACTTTGACCCAGAGTACTGGCTCTCCGAGTCCTCCTCGCCAGACCTAACAGACATGCTCTCAAATTCCTTCGCAATTGTCAGTTCTGTTTCTGCTTCAGAATTCTGTTTGCCCTTAGAGTGTCCGTAGGTTATCATGGCATCGTGTTTCGAGACTGCCTGTTGTGTTAAGCCAGTGTTTCCTTGAAAATAATGATTTGAAGTTAGGCTAAATGGTTATTAAGAGTTCAGTTAATCTAATCTGGCTTTAATAGGTAATTAAGTAGTCGGTTAAGGTTGCAGGGTTTAAATAGTAACTGAAATTAATCGAATTATGTTTAGTTTTAAAATATATAAAGAAACTTACCCAAATTCTCTTGGAAGAACCGGGATTTTGCCATTTCCCTGTATTTTTGGGTCTTCGGATTGGAATTTGAAGATTGGCCCTTCTGCCATCTTTTGCCTTTTGTTTTACCTTTCAGCTTTGATCTAAATTTCCCCATGGTTCTTGCTTCTTATTACTATTTTGAAGAAAAATACTGCACCGCACGTGGCGATGAAGTTTTGAAGCGAATGGCTGTCAATGCAATGCTGTCAATGAACTGTCAACAGTCAAATTGTCACAGTTCAATGTAGCCAACATTAAAATACCAAGATCTCTCTGGCAACACCAAGAAGTATTAAGAGAGACCTAATTTAATTAAAAACTTTCACTAAAGCTTTGATTACACTACGATTTTACACGTATAATGATTTTTAATTTGCAAATAAAAAAAATAACGTCTGGTATAAAAATAATTCTCCAAAATTATTAAATATGTAATAATATCATATGAAAACGAATTCCTATAAATTAAATAGGTTTTTTTTTTATTTGATTTCATTAAAAATCCTCTTCACGCAAAAGGCGTTGACTTTGTAATGACAGGAAATGGTAATTGAAGTGACCCGGAACGGAACGTAAAGTACCCAATTTTTCTTTCGTACATCGTATGTACTCCTGTTTCATTGCGTTTTTCTTGTTTGTAAATAATAACCGCTGGAAATAGTACGTAATGTGAAATTACACACATTCCTTAGCCGAGTGGTCGTTACGTAAAAGGTAACCATTGCCGTGTAATTAGTTAATTCGCCGTAGATCTCCTAACCTATCGGTTGATGTTTTGTTAAGGAGTAAATGAACTATGTGATATAAAAATGCCGCCTTTTAGAAGGAAGAAGGCGTCTAAATCTTTTCCAGTGAAGGTGTGTACTTTGGATGCCGAATTGGAATTCAACCTTGAGGTGAGACGTCAAATTTTATGCTTATTTTTGTTATTGTTTGGTCATTTAGTAATTGAAGAATTAGCACAATAGATTCATTATGAGTCACCCTGTGAGTACCAGGTCCAGTAAATTACTGCAGGGAGTGATAATTCATTGGTTAAACACCTACGCACGGGCCGATAAGAGAGCAGTGTTGGATTCATTGTAATATTTAGAAATGTAATGCAATTTGAATAACATAAACAAACTTAGTTTACATTATGATGCAAAGGGTTTACTGATCTCTAGCTTCAAGTGTAAATAATCATGTTGAGTTGTTTATATTTGCTTACATATAATGCAAGATAACAGCAACATAAATATTAATAATAAACCATCCCAAAATATGCTTAGCACTAACATTTTTAGTGATGTTCAGAATTTTTTTTTTCATGAAACTATTAATTAATAATAAACCATCCCAAAATATGCTTGATATTTCATAGAAGTACCTAGTATTAACATTTCATGTTGCCAATATTGAAGTATCCATATTAGTATTAGATGTTTTCAAATAGAAGTGCATTAGTCGCTAATGTTACTCACTCTACAAGCTAGAAATCAACCTTCAAACCATGTCGCTTCACAGCAACTTGGCTTTCAACATTTCCGAGCTTGTGCTTTTGCCATTTTTTTGTGTAAATAATTTAATTGTCTATCAACATGGTAAATATTTTGTGTCTTTTTGTTCATTTATCTTTTAATCTACAGAAAACTGTCTTATGTTATTATTTTATGGCAATAAATGTATTTTCTTTCTTTCTCATTAGTTTCACACCATATTTTATTAAAGTTAAGTTGAGTCAGTAATATTTCTTGCTCATTAAACATACAATTTCTTATGCAGTGGCGGGCGACAGGAAGAGATTTATTTGACCTAGTCTGTCGGACGATAGGTCTGCGAGAAACATGGTTCTTTGGACTACAGTTCGAAGACACAAAACATTTTATAAGCTGGCTCAAGTTGGACAAAAGAGGTAACAATGTGCTTGGTTAATTCTGCTTATCTCTGTGAAAATACCTGGGTTTATCTCTTATATTTATTTAATAGGTACAACAGAATAAAATATAACAATAAATTAAATTAAACAAAATTAAATTAATTAAATTAAATAATAATTAATCTCTTATATTAATGTAATTATTTAATTTGAAGATTCTAAACATTGCATCGTCAGAGGCAGATTTTCAATCTTACCTGCCTTTGGCCATGTAGTACCAAATGCCCCTCAGCTAATAGCAGGGAATGCAAACCCAGTTATTTTCTCACCAGTAAACCTAGTTATAACCGATTATTTATATAGCAAAGTAACTTGCGTTCCCTAGCTCATAGAGACATTGAATAGCTACCCTCTCATATCTGATTTCTCTAGGCCCTTCTTGACCTCAACATAAATACAGTTCCGCTTCAATGTATTTAAATTTGAATATAAATGTTGTATTTTTTTTGTTAGAATAGAGACAGATTGGATTATTTTGTTCTGAGGAGTAAATCATATAAGGAAAATCACATGCATAGCTCATTAGTTATAGTCATTACTTATTTAAGTATATTTATTAAGTTACTTCTTGACAATGAAGGTAAGGAAATCATTAACATGGTCTGTAGGTAAAATTAATATTATTTTATAAATTATAAAGGAGTTATCACTAAATGAGCAACTATGCTCTAAGAGAGAGAAACATTATTATATTATCAATTGGAAATATCCTGGGACAGAACCAAAATGTTAAGCAACACTTAATTTTAATGATGTAAGTAAGTAATTTTTAAATCTAATAACATTACAGTGCAAGACCAATGCGTCTCCCAAATGCCGGGCACACCGTTCATGCTTCTCTGCAAGCTATACCCCGAAGATGTTGCCGAGGAGCTAATCCAAGAAGTTACCCAGCACCTTCTCTTCTTGCAAGTGAAGCAGGCTATACTGAGCATGGATATCTACTGCCCGCCTGAGGCGTCGGTGCTGCTGGCCAGTTACGCTGTCCAGGCTAAGGTAGATACGTTTTGGGTTAGTAAAATAGTGAGGTTATTTATTACTGGTCATCGGATTTTTGGGAGTGACAAGTAGGGCGTCGGTAAATCGATAAACAATACTTTTCGCCTATACTAGTGATTGTTCCATGCTCTTTGTCACTCTCAATATTCTGATGTCTGTTCATTGCAGTGTAGTAGGCGTTGCTATTGGCTAATAAGGTTTAGGTCCTCGGCCACGCCTCCGCCGTGCACTGGCCACGTGGCCCACGTCACTGATTGTAGATTGCAGTTGGGAGAACTAAGGTTGTTGACATGTCTGATATTTGCCTAATTTAAGTGGAAATGGGGCACAATCCTAGATGTATGTTTAGGATAGGCCTTGAGGTATTCTACTTTACTGTGAACTCGTCTTACAATAAACTTACGTTATTGGATGTGTGAAGAAACTGTTATCAACAGATGGCGCTGCACGTACAAATGCATCGCGTTGTTAATTATAGTCATTATCTTATCTCTCCATAAAACCTTTTTTTCAATACAATTTTAGGATTTAATAAATATAATAGACTAACAGTATAGGTCCACCAGGTATTCTACTCAATACTTAAATAAATAAATAAACACTAAGGGACGTTCTTACATAAATCGACCTAGTGCCAAACTAAGCAAAGCTTGTACTATGAGTACTAGACGACGATATACATAATATATAAAAAACATCCATGACCCAGGAACAAATATTAGAGTTCATTACACATTTGCCCTCAGTAGGCAAGTTCACTACAAACTGCGCTAACCACGTCGTCAATTATCCGCGTTTTGTTTGACTTCTAACTCATGTTCATTCGGCAGTATGGCGACTACGACGAGGCCGCCTATAAGCCAGGGATGCTGGCCAGCGAGGACTTACTACCGCAAAGAGTTATTGACCAGTACCAGATGACGCCGGAGATGTGGGAGGACCGGATAAAAATTTGGTAATTATTATTAAATATCCTTTTTTAGGGTTCCGTACCCAAAGGGTAAAAACGGGACCCTATTACTGGGACTTCGCTGTCCGTCCGTCTGTCTGTCACCAGGCTGTATCTCAAGAACGGTGATAGCTAGACAGTTGATATTTTCACAGATGATGTATTTCTATTGCCGCTATAACAACAAATACTAAAAATAAAATGAAATAAATATTTATGGGGGGTTCCCATACAACGAACTTGTTTTATGGTACGGAACCCCTTGATGCGCGAGTCGGACTCGCACTTGCCCATTTTTTTTATAGTAATTAATTAATTGTCTTCTCTACATAAAAAACTATTTTTAAACAATCTTGTGGGATGAGCGGTACTAATTTTATATTTAACATCGATCCACAAATCTAGTAACACATTTAATCCAGTAACACATTAATCAATGCACATTCCTCAATCGTTATGATGTAACCACATTATGAATACAGATTTATTCCTCGCAAGTAGGGCCGGAATGCGCGTTTACGATTATTGCTTTATTTCATTACAATTTCATTACAACGTATCCCCTTTCAAAGTAATGAATAATCTAACATGTTACTACTATACACTAAAATTTGATTCGTCTTTCTTCATTTTTATGACCTGGTTATTTTCTTAACTAAACGTCAAACTGGGGAAGCAATTTACCGTGCCCCGGACTCCAGAAATCAACAGCTAAGTGAAAAACACTTGTAGCAGTTTGAATTTAAAAAAACTTTTGATAATTTAACATTTTTAATTACTAGACGACGTTGACGTCAGTGGCACAAATTTCCGATGTCGTGATATGATGACCATTCCTCAGGGTTTACTATTTTATTATTTGACTATTTTGTGCATCGCGGCTGGACGCTGATGCGAGAATAAAGTATGAAAATTTACGGCGCCGTTTCCGAAGCCTGCGACAGACGTGTGCTATCTACGACAGTCGGCCGCAAATGGCTATGTGTGTCTCTGTCGTGTCGCTCGCCCGCGATTAAAATGTTATTGGTAATTTCGATTGTAATTTAGAAGTATTTATCGTCATATCAGTCGATAGACGGCCACTGCTGAACAAAGGCCTCTTTCAAAGTTCCCCACAACGATCGGTCGTGCCCCGCCCCCATCCAATTGCTTCCCGCGATTCTAACCAGGTGGTCGGTCCACTTTGTTGGGGGCCGTCCTGCGTTGCTCCTTCCGTCACTTAAGTATTTATAATAGCATCTTTTACTCAGGTACGCGGATCACAAAGGGATGTCTCGGGACGAAGCAGAGATGGAGTATCTAAAAATAGCACAAGACCTGGACATGTATGGCGTAAACTACTTCTCTATCAATGTGAGTATTCATAGGTACCATCATCATCTTAAGCATTCGTGTTAGCAATTATGAACCCCTTGTTTCCCGAACACTCATGTCCAAAGTTCGAGATTACCACTTAAGGTGGTTGCAGAGGAAACAAAATTAGACATTCCACGCTAGATGGCGCTGGGAGGCAAGATTTGTAGTTTTTGTGTATTATTTCGTATGTTATCTTATCTTATCTTATTAGTAAGGGGTCCTAGCGGATACACTTCGACCCAATGGGATCTTTTGTGTAGTTACCCCCATCGCGCCTACTCAAAGGATTGTTCCACCCTTCATATATCGGATGATGGAACCAGTTGGTAGTACCTGGAATTCCTTCGGTTCTGGGTAACCAATACCGAATTCCTTCATTCTGAGTCTGGCGAGGGCATGACATCCACACAGTATGTGCTTCATTGTCTCTGCCTCCTCGCCACACATTCTACAATCTGTATTGTCAGACAGTCCCAACTTGGCCAATAGTCCTTTGACCCCAAAGTGACCAGTAAACACCCCCGTTATGATTCGGAGCTGTCTTTTGCTGTATTCCCATAATTTCTTGGTCCAGCCTGATTCTATACATTCCATGAATAGCTTTGAGTGCCTCAAGCCTGCCATTTTCCTCCACTCTTGTTGGTGCTGGTTTTTGGCATAGTCCTTGATGGCTGTTGCTATGGTTCCCTGCGAGAGACCCACACATGGTTCAGGTCCTATGAAACTTGTCGCAGACCCTTTTCTAGCAAGTTCATCTGCAATTTCATTACAGATGAAGCCTTCATGCCCTGGGATCCATACCAGTTGCACCTTATTGTGCCTTCCAAGCTTGTTCAAAGCTAGGACGCCATTATACACAAGTCTAGAATCCACTTTAGGCGCACCTAGCGCTTTAAGTGTCGCTTGACTGTCACTGAGTATGTAGATGTGCTTCCCTCTGGTAAGTCTATCTATGTTCTCCTGGGCACAGGCGATTATAGCGTATGTCTCCGCTTGGAAGACAGTCGCATAACCTCCCATACTTGTACTTGCATTGAAGTCGTTTGCATGAATGCCTGCTCCCGTACCTGATCCCATTTTTGATCCATCAGTGTACCAAATAATGTCCTCACCATCCGCTGTAGGTGGCTCGCGACCCTCGGCCCATTCCGCCCTCGTTGGAACTTGTACCTTGAAGTTCCTATTGAATACAAACTTAGGCTGCATTTTATCGCAGCTCATGGTTGTTATTCTGTCAAGAAAATTGTTGCTTTCCATGTTAGTGTGCTTAGTCTTCGGCGTGCAGTAACTCCACAGGTCCATTGTTTTTAACCTGTGCAGTGATTTGCGCGCTTCGGACTGTATCACTATATGTAGCGGTGGTAGATCTAGCAATATTTCTAGCGCCGCGGTTGGCGTAGTTCTAAACGCCCCTGTTATAGCCATGCACGCCGTTCTTTGCACCTTCGTCAAGGCGTCTCTGCATGTGCTCCTCAACGTCCTTGGCCACCATACAAGGCTGCCATATAGGATGATCGGTCGTACCATCATGGTATAAATCCACTTTAGTACCTTTGGGCTTAATCCCCACGTCTTACCATACGCTGATCTACACATCCCAAATACTCTGAGAGCCTTTGTTATGGTGTGATCGACATGCTTTTTCCAATTGAGTTCCTTATCTAGTATGACACCGAGATATTTCACCTCACTGGACATTTCGAGTACCTGTCCATACAGTTTTAGTTCCTGCATGTCCTTGAGAATCCTCTTTCTCGTGAATGGTATTACCACTGTTTTGCCTGGGTTAATGGATAATTGGTGATTGTTACACCATTTCTCCACTTTCCTCAGTGCTTCACTCATAATTGCTGATACCGTACTGGGAAATTTCCCATTTACGAGAATCACCAGATCATCTGCATATCCTACCGTATAGATAGGACCACTGTTGAGTTCCTCCATTAGGGAGTTTACCACCAGACTCCATAGAGTAGGTGAGAGTACTCCTCCCTGGGGACACCCTTTTGTAGCCGTAGCTAGTATTTCATCTCCCATCAGAGACGACTTTATTAGCCTGGCGTTTAACATGTTGCCTATCCATTTGCAGATGGTCGGTTCTATGCCATGTCTTGCAGCTGCTTCACTGATAGCTTGGTACGTGGTGCGATCAAACGCTCCTTCCACGTCTAGAAAAGCCGCCAGGCATAGTTCCTGATTTTCTATGGCCCGTTCGGCTCTGGTTGTTACCAGGTGCAACGCGGTATCGGTTGACTTTCCAGGTTGGTACGCACATTGTAGTTTGTGCAACGGACGTCTTTTTAATGGACCATCCCTTATATGTCTGTCCACCAGTTTTTCCAATGTTTTTAGGAAAAATGAAGACAGACTTATAGGCCTGTACGATTTGGCTTCTCCGTAGTCTGCCTTGCCTGGTTTAGGCAGGTATATTACTTTTACCATTCTCCATACTCGTGGTATGTGTCCAAATGCTATAGACGCTCTGTACAGTCTACTCAGATGAGGAATGAGTACGGTTGCGCCTTCTTGTAGTAGTACTGGGTAGATTCCATCTGGTCCCGGAGCCTTGAACGGCTGGAACGTTGAAATTGCCCATTTCAATTTGTTATGGTCTACTACCTTTTTCGACGTGTCCCAATTGTGTCTGGTTGTGCTTGCGCTTTGTTCCAATACACTTATTGCAACATCGTCTAATTCGCTCTCGTGTATCACTGAGCCTGGAAAGTGTGTGCTACACATAATTTTTAAGGTTTCTAGCCCTGTCTCCGTCATTTTCCCGTCCCTACCCTTAATGGTTGTGAGCGGGACTGACTTTGACGCAGCTAGTGCTTTTGTTAGTCTCATACCTTCTGGTATAGACCCTATTTGGTCGCAGTGACCCCTCCACGCGCTTCTTTTTGCCTTTCTCACAGCTTTATTATATTCTGTGAGCTTGTGTGCATAACTCTCAAAGTTGTTTGAGGCTTTTGCGTCGTTGAATATAGCCCTGGTTTCTTTCCTGAGTTTTGCTATCTCTGGATTCCACCAGGGTATTCTTTTTGCCAGAGTTTTCTTTTCCGGGCAGTTATTGGTCCAAGCTGTGTATACCGCTTGAACTATTTTGTCAGCTTCAAACTCTATATCAATAATGGAATTGAGCTTACCTTTCGGATCACCCAGTTCCACTTTCAGGTCAGCCTTGTACGCTTCCCAGTCAGTGTTCCTAGGGTTCCTTTTGAGTACAGTTTTTACATCTATCTTCGTATTGTACCTAAAGCATATGTATCTGTGGTCTGATAGAGAAATTTCCTTAGAAACATGCCATGAGTTGATGCTTTTGCTAGTGTTATTGGAAGCCAACGTTATATCAATTACCTGACCTCGCCTTGCGTTGACAAAGGTTGGTTCATTGCCTTTATTAAGAATTTGTAAGGAGGAACTCACCAGAAAATCCAGTACCTTCTCCCCTCTCTTGTTGACATCCGAGCTGCCCCAGATGACATTGTGAGCGTTCGCGTCGCAGCCGATGATCAGGTCAGTGTTCGCCTTGCTGCCTTCCACGACAAGATCCCGCAGCTGTTGTGTAATCGGGTCCGTCGCCTCGTAAGGGAGGTAGGCTGACGAGAAGATAAGAGCCTTCCCCTCCCCTTTATTCTGGATCTTAACACTGGTAAGATCCCTGGAACAGAAAGCATGTAAAGGCATAGCATCGATGCCATTCCTGACGTAGATGCATGTCCTCATATTATCATCGGAGCAGTGGTACAGTATGGTACCGCCAGTTCCGCCTAAACCTCTAATTTCCCCTTTATAAATATATGGTTCTTGTATTAGAGCAATATCGAATTTATCGCTAATTAACTGCCTCGCCAGAAGGGCTGTGGCTGCTTTGTTGTGTTGTAGGTTAATTTGTACACACCTTACACCCGCCATTGCGCCATTATGTGGCTTTGGGCCTGCTGAGATCAGCGGCCTGTGGTGGCGCCTCGCTAGACATGGGGGAGAGGTCGCATCCCAGGTACAGATCAGCCATGTCACGCAAGGCCTCCGAGTCCACCGTTGACAACGGCGATGACTCTCGACCCATGCGTGACCCAGCACGATCCTCCCTCCACTCTCTCTCCACCATCGTCGCGTCCGGCTCCGTGCCCGCCTCTGCCTCTACCGTCTTAGCCTCCGAACCGTCTGCCGACAGTGCCTCCTTGGCCTCGACGTTTGCGGCGTCATCGGCTGGGCCTTCCAGGTCCGCATCACCCACTGGGTTCGCGTCCCCACACGCGGCCACATCGCCCTCTGTGGCCGCCCCGCCCCCGGTTGCCCGGTGGTCGACCTCCGCCCTCCCAAGCATCCTCTCCTCCGCATCCTCGAGGAGCTTGAAAGAGCTCAGATCCACCCCCGAGAAGAGTTGATAGTTGGACGCCTTGATGACATCCGCCGACTCCCGATCCATTAAGATGATGCGTCGGGTGCTTGCGTCTGACATCAGGGTGTCCACTATCTTCCATTGCTCCGTATGCAGCATAGGATTAAGCCTCTGCAGCACACGGAGCATTAGTTTTACGTCCTGGGCGCCAACGACCCGCGTCTTCCAGGCCATTTTGACCGGTTTCGGCAGATCCTTGGCGTCCACGACCTTAAGGTGCAGTCCAGCAATCTCCACTCCTCCGATTGCTGAGCTGAACCACGTGGAGGCCCCCCTCCCTTGGCAACTGACGTGGAGGGCGCCCCCCACAATGTTGCCGAGCACGATTCTCGGCAGGGGATCAGGTGCACCGTCCAGGAGCGCTAGTACTGCGTCCTGGATAGCGGACAGATGCCCAGCCTGAATCTTGACGGCAGGGTAGTCCACTGGGATAATGGCCATCCTCTCCGCCGCCACCGCCTCCGCATACGACCCTACCTTCGTCCTTTTGGAGGCGCTAGCCAGCAGAGTAGAGTCGCCACTCGAACCCAGTGGCCTTTTGTTTTGCCCTGAAGGGGCCGCGGTTGCAGGTGCGTCCGGTGTCACACCTGCGCCCGTCTGTGAAGTCAGACGGGCTCTTGCTCGCGCGTTATTACGCCGCTTCTGCCTCTTGCTGAGAACGAAACCCTCGGCTTGTGCGCCCTCACCCTGAGGTTTGGGCACACTCGCTTCATGGGGCACATTCCCAGTCGGATTCGGAAGGGCTGCACGGCACGGTTGGCCGGTAGGCTTCGGCATGCCTTTGGTGCTCACTCCTCCGGTCTCCGCTTCAGTGGGTCCCCTTTCGGGTCCCTTCTGAGCGAGTCCGCTTTTCGACCCTTGGGGAAAAGATCGGACGGCACCTTTGAAGTGAACAGGTCCAGCATGTCCTCTACCTCCTCGTCCACCTATGTGGCTGGGGCCCGCTCCCGCATCTCTGCCAGAGGCAGTGTTGCGGCCTGCAGTAACACCCAGTGTAGCGCCTTGCGCATTAGCCTCATCCCTTGCGGGTACAGCTTGTCCTCCCTTTCTCGTCGTTTTTGGTAATGTAAAATCCATTAACCTTCCACGTATGGCTTCGTCAGACTGGCTCCCCACCCTCCTTGGAGCCCTCCTACTGGGGATGCTTTGACGCATCAGGGATACCAGCCTGATATAGTGCCCCAAGATAAGTTATCCATGAGTCCGCACGGCACCAAAACCCTCGTCACCTCCACAGGCGACTCAGGAGTCGTGTGCCGCCGACTACGGACCCCATCACCCCAGGACACTCGCCCGCGGCCATCTGACTGGACGCAACAGCCGATTGATCACGTCTGGCTAGGACGTGACCGCCCGTGTGAGATGAATCCCGAGCCAAAGTGGCGTGTTGTCTTTCAAGGGTAACGACTCCGACCCCCGTCCGACTCAACCTACCAGGATCTCGTTCTCCATCCGTACGGGTCCCCGCGCACGGCACAAACACGCGGGTGGCATTCTACCGCTAACCATCCTTCTTAGTGGATGGAAAGCCCGCTGCGACATGCCACGTCATCGCTTGCAGCTGATTGTGTGGGATATGCGGAGTAAGGAGGGTTTGGATTTCTAGAGGGTCAACTGGTTGTTTCCGTGCTACCTGTTTCCTCGTTAGAACCAGGTAGTTAACAGGCAGTAACCGCGGGAAGGAGCCCAACCAATTTTGCCTCGAGGATCAAGGCAACTGTGAGCTCCTCCCGAGGCCATTCACCAAGTTAACTACCGGTCAGGTAGTTACCATAGAGACAAACCCAGTACAAGAGTAGCGACCGGTCGCAAATTATGTCTTGTTCTGGACCCACCTCCGCCCTATTTCGTATGTTACTTTAGTTTGAAGTAAAATTTGTATATTGGCGAGTCCGCGTATTTGTGTTTTATTCATGTAGTATTAGTAGCACGTCATAAATTATTTTATTCTCCCATGTATTGGCAATTTGTGAATAATCAGCAAGTACTCGCACTAATAAAGCTTGAACACGCCAAAACGTGGGCACTTATATTAATATATTAAAAACAATATAAACTATAATTCAAGATTTTTTTTATCATGTTTATATACAATGTTAATGTACATTTAAAAAATAAAAACATAATTATGTTTAATTATGCTTTGAATACGCCATCATGGGTACTTTGCGTCGAATGCGGCTCATAAGGGTTTGCACAGCAGTATCGGTGTACTTTTTGCTGGCCCAAGTCCGTTTTTTCTTGCAACTCCGCAGCTGATTTAACTCCTCCGCCTTTCTTTTTTTAAATCCTTTTCATCATGGACCAGTATTCTTCGATAGGCCTGAGTTCAGGACAATTTGGAGAATTGGACTCTATAGGTACCACAGCAACAGCATTCTGTTCATACCATTTCGTCACTTCTTTAGAATAGTGTCAGCTCGCAAGATCAGCAAAATAATTGTTGTGAGTTATATACTTCTTAAAAAAGGTAAAACACGCTTTGGCAAACTTTTTTTTTTTGTATATTTTGCCACCTACTGTCCCTGTTGTGATGAACGAACGACTTCATTTGCCACAACTACAACTAGCTGGCCATAAGATGAACTTTTTGGAAAATTCGACAGCATTTTCTTCTTGCAATCTTCTGGAGCGTTTTTTCGATTCGTACAAGTGTAAAATTCTTGCCCAGGTATCTGTTTGAAGTCTGGTTTAATGTACGTTTCGTCATGTAATACAACGCATTAAAATTTTGTAAAAAAATCGTCATACAATTTTCATACCCTTCGTTTTGCGGATAAATTCTGCTTAGCATCGCAATTAGGTGCAGCTTGGGCCTTGTTCGATCTTAATTCGGCCCTTGACTTAACTTTCTGGATGTAAGATTGCGACATTTGTACCTTTTTTGCGACACCACGTGATGATAACTTCGGATTTGCTGAAAAAAGCTGCATTACTCGGGCTTCCTTTTTTTTGTCTTTTACTCCTTGCTTTCCTCCACTACCCGGCTTCCGTTCTGACGTTAAACGCTCCCGAAACTTTTTTAAGATGGAACATACGGTGGATTGCGGATATTTGAACGATTTTGCTAGAGATCTATAGCTTGAATGCGGATTTTCTGTATGTTTGAGCAAAATTGTTTAACGCTGCTCATGTTCGGAGCTCGCCATCGTGAAAACAAATGAAGGAATGGGAAGCTATCATAATATTTTTTATTCATCATACTATGAAATTAATGAAATTAGTACTAAATCGTTTGTATACTGTGCGAATAAAAAAATATAAGCACTTATGTGTGCCCACGTTTTGGCGTGTTCAAGCTTTAGACACTAATTGTGAGTGTGTGCGGGTGATTCCTTCATTGAAGGGTCGCGTATCATCTGTCAGTTTGATAGTAAGCACAGAATAAATAAGCAGGCATGATATTTGACATTGATGATGAAGTAAAGATGCACCTCTAGCACAACTGTGACACGCAACTCTTTCTCGCGCGAGTTATATTACCTATCTCTTTCTTTGCGGTACTGTAGGCGACTGACGGGCGATGCTATGTCGCGTGACAAGAATCTTGAAGCCTAGTTGTATTAGACGGGCTGGATTGTCAAAATAAATAATACGAAGAAATTACAAATCTTTGGCAGTTCTACATTTTTAAGTATGTGGTGAAATTAAATAAGTATTTTTGTTGGGTTTGTGTTCTGATATATTATGATTCTGATTTGTGATGTAATTGAGTTTGTCCTAAGTTTTTCTGAATGATAGATTGGGGTATAGCAAAAAGGGCCCAATTTTAAGACACATATTTTGTTGAAAAATATTTTTCTCAGTTTTGTTATTTTTTTGATTAGAACTTTAAAGAATACATTAAAATAAGTATCTTTTATAAATTACGATTGTTTGATTAACTTGCCCGTTTAAGAACTAGAGCGGTCCTAAGTTGCCATAGAATTACTACGTAGCCTGGGACTACTTGTACTATCATCTATTCTGTGCTGGGACTTAGAAATTTACGATGAAAAAAAATCACAAGTATACCTCTGTTTTTTATTACTTAATGACAAGATCGGGCCCTTTCTGCTATATTCTGACCTGATTATACAAAAACCCGGATAAGAATTTCCAGATAAAGCAAATGCAATTATTTATTCTTGTTTAAAACAATAAATAGCACACAATATCAAGTTACGGTTCCGTTTCGGGTAATATGTAAGTGTCGCACGCCATTTTGTTTTATCTGGCATGAATTTGACCGAAGCAAAAACGTGTACGTACACTGCGCGCGGCAAACTACCGAGGCACCTTTGAGCACGGACAAAAACCGACAACTCTGTGTGTACGCGGCTATTAGCTCGTCAAAAACCGCTAGAGGTTTCATTTTGTTTTTGTTTTTAGAACAAGAAAGACACGGACCTCTACCTCGGAGTAACAGCATTAGGGCTCAACATATATGAGAAGGACAACAAATTAATGCCAAAGACGACGTTCCCGTGGTCGGAGATAAAGCACATATCGTTCGACGATAAGAAGTTCATCATCAAGTTTGTCGACAAGGCGGTTAATAATTTCATCTTTTTTTCGCCTAAGGGGATGAATAAATTGGTGAGTTCAGTGGTTTATTAAAGTTTCGTTAAATACTTCTATATAGAATTTGTAAATTCATTTTACACCTTGAACACAAAGAACACCTAAAGGTAAGTGTGCTGGCGTGCCTACCACGCAACCGGCTCATATAAGCGTTCTCTCTCAAGTATAATAAAAAACCGAACTCTCCTTTGAAATACCTAAGATTTAATTTCACTCTATTGTGACTGCGTTTGGCGTGTGAGTGACACTTCTGTATTTGACGTAAAGCGTTCAAAACATTAATCAATCAAACTTTAAAACAGATAATAACGTTTCTATTATTCTATTACATACGTTACTGTACCAATAACTGTAGAAATTAGTTTTTATATGATATCGCCACAAAATATAAGTTTACAAATATGTTAAATTGGTGTATTTTCAGTTGTTTTAATTGCTACAGATCCTCGACTTGTGTATCGGCAACCATGACCTGTATATGCGTCGCCGGAAACCGGATACCATGGAGGTGCAGCAGATGAAGGCTCAAGCCAAAGAAGAGAAACAGGTACACAATTTGTAGTCAAAACAAATCGAGGTTCCCAAACAATTCGAATTCGTAAGTCCTAACTTACGAATTCGAATTGTGCGTCTAGAATGTAGCAATAGTCCCATTTCTGTTGCAGGATGTCAAATTATGTAGTATGGAAAATAACATTTATCTAACAGTTTTCACTTCTATTTTTAACGAAACCGGTTGACAACGTCATCAATACTTTCTTATGCTATTCATGGTTTCTAAAGCCACTTTCTCCAAAATCCTGTGAATAAAAGTTTACTGGCGGAGTCGGTAGGATTTCGGTACTTTACTGGCGCAGTCGGTATGTCTGACTTATATACAGAAAGTGGAGAATGTAGTCAAAGCTAAAATCATTTATGGATATCCATTCTTGGCATATAAATATTTCATGAATATATCATTTCATAAATATAAATATATTAGTCTCAAGAAAAAAAAAACGCATCTGTCATGATTTCAAAAGCTTTACAGTTACAGTTATTTTAGTTAAACTATCATGCGTAGAACAAAAATAGTATTCAATTTAAACTTGCCATCTATTCTTTATGATTCTCTAACGAGTTTTGAATTTGTAGCGTCGACAAATCGAGAGGAATAAGTTAGCAAGGGAGAAGCAGTTACGGGAGGCCGCGGAGAGAGAGCGGGCTGCCATGGAACAGAGGCTATTGCAGTATCAAGAGGAGATACGGTTGGCGAATGAGGCACTGGTAAGATAATAAGTTCCTGTCAAACATTGACAATAGCGCCATCTCTCTCGCCGTCTTAACACTTGCTGGAGAAGCAGTATGATTGCGTACCCCGTCTCAATGACCTTGGGCATTCGAATTCTCGTACAATTTAACGGTTTTTACTGCGTTATGCAGCGCCATCTTGCTAGCGCCGTTCGTATTACGTCAAAGTGATTAGCGACATCTTACGCATGTTTGCCGTACTATCGCAATTCTAGAGGCCGAGTCCCAGCACTAAATATTATGCGCAAAAAAGTAACATATTTTGCTCAAAAAGTATACAACCTATTAAACAACCAGCAGGCGTAATTAAAGTAAACATCATTACTGACTTATTGGTATAAGTTTTATGTTATAAGCGTCGCGTAACAAGGGAGACTTTACCGACATAACCTAGGAAAAGGACTTTACGGCGGTATTCAGATTTCTCCTATTATATGAGGTATTTATAAATTCTATTAGACAGAAATAAAGACCAAATACCAAGCTACATTGCGTTTAATTTTCACGGGGATTACACGGAGAAACAAATTGCAAACACTTTGAAAATAGTGTAATTTGCCGGGCAGTCACTTAAACGCACGTATTGTCGAAAAACAAAAACTCATTTTGCATGTCTCTGCCCGACCGAAAATCCGGCAGGGCTACCATATCTTGTCGCGACTTCGCTTGCCGCACGACACTACCACCTGTCTTGCTCGCACGGTATTGAAAGGAAAGTGTCACGTAGTATTTGCACGCGTGACACAGTTATTTATTATTTTATGTTTTTATTTATTTATTTATTTATTTAGGAGAACCAACAGCTTTAACAATTTTGAGTAAACTTAAATATAATAGAAAGCAGGGAAGCCAATTACAGGATCTCACGGATAGTTATGCTACACGTACTGGTAATAGGCGCTTATGAAACGTCATTAAAACGATTTTATTCTGTTCTCAGCGTCGCTCAGAAGAAACAGCAGAGTTGCTAGCGGAGAAAGGTCGAGTGGCGGAAGAAGAAGCCTCTCTTCTTGCGCAGAAGGCGGCAGATGCGGAGAGAGACAACGCGCGGTTACGGTTATCCGCTATACGCACTGAAGAAGAGAAGGTAATGTCCCACAAAGTCATCTCGAATTTCGATATGTTTGGATTTCAGAATCTCCAAATAGTCTTCATTTACGCGTCTAGGTGTGTAGATGAAGTAGTGTATGCAACTGTACATAATTAGGTCTTAAAACACTCGTGTGATCCTATTATGAAACTCGCCTACGGCTCGTTGCATAAAACCAAACTCTTATGAAATGCGCGTTAGACGAGGGACCATCGTGTTTTAAGACTTCTCATTATGTTACATTTGCACTAATATACAACTACTATTTTATAACCAGAGTTCTAAGCTTCCAGAGTAAACAATGACTTACTCTCCCAGGGCGCCTGTGTGTCCAGCCCTGAAAATTGGATTTAGACTATCAGTAGTCGGAGCGCTATCGTTAAAATACTTTATTTTCTTTCCAGGTGCATTTAGAGCGCAAGACCCGCGAAGCCGAGTTCCTCACAGCGCGATTGGTAGAAGAGTCAGAGAAGCGAGCAGCGGAAGCAGATCGGTTAAAGGCAGAACTAGTAGCAGCTAGAGTCGCCGAGAAGGCGGCTAAGGACAAGCTACTTAACTTCCTGAGCAGAGCTGGTGCAGGCTCACTACCCCCTCCTACCACCGTGGTGAGTATATCCTAGGATACTTGAGGATTGGACGAGTCAGAGAAGCGAAACTTGTAGCAGCAAGAGTTGCCGAGAAGGTGGCTAAGGACAAGCTGCTAAACTTCCTGAGTAGAGCTGGTGCAGGCTCACTACCACCGTGGTGAGTATATTCTGGGATACTTTAGGATTGGAGGAGTCAGAGAAGCGAACCACAGAAGCGGACCGGTCGAAACCTGGACTAGTAGCAGCAAGAGTTGCCGAGACGGCTAAGGACAAGCTGACTTCCTGAGCAGCGTGGTGAGTTGTTTAGGATATTTTTCTTTCTAGAGACCCTTCGTTGAATACTCTAGAATTTAGGGCATTGTCATTAGATTCCTACAGAAGCTTCGGGTAGCAAGCCGTAGCCGATATTATTAGGACGTGCCAGGTTTATTATGACGTGTCAAAATAACAAACGCTGGAATAGTCTAATTTTCTTAACCCTTAAATGCACGCTGATGTATATTTATACGGTACTGAAATGACAAGTATAAATCTAAATATTGTCGATAAAAACTTTGTCAAGATTGTCCTGAAATCTCAAACTGACGTGGATTTGTTTACTAAAATTTGTGTAATTTTATGCATTTGGGGTTAAAAATAAAGGCATGTATTTAAATCGATCTGTATATTCCCTTTTTTCGATCAAAATATTTGAAAGTTTCACTAGAAACACTAATTATGCACACTAAATAATGCGAATTCAATATACTATTTAAAGGTATTTGCAAAACTGTTTCACTGGATATAATTAAAAAAAACTAACCTAACCTAACCCGGCCGAGTCGGATCTTAGTGTGCAGTGCGAGGATAATTAGTGTGCAAGTCAGTATTTTTGGTGAAACTTTCAAATATATCCGATGTACGAACCATATTTTTGGTGTGAATTCGGTTAAAAAGGTCATCTAGTTTTGTATGATGTTTAAGTTTTTTGTAGGACATGTTCAGTTAATCAATTGTTTTTTTTTGCACAGCATTAGTTTTTCTGGTATGCATTCAGTTAATTAGTGGAGTTACCTAGTGTACTGAAAAATTATACAGATGTGCATTTAAATATATCCCAAAAATGAATACAAATAGATGACGTGAAGATTGAAATTGGTTCCATTAATCACTAATAAAAATAAATTAACTGCTAAAATTGACTGTAACGCACCATGTTTATGAATTTTTACTGACTTCAAGAAACCGACCTATTTACTATCATAGGCATCTATAATACTTTTTGAATCTGTCATTACTTTCTAGTTTAAATCTCTACTCTCGCCATATGGAATGATTAACTGACAAAATAACCCCTACTTTTCCTTCCAGTCATCAAACACCGTCCCGTCCAGCCTGTTCCCGTCGACGTGCTCCCTGCCCGCGGAGCTGGGAGGGGAGCAGCCCGTCAACGGCTCCGCTCCGGAGACAGAGCTCAACTCCTACCAGCTCGTGCCGGATGAGAACGATCCTCATATACACAGGCTGTCGTTGGAGATAGAGAAGGAACGGTGAGTTTGAGACTTCTAAAGCACGCTAGAGAACTTAACGCAGCTATGCCGTAAGGCTTATCTTCGATTGTTTGCGAACTAAGGAAGAAATCTTCACCTCCAAAAAGAAAAAAATACTGGCTGAAATAGAGAGAGAAAAAGAACGGTAAGTTTACCAATACATATAACGCGTATCATTGATTTGCGAACTAATAAACTCATCACGTCGTTCAAGTAGAAAGAAGTAGAAAAAATTTAGAAAAGGAACGGTAAGTTTGGAACTTCTAGAAGAGTGATGATCTAAACCGCAGAAGACTATACCAAGAACTAAGGAATAGATCCTGACTCTGCCAAATCAACATTAAAAGAAGCTGTAATCGCTCAAGTAGAAGTAGATATAGAAACAAAACAACGGTAAGTACTCTTCTAGAAGACGTTTTAAGCAGAGTAAACTTCTCGAAAAAGTATGTATAATCTAAAGCTAAAAGAAAGAGTGAATGGCTCAAGTAGTGATACAAAAGGAACGGTAAGTATTTAACTTTTAGAAGATAGTAGAAGATCTAAGAAACTAAACCAAAGTTGAGTTACTTGAGGGCAGTTAACATTGTGTCCATTTTTAGCTCAAGTTGGGGAGAGGCGCTCGCGAACGGAACATCGGAGAACGATCTCAACGCATACCAGCTCATCCCCGAAGACAACGACCCTCACATACAGCGGCTGTCGCTAGAGATAGAAAAGGAACGGTAAGTCTTCATCGCCTGAAAGAAGCGAGAATCTACTCTCAGAAGAATTCCTCTGGTTGTCTCTGCTGACCGCATATTGCCCAGCATAATCAAAAAGGTGAAAGGCACACATACATCAGTTATCATTAATCTTTGGGAGTATATATGGTTATCGCAGATCTATTTCAGCTTCAGTATATATATTTATGTTTATTTATGTACATGTTTTTAATTAAGTAATTTACGTATTTGTTTTTTGTGATTTGTCAACCATCTCACATGTATCGCTTATTTGCTTAATGTTGACTTGAAAAAGATGAACTTTTGTAGGGGAACATTTACTATTTGTTGTTACACGTACATTTATTGTTTTGCTTGCAATTAAGTCTTTACATACGTAGGTGCATTCATACCGTACCTTGCTTTTTTATGCAACTGATTGGTTGTAACCATTCGGTTACTGTGTATTGTCATCTCTAACCCGTTTCGTTACATTGGCGCCCAACGTGGGACTTGCCTTTTACAGTAAATTCGACAATATATGCTCAAGTTTCTCCGCTAGGGCAGAAAGTCGTTTCACGAATATAATGTCTCCGGTTGTCTGACTTTCTCTTCTTCGTCGTCGTATCATCGTGACTGAGGGACGTGGCGACCGACTGTGAACACTCTTAACTGACGCGCTCCAAAACGATGTGGGTGTCTGACTTTATGTCGGTGAAAAATGGCTACGCATTGTGTGTATCGTAATCTCCTAGGGAGCGACCTCACTACAAGCACTAGCCTGTAATGTCTTGTCATTTTCATATAATTTTTGTTACATTACCAACGAATACTTGCAGTGACAACGCCCCCTGCTAAACTGGCGCCCAACGTGGAACGCGCGTTTTAGAGTTTTAACAAATTACAGAAGCTTCCTTGCTAGTTGTATTGGTCAGAATATAAAGGGTGCTTTATTATTTATTTATCTCGTGATAAACTTGACATCATGGGAGCAATGTATTTAAAGTGACTGTAAACATTCTAGTTTCTTACGCTCTCCCAAGACTCCTTTGGATTAGGAAAGTTGTGATAGGCTGAAGTGACTATTCTATTCCAGAGTGGAGTACCTCGCCAAGTCGAAGCACCTGCAACAGCAGCTGGAGTCGCTGCGGTGCGAGTTCTCAGTACTGCGAGTGGAACGCGGAGCTGCCACACTCGACAGGTTAGCAATTTTTCGTCTTTTTATTTCGCCAAACAATTTTCCCTGCCTTATTTTCCAACCTGTTCATTTCTTAACTAGCCCACCCCAAAGTTGGGGAGTGAATCCATTTGGGAAGCATAATATGACAAAATAGTGCTTTCTTAAGATTTCAACCGCGTAGCAGATTTATTGCTTATCCTTCTGGTAGGTCTAGTACCAGTCGTTTTCCGGGATAACGTATAATCGGCTCATAATTATCAAGTTAAATTTTAAAAAATCCTTGCGTGACCTCTTCTTTAGCAGAATGGAGAAATCTTAGCATGTCTGTTTTGATTTTTAGTCCATATATATTTATATTATGTATATATAATAAACATATGTATTTATCTAAGTATTTATCTATTAAAAACTATTTAAGTTAGTTGCACCGCCCACAACTTATCTGCTTTGCCCGATGGTTGACTGGTAGAGAATGCCCTATGGCATTAAGTCCGCCTTTTGTACGATCTGTTTTTCTTTTGTGCAATAAAGATTAAATAAATAAATAAATAAATGAAGATCACACATTTTAATTAATTAATTGAATAATATGAGACTAATTTTATTACGCTATAGGAAAAATACATATTCCTACTTTAATTATACAGATTGCACGAAGCGCAAGCAAAGGCGGGTGACAACAAATACTCGACGCTCCGAAGGCTGAGGCAGGGGTCCACCAACACTCGTCTAGCGTTCTATGAAGAGCTTTAAATAGATGGCGCTAGTATCACATCCACTGCACAATGGTGTCCTGGATTTTGCGAGACATGCACGGAGCAAACGCGCAGAGTCGGATCGACGATTTAATGAAATGAAAACACCAAGTGGACGCTTGGATGTCATGGGAATGAGACTTAAAGTGCTAGCATTGGGATAGCGTTAATATTCCGACATGGCGTTGGTAGTTGCCACGTGCGACCGATAGATGGCACATGGTGTATATCAATTGTTACTAGCTGTCAAAAGATGTCGCTTTAGCCAATGAAGGTAAGTGACATGAAGTCATTTTGATCGTGATCGTTTATTATGAATATCTATTGTATTGGAAGGAGAATAGAGGGCCGTAGGTCCTATGCAGGTTTTGTCAACAAGACAATAACATAGTTCTTCCTGTACATCACAAATTTTGTTGTATATCGTCATATTATGGATACTTTTAAAATTAATTATGTGCCTTAGATAATTTGTAAAATTTAATTGTGTGTGTATTTGTACATTATTTGGCCAATCATGCACACGTTATGACAATAATTATAATTATAACCAAATTGTTATTGTTGATCTCTTATATAATCGACAATGTTGCCAATTGTGAAATATATTTTTATGTGCACAAAGTATTTTTCTATTTCGTGGGCGATTAATAAAATCCATACGCTTTTTATAATCAATTTAACATAATAATTGTAAGTAACAATCAAGATCTGGATAGTTAGTTTTCCATTTTTTTTACCTAGATATAAGTTTTATTAAATTACATGGCGGGAGTGTCAAGCTATTGCTATTTCATTTGCAGACTAATATAAAATTTGCGCACACAATGTATTGAAACTGCTAAATATTTTTATTTTTGATCGTGTTTCGCTGAAGTCTACTCTAAAGTCTTTAACGAAATTTATAAAATATTTTCTAGTTTGTAAAATACTGGTTAATGTCTCTAGTCGCTTCTCACGCCCGCCTGTCAATAGTTCAAATATTACCGGACCATTCTGTTATGTACCTTATGTAATATAGTTTAAGTCAATATTGTACTGAAGCCATATCGAATCCAGCCTTTTGGCCATGGACTAATAATAATTAATCCGAGTCTTTACTTTGAGACAAATTTGAAAACAAGTATTTACGGTTTAAAAAATAAAATGTTGTCCTCAAAAAATTACTTCATATATCGCAAAAAAATTAACGCCAAAACTTCTACAAGAAATAATTGTGACTCACTGGGGTAGTAAAGTTGTGTTGCGGTGTAATTAATTCATTATTTTAGAGTTTATTTCTCTGCCAAAATAGATCGTATAGACTATACTTCCGTGCCAACCGATTTGGAAGATATATTATGAAAGTTATGAATTTTAACAAGATTCTGCTTGATATGGTTTCAGTTTGTGTTGTTAGCAAATTGTTTTTTTCCCTTTTATCCTAAATGATAATGAATTAATGGTGATCGAAATAATGTAAGGGCCTTTGGAGACCACGTTTTTTAGATAAACTCGTACCGCAAACGTGCTTCGCTCGCTCGTTTAAAAACGTGTACAAAGGCCTCAATGCGCAAAAATTATACGATAATAGTAGTTATGCAACTGTTACATAATGAAAGTTCTTCGACATGAGTGTGGTTTTATGAAACGAGCTGAAGGCGAGTTCCATAATAGGATCACACTAGTGTTTTATGGCCTTATTATGGGCATTCGCTTACACTGCTTTATCTAGACAAAATATTAAGTACCTACTACGACTAACTACTGGAATGAATAAGTCGGCGCACAGTGGGACGAAAATCGGCTTTCATAGACATAGAAATCAAAGTTGTGATATTCGAGTTTTTTTTATTGGAATCGCTTTTACCTGTTGTTTTATTACTAAAATATGATTTTGGGACAATTTGGTTGGAAAATTAATGAGTTATAATTTTTTTCCGAAAAACTTGTATGGAGCTGATACGAAAAATCTAAATATCTCGGGAACCGCAAGATTAACCGTTATATCCTCGCAGATGGTTATACAATGAATTATTACTGATTTTTTGGCATACTACATATATCGGTCACAGCTGCGGTTTTTTTTTTTTTAAATCGTTTTATGTATTTTTCGTTCGAGGCGTCTAAATTAGCAAATAAAAGTACTTATTATGAGTCTATCTGTCTAATTTACTGAAATTATGAAATAAGAGAACATTTAAAAAAAATACATGCGATAAAAAGGGCATCGGCGAACAATATATACCTACGTACGTTAATACCACTTATTCAGCCAACAGAGCCAATATAAATAACATAAATCCGTATATTTCAAATCAGTTACAGTAAAAAAGTCAAACATTATGATATAAAACTACTTAACTAACTACATAACTAATAACCATTAAACTCTGTTACAGCCTCTTGTGGCGGTTCTTAATACTTAAACAAAGCCACCGTTTCGGTAAAAAAATCTTGTCTTTTCTTTTCATCCAAGCTAGGTCTTGTAGCTTGCCTACTTTTCTTCCTTGAATTTTGTTCCCTCAACCTTCTGGATTCTTGAGCATGTATTCAATCACGGAAGCTATATCATCACGGCCATCTTCTTTAAAGAGATTTGCTGCAGCAAAAGCTAATTCAGTTGCATCTTCTCCTGCAAATGATTCAGATCTTCTCTCCTTTTGCTTAGTTGACAGGTTTTCAGTTTTTCCTTGGTTGCTTCGTCATTGTTGCATTTGAAATTGAAGATGTTGAAGTTGAACAATCCGAAGAGGTAAAGTCAGCACTAGTTGACGATTCCAAAGCCTGAGAACACGCAGAATCCTGGAGTAGTTCTGGAATGAGTAGACTGATGGTTTCGTTGTATGGACCAATCCGAAACCTTGTTCGCCTTCATATTGTCGCCCATTGAAGTTCAGTTTCGTGCTGTAATTCTTCAAGCCATAACATCTGAAGAAGAGATTGATGTGCCTAAATTTAAAGAATATGCTTATAAGACTGCTCAAAAGTATGTTGATTTATACAACTACTACTATATGCCATCAACTGTATATTAGCTATTGATCCATGGAGCAGACATCATCGCCAGCAATGCCATCGTCCCTATAGAAAGTCTGTCAGAAAAAGCATCTGAAGCCAGAAACAAAGAATTTAGAAGGTTCAGGGAACATAATTCAAGGAAGAAAAGTAGGCAAGCTACCAATGAGGACATTTTACATATGCTTCTATTGTCCTCCGATCCCCATATAACGGCTACAAGACCTAGCTTGGATGAAAAGAAAAGACAAGAATTTTTTACCGAAACGGTGGCTTTGATTAAGTATTAAGAACCGCCACAAGAGGCTGTAACAGAACTTAATGATTAGTTAAGTAGTTATGTATATAGTTAAGTAGTTTTATATCATAATGTTTGACATTTTTACTGTAACTGATTTGAAATATACGGATTTATGTTATTTATATTGGCTCTGTTGGCTGAATAAGTGGTATTAACGTACGTAGGTATATATTGTTCGCCGATGCCTTTTTTATCGCATGTATATTTTGCTAATGTTCTCTTATTTCATAATTTCAGTAAATTAGACAGATAGACTCATAATAAGTACTTTTATTTACTAATTTAGACGCCTCGAACGAAAAACTCATAAAACGATTAAAAAAAAAAAAACCGCAGCTGTGACCGATATATGTAGTATGCCAAAAAATCAGTAATAATTCATTGTATAACCATCTGCGAGGATATAACGGTTAATTTTTCGGTTCCCGAGATATTTAGATTTTTCGTATCAGCTCCATACAAGTTTTTCGGAAAAAAATTATAACTCATTAATTTTCCAACCAAATTGTCCCAAAATCATATTTTAGTAATTAAACAACAGGTAAAAGCGATTCCAATAAAAAAAACTAGAATATCACAACTTTGCTTTCTATGTCTATGAAAGCCGATTTTCGTCCCACTGTGCGGCGGGCAGGGTTGCCATAACATAATCAGAGATTGTAATTTTAAGAAATAACAGCACTTATTTTGGTCCTCCATGCCCAACCGCCGTCGTTGCTAAGTAATGTAGGTAACAAATTCTCAACACAGTGCTTCAAATGTTATCAACGAAATTATGTATTTAATAACAATGACAATTTCAATTTTACACATGTTTTATGTTTTTACTGAAGCAAAAAGTTAAAAAAAATATTATTCCAACTAAAGCTATTTCTGAGGCTTTTTGAGCCATCTTAATTTTTATATGCCTAAGAGGCTTGTAGCAACATCTAAAATTATTGTAACCATAACTGCCTTTAAAGCAACTTAAAGTAAAGTTCTGTGACAATTCGCCACCATTTTGTATTATTATAATAAAAACGCTTTAGTTCAACATTTACATTCAATTCGCAGATGTTTCTGGTTTAATAAAATTATTCTATTAATTTATGTCTTGACGTTCCAATTAAATTATGCATTTGGTTCAGTATATGGAAAGCAATTGGTTAACCGATTTGCACAGAAAAATGTGGTTTTGGCTAAAATTTGGTTTATATTCTTATAAAAAAAAAATAGTCAATCGCATTGCCTAGTTCAAGATAACCTGTACTTTGGCTTAGGTACGGCACATCTAGCACAACTGTGACACTCGACTCTTTGTCATGCGAGAAATACTAACTGTCACTTTCTCTTTCGAGTGCGAGCGAGACAGACGAAGATGACTCGCGACGATAAGTTAGCCCTGCAGGTTATGTTGAACGCCATACATGGTTCGTGATGGAAACAAGTATGGCGTATGGCATTTTTTTTATCCTATAATGTACTAAGGCGAAAGTACATGATGTACAAAATTGTATGTGATCTAAAACAAAATGAGTCTAATCGGAGTGTTATTTGAATAAGTTAAGTTCGATGGACATGGAATAAGCTTTATTCTTAGATAGAATAAGCTTTATTATAAATAGGCATCGGACTTTCGTTAGCAAGGTAGGACTTTAGGGAGCTATGGAGCCGATATTAACATTAAAATGCAATTCATTGTCATACTCATACTCATTTATCTATTTCATTCCAAACTGCCTTTATGGTTACTGTGGTTAACATTCCCAAGCATTAAATGACTAAAATTTTAAATGAAAAGTAATTTGTACAATATTAGAAACTCCTAGATTTATATTAATTGTCAAAATCATTCATTTTCTAGTCATCACTGGATGCTCGATCAATATAGACCCAATTTACTACAGAAAACATGGAAAAAGTCGCAAATATTTACGGATTTTATGGTGACGAAAAAAACAATACCTGCACAAATCAGGTCTTTGTATATCTTTCTGACTTTGTCGTTGACTGTAAAATTAAAATTGCGAATGAAATACCCTTATGAGTATGAGTAATTGAGTATCAATTGTATTTTAATTTTAATGGCTCCCTAGCTCTCTAAACTCCTACCGTGCTAAAACCAATGCCTAATTAATTAATTATAAAATAAGTAAAGTTTAAACTTCTGTATATTTTACTTGTTTTCCTCAAAATTAAATGAAATGGGCTATGAAGGTCATTGTTCTATTTTTTGTCTTCAGAGGGACCTTCTTTGTGACTTAATCATGCCAGAACATTTAGACGAATTTCAACTGTTTTTGGTACATGGATTGCTTGGTGAATACAGAAGATTCCTACAGGCTCTTTAGAGCCTTTATCTGGCATAACCTTTTGAACGTCAAGCGGTAAAGCAATTCACGGTGCCCCTGACGCCACAGCAAAAAAATAATAGAGCTCTAAAATTGACAGGGATTGAAAAACGCTTGTAGCGGATTGAACGTCGCGTTTGGCTCGGTTTGTAGACACCTGCCTACTGAGCCGGCGGTCCCGGGTTCGAATCCCGGCCAGGGCAAATATTTGTGTGATGAACTCGAATATTTGTACTTGGGTCATGGTTGTTCTATGTATTTAAGTATATATTTATCTATATAAGTATGTATATCGTCGTCTATTACCCATAACACGAGCCTTCTTGAGCTTAATTGGGCTAGATCGATTTGTGGGTCGATTGCAAAAAAATTGTACATAGTTAAAGGCTTAGTTAACATTAAATACGATCGCTTCCTTTGGGTGACGAAAGTTAGTCATACAAAATGTATGGGTAACTTTCGTCACACAAAGGAATCAATTAACATTGTTTTAATTAAAGCCCTTAACTATGTACAATTTTTCTGCAATTGACCCTTGTGTGAGGTTGTCTGATATTTATTTATTATTATTAATTACTAAGTTTTTGATCATTGAAATTTGGACGACTGTGGCTTACGTTGGCGTCAGTGGCGCATTTTTCCGCTGTCAGCCACAGGCGTCTTTGACGTCCAAAAGGTTACGGGTAAAGCAAAAAAACAGGACTTTAAGCCTCGGCCTTCGAGTCAAAATGTTTTATACTTACATTAATTATTTTCTAAATAACATTCTTCAGATAATGAAAAGTGTACATATAGCTTAGACTCGACGCCTTGTGATCAGAATGATAATTATATTTACACAGTGTATACGTGCCTTAGTATTTGAAAGCCATATTTTGTAAATATATTTATAGACAATTTGTATGCGTGTTTTTTATTGAATTAACCCTTCCGCATAACATCGTATGGTAAAAGTAGTCTCACGGCGTTGATAATTTAAATTGGAATCTTCATTTATACTTTTTATAAAAGTCTAGATTTGGGTTTGGAATCGGTTTACTAGGGAGAGGGGTCATAATTTTAGGAAAAATCTTAATAGCGTGGTGCCTTTTGTTTTGTATGGACGCGTGGCGCCATCTTGCATCTGTTGGTCCCAATTTCTTGGTCCTCCCATCACGCCAAAACGGCTGGACGAATTATAATTATACGATAGATGGCGTACCTTTGGCAACGCCAGTCGTCATATCACAAAATTGCACCACTGACGCCAAGTCGTCTCATGACATCCAAATTTCCGTTTCAAATGTGCATTGCTTCAACGCTTGGCGTTCAAAAGGGTAACCTGTTGACCACATGTTACAGTCTGATCAAAAAGAGTAGAAATTAAAAAGTGGCAATACTGTAGTGTCGACACTTTCTAATCAATCTAAGAAAACGGGGACGACACTACAGTATTGCCACTTTTAAATTTCTACTCTTTTTGGTCGCACTGTATGACAGTGCACTTAGGGTGCGGTTCCATTGGAGTTGGGCGTTGCCCATTATTTGAATGTCGGTTTCCACTGCGTATGAGTTGCTTTTAATCAAGATTACGATAACAAATCGCAATTTTTGAAGATCATCAAGGATCCATATTGGAGCATTTCAGGGGAAGTCATTGGTCTATGAAAATAATACACAGATTTTATAACAAAAACATTTCTATTCAGAATCTCGTTTACAGCTGTAGGTACTATAGAAAAGTATTGCGACAGTCCCTAAGTACAGTCAGCAAGAAATATATCCAATCCAATCAGCGTATAACTTAATGTGCGTATCAATAGCACAGAATAATAGCTTAATAGTATTTTGAGGTTAATATAATTAATATAAATTAATAAAAACGGTTTAAACTCACGTAAAAAAATCCAGGAACGGCCCGACATGTTTTGAACTGATGAAGAGTTCCATATGAGTTCGAAACATGTCGGGCCGTTCCTGACAGTTTTTTCAACCGTTTTTTTAATTACTAAAAATGTCACACGATAGTTTTAATAAATTAAAACGTGTGATGTTTTGTGACGAAATAAATGTGGTAATACTTATTACTTTAATTATTTATAAAACACTACCATTATAAACATCATTTGTGGCTCGTGTTTACAAGCTATCAATTTCACTATAGTTGATTTTTTTATGTCAGTATTCCACTTGAGAGTTTATCTTGTAAACTTGGCCACACAAAGTGATTGATTTACTCCTGTATATGCTCACCTTGGGACAAATGAAAGCAGGTACCGAAAAAACACAAACAGACATCTTCTTGTTTCAAATGTCTTTTCTAAGTTACAAGGTTGGAACATGTAATATCCCAACTCATTGGAATAAGATACTTTGGCACTAAAGCCATCAAATTCGAAAAAGGGTCTAAATTTACCCGATTCCCGCTTCCTAAGAGCTTTGCTATTCCAATTTCAACCTTGTGACTTAGAAAAGATGATATAAATTTGTTGACGTTGTTTTTGTTACTTGTTTCCATTTGTCCTCGGACAGCTTTCAGGGCCAAGTTTACAAGATAGGCTCTTTAAGACCATTCGGAGGTTTTAATAAATTTCAACTATACTTGCTTATGTCAAATCTGTCCGCTCTCTAAGATCAAATGAAGCCACTTTGGCAAAGATACATGTAAATTAAAGGTCATTTTTCACTTTTGCCAGTTTGACATAATTTGATCTTAGAATTCCGAATAGACTATACTAAAATTGACAGCTAATGATGCAGACTGGTCGTACTTTTATAATGTGGTATTTTACCTACCACTTGATAACATAAAGTGACTGTATAATAATTTTTAATCTAACTCGGATATATTTAATACTGAAAATACAATCATTTTTATATAGCATTAGGAGATCAAGCTCTAAAATAATACAGACAACTAAATAAGCATTCTTCAATAAATTATTTACACTTAACTATATAATCGTATAATTAATTACATCCAACAATTGGAATACTATAAGCGCTATTGAACACTGACTACACAAGGCATTTTCGGTGTCCCACTGCTGGGCAAAGGCCTTTCCCATACATCTCGGTCCTTAGCTGTCTCCGGGCAACTATCGGTGAACGCATCTAGGTCGTCCCGCCAATCCCGCCTGTGCCGGCCTCGCCATCGTCATTTGGTTTAGTTATACATATTTCCTATACAGCAAGACACCATTAAAAACCTAAGTTTTCGGATATAGATATCAATGACAAAATATTTACAATGGATTTCCATTAGCATTCCTTGCATTGCGTAGGCAGTTAACAATAACTTAAAGTTTAGGTAGGGGCGGATCCAGGAAGGGGCGTGGATACAAGAGGGGGGAAGCACCCCACCCTAAGACTGCCTGTCCACTAGAGCGGAGCTGTGTAAAATGGACCAATCACAATCCTCAGATTTAAATGCACTTATTTTACGCTTCACAAAGACGCAGCCTGATTGGTTTATTTCCTCCACTCCGCTTCAGTGGATAGTGTCTTGCAACAAGGTTGGCAATAATTTCTCACAATTTTTAATTTTTTCCAGTTTGTCAAATCACCAAAAATTGGCCCATGCATGGGGTACAATCAACGAAATTCAGTATCCGCACCGTCACTGACTTGAAGACTGAATCCACCTTTGAGTTAAGTTTACATCCTAAATAATTTGTCATATCTTTCGTTAAGGTACTTTAACATTAAAGCCTTATCACACTTGCGACTTGCGAGCGAATTGTGTACGAAGGCATCATCAATCGGGAATCTCGCAGCGAGTTCGCTGCGACTGATATTGTATAGAAAACACGCTCGCAATTCGCAAGTGTGATAAGCCCTGACGGGCGAAAGTTGGCATCAAATGCATCGCCATCTGATCTGATTCGAATCGAATTGTACTTGTACTTGAATAGTACTTAGTATATAAATACTGAATGATAACAATCAGGTAATTTTCAGAATTTTCGTAGCAAAACACGACTGTTTTCGCAAGCAAATAAAAAAATATTTACAATTTCCAGTTGTGGTCAAAAAATATATTTCCAAGACAATTAACATTGTGACTCCTTTTGTTACGATCATTCTGAAATTCTGATTCCAGCTCATGAGAAGTAATTAGTAAAGTATTTCAATTGGTGAAACAATGTGGCCAGCAGATTAAATTGATTAAGAGTACAATAACGAAAGACAGACCTGGCCACGGTTTCGTCAATATACGCGTCACGTGATACGACAAGCGGCAAAAACAAATGACTATGGCTGACAGGGAGTGCACCTCTACAGTTCGATAGGAAAGTGTAGAAATTAAATACTGTAGTGTCGTCCCTTTTTCTTAGATTGATTAGAAAGGAACGATACTACAGTATTATAACTTTTTTATTTCTACTCTTTTATGTCATACTATAACTTTTACACTTTTACTTTTAGTACTATGACTGGTACGTTGGTAACCCTACGAATTAGCAATCAGCATAATAAGGCGAATGTTAAAAATAACATAAGGCAAGATGGGTTAAAACTAACATAGTAAAGTTTATTGTCTAATTGGTTAAGACAACAGTTAGTTAGTTTGTGGTAGTCTTCGTCAAAAACTGGCGAGAAAGCATTAAAAAAAAAAAGTGCACAGGATCGGGACAAGTGGCGAGCTCTCGTTTCGGAGGCTAAGAGTTTGGTTTGAGACTGAGCCAAAATAGTTAGTTTCTGGCAGTCTTCCCCTGGTGATAGTCTAACCCTGCCTTACCTTAACTGTTACAAACTGGGCGGATATTGGCGGTTTTTTTAAATTAAAGTTTTCATAAATACTGGTTGAAGAGTGACGTGTCACTATTTGTAATCTCAAAAGTGCTTAGTTTGCTAATGAGTAAATACAATCGACTCAAACAGGGCTGGTGCAGTCAATTGCAGAGAAATAAGTTCTCTGTACAACTGACACTTTCGTCTCACTGGGCCAAAACTTAACTGCATTGGATCAAAGTACATCTGAGAAGAATGAATTTACCAACAACATGAAAAACAGGTTTAAATATAAAATAAAATGTTTTGAAAATACTATGCCCTGGTAGTCTCCATTTGAAACTTTACACTAATAATGAATAACTTCCAGGCATGGTTAGGAAAGTCAGTAAAAACATTTGTTAGTTGGTGGCTCGATTCTCTCTAGTTGTCTATTACATTTCTTGACCATTTTTGTACTTAGTTCTCTTAAAGAAATAGTAAGTCTTATTTGCTTGCCAAATAATACTTTTGATGTCATGCCACTTATTTGCTTTTGCCACTTGTTTCGTATCTAATCTCCTGGCCAGATCATCTTCACCTAGTTTATCAATCAGTCAAGCAAAGCAATTAATAAGGCATTTTCAAGGCTCGTTATACAGCCGCTTGTACGCCACTCCTCTCATTCCTCCCGCACCACAGAACTCATTCATAATAATCCTGCATAGGAACAGGTGGAAGACGACTATGAGAGCAATGATAGATATCCAGAACAACGGGTTGAGACCACCTAAGCTGTGTCCGTGTTTATGCATTGCAATTACATGGTGTTCATGAGCTGGGGCCTCCACAACTTCAACAACGTGGATTGCATGGCGTAACTCTTCCATATGCTGCTGATCTGCGGTTATATACAGTATAGCGGTTAATGGATCTGTTAGTTTCACCGGGAAGTATTTTCTATAGGGACCAAGTTGGACTGGTGCATCGAGGCAGCCAGCATCACAAGCGTAATAGGTCTTATCTGACCGATCTAGAGCTACAAATATGGCAGCTTTGTTATCATCTTGGACGATTACACTTATGTTAACATGTGTCATGTTTCCATAATTGAGACGTCGGAATAAAAAGTCCCTGTGAAGTTTAGAGGGATGGATGTTGTATTCGAGGTGTTGATTGCTGAACCGTAGGCTACCGAAGCTTAGTATCATTGCTTGATTGACTCCACTAGCTCCTGCTTTAAGGAGTTTATGGCACCCATGTTTTTCTAGTGTCAATAACCAAACACTAGCAACATTATTCAAATTTTCTAGGTTATTTAGTGGCTTCCACAAGTTTAATGCATCTAATGTTGAATGACCTCCGTAACAGCCTTCAGAATATGTCAGTGTACGTAAAATGTCAGCTTTCTCCTTAGGTTTGATATGTTCTTCATGCTCGTAACTCTGTACTTGAGAAAGTATGGAGTAAATTGTAGCATTGATACGGTCTCCATTTATGATGCCCTGGGCTTTAGAGTCAGAAATGTAAAAACCGGTATACCATAGCCCTTGCCACACTCTAGTGTGATTATCTTTTAGCTTCCTTGTAGCAGCTCTGTCTCCGGTTAAAGATATAACCTTTTCCATTTCGGCTATAGCTTTTGTTTCAACAATATCTTTCTGTTTTGCATATTCAGATTTTTTTATCGGCAGGCTATATTGAACTGTGGTGAGAATTAGTAAATCCATGCCATCTCGAGCATCAACCTGCAGTGTACTACTGAGCTTCCGACACACAATAGCAACCGCAATAACATTATCACTGTCTGGAATTTCCAGCATTCCAGTAACTACTTCATACTCTTTAGCATCGATTCCTTGGTGGAGCTTTACAGTTTGTTTAACAGCTGTAGGCCAGTCTGACACTCTCGGAGTGGATATACGTACATTCTTTGCTTTATTCGACGGATTATTAATCCAAATCTCTTGCACAAACAATGCTGGAATCGTTCTATGGGCGTAATACTGATAAGAAATCTGTAACCCACTATTACTACATTGAAATCTATTTACAATTCCTTTCTTATACTCGGCCACAGTGAATTCCTTCATATCTTGGTCCTCTATTATGTATAGAGGGTGATATCGCACTGGTAGCGCTAATGTTCGCCCATGTTTGATATTCAAATGACTGTCATGATCTAAAGCTAGGCCTAGTAAACCATTACCAACATAAGGCACATAATTATGTCGTAAACTGGCAAGTGTAGCGGCGTTCTCCGGTCTCAAATATGCGTCGTAATCGTTCAAAGCGTCTTGGAAAGGATCTAAAAAGTGGCGCTGACATAAATTTTGACCTGACGCAGCATCGTCGTTGTTAAAGAACCAGTTCATCACAGTGGGTCCGACGTAGAGGAGCAAGAAGATGACGACCAGGAAGAGGATTATAAGCTTTTTTCTCGTCATTGGCCCGTCTGTGAAGCGGTTGATCCGTCTTAGAAGTTCTCCGGTTCTGCGACCCATTTCACCGCCACTGCTGTTGACACTTTCCATCACAAATCTCGTTTATTACTGTGGAACTGCTGCTCACTAACTTAGCGATGCTAGAGCTTAAGTTAGTTCGTTAATAACCATTGTCAATACACTTCAAACGGGATTTTTAATTATTGTTTTATTATCAACTACACGAAATAAAACACGAGATATCGAAATGTCACACGAGATTATATGGAGTTTAGGTATTTCGCCACTAACTGAAACAAGTTCTGATAAAAGCGATACAAGTATTACTGGGAGAAAAGCTCCTTTGTAGAAGAAAAGATGATAATCTACTTAGTTGATATAAGTTAAGTTGAACATAAAGCTAATTAATTTCGTTTAAAACCTCATTTAGCTAATAAATAAATAAAACACAAATTATAACGGGTCTAACGCGATATTTCCTATTTACCTTCATAATCTAACGTTTCGGCGGGGTTGCACACGCCGTGGTCTCAGATGTACATCATGTGTAGGGGTACATCTGAGACCACGGCGTGTGCAACCCCGCCGAAACGTTAGATTATGAAGGTAAATAGGAAATATCGCGTTAGACCCGTTATAATTTGTGTTAATTATGAGTTCAAACCGCGAGAGTATAAAGTGTCAAATAAATAAAAATCAAAATCACATGACCAAGAATCCGGAGAAACATTTCAATAAGTGATTCGTTCGCAAATTTAAACAAAGATTGCATCCTCTTATCAAAACGGGCAACACTACGGCATACTTCATCTCATCCATATCTCATCTGTCCCAAAAAAAAAAAAAACATCTGTCAAGTGGACGACGTGACGTGACGTCAGCTCAGCTGTCGTACGAAGTATTTCCCGTTTTATTAGTTCTTATCGCTTGTTTTTATTAATATTGCTCTCAGACCTTCCCGCGATGATTACAACTATAAGTCATTCCAGTTTTATTATCGAATAATTAGTGTTTTTGCCCGTAAATCCCCAAAATAACTCAATTAAAGTGCAAACATGGTGACCTGTTCCGATACTTTCGTATTGGTTTTATTTTCTATATTAATCAGTGAATGTGTGCCGCGTTCGATAGAAGAAGATGATGAATCGTTTCTAAGTTTACCAAAATATACAAAATACGATGATTTAGTAAAGTTGTTCGCGGATTTAGAGAAAACTCACCCGGATTTGGCCAAAGTTTATTCTATCGGCAAATCGGTTGACGGACGTCAGTTGCTGGTGATTCAGATATCTGAGGATGTGAGGAAGCCGCACCCTGGCCGGCCAGCGTTCAAGTATGTGGCCAACATGCACGGGGACGAGTCGGTTGGTCGGGAGCTGATGGTGTGCTTGGCCAAATATCTGATAGTGAACTATGGGAAGAACGAGAGAGCGACACGGCTGGTGAACAGCACGGAGATCCATCTGATGCCGTCGCTCAACCCTGATGGATTTGAGAGCAGTGTTGTAAGTATTATTTATTAATAATTCGTGATATTATAATATGTTAAACTACGAAGGCGACGATTTATGCAATATCGACTATAACCTGACCGAGTTTCTAATTATGCTGACGCTGACATTGCAATGCCGTACCTAATAAACGTAATCGATTATTATGTCATATAAAAAAAAAATGCAAATATATATACCTATATAGTTTTATAGTATAATTGTAAACAATTACTTTGACACTTTGAATATAATTTGTACGCGTTTTTATCTATTTCTTTAGTAAGATTTATTAACTAAGAATTTTGGTAATTAAATGACCTCTCTCAAAGCCTGAGATACAGGATTTTCCTAGTTCAGGCACAAGAATTAAGTGTGTTCTGTGTAGATGTAAGACTTTTTATGCAAATTGTTATTCTTATGTTTTTATTAATAAAGATTTATTATTATTATTTATTATTATTATTTATTTTATTACCTTAACTTTACTTGAATTTGAATCTTCATTTTATAAGAACATTCATAAATTAAGTTATTAGGAGTACTTTTATTTCCAGTTTACTTTTTAAACTTGACTTGAATTGATCAGGGCTGGTTAGCCCTAACTACTAGTGAGTCTGACTTACAGATCCACTAACGGTAATGTCTGTGTAAAACAGGAGATAAAGTGCTGAATATGTTAATTTATTTGTGTGTATCCCAACTTATTATATTCAGACACTAATTATAAATATATTTTTTGTCAAATATATATTCAAGTCAACTTTTTAAAGTTGTCATTTAAACTTTATCAAAACTTCAGAAAAGAAAAATATTTAACGTGAAATATGTTCTCTTCGGTAGGACATGGATAGTAATAAACAAACAAAATAAAAATGGGACAAATAATTTCATTAATTATTATAACAAAATGGGACTTAATTGCATTTAAGTAATGTTTATTTAATTACCTCGACATTTAGAATGCGATTTTAAGTTCATGGTCTCGAAGGGAAGAGAGGTAGTCCCTCCGAGAGCATCCTATAGAGGTAATTATTAACACTTTTTGAATGAGATTAAATCCTATTTCATTGTAATATTTTTGAGAATTTTGTAAGTTTAAATCAATAATTTCATTGTATGAGAATGATTGTTCCTTATTTTAACAGTCATTTATCCTTTGAGTACTCGTATATTATAGGTCCAAACGATAAGTAAGCGTGTTTCACCTTTTAACAATTATTATATGTAAATGTTATTTATATTCATGTAAAAAATCTCAGGAATGGCCCAACATGTTTTGAACTTGTAATCTTTTTTTTATTTGGGTTTCAAAGGCAAAGATCCCTTCAGCCAACTATATTACAAACTGTCAAATTGACAATTAAAAAAAAAGATATTTTGGAAAAACCATGGTAAGGAAAAATTAAAGAGCTGCAGCTTGTAGATTCTTACAGCAAGGACTATCGAAAAAATAAGTATAAATAATTTTATGGTGTTCTAGAAATTGTACCAACCTTTTTGTTCTAAACGATTTAGCCACAATCGGAATATCTGGGGTCTCATTATGTCAAAATGGGTTAGTGTTAGTGGAACATAAAAGAGTAAAAATTAAAAAGTGGCAATACTGTAGTGTCGACCCTTTTTAATCAATCTAAGAAAACGGAACGACACTACAGTATTGCCCGTTTTTTTATTTCTACACTTTCTTTTCTGACTGTACTTAAACAAATTTCGATATCCAAAGAAGTTTATGGCTTATTGAAACTCAAGCGCAAACTACACATTATGTTGTGACACTACATGCATGACTAACCAGCAAATCAAATAATGCCGCGAACATACAAACAAGAGCAGACTAATCCTTTTATTATTCAAGGTTACAGTTTTAAATGTACCATTTTGAGTCCTATTCAAAAGACATACGTTCCTAAAACTGGCACACTTTTCACTTGGCTGGTTGAATGAGTCACAATTTTTCACGCTCTAAAAGCAAAACGGTAATTATCCGTCTTTGTTTTCGAGTTTGTCATTTTACGCCTGCAGCATCAAATGACAATAGTGTCATAATAATGTTGGTATGATTAGCTCTTGTGTTTTAAGTACATATTTTTAAAACACATCGCGTCTGAGTGATGAGTCTCTATAGAGTCTAAAATATTCATTAGCCCTTTTCAGAGCAATTGCTATAAAGGCTCAAACCTTTGATATTAGACAAACCGGTAGGAGTTTAGTTTCTGCTACTTAAACATTACGTGTTTCCCGTGTCATAAAACACATAGCTGAATAGGTAGTATAGTATGTCGTTCTACGCGACAATCCTTTCATCCTCACCATTTAGATAGTTGGCAGTCCATAATTGTGCGTTTTTCTAGAAATTTCCTGCCTCGCACGACTGCATTGTGAAATGAATTGTCGCTTGCGGTATTTCCGGACCGATATGACCTTCAAACCTTTAAGAAAAGAGCGTACTCCTGAAAGACCGGCAACGCACTTGTGACTCCTCCGGTGTTGCAGGTGTCCATTGACGACGGTAATCGCTTTCCATCAGGCGATCCGTTTGCTCATGTGTCCCCTATGCATGACATAAAAAAAATTTAGTTATATCAATATCAACCTCTACAGTCAAGACACGTCAATGTCGTATAAACAGCATCTATATCGGCCCATGACTCTTTTTTGATATATTCTTCGGTTTTCGCGACTGTCATACATTTAAATAACACAATTGAAACGGATTATATCTCGTTTATTTTTTTTCTGTCAAAGTTAAGTTTGTGCAAACTACCCATTAAATAAATATGAATTAAAAATTAGACAGGTGCATACATGCCAGATGGGAGTAATGTGTAAGACACATGTGCCAGAAGGGCATTAATTATTTCTACCAGCGGTTCACTATAGGGCTTAATGAGAAGAAAGATCTCCCGGACTGCCTATTACTAGGATATACTTTTATAACAAATACTCTACATATATATACTACTTTAAAAAGATCACGAAAAAAAAAAGACCATTTATAGGTCAAAAATAGGTAACTCGACCAAACACCATAATTCCTGTATCCTAAGCAAAAAGCCAGCCTACCGATACGAAAAGATACCAAACTTTTGTTTTGGAATAAGCTTGGTTACATAAAATTTCGTGTAGGGAATATCTAAATTCGAGCCTTTTAACGTTTTAAATTCTTGTGAAAGATTCCAGCTCAACGTTATGGAAACTTTTTGAAACTTGCACATCTTTAATACGTTCTCTTGCCACGCGAGCGTCGTAAAAACGCTTATCACGAGCAAAACCAAGTACCTATGTATTGAAGAAGTAATTAACTGCAAGCCAATAAGGTATTATGCGTTAATAACCAAGCGAATAAGCTAACTGATAAAAATATTAATAAATATACAGTTGGCAGTGAAAGTAACCGGCTCGTTATACAAGTCGATCTCAATCGAAACTGTAACAACGCGTGATACCGCCCGGTCACCTACCACGTGACCGTAAAGTATACATTATGAATGGAATGGACGTTACAACATGAGCCAAATGCCCTTGTTTTAATCCGATTTCTTTAAGCACAAGAGGCGTATAACATGTAAGGTTTCTTAGGTTTCATAGAAAGGGCTGCAGTCATCTAGTAACATAGTGCTGTGTTACTAGGTAAAGCACGTATAGTGGGCTGGGACTGCTAGGCTTTCTGGTAGAGTTGGGTTGGCTCGAGTAGTGCCAGCAACCCTTCACGCAAAATAGGCGCGTTGTGAGACGTCGAGTTGCGGAAAACCAGCCCGCGATAATCTATACCTGCCTATCACGCTAAACTCTAGACTATAGTCGGGTCAAAATTAACGTGCCATCGGAGCCATAAACATTAAGACAGACGTCTCACTCTTGACTTGCTTGGCTATGTCCTATGCCCCTGGATGGGGCAGAGGGCGTCCACAGTACGTCGCCATCCCGAACGGTCTTGGGCTTCGCGTTTTACTTCGCTCCAGGTCATTCCTGTTGCTTTCGCTTCTACAGTGATCATCCGCCGACAGGATTGCTTAGGGCGGCCACGTTTCCGCTTTCCTTGGGGGTTCAGACTAGGGCTTGCCTCGGTATGCGATCGGGGTCTCTGCGAAGTGTGTGACCGATCTAGTTCCACTTGCAGCGTTTGATCTGTTGGTCAATCGGAGTCTCACCACAGCATTCCAGAGACGGGATTCCCATAGAAACAAATCTAATTATAAACAAAAATAACACAATCTCGTACAAAAAGTTGATTCGCTCATGGACCTACTTTCCTGTTACAAAGCCGTTTGCATTCTCATAAATTTAATACGTCTTTGAATTTTTATTTGTCGCTCATAAGAAAATAAGCGTCACTTAAATTTTACACGCGTTCTTTATAAAATGATTTACATATACGAACTTTTTAAACACTAGTGAAAGGAAATAACTACGTAATTTGAAAATGTTCATATTATTATTTTTCCTTATTTACCATGGTACATTTAAGGAGTATAAACTCGGCATCAAACGTTAACGTGACCCTTAATATTTTTTAAGTTACCATAGACCGTAAGTGGTTTTTTTTGCGCGCTACGCGAAATTTCTCTTCCTTGCCAAGGCAAGACGCATAGAGTAGGTATATTGAAGTCAAACTTTAGACCAGTGTTATTCAAACTGTGGGTCGCGACCCCCAGGGGGATCGCGGCATATATCCAGGGGGGACGCGAGGATCAGCATCGAGAAAGTCTCGTGACTACAAGGAATGCAGATTTTTTCAAGCATGTACATTTGTAAGTTTAATCGTACAAACTAGGTTTTAGGGGGTCGGGAAAGAATTTTATTGGTCATTTTTGGGCCGCGACACCAAACGGTTTGAAAAACACTGCTTTAGACAAACCACGGGCGTTCGTAAAGTCCCATCAGATCGCATATTTATGGCCCTCACCTTCGATTCACTTCACGAACATTAAGGAGTTCACTGCCCTAGGTATGTAAAGTACTATTTTAGCAGTATGATATTAAAAAGGGAAACCCGCCAAAATGTGTGAACTTGCCAAGTTCCAGCAATCAATATTATGTTTGTGTGAAAGTTGTCTAACTAGTTTATTTCGCTCATGAATGTTAATTACATTAACAAACAAACGGGTTGCTAGGTTCAAACGTTACGTATTGACTAGTCAAGTAAAGATTGCATCTTTGTGTTTCAACAATGCGATTTGGATGGATGGTGAAGGGCGCCATTTTAAATTACAGACATGTTCAATTTTGACACAACGGTTGAATATGAAAGAATAATGTAATGTAGCAGGATTGGAACCTGCGACCCTACGTTTCCGGCGTAGTGCTCTCCCAACTGAGCTATCACATCATTGCGTCAATCACACCAAATCCTCGCTACTAGAGCGCCTTCTGCGTCATGTGTTTTTAAATATGCTTAGACATGTTTTCAAAATGTAATTAATTTGTGGCGTTATCTGGGGAAAGGGACCTTATTGTCGGTTCTAGTTGCCGAGATAATCGCGTTTAAAGTAAAATGTCGAAAAAAATCAATTTTTTTTTACTCTAAATTAATAAGAAGGGTCTAAAATTTAATCTGACAAAGACACAAGTTTTTAAATCGATTTTTTAAGACTTAGAACAGCCCTTAAAGTTTAGTGAAAAAGGGACCTTATTGTCGGTGCCCCTCTTGTATACTTTCTGTGCGCTCGGTATCGGTTTGAGAGACGTGTCGGTACTTGTCGGCGCGTCAAAGGATAATTATTGATCATTAGGAGTATCCTTGCTCATCTCTCACACTCCCACTTGTCGCGGCCCGTTACGGGCCGGTCTTTCTGGTGACGCGTGGTTGTGACGGCGGTTTCTTAGTTGGTTGGGCCTTCGTGATGTTCCATGACTCCTCGAGGCCCGGGTGGAGCTTTATCTCCTCTTCTTGTTTCCCACTGTTGGTGGTGGTGGTGGTGTCGCTGCATCTTCAGCTCGTAGCAGCTCGTGGCGGGATTCATCAGTTTTCCGGAACATTGTGCTGGCCAGTCTGCTGATCTAGGCGTCTAAGGGTTTCCATTTCAGTGCCCTCTGTATATGGTCATTCCGCATGAAGCGTGGGCAATCTGTAATGTGTCTCAGTGCCAGGTTTTCTTGGGCTCTCATTTTGTTTCGGTTTGTGGTAGCCACTAGGGCGTACCACGCCGGCGCCGCGTATGTGAGCCTGGAGCTCACATACGTTTTGTAGATCCCCAGCTTCGTGCGGATCGGCAGGTTGCTCCTTATGACTAGTCCCAGCGTAGTTCACGCTGGTCTGGTTCTTGAAACCACTTCCGCCACGTGCTGCTTGATGGTAAGGCCCCGGTCTATGGTGGTACCTCACCGTGTGCTTCCATTCCACGTCTTGACCAAACATGCGGAGTGGAGGTGAAGTCTGTTTTCTTCCGGTCATGAAGGCCTGAGTCTTGGTGACGTTGACAGTAAGCCTCCAGTCCTCAAACCATCTTGGTAGGGCGCCTAACTGGGTCTGCATCTTCCTGACGGCATGGGTGGGGCTGACGGATGCGGTGTAAAAGGCCGCGTCATCCGCGAACAGCCCCAGCTTGACGTCGCCTCCTACCACTGGGATGTCATCGGTGAAGGTTGCGTAGCATGCTGGTGTAAGGCAGCTTCCCTGAGAGACTCCTGCTAGGATTGGGCGCTCCGAGGGCAGTGCCTGTTCCACTGCCACTTGGAACTTGCATCCACTCAGAAAGGACTTTATCACCGTTATGATGTTGCGTGGGGCCGTGGTGTTCAACAGTTTGTACAGCAGCCCCTCGTGCCATACCCAGTCGAACGCTTTTTCAATGTCGAGCATGACAGCCACAACATGCTCCTTCTTGTTGCTTGTATTGGCCATAAAGTGAAGCACGCGAGTGAGCTGTAGCGTTGCCTGAATCCGAACTGTTCCGAACGGAGCTCGAAGTGGGGGAGAAGTTTCCCCAACAGGAGCCTCTCGAATACCTTGGAGAGGGTGCTGAGCAGAGTTATTGGGCCTACAGCTCTCCGGTCTTCGGCATTCTTTGCCAGGTTTGGGCAGCATAACTACGCTCCCAGTCTTCCAAGTTTGGGGAAAGTGACCCGAGCGCATGATCCCGTTGAACAGGCGCGTCACTGCCACAATGGGGATCGAATCGGCGCCCGGGGCTTTCTTGGGGTCGCAACGTTGGAGGACTCGCTGCATCTGGCTGGGGGAGAAGAAGACCGCGTCTTCCTCTGCTCTTGCTGGTGCCTCCGAAGTACCTCTCCAGGTGTTCTGTGATGTTCTGCTGGTGTTCTGCATTGTGCATCGGGTTGGGCCTAAATTGTCCCTCCAGGTACTCGGCGAAGATCTCTGCGTGATCCTCAGCCTTGTAGCGTGGAGTGTTGTCTACAGGGTCGTAGAGTGGTTTTATTGCCTCAGGTTTTGTCACTAGCTGTCTGCAGATACGGTGAATGAAGGGGACATCACCCTCTTCAGACGCTAGGTGGCTCTCCCAACTCTCGGCCCTGTGTTCTGTGAGCGCCTTCTTGGTTTTTATGATCATGGCGTTGAGCTCTGCCTTGATCGTCGGGCATCTTGTAGTCTGCCATTTTCTGCGCAGGCGGCGCTGCTCCTCGATCATGCTCCTAATCCTCGCCGGGTGGGGCATGTGCCTCTCTGTGGCTGGGATGGTGTGGGAGGCTGTTGATAGCGCCGCCTGTAGTCCAGCTGTGACCAGGTCTGCCGCTTTTTCCACTTCGTCAGCTGTGGAGACCGGAGTAGTGTGGCACGTGGTGGTCTCTTCTAGTTGTTGTGTGAATGTCTCCCAGCTGACTCGGTGTTTGGGTCTCCTAATTCACATTAATGGATCCATTTCGATACACATGAGGATCGTCTGGTGATCGGATGGTAGGTGCGGCAATGCCTCATGTGTAAATCTGGCGTCAATTTGGCTGGCGACGCAGCAAAATACAAATTAAAAGTATTTTTCAAGACTTATTCTTAACTATGTCACTAAACATTTTACGTCCGACACTAAGGTCCCTTTACAAATACGTTAATCATTTAGTGTTTGCCGAACCAAAATTATAGGTTTTTGGTAAGAGTTTAATACTAAAGTGCTCTAAAAATTAAGACTATCAAAATTAAACATAAATTTATAGTCGATATCAGATGATATCACTAAATATTTTACCACCGACGATAAGGTCCCTTTTAGAAAATATAAAGTGGTTGTACCAACTTTTTACTAAACTTTATCTTGAATTTTGAGACTTATAAAACTACTTTTTTAATATTTGTTCTGTTAATTTGATCTCATTTGGCTATGTTTTAACGTAGTAGACGTATATGTTTGTTGATTTTGACTGTTTAATTAGATTTATAAACACAAAGGTATTTTTGTTAAAATAAATATTTTTTTATAATAAACAACGTTGATTCAAATCGAAGTAGCTCTTATTGAGTGCCTAATTACATATAATATTTATTCCTTCTATAATATCTAACGGAAATACACTATAAATAGGAATTTAAGTAAAAAATCCATCAATTTATATTTTTTTACTTTATGCACTTTGGCAAGGTAAACTATACGAAAACAGATATACAATTACAAAATTGTACTTGAAACCTGAAAGCCCATACAATCTACTCCTCAAATAGCATGTTATCTATGTAACTTCCAACAACAACATACTTTAATGGGGTGTAGAAGTTTGAATTCAATTTTCTCATAATCACCTTTTCTGACTTTTGAGTTTCAATTATTTTTTAAAAAATATCTATTGAACCTACATGCATGTTTTTTACATGGTTCGATAGCTCAATGTATGTAGATTATGGGGACATACTATACATAACTCAATACCGACAGTAAGGTCCCTTTACCCAGATAACGCCACATTTCTTCATTTTATAAACCATAGAAACTTGTATTTGTATGGTTTCGTTTGCATTATTTTTGGCGCACTGGCTAATCCATGGATAGTTATAGGATAAAATATTTTACGGAGTAACAAATAGGGATACAGTTCAGATGCACGCACTTTCTAATATACTTATAATACCTTTTGAGTGTCACCTTTAGCTAGATTAATTAAAACTATTGATACCTACACAGTTTATGTAAGGTTTGATTTGCCAAATCGCACCTACGTACACATACTTTCCATTCCAACCGCTAATATTAACAAAGAAAAAAAGAAACTACTGGCGATTGGTACACCGACAAAAGCGCAGGTCTTAAATTGAAGAATTTATATAAAAAAAAAAATATATATATCGGACAACCTCTCACACAAATCGATCTAGTGCCAAATTAAGCACAAGAAGGCTTGTGTTATGGGTACATTGGGTACTAGACGACGATATACCTACATATATAGATAAATATATACTTAAATACATAGAACAACCATGACCCCAGTGGACGAGTTTTATCAAGCAGGACATTCAGTGTAGTAGAATCATAGTGAATAATTAATTAATTAAATAATTTGATTTTGAATTGTAGATTCATAAATAAATTGACATGAATTTAGATTTTTGAATGTGTGGTAATAATTTTTTATTTTATTTTATTGTATATTATTGAGTAAAATTTGACAAGAAAATAGATTTTAGAATGTGTAATTAATATAGGACTAAATTTATTGTTGATTATTTTAACTTGTATAAATAATAGTATAATCAATTATTAGTATAAATAGTCTAATATAAGCTAGATTGTTAAAGTGTACCTGATTTGTGTTTTAATGTAAATATTCAAATGCAATGTATATTGTTTACTGAATAAATAACTATGAACTATGAACCCAAGCACGAGTTCATCACACAAATATTTGCCCTGGCCGGGATTCGAACCCGGGATCGCCGGCTCAGTGGGCAGGTGTCTACAAACCGAGAGCCAAACTCGTCGTATATATCGATAACTTAGTGCACAATCGTACTAACTTTTCGGAAAAAGTCGTTGCAATTAGGACGTTAGTGCACAACCCTATGCGGCTTAAATTTAATTAGCAAAATAATTGTAATTAGTACGAGTGTGAACTAAGGTATCGATATCAACAAACCAAAAATTGTTATCGCATAACCTTTCCTTCGCCAGGGTGCATCGTTACGCTGTCCTTCGTTTATCAGTTCGCAGTGTGAGAGGTCGGCGATAACGGTGCTTGTTTGTTGTGCACGACCCTCTAGAGTATACCTATTGGTGTTAGTACTTAACCTTATCAGTTATCACTAACTGAATGCATAGGAGGGTAAGACGAGAATAGTCTACAACATTTCAAATGTTCGAATAGTGTTAAGTTTAAACGAATTTCGTTACTTTATTATCACAGAACGCAAGAATATTATTTTTATTTGACTATACGATCTAGTTTAAAAAAAAAGGCTATAGCAGAATCGTCAAAGAATAAGCACTTAAATTATGATACCTTGTGGAATATTGACGACACGTTTGGCGCAGTTCGTAAGCACTTGCCTACTGAGCCGGCGGTCCCGGGTTCGAATCCCGGCCAGGGCAAATATTTGTGTGATGAATATTTTGTGCTTGGGTCATGGTTGTTCTATGTATTTAAATATATATTTATCTATACATATAAGTACGTACGAGGGGCGTCTGAAAAGTTCTAAGCCTAAGATAGAAAAAAACAATTTACACAAATGAACTCGTGTTTATTTTTCAATATAGTCTCCTCCTAAATCAATGCATTTTTTTCATTTTTTATACAGTGCTTTTAGGCCATAAAAAAAATAATCTTCATTTTGCCCTTCAAAATGCTCCTGTACAGCCGCCTTCATCTCTTCGTCACTTCTAAATCGCTTTCCCCTCAACTCTTTCTTCAAATTATTGAATAGAAAATAATCGCTTGGGGCTAGATCTGGGCTGTAGGATGGGTGGTCAATTTCGTCAAAACCAACTTCCTTCAGAGCACGCCTCGCAACATTAGCGGTGTGAACGGGTGCGTTGTCTTGCAAAAACAAAATGCCTTTCCTTAGTTTACCCCGCCTTTTCTCAACTATGGCTTGTCGCACCTGTCTTATTAGATTTGCATAATAAGTTCCGTTTATCGTAGAGCCTTTTTCTAAATAATCGATTAAAAGAATGCCATCACAATCCCAAAATACCGTAGCCATTAATCTAGAGGCCGACTTTTGCACTTTAAATTTCTTCGGCGGCCTTTCACCCTTTTCAATCCACTGCATCGACTCAGACTTACACTCCGGATCATACTGTCTGATCCATGTTTCATCAACAGTTACTATTCGGGAACAAACTTCATCTAAGTCATCTTCGCACAATTCTAAAAACGCCCGAGAAGTTTCCACACGACGTACTTTATCGAAGGCCGTTAGCATTTTCGGTACCCAACGAGCACTGACTTTACTCATGTACAAATGTTCATGTAAAATTTCTCCGACTCTTTCTTTACTAATACCTAAGACCTCAGCTATTTGCCAAACCTTAATTCTTCTATCTTCTAATACCAGCTTTTTGACTTTTGCTACGTTTTCTTCGGTCACTACCGATTTTGGCCGCCCTGAGCGGGGGTCGTCTTCGATCGATTCCCGTCCGAGTTTAAATAAGCGACTCCACTTTTTGACTGTGGCATAAGAAGGCCCAGAATCACCGTAAATAATAGCCATTTCCTCAAAAATACACTGCGGTGATTTGTCACTTTTGTAAGGAATTTAATTACAGCACGGTGCTCAATTTTCGTAATATTCGTTGGTAATTCACACATGATGTACTTTTCCGTTGAATATCTCGAAACAGAATAATAAAAACGTGACATGTTATTTTTTAATAATTTGTTTTTAAATGGCCTTTCTAGTGGCCAGTATCATAAACGCATATATAACCTCGAAATACCTTAGGCTTAGAACTTTTCAGACGCCCCTCGTATATCGTCGTCTAGTACCCATAACACAAGCCTCCTTGAGCTTAATTTGGGACTAGATCGATTGGTGTGAGGTTGTCTGATATTTATTTATTTATAGTCGCAACCTGCAAAAAGGACAGTAGTACAATTTCCAATGTAAATCCGTCTTAGTAATAGTCCGACTGCAAGCTGCGCTGTGACCAATTACTTGTCGCCTACGTTCTTTTAGAATGAGGTACTTTTCAAATGGGTTTTTTTATCATAAATTGGAATATTTTCGAAAATCTAAAAATTTCGTTATATTGAATTTTTTATCGTTTATTTGATTATATCAGGAAAAGGTCTAGAAAAAAAACACATGTCGTCAAATAAAAAAAAATGATGGTGGCGTGATGGTGATCAGACCGATCACACTGGCTGGCTATCGCTTGATATTTCATCAACGCGATCGTTAATTCCATTGGCCCTTTCAGCAATCTTAATAAATACAGAGGGCGCTTTAAAAAGGCGGAATGAGAAGGCATTATTTCACGCTATCCATGTAGCGGTCCCATAGCTCAGTGGTGAGAGCAATGCTCCGGTCAAGCAGAGGTCGTCAGTTCGATCCCCACTTGCACTTCAGTGGATTGCGTAAAATTTGATTTATCCTTTGTATTTTTATTTTTTACTTATAAATCTTAATCTCTTTTCCAGGAAGGCAACTGCGAATCCCTCCCCGAAGCCGTGGGCCGCCACAATGCGAACGGCAAGGACCTCAACCGTGACTTCCCCGACCAGTTTGACCGTCACCGTTCTGATGACGACGCCTACCTCTTCGGCGGCCGTCAGCCCGAGACTGAGGCGCTCATGCGATGGGTTATGGGCAAGCAATTCGTGCTGTCTGGAAATCTTCATGGTGGGACTGTTGTTGCCAGCTATCCCTATGATGACTTAAGGTTAGTTGTTCAGTTTGTTTGAGACTACATGCTTAACTCTTAACCACCAATAACCAGTCTATGAAACATGGTTTGTTTAGTCTCCAGATTGTAAGAGGTTTGCTTGGGGATGGTGATCTCTTCACTGGGTTATGGGGAAGCAGTTTGTACTGTCTGGAAATCTAAATGGTGGGACTGTTGTGGCTAGCTATCCGTATGATGATCTAAGGTTGGTATCAAGTACCTATCCACAGTGTCAAGTTTCTGGTGATGGCGAAATCTTCAGTAAGTAACAGTTGGAGATTAAGGCACCAGTGATAGAACCAGAGCAGGGGTTAGGTCTTTAAGTAGACCTTAGTCCCTATTCAGCAAATAGTGTTCAAGGCCACATTGCATCTTATTTGTACCCGATTAAGTACTCTCCTTGTGATAATGTTTCAGCTACCAATTAGTCTTATTCAACTAGTAGATACGGTACATTCGCTTGTTTCTTTTATTTCATACTGGGATAGAGATACCACCGAATGCTAGATTCCATACGGCCCATTTATTTCTCATCGCTTACATCATACATGTACTTATTTTATTATTTCAGATCGGGTAAAGACTGTTGCGAGGAAAGCCAATCGCCTGATAATGCTCTCTTTAAGCATCTAGCAGCCGTCTACGCTTCAAAAAATGAGGTCATGCACCGGGGCGACACTTGCCCGCCCGAAAAATTCAAGGAAGGCATCACCAATGGAGCTGATTGGTATTCTGTTAAAGGTTCGTATGTAGATTGTTTTAAAAATTGTTTGTCTGTAAATTCGGTTTACGGACGATAATTTTATGTGATAATGTAGCCGATGGAGTGGAAGAGAGATGGATGCGTCACAAGCCGAACGGTTAGGCCGATCGTGCCTCTCTATCTCTTGTTCCGCGCTCTCGTTTGCACGTTTGGCTCAGGCGGAACGTGACAATGAGTCATGCTTTTTCGTGCGGGCAACCAGCGTTTATCGATTTATAAGACGTTATCACGTCAAAAAAAGCATTGCACATGATTGGAGTGTTTTTCCAAGGATGTTCAGTACTTAGTGGACTGTCGACAACGACAACGATTACGTCTTATGTCTACGACTTTATTTTATATTATGGAATAGGAGTTCTATTTTGACCTCTATTTGGTAACTGATTGTTATAAAATAACCGACCTTCACAGTTCGGTAAACTTTTCAGTTACCGGTAACCTCAATTACCATGAACATGATAGTAATTATCTTTCTTTGTTTAGCTTTTGCAAGCTTTGACACGGTAAATTATTCCTGATACCGAACCATAGTGGTCACCTTAGTTTTGGTTACCAGTATTTTACGTTATCTTTAAAGATAGCACTTAGGAATTTAAGATTAATTTAAATTACTAATATGTGTGCACATCATTAGTATGTGATTAGATACGGTACATTTGCTTGTTTCTTTTATTTCATACTGGGATAGACATACATATTCGCACTTTAGATAGGTTTCATTTGAAATGCCTGCGTGACATTATGAACATCTCTTGGTCGGACCGTGTCAGAAACACGGTGGTTCTGCGGCGCGCTAATGTCAGCGGTATCGAAGCCTATCTAATGCGGCGACAGCTACGATGGTGTGGTCATGTCTCCCGAATGTCCGATAATAAAATCGCAAAGCGCATCTTTTACTCGGAACTGCAGGACGGCAAGCGGAAACAGGGCGGCCAATTCCTGCGATACAAAGATGCACTGAAGCGCCATATGCGGAAAGGTGACATTGACCCATCGCATTGGGAGAACTTGGCACAAGATCGGCCTAAGTGGAGGCAAACAGTGGCGGTAAGCGTGCAAGTCTTCGAAGAGAAAAGAAGGAGTGAGCTCGACGCTAAGCGCGAGGAGCTCAAGGCCCGACCAACAGCGGCCATCTTGTATAATTTTGTCGGTGGGGTGCTGACATGCAGCGAATGTGGTCGCACATTTGCTGCAAAAATTGGCTACGTCAGCCACCTGAGAGCTCTTGAGCGACGCTCTCATTAGCCAGCGTTCAGTCGCCGTGGCCGAAATCGGCCGGATGCAATGATGATGATGATGAGTATGTGATTAATTAAGTTTATTGTTACTTGCAGGCGGCATGCAAGATTTCAACTACCTCCACTCGAACTGCTTCGAGGTGACGTTCGAGCTCTCCTGCTGCAAGTACCCTTCCGCCGCTGAGCTGCCGCACTTCTGGAAGCTGAATAAGGATGCCCTGCTCGCCTTTATAGAGCAGACGCACACTGGTGTCAAGGGATTCGTTGTGGACGAAGATGGTGAACCTATCAAGGTAGGTTTCTATCATATTTTTTATTCTAATTCATCCACACGTCGGTCCGTTGGTTATACATCCATCCATTTGACGGCGCGTTTGGTTCGGTTTGTAGACACCTGCCTACTGAGCCAGCGGTCCCAAGTTCGAATCCCGGCCAGGGCAAATATTTGTGTCATGAACTCGAATATTATTTGTGCTTGGGTCATGGTTGTTCTGTGTATTTAAGTATATGTTTACAATACAATACAATACAATACAAGTACGCTTTATTGCACACCAAAAACATTTACACAAGAAATTACAAATAAACAAATTAAAAACGGTAGACAACAGGCGGTTTATCTATATAAGTACGTATATCGTCGTCTAGTACCCATAACACAAGCCTTCTTGAGCTTAATTTGGGACTAGATCGATTTGTGTGAGGTTATCCATTCATCGGTCCATCGATCCAGGCATCAAGCCAAACGTCAACTCATATCCGCTATGTACCATCCATCCAATACTCCATCTATCTATCCACGCGTATATCCGACCAGTCATCCGTCCAATCTACCATCCATCCGTCCATCCAATCACTTATCCATCCAAACAACCAATCAATATTTCATATCTATCCATCTAAACGTCCATGCCAAAACTGAGTGGCGCTCTACGTCAACCCCCACTGCCCCACGCTTCATCAAAGGATTTGTAGTGGGTGAAGACGATGAACTCATTATAGTTAATTCCTTCTCCAAATAATATTTTCATTGGTCATCACGATTATCCCTAATTTATATAAAACGATTTATATTTAAACAGATTAGATCGTATTTACCCTATCTATTTAATAAAAGCCCCGGGGGCTTGGGGGAAACTTCAACTTTTTTCTATACTACGACGGTGGCATACAAGCATGCGTCCTGCCTGATGTTAAGCAGTCAATTTGAGATAACCTTGCATATTTTACCCGGTGAATGGAAAATTTTAAGCCACATGGAGAGCAATGAAACGAGGGGCTTTGGGGTTGAGTACCCCGCATTAAAAAAGAAACACAATAACACTACAACAACAACTTGTCCGATCTAGCATTCCGAGTACTAAATACTAGCATTCCTTCAAATACAAACCACTTTACAAGTTTTAAGCTCAAAACCCTTCCGCTGTCGCGCTTATCTCTGGCACACTTTGCAAAAAGAAAACAAAACTTTTTAAAAAGCTTTAAAATTATGATCATCACGGGATTGTAATTTTGTTTCAGAACGCTCTCATCAAGGTGGAGGGGCTACATCACTTCGTGAAGACTACAGACCAAGGGGAATACTGGAGGATGCTGCTACCGGGACAATACAATATCACTGCTATGGCTTCCGGGTAACTATATAAATTCTCTGGCGTCAGTGTAGTAAATCATGAATGACAAACATATATCGACTTGACCTCAGGGAACCTTGCATTCAGAAGGAAAGTAGTTTTACTATGCTATGCCACAAACATCTGCGACAGGGGACATTCACTTATTCACTGTCCTAAGTATGCAATATAATATACTATTTCTCAAACAAGCAATGAAATGTCGTCATAACGTGCGTTATAACAGGCTTTGAAGTACCACGTTTCGGGCGGAACAACTCAAGAGAACTGTAAAGCAATATCATTCAAAATTGAAGGTCTAGATCGTGAAGTATTTTTTTTAAGCATGGCGTCTATGTTCCTGAACAGTCTAAACAGCTGTTTTTTTTGAGTGGTCTATTTTTTGTTTCATCGCGTATGTGTGAGAAAAGCACTAGATACATACCTAGCCGTGGTAGCTAGGGTTCGTATAACTATCCGACCTCCCCCCGGCAAGCGCTTCTATCCCGGCGTTTGCACCCAGGTAGCAATCAGGCTGTATAAGAGCTTATACAGCCATTATAACCATGCCTGTGCTAACTCGGGCCACCGATACTAATAAAATGATGTAGCAAAATATTTTATCGACAAAAATATATCTATGTTACTGTCAGGATCTAAATGTTATTCAACATATTTTTTCCTATTCATTTTAAAATAAAAACAAGAAAACGTCGATTATTCGTCTATATATATTAAAATAGTTTTCATAGTAAGTATACAATCAATATTTTTTCCATATTCGTCGGTATAAAAGATTGCCGTCTAGACGAAAATATTCACTTTATCAGACATGATATCGAACTTTTTTATAGTAATCGAGAATATTCAATGATCGCATGTATTAATATAATATGTATTTATATATCGACATCTTTTTATCGGGGTGCGTATTTTCTCACATAAATTTTTAAGTCCTATTATCGGAAGTCCGAAAATATTTCTCATACTATTTGATATCATAATGATCACACTTCATAATTTTTTTTTAATACTACCGATTGGAACTCATAACCATCAGAACTCATACGATCACTATTCATACAACTTGTTTATACTTACTAATATTTATTTTCATATATTTTCTTACACTACTAATCTAACTCATAATCATCAGAATTCATAATCATCCGAATTCATAATCATCCGAATTCATAAATTACAAAATTTGAACGAGGGAGCGAGCGAAGCGAGCGAGCAAAACCTTTCAGAGCAGATCCGACGTGGCCGGGTTAGGTTAGGCTCGCTACGCTTCGCTCCCGCCTGGCCTTCGAGGTTTTTTTTTTTTGCGTACCAAAAAAGGTTTTGCTTGTATTCATACTGTTTACATACAAGAACAATCCACCCAACCACTTTCAGGAAAGTATTAATAGGAAAATTATGATAATTGTCTGTTATGAAGTAAAACAGTGATGAAAAGAAAAATTATGAGTATCAAGATTTCTTAGTAATGACATTATTAAGAAAAAAAGTATGATAACTAATTGTTATGAGTTCCGATGATAGTAAAATAAAAGTATGAAGAAAAAAAGTATGAGGCAAAAAAATATGAAGAATGATTGTTATGAATAAAAATCGGTGGTGAAATAAAAAATAGGAATACAAATTTTATGAGAGCCAATATGGACCCTTTTTATCGATATCAAATCCCTACGATCGTGCCCCGAGTTGTCACAGGTATGATTATAACTCTAATTTAAGCTGTATAAAGGCTGCGCTTATGCAGTCTGTGTGCTACATTGGCAGTAATGTACTATTACTGTTACATTTTCAGATTCGATTCCCCTCCCATGGTGTCCGTGACGGTGCCAGCCGCCCAGGCAGAAGCGGTGTCCCTGAACCTGACGGCGCGGCGGCGCGCGGCCGGTAAGTCGCGGCACTACCGGTACGACAACAGGGCCCATACTAACGGCGTGTGCTGGGGCATACTACTGAACGCTATACTCATATACATCCTTAAGGCGTGAGGCTTTGATGCTAGCTTTCTCAGTATATCCAAGTTGCAAAAAACTGCAGTAGCGTTTATATAGCTTTTATTCAAATTAAAATCTTTATTCTGCAAGTAGGCACTTTTACATGTCTGATTCTATGTCATGGATAACAATCACTACATAGTATAAAACAAAGTCGCTATGCTGTCTGTCTGTCACTATGTATGCTTAGATCTTTAAAACTATGCAACGGGTTTTGATGCGGTTTTTTTTAGAGTGATTCAAGAGAAGGTTTCTATGAATAATACATGCCTAATTTATCAGCATTGTACCCGTGCGAAGCCGGGGCGGTAAATATAAAATTACAAATATAATTACATCACAACAATATAATAGTTAATTAATGCGACAGACAAATCACTGGGCACACTTTACCGGGAGATGTATATTCTCACTGGGTCCAGTACTACAATACTCTTAACCTATACTATCAGAGATGTAAAGGGTCTCTATGCGTCAATTTTAAAATATTCAGCTTAAATTAGCAGTATAAGGGCTATATAAGCGCTTCTACAGCTTGTTTACTACTTGGGATGGTGTGGCATTATAGTGCGTGAGCTGTCAGTTTGCGCGTTTTATACCTGTCTCGGTCGCTCTTACGCGATCCAGATAAGAGCCTCTCAAGTTTTCACCGAAAACCGAATCGCAATTGCTCACGGACTGTACATACCTAGGGCGGATACGTGAATGTCCCAGGTCGCTGGTATTTGTGACTATAAATATGCGATCTGGGGCTTTAAGAATTACCGCCCGTGGCTTGTTCAAGTTATACGTCCTGCCTTGGCCAGGAATTGAGATTATCTAGAAAATCCCACTTACGTCCTAGGGTGACGTAAAAACATATTATTGACAAATAATCAGATCAGTTCTTATGTTTTCTCCGTAAGATGTAGAATAAGGTACTAACGTACCAATGGGCAAGCCAATGGGCTTTTCCAAATGCAGCACCTTCACACATTTATTTTATTTCGCCGTTTATTTTAGACGCAACGTGTGTGTGAATCCTCTAGAGTTGCAAGCGTCTATAGGTTACGGTAACCGCTTACCATCAGGCGGGCCGTACGCTTGCTTGCCACCTCTGGAGTATAAAAAAAATACTGAATATTCAAAATCGATACAGCTTTCGTAAGTTGTGTCAGTCTTGAAAATAGCTCAAAATATCGCACGAAACCTTCATTTCCTAACAACACCTTAATTAAGTGTTATTATTAAATTTAGTTTAGAATGCTTAAGCGGTGATGGTGATGGGAAGTAAATTCGCATTTGTATATGGATTGTATACAAATATTGAGTAGGTATATAAACTTACTAACCAGTTTTATCAATTTTGAGGTAAATAACCTCGTAACTTGCATCGAATCGGTCTACTTAGTGATAGGGAATATTTACAAATTTCTATAGTGTTCTTAATGGGTAGAGATCGTTTAACCCTTAGAGCGCCAAGCAAAAAAAAAAAAGTCGCTCCAAAATCAACAGAGATTGAAAAACACAGATAGTGGTTTGAATTAGCGTGTTTTTGGCCATTGAAATTTTTGACGTCAATAGGCGTCGTTGGTGTCAGTGGCACGAAATCCCGATGACGTGATTTGCCGTCTTTGGCGGTCAAAGGGTTAAGCTGAAATGACGCGCCCTACCTCCGCATTTGAGCGTTGTCGGAGTTATCACCCAACTAGTCGACTGTCTCGTCGAATACAGATCACGCACATAGTCCGAGACTGGATTTCTCGTGGCACTTTTGAGCTGTCGCAGGGACTTCTCATTTATCGACTTCCGATTAACATATTATATCGGTACATTATTATTATATCGATATATTATAGAACACAACATATTAAGTTCCTAGATGTAAACATCACGCAGTCATATCGCTAAAGATTTGATAATTATAAAGATTTCTTTGTCGATTCATGTGTCTTCATATGTCTTCGACGATCGAAAAACAACCTAAAATGTCGCAAAACAAAGTTAGACTCACAGAGCTACTAATTTATAAGGAACATTAAAATAATTCCTATTTAAAATTTCCAGTATGTTTACATCCAAAGGTTATTTCAAAGACATCGCTCCTTCGCGAAAAATCTACCTACTGTTGAATTATACTCTTAATCATATTTTAAATATTGTATTTAGTATTTGTCGATATTACACATGTAATGTATATTGGAAGTCGATAAACGAGATTTCTCTATGACAGCTCAAACGTGCCACGAGATCTCCGGTCTCCGCACATAGTTCACGGAACAAATAAATGTACATGGCTTTACAAGTGAATAAATACTAAATACTAACTAAAGACGCTCCCACATAGATGAAGTGTCTTTATTAATATTTGCACTCACATCTATAGTCTGTACTTTTAGGTATTTAAAAGAATGTAAACAAACCATTAAAAGGGGAAATTGACCTCACTATTGCAGTCCGTTCCATTTGAATAACATGTATTACTTATCGCTTATTTTTACCGAATATATACAAATTCACTAATACAAACATATTTTTATCACATAAAATAAATATTTTTTTTTTCTCAGTAAATCGTCAATACAAAGTACCCAGCAGAGGTTTGAAACGCAAGGCTGCATTATACTGGAAGGTACACGACTAAAATAGAAAGTCACAGGTTTAAAGTAGCACCACCTACCTTACGTGATTTTTAACTTTGTCGGTTTGACATTCGCCTTTGCTTGCTGTCAATTTGACAGCTCCGGTTTGTTTAATTTTTTTTTAATACCTAAAAGTACAGACTATAAATCAACTAATTTAGTGGGGTGCGTTTTAGCTTAGTTTCTACTATATTGTTATAGCTCAATTTTCTTGCCAAAGTAATATTTACAAATTTACTTGACGACGTGGTGGCTGAGTGATAGTGCAGCCTACTGATCCGGCGGTCCTGGGTTCGAATCCCGGCAAGGGCAAGTATTTATATGATGAACTGGAATATTTGTTCCTGGGTCATGGATGTTAAATTTCTATATGCAACGCGTCTTTAGGAATAGATACTATACTTCTGATGTAGCATTTATTTACATTAGGAATAGGTGAATGATATTTTTTACATTTTGTGCCAAATTTTACTAAACATTTAGAACCAAAGCAATAATGAAGTGTTCATACGTTTTAGAACAGCACCAGTCTAGTCAAAATAAATTTAATATTTTTACATTCCTTGTTTACTGTAGTAAAAAAAAAAACAAAAGTATAAGTTATATCGAAAATGAAATATATAGAAAAACGTAATGAAAAGTAGGCAAATAATTTCATTTACGCTGAATTATTTTTTTTTACCTGAAAGGTTTTGATTCAAAAATTCTACTATAATATTGGTCATTCCATTTGAAGTACTGAATTTTATTCAATATTGTTAAGTAGCAGTAGAAATAGAATAGAATAAGTACAGTGCTTGAGCTGTCAGAATGCGACTCGCGTTTTATACCTGTCTCGCTCGCTCTCACGCGATCCAGATAAGGGCCTCTCAGTTTTCACTCAAACCAGAATCGCAATCTCAGAGTTCACGGACTGTAAAGTTTTTGTGATTGTCAGATTCACGACAAAACATTATGGGGTTATGGTTTAATAATTAGTTTAAGATAAGAAAATGTTGCAAGTAGAATATTAAATTAACTGTGTACCAATGGCGTTGCGTCATAAGTATTCTTGCCTGATCAGATTGGACTTATTTAATTTTTCAATAGCCAGGGTTTTAGAAAGCTTTCGAAAATTCAAGCCGGTGGGTCGAGGTCTCTTGACGCTACGCCACTGCTGTGTACTAACCGATTAACATGTGTTCAAGCTAAACGTGTTATTTGTTTAGACAAAGTAATTGAAACTAAACCGAACCACGAAAAAAAAAGTTGGAAATTGCAACGCAACTTTCTAATATGTCCTCTATTTACCTACTGGAATTATGTTTCCCAAACTACCTACTTCATTTCTAAAAACGTCATTGTCTACTTTCAGAACGTTTTTTTAATTTCAAATAATGTGTCAGTTTCAAAGAGAAGCGTGAATTCAGAAATGAGATATTTTGCGAAAAATAATATTGTGAAATAAAATCGTTTTTTCGTGGTTTCTGATGGTCTTGTTCTGTCTGATAATGTTTGCTATTTGTACTGTTATGCTAGAAGATTCAAATTTACATGTAACCTTTTAACAACGGTCTAAATGTACCCATTTTTTTTTTTAATTTTCGTTACTAAGTGTTAAAAGGTTATATGATAAAATAACACTGTAAAATATACAAATAAAACTGATGTAAATAACATACTAACCAACACGCTGTTTCAATTAACATTTTTATTATTTCACTTTTATCTTGTTTCTTTATTTCTGTTGCATCCTCTGAAGATTTGCCTGGACTTCCTTCCTTTCTTATTTTTTGTTAACCTTAAAACAGTAATACATTCGCACTATTTGGACTATAATAGTCTTGATACAATTTGCTTAGACCGTTAAGAATATCGTTGGTATACTTTGCATGAAACTATAAGATATCCTTCTTATTCAGAAAGAAAGTGAGAGGCTGTTGAGCAATTTTTTTTGTAGTGGCGTAAAGCTATATAAATACCTACATGTCTGAAATAATAGCAAAGCCAAAATAGGACTTAACTTGTGAGTCTCAGAATATAAAGGCCTGTCCACACATTGATTAGTGATTCGCGAGAGACATTCACATTTGATACTAATCGTAAGCCATAAGAGTCTTTAGTTTATATTTTGATAAGCGAATTCATACAATTCCTACTTGTTCCATAGTTACAAAGATAAAAGCACGTAACCTGGCGGAAGAGACCGGGAACCGAACCCGGTACCTCTGGATTACCGATCCAACGTGTTCACCACCCTAACGCCAGATAGCCATTCGACTTTTTCCTTTTTGTCTGTCGATATTTACATTGTTTAGTTGAAAGGCTTTAGGCCTTAGCTACCTCTATGTGAATACGTTAATATTCACATCTTACCGCACTACTTTACAGCAGTGAACGTGCAAGCGAGAGAGGGCGCTGTTATTATAGATTTATGAAACTATAGCTATACAAAAATATTTCAAGTAGGTACTTAATTGAATCAGGCGTTATTTTGCGGAAATTCGTATTAATTAAACAATAATATTGCTTTGTTAATATTTTTACTACGATAATTAGCAAAGTAATATATATTTTTAAAATTTAAACTCATTTCACTTGCGTGCCGTGTAATCTTGCAAAACAGTTTTCCCTACAAATCTCCATTAGAAACACTTGCACAAACTACTTACTTCTTTATTAAGCTTCTTTCCTACTAATTCGGATCAATGGTAAGTACAGCTAAATAAATTATTCTCTCACAATATACCTTCATTGCATAATAGTAATGTAAATTTTTAATTTTAATTTATTAACTAAAACATGACTCTTCTGGTGCAATCGGGTGTAATTTGGAACCATTTCTTTAATTCGGAAACAATATCTTTACAGAGAAAGAATCGTTAGGAAGCCTCCATGTACCCCAACTAGTCATCACTGGAGATAATTACGGTAAAACATTCATGAATTTCACATTTACGCTCATTCCATTGCACTTTGTTGGAAATTAAAATTAAAATCTATGTTATTATCGAGAAATGCCTGTCTTCAGTACTATTATATCCACGAAAACGTATTTGGATAGATAATATATACAAACTGTATACGTGAATTAGAATCGCGTTTGTTTCCTAACTCTTGCTATTTTCAAACGCTCTTAACTAATAACTTTAGTTAAAAACTCGCCCAAGTATAGTTAAAATTCTTTAAGCTGTCCGAGATCTTATCTTGGTGACATGACCCCACAAAGCCATTGTTTTACTCCTGTATAAAAGCTCAATTTGGACCGACTTTACACAAGCCACCTTTTTGTATAAGTTTATTTGTTTTTTTAATGTTTTCTTGTAAATAAACTTTGTTCTCCATTATCTTCTTGTTTCAAATATATTTTCTAAGTTACAAGGTTGAAATTGCAATATCTTATCTCATTGGAAAAAGGTACTTCAACACTGAAGCCATAGGAGTCATAAATTTACCTGACCCCGCTTCCCACGAGTTATGCTATTCCCAATTTCAACCTTGTGACTTAGAAAATATTATATAAATTAGTTTTCTTTTTTTGTTTCTTTCTTCCATTTATCCCAGACTGAGTTTCTCTACATATCTAAGATAATAGCTAAGCCGCTTATGACCATTCAGACGTCTTAAAAAATTGCAACTATACGTGAAGGCTGGCAGGAAATGGCATTGCCATACTTAAGGGTTTCAATTTACAAATATGAGGTCATAAGCCCTAACTCTTGCCACCACTTTTCCAAAACACGGTAATCATAATAACGCCCGTAAATACTATCAAACATAAAATCAAATAAGCGTTTTTAGCCAGCCATAGTCTAGTCTACCAACGAAACAAAGTCCAAACCAAGGCAAATCTCCAGAGCAAACCGAACACCGTCGTGACGTCAATCTCCCTGCAGCCGACTTCGTCCATCACGACTACGTGAAGATGGAAAGCTTCCTGAGGGACCTGAGCGCGTTGTACCCGAAGATCACGAAGCTGACCAGCATTGGGAAGAGCGTGGAGGGGCGGGAACTGTACGTGCTGGAGGTCACGAGGGACCCTGGTCGGCATGTGCCTGGTAAGTGTTGACCTGAACTTAGCCGTATTTGACAAATATGGGGAACTATTAAAAAGGTATATACAAATTCTCATACAGCTAGCACTAGGTAATATGAATCATCGTCATCCTCCTAGCCTTTGTCCCATTTTTTTTGAGAATGAATTCTCAATCGGGGTCGGCTACCTAAAATCCCAAGATGTGGCGTAGGCACTAGTTTTTACGCAAGCGACTGCCATCTGACCTTCCAACCCAGAGGGGAAACTAGGCCTTATTTGGGCTTAGGTGGTTTCCTCACGATGTTTTCCTTCACCGAAAAGCGAGTGGTAAATATCAAATGACATTCCGTACATAAGTTCCGAAAAACTCATTGGTACGGGCCGGGTTCGAACCCGCGACCTCCGGATTGAAAGTCGCATGCCCTAACCACTAGGCTACCACCGCTCCACTAGGTAATATGAATGAACCGGTAAAATAAAAACAACCGGTTTGTGTCACATTAATAAGTTTAGTAACATTATTTCGTCATCATAATTCTTTGTACGCTTTTGGTCACATTAATATCGGTTTTACGACCAGGATAAAAAATTAAAACTACCCCAGAAACCGACAGAGCTCGCTAGGGGGGCGCAACCCCTTCTCAGACGCCGACAGAGCCCACCAGGCGGGTTGTTGGTCGTGAAAGTGTTTTGAATAGCCAATTCTAAAATATTCATGCCTTCTCTCAAAATGCCTACAAACATTATTCTTACGACAAATAATATAAATAATAACTTTGTTTAGAAAACCAAGCTGATTCGATTTGAGAATAATATTACCGGCTCGAATACTAAAACGAAATTGATGCCTGATGGAATAATGTGCGTTCCCATTGAGGGTCCACGTTGGAAATTCGTTCGAAAAAAAGAATGTTAATGATAATTTTCTTTACGCCTCTTCAAAAATCTTGACCAAACATTTGCTCCAACAGGCAAACCCGAGTTCAAATACGTGGCCAACATGCACGGCAACGAGGTAGTCGGCCGCGAGCTGCTGCTGCTACTGGCCAGGTATCTGTGCCAGGAGTACACCGGCGGTAACGAGAGGATACAGACCATGCTCAACAACACCAGGATACACCTCATGCCGAGCATGAACCCGGATGGATATGAGAAGAGTACCGTCGGTGAGTTAATTTTTTGACGTGATAGCATCTTATAAATCGATGGACGCCGGTTGCACGCACGAAAAGGCAAGACTCATTGTCACGTTCCGCCTGAGCCGAGCGTGCAAGCGAGAGCGCGGAACAAGCGATAGAGAGGCACGATCGGCCTAAGCGTTCGGCTTGTGACGCATCTCTCTCTTCCATTCCGTCGGCCGGTAAAAGTATGAAATTTTTCATCAATGTTTTCTTATGACGTTATCACGTATAATTATCGTCCGCAAACCGAATTTACAGACAACTAATTTTATTCACTCAAAAGTCTGCACATAAGATCTACAGATATACACAGATAGACCCTTAGAATAAATACGCTTAGAAACTTAATAGCGCTTGAAAGCGAGGCTCGGGCTTCGTCCGTGTGCGCATCTGTCACAAGCAACACGTCTCTATGATTGGTTCGTAGACACGCACACATACAACCAAAAGCGGCTTCATCTTTCGCAAATCTGTTGTATGAAGACTCTCGTTCTAGGCGTACTTATTCTACGGATAATACTAAAAACCCATGTCTTATAACCAGAGGTCGGCGTGGGTGAGCTATTTTACGTCATTAATGTCATATAGTTGTGTCTTGTAGATATTAATATGGATAAGGTGTACCCATAAAAAATAATAAAAAAAGACAACACTGAAATTATTAAACTAAAATGAAAATACATTACAAATAGAATATGAAGCTTTTTATTTGTTGTAAATTTTCTGTGCTATTGTAATAAATGGCTATTAGTTTTTCTATATTTTAAATTTTTAACGAGTTTCGCATTGGGTTTAATATTAATTTTATTAAAACTTTCGTGAGACATATTTAATTATTGTATTAAGCGGTTTACACTCACGTGAAATTGTCAGGGGTTTAATATTCATTTATAGATAGAAAAAGATCTTTCTACATCCACTGAACGAAGTGAGTGGAGATAAATTGTAGATTAGAATGCTGTCCACGTCTGAAGCTTCCGAAAGATTATTGACATACATACTCTCTAAAAAAATCCAAGTCTGGGTTAGACGATGACGACGTCATGAGAGAGAGATAGACGACGAGTTGACGTCTTCTAAATTCTGACTGACAGAAGCAGGTGAAGACCAGTTTATAACAGATTTATTGCCTATCTTAAGAGGTTTGATATTCACTTGATTAACCTTCATAGTATCATATGGATAATATATTATCGAAGGAAGTTTCCATTAATACTCGTTAAAGCTGTTTTTCCACTTAAGCAGAAAGCTGTACAAAATAGATTAATCACGTTCCGTAGGTTCTAATATTATTATTTTTATAGCGACGTAAAGCTCAAAGCGGAATGGCAGCCTAAATAAAATCATTTCATTCTTTTATGGGGCACGTGGGGCAAGGGCATGACAAAGGTATGTCCATGTTATGCAAACAGCTGAAAACAGCTCACCCACGCCGACCTCTGCTTATAACATAACCTTTAACTTTAGAAACCTTGTTTTTAGATAAAAGTCCAAGTTCGAAAAGTCGGAACCGAAATCGTCATAAAGGTAACATCGCTTCGTTTAAATAATGTCTATAACTTACAGATACGATAAAGTCGAGAACCGTACTTTATTATTGTACGGCATTACCAGGTCAAACTTGTTATATTATAGTAATTAATTAAACATTTATGAACCATGTAGGTAATGTCTGTTTTTTTTTATGTGGGTACATTTAAATATATCTTTGACCTTTGATCAATGGTTTAAATAATTTAAAGTTCTGATATTATTTAAGCGAAGCGTGACATAATTGTTTGTGCATTGTGCATTTAACCCTTTCGTGTTCGGTGAAATTAGCCAAAAATATGGTCAAGTGTGAGTCTAAATTAAGCACAAGATTTCCGCCTCTTAGCCAGACTCATACTCGGTCGTATATTATCTGTTGTTTTACTGTAGACTGTTTATTATGGTTGTATGTGTGAGGCTTGTGTGTATTACCATTTTATGATAAAGCAGAAAAAAATATGTTCACAGTTCACTTTAATTGATTACTTTAAAAAAAAAAACATGGCTTTAGCATAAGCTGCGACACATGTTGTCGATCTAACGTTTTAAATACCACTGCTCATTATTTCATACAAATCGAGGTCTCATTTTTTATTAGCCAAATCCAGACGTCCAAACAAATGCCTCGATAAATTATCACATTAATATTATAAAGGCGAACATTTGTCAGTGTGTTTATGTGAGCAAAATTTATAAATTTTGGTGTGAAGGTGGCTGACACTGGATTAACATTGGTAATGTTTCAGGCGACTACAAGAGTACACATGGTCGCGAAAATGCCCACAACGTGGACCTTAACAGAAACTTCCCTGACCAATTCGGCGAAACTCCAGTGAGTATCAAGTATTTAATTGTTTAATTTTTTTCACGACACTGCTCGATAATGTGGTTATAGATTACCTGAATCCAGTACACAAAACTCCTTATATATGTTCATTTGTAAACTGTGTATCTATGTTAGCTCCCAACACGATAACAATGTAGCACATTACGGTAACAGTTCGTATCTAGACATGAATTTCATATTAAGATACGACTTTTCAGAAAATAAATTTTCTCGGCCGGCTTAAACGACAATTTAACCAATCAAAGCTTAATCGTCTGCTGCATGTCAAATTAAATTAGACCAATGAGAATGCGTCATTTATGAGGTGTATTTTTTCTTAAACTTATGAATACCCGCAAACGAATTTATTTTATTGAGTAAGATAATACTCCTCAGGTTTACTTTTAAATAAGTTTTCGTTAAAAAGGTTATATCCTGAAAATCATGAACATTTATTTTTTTAAATTAGTTATGGGGAGTAAAACAATTTCCTAATTTCTACAATTACTTATTTTGCAACAAATAAACAGTTCAACAAATAAACACTTTAAATTATATATATATATTGAGTTCATAATATTTTAATTAGGCTGAAAAGCCATGCCTCCATTGCGTGAGATGCGCGCGTGCGCTACGGGGCAGCCCGCCATATTTAAAAAAACAAAATGTATTGTTTAGTAAATATATAATATTGGTTTTGTAATGTGATTAATTTAATAATGTTCACATTGACTCATGAAATCAATAATATTAGGAAAGTATGTTAATATTACATGACCCTTCAGTGTAGAATGTATCGTTGGGTTGTTTACCTGAGTGTAACTTAGACTAAATGTTCAAATGCCTAAATTTAGTTGAAAGTGAGGTAAGTTTGAATATTTTTGTTATTTCTTCATTAACTGGATTGAAAATTGTCGTCATGTCGTTTGAATCTGGGGGCACGATCAGCTTTATGTATAAATAAAATAGCCCTCATGTTTACAACAATGAGGCTGCAACAAGGCGCCGAGTTTAATGACCAATATGACAAACTCGTATTATAGGATATTTCCTTGTGTCGTGAAAAGCACTCTGTTTAGTCTTGGCTGAAAGTGCAATAGGTGAACTCGTATTATAATCGAAGGCCTCCCTTTCGGGTCGGCCTTCGAAATTTACTCGTTCATCTATTGCTTACTTTACAGCCTCTACAACAATGTACTATTACGTCACCCCAGCCTGATTTGCCCGTTATGCGGGAAGAAAATCTCACTTCCTGGCCAAGGCATCACGTAAAACTAAACCTCACCTTCGGCTCGGGCCACAAAGACCTGCGATCTGGGACATTCAGGAATTCACCGCCCTAGTTAATTAGGCACTATTTCAACTAAGTATGTAAAGTAAAGGAAACTGAAACGAGTACCTTTCTGACCCTTTTATTGTGACGATAGCAAAAAGGTACGTGTTCCAATTACCTTGACTGTACTTAAATATGAATCAGATACAAAATTCCTTTAACAGTGCCGTTGTGTTCATAATAGCCGATTTTTACCGGTTTGCTGATTTTGGAACGTTTGCTTTTTGTATTGATTTTGGAGAAAAAGCAAGTTAAAACCAGCGTATCCAAATATTTTGTTAAAACTATGCCACTGATTCTTATTATTATTTTTATTCATGCGCTGCCGATCTATTCTATTCTATATTTTTTCCAGGATAACCAAGTGGCCGAGCCAGAGACCCGAGCAGTCATGGACTGGTCTCTGTCCATTCCATTCGTGTTGTCCGCTAATCTGCATGGGGGATCGTTAGTGGCCAATTACCCCTATGATGGTAACCCCAATATGCACAGCGGGGACGAGTATCTATCACCTGACAACAACATGTTCGTGCATCTCGCTCACCTTTATTCGGACGTGAGTATTCATATTCATTTATTCAATGATTTTGTGTGTACAAAAAAAAGGTCTTAAATATCTAAGTAATAGCAACACAAACCCTGTAAGGCACTGCACTAGACATAACTATATAATATTTCATTTTAGCTACTAATATCAAATTAGCATGCATTAATAATACAATATTAATGGAAAGCAGGGATAATTTATGAAATAACAATAATAGGAAATACGTCATTGAATTATTAAAATTAATTAATTATTAGATACCTCATGGATTCAATATGCATTACATGCTATAGTGTAAACAACAGTGTACGAAAACTGAAACATTTTCTTCTGCGCTGTAAAATAGTGAAATTCACCCTCGGTAAATAATAGTCACTATAACATGCACAATGACAACATACTTGCCGCATATCAAAGAGGTTTTTGGACCCACTACGTGTATTCTGTATATGGTAGATGTATCCTGTTACTTTAATAGATATATGTAATGATGCTCCCCTAGGCCGTATCTGGGAGTTTGCCACTTCCTGGCCAACTGTATACAAACCACGGGCCCCAAATCGCATATTTACGGCCCTCAGCTTCGATTCAGGCCACAAACACCTGCGATCTGGGACATTCACAAATTCACCACCCTAGGTGTGTAATGTTGTATAACCGCATTTTTGGAGTTTACTCCTTAAGAATCGATTTTCATATATATAAGCCCGGGGTATGAAAAATATGGGGTATAAAATCGAACATATCTGCCGTGCTAATTTAAAAAGTCGTATCTCAGTATACGATTGGGGTAAAAATACGACTTCTTAATTTAGCAGGTTATGCGTTATGCGTTATAGACTAAGATCCCGATATAAAATGACCTTCACCGAGATGTTTATTTGATAAAATGTATTTTATATTTAATTTAATATGTCAATAAATATATTGCATATGGGTTGCCTAACAAATTTTAGTCCAGGGTATGTTTAATTAATAATTAAAAAAATGTTTTAAACATTTCACCGGTTTGATTAATATTAGATAAATACATTTCATCAAATAAACATCTCGGTGAAGGTCGTTTTATATCGGGATCCTATACTATTATGGGCGAGAGAGAGCCCAAGAGGGGTTTCGGGATAGTGGAAGGGAGACAAATGTTCACATAAACAAACTATGAAATTTGACATTTCGGATGCCTGCATGAAGTAAGGATAATGCAGGCCATACACGATCAAGCCCGCCGTCAAGCCTGCATGATGCTTGAAGCGGCGTCCGGTAAACTTGTGTATGTGTATCTAAGGGCCTACTCCGAACTTCGTATCGTGCCGACCCTTCCACTCATATTGTGTATAACACGAGAGTGAAAGGGACGGACTTTAATAAAATTGTTGAATAACGTCATGCAAACTTGAACGTCAAGTATGTCAACAATAAGGAATATAATACTCACAAGGAGAAGAACGGTAACTACGTTCAAAAAAGTTGCATATTTTTTTTTATACTACTAGCGCCACCGTATATGAACTAAGTGACAGCGGGCTTTTTTGGCGGGGTTTTCAAATATACTGCCATACTGAAAATTTGTTTTTCTAACTTTTCTATTTTACATGCATGCATATTCAGGTTTTATCCTGCAATTCATTTGTCAACCACTTTCCGGTATACGATTGAGCTGAAATTTAAAAGATTTTTAAAAAATACAACACAATGAATTACTTTTAAATGGCCTTTATTCATTGTTTATCCAAACAGGGACTATAATTTACAAAATGTCTTTAAAAAGTTTACTACATAGGTGCACTATTATTGCATTGTTTTAATAATATATTCTGTTGTTCCTAGAACAGAATACTTGCTCAGGCTTTTTCTACAACTGTCAGTGTAACGGGAATCTTGGAAATGTCGTCCACATAAAACCTTATTCCTTTCGTACAGAGAAGTCAAGGATTCTTGTGAAGACCAGTCGTGCCCAAAATGTAGCTCTGAAATAGGAAATTACATTTTAAAAAGTCTACATATCCACATTAATTGAGACCTGCTTGAACAAAATGGACAATAGACATGAACAGAAATATAATGTTAAAATACTATGCACTAAGTTCAGAACAAGTTTGGTCAATGCAGGCCTAAATATCTCTAGCAGTGTTAAAATATTACCTTATGAATAATACCTATAAATACTTGTATTAAAAAACTTTGTGTCTACAGTTGTTGGGTAAGAAGTAAGAAGTATCCTATCACCATGTTTGGATGCTATATGGGATTAAAATCCGTGCAGCCGTTTTTGAGTGATGAGAGGTTAAAGATATTTAAAACAAACAAACAGAACCTGTGATTTAATAACATACAATAACCGTATTTCTAGGCAAGGTAACCTAACTAAATGTACCTGAAACACGTCTAAAACAAATAGCTGGTAGTTCTTATTTCATGTGTATTAAAATATGCAACAAAATTCCGAGACATATAAGATACCTGAAATAAAATATTCTTACCGTAAAATTATTATTCCCGCTCTAGGAAAATTAACTGAATCGTCTTCAGCAGAGGTTGTGCCGCGTTAAGCACATTTTCTTTATGCATTTGAAGACATTAACTATGATAATTTTGAAATAAATCGCGAAAAAATTTGAAATTGGCCGTTTTTTGACGTAAATTAAAATAACAGGTTGACAGCCATCAGTTTTTTTTTTGTCGAGACTTTATGGTTTACAGCCAGCACGCGGTGGCGACCTGCGGTCACTATGACAATTCAGGCCGCGTGTGTCTGAGGGAATGTTAGGATAGTCATACATTACAACTGACCGCCACCGCGTGCCGTCCCTTTCAGTCATACGGTGTATAACAGGAGAGTGAAAGGGACGGCACGATACGAAGTTCGAAGTAAAAAGAAAAATAGATGCAGTTTTCGTTCACAAACTAAAACAATCATTAGTTTCGAAAACGTACTACTCCTTGAACGAATATTCAGAAGATAGGCCTATGGGTAAAAAAAATATGTAACATTATTATTAGTTTTGCTGTATATTATACTCGTATATTAATATTATGTAAGTGCCTACCTTCTCGTTCTTGTTTGCAGCGCCCAACAGGGTACATAATGTGATACTTAAACTATTTACTTCCACCTGTATAACCATTATGTGCAATAAACGTATTGAGTATATATTTTATAATCGTTCTTAAGGCCAGGCGTGCACCACGATTTTAGTCGCGCGATAATTTTGTCGCAGAAATGCAAGATATGGGTTTATATGAGAGTGCACGCACCACGATTTTCATAAACCCATAAGTACGCTTATTTCTGCGACAAAATTATCGCGCGACTAAAAAAAATCGTGGTGCGCGCCTGGCCTGAAGAGTAAACTCCAGTCGTGCGTCGGAGCTGACACACACACTTTTTTTTTGCTATAACAAAAAAAATAATTAAGAAATGTTTTACCTAAATACATTGTTACAGACTCATCTCAAAATGCATCTAGGACAACCATGCAAGAGTTATCCCGAGCGATTCCCATCCGGCATCACGAATGGTGCCAAATGGTAAATATCATTATCATTAAACTGTAGAAGAACATATTTACGTCTGCATTTCTTTCTATCTATTCAGCCAATGTTCACCCATTGCTGGGTTTAGAATGTTATCTTTATTACCAAAGGGTGGACGGTGGATGCAATATACGTCAAAATCATGTCAAACGATATACATAATATGGATATGACTACAAAAACTGCATACATAAGTTAGTCGAAATGTAATAAAAGTCTTATTCATGTTATGCTCTCGTCACCATATTGTATCCACCCTTTGTTTATTACAAGGGTTCCCAGTGGTTTCTTCCAGGGACCGCATACTTTTTTGATGTTCGTGGGGACTAAATGCAAACAATACGGTATTTGATGACAGCTGAAATCGGCTACTCTTTATGAAATGTCAAAAACGATCTGTTAGTATGACATTTCTGTGAAGATACTGGCTTGTGACGTCATAAAAATCAGTTGTCAAAATACGTCTTCTTTTTAGTTGTTGTCCTATTAAATATAGTTAAATGTCCAAAAGTTAATGGTAGTTTAGTTGGTTCCGCGTATTTTTGAATTTATGTTTAGCGGTTTCAATGGTACAATTTATTTTCACTATAGTAGTAGTAAAAATAAGGGAAGCGAGGGCGTGGTAGAAGACGAACATCTTGGACGAAGAATATTAGATACTGGTTGAAGGCTGAAAGCACGGAAAAACTAATTCGCATGACTACAGATATCGACATACAGACAAATGGTCGCCGACCTCCGGGATGGAGATGGCACATGAAGAAGAAGAAGAAATACCGTACTTATTCGCCTCCATATTAAAATGCATACATAACGAGTTTACTCACTTCGTAGCAGTCGAATATCGCTCGAAATGCGATTGGCCGCCGCCGCGACAGATCGTAGCTTCTGATGGTGAATCGCGTACCGATTGGAAACATGTCCACTTGTCCAGCGATATTCGACTTCTACGATCTGAGTAAACCTGTTTCATATGTAAGTATTATTGTTTCGTAAGTATTTTAATGTCTGATTGTGAGACTCACAGAAGATTTCAATTCTCCTTGGAACTATTATTTCGCCGTTTGTAATAAAACTTCTGTTACAATACTTTAATGACAGTATAACATTTATATTGTAAAGGTACGTCCTGGCCGGTGGCATGCAAGACTGGAACTACCTGCACACCAGCGATATGGAGATCACATTGGAGCTGGGTTGCTACAAGTTCCCCCCCGCCTCCGACCTCCCCACCTACTGGGCTGACAACAGAGAGGCCCTTTTAGCTTACATTGAAGAGGTGTGTTATTATATACTTAAAGCTTTTTTTTTTCGAGAAATCGGGTTATGTTGAATGTCCCATATGGCGTCGAGTATGCCAAAATAAAACCAATAACGAATTGAAGAGATGGGGAATTTGACAAGATGTGTTTAGTTCTAAAATCTTGCCAAATACCGTATGTGATGACAGCTCAAATCAGCTACTCTTTATGAAATGTCAAAAACGAAGTTTCTGTGAACATATTGGCTTGTGACGTCATAAAAATCAGTAGTCACAACGCGATTTGTTTACATTTTGTTCAATTATAAATTGTATAATGTCCAAATGTTTCTGGTAGTTCATTAGATTTCGTGTATTTTTGAATGTGTTTTCAGTTGTTTTAATGATAAAATATATTTTCATGGTTGTCAAATACCGTCATTATCACGATTGTCAAATTTTGTCGATTAGATTGGTAAATCATTTAATCCGATCTTTTATAGCCCGTTGTATTTATAGGTCCACAAAGGCGTCAACGGCTTCGTCCACAGCCACATCGGCGGCAACCTGGCCAACGCGACCGTGTCCGTGTCCGGCATCCGGCACGCCGTCCGGACGGCGCGCGACGGCGACTACTGGCGGCTGCTCGTGCCGGGCCGGTACAACGTCACCGCCAGCAAGCACGGGTAACCTTCGTCCACAGCCACCCGGACAAACGCGACCGTGTCCGGCATCCGGCACGCCGTCCGCACGGCGCGCGACGGCGACTACTGGCGGCTGCTCGTGCCGGGTCGGTACGACGTCACCGCCAGCAAGCACGGGTAACCTTCGTCCACAGCCACCCGGACAAACGCGACCGTGTCCGGCATCCGGCACGCCGTACGCACGGCGCGCGACGGCGACTACTGGCGGCTGCTCGTGCCGGGCCGGTACAACGTCACCGCCAGCAAGCACGGGTAACCTTCGTCCACAGCCACCCGGACAAACGCGACCGTGTCCGGCATCCGGCACGCCGTCCGGACGGCGCGCGACGGTGACTACTGGCGGCTGCTCGTGCCGGGCCGGTACAACGTCACCGCCAGCAAGCACGGGTAACCTTCGTCCACAGCCACCCGGACAAACGCGACCGTGTCCGGCATCCGGCACGCCGTACGCACGGCGCGCGACGGCGACTACTGGCGGCTGCTCGTGCCGGGCCGGTACGACGTCACCGCCAGCAAGCACGGGTAACCTTCGTCCACAGCCACCCGGACAACGCGACCGTGTCCGGCATCCGGCACGCCGTACGCATGGCGCGTGACGGCGACTACTGTCGGCTGCTCGTGCCGGGTCGGTACGACGTCACCGCCAGCAAGCACGGGTAACCTTCGTCCACAGCCACCCGGACAACGCGACCGTGTCCGGCATCCGGCACGCCGTACGCATGGCGCGTGACGGCGACTACTGTCGGCTGCTCGTGCCGGGTCGGTACGACGTCACCGCCAGCAAGCACGGGTAACCTTCGTCCACAGCCACCCGGACAACGCGACCGTGTCCGGCATCCGGCACGCCGTACGCATGGCGCGTGACGGCGACTACTGTCGGCTGCTCGTGCCGGGTCGGTACGACGTCACCGCCAGCAAGCACGGGTAACCTTCGTCCACAGCCACCCGGACAACGCGACCGTGTCCGGCATCCGGCACGCCGTACGCATGGCGCGTGACGGCGACTACTGTCGGCTGCTCGTGCCGGGTCGGTACGACGTCACCGCCAGCAAGCACGGGTAACCTTCGTCCACAGCCACCCGGACAACGCGACCGTGTCCGGCATCCGGCACGCCGTACGCATGGCGCGTGACGGCGACTACTGTCGGCTGCTCGTGCCGGGTCGGTACGACGTCACCGCCAGCAAGCACGGGTAACCTTCGTCCACAGCCACCCGGACAACGCGACCGTGTCCGGCATCCGGCACGCCGTACGCATGGCGCGTGACGGCGACTACTGTCGGCTGCTCGTGCCGGGTCGGTACGACTTCGACTTCGTCCACAGGGCTTACGTCCAGATCGCAGGGCATCATACTCTACCCTCTCTTTATCCTAAAGTAAAAACTTACTCCGAACGGTTTTGGTCATCATGGATTGGAAGAATTGGGGGCTGCTGCTGTACCTCCTAACGTTATGTCTCCTGATGTAATAAAAAAAAACATGTCATTGTCTGCAACAGACTTTATCAGTTTAATATCATACCACATAGTTTAATATCCTCTATTTTGTTTCCACTGAGCTCAAAAGTTGACTCTTTAAATGCGATGGGCGTGGGAGATGGGTTGGAAGGTGACCATACATATTAAGAATAAAATCATAAAATCGTTAGTCACCATTCTAAAATTATTTAGTGTACAAGAGTTCTGAAAGTTAACCTGTTTCTTCTTAGTCCTATGGTTGACTGAAAATAATGCCTTGTGACATTAAGTCCACTACTTCTACTTTTATATTTTGTACAACAAAGTTTAAATAAATAAACCCCTTCAGCTTAGGTTGTTAACAATGCTTGTTGTGTTGTCAAGTCCAACGGTCCTGAACAGTTATCTCTTTCAGAGAAAGTTGAGTTTATGCAATTCCATATAAAGAACAGCGGGTTACAGAACACCTTGAAAAGACTTATTTAGACATTCAACGCGTTCAGTAGTCGCCTTCCCGCTGTGACACTCCAAACTGAACAACCCATTGTCCCGCAGATACGAGAGCGTGACAGAGGAGGTGACGGTGCCAGAGAAGGGCTCCGTCAGCGTCAACTTCACCCTGATGCCCGATGATCCGCAGCACTGGTCGTCCGCGTACGACTTCCGGTAAGTTGCCAGTCTTGTGTTTATGGCCCAATGGTTTTGATGTTGAAACAGACTTGTAGTTTCTTTTTCTTAATTATTCTCTTGTTCGTCATTCGCGAACACTAATATGTCACTGTAACTCTGTCAAATGCGTTTGTCCGTTATTTTGAAAAAGGATTCATTATCATTAATTATATGAGTCAGTACGGGTGACGGTGATGTAGTAATCAGCCGTCAGCGTATTTTTAATAATACACTATGCCGGTATTTTTTTTCTTTGATTTATGGAATCAACTAGGTCCGAATGTTCAGTTTTTTTTTATATATCATTAAGTGAAATATAATATGTAATGTATTTTTTTTGTTTCTTAACGCTTACCAGAAGCCATAAACACAAGGTGTGTTTAAAATAAGCCATTTTCTCTCTGTACTGATCTTGCTTTGTGACTGTAAATGTAATACTTATGTTATGCTTTCCATGTATTATTCGTCGCGTATCGTATGTAGCTTTGCTGTTTGTGTGTTGTATAAAATAATATATTTGTTCATGGGGTAAAATATTGACTTGAAAGTGACAGAGCACTATAGTATACTTGTTTTACACTGTAGTGACCATGCCCGGGGTTTTCAGCCTACTGTTCAATCATCCGTGCAACGGAAACCCCGTGTTATGAAAATGACTCTATTAGGAAAGCATGAAATACACTGTCACTGTTTAAAAAGATATGTACGTTTAAAACCGCAGAATAAGTTTATGGTAGGTCATTATAGTCTATCCGGAATTCTAAGATCAAATTATGTCAAACTGGTACAAGTGAAAAACTGCGTTTAATATACATTTATACGGTTGTTTGTACCTTGTGCCAAAGTAACTTCATTTGATCTTAGAGACCGGACAGACTATACAACAAATGTATGTGTTTGAAGAATGATCTGGCACAATAACGCCATCTAGTTGATTTTTAATGTACTTTTTTAAGCATTGACACTCTTTCCTAGCTTCATCAGTAATCTGGTCAGATATTTTTATAAGTTGCAAGTGGCAAGTTTAAAAAAAACGAATAAAGTGAAAGGTCCTTTGAGTATCTAGTTTACCCTAGTTTCATCATTAAACCCTCACTACAAATGTTTCTTGTAGCCTGACAAATTGCTTTACAGCCCACGCCATGATTTGCATTTGCGAATTTTTAGTGGTAAGTTAAGTACTTACTAATTTATTTTAATGGCAACGGCACATTTTTGGTAACTGACGTTGAAAGTCAGTAACTGTCACTGATGTAAACAAAGAGGAAACAGAACTAAATATTCCGCGAATTTCAAGTAATTTGCCCATAATAAAGCCAAAAGTATCCACAGTGGAAGCCAAGTTTTTTCAATACTTTTCTGTATGTATTTCAGAAGAACAACGAACGATTTAGCCGAATACCGGTAAACAATGTTTTGAAGTTTGTTGAGGACATACCGCTTCTGTCATTTTTATAATGAATTATATATGGCATATATGCACACTATTGCCATATGAAAGCGCCACTCACTATCCCAGGGCTAAACTGCAAATTATTAGGCTATAAAATGCTAGCGTCATCAATCGAATCTTGAAGCCAATGTAATCAAGGTACTTATCACAATGTCATCTCAAAAATTGGGCCCTGAATAGTCATTCGCAGTCATATACGTCATTGACTTCAAAATCAATTGATGACGATTTTATCATTTATCATACTCCAAATCGAATATTATATTAATGTTATAATCGCAATTTATATATGTAAACGCACGCCTGTATGCCTGTATCGTTGTAATCAATAAATATATATGCACGCATGTGTATGTATTATTGCATTAACTGTCTAATATAATAACTAACCAGCAATTTTTCCCTGTACTCTACAAAGCACAACTGCACTAAATTTATAAACTGGTAACTGGTAGTCGATTCTTGAAAGGCGTACAACATCAGCAAGTTAATTCTCCTGAGTGATCCACTATCTTGCTTTCAAAAACTTGATGTTTGCTAGAGATAGATATACATTTCAGTGGATATATCACTTCTAATTTTTCCATACAAATTGAGGTTTCGATCTCGACCCTCCTTCAAAACTTAACGAAAAATAACTAATCGTAACGAAATTTTGGCAACAGAATGGGAAGGAAATGTTCTGTGTCGGACCGTTTCGATTTCCGCTGTTATTACTATACAATATCTGTACAGTCGAGTACATTTACATCTACACACTTACGAGAACAAAAATATCTGAACACGATTTTATGCTCCTGACAATAGGGTCGTGTTCAGATACTTTTGTTCTCGTAGTTTTGTTTTGACTAGTTTGGCCAAAATCTTCCACCAAACAGATGCCGAGTACACAAATTCTATAATAATTAGCGCAAAAATCAAACATCTCCGACACTGAAACTGTCCTTCTCATTCAGTTTCCAAACACACGAATTTCGTTATAATTGGTTTGTTTTGAAAGAGGAAATAGTCGAGAAGGAAACCTCGATTTCTTAAAGTTTGAACCTTATTTGTATGCGACGACATAGTAACGCAAACTTACCGTGAACGGACGGTAAGATGGGCAGTGGTATTTCCTCTTAAAGCCCGACACGAAATATATGAAGGTCGGCTATGTTGCGAAATTTCATAGGAACGAATCGTGGCATCTCCGTAAGAGCTTTGCTACAGTGAAAACCTAAACAGACAAATTTGTTTATTTACTCACATCATTTTGTTAACATTATGTACTGTGTGCACACATTTGCTTTTTACATATATACGTGGACACTTTATTTATTACATAGTATTCAAGCAATATAACAGAATCATTATACTCGCCACATGTTCTAATTCCTTTTGATTGTGAACACAACAGAGTTTTAGACAACATAATGCACACCCGATACCACACATCATTGGAGATGTACGCAGAGTTGGCGGAACTAGAGAACAAGTTCCCCGACATCGCCGAGTTCCGCTCCGGAGACAGCCTCACCACCGCCTCCTTGCACCAGCTCAAGATGACAGACAAGGTACTTTCGGTTAAGTGTCTATAATCCCGCCTATAGGAGCAGCTACACTCTAGAGGTAAACTACGTTGGATCAGACTTAACCAAAACAGTCTCACCACCTCCATGCACCAGCTCAAGATGACAGACAAGGTACCCTTAAAACAGTGTCTATAATCCCGCCTATAGGAGCAGCTGGACTCTAGAGGTAAACTACGTCGGGTGAGACTTAACCAAGACAGCCTCACCACCGCCTCCATGCACCAGCTCAAGATGACAGACAAAGAGTCTTGTTTAAGTGTCTATAATCCCGCCTATAGGAGTAGCTACACTCTAGAGGTAAACTACGTCGGGTCAGACTTTACAAATTTGGTTTTTAAATTATATTCTCGAATTGTATTAAATATCATAGGGTGTATGTTCATCTGTGGCTACAATGTGGAGTTATAATATTATGGGGTAGGTTTGACCCTATAATGTCAACGTTTCTAGTTTAATGTATACCGGATGGACATATGAATGGTTTGAAGTTTTGGCAATGGCAGTTTTGCAGTGGTGTTGCCATTTGCGATGATGCGTGCTTACCACTCAATCCATTCATTCTGTTTTATTTTATTTGATGTGATTGGATTTGATTTCTGTTTTATTTGATGTTTTTTTTTTCGGTTTTATTTTATGTTTTGCTCATTTTTATGTTCATTTTGTCTCAATTTATATGATTATTAATGTGTTGCAACAATAATATTTTAATTTATAATTTACTATAGTAACAACAACTTTGACAAGTACCTATAAACCTAATTATTACTTGTGTTATATTGTTTAGTTTAACCCTTTTGACGATGCAAAAGTGATACTTGTGATCCAATTTGAATAAATGTTCTTTTCTTTCTTTCTTTCTTTCTTTCTTAATGCCTAACCAGTACACCTTATTAGCTCGCATCTGGTCTTTATGGTACTTACTTACTTACTTAATCATTCGTTAGTTCATTACTATCAACATACATATAACTATCGTGCTATCGACATACATACAAAATACCATATTTCAGTGATTTTAATGCGTTTATATATAAATTCTATATATAAATATAAAAATTGTTCTTCTTAGATTTTAACCGTAATAATTCTCATATATTAACGAGTAATTTTCGAGTTAATTCGTACTATACTTGGGTAAACGCCAGGACCGAAATTAAAGAATTGCCACAACTATATCAAAACCAAGCACAACTTTTAGAATATAATCTCCCAACACGGCCGGTCCCCGTGGGAGCATTAGACCACTACCCCCAAAAGCATGATAGACAGAAGATCAAAGACACAAACGCTGAAAAACTACATAATGGAAAAACCGATTGTACTCAAACATCCAGGAATAAAGTCAACATAGCCACACTAAATACAAGATCATTAAAGTCGCGAGAAAAGTTACTAGAACTGGAACACGCATTGGAAACAATCAATTGGGACATTATAGGATTGAGTGATGTAAGAAGAACAGACGAAAAAACGGAACAATATGAGAACTACATACTATATCACTTTAACGAAAAAGCCGGGATTTACGGAGTAGGGTTCATGGTAAAAAAATACTTGAAAAATGAAATAATAGAATTTAGAGGAATATCGGACAGGATTGCTATTTTGAACATAAAACTTCCTGGCTATAAACAACCAACTTCAATCGTTCAAATATATGCTCCAACAGAAGTAAGCGATACCAATGTTAAAGAAGAATTCTACAAAAAACTTAACCAAACTATGTCAGACTTGTACAAAACAGTTATTATAATGGGAGACTTTAACAGCCAAATTGGAAAGAGAAACAAAAATGAAGATAACATACTCGGACCATATCCTACTGGAAAACGAAACGACAATGGACAAAGATTGGTAAATTTTGCTGTAGAACATAACCTGCACATAATGAATAGCTACTACAAAAGGAAATATAGCAGAAAATGGACATGGATGTCACCTGATGGCAAAACAAAAAATGAAATTGATTATATTCTCACAAACAAACCTAGAATATTTCTGAATGTTGATATTGTAAACCAACTCAACTATAATACAGACCACAGAATGCTTCGAGGACAGGTGCAATCATCAGAACCAAAAATATCAAGGAAAAATATCCAAAGTAGTAGAAACCCCATACCTTTACCAATACCAAGGAATATCCTGGAATCTTTAGAAAACACATTTAAAATGAAAAAGAACCACAAAGATGTCCAAGAAAGTTATAATACATTTGAAAAACAGCTGAAAAAAATAGAAAACGAAATGAAAATAAGTAACAAGATTCAAGATAAAATAGGCCCAGAGGCAAGAGATCTGATGAAACAGAGGAAAACCTTTTACAAGAACAGGAAAAACAACAAACAAATCATAACAAATTTAAGTAAGGAAATAAATTTACAAATCAGAAGGTACAGACAGAAAAAGCGGGATAGCATAATCAATTACTACATAGAAAAATCTGGAGGAATTAAGAAGGCATGGAACTTTCTACGAGAAACTACAAATTGGATAGACAATATGACACACCATAGAAATAAGAAAACCAAGACCAAGAGAATCGAAATACTGGAAGTAGCCACAGAATATTACCGTGAACTTTATAACGACAATAGGATACTAGACGAAACACGACCAACTGAAAAACGTTTAAATACGAGGGAAGAAGTCCCAAAAATACTAAAACAAGAAGTAGAAAAGGCAATAAAATCGCAAAAAAAAGGGAAATCAACGGGAGAAGACTGTATATCAAATGAACTTCTAATAGGAATATCTGACGTTGCATTAGACACTATGACAGACCTATTTAACGATATCTTAGACACAGAATACATACCTAAACAATGGACCACATCAACCATTATATTGCTCCACAAAAAAGGAAGTAGGGACAATATTGCCAATTACAGACCTATCAGTCTGATGTCTAATGTCTATAAAGTGTTCTCTAAAGTAATACTAAACCGCCTAACGAAGACTCTCGATGAAAACCAACCAAGAGAACAAGCTGGCTTCCGCAGTGATTTTGCAACGATTGACCACATCCACACAATAAAGCAAGTAATTCAGAAATGCAACGAATATGGCTTAACCTATTACCTAGCCTTTGTTGACTACAACAAAGCATTCGATTCCTTAAGGCACACAAAAATTTGGGAAGCACTTGCAGCTCAAGGTGTCGAAAATAAATACATAAGAGTGATCAACAACATATACAAAACAATGACGGCGAGGATAAGAACAGAAAGAGTCGGCGAACACTTCCCCATCAAGAGAGGAGTCAGACAAGGGGACCCGCTGTCACCGAAACTCTTTTCGGCAGTGTTGGAACACATATTCAGAAATCTTGAATGGGACAACTATGGACTAAACATTAACGGAGTTCGTCTAAACCACTTGAGATTCGCAGATGACTTAATTCTGATTTCCACAGACCCAAGAAACCTAGAAGAAATGCTCAAACATCTAGTACTAGAAAGTGATCAAGTTGGACTCTCAATGAACGCAACAAAAACCAAAGTAATGACGAACCATACCAAATCACCCATCATAGTAAACGGCGCCGAAATAGAATATGTTGAAGAATACACATACCTTGGACAAACAATAGCACCAAAAGACCTCACAACAAAAGAAATAAACAACAGAATACAGCTAGCATGGAAAAGATATTGGTCTCTTAAAGACGTCGTCAAAAATCCTCAAGTACCACCCAAAGCAAAGAAAAAGATATTTGATTCATGTATTCTGCCCGTAATGACTTATGGATGTCAAACATGGAGCCTAACAAAACTAAATATGACCAAACTCGAGACGTGTCAACACAGCATGGAGCGAAGTATGCTCAATGTGAAACTAAAAGACCGAGTAAAACTAAAAACATTACGAAACCAAACAAAAATCACTGATGTAAAGTACACCGTAAGAAAACTAAAATGGAGGTGGGCAGGTCACATTATGAGAACCAATAAAGACAAATGGGTGAAGGATGTTACCCAATGGTGTCCAAGACAAAATAAAAGAAGGAAAGGGAGGCAACGTCTAAGATGGGAAGATGAAATTAAAAACGTGGCTGGTGCTACCTGGCTAAGAAAGACACAGGATAGAAGACTATGGAGGGCTTTAGGGGAGGCCTTTGCGAAATCGCAAGACAATCGTCAAACCGGCTCATAAATATAGAATATATAAGGAATGTTAATAACATGTAATACATACATACAGTTAAATGTAAATTACACAAACTATATTTTATAAGATTGTTAAATAAAGGCTAATAATAATACTTGGGTGGACTGAATAGTTGGGTAATTTTTCGGTAGTCAAATAGTTTGTTCATCATAAATCCAACAATTTTCGCATATTCGCTGAGACGAGACATGCCTATGCATGCCTATGTTAAACAGATTGTTTAAACGAAAATCCTAACCTCTTCCAGGTCGGCTCCCCCGAAGAGACCAAGCTCCACATGGCCCTGATCAGCAACCTGTACGCGTCGCAAGCCATCGGCCAGGAGATGCTCCTCAACTTCGCGCGTCACGTCGCGACGGCCTACACCATCGGCGAGCCGCGTCATAAGACGCTGTTGGAGAACGCTGTCCTGCATTTCATACCGAATGTGGACCCGCTTTATGAGAAGATATTGAGGAAATTCAGCGGGGAACAGTGTCAGGTATTGTCAAGACTTTTCTTTAATGTGCACAGCGAGCTCGCGAGCGTAAAAAATGATGGCCGCTGTCTTCGAAATCTCTACCCAAACATGCAACACAAAAAACGTGATGATTTTTTAGAAAACATTATATCCACCGTCTTGAAATCCAAAATAGATTCCATGGATCCATTCTCGAAATGTGTACCGTAAATTGGGGTTATTTTAGGAAAATTTGGGCTACTTTGATAGATTTGAAATGGTTATAAAAACGCAAATATTATTAGTGCGATTGAGCAAATGAAGTAAAAGGTTAGGTCATTGTTGAAGGTAGGTAGGTATTGCATTGCCACAGATAAAAAAAAGGATATGGCGTAAAAACATTTTTCCAAAGTAGCCCCTGCATTTTATAGTAACCCCGTTTTACGGTACTCTCAATTCAATAAAAAAACGGCCAAGGCTCCTAACAGATAAAATCAGCAACTTATGATAAATTCTCAAAGCACCGGAAAATATTAAAAAATAAAAAAAAAGAACACTTCACCGACATTTTTGTTTATGAATACAATGAAGCGAATAAAATTTAGTTTATATTAAAATATTCAAATAAACAAACAATTATATTCACATTACAATATATACCGAATAATCATTATAGTAATAATGATTATTCGGTATATATTTTGAAAATTATTGGTCGATATTGATAGGATCAATTGTCATTAGATAACTATTTCATTCTTTATTTTACAGTTGGCACCTCTAGAGGAAGAATTCGGAGACAGTCTTTACCACTACATCACCAACAAGGAGTTGAACCCCCTGTCGAACTACACGCGCGAAAAGGCATTCCTGGAGATGCTGAAGGCAGAGAAATACGATATCGTGTTAGAGCTGTCTTCCGGTATGATTGGATTATACACCAACTTGCTATCTTCTTATATATGTATTACCCGACAGGTTGATTTTCAGCCCACCCCATATTGCGAATTTAATAGTGGTAGTAATCTATTTTACTAGCAAGGACACATTTTGGTAACAGACGTTGAAAGTCGGTGAATGTCACTGATGTAAACAAAGAGGAAACAGGACTAAATTTAATATTTTTTGCATAATAAAGCCAAAACTATCCACAGTTATGAAAGTAAAGTTTTTTTCAATACGATTCAGTATTTATTTCGCAAGAAGAACTAAGGATTAAGCAGCATTCCAGTAAACAATGCCTTGAATTTGTTTAATGACAAATCGGTAGTGACGTTTAATAATGCAAATATATGACGTATTCACATTATTGCCATATGAAAGCTGTTTGTACCGCCTCTATCCCAGGGCCGGACCTACCGACACATGTTACGCTATAATGTCTAAATCGCATTGGAAAGTTAAATAAACTGAAGTTAATATGTATCTGTATATATCATTGCTATCTAATTAATATTAAATATTATCCCAGGCACGGAGGACGTCGCGTACCCGGACCTGTCTCGCAGACTGTTCGAGCAGTTCGCTGAGAAATACCAGGACAACAGGACCCCCATGGACAAGTACGAGTGTAGCAAGACGCCCAGCAACCATGGAAACCTGCTCGATGTTCTGTGCGAAAGGTGAGGGCTTTTAACCGACTTCAAAGAAGGAGTTATCATTGTTAGATTAATTAACGTTTGACATAAATCTTGTTGAATAGAGGTGGAGCTGACGTTAACCGATGATTGCGCAACAAATTCAAAATTCAAAACTTTATTCTGCAAGTAGGCTACAAGAGCTCTTTTACATTTCAGATTCTAAATTACATTAAAAAAAAAAAAAATTTACAATAATAATATCATAGTAGTAATGCAACACACAAATCACTGGGCTTATTTTATCTATTAAATTACAATAAACTTAAACTATACTTTAGAGATTTAGGGTCTCAGGCGTCAAGATTAAAATAAAATAAAAATAAGCTTATTAATAAACATTTTTTAATGGCAAATTTAAAGCGTTTGTTATTTTATGCTTACATACTTCACATAGAAAACGCCTACAACTTTGTCCACGTATGCATCCTGTCAACGACCTGGGACTTTGGTTATAGATTTTAGTGCCCTGAACAAGTCTCTAAGGGTGCTACCACTGTTTCTGAGACCCTTTCAAAGTTTCGGCTAATTTAGTAAAGTAAAATTACTTTACTAGTTTTAGTAAATATTTTGAATTTGTGAAACGAACTGGTACCTCTAGAACACGTTGGACCGGTAATCCAGAGATACCGGGTTCAATTTCCGGTCTCTTCCTCCAGGTTACACATTATATTTTTTTTGTGCTTTGATCTTTGTGTCAATGGCTTAAAAACTTTCAACTCTATAATCAGGCATCGGATATTCGGATCGATATTTACGTAAACTTTGGCGGCGGCTTTGTTATTCGGTCGTAGGTATAGGCGGCCTTGTTTGACGTATGAGTGAGATAGCAGGATTTTGTCAACTTAAGGTAAATATCGATCCGAATATCCGATGCCTGTCTATAATATTAGGTGTATATTCTGACAGGTTCGACACGCCCGTCGTGTCGCTGGGCCTGAGTTGCTGCAAGATGCCGAGTGAATCGGACATAGGTTACGTCTGGAAAAGCAACTTGCGCGGAATCATGAAGTTCGTCGAACTGGCTAACACTGGTAAGATACACGTTTTTAATCAACCGACCCTGCGTCTTTTCGCACTGCTATATCTTTTTTCCTTGTCCTTGGCAAACCTATGAATATCAGATGTTTATAATTATAATGAAGTAATTAGTAATATACATATATATTTTTATAACGGCACAACATAGTGGCTCCTCTTCGCCTGATGGCAAGCAAAGAGGGGAACCCAAGTCGCAATAGCAATTGACAAGAAACCTGCTTCGCTTGAAGGGTCCCATATTATATGAAGGAGGAATCACATGAGCCGGCAAAGATTTCCATTTTTTATTATGTTGGCTGTTGAAGTTGAATAGGTACCCTGAACCCTGAAGTCTAATGTTGAGATAGTTACGCTGCGATTCTACGAAGCGTCGCTGTATGTATGTCGCTAACACGAAATCCCGCATCAAAAGGTGTTCAATTGTTCTCCATTATCAACATCATATCAGCCGATAGAAATCCACAAACGCCTCCCCCAAAGTTCTCCATAACGATAGGTCATGCGCCGCCCTCATCCAATTTCTGCCCGCGATCCTAACCAGGTCTTCGGTCCACTCCATTGTTCTCCATACCACCTTTTAAATATCACAATGTCGCGCTCTGCTTTCAATCCTCGTTGTTGCGTCGTTTGCTGTTCAACACGGGCGCCCTTTATTTTTATTACTCGATTGCCGTGTATAATCAAAGAAATCGACTAGTAATGTAATATTAAATATGGTCCTGGGTTCGAATCCCGGTAAGGGCAAATATTTGTGTGATGAACACGAATATTTGTGCCTGGGTCATGGATGTTCTATGAATTTATTTATTTATCTATAAAAGGATGTGTATCGTCGCCTAGTATCCATAACACAAGCCGTCTTGAGCTTAATTTGGGACTAGGTTGATTTGTGTGAGGTTTTCTGATATTTATTATTTTATTACAGGGATACAAGGCTTCATAAAGAGCGAATCCGGAGCCCCAATACGCGACGCGACCATTTCAGTGTCAGGCTTTTCGCGTCCGTACCGCGCCACGCGCAACATGGCGCACTACAGGGCCTCCCTGCCACCCGGCGAGTACCAGGCCGTGGTCTCCGCCAAAGGATACGTCGACCAGGTGAGACCACTTCCACGACCTAAATCGCGGGGCACAAAGCAAATCTGACGTACCATTTTTTCTCGAAGACATTTTTAGACCCCATGTAACTTTTACGTGGATAAAGCAATAAACCTGAAATTGAATTGCAGGGACTGAGCGGGCATAATACAGTAGGATATATTATTAAGCTTATGTTCAATACATCTCAATCCCTTATTTCGGTCAATATTCATACTATAAGTATTGTCATGAAATTTGGGGACACACCCATAATAATAAGGCATGTATTTAACGCGGCGACAAATTAATCAGATTTAGGGATTTATAAAAAATTAAAGGGGACAGCAAAAATAATAAGTTGGCGACTAATTGCGGAGACTATTAAAGTAAAAAGTAGCAGCTAAGTAATCAATTTTCGGCTTTGTTTCAATATAAACTAGCATCGAGTTATTGTTTTGGCGACTGAATTAACTAATTAAGCGGAAACATGACAGCGGATAAAAAGTTGAAAATGGCCTACTCTAATTGTTCAATGGAGATTACATATAAAATAAATCAAGGTCATAAAAAAATACTTTGTGCGACAATTTAAGAGCTTTAATCAAAGTTGAAAATTGCATGTATAAATAATAATTTTGGTCTATAGTTTTATTTAGTGGCTCTGATTTTGGTCAATTTTTCGTCAGGTGTGATGTCATATTGACACCTATTTTTTATGATTCTATCGTATAGAATACGTTAAAATAAACGTGTTTTGTATGGACAACTTTTTTCTAAACTTAATAATTACCGAGATATGGACTCCTAAAACCGACAATATTTTTTTGGATATTGTGTCAGACTCTGCCTTAGCTCCGGCGCTGCGGGAAGTGCAGCCCTTCCGCCCTTGCGTGGCAAAGCACGGTCGCCCGTACTCCGTTCCGCAGCTTCGGCGACCAGCCTCAGCCGCTCCGCTCCGCACGGCTCCCGAGCTTTGTCACGGCGGGCGAGGGCTGCTCTCCCTCCGCGCCTCCGGCTTTTTATATACACTCTAGGGGTAGGGCAGACAAGACCACGTGGAATCGGGGTTGACAGCTTCGGTTCTGAGGCAAGTCTTATGATAATGCAATGCTTATTTTAGCGTAACGTGTTTTAGCTAGATTCGGACTAAAATAAGCGTGTTTTGTATGGGCAAAACATTTTTACCTAAAAAACGCTAATCGCCGTTTTCATTAAATTATGGTTTCGAAAACTAAAAAAATAACTCCCCATTACTTTTATATAGTACCCATTTTAATATTTAAGCTGCCAGCAAATCAAAGCCCAAAATGCTTTTTTAGATGGAGACCTGTAGTTGCCACTAATATAAAGTTTGTTATCCTTCTGCTAATATTAGTCGCCAAGTCATTATTTATAGTACCTCACCTATTATTTCAGTAATCTTGTTTATTATTTCTGCTACCTTAAAGTAGCTGCCATTATTTGAATTTTAAAATATCCTTAGTTTAAAGCTCATTTAATATAAATGATTGCCAAAATATTTAATCGCTGACAAGTTATTATTTTGGTTGCAAATAGTTTGCTGCTCTTTAATTTTTCTGTCGCCGCGAAAATAATAAGCCTAATAATAATAATGCGTCATGTTCGTACTCTTTATATACTGTCATACAAATACTATTTCATATCCGTACCGATAAAAGGGTAAACAGTGATCTGCAAGATTAACTTAAATATTGATATAAATAGAAAATATACAAATATGAAAATATCGAGTGACTATAATTTATTAAAGCACATCTTTGTTTTTCTACTGTTTTACCTTTATTTCAATAGTAGGTACATCTCGCCTACACACAGCTACATAAAAGGTTGATTGCAAATAAATAGTGAATGAATGGAATAAATTAGTTAATTTCATTTACATTCACTAATTTATTCTATTCATTCTCTATTTTTTGCAGCTGTGTGTGTAATCGTTAACGTCAACTCTCGTGGCGATAACTATACGGCTCAGAACAGTAGAATAAAGTCAAAACATTAATAGATTGATACAGGCCCAGCATAGTTCGGGGTTTGCAAGATATTCCTGTATATTATTAATTAATGTGTGCTTTGTGAAATATTTTTTTTCTTATCCATACTAATATTATAAATGGGAAAGTGTGTCTGTTACCCCTTCACGCTTAAACCGCTGAACCGACTTAGATGAAATTTGGTATGGAGATAGTTTGAGATCCGGGAAAGGACATAGAATACTTTTCATCCCGAATAAATTTAGTGTTCCCGTGGGATGAGCGGGTAACTACGCGGGGCACAGCTAGTTGTTAATAAATACTCGTGAACCAACAGGCGTTGGCATGGCGCATCATCGAAAACGTGGTGAAACAGAAAGACATCGTGTTACATCGCATTAATGTTGAGATCCCTGGAGGGCAGTTCGAAGATGCCGGAGTATACAATGATCCCAACCTGGTATATATCTCAGGTGAGTACCGACTGAGCGTTTAAAAAAGACAGCTGAATCCCTCTATCTTCCAGATCTTGACGTTATAACAACACTCAAAAAAACATCTTCAAATTGACGTAAATGGAAGTAACAGTACCCTTACCATACCCGTTTACAGTGACCGTACTCGCTAGCGACTGCGTAAACGATATGAATTGTAGTTCTACGAAGTAAACACTAGGGGCGCTGTACTTACTATTCTCCATACGAATCGTTTACGATATCGCTAGCGTTTTACACACACACACACACGCACAGGACACTTTTTTACTATTCACATCGAAAATGTAATCGATTCTGAGCAGAACAAACCCAAAAACGTTAAGTTCTCTAAAAAAATACACCAAGTGCGAGTGGGACTTGCGCACGAAGGGTTCCGTATTATCTGTAAGTTTGTTGTGTGGGAGCCGCCCTTAAATATTTATTTTATTTGTAGTATTTGTTGGTATAGCGGCAATAGAAAAGCACCATCTGTGAAAATTTCAACTGTCTAGCTATCACCGTTCTTGAGATACAGCCTGGTGACAGACGGACGGACAGCGAAATCTCAGTAATAGGGTCCCGTTTTTACCCTTTGGGTACGGAACCCTAAGAAATGAAATGCTGTCAATTGCAGGCCTAGCCCTGGACCACAACAGCATACCTTTAGACGCGGCGAAGCTGGTGGTGTACCCGCTCGGCTCCAGCAAGCCCGTGGCCACCAACACGAGCGACGAGAGCGGCCGGTTCGTGGTGAGCCTGCCGGGCACCTTCAGGGGGAGGGAGGTGCTCGTGGCGGCGGAGAAGGACGGGTATATCGTCAGACAGAGACACGTCATGGTGAGCACTAGTAATACCAACACGAGCGACGAGAGCGGCCGGTTCGTGGTGAGCCTGCCGGGCACCTTCAGGGGGAGGGAGGTGCTCGTGGCGGCGGAGAAGGACGGGTATATCGTCAGACAGAGACACGTCATGGTGAGTACTAGTAATACCAACACGAGCGACGGCGGCGGCCGGTTCGTGGTGAGCCTGCCGGGCACCTTCAGGGGGAGGGAGGTGCTCGTGGCGGCGGAGAAGGACGGGTATATCGTCAGACAGAGACACGTCATGGTGAGTACTAGTAATACCAACACGAGCGACGGCGGCGGCCGGTTCGTGGTGAGCCTGCCGGGCACCTTCAGGGGGAGGGAGGTGCTCGTGGCGGCGGAGAAGGACGGGTATATCGTCAGACAGAGACACGTCATGGTGAGTACTAGTAATACCAACACGAGCGACGGCGGCGGCCGGTTCGTGGTGAGCCTGCCGGGCACCTTCAGGGGGAGGGAGGTGCTCGTGGCGGCGGAGAAGGACGGGTATATCGTCAGACAGAGACACGTCATGGTGAGTACTAGTAATACCAACACGAGCGACGGCGGCGGCCGGTTCGTGGTGAGCCTGCCGGGCACCTTCAGGGGGAGGGAGGTGCTCGTGGCGGCGGAGAAGGACGGGTATATCGTCAGACAGAGACACGTCATGGTGAGTACTAGTAATACCAACACGAGCGACGAGAGCGGCCGGTTCGTGGTGGGCCTGCCGGGCACCTTCAGGGGGAGGGAGGTGCTCGTGGCGGCGGAGAAGGACGGGTATATCGTCAGACAGAGACACGTCATGGTGAGTACTAGTAATACCAACACGAGCGACGGGAGCGGCCGGTTCGTGGTGGGCCTGCCGGGCACCTTCGGGGGGAGGGAGGTGCTCGTGGCGGCGGAGAAGGACGGGTATATCGTCAGACAGAGACACGTCATGGTGAGTACTAGTAATACCAACACGAGCGACGAGAGCGGCCGGTTCGTGGTGGGCCTGCCGGGCACCTTCAGGGGGAGGGAGGTGCTCGTGGCGGCGGAGAAGGACGGGTATATCGTCAGACAGAGACACGTCATGGTGAGTACTAGTAATACCAACACGAGCGACGGGAGCGGCCGGTTCGTGGTGGGCCTGCCGGGCACCTTCGGGGGGAGGGAGGTGCTCGTGGCGGCGGAGAAGGACGGGTATATCGTCAGACAGAGACACGTCATGGTGAGTACTAGTAATACCAACACGAGCGACGGCGGCGGCCGGTTCGTGGTGAGCCTGCCGGGCACCTTCAGGGGGAGGGAGGTGCTCGTGGCGGCGGAGAAGGACGGGTATATCGTCAGACAGAGACACGTCATGGTGAGTACTAGTAATACCAACACGAGCGACGGCGGCGGCCGGTTCGTGGTGAGCCTGCCGGGCACCTTCAGGGGGAGGGAGGTGCTCGTGGCGGCGGAGAAGGACGGGTATATCGTCAGACAGAGACACGTCATGGTGAGTACTAGTAATACCAACACGAGCGACGGCGGCGGCCGGTTCGTGGTGGGCCTGCCGGGCACCTTCATGGGGAGGGAGGTGCTCGTGGCGGCGGAGAAGGACGGGTATATCGTCAGACAGAGACACGTCATGGTGAGTACTAGTAATACCAACACGAGCGACGAGAGCGGCCGGTTCGTGGTGGGCCTGCCGGGCACCTTCAGGGGGAGGGAGGTGCTCGTGGCGGCGGAGAAGGACGGGTATATCGTCAGACAGAGACACGTCATGGTGAGTACTAGTAATACCAACACGAGCGACGAGAGCGGCCGGTTCGTGGTGGGCCTGCCGGGCACCTTCAGGGGGAGGGAGGTGCTCGTGGCGGCGGAGAAGGACGGGTATATCGTCAGACAGAGACACGTCATGGTGAGTACTAGTAATACCAACACGAGCGACGGCGGCGGCCGGTTCGTGGTGAGCCTGCCGGGCACCTTCAGGGGGAGGGAGGTGCTCGTGGCGGCGGAGAAGGACGGGTATATCGTCAGACAGAGACACGTCATGGTGAGTACTAGTAATACCAACACGAGCGACGGCGGCGGCCGGTTCGTGGTGGGCCTGCCGGGCACCTTCAGGGGGAGGGAGGTGCTGGTGGCGGCGGAGAAGGACGGGTATATCGTCAGACAGAGACACGTCATGGTGAGTACTAGTAATACCAACACGAGCGACGGCGGCGGCCGGTTCGTGGTGAGCCTGCCGGGCACCTTCAGGGGGAGGGAGGTGCTCGTGGCGGCGGAGAAGGACGGGTATATCGTCAGACAGAGACACGTCATGGTGAGTACTAGTAATACCAACACGAGCGACGGCGGCGGCCGGTTCGTGGTGGGCCTGCCGGGCACCTTCAGGGGGAGGGAGGTGCTCGTGGCGGCGGAGAAGGACGGGTATATCGTCAGACAGAGACACGTCATGGTGAGTACTAGTAATACCAACACGAGCGACGGCGGCGGCCGGTTCGTGGTGGGCCTGCCGGGCACCTTCAGGGGGAGGGAGGTGCTCGTGGCGGCGGAGAAGGACGGGTATATCGTCAGACAGAGACACGTCATGGTGAGTACTAGTAATACCAACACGAGCGACGGCGGCGGCCGGTTCGTGGTGGGCCTGCCGGGCACCTTCAGGGGGAGGGAGGTGCTCGTGGCGGCGGAGAAGGACGGGTATATCGTCAGACAGAGACACGTCATGGTGAGTACTAGTAATACCAACACGAGCGACGGGAGCGGCCGGTTCGTGGTGGGCCTGCCGGGCACCTTCATGGGGAGGGAGGTGCTCGTGGCGGCGGAGAAGGACGGGTATATCGTCAGACAGAGACACGTCATGGTGAGTACTAGTAATACCAACACGAGCGACGGGAGCGGCCGGTTCGTGGTGAGCCTGCCGGGCACCTTCATGGGGAGGGAGGTGCTCGTGGCGGCGGAGAAGGACGGGTATATCGTCAGACAGAGACACGTCATGGTGAGTACTAGTAATACCAACACGAGCGACGAGAGCGGCCGGTTCGTGGTGAGCCTGCCGGGCACCTTCAGGGGGAGGGAGGTGCTCGTGGCGGCGGAGAAGGACGGGTATATCGTCAGACAGAGACACGTCATGGTGAGCACTAGTAATACCAACACGAGCGACGGGAGCGGCCGGTTCGTGGTGAGCCTGCCGGGCACCTTCATGGGGAGGGAGGTGCTCGTGGCGGCGGAGAAGGACGGGTATATCGTCAGACAGAGACACGTCATGGTGAGTACTAGTAATACCAACACGAGCGACGAGAGCGGCCGGTTCGTGGTGAGCCTGCCGGGCACCTTCAGGGGGAGGGAGGTGCTCGTGGCGGCGGAGAAGGACGGGTATATCGTCAGACAGAGACACGTCATGGTGAGTACTAGTAATACCAACACGAGCGACGGCGGCGGCCGGTTCGTGGTGGGCCTGCCGGGCACCTTCATGGGGAGGGAGGTGCTCGTGGCGGCGGAGAAGGACGGGTATATCGTCAGACAGAGACACGTCATGGTGAGTACTAGTAATACCAACACGAGCGACGGCGGCGGCCGGTTCGTGGTGGGCCTGCCGGGCACCTTCAGGGGGAGGGAGGTGCTCGTGGCGGCGGAGAAGGACGGGTATATCGTCAGACAGAGACACGTCATGGTGAGTACTAGTAATACCAACACGAGCGACGAGAGCGGCCGGTTCGTGGTGGGCCTGCCGGGCACCTTCAGGGGGAGGGAGGTGCTCGTGGCGGCGGAGAAGGACGGGTATATCGTCAGACAGAGACACGTCATGGTGAGTACTAGTAATACCAACACGAGCGACGAGAGCGGCCGGTTCGTGGTGGGCCTGCCGGGCACCTTCAGGGGGAGGGAGGTGCTGGTGGCGGCGGAGAAGGACGGGTATATCGTCAGACAGAGACACGTCATGGTGAGTACTAGTAATACCAACACGAGCGACGGCGGCGGCCGGTTCGTGGTGGGCCTGCCGGGCACCTTCATGGGGAGGGAGGTGCTCGTGGCGGCGGAGAAGGACGGGTATATCGTCAGACAGAGACACGTCATGGTGAGTACTAGTAATACCAACACGAGCGACGGCGGCGGCCGGTTCGTGGTGGGCCTGCCGGGCACCTTCAGGGGGAGGGAGGTGCTCGTGGCGGCGGAGAAGGACGGGTATATCGTCAGACAGAGACACGTCATGGTGAGTACTAGTAATACCAACACGAGCGACGAGAGCGGCCGGTTCGTGGTGGGCCTGCCGGGCACCTTCAGGGGGAGGGAGGTGCTGGTGGCGGCGGAGAAGGACGGGTATATCGTCAGACAGAGACACGTCATGGTGAGTACTAGTAATACCAACACGAGCGACGAGAGCGGCCGGTTCGTGGTGGGCCTGCCGGGCACCTTCAGGGGGAGGGAGGTGCTGGTGGCGGCGGAGAAGGACGGGTATATCGTCAGACAGAGACACGTCATGGTGAGTACTAGTAATACCAACACGAGCGACGGCGGCGGCCGGTTCGTGGTGGGCCTGCCGGGCACCTTCATGGGGAGGGAGGTGCTCGTGGCGGCGGAGAAGGACGGGTATATCGTCAGACAGAGACACTGTAATACTTACAAACTACCTCCTCGTCCTACGCCTGCTTCACCCTCGCCTCCAAATTCCACTCCTACAACGAAGCTCTAAGAAAACCCTACAACAATTACCTAGCCTTCCAGGGACTATCACACAACCTTCCAGGGACTACATCTAAACAAACCTAAATATGAAAGGATCTTTATACAGTTGAGCTGAACATTTCTTAATACTAATGGCCAAAAAGTGATCGGTTTAACCGTTGTGAACGTCTAGATGACAGGAACCCACGTTGAAGTAGTAACTCAAGCTCTTTTAAGAGAAATCTAACCGTGATGTGTCGCCTAGCGCTTCCGTACCCATATACTGTGCTATGCTACCATGTATTACCAAATAAATGTGTATTCTCTTACTTATTTAATGCAAGCTTCTCCTATCCTACTGCTACCTTGATTCTTTGTACTAAATTAAATTTTTAACTTAACTTAATGCTATCTATCCTCAAAATATAAACTGTTACTTCCTATGTGGCTAGCCACCAAAAATATCCACAGTTCCTATAGCAAATTCAATATGGAATATTATAGATACTCTTATAAAAATTATTTAATTCTATATGAAATATCAAATTCATTTAGTCCATAGTCAGATATAGTTGAAATAGGTTTCATTAGGTAACAATAAAAATCAATATGTGAATCAACCCAAACATTATTAAGATTCCTGAAATGAAGGGTAATTTAGTTTTTTAAAATTGCATGTTCTTACTCCAGAATGATTAGAAAACATATGTCTATGTACAATATGAACCTACACTTCATTACCAAACTATAATCAGGTGAAAGTTACAGGATCTATGAGATTTTATTATGAATTTAATTAATCTTAAGTTTTCATATTTGACAATATTAAATAAATTTTGTCATTCCTCCTTAATCTGAGAAGGTGGTTACCTCCCTTAAATAAACTATAGTAGACCAATCTGAAGTGGATTCTAGACCTATAAAATAAGTAGGAAGTCGTTATAGTCTTCACAATTAAGAACTAGTAAGGACTAGATTATAGTATAATGGAGAAGGTATCTTTATTGTGTATATAAAAAAAAATATAAATTTTTGTTAATAATCCCCTACCACCCTGAGTGTGCGGAGAGTATCACTGAACGCTTTACCTATCTATTCCTGAGAAGCAAATCGAATTAAAGCGTTCAGCTAGAGGATGGGGAACTCCGCTCCTAGTCTAAGCTGAACAAACCACTGTGGGATCTCATCACATCTATGCATGACGTCCTACCTAAAGCAAAGTGTCAAGGATCCATCTTTTAGGGAAGCCTTTTGGCGCAAGCTTCTTAGTTAACTACACAAGGTCTACTCTAAGGATTTTACCTACCTATTTAACTAGTTAAATATATGTGATGGCTGCAAAGACTATGACAATGTAGTTATAATTGTATTTATAAGATCTCTAGTACACTACTCTTCCTTAGTAGGTAAGAACCCTTCTAATAAGTTCTAGAACTTGGTTTTCGTTTGACCATACTCATAAATGTAGTACATCCTTGAAATCATGAAGACTATTGTGCCGATCGGAGTATCTTTCAACTCTCGAATGACTCGTTCTGATAAAGGAAATTACTCTCAACCCTTGTGATATAAATTGATTTAGTTCTGAGATCTGCGATGTAAATACGAGAACGAATAACTTTCATTATTGTCATCCATAAGTCCCCGGCTTCTTTTAGCAATTTACACTTCAGATACTCCAAATCCAGCCTTAGGAATGCTTTGTAGTACTATACAACAATCCACAATTTCCTTATCAAAATTATAACAAAGTTTAAAATTATTTCTGCTCATTGAAAGGGCGAATGTCATCGGTCAGCTGATTCGACTTAACTTTAGTGTTGCTATTCTATCACTGAGGCTGTAACATATGTACATTACTTTAAATCATAATCAGTAAATTTTAACTAATTATTTCTATATATATTGATGTCATATTAAAGGTTCTAAATATCTGATTGGTTTAAATAACAGGTTTCTCTATTCCCTTTCTTTATAAACTGTTACTAGATTTTGTTTTTCACTACTGACATCCCGAGTCAGAAATCAGCTGTTTGTATCTATTATACCAGACGAGATTAAAATAATTTGAATAAATGTTATGTTAGTTAATGATGAATGGCCGATTGCTCGGAGGATAAAAAAAACCCCGTTCTAATATTCCTACTGGAGTGTACCTATCCCCATACCCCCATTTGCCCTAGCTAGCACCACCAATACTAGAGGCCTAAACCTCACATTTACATTTAAACGTGTATGGAACCTAGGTAAGCTAAACTATAAATTCGGGAGATTAACCCGAGGTTGGACTAGAATCAGTGTAAGTGGGTCCCCCCTTGCGTGGCTAAGACACCGGAAACGCAGAGTAACCCGCCCTAATATGTGTATATAAAGCAGACATATAAATATATAAGTATATGAGACCGAACATGGAGGTCCATTTGGCTTCGGCAAGCGCGGAAAGGCCCGCATGTCCATCACGTGTGGTCATTGCTTCCACCAAACAAAACTATCCACATTCGTAGGCTATTCACTGCACTTATATATGGCTAGTGCCCGAGCTGCCTAACTCGGGTAAAACTAGAAGAGTCTGAAAGATATTCGTTTATCAGCCGCAAGGTTAAATATCTTTCACCTGGCAACCATGTACCAAAACACTATTTCTGGCATGTAATTAAGCTTAATAGCTTTCAAAAAACAACAAAATCCCACAACATTTCAATAAACAATTATAGATCAGAAAAATAATGTAATTCCAACAGAAATTCCCCTTAGAATTAAATTTAATACCTTATTGCCAAACAACAGTGTTACCCAGTCGAAGTCGCAAGAAAGAATGAATGAACTCTATAAAATCTGTCCCTATTTATACCAATATTCCCCGACCTTCGTAACTATCTCCATAAACCACCCTACTGTCTATTTCACGACTGCCAACCCACTGTTCCGTTAAAACACTGTGACCCCTTCCTGGGCATTCTGGACATTTCAGATGCGTCACGCGCACGTGACCGATGAGACTCCTCCCACTAAATTTTGATCCTTATTCAGTCTAAAATAAAGCTCAATTCTTTCGTTGGAAAATTTTGTGAATAGTAATTTGCTATTTTAAAAAGGTAGGATGCTTGGAATATTTTTACTTGCTTTCGTAAACATTCATACTGTTACTTCTATTAGGCATTTGTATTGTATTATAATTATTAAGTGATGATTTTAGTATTAGATGGCGAAATATGATGCCAATGTGTTGGGAACCTGATGATGACAATGATGATGTGAGTCTTACGATGGCGAGCACATGACGAGAACATGTGAATCGCTACAACCGCCCCCCTGCGAAAGTTTGAAGTGGATTGACATCGTCAAATAACGTAGAACTTCGCATTCCCTTATTAAATTGTAAAAACAATAAAATAAAATATATATATATAAGACAAATTATTCTTAAAACAAATAACATTTTGTGATAATCTTGGATATTCTAATTCCGTCAGTATTCGTACCCTTAAGTGTGTGTGTATTTAAACCAATACTTGGAAAGTCACTTGTGTAATAAATCAGAATTCAAACCATAGAATAATATCATTGAATCGTGAATATATTTCTCCAAATCTCGACCACATCGTAAGAAGTGTTTGGTTGTGAGTCAAACAAGCCCTATTAGCTCGGTTTTGCCTAAACACCTCAAACTTGACCTGCCCATTGCTCAGCCTCATTTGCGAATTCACATTGTACGAATTCTTCGATGAATTGACAAAACTCTCCTCAGACAACATAGCAAGATCTTTGGTATAGATACTGAATATTCATCCTTACTTCAATTCAATAACTGATTCCGATTTCAAATTCTTCTCCAAAATCACATGCGACTCCCCTTATTGGCGCGTGTATCACATCAAGAATAAACAAGCCAATTTCAGCTCTATAATCATACAATTGTGGTTTTCTTTTTTTTTTCTTGTAAGACTATAGACTTACTAGTCGAATTGTGTAAAAATGTTTCATTTCAAAATTACGCTAAATAATATTATTATACCCGAGGTTCATACAAATATACTAATTTAGTTTTATCCTGCCTTTACGGACAAAACTAATCCACAATTCCTTTTTCTTTAAAAATATACAGTTGGCCAATCTAATCGTTGACATGGGTGTGTGTGAAACCTGCACGTTCCTGCTCGTGCTCGAAAAAGGTTAGCCCGTAGGCCCTGTAGAGTATTGTTTCGCACAAACTACCGCACAACGGTCTTAAATCGAACTTCGATTTACTAAGCCTAACTTCTAAGTATGTGCAATCCAATTGATGTCTTTAGAAAATACTCCCGTTCGTACCTCTAAAGATAGAAGACCCCCCCTTTTTCGGATCCGAATACTTTCGAACGTAGCTTGAATACATACAGACAACATCCAACTCAAAAAGTCCACTCATTCTCCCTCTCATACATCGCACTACAGGCTCCTACATTCATGTTTCCGCATCGACTTAGTCAGAAGAACACCATCCATTTTGTATTCAAAATCCATACTACTTTACCTTCCTATAATATCCCAAGTTCCCCTTTACTTCTTTTATTAAAATCAAAATAAAGATTTTCTCTAATAAAATTAATAAAATTGTCCATCCACTTCACTCATTTCGTATTTTTGTTATACTCTAATAAAACTCGTAATTACTTTCCACACCTGGTTCAATTCACCTCTAACTACCCTTTTGAAAATTATCGAATTTCAATTTATAAAAAAAAACCTCAAAATACGTATTAATGGAATCGAACCATTACGTAATCATCCATGTAACTTATCAAATGTATACTTATTAAAGAACCTTAAAATACGTATTAATGGAATCGAACCATTACGCAAATCATTCGATGAAATATACTACTAGCGACCTCTAGTGAAATTTGCGTACACACATTCGAACCTTAACTTACAATACTTATACTGCGGTACGACTTTATTTATACTATGACATCACTATTGCCTTTTAAAACAAATCGACTGTAATCGATACCTTAATCGATGTTATCTTAATATCCCTATTGAACATTAGATTTTGATTAATAAATTACTGAAATACTTGTACGTTGTTCAATTAAATAAAATATAAAAATATATTTAACTATTCTATAAATGTTACGTAAATCTTACGAACTAGGTAAGTGAATCTATGCCTTAATAATAGTCTACTATTTATGTCATCTTATCTCTTTAACCTGGCAACACTGTCTTATGACATGTCAAATGTCATTTTTTTTCATAACCTATCTATTCTATGAAATGGGAATGAAATTACGAATAGAAGAATAATGTACAATAAAACGGATTGTTATGAAGAAAACTGTGATAAAATGATCTACGATGATAAGGTAACTATTTTCTACGCTTGTTAGTATAATCTGACTAAAATATTGAGCAAAGAAAAATCGTGTTGTAGTATTGTTATATTCAATGTTTGTCTTTGTTACAGAATCAAAACAACTACGTTAACCTCCGCGCAACGGTTATAAATTATATCTCAAAATTTATGCAAAAGTAATGAAACCCGGATAATTAGACAAGAAGCAATGTAGTCGAACTCCACGCCACCTGAAACATACTATCAAAACGTAAGTTAACAAAAGTTTTAACTGCGTTTGTTCATAAAGTAAATCTTGATTCTTCTGTACGCCAATTTATGCTCTTTTCTTGATTCTAATATCTTCTGTCTCCTATTTCCAGACTCCTCGCAAATCTTGATAACTTCTCAGTACAAACTAATCTTGAATGAAGCAAAAATAATGAAGGATGAGTTGAACTCCCTACTTCTACTGCTGCAGCTTATTGGAACTTCTTCACAAGGTAATATTATTTATCTTACTGTACTATTGTTTCAATTTAAAAAGAACTTAGTTGTTTAAAAATATCTTCATGCTAATGTTCGTGGAAATGACTTCGATCAAAACCAGTAGGTACTTCTTCAGGGTCGACATTTTATTTATTTCTTCCTATAATTACTGCTAATTCTTTTCTTGTCTTCATCCTATCATTTTCTTAAGTCTGTCTCCATCGCCTGATTACAATTTCCATTCCTGTTGAAGTTGAGCAGTTTATTTATGAACTAAATTTATTTCCCTCAAACTACTGTTATAAATGTATATATCTCAAGGTAAAGTATGTATATGTACTGTATAACTTTCTAACTTTGTTTAATAACAAATAACATTTAATCTAACTTGTTTCAATAATTATTTATTTTACTTTCCAGATTTTTGGATTTCGACAACAAGCTCCGGACAAAATCTACTATAGATCTAAAATGTAACCCGAGTATCATGACTAATATGTAATAAAACTTGACTGAAGATATATCTACCTAATCATAAGGATATTTAACAGAACTGAATACCTTAATAAGTCTGATGGTAACAATACAGACATACTTACTTCGCTTCAAAAATAAATTAAATGTATGTCAATTGGTTTTCTTGTCTGGTTCTATGATTATACCCTTATGCTACATGTGAACATACATAACCAAGCGATTCTAATAATTACCTATAAGTGATACATGTGCCAAAATTATTTTAATAAAATTACTTTCATTTCATTTGTTTCATTATGTGTTAGGAGTCCGCCCCCCCCACTTATGAAATCACTAACACTCCTACTTTCCTTCATAATTACTACATTTAATGTTTCTAACAAGTTTTATAATGAGCTAAAAGATTAATAACTTAATATTGTGGCTAGGAGCCTTATACAAAGATTAACATTGTAGTTAGAGTCATGTTTATCGGATCTCATTGTGAAACATTTCCTACATTGAACTAAAGCCTATAAATAAACCCTCGCCCCCCCAAATAATAAATCCTTAGTACTCTCATAACTTTAGTTTCATAACTAATTTTCAACACAACTTGAACTAATAACTGATGTAAAAATAAATCTTCACAAACTCATATTTCCTGTAGTCAAGAACAATGACATCTCTATTCTACCTCACTTAACTAATTTCCTACAACATTCCGACTTTATATCTAAACTAAAATTAAATTTATTTAAATAATCATAAATGATAACAGATAACACCCTGTCACTTGTCAAATCAACTTATTTGAAAGCGTTTCTGTTCACTCAGCCTTGATTGTTTTTAATTTAAAAATGAATTACCTATTATTATTTTTCCCAATTATGTAAATTATGCATAAATAATATTAAATATATCCCTAAATATCTAAATCTTATATTAATAATACGAACGTATTGAGTAAAGTTGTCTACGTATCTGATTGAAACTAAAGTAAGTATATTATTATTTTATGTAACGTAAATGATTATCTAGAACTTAAATAAACCACCTATATAATTATTAATCAATATTAAAATTAGCTTTGTGAACCATAAAAACAATCGCAACGAATTTAATCGTATCTCAAATAATCCCGTATAGAACTACAGATAAAATAACAAAATGCCTGAATGAACTGTCAATTAATTATTGTTTGCAAAATATTGATTGATAAAAAATATCCCGTTGTTCTAATATAAATCTTTTGTTTCAGGTACTATTATTATGTGAAATAAGAAAAATATCGTGTGTTATATCAAGAAGCTACTCTATTCACTATAGTTTGTGTATAAATATGCAAGAAAATATATTTCGAGGCGACATGCACCCAACAACCCATCATGGCGAATCTCTTTTCCATTCTCACGTCAACAATTGTACCCGTACGGGCATCATAGTTCAAAGCTCAAGTGTTCAAAGATCCCTTCAATAAAACCGTCACTAACAACTCCACTAAAATTCCATGGCGAAATAACAAAATGAAAAACAATTGTCGAACTACAAACGCAAGAAGACAGCAAGACATGAAACCTCACGACAAACTGCATCGGCACGACTCAACAATCCCGGACTGATCCTATCCATGGTCAACGGCACAAATTGTAATACTTACAAACTACCTCCTCGTCCTACGCCTGCTTCACCCTCGCCTCCAAATTCCACTCCTACAACGAAGCTCTAAGAAAACCCTACAACAATTACCTAGCCTTCCAGGGACTATCACACAACCTTCCAGGGACTACATCTAAACAAACCTAAATATGAAAGGATCTTTATACAGTTGAGCTGAACATTTCTTAATACTAATGGCCAAAAAGTGATCGGTTTAACCGTTGTGAACGTCTAGATGACAGGAACCCACGTTGAAGTAGTAACTCAAGCTCTTTTAAGAGAAATCTAACCGTGATGTGTCGCCTAGCGCTTCCGTACCCATATACTGTGCTATGCTACCATGTATTACCAAATAAATGTGTATTCTCTTACTTATTTAATGCAAGCTTCTCCTATCCTACTGCTACCTTGATTCTTTGTACTAAATTAAATTTTTAACTTAACTTAATGCTATCTATCCTCAAAATATAAACTGTTACTTCCTATGTGGCTAGCCACCAAAAATATCCACAGTTCCTATAGCAAATTCAATATGGAATATTATAGATACTCTTATAAAAATTATTTAATTCTATATGAAATATCAAATTCATTTAGTCCATAGTCAGATATAGTTGAAATAGGTTTCATTAGGTAACAATAAAAATCAATATGTGAATCAACCCAAACATTATTAAGATTCCTGAAATGAAGGGTAATTTAGTTTTTTAAAATTGCATGTTCTTACTCCAGAATGATTAGAAAACATATGTCTATGTACAATATGAACCTACACTTCATTACCAAACTATAATCAGGTGAAAGTTACAGGATCTATGAGATTTTATTATGAATTTAATTAATCTTAAGTTTTCATATTTGACAATATTAAATAAATTTTGTCATTCCTCCTTAATCTGAGAAGGTGGTTACCTCCCTTAAATAAACTATAGTAGACCAATCTGAAGTGGATTCTAGACCTATAAAATAAGTAGGAAGTCGTTATAGTCTTCACAATTAAGAACTAGTAAGGACTAGATTATAGTATAATGGAGAAGGTATCTTTATTGTGTATATAAAAAAAAATATAAATTTTTGTTAATAATCCCCTACCACCCTGAGTGTGCGGAGAGTATCACTGAACGCTTTACCTATCTATTCCTGAGAAGCAAATCGAATTAAAGCGTTCAGCTAGAGGATGGGGAACTCCGCTCCTAGTCTAAGCTGAACAAACCACTGTGGGATCTCATCACATCTATGCATGACGTCCTACCTAAAGCAAAGTGTCAAGGATCCATCTTTTAGGGAAGCCTTTTGGCGCAAGCTTCTTAGTTAACTACACAAGGTCTACTCTAAGGATTTTACCTACCTATTTAACTAGTTAAATATATGTGATGGCTGCAAAGACTATGACAATGTAGTTATAATTGTATTTATAAGATCTCTAGTACACTACTCTTCCTTAGTAGGTAAGAACCCTTCTAATAAGTTCTAGAACTTGGTTTTCGTTTGACCATACTCATAAATGTAGTACATCCTTGAAATCATGAAGACTATTGTGCCGATCGGAGTATCTTTCAACTCTCGAATGACTCGTTCTGATAAAGGAAATTACTCTCAACCCTTGTGATATAAATTGATTTAGTTCTGAGATCTGCGATGTAAATACGAGAACGAATAACTTTCATTATTGTCATCCATAAGTCCCCGGCTTCTTTTAGCAATTTACACTTCAGATACTCCAAATCCAGCCTTAGGAATGCTTTGTAGTACTATACAACAATCCACAATTTCCTTATCAAAATTATAACAAAGTTTAAAATTATTTCTGCTCATTGAAAGGGCGAATGTCATCGGTCAGCTGATTCGACTTAACTTTAGTGTTGCTATTCTATCACTGAGGCTGTAACATATGTACATTACTTTAAATCATAATCAGTAAATTTTAACTAATTATTTCTATATATATTGATGTCATATTAAAGGTTCTAAATATCTGATTGGTTTAAATAACAGGTTTCTCTATTCCCTTTCTTTATAAACTGTTACTAGATTTTGTTTTTCACTACTGACATCCCGAGTCAGAAATCAGCTGTTTGTATCTATTATACCAGACGAGATTAAAATAATTTGAATAAATGTTATGTTAGTTAATGATGAATGGCCGATTGCTCGGAGGATAAAAAAAACCCCGTTCTAATATTCCTACTGGAGTGTACCTATCCCCATACCCCCATTTGCCCTAGCTAGCACCACCAATACTAGAGGCCTAAACCTCACATTTACATTTAAACGTGTATGGAACCTAGGTAAGCTAAACTATAAATTCGGGAGATTAACCCGAGGTTGGACTAGAATCAGTGTAAGTGGGTCCCCCCTTGCGTGGCTAAGACACCGGAAACGCAGAGTAACCCGCCCTAATATGTGTATATAAAGCAGACATATAAATATATAAGTATATGAGACCGAACATGGAGGTCCATTTGGCTTCGGCAAGCGCGGAAAGGCCCGCATGTCCATCACGTGTGGTCATTGCTTCCACCAAACAAAACTATCCACATTCGTAGGCTATTCACTGCACTTATATATGGCTAGTGCCCGAGCTGCCTAACTCGGGTAAAACTAGAAGAGTCTGAAAGATATTCGTTTATCAGCCGCAAGGTTAAATATCTTTCACCTGGCAACCATGTACCAAAACACTATTTCTGGCATGTAATTAAGCTTAATAGCTTTCAAAAAACAACAAAATCCCACAACATTTCAATAAACAATTATAGATCAGAAAAATAATGTAATTCCAACAGAAATTCCCCTTAGAATTAAATTTAATACCTTATTGCCAAACAACAGTGTTACCCAGTCGAAGTCGCAAGAAAGAATGAATGAACTCTATAAAATCTGTCCCTATTTATACCAATATTCCCCGACCTTCGTAACTATCTCCATAAACCACCCTACTGTCTATTTCACGACTGCCAACCCACTGTTCCGTTAAAACACTGTGACCCCTTCCTGGGCATTCTGGACATTTCAGATGCGTCACGCGCACGTGACCGATGAGACTCCTCCCACTAAATTTTGATCCTTATTCAGTCTAAAATAAAGCTCAATTCTTTCGTTGGAAAATTTTGTGAATAGTAATTTGCTATTTTAAAAAGGTAGGATGCTTGGAATATTTTTACTTGCTTTCGTAAACATTCATACTGTTACTTCTATTAGGCATTTGTATTGTATTATAATTATTAAGTGATGATTTTAGTATTAGATGGCGAAATATGATGCCAATGTGTTGGGAACCTGATGATGACAATGATGATGTGAGTCTTACGATGGCGAGCACATGACGAGAACATGTGAATCGCTACAACACGTCATGGTGAGTACTAGTAATACCAACACGAGCGACGGCGGCGGCCGGTTCGTGGTGGGCCTGCCGGGCACCTTCAGGGGGAGGGAGGTGCTCGTGGCGGCGGAGAAGGACGGGTATATCGTCAGACAGAGACACGTCATGGTGAGTACTAGTAATACCAACACGAGCGACGAGAGCGGCCGGTTCGTGGTGGGCCTGCCGGGCACCTTCAGGGGGAGGGAGGTGCTGGTGGCGGCGGAGAAGGACGGGTATATCGTCAGACAGAGACACGTCATGGTGAGTACTAGTAATACCAACACGAGCGACGGCGGCGGCCGGTTCGTGGTGGGCCTGCCGGGCACCTTCATGGGGAGGGAGGTGCTCGTGGCGGCGGAGAAGGACGGGTATATCGTCAGACAGAGACACGTCATGGTGAGTACTAGTAATACCAACACGAGCGACGGCGGCGGCCGGTTCGTGGTGGGCCTGCCGGGCACCTTCAGGGGGAGGGAGGTGCTCGTGGCGGCGGAGAAGGACGGGTATATCGTCAGACAGAGACACGTCATGGTGAGTACTAGTAATACCAACACGAGCGACGGCGGCGGCCGGTTCGTGGTGGGCCTGCCGGGCACCTTCATGGGGAGGGAGGTGCTCGTGGCGGCGGAGAAGGACGGGTATATCGTCAGACAGAGACACGTCATGGTGAGTACTAGTAATACCAACACGAGCGACGGCGGCGGCCGGTTCGTGGTGGGCCTGCCGGGCACCTTCATGGGGAGGGAGGTGCTCGTGGCGGCGGAGAAGGACGGGTATATCGTCAGACAGAGACACGTCATGGTGAGTACTAGTAATACCAACACGAGCGACGGCGGCGGCCGGTTCGTGGTGGGCCTGCCGGGCACCTTCAGGGGGAGGGAGGTGCTCGTGGCGGCGGAGAAGGACGGGTATATCGTCAGACAGAGACACGTCATGGTGAGTACTAGTAATACCAACACGAGCGACGGCGGCGGCCGGTTCGTGGTGGGCCTGCCGGGCACCTTCATGGGGAGGGAGGTGCTCGTGGCGGCGGAGAAGGACGGGTATATCGTCAGACAGAGACACGTCATGGTGAGTACTAGTAATACCAACACGAGCGACGGCGGCGGCCGGTTCGTGGTGGGCCTGCCGGGCACCTTCAGGGGGAGGGAGGTGCTCGTGGCGGCGGAGAAGGACGGGTATATCGTCAGACAGAGACACGTCATGGTGAGTACTAGTAATACCAACACGAGCGACGGCGGCGGCCGGTTCGTGGTGGGCCTGCCGGGCACCTTCAGGGGGAGGGAGGTGCTCGTGGCGGCGGAGAAGGACGGGTATATCGTCAGACAGAGACACGTCATGGTGAGTACTAGTAATACCAACACGAGCGACGAGAGCGGCCGGTTCGTGGTGAGCCTGCCGGGCACCTTCAGGGGGAGGGAGGTGCTCGTGGCGGCGGAGAAGGACGGGTATATCGTCAGACAGAGACACGTCATGGTGAGTACTAGTAATACCAACACGAGCGACGGCGGCGGCCGGTTCGTGGTGAGCCTGCCGGGCACCTTCAGGGGGAGGGAGGTGCTGGTGGCGGCGGAGAAGGACGGGTATATCGTCAGACAGAGACACGTCATGGTGAGTACTAGTAATACCAACACGAGCGACGGCGGCGGCCGGTTCGTGGTGAGCCTGCCGGGCACCTTCAGGGGGAGGGAGGTGCTCGTGGCGGCGGAGAAGGACGGGTATATCGTCAGACAGAGACACGTCATGGTGAGTACTAGTAATACCAACACGAGCGACGGCGGCGGCCGGTTCGTGGTGAGCCTGCCGGGCACCTTCAGGGGGAGGGAGGTGCTCGTGGCGGCGGAGAAGGACGGGTATATCGTCAGACAGAGACACGTCATGGTGAGTACTAGTAATACCAACACGAGCGACGAGAGCGGCCGGTTCGTGGTGAGCCTGCCGGGCACCTTCAGGGGGAGGGAGGTGCTCGTGGCGGCGGAGAAGGACGGGTATATCGTCAGACAGAGACACGTCATGGTGAGTACTAGTAATACCAACACGAGCGACGGCGGCGGCCGGTTCGTGGTGAGCCTGCCGGGCACCTTCAGGGGGAGGGAGGTGCTGGTGGCGGCGGAGAAGGACGGGTATATCGTCAGACAGAGACACGTCATGGTGAGTACTAGTAATACCAACACGAGCGACGGCGGCGGCCGGTTCGTGGTGAGCCTGCCGGGCACCTTCATGGGGAGGGAGGTGCTCGTGGCGGCGGAGAAGGACGGGTATATCGTCAGACAGAGACACGTCATGGTGAGTAATAGTAATACCAACACGAGCGACGGCGGCGGCCGGTTCGTGGTGAGCCTGCCGGGCACCTTCAGGGGGAGGGAGGTGCTCGTGGCGGCGGAGAAGGACGGGTATATCGTCAGACAGAGACACGTCATGGTGAGTACTAGTAATACCAACACGAGCGACGGCGGCGGCCGGTTCGTGGTGAGCCTGCCGGGCACCTTCATGGGGAGGGAGGTGCTCGTGGCGGCGGAGAAGGACGGGTATATCGTCAGACAGAGACACGTCATGGTGAGTACTAGTAATACCAACACGAGCGACGAGAGCGGCCGGTTCGTGGTGAGCCTGCCGGGCACCTTCATGGGGAGGGAGGTGCTCGTGGCGGCGGAGAAGGACGGGTATATCGTCAGACAGAGACACGTCATGGTGAGTACTAGTAATACCAACACGAGCGACGAGAGCGGCCGGTTCGTGGTGAGCCTGCCGGGCACCTTCATGGGGAGGGAGGTGCTCGTGGCGGCGGAGAAGGACGGGTATATCGTCAGACAGAGACACGTCATGGTGAGTACTAGTAATACCAACCCGAGCGACGGCGGCGGCCGGTTCGTGGTGAGCCTGCCGGGCACCTTCATGGGGAGGGAGGTGCTCGTGGCGGCGGAGAAGGACGGGTATATCGTCAGACAGAGACACGTCATGGTGAGTACTAGTAATACCAACACGAGCGACGGCGGCGGCCGGTTCGTGGTGAGCCTGCCGGGCACCTTCAGGGGGAGGGAGGTGCTCGTGGCGGCGGAGAAGGACGGGTATATCGTCAGACAGAGACACGTCATGGTGAGTACTAGTAATACCAACACGAGCGACGGCGGCGGCCGGTTCGTGGTGAGCCTGCCGGGCACCTTCAGGGGGAGGGAGGTGCTCGTGGCGGCGGAGAAGGACGGGTATATCGTCAGACAGAGACACGTCATGGTGAGTACTAGTAATACCAACACGAGCGACGGCGGCGGCCGGTTCGTGGTGAGCCTGCCGGTCACCTTCAGGGGGAGGGAGGTGCTCGTGGCGGCGGAGAAGGACGGGTATATCGTCAGACAGAGACACGTCATGGTGAGTACTAGTAATACCAACACGAGCGACGGCGGCGGCCGGTTCGTGGTGAGCCTGCCGGGCACCTTCATGGGGAGGGAGGTGCTCGTGGCGGCGGAGAAGGACGGGTATATCGTCAGACAGAGACACGTCATGGTGAGTACTAGTAATACCAACACGAGCGACGGCGGCGGCCGGTTCGTGGTGAGCCTGCCGGGCACCTTCAGGGGGAGGGAGGTGCTCGTGGCGGCGGAGAAGGACGGGTATATCGTCAGACAGAGACACGTCATGGTGAGTACTAGTAATACCAACACGAGCGACGAGAGCGGCCGGTTCGTGGTGAGCCTGCCGGGCACCTTCATGGGGAGGGAGGTGCTCGTGGCGGCGGAGAAGGACGGGTATATCGTCAGACAGAGACACGTCATGGTGAGTAATAGTAATACCAACACGAGCGACGGCGGCGGCCGGTTCGTGGTGAGCCTGCCGGGCACCTTCAGGGGGAGGGAGGTGCTCGTGGCGGCGGAGAAGGACGGGTATATCGTCAGACAGAGACACGTCATGGTGAGTACTAGTAATACCAACACGAGCGACGGCGGCGGCCGGTTCGTGGTGAGCCTGCCGGGCACCTTCATGGGGAGGGAGGTGCTCGTGGCGGCGGAGAAGGACGGGTATATCGTCAGACAGAGACACGTCATGGTGAGTAATAGTAATACCAACACGAGCGACGGCGGCGGCCGGTTCGTGGTGAGCCTGCCGGGCACCTTCAGGGGGAGGGAGGTGCTCGTGGCGGCGGAGAAGGACGGGTATATCGTCAGACAGAGACACGTCATGGTGAGTACTAGTAATACCAACACGAGCGACGGCGGCGGCCGGTTCGTGGTGAGCCTGCCGGGCACCTTCATGGGGAGGGAGGTGCTCGTGGCGGCGGAGAAGGACGGGTATATCGTCAGACAGAGACACGTCATGGTGAGTACTAGTAATACCAACACGAGCGACGAGAGCGGCCGGTTCGTGGTGAGCCTGCCGGGCACCTTCAGGGGGAGGGAGGTGCTCGTGGCGGCGGAGAAGGACGGGTATATCGTCAGACAGAGACACGTCATGGTGAGCACTAGTAATACCAACACGAGCGACGGGAGCGGCCGGTTCGTGGTGAGCCTGCCGGGCACCTTCATGGGGAGGGAGGTGCTCGTGGCGGCGGAGAAGGACGGGTATATCGTCAGACAGAGACACGTCATGGTGAGTACTAGTAATACCAACACGAGCGACGGCGGCGGCCGGTTCGTGGTGGGCCTGCCGGGCACCTTCATGGGGAGGGAGGTGCTCGTGGCGGCGGAGAAGGACGGGTATATCGTCAGACAGAGACACGTCATGGTGAGTACTAGTAATACCAACACGAGCGACGGCGGCGGCCGGTTCGTGGTGGGCCTGCCGGGCACCTTCATGGGGAGGGAGGTGCTCGTGGCGGCGGAGAAGGACGGGTATATCGTCAGACAGAGACACGTCATGGTGAGTACTAGTAATACCAACACGAGCGACGGCGGCGGCCGGTTCGTGGTGAGCCTGCCGGGCACCTTCAGGGGGAGGGAGGTGCTCGTGGCGGCGGAGAAGGACGGGTATATCGTCAGACAGAGACACGTCATGGTGAGTACTAGTAATACCAACACGAGCGACGGCGGCGGCCGGTTCGTGGTGGGCCTGCCGGGCACCTTCATGGGGAGGGAGGTGCTCGTGGCGGCGGAGAAGGACGGGTATATCGTCAGACAGAGACACGTCATGGTGAGTACTAGTAATACCAACACGAGCGACGGCGGCGGCCGGTTCGTGGTGGGCCTGCCGGGCACCTTCAGGGGGAGGGAGGTGCTCGTGGCGGCGGAGAAGGACGGGTATATCGTCAGACAGAGACACGTCATGGTGAGTACTAGTAATACCAACACGAGCGACGAGAGCGGCCGGTTCGTGGTGGGCCTGCCGGGCACCTTCAGGGGGAGGGAGGTGCTGGTGGCGGCGGAGAAGGACGGGTATATCGTCAGACAGAGACACGTCATGGTGAGTACTAGTAATACCAACACGAGCGACGAGAGCGGCCGGTTCGTGGTGGGCCTGCCGGGCACCTTCAGGGGGAGGGAGGTGCTGGTGGCGGCGGAGAAGGACGGGTATATCGTCAGACAGAGACACGTCATGGTGAGTACTAGTAATACCAACACGAGCGACGGCGGCGGCCGGTTCGTGGTGGGCCTGCCGGGCACCTTCATGGGGAGGGAGGTGCTCGTGGCGGCGGAGAAGGACGGGTATATCGTCAGACAGAGACACGTCATGGTGAGTACTAGTAATACCAACACGAGCGACGGCGGCGGCCGGTTCGTGGTGGGCCTGCCGGGCACCTTCAGGGGGAGGGAGGTGCTCGTGGCGGCGGAGAAGGACGGGTATATCGTCAGACAGAGACACGTCATGGTGAGTACTAGTAATACCAACACGAGCGACGAGAGCGGCCGGTTCGTGGTGGGCCTGCCGGGCACCTTCAGGGGGAGGGAGGTGCTGGTGGCGGCGGAGAAGGACGGGTATATCGTCAGACAGAGACACGTCATGGTGAGTACTAGTAATACCAACACGAGCGACGGCGGCGGCCGGTTCGTGGTGGGCCTGCCGGGCACCTTCATGGGGAGGGAGGTGCTCGTGGCGGCGGAGAAGGACGGGTATATCGTCAGACAGAGACACGTCATGGTGAGTACTAGTAATACCAACACGAGCGACGGCGGCGGCCGGTTCGTGGTGGGCCTGCCGGGCACCTTCAGGGGGAGGGAGGTGCTCGTGGCGGCGGAGAAGGACGGGTATATCGTCAGACAGAGACACGTCATGGTGAGTACTAGTAATACCAACACGAGCGACGGCGGCGGCCGGTTCGTGGTGGGCCTGCCGGGCACCTTCATGGGGAGGGAGGTGCTCGTGGCGGCGGAGAAGGACGGGTATATCGTCAGACAGAGACACGTCATGGTGAGTACTAGTAATACCAACACGAGCGACGGCGGCGGCCGGTTCGTGGTGGGCCTGCCGGGCACCTTCAGGGGGAGGGAGGTGCTCGTGGCGGCGGAGAAGGACGGGTATATCGTCAGACAGAGACACGTCATGGTGAGTACTAGTAATACCAACACGAGCGACGAGAGCGGCCGGTTCGTGGTGGGCCTGCCGGGCACCTTCAGGGGGAGGGAGGTGCTGGTGGCGGCGGAGAAGGACGGGTATATCGTCAGACAGAGACACGTCATGGTGAGTACTAGTAATACCAACACGAGCGACGAGAGCGGCCGGTTCGTGGTGGGCCTGCCGGGCACCTTCAGGGGGAGGGAGGTGCTGGTGGCGGCGGAGAAGGACGGGTATATCGTCAGACAGAGACACGTCATGGTGAGTACTAGTAATACCAACACGAGCGACGGCGGCGGCCGGTTCGTGGTGGGCCTGCCGGGCACCTTCATGGGGAGGGAGGTGCTCGTGGCGGCGGAGAAGGACGGGTATATCGTCAGACAGAGACACGTCATGGTGAGTACTAGTAATACCAACACGAGCGACGGCGGCGGCCGGTTCGTGGTGGGCCTGCCGGGCACCTTCAGGGGGAGGGAGGTGCTCGTGGCGGCGGAGAAGGACGGGTATATCGTCAGACAGAGACACGTCATGGTGAGTACTAGTAATACCAACACGAGCGACGGCGGCGGCCGGTTCGTGGTGGGCCTGCCGGGCACCTTCATGGGGAGGGAGGTGCTCGTGGCGGCGGAGAAGGACGGGTATATCGTCAGACAGAGACACGTCATGGTGAGTACTAGTAATACCAACACGAGCGACGGCGGCGGCCGGTTCGTGGTGGGCCTGCCGGGCACCTTCATGGGGAGGGAGGTGCTCGTGGCGGCGGAGAAGGACGGGTATATCGTCAGACAGAGACACGTCATGGTGAGTACTAGTAATACCAACACGAGCGACGGCGGCGGCCGGTTCGTGGTGGGCCTGCCGGGCACCTTCAGGGGGAGGGAGGTGCTCGTGGCGGCGGAGAAGGACGGGTATATCGTCAGACAGAGACACGTCATGGTGAGTACTAGTAATACCAACACGAGCGACGGCGGCGGCCGGTTCGTGGTGGGCCTGCCGGGCACCTTCATGGGGAGGGAGGTGCTCGTGGCGGCGGAGAAGGACGGGTATATCGTCAGACAGAGACACGTCATGGTGAGTACTAGTAATACCAACACGAGCGACGGCGGCGGCCGGTTCGTGGTGGGCCTGCCGGGCACCTTCAGGGGGAGGGAGGTGCTCGTGGCGGCGGAGAAGGACGGGTATATCGTCAGACAGAGACACGTCATGGTGAGTACTAGTAATACCAACACGAGCGACGGCGGCGGCCGGTTCGTGGTGGGCCTGCCGGGCACCTTCAGGGGGAGGGAGGTGCTCGTGGCGGCGGAGAAGGACGGGTATATCGTCAGACAGAGACACGTCATGGTGAGTACTAGTAATACCAACACGAGCGACGAGAGCGGCCGGTTCGTGGTGAGCCTGCCGGGCACCTTCAGGGGGAGGGAGGTGCTCGTGGCGGCGGAGAAGGACGGGTATATCGTCAGACAGAGACACGTCATGGTGAGTACTAGTAATACCAACACGAGCGACGGCGGCGGCCGGTTCGTGGTGAGCCTGCCGGGCACCTTCAGGGGGAGGGAGGTGCTGGTGGCGGCGGAGAAGGACGGGTATATCGTCAGACAGAGACACGTCATGGTGAGTACTAGTAATACCAACACGAGCGACGGCGGCGGCCGGTTCGTGGTGAGCCTGCCGGGCACCTTCAGGGGGAGGGAGGTGCTCGTGGCGGCGGAGAAGGACGGGTATATCGTCAGACAGAGACACGTCATGGTGAGTACTAGTAATACCAACACGAGCGACGGCGGCGGCCGGTTCGTGGTGAGCCTGCCGGGCACCTTCAGGGGGAGGGAGGTGCTCGTGGCGGCGGAGAAGGACGGGTATATCGTCAGACAGAGACACGTCATGGTGAGTACTAGTAATACCAACACGAGCGACGAGAGCGGCCGGTTCGTGGTGAGCCTGCCGGGCACCTTCAGGGGGAGGGAGGTGCTCGTGGCGGCGGAGAAGGACGGGTATATCGTCAGACAGAGACACGTCATGGTGAGTACTAGTAATACCAACACGAGCGACGGCGGCGGCCGGTTCGTGGTGAGCCTGCCGGGCACCTTCAGGGGGAGGGAGGTGCTGGTGGCGGCGGAGAAGGACGGGTATATCGTCAGACAGAGACACGTCATGGTGAGTACTAGTAATACCAACACGAGCGACGGCGGCGGCCGGTTCGTGGTGAGCCTGCCGGGCACCTTCAGGGGGAGGGAGGTGCTCGTGGCGGCGGAGAAGGACGGGTATATCGTCAGACAGAGACACGTCATGGTGAGTAATAGTAATACCAACACGAGCGACGGCGGCGGCCGGTTCGTGGTGAGCCTGCCGGGCACCTTCAGGGGGAGGGAGGTGCTCGTGGCGGCGGAGAAGGACGGGTATATCGTCAGACAGAGACACGTCATGGTGAGTACTAGTAATACCAACACGAGCGACGGCGGCGGCCGGTTCGTGGTGAGCCTGCCGGGCACCTTCATGGGGAGGGAGGTGCTCGTGGCGGCGGAGAAGGACGGGTATATCGTCAGACAGAGACACGTCATGGTGAGTACTAGTAATACCAACACGAGCGACGAGAGCGGCCGGTTCGTGGTGAGCCTGCCGGGCACCTTCATGGGGAGGGAGGTGCTCGTGGCGGCGGAGAAGGACGGGTATATCGTCAGACAGAGACACGTCATGGTGAGTACTAGTAATACCAACACGAGCGACGAGAGCGGCCGGTTCGTGGTGAGCCTGCCGGGCACCTTCATGGGGAGGGAGGTGCTCGTGGCGGCGGAGAAGGACGGGTATATCGTCAGACAGAGACACGTCATGGTGAGTACTAGTAATACCAACACGAGCGACGAGAGCGGCCGGTTCGTGGTGAGCCTGCCGGGCACCTTCATGGGGAGGGAGGTGCTCGTGGCGGCGGAGAAGGACGGGTATATCGTCAGACAGAGACACGTCATGGTGAGTACTAGTAATACCAACACGAGCGACGGCGGCGGCCGGTTCGTGGTGAGCCTGCCGGGCACCTTCATGGGGAGGGAGGTGCTCGTGGCGGCGGAGAAGGACGGGTATATCGTCAGACAGAGACACGTCATGGTGAGTACTAGTAATACCAACACGAGCGACGGCGGCGGCCGGTTCGTGGTGAGCCTGCCGGGCACCTTCAGGGGGAGGGAGGTGCTCGTGGCGGCGGAGAAGGACGGGTATATCGTCAGACAGAGACACGTCATGGTGAGTACTAGTAATACCAACACGAGCGACGGCGGCGGCCGGTTCGTGGTGAGCCTGCCGGGCACCTTCAGGGGGAGGGAGGTGCTCGTGGCGGCGGAGAAGGACGGGTATATCGTCAGACAGAGACACGTCATGGTGAGTACTAGTAATACCAACACGAGCGACGGCGGCGGCCGGTTCGTGGTGAGCCTGCCGGTCACCTTCAGGGGGAGGGAGGTGCTCGTGGCGGCGGAGAAGGACGGGTATATCGTCAGACAGAGACACGTCATGGTGAGTACTAGTAATACCAACACGAGCGACGGCGGCGGCCGGTTCGTGGTGAGCCTGCCGGGCACCTTCATGGGGAGGGAGGTGCTCGTGGCGGCGGAGAAGGACGGGTATATCGTCAGACAGAGACACGTCATGGTGAGTACTAGTAATACCAACACGAGCGACGGCGGCGGCCGGTTCGTGGTGAGCCTGCCGGGCACCTTCAGGGGGAGGGAGGTGCTCGTGGCGGCGGAGAAGGACGGGTATATCGTCAGACAGAGACACGTCATGGTGAGTACTAGTAATACCAACACGAGCGACGGGAGCGGCCGGTTCGTGGTGAGCCTGCCGGGCACCTTCATGGGGAGGGAGGTGCTCGTGGCGGCGGAGAAGGACGGGTATATCGTCAGACAGAGACACGTCATGGTGAGTAATAGTAATACCAACACGAGCGACGGCGGCGGCCGGTTCGTGGTGAGCCTGCCGGGCACCTTCAGGGGGAGGGAGGTGCTCGTGGCGGCGGAGAAGGACGGGTATATCGTCAGACAGAGACACGTCATGGTGAGTACTAGTAATACCAACACGAGCGACGGCGGCGGCCGGTTCGTGGTGAGCCTGCCGGGCACCTTCATGGGGAGGGAGGTGCTCGTGGCGGCGGAGAAGGACGGGTATATCGTCAGACAGAGACACGTCATGGTGAGTAATAGTAATACCAACACGAGCGACGGCGGCGGCCGGTTCGTGGTGAGCCTGCCGGGCACCTTCAGGGGGAGGGAGGTGCTCGTGGCGGCGGAGAAGGACGGGTATATCGTCAGACAGAGGCACGTCATGGTGAGTACTAGTAATACTAACACGAGCGACGGGAGCGGCCGGTTCGTGGTGAGCCTGCCGGGCACCTTCAGGGGGAGGGAGGTGCTCGTGGCGGCGGAGAAGGACGGGTATATCGTCAGACAGAGACACGTCATGGTGAGTACTAGTAATACTAACACGAGCGACGGCGGCGGCCGGTTCGTGGTGAGCCTGCCGGGCACCTTCATGGGGAGGGAGGTGCTCGTGGCGGCGGAGAAGGACGGGTATATCGTCAGACAGAGACACGTCATGGTGAGTACTAGTAATACCAACACGAGCGACGGCGGCGGCCGGTTCGTGGTGAGCCTGCCGGGCACCTTCAGGGGGAGGGAGGTGCTCGTGGCGGCGGAGAAGGACGGGTATATCGTCAGACAGAGACACGTCATGGTGAGTACTAGTAATACCAACACGAGCGACGGCGGCGGCCGGTTCGTGGTGAGCCTGCCGGGCACCTTCATGGGGAGGGAGGTGCTCGTGGCGGCGGAGAAGGACGGGTATATCGTCAGACAGAGACACGTCATGGTGAGTACTAGTAATACCAACACGAGCGACGGCGGCGGCCGGTTCGTGGTGAGCCTGCCGGGCACCTTCATGGGGAGGGAGGTGCTCGTGGCGGCGGAGAAGGACGGGTATATCGTCAGACAGAGACACGTCATGGTGAGTAATAGTAATACCAACACGAGCGACGGCGGCGGCCGGTTCGTGGTGAGCCTGCCGGGCACCTTCATGGGGAGGGAGGTGCTCGTGGCGGCGGAGAAGGACGGGTATATCGTCAGACAGAGACACGTCATGGTGAGTACTAGTAATACCAACACGAGCGACGGCGGCGGCCGGTTCGTGGTGAGCCTGCCGGGCACCTTCATGGGGAGGGAGGTGCTCGTGGCGGCGGAGAAGGACGGGTATATCGTCAGACAGAGACACGTCATGGTGAGTAATAGTAATACCAACACGAGCGACGGCGGCGGCCGGTTCGTGGTGAGCCTGCCGGGCACCTTCAGGGGGAGGGAGGTGCTCGTGGCGGCGGAGAAGGACGGGTATATCGTCAGACAGAGACACGTCATGGTGAGTACTAGTAATACCAACACGAGCGACGGCGGCGGCCGGTTCGTGGTGAGCCTGCCGGGCACCTTCAGGGGGAGGGAGGTGCTCGTGGCGGCGGAGAAGGACGGGTATATCGTCAGACAGAGACACGTCATGGTGAGTACTAGTAATACCAACACGAGCGACGGCGGCGGCCGGTTCGTGGTGAGCCTGCCGGGCACCTTCAGGGGGAGGGAGGTGCTCGTGGCGGCGGAGAAGGACGGGTATATCGTCAGACAGAGACACGTCATGGTGAGTACTAGTAATACCAACACGAGCGACGGCGGCGGCCGGTTCGTGGTGAGCCTGCCGGGCACCTTCAGGGGGAGGGAGGTGCTCGTGGCGGCGGAGAAGGACGGGTATATCGTCAGACAGAGACACGTCATGGTGAGTACTAGTAATACCAACACGAGCGACGGCGGCGGCCGGTTCGTGGTGAGCCTGCCGGTCACCTTCATGGGGAGGGAGGTGCTCGTGGCGGCGGAGAAGGACGGGTATATCGTCAGACAGAGACACGTCATGGTGAGTACTAGTAATACCAACACGAGCGACGGCGGCGGCCGGTTCGTGGTGAGCCTGCCGGGCACCTTCAGGGGGAGGGAGGTGCTCGTGGCGGCGGAGAAGGACGGGTATATCGTCAGACAGAGACACGTCATGGTGAGTACTAGTAATACCAACACGAGCGACGGCGGCGGCCGGTTCGTGGTGAGCCTGCCGGGCACCTTCAGGGGGAGGGAGGTGCTCGTGGCGGCGGAGAAGGACGGGTATATCGTCAGACAGAGACACGTCATGGTGAGTACTAGTAATACCAACACGAGCGACGGCGGCGGCCGGTTCGTGGTGAGCCTGCCGGGCACCTTCAGGGGGAGGGAGGTGCTCGTGGCGGCGGAGAAGGACGGGTATATCGTCAGACAGAGACACGTCATGGTGAGTACTAGTAATACCAACACGAGCGACGGCGGCGGCCGGTTCGTGGTGAGCCTGCCGGTCACCTTCATGGGGAGGGAGGTGCTCGTGGCGGCGGAGAAGGACGGGTATATCGTCAGACAGAGACACGTCATGGTGAGTACTAGTAATACCAACACGAGCGACGGCGGCGGCCGGTTCGTGGTGAGCCTGCCGGTCACCTTCATGGGGAGGGAGGTGCTCGTGGCGGCGGAGAAGGACGGGTATATCGTCAGACAGAGACACGTCATGGTGAGTACTAGTAATACCAACACGAGCGACGGCGGCGGCCGGTTCGTGGTGAGCCTGCCGGTCACCTTCATGGGGAGGGAGGTGCTCGTGGCGGCGGAGAAGGACGGGTATATCGTCAGACAGAGACACGTCATGGTGAGTACTAGTAATACCAACACGAGCGACGGCGGCGGCCGGTTCGTGGTGAGCCTGCCGGTCACCTTCATGGGGAGGGAGGTGCTCGTGGCGGCGGAGAAGGACGGGTATATCGTCAGACAGAGACACGTCATGGTGAGTACTAGTAATACCAACACGAGCGACGGCGGCGGCCGGTTCGTGGTGAGCCTGCCGGTCACCTTCATGGGGAGGGAGGTGCTCGTGGCGGCGGAGAAGGACGGGTATATCGTCAGACAGAGACACGTCATGGTGAGTACTAGTAATATCATGTGTTTCACACATAATTTAACTCCGAGATAATTTACTGATTTAAATTTGTAATGTGATTGTATTGGCGTACTCGGTAGGATCTTAATTTGCCGGATTCTGATAGACATCGACAGTAATTCGATTTTGATGGCATGACTTGGATAGAAATGAACAAGGACGAAAAACGGTTATGGATGGATGATGAGATGCGTATTAATTTTTATTCACGTTGGTTCACTTTTTACAGGTGAACAAGAACGAGAACATGACCCCAAAAGTACTATTTAAGCTGGAATCGGACGAGAAGGTTCTCGGAATGTCACGACTTGTCTTCGTCATGGTGTCCGGTAAGTCGAAAACAATATAGTAATCAATTTGTCAAATGCGTGAAACATTAATGCGGATCCACCATTTTTTTAAATATTAAACCATTGATACAAAGATAAAAGCACAAAGAACAATTGAAATGCGTAACCTGGCGGAAGAGACCGGGCATCGAACCCGGTACCTCTGGATTACCGGTCCAATGAGATGTGTTAACCTTTCCACAACTTTGAATACGTTAATATTCACATTTTACCGCACCACTTTACAGCGGTAAAAGAGCAAGTGAGAGAGGGCGCTGTTATTTATAAAATTGTGAAACATGTAATGTTTCATTATTTTTAATGTGCTTTTAATTTTTCTTTGTGCTTTGATCTGTGTATGAAAGGTTCAATTAAAAAAAAAATTCGCTTCATGTTTACGATTTATCTTTGTTTTATAGACAAACGTTTCATCGAATTTTCATTTCATAGAAATATCATTTCATCGAATGCATTTCTTTTCCTGAAACCATAGAATATTTTGGCATGTGATAACACAAACCTATCCTAATCTATATAGGTTGATATTTTCAAGATTTCTTATTTTATGACTTCGGGGAAAAGTTCGTCAATGAAATGAAGCATTTCGGTGAAGTGTTTGTCTATAAAAGAAGATGATTGGTCTACGCTAGCAGACTGCACAGTTACTGATTAAATAAAGGTAAAAATTATGGTAATATTTCTTATACACGTGTACCTAGGTGTGGTGGGAGTGGCGCTGGTAACACTGGGAGCTTGGTGCTTCAGCTGCCGGCGCGGAGCCGACTCCCGGCGCGACTACATGTTCACGCAGCTCGCGAGCGACGAGAAGCGGCCGTTCACCGACTCCGCCAACTACGGTACGTATAACTATTATACACGTGTACCTAGGTGTGGTGGGAGTGGCGCGGGTAATACTGGGAGCTTGGTGCTTCAGCTCGGCGCGACTACATATTCACGTAGCTCGCGAGTGACGAGGAGCGGCCGTTCACCGACTCCGCTATTATAGATTCCAGCTCATCATCAACACTCCCCCTAATTTATTGATTAATAATTTATCCTTCTATTGAAACTCAATTCGGTCCCTCTTAAAGCTAAAAAATACTGATCTCAGATCAGCAATGCTTCGAGTACCTACAATCAAATTTCTGCTCTGCACTTGGCTCTATGGTATTAAAAGTCAATCATTTGTACTGACATCTTGTTTTGTGCAATGCAATACAATTTAAAGAAATAAGAGATTTTGAACTGTATAAAAATTGTTTTTCATTGCAGAAATAGTGAACAAGCCATACTACGACGTGGAGGACATACCGCCTTCGGAGACGGATTCCGAAGACGAGATCGTCCTGCTGAGGAAAGACCGCGATTGGAAGCCTTTGGAGCAAAATCTCAGCGACTAAGCACTAGGGTTTAGGAGCGATTCTACCGATATGGAATAAGGTTATTCTGAGAGTATGGTATTTAACTGCAGTGAAAATATTATAACTTACATTAACATATACCGTAAAACTACCCAACTATAGTCCAGTTCATATATCTATGCTTGAAAGTAATAGGTGGCAAACGCGATTACCGTCGCCCATAAACACCTGCAACACCAGAGGAGTCACAAGTGCTTGCCTACCCGGAGGACGAAGATAGAATGCCTCTATGCTAGTAATTTCACCGGCTATCTTACCCCCACACCGGAACACAACAATGCGAACATTGCTGTTTGGCGGTGGGTTAGTAGGCAAGACGGTAGTAACAATCCGGACGGACCCTGCAAGAGGCCCTACTACTCCTAACTACTGTACTAGTGTTTATATATCCAGGGGGTCGCAAGGATCAGCATCGAGAAAGTCTCGTGACTACGAGGGCAGATTTTTTAAAGCATAGACATTTCAATAAAACAGGAATCATTCTTAGACATGTTCATTATTTATAAATTTTTTTTTAATATTTTTATCTTTTTTATATTTTTTGCTAAACAGTCAACTACCTTCTGAATTTCTGATAAATATTAGGTAGGTTGCGTTCGAAAAAACATACGCATGACTAATTGAATGATAGACGGGTGCGTTCCAAATCTGTTAAATGAGTTGGGTTCTTGGTTTAAGTGTACAGACTGGGTTTTAGGGGGTCGAGAAGGAATTTTGAGGGTCATTACGGGCCGTGACACCAAAAAGTTTGAATAACACTTTACTATACAACCGCCCACCTAACAGGCTCTATCGATTTCTTGCGTGAGGTTGCGTCCACCTAGCGGGCTCTGACGGTTTCTCGGGTAGTTTTAATTTTTTTACCTGATCGTGAAAGTTTTATATAGATAAAACTTTATTCATCCACAATACAACAACAACAGTAACATTAAAAGTATTCTATGCTAAGCAATTAATATGATAGTTAATATGGATAAAATCTAAGATGAACAACTTAATTAAACTAATTGAGATTTTTATTGTAATGAATAAGTTTTGTTTTAGATCATAGTTGGGTGATTGTATTATGGTTGGGTAGGTTTACGGTACTACCACAACATTTCGGACATTATACTATTCTTAAATTACAAAGAGACGACGTGGTTAGCGCTCTGGTAGTGTAGGTAGCCGTGATGAACGGTATTTGTGATGAACTCGAATATTTGTTATTACTAGAGATGTCGGTCTAGATCAATTTGTGTGAGGTTGTTCGATATTTATTTTAACTAAAAAGAGGATGACTGATTTTAATGACGTCATTAGTTAGTATTTTCCTAGAAAATTAGTAACGGATCCTTTTTGACATTTCAAAAAGTAGCTGTTTGACCTATCATTAAATATCGTATAGATGTAATTTTTATTTGTCATTTATTCTCCGAATAACCTTCTTCTTATTCTGGTTTGGTTGAATTCTTTACTATCACATTATTGTAAGTCGGCTTAAATTTGATATTCCGTTAGGAGACGAAGAGGGTCGGGGGATGATATTAGAAGTAGGAATTTGCTACATGCAATATACTTTCAAGTGGTTTAAAGTCAACGATCTGTCAACAGTGCAATATTCCACTTACAAATATTTGAATTTCGAGTGGTGTTTCGTGGAAGATCAATTGTCATTTGTTTTATTTGAATTTTGTACAGAAGCTGCAACACTAATGAATCCATTTTTACACGGAATTTCGAAATAATATTTTTTAAGAGAATCTTCCTCATAAACTCATAATATATTATAGCATTTGTTAATGAAATACCATCGACACTATGAAATGTAAATATACTTACTTCTTGGTTTAACGAAATACGGTGTAACCTTAGTTTAATTAATTAATTATAAATTTAATTAAGTCTTGCTAATATTAGATCTCCATTAATTGTCATATCAAATGTCTTTTTATAGACCAGTATTAAAATTCGATTTTTACTATTTATATGATGACTTTTTATAGTCAATTTTAATATTTTACTTGGGAATCTATTTATAATATTTTAGCATTTTAAAATTTTAATTCCATATATTGTGCATTTTCATACTACATATTTACATAACTACCTACATACGAATTTAAAATAGACAGTTATAATTATTATAACTCTGTATGTCTGTTATGTCGATGTTTTGTTAATTTTGTCTATCAATTTCTATACATTCTATTGTGCATTTATTTTAAAATATAATATATGGTGAAATGGTTGTTCCTAACGTATATGTACCTATGTTATGAAATATTTTAATATTATAGGGAATTCCACTAAAACGTAGTAAATATTATTAGATGTGCCTTAAAATTTAAATTCAACAATATACACTAATTAATTTTAGTTATGAATTTTCCTTTAAAGAGACGTGTAATCTTTATTACTAATATAATTGGAGTAACAAGAACGGAAAATTCAATTGATTATTATTAAAATATTACGACCAATGAACTATTACAAAAAGTTTTCGAGAATTTCCTCATTTTGTGTGGGAAATGTTCCCGATTTGTATGGGCAATGTTTCCCGATGTGTATGGGCAATGTTTCCCGATTTATATGGGCAATGTTTCCCGATGTGAATGGGCAATGTTTCCCGATGTGTATGGGCAATGTTTCCCGATTTGAATTGGCAGAAAACGTTCTCGAGAACGACAAGTCTCTACCAACAACCTGCCTCGGTTGCCGGCCCATCGGTGCGAGCAGTAGCTTTGAACAAACTCAACAGGGCTCTGTCAGTTTCTGTTGTGTAAAATTACTACGTCACCCTAGACAGTAGTTCCTGGCCTAGGCAAGACGTAAAACTATAAACAAACCACGGGCGGTAATTCGTAAAGCCCCCGATCGCCTATTTATGGCCCTCACGTTCGATTCGGGCCACAATCACCTGCGTTCTGGGACATTAACGAATTCACCGCCTTAGGTATGTAATTAATATACTATTTTTTGCCTGGTTTTAAGTGATGAAACATCTGTGGTTTGCATCGTAAAATTTTCCTTCACTTTAACTGATATTCATTCTGTGCGTTATTATCTTAGAGTTCGTATAGACTGTTAGAAAACCTATTTTTTTAACCGATTATTAAATAATTACGAATTTACATAAGAATCTCCAAGGTCATTATTATTATAAAGCCTTAATAGAGAATTTAAAGTTTTAATTCGTAGTTACACATACTTTAAGAGACTAGAATGTATACATAATTATAATAAAATGTGGACCAGAAAAATCAAGAGATATCACATTTTTTAGATAAATATTTGTCTCGAAAGCAAAATAAAATATTTGACTGGTGCTTATTATATATTTTCTTAAATTTTACAAGTAAGTATTTGTGATTGATAAGAAAACTTGTATTAAATTATATAACGGTTATATTAAAAATATAATCATTAAGATTGGTGTTGTTTAATTTTTTTGTCCTTTATTGATTTATTATTTTATACAATAGGTAATTTTTTGTCCTTTATTGATTTATTATTTTATACAATAGGTAACTAAAAGGCTTTTGTTAAATAAAAGGATTTACAATAAAAATAAATGGCTTTTATTTTCCTTTAAAATGTTTTAACACAACTTACAATTGTGCAAATAAATAATACACAGGAACTTAAAAATAACTAACTTTCATACTTATAAGTATTTACAAAACGTTTCAAATCTTATTTTCACAAATCTTATAGAAAAACAACGGTAAAAAAATTCAATAAGATTTTTTGAAAATAATGACCCTGAAAACAGTTTTTAAGCCAAATTCTAAAACCTGTATTTAAAAACGTATTACAGTCTGTGAGCTCTGCGAATGCCATCAGGTTTGTGTGAAAACAGAGTTTCTTATCTGAATCGCGTAAGAGCGAGCGAGACAGGTTTAGAACGCGAATCGCATTCTGACACCTCACGCACTGTACACAAGTTTCGGTAAAATCGATAACAGTTTAAAAAAAAATATTGTAGAATGAACCATAATTGATATTCATTCAACTTTTTTCAAGTTCCGTGGATAAGGAAAAGCACTCCCTTCTGCTATTCAATATTTGTAGCTACAATTAAAAATGTAAACTGCACATTTTATATTAACTTTAACGATTCAAGTATGAAAATTACAAACGTATAAACTATAGTATTTTATGAGGTAAGGTGGCTACGCTACGCTCAGTAAAAATTTTGATAGATTTAGTTTGATCTCTCATTTTTGTGCGTAAAATATACATCATTGAACTTACTATAAGGTATTTTTTTCTTTATTTTCTATAGCAAATATACAAATACTTATATTAAGTATGACACTGTAAGGCACAGCTAGTATACTCCGTAAAACATTGTTCTGAATTAGAAAGTCGACCTTTGACAATTCTAAAATCGCTGAATTTTGGCGTGTGGATAAATGATGATAATTAAAAGCTTTTTCTAAATTTTAGTATTAAAATTATTAATTATGAATTTTATAATTATTCGGTACAATTCAATGCTTTCCTAAAATTTTGCGTTTTTTAATGAAAAAAGTCATTACGTAATTTTACATTATAATAATTCGGCACATAAGACTATTTAAATATGATTAATAGTAGTTCCAAAATTTTCAGGTAGGTGAAATTATGAAAAAAATAATCGGGTAAATAGCAACCCTACCGTAGTTAATAGACTTTGTGAATGTTTTTAATAGACTTTTACAAAAGAAACACTGCACAGGTGAACCTATGGAGTTGTTGAGATGGATTTAAACTGGATACTATTGACTGGTAGTCTCGTCAGGTGATAGAGGAAAAAAGTAAAAAAGGTATAGGAGTAGAACTTCTAAATTTTTGAAGCTCTCAGTTAACATTATTAATGCACTCGAACAAAAATCAAAGATTAAAAAATATCAATGGCTAAAACGATATATTTACCGGACAAGCAAGGGTGAACAGTTGAACACAATCAAACAGAGAACTTGCTATAATTACTACTAGGACGGCACACATAGCAATGCTATGAAAATACTTCATTTATGCTATATTATATAGATAGGTAAATTATACCTTATATAATATGCTGTATCACTAATGAAAGCAAGACTTAAGATTTAAACCTTCTAAACATCTGTATAATTACGATGTAACTACTTTTATATTTTATTTCGTATCAATCTACAATATATTTTGATAATACTTTTGATATCAAGGTCAACCTTGGAAGGTCGTGTTGAATATATACTAAGCTATATGGATCTAAATCTGAATCTAGAATAACACTTGACACTAAAAAACCATTGAGCATATGAGGAACAATATAACAAACATACAAAATGCATTAGAAATGTAATAAATACATTGAAAGACATGAGGCACTCAAAGGGTGTCCACAGCAACTTGAAATATTTTGCCGACATTCGTTTTAACAATCTATTAAAGCTTTGTAACTTACTAAAGTGCATTTCATCTAGTAAAAGTAAAAGAAAATTACTGTTTCATTAAATTTGCTATTTCGAAAAAAAAAACACATAATGGATGATTCCATTCCGATTCAAACGTTTTTTAAGTAGTTAATCACGACATAGTTCACTCATCCGATTTCTTTATTCTTTGTGCGACATTGCTTTATAATTTTATTACAATTGGAAAATATATATCACCCGACGGTTTCTAAAGTCTATGCACCTTAGTAATTATTATTAACCACACAATTGATCAGAATAACCTATTTTTCCTGACCAATATCCTTAACTTCAAGAGGACACCCTATTTTAAAAAGCTACTTACAAATAAACTATGGAAATGCTAGATAGAACCATATTGCCGTGATTCAACTATTCTTAGTTTAATACTAGTTATACTTAAACAAAATATACACCGTGACTGTCCGTCGTAAAGGACATTAAGGCAATTTGAACACATAAAGCTCAGAGGCCGTTTTCTCACATTATTTGAAAGGCAAGTAGTTCTGGTTTGTCTCCAGCTCTACACTACTCGCGAAGTTGACCGAAATTGGCCGAAGTATGGGTTTCCGCAGCGAAGTGCCTCTCACACTGTCATATTTGCCCAACTTCGATCAACGTCGCGAGTAGTGTGGAGCCGCAATGTAACCCTATATAACATTTAATGAACTTGAATTATGAATTGTCTTGATAACTTGAAAGAGTTTAGAGCAGCGATCGGAAACGTTTTAGCAGCCAAGGGCCGTATAGATGTAATACATGTTAAGTTATTCAATAGAACAACATTTTATACGATTCTTAATTGAACATTCTTTATTTACAAAGTAGTCAGGTCTCACGGGCCGTGGGTTGCCGATCGCTGGTTTAAACGAATGAATTACTTAAATACGTAACATACTCGTAAATTAAATGGAGGAGTATGCAATATCTACTTGAAGGATAATAATTAATTCACAGGTCGTCATTACGATTCATGAAAATTGGATCGATTCTTCAACATGCTTAAAACCATTTCAAAAAGCCATCCAATACAAAAACCGTATTCGAATTGGTCCTCGAGTTTTTGAACTTAAACGCGCCCCTTTTCGTGTCAAGGGTATTAATATGGTTCTCTATCGTTTGCCCGAATTTCAAATGCCCTAATCTATCATTTGCCATAATATTCCTTTGCCATAAATCTATGTTTCTCTGTAAGCTGAAACTTTTCGGACTTTTCATAAAAGAAACCTAAACTAATGATAATGATATCTCCATGAATAGTATTAAATAAATCCCGAAGAGTTTATGATTTATGAAACAAAAAGTTTATGGCAAGTTATACATTTATGACAAATCGGGGAAGTGAAATGCTCCCTATAAATACATGGGTTCCCTCACGTGAGGTCACACCAGGTCTACGCGAAGTGTTCAGTCCAGAAGATGTTGGCGAGGATCCCGCCCACCATGAGGAGGCAGTAGAGGATGACGGCCGCCCACCAGAGCCGCTTCTCCCACTTTCGCTTCTCAAGGTTACGAAGCACACCGATACCGACTAGGAGACCTGGTAATATTATATACATGATTAATTTCCTTTAGAGCTGAATCGATGAACGAAACACTATGGCGTTGTACACTGCCATCAGATATATCGCAGCATATAAGGCGTTCATAAATATCTGAACATGTACTGTAACGCCCAGTCAATAGGAGTCGTGTTCCGATATTTATGAACGCCTTATATGCTCCGATATATCTGATGGCGACTGTACTATAAATAATACTGTTGTTTGGCTGTGGTTGACTCTATCGCTATATCCGGTAAAGTACTTAGGCCATCATCATATTTAAGAGCTAGGCTCTTGTCGGTGGAGTAATTTCCAGCTCATTCTACACTCCGCTTTTTCCTTTACTTCTTTGTATAATGATGCATTTATTTTTTCTTTTAGTTGCTCCATATATGTCTTGGTCTTTTCCTTTTCCCTTCTATTATCACCTTGATGTAGTTATCGTGACGTATGACATGACCTAACATCTTCCCTCTCCTAGAGCCAGTAAGTGAAATAAAAGCAATGTTTCAATCATTTTGCCCTGGCATTAATAGGCCTGTTGGCATTACATTTAAAGGTGTGTGTGTGATTGGCCGTCTAAAGGTCTCATTACAGTAAGTAACAACGTAACGCGAGTAAAAACCATGACAGATCCTTTGAACTGGGATAACTGGTGACTGAAATAGAATACTTTTCTGTGTATAAATCAGCTAATTCACATCTATTCTTCTTGCGTAACTGATATATGGGGCATTTCATATGAAGCGGACAGGTGAAAAAAGTGAGATCAGGAAATTTGTTCGTATTCGGGTTATTTATACCTCTAGTAGGTATGAAAGCGGACACAGAATATTTTTTTTTTTTACGATGTTTATTTTTAAAGGCCTTTGAAAAATAATCATAATCAAAATTCCGATTTTTTAGATTTAGTTTTTCGAGTGGGTTAATAATACAAACGAATATAAAACTTAGCGTCTTGTATAGGTTTTTAGATGCTATTTTTAATAAAGAAATTATTTTTTGAAATAATTTAAAAAAACATGTATAAAACCGGAAGTGAAAATTTCAAAATATTTTTTTGAACATTTCGACCATTTTTTTTTACACTGAAAAGTAGCCTAAGGTATATTTTTAATACACTGAGTTTCATAGTGGAATGCCCATTACTTAGAGAGATAGGTAAATTAATGTACATGCATGTCGCACGTTGTGATTGGTCGATTCCGCCCGAAGTCTGTGAGCGAGACACCGCGGTCAGACCTTCCGATCAGATGGAAGGTCTGACCGCGGTGTCTCGCTCACTCTAATGGCCACCGCTCGCCGTTCCGCTGGTAGCGAGAAGTTGTGGCCGGACCGTTCGTGAAAACGCACCTTTATAAGAGACTTAATACTTCCGTGGTAGCATTGTTGTTGAATCCTTAATGATCCACTGAAAAGTAGCCTAAGGTATATTTTTAATACACTGAGTTTCATAGTGGAATGCCCATTACTTAGAGAGATAGGTAAATTAATGTACATGCATGTCGCACTGAGCGTGATGTTTCATACTAATTTATTTCAGGTATATAATCACATGTATCATTGTATTCACGCGAGTTTAAGCTCTGAAAGCTTAGAGTTTAGTATTACTTGTTATTTTTACAAGCATTATTAGTAAATGCCTGGTCCAACTCTCCTTAAAAATTAGCTATGTCCGCTCTCATACCTACTAGAGGTATAAATAACTCGCATATGAACAAATTTCCTGATCTCACTTTTTTTACCTGTCCGCTTTATATGAAATGCCCCATATGCAATTGCGAGTAATGTTATGTATCCCTTTCCACTAAAAGCAGTGCGAGAGAGACGGGTGATAGTAACAAGTCGCACCCAGATGGGTATGTTAAGACGGTACGTACCCGCAATAGCACCAGCCACGTGCGCCACGTAGCCGATGTTTGTGACGCCTTCGCCCCAGTACCGGTCGTACACTGCGGTGCCGACGTCCACTGCTGCCAGAAGTAGGAACACCAGGAGTTGTATTATCGCGAACTCCATCTCGGCCCAGTTCTGGAATCAAAATAATGCGGCGTCAATGAAGTTATTGCTGAACACCTGATTTTAAATAATAAAGATTAGTTCTCGATAATTGTATGTATATGACGTTCTATCTGAGTAATTAAGTCTGATATTGATCAGCGTGTCAATAGGTGTATCTGCTGCCCTCTGCTTGACATGAACGACAAGCATTCGTGAGTGTCTGTGGTCAGTCACGACACTTGCAGTAAACATACTCAAATAGGGTGTTTTATGGACAAAGTTAGTTATCCTACTTATAGAGGATCTATCCGATTGGCGAATAATGCCTCTACTGATTCGGTAGTTCTGGTATATCATAAACATAGGTAGATATAAACATTCGTATATGCAGTTAGTCATTATTAAATTGTAATTGAAAGAGCTGTCATGTTTTAATTCGAGCCTTAGAAAAATATTTTTCAGCGCAGCCGGTAGGATCTGAACATACGCTGCCAAAGATACTAACCATTATAATAGTGGCTATATGCGCCGCAATGAGCGCGTAAACACCGCCCGAAGCACCCGCTAAATGAACATGAGGATCCGTAAGACTGGTGGCTAGGGAACCAGCAGCCACGCCAGCTAGGTAGACCAGCATCACACGCCACCAACGGTGCACCATCTCCAGGGGTACTCCGAGGAACAGTTGGACTAGTAGGTTCACTAAGAGATGGACCACCCTGGAAACGAAATAATGATACTATCATCTTACTGTAGGTTATCGCGGGCTGGTTTTCAACAACTCCATGTCTTACAAAGCGCCCATATTACATTAATCGATCTAGCCAGATGGTCTCTTTGTAATTTTTCCCCCAATGGTATTACAATTTAAATTAGCCCACTAACGTAGCCGACGATGAATTGTTAAATCACCTACTAACCTTTACTTTACATCTGCTATGCACATGTTCATTTACATCTGGTGTAATTGACTTCGCATACAAACGAGATGCAAACTTTGATGTACCGTATTGCAGTGACGAGGACTGCATAAAACCCGATTCCGAGCCTATATTATGCTCTTACTTATCCATAATAAAATATTGATTACTTGAAGACATTACATTTCCTTTAAGAACAATAAGGTGAGGCTATTTGGAACCCATGGGGCTATTTGGTGATTTGCAAAATAAAGTTTTTTAAGCCCATTAGGGCTTACAAAATAATATAATTAAATTGCCATTGTATTGGATTATATTGGAATATTCCTAATATTTTAATGATAATAAAGCATATTTTTGCTTAGCATCAAATAACTCGTCCAGGGGTATGCAAAAAGTTAAACAGACACTCAGTAAATAAAGCCAAGGAACGCAAAACTAAATATACTCATACGTTTTCCGGGAAGCCCCGAATAAATTAATAATGACAATGTGAAATAGAGTCCGCCAATAAAGGCAGATAATTTCAAGGTGCCTTCGAAGGACCAGCCCAGCCAGCGGGAAATTCCCGATTGGCAAGCAGGCTATTTAAAATGTAATAATCAATAATTATTGGCATTTTCGTTTTAAACTCGATATTTTCGTTTGTGTGTAGTACTCTGCACACCTACATACGAACCATCGTAATCACTGGACTGATTCATGAATTTGGCGTTAGTCACTTGCGAAAATGTCGTGTCATAGTTAGAGGGAATCAAATGTAGTGGAATAATTAGGTGGTACAATGACCCCATTCTGTGGTTGAGGTTGAGGTATTGACTTAAGTAATACAGACTTAAGGTGAGTTTTCATTTTAGGGTTCTGAACAAATGTTTGTGTTGTGGGTTTTAAGAAGACGCTCGATCAGAACTGTTCTGGACAATAACGGGCCGGCATCGGCAACAACTTCGCGCGACCAACGGTTTTTTTTTGTGTTATTTTGATCTGTGGGTCCTTGCGTGATTTGGCACTGACACGCTTCGTCCATTTGGACAATGCTCCGAGAACGACCAACAGTTTTTTTTTTGTTTTTATGTTGACTGCGGGTCCATGGGGGCCCTTTGCCTGTCTTGGAGCTGACACGCCTCGTCCATTGGGACAATGCTCCGAGAACGACCAACGGATTTTTTTTGTTTTTATGTTGACTGCGGGTCCATGGGGGCCCTTTGCCTGTCTTGGAGCTGACACGCCTCGTCCATTTGGACAATGCTCAATGCGCCGAGAACGACCAACGGAATGGCGAGCGGTGGCCATAGGAGTGAGCGAGACACCGCACTCGGACCTCCCGTTTCCACCTATGGCCGTCGCTCAGCGCTCCGCAGGTCGTGCGAAGTGGTGGCCGGGCCGATAAGGTGCGACTCCATCGAAGCGAGGCGGAGCGGAGACATGTGGAATAGACCAATCACCTGAGTTGAAATCCGTATCTCAGCTCCGCTTCACTTTTGTTATTGGTTGATTCCACGCGTCTCCGCTCCGCACCGCTTCAGTAGAGACGCACCCTAACGGCCCGACTTCGCGAGACCTGCGGAGCCATGAGCGGCGGCCATTAGGTGGAAGCGGAAGGTCCGAGCACGGTGTCACGCTCATTCCAATGGGCCACCGCTCGCCGCTCCGCTGGTCGCGCGTAGTTGTTGCCGGACCGTTAGTGAAAACGCACCTTTATAAGAGACAGTTGAATCCTTGATGAGTTCAATATTGCCTTAAAGTTTTGGTCGTTATGTAAATTATACCGAATATTACAGAACTAGGTCTATTTCTATACAATCTTCGCAGAAAATCTGTCTATAAATATAATGACCATGTGTCACCTAAAGTTTTGTAATCGTTATTTACCGGTTTGTAACTGTTGTGTATTGTCTATAAAGTACTGCCATAGAAGATAAGGCAGTCGCAATTTTAGGGAAGGTCATCCCGCGCTGGCTCCTATACCCTAAAGGGCATTTTTTTTACCAAGTCTAGGGAGCCATACATTGACCGACTCGGCAAGGGCACCTGTATATATGTATACAGGGTATATGGCGCATTCATATGTATTTATTAAACAGATTAAAGAGCATGTTGCATTGCCGAATTAACCTATTGTGACCTTAAACAACAAATTATAAAAGAAAATACCAACCCAACATGCACAAACATGTACGTGATGAACCGCCACGCCTCGTATCTCTTGTGGGGGTTGTAGATGAAGATCTTCGCAAGTGGACCTTGAGCGGTAGTACTCCCATGTGCGGCGTCGTAGCAGAACATAACTATCTCCACCAAGGAGATCAGGATCATGCAGATGGCGGGGGGCCAGCACGAGTACTCCTCCTCGTAGGTGCCGTCTGTGTAGGTGAAGTAGGATTTGCTAGAAGCTGATGTAGACAACACAACAGGAGTAGGGATGTTAGAGGGATTCAGGGTTAGTTTTGTCACATTTGTTGAGGTCGTTCCGAAACGATGGTCATGACGTGGCGGCAGAAAATTACATTTATACCGATTTGTTGTGACAATGTGCGAAAATCGAGTAGTTCCAATCAATATATTGTAGGGATAATACAAGAGGTTGAGTGAAACCGCGATTGAATTCATAATAAATCAATTTAGGTAATCATTTTCAGCCGGGAGGTAATTCGTTACATTTCCGATTTAAAAGCATTATGTGGATAGGATATTAGAAGCGAAATAAAATTGTAAGGATTTAAAACCGTTAGAAAAAAAGAGATTTCCGATAACATTGACATTTTAACCGTTATAAACACAATGTGAAGTTAACCCGTGCAGTGGTATAAAAATAGCCATCGGCAATAGAAATAGAGCACGCGTCGGGCGAGTGACGGGTAATTGTCAATTAACTCGACAGCGCAAGCGCCGCAAATTGAACCCGAATAACCGGTGCGATTTAAATTTCGAAGGAGTTTTCCACAGATTAAGCGACAAAATTTGAATGTTGAAAAATAATTGAAAAACGATTCGGGTGAGATTTAAATTTCGAACGAGAATATACAGTTTCAGTTACGAAGTTTGAAAATAGGAAATTTTGAGCGGTTTTGTCAATAACAGGACATTGCAAAGAAATATGATTTTGAATTAAGAGGTGACACGTTACAAACATGAGGATAGTGGAAGGAGTCAGGAGGAAAAAAACAGAGAAAAATCTTTGTTAGTTCATGCAGTATAATATGTTAGTAGTAAGTATGATGCGGTCTGTTAGTCAACAAGTGAAATCATATCATATATAAGCTACACCTTCAAATATAAACAGACAATTTCTTATTCTCCTTATTTAGAGTTATATGTATAGGTACTTAGAAGATATTATGCAAAATGTTGTCTGCTAATACTTGAAGAGTCGAAAATCGTACCAGGAACTCCGATTTTGTCATAAAAGACATACATTTTAGAAAAAATTAAAATATGAAAATATGACAAGTTTAAATCAAATCTTCCACCTATTTTGTCGTATTACCACCTTCACACGAAACAAAGGATTAAAAATGTAAGCTCTTTAAAAGTGTCATTTCGATTGAATTTCGCAAAAGGCATTAACGATTCCCTTCACTAGATCGCCAATCGTTAACTAGGCAGTTAACACAAATAGAAAGTGTCCCAGTTGACAAAACCGGAGTTCATAGTACGAGTGCTTAACTTGTACGTGAAAATGCCAAACCAATACAAACCATGCTAGGCCAAGCCACAATGAAGGCTTAGGTATACGTCGACGTGTGTTGTATTTAAAGTATGAACCCGTAATACAAACATCACGAAACCAGTGTGACATCTTGTAAGAGGATTCATACTTTACAACACACGCCGACGCAGACGAGCTGCACACCCCCTCGGTATAGGGAGCCTATCGGCTTGCATAGAATTGATTGGCATAACGTATTGTTTGGCACAAAACGTTAGCCTTTATTCTGAAATTATTAAATCTACAATAGTAGGTATTGAGAGTAAAATCCGTTCGGTGAAGTTAGGTTTGTTTTAGAACAATCCTGAAGCGTTATCTGTTTCAGATAAAGTAAATATTATGCCTACGAACATTATGCCAAATGAAATTAATGACAATACATTTTATGCAACCTTAGGTGTGGCTTGGCTAAATGTATCGAAAAGTCAACTATATCTTGTGCCATTATCATTATACAATTTCGTATTATGCAGTTACAAAAAACCTGGTCAGAAGTTACTGAACTAGCTGTGGTTTTATGCGTTGGGTTTTCCCCATTCATACTTAGTGTACCTTCCGTATAAACTTGTTTCGAAACCCATTGGCATACGTAGTCATCATGAATTATAGTTCGAATCACATCTGGTAAGCGAATCCCATTAGCTTTGTACCCGATGAACAATACCCATTATCTGTATTGTTAGCTGCGGCCACAACTGCCACTTCAAAATGTAAGGCGTTATAAGTGCAAATTACTTTTACACTAAATTAGTCTTAAAGTCAAACGAAATAAGGTTTACTCTTTTAAACAAAGAGAACACAGATGTTGGTCAGTTCGTAAGTGAAAGAGCAGTGAAGCTCGTTTCGGTGCTTATAAGACAATGAAGTGACCAACATCTGTGTTATCTTTGTTTAAGAGTAAACCTTATTTCGTTTGACTTTAAGACTAATTTAGTGTAAAAGTAATTTGCACTTATAACGCCTTACATTTTGAAGTGGCAGTTGTGGCCACAGCGAACAATACAGATAATGGGTATTGTTCATCGGGTACAAAGCTAAGTGGATTCGCTCAGCCAAAAGAATTACTTCTATACCCATCTCATGAGTTATTATAAATGTTGTCTAAACTAAGTTGGTACGGTAAAACCAATAAAACCGCAGACAAAATGTGAAATCTACAGTGTTGTAGAGCAATACTTTGATCAAAGCAAAATTAGACATCCATTTAATTTAAATTAAAAACAAAAATTCAAGAAGGAAAACTGGTTGAAATCTTCATGCATTGTAGGTTTTAATTCATTAAAAAATTTGGTAGAAAACGAATGCTGAAAAGAAATGACTAATTCTTAATAATTAAAATTTAATGTAACTTTTTCTTGATTTGTTTGTCATACTATTACTAAATGTATTCTGAAAATAATATTAAGGAAATGCTAGTACTACTTTGACTTTTTATTGACACCGGATAACTCTAGGTATATTTGACCCAAAAATGATACTAAAGCAAATTAAGAAAAAGTAAATTTTACCGATGAAAATAATCCGCCCTTTTTTTATACTTACTTACGTACTATGTGACAAATAACCATCAACCTTGACATTCGACAAGCATGCGATGGTACATTAGATGATTAGACACTGAAGCGATACGATCTATGTACAAAGCCTTGTTGACATGGATTATGATGATCATACCTCGGGGTTTTTGGTGCATGAATGATGATTTGACATTGGGCCGACAGTAGGCGTCAATTCATTCTTGCACCAAAAATCACGGGATATGATGATGATTGCGCTTATGATATTTCCGTGCTTACTTGTTCGATTTTTAATAGTGTGTTTCTACTGAAAATGCCTAAAAATATTCTAAAAATTCGTAATGATCTGTTTGATTCGTCGATTGCGTTATTTTCTATATTATTATGATATATATATGATTTTCCAACTGGATAAATTTCATTATAATAGCCAAAGGCTTCAGAATTTACATAATCTATTTAGTGTTATATTGCTAGACAAACGTCACTCTAATGTTCAAAACATTATATTAGCTGTATTTTATAATAAGCATCAAACAAACAAAAAAACAGACGTTTAACGGAGCTTTATGACAAATAAAAAAAAACTTGTTTACAAACACCGAACAAAGTTTGTAGACATACAGATATTAGAGTTCGATTTCGTTCGGTCGGTTTTTTTTCTATAGAATTGGATGTCGCGCCGCGTAGTTCCGCTGCCGCGCAGTGCGTTCTATCTCATACAATTTCATACAAAGAATATTTATTTATTTTCCGCTGCCGCGTAGTTACGCCCAGTGCGGTCCTACCTTAAGTCCACATTCGTGGGACGGAGTTGTCATTTTTTTTTCTGTGCATTTAATCTTAAAAGAGGTGGTATAATTTTGAGGTTTTGAGGTACCAATATGCCGGTAAAAACATGTCCATTCCAGCCTGTAATTAGATCATGTTTTCATTTTTGTGAAATAAGGAAATATTGCTTTTCTTTCTCTCAAAAAAATCGTGCCGCTTGTAAATCGGTAAACCGATTCGATTCCCCACTAGCGTTCAGCTGAATTCAAAACATTCCGCTTGGCCCCATGACTAAATACAAAACGCAACAACGGTATAAACGTACCAAAATACTCCTTCACCTGTCCGATACACTTGAGCACTTTACTCGACAGCGTCCTCTTATCTTCACACAATGCTTCCGTGCTGTCATCGCCATTTTTACACTTAACCCACATCTATAGCACATAGCACCTTCCTCGGCCACTAACACATTAATAATCAATTATACAATGGGTAACGTAACTTTAATGACATTACGACACCGAGTTTAGTTGTTTTTAGTTAGGACTAAAACTAGAGGTGTTTAGTCGAGTGATTGCGATGGCAAACTGATGGCGGTTGCTAAGATACGTGGAACGAAGAGTGTTATGCTAGAGTGAGCATTCAATGTTTATTGTACCAGGGTCATTTTATTATTGAATGGATCTTTAGTTTGTATTGACGCTTTTAAATGGAGCAGTCATGGTCAATGGCTAAAAGTGACTGTCTTCTTTAATAGTGCCTTTGCATTTAAGTAAGTAGTTATCTGATTGCCTTAAGTTGGAATCTCGATCAATAAATACTTTCACATAGACATTTGATGTGATGAAGGGTAACCATTATCAGGTAAAAATACATAAAATAAAACAACGATTATTCGGTATATTGTACATTACATATGAAAAACATATAAGCATTAAAAATAACCAGATCCAAAAAAACTGCATAATCTATTCAGCTCTTCGAATACTGTTACTGCTTATTTTTTATTGACCTCTGCACGATTGTGTATCAAAACGGAGGTCAAAAGATTATCTTTTTCTCGAAGTTAGACAGACATTATCCTAGACAATAACTTTTCTGTGACAACGAGATAACGTCTCACTATTGCATTGTACTCATCCTACATTAATGAAGCACTTATCCTTGTCCTCGCCACTTAATACTGCTATTAGCATTTCCCTACGGCATTTAGCGATTCTATCTTGATTCGTAATAACATAAGGTCTCCTTTGCGGGTATTTCTTTGACAAAATTGGATTTTAGAAACATACTGGCTTTATCTTGCTTGAATAGTCCTCAAATTGCTCGGTTAACAGTTTAATGAATGTCAAATTGCACCAATGCTCTTTGACATAATATTTTGTATTAGTCATTCCTAATGTCAAGCCAAGGCGATGGGAGTTGTGGAATATTTTAGGGATATCCATAAACGCCTTTACTGGCTGAATGTTTTCTTGAATCTCGAAAAGGATAAACTCGTCTCAATGTCGATCTTTATACTCATTACCGAATACTGCCGTATTAAGCTAAAATGCGCCTTTTTTGTATGATCCATATCCATATGTAAACCATTCAGTTTTATGGAAACCCATACAATTGCTTATTAGCTTTGAACGACAAAATACACACGTGTATCATCATCATCATAGGCCTTGACATCTTTATTATCACGGGTGTAAACTCACGTTACTTAAAAAACTGTTTATTGTAAAAACAATATATAATTAATGTGAATATGTTGTATTCTTCCAGCTGTGAGAAGGTCCCTCAGGGCCGCGTAGTAAGGCCTGTTTGTATTTTTTAGGGTTCCGTAGTCAACTATGAACCCTTATAGTTTCGCCATGTCCGTCTGTCCGTCCGCGGCTTAGCTCCGTGATCATTAGTACTAGAAAGCTAAAATTTGGTATGAGTATGTGTATGTATAACGCCGACAGAACGGTAAAATAAAAATTAAAAAAAATATATTTTTCGAATACCTCTAGAACACAAATAGTGGGGGTGATTTCTTTTTTCTTTTCAACACTGGTGTGTGGGGTGTCGTTGAATAGGCCTTGTAAAAATAATAGGGGTCTTCTAACATTATTTTTTGATAAAGTCAGCAGTTTTGTAAATATTCGCTCCGAAAACAAAAAAAATAGTGTCCCCCCCCCCCTAACTTTTCAACCACGGGTCAAAAAAAAACGGAAAAATTCATGTATATAAGGCCTTATAAGTACTTTAAATGAAAACTATATTGAACAAAATCGGTCGAGCCGTTTTTGAGTTATCGCCAAATTTCATATTTTTCTTAAAAAGAACGTAAGTTGACTTCCAGAAGGTAATAAGTGATTACAGTTTCTAGGGCGTTTACGACCTTTTTATAGAGCTTAAAATCTTTCTTAACTTAAACCTCGGGCTTAAAACAGCAGTTTATTGTGAAGGATGAGCAACTACGGAACCCTACACTGAGCGTGGCCCGACATGCTCTTGGCCGGTTTATACAGATATTTTTTACTTTTTACGGCGCAAATCAGACTTGGATTCGCTATTTTTTCGTATAATCTCACATACGAAGAGTGACGTCAGGTTTATAGTTAAGTGACCATTACGAAAACTATGACTGGAATATTTTGCTTTAATATAGTTAAGTGGGTCATTTAGGTGCCCAACAAGCTGGCACCACAAAATCCTTTTATTTCTCTTTAAACGAGATTTTTATAACAGAATGGACAGGATATGTTGTCTTTTCCTTTTTATTATAGGTATGTAATGGTTGCCCAGAAGGATGTATGTTAAGCATGTATATGTATCACAAAACGCGCTTCATTAAACATCTAACGACATCTACAGGTTTGCTTGTGAACTAACAAAACGAACAGTGAACTGCAATCCTGCGCATCTATTCACTCTGATACGAGTTTGATGCTGCACTCGCTAGGGCAGCGCTCACAACTGCTTCGTAACGTATAATTTTGCCTAACGATTACAGACAACACTGTCCTAAGCAAAAAGGGATTATGTAGATGTTTTTTATGCGTTGTTAGTTCGTTTTCAGTTCGGAGTTTAGTCGTCCCGTTATTTCACGTCGGCGATCTTGCTGATAATAATGTAAACAATAATTGTTTAGTGTTATGCTTCATGATTTATCGCGCGTTCATATTCGTGGAGTTGGGAACATCGTTTTACATCTAAAGCATGTAACCGATCTGATGAAAGCCGTATCTCCAATTCTGCAGCCACATTAACACATTTAACCCTTTGAGCGCCAAAGACGGCAAGTCACGTCGACGGAAAGCTGTGCCCCAGACGCCACGACGTCATTTGCCGCTATAAAACGTCATAAGTACTATCCGCGGTAAGAGGTTAAATCGTGGCACGAACTAAATCGAATGCATTTATATGCGCTATCACCTTAACAACGGATATATAAACAAATTTATCAATGAACATAATTCTAGCTATATATCTATCAGCCACCGACGTCTACTGCTGAACATAGGCGTCCTCATAGCTCGCCAGAAGGTGCGATCCTGTGCAGACCACATATATAGACTCCCTGCGATGTTGTCACTCCCATTAGCGGGTTATACTCCAACACCAAGTCCGACTCACTGATAGTGAGGGCTAACCAGCCCTAATTCAGATCGAGTCATGTTTAAAAAAAACCCTGCGACTAAAGAGGTTATCTGTCCACCCAGTCGGGGGCCGCCATGTTCAAGCTACTTATACATAAAATAAAATATATACCAGCACATTGATTAGTGCAAGAATTATGTAGATTATCCTACCATTGTGCATATAACCAAGGAGTAACTACTGGTTTTTACCTAAGATTTTCCTGTGGGGAAATCATAAACAAATATCGTGAGAACAGAAATACACTCAGGATTGGACCAGTCATGAGAAAGGTAATTAATCATTATAAACTATGCTACAGAATAAATGATTAAGTGTTTGAGTTTCATTCGGCTTTTTTTCAACAGTGGTCTATTCACAATCTGACTTGTAAAAGCGCCCTTGTACTTAGTATCAGTTCTTATAGAACCGGTATGTAGTATGTACTATTATGTAGTACTATACTAGTATGTCTTTTCTTCAACAAATTATACAGACGTAATGTAATGAAATGACCTACATTACATAATAAAAATAAATGGCGGTATTCCAGATGCAATATGTGCATGTACACGACTACTAACTACTTGTTTGTCAATTGATCTGTTCATTATTGTTATAAATGAAGTTATGCATTAATGAAGACTAATGAGTATGAGTGTGTAATTATTAAACGTTACGCGTTTACGTGACGAAACAGGAAAGAAAATAGGGAGACTGAAGAAATAAATAGATAACAAACCAAAGAAGTCAGTCACAAGGGGCGCTTTTACAAGTCGGATTGTGAATATATCGGTATTTCCCAAGACGAGACTGCTGTTGAGAAGAAAGCCCAAAGAGACTCAACAATAAATCAATTATTCTGTAAATCATACTTCAATCAATTGACCCAGTTTATGTTATAAACTAATTGCGTTATCGGTCCACGTAAAAAGATGTTTAGATTCTCAAAATCTCATAATAATATTAATATTAATATTACAGGTAGGTAATATTAAAATTAAATTTAAAATATCAAAGAAATAACAAATAAAGCTCACAGGAGTAGTGAGCACGTTGAACATAAGTCGGATTTTAAACTACAGCAGATATAACTCGTGTAATTTCGCTGTTTTGTTGGCAAAAAAGACACAACACAGCCAAAAGTCATGGAACAAAATATTGACACCGCTAAAGACAACATGAGCTCTAATGAGGGGGGTATAATACCTAATCATGGTACATTATAAAACTACTGCAACTCCAGCAAAGTTGTACACCAATCAGTTGCACCAATCAGTTGTACTACTATTACTATGACTATTGTGTGTGTGCTACTATGACTTGTGATCTATGCTTTTGCCATGCCTATGACAAAGCTACTACCTAACTGTTAAGAATTGAAATGTACCCACGTTGCAAGACCTGATAATGTGGTTCACCATGACTCATTACTTGTGACAAGGAGCGCGCCGTCACCCCCACACTGGCGAAGTGGGGGCTGGGGACTTCTGTAGTGTCTTGAATCCTAGGGTAAAGAGGAAGTTTGCTTAGAGGGTTGTACCTAGGAAGGGGTGACTGTTTAACGGAGTGTGTCCGCGATAGGAGAGACTGGAGGTAGGAGTTTTCTTTTTTTGTAAATAGTGGCAAGCGTACTAGAACCGCTTGCAGTGAAGTGGTCATCGTCTGGTATCTTGTTAAACCTCAGATTATAGTGCTCCGAAAACAACTCAAGGGGAAGCTTATTCTACAGTTTATCAATTCAGGTCTAAAATAGCGCAATGTCCGTTGAACGGGCGGTGAGCCAGCCGCAAGCTCTCAAATTCCTTTGTCGCCTTTTACCGTGAACGAGTGCTAATTTCAAAGATTAACCCACAGATACTCTAACTACCTACTGAAACAGGACTTATACAAAATTACAAACCATGCTCATATTATTCACATCATCTATGAGATACGACATGGTATTATGAGATTTTTTTACGTGTCATAGACAGATGTTCTCCGATCGTGTAAACCGCGCAGTTCTTGCGTCATTCCTTTTTCACAATTATTACCGCAACGGAAGAACCAGTCGTTTTAATCATGACATTTTAACCTAACTAGGATCTCACTCGGGAGTGGCTTCGGGATACATACAAAATCGACATCCAGCAATCATCTATTTTAACAATATTTGCAGAAATGGGAATGACGAAAAAACACGCATTACAAACACTGAATATTCACCGACAGAGATACTTCTTAACTACGGTGCCACGGCATTGATGGATAGTTTTAAATTAAAACTTATTGACCCAATCTCAATCGCGAGTCAGGTCTATCGCGATATTTTGATTTACCTTCATTGCCTGACGTTTCAACACGGTTTCACGTGCCGTGGTCTCAGACGTGCTCAAACGTTGAGACGTCAGGCAATGAAGGTAAATCAAAATATCGCGATAGACCCGGTTCAATAAGTTTTAATTATGTGTTCAAACCGCGAGAGTATAAAGTGTTATAGTTTTAACTTATCGGAAAAAGTCTTCGAAACTAAATACCTACTTTTTATAATTAGCGATATCTACTACAAATTAATGTATGTTTTAACTATTACCCCCGTCTCGAAGCATCTAGCGAAGCCGTCATCCGAGTTTCATTTTTGCGGAAGCTGTGTTTTTTCATTAGATAAGAAGTTCGATCACCTACGGAACAAAACGATTTTGAAAGAGCAATATTAGATCATGGACATTACATCCTCGTCATATTGGACGCAGTTTGGATAATTAATCAGTAATCACTTATTTATTACTAGAAATCAACAGTTAATATAACTAACGCAAAATGGCAGGCCCAAGCTGCTTCGTAACAAGTCATTCCGGGGAGTATAAAACCGAGGGACTGATTTGAACTTTTTGTAGTTTTGTGGAAAGGAAAAAGTACTACAGAGTCATATACCTCATTAATTGCTCAAAACAATTAGAACAATACAATTAGAGACGCTACCTACAACTCCAATTGAGGTGATTGTGGTTCTAAGTGGATACTAAGAATATGTATTACTATTCGATGAATCACATACACACACCTAATGTCACCTCCTGTATTAAATCGCACCTCTAATACCAATAGATACAAGGTTCCGTGATAAGATATCTAATATCCTTTGATGGTTGTTACAAGTGATAAACTGTTGTAATGGATAGGTTCTATATCTATATCAAAATACTGGGTGCTCGATGTTTTATATAATTTCACTTAAGGTAAGGGTAAGACTATCACAGGGGGAAGACTGCCACAGTCCAATAACTAACTAACTGTTAGACTTACCCAATCACTATCACTAAATAGCATAAAACAAAGTCGCTTTCTGCTGTCTGTCTGTCTGTTCTATGTATGCTTAGATCTTTAAAACTACGCAGCGCATATGGATGCAGTTTTTTAATAGGTAGACTGATCCAAAAAGAAGGTTTATATGTGTTGTATTTTATGTAATATGTATCAAAATATATAATACTACTAGCGCCATCTGCTATCCTACTACCTATCTTGTGTACTGTTGTGTTTAATCTGTGCACTTATTAAAAATAAATTAGTTCTTTGTTAACTGCTAAACGGTCATTTTATTAGAGGTTATGGGCCCAGCAATTAAGTCGTTTATTCTCGCGAAAGACTATTAAACTTGCAAGTTGTGCTGAATAAGTTTATTACGCAGATTGAGGATACACTGTGCTATTGAAAATGACATCGAATTACGCAGTTAGTGTGCCAAAGTTGAAAGGGCGCACAGAAATATATCAAGATAGAAGGAAAGAGTGGACGTACCTAGCGTGGCGAAATGTTGACACGGTGTCAACTTTGCTCGCCGCGAACATTAGTCAGCTCCCGACCGCGGTCTGTGTGCGACGTCAGGTCTTAAAAACAAAATGGCTTGTTGCGCAATAATTAATTGTTCAAACACTTCCAATAAAATTGGAACTGTTAATCGAGATATTTCCTTTCATTGGTATGTACAATTTGTCCTTAAATATCTGTTATTAATTACAAAACTATTTATTTTATTATTTTCATCAAAACAGAGGCGGGCGATTGTGTCCAACGCCAACGCTAGCTTTCCATTGCGGCTTTAATTTGACGAGCCAACCTTGGCGTGCATTCAAAGCCAGCTATGTAAAAATAAGCTATTCAAACTGTCGAGTCACGTTCAAGGTCGATTTCTCATTTTTTCTGTCAAAAGTAAGAATAGTGCTGCCATGTGCTGCTGTACACTGCGATTTTTTTATTCGATTAAAATCGATTTTGAGAACAAAGGAAATGATAATTACGTTCTTATTTATTATGCAGCTATATAATGTAAGTAAGTAAATAGTGCAAAGCAAATATTATTGTGACTGTTTTTGTTTGTGACGGCGGCTGGGCCGTGGCGCGGTGCGGTGTGGGTGGCGATGCATAGAATCGGTGCCGTGTTCGAATCGATCTGTGCATCGATGTTTCTGAATCGTTTTCGCGCGGCTTATGTTTCTCATCACTAAATTACGCTCGTGACGTCAAAGTACCTACGCAAAATGTTACACGCTCGGTCTCCCTACAAATTGCTGAACTCTTTCCTTCTATCTTGATATATTTCTGTGAAAGGGCGCGAGAACTACAGTGAGTGGGCCTTCGCCGCGGAGAATTTTCTGATTCTGGAAGGGACGTCGGATTATATCACGAACGCAGTTAAACCAGAAGAAGCCGCAGCAGATGCGAAGACCAAAGCGAAATTGATATTAACGATTGACTCGTCACTTTATGTGCATATTAAAGACGTGAAAAGTACAAAGGAGTTGTGGAATAAGCTGAAGAAACTGTTCAATGACTCAGGATTCACAAGAAGAATAAGCTTGTTGAGGACTTTAATATCAATACGTCTCGAGAATTGTACTTCTATGACATCTTATGTTACCCAAATCATAGAAACGAGTCAAAAGTTAAGTGGAACGGGATTCAACATTAACGACGAGTGGGTCGGATCCTTACTTTTGGCTGGATTATCTGAAAAATATTCGCCAATGATTATGGCGATCGAACATTCGGGTATATCAATAACGGCTGACGCCATCAAAACGAAGTTGATGGACTTGGATGAAGACAGTGGCGACGTTAGCGGAGCGTTTGCGAGTTTTCGCAAAAACAAGTATGGCAACACAGGTGGAACCAGAGACTATGGACAGACGTCAACGTCAAAGTCGAAACAAGTCAAGCTGATTAAATGTTACAACTGTAAACAAACGGGACACTATCGAAATCAGTGCCCAAACCCTAATAAATATGTGTCGGAGAAGAAACCTAGTGACCGTAAACAAACAAATGCGTTCAGTGCCGTGTTTTTAAGTGGCAATTTCTCCAAGAATGACTGGTTTCTGGACAGTGGAGCGAGTACCCATTTAACAGCGAACGAACATTGGCTTAGAAATACTTCGTTTGATCATCCCATCAAAGAAATTATAGTCGCAAACAAAGAAACAGTAGCTGTTAAATGTTCGGGTGACATTCAAATCACGACGGTAACGGAAAACAGTGAATACGAAGTTGTTGTCGAGGATGTACTGTGCGTTCCGAGTTTGACCAGGCGGGGCGCACTCCGCGATTAACGTTTCCCGCTACAAGTACATGCCGGTGGCCTCATGCATGGTGCCTATTCAGTGGCTGCCACGCACTGTCTCGGAACGCACGTACACGAAATTCGCGCGCACGCTCTTCCGATTTATGTACGTCGCAAGTGAACGTTCCTCATTCATCTGTTGATACCAGTGTTATATTATAATATAAAGTGTTTAAATGAGTAAAAAGACAGCGAAAAGATATTGTATCGCAGCGGGTTGTAGGAACAATGATCGAAATTGGAATCACGCGTTTTTCGTTCTCCCAACACGTCCGAAGGATGCCGATAGGTAAGAAAATTAACATAATATATAATAAGTAGTTACTGAATAATAATAAAAAACATATTGCAGGTGTATCTACTTCCATATTTAACACTGGTTACTCAGATCAATTTTAATTGTTAAGTACTTATGTAACTTTGAATTGATTATTTGCTGATATTTGTCAATTTAAATTTTAGTAAAATATATAAGTATGTCTACTACTAAATCAACAATCATAGAGGTTTTTATAATAATATTTGATATCAAGTTTGTAAAATTACTTGTAAGTAATGAATAAACGATTGAGTGATAGTTTGATAGGTGAGTATATAAAATATATAAATAAAGAGTTAAAAGAAATGTATTGGAAGAGATCCCTAATAGGGATAAGTTCGCCTTTATACATGTTTTATTTGTAACTAGCGACCCGTCCCGGCTTCGCACGGTGCGTCCGTGCGTATTTTTAAAGATCTAAGTATACCTACATAGGGGCAGACAGACAGACAGCAGGAAACGACTTTGTTTTATACTAGGTGTATAGTGATGAATATATATGAACAAATAAATAAATATCGGACAACTAAGCAAAAACAAAATGAAGCTCAAGAATTTAATTGCATGTTAAGGTAACGCATTCGTTGCATTATTTTATTATATTATACGTATTAAAATGTTTAAAAATAAAGCTAAAATGTTTTGCGGCCTGGTGGTGGATTCAATTCGTCGAAATTCTGTGATTGATTATTTTATAGTTAAATAATGAAATAATAAATATGTATAATGTATGAAGAATATAAACATATTACTCTCTATATTGAATGCAAGAAATAAATGGGAAATACATTTTTATTTTTAGTCGTTGACAGCCCTCGCTCTCGGCGACGCGGCAAGCGAGCCAATTCATTTTTACCGTTGGCACGCAGCTTTAACGTTCCGTTTAGCTTGCGCTGGGGACGACGACTTTAGAAGGGCCATAAATCATATTTTTTCGGCTAAAAACAGCGGCTTTTGTAAAGATCAAAGTAGTGTGCCTTCTGTACTTGTACTATTATCTATTCTGTGGTTTGACCACGAATCTCTTATCAGCATACATCGGGGTTTTCAGAGCGGGAACGTTTGACATTAGCCAAAGAGTAGGTATTGACTTAAAAAACAGAATGTACTCTAGCAGGTTTCTACGTCATGAATAATTAATTGAAAAATATAAAATAATAATCATTCATATAGGTACACATGTTATAATGGTCAGTCATTATCAACCTCTTCAGTTAAGTCCCTACTCATTTATATCAATATTGACATTATATTAGGCACTTATTGTCATACCGTACCCTAATAGATAATTTACAATGCAATCGAATTTTAAAAATACTATATAATAATCAATACAAATATGCCTCCAAGAAAAAAAGCTCGTTACGAGTTTGTGCGTTCGTGATGGATAGAAAATAATCCAGACAGAGGTTCAAGATTCTTTATTTTTTGCACCAAATGCAATGTTAGCTTCGCTCAAACGAAATTTGGTGTAACGCGACGCGACATGTTGCGTCCAATAAACACACAAGTATAAAATATGATTTCAATAGTGAGCTCGTGAATTTTTTTGTGGGCTGTAATATTAATATACTTACCATGGACGCAGGTAACCAATCCGATATTAATTTTGACTGCGCAGTAGCTGATTTACGTACAAATGTGAATGATTTGTGTGACATGTGCAGATCCGGCATCTTTGTTAAAAAAGTTTGCCGGCAACTATACCAGTAAATTTGGAAAAACTGTAAAAAAGTTCTTCAGTTCATTTGAGTAAAGTTTACGATGAAAAAATGAATACAATACGAAATGAGCTTAAAAAATAATATATTTACGGCAGTGTTGACGAAACCACGGATGGTGTCGGTCGGCAAATAGCTAATGTCATAGTAGCCATATTAGCACGCTAAAAATTAAATATAAATTGTTAAAAGGCAAAGAAAATATAACTCCAATCGCAAACTTCTCGTGCATCAATTGATTCCTTCAAAAAGTTTAAATATGCACCTATTACAACTGTCGACGTGGAAAGATCGGTCAGTTCATTGAAATGGATATTTACAGCAAGACGCCGCAGATTAACAATTCCAATTATGGAAAAATATTTATAGTTTATTCAGAAAATCATGTCAACTACTAAATTTAGTGCAGGTATTTAATTAAAGTTATTTTTATTGTTATCTACCGAGGCTTGGTAATAAAGCTAAAGTACTACATGAATTAAAATAAAACTGTCTCATAGAGTGTATACAATTCGCAGAGAGGTAGTTATTCATTAGGCATAATATGATATTTTCTCAGACTAACGTATCTGTTTATCTCTACTCTTTTTCAAATCGTTCCCGCTCTGAAATCCCCGATGTATGCTTATCAGTGAGTCAATTGATCTCTAAAGGCAACCGAGTGCTGTTTACGAATGATGGCTGTGAAGTTTTCAATAAAATTGGTGAACTAGTTGCTACAGCTTGTCTGACAAATGGAGTGTACAAGTTAAGAATGCCAGAAGGGTTATTGGCTACAGCAACGGTTTCAAGTGATGTTTGGCATCGCAGGCTTGGCCATGTCAATAGCAACTACTTGAATAAAATGCAGGATGCAGTGGAAGGCCTCACACTTGACAGAAAGACAGATATATCAAAGTCGTCATGTGTAGTGTGTTGTGAAGGCAAACAATGTCGTTTACCATTTCCACAGAATAGCAACAGGAGTGATGAATTGATACACACAATACTTACTGATATTTGTGGCCCCTTCAGCAATTCACTTGGTGGTTCCAGATATTATATACTGTTTGTTGACGACTATAGTCGCATGGTATATGTGTATTTTATCAAAAACAAAAGTGAAGCTTTTACATGTTTTCAAAAATATAAAGTTATGGTTGAGAACCAGTTGGATAGAAAAATCAAGGTGCTGCGAAGTGATAATGGCAAAGAATATTGCAATAAAGAATTTGACAATTATCTCACAAAAGAAGGTATAATTCATCAAAGAAGTAACCCATACACACCCGAGCAGAATGGTTTAGCAGAACGCTTTAATCGAACAATTGTGGAGAAAGCAAGATGTCTTTTGTTTGATGCCGGATTGAAAGACAGTTTTTGGGCTGAAGCTACTCACACAGCTGTGTATTTACAAAATAGGACAGTGGCAGCAGCTCTAAATGGAAAAACACCCTTTGAGCTGTGGACTGGCAGGAGACCCGATGTTAGCCATTTAAGAATATTTGGCAGTGTTGTAATGATACACATACCCAAAGAGAAGAGACAGAAGTGGCATAAAAAGGCTGAAAAGGGTATATTAGTCGGATATTCAGAGGAAGTCAAGGGATATCGAGTATTTAATCCAAGGACTAAAGACATCACAACAAGCCGAGATGTGACAGTAATGGAAACCATTCCAGCAGAAAATGCAGTTCCAAGTGAGGAGAGAACAGGATGTGGGAGAGAGTCCATTGAGATGCCTGTGGTTTCAGTGGAGGCATGTACCAGCGTTGAACAATCAGAGCCCGAGTTGGTGAATCAGTATAGCACTGATAGTGAATCATCTGAATCATCTCAGCAATCATTTTATGAGGTTGATGCAGATGAGACCTATGTCCCTGAAACTCAATTGTCAACCAGTAGTCCCATAGGACTGCCTGAATCAGACTTGGACATTTTAAACAGACCGAGGAGGGAGCGGCGGCAGCCTGACTGGTACAATCCAACAGGCTTACTGGCTACGACAGATCCTGAACTTACCGTGAAGGAGGCGTTAAGCAGCTCTGAGAGTGTCCAATGGAGGAAGGCAATGGATGAGGAGTGGGAGTCATTCCAAAAGAATGGAGTGTTCGAGCTTGTTGATGCCCCAAAGGGAGCTACAATAGTGCAGTGTCGGTGGGTGTTAAAGAAAAAAATGAAAAGTGATAGTGAAGTGCAATATCGTGCAAGACTAGTTGCAAAGGGTTTTACCCAAAAATATGGAGTGGACTATGACCTTACTTTCTCACCAGTCGTGCGGCATTCAACACTAAGACTATTGTTCGCGATAAGTGTTAAACTAGGTCTAGATGTAACTCATTTAGATGTTCAGACTGCTTATCTTAATAGTTACCTGAAAGAGGATATTTATATGTCTGCACCTGAAGGCTTTGTTGATAAAACTAGTGGGAAAATTCTTAAACTCAAAAAGGCAGTGTATGGATTAAAGCAATCCGCCTTAGCATGGTATGAAAGAGTTAAAGAAGTGCTATGTAAAAATAATTTTAAAACCTGCATGCAAGAGCCATGTGTGTTTACAAAGATAAATAAAACTGTGAAACTCATAATTGCTTTGTATGTAGATGATTTCCTAATTTTTTCAAATAGTCAAGATGAAATAGACAGGTTAAAATGTGTTTTAAATTCGGAATTTGAAATTAAAGATTTAGGAGAGGTCCAAGAGCACCTGGGAATGACTATTAAAGTGAATAAGTACTCTAACTATCATGAGATTATTGTTAGCCAAGAAAAATATATTGATGAATTGTTACAAAGATTCAATATGACTGAATGTAAAACAGTTGATACACCTATAGAGAATAAATTAAATGTAACAGAGGCAGAAAAATGTACATCAGAAATTTGTTATCAAAAACTTATAGGATCTCTTATGTATGTTGCAGTCATGACAAGACCTGATATAGCTTACTCCGTTAGCTACCTAAGTCAGTTTAATACTGGGTACAGTGTTGAACACTGGGCCTATGCGAAAAGGGTACTTAAATATTTAAAGAAAACAAAATTGTATTGTTTAAAATTTAGTAGTAAAGGAGAAAGCTTACAAGGTTTTGTGGATGCTGACTGGGCTAGCGATAGCTCAGATCGAAAATCTTACACTGGATTTTGTTTTACAATGTCAGGCTCAGCCATCTCATGGCAAAGCAGAAAGCAGAGAGTTACAGCTCTCTCTAGCACTGAGGCCGAATATGTTGCCCTCTCTGAAGCCGGTAGGGAAGCAATATATCTCAGAGAGCTATTGTATGAGTTAACTGGATTTTTGGTTAAAATTAACTTGAATTGTGACAATCAAAGTGCGTTGAAAATGGCTACTAATCAACAGTGCCACAATAGGTCAAAGCACATTGATGTTAAACATCATTTCATAAGAGAAATAGTAAACAGTGGAATGGTAGAGCTTAGTTATTTAAGTACAAATGAAATGCCAGCTGATTTACTAACCAAAGGTCTAGGTACTATTAAACACTACAAGTTTATGAAAAACTTAGGTATTGTTGAATTGTAAATATATACTTATAAAATACTTGTATTTTTAATGTCTGAACGTTTGAACTCTGTAAGGCGCTCACTTTATTTTGATAAGTGGAGGTGTTGTATTTTATGTAATATGTATCAAAATATATAATACTACTAGCGCCATCTACTATCCTACTACCTATCTTGTGTACTGTTGTGTTTAAATAAATAATAATAATAATAAATATTAAGGGACAATCATACACAAATCGACCTAGTCCCAAACTAAGCAAAGCTTGTACTATGGGTACTAGACGACGATATACATAATATATAAATACATATATAGATAACATCCATGACCCAAGAACAAATATTTTGCACAAATATTTGCCCCGGCCGGGATTCGAACCCGGGACCGTCGACTCAGTAGGCAGGTGTCTACCAACCGAGCCAAACGCGTCGTCAATCTGTGCACTTATTAAAAATAAATTAGTTCTTTGTTAACTGCTAAACGGTCATTTTATTAGAATATGTATAATACATGCATAGTTTATCAGCATTGCACCCGTGCGTAGTCGGGGCGGGTCTCTAGTTAGACAATAAACTAATGCTAGTCATATCCCACCTAATCTATTTTAGATTGGTGCATACCAATTTGCTTTGTATAATGTAACGAATGGTATGGTATAATATTGTTTTAGATCATTTGAAAATTATCTTATGTAACAAAATATATAATGAGTAAAGCTAAAGTGCTCTGACGCCTGAGCTGAGCTACCGCGACGATACGCAGATCGCTTGAAATTAAGCATTATATTCCGCCAAAGCGCCCGCCCTCTGCACCACTTTTTGTTTTTTAATATTGAACGTACTAAAGGCTGCACAAATTAATGAATTAATTCATAAATGGGCCTTGCAACTTCGCAGCTACCTTTGCTTTGTATTACACATCTGTCATGTGGGCCTGTTGAATGGAAGCTTCCCGCGTCCGCACGCTTGCCAAGCAGCACAATGTAGTTCCGTCTCACTCTAACGCGTCTCACGCTTGCCGAGGCTTGGCAAGCGTGCGGGCATCGGACTCGATGATTTGGCACCGATACAGGGAACTACCCTCAATGACGAATACGCCAAGAAGAACCTGATTTCACAACTTTGGTTCCAGTTGAGTGATTCTTTTATGGCGCAACATCGAATATGTATAATAATGAGTATAAGACCAGAATAATTAAGGTCAGTGTACTGACTATGTTAGGTATCTAATACATTGTGATGAGGGAACTACCCTCTGTAATGAGTAGAATCCGCACTCGCAATGACGTCATAATAGAAATTCAACACAAAATATATCTCGCTATAAATACGTATTTTGTGTAGGTATTTGCGACGTTTGCCGTGGTGACCTTAGGAGCGTGGGGACCGGAAGCAACAAAGCTTTTCAAAAGCTACAGCTACTTGCTCCTCCGGTGATCGTAGAAGATATTTTGACATTATAGATATAACAAGATGTGCCTAAAATCATAGTCCTGGAGGGGGCGGAAAGCGCATGGTGGGACGGCCCCACACTAGTTGGACGGATGACCTCGTGAGTAGCAGGGAGCTAAGTCTAACTGATGCGGTCAGCATAAGATCGCACTTTGTGGCGAACAAGTGGGGAAGCCTGTGTTCAGTAGTGGACGTCTCTGGCTGATAGATAGCTTAATACGATACTTATCCTTCTTTAGCGATAACCGTGGGGATCGCTTGTATACCGAACTTTTGGTAACTGTGTAAATAAACCATCCACAATATGTTTCGCTTACGAATACCGATGTAAGAATAATCTGAAGATAAGATATTACCTATTGCATTCGTTTCGCAGCCGGAAATTCTCAAGGCTACCAAGTTCAATAAAAAAGAGTTACTAAACTTGAATGATTAATATCGATTAGAAATGAAGAATAGACCATTGTAGATTTCGGTTAAAAACTTTAAATCCTAAAATTTTGATAGGATAATCTAGTCATTGTCTTGTACAGTTGCAATCAATCACAAATTTAAAATCAGATTATACGTTTGAATACTAATAAGAAAAGAAAATAGTCTAGTAGACGTTTTCGACCAATGTGTCCTGTCTATAGGAAGAAGACAGCAAGAAATTTCAGGTTGCAGAGCGAGCGGGCTCCATGCTCCAAGGAGAAAGCGCAGATGAGCGGGGCACATAGCCAGAATAAATCATAGGAAGTGGACCAGGAGGATGCTAGAATGGCGACCATGGGCATACTTTCTTATTCTTATTGAGATATTTAGAAGGCGATGTGCGAAGTCGGACAGCGGCTAAGATAGATGAGTTTGTAATTCGACAAGTTATTTTGAAATATGAGCAGTCGGAACAAACGCGATGAGAGTGGCTAAAGATATAGAGATATTTAGAGGCCTTCGTGCGAAGTCGGACAACCTAAAGGCTAAGATAGATGCGTTTGTAATTCGACAAGTTATTTTGAAATGCGAGTAGCCGAAGCAAACGCGATTAGAGTGGCTAAAGATATAGAGATATTTAGAGGCCTTCGTGCGAAGTCGGACAACCTAGGCTAATATTGCGTTTGTAATTCGACAAGATATTTTGAAATACATATACTAACCCCGGCTCCACGCTATTGCGGAGTTGGTCGTAGTATGACTTTCTGCAGCGAAGTGCCTCTCTACACTATCATATTCGACTAACCTCGGTCAACTTCGCGAGTAGTGTACTGCCGGAGTAAAAGGATCAACCTCACAACGAGGTAGAAGCGTACAACATACGTATGAATAATATTACAACTGTATTTTTACTACGCAAATTGGTTATCATGTAAGGCCATAACATGTCACCAATTATTTCGACTTCAGCAGAAGTCACGTACAGAGATAAACAATAATAAAGTGCATTGTGACTTGAATTTATTAGAATTACTTGGTGATTGTGGGGACATTTTGTTTGATACAATCTGGTGAGCATTCATTATTCTTAGAATTCTGAATGTTGCTCGTTTTATTTTTCCATACTTTGATAAAACATTCTAGTTTTAGTGTATTCCGTAACTCGAAATGCAACCCAAAACGTAGGGTAATTAGGGTTCCATACCCAACTGGACCCTATTACTAAGACTCCCCTGTCTGTCTGTCTGTCCGTATGTCACCAGGCTACAGCCTCAGAGATACATCTCTTGAACCGAGATAGCTAGAGTTGAAATTTTCACAAATGATGTATTTCTGTTGCCGATATAACAAAAAATACTAAAAAATAATAAAATACATATTTGTGGGGTTCTTTCGAACGCGTTCGAACTTTGCACCTCATTTCTATCCGGCGCCATACATAGCTGCAAAGGCATAACCCGGCCAGTAAAGATGGAACAAGTGTTTGTACGGAGCCCATTGGTGCGTGAGTCCGACTCGCACTTGGCCGGTTTTTCGATTTGATGTCGGGAATTCTGGGCATAATCGCATTCGTGATTTCCATAATTGTCGGTACCTACAATTTGCGTAATCCACTCATCAAAGAGGTCGAGTTTTTGAACGTATCTGGGTATATATATATATATATATATATATTCGTATATTACTCACGGGGATTCCCCGCTATAAAAAATCATTGGCCGCCGATCGGCCGCAATCTTTTTTCATGTTCAGATTGATGGTGATTGGGGTAACAAATAATCATAATTCATAATTTAACGAGATTATCGCAGAGTGAATAGAATTCGTCTTACCCAATATTGTATCTATTAAGTTTCAGTTATTTATTAAAATTAGATTGGTCATAGTGCAAGTGCTACATTTTGGAATTTTTGGTACAAGTGTGTGTTTCTTTCTTTTCGTTTTGTACTTATAGAGATGTTTAGCTTGGTTTAATTAAATAAGGTACCTTGGTACCTATTATAAACAATAATATATGCATACGTTTACGTAGGTAACTGATAAATAAATTACTGCTTGTCGTGTGATTGATTCTAATTTGTATAAAAGCGTAATGATAATGGAAATATAAATTGCTTTTCGGTAATAGAGTAGATTGCTACGTTTGGGTTACTTTTTTAATTCGTTGAAACTAATTGCTGGTTTGGCATATGACACGCACACTGGGCTGGAATGGACAGATTTTCATATATAATTACTTTCCTAGAAACAATAAGAAAATATGGATTATTTGTTACTGAAGATTTTAGAAAACTTACTTATTAAAAATACCATCGAAAACAGATGAATGAAGAATAGCATACACGAGAGATCTTTAAAATGTAGGCGGAGAAACACAAACAAACCAAACAGTGAAATTGTTTTCGCTAAATTTAGAACAAAGCTATATGAATTCGATTCATGAGTCGTATATCGAATTAAATTGTAGTATGACGCTGCGCAACGTATTTTAATGCACTATTGCGTAAGTACTTACTTGGAAGCGTCACACTCTCGTTACTTGTTCAGTGTGACGTCTTCCATACAGTTTCATACTATAATAAAATTTGCTACAATTAACACAAAATGAAAACGACGAGCGATGATGTTAAAAGGTCGATTGAATGAATATGAAGATGGATATGAATATGAAGATGAGAAAAGCAACACTGAAACATAAAGAAACGGACCACGTTCAGATCTCGGCACGAACAGCAATCCTGGCCCCAACATCCCTAATGAAAAAAAATATCTTTTATTTCATCGATAACGCTCTGAACCTAACATGACAAAAACATGATAATTGAGCAAAATTCGATTCTGTATATGTGAAAAAATATAAATAAATGAGTTTTTTAATCTTAGACATTGAATGAAACCCTCCATTTATTTATAGGGTTGTGCCTTTCGTAAGAAAATGTTTTTAATTTTACGTGGAACATATTCACAAGAACAGTACAAATATTTCCATCACTTGTATTTGTATATTCGTACGATGGATCTCAACGGTGTTTGAATAACCATATGATCATTTTTAACTTGCGTTCGAAAAGAAAAGAATGCGTTATTCTACAGCTGATCAAGCAACGTTCACTATAATTTCAATTTCAACAATGGCATCAATATCCGTAACTTAAAGTAAAACATATTGTCATTGCAGTAAGAAAGTTTTCCACTGCATACAGTATCGCTTTCACTCAATTTGAACTTGCCAACAGTAGAGACCACTAAGTTGACCGCATTCCTTATAAATATTTACCCACACAGTGGTATATTATACGGGCTTCCCCAGCCTGTCCACTCAGACGATTAGGTACATTACGTCACATATGAAGTTATACGTATAATAACGTTAGATAACTGCCGTGATTTGTTTGGTATGAATCATAAGTTAATTTAGATAAAAATAATTGAATAAGAGTTACGATGTTATGAATCACTAATAGTTATAAAACTGTTATAAATTCATCGAACTAAATTAATAGGTACACATCAAGGACCATATAAGCATTGGTACACATGTTTGCACAAATGTCTGAGTTTGTTAAATATAACGCTATTCGAGTAAAATTAAAATCTTTAGAATGCCTTTTTTTTTGTTTAATTATGTAGGACGTCTTTTTGCGGTCGTTTTATGTTTCTTTTACACCTCTGTCACATCATCTTGGCAAATTTCTTTATTTTTTTTTCTCCAAATTTGACAACCCTTAAAAAGGAAAGTTACATGCCACTCATGAAATACAATAAAAAAAATACGATGAGAGATTTCCAGTTATTCAATTTCTAGAAATTGGATTACTTTAAAAAGAGTTGTTATTAAGAAGCAAAAAAAAATCATAAACAGTCAATGTATTTTTTTATAAATTGTATACATACGAGTAATTGCCCAGCATTTTGTGCATGGGTTCTTTTTTTTACGGGATAATAGGCACATAGTGGTCTCTTCTTAAGCTATTGATGATTATGAGCTCAATTTCATATTGTCCATCGCAAAGATGGCTTCAAACATTGAAATTAGGGAAACAAACATGGAATTTTCATTTTCACCTCATGGAGTCTGAAGAATGACTAGACAAACAACATATACTTAATGTTTGTAAAACTGGAACCAATGAACAAGCCGATGGGAAAATAAAAAAAGAAGTACCGCCATCGCGAGAAGGCACCGACTGGAACCCAGGCCACCTTCCTAGCAACAGAATTAGTCCTATGTTAAACACTAGAACACAATGCATTGGTTATTTTCGTGCAAGCATTTACAGTGGGCAAACATACAGTAAATTAATTCTTTACAGTATTCGTTGAAGATTTACAACTGTAATGATTATAAATAGTGATGAACTTAAGACGTTATAGCAAAATTCATTTTATTGAGGTGTTTAATACTTAATTTTTGGTTGTATCGTTTATATATGCATCAAAATATCGGTAGTCTAAAGGTGATTAAATCGAATTCCAATTACTTAGTAGTTAGTGGCGCATAAATAAATCAATTCAAACAGAAATTGATACATGTGGCTAATAAATGAGCTACCAACAATACCAACATGTTTACACACTTGTCCACTCACTGTCATCACATTCCTCAGATTTAATGCACTTCTTTTGGGCTTCACAAACACGCAGCCTGATTGGTTCACTTTCTCTGCTCCGCTTTAGTGGACAGGCAGCAGAAAATGAACCTTAACAATTATCTAGGAAATGAGGTATTTAAGGCCCTATAGCTGCAAACAATGAAGGATATCTTCAGTTTAGCTAGGTATGCTACTTCACAATGTTACAGCCGGCCTTCAAGACTGATTCTGTGTACCTATTGTTTCCAAGATCACATACATAAGGACCACATACATGAATGTACCTACAGTGGCGGCGGAAATTCTATCATATTCTAACATAATATTATTAAAAGTATCGTGAGACATCTTTAATAATTATAAAAACGGTTAACTCGTATGCCAGTTTCATACAATAAACTGTGCTACCATGACACGAGACAAGACCAAGTTTCAAACTCGCTAATTATTGTTTCTTTAACAAAGAGGTGGCAATGTAACTTGATAATTATCACACCATTTGTGTACCTATTTGAAATTGTATCAAATATAAATTATGGATATATCGTGGTAGAGTCTATTATATACATATTTGAGTATCATATCTATCTATATACGTAAAGTATGTTTATAGCCATCTAAGACCATAGGCGCGTATCCAGTAAATTTGGGAAAATTTTAACAGTTTTAAGACAATATTAGTATTTATTTATAGATCCACAAACGCCTATCATAGTTTGAAATTGAATGGTTATAGAGATGCACCATAACTTCTTTATATCTATCAAATGTTTAATAACTTCAATAAAATTAATATACGCGTTATAATCCTTTTTATTTAAATGTGTGACTTGCGGAAGCCGAAGAAAATAAAACGTTTAATACTTTAATATTATTACTTTGGAGCCGTATTGCAATTAGTTTAAAGATCACTTACAAATCGTCAACATTTATCTTATTAATTATGTAGGTTATCTACCCAAACAGTAAGGGAATTCCACGTTATACGTCGTAAGTCATCACTATTTATCGAGGGTTCATAACTTACTGTATGTTATTTATATACACTATTAACAATACTGCGAAGTGTGTATGTGCAACAATAGGTAAACTAAAACTATAATACACGGCACAATTTATATTTACATGTATACATGACGTCATAATTTTTTTACTTTGTTCCTCATACTTATTCGAATACATTATCCACTAATACCTCGAATAACAAAAAGAAAAGAAAATGAAAGCTTTTATAACGTCATGTACGGATAGTTCAAAACATACTTATATTTAAAAATGCAACGTGACCACAATACAATCGATACATTAGTGCAAAATACTACATAAAATCAACGATCTACATATATATATACATTTGACAAAACCATGCACTCAACACTTATTAAATGTACAGTGCAAATCTAATTATGATTCTGTCATTTAAAAAATCATCCTATGCTTCATTTAATCGAAAACCATTTTCAGTGAAACCGTTAACATTTAGTATTTTCGCAAAACAATCCTAACCTAATAATGCATTCTATTTGCGGCTTCACTCCACGCTACTAGAAGTTGAAGTTTGCCGAAGTATGGGGTTCCGCAGCGAAGTGCCCCCCCCCACTGATAGTTCAGTGAATAGACTAAAGTACTAGGGGTGACCTTACAAATGGTCCGGTAGTTTCGAATTTTTGATATGTTGCCTGCGATGGTTATTGAGTGTTTATTGCAAAATGCACAATTCAATAAATTTCTGGAAATTTCGATTTTTTTATTTTTTTTTATTGTGCATATCTCCGTATTTATATGACCTTGAAACAAATTTTAAATTGTAAATTATAGTAAATTTAATTGTCTACAACATTGTCTAAGCTCTTTTCTAGCTAAAATGCTCCTAAACGAAGGTATAAGCAAAAATCTGTAGAAATTGCCGCTTTTCTTTTAATATGGCGGCGGGTGCGGAGTGGGAATTGTGCATTTTGCATTTTAAACACTCACTAACCATTCTACACAACATATCAAAAATTCAAAACTACCGGACCGTTTATAAGGTAAAACCCCTTTATTCACTGAATTATGAAGTACCTATTCGTATTCGAAAATCGTGATCAATGAAAAAGTTATCGACGAAATGAAAATTCAATGTTCTACGGAACTATTGTCGATGAAACGGAGGCATCACTATCACTCGACTCACCAGTTGTATCCACCGGCCCCCGATGCGGCACGATCGAATGCACATATCTGGCGACGAAATGTCCGAACACCGCCTTGAAGTCAGGGTTGTGCATCATCTCGACGAACTCATTGAAATCCAGGTGGCCTGAGTTGTCGCGGTCGGCGAGCGACATGATCTTGTCGACGACATTGTCGGGCAGGTCGTGCTCGTATTCTCGTGACTCGATGATCTCTTTGAGCTCGATGTAGGAGATATTGCCGTCGTTGTCTTTATCGTACTGGAAGAGAAATAGTTATTTTACTTATTTTAGCTTGCGTCGTTCAGCAAGGGATCTACAAGCAGGAAGGCCGAACATGGGCCTACAGATTTTGTTCTGTTCTACAAGAACGAACTTCATCCGGGTTCATCGCAACACTCGCGCCGGCTAGAAAGCTCTGTTCGGCAATACTGCCCCTTAATATTTGCTTGCAACAGTTGCAACTAGTTTCCCTTAGTTTGGATGCCGTCAGGGGGCCGTCCGGGAGGGTTTTCAAAAAGTGTCCGGGGAAAACTCGGACACCTTATGTGAATGAAAAATAAAGCGATTGTTTATTTAATAATATTATTATTTTCGGAAACGTCCGGGGAAACATGCGATTTACGCATTTTTAAGTATTTTTTTTTAATCCTTGTCCAGGTTCGGTGAATTTAGAGATGCCATAGTTGCATTGCAACTAATAGTTGCTTAGTGAGAGCGTGTTCTAGCCGATCCTGTGACGAGTGGAGCATTTTGTATATTTAAATTCTTTCCTGTTCTATTTTACGTAGAACGGAACAGGATCGGTGAGACAGAGAGAGACAAGATTTTTGTGACGTAAGAGGATTAAGAGGGATTATCAGGCAGGCCATACCTAACATAGATAAATAAATAAAATATCAATGTCAGCCGAATTAGGGTAGCATAGATTGTGGCGATGGCGGCTATCGGCTATATCACCGACATATACAACAACAACAACTTATCTGCTTTGCCCGATGGTTGACTGGTAGAGAATGCCCAATGGCATTAAGTCCGCCTTTTGTACGATCTGTTTTTCATTTGTGCAATAAAGATTAAATAAATAAATATCGTCGATCAGATCATGCAATACAAATTCTAATATAAGATCAAGGTCCAAGTCACACCTATATAACATTCATAATATATATTGTTCTATTGTTATCTCCAAGTCGGTATAATACCTAGATTAGGTCATTACCCAAACATGGGTGAATCGTGGTAAATATGTGTAACATCTACCAATAGCTGAGGAATTTTATGACTCAAACGTGATTGCAAAGAAATGTATGGTTCGGTGAGTATGGCGGTAATCCATCGTGGTCAAGCGCGAAACGCGGTGGACGCAGAAAATGTTTCTGATACTAAAGTTTATATTGATAATTATGCAATATTTTTTTCAATTAAGGCTATCTATTATGAGAGAGGTAAAAGGTTATCTCGTCTCCACACAGAGTTGCTATATATATGGTACTGAATAAAATACATATAATTGAAATATTCGGATCATAATCTACCTTTGAGCTCATTCATTAACTAGCGACCCGCCCCGGCTTCGCACGGGTGCAATGCTGATAAATTATACATGTATTTTACATATAAACCTTCGTCTTGAATCACTCTATCTATTAAAAAAAATCGCACCAAAATCCGTTGCGTTATAGTTTTAAATATCTAAGCATACATAGGGACAGACAGACAGACAGACAGCTGGAAGCGACTTTGTTTTATACTATCTAGTGATATAATTCACTTATTCGTTACTTTAATTCATTCGTAAGTATGTATGCATACTTGGGTTGGATACATCCAAATAACGCACGCATAATCAATAAATACAGATTTAACCTTTTTTGCAGAAAAATTGCGTCCATTTTCATTTTAAAGCCAGCAGACTTTTCACTTTTTTAGGGTTCCGTACACAAAGGGTAAAAAGGGGACCCTATTACTAAGACTCCACTGTCAGTCCGTCTGTCACCAGGCTGTATCTCATGAGTTGTGATTGTGATAGCCATAACTTAACCCAGCCAGTCAAGATGTGATAAGTGTTTGTAAGGAAACCTCGGTGCGCGAGTCCGTCTCGCAATTGGCCGGTTTTTAGGGTTCCGCACCCAAAGGGTAAAAACGGGACCCTATTACTGAGACTTCGCTATCCGTCCGTCCGTCTGTCACCAGGCTGTATCTCAAGAACGGTGATAGCTAGACAGTTGAAATTTTCACAGATGATGTATTTCTATTGCCGCTATAACAACAAATACTAAAAATAAAATAAAATAAATATTTAAGGGGGCTCCCGTACAACAAACTTGTTATAGATTATGGTACGGAACCCTTCATGCGCGAGTCGGACTCGCACTTGCCCAATTTTTTTTAAAGGTCGTCTACCCAAGACGTCTCTTTCAGGAATCACGCAATTACGTGTACGTTTTTGGATTTCAGGAAAATAATTATGTATTCTTATAAAAATCGAGGAAGCTGAAGTAAATAAACAGTTGTTTTTTTTACATATATTTTAAGAAGATTGAGTCTAAGGATAGGTATTATCCCCCGTTCACTAGATGGATAAACTTGTTATATTTAGTAGGTACATCGTACTTTATTTATATAAGGCTAATGGAAGTCCTTACTTATGTGTTTCAATATTATGTCATGTCATGTCATTATCAGCACTGGTCGCGATGAAGGGATTTCACTATTATTTTATCATAGTTATCAGCATTTCAAAAACACTGGATTAGTAAAAAAATATTAGAATTTTGCCAGTTTCGCTGTACTGTCACTTCACTGGACATTTTATATTATATTATTAGTGGGATTGACTCACGATCGAATCTGGTTTTTCATATTTTGTTACGTAAAACCCCGTAACTTTTCGTACTACTAAGAACTAACTACTAAATAGAAAGTGTTTTATATGCGGCGATATTCTCACATCAACTGTGGCTAACTTAAAAACTAGGTGGGAATTTCAACTTTAGGAGATAGGTATCCCAGGCGAAGTCACGAGGTTTTACGGATAGAAAATTTATTGTACCATTATTTTATTATTTTTGCTACTATATTTTCTTGCATTTTTGGTGCTCTACTGTACCTACAATGGTTTGACGTAATTTTTGGTAAACATAATTTCTAGTTTTCTCTGAAACATATCATTTTTTAGGATTGTTATAATACAAACCTAACCTAAGCTAAGCTAATGAGTTTTACTCTCAAAACTCTTGTTATGTTAATAATTTCAGAGTTATGGCTACTGATTTTATGAAAAAACAATACAATATTAAATTTTCATCGATATATGAAAAAATGCGCGCCCTCTTATAATATGAATATATACAAACAACTGAAACTTTCTCCGTTTATCGTACAGAAGTAGAAAGCCAATTCAGTGACACTATTAACGCAACTAACATGCAAATTGTTCGGTAATAAATTTAATAACGAACAACAATTATATAATTTTAATTACAAATAAACCTATGCGTACCTACGTTCCTCTATTAGTAATTCATTAACAAATACATATAATGGGTTTATGTACAATTAATTGTCCCTAACTTTTGTCTGTCTTTTACGTAAGACATAATCATATGACGTAGGCGACCTGAGATGTCGCTATAATATGACGTCATTAGCGATTTATTGACGTGCAAACAAGTGGTCACCGACCTCTTGGATCGATATAGGACATGAGAAAAGGGCTTTAAGAGCTTTTATCATGTATTTAAATAACAATTGACAACATATCATATTCTTAAAACTACCATTCAATGTTCTTTTTTATATATTTTCAAATCACTTTTTTATATGTTTTCCTGAGATTACTATTTTTTTATTTATTTATTAAAATTTACTCATCCTAAAATGGATGGATATCTATACAAAATTTGATTGTACGGAACCCTTCGTGCGCGAGTCCGACTCCCACTTGGCCGGCTTTTTTCTGTTTTATACTACTTTTTTCGTTCAGCCGAAATTGCCGAAGCTCAATAAATACCCTATTTTAGTCTGCCGGGTAGGAACTTGTTTATAATTCCCATTAATCAGCTAAAACCAAGTGTTTGTGAAACTCGTTACATTCCGATTCAGTATTTAGCGGAATTAGAGTTAGTAAACCTTGAAGAAAGCGTTTCCCGGCACGTCTGAACCAAAATATCGAAATATTGGTCATTACATTGTATTGCAGTGGTCGTCTAAAAGCTGCATAATTGCGGTTTAAGAATTTAAGGTAACTATGTTAATGGTCATAGCGATACGACTTGATTCCTAAAAACTGGTGCAAGATATCCCAAGGGATCTATATATTGGCTCACATAACATTCATAATTTACGTAGTCATAATTTTTAAGAGTTATGGCTAACGAATTTATGACAAACAATACGTCTTGACAATCAACATACACGATCATGAATAGCAATTCAATTCAATTCAATTTTTATAAATAAATGGCTACTGTCCATTGGGACAATTCTGCCAGCGTCAAGGTTGGGAGCTACAAGTAATCGGTTGTCATAGTTGTCAAACCTCCAAACACCGCGAACATTTAAACGGTGGTATACATCGCCTAATAAACATGAATAGCAGGCGATAATTAATTATATAGGGCACCCTGCTAGTTAAAAAGGTACAAAAAACTGCCATTTTCAGGCTCGTAGAAAAAGTATTTATTAATAAATAAATCATTTATTTCTCGACCAACAGGGTTTGTTGTTTTCAGATGCTATTTAACCGGATGCGGAGAAGAATACAGGGATCTTTCCTCGGCGTGAACGAAGTTACGGTTACCTACTAACGGAAAAAGGAAAACATTTCAATTTTTATATGTCTTCTCAAACATGCAACGAAATGTCATCATAACGTGCGTTATAAGTTATAACAGGCTTCGGAGTATCACGTTTCGGGCGGAACAATTCGCGAGAACTGTAAAGGAATTTCATACAAAATTGAAGGCCAAGGCCGGGCTAAACACCTGAATTATAATTCAAAAATATTTTTTAACCCTTTGAGCGCCGAGCGGCAAAGCAATTCACCGTGCCACTAACGCCAAACCAAAAAAAAAAAAAGTGTGCTCCAAAATCAACAGAGGTTGAAAAACACAGATAGTGGTTTGAATTAGCATGTTTTTGACCACTGAAATTTTTGACGTCAATAGGGTCGTTGGCGTCAGTGGCACGAATTCCCGATGACGTGATTTGCCGTCTTTGGCGGTCAAAGGGTTAATGGTGTTTTTTTTTTATTTCATTGCATATGTTTGAGAAAAGCACTATACATGATATTTTCTTCGGTTTCCGCGACTGTCACACATTTAAATAAAACAATTTAAACGGATTACATCGCGTATATTAATTATTTGAGCCTCCCTGACGTTTCGGTACCTACCTTTACAGATACCGTCAACCTTTCAACCTTTGACAACGGTATCTGTACAGGTACTGAAACGTCAGGGAGGCTCAAATAATTAATATACGCGATATAATCCGTTTAAATTGTTTTATTTAAAAGCACTATACATGCCTTAGCCGTGAAAAGGCTCGCCGGCTTCGTATCACTATCCGTCTATACCTACTCACGCGGCAAGCCCTTATTTCCCGGCGTCTGCAGTAAACGCACCAATAAAGCTATATTAGAAGAATCTGAAAGCTTTTCTAGGAATGAGGGGGCCATCATATTTTTAAGCATTTTGAAAAAAAACAATTCCACATTTACAGTATATTTTTAGGGTTCCGTACCCAAAGGGTTAAAACGGGACCCTATTACTGAGACTTCGCTGTCCGTCCGTCTGTCTGTCTGTCTGTCACCAGGCTGTATCTCAAGAACGGTGATAGCTAGACAATTGAAATTTTCACAGATGATGTATTTCTATTGCCGCTATAACAAATACTAAAAATTAAATAAATATTTAAGGGGGGCTCCCATACAACAAACTTGTTATACCTATATATATATATATAGATACGGAACCCTTCATGCGCGAGTCGGACTCGCACTTGCCCATTTTTTTTTTGTTTCGCATTGATTGACGTAGCTTGTCAACTCTGTCAACTGTCACGTGCAATCACGCGTTATCATATCAGCGGTGTCAACGCCTAAATTGGCGATGACTAACTCTTATCCTGCCGGTTGACTCACGGTCCAGGCTTCGTTTCAGCTTCCTAGGACGCATTATTATTTATTGCTGATAGCCATGTATCATTCCTTTTTCGCGATACTCGGTAACCGATGATCAAGTCTTCCTGTGTTATGTAATAAATTGTCAAAGTATGTTATACTCGCTCGACATCACTATTACTACATTATTATAAAACAAAGTCGCTTCATGCTGTCTGTCTGTCTGTCTGTCCCTATGTATGCTTAGATATTTAAAACTACGCAACGGATTTTGATGCGGTTTTTTAATAGATAGTGATACACGACGAAGGTTTATATGTATAGTTAGTTAGTTGCGCTGGGCATTTTCCGCAAGTCGACATCCAACGTGCCTATTTTGCGTGAAAAGGGGGTAGCGCTACTCCAACCACCCCAACTCCTCCACGAACCTAAGCAAAGCCTTGATGTTGCTTATGGCTTCGTGTACGGTACTTGGAGATCCAAGGTATTTCATCCTGTATCCTTCTACCTGTTTGCAATCTAGTAGAATACGACTGGTGGTTTCTTCTGCCTCCATGCATGCTCTGCATACTGGGCTGTCTGTTATACCTAAATTGAAGAGGTGTTTGTTCAGAGTATTATGTCCCGTTATTAAGCCTACTATCTTGCGTAGTTGGTTCCTATGGATTCTCAGTAAGATGGTGGTGAGTTTGTGGTTCCTGTTCGGAAGTATTTCTTTTGTTTGTCTACACGTTCCCATGTCTTCCCAGTATTTTTGGTGTTGGTATAATGTGTGTTGGTTCATTATGTTGTATATGTAAGATTGTGGTAGGGGTATTATTGGCTCTGGCCCGCATGGCGGTGTCTCCGATCCCTTACGGGCCAATTCATTGCCTCTCGAGCCCCTGTGCCCCTTTATCCATTGTACCTAATGCTACCGTATTTTTGTTATCGCACACGTCTGTGATGCTGCGATGACATTCGTATATTAGAGCAGAGGTACTTACACATTTCACTGTTTAGTGCTTGTAGTACGGATTTGCTGTCTGAAAGTATTCTTATGTTTGTGTTCTGAACCTGGCGTCTTCTTATAGCGTTGCAGGCTTCTATTATTCCTACGCATTCAGCTTGGAATACCGTGTTGTGTACACCTAGGGGTTTAGAGATGTGCATACTCAAATCCTCCGAGAATACACCACATCCCGTTCCTTTCTCAGTTTTTGACCCGTCCGTAAAGATTCTCAGGTCCTCTAGGTTGAGCCCCTCATTCGGGTCTTCTGTTAGGAGTATGACGTATTCCTTCTTGAAGGTTAATGTCTTAGGTATCTTGTCAATTGGTGCTTCTATTGTAGGGAATTTTGTGATCATTTCACTGTAGATCTTTGTGTGTTGGGTATTACCAACGGTATTACTATTCGTCCATAGGTTTAGGCTTTTTAGTCGTATCGCCGTAGCGGCTGCTTCTTTTTGTATATGTATGTGCAATGGCGTGAGACCTAGGATCATCTCTAGTGCTGCGGTAGGAGTGGTCCTCATGCAGCCTGTTGCGGCCGTGCATGCTAGTCTTTGTGTTTTCTGCAGGCCGGCAATCGCACACGCTAGTTGCGTTCGGGGCCACCATACTACTGCTCCGTAGCTGATCATAGGTACGATTACCGTTTTGTATAGCCACAGAATGATGTGCGGGGCGAGTCCCCACCTTTTGCCTATCATTCTTCGACATTGCCAGAAGGCGACTGTGGCTTTGTTTAATCTGTTCTCAAGATGCTTGTTCCAGATCAGTTTGTCATCTAAGGTTATCCCTAAATATTTTACTTGTTTGGAGAGTGTAAGCTTTGTACCGAATAGGCTTGGCATTTCGTACGACCCCAGTTTGCGTTTGTGTGTAAAGAGAATTGTGTCCGTTTTCTTGGGGTTTACCGATAGGTCATTCTCCTTGCACCATTTCTCTAGTATTTTTAGTGCTGTTTGTGTGAGTTCACACAGTGTGCTTATTACCAGTCCACTGATAAGTATGACAAGGTCATCCGCGTATCCTATGGTCGTGAAATGACTCTCGTTTAGTTTTGTTATCAGATCATTTACCACTAGGTTCCTAAGAGGGGTGAGAGGACTCCTCCTTGCGGGCATCCTCTCACGACTAGCGCTTGCTGATCTTTGTTTTCTGCTAGTCTTATGATTCTTTGTTCTAGCATGTTCATTATCCATTCTATTAGCAATGGTTCTGTGTCATGTCTTTCTAGAGCTTGTTTGATGCTGCTAAAATTTGTTTTATCGAAAGCGCCTTCTATGTCATTGAAGGTTCCCAGGCATGAGCTTTTCCTTGTTAGTGCGATTTCAATATTGCTTTTACCACTGCGTGGAGTGCTGAGTCTGTTGATTTGCCTTGACTGTAAGCATGTTGGTTTGGGTGGATTTTTATGTTTTTGAGTGCAGTGTCCTTTAGTTCTCTGTCACATAGTCTCTCTAGTATCTTCAGCATAAAGGAAGTTAGGCTGATCGGTCTGAATGACTTCGGGTCAGTGTAATCGCCTTTTCCGGGTTTTGGTATGAATATTACCTTAACTTCTCTCCATTGCTTAGGTATATATCGGAGGGCAATACAGCTGCAGAGAAGTTTGGATATTAGTACGGTAAGAGTTGGTCCTCCCCACTTTAATAAGGCTGGGTAGATTCCATCTAGTCCTGGTGAGTATATGTATAATACAATACATGCATAATTTATCAGCATTGCACCCGTGCGAAGCCGGGGCGGGTCGCCAGTTAATTAATAATTGAGCTCAAAGGTAGATTATGATCCGAATATTTAAATTTCATGTATTTTTTTCAGTACCATATAGCCCCGTGCGAAGCCGGGGCGGGCGCTAAAGTTGGAGTCATTACTATTCTTTTTGATTGGAGTAAACTGACGTTTCTGGGCGCCAAGCCGATGTAACGTCTCTTGTTTTGACAACTCTTCTGTAACATTGAAATTTAAAGTGGTACAGATGGCAGTTTGGCACCCTCTGTGAAAATATGAGTAACGTAGCGGTAGCTCAGGAGTTAGAGCTCTACTCGGGGTAAGTAGAGATCGTGGGATCGATTCGATCCCTACCTGCAATGTAGTGGATCACGTATTGAACACTTAGCATAATGTGGTAACAATCTACTGCGCTGATTTTATGTGGTGCTCATGCTCAATTAGAAAAAAAACAAGCCGCATATTTTGTCACGGTGGTGTTGGCAATTCGGAGTTGATTTGACACGTTTTCAATAGCGCGCGAATAAAGATGCGCAATTTGCGCCTTGGTTAGTTGAGGGTAGGTACTAGGTACCAATAGCAGATTTGGGCTGAATAATAGTACATTACATAGGGCAGTTCAGTGATAATCATAAGTTAAAACCTTTCTGTTATTTGTAAAATAATTAAGTAACTACCATCAAAATTGTTGACATGTAACTTGGTGTTACCAATAAAGAATTTGTAATTTTGATTGTAATTTGTAGGGCAGTGAACTTGTGAATGTCCTAGATCGTAGGAGTTTGTGCCCCGAACCAAAGGTGAGGATCATAAATATGCGATCTGGGGCTTTACGAATTACCGCCCGTGGTTTGTCTAAAGTTTTTCGTGTTGCCTTGGCTAGAAAGTGAGATTTTCTCTCGACAGAAAATTCCACTTACTGGCTAGGGTAAAAAAAAAACGGCTCCTGAATGAAATAATGAGCACTGAACAGCCAGGCGAAAAAAATAAAAGATAGTTCGTCTTCTTTTTCCCAGCTGTATCTAACGGTACATGGTCACGACTGCGCCGGCGCCGCCAAACCCATTGGCGCGTGGGAGGATAGTTTGATTACTGGTCTAGTAATTGAGATCAATGACATTATGTCAACTAGGTGTTACCGTTTGCAGGGGCGTGGCCTTATAAACACAGTTTGACAATCTTATACAAATTGACCTAGTCCCAAACTAAGCAATGTACTAGACGACGATATACATAATATATAATAGTACATTACTGCAGAGGCCGCGAAATAGGGGATTGTTGACCGAGTAGTAATAGATGGCTGAGTGATAACGAGGCCATCTAGAGATACGAGGCCGGCAATCCCTGTTCGCGCCGAGGCTTGTAGTGCTTTTCTCAAATAAATCCAAGGAAATAATACAAATGTTCAACTTATATATTTATATAGGTATTGTTTTTATGGAAGAGATCGCTATTTAGCGATAAGACCGCCTGTTGTTAACCTCTGTTATTTTTTTCCTGTATATCTCTCATGTTTTGTATCCAAGGTGTGCAATAAAGTGGATTTGCTGTTGTTGTTTTTTTTTTGTATTCCCGTCAACTGTTTACGTTGCAAATTTATTGTTTTAAACTGTTAGAGTTAATGTTTTTGCCACCAAATGTTAAGATGATTCTATTTATTAAAAAATACAACACCAACAACTATTATTAATCAGATATTGTTATATATTTTTACAATAAACGTGATTCCTTGTTTATTTTATTGAATATCTGTTTTAATCTAATTGAATGATCTAGTTTAATATAAGAAATAAAACGTAAATATAAACATGCACAACCTACGTTTTTTTTATTGGCAGTATGCTATAGATAGATTATCAATAAAAGAAATAAACCTCACTGAAACAAAGGACAATCTCTTTGTTGGCCACGGCCATAATGTTGTATGAATTCCTTTATTGACCTCTAATTTGAAATTAGAACGAATCTTCAACCAGTGCTATACAAAGACGTATATCGCGTTCTAATACCACGACCAGAACGACATTTCCTTAGATGTTTGAGAAAAGTACATTTATAGATAGATAACAGCCATGACCCAGTAACGAATATTTGTCCTTCGGAATTCGAACCTAGGACCGTCGGTTCAGTAGGCAGCACGACAAACTACGCCAGCCGCGTTGTCAAAATCTTGAAAAATATCTCTGCTTGTTGTACCCACGCTACGGATGCCTATATGATTGATTATAACTGCGAACTCTTTAGTTTCCATGTAACAGTTTAAACAATATTAATTTAACTAGATTTTCCTGGACATGTAAAAGCATGAATCACCCGCACTGTTACGCGTGACTCATTTCTTTCGATTCGGGTAGACAACTGAATTGACGTAGTCATGTTGGTACCTACTATCGTGAAAAGACACTTGACCATGTAAAGCCTGACCAGAAATATATGAGGATGCGCCATATTGCGGAATTGCACTGGAACTAATTTCTTACACTGGCAATGATTTTATGACAATGACAATGGCATTCGTGGTGGTTTCTTTGAAAGACACATATTTAAAAATATCGATATATAATGCCGAAAACCATGTGAATGGTTTTCGGCCGCATTACGGTCGTGACCGTAATATTATAAATAAAGTTTTCAGATGTTTACTACACGAAAAACAGCCAGGAAAAGAGTGCATTCCATTAAATGATATTACAAGGTTAACATAGAGGAACTGACAGGTATTTAAATTAATGTCATTATAGTGCGTTGCGATTGGTTGTGCAAAATTGCCATATAAATCTTATAAATAGCGCCTTGACTATCCTCATACATTTCTGGTCAGGCTTTACCTTCCATTTTGCTTATTCGGAAAATTTGTAAGTCAATCATTTTCAACATTACATATACATTCGAATTGTTTATTTTATGACTCGTTCGATTACCCGAAAAACATACACCTGAAAGAAGGTGCATGTCAATAACAGCTTTGACGATTGGCCAAAATTAATTGAAAACATGACAGTAATAAATAGATGTAAACTTGTAACGTAACAAATAAGTACCTACCAGTGATCTGGCGATCTTCTATCATTCGTCTATTATTTAGTCTATTTGAGTATCCCTTTGGATTGGTTTGAAATGTAGCATTCGGTGAATTGTTTGTCTATATAAGAGAAGGGAATCCCTTTTGGATTTTTCCCTTGAAAAATAATAGTCGAATCAGATCCACGTTGGCCAGGGATACGGTATTTGATGACAGCTCAAATCAGCTACTCTTTATGAAATGTCAAAAATTGGGCAAGTGCGAGTCCGACTCGCGCATGAAGGGTTCCGTACCTATATATATCTATGCATATATAACCTATAACAAGTTTGTTGTATGGGAGCCCCCCTTAAATATTTATTTTATTTTATTTTTAGTATTTGTTGTTATAGCGGCAATAGAAATACATCATCTGTGAAAATTTCAACTGTCTAGCTATCACCGTTCTTGAGATACAGCCTGGTGACGGACGGACGGACAGCGAAGTCTCAGTAATAGGGTCCCGTTTTTACCCTTTGGGTACGGAACCCTAAAAACGACCGGTCAGTATAAAATTTCTGTGAAGATACTGGCATGTGACGTCGTAAAAATCAGCAGTCAAAACACGTCTTCTTTTTAGTTTTCGTCCAATTAAAAATGGTAAAATCCAAAAAATAGTGGTACTTTATTTGGTTCCGTGTATTTTGAATGTTTGTTTAGTGGTTTCAATGATACAATTTATTTTCACTACATTCAAATATTTCAAAAACCGTATTTGTTTGATGCTACGTCACTATTGTAAAATGTAATTAATATGTAATCACTCTGTGTATGTAATATATTGCGCTCAAAAATTTGCACGCTTGCTTGCAGGCTGAGCTGCGGCTGAGCACATTGGAATATAAGACCTTATAACACTGTGTTCTAGCAAATAAATGTTTTGACTTTGACTTTGTATATGACTATATCAAGACTACTAACAAAACCGGACTTAGGATCTTTAAATCTCAAGTCTGCGGATAATTCCCTCCTGTACTGGAATGGAATACATGAATGAGGAAAAAATGCATTTTGCGGCAAATATTTAAATCCCTTATTAGGCCAAACCTATTAGAGCAAAACAGGAAAACACTTCGTTCCATTCAGACATCGGTAGCTCTTAAATTGCGTACGTGGGTGAATATTTAGCGTTTTGTAAGGCGTTTCATTTTCGTCATTCCCATTTCGGCAAATATTGTTAAAATAGATGATTGTTGGAAGTCGTCTTTTTATGTATCTTGAAGCCACTCCAGAGTGCCATTCTAGTAATGCCGGCTCCATATGCTTGGCAAACAACGGCAAACCTACAGTGTATCGTGCTCACTCTAACATATAACTGCGTCCTGTAGGTTTGCCGTTGTTTGCCAAGCATGTGGAGCCGGCATAAGATCATAATCAACGACGACTGGCTCTTCCGTTACGGTAATAATAATCTTGAAATACGCTAGAACCCCGCGGTTAGAACGCTCGGAGAATCACCCAGGCAACGCATTTGACCGGTTTTTTTATATAGGAAGTAGTATCTTGAAGGAAAATTATGCCAATTACTATGTCACTGTTTTACGACTTGCTGGTTGAATGGACAAGTTGCATGCTTACGATCATGTATCTAATTACATAATTAAAGTTCAGATTTAAAAAAATGCAATTAAGTATTGACAATTGAAGACAATCTGCGCGTAGATACACATAATTTTATAATCTATCGATACTAGGTATTGGTAATCTTAAAGGTATCGGTTCGTAGCCGATCGTAGACAGCATCAGCACTCAGCAGACGCCGCCGTGGGGTCAAGTCGCTATGTTACGCGGCTGCAACAATATGTGAGACAAGTATGGAGATAACCGTCATATTACTGCAGGGTGTGTAAATATGGATATAACGTTTCATATAATTTCACTAGATATATAAGTTATTATTTATTTATTTATCGTATGGCTACAAGGGACAGATACAGAAAAATTATAAATGTAACTTTAAAGCTGCCATATGATTTCGAACCGACTGCCGACGGCAGGTCCGTATCCCGTTCCGAGTGCACTGCGGAACCGGCGGTCGGGCAATGGTGTCGCCTGCCGCTCGCCGACTCGTCGCCAGCTCCGTGTCGCTAACTACGAATGGTTCATAGAAATACATCGAAACCATTATAGTTGCCGGCAAAATTTTAGAACAAAAATGGCGGATCCGAGCATGTACATTTGTACGTAAATCGGCTACTGCGCAGTCAAGGTTATGCTCAAAAAGTTTGCAGGCAGCTGTATTGGTGCAGCGACACGTCGTGCTGCTCTTAGGTCAGCTAAGGAGCGATACCTTAATAGTGGCGGTACCAAATGGGACTCGATTCGGGGGTTCAATTTGAACTTACAAATAATAAAAAAACTAAAATTCCGTTCATAAACGACAGAGTTCCTAGTTGCGAGTAATGTATCAATGTGATGTGATAACTGATAAGGTTTAAAGTGGCTCCTAAATTGAAAAAAAAAAGTGTTGACTTGAGAACCTCCTTTCTTAAGTCACTTGCAAATATACGTTGAACATTTTGAGAATGTAATTTATTTTTTTCATAAAAATGTTTGTTTAAAGTTGGCTGTAGCAAGTTTTGGGTTAGCAGTTCTTTGAAGTTTTAATTCATACATTGTTTTCATTTGCATGTCTCGTAAGTTGCTAGAATAGAGTATTAATCTAAATACATTGATTGCACAGTACAGTATTAATTTTGGCCCTGAGCCAAGAGTATAAAAGTAATAAAAATAAAAACATAACAAATGAGAGGGGCTAGATCCAAAATAAAACCGATGACTGAACGGGCTCAGTAACAAGTACCGTAAAACTACCCAACTATAGTCCAATCATCCAACTATGGTCCAAAACAAAACTCGTTTATTTTTATCAAAATTCATATTCTATCAGTGATTTTATACGTTTTTATTTAAGTTTGTTTAATGTTAAATTATGTTGTTCACCTTAGAGTTTATTCGTAAAAATTGCCATAATATTAACGAGTACTTTTCGGATTAAATTGGACCATAGTTGTGTGGACTGGACTATAGTTGGGTAGTTTAGCGGGGGTACAAATTTAAAAATTATAAAAACCATTTAAACTTGCGTAAAATTGGCAGGAACAACATTTTTACGTGATACTGTTTTTATAATTATTAAAGATGTCTCACATAGAACAGATTGTTAAATGGTACCAAACAATGGTGATGTCCTTCCCCAGGACTTACCAAATTTGAACTAAATCAGTGCAGAGGTTTAAAGAGACATACACACTTTCGCATTAATAATATTAGTATGGATTAACATAGTATTTTGTGACCATAATTTTTTCTGTAAATGTTATTTTTGATGTAGTATCATATTATCCAATTATTAGTATTTTCCTCCTTTCTTTATAATGATACCTGAAATTTTGAATACATATTCCACCAGAGTCATAGCAGTAATATTAAAAATAACTTTTATCAAAGTAATTGGGTTTATTTGTGCAACACAAATCAACCCATATATAACACCTTTTAATATTGGACCCCTAACAATAAAATAATAACATAAATAGAATGTGAATCGGTTCCTGTTTGCATGAATACCTATATGCTAGACTAGATAACTATGCCTAGAAGGAGAGTTTTCATATAACAGATTTGTAAAAGATGATGGTGCTTTTGGTTTTATGGGTGCCTCTCTATAAACCAATCATAGAGAAATGTTGCTTGTGAGCTTGACATTGTAACAGATGCGCAGTAGTATGAAACTTAGCCAGTGGTTAACCAAAACTGGCTTCACTTTCAAGCGCTGACTTAGTCTCTAGGCATATTTATTTGAAGGGTATAGTTGTTATTAGAGAAGGGCTATTTATTCACCTGTATTAAATATAACTATAAATTTAACAGTGATAACTACAATTTTATTATTTGAGCTTCAAGTTTGGCATTTTTATAAGCAGAGCAACTGGAAGGTGCCCTGCAAACAAACATATGGATTTGTTACCCCCCTCCCCCCTCACAACCTCACGTGTATTTTTTTTCGCCAGAATTTCGTAAAATACCTTTGCTATTTTTAAGTATTTAACAAGTGAAGATTTTTTTTAACAGAAAAAGAAAAACCGGAAGATAAGTATCTACTTATGTGGTACATTTTTTTCTTAGTTTGTTCACTAGAAAAATACACGTGAGGTCTCCTTATCCTTCCCCCAACGTGATGTGTCGTGATTTTATCGTGACCACCCCTCCCCCTATCGAACCTCGCGTGATTTGTGCACAAGCCCTATTCAAATATTTTTCAAAATATCTGCATTGATGTACAGAAATTATAATAGAATAGATTTAGGTATCAACCAGACAGTCATAATCATAATCTATTACCACACCTCTATAATACTCTTTAAAAGTCTGTCTACAGGAAGATTATCTTTTAGTAAAATCCAAAAATGATTTCAATAATTATAGGACAAATTACATCTGTACATTTTTTTTATTATACCAGCCTCAGTCGAGTGCCGGAGAAAAACAAATGAATTTATACCGTTTCGTACGCGTGATCTAGACACCATAACATATGCTAATTAGGTAGAAAACTTGTTTCCAGATAATAATGAATTCTAATTTATGATTAGTAGACGCGATATTTTCATATTTTGAGTACATTTAGTAGTATAATGTCGTCAAGCTAATTTTTGAAAGTAGTAGGTATTAGGACTATTAGGGTATGTTTTTTTTTCTAATGGAATACAACTGCAAAATTATGAACTTACCTTGTTAAAAATTCTACGCCAATACAAATCGGACCTCGTCGGCGTTAAAGGCACCGAAACTACCGTTTCTCCTTGCCCTGGCATTTTGATTTTCACTAAAAATCACGCGTGACTAAGAACCAAACAACTTATACAACAATATTCGCAAAGTAGCACATCATAACACGACCGGTTTTAGGGTGTAGCGAAGATTATACATCATCGATTAATCTTCAGGAACGCGCGATAAGATAGTGTTATGTGAAAAGTTCGATAATTCAGATAAGTTTTTATTATATTCGTATATTACGGGGAGCGCAAAACGCAACTAATCACCACAACAGCACCGTTAGCAACTGACCACAGACTGAGCTAACAGGTACACGAAACACGAAAACCAACTGACAGGTGGCGAATGAATGACTGAATGAACTGTGATAATACGTCATTACAACTACTTTTACTAAATAATAATAATTTGATGTTTGACTATGCAATTATAATCATGATATTTTTATTTTTAATATCAAGACATTGTTAAAATAATGGATTATTAAGTTAGATGGGTTCCAATGTCATGAATATTTTTTGTTGTATGTATCCGAACATATGATCTGGTTTCTATGGAAACAGACTGTTGTGTTTGTCAATGTCATTGTCAAATCGCCGCGCCGCGTCATTTTCATAACAAAAGTTTTACTAAGAATAATTTGAAATTGTGTAGTTTAAGACAATGAACGACTTTGACCGTTGTAACAAAGTAACAGGAGTTTACTGGTTAAAATCACCAGTAGAAAATATAAACATCAAGTAAGATGATTATCATAACTCTCGGAAATGCAATAGGCGACAACGCTTTTATCTGTACCACTTTGGAAATTGTTTATTTAAAGGGATTTAAAGGTAGGTATCAAGTCATATTAAAGATAATCAATACAGAATTAAATTGTTTTCTTTCAGACTTTGTCTTAAACCACGCGAAGGTATTCAGACTTTACCCAAGTTTGAAACTTATAAAAATGATACAAACGATCACGCACATCAACTAGAAACTAATAAAATAGAAGAATTCGAATTCAAATGGCAGGAAAAAGCATTTAGTTTGTACGAAATACAGCGGTACAGTGATATACATAACTGTATTTCAGAAAATGATTTATCATATCATGATATGTTGGAACAAACTGACTACCATCCTAGTAAAATATTTACATATATACACTATGACTACCATTTACCAATACCATTAAATAAAATTAAAAAGGCATCAGATATTCTAAGTTTGAATTGCTGTTTGGAGAAAATGAATTTGAATGAAAGGATTTTTAGAGAAGACTCAAGTTCTATGGCACATCTGTTTAAAAGTGAAGAAAGTATTGCCGTTGAGGAAAAATGGAAATGTATGCATGTCATGTATGACAACTCGGAATATAATGAGTAAGTATTTTAAATTAGGTTTGGGGTATGGTTGTAATACTATTTTGTAGCTTCCAAGAGATAAATGTTCACTTAAATTTTGACTATTTCTTCTAGGGACTCATTAATTAATAAAATCTAACAAAGTTCGCAATTCTGAACAGGTCTGAATTTCATTAGAAGGTGTTTCCCCATAAGAAGGCATAATAAATTTAGGGTTCTTTTTAAATATCAGGCTCGAATAAAGCTTACGATTCTGAGTTAGAGGAATAAAAAAAAATTAAGTAAGTTCTGTGAATTCTCTATGAGTCTATGGTTTTATTTTTAATTTATTATGGCACAGTCTAGTGACCTAAATTATTTCTAATTATAATTACAGAGACTCCCACCTACTCTTAAAGCAGGAAGTAACCCTCCTCTCCCTGTACCACAACGTGTCACAGAATTACCTCATTGTCTCACCCGACGTGAACAGCCTGGAGTTAAACCCGTACCAACTGGAGCATGGATATGAGTATGCTGTTGATGTAGCATTTGAAACAGGAGGAGCGGAGGAACTTTTAGTTCTGGTAAGGCTTGATTGGAAAAGGGAATTAATTTCTGACAGTGATTAGGATATCTGTAATCTTTTTTAGGGTTCCGTACCCAAAGGGTACAAACGGGACCCTATTACTGAGACTTCACTGTCCGTAAATTTTCACAGATGATGTATTTCTATTGCCGCTATAACAACAAATACTAAAAATAAAATAAAATAAATATTTAAGGGGGGCTCCCATACAACAAACTTGTTATAGATTATACGAGGGGCGTCTGAAAAGTTCTAAGCCTAAGATAGAAAAAAACAATTTACACAAATGAACTCGTGTTTATTTTTCAATATAGTCTCCTCCTAAATCAATGCATTTTTTAAATTTTTTATACAGTGCTTTTAGGCCAGTAAAAAAATAATCTTCATTTTGCCCTTCAAAATGCTCCTGTACAGCCGCCTTCATCTCTTCGTCACTTCTAAATCGCTTTCCCCTCAACTCTTTCTTCAAATTATTGAATAGAAAATAATCGCTTGGGGCTAGATCTGGGCTGTAGGGTGGGTGGTCAATTTCGTCAAAACCAACTTCCTTCAGAGCACGCCTCGCAACATTAGCGGTGTGAACGGGTGCGTTGTCTTGCAAAAACAAAATGCCTTTCCTTAGTTTACCCCGCGTTTTCTCAACTTTGGCTTGTCGCACCTGTCTTATTAGATTTGCATAATAAGTTCCGTTTATCGTAGAGCCTTTTTCTAAATAATCGATTAAAAGAATGCCATCACAATCCCAAAATACCGTAGCCATTAACTTAGAGGCCGACTTTTGCACTTTAAATTTCTTCGGCGGCCTTTCACCCTTTTCAATCCACTGCATCGACTCAGACTTACACTCCGGATCATACTGTCTGATCCATGTTTCATCAACAGTTACTATTCGGGAACAAACTTCATCTAAATCATCTTCGCACAATTCTAAAAACGCCCGAGAAGTTTCCACACGACGTACTTTATCGAAGGCCGTTAGCATTTTCGGTACCCAACGAGCACTGACTTTACTCATGTACAAATGTTCATGTAAAATTTCTCCGACTCTTTCTTTACTAATACCTAAGACCTCAGCTATTTGCCAAACCTTAATTCTTCTATCTTCTAATACCAGCTTTTTGACTTTTGCTACGTTTTCTTCGGTCACTACCGATATTGGCCGCCCTGAGCGGGGGTCGTCTTCGATCGATTCCCGTCCGAGTTTAAATAAGCGACTCCACTTTTTGACTGTGGCATAAGAAGGCCCAGAATCACCGTAAATAATAGCCATTACCTCAAAAATACACTGCGGTGATTTGTCACTTTTTGTAAGGAATTTAATTACAGCACGGTGCTCAATTTTCGTAATATTCGTTGGTAATTCACACATGATGTACTTTTCTGTTGAATATCTCGAAACAGAATAATAAAAACGTGACATGTTATTTTTTAATAATTTGTTTTTAAATGGCCTTTCTAGTGGCCAGTATCATAAACGCATATATAACCTCGAAATACCTTAGGCTTAGAACTTTTCAGACGCCCCTCGTATATATATATAGGTACGGAACCCTTCATGCGCGAGTCGGACTCGCACTTGCCCAATTTTTGTATTTGAGCTGAAGGAAACCTGGTGATTTATCACTGGAAAGCTGACAAATATAGAGAGCATCTACTTCTTCTTCTTCTTTCGTGTCGAGGTTCCTCAAATATGTGATGCCCAAAAGGCAGCGGCTTCGACAGCCCTGACCGTCGCATCCCTCAGGTCAAGGAGCGAACAGGAATATGGGCATGCCGGACAAACCAGCAGATGCGCCATCGTTTGTGGTGCTGAGTGGATCTACTCATATCTGTATATTTTATTTATACTACTAGGAGGTGCTCGCAACTTCGTAGACGGATTAAATATATCCTATAACCATCTTTGGATTCCTGTACCAAAATTGGTTAAAATTTGTCCAGCCGATTCGGCGTGATGAGAGGATGATGGAAATTATGACCAGCAGATGGCGCCAGCTTCGCGTGGCGCCGCGCGCTCATACAAAACAAATGACGATCCCATAGAAAACTGATTTTCATTACAAATCTAGAATTTTGCAACGCGATGTTTTATACATCGCGTGTGGTGTTATGTCCGAGAGAGGGTCCTGTTGTCAATAAAACATGGTTCTAATTTGTCTCGGGCTTCGGAACTTGTCGGGCACGGGCGGTGTGTGGTCTGCGGTCTACGGAGTCTTGTAAAACACATTTTATAAATTTTAACATTCTTACCTTGTCTTTTTTTGTATATTTATGAGATTGCTTTATTCGTGAAAATTAATCCAGACGAATTTAAAAAGTTTTCAAGTCAGAGACTTGAAAATAAGTTTTTTGCTGCGCCATCCAAATCGAATCTTCTGTCCAAAAGTGTAATTGGAATGACCTCAAAAGTTTATAATAAAATTCCATGTGCAATAAGACACTTGGGAAATGTCATAGATTTTAAAAAGATGTTAAAAAAATACTTGATCAAAAAATGTTATTATTCTATTAATGAGTATTTCAATGACTATGATGTTTAAATTAATTTAATTAGCTATAAACATGTATATAGCAACTACATATTTTGTATGCCCTAACCTAGGGTTGAACATAGCTGAACACATAAATGAAACTTGTAACCTATTATTACCTATTGTTCACAAATAAATAACTTTGACTTTGACACACTACCACATATCATATATAGCTATCTTACGTTAACGTTAGCAATATTTGAACTGACTGAATGTTTTTTCACTGTACAGTTAAAGAAATTAAGCAAGAAATGGGAGAAACGTCATAAGCAGCTGGCCAAGTTCGTCATGCCACCCCTGCATAGGAGGCACTACTTCGTGACCTTGGAACTGCTGACAGCCACCAACTTCGAGGCGGACAACGTGTACGTTGAATTTCACATTAAGGTGAGACATATTCATTCAAAAGTTCAAACATATAGATACGATTCTCACATTATTTATATGACGACAAGAAGGGCTAACTTTCTTCGAAATACCTATTTTACTTCGGGTACAAAATATGTATATGTATTGTTAGTATATCATATAAAGTATTCGTTAAGTTTATGGTAATTATATGTAAATTCCTATATATATATACCTTTAGGTAATTGACTTGTGTTGTAATTACTTTGTTTGTCTGTAAACTTTGATCCTGCCCCGACTACATATTTCTGTTTAGCCCAGTGGTTGACTGGTAGAGAATGCCTAAAGTGCGCCATTTATACATTTTTGTATTGTGCAGTAGATAAAGTTTAAATAAATAAGGTTTAGGTAATTGCGTATAGGTAATTTGTGATTAATTTAATTGCGTATAGGGGTAAATTATTAATCGTCTGAACTGTCGTGGTAATTACATTTAATTCACATGACATCTGGAATGACGTGGTAATTAAATGAATTATCACGACATTTCAGACGTTTCAAAGCACCTAAGTATTCAAATACGCGAATGGTCCCGTTTTGTTTGTGATGGGGTGAGAATCAGTTGAAATGAAAACCTTAATTAGATTAAAACTAATCCTTAAGCTAAATCTCCTAAGTCGTAACCCATGGGTTAGGGTTCCCATAGGACTATATATGTTCCCTCTCTGGATATGCCTATTATTTGAGCGAGGAACTAGCCAGCCCTCGGCTACATTTTTAGGGTTCCCTACCGAAAGGGTGAAACGATACCCTATTACTAAGGCTTCGCCATCTGTCCGTCTGTCTTTCCGTCACCAGGCTGTATTTCATGAACCGTGATAGTGCCACAATACCTATATCTGCTTAGCCCAATGGTTGACTGGTAGATAATGCTCTATGGCATTAATTCCGCCTTTTGTAAGATAAGTTCTTTTTTGTGCAATAAAGATTAAATAAATGAATAAATAAATAGTTAGACAGTAGATACTTTCGCAGATGATGTAGGTATTTCTGTTGCCGCTATAAAAACAAATACTAAAAAACAAAATAAAATAAATATTTAAGGGGGCTCTGTTGCAGACTTGATTTCTATGCCATTTTTATTGACATTACAGACTCGACTCGGGCCGGTTTTTAATTTTCTTGCCCAGAGCGCGTTCAAGTTTGTGGGCATTTGTTTTACGTATTGACAAAACGCCTAAACTTTTTAAATGACAATGTCCCTCACAGGTGCCTGAAGAAGTGAACTGTTCAGACGCGCTGCACGGACGGACGCATGTCTCCAAATCTTGCTCCAGCGAAGACAGCAAGCTATGGAGCTTTGGACATTTAGTAGAACTAACTTTGGAAGCGGCTTTAAATACAGGTCAGTTTCAACTCATAATAAATACATATAAGTTCAATAAAATTAGCTGAAAATTAGAACAGTTTTATCTATCAGGATATGTAGGTTATAGAGCAAAGCGGTGGCTATGACCGACGGACGGACAGACACAGACATACGAGTAATAATCCTACTATAAGTTTTTCCTTTTAAGGTACGAAGGTATGATTAAGGCTAGCTATCACGGTTTATGAGATACAGCCTGGTGTCAGACGGACAGGGGGGGCTTAGTAATAGGGTCCTGTTTTTACCCTTTCGATACGGAAGCCTAAAAAATACGTCAGCAAGTTTTCGATGACATTTCTTGCTTTTGAATTTCTCGGTGAAACTGAAGTTAAACATATCGACATTTCAAAATCTGTTCCAGAAATTCCACCCCTAAAAATCTTCTTCGAAGTCATCTCAACGGACTGGTGGGGTCGACAGCGAACCGAAGGCTACAGCTATCTCCCTCTAACCCTCCAACCTGGCCGTTACAGCAAACATCTGTCCTGCTCTCGCCCTGAAGAGTTGGACCACGTGGCTGCGGAGAGCAGGAGGTTTTTCGTCGGTGGATGCCACTTGATCAAGGATTTGGAGATTTTGGCTAAACCTCAGTTACAGGTACCTATATGTGAAAAGATACGTAGAGATTTAGAGAAAGTTTCTATAGGTATAGTCTATTTATCAGATAACACGAGTCGAGATTTAAGCGCTATGTAAAATTAATGGAACTCTTTTTTTATAGTGTACTTGGTTTCGAAATGGCTATGAAAGTTTCCCAGACTAGTGACTACCTTATTAGGTATAAGGCAGTCTGGGAAACATTTATAGCTAGAAGTTATAACTATTACTCAACTGTTTAATTTCGGAGCTGTTTTCTTAATTTGTAAACTATAAACCTAACGTAACCTGCACAACGATTGAAAATGTAGGTAATATCCCTAAATGTTTTTGGTTTTGCAGTAAATCGTGTTTGGTATATGAAACAGTTGCGGAATGATAATAGTTTTTTTCGCATAAAAGAAAAATTGGGGCTCCACAGACAATCACGCCCAGCACAACCACGTATTGAGGAGATCTGTGTCATAGTTATAGCCCCTTGGGTTCATTGTACTCTTTGAAAAGTGGGCTCACTATATTTCCAAAACAGCACCATTTCCCAACTGTTTCATTACCTCAAATAGTACATTAATAATAGTACATTATCGCAGACGAAAGAAAGGCTTGCCGGGTGAGTAAGTATTGACGACCGACCGACCGTAGGGAGGCCGGATAACGATGCGAAGCCGGCAAGCCCTTTTCACAGCTAGGCATATAGTGCTATTCTCATAAAATAAAAACAACACCACTCAAAAAATATAATTCAGCTGTAGCCTGTTCAGGAACACAGACGCCATTTAAAAAAAAATAGTTCCCGGCTTTAGGCCTTCAATTTTGTATGAAATTTCTTTGCTTCGAAGCCTATTATAACGCATGTTATGGCGATATTTCATTGCATGTAGGGTTACCATACGTCCGGATTTGTCCGGACATGTCCGGACTTTGTCCGGCCCTTTAATTTGTCCGGCTTTTTTCAAATAAGTTGGGATAATGAGTAATAAAACTACAACTACTCGAGCAAACCCCGCCCGCACCCCGCACCTACCCCCTCGCAAATCTCGCAATGCGAGCGTCTACCTACTACCATGCCTACCTATTTTGGTGACTAAAAAGACCGGACTTTTTTCGATTCGTCCGGCTTTTTGCCAGGAATTTTCAAATTCCTAAATGGTAACCCTAATTGCATGTATATAATTCTAAGTTACTTTTAGTTGACTAGTCAATTTGTAGTGACTGTTTGTTTACCTAAATAAAAAAAAAAAAAAAAAAAAAATGTTTGAGGCAATGTATATATCACATGTTCATTCCAGGACGCCAACTTCAAATTCACCACCGCCGGCACCCTCTCCGTCCGCTGGTCGACCATCACCCAGTCTCCACTCCCCGGGTTCAAGCCAGCGCCCAGCCAAGTCGGCCACGCGTCAGCCTTATTGAAAGGAGCCGAGGCGGCCTTAAGGCAGTATAAGAGGGCCAGGGCCAGGCTGGCCGCGGCTACTAAAGATTTGGATGAGAATAGAGTGGAAGAAACTAGGTTTGGATCTGATGATGATTAGACTATTTGAGTCAAGTTATTTTCGCGTTATTGTGAGGAGCTGAAATAGTATTACTGTAGTATGAATGTATAGTCTTGTCCAGGGCTAGTGGCGCTACAAACAGCTTTCATATGACAATAATGTGCATATGCCATATATTTGCATTATTAAACGTCAGTGGCGTTTTGTCAAGGATTCGTCATCAACCACATTCAAAACATTGTTTACTGGAATGCTGCTTGAAAGAGAATAGGGAAGTAAAGGAAACCCAGGTTTGGCTCTGATGATGATTAGGTTGTTTACTGACTTAGTGACTTGTTTGACCAAATTGATATTGAGGCAAGTTATAATGAAAAAAATAGAAACTTGTTTTTGTAAGTAAGCAAAACGGGCACTTACATGCCTGAATTTAATGGATATTGTATTTTGTCTGTTCTGAGTTAGGATTTTAATCTTTAAGTTATTATAAGTTTAAGAAAATGAGTCATTGTATCAAAAGGTGTATTTAGTGATATAGTTAACCTATTGACCGCCAAGCGGTCTAGCAATTTACCGTGCCACTGACGCCAGAGTAAAAAAAAAGATGTGCCCCAAAATCAACAGGGATTGAAAAATACTTGTAGCGGTTAGAATAACAAAGTTTTTCATCATTGAAATTTGGACGGCTGTGGCCGACGTGGCGTCAGGGGCACGATTTTTTGTTGACGGCCACAGCCGACTGTGGCGGTCAAAAGGTTAATGCCTATTTCCTTAAGTCTTATAGTAAACAACAAATTTAAAAATGCAACAACAATATTTATATAATGCAGTGTTTTCGTGTTATATTATTACATAATAATTTTAAGTTATACAGTATATGTACAGTCTGACACAAAAGAGTAGAAATTAAAAAGTGGCAATACTGTCGTGTCGTCCCTTTCTAATCAGTTTCAGAAAACGGGGACGTCAATACAGTATTGCCACTTTTTAATTTCTACTCTTTTGTGTCAGATTTTAAGTGTTTAAACAGAAAAAAAACTCATTACCTACTACATTAAAATGAACATCATTCATGACATAGACTAATGTATAATAGACAACCCTAACTAATAGATCAAATGGCTTTCTACATGTGCAATGTGTATCATCCAACGCGAAATGTTTTATTGCACTTCAGTATTATGCTCCAAAACAGGGTTTTCTTAAAGGCTTCTCAAAAACTTACAATCAACTTTCCTACAGAGTTTTCTCCATCCTTAAGAGGCCTTATTCCTTTTTTTCACATCTAGACAAATATATTGATAAATTCAAACAACTTTTTGAAGTGAATAATACTTTTCCCTGAGTTTTAGATAGTAAACATAGCTATTTCTAGATTGCATTGCTTGCAGTTGAAATTAAGTAAAAAAACAAACAGTTTTCTGCGTGAATTTTGTCAATTACCTATCGGCAATAATTATCAATGAAAAATTCAAACTTTAGGTTTCAAATTGTAGCCCTGTTCTAAGTAGTAACATCGATAATATGTTAAGAAACATGTTTGGTCATACAGAAAAATGCTTAAAACAATCGGCATTTTAAAAACGAATAAGGAGCCTTAAAATGGCCAATGTCTATCAAATTTAACCTCTTGCCCGCTCAGCTCATCGACGGAAAACTGTGTCCCAGACGCTAAGCTGACAGCAGATAGTATGACATTGTATAGCGGCAAATGACGTCGTGGTGTCTGGTGCACAGATTTTCGTCGACGTGAGTTGCCGTCTTCGGCGCTTAAAAGGTTAAGAACGGTTCTAGCTTCCTCTCCTCACAGCGTCCCTCCAGAGCTCGCACCGCGCCGCCATGTTGCGCGCGCGCATCTTTTTCAACTCCTGTGTGCGGGCGACCCTCTCGCCTTTAATCTCAGCCAGAGAAGCCAGCATGGAGTACTGAGCTCTTCGTGCTGCATCTGACGCCGCCTGTTCTTCGCGAAGGAGCGAGGACTCCCAGTTGCTGAGGGCAGTGGTGATCGCTAGACGCTGGAAAAGAAATTGGAAACCTATTAGCGATGTGCCTATAGTGCCACCTAGGGTTGTCAAATAAAATCGTGGAAGGATTCCTTCTTGTATTTAAAGCAAGCAATCAAAGAATGACCTTGGAATTGTTAAGCCACGCTGGGTATGCTGAAGACCTGGGTTATATTGTCTCCTGACGCAGCTTATTGTATTGATGCCAACTAGAGTCTGACCACGCTAACTCTACCAAGCAAATGAACTGTCAAACCATACACTGACTTACTTTAGCAAATGAAGTGTCAAACCATACACTGACTTACTTTAGCAAATGACGTGTCAAACCATACACTGACTTACTTTAGCAAATGAAGTGTCAAACCATACACTGACTTACTTTAGGAAATGAAGTGTCAAACCATACACTGACTTACTTTAGCTAATGAAGTGTCAAACCATACACTGACTTACTTTAGCTAATGACGTGTCAAACCATACACTGACTTACTTTAGCAAATGAAGTATCAAACCATACAATGACTTACTTTAGCAAATGAAGTGCCAAACCATACACTGACTTACTTTAGCAAATGACGTGTCAAACCATACACTGACTTACTTTAGCAAATGAAGTATCAAACCATACACTGACTTACTTTAGCAAATGACGTGTCAAACCATACACTGACTTACTTTAGCAAATGAAGTATCAAACCATACACTGACTTACTTTAGCAAATGAAATGTCAAACCATACACTGACTTACTTTAGCTAATGAAGTGTCAAACCATACACTGACTTACTTTAGCAAATGAACTGTCAAACCATACACTGACTTACTTTAGCAAATGACGTGTCAAACCATACACTGACTTACTTTAGCAAATGAAGTATCAAACCATACACTGACTTACTTTAGCAAATGAAGTGTCAAACCATACACTGACTTACTTTAGCTAATGAAGTGTCAAACCATACACTGACTTACTTTAGCAAATGAACTGTCAAACCATACACTGACTTACTTTAGCAAATGAACTGTCAAACCATACACTGACTTACTTTAGCAAATGAAGTGTCAAACCATAGGCACTGACTTACTTTAGCAAATGTAGTGTCAAACCATAGGCACTGACTTACTTTAGCAAATGAAGTGTCAAACCATACACTGACTTACTTTAGCAAATGAAGTGTCAAACTCAAACCATACACTGACTTACTTTAGAAAATGAAGTATCAAACCATACACTGACTTACTTTAGCAAATGAAGTGTCAAACTCAAACCATACACTGACTTACTTTAGCAAATGAAGTGTCAAACCATACAAAGTAGGTCAGTTTGTATGGTTTGACAGTTCATTTGCTTGGAAGAGTTAGCGTGGTCTGACTATTAACAAGATTTTCCCTCACATTAATGCTGTCATCATCATTAGGTATGTCAGCCACAAAATATCCACAACTAATCGGACACTATGCTCTCATACCGCTTCAGACTTACTGGGGTAAATAAAATTAACACGTATAAGTATATCTATTTGTTCGGCAGTCGAGTGTCTTTCGGTCGATTGTCGGTTCACAATTTCTTATCTGTAGTTCCAAGTAGGTGTAATACATACCCTGGAAGAGTCTAGAAGTATCTCATTCCTTCGTCTATCCGCATCATGTTCTCGTCGCTTGGTCTCCTCCACTAGGCGGCTGACTGTTGGCGATTATCTGATTATGAGTTCAAGTATAATGAATGAATCTCGAAGCATCCCGTACCTATACATGAAGGAAGCTTTGTCTTCTGTAACCCTGTTGACTACTGATGCTTGTTGGAGATACCTGGTACCCATTTTAAACATACCCTAGAAGATTCTCGAAGTATCTCGTTCTTCCGTCTATCCGCGTCGTATGCTCGTCGCTTCGTCTCCTCCACTTCGACTCGCTTCCTCCACTCGGCCGCCGACTCTTGACGCGACCGTCGCTCCGCGGCGAGGAAGGCCCGTGCCTCGTCCTCCATAACCCGATTGACTATCTCTGATGCCTGTTGATTGTTGAAAAATGGGAGATTTAAGTGAGTTGTTAAACTTACCTCTATAACTATTAATGTAGGTAAGGTTTTCCATTTTAGATTTCACTGTTTGTTTACAAGATACGCAAGCGTTTGACCTCAACTCATATATTCGTAAGTACCTAACGATCAAAGCGACGATGGAGCATGATTACGCGTACAGTCTCAAGAGGTCATAATTTATTCGGTTTAGTAAACAAGCATTGCAGAAAGGAGGGTCACCCTTTAAGGATAAGGATCCCCGCGCACTAGGCAGCATGGCTGCAGCAGTTAGAGAAACATAATGCATGGGAGCCCCCGTACTATGCAGCCAGGAATTTTCACATATACCTACGACTGGCTGCCGCAGCCTGGCTGTGTAGACAAACTGCCTAGTGCACGAAGCTTCTTAAAAGAATATCATTGTCTTTAGCTGAAATGTAAAGCATTCTGTTACCTTTTTGTCTCCTCTCCAAGCGAGCAGCTCTTCAGCCTTCCGATCTTTCATCCTGATGGATTCCAAGAGCTGCCTCTTCTGCATTTGCTGCTCCAAGTTCTTCAGCATCCGTCGATGTTCCTGCCATGCGCGCTCATCCTCCCGCTTTCGGTTGATAAAGCGTTTGTATTGGAGATTGGTTTCGGCTTCCATCTGAAACAGGGAATATTGACTCGGTGAATGAGTAGATGATTTAATCTGCAGCCTCTGCGGGGCTAGTACCTACATCTTCCCGCGTCTTCGTTTGGCGCGTGACTAAGCATTACCCGTCCTGCTTACGCAGCAGAATGGAAAGGAAAGTGAGAGGTACTTGTTCGTCGCGGGACATGCAAAGAGTCGAGTGTCCTAGTAGTTGTGCTGCTCTTCGGTCTTAATCCGAGATAGCATCTTGATATTTCTGCCGTACAAAACCCGCAGCCTAAAGTACAGTAAGGGCAGTGACAAACATTAACTTACGTTGACCTACAATGGAAATCGTATCTGTCAACTTGTGGATTCATGGTGCTGGATACTGCCAGTGCCTGTCAGTTGATTCATAATTCCGTAACCACATTACAAATATATTTTTGCTATTAGATCTAATTCGGTATAAAAAAGAGAAGTAAAAGATTACTAGTGTATAGAACCGACGCCGCTGGAACTTGACCACGTACTGGAGAAAGGGTAAGTAATATAAGATATAAGAACTTATGCTATAATATTCATATTATATACGCTCATATTGTATAAGCTTGTTTTGTATACCGTTCAAGGTGTATAACGAACGTTGGATATAACATCAAAATATCTATTTTTGTTAAGTATAACGTTATTTAAGTATAATATCTTTGTATATAACGATCATAACGTATAACGTTCATAATATCTCAGATTTATTATGTATATTACTCAATACATCTAACACCAAAATGCATAATGCTCGTATAGAATAACCGTCTGCACATCAATTGTGTACATACATACTTATGCAATAGTTCGCTGTAAAATTTTAATATAATTATGTACCTCCATGCAAGCAAGCATTTTAACGCTCCGCTCGCTTCGCTCACTCCGCTATCCATGGTCATAAAACAAACCTAACCTAACCTACAGTTTTCGGTTTTTGACCCATATTCCATTTTGTCGCAGTTCTTCCAAACGGTATACTCGTATTCGCCAGAATTTCATCTGCCATTATCATTGTGTACGTACTTATGCAATAGTTCGCTGTTAAATTTTAATATACCTCCATGCAAGGAAGCATTTTGACGCTCCGCTCGCTTCGCTCGCTCCGCTATCCATGGTCATAAAACAAACCTAACCTAACCTACAGTTTTCGGTTTTTGACCCATATTCTATTTTATCACAGTTCTTCCAAACGGTATACTCTTACTTGCCAGAATTTCATCAGCCATTATCAATTGTGAACATACGTATGTCGTATGCAATAGTTCGCTGTTAAATTTTAATGTAGGTACCTCCATGCAAGCAAGCATTTTGACGCTCCGCTATCCATGGTCATAAAACAAACCTAACCTAACCTACAGTTTTCGGTTTTTGACCCATGTTCCATTTTAGGGGCATAGGGGTAGCAGTTGTAACCTATTTAGTATATCATACGCTATTATATTTTCTAATCATTATACTAAAAGAAAGTATATACTATGATCGATATAGGTTATGTATGTTATATCAACTGAATTTAGAGTATTTGAGTGTTATATAAAAAAATATTCTACAACATGAGTATTATGCTAATTGACCGTTATTCCTAATAAAAATATTGATTTTGATGTTATAGCAAAAGTTCATTATATCTTGTGAACGTTGTTAATATGAAATTATATAGATTAGATTAGATTAGATTAGATTATTTATTTCACGATAAAAATTACATTACAAATTTGCTTAATGTCAAAATTATACGAATTAATATCATGATCGTCAAAAATAAGGCAAGATTTATTATACAAGAAAATGTTTACAATGTCAAAATAAGTTTAAAATAAAAGGGAAAGTCAACAGGTAAATAAAATATAAATAAATGAATCTAGTATCTCCCAATAAGGATCGTCATCACAAACTTAACATAATAATGGAATCAAATTAATAAAATAACGCTAAGAATTTAAACAAAAATTATTTACACAATGTCAAAATATACCAGATATATTATGTAGTTATATCTCATGGGACGCACCCCTGGAGAAAGACGCAACGTGGACAAGCTTCCTACGAGTTGGATCGACAAATATGTGACTCCAACGTTTTACTAATTATTTACTTACCACCCTCCTACCCTCCTTCTCCTGAAGCCACATCTTATGGAACTGATCAGCCAGCTTCGCCCGCTCGTCTTCTTCTGTTCTCTTCTTGGCCAGCGCGGCCAGCAGCCGCCATTCCCTCTCGGGAATGGATCCCAGGTCTGTGCTGGCCTCATAATCCAATGGAAGCAGTTCCGATATAGACATGTGCCCTGGAAAGAAGATTTGATTTATATGGGTCTATATTCACTCCTAGAATTATTTTCCGCTGAAAAAACATTTTGCAGATAGCATTTTTCTTTGCAACCTATTTGAGATTGTTATAAACCAAACCTAACCTAATCAATAGGATGATATATATTTACAAGAATTATGAAAAATGTATGACGACAGAGGAATAAAATTCTACGAAATGGGTTTTCGATGAAATAAGTTTCTAGGAAACATGGCTCCCGATTTTTATCTTACCTATATAGCTAAATGAACGACGTGCCTTAATAGCTACGCTGCGCCTACATATTTTAGGTATTTATTTTTCTATAAATTTTTGCTATTCGATTTTTATCAGGCATTGAACGGGCTAATTGTTCATATATTTAGACTGTACAACCCATGCAGGGAAATGGTAGACTGCGATTACAGTAAGTAATGTAAGTTGTACCAGGCCATAGTGGAGGTCATTGGACGAGGCCTTCCAGCAGTGAATGTCATTACATTAGGTTGAGATGGTTTGTTTCCGGAATTGCATACGCAATGAGAGCGTTATCCTTACCGGTGCGAAAATTATAAACTGTTACCTAAGTCGCTATGACTGTATTACGAGTGTCTTATAGAGATGCGGACAGGTGCTGCCATTTCAATCGCTGTGACTGTCGTTCCAGTTACAAAAATATAGGTACTGTGACAATATATTACGCGTATTTCTCGCGCCTGTTACTCACGTCACGTTACTTAGTTAGGTACTGTAATCTGATCCTTATATTATTTAAGATGGTGATTATTACTGTTGTTTGGTCAATATTTTGACCAATGCGTTTTGGGTGGAACGAGGGCCGAAACAGACCAACTACAACCCAGCCACAAAATTGCAGTTCGAAGGCGTAATTGCATCCAAACTGCAGATGGTGCATTCCACCTGACTAGGCAAGGGGTTGGGGTTGGGGTTCAAGTCGAGAGTGAATAGGCATCTTCTAATCAAGCATGCTCCATCTTAGGCCTTATTGTTACTTAATATCAGGTGCAATCGAGGTTAAATGCATGGCTATTTTGAATAAAAAAAAGGTACATGCTAGCTGCAAGCGGACTACGTAGTTGGTTTGCATTTTGGATGCAGTTACGCCAACTGCAGCAGCAGTGCCGGTTTTAGCACTACCAGCGTCCTGGGCCTAACTCAATGAAGCGCCCTGGGCTGGGCGGTCGCCCTACCGCGCCTACTCTAAAGCCGCTACTGTGCAGCAGAGCTGCCATTTTGCAACTGGGCTGCAGTTCAATCAAATGCTGACCATCTTTATCGGTTCTAACTATACATTTTCACCTAAAAGATTGATGAAACAGTAATGTCAACAACGCGCCAGGAAAAATAGACATTAAGGGTACCTAAGAGCGACGATCGACTTCATTTTATAATGCGATTCCTTGGTGACAAGTCCCACGATACTTTTCGACGGTCGATCGCAGTGATTTTTTCACTGTTTGCGTTACTTACCAACCTCTAGTAATGTTATGCTTATGACGTAGCCAATAACGGTGCAATTAACTCTTACGCGAATTGCGACATACCAGTAAATTACCTAACGCGGTGACATAAAGTTGACGGAAATTTATGCAGTGAATTCAATTCCGGGCAGTTTGTGACTAGACATAATTTACAGTGTTAAGTAATGCATCACAGTAAGAAGGATTAAGTAAGTTTTTGACATAATTTCCTAGGCAACGGAAATTTCTATTTTATTGATAGGTACTTTAGTTCACACTCGTGCTGATTATTTTTCCTATGAAATTTCAAAGACTTTTGTGCACCAATTACGCGTACTTTTTTCGAACAGTTAGTACGTGGTCTAAGGTACCTATCGCACAAGCAGTTTGAAAGGTATATTTTATTGGTTGTTTGTGTTAAACGCTGCGCAATTAGTCCTCGAAGAGAGTGAAGAGATCGGCCGATGCGTGCTAGCTACGAACGCGCGCCGAACAGCTCGAACAATTGCGGATGGTGGAGCCCTACACCATGGTGCACGTTAGAGTATCAGTTATTAGCGTGAACCATGGTATAGTGTGTATGTGTGTATGTATGTTACTCACAGGCAACCGATCTCTTCCTTGGCGAATGCCGCCGCGGCGACTCCGTAATCTTTTTGTAACAGAACACCATTTTGCATGGGAGACCACTTATCGGAAGTTACGCCGACAGTTATTTGCACTTCAAGTTTTTTGTGCGCACTTCGTTAAAAGACGTACCTAGTTGTTATATAAGAAAGGAATTAATGCCGTGATATTAATCTAACAGCACATATATATTATACACAAAAAACAAAGTTATTTCATTTATATATTTCCTTTGGAAGTCGCTTTATTAAAGCCAAACAAAACTTTCTTAACACTAGTTAACACTAGTTAAGAAAGTTTTGTCTTCCAATTTTATTTACATTATCATCACAAAAAAACCTCCACCAAAACGAAGTCCCCGATTCTTTAAATGTTACACTGGCACTGGATGGTATTACGCAATAGGTACTTAAATAATAATTAGGCATTTAAGCACTAAACGCACACTAGACTAGACCAGAGGAAAGTGAGCTGTAGGGTATTGATCCAACGCTCCAAGGTTACGGGGAAGGTTACGTTGGCATTGATTGGATCGTAGGTATATTGTATGACGTAAGAGTTTACTATGTTTTGGGACGCAAATACATATGTTTACGGACGTAGATGACTTGCGTCAGTATGCGATATATGATATAGCTATCGGCTCCAGAGTTGAGGCGAATCCTTACGCACACAGTATTACGTTGGCCCTAATGAAAAGGGTAAAGGGTACCTATATAGGTAAATCGGATTTTAATCAGAAACAAAAAGTCACAATTTAAACAGATTTAGGTATATCGCGTATATAAATTATTTGAGTCTCCCTGACATAGAAGAAAAATTGCGTTTTTTAACCGACTTCAAAAAAAGGAGGGGGTTCTCAGTTCGGTTGTATGTTTTTTTTTTTTTTTTTTTTTTTTTTATGTTTGTACCTTATAACTCCGTCATTTATGAGTCGATTTGGAAAATTCTTTTTAGGTTCATGAATAGACATCTCAAAGTTGGTCCCATAAAATTTTGGTGAAGATCGGATGACGAGATCCATGAGGAATCGAAGGAATTCCTGAAATTTTATAGGCACTCATAATATTTTTCATGTATTTTCTAAAACTATTTAAGTATTTGCATATGGCAGTCATCATCTTCTCATGCTGAACTGATGATGGAAGGTACAACTCCTTAACAGTTAGGAGTTAGGAGATAATTCAAACGAGATGCATGCCTTCAAGACCTCCCTGATCACCCCGCCATAAGTATTTTATATGAATCACTAAAAAGCGAAAAAAAAAATTTTAACAAAAAAAAGAACCGACTTCAGTAAAACTAAAAAGCCGAAAATAACCCGTTCAAGTACAGATTACATTTGACTCACCCTTTGAAGTCGGTGCCAAACCTCACGTAAACTTTAATATATAAATATAATAACTGAGTGGTTTGGGATCGATTTCACAGGGTGAGTCAAATGTAATCTGTACTTGAACGGGTTATTTTCGGCTTTTTAGTTTTACTGAAGTCGGTTCTTTTTTTTGTTAAAAATTTTTTTCTAAGTCAGCATTTGACAACGCTAACTGGAAAGCTACCAAAACGTCAGGGAGGGTCAAATATTATCTGACTTATACCCCTTTACACTAGGGCCACAGAATGGCATGATAAAAAAGTGTGAATTACTTAATTAATTTATTTACTGATTTCCTAAATCTTCAAAAAAGTAATATAGGTATTTATTATTCTACGTAAGGTAATATATTTATTATCTTTATGGCCTCATCCCGCCAAAAAGATTTTAGTACAGGGACATCAAAATATGGGTATAATACAAGATACTTTTTAACTAACTGCGGTAAACGAAGTCGACTACTAGCAAATGCAATTAAGTTAAGCAAAATAACTTGCAAATACAAATTAAAAATGAGCATTCACTTTTATTTAATCATCTGGGTCGTTCTCAAAATATTTGCACCGCTGCGTTAATTTTGCATTTTTTTTTAAAGTTGCGATTTCTTCTTTTATTTTTCATAGGATCGCTAGAAATATATTCAGACAATTGATATCACGTCGAGGGAAGTAGTTAAATTGAATATCTTAGAAGATATAGGTGTTTAAAATTTTAGGTCGACAGGTGAAAGACATCGATGTCAGGTAAACGACATTTGTTACCAGGTTATCGACAATGGGTGCAGGTTTGCGACAAATATTTTCCAACTTAACTGAATTTGTTAGCAGGTTAGCGACGACGGTTGCAGGTAAATGACATTTTAAATAAAACCTACGTTGAACTGTTAACTAGTGCTTTTTTGATTGTGTTTTATTTTTATTTTTTCCTTATGTTAGTAATTTGCATAAAGAAAACAAGCATTTAATTCTCATCTCATAGGACATTTTTCAGGAGGTTTTTTGAAGCCTGTACAATCCAGAAAGGTCATAACCGGCAAAAAGATGCAAAACTCAAGAATTGGGTATGATTGATGATTGACATGATTTTATAAATTTCTTCTGAAGGTTCAGCAGCGAATCATTTAAATAACGTTTCTGCATCCTAATGCTGCCTCTTTTGAGATATTGTTTCTTACCCGCTGAGTTACCTACTGCTGTTTTCGTCATCTTCGAGGATTTCCTTCACATCTGATTACCAGAAAGCCTTCGGCTGCGTTAGGTAGGATAAGCTATGGGAGGTATTGTCTGAAGCTGCCAGCATATCTGGTAACACTTTATAAAGCCTTTACGAGTCTGGATACGGAATGGTGACGGTAGGAGATGTCACATACAAGAACTTTAAGTTCCGGAAAGGCGTACGAAAGGGATGCATCATATCCCCAACACTATTTAACAGAAATGGAGCCCTTGAAGGTACGTGGTAGACATCGCCTATTTTGCGTCACCCGAAGCAGAAGTGGCCCAACTTTTGGAATGAGTCAAAACAACCAGCCTCAGAATGGGTCTGGGTATTAATTAAACAAAAGAACGAGCTGATGATAGTCGACCATTTACTAGTCGACAAAGTACTAACCTGCTTCAAGAGTTCGAAACTGTTGATCACTTCCAGTACCTTGGCTCCATTGTCACAAATAGAGGCACATGTAAACCAGAGATTCGCAGACGAATCGGAATAGCCAAAACAGCGATGAACCAACTCGGCCAAAATATAGAAAAATAGAAATATCCCTAACCGGACTAACATGCACCTCGTCTGTGCACTTGTCTTCTCTATATTTCTTTATGGGGCTGAGACCTGGACGGTCAAAGCCGCTGACAGGCAGAGGATTGTTGCTTTCAAAATCTGGTGCGGGCGCCACCTGCTAACGATTCCTAAGACAGCTTGAAAGTAAAATGGAATACTCAAACTAAGCTATTTCGGTAATATATATGTTTTTATAACAACGAAAAATGAGTTCAGACACGGGGAGTGACCGATAAAACCTGGTTTTTAAATAATTTTGTATAACTGTTTAAATAATTGTCGTTCGCCTGCCGTATGTGTCGTTCGCCTGTTTTTTTATAGACAAGTGAACGACATACAGGAGATGGACAAAATGACAGTTATGTCATCAAAACAAATAAAGTATTTCGTTGATGAACTGCATATTTATACACATAAAAGTAGACCATACTTTACGCGTTATAAGTTAAAATAAATGCAATAGTACACACGTCAACCAAAATATGGAAGGCAGAATATAGACTACATACCCATTACAAACTCCCGTTCGCGTAAGTGTATGTATCATATTTTTTTAGTGGAGCACACTGACGACGTGTCACTCGGGACAGTGTTAGGTGGCAACTGAAGGTCTCGATTTATGCGGTGTGAGGCAGGGGAAACAAAATAGTAGTCGCACAATTGTAATGTTTGTCTCATGACAAGTGAACGACAAAAAATAGCGTGGACAAACTTAAATTGCAAATAATTCGCAACATAGGCATAGTATTAGTATTCGATATGGTAGTATTCAATCCTCATCATATATGAAAATAAAATGGAGTACTGAACTTAAGCTAAGTCGGTAATGTATATGTTTTTATTACAACGAAACATGAGTACCTCGCGTTGGGACACGGCAAGTGACCGACAAAACCTAGTTTTAAATCGTTTTTTTGTCTATAAATATACTTTAGTTTTAATTAAAAGCATTTGGCCTCTATGTAAAAAGTGTCTATCGATATGTGTTGATAATTGGATATTTAAAATAATGCGGTGTAAAAAACTTCTTCTAAGTCAAACCTGTTAACAGGTGGCGGTGCAAATATTTTGAGAACGACCCATCTGTTTTATCTAATTGGACATAAAACAGTAATAAATCTGAGACCGGCGCACACGCAACCAGCTGAAATTATGTTTTTCCTTTATTTAGGGTTAGTTTTCATTAACGCGTAGCTGAGCGGAGTGAGGAATGAATGACAAGGTTTATTTACTCAGGTAACGTATTAGTCTAAGATCCCTATATAGAACGACCTTCACCGAGATGTTTATTTGATGAAATGTATTTTATATTTAATTTAATATGTCTATAAATATATTGCATATGGGTTGCCTAACAAATTTTAGTCCAGGGTATGTTTAATTAATATTTTTTTTTTTTTTTTTTACATTTGATTATTAGATAAATTCTATACCAATCGAAAGTATGAAGCCCATAGAATATGCAAACGTTAGGTTGCCTATTCTTTTCCCGTCACAACTATCGGGTAGCCAGGTTTAAACAGGTAAATCTATACTAGCATTTTGCAACGGTCTGATTATTGAATTGAAATTAAATAACATTAAAGATTATTTTATTATGAACACGGTGCTATAGGGTTGCCTGCGAAAAATCAGTCCAGGATTCCGGTTGTCGAATTTTGAAAAGTAAAATATTGCTGCGAGTGAATGTGTGCGACTGAGAGGTCCCAACCAAAACCATCCCATACGATAGAAGAGGACACAGCATAGCAGCTGTTTGAAGTCCGCCCATTTAAAAAAAGAGAGTGCGCAAGCTATTTGTGCTTAAAAATGAAAAGGATAGCGATAGACTCGTATATGCTGTACATCATTTTGGAGTAGTTTATTATTAAAATAGAGAAATAGTTATTTAACTTTTTTTTAAATCAATTAATTAATTAATTAATGAAATAATGAACTTTATTCTGCAAGTAGGCCACAAGGGCACTTTAACATGTCTGAGTCTATCACCATTTCACAAGAGGAGACCACTGTTGAGAAGCAACTCGCAGCAATATTTTACTTTTTAAAATTCGACAACCGGAATTCTGGACATATTTTTCGCAGGCAACCCTATACCACCGTGTTCATAATAAAATAATCTTTAATTAATGTTATTTAATTTCAATTCAATGATCAGAGCGTTGCAAAATGCTAGTATAGATTTACCTGTTTAAACCTGGCTACCCGATAGTTGTGACGGGAAATGAATAGGCAACCTAACGTTTGCATATTCTATGGGCTTCATACTTTCGATTGGTATAGAATTTATCTAATAATCAAATGTTTAAATTTTTTTTTAATTATTAATTAAACATACCCTGGACTAAAATTTGTTAGGCAACCCATATGCAACATATTTATTGACATATTAAATTAAATATAAAATACATTTCATCAAATAAACATCTCGGTGAAGGTCGTTCTATATCGGGATCCTCTACTATATAGAGTTCGGTTACTTTATCCCTGGACAACATTGACCACCCAGGTTAATTCATTTCGATTAATTTGCAAAACTCTTTTAAATACAGCACCGTCGATCGCTCAAAAGGTTTCGCCATTAAGATGTTGTTTTTCCAAATTTACTAATAGAGTAAAATAGGTTTGATGGGTGGGCAATGTTACTCCCTAGGGCTAAAGTTACCTAAAGTTACGTTACAGTACACAAGGTGTTAAATATTGGTATAAGTCGCAGATATTCGACCGCTGAAGCGAAGAGTACATTTTTATAATTGTATAAATAAGTGACAAAGTAGCTACTATATAAAAAAGTAGGTACAGCAAATAATCGGGAGGACAGATCGTGAGTTGAGCAATCTCTAAGCTGCAAATCTCTGCTATGTATGCATCAGCGGAAAGAGTATAAGCGGATCGTAGCGTGGCTGGGGGCAAGGCCATCTGGTGCATGCTGGGGCCCAGGGTACTCTATAATTAGGAGCCCGTTTAGCGATAGAAGACAACATCGTCTACGTTCATAAGAGCTTCCGCGTGAATTTGGTGGTCGTCGTGAGATTGGGGCACGTGCCCCGAGGGCCGAGTAAGAAAGAGGGACTGTCTGAGCGGAGTGGATAGGAGCGGACCGTGAATTGATCGCTCATAATATAATCACTACATAGTATAAAACAAGGTCGCTTCCTGCCGTCTGTTTATATGTATACCACATGCATAATTTATCAGCATTGTACCCGTGCGAAGCCGGGGCGGGTTGCTAGTAAATAATAAATAAATATCAATACAAACAAAATCGATTATTTTTTATTTTTTATTATTATTATTACAAAAGACGACGATAATCATACTTATATAGATAGATAAATACAATGACCCAGGCACAAATATTCGAGTTCACCACATAAATATTTGCCCTTGCCGGGATTCGAACCCAGGACCGCCGGCTCAGTAGGTAGCTGCTTTACCACTGCGCCAAGAGCGTCGTCCTGTTCAGCTCACGGTTCGCGAAATTCAAATTCCGTGTAGAGACTTTCAAATAATGGAATCTGCCTTGCCCCGCGTCAGTGGAAACTCACCCTAACTGAGATAAGATGTTGCGTGTAAATAATATCCGGATGAAGTCTGTTAAATAAATAGCATGTAGGTATATGATTGAGATACACAAAACAGATAGCCTAAATTAATATGCAAACATTAATTTTGCGTCTTTGTTATGATCATTGTAATAGAACACTGTAACCCGTTTTTGCTCGACTACATCAGAAGGAGGGTTATGTTTTTCTTGTGTTTTTTTGACACGCTTTATCATTCTTTTCAGCCAATCTCATTAGTCATTAACTACGTGGTCAAATGGTACAAAAGAACCTGTATATAATTATAACTATTTAAATATAGGTAGTATAGCCATTTCCATCAGTTTATAATTGAATATGTCCATCTTTTCATATATCGCGGTCATCATAAAATGTATTCGTATACTAATGGAGTTTAATTGAATAGAAATGAAAAAAAAAATATAATGGGTATGCTCCTAAGTAATCTACCTAGGTATGCTAAGACTTTCTTAAGTTCGTTTATATGACAAAATCACATTCCATTCGTGTTAGTTTCGTATCATTTCCCACACGCAAACGCAAATAATGCCAAACTGTCTCCATCATGCATTTTCCTCATTCATAATACGAGTATAATAACTGAAACGCAATTGTTCATCCACACGAGTTGTTTAAGAGTTACTATCACAGTTTATCAGTTTAGAGATATGGCGCGATAACGCAGTCGAAAACGCACCGCGGGTCGGTGACGACGCGACCATGGATAAGGATAAGCCAAAGATCTACAAAAGACCTGATGTTTTGAAGAAAATCAACGCAGAAAGCATACTAGCTATAGAAAGAGGCCTGCTAGGTGATCTGCCGGATAGACTCAAACCGAAACCACCGGTTCCAGTTCGAGGACGTCCGAATACTCTCCAGTTGGCTACAAGACAGCCTGGACTGCTGTCATCGTGTCTGCCTGTTGTGATAGAGACACCTTCCTCCGAGCCTCTTACACCAACCGAGCCATTGGACGAAGACGTCTCATCGCTAAAGAAATCCTTCAGCTTCCGCGACAAGTTATCCAGAATCAGTTTCTTCGGACACAAGGACAAATCAGAGAAATCAAAATGGCAAACCATTCAAGAGAACGAACATAAATCTGACGAATTTAGTGACAAGGACAAACCAAGAATGGAGAAATCAAAGACGGAACACGATAACAAATCTAGCAAGCGTTTTTGGATTTTCAGAAACAAAGAGCTATTGGAGAATAAGAAACATACTCCTGTATATAAAAGGAGCAAGAGTTTTGAGTTCTTGCCCAGAGCTTTAGATGAAGAGGACGAGGATTGTTTTAAAGGTAAAAAGACGTTATCGAAGAATCAATCTTACGTGTTTGGAAGTACAGACACAATGGGTGACGCGTGGACTTCAAATGAGAGTTTAGAGTACATATCAAATGTCTACTACGATAACGACGATACGGTATTCTTGAAAAGTATCAAAGAGTTCCCTTCAGAGCTGTCCTCAGCGAATAACTCCAGTTTATCAACGCCAACATCAGCGTCCAGCGGTCTAGTGGCTAACATTTTCAAGAGAGAATCAGTGCAGGATCTTCTGGACGAATTTGAAAAGACAGTGGACCTGTTTAGTGAGAACTATTTGAGTGATATTGAAACTTATACGAAACCTAAGAAAGAGCTGGTAGTGCAGAAGAAGCGTCGAAGTTCTAGCTACGATAGGTTGTGTTTGCAATCTCCTAAGATTGTCCCGGTATCTAAAGTGGATGACCTCAGTGAGGATTTTAAGAAGGAGTTGGCTAAAGTGTTAGAAGTGAAACGTGAAGTGAGGTCGCCGTCGGCCCGGCGCGGCTCCGTGACGGATTGGTTTGTGCTGGAGGACACACAGGTGCCGGACCACCGGCCCCCAGGCCCAAAGGTCCACCACCAGCCTGAGATGAATAAGTATAAGCGGGCGCAGAAGAAACCGATCAACAGGGTGAGGCGAATCAGCTCAACGAAATATGTGAGTACCTTTTTTATTGTTGAGATTCTAGTGCTTTTTACCGATTTAATAGTATCATCGTCTTATTACACGGGCAGAAACTAGGTACAGTGAGGATACGGATAATTCCAGCATAATTCGGTGATAAACCTTTTTCAGATTGATAGTAATATTTTGGTTCCGAACTACAACTGATTTTGATATTACCTACTGATGATTTCTAAGGAGGTATTTCAGTTTCAATTGCTGCAATTCTAATTTCTATTTTATGTAATTTTGAAACAATTTTAAATAATAATTACTTCGATCAATATTTCTAGAGGTCTCTCAATGTTAACGAAATGTAGGTGCCAGACACCTCGCTAAGGTGGCGCCCTCTACAACAGGTTGATAGAAGTGACATTGGCAAATGGCAATCCTCCTTTAAACGACTGTTCCATGATCCAAGGACAAGATTTGAATGAAACTGCCAGTAGCGTAATAATAACTTGTAGTAGGTATAGTGATTGTGTAACGAACAAAAAATATGTACCTTCCTATTTTATTAGTGTAGCTCCAAATATTAACTGATTGGCAAATGACTAAAAAATACGTGCTCTGATGAATGTCGACGAAGTTATTTAAAAGAACATTTTGGATAGACATATAAATGGTTTATTTGTCAAAAAATAAAGTGCATGTCAGGTACTTTTAGCAATTGTAAAATATTTATTAAATTGATTTTTTCAAAACTTACAGTAGGTACGTATACAGTACCTAAGCATACACTTAGGTATAATTTATTAGGTAAAAAATATGCCCAACTTATTCCGCACGTGTTCACGTAGTCTTGTGTTAGAATATATTATTGTCCTATATGACCAGCGCAGGCTACTCTATATCGTTATCACCCATATCTGACCAGATAAGGTGACGGCCTTCTAAATACTTTAGAAATCAGTGGTGACTAACTTTGATATCAAATTAGCAAGTCGCTCCTACTTTTTGACGTCAGGATTGCTCTTGTGTTTCTAAAATACTTGAATCAGTACAGTGTATATGCGTTTTAAGGCCAGCAATTCCTCTTAGGTTTTTTCTTAAATTCTCCGGTTTACATCACTTAAGATAGGAGTTAATTTTTTGCCTATTTTATTTCGCATTTTTCTTCAATATGTACGATGAAATCTTTACTATCGGTTATCGTAAAGAAAAAATCACGACCGATCACGGGGGAGGGAGGGGTAGGTATACCTAATGAGTTTCTATTTAATATAATTTATTATAAGTGAGCGAAGAAAAAAATCTACCACAGGAGTAGATCCTTTTCTCGGTTTCGTTAAAAATAAATTTTCACGTGTTAATATATAAATGTCACCACCGGGGTGTCAAAAAGTAGCCGAAAAAACCTCACGTGATTTGTGCACAAGCCCTTATTACACCTACACAAATTGTATAAACAATAAGTGCAAATATCGAGATGATACGACACAAAACATTTCCTTCTTATGCAGTTCTTAAAAAGTTTTTTGGTGAGGAAACAGACGAAAACGAAACCTCGATTTGTATGAAAAAATAACCAGTGGTATTAACCTCTTAATGTGCTGTAAGGTAACAGAGAGATTTGCTTACATGTTACGGTACATATAATACATAAGTATCCCATCCAATCCACGATCGACTACAAATCATTTCTTACGCTTGAGCAATGTTGCGAATAATCATTTGTTCGCTTGAAACCATAAATATTATAGTCAGAAGCAGTTACCTACTTATTGTTAAATACCTATTTGTAAGTCAGAATCATAAGTTACTTAGTCTGTCCGATCTCTTAAGATTAAATGAAGTCACTTTGGCACAAAGTACAAACAACCGTATATATATTATGTAAATTTTACGGTAATTTTTCCCTTGTGCCAGTTTGACAAAATTTTATCTTAAAATTCCGGATATAGGTACTTCTATTTCTTGATTTTAAAAAGAACAAATAAATGAGAGGTCAGTATTTAGGAAAATATTGATTCCAACGACATCTATTTGTTACTTATTACGCCAAAACGACTGCACGGATATTAACCAATCGTTATACAGGGGTGGACAAATGGACATCCGAAGAGGTTTTTTAACCGATTACGGTTGAGAAAAAAAGATTATTACGCGGAAGAAATTGCAGGCACCCTCTACGTAGAATATTTGTAAAAATTATACAACTGTAAATATCACAAATTCAGATTTACAGTTTCTCAATAGAATAAGCAATCGTACATTCACCAATCAAATCTAGAGTTCTACCGATAGCCAATCTGTGTGTCAGATAAACGGGAAAAATGAGATTACGGAATTAAATTTGAATATCGACTGATCTGATCCTGACTCGATAAGTGTGCAATGTGCATCTTGCTACCTGAATTAAAGTTCTAGAGACTGAATTAGATTGTTCTAATGAAATCTGCTTATTAAGTAACCGTAGCGAACTAGTGACGTTTGACGTTAAGGTGATGCAAAACTAAAGTTAAACCACGTTAATTCTTCCAAGCAAATGAACTGTCAAACCATAAAAACTGACTCACTTTGTAGCGCGGTTTGACTCTCAAGGCCACTTCCGATTTCTTCTTAAATATACGAGTATATCTTCTAAATCAGAAATCAGATCAATTCTTAGTAAAGCAAGATTCTAGGAACTGGAGAATCACCATCAATAGTTATTAAATCGCTATACCTACACAGTTTGTCGTTCTGTTTGTCTCCAAAAATTGGGCCAAAACTAAACTAAAGATGTCGCTTTTGGCGTTAAAACGTTTTGTGGGGTAAACTACGGTACACTAAATTTAAATTTAATTAGGTATTTTCCTAGTTCCTAGAATCCGGCTTATACTGAAAATGTATCGGATACACTCAGCTGTTTTCTTTTACTTCTTTATAATTATGATGATGCATCTATTCTAACAGGTTGCAGGCCAAACCCTAAAACTGGGCGAGGTTTCTAAGGTTAAGTTATACTGCCCTAGGCGTGGTCCAAATTGTCTCAACCGAAGGTATGGAAATGCCAACCATTGCACGACCCGACCGTTCTGTAATCTTTCAGAAACAGCTATCTTTGAATAAATGTGGCGCTTAAGGCCTATTCCCCGATACGTTATTTCACGAACTGGCCATTCTGTTCTATCTTTTAAAAACGACTTAACTTTCTTTGAATCATTGTGGCGCTTAAGGCCTATTAACCGGAACGTAATTTCACGACCTGACTAATCTAAAATATTTGAAAAACAGTTCATCTCTCTTCACGTTAGTTAGGTGCTTAGGTCTTTCTTAACTGGGACGTTTCACGACCTGACAATTGACCTTACTGCATTTAGGAGCATTATCATACTATATGTATAAGGTTCTAACTACAGTAAAGGTTTTAAGGGATATCCAATCTTCAAGAGTTGGTTTAGGAGTCAATTATCAAGTTAGACTATTGTTGATATTCTCTTATCATCCGATACGAGTTATGATATCTGGTGATAGATTGGTTCGCGTGGTCAGTATAATCTGGTCGTTTTATTTTTATAACGAGCGTTTATGTCACTGACAAAGAATCGGGTAGCTATTTTAATTGCTTTCATGTCTCTTCTTGCCTTTTTGTAATGCAAGAACGTGTTATTTTTAACCACTATATAGCGTTTTTATAAAAAGTTAAAGACAACAACAATATGGTGAAGCGACGCCATGGTTCCTAAGAACAGATTTATCCTATCTCTTAAAGTTTCCGATTTCTCCCTATTGACCCATTTGGATAGATCACCCTGTATAGATTTATTTGACAATTGTTTTCCGAAAATTTTCAAAATGGCGTTGATATGGGGAACAAAACGTAAAAATTAAAAATTTCTGCCATTTTGAAACAACTTCTACCAGCTCACAGAGCCACTATAGGTTATTTATTATTAAAAGCTTTTATTTAACTTGCAATGTATGTATGTATGTATGCATCTAAGTATGTTTGTTCGGGTGAAATCTTGCAACTCAATTTTGAAGCAGATATATCGTCAACCGATTGAGCTGAAATTTTGCATACTTACTTAACTTTGATGACAATACAATAATATGTTACCATGGGGCTGATCTGATGACGGAGCCGGAAGGTGGCCATAGGAACTCTGTAATAGAAAAGCAATCCTACCGAGCTTGGGCTCTTTAAAATCGTCTCAGTGAGCATTTGATGGATATCCAAAGAAAAGTACAGTCGGCTATAAAAGCTTGCCACTAAAATGTCATTTTTGACAGAAACTTATTTGCTTATAATTTCGTACATGTGTTTATGATATCCGTGGATGCAAAATCTAGACACATTTGGACCAGCGCCTGCGCATGGCATATGGCGCAGTGAAAGGCGTTCCGCCCTGAATGAGCCGGTTTCGCTTTTACTATTATTACGCTAAATACAGCATTGTGCGCGTTGATATAGGATGCAGGTTTTACTCTTACGGCAGGGACAAATTACAAGATATTACTGGTAGTGTGCTGGTAGTTAGTTAATAATTATAAAAGCGGTTTGAACTCGCGTAAAAATTGACAGGAACGGCCATGTTTTGAACTCATATGGAGCTCTTCATCAGGCGCAGCTCTACTGCAGTTCAAAGCTGCCTTTGATGAAGAGCTCCATATAAGTTGGAAGCATGTCGGACCGTCCTGTCAATCTTTACGTGACTCTACAAATATATAGAAAACCTCATACATATCACCCTAGTTCCAAATTAAGCTTAAGAAGGCTTGTGTTATGGGTAGTAGACGACGATATAAATACTTAAACCAAGCACAAAAATATGAGAGTTCACACAAATATTTGCTCTGGCCGGGATTTGAACCCGGAACCGCATGCTTCTGAGCTTGCAAGCAGGTTATCTACATACTACGCTAACCGCGTCGTCAAAACTCAATCTCACGTAAAAATTATCAGGAACGGCCCGACATGTTTCGAACTCATATGGAGCTCTTCATCAGGGGCAGCTACCCGTGCTTCTACCCGACTCACGGGCCACTGCAGTGCATAGCTGCCCCTGATGAAGAGCACCATATGAGTTCGAAACATGACAGGTCGTTCCTGACCACTTTTACGAGAATTTAAACCGTTGTTCGTATTTAAGAATGTCTCACGGTAGTGTTAATAATATTATGGTAGTTCTTCGTCGTTATGCATCATCCGCGACGCAAACGACAGAACACAGCGACAAATTGTGCAAGCGTTGGTATGGTCCGTCCCTAGTCCTTCTACGGGTACACTACTCGTCAATCGCGTGGAATCAAACTAAAAGTCAGGGAAAACCATGGTAGATTTGACTCATCTTTTCTTTATTGATAGAGAATGGTACCATCGTCCTGAAGTCTGGCGGATCGGAATCGATTTATATGGACTCCACTCCACGCCAATGCTACGCATGTGCATCGCGAACCGCCATCAGCCAACAAACCAGTGCATGATTTTGTTTGTGCAAATCGCCGCGCGTTCGTTGCCCATTGTAGCGGCGCATAATCTGCGTGTCGGTCACCTGGCGTCTTTTTGATATTTCCATATTCCCCGACTGACCATAACGTAAACGTAACATAACTTAAAAACGTCAAACACTGATAAAACCTCCGTTGATCAGTCGTTATCATTGTATTTTGGATCGAAATCTAATTATATACTTAATTCGCTTCGCAATCAGACTCACAACTAAGCAAGCCGTGACGTAAATACCCCTTTAATTAAGATAACCTAACCCTATAATCAACATAACTCAAACCCCATAATCATATCACGGGACATAAAATTCCATTACGGTTACCCGACCCACAGCAGAACAATCAGTAGAAATGTGACAATTAAGGCAGCCACGGCCTGTCATGACAGTTGGCTGCTAATCAGCGACATTAACTCGATTATCAAGCGGTATCTAGACTAGAAAGCCGAAACCAGTTGGACCGTTCTACGAGCGAGGTACCCGGCAATCATAAACGAGGAGAGGTGAGAAAATGCGAGGAAAAGCTCAAATGCTAAAGAAATCTGGAGAGGTCAACAATTATCTCACTCTTTGGACTTAGAAGACTTGACACACTCAGGGTCCATTCTCCCGCCCTGTCAGGCTGACCCGTTTCAGTTTATTCACACAGTCCATGCGTACAATGCGCCCGCGTCACCCCCTCCCAAATCACGCCCGTGGCGCGGAGATAATCCCATTTTAGCGAGTTATACTCGCACACAAAGTCCGACTCACTGGTAGTGAGGACTAAACAGCCTTGATACAGCTCAAGTCATGTTTAAAAAAAAGGTCCATTCGTTAAAAGCTCACTGGTCATACAAGGGCACTTACGATTACTACCTACTTTTTACACGAAAGCAATAAAAGATACCTACGTATGATTTATTTTTCTTCGTTTGTACCTATATACTTCTATAATTTTAATGAATTAGTTTAATTTGTTTATTATGTTCACGATCACCGTGTAGATTCGTGTAAATTGACTATGTGTAATCTATAATGTATCCCTATATGTGTGAAATAAATACAATCTAATCTAATCTAATCTAATCTAATCTATAGGTCAGGTGTGAAGGTGTGATCTTCCAAAACATATCTTTTGATTTTCACTGCAAGTCACATAAAGATTATGTCCGTATATTCTGGCAAATATAACTAAGATCGACTAACTTCGATCTTTATAGCTAATAACTAAAAAAAAACAGGTCAATCGTAGATCGGTTTTACTTAATGCGATGCTAAATGGCGGAATCGGCAAGGTATCAGCAATATGCACTTTAAAAGGTGAAAGAACTTTTACTTAGAGACTACGTATGTAGTTTGGTCTATACACGCATATTACGGCTATAATTGAGACGTTATCTGCGTTCGTATAAAGACGTATGTCGGTAACAAAATTGGCGTTTTCTCATTCAGTTAAGTACTCTTGCAAAAATCACAGGCAAAGCAAACAAAATCACGTAATCGTTACACAAGTATATCCAGTTCCTGTCTGGTCAGTTCCTGTTGTGATTGTAATCTGATGTGACGTTAACCTTCATAAAATGTTTTATCTGTGTCGCTGAAGGCTGAAAATCTATATTAATTTGTAAACACAAAATTGACAACATTCCAAATTCTCAAATAGTGACAATTTTAAACTAATTTTATTACTTTGTTATCACAGAACCCACCACCATTCTTATTTGATTATACGCACTAGTTTTGAATATATAAAAAAAGGTTAAAGCAGCGTCGTCCAATAGCGGCTCCCACTACTCGCGAAGTTAACTGAAGTCGGGCGAAAATGATAGTGTGAGAGGCACTTCGCTGCGGAAACCTCAGCCAAGTTCGTCGCCTCGGCTAACTTCGGTCAATTTCACGAGTAGTGTGGACTACTTGCGAAAAATTGACAGTCGCAACATATAAACAGAACAGTGGTACAATTTCCATACTAAATCCGTCTTAGTAATAGTCCGACTGTATGATTTACTGCGCTGCGACCGATTACTTGTCGACTACGCTCTTCTAGAATGAGAAACTCTTCAAATGATTTTTGTAATTATTAATTGGGATATTTTCATAAATTCAAAACTGTAATAGTTACCTATATTTAATTTTTTATCCTCTATTTAATTATGTCAGAAAAAGGCTTGGTGTAAAAAAATAAATATTGTCAATTCATCATAAATTTCAGGCTCAAACTCTTGTCAGTGTAACTGATGAAATATGCAGTTTTCTTTTTCTCCATCTAACTCTATACATGTATATCCACTTCCTTGACTTGACTTCCCTATACCTACGACATAACGACTATCTTCTCTTTAATTTGTTTAACGTAACTTATTCTTGGCCTCCCTCTTCCTCGCTTCCCCTCAACGTTTCCTTCTATGATGTTATTCATAAAACCATCATGTCGTATTCGTATAAGGTGGCCTAACATTTTCCTTCTCCTATTTACTATAATTTTCAGCAAATTGTCAATAAGGAATAAAATATTATTGACTGCTATACAGTTGTTTCTAATTGTAAAGTAAGGTAGACAAATAGACTTGTCGCTGAAAACGCCCTTTCAGGCATTCTTCAGATAGAGATGGGAACCCAAAACTAAGCTCGCGAGTCTTTCAAAATGGCTGACATTTGTTTTTTTGTCTATTTTACGTTTACAACCTCCATATGTCCCCTTTTCTTTTTTTTTCAGTACCTTTACAGATACCGTTGTCAAAGGTTGACAACGGTATCTGTAAAGGTACTGAAACGTCAGGGAGGCTCAAATAATTAATATACGCGATATAATCCGTTTAAATTGTTTTATTTAAATGTGTGACAGTCGCGGAAACCGAAGAAAATAGTATAGATGAGTTAATTTCGTTATCTATATATATTTTTAATTTACTGAAAAGTATTAGATGAGACACGAGTATTTTGTCAAAAAAAGAAAAGGGGACATATGGAGGTTGTAAACGTAAAATAGACAAAAAAACAAATGTCAGCCATTTTAAATTGTTTTATTTAACTCATCTATTTTAAGATCATCTACACTTTTACTACTCTTAAACAAGTTAACTTTCTTTCGAGTTACGGCTCACGAAAATCATCAATAAATTAAACTAATTGTTCTCTTAACGCCCAGAAACAATAGACTATCGCCACGCTCAATAACGGCACAATGACTACGCGCCTTCGCCTTTTGAAAAACAAATTACACGTCAATTTGACAGTTAGCCATCTTAAAAAGATTTACTCATTTACCACGCTAAAAATACCTTTAGAAAATAACCAATAGTCGTCAAACTAACCCTTAAATCGTAGAAAATAGAGGTTTAGATATATTTTGAATATTTATTTTGTAAGTTGGCAATGATTGCTGAGCATGAAGGTGAAAGTTTGATACGGTAATGAGCGGTGGAAGCAAAACGGCGCAAGTGACGTTTGGGCACTTTCGTGCGGCCTTGCGGGGTAAAATACCAGAACAAACGACCTTAATATGGAAAGTCCATCCGTTTTGCTTCACATCTGTCTGTCTGGGGTAAACATCTGATTTACAAAGGTTAAATGACTGATCGATCGAACGATACCGTCAACTTGTACGCTCGTTCCCTAAATATCAGAATGGTAAAATACTAGATTGCCTATTTACCCGATTTCTGAAATACCCGATTTCTGAAATACCAGATTTCTAAAACACCAGATGTTGTTTATATTATATTCGCTTTTGTACAAGATTTTTAAAATACCATGTTCTTAATACACCATGTTCCCTATAACACCATGTACCCAAAATATCAAAAGACTCTCAAAACACAAAAACACTGAACAAACCAGATTCGCAAAACACATTCTTCTCGAAACAACTTGATCTCACTTAACCGTTATCAAGTAATACATGATATTTCAAACAGCAGATTTCCGTTTAACCAGATTTTCGAAATACCAGATTTTAAGTAGCCGAGATGTCTAAAATGTCAAATATCATAAAGTACGGTCAGTGCCTCAACACAAACGAAAATAAGCGAATTTAAAAAAAAAATGCTTGAAGCCATTTCATTTTTTTTACAAGCTTTTCTTAACTTGCAACGTTCCTACCTATGTACCTAAGTATGTACGGTCAAGGAATTTGATTTGTGTACCCTGTCGTACCTTGTCATAGTGACATTGATATGGAATCTCTATCGGCTTTCATATTGATTTTCACTTTGACAAGGTATGAAATGGTATATAAATCAAATTCCTTGACTATACTTGTACTATAGATAGGTACATGTAAGTTGTGGTATCAAATTTTGCCAATTGTTTTGTCAACCACTTCCTGATATCTGATTGAGCTGAAAACATGCAAACTTACCTACATATGTAAATTTGATGACAATAGAATAGCTGATTGATGGTGGAGGCAGATGATGGCCATGGCATATTTTAAACCAATCATAGTAACCCCTCGTTTTTGGCCTCATTTTATATCTGGACGAAGACTATAATCTATATAGTGTTGCGTCCAGGGTCTGCTGAAGCTAGTCATGGCATCTCTCAAACTATTCATATCAAAAGTGACTTTTGATATAAATTATTCAAAACTGTCCGTACTAGGTACTGTTCAAGTTCATTCGTGGTTTTCATTGGTCATTCGCGAATAGTTTGGTTATTCTTATTCGTTATTCGTCATTCGAATAAATTTTGCCCATCTCTGCTCCTATCGACTGTGAGACAAGAATTTGACAAAAACTGCAATTCAGACATACAGTCGTAAAATCTCAAACAACCCGTCTACAAAATATGTACAGTTTTGCACGATATTGTTTCTTTTTTGAAAAGCAAAAGAATATCTCGGACTTAGACAAAGATAGGTTTTATGAATAATGTTCCACCATGTAGGAATGATAATTATTAAATAACATGCTTAATTAATCTAAAAAATGCCCTTTCATATTTGGGTTAAATTCCCTGCCGCTGAGTGTACTTCGAACGTCAATACGTATACGTTAAGTGCCATACTGTATTAAAACATTGCGCTCAATCTGGCGTGTATAATCCATAACTTTCAGGGTGAAATAAGTAATTACAGTTACTTTGGCGTTTTTATAGAGCTTGAAATCTTTCTCGTAACTTAAATTACTTAATTAATTAATTAAGTCTATTGTGAAGGATGGGCAACTACTGAACTCTACACTGAGCGTGGCCCGACATGCCCTTGGTCGGTTTTGGTATGTATTGTACCGACTTACATGGCTTGCTCGCTCTTTATCATAGCCACTTATGTTTCTAGTGTTTTGCTAAAATAAAAAATAAAATAGTTGATAACTTGACAGTGACATTAAAATAGCCAATGTGTCTTATGTTATGAAAATCAAGTAATAGTAATAAAAATGGAAAATAACATGATTTTTATAGAGTCATAAAGGAAAACCCGTTCTTTTATACAAGGGTTACCGTTATAATTTTATAAAAAAATATCTAAGCGGATCCACAAATTGGCGATGCTACAACCAAAAGGGGTGCAATACATCCATTACATTAGGTGTAAATAACGAGGCATATATATGTTCCAGATAGAGTACGAAACATAGTGTGAACATTGTTTCATACATGGACCCTGTTAGGGTATGCAATATTTACAAATAAAACTTAAATTAAATGAACAAATAACATTTTAGTACTAATAGGCACCTTGTTAATCGTTTAGATATTCGATTACAGAATAATAGGCCTTTTCCAGCAATAATCTTTTTAATTGATATTTAGTTATACCTTGGAAATGTTGAATTAAGAGAAAAAATCTGACGTGTAAAATAAAGGTTTTCGAAGCCGGTAGTTATTGACAAAAGTCTGATCTGTGGAAACAGTCCTTCTCTTCTTAGCTGGTATACCTTCTTAATTTAGGCTAAGAACACTCCTGGTGGAGTGGTCGCAGTAATGAATCGTCATATAGGTTGGTTTTGGCTTTGACGAGACTTTTTAATATTTTTTTTCTATCTGTGAGATTGCAGGGACATGAAGTCACAATGCCATAAAATAAGAATTAATCCTAAGAAAATCCAGCTAGTGATGGATAGTAAAATAAGCATTAAATTTGGTACGTACCTAGGAAAGCATGAAACTGACAGTTTGATGTTTACTGTAGTGTACCTATTTTTTACACAAGTGGGTTTCATATTGACCAAAGTTTCAAAAGTGCAAACGACAATGTGTGAATGTAAAAAAGAAGTGTGTCAGAACTTTGGACCGATACCTAAAGTTTTTGAAAACTGTTTCGAGAAGAACAGAGCCAAGTTTGCGACATGCGAACACGAAATACCGTCGTTCTAAAGCAAAGTTAGCATTCTATATGGAGCTAGAAACAAATATTTAGGTATGGATCGTACAACTTATAACAACTAAAGAGATATTCGATTGCCCGACAGCCTCGTATCTGATCTTTTGCTTTACGACGACGGGAGTGATGACAAAATTTTACTTTTTGGGACTTCCCGAGCAAAGGAACTAATACGAAACAAAGAAATATTTTATGGGGATGGCACTTTTCAAGTGACCCCCAAGCCATTCTACCAAATTTATTCCTTACATGTAGATTTGGCTTATGATCATGATGCCGTCACATTCGTGCCGTTATTATATGCTCTATTACTACCCAATAAACGTCAAGAAACCTACGAGCGGTTATTCACCATATTGAAAAGGCAATTCGGAATGAACATTGTTTTATTTAAATTTGATTATGAAATTGCAGCACAACAAGCCGTAAAAAAAAGTTTATGCAAACGCTACAATCAAGGGATGCTATTATCATTTCCTTAACGCTGTGTGGAGGATGAGCAAAAAACTCGAGATACGAGTAAGAGCATCAGCAGACGGCCGCTATTTAACACACCTCTTGACAATGTTAGCATTACTACCGGCAAACCTAATTCCAGAGGCGTATTTGTCAATTGTTACAAAATTTCCTCGTAATGAAACATTTAACAGATTCAAACAATATTTCGACAATCAGTGGATCTTGAAAATTACCAGTGAAATATTCAGTTGCTACACGGTCACAAAAATAAAACTACTAATGCCATAGAAGGATGGCCTTCATCCTATTACTAAAAAAGTAAGCAGTTTCAAGATATTATAATAGAAAAACACAATGGAAGCTCTTCACCAACACAATGGAAGACGCCTTCAAGCTCTTGGAATGGCAAGGACTTGGCATCAACATAAATGGCGAGTACATCACGCACCTTCGGTTTGCTGACGATATCGTGGTCATAGCGGAGACGCTGGAGGATCTCGGTATAATGCTGGATGATCTCAAACGAGTATCCCAACAGGTAGGCCTTAAGATGAACATGGACAAGACGAAGATCATGTCGAATGTCCATGTAGCACCCACCCCAGTATTGGTTGGGAACTCGGTCCTCGAAGTTGTCGACGAATACGTCTATCTGGGTCAGACGATCCAATTAGGCAGGTCCAACTTCGAGAAAGAGATCAATCGACGGATTCAACTCGGATGGGCAGCGTTCGGGAAACTGCGAAGTGTCGTCCAAGATACCTCAGTGCTTGAAGACAAAAGTCTTCAACCAGTGCGTATTACCGGTGATGACCTAGGGAGCCGAGACGTGGTCTCTAACTATGGGCCTCTTAAGGAAGCTCAGAGTCACTCAGCGAGCTATGGAAAGGGCTATGCTCGGGATCTCTCTACGTGATCGAATCAGAAATGATGAGATTCGTAGACGAACTAACGTCACCGACATAGCAAACAGGGTTAGCAAACTGAAGTGGCAATGGGCAGGGCACATAGCTCGAAGAACCGATGGCCGTTGGGGCAGAAAGGTTCTCGAGTGGAGACCACGTACCGGCAAGCGCAGCGTAGGACGGCCACCCGCAAGGTGGTCGGACGACCTGGTCAGGGTTGCGGGGACTCGCTGGATGCGGGTCGCTTCTATCCGGCCCATGTGGAAGTCAATTGAGGAAGCCTGTGTCCAGCAGTGGACGTCCTATGGCTGAAATGATGATAATAGAAAAAAACGCTCTTCACTTCAAAGATAAAAAAAGGAATAAGAAAAACATTGAAAAAGATTTGCAAATAAGTAACATAATTTCAGACTGCACAGGGAACGGAATTTCTGTTGAAACTTGTTTAGACCGTATAGCTGCATTGAGGAGATACGACGCCTTTAATGAAAATTAAGAAGATAAAAGGCTAATGATAAGACTAATACTTAGTAACAAAAAACATCTGAATCTAGACACGCGGCAGCCGTGTGTTATTCGTCATCAGGCGAAGTGGAGCCACTATGTTGTGCCGTTATAATAAAAGAAATATATATAAATATATTACACGAACCGTTTGGAGCCACTTTTGACCCCTCAATAACTCCAAATCTTTTTAACATAAAAAAAATAAATTTGGCTTATGTATTTAGGTCCCTGAGAACAACTAGAACCCCAAAGGGTATAGCAGGATAGCCTAAGAAAAAGTGCCCCCAGCGTTTTTGGGTCGAAACTATAATCAAACGATGCCTTTTAAGGAGGTAATACCCTGCACAAAGTTTCATCCTTGTGTTACCCCCTGGGGGTGAAAAACACCCGATTAACCCCAAAACTGTTTTATTTATTTTTTCCTAAACTATGAAAGTGACGAATTCCAAATTTTGTACAAATATTAATGACACTAAAAGCTATATTTAAAAAAAATATGACCCGTCTAAACATTAAAACTCTTGTAAAAAAAAGTAAAAAAAATAAAATAATCACCCTGTATAACAAGTTCGGCTCTTGGTACACACACCATTTTTTTTCCAAATATGAATAAATTTATATTCTACATCATACACAATTCTAATTATCCCAAAATCAACATTAAACTTTCAGATTCAGATTCAGATTCAGATATTTATTGGTAAAATAATCATTTTACACGTCATGATATACATATAATATTATAATGTTATTAAAATTATTATTTGTACAACATGTTAGTTACTTAAAAAAAATATTTGTTTTACAGTGTCATGTTCTTGTATAGGTACTATTCGCAGGCACACGCCTGTATCAAAAAAGAACAACTCATTGAGTGCATGTACACTTTTGTTATTTTATTATACATTTTTTTTACATAATATGTTGGTTATTGGTAAAACAGGAAATTAGTTTGATAGGCATCATGTGTTGGTCAATTTTATTTTCTCAAGGAATTCATCGATGTTGTAACAGGCCATCTCTAATAAAATTCTTTTCAGCTTTTTATGAAATGTTATATTACTCGGCGAGTTTTTAGTTTCTTGTGGGAGAGCGTTGTACAGTATTGGCCCCATTATAGCGAGTGATTTTCGAACCTTGGCTGATCTCCTCAGCGGGACGAGTAACAGGTGCTGGCCGCGCGTGTTCCTGCCGTGCTGCTGCGCACGAGTCGTGTAAAGGTCAAGGTTGTGCCTCACAAATGTGCAAGCCTCTAGAATATACACACTAGGTAAGGTTAGGATTTGGTATTCTTTAAATAGATCTTGTGCAGGGTGATCGTATGGTTTGTTAGCAATGATGCGTATGGCTCGTTTTTGGGTCTTAAATACCCTCTCACGATCAGCTGCAGTAGCCCAAAGATCAACACCGTACGTTAATATAGAATGAAAATATCCAAAGTAGGCTAATTTCATATTTTCATTGGTTAAAGTTGGAGCAAGCCTTGATAGTGCAAAGCATGCGGAACTCAATTTGTTACAGGTCACGTCTATATGAGGGGACCATGTGAGACCAGAATCAATTTTGAATCCTAGATAGTTTACCTGATCGACTTGTGGTACCTGTATGTTATTTGACATTATATTTAGTTCCTCGTTCTTTGTTTTGCGTAACTGAAAATGTATCAAGTTAGTTTTTTCTAGGTAAGTTGCATACCATTCGCTAAAAACCATGTAGATATTCTTTCGATGGCTCGACATAGGTTTTCCGTTTTAAGTTCAATACGTTATCAGCATTGACTATTATACAGGTGTCATCAGCATAAGTTACGTATTCAGGATCCGAACAAGCAGCAGTTATATCGTTTACAAGTATAAGAAATAAGTAATTTCCCATTGTTGATCCTTGGGGCACCGCGCAACCGGCCAGCGATTGGACGTTAGACTTCGAATTATGTACATATGTGCATTGCTTTCGGTTATTTAGAAACGATGCTATTGTATTCAGAAAACTGCCCGCTATACCATAACGTGACATCTTTTTTAATAGAAGCGAGTGATCGACCATCTCGAAGGCGCGCGACAAGTCGCAGAATATGGCCGCGACCTGCCGCCCGCCCTCGAGGTGCGCGAGCACTCGAGACACTACGTCGCGCGCCGCATGTACCGTGGACCGGCCCGACTGGTAGGCATATTGTTGTTTATTTAGTAGGTTATTCGAAATAAAGTAATCTATTATTCTTTTACTCAGTAGCCGCTCAAACACTTTTGAGACAATCGGTATCAAGGATATTGGTCGATAAAATTTTGCTAGGTGCATCTCACCTTTACCTTTGTAGACGGGTTGCACCTTAATGATTTTAAGAGAGTCCGGGTAGACTCCGTTTTCAACGCAGTCATTAAACAATTTTAATAATAAGGATACTAATATCGGTGGTAGGTGGTTAAGGGTGTGAGTGGACATGTCATTTATGTCTCTCGACCCTTTTAGTTTTATATCTCTAAGGATTTTTAAATTTCATCGAGCGTAAATAACTTAAATTTAAACGTTGGCGATATAGGCGGTAGATAATGATCTAGATAAGCGAGCGCGTCATATATGCGAGGTTTTGTGTTGTTATCGTTGACTGTTATGTAATAGCGGTTTAGCTGGTCGGCGGCGGCGGCGGCGACGAATTGAACCCTAAATAAATAAATAAAAACATATTCTATCTTGGTGTGCCAATTTAAGGGTTAACTTATTTTCTTTTATAGAAAACTAGTAGTATTTGCCAACTTTAAATGAGTAAATAAAGTTTACAATAAAATGTTGTTGTTTATACCTAATGTTTTTTTTTTCTATCAGTACTTATGTAATCTACTAAAGTAAAAATCTGTTTTTTTAGGAATTTAAGCTTTTGGAAATCAAGTATAATTAGCATCTTGTGTGTTGGGACCTAAATAAACTGGCAATCTGGTATATTGAGTAACTGGTAGATTAAGAAACTACGGCTTTCAAGTACATTGTGCTTTACGAGCCTGGTGTTTTCATTATCTGGTATTAGGGAAATTCGGTTTTAAATAAAATACAGTGTATTGAGAGAACAAGTTGTTTTGGCAACCCGATATAAGAGAAACACGGTAACCAGAAAATCTGGTGTTTTAGAAATCTGGTATTTCAGAAATCGGGTAAATGGGCAATCTAGTATTTTGCCATTCTTATATATAGGGAACAAGCGAACTTGTACATGTCTATTATGTACACTGTATAAATACGTTTTAGAGTTGGGTATGTGTATTTGACGCTTTATTCGAGGATCTGTTGGTCTAAATCCAATGCCACTTGGATTGGATTCAGACGCCCGTGGGGTGTTGCCACCTGGCGATAAAATTATTTTTTATATTTTTTTTGTTGTTCTTTCTATTGTTTATAATACAAGAATCACAATCCTTCAAATTTGAGCACGAAAAATGTTTTCATAGGAGGTACTCGTTCTGCAGTTAGTTAAATAAAAGTTATACCCAATAAACGTTGAGACAAAGGTTAATTATGAAATAAAAATGTAATGTGATCCACTGTAATGTAGGCAGGATCGCGACAGGGTTAAGACAGAAGTATAATATTTCCAAATTAAAAACAGACGCGATAAAAGTATTTTTTTAAACATAGACGTGTAGTCTGTCAAGTCTCAATTTGACTTTTATATGAATAAAAGTCAAATGATTATACTTACGTATAGATTAATTAATCGTATTAATCACTGTTTTTATCAGGTAGAACTGTAAAAAGTGGAAGTGCAATTAATTTAGATCCACTCGTGCGCAACAGCGGAAAAACTTAATAACTGTGCGTCTGCGCACCGTACGATGCATTTTAGCAAATTATCGTCAGTATGGAGGTTTAATCAAAATTATAAACCATTTTTTTACGTTTAATCAGTCGTTTACGTAAAGTGTTTCATTAACACGTTCAATGCGAAGCTTCATTTTGTGAACTCGCTCTGAGTGCGTTACAACCCATGAGAGTCCTGTATTGAACTTTCTGGCTGTGCGGTACAAGTCAATTACAGCCTGTAAGAAGGGTTCTATATTTTACCTAAAATGTCTTTACTAAATACATATATATGAAATTTAATTATAACAATGTTTAGTCTAATAATGAGTCTACCTTATACTGTCTTCGCCGAAGTTGATGACTATTCGTTGAGATTTTATAGACGAATTAATTAACAGGTCAAAATTGACTTGTAACGCACAGCCAGGACTGGCATAGATAAAAATGTCGATGATTTAGTAGTGATGGGAAAGATAAACCAAATAAATATATCGAAACAATGTATTACTTTTTTTTACATTTGTTACATGTACAACCAGATGATGGGCTCATGTAAATACGTCATTTTTGTGATGCGTTTGAGGGTATTTCAATTTCGTTCTCCGTACTTAATTGAACCGCCGACGATGGTTGACTGCCACTCGGGGACGTGGAGGTTCTAACCGAATCATGTTCCAATATACGAACTTTGTCTTTGTTCCAGCTTCTTCAAAATGTTGTCCAACATTCGACACAAACGTGCGTACTTAATATAGCAGGGTAACAACACTAATGCACTCTGCACTTACGTGCAGTGCTGAACAGGGCCCTACACAACAGGTCATATATGCCCTGTTCCGCACTGAATAACAAAAGTTTTAATCTGGTGCGAACAGGTCATATGTGACCTGTTAATTAATTTATATGTTGTCGGGTAGATTGTAAAATGACGAATCTAAATGTATACTTGACCATATAAAAAAATTAATATCACAACTTTATAACCTTCGCACCAGTTAATCCAAGAAAATTAGATTGCAATATATGGAAAATTTGGCAAAATTAAAGGACGACTTTTATCTATCAGGATATGTAGGTTATAGAGCCAAGTTTAATTTTATCTACTCTCCCCCCCTCTCAGGGGTGAGCGTCATCCCCCCGCGACCTCGAATGTGTCCCGGAGCGCGGTATTTTCCACTTTAAAAGAAAACCGTGTACGGTACATACAAAGTGTTTAGGAACGAAATAATCCTGAATAAATTTACTATAAACCTTTTATACATATTAAAGCAATATCACTTATACAATCAGCGCAATCTGTTATCAAATACTAAAGTTTTTAATTATTATTTTTTTCTGCTAAAAGGTTTGTTATCTCAAAAAATTCACACTTCTCGGCCAAAATATGTATCACAAAAGTAAAGAATAGAAAATGTTCTTTCTAAAAATGTATAATTTATTTCTGTTACTCTTTCATTTACCGTTGCAGTGCTATTTTTAAAATAATTGATTCTTATTGTAGGTAAACTAATCGTTACAGTATTAATTAATATAATTGTAAACTTGCATTGCATATATTTCGTTATTTTATCTTTGAGTTAACAGCTCTAACCACCACTATGTATGTGTATTTATTTACCCATATGCGCGGTACTTGTTTTCTGTTATTATCTAATTATGTGCTCCCTTCACCTTTTGCTGCACTTACTCTGTATTAAGTAAAAATTTTCATCAATTTCACTGCCCAAAGGTTGTCTGGAAGAGATCGCTCTTTAGGGATAAGACCGCCTGTTGTCTACTGTTATTTATAAATTGTATTTGTAAACTTTTATTGGTGTGCAATAAAGTATTGTTGTATTATATTGTATTGTACCTATTGTAAATCAAATATTGATCCTATAAGGGTCCCGTTCCTTTTGAGGTACGGATCCCTAAAAATTTAAATAAATAACACCTATGAGTACCTATGTACATAAATATAAACAGCATTTTCTCGCTCTTCGGTCCCCAGCCCACCTAGCACAACTTCCGTTTTACGACTCTTGTCATGCGACATAGCATCGCCCGTCCCTCTCTCACAGTACAGCGAAGAAAGAGAACGCTAATATTTGTCGCTCGAGAAAGAGTTGCGTGTCACAGTTTTGCTAGAGAGAACTAGAGACATCTAGACGAAACGAAACGAGAAAAACGCTAGAGCGAGCGAGTAATACTGAGATGATAGATACTGAGCTACTTGAATCTTCAGTAAGTGAAAGAGCTAATGAACTAAACCAAAAATGATCTCTTTTGAATCACTCATTCACTCACACATCTATTTTAGAGGAAATGCGCCAATATGAGGTAATTAAAGCATTACATTTTAGTACGTGGATCGCTGGCGGGAAATTATTACAAAGGATTCTTTATAAATATAAATTATTTATTAAGACAAACGGAACTGTTTTAAGGTAATGACGATGCCTAATGGATTCGTTTAGTAAGTATACTTATTTATCATTGTAGCGTTTATTTCTATTTGTCTGTGTTTGTGTTTAACTTAATGATTTCTTATTAGTCTACTTAATTGACTTCCTCTGATACGATATCAAGTTTGTTAAAGTACAAATGATAAGATCGAACAATATGTCTAATTTTGATCCTTATATATCTTCTTTAAAATGTCAACAGTTGTCAATGTCACTTAATGCAGATTGATTTTGACGACGCGTTTGGCTCGGTTTGTAAACACCTGCCTACTGAGCCGGCGGTCCCGGGTTCGAATCCCGGCCGGGGCAAATATTTGTGTGATGAACTCGAATATTTGTGCTTGGGTCATGGTTGTTCTATGTATTTAAGTATATATTTATATGTAAAAGTACGTATATCGTCGTCTAGTACCCATAACCCATAACACAAGCCTTCTTGAGCTTAATTTGGAACTAGATCGATTTGTGTGAGGTTGTCCGATATTTATTATTAGCAAAAATAAATATGTCACATGCATAGTATTTTACGTAAAACAGTTGTATGGTCGTGGTCGTGACATAACTGGGCCCTAATTCCATAATACATAAGTTTCTGATATCTTGGAGAAATTTCCGACGATCGCATTAAGTTTGGTCCTCATTTATGTCCATATAAATATCAGGCGCAAACTTATGTTGACCGGGTTGATTATTTGACGTGAAATATCACTTTATGTAGCTTGAATCGCAAACATCGCATTCTAAGGGCAGTATACCTAAGCTATCGCTTATTTATATTTCCAATTTAGACTGGTAGAAAAATCCAAATATCGGCTTCCTTTACCGTCCTAACGGCATTTTGTGAGCCATTTTGGCAACATGACTTTTCCGATGTAAAAAAGCCTGCTGAATTCGATTCTGGATGTTGCCCAGCCGAATTTTGCCCCCCTCCCCCCATTTCCCCCCTTTTTACCTCAAAATATGTCCCTAATCACGGTTTTTACGGTTTTATACAAAAAGTCTTACAGTTAGAAAAAAAGTGTCAAAGACAAGAATGACCTCTATAAAATTTCCTATAACATGGTGTATAAACTTTCTTAGTAGGTCTTATGGTTCGTGAGCAATATCTTCCGGAACTTCATAGACTGGTAGAAAATTCTAAATATCGGCTTCCTTTACCATCCTAACGGCATTTTGGGATCCATTTTGGCAACATGACTTTTCCGATGTAAAAAAGCCTGCTGAATTCGGTTCTGAATGTTGCCAAGCCGCATTTTGCCCCCCTCCCCCCATTTCCCCCCTTTTTGACCTCAAAATATGTCCCTCATCACGATTTATACGGTTTTATACAAAAAGTATTACAGCTAGAAAAAAGTGTTAAAGACAAGAATGATCTCTATAAAATTTCCTATAACATGATGTATAAACTTTTTTGGTAAGCCTTATGGTTTGTGAGCAATATCTTTCCGAACTTCACTATTTTTAAAAAAATTGATAAACGTGGTCGAGGCAGGGAAATTCACTTATTTTGGGATAATTGGTATCGCACAGGATCCAGCCGCTCTGCAGCTCTTGACGCTGACATCCAGTTGGCGTGCTGCTTATTATATGTCAAGACTTACGAGGCTTTCAGTCATAAGCAGTCGTCAGATTTACACGCAGAACTGTATCCAAGTCGGGCTAAAAGCGACGTAGAAAATAAAAATGCTTTACTTCTGACCATGAAGTCATTCAAAATGCTCAGTTAGACGCCAGATTCTTCAGAAACGGACCTTAGAAATGCAGTTACCCAGGATCTTGCAACAGAAAAAAATAAAGTGACAATTCTCACTGCTAAGCAGCTTGGCTCAATCTTGATCTAAGTAACGAAGTTTGTTTCCGAAAGGCTCACCAACAGCAGGTCTACAATACAACGCAAAGTTCAAAATGAACAAAGGCCCGACCCTCAAGACCTGTACAAGGCAGGTCGTTCAAAATCTACCATATTTGCGTCTGATGTGGGGGGCTGCTGCTTGCTGACCTGATGTTGGTGAGCCTTTCGGAAGCAAACTTCGTTACTTGGAGTGAGCCAAGCTGCTTGGCAGTGAGAACTGCGTGGCTGAGAGAGAGGCTTTATATGTAAGTAATGAATTTTCCTGTAAGAAAAACCATGTAACATGTAATGCATGCTTGCTTATAAGTTATTATTATACTACTTAATTTTAAACTATGAATACAAAGATACTTAATTTTAAGTTGTCTAGTAAGTGAAATTATTGTAATTTCTTTAGACGACAATCATCCTCCTAGCCTTTGTCCCTTTTGTAGAGAATGAATTCTCAATCGGGGTCGGCTACCTAAATCCCAAGATTTGGCGTAGGCACTAGTTTTTACGCAAGCGACTGCCATCTGACCTTCCAACCCAGAGGGGAAACTAAGGCCTTTGGGCGTAGGCGGTTTCCTCACGATGTTTTCCTTCACCGAAAAGCGAGTGGTAAAATATCAAATGACATTCCGTACATAAGTTCCGAAAAACTCATTGGTACGGGCCGGGTTGGAACCCGCGACCTCCGTATTGAAAGTCGCATGCCCTAACCACTAGGCTACCACCGCGTTCTTTAGACGACAATAAAGATTCTTTAAACCGAAGAGCTGCAGAGCGGCTGGATCCTGTGCGATACCAATTATCCCAAAATAAGTGTATTTCCCTGCCTCAACCAAGTTTATCAATTTTTAAAAAAATAATGAAGTTCGGGAAGATATTGCTCACAAACCATAAGGTTTACCAAAAAAGTTTATACACCACGTTATAGGAAATTTTATAGAGATCATTCTTGTCTTTAACACTTTTTTCTAGCTGTAATACTTTGTGTATAAAACCGTAAAAACCGTGACATATTTTGAGGTCAAAAAGGGGGGAAATGGGGGGAGGGGGGCAAAATTCGGCTAGGTAACATTCAGAACCGAATTCAGCAGGCTTTTTTACATCGGAAAAGTCATGTTGCCAAAATGGATCCCAAAATGCCGTTAGGATGGTAAAGGAAGCCGATATTTAGAATTTTCTACCAGTCTATGAAGTTCCGGAAGATATTGCTCACGAACCGTAAGGCCTACTAAGAAAGTTTATACACCATGTTATAGGAAATTTTATAGAGGTCATTCTTGTCTTTGACACTTTTTTTCTAACTGTAAGACTTTTTGTATAAAACCGTAAAAACCGTGATTAGGGACATATTTTGAGGTAAAAAGGGGGGAAATGGGGGGAGGGGGGCAAAGTTCGGCTTGGCAACATCCAGAATCGAATTCAGCAGGCTTTTTTACATCGGAAAAGTCATGTTGCCAAAATGGCTCACAAAATGCCGTTAGACTTGAATTTTTTTATTTAAACTACCAGTCTAATTTGGCAATACATAATTGGCTGGGCGATATGTATTGCCAAATTGGATATATCGCAAAGGCTCGTCGAAAACAGCCCAACTCTCGCCGTACTCATACAGCGATCCTTCTTAATAGGCATGCTTTAAAGGGCCTAAGTACATACACATTTGTATGCAACATACACCTTTTTAACTCCATACGTACAATGTACATGATGCGATATAGGCGTTTTTAATCACGCCTACATTAACATTAGATACTTCTCCATTCCAAAAAGGCTCAAGTGGACAGACCTTTAAACCGGCTTAATTCATTCTGTATCTGGATTAAAACACCTCATTAATGCCAAAAAGGCTTAAGTAAATAGATACCTACACCCGCTTAAATCCTTTTGGATTAATGAGTAGGTGTCGCAATACGAATGGAACAATAGGTTGCGACACGCGTTGACATCTTAGTTGGGCGAAGTTACGAGCAATTGAACCGTGAAATTATCGATTGAATAACCATACATAACATAAGAGATCAGATCTGTCTATAGATTAGACGGTGTTTCTTAACCTGTGGTCCGCGGACCCCTGGGGGTCCGCGAGCATATGTATGGGGGTCCGCAGCCTTATCCTTGGACTATTTAACAATCATAAACAAATGCCACCAAAAGTCTCGTCTAGTATTATATGATCTGTGGTCTCGTCATCGCCACGCACGCCGTGCTATTTATTGCTGCTTCTATTATTAAGGGGGTCCTTAAAAGTGGGCTTGATTTCCTAAGGGGTCCGTAGACTAAAAAGGTTAAGAAATGCTGGATTAGACGATAAGCGAGTTGGGAAGTTGTTTAGAGGAGAGCACAGAATTGTTGACTGATGTTGAATTATACAACATGCTGTAGTTATATGAGTACAATTTGCTCCGTATGTCATAAACAAAGAATTTTTTTTTTTTATTTGTGCGACTTCAAACGTACGCAAATTTTATGTTTTTTTTTATCTAAAAGAAGTGAAATTGTTTTCAGAATCCTCATAATTTAACAAAACTATAATTGTATGACAATGAACAACGCATTTTTTCACGGTGAAAATGGCAAATTACAAATACAGATACAAATACTCTTTATTGCACACCTCAAACATCAAGGAATTACGCAGCACAACATGATTGCTTACTGTCTCCATACAAATATTGGTACCCAACCCACAGAAAGACATCACAAATTTAGGTGGCCATTTGTATGGAATGTTGAACTTTGACAGACATTTCTGCCTTTTAGAGTAGTCTACGTGTAGTTAGTCCCATATAGACATTTGATCCCAATAAAAAATAGGATCGTATGACATCCTTAAAAAAATGTCTACACGCCTAGAGCTATTATGGTATATTGGTATATGGGCCTGGGCACATCACCACGGCACGGCGCCGCGCCGTGGATTTTTACGGTGGTTTTATATACGCTGACACCGTAAAAATCCACGGCGCGGCGCCGTGCCGTGGTGATGTGTCCAGGCCCTATGACCAGGAGATTTTAGCACTCACGTTTGTGATTAGTTTCGGAGTTATGCTCCGATAGACATATGTAATCCCAATGAAAAATAGGACCGATTGAGATGAGATATTTAAACGATATTGTCTATACGCTTATTGACTATTGTACCATTGCCTTGGGCCCTGTTCCCGCGCGACGCCAAGGCACGTCCTGCGTGCGCGTGCGCACCGCTCGTGACGGCCCCCGGCGTCACGACTGCACTTTTACTTTCACGCTGTATTTGCAGCATTTCATATTTCTACTAACCGAATTGGTTAGGATAATAATAGAAATAAAGTGTTTGTGGCAATTTAAGTGAGAAATGGTTTTGTGTTAAATTGTATTTACCTTTGCGTACTCGTTACAATCTAAAGTTTTATTTCGTTTAGGTTCAATTCGTCCTTATTCCCATTTTGTCAACATTCCTATTTCGTTCACATTCCCACACTACTACTACTACTCGTCCACAATCCCATATCGTACTTAATTCCATCTCGTCCACATTCCCCTATCTTCCTTATTCGATTTTGAAATTTGCAAGCCACTTCTTGTGAACCATTAATACAAACTTCAGAAGTCAGTTAATTAAAGGAGCTGGTTCTCCATTGTTTAAAAAAAATATGACCTCTGGGAATGTAGATAACTTCGAAATGTGGCCGACTTCGATTTATCTACGAAGTTTTCAATAGGCATTAATTTAATATTGGACGAAATATAGAAGATATGGAAATGTGGCTTTTGAAACATTAAAAAGTTATAAAACTTCACAAGAAAGCGCGAATGAAGTCCGGAGAAAAATCAAGTACAATATTATTTAATTGTACAGTCCTTTAGTTATATTTAGCGCAGTTACAGGGTCCTAAAAAGCTACTTTGTCATCTAAATGAACTCTGAAACAGAATTACGGAAGCTCTGGCGTTTTAAATCAATTTCCATGTACAAAGTTATACTTTCGTCACGAGTGCCGTGGCGGCTTTATTTTACACTTTATGTCGACCGTGACAGACAAACCACAGACAAGATGTTATTTACGTTTAAGTATAAAATAAACTGTGTTTATGTTATTCTAAAACGTCGTTTCTGTGTGTTCTGTTTATGTTCTTCGCACATGTATTGTTACCATCTGCGGAGCTTGTTACGTAAATCGTTCGACAATATCAAACCACACATAGAAAAAAAAACAAACGAAATTAATCTAATAGTGAGACTTTTCTTGTTTTCATTTTATTAGTGTACTAGCGGCGCCGCGCGGTGTTACCCGCTCATCTCAACGCTCAGTTTTTTCGGGATAAAAAGTAGCATTATGGGTTAATTCAGAGTGTCAGCTACCTTCATACCAAAACTTATCAAAATTGGTTAAGCCGTTTGAGCGTGAAGAAGTAACAAACAAACACTCACAAACATTCGCCTTTATAATATTAGTGTGATTTTCATCTGTCTCAATGGATGCGCATTTATTTCTACTTATTCTAGCTGTCTACTACTAGGTACAGTAGGTATACTAAGGATTGAGCTGTTGCACGTGTGCTTTTGTCGCGCTTCCGAACACGTGTGTCCGGCGCATTGTGCTCCTACTTGGGGTGCGCAAACGCACCCGAGAACGACGAGTAAAAAAATAAATCAATATCAGACCCTCTTGCACTGTGTGAGGTTATGGTACCGTGTGATGATTGTGAGGATGAGGATTGAGGAATGATACAATCAACCAGAGAACCAGCTCTAGTTAGTAAGTCGCGACGCCAACAAACTGTTTCGCAGTTTAGCGCACTTTAAGCACATTCACCACAGTATGTGGTTATATTAATAAATAAATTATTTATTTATCGTGTGGCATATTATGTGTCACTGGATAACATATAAAACAAAATCTTATAGTTAGAATTTTGCCCTTCCAAGGTAGGCTACTACTGATAGGATCTTAAAATCGTCTACAAGGCCTGTGTATCTAAGGGGGCATTCCTAATATTATTTTCATTTGATAATGTTTGCAATATTTAACTGAGCGAACACAGCGGCAGTTAAATCTTTTATGGTTTTGTCCGCTGGTATAGCAACAAATGTATTTTTTCATTATATGTAAATAAATTAAAAAGAAAAAAAAGTTACAGGCAGGAGAAAAAGTGTTATATTCTGAGACGGTATAGTTGCGACGTCGGTCGGAACTTGGATGATACCCACGAGGATTTAAATTGGATATCAACACCATGGTCGATCACTAGGCCAATGGAACACTCAATGTTTGCCTTTACACCTGCGTGGGAGCATCTATATTCGTTGACAAACGCTCGCGTGTTGAAGAAAGCTGACGAATATGGCGCCGCCATGTTTGACGAATTGCGGGTGTTCGACATAACGGGACTTAGTCATGGCGTTAGTATAAGCTAAGCGCTTATTAACAAAAACCCGGCCAAGTGCAAGTCGGACTCGCGCACCGAGGGTTCCATGCAAACACCCCAAAGATACAAAGCACTACAAAGCCCCCTTACATATTTATTTTATTCTGTTTTTCTGTGAAAATGTCAAATAACTAACTATTACGGTTCATGAGATACAGCCTGGTGACAGACGGATAGACAGACGGATAGACAGACAGAGGAGTCTTGTAATAGCGTGCCGTTTTTTGAACCCTATAATTACCATTTTAGGTGAATTCCTGTGGATAATGTGAACATCAGTATCGCGTCACTAATATGATGCTTCCCGAGAACACAAGTTACTGAAAAAATACCGAAGAAAGAAAGGATCTTCTTTTCTAGGATCCCGTTTTCAGCTCTTGACTCTATGGGAAGAGTGCCATTTGAAAGTATGTTTATTACATTGTTTATTCGTAGTATTTGAGTTCCTTCGAGACCATGAACGTACCATCACGTTCGAAACGTCGAGGTAATTAAACGCGATTTAGTCCCGTTTTGTTATAATAAATGTGTGAAAATTTATTTAAAAAAAGGTAGTTGCCGGCAAACTTAAAACATAACCTTGACTGCGCAGTAGCTGATTAACGTATAAATGCACATGAGCAGATCCGCCATTTTTGCTCAAAAAGTTTGCCGGCTACTATATTTTGATACATAACACATTAACCCTTTAAATAGATACCTAGCTTGACATTTTGTATTTCGTAATAGGAAAAGGAATTTTATTGCATTTGGATTGAACGCAGTAAGCCACCAATTCATCCGTGAATAACAAATTCGTCGTCTAAATATCTATCCACACATAGTACTAAGAATTTCGAAGTAATGATTCCACTCCTAAAACGTATTTTTTCATAGTTTCACGTGGGCGAGCAGACTCATGCGTAGGCGCTAGTTTAATCTCATAAATCCGTAAAGAAACCATAGCGGTCATTTCCCGCACTTGTAAGGATTCCTAAACAGCCTCAAAATACCTAAAAGGTGCCTTGAACCATAGACATTTAGACTTTTAGATTTACACGGCAGTACAGACAAATTGACTTTGCCAATGTCGTCCTATTTAGAATTACGACGCAAGCCTCGAAATTGTAAATTAGATTAGGAATGTCCTTAATTCACAACATCACATATATTTCACCGCGCTTGGTTCGTTTATACGAGAGCCAAGCGACCCAAGCACAAATATTCGAGTTCATCACACAAATATTTGCCCTGGCCGGGATTCGAACCTGGGACCGCCGGCTCAGTAGGCAAGCGCTTACAAATTGAGCCAACCGCGTCGTCATTGATAATAAACTATTAGGGAGGGGTGATCGGGGTCGCCAATATCGCGGAAATTAAAGTGGGGTATGATGAGTACCTACCTGATAATATTATCGTGTTGCGGGGCCTCCTTTCCTCCAGGTCGATGAAATGATGAAGGCAGTAGAAGTTAGCGTGTGCAATTATGCGGTCATTCTCCAGACGTACATTTTTGCTTGTCTTCACTCTTTAAAAATATAAAATTATCGATTTAATTATATCTAATATTTTTTGATCGTAGCAGGTATTCGTATTGAGCTGTACATGAATTTTCAAGAACATATTTAAAACTTTTCGGGTAGAAAAAAAAACTTTTAGCCCTATTCTTCTAATTGACACGTCGCGTCCCACTACCAAAATTACTTACATACCAATTTCTCCTGATGATATACATGAAGAAAAAACAATGTAAGCAAGTTTCTTAAACAAAAGAATACATGTTTTAATTGTACAAAAAAAACCTAGTCAATACAAGTAATATATCACAAAGATATCAATTATAGTAACTTTGTCTCGAAACGTATAATAATTCACGCGTCGCGTTCGGTTTTGATCACACAAGTCCTCTGAAAGTAGGTACGGATCTCACTAACGCATTTCGGTGAAGCGGTCAGTCGTGCCTAGAGCCCCGTGTGGGATGGTTGTGTCAGCTGTGTACGGGTCGCGGACTATGACTGTAAGTATCTAATTCACGCGTTTTGGCTCACGAAATTTCTAATTAACACGTTCACGTTTTAAAAATCAACCAGTAACTCTATTGCGCTGAGAATTTTAGTGTACATTAAAGGCCGCATTATTTAATAGGTACTAGATTCTGTAGATTATTACATGTACCTATAAAAAGTTATTTTTTATTTTTCAAGAATCCCTAATTCACAAGTATAATTCACGCATCAAAAATGAACGCGTTACTTAGAATTTAACCACACATGCGGTTTTAATCATCAGTTTGGTTTTTTTTATAGAAGATTTGTATATATAATAGTAATAGTACCTATAACATATAGTCACATCTTCGTGGGGTCATTTTAAAACCTCATCAGGCATCAAAATTCGAGCCGAAGTGGTTTTGCCATATATTAGGACCATCAGGCATGAACAATTTCGTACTTGTATATAACCCTGTGTCTGATAGAATAATTAATAGCAATGAAGCTGAACATCCATTTATGTCTTCTCAACACCGTGTAAGTTTACAACACAGTCTACGGAAGAGGATATCAACTAGAGGAAACTCTAGACAGCATACCAAGCCGGCAAATCGTAATGGTATTGAAAGACTGGAATGCTAAAACAGGAAGCTCAGAAATAGTCCATGAAATCCGAGACACCATTGGAAAATATGGTCTAGACTCTAGGAACGAACGAGGTCAGAGGCTTGCAGAGTTCTGTGTTCTGTGTCGGACCATTACTTTAACACTCTCTTTCACCATCACAAAACATGACTCTACACTTGGAAGTCTCCTGGAACCTGGGTTGTTTTAGGAATCAGATAGACTAAATACTGGTAGAAAAGCGCTGGAAGTCAACTGTCAAAAAATGAAGTGAAAACCTTCCCTTGAGCTGAACGCGGTTACTGCGTGCCTCGTTCTCCATTCGTCTCAAAGCCGTTTACCGTAACGCGCGACCTAAACACTAAGAATCTGACGGAAGCGACGCTCATGAATTTAGATCAACGCAGGTGATGCTGAGTCCAGGTAATAAATGAAGATTTTGAGGATATCGTATCTAAGAGAGGAAGGGATTGTAGAAGCTTCACATGGATCACTGAGGAAACGTGGAACCTAATTCAGCGCCGGAAAGAAATTAAAATGAATGCCCTTCAAGAATCCAAGTTGAAAAGGGAATACTCGAAATTATTTAAAACAAATCAAAGGGAATGCCGCAGAGACAAGAACAAGGATATGCCAAGAAGTCGAGTCGCATCCACTTAAATTACAAGCCTCAGATCTGTTCAAGAAAGTTCGCCTGCTGAGTCGAAAGTTCAAACCCAAGTTCTGGGTCATTGAAGATCACGATGAGCAACCGCTGCATGAGTTTGACAAAATTGCAGAACGCTGGCGTGGCCACTATGAGCAGCACTATGAGTACAAAAGACCCTGTACATCCACCGACAATTGGTTGCACTGGGGACTTCTGAACCTGAAGCCCAACATCTTCAAATCAGATAATAGCTGCAATCGATCGCCTTAAAATTAAAACAGCTCCAGAACTAGACGACATTACTTCCGAGGTTTTCAAAGCTCTAGGTGATAAAAGAATCCATATCTTGCACAAGATCTGCCACCACTTATGGCAAACCGGCAGATGGCCAAAAGTCTGGACCCAATTCGTCATCATCCCGTTACACAAAAAAGGTTCAACGACAAAATGCGACAACTATCGTACACTTGCTCTGACTCAGTTATGCTCCACGTGACTAAACAACAGACTTCATCACTATCTAAACTGGCAGATCGCGCAAAAACAAGCGGGTTTTGTAAAGGGAAAAGGCATGAGCGAGAAAATACTGAACGTGATGCAAATTGTACAGAAGTGCTACGAGTTCAATATACCTTTCATCATGTGCTTTGTCGACTATTGCAAGGGTTTTGACTGTGTCGACTGGGACTGTCTATGGGATATTTTGACCGATTTGGGTGTTCGTCGCCTCCTCACTGCTACTACACTACAGTCACTTTTCTACAACAGCCAAGCAACAAGGAGAATAGATAAGACGTCATACAATCCCTTCAGTTTCCAAAAGGGTGTCCGACAAGGTTGCATTATTTCACCTATACTGTTCAATATATACGGCGAATACATCATAAGGAGGACGGCTGGCATAGTAGCGTTACTGTTCGTGGACGTAAAGTCTTGCGATACGCTGATGACACCAGCCTCCTAGCAGCTAGCGAAAGCAAGATGGGCAGTTTATTGAACAGGATGGCGCGCTTTAGTGAAGAATTTGGACTTTCAATCAACAGATCCAAGACCAAACTCATGATTATTGATCGTACAGGCAAGGTAGAACTCAGTGGAAGACTTAACTTCGAAATCACGGAGAACCTGGATTCTAACATTAGCAATAATGGTTCATGTAAGACGGAAGTTCGCAGAATCCGCGCTAGGATGGCCAAGGGCGCAATTTCGCAGCTTAATAATGTACGGAATGATAGGAACTTCTCCGCCAACACTAAGACTACCTTAGTCCGAACTATAGCGTTTTATTTATTATAACTTATCATAATAATTCAACTTACATACATACTTACATACCTAATCTACCTAGTAACTTTAACGGCCGGTGTGCTTGTTTTTTGAGTACTTAGGTACTTTCATATTATTTAAAACATAGCTTATATCATATAACTGCCACCATATCAGTCATATATTATTATACAAAACGTTTTTATTTTAATTTAAAAAATATAACTGAATTTGTATAATTAACACGTCGCTTTTCTAATTCACGCGCCATACAAAAGTCAAATATTCTAATTAACACGTCATTTTTCTAATTCGCGCGTCATTTAAATTTTAATTTGCTTCTAAGTAATGAACCTGTAATAATTATAAAGTGCCCCATCCACATTTAAGTTTCAATGATCGATATCTTACTATATTTGAGATAAAAAAATATTGAAAAGTAAGTAGAAAAAAATCAACGCGTTAATTAGAATTAGAACACAAATCTGGAGAATGACCGTATGATCGAATTGGTCTGATTTGATATTGCCAGGGATCGTAAAATGCAGGCAAAATCGATTGTAATGACGTATCACGTTACGTGATAACTCTAGCACTGCAATGAAATTTTATCGCATTTTAGGAACCATGGATATAACGTACCTTGTATTTAAATTGGCATAGGTACTTTATATTAGCATTTAGCAGTAGGTACAATACGGTATTTTATGAAAGCTCAAATCAGCTACTCTTAATGAAATGGCAAAAATGATTCGTTAGTATGAAGTTTCTATGAAGATAGTGGCTTGTGACGTCATAAAAATTAGTAGTCTAAAGTTTAGACTCCAAAAACGTCTTCTTTTTAGTTTTTATCCAATTAAAACGTCCAAAAGCGCGTGCAGCTCTCCGTGGCGCCATCTATGGTCCCACCGGAAGACCAGCGCTGGCTCTTGGGCTAGCATCATGCTGAGGTGGGGCCCTTTCGTGGCACAGCCATAGTTAGTAGTAGTATATTTTCTTATTGTTTTATTTCATTTGTCACTATTTATTTTGTAATAATGTTCTATCCTGCTCCCATGTCACATTAAAGGTATAAAAACCACTACGGGTTTTAACTCCAAATTAAAATTGATGCTACTTCAAAAGGCCTATTATACAGTTAATGAATTTTTAGACGAAATTGACCCTACTCAGTAACTTGTAAGTATCTCATATTTTAATGTACCTAATCTCTAATTTCAATATAAATTAATATAAATATAAATTAAGTTACTTTAATATAATTGCTGATTGTATTATACTTGTTGACAATGTATGACTAATACTGAATAAATGGATATGGATATGGATGAATGGATATGGTCACGTCATGAATAAATGCATTTCTTTCTTTCTTCTTTTCTTTTCAAAAGTTAGAGGTTTTTTTATTTTATTTGGCTCCGTGTATTTTTGAATGTGTGTTTAGTGGTGTCAATGACTTATTTAATTTTAACTATATAGTCCAATACCGTATTACACGGGCTGTAAGTTTAGATCGCCTAACACGGGCGGCATCGTGATAGCTGCAGCCATCGAATCGATATCAGCTGTCTGACCTTACTGCAACGAATGGTCATGATAGTTTCGACCCGATCCAATACCGTATTACACGGGCTGTAAGTTTACAATACAAATACTCTTTATTGCACACCTCCAACATCAAGGAATATACAACACAACATGAAATACATTAACATAACAGCCGGAGGTAAACAACAGGCGGCCTTATCGCTGAATAGCGATCTCTTCCAGACAACCTTTAGGTAGCGGAGTAGTTGAACAAAAATGTTTGAAATTAGTAGGTGGTGCATAATAATAATAGGACTAAATGAACGACTTCCATAAAAGACAAAAGTAATAAACATACATTACATAAATAAAAATATACAGGTATACTTACATAAATACTAAGACATAATAAATAAATATATTGTAAAGTAATAAATAAAACAAAAACAGTATGAGCCACAAAGTTAAAGGAGCGATTATTATTGCAGTGTACTAAGGGAGAGACAAATAGTGTGTTTTGACGAGGGTTTTAAATGTTGCAAGAGATTGGGCACGCCTTAATATCCAGAGGAAGCGAATTCCACAGTAAAGTAGCCCGGAATGTGAAAGAACCATTATAAAATTTAGAAGATGAAGGGGGAACAGTAAGAACTAAGTTTTGTGCAGAGCGAACAGAACGCAAATAACTGAAGCGCTCCTTGAGGTAGCGGGGAGTTGTGGGGTTAAATAGTACATTATAAAGAAGAGACAGAATATGGGAGTGACGACGAGAACGGATTGAGAGCCACTTGAGCTGAGACCGGAAGTCGGATACATGGTCATACTTGCGTAACCCAAATATGAACCGAATGCAGATGTTTTGGATACGCTCAAGCTTATTAAGCTGCTCCTCCGTGAGGTCAAGGTAAGCTATATCAGCATAGTCCAATATAGGAAGAAGTAGAGTTTGAGAGAGCGCAATTTTGGTGGCAATAGGCAGAAAATTACTGAGCCTTCTGAGAGAACCGACTGCCGCAAACATCTTTCTGCTTACTTCATTAACCTGTGGCACCCAAGATAAAGTGCGATCAAGAATGACACCGAGGTTTTTAACACAGTGCGAAAAAGGTATATGGACTCCGTCAAATAATACAGGTTGGACATTATCAAAGTCAACCCTGGAGATCAGCTTAGAACTGCCAATTACGATAGCTTGTGATTTAGCAGGATTGACTTTGAGACCAAACCTATGACTCCAATTTAAAATGCGCTCCAAATCACCATTTACGTCGCTAATAACAGACGCGAGGTCACCGAGATCACCCTGCGAATAAATTTGAAGATCATCGGCATAAAGGTGATAATGTGAAGATAGATTATGTGTAATGGAATTTATAAAGATAGAGAATAACAAAGGCGACAGCACTCCACCCTGAGGAACCCCAGCCAGCGTGATGCACCAAGAAGAAAAGGAGTCATCCACCTTTATTCGCTGCCGACGATCACTTAAGTAACTACGAAACCAATCAATTACTGCAGGAGATATGTTAAGAGAACTTAAAATGCCAAGTAAGATGTCGTGATCAACTGTATTGAACGCATTACTGAAATGCCCAAAAAACTTTTCGAATTATTCCTTATTTGAAAGACCTTAGCAATTTAGCATCAATGGTAGAATATAAAAAAAAATAGTTTACCTACATTAAAAATAATGAGAGATTATACATCAATAAATAAATAAATATCGGACAACCTCACACAAATCGATCTATTCCCAAATTAAGCTCAAGAAGGCTTGTGTTACGGGTACTAGACAACGATATACGTACTTATATAGATAAATATATACTTAAATACATAGAACAACCATGACCCAAGCACAAATATTCGAGTTCATCACACAAATATTTGCCACGGCCGGGATTCGAACCCGGGACCGCCGGCTCAGTAGGCAGGTGTCTACAAACCGCGCCAAACGCGTCGTCAAAATAAATGTTTCATAAATTTATAAAAATACGTTGTTAAATTCCCTTCAGCCGTCTTGGCGTGATGAGACCGCAAAGCATTCTATAACCATCAGCATCCACGAATGTCCTGGGAATGCCAAACTATTAAGAAGCAAAAAAAGGACCATGACTTAGTCTTCGGCCCGGATGAAGAAGTGGTCACCTTATGGTACATAAATGTATAAATATAATATTTTTTTAGGTAGTACATATATAGGTATATAAGGATATTTTTAATTGTGAGTTCATGTATAGGTATTTCGATAAGAACTAATAAAATAAATGTAATCACATACAGGACGGTAATCCGATAGCTTTCAATAGCAACATCCGTTCTTTTGTAAAACCGGTCTAAAGCCGATTATCGGCCGAATGTTGACTGGAATAAAGTTTGATTTGATTTAAATGTGTGGGGTCATAGACCACTGATGGGGAACGAAGCAGGAAATATCGAGTATCCAGTTTTTGTTGTTATAGAGTTCGATTAGATTTAATATAATTTGTTAAAAAAATACATAACCAGTTTATTTAGCTTGTTAAAAATGGTTACGGAACAGCAAATAAGAGAGCCCAAATGTTAGCTGCTAGTTACATAAATCGGAGGACTGACAAACTGAGGGCTACTAGTAACCAAAATAAGTTTGTAAAGTTACCATCATTCTGGTTATTAATAATAATAATAAATTATTTATTTCGGATACTTTAACATCCATAGTTTGTTAGTATGGCTTACAAATTAAGTTAGTAGACTAAAACACTAGTCACCAGGTATACAAATAAGTATAAATTACATATTGGGCTACACCAAGCTTATTTAAGTTATTACCCAAGTAGTTAAACTAGTTGAGCTATTTTTTTTTCATTGAAGGTAAAATTTTAGCGCAAACATAACGCAGGCATTTTAATGATGTTGTGCAAAACATGTCATTGTTGTCTTAATTTATTATCGGATACCCTTGAAATGTCGACAAAAGTTTCACCGAATGATTCATTTCGTCGATTTTTCATTTCGTCTACAAATTTTTACTCGTACCTAAGTCATAAATTTTTCAGACTTTTTGTAAATTATAACCTTACTACCTATTAGGTTAGGTTCGTGTTATAACATTCAAAAATATTTTATGGTTTCAGAAAAAAAATGCTTTCGATGAAATGAAAATTCGATGAAACGTTTGTCGACACTTCAAGGGTAAACCCTTAATTATTTATTTATTGTATCACATAAAATGTAACATGACAGTTCATACACCAAAGCGTTACACGGATTCTTAAGCTTAATACTTAACTAAAACCTAACTAACTTACGACTACAAGATAATTATCTTGCTCTTTCTCTAATAGCACTCTCTTCCATTCGGTCATCAGTCTCGCTATCCCATCCGCAAACAAATCGCATTCGGATTGTGCTAAGAGTATGGAGTTAATGCACGTATGTGGTGCAACAATTAATGCCCGCTGATGGCCGACGGTTTCAGTTGCATCTTTATGATTCTTGCAGCTTTATAATTCTTACAATTAGCTAATTGACGCAATATTGGTACAGTCAAATTTATAGTTATTTTTATGTTAGTAATTGACGGATCGAATGAAACCTCCCCGTTTCAGTTTGGTCACTGGTTAAAATTAATTCGTATGTCCGAATACCGGATGTTTGGATGTCCAGATTTCCAGTTGTTCTCGGCTGTAGATCACATTTCTCAAAGGATTCTCGATTTGTTGTGAGTATTCGATACTTAAATAGTTATTTTTGCCGATTTCAATTTTACAAAATGGCGGAGTTCCTATCTTCTCGTTCGTTGAAAACGTCAAACATTACATTACATAATTTAGTAGGTAATTAAAAAGAAATGTTTGTGAGGTTTGCAGCTCATAGAGCCTCACAAACAATGAGTAATATTACAACAAAAAGGCATCAATTGCGCGAATTAACCTGGGTATATCTATTGCGCGTTTCGTTATAGCGGCTCGACTGTACAGTCATACAAATAAAACGCAACGCATTTCGCAAAGTCCTTCAGTATCATAACATATTGGTACATTAGAACAATACGAAACAATAAGCAACATCTCCATTATAAGCTGAAACTGCAATATCTTACCCAATTCATTATAAGCTATATTGCTTATTTCTGTTGAGGATTATTAGTTGTTTATTAATGGAACTTTACTAATAAGATTTTTTCACTTTACCTTTAACATTGTGTACTTATGTTGAAAGTTACCAGTTATCGGCACGAACCGTGCAACATTGCGGTATTCGGTGTATAAAAACACGAATATATTTGTAATAAATATTACACTCAATATATACAAACTTTATGCATTCAAAAAAGCGGAAGATAAAGTTCATTATATTAACTCATTAATTCTGAATAATGTCGAAATACAGAATTGAAAAAAAACCTATACACTTATCGAAAGTCAGCACATCTAAATATCCGGACATACTGAAGAACTTTGGGCCCAGCTGAACGAAGTCGCCTCACTCGCTTCGTTCGCTCGGCCAACAAGTTATACTCGTATCGTACGTTACTAATAGCTACTGAAATGAAATATACTAATACTAATAGATACTAGAAGAAATGCCTTACAGGGCTAAGCTCGCCTTTGTACATATTCATTGTTTAATGTCTTTGTTATGTATATATTTTATTTTTTGTACAATAAAAAGTTTACATACATACATGTTAGATATTTGTTATCCTACTCTTACACGGCAACACCGTTAGGAAGTACAGCACCTACAAATAAGTTACTTATTTCATTACTTTTGTGTAATACTAATAATTTGATGACTCTATTATTGTTTAAAAACTCTATTTTAGTAATATATTATAATTTTATAATACTTTACTGACATGTAAAATTAAATAGTATCTAAGTTTGTTGGTGATAAAAAGATAAGGCGGCCATGATGAATTTTGACGTGTATTGTTTTAACACATTTATTTAATAAAAAAATATGAAGTTATAATAAGATGTTCAGTGTTTTTCTACTAAAACATACCCGAAGCTTTTATACATAGCTGGAAAAACCTTACATCTCCACTTAGCGTAATGGTTTGCTCAATTTCACTATTACTCCGATCGTACAGCGAAACCATACCGTCTGGCCTGGTTTCCTTTACGTATAGTTCAATTCGTTAATGATAGAATAGAAATAGTTTATTGTTATTTTATTCGAATGTATTGCAACCATTGCAATCACAGATCTGTTATGATCTGTGGCTGCAATAGTGTTGGATAATATGCAAAGATCTGAGGATAGTCATATAATATATTTATTTTATTTATTTAAACTTTATTGCACAAAATAATAGTTAGTACAAATGGCGAACTTAATGCCTAGTGGCATTCTCTACTAGTCGACCATAGGGCCAAACAGAGATGCTTCAAGTGGGTGCAGAGTAGGAATGAATCGTTCGGAGAGCGTCTAAGATACAAGTAAGTATAGATAAGTATATATAAATATAAAAAAAAAAATATATGAAAAAATTACCGACTGAGCGAAGCGTCTCTGTTTCAGCTTCACCTTCTCTCTTGTTTGGATTTCCGGCTGTTCTCGTCTACAGGTCTCATTTCTCAGTAGGTTCTCGTGAAATTTTGAGAGTAGGTTTGATAAGTATACGTATACCTACTACAATATTTTGCAGATTCAGTTTTTCGTAATTTTTCAAAATGGCTGGGATAGAGGGGTGGAAAACGTTAAAAAACTTACAAATTTCTGCCATTTCGAAACAAACTCGCTAGTTCTTATTCTAAAAAGCTCACAGAGTCAGCATTCTCTAAATTGGCCAAGTCGTTTAAAGCAAAAGAGGAATTGACAGTGACAGGTATACTTATAACTGAAGATTAAACGGAGATTGCATTCAAAATATTTCACATGCCTTTTATAAAGTCCCTATACCTTTAGAAATAGAATCGGGAACGGAATTCTGAAAGCCCGGGAAACGGGTCGAGCGGCAACGTGAAATGTCGTAAAAGTCTAACTTTCTCTTCTATAATTCGGCTTCTTGATAGCATCGGATTATTTCCATCTATAACAATAAACTGAGCTTATAGTTCTGTTAAAATCGGGATTATGGTGGCAAAGATAGAAATAATATCGTATTCCAAGAGTTTTGATTGTTGGAAGATAAAAATAAGTCAGAGATATCTCGGACGGCCTGTAGGTACCTTAATTTATTGATACAGGATTCAATCATCCTGGAATAAATTATTTTCATTTCATTGCATTGTAAGTATTGTAAAGATCAATGAAGTAACTCTTATCAACCCTGTACTTTACAAATACAGGTGCCTATTCCTAAGATCATAGACAATTGCCCCATTATCATCTCCTTATCTCTGTATCAATCGATTATAGTAATAGCATCGAGTCCGAGTTACGTAAAAGATTGAAACGATCGCTGACAGTACCTACGCAACGCTGTGCAATACTTATAACTGTAATCGATCTATTTATTATATGTTGATTGTTACGAGAGAAATTATACTTTTGATGTTAGATTAGCATAGTAGACGTTCCCCGTAAGGCCTTATCACACATGAATTTTCTGAATCCCGAATCCCATCCAGGCCAAATATTTTTGTGATGAACTCCTGAGTCTAATACACATAGTACAAGTGCCGGTTAGTTAGTAGAGGACTAGGTCTATTTGTGTATTTGCGGCTCCACACTACTCGCGAAGTTGGCCGCAGTATGGGTTTCCGCAGCGAAGTGCCTCTCCACACTATCATAGGTATGCTCCCAACCTCGGCAAACTTCGCGAGTAGTGTGGAGCCGCCGCAATAAGAATTGTCCCTTAATTTGTAGCTAGCTCGCGCCGAGCTTCATGGCATATTTTATCCGCTCCGCTGCACACCACTTAGCGTGTTTTCTTGTAAATAACATGGTTTCTTAGCTTACCTTTGACTTAGGTATCACACCGCTTATCTACCTCGCTAATCTCTAGTCGACGAGCGAGATAGCTAAGTTGAGCATCGTTAGATGATAGCCATACCTACAATATTAAGCCGGTGTGTTACTCGTCTTGGAGCAAAGGAAAATTCATGAACGTTTTCTGTTCGTATGACAAACTATTTAACTTATTCATTGACCCGCGCACCCGCATCGCCTGGACTGACAAGGACAAGGGTATGTCAGGTCTGTACCATATAGCTATTAGTAATGTTAATGTATGAGGCCAAGCCCACATTATATTGTAGTAATTCATAAGCAGGTTTAATAGTCTTTAATGGCACCTTTTGAGATAAGTAGTATATAGGTAGAGTTTTGTCACAAAGAAGTGAGATGTAATAAATGGTAAGTTCGAATCCTCAATATATTATGAATTTCATGGGTTAGAAAAATAAGATTTCGGACGTTCGTCCTCATCGACAGCTATTCGTTTAGTTTACCTACGGATAGATGTCGTTGTGGTCGAACAACGCGCAAACTGTCCGCCGTGAGAGGTTTTTGTTATAAAACAATAATGTTCATACGCTCTATTTTCATACATGGTGCTCCCAAATCACCACCGCACATGGTGCTCTATGACGCAACGATCATAACGCGCATATTAATCGCGCGGTGAAAGTGAAACAATCGCTACCGGGTTCGGTCTTGCGCGTGCCCTGATTATGCGTTTTTATCTGTCCGCCGTTTGTAGACATTGTGCCTGAGGGCTAGACCTCACAGCTGGCCCTAAGGCCCTAGCCAGTGGTCACGGAATTTAGCCACGTGACCTTTTACGAGTGCCTAGTCGTGAATGCCAAAAAGCATTATAATCACAACTAGTGAAATTAGTAACTAGACCTCACGAGCTTGTGTCAAAAGGTTGTAATTTTTTACGTTTTAAACATAACGCCGCCATTTTGCAAATAAAAAAAATAACAAAATATCTATAGCCTTATCGAAACTACTCACAAAATTTCATGTATGAGAATCGGTTGAGAAATGCCACCTCTAGGCGAGATCGGCGAGATCAGCACATCTCGACATTCAAACATCCAAACATTCTAATCCTTTACTTTACTTCTTAGTTGTGCGCTTGTGCCTCTCAAACGCACTCTTTTTAGGGTTCCGTACCCAAAGGGTAAAAACGGGACCCTATTACTGAGACTCCGCTGTCCGTCCGTCCGTCCGTCCGTCTGTCACCAGGCTATCTCAAGAACGGTGATAGCTAGACAGTTGAAATTTTCACAGATGATGTATTTCTATTGCCGCTATAACAAAAAATACTAAAAATAAAATAAAATAAATATTTAAGGGGGGCTCCCAAATAACAAACTTGTTATACTTACGTTGTATTGTTGTGTCGCACTTGCCCAATTTTTATTTAATTTCACTTGATTTTTCCATCTTTTTTCAGCAGTCAAAAAAGCCAAGTGTAAACGTTCCCCTCGCTCCATCCTACGGCCGGCTCTCCTAGCCCCCAAGCGTGAATGAGTAACTACAACGACTACTCAGGGCCATACCTTCATCACGAGCAGCCAATACGTCTACTGCAAGACGGAGGCAAAGCACGCCACCATGATCGGTCTTGCGCCCGCATCCAGCAAATTCTAGTGTTCCCAGTCCACATTGTAGGCCTTTCCACACTGCGTCTTCCGGAGCTCGTGTGGCTATCGGTTCTACGAGCAATGTGTCCAGCCTTGCATATAAATTACCCTATTTACGCCGTTCCTTTTGATGCATAGTGCGATTCAAGAACTCGTTGGCTCCAGCGGCGAGTTCTACAAGCAATGAGTCCTGCCGATTGCCAGTTAAATTTCAAAACGATAGCCAAGTCCCAAATTGTATCCCTCCGGGTGAAACTAAGCACCCGAGATCTGTATTACATTTACAGCGTCTCAAACCTTTGAGACAAAGACAGATAGTTTGCGTAAGGAACGCTAGAAAACGCAACTGCAACAGCGATCGACCGAAGATTTGTAATCGCTGGACACAGGCCTTCCCCAAATATAAAAAGTATCCTATAACCATCTTTGGATGTCCAGCTAACCCTGTAAAAAAAATGGTTAGAATATGTCCAGCCGTATGTATCGGCGTGATGAGAAAACAAAGGAAATTAGGAGAATAGATAGCGCCAGACTGGCACGGCGCCGCGCGCCCGTACAAAACAAATGACGATCCTGCATCACGCTATTAAGATTTTTCCTGAATTTTCCCCTCCATAGAAAACTGATTTTCAATACAAATATAGAATTTTATAATAGTATAGATAACAACAAAATAAACTTAAAAAGTAGGTCACATATATAACAGCGATGTGTTTACGCTGTTCGTGGTATCAGGTAGCCTGTAGACGCGCGGACATGGCACCTTTCGGCCAAAACTCTTCGTTGGTGAAGGTCTCTATCTATCTCATCAATAGAACTCTCCCGGGATTTTAAAATTTAGAAGCTCTAGTTTGCCCTGTCTATTTTATTGTCATTCCCATTTAAGAGGCCTTATTTATTTTTTTTCATATTATAACGAATTGATAATTTCAACCGACTTTTTGAACTGAATAATACTTTTCCCTGAGTTCTAGAAAGTAACATAGCTATTTCATGCATTCTTGCGTGCAGGCGAAAATAAGTTGAAAAAAAAAACCGATTTCTGCTTGAGTTTTGTCAATTTCGTAGGTAGTTTTTGAAACAAAAAATATCAATGAAAAATTCCAACTATACGTTTCAAATATTACCAGTACCAATAGCCCTGTCTGTTCTAAGTAGTAACATTGCACTGCTAATATGTTAAGAAACATGGTTTGATCATAGAGAAAAATGTCTAAAACAATCAGCATTTTTGTACGGATAAAGCCTTAAATTGCAAAACGATAGCTAATTCCGAAATATCAGCCCTCCGCGTGAAACTAAGCCAGTCACCCGAGCGAGATGTGGATTACATTTCGTCTCGACTTGAGCCACCTTTGATACAAAGACAGATTGTTTACGCAACGAACGCTAGGAAACGCCACTGCAACAGCCACGGTGCAGATGCAGACAGAGCAGCGAGCGAATAGATGTGAAAATAGGCAGAATAGGCGCGTCTCAGAGAGCCCTCTCTGGCACTGTAATAGATGTGCTTGATGAATTTGTGGCTGGTTGATGTTGGGATGATAATTCGAACTTTTTAAATATAAATCGATCTATCCTTAAGTAGGACGATTCTCCGTTTATATAACGGTAAATTAGCGTTAAGTATAAATTATTTACTTCTTTTTTTTAATTTTAGCATACTTTTATACTTAATATTTTGTCTACATTACACTTCGAACCGATCTTATAATAGGAAATAATTAAATCTCACACTAGGGGACGCGGAAAAAGAGACGAAAATACTTAGTTTATGCGTATTCTATAGATATGTACAGTAAGAAGCAAACAAGTCAAATAACTTACCTATCATAATTCAAGTGTTATTGTAAAGGTTCACGAAAGCTTCGCACGCAACAGAAGACTTGTGACAGTGGGTGGTGTGGTGGTGGCGGTGGTCAAGTTCCCAAGAACTGCGAAGCCTCTGTAATGTCAATTCCATGAGTGAAATTATGAATACCTTAGTCCTTACTTTATTTATTTATTTCATATTTATTGCACAAAGGAAAACTTATCGTACAATTTAAAATTGTCATATTTTAAAAAGCAACGGTGTTGAATATGAGACCACTCCTCGTCTCATATGTGGACTAGGTAGGGACGTCCATTTATGACTCTGCTAATAAGCTAACCATCATTTGGTGACGTAGTACATGCGTAGGTACTAAACACTTTCAAACTTTTAAAATATTTCTATATAATATATATGTATAGAATGACTTACTTATGACTTTTTTTGCTGCCATTAATATATTTAGCTTATATCACTTTTAAGGTTGTCTGGAAGAGATCGCTTTTTAGCGATAAGACCGCCTGTTGTCTACCGTTATTTATAAATAAATAATTAAATAAATAAATATTAAGGGACAATCATACACAAATCGACCTAGTCCCAAACTAAGCAACGCTTGTACTATGGGTACTAGACGACGATATACGTAAATATAATTACATATATAGATAACATCCATGACCCAAGAACAAATATTTGCCCCGGCCGGGATTCGAACCCGGGACCGCCGATTCAGTAGGCAGTTGTCTACAAACCGAGCCAAACGCGTCGTATAAATTGTATTTGTCTTGTTTCCTTTTATAAACTTTTGTTGGTGTGGAATAAAGTATTGATGTATTGTATTAGCTGATATCACAGCTCTGAAATAGGTCTACTGTATCGTATATGTACTGCTCGAGTAAACCTTAGGCAGAATCGCTTCAACCATCTACACTCAAAAATCTATGCCGCGTTTATACGCAGCGCCCGCCAGTCGTCCCCCAACTATGGAAGCGACCGCACGTCGCTCGGCATCGAACAAGTTTACGTGAGTGCAGTGCAGTGCAGTGATAGTGGACATGGCGAATCTGACCCTGCAGTACCTGGACGAGTTGTCGTTCGTACTGAACAGCAGGAGGGGCCTGTCCCAGCAGGCGCGGGCGTCTTCTGTGGGCGATCTGCTGAACCCTGAGGATGAGAGATACGCACCGGTAATAGATCCTGACATGCTACTTATTAATAGACGACAATAAAAAAAATTAAGGGATAATGTCACACAAGTGGACCTAGTCCCAAACTAAGCAAAGCTTGTACTATGGGTAATAGACGGCGATACACATAACTAGTACATAATATATAAATATACATCCATGACCCAGGAATAGGTATATATGTGCCGGTAATAACAGAACCAGTCCAAAATAAAATCTAGGAAACTAGAAAACTAGTCGAAGCGAAATACCACTTAGGAAACATGTATCGAAGCGATTACCTTCAAAAGGTGATTAAAAAAAAAAGTTATTTGTACATGAACGGGTTATATTTTTTTTTCAGTTTTTTTTTTCTTTTTTTTTCTTTACGTACTCCGGTAACAAATTAATGTTGATTAGAGATATTGCGACGTTATCAGCCATAGTTGACAAAAACACTAACACTGATAGCAGTGTTTTTAATAGAATCTTTGTATAGATTCTGTTTTAATGTGAAAAACCACGTTTCACTTTTCTAAATATTGACACAAAGGTAAATTATGAAAGAAAAATGTAGTGATCCACTGCAATGTAAGCAGGACTCGAACCTGCGACCGCGATTGCGCTGCGATCCTAGGGTATGGTTAATGCGCATAAGCATTTTAAAAACATGACGCAGTGGGCGCTCCAGTAGCGTAGAATTATGGAATGGAAGATTTGGTGTGATTGACGTAACGATATGATAGCTCAGTTGGGAGAGCACTACGCCGGAAAGGTAGGGTCGCAGGTTCAAGTCCTGCTTACATTGCAGTGAATCACATTACATTTTGCTTTCATAATTTACCTTTGTGTCAATATTTATACTGATAGCAGTGATAGGGAACATGAAGAATCTGACCCTCCAGTACCTGGACGAGCTGTCGTTCGTGCTGAACAGCAGGAGGGGCCTGTCCCAGCAGGCGCGGGCGTCTTCTGTGGGCGATCTGCTGAACCCTGAGGATGAGAGATACGCACCGGTAATAGATCCTGACATGCTACTTAATATTAGACGACACTATAAAAAAACATTCAGGGATAATGTCACAAAAATCAGCCTAGTCCCTACCTAAGCAAAGCTACTATATGGGTACTAGACGACAATATACATAATAAATAACAACCATTTCGAGTTCATCACACAAATATTTGTCCTTGTCGGAATTCGAACCCGGGACCGCCGGCTCAGTAGGCACCTCAAACTGCGCCAACCGCGTCATCCAACAATGAGTCAATCACACAAAAGTCATCCTAATAGAAAAAAACCGGCCAAGAGCATGTCGGGCCACGCTCAGTGTAGGGTTCCGTAGTTGCTCATCCTTCACAATAAACTGCTGTTTTAAGCCCGAGGTTTAAGTTAAGACAGATTTTAAGCTCTATAAAAAGGTCGTAAACGCCCTAGAAACTGTAATCACTTATTACCTTCTGGAAGTCAACTTACGACCTTTTAAAGAAAAAATATGAAATTTGGCGATAACTCAAAAACGGCTTGACCGATTTTGTTCAATATAGTTTTCATTGAAAGTACTTATAAGGCCGCATTAACATGAATTTTTCCATATTTTTTTGACTTGTGGTTCAAAAGTTAGAGGGGGGGGGACACAATTTTTTTTATTTTCGGAGCGAATATTTACAAAACTACTGACTTTATCAAAAAGTAATGTTTGAAAACCCCTATTATTTTCAAGAGACCTATTCAACGACACCCCACACACTAGGGTTGAAACGAAAAAAAAAAATCACCCCCACTTTAGGTGTTCGAGAGGTACCCGAAAAAAAATTTTTTTTTTAGTTTTTATTTTACCGTTTTGTCGGCGTGATACATACACATACTCATACCAAATTTCAGCTTTCTAGTACTAATGATCACGGAGCTAAGCCGCGGACGGACGGACAGACGGACAGACGGACAGACGGACAGACGGACATGGCGAAACTATAAGGGTTCCTAGTTGACTACGGAACCCTAAAAACAGGAAAAAATACATTGCGCGAAGCGTAGAATGTAACCAGTGTAACCACTTAGGAACTATTAGGTTTAACTGCGTTGTCAACATCAATTTTGAACTAAAACTAATGCAGCAAAAACAAGCGTTACTTAGAGCCGGTTGCGTTAAACCGTCTTTAAATGTTAGTTAAAGCGTCAGTTAAATATGGACATTAGACAGACGTTTTTCTAGCTGTCATAAGTGTCATAACCATTTTTACCGTTATCTGCCCGTGAAATGTATCCGTGATACGTGAAGTTTATCGATTTATCGGGACATTTAACGTCCCGATCAGGTGCAAACCGGGACGCGTCCCTAGACCCATGAAACCGGGACATCCTGCGCAAATCGGGGCATCTGGCATCCCTAGATGGAGCCCACGAGGCAGACTCGTACTCGACCGGTTTTATACACTTGTGGGCCCTTTTCGCTGCGCTTTCATAGGCGTGGCATGGGATGGGATGTCATTAGCCACTCAATTGCTCCGAATTTTGAGTTGGAGTTAGAGAGCGGTGACAGATAACCGTAGCTACCAGAAGCAATTGAGTGACTAAGGACCCCAACGGAATGTACCTATGGATATTTTGACGTTACTCTTAGAGGTGTCGAGGTACTGATCTGCCCACGTAACATAAAGGCTGCATAAGAGCTTATCCAGCCCTTATACGACTTATTTCAGCTGTGTGAGGGCTAAATAAGCTCTTATACTAACAGCATGTGTGTACTTTACTTGGGTGTTATGATATTTTTTTAAGTTTAAGTATGGTTGGTTTGGTTGCAGAGTGATTCTTTTTTTTTAGACGTGTAAGGTTGAGAAAATAATGTTTGGAGAAAATTGGTGTACCACTTTTCGACTCTATTTCATGAGTATGAAGGTCCAAGTGGTAGACCGCTTTCTTGGCTGACTGTACTATGTATATCATTTAGTCTTGAAGTAGAGATCAGTTTGGTTTGAGGGAGCAGGGATAGTTAGATTTTTACTGTTGCAGATAGCTAACTGAGATTATTAAAATTGAAATTTGTGGTATAGATTCCCACTACGCGTTTTACTCCTTTCAATGTAAAATAGTATTGTCTCGTTTCCGTTTCATTGGTTCACTATTGTCATTCACCGTTTTCACTCCTCAGTGCTTGCGAGACATGATGAACCATGCCGTACCTGAGAAGAGAACATCCTTGAATCAAAGTTCATTACTTACCAATTTATTACTTATCGATTTCCAAACCTATATATTTATAGCACTTATGATTTGTAATTCAACAACACGCCACTCATTAATTTAATTTGCTTAAGTTACATTGCAAAATTTTGATAATTTAGACGACGTTCTGCCAAAACAATGGGATGCAAATGCGAGATGTCAAGGCGACGTAATTTAAAAAGTTTTGTAACTTTTTAATTGCTAGAGTTTGGTCGTGAATATTATGTGGCGTTCAGCCATTATATTGAAATTTCTGTTGTAGTTTTTAAATGGTACTTATCAGTTTCTTGAATAACGTTGGAAACCTGATTCAGGGTTAGGTTTATAGCTTTTTATCTACCCATTGGTTTTTATATTAATACATCTTTGTTTATACCAGTAACCGTTACGATAATAAAGCTGTTTGGTTTATATCCAATCTCTTCCTTTCGCAGTGTTTTTATCATACAATTTTAAATTGCAAGAACCTTAAGATAATTACATTTACATGAAATGACATTGTCTCATATGCATTTATTATATACTGAATGAGAAAAAAAACAGGCTTGTGTTATATACCCAAATGACCTTCATAAATGCTACTGCTGCATCAATTAAAGTAATTGGATTACGATAATACGAATTAGTAAGTGTACCTATTTCACTTCCTTTTCCTTCTTTTATATAGTTGTTGTGAACACCAAAAAATACAGTTAACGAAGGATTGAGCAGAATTCCGGTAAACAATGTTTTTAATATGGCCAAGAATCTTATAAGATTCTTGAATATGGCCAATAACAAATCCTTGACAAAGCGCTACTGACGTATATTATTCCAAATATATGACTTATGCACATTATTGCCATATCAAAGATGTTTGTAGCGCCACTATCTCTGGGCCAGACCGACACTAAACTTGTTAGGCTGGCTATAATAAGTAACATTCATCATCATTATTCAGTTGTTTGTGTTTGACTTAGATTTTTTGACAGTTTGCAATCTAAAAGGTCGATTAAGAAAAGTTCGATTTGCTTTTGAAATTATCGTATTTTATTATGCCCAATAAAAGCTCAATGGCCTAGACTAGACTTTTTGCTATAAATTATTGCTTAGTCTGAGTACATATATGTAGATGTGTAGAGAATCTAGTACCTCGCGAATGCAATGGGACAAAAACTAGTTTGAGCATTGGCGAGGACCGGAACAGTTGCGGTCCAGTGCTCCGGGTTAACCAACATTGCTGCGAGTCTCTAAGGGAAACATTGCTTGTATATCTTACTAGATGTAGAATACGCTTTCTCTCGAAGGAGTTCAATTAAGTCCCACTAATATTGTAGACTTTTATAGATTTAAACTCACACATTATAATAAAACGCGACGTGCGGTTCCGTTTCATTTATTTAATTACCTCGACGTTTCGGACGTGATATTATATCCATCTTCTTGATGCACGAGTATTTCGAACTACCCGCACTTGGTCTTTATTATCAGCTTGCTCACTAGGGTTGCCTCTCGACCGACACACAACACAACATGGTATTTCATAGAAATACATAGAAAATTAGAAACCAGTAGTGCTCCAGTGACACGTCGTCTGCTGTCTACGGTCGGCTATGAACCAAAACCTTTCATCATTATCATCATATCACCCGATAGACATCCACTGCTAGGCGAAGGCCTTCCCCAAAGTTCTCCACAACGATCGGTCGTGCGCCGCTCTCATCCAATTTTCGCCCGCGATCCTAACCAGGTCCTCGGTCCACCTCGTTGGGGGCTTTCCTAAGCCGCGTCTTCCAGTCCGCAGTCGCCACTCAAGGACCTTTTGCCCCAACGGCCATCGGTACTACAAGTAATGTAGCCCCGCCCACTGCCACTTAAGTTTAGCGACTGTCTGAGCTATATCTACAACCTTGGTTTGCTTGCGATGAGATACGCATTTCGGATTCCATCCCGCATGGACACTCCGAGCATAGCTCGCTCCATTGCCTTTTGAGTAACTTTGAGCCTTCTTATAGGTAAGGCCCACTGTAAGCGACCACGTTTCAGTGCCGTATGTTAAGTAGTGCTGAAACCTTTAAATAGCCAAAAAAGCAAATCTGCTGGTCGTCCGTCCGGTCACCCAGTGTGTCGTCCCAGGTATCGCCAGGTTGGAGAGATGGCTCTGCAAAAGTTTCAAGCCGATAATTATTGCTTAGGCCAGGAGTCTGCTTAGTTATTGTACTAAGCGGTTTAGGTACACTCACGTGACATTGTCAGAAACGGCAGATGTTTCGAACTCGTGAGCTCTTCATCATGTCGGGCCGTTATTGACAATTTCACGTGAGTGTGAACCGCTTACTACAATAATTATATTATTATTATTATTATTTGTTTCTCATTTTATGAGTCACGGGCTCATATGTCCCGGTCTTTTGGAAGGCTTGCGTGGGGATATGGATCCAACACGTAGAGGCCCCTTGGAGAAATTTGCTGTGGCTGTAGCCCTGCTGGAACCCGTTCCTGATCATATCAATAAGATGATACATCCATGAACAGGTCCCAGCAGGTGGTTGAACTATTATTATTATTGTTTATAATGAGGCAGGCAGTTTAACAACTGATAGTGCCTATATCCAGCGATCTGTGTCTTGAGATCGTTGCTCAGTGGTATGCTTGTCTAATTTATTCTTAAAATTATTGACGTTAGGTGCTGAAATTACATCCTCGGGGAGTTTGTTCCAAGCACTCACAACTCTATTGCTCAGAAAGTGTTTATGAGGGTTGTTGTGCGACCTGCAGGCAACTAGCTTTAGGTGGTGACCTCTCAGTCGGGTATTGTTGTTGCGTACAAATATTTCGCAAAAGTACTTGAGGTCATAATGCCCATTCAGAATCTTGTACGTCTCGATCAGGTCTCCACGTTCCCTGCGGCTCTTCAAGGTTGTTAGCTTCAGCGCCTGCAGTCTATCTTCATATGATTTATTTTTTAATTCCCAATTTGCAATGAAAATCTATTAATTTAAGTAACAACAACAATTTCTACACGATTACCTCCCGTCTTTTTGTGATCGTTGAACGTGGTATATGGTTTCCCAGAAACACGACGCCATTTTTTTGTAGTCTCCAGCGTTGGGCGAAGACCGGAACAGTTTCGGTCCAGTGCACAGACAACGCCCGTTCTAGCTGATAAACCATAAATATTGTATCAACAGGGATGGTACAATTTAATCAATAGGTTACAAGAATTGGAAGTTCAATTGAACCATCACCATTGATGGATATGCGCATGCTACGCTGGTCAGCGGGTCCCAGCCTCCCAGGTAGCAAACAGGCTGTACAAAGAGCTTATACTGCCATTATAACTCTAATTTATGCCGTATAAAGGCTGTATAAAAGTGCTTAAGCAGCCTGTGCCACACTACTCGTCAAAATCCGGACGAGTACCTACACTAGAGGAAGCTTCAAAGTTGCACCGATAGTAGATAAGATCAAGGAGGAACGCCTAAAATGTTCAAAGACGTCCAGGTGGCCATATGTTGAAGCTTGCCTTAAATTTGCCAGCATCGACCAGCACAAGACCGTGGCTAAATGGAAGTTGACAAACAGGAAGGCCGACGCTAAACGGGAACAGGTTAAGGCTTTCAATCTCAGGTTTCAATGTATGGGCAGTCCCATGGGATTTTTTATACAAAGAATCCCGGGATGAAGCCCTAGAACAGGTCTACAAGGAACAAGACTTTATACATCTCATGTCAGGGAAAATTATTAGTTACAATTGAAAAATTTTGTTGCTTAACATTGGTTTGGAGAATCTATATTACATCTCCTTTACGTGTACCAATGTATTTAGTTATATCATAAATGTAATTGATTGTTTTAAGTATGATTTACGAAAATCACATTACAAAAATCCTTACTGTTGAGTTTTTTCGACTTTTTTATCAACAGCGAAATGCCGGTAGATTCACAATCTGACTTGTAAACAACCCTTGAGGCCTACTTACCTACTGAATAAATTATTAAATTTAATTTCATATCAAAACCACCAAAAATAGGTACCTAATTAAAAGAAAAAAAAACTGGCCAGGCGCGAGTCCGACTCGCGCACCGAGGGTTCCGTATAAACTTTCACTTATCCCATCTTAATTGGCCTGGTTGAGTTAAGTTTGCATCTGAAATGTATGGCGCCGCATACAACGAAGGTGCAAACATAACGAAACCGAGTTCTCCAAATATGATGTTTAAAAAGGACTATATTTTTTATGATTTTATTACAAATGTATAGTTTTCAGATTTTTATAAGTATTTGTAGTATGTGACGATATTCCTTGCCAAATTTCATAGTTCTAGGTGATCGGGAAGAGTACCTACCCTATCAGTTTTTTGCGACATAAACGGCCGTACCTTTTTTTACGTTAACGTAGAAATTTGATTTTTCACACCTTCAAGGGACCGTAGACTTTAGTATATGGTTTAAATTTCAACTCGATACCTCTACGCGTTCTAGAGATAAAGGGTCTTGACAGACAGACAGACGGACGGACAACAAAGTGATCCTATAAGGGTTCCGTTTTTTCCTTTTGAGGTACGGAACCCCAAAAAGTCATATATTTGTTTATAACGTCAGTCAATTACACGTCAGTTTTGATTTGACATTAATCAAATTCAAAACATTGTTTACCGGAATGTTACTAAACCGTCGTTCTTCTTGCGAAATAAATACTGAATCCTATTGAGAAATACTTGAATTTCATCACTGTGAATAGTTTTGGCTTTATTATGCAAAAAGTACTTAAAATTTGCGGAATTTTTAGTGTTTCCTCTTGGTTTACATCAGTGACATTCACTGACTTTCAACGTCAGTTACCAAAAATATGTCGTTGCCAGTAAAATAAATTAGTACCTACCACTAAAAATCAGCAATATGTCGTGGGTTGATAAACACACTGTAAGGCTATATACCCAGTCAACCGTAACTCTCATTAGTCGTGTAATTAAATAAACTCTTGACACAAACGTCCTAATGGAGATCGGTCGCGGAAGTGAACGTACCGATTTCATTGCCTTTTATATTTTATTGCTTGTTCCGTCAATATAATACCTAAAACCATCAGGCTTGATTGGTATTTAATTAGCTCCCGACAAAAAGAGAGGTATTACAAGTTTACCATGTGGATATGTGTGTTTGTCTGTGCCATCGTAGATCCCAAACGGATGGATTGATTTGAATTCGGTTTTTTGATTGAAAGCCATGTCTGTCGGAATGGCTCTTAGCCATGTTAGGAAAAAACAAACGCTGCCGTATCTAAGATATTTAGTTTTCGTTGAAACAAGTGACAAGATTCGAGGCAATATTGAAGCTAAGAATTTGCAACTTTGTGATTATGTTCTGGACACACAATCAGACGGAAAAAATGGCACCCTCCCAACTAATGCAAAATCACAAATCGCATTAGTTGGGCGATCAGTCTCGTTTAGACCATGACACGTGACGGGTCTCAAAAATTACTTAATTTTCAGTGAAAAATTGCAGAAATACGAGTAACAGCTATAAAATAAAGAAAAAGGTCGGAATATTCTTTTTTACGCAGATTCTATTGATTCATTAACGAATCCTATGTAAAATCATAGCATATTTTAGATTAGAATTATTAACTTTGTCCCTACAAAATGCACCTCATCACAGAACAAAAATCTAAGGAGTCGCTATAGTTTTATATTTTATTAATTAATAAAGGAGTGCAATTAATAATTATCCTATTTTTTTATTAAAGATTTCCTCGCGATCCTAAACAACGTGAAAAATTGAGGTCACGTTTAGTAAGAGACAGACAAGTCAAGAATAATTTCAGCCAAATAATTCGTCTCTCGTGTGTTCGTTCGGCATAATCATATATGTTTTTTTTTAATGTTCAATCAAAAGAAGCGTTGAAGTCTTTCACTCAACACAGCTTTAATATCTCAATAAAAACGTAAAAAAATGACAATGTATACAAAAGAAGCGTAAAATGGTTATGTAGTGTTTGTGGTAGTAGGTTACGTACTTATTACCACAAATATTTTTCGTGTAAATTAACTTTTTTAGCGTATTCTGACTCATGTCTCTTGTCAAACTTGGAACATGGCACGAATGGAGCAGATTTTAATAGTTTTACATACTAAAAATATTTTCATTATTATTTTATTTAGGTATTAAAATATATTTGTTGTGTGAACTAAATAAACTCGTAAATTGTTAATAAAAAATTAAGTTACGTTTTTATTTAACAACTGCATAAAAGGGTCCCGACACTGCAGTAATAATGACATTATGATTTCTCAACTCATCTTGTTCTAGTATGTGAAATGAGAGTAAGGCAAGTGCAAAATATTAACATTTTTAACCCTTTAAAGTTTGATGGCGTGGCGTGAAAGTCGGTGGCGTAGTATGCACGGCAGCACACATTGTCTTTAGGTGTTCTTGGAGTTCAACCTGAGACAAAATAAAACAATGACAACAATGAGCAATTTTTTTATTTATTTATTAATGTAACCTGTAGGATCTGCCTGTAAAAGGCACATGTTCATAACACTGGCTCACTCGCCGCCGCACACATAGCAATGTTATGCGTCCACTCTCGCCCTCGGCTCGCGTGTAACTAAACGCAGCATCCTTTGTGACGTGCGCCTGAGACAGTGTATATCTATTTATGTATAGATAACCTACTACCACAAACACTACATAACCATTTTACGCTTCTTTTGTACACATTGTCATTTTTTTACGTTTTTATTGAGATATTAAAGCTATGTTGAGTGAAAGACTTTTACGCTTCTTTTGATTAAACATAAAAAAAAAACATATATGATTATGCCGAACGAACACACGAGAGACGAATTATTTGGCTGAAATTATTCTTGACGTCTGTCTCTTACTAAACGTGACCTCAATTTTTCACGTTGTTTAGGATCGCGTGGGAATCTTTAATAAAAAAAATAAGATAATTATTTATTGCACTCCTTTATTAATTAATAAAATATAAAACTATAGCGACTCCTTAGATTTTTGTTCTGTGATGAGGTGCATTTTGTAGGGACAAAGTTAATAATTCTAGTCTAAAATATGCTATGATTTTCCATAGGATTCGTTAATTAATCAATAGAATCTGCGTAAAAAAGAATATTCCGACCTTTTTCTTTATTTTATAGCTGTTATTTCTGCAATTTTTCACTGAAAATTAAGTCATTTTTGAGACCCGTCACGTGTCATGGTCTAAACGAGACTGATCGCCCAACTAATGCGATTTGTGATTTTGCATTACTTGGGAGGGTGCCATTTTTTCCGTCGGATTGTGTGTCCATGTAATTAATACGTCAATGGGATCTCATGATGATTAGGGTCGCGGGTTGTTTAAATTATGAATTTAGATTATTAAGTATTTAAGGCGACTCCTATCCCCAACGTCCTTGAGGATCTGGGCGGAGCCTAACGTTATTCCCCCCGCCGACCGTGCGCCCCCGGAACAAAACTTCGTTCATAATCTCGTTGAGTGGCGTCGAAGCAGCTTCATACACTCGCATAGTCCGAGCGTGAGTTGAAGATCAACAAACCTTATACCTTATTTAAAGGCATTGAAAAATCTCGAAGTAAAATAAATCATTTAAACAATGATATAATTATTTCGGATTACTAAATATCTATTTACCTACTACAGTAGAATATCACTACATAGTATAAAACAAAGTCGCTTTCTCTGTTCCTATGTCCCTTTGTATGCTTAAATCTTTAAAACTACGCAACGGATTTTGATGCGGTTTTTTTTAATAGATAGAGTGATTCAAGAGGAAGGTTTATATGCATAATACATGCATTATTTATCAGCATTGCACCCGTGCGAAGCCGGGGCGGGTCGCTAGTTAAAAATAAAATGCGAAAAGCTATTTTCCAAAAAAATAAGTGAAATTAGCCATTTGGAAGTCTCGAATCGAAAAATACTTTTTAGTTTCTTTTGTATGTGTAGGTACCTACCAAAAATAGTTAAAATGCCGACTAGATTCTTGATTATACGTGTAAAATCATGCAGAAATAAAAAATACCGTTTTTTTATAAATAAATCATATCGTGACCCAGCGGATGAACCGATATTTTAACATAGTAGTGGAGGCACAGCTTTATCCCCCGTGTCATGTTGCTCTAATGAAAAGATAAACTATAAGCCCACTCGATTGATATCTTGTATTGATCACATAGCTAGTAGTATAGGTGAGGCGAAGGGCGATGTGTATCCTGTACAACTTTCTGATCATGATACTTGCCAAGTTCTACATTTCCCAGTAACAAATTTAAACAAAAAAACTCAAAATTATTGGTACATAAAGAGACGAGATTTATGCACCGAAAACTTAGATAGGTTCAAAAAACATATATCTAGTTTATCTTGGTCGGACGTGCTATCAGAAGCTAATGCAAGCATAGCATTTGACAAATTTCATGACTTTTTTGTCCTGCTCTATAACTTATGCTTTCCCGAGTGCAAAATCAAAATTAAAGCTAACAATACAGCTCCTAAATGAATTACAAAAGGTCTAATGAAATCAAGTAGAACAAAAAGAAAACTGAGAGCCAAATGTTACAAAATACGGTCTGAGGAAAACAAAATAAAGTATAGAACGTATAACAAACTACTAAAGGCTTGTGTAATCAATTCAAAGAAACAAAACAATAGTAAATTTATAAAGAAGTCTAAAAATAAGTGTAAAGCTGTCTGGGATATTATTAAGGGAAAAAATGATGGAACTCACGTTAAGCATGATATCGAGTGTATTAACACTGGGGGTGTTATTACGAGTGATCCCTTGGAAATAGCTGAAAAATTTAATGACTTCTTCATTGACTCCACCGATGTACAAAACACTGCTACAAGTCTTCGAGATATATTATCAAAAGTCCAAAGCATTAACAACAGTTTGTTCTTAATACCATGCACTGAAAATGAACTGATTAAGATAATAAGGTCGCTGAATGATACCAAATCTGTAGGATTCGATCACGTTGCTACAAGAGTGTTAAAGACCTGTGCTGATAGTCTAGCTCCGATCCTAACCCACCTGATAAATTTATCTTTTCTACAGGGTACTTTTCCAGATCGTTTAAAACGATCTATCGTTAAACCCCTTTATAAAAAAGGGGAAAAACAAAACCTACATAATTATCGTCCAATAACTTTAGTACCAGTTCTTTCAAAAGTTTTTGAAAAAGCTTTTCTCACCAGACTTTCGCAATTCTTAGATAAACACAAAATCATCACAAGAGAGCAATGTGGATTCCAGAAGCAAAAATCCACTACAGATGCCGCCTTCTCACTCGTACAAAGCATAACGCAAAATATTGATAAAAAGGTCTCGGTAGTAGGGGCGTTTTTCGATATGTCAAAGGCGTTTGACTTTGTTGACCATAAAATACTACTCCGTAAATGTGAGAATTATGGCATCAGAGGAAATGGTCTGGAGTGGGTAGATAGCTACTTAAGAAATCGTCTGCAGTGTGTGCAAATAGATAGAATAGGGAAAAACAACGAAAATTTAACCTACTGCTCAGGTTATAGACATAATAAATGTGGAGTCCCACAAGGGAGTGTTCTGGGCCCGCTATTGTTTTTGATATACAGGGTGTCCCTAAAACCAACGCCGAAATGAAGAGGGGTGATAGAACAGCTCATAAGCAACCATATTAAGTTAATTTGACCTTAATAAAAAGTTCATGGTTTTCGAGATATTTGCATTTAAAAAAAACTCGTGACTTTTGATGCCCTGCGTCAGTATGTCGATTGCCACCACTGCAAATTTAGGTATTTTTTAAATCTGTTTTTTGCAGGATGTTACTAAAAACATATCCTATCGAATGTAATTTCAATTTATTACATATCATGATGCTTTGTCGGTAAAAATAATAAAAAAAAACGAATTATAGCAATTTATTAAATTTAGCCTGCGGTTTTGATCGAGTTTCATTTAAAAAAAGTACTGTAAACTAACATGGCACACAACATAAAAGGATAGTAAATTTATTGTAGTTTTCAAAAAGGTACAGCATTTTCTAATTTACGCAGCAGTTTACGAGATATTGATATTTTACACTAACAGGAGCTCATACTGCAGTTATTACATAGTATGGAACCAGAGCCCCTACTAGGCTCAGAGTTTGAATTTCGAACAAAAATGAAAAAATAGATTCAAAGAATACACAATTTGAAATTGGAACACAATTTGAAATTCGAATTCAAGTCGGCTTTCTGATTAAAGAGTATTTTAGTAATTTTAGAACACTTCGTCAATTCGTTTGATGTTTTTTATTTAGTTTGGTTTCTTATTTTCATAAATAGACTTGATTTACCAATAGAACTCGTGTTTGCCTTGTGATTTGGATTTTTGGTACAATTTAACTTTGCTTTGTGCATCTTGGACTCGAGTTCTGCCTATTGATTTTAACTTCGATTTACTTTGGCTCTGTTAAGATTAATTGTAGTGCGTTTGTTACAAATATGCCAGAGAATTATACTCCTCAAGAATATGCCAACATGCATTTTGTCTATGGGGAATGTCAGGGTAACTCTTGTGCTGCAGCTAGACTCTATCGGGAAAGATATCCAAATTTAAGGCATCCGGACCATCGAGTATTTCGAAATGTTCATCTCGCATACTCACAAGGCGTTTTGCCTGGCAATCGTGGTGGATTGGGAAGACCTAGAGGAGATTACGATGAAGATGTTTTACAAGAGATTCAAAACGACCCATCCACTTCGACACGGAACATTAAACGTAATTTAGGGCTATCAAAATCTGTTGCCAATAGAATATTACGTCGATATGGATATCATCCATACCACATACAACGTGTTCAAGCGTTGCTGCCCCGTGATTACCCACTTCGTGTTCAGTTTTGCCAGACAATGCTGCAAAAACACAGAGAGGATCCCAATTTCATAAATATGGTTTTATGGTCTGATGAAAGCAATTTTAAGAGAGATGGATTTATGAACATGCACAATTTACACAGTTATGCATTAGAAAATCCTCATTTAATGAGGGAAGATCGGTCGCAGTACCAATTTAAAGTGAACCTCTGGACTGGAATATTAGATGGGAAAATAATTGGCCCATTTGAATTACCAGAAACGCTGAATGGTCCAAGTTATCTGCATTTCTTAGAGAATGAGTTGCCAAATCTTCTCGACGACGTACCTTTAGCTACGCGGAGGTCAATGTGGCTGCAGAATGATGGCTGTCCAGCACATTATGCACGCGAAGTGCGACTACATTTAAACCAAACTAATCCACAGAAATGGATCGGCCGTCTGGGTCGCATTTTGTGGCCTCCTCGTTCTCCAGACCTAAATCCTCTGGATTTCTATTACTGGGGTTTTAAAGAAAAAGTTTACAATGAACCGATTAACAGTATAGCGGAGCTGAGACAACGCATTTACGCAGAGGCCCAAAACGACGTAACAAGAAGTGCACGTCACATCAGTCGAGTATTTTTAAGGAGATGCCGAGCTTGTATTCAAGTCAATGGCGGACAATTTGAACATTTAATTTAGTTACATAAAACAGGTATCGTATTTTTTTAATGTTTTTACTTTTTTTATTCACTTAACAGATAAAAATGGCAACCAGTATTATTTTTGCATTATCTTATAAACCGCTAAATAATTAAGTCACTTCAATACCATTTTAAAAACAACTCTAAATTTGCTATCTTTTTACGTTATTTGCCAGGTTCGCTATGAACATTTAATTTTTTTTTATTCTAAAATTGAATTGTGTTCCTATTCTAAATAAAGTATTCTTTAAATCGATTTTTTGTTCAAAATTCAAACTCTGAGCCTAGTAGGGGCTCTGGTACCATACTATGGAATAACTGCAGTATGAGCTCCTTTTGGTGTAAAATATCAATATCTCGTAAACTGCTGCGTAAATTAGAAAATGCTGTACCTTTTTGAAAACTACAATAAATTTACTATCTTTTTATGTTGTGTGCCATGTTAGTTTACAATACTTTTTTTAAATGAAAGTCGATCAAAACCGCTGGCTAGTTTTAATAAATTGCTTTAATTCGTTTTTTTTTTTTATTTTTACCGACAAAGCATCATGATATGTAATAAATTGAAATTACATTCGATAGGATATGTTTTTAGTAACATCCTGCAAAAAACAGATTTAAAAAATACCTAAATTTGCAGTGGTGGCAATCGACATACTGACGCAGGGCATCAAAAGTCACGAGTTTTTTTTAAATGCAAATATCTCGAAAACCATGAACTTTTTATTAAGGTCAAATTAACTTAATATGGTTGCTTATGAGCTGTTCTATCACCCCTCTTCATTTCGGCGTTGGTTTTAGGGACACCCTGTATATCAATGACCTTCCAAAAGAGATACCATACCCTATGTCGCTATTTGCAGACGACATAGCCGTCATCATACCAAATAAAGATAAGACACCCACATACGAGCGTAAAATTAACGATACTATAGAGTCTATAGACGCGTGGCTAAATAAAAATAATTTACATGTTAATGTGACAAAGACGTGTTATATTCAGTTTTTGAACCACAAAATGCATAAGCTGGACCTTAGGATACTATGTCAACACCATGTACTTAAACAGGTGAATGAAACCAATTTTTTAGGTATTACGTTAGACCAACATTGCTCCTGGAAGCCGCATATAAAAGTAACCTGTAATAAGTTGGAACGATTTGTTTACGCTCTAAAACAATTGAGACTGGTTGCAGGCGAAAAAAATGCTCTGCTTGCATACCATGGCTACGTAACATCAGTTTTAAGATATGGTTTATTAATATGGGGCAATTCAACAGACATAACCAAGGCTTTTATAATACAAAAAAAATGTTAGAGCGATTTGTGGAATAGGGCCTAGAGTGTCTTGCAGACCATTTTTCCAAAAACTAGGGCTGCTAACATTGACTGCGTTATATGTCCTTGAGGTAGCATCACATGTGCGGAAAAATTAATCTTCATTTACCCTGCTAAAATCGAACGAAAGGCTTAGGGAAAGAGACAAATACAAGCTAAAAATGCCTCCATACTCAACTGCATTGCATAAAAACAACAGTTATGTCATGAGTATTATTGTATATAACAAGATACCACAAGAACTACGCCAACTGCATGATAACTTATTCATGGCAAAGCTAAGGAAATGGTTGATAAAAAAATGTTTTTATACGATAAGAGAATTTTTTGAATGTAATGAGTAATAATTTGATAGACATTTGTTGATGTAATAATGAACTTGAATAATATAAATAATATATGTATGACAGGTGAATAATAATATAGTGTTAAATAGATAGACCATAGAATTATAAGAATAACTTGACATTATTTTTATTTTTTATATATTTTTTTTTTATCTGAAATATCAATTCAATTATTGTTATTGTTATAATATGCACGCGTAGCTAATGTAATAAATAATTGTGAAAACTTATAATTTGCATGCCATAATCGGTTAAACATGTGAAACAAACAATTATAATTGTTATAATGACCATCTACCTTGTACTTACCATGTTTATGCAAATAAATATATTATTATTATTATTATTATTATTATTATAAATAATAGAGCGACAAACTCAACTTTACCGTTGGAAAACGGATTTGCGTCCTTTACTTATAAACAGTGATAGTTTTTTATGACTACATTAGTAATGTTCTCAGATTTTTCCCTGTACTTGTTGATATTGACGATATTTTACTAGACGATATTTTTTACCAAATTTCAATGTTCAAGGTCAATGGATACCCTATAAATGTTAATTTACTTGAGTGTCAAAATATACCGATGCTGGAAAGGAGAAATTATCTAAGCGACATTTTTGGGGATATCGAGTTTACACACTGTTGGGATCGGCAGATTTTTCTGCATCGAATGGGTTGGGTCTCGTATATATATCTGTCTGACGACTTTTGTGTCGATTATCCCGTCGGTGATTTAGAGAATCTTTAAATTTTTTTTCTACTAAACGACTTGATTTTTTAAGGTTTTTTTTAGCAAAACGGAGATTACATAAAAAGTTTTTTGCATAATAATGAACCTTAGAGCTTTTTAGGGTTCCGTACCCAAAGGGTAAAAACGGGACCCTATTACTGAGACTTCGCTGTCCGTCCGTCCGTCCGTCCGTCCGTCCGTCCGTCCGTCTATCACCAGGCTGTATCTCAACAACGGTGATAGCTAGACAGTTGAAATTTTCACAGATGATGTATTTCTATTGCCGATATAACAACAAATACTAAAAATAAAATAAAATAAATATTTAAGGGGGGCTCCCATACAACAAACTTGTTATAGATTATATATATGTATAGGTACGGAACCCTTCATGCGCGAGTCGGGCTCGCACTTGCCCAATTTTTTACTTATTTGTCAAAACATATCAAACAACTTGGATAATTTTTCTTTATTGCAATTAACCTTGCACTTGTTGGTTAACTGTTTTTACCTGATCGTAAAATATATTTTAATGTCGTTTGAGGCATTTTACCTATGTCTTTATGATAAAATTAACATAAAGGTAAATTATGAAAGAAAAATTGAATGTGATCCACTGCAATGTAAGCAGGACTCGAACCTGCGACCCTAAGTTTCCGGCGTAGTCCTCTAACAACTGAGCTATCATATCGTTACGTCAATCACTCTAAATCTTTGATTCCATAATTCTTCGCTACTGGAGCGGTCTCTGTGTCATGTGTGTTTAAAATGCTTATGCGCATTAGCCAAAAAGTAAAAATGTGGTATTTCCACATTATTAAACAGAATCGATATAAGATTCTATAAAAAAAAGAACATAGATTAAATTACCTGATTGTCGTATCTTAACTACTGGCGTTTATCCAAATTTACCTGCTTTGATACTATGAAACCATTGTCGCTTATCCTTTTTTACCTGATATGACTTTGATCGACTACTGTCGCTTATCTTGAATTGCTTGAATGACAATTGAGTCGTATTTGTCGCATAGAATGTACTAAAAAAACAAATATTTTCGTTAAATTGGTAGTTAGACAACTTTACCGGTTCTGTTTTATAAAATATCACACATTTGGTAGTAATTCAATATATTTATAAAGGCCGTTAGGCCCACCTGCGGTGTAAATCTGTGTCTGTGGCGCTAAGGCATTACTTTGGACTCGCTTGATGGACCCAAACGCCATCTCACTCATACAGTGTCTTACGAGACGTCACTTATACCACACAGAGTTGTAGGTAGTTTTGTTATTCTTGTTAGGATAGGATATTATCTCATTGCAATTGTAAAACTTGAAATTTCACGTAGTTCGTGATTTAAAATTCCTTAATGAGTATCGAGTGACTGCAGTCTTGAGAAGTCTTGTGCTGTTCTCATTAGTCATAGCTATCGTTTGCCACCATACATTGATCTAGAACTACTGGAAATCTTTCAGCAGATCACACATAAAAATTGATAAAATTGAAATTTCACGTGATATCTGATGAATAAATCTTTAACATTTCTAAAGCAGTTTTTTTTTGTATTTGCGTAGTTGGACCATAAGTTTTTGTCTTAGAGAACTTTAAATGTCACTTCATTAATTTTAATGTTTGAAAATAAATATTTTCCTCTAATTAAAACATTAATCGTGAGGTTTTATTGTACGATAAATAGCTTTTCATGTCTGAAATATTTCCTACAAAGGCGATTAGATGATTTTCTTCATTTATTTCATGCTGATTTATGCACATTTATATATTTACCTGACTATAAAATGAGCATGCATATATATATTGTTAACTGTGTTGATTGTTGTGTAATAGATCATACTATTTTACCTGACTAATTTCTCGGGAAACGTGTCGTTTAGATAATTTTTCCTAATTCTATTTTGACGGCCATTTTGCGTAAGCGACGCTAAATTCTAAAATATTCCATTAATAGACAAAATAAAAAAGCAACATGTAAATAACATGATATTGTTTATATAAAATGAGCATCGTATGCACATAGATATTGTTTACTGTGTTGATAGTTGTGTAAAATGTAGATTATACTATTTTACCTGACTAATATCTCGGGAAACGTGTCGTTTAGATAATTTTACCTAATTCTATTTTGACAGCCATTTTGCGTAAGCGATGCTAAATTTTAAATTATTCCATTAATAGACAAAATAACAAAATCGACATGCAGAGAACATGATGTTGTTTACAATTATAAAATGCTTCATTTAAATAGTAGGTCCACAGAATATTTGATAACTTTTTTTTAAAGTTCGTAGTTTTTTAGATCTCCTGTAAAGTTAGGTCCGTATCTTTTGGATAATTTTCCTTTCCAGCGTAGATACGTTTTTTTGCGGCATAAAGAGCCGTATCTTTTTTTTACGTTAACTTAGAAGTTCGATTTTTTACAGCTTCAAGGGACTGTAGACCAAAGTACGACGTGTAGAAGGTTTTAATTTCAACTCGACACCTACACGCGTTACTGAGATAAAGGGTCGTGACAGAAAGACGGACGGTCAGCAAAATAATCCTATGGGTTCCGATTTTTCCGGTAAAAGTACCTAAATCTATAAATAATGAGGTTTATCACTTTTAATAAGTATATATGAAATTTAGCCGATAAAAATGGTAATTCGCATAAAATTTCAAGATGGAAAATGTTATTCATAACCAGGCTAGTTTTAAATGTTTACCATTTTATAGTGCAAAGGTAGGTTTTGAAGTTTAAGAAGGTAATAACATATCTTGACGGTGTAATGTGATATATGAATACAATAAATAGTACTTCATGTGGCTGTACATAATGAAGGGTATTAAACACGAGTGTGAGTTTATGAAACGAGCCGATTTACAAGAGATTCAAAACGACCCATCCACTTCGACACGGAACATTAAACGTAATTTAGGGCTATCAAAATCTGTTGCCAATAGAATATTACGTCGATATGGATATCATCCATACCACATACAACGTGTTCAAGCGTTGCTGCCCCGTGATTACCCACTTCGTGTTCAGTTTTGCCAGACAATGCTGCAAAAACACAGAGAGGATCCCAATTTCATAAATATGGTTTTATGGTCTGATGAAAGCAATTTTAAGAGAGATGGATTTATGAACATGCACAATTTACACAGTTATGCATTAGAAAATCCTCATTTAATGAGGGAAGATCGGTCGCAGTACCAATTTAAAGTGAACCTCTGGACTGGAATATTAGATGGGAAAATAATTGGCCCATTTGAATTACCAGAAACGCTGAATGGTCCAAGTTATCTGCATTTCTTAGAGAATGAGTTGCCAAATCTTCTCGACGACGTACCTTTAGCTACGCGGAGGTCAATGTGGCTGCAGAATGATGGCTGTCCAGCACATTATGCACGCGAAGTGCGACTACATTTAAACCAAACTAATCCACAGAAATGGATCGGCCGTCTGGGTCGCATTTTGTGGCCTCCTCGTTCTCCAGACCTAAATCCTCTGGATTTCTATTACTGGGGTTTTAAAGAAAAAGTTTACAATGAACCGATTAACAGTATAGCGGAGCTGAGACAACGCATTTACGCAGAGGCCCAAAACGACGTAACAAGAAGTGCACGTCACATCAGTCGAGTATTTTTAAGGAGATGCCGAGCTTGTATTCAAGTCAATGGCGGACAATTTGAACATTTAATTTAGTTACATAAAACAGGTATCGTATTTTTTTAATGTTTTTACTTTTTTTATTCACTTAACAGATAAAAATGGCAACCAGTATTATTTTTGCATTATCTTATAAACCGCTAAATAATTAAGTCACTTCAATACCATTTTAAAAACAACTCTAAATTTGCTATCTTTTTACGTTATTTGCCAGGTTCGCTATGAACATTTCATTTTTTTTTATTCTAAAATTGAATTGTGTTCCTATTCTAAATAAAGTATTCTTTAAATCGATTTTTTGTTCAAAATTCAAACTCTGAGCCTAGTAGGGGCTCTGGTACCATACTATGGAATAACTGCAGTATGAGCTCCTTTTGGTGTAAAATATCAATATCTCGTAAACTGCTGCGTAAATTAGAAAATGCTGTACCTTTTTGAAAACTACAATAAATTTACTATCTTTTTATGTTGTGTGCCATGTTAATTTACAATACTTTTTTTAAATGAAAGTCGATCAAAACCGCTGGCTAGTTTTAATAAATTGCTTTAATTCGTTTTTTTTTTTTATTTTTACCGACAAAGCATCATGATATGTAATAAATTGAAATTACATTCGATAGGATATGTTTTTAGTAACATCCTGCAAAAAACAGATTTAAAAAATACCTAAATTTGCAGTGGTGGCAATCGACATACTGACGCAGGGCATCAAAAGTCACGAGTTTTTTTTAAATGCAAATATCTCGAAAACCATGAACTTTTTATTAAGGTCAAATTAACTTAATATGGTTGCTTATGAGCTGTTCTATCACCCCTCTTCATTTCGGCGTTGGTTTTAGGGACACCCTGTATATCAATGACCTTCCAAAAGAGATACCATACCCTATGTCGCTATTTGCAGACGACATAGCCGTCATCATACCAAATAAAGATAAGACACCCACATACGAGCGTAAAATTAACGATACTATAGAGTCTATAGACGCGTGGCTAAATAAAAATAATTTACATGTTAATGTGACAAAGACGTGTTATATTCAGTTTTTGAACCACAAAATGCATAAGCTGGACCTTAGGATACTATGTCAACACCATGTACTTAAACAGGTGAATGAAACCAATTTTTTAGGTATTACGTTAGACCAACATTGCTCCTGGAAGCCGCATATAAAAGTAACCTGTAATAAGTTGGAACGATTTGTTTACGCTCTAAAACAATTGAGACTGGTTGCAGGCGAAAAAAATGCTCTGCTTGCATACCATGGCTACGTAACATCAGTTTTATGATATGGTTTATTAATATGGGGCAATTCAACAGACATAACCAAGGCTTTTATAATACAAAAAAAATGTTAGAGCGATTTGTGGAATAGGGCCTAGAGTGTCTTGCAGACCATTTTTCCAAAAACTAGGGCTGCTAACATTGACTGCGTTATATGTCCTTGAGGTAGCATCACATGTGCGGAAAAATTCATCTTCATTTACCCTGCTAAAATCGAACGAAAGGCTTAGGGAAAGAGACAAATACAAGCTAAAAATGCCTCCATACTCAACTGCATTGCATAAAAACAACAGTTATGTCATGAGTATTATTGTATATAACAAGATACCACAAGAACTACGCCAACTGCATGATAACTTATTCATGGCAAAGCTAAGGAAATGGTTGATAAAAAAATGTTTTTATACGATAAGAGAATTTTTTGAATGTAATGAGTAATAATTTGATAGACATTTGTTGATGTAATAATGAACTTGAATAATATAAATAATATATGTATGACAGGTGAATAATAATATAGTGTTAAATAGATAGACCATAGAATTATAAGAATAACTTGACATTATTTTTATTTTTTATATATTTTTTTTTTATCTGAAATATCAATTCAATTATTGTTATTGTTATAATATGCACGCGTAGCTAATGTAATAAATAATTGTGAAAACTTATAATTTGCATGCCATAATCGGTTAAACATGTGAAACAAACAATTATAATTGTTATAATGACCATCTACCTTGTACTTACCATGTTTATGCAAATAAATATATTATTATTATTCCTGTATGTCGCACCCGCTCACGGGACAATAGTGTCCCGGACCTTTGGGAGGCGTGCGCGGAGCCGAAGCCAACGCGTAGAGGCCCTTTCGACAATTTAATGAAATGTAATGTGTACATCGAGCGGATGCTGTCCCTATCCGTGTCATGGGACGCACACAGAGACAGCACCCGCTTGGTGCAAGAACTATTTATGAATATATGGAATCTAAATACAAATCGGGCTATGGGGATGAAATGGAGGACTGGGTAATTGGGCTATTGTGTGAGACAGCCGGACGTCTACCAAGAAAAGTGTCTCATAGCAAAAAAAACTGGTAGACGATGACTCGCCTCCCGCTAGATGGGCCCCCATAAAAAGCGACACATAGAGTGGCCTAAGGGCAACACCAGTGCGGAAGGCTAAGGGCGGAGAGGTGTAATACTGGGCTTTAAACCGAAGCCAACTAACCCCTTACGTTTCCACATCCACCCCCGAGCCGCAACTCTCGCGACTCCACTCTGCCCGGCCGGTTAAGGCAAGACAGAGGCGGAGGCCCCGACCCGTCACCCCCCGTCAGGATCCCCCAGGAGCGCTCAGGTACGTGGGGTCGCTACCCCCCAACAGCTCGCCATAAGCTGCCCTGCGTGACTGATTGCGCATTATTATTATTATTATTATTATTATTATAAATAATAGAGCGACAAACTCAACTTTACCGTTGGAAAACGGATTTGCGTCCTTTACTTATAAACAGTGATAGTTTTTTATGACTACATTAGTAATGTTCTCAGATTTTTCCCTGTACTTGTTGATATTGACGATATTTTACTAGACGATATTTTTTACCAAATTTCAATGTTCAAGGTCAATGGATACCCTATAAATGTTAATTTACTTGAGTGTCAAAATATACCGATGCTGGAAAGGAGAAATTATCTAAGCGACATTTTTGGGGATATCGAGTTTACACACTGTTGGGATCGGCAGATTTTTCTGCATCGAATGGGTTGGGTCTCGTATATATATCTGTCTGACGACTTTTGTGTCGATTATCCCGTCGGTGATTTAGAGAATCTTTAAATTTTTTTTCTACTAAACGACTTGATTTTTTAAGGTTTTTTTTAGCAAAACGGAGATTACATAAAAAGTTTTTTGCATAATAATGAACCTTAGAGCTTTTTAGGGTTCCGTACCCAAAGGGTAAAAACGGGACCCTATTACTGAGACTTCGCTGTCCGTCCGTCCGTCCGTCCGTCCGTCCGTCCGTCCGTCTATCACCAGGCTGTATCTCAACAACGGTGATAGCTAGACAGTTGAAATTTTCACAGATGATGTATTTCTATTGCCGATATAACAACAAATACTAAAAATAAAATAAAATAAATATTTAAGGGGGGCTCCCATACAACAAACTTGTTATAGATTATATATATGTATAGGTACGGAACCCTTCATGCGCGAGTCGGGCTCGCACTTGCCCAATTTTTTACTTATTTGTCAAAACATATCAAACAACTTGGATAATTTTTCTTTATTGCAATTAACCTTGCACTTGTTGGTTAACTGTTTTTACCTGATCGTAAAATATATTTTAATGTCGTTTGAGGCATTTTACCTATGTCTTTATGATAAAATTAACATAAAGGTAAATTATGAAAGAAAAATTGAATGTGATCCACTGCAATGTAAGCAGGACTCGAACCTGCGACCCTAAGTTTCCGGCGTAGTCCTCTAACAACTGAGCTATCATATCGTTACGTCAATCACTCTAAATCTTTGATTCCATAATTCTTCGCTACTGGAGCGGTCTCTGTGTCATGTGTGTTTAAAATGCTTATGCGCATTAGCCAAAAAGTAAAAATGTGGTATTTCCACATTATTAAACAGAATCGATATAAGATTCTATAAAAAAAAGAACATAGATTAAATTACCTGATTGTCGTATCTTAACTACTGGCGTTTATCCAAATTTACCTGCTTTGATACTATGAAACCATTGTCGCTTATCCTTTTTTACCTGATATGACTTTGATCGACTACTGTCGCTTATCTTGAATTGCTTGAATGACAATTGAGTCGTATTTGTCGCATAGAATGTACTAAAAAAACAAATATTTTCGTTAAATTGGTAGTTAGACAACTTTACCGGTTCTGTTTTATAAAATATCACACATTTGGTAGTAATTCAATATATTTATAAAGGCCGTTAGGCCCACCTGCGGTGTAAATCTGTGTCTGTGGCGCTAAGGCATTACTTTGGACTCGCTTGATGGACCCAAACGCCATCTCACTCATACAGTGTCTTACGAGACGTCACTTATACCACACAGAGTTGTAGGTAGTTTTGTTATTCTTGTTAGGATAGGATATTATCTCATTGCAATTGTAAAACTTGAAATTTCACGTAGTTCGTGATTTAAAATTCCTTAATGAGTATCGAGTGACTGCAGTCTTGAGAAGTCTTGTGCTGTTCTCATTAGTCATAGCTATCGTTTGCCACCATACATTGATCTAGAACTACTGGAAATCTTTCAGCAGATCACACATAAAAATTGATAAAATTGAAATTTCACGTGATATCTGATGAATAAATCTTTAACATTTCTAAAGCAGTTTTTTTTTGTATTTGCGTAGTTGGACCATAAGTTTTTGTCTTAGAGAACTTTAAATGTCACTTCATTAATTTTAATGTTTGAAAATAAATATTTTCCTCTAATTAAAACATTAATCGTGAGGTTTTATTGTACGATAAATAGCTTTTCATGTCTGAAATATTTCCTACAAAGGCGATTAGATGATTTTCTTCATTTATTTCATGCTGATTTATGCACATTTATATATTTACCTGACTATAAAATGAGCATGCATATATATATTGTTAACTGTGTTGATTGTTGTGTAATAGATCATACTATTTTACCTGACTAATTTCTCGGGAAACGTGTCGTTTAGATAATTTTTCCTAATTCTATTTTGACGGCCATTTTGCGTAAGCGACGCTAAATTCTAAAATATTCCATTAATAGACAAAATAAAAAAGCAACATGTAAATAACATGATATTGTTTATATAAAATGAGCATCGTATGCACATAGATATTGTTTACTGTGTTGATAGTTGTGTAAAATGTAGATTATACTATTTTACCTGACTAATATCTCGGGAAACGTGTCGTTTAGATAATTTTACCTAATTCTATTTTGACAGCCATTTTGCGTAAGCGATGCTAAATTTTAAATTATTCCATTAATAGACAAAATAACAAAATCGACATGCAGAGAACATGATGTTGTTTACAATTATAAAATGCTTCATTTAAATAGTAGGTCCACAGAATATTTGATAACTTTTTTTTAAAGTTCGTAGTTTTTTAGATCTCCTGTAAAGTTAGGTCCGTATCTTTTGGATAATTTTCCTTTCCAGCGTAGATACGTTTTTTTGCGGCATAAAGAGCCGTATCTTTTTTTTACGTTAACTTAGAAGTTCGATTTTTTACAGCTTCAAGGGACTGTAGACCAAAGTACGACGTGTAGAAGGTTTTAATTTCAACTCGACACCTACACGCGTTACTGAGATAAAGGGTCGTGACAGAAAGACGGACGGTCAGCAAAATAATCCTATGGGTTCCGATTTTTCCGGTAAAAGTACCTAAATCTATAAATAATGAGGTTTATCACTTTTAATAAGTATATATGAAATTTAGCCGATAAAAATGGTAATTCGCATAAAATTTCAAGATGGAAAATGTTATTCATAACCAGGCTAGTTTTAAATGTTTACCATTTTATAGTGCAAAGGTAGGTTTTGAAGTTTAAGAAGGTAATAACATATCTTGACGGTGTAATGTGATATATGAATACAATAAATAGTACTTCATGTGGCTGTACATAATGAAGGGTATTAAACACGAGTGTGAGTTTATGAAACGAGCCGAAGGCAAGTTTCATAATAACATCACATGAGTGTTTTAATGACTAATTATGTACAGTTACATATACTTCTTTATCTAGCCACATATCATAAGCCTCCATGTTGCATTCAGAAGTCGCACATTATAACAAATATTACCCGGTAATGGCGGTAATGAAGTTTTCTGGCAGCTGTCATTGTTTTTATTTTAATTCAGAGAAAAACTAGAGTCGGCCCTAACTATCATATCGTTCGATATCTTACTTACGTGTGACATTTGTCAAATTTGATTGAAAATTGACAATTCATTTCGAACTAAACGTCATCTCGATTGATATTAGAATAGAGGTCAAATCAAATTTCTTTGTTTCTCAGAGATGTTCGATATTTGAATAAATAATACTATCGAAATAAGAAACTTGTGCTAAAAAACAGTCTATTTATATGGTAGTCATAATGTGCCGTTCTTGAACGCATCATGGAGGGTTTATGATATTTGGATAGATAAAAGATTTAATAAAATAACAAGCTTTCGATAACTGAAGGTACTTTATACATGACTCAAAAGTTTTTTTTTTTTTCAGATTATTATGCATATAAGCCTGTGCCGTCCCTTTGTCGGGTAAAGGCCTCTCTATCTTTTTTCCACTCGTCCTTATTTAGATCAGCAATGTCCAAACCTTTTGTAATACATCCCGGTAGTCCTACCATCTCCATCGTGATCTACCGTGACGCCGAATTTTATTGGGTGGGTGTAGATTTCTTGATCTGCAGATCGGTTGACATGTGGCAAACGTGTCAGCTCTACTTTAGTTTAGCGGTTGTCTGGGTTACGTAATATAATACGCTATTTGGGTTTGGGCGTTCCTTCCGCGATCGATAAATTTGATCCAAGATCGTTTCATTGCCCTCTGGCAAACTTAGAGAGAAAAATTCTGAGCATTTTAGTAAAAAAATCAAGTCCGGGCATTACGATGAGTCTAAATAAAGTTATATATTTTTTCATTAATTCAACTGTAATCCGATCATTAATATATGGCTTTTAAACGATATGTAACAAAAATCAGGTTTTTATTTTATAAACGGTAAACAATTGGAACAGAACTTATGGCCAGGCTAGGTATGTCTAGGCCCGGCGGATATGTCAATAATTACTAACGCTCATTTAGATTTAAATATGAAGTGGGAAATTTATTGATGCAAATATAAATTATGTATTCTGACTATATTTACATAAATAAGCCCTCATGCCAAAATTGTCACTTGCCTTCTTGGACTAGAAAATTATTGTATTTTTTGATAATGTATTTTTATATCATATGCCATGTACTGTACTAGTGACGCAACGAATGTGAATACTTATAATAAATATTCGTATTCGTAAATTAGCGTTTTACCGAATATTACAATGCTATTCAAACGAACAATACTTGTTCTGCATTACGATATTCATATCTCTTAGGGTTGAATTCATAAAGATCATTAGACGTTATCATACTTAAATATCTGTATTATCAGATTTTTTTTACTAACCGTAATACTCTACTCTAATATTACACAGAGAAGGGCCCTAAAACCCACACCGAAAGTGTTAGTTTCTGGGAATCCTGTCTGGTGTGGTGTGGGCCCATGACTGAGAATATCTAAGTATCCAAAAAATGTGCTCGGGAATGCTAAGCAATGACAATTATTTTTATAAGTACTTAAAATTAATAGATACCTAAATACGAAAAAAAACAGTTGAATTTAATTCTATATGAAAATGAGTGCTTTTTGTTATGTCGCATAGCGTAGTCGTGTGAAAAAACGAACTACACTCTCTTAAAGTACACTTCAAACGCACGAAGACAGATCGAACCTCTTCGGGATCCGGTACTATAACAATTTCCCGTAACTAGATGGATCGCGAGAGCAAGTGACACAGCCTTCCCCTTCGACGGTTAGATTTACACTGAGCTCGCAGCCCGGGCACGGCCGCGCTCGCGGAAATTCAGTTTTTTTGATGCTTTATTAGACCGAATTTCCATTTTACTAACTTTTAAACAATACGATTAAAGATCAATGAATTGTCAATCTTCTTGCGAAAGAGCCGTGTAAATATCACTTGTAGTTTAGAAGCCTTAGGGAATTGAAAATTGAAAACGACCCTATTTCAACATTATTTTTTTCATAGTAATTATTGCTTTAAAAAAAAATCCAACTATAAATTTTTAGAAGAAATAGTCAAAAATAACATATATTTTTTTCAGATTTTTCCGTTCGCTAGATTACGAGCCTTAGGACTTTAAAAATCAACATTCCACGTACGGAGTCGCCTTAACGTCTGTTTTCGAATAACCGCTATGAGACAAAAAAAAAAGATAGAGAACATCTATGTTGCGGACAGCTTTACGAATCTAGTTTAAGTTTTAAATAGATAAATAAATAATATATTTGTTGCGAACAGCTAGGCGAAACTAGGCTAATAAATAAATGATATATTCCTTATTTTACCTCATGCCCTTAAAAAGCGGCCATACTATGTGTGTATACCACTTATTTTCCTAACATTTATTGTAAGAGAGCTCCCAAGTACTATGTAGAATAGTTAAAAGACCACGGCGTCTTAAAAGTAAACAAGTATGACTCATCCTGGTAACTTTCCACTCGCAGCGCGAGACAAAGGAATCATGTTGTTTACATTTAATGTAAAACTTAAGGATAAAAATTAGAATATCCTGAAACTTTGTATTAATGTTCCTCATGAACATATAAGTAAAATCACTTAACATTATACCGGCCGCAACCTGCTGCGAGCACGGCAAACATAAAAATAACACGGCACGCTGCGCGCGCCGCGATAAGAGGGAACGGGCAGGTGTATATCTCGACCCGTGTGAGCGAGACGGCCTCTGAGTCGGAACAAAGAAATTGCATTAATTTTATGCGATTATGATTAAATGGGAGCTCTCACATGAAAATAACATATGTGATTATGTTCTATGAACAAACCTTTATGATAACTATAAGTTAGATTTAAGATGAAAATTGTCATTTACCTAAAAATCAGTAAAATGTAACAGAGCGGGCGTCCCTCTGAAAATGTAAACAAACCCTAAGCGAATGATATAAAAGGACGCCCGTTTCTGCATAACACAGTTCACAGTTCATCTTCAGTCTACGTAGAGTTACGACTCCGTAGTCAGTGCGTTGATCAGCGATCCGCCAGTACTTACCACTTACCAACTTGTCACTTCTCAGTTCTTGTTAACCGTAGTTACCATCTTTCTGTATTCGAGTAGCGTAGTACCATCGGTCCGCGAAAGTTAGTTTAGTATCAGCGTAGTACCATCGGTCCGCGATTTAGTGTTAAATTCATTATTAGACAGAGACTAAAGTAATTAAGTGTTAAATTTAAGTGTTTTTCCGATCCGTTGTTGTGTTAATTGTTAATTTCTTGTGTAATATATTTCGTTGATTTACTTTGCGTTTTCATACTCGTCCGTTTCGTTTACCCTATTTCTCAACCTACAGTCCGCTTTGCTCCATACTCATCCCTGAGTTTCGGAGCGTCCATGTGATCGATAGCCGACGGACGCGGTTCTCGTTTACATTGTTGGTCCTTCGAACCGGATCGGAATTAGTTTAGTTTAGGTTCGTTTTGTGTAGTTGGAAAAGTGCGGTTTTCCAAACGTCAAGATGGTAAATACACGCGGAAACAAGAGCGAGGAGAGTGCGCGCTTGCAGCGCGAGCGCACACAAGCTGCAGTCGACCTGCAGCGGTTTGCGGTGACCAATGTGGCTGTCACACATTCACCGCCCGCTGCCCATGCCCGACCGCCTACGGGACTGCTGTTTCAAACAGACTCACCCGAGTCTCCCGCCGAGGAAGCCCCAGTTTCGCCGCCAACCGACACTACGGCGTGGCGCAGCGAACTGGACAAGCATCTGTCGAAGACTACTGCGCGCTTCGACCAATCGCAGCACACCGCGCCGGCCGCGCACACCGGCCAATCACAGCACTCCGCGCCGGCCGACCAATCAGAGGCCCGCGCGCAGCGGCGCGAGTTCGGCGTCACTTTCGGCGATAAAGCCCACGCGCCGCCCCGACCAGCGTCACTTCACTCACGCGCGTCGAACGCGACGGACGCGCTCCGCCGCGAGGCGGAGCTCGCCGCTATGGAGCGGCTCAAGCAACTTCGCTTCGAAGAAATTCGTCTTGAACGCGAGCTCGTTGAAAAGAGACTCGCCGTTGAAATGGAGCGCATCGACGAGCAATCTCGGGCCGGCGGATCTCAAGCCGACTCACAGCGACGCGTCAACGATTGGCTGTCCAACGTCCACCCTGCCGACGCGGTCCACGCGAAGCAGGCACGGCCCCCTACACCGCAACGCGACACACGCAAGCGACACGAAGAGGAGCCCCGGACACCATACAGCCGTCGAGAACGATCGTCGAGTCGAGACCGTGTGATCGACCGCCTCACCGACACTATTGAAACCATGATGCGACCTCCTCCGAAGCAAGTCTACGAGCTACCGCCATTCTCCGGGGAGCCAAGCGAGTGGCTCACCTTCTATAACTCTTACACCGAGAGCACCACACGCTACAAGTACTCCGCATACGAAAATGTCGCGCGCCTGCGACACTGCCTGCGAGGTGAAGCCCGTCAATGTGTGCAGCACATGATCGCCTCTTCCGCTCGACCCGACCTAATCATACGGGTCCTTAAGAAGAATTTCGGGCGCACCGATCTACTCATTGATCGCGCCATCGACGAGCTGCGAAGAATGCCGCCGCTCGGACCGAGCGCCAACGATCTCAACCAGTTCGCCATACGCATTATGAATATCGTTTCTACGCTTGTGGACCTGGACCGCCGAAGCTACGGCGCAAACCCACTTCTCATCCGGGAAGTCACCGAGCGACTGAGCCCACACTTGCGCAGTCGCTGGTGTTCCTACGCTAAGGAGCACCTTAACTCCGCCGAAAACGAACTCATGTTGATGGCGGAGTTCCTCCTTGAAGAAAGCGATGCCGAGATGGAATTCTCGCACGCTAAGGCGCCGCACAGAAGACCGACGCCCGCCGCCGAGCAACGTGGATCGCAGCGCGTCCCAGAGCAACGCACGGCGGCCAACGCCGGAAGAGGAGCCGTACGACGCCCTCCGAGAGATCGTGTGCAGACATACGCACTCGAGCAACCTACCAGCTGCCTATACTGTGGAGGCAGCCACCGCACTACCGAATGCCGCAAACTCATCGCTGTGCCAGTCGGAGCCCGATGGGATTGGGTGCGACACAACCAAATATGCTTCAAATGCCTGGAGCGCAAGCACCGCCGCGACCAATGCAACGCCCGCGGCTGCAACGTTCCCGGCTGCACCTATCCACACCACCGACTGCTACACGCCGAGAAGACGCAGACACATATGCCGAGCGCCCCAGCTCCATACATGCCTGCACCCCAAGCAGCGCCGTACATGCCTGCACCCCAAGCAGCGCCGTACATGCCTGCACCCCAAGCAGCGCCATACATGCCTGCGCCACAAGCCACGCCGTACGCCTATCAACCGTACGCACCGGCTACCTACGCAGTCAAGCAAGCCGCTACCACGCCAGGCGCTAGACGAAGCGCCACGCCGACTGCCCCGCCACAAGCTGCCGCTGCGACCTATACCGCGGCGTCGCGACGCCGCCCTAACACGCACGCAGCACCAGACGCACCGCCAGAGACCACGGCGTGCGTCGAAGAGTTCACCGCCAACACGGCCGAATTTGGACGCAACGTGTCTTCGGTCTTGCTAAAAGTCATCCCAGTCATCGTCGGCGGACCCCGCGGCGAGACACTCACCTACGCCTTGATGGACCAGGGGTCCACGATCTCACTCATCGAAGAGGACCTCGCAGATGCAATCGGCGCCGACGGTACGACCTCGCGCCTGCATATCCAAGGCGTGGGGTCAATGACGACGCAACAAAAGAGCCGGCGAGTGCACGCCCACGTGCGCAACCAAACAGGCGGTCCGGCTCATCCTCTAAGCCTACGGACCGTCGCCGACCTGGGCTTGCGCGCACAGAAAGCGGAGCGAGACTACGTCACGCAATTCCCGCACCTCGCGGATATGAGCGCCGCGTGCTACGACACAGCACGCCCGCGCATTCTCATCGGCGCCGACAACTGGCACCTGATGCTGCCATACGAGCTACGCGTGGGCAAGATCGACGAGCCCGCCGCCATGCTGTCTCCACTCGGATGGGTGCTATTCGGGTCGGCGCCACAACAGTACGCGAGATGGCAAACCGTACTACACTGCTACGTCGGATACGAGGCGCCGCTACAAGAAGAGGACGCCGCCCGACCTGCAACTACGACAGAGCAAGACCGCCGCCCGCCACACGATGACGACATCAACGCCCAGCTAAAGTCATACTTTCACATTGACTCGCTGGGCATCACGGCGGCGGTCAAAACTAAACCACAGAACCGCGAGCAGCATCCGATGGCCGTTGAAGAAATTACCACGAATCACTATATGGACGATTTCGTGTCGAGTTTCAACACTGAAGAAGAAGCCTGCGAAGCATCGAAGCAAGTCGCCGCCTCACACAAAGCGGGCGGCTTCACACTGCGCGGATGGAGCTCCAACGCGACTCGCCTCATGGAGTCGCTACCTGCAGAGCTCCGAGCAACGACGCCCGCGCAGCTTGGCGGCGACAAGACGCAGAAAATTCTCGGATTGATGTGGGATCCGAACGCCGACGAACTCGGATTCAACACGAAAATGATCCGAGTTCCGGCCGACGTGCGAGAGCTACGCCGCACGCCCACCAAGAGAGAGATGCTGAGCGCCGTGATGAGCGTGTATGACCCGCTCGGCCTACTCGCGAGCTACACAATCTCCGCAAAAATACTGCTGCAACGACTGTGGGAACTGAAGCTCGATTGGGCCGCCACTCCTGCCGCGGCACCCGCCGCTACTCTGGCCGCGACGCCACCCGCGTCGCCTGCCGCCACTCCCGCCACGGTGCCTGCCGCTACACCGGCCGCGCCGCCCGCCGCGACGCCTCACGCGTCGCCTGCCACGGCGCCCGCCACAGCCTTGTCGAGCTACGGCAGCCGACACGAAGCGCAGCCACCACGCAGCGCACACACTCAACGCCGGCAGGCGTTGCTCCCTACGCTGTCGCACAACGGGGGGAGAAGAGCGTCGCGTCACACACGACGACGCCGCGCGCAATCATAGCGCGCCACCTGACGACACCGTCGCGGCGCGCTGCCACAGCGCGCGCCCAGACGACATCACGCGCCGAGACGGCGCACCCAACCAAGGCGCCAAGAAGAAGACACTGCGCGCCGAGGCCGAGCGAACTGTCAACGCTCGGCCACTCGCCCATGTGTCCGTCGATCCGGCCGACAACGAGGCGCTGACGCCCAATTACTTTGCTGGGCGCGCCTACCGCAGCGCCGCTCGTCGGGCCCTGCCGAGAAGCCGACCGACGCACTTGGCGGGCCAGCCAGGCGCTCGCCGAACTCTTCTGGGCGCGGTGGGTTCGCGAATACCTACCTACACTCGCGCCCAGACAGTCATCGCCAACGGGGACCGAGCGACGCATCCAGCCAGGCGACTACGTCGTGATAGCCGATCACACGCTGCCGCGCAACGTCTGGCCGAAAGGAATCGTCGAGGCGACGCATCCGGGTCCCGACGGAGAGGTGCGCAACGTAGAAGTCCGCACCAAGGGAGGAGTTTTTCGCCGGCCTGCAAGGAAACTAGCTGTCCTCCCCTTGCAACCCGAGCCTACGCGGGAGCTCGGCGGGGGGAGTCTGTTGCGGACAGCTTTACGAATCTAGTTTAAGTTTTAAATAGATAAATAAATAATATATTTGTTGCGAACAGCTAGGCGAAACTAGGCTAATAAATAAATGATATATTCCTTATTTTACCTCATGCCCTTAAAAAGCGGCCATACTATGTGTGTATACCACTTATTTTCCTAACATTTATTGTAAGAGAGCTCCCAAGTACTATGTAGAATAGTTAAAAGACCACGGCGTCTTAAAAGTAAACAAGTATGACTCATCCTGGTAACTTTCCACTCGCAGCGCGAGACAAAGGAATCATGTTGTTTACATTTAATGTAAAACTTAAGGATAAAAATTAGAATATCCTGAAACTTTGTATTAATGTTCCTCATGAACATATAAGTAAAATCACTTAACATTATACCGGCCGCAACCTGCTGCGAGCACGGCAAACATAAAAATAACACGGCACGCTGCGCGCGCCGCGATAAGAGGGAACGGGCAGGTGTATATCTCGACCCGTGTGAGCGAGACGGCCTCTGAGTCGGAACAAAGAAATTGCATTAATTTTATGCGATTATGATTAAATGGGAGCTCTCACATGAAAATAACATATGTGATTATGTTCTATGAACAAACCTTTATGATAACTATAAGTTAGATTTAAGATGAAAATTGTCATTTACCTAAAAATCAGTAAAATGTAACAGAGCGGGCGTCCCTCTGAAAATGTAAACAAACCCTAAGCGAATGATATAAAAGGACGCCCGTTTCTGCATAACACAGTTCACAGTTCATCTTCAGTCTACGTAGAGTTACGACTCCGTAGTCAGTGCGTTGATCAGCGATCCGCCAGTACTTACCACTTACCAACTTGTCACTTCTCAGTTCTTGTTAACCGTAGTTACCATCTTTCTGTATTCGAGTAGCGTAGTACCATCGGTCCGCGAAAGTTAGTTTAGTATCAGCGTAGTACCATCGGTCCGCGATTTAGTGTTAAATTCATTATTAGACAGAGACTAAAGTAATTAAGTGTTAAATTTAAGTGTTTTTCCGATCCGTTGTTGTGTTAATTGTTAATTTCTTGTGTAATATATTTCGTTGATTTACTTTGCGTTTTCATACTCGTCCGTTTCGTTTACCCTATTTCTCAACCTACAGTCCGCTTTGCTCCATACTCATCCCTGAGTTTCGGAGCGTCCATGTGATCGATAGCCGACGGACGCGGTTCTCGTTTACAATCTAAATCTATAAGAGATAGCGTTGTGATCTGATGCTCATACGAAACAAAAGAAAACTTGCATCGCTCTATTTATATGATTTTTTATTTTTTGCTATCCTGGTGTGGTATTCCACTGCCTACGCCAGCATTTTCACTCGTTTATCTCATTTGAATCATTTAAAAATAAATCATGTAATTCTCCATTTTGAATTATGTGTAAAATACCGCCGACATACAAGTAGGTCGCAGGCTGATTGCGCGGTTAACCGATGGACTTTGTAGGTTTCAGATTATCTGGGTTAAATACCTAAATACTAGAACCATTGTTTCAATACAATTCTATATTGAAATTAAATCCAATTGTAAAATAATAGTTTTGTATTTATTATAGCCCGGCAAGTTGGTTATTACGTTTTTAGCCTACGCCATATTGTGATTTTTATTTTTAGTGGTACTTACTAATTTAATATACTGGCAACGTTAAATTTATGGTAACCGACGTTGAAAGACAGTGAAGAATGAAGGATTAAATATTCCGCAAATTTTAAGTAATCTTCGCATAAAAAACCGGCCAAGTGCGAGTCGGACTCGCGCTCCGAGGGTTCCGTACAAACACTTTCCATCCCTAGGTGGTTAAGTTAAGTTTGCACCTGGTATGTATAGCGCCCCATATAAATTAGGTGCAAAGTTAGGTATTAAAAAAAACTACTTACTAGATCTCGTTCAAAATAATTTTCGTTGGTAGTTTTTATAGTAATGTACATCATATGTTTTTTTTAGATTTTTCATTTTTTTATTTTAGAAGTTAGAGGGGTGGGGGGACCTACTTTTTCCACTTTGGAAGCGTCTGTCACGCAAACTATTCGGTTTAGAAAAAAAATATTTTAGAAAGCTCGATATCATTTTTGAAGACCTATCCATAAATACCCCACACGTATGTGTTTGATGAAAAAAAATTTTTTGAGTTTCAGTTCTAAGTATGGGGAGCCCCCAATATTTATTATTATTTTTTTATTTTTGCATCAAAATCTTAATGCGGTTCACAGAATACATCTACCTACCAAGTTTCAACAGTATAGCTCTTATAGTTTCGGAAAAAAATGGCTGTGACATACGGACGGACAGACGGACAGACAGACAGACAGACAGACAGACATGACGAATCTATAAGGGTTCCGTTTTTTGCCATTTGGCTACGGAACCCTAAAAACGCCTAAACTATCCACAGTGATGAAAGTCAAAAGTTTTTTTATACGATTCAGTATTGATTTCATAAGAATAAATGAATAAGAAATAACGAAACAATGTTATGAATTTGGTAGATAACATACTGCTACTGACATTTTATTTTACAGGCTTTACACCTCTATGTGGATACGTTTATATATTCACAATCTTACCGCACCACTTTACAGCAGTGGACGAGCAAGCATTTAAATTTTTCGTTGTGTTTTGATCTTTCTATCAATGGTTCAATATAAAAATTGTGGTGTATCTACGTTTGAAAAATAATGAGACGTTACATGTCTCAAAATAAGACATTATGTGTTTTGATTTTTCGGCTAAAAAGTTAGAATTTGTGTTATTTTTATCCAACTCAACGGATACCTGCCATGTATGATAGACCCCAAATTTCCTTACTTTCCTCTAATTGTGTACATAATAGATAGGGACCAATATGTTAATTACTTAAACATAAAAACTTACTACGCTTATCACCAGTCCTTGTCCTTTTAATACAGAACCCTGAAAACTATATTTAAATCAAATCAACATTGAACACCGCAACATCCGCATAAAGATTTATTGCCAGCGCCCTCTGTCGCCGCACAATGGTTCCTAAATCCAAGCCATATGGCATATAGTGGATATTCTGACTTTGTGAACGACAAAATGACTTCTATGTCGGTAGTACAAGGTGTATAGTGGATGTTTTAACTTTGTGAATGACAGGATGCGGGGACAGATACAGGATGGTGGCAATTGTATCAATGCTGGATGCCCTTGTTGGATGATCTTGCATGTGGGTGCATAGAAGTGCCAAAATAAAGTCGTGATTTGACGTTTGAATACTACATCGGTTCATTTTCAGTTATCTTGATTGATCAGATGATTAAGTATTTGTCATTGTTCGTTGACTCCTGGCTTAGTTGACCGATCGAGCGAAGCGTCACCGTTTCAGCTTGGCCTAAAATTCTAATATAAATATATAAATATAAATATCGGACAACCTCACACAAATCGATCTAGTCCCAAATTAAGCTCAAGAAGGCTTGTGTTATGGACACTAGACGACGATATACATACTTATATCCATACTAATATTATAAATGCGAAAGTGTGTCTGTCTGTCTGTCTGTCTGTCTGTCTGTCTGTTACCTCTTCACGCTTAAACCGCTGAACCGATTTAGATGAAATTTGGTATATAGATAGTTTCAGTTCCGGGGAAGGACATAGGATACTTTTCATCCCGAATAAATTTAGTGTTCCCGTGGGATGAGCGGGTAACACCGCGGGGCACAGCTAGTAGATAAATATATCCTTAAATACATAGAAACAACCATGACCCAAGTACAAACAAATATTCGAGTTCATCACACAAATATTTGCCCTGGCCGGGATTCGAACCCGGGACCGCCGCTCAATAGGCAGGTGTCTACAAACCGAGCCAAACGCGTCGTCTAATGTATGTCCGAATGTTATGGTATGGAGAAGTTCAGTTGGATGGATAAAGTTACCAATAAAGAACTGCTTCAAAGAGTGGAAGAAAAACGAAATTTGCTGAAAATTATAAAAAAATAGGAGAGGATTTGCTCTCGCCGGGATTCGAACCCAGGACCAGCCGGGAAATCATTCAGTCGCATGTCGTTCTTAAAATCCGGGACAGGTGTAGGTATGTATACTAAGGTCTAGAACCGTTTAAATCAGTTTCTGTCATGAAATGTTTGAATACGAACTTATACTTATTTCGCTCCATCCTTTAATGGGACGAGATATTCATCATTATGAACACCAAAGCAATTCAGTGAATTTAAACGTATGAAATCTGTACAATAATGGTAAATGACCTTCGCCTTTGTGCGATACAGTGACATTGAACGGTAATGACAGTCACAACAATTCATGGTATTTCAATAACCCGGGCGAATCGCTCGACAAAACAAATTTTGTATGAATTTATGAAACGTGTATATTTTTTATGTGAGTACACACCACAATTCCCGGCGGCCCCGGGTTCGAATCCCGGCCGGGGCAAATATTTGTGTAAATATTTGTTCTTGGGTCATGGATGTTATCTATATATGTATTTATATATTATGTATATCGTCGTCTAGTACCCATAGTACAAGCTTTTGTTAGCTTAGCTTAGTTTGGGACTAGGTCGATTTGTGTAAGATTGTCCCTTAATATTTATTTATTTATTTAATTTTATATTAACACGTATTCACATAGAGGTCGTTAAAGGTGTAAAGCCTTTTAAATAAACAATGCAAAGATCGACACACGAAGGATAAGGCAAAATTCGAAAGGTTGCTTGGGAGTTAGGGTGTCGGGAAGGTTAACGCACTGGACCGGCAACCCAGAGGTACCGGGTTCGATTCCCGGTATCTTTCACCAGGTAACTTTATTTCATATTTTCTTTGAGCTTTGATCTTTGTATCAATGGTTGATTGACAGAGCGAGCTAAGCGTCTGTGTTTGAGCTTGTTCCAAATACCTTCGTAATGTTGGGATGTCCAGTTCTCCAGATTTCCAGTCCGTCTAGCACAACGTTCAACGACTCTTGTCGCGCGACGTAGCTTCGGCCGCCACTCTCTCACATCACAGCGACGAAAGGGATAGGTTCTCGAGCGAGAAAGAGTCCGTGTCATAGTTGTACTAGAGGTGCCGCTGTTCTCGCCTACAATCCGGATTCCTAACCGATTCTCATGAAATCTTGCGAGTAGGTTCGATAAGTGAATAGATTTTTTTGGCGAGTCAGTAAGTCAGTCAACGTAAAAAATCGACTCGTAATTTTGAAGTATTTGACAATGACAAGTGAACACACAAGTGAAGTGGTAAATTTTTTAGTTCGTTTACTGTAGAAAAATACCCGTGAGGTCTCCTTTACCCCTTCATCCCCCAACGTGATCTGTCGTAATTTTTTTTGACCCTCCCCCTATCTAACCTCGCGTGATTTGTGTACAAGCAGTAAGCTGAGTTCTTTGCCCGCGATACCGCAGCGTTGTAATTATAAACAAACAAACAAAACATGGTTGACCGCACGCTTCGACCGAGACCGCAGACAGCGTACGGCTTGGCGAGTACTTACACGACACTGATAACATCAATAACATGTTACATGTCTTGAACCACAGTCCACAACATAGTAGTAGTCACAGTCATAGTGCTGTAGTATTGTAAAACGACGTCGGTGTCCGCGAGTAAGTTGGATGCGCCTATGATTAATAGGCATCGGAAGTTCAGATGCCTTTATTTTTAAGCTTGGAAAAACCTTAGTGTGGGATGCGACATGCGTCGACACGTTTGCCGCATCGCACATCCAGGTAACTGGCACACAGGCTGGTGCGGCGGCTGACCAGGCCCAGATCCTGAAGCGCCGAAAATACTCATGCCTTTTAAAGGATCATGTGTTTGCGGTGCTGGCAGTAGAGACTTTAGGACCTTGGTCAGCCAACATGAAAAGCTTCTTGAAGGCCCTGTCGTCGCGGTTGGTCGACGCCACGGGGGACCCAAAAGCTGGCGCTTATCTCTCGCAAAGGATCAGCCTTGCAGTTCAGAGAGGTAACGCCGCCAGTGTAATTGGGACCATGCCACAAGCAGAGCTGCTGGAGGGGGTGTTCTTTTTATAATCCTATTATTTTTAATTTAGTATTAGTAGTTTATTTAGTATTTATAATAATAAATAATAGTATAAAATTTATACCTACACTTCGGCGTCGGCGTTGATGTTGAGTTGTATGGAGGCAGACCCTATTTATATACTTTTATTATTGTACTTACCCATACATTTCAGTATTACTGTATCTTTTTTAAGTATCCGATTTAGCAGATTGGCTAATTAGTTATCATTTTATTTTATGTTAAGGATAAATATAAATATTTCATAATAGTTGAATTAATTGCACGGTAATTAAATAACATTTAGTAGATCTATACCTTTAAAGCACCTTCAATTAGTCAATTTTATAACTAATATAGTATGTTTGAATGTTAGCCTTATTAGTTAATGTAGAAACAGTAGAAATCCAATTAATTCTAGTCCGCCTCCATAGGTAGGTACAGTTTCAGCAAATTCGGCACCGCCGACACCAAATATTTAATTAATTACGTAGACAGGACAATGCCTGCCATATATTCTCAAACGTGTATTTAAAAGAGAGCTGTAAAAGCATTTATTAGATACACTGCCATAAATAAATTTTGAGAAGTTGTTACTGATTTTTAAATTTTAAGAAATTGAAAATTCTTCCTGTAGATAAACTGTCATAACAGTTTCGCAGGGCTTTTGATTATTTGTAATGTTTGTTATCAAATTAATAAATAATTAATTAGTTAACTCATGGCAAGGGTCCTCGCGAATCTAATTTATATTTTTTATAATAATGAAATGTTATATTACAATTGTGGTCAATCGTAACGAACAATTAAAATATTTCCCACATTAGTATTGTTAGAGAAACATACATTTTACATAATATTATTTATCGTTAATCAGTTTAACAACTCAATAAAAAATGGAGCATTTGTATAATATACATGAAATGCTTATTAATTTAAGCATTATTTGTATATTTACTTTTATTTATGACGTTGTAAACACACCGTAAAGTAAAAGGTAGGTACATAACTTGCTTACTACAGAAAGCTTTTTGGTCTTCGCAAAAAAAGCCGAGAATTGAATTTATTGGTTATTTGAGTAAAATGCGACGCAATTGATCTTGTTGTGGGATGTGATAACGCCAATAACTGACGCGTGCGTGCGTCTACTAGGGCTGAAAACCAGCGCTGACCTATATATACGTGAATAATGGAAATGCCTGGAAGGCAGTCCTTAGGTTATTTAGCCCGTCTTGCCCCAGTGACTATTTACTATCATAATTTGAAATATGATTTATAGCTGCAATATTACATAGATATAAAGGAAACTCGTATCCGTTATAAGTTTTTAAAGCCGGTAAATTAAAATTGTTGTGGTTTCTATTCGCTTTTATGGATTTAAATAACCATTTTGTTTTATTGACTGGTTAGTCAACTTGCCTTAGTATTGACAATATTTCTAGGTACCTAAGTACCTATGTATATCTAAATAGTTCTGTTAAAGTCGCTTACGTTTAATTAGCTTTGTATTGAAGAGATAGCTTTCCTTTTTTAGAAAAGTAGCATGTTTTCTTTTACTATATCAACTGTAATATTATCACCTGGGAAACACTCCAAAATAGTAATGAATATAATGAAATGTAATTTGGAAAATACGTGACTTAAGTCCTAACTATTAATATTTAAGCCTAACATAAAATACAATCTCAATTCAGAAAAACAAAGTCAAATCACGTCCAGCCCTTCAGCTAAAAATGTATGACTTGGAGAAAACCCTAACCCAATAGAGACTCGAGCAAATTGTTCCCGAGATTGGGGCCTACTTAATTCTACACGTGCGTCCCATCCACCCAATTTGAGGATAACTTCATAATCTCGTACAGGATTACTTTTGTGAGAGAATTCTATAAGCTTGACAGGTTACATAACGAGCCTGAATATATCTGTAGTACATTTTTCTTTTCTTAGGAGGGGAGACCGAGGGCTTGTGAAGCAGAGATGAGTCGAAACAACCTCAAATTTTCGGATCTACATCCGTTAGCGAAGCAGACACGCACACTGAGGGTTGCCAGCTCGCTAACGCATTTAGATACCGATAAATTGACATTTATTCAACTTACCTCGGTCTCCTCTAGTAGGAGAGCCTACGAGATTTTTGTATTTTTGAACCGGCCGTATGAACGGCTTACGGCGAAGTAATCAATAAAAAATGCTGAATAATATTTCTGATCTTTAAAAATGCTATAGGTAATTAACATCTATGACGATAAATATTACTGCTGATATAAACTATAAAATGATAATTTATTTAAATGATTTATATGAAAATTTTGCCGAGTCTACTTATATTCCACAGTAAATAATATTTCAATAAGCAAATGCACCTTCATTTTTGCCCGCTATTCTAAGCAATAAATCTTAACCGCACTAGACGGTAATGTACTAATGTAGCATGAATCCAATAAGCATACCAACTAAGTTTTTATGCATGCATAAGTAAGCATCGGCTCGTTTTTCTGCAATAACTGTGAATTAAGGTCAATTACCTGGTATACAGAGGATATCCTACGTTTTCTTGGAGCCAATAAAAGGCTCTAGAAGTTCAGCGCAATAATCTTAATAAAATTATCGTGAGACATCTTTACAAATTATTAAAAAAAAAAAAACAATTAAAACTCACGTGAAATTTTAAACCGTTTTAGGGTTCCGTAGTCAACTTAGGAACCCTTATAGTTTTGCCATGTCCGTCTGTCCGTCTGTCTGTCCGTCCGCGGCTTAGCTCCGTGATCATTAGTACAAGAAAGCTGAAATTTGGTATGAGTAAATATGTGTACCGTGTGTACCTATGTATATCACGCCGACAAAACGGTAAAATAAAAACAATTTTTTTTTTCGGATACATCTCGTACACCTAAAATGGGGGGGACCCTACATTGAGCGTGCCCCGACATGCTCTTGGCCGGTTTTTCAATGAATAATAAAATTTACTGCAAGTTTGCTTTAAAAGCATTTGTGGCACCATCAAGACACGTCGAGTACGTAGTTAAACGTGGTGCATCTATCCAAATGCTTGTACCGACACCTGTATATATCAGATGATGGAACCCAATGGCTGTGCCTGGAATTCCTTCGGTTCGGGATAGCCAGTACCACTTTATTCTTTCATTCTAAGTCTGACGAAGGTTTAACATCCGCACAGTATGTGCTTCTTTTTTTCTGTCTCCTCTCCACACATTCTACAATCGGTATTGTTAGAAAGTCCCAGCTTGGCCAATAGTCCTTTGTCGCTGAAGTGAACAGTAAGCAGCCCCGTTATGATTCTGAGCTGTCTTTTGCTGTAGAGAGTTTTACCATAATTTATTGGCCACCCTGGCGGTCTTCTTCTCGGTCGTTTTACTCTTGGCAGAGCGGTCGTGGTCACATTTAGACGTCCACGTCGATGGTAGAGGCCATGTAGAGGCGGACAGCTCATCGGTCTCCTACAGGTTACACTTCGGTGAGTGTGCACTGGGATGGCACGAACTGATTCCACCATTTCCATTTCGACATTACGGTCCACGGCGTGGACTTGGGTTCCAGCCTTATGTTGTTGATGTTCCGTTGATTCGTACAAAAGGTTTAGCGTCTAATTTTCTTATCAGAACAGTAAAGGAGTGGAACTCTCTTCCTGCGCACCTTTTCCCTAAAAAATATAACTTAGATCTCTCCAAGTCGAGAGTGGATGGCACCTTTTAGATATGCATGATTCATCTTTAGGCCTCAACTTTTACTTAACATCAGGTATTTTAAAAAAGTTCTCCGCACGATCTCCCGCCTGATGGCAGACTGTCTGGCGCAGTCAGATACGCAGTTTCCTGGCGGTTTGGCGATATATATATAATAAAGCATCTATTAATCCACTACCCAAAGGTTGTCTAAAAGAGTTCGCTGTTTAGCGATAAGATTTACCTCCATTGTAATGATAAATTGTGTATTTCTTTCCTCTTGAGGTGTGCAATAAAGAGTATTCATTCTATCTAAATCATCTATCATATTTCTTCCAGTATATGAGTGTGAGAGTGATAGATGCTTTATCCATCATATCTATGCCCACAAGAGTACAAGACGCAGTTTAGACAAACCATATGTCGTGATAAGTTATATTGCAAGGCAAGTCCGATGTGCGACTATAATACAATGACTCCATTAACCTATTGTTCCTTCTAATATGCAACACTCTTTCAAACCCTCATAAATCTCCATTACACTTGTACTATTATACAACTTTGTTGAATGTTAAATAACGTTCAAATTTGTCTACAGCAATTGTAAGATATATATCTTTTAGCGGCGCAGGAGTCGTTTACGCACTTTGACTTCAGTGAACTGTATGTAGTGTTAATAAGGAACATATTCGTTTGAGTTTATGAACATGTGCCATACATCATGATTGTATGATTTCTATTTCGACTGGCCGAGACTTTCTCGCTTTAATTTGACGCTTACTTTGACCATTGTTACGGTCTGTGATTTAGATTTGAAAATTTAAATTCCTCTGAAGCGTCAGACCATGTGTAAATGGACAGTAAAGTCTATCTATTCACGACGCAGTCCATAGTGGTAGCGAGGACTAACCAGCCTTGATACAGTTCATGTCTTAAAAAAACGGCCAAGTGCGAGTCAGACTCGCGCACCGAGGGTTCCGTACAAACACTTAATCCGTCTTAACTAGCCAGGTTAAGTAAGTTTGCACTTGTTATGTATATGGTACGATCACGTTTGTTGTATGGGAGCCCCTTAAATATTTATTTTATTCTGGTTTTAGTATTTGTTGTTATAACAGAAATACATCATCTGTGAAATTTCGACTGTCTATCACGGTTCATCAGATACAGCCTGGTGATAGACGGACCGACGGACAACGGAGGCTTAGTAATAGGGTCCCGTTTTATAACCTTTGGGTACGGTCCCTAAAAAGGACTGTAAAGTTCGGTTAGCGACTGCGAGTCTGCGAGTAGTTTTAACAAAATGCGAGTGTGAGTGACAGATGCTTTGTCGCTTATTTATCCCGTGATAAACGCTACCATCATAGGCCCCTCTTTTGTCTGTGTTTGAACTAGAATGGGCTCAACCTACCTAAGAGTCCTAAGATCCATTGTAGTCATTCTTCAATAATTGAGTTTACCTAAGTGTGTTGATATTTTAAGGTAATGCCCCATGATTTCTTTGAGTAATAGATCGTATTACTTATAAATGATATTATCCACGATCCACGAAAGAGCAAAGTATTTTTTATCCAGTAAATATGTCAATCATATCGTCGCACGCTCCACTGCGCACTGAGCTTGTTGTAACTGAAAACCTGGTTGACATTCCAGCGCGCCCGACCGTGCCGTACAATCGATTTGAATCGATTACCCAGAATTCGATGAACGAACTGTAGGTAGTCGTCATAACTTCATTCATTATTAATGATCGGAAGAAAAAACAGCGCGGGCAGTCTGGAGAGCGAATGATTAAAATTAGAACTATGTAGGTACCAGAACCAGGGAGCGATTTAATGTGGTAAAGTCCCGGAGTGGCGACCACGTATAGGATGCGTAGCGTAGGACGGCCCCCGACTAGGTGTCTAAGTCCAGTCAAAAGTATTTCATTCAAAGTAAATTCCAAACGAATATTTGTTGAAGTTAAATTTAACATCAAATACTTAACTACAGACACTACAATACGCATAGTATGTTTCACTTGCAATTTATTGCTATTTCTGAAAAAACACAGACACTTAATATTGTTTGTTGAATATTTACATTGTTTAATGCTTTCAGCGATGTTTAAATAAACAAATAGTAACAATAAGAAGGTTAACTGTCCTGATGGCGTAGTGACGTCACAACACGTATATTTTTTTTGTTTGACAGTTCTTAAAAGGAGATGATTTGATCTATCAGCCAAGTACCCAATTGGTCGCTTTTTACACAAACGACCATTAAAATGAAATAAAGTCTTGTTGTACTCCAAAATATTTTAGAATATATGTAGAATTGCATGTGTATTTTCATAGTTACAACAGTAAAGAAAACGTTTGGTTCATGTTTATTTATACTATGTAGGTAAACTTTACTCAATTGTTATCAATTCGAGCACATGGCCACGAGAATGAGAGTACCTATCGCGTAATTACTCACCGTTATTGACAATAAATAACGATTCAATGAAATACAATTTTCATTAAATAATTATCTCAGTTAACTGTGTCTTTATGACCCAATTTTGAAAATTAAGTGATATTTTAATATTGTAATTGCAATGACAAACAAGAACAACTGCTATACTCGGTTTTCTAATTCAAGACCAAAAAAACTACGACAGTTACGTCACTGTCAAAATTGACAACATATAAATGACATTTGAGTTTGTTTCTTGGCTTGCACCAAATGCTCAAGTGTTACAAGTACAATACCAAATTTTGTACCAAAAATCTCCGATGTTTTAGTTTTTATTATCTCCTCTTGTAATTATGTAATAATAAATATATCTAGTTATTTTGTTAAAACATAGAGTTAAAGTTACCAATAAATAAATTATCTTAGCGTGTTTCAAAAATAAAAAGGAATTTACTATTGTAAAAATATTTCATTGTAGTGGCAACCTTGTGATTGTTTTTTTGGTCTTGAATTAGAAATCGTAGTATAGTTTCTGTTTGGTCTATTAATGACTGGCTGAGAATGCCTTATGGCATTAAGTCCGTCGCTTGTACTTTTATTGTACTATGCAATAAAATTACAGTAAATAAAGTACATAATTTCGCAGCCTAAACTTAAACTTTAGCCAACAAAATAAATAAAAATAAATAAATAAATATTGGAAAACCTCACACTAAATCAATCTAGTCCCACACGCTAGCTCTAGTAGGCTTGTGTTATGGGTACGATAAACATACTTATATAGATAAATACATACTTAAATACAAAAAACACCTATGACCCAGGCACAAATATTCGTGTTCATCACACAAATATTCGCCCTTGCCGGGATTCGAACCCTGAACCGTCGGCTCAGTAGGCAGTTGCTTACCCACTGCGCCAACCGCGTCGCCAAAACAAAATGATTATAAACATCACATAATTAGTGAATAAAGTATAAAGTAGTTCTTTTATGTGCGAGCATATTCCGCGGTTTGGTACATTGAATATTTACATTGTACGTAGATTTCCACGTCATGACGTCGTCGTAAAGTTATTATGTGTTATAATACTTATAGTAATGAACTTAATTATGTGAATAGGCCACAAGGGCACTTTTTACATGTCTGAGTCTACCGGCATTTCACAAGAGTAGACCACTGTCGGGAAGAAACGCTGAAAGAAAAGAAACTCAACAGGTCAGTCATTTTTTGTCAAGAATACTAACTATAAATATACATTAGCACTGTCTTTACACCTGATTGTATTGTAGTTTTCTGACTATCTTTAGGCGATTGTAATGTATAATATTGCCATATCGCGATACAGACGTGTAGGAATCCGCCGCTCTGTCATTTCTCTCGGACATGAAACTGTCATTCCTGATGCTAATGAATTTCCGTAGAGAGCTAATGAAAGGCGACACGATTGATCGGATATCTATAATTAAAACCTTGCATCAGCTGTCAGTTGTGTGATAGAATATAATCGATATCGATAGGGCTCGTCCAGAAATCATGAGATTATATTTGGCCTATTTTTGACCTTCCTCCACCCCGGGGTGATATTTTTTTAAAGTCACTGGTTAAGTGTCTTTCTAGATATTAAAATGTGGAGACTATGATAAGATAAATAAATCAGTTACTGTTAGGGTCGAAATTAATTCAATAATACTATCATAATTTTTGTAAAATAATTTAAAATAGATGTATACACGCCCCCCTTACAAGATCACGTGTTTTTTTGTAGTAAGTATAATTCCAATTCCAATACCTTTCGATGCTGAGTACCTAAGCCGTATACCAGTTGTTTCCGTAAGTACGCTTAGAGCGGATTACTTGAATATAATAAAATTGTAGAGTAATTTTGTTGTTTTTGGCTTATTGTAAAAAAAAATACACATGATGTCTTCTCGGCCCCCCATCGTGGTCATTCGTGATATTTTTCTAACCCCCCATTTACGATCACATGATTTCTGAACTAGCCTATACCTGAAAGCACTATCCTACTAAGTTTTCAGAAAAAGTTATTGTTATTACTACTACTTTAGTATTCTTTGAGTTTGAAATTCCATGGGCAAACGCTAACCTGATTCTCTTTCCACTCTCCTCCCGCCCTAAGTCAGACTGATTCGGTTCAGTCTATTCACGACGCAGTCCATGCGCCCAGTGCGCCCGCGTCATCCCAACCCAAATTACCCCTGTGGCGCGGAGATAATCCCATTAGAGGGTTATACTCCCACACAAAGTCCGACTACTGGTAGTGAGGGCTAACCAGCCCTGATACAGTTCAAGTCATGTCTTAATATATATAATGGGCAAATCCATTTAGGACTATTAATCTTGGGCATTATAGATCCCATATAGCCCGGAGAACGGATGGCCGTTTGGGCAGCAAACTGTTGAAGTGCGACCACGTATAGGAAAGCGTAGCGTTACGGCCCCTGAGAGGTGGAAAGATGACCCCGTTAGGGTCGCAGGGAGTCGGTGGATGCGGTCTGTACAGGATCGCACCTTGTCGCGAGCTATGAGGGAGGCCTGCGTTCAGCAGTGGACGAGTGTGGCTGATAGATAGATAGATTATAGATCCCAAACGCCGATTTCAATGTATTTTATTAGGAGGCGGGTTTAATTAAACAAATAATCATTTAAATTACATAACAATCTCTCTTACCAACCATAATGAGCTGGCAACGATTTAAAGCAATTGTAATGAAAACAACGGTGCATTAACGCAATATAACTAGAACTGCAGTATATTGCCCCTATTTCACAATCCTATGATTGTGTAACGAAAATTCTATTCTATTATTATTTTACATACCTACATATATTGCGTGGCCAATATAAAATTCGGCGTTTTACGATACGTGTGAAGATAGAAATTAATGTCAAATTGTTATAGACAAGACAAGTGTTGCTTTGAATTGATAAAATATATTCTTATTTGATCGTCGTGGCTGTGTAGTGTACTCTATCTTGCCAGTCAACTTAGGATTAAGTCTTATCGATCCATTCAATTTCAACGCGCCTGTCCCAAAATTGTCTTATGTTATGTTTCTAACGGTGAATTTCTAACTGTGAATTTCTGACATGTATTATTTGTATAACTAATGATTTATTTTTTTATTTTACAGGTAAGTCCAGTTCAGATATGCTATGCAGATGTGTGTAAGTTAAAATAGTAAGATAAGTGTTGTGATCGTTTAAATTCTAAGTTTGTTGTACATACGATTTTTGCCACGTTTCAAAACGTTACGGTCCTGAGACCTGTCTATGAATCTTGGAGTATTCATATTTGAAAGTCACGTCGTCAATTCGATTGTGTCAATACGACGATCTCAAATACCCCTCGAGACCACGGCAGAGGAAAACTTCACACTAATATTATAAAGGCGAAGTTGTTTGTGAGTGTGTTTGTGTTTAGTTTAAGTAAGTGTGTGTGATTGTTACTTCTTCTCGCTCAAACGGCTGGACGAATTTTGATAAATTTTGTTATAAAGGTAGCTGACACCCTAGATTTACATATAGGCTACTTTTTTATCCCGAAAAATTTAGTCTTCCCGTGGGATGAGCACCGCGCCACCGCGCGGCGCAGCTAGTTAGAAATATATTCACACGCGATGTGTTGTAACCATTCGGCGTTTTGTCTGAACTCACAATACTGTTTACACTACAGTCACCGTGTCGTTATCGTTATGGCGTGCTTTTTGTCTCATTGTGCCTGCTTCCCACGGCGTGATAGCATTGTGACTGAGCGGATCAATTCAAAAGTAACGCCAGGTGAATTTCTTCTCTGAATCGTGTTTTGCTTAATAAAGCAAATATGCTTTCGATGAAATTGAAATTGTTAATCACTCCTGTGGCGCGGAGATAATCCCATTATCGGGTTATACTCCCACACAGTCCGACCATAACGTATATAATATATCGACGGCAAAAAGCGAAATCGCTGTAAACGCCAAGGGAATTCATTGGCGCTATATACATACAGAAAGGTAATACTCGTAACTAGTAAATACATTTTTCACCTTACGCCGATTTTAATATAACGAAATGGCCAACATATTTTGACTAAGGTGTAGAGTTTGTGAACGCCTTGTAGAGTTAGGGCGTGTGGAGTCAAAAGCTTGGCTCTACATGGGAGCCGGTAACTTTTTAACGAGTCATATTTATGTTCACGTCTTGGCATCATTTTACATGAAAATGTTTTTGGTGGGGTTTCAAACTTTCAAATAGTATGACTTTGTGTAGGAGTATAACCCACTATAAAGGGATTATCTCCGCGCCGTAGGAGTATCATACTTATACAATCGTTTGACACTTTATACTCTCGCGGTTTGTACATATAACTAACACAAATTATAACGGTCTATCGCGATATTGCTTATTTACCACCATAATCTAACGTTTCGGCGGGGTTGCACACGCCGCGGTCTCAGATGTAATGGTGAATCACAATCAGCGAGTTGTTACTGGAGCTGTGTCGGGCAAATCTAGCACTACCAGACGAAATTGCCTAATGAAATAATGATTATTTATTTATTTATTTAATTTTTATTGCACAAAAGAAAACTTATTACACAAAAGGCGGACTTAATGCCATGAGGCATTCTCTACCAGTCAACCTTCGGGCAGAGCAGATAAATTGAGGGCGGTGCAACTAACTTAAACAAGGCATTATGAAGGTAAATAAGTAATATTGCGATAGACTCGTTATAATTTGTGTTAATTATGTATACAATAGTCCTTGTAGTAACGTCAATTGGCATTTATAACGTCAGCTACCCTCTTGGCATGAGAAATTAGTGGCAGGATGGACAAACGAGTATAGAAGTTGATTGGATAATGACGAGACGATGTGGATGGGAAAACCGACCAATTATTCATTGAGTATCCTGCGAGTGACTCGGACGAGTTCTGGTCACTTGGTATTGTACAATGACCTAATTTTTTAATCGTTGGCGACGGGAAAGGTGTATTATAATTATTTTATATTAAATCAGAAACGTCTGCTAGCGTAAACATAATATTTATATAGAAGCGAAATTTTTTAAAAGGTTCTGCTTTGAGCGGGATTCAAACGCACGTCCCCACGGCATTCCGGGTCGGATGGAACCAATTATTCTATCAAAGCCACTAGTCAAAGCATCGAATTTTTCAACCCAGGATTGCCAGACGATTGCAAACGGAACATCCTATCGACATACTAAAATTATCTTACTAAACGATTAAATTTATTATTAAGTACACCGGTCAAAGTGGCAGGACATCCAAGATTAATTTAAAAACCGCCCCAAAAGCGTGTTTTCACACAGATAATGAATTATTTTTGAGCTACTTAGGTATTTTGGGGAATTCAGACATCTGACATTGGCATCTCCGCTAATGGCGACCAGGTTGTCATAAAGCAGTCGAAAATTTTGACGATCTGATCAAGTTGGCAGTCATTTTTGACCATGTAGACGGCACTGCGCTAGTAGACGTAACTGCTTCAATAAAAATTGAGATCGATTTGTGATCAGATATTTATTTATTTATTGCAAAATGAATTGAAACGTAACTGTATATCTATCTATATATGTTATAGGTTATCGCGGGCTAGTTTTCCGCAACTCGACGTCTTACAATGCGCCTATTTTGCGTGAAGGGTTGCTGGTACTACTCTTGCCAACCCAACTCTACCAGAAAGCCTAGCAGTCCCTTGATGTTGCCGACGACTTCTGGGAGTGACCTCGGAGACCCGAGGTGTTGTGCCCGGTATTTGGCCACACCAGGACATTGGAGAATGACGTGGGCGGCTGTCTCTTCGGCCTCCATGCAGGCTCTGCAAAGAGGACTGTCAGTAACACCTAGAGTGAATAAGTGCTTGTTTAGTAGGGCATGTCCAGTTATCGCTCCAGTTATGAGCCGGAGCTGCGGCCTCTTCAGCTGCCTTAGCTTGCGTGACAACCCGGGGTAGATTGTCGGAAGGGCCTCTTTGCTCTGCCAGCAGGTACCTACGTTAGAGACCAGTATAGTTGCTGTTCTACCTTCGTGTTTTTACGGACTGTGTTGCGCAGCCAGGCGAATGGCATAGGTATGATTGGTTCGGGTCCCTCTGCTTCCATCTCCGAACCTCCTCTCGCCAGTTCGTCAGCTGCGTCGTTCCCACGCGAGTTGCTGTGTCCTGTGATCCACTGTAGAGTTATGCTATTATTGTTACATACCTCTGACAATGCTCGGTGACAATCATGTATGAGTCCTGAGGTTACTGTGTAGCTCTGCAGGGCTTGTAAAACTGATCTGCTATCGGAGAGTATGCGGATGGGGTAGTCCTTTACCTTCCTGGCGATAATTGCATGGGCTGTCATTATGATACCCATACATTCTGCCTGGAAGACTGTGTTATGGCTAGGTACCCATAACACAGTCTTTGGTGTGGTGTGTATGTTTAGGTCCTTTGAGAATACCCCAGAGCCAGTGCCTGACCTTGTTTTGGACCCGTCAGTGAAGATTCTTAACTCCCTTGGGTTAAGACCTTCGCCAGGTTCCTCGTGCAGTTGTATCTTATATTTTTTGTCGAAGACGAATTGCTTGGGTATCCTGTCGGGGACCGCTTCTATCAGCGGTTCCTTACCTACTGCCTCGTAGAGGATTTCGGTGTGCGGCACCCTAGCTGATCTCCAGAGGTTCAGTTTCCTAAGACGTATCGCCGTAGCTGCCGCCTCTTGTTTAACGAAGAGATGCAGCGGCGGCAGCCCCAGTATAGCTTCCAGGGCTGCAGTGGGTGTAGTCCTCATGCATCCCGTGGCCGCCATACAAACTAACCTCTGAAGTCGTTGTAGTTTAGCTTCGACGGTGGTTAGCTTGGTTCGTGGCCACCATACTACTGCACCGTAGCTTACGCTTACGCTTACGTAACTGTATATTCGATGGCTTCTTGTAGAAATTGTAGTTACTTCATATTCACATACTATGGATATGATTCTCTCTTTACTTTAGACTTTAGTTGAAGAATTGACGCATTTAGAAAACCGGTACATAATGTCTTTGACATCACTTTTGGTCTTTGTTTCCATGCAGCGACTTGTCAACTTCTTTTGTAAGGTGACAACCGAGAAGTACCTTTGTCTCTCTAAACAGCTCGCGGAGTCACTTACCAGTACACACATATTGTTACAACGACAAGGTACTAAAGTAAAGGCAATTGGCAACGTGACGTAGAAGCATAAATTATAAAGCAATTACTGTCTTTGTAATTTATGTGGTGACGTCACGCGGCAGAAACCACAGTGTATAATTACCGCAACGTCTTAAATATCTCTGCCGTTTTACGGTAAAAGGTCGTATCTTGGTCGTAGCATGGCAGATCTGCACATTGTACCTTGTCGTATTAACGTCATCAAAGAAAACGTTCAAAATTATCAGACTTCTATCAAACTCTACTCAAACTCTACATACCTAAATATATACGCATTCTCAAGTATTCATGCATGTCTACTTAGTACTTACTTTACAACCTAAATAAAAAATTAAGAACACATCATGAGACCCTCATTCAATGAGTGATATAGAAAATGCTACCAAAACTGAACATAAGTACAAAATTTGGAATTCTTAGCTTCAATATTGGCTGAGATCTTGTCACTTGTTCCAGTTAAAGCCGAATATCTTGAAAACTACTGGAACTATTTCCACCAAACATAGCTAACAACCATCTCGACGGACATGACTTTCGATAAAAGAAATCGCACTCGAATTGGTCTATCCGTTTGGGAGCTACGATGCCACAGACACACAGATATACTCTCTTTTTTTTCGTCGGGGCTTAGACATACTGCCTATATGACGACATAAGGACCAAAACTTATGGATCAAATTCCACATTTTCTACCTTAATCGATCTTGTATTTTCTCAGGAATACATAATATGATCATACTGTGTAGATACTTGTTGAAGGTTTAGAAATATACGTTATGGTGTAACTGAATTCATATATCAAGTTATAAATAATCAACAGTTAAATTAATTTAATTTAGACCTACATGTGGATTGTAGATCTGTTTCTATCTTTACTGATAATAAGTTAAATCTACATTACTTAGATTATTATCGATGCACTTCGATCTGGCAAATAAATACACAGCTCCATTCCAAAGGTTACTGCGACAAAGTACTCGGTCGTGCAGATGTTTATGACGACGCCACGAATTGTTTACTTTCACGCCGCTTTATTACCTCTAATGTTTATTTGAACAGCTGCGCAGGCGCATATTATGTCTCTGTCCTACGCGGAAGGACAGACGAGGATAGTAGATGACATTTGGGAAGTGAAATCGGTTGTAGCGGAAGAAGGGTGTAGGTTCCTTTGACGTGGGATGACTTGAATGTATTTCTTACTTAGTTTCAGGAGTTTAATCAGCGTTTGTAAGACACCTTTTTTCGTCATCTCCATTTCTGCAAATATTGCTAAAATAGATGACTTTCAATCGACTTCCAACTTGGAAGTCCATTTTTTTTATGTATGTATCTCGAATTATCTCGGGAGTCCCGAGTGCCATCCTAGTTAGATCATAATTAAAACGAGTGGGTTTCCATTTGCGGTAATAATCGTGAAAAAGGATTGACTCAATAATTCAATAATATTAGCTGAAAATTTGGCAAAATTTAAGGACAACTTTTATCTATCAGGATATGTAGGTTATATAGCCAAGTTTAATTTTATCTACTCTCCCCCCCTCTCAGGGGTGAGCGTCACCCCCCCGCGCCCTCAAATGTGTCCCGGAGCGCGGTATTTTCCACTTTAAAAGAAAACCGTGTACGATACATACAAAATGTATAGGAACGAAATAGTCCTATAAACGTTTCATACATACAAAAGCGATATCACTTATAGAATATCAGCGCAATCTCTTATCAAATACTAACGTTTTTAATTATTGATCTTTTTTTTCTGCTAAAAGGTTAGTTATCTCAAAAACTTCACACTTCTCGGCCAAAATATGTGTGACAAAAGTAAAGAATAGAAAATGTTCTTTCTAAAAATGTATAATTTATTTCTGTTACTCTTTCATTTACCGTTGCAATGCTATTTTTAAACTTTAAGTCATTTGGCCATTGAGCGAAATATAAATATTCGTACTAGTTAAACGGTGTTACTTTCAATACCATAGACTTCTTATATGTTTTTCTGTAATCTATAAGTATTGAACTATAGAGCCGGCTCATTCCTCGGCCAAAGGATTAGCTTGGCCATTCAGCGGGGGAATGTAGCCGGCATCATGGGTACCCTGCCGCAGGGCCGTGATCTGGGGGACATCGGTTGTAGTTAGTTAATTTTATTTAGGTTAAGTTGTGTACTGTTTACTTTTACTTGTGTTTCGTTTACTAATATATCTTTATAATTATCATTCTGTGATTATTTTTTTTTAGACTCACTATTTTTGGAAATAAGGTGTGTGTGGGGAAATCTTCAAGTTTTGCTCATTTTCGTAAATAACTTCACAACCGTTTAATATAGAATTATGAAATACATATATTTGAGATGTTCATAAAAATAAAAAAAAAATATTCAGGACTATTTCGTTCCTATACATTTTGTATGTATCGTACACGGTTTTCTTTTAAAATGGAAAATACCGCGCTCCGGGACACATTCGAGGGCGCGGGGGGGTGACGCTCACCCCTGAGAGGGGAGGGAGAGTAGATAAAATTAAACTTGGCTATATAACCTACATATCCTGATGGATAAAAGTTGTCCTGTAATTTTGCCAAATTTTCCATACATTTCAATCTAATTTTCTTGTACTAGAACCGCGCGGTTAGAACGCTCGGAGAATCACCATTCAGAAGTGGTAATTACTGCACTCAGTTTCAAATATGTAGTTCACTGTCAGTGTACTATCTTCATCTTGTAAGTTGTGCCGAGGATTGCGCTTGTATGCTTGACAAAGAGTTACTACTCTCTCCTGTAGATAATTGAGAGCCGCTTGGTAATATTTAGTTTTCGCAATATGGAATACGAATTTTAAAAAGTCATCATAGTTATAGAAGGTGAGGTTCGGCTCGTTTAATAATATAACAATACCAAAAATGCTCTCGATAAATTGATATGTTGACGCTAGTTTTGTGATTCTTTGACAATGACTACAATTTAGTCTAATAATAAATAAATAGGCCTTGTCATCTATAACAGATGATTTAAGCAGCATCGCGACAACACTTGCGCTCATGACTTACTAGTCCTATTCGGGACTGAATCCGTCGGCCGCATTCCCGACAAGTGTATCCACCCCCAGGTGGACGGGAGTTGACGGCCCCGTCGTGACGTCTCGTGCGTTTCTCCCTCAGCACCCCGAACCAGGTTTCGTCGTGCTTTGACTGGCCCTCATAAACAAGGCGTCGCCACTTGTCACGATCCTCAGCCAGCTCTTCCCATTGGTTGCTAGGGATGTTAAAAGCAACCATATCACGCTTGGCACAGTCTTTGAAGCGTAACATGGGTCGGTCTACGGGTCTCTTTGCCCCTGCGACCTCTCCGAGTAGAATCTGCCTGGGCAAGCGAGTGTGCTCCATGCGGTGCACGTGACCCAGCCATCTCAGCCTCCGCTGCTTGAGCATGGCTGTGATACTGGGTAGCTGAGCCGTGCCCAGGACAGCTTCGTTTGTCACACGATCCCTCCAGGTGATGCCTAGAATGCTGCGAAGACAGCGCATGTGAAAAGTGTTCAGTCGGCGTTCTTGTTTTGCATACGTCGTCCAAGATTCCGCTCCGTATAGGAGTGTGCTCAAAACACACGCTTGGTAAACAAGCATCTTTGTTCTAAGCGTAAGATGCCTGTTTTCCCAAGCCCTCGTACGGAGCCTCCCAAAAGTCGTGGCAGCCTTGCCGATGCGGGAGTCGATCTCTGCGTCAAGCGAGAGATTGCTCGACACAAGCGAACCAAAGGTAGCAAAATTTGGTGACCACCTCCAGTGGAGCGCCATTAAGCAATATCACTGGAGGCTCGGGGAACCCTTGCGCTAAGATGACGGTCTTCTTGGCGTTCACGGACATTGAGAAGTAATCGCAAGCTCTAGCAAATTTATTAATTAGGCTCTGGAGCTGAGATTGATCGTGCGCGACAAAGGCAGCGTCATCGGCGAAAAGAAGGCTGTCAGCGAACAGATCCTCCCTGTGGCGCTTTGACTTGAGCAAGGAGATGTTGTACAACCTACCATCGGAGCGCGTGTGTAGGTGAATGCCTTGCTGGTCATCTCCAAAAGCAACCTTCAGGAGTGCAGAAAAGAATATACCGAAGAGGGTTTATTAAGTAATTTAGTCTAATACTGCGAAATACTAAGAGATTATTATTTATTGTACCTACAAGTCCTAAATTCGGAAATCTATACTTAAGAGGCCTTATATATTTTTAAAATGTATTTTTTCATATTATGACAAATATATTGATAATTTCAACCAACTTTGACTAAAACAACGTTAGAACCTCAGTATCAACTGCATATCGTTTGATTTCGGTTGTCGGTTTAGAGTGTGCACGTATCTAAATGTCCGTATACTACTTTTTTCAATACAAAATAATAAAGGACAATAAAAATTTTAGAGCTCTGCTCTGACTAACTCAATTGGCCTTTTGCTTCGCGCTAATGCAGTGTGTGGTGAAATCGGTACAGAGCAGGTGAGTGGGTGGCCTCGACTGCGTGTGCGCACGAGGAAAGGCATTGTTCAGGATTCAATTGGGGTGCCTTGGGTTGAGTTAAGTTTTATCCCCATTTTGATTCAGTATAAAATTTTAGGGTGCTGTTTACATCTGCCTAAATTTTGGTTCAAAGATTCAATGTTCGGTGCTATTATAGCGAGGTATATGGGTGTTTTAAAAAAAAAAGTTATTTGTTATGAAAGTATCGCTGCAAAGTTATTTGGCGCGAGTGTTGAAATTGAAAGCTGAGCGAGCGAATGTATCTAAGATTTTCAAAGATAGTAGCTGAGCTTAGGGAGACTTTCAAGACACGAGAAGCCAAATAATTTTGCAGCAGTGCGGAACACACAACTTTTCACCTCACTGCGGCGAGGAAAATGCGAGATGCCAGAAAAAAAAGGACGGGTTGCACTCCGGGAGTGCCGGCAGAAGTGAAAACTCCGATTTTATTATATCTCACTGACACTTGATTTCTATTTTAATCTCTATTTCTTACTAATGTATGTTTATGATTACGCTTCACCATCTGTCACTTACAACATTTAGTTGTTCGAAGGCCCCCTTTCTTTGAAACAGATGCGGTTGCTAGGTTACCGACTGACTGTTATCTGTCGCGCGGATCTGTCACGAGTTTAACATTTTTTACCCATCTAAAAATTGCCAAGCGCCGCTAAAGAAGTTTTCACTTCAACAATTAAAATATAAAAATAATCATATTTAATTTTGCCCTCTATTTAAAATTTCAAATTTAAGACATAACACACTCAAACTCAAACCAAATAAACAAGAGAAAAACACACATACTAAAACTTTAAAAAAAGTTACCCGCATTACAGACAGTCACTATCATCGTGTTCGAAATTCAAATGACTTTTGCACGCTAGCTAATAAAATAGACTTGCACGCATATTTCGCGCTATAAACGGAGGTTTTCCGAGCGAGTGAGGTGAAAACGTTTATTTCTATTCAGCTAATAGTCGAGACTTAAGAAAGGGAAATCAAGGGTCAGATTACAGCGGTAAAGAGCCAAGTTCAGCGCTGCGGTAAGCGTGGATATAGAATATATCGCACGTTTTGTAAACATGACTGCACCTCTAGCACAACTGTGACAAGTGACTCTTTCTCGCGCGAAGAATATTACCTATTTTTTTCTTCGCAGTACTGTGAGAGAGTGACGAGCGATGCTATGTCGCGCGACAATAGTCGCGAAACCTAGTTGTGCTCGATGGGCTGGTTGTGAAATATTGCCACGATATTTATAACTCCATCACTGAAGTGACTTAGCATTAATTACTTCATTGTACATTTCGTTTCTGCCTGCTCTATTACGAAGGCCAAGTGTTTAAATTATTGTTATTTATCACCTCATCATTGAACTTCAGTTACCAAGTATTTACTCCATTGTAAATTTTTTAAACTTCGTTGCTATTGCGGAATACTTTTGACACCAACTTTCTCGGATCCCATTGTTCAATTATTCGGGTAGTTCATTTTGCATTGTATTCTTTTGTCTTTTATTAGAAACTAACGAGATGCCGTATTTATTTCGTCAACTTACACAACTATGTTCCGTAATTTGTTACATTGTTGTTACATTTACTTCAACGTAAAGAAATTAAAATTATTAAAATTATATTATCTGATTGCCATATTGATATTACAAAGATGAACACGCAAAGAAAAATGAAGCCGTTGGACCGGTAATACAAAGATTCCGGGTTTGAGTACCGGTGTGGACCACGTATGAGCGCGATTAAATTTATCTTTGTATATTGGAAGTGACAAATTTGATCTGGGGGCACGGTAGTGCCTCCGCCAAGACGATATTTATTTACTCGCATAAAAAATATGAATGAAATTGTAGACCTGAGTTAATAATGATATGGTTTTAATTTCAACTCGCTACCTCCACGCGATCCCAAGATAATGGGTCTTGACAGACAGACGAACGGGTAGGACGGACGGATAACAAAGTAATCTTATAAGGTCCTTACTATTTTTAATTGTGGGTTACGGAACCTTAAAAAGAATTTTCTGAAAAAATGCATGTATATTTTATTTTGTTTAAAACGCTGAAATATAAGTATTAAAATACAAAAACCAAATATTATAATATTATTATTATCTCCTTTATTTATCTTTCGTCTTAGGCTAGGTTTTTAATAATAAATTTATATAAAAAGTAAAATACAATAAAGTAATTACAATATATAAATACATTATAAAAAACCTGACCTTCGTCCGCAATTGCACAAATAAAACCTTTGGTTTTCCCGAAGAGATGCCCGATGCGTAGCCAGTTCAGTTCAGTTTTATTATTATTATTATAACTCCCAAACGGATGGACCAATTGGAATGCAGTTTTCTTGAATCGCAAGACTTGTCCGTCGAGATGGTTCTTAGCTATGCTTGGAGGAAATAGGACCAGTCGTTTCTGAGGTATTTAGCTTTAATTGGAATGAGTGATAGGATCTCAGCCAATATTGAAGCTAAGAATTCCAAATTTTGTAGCTATGTGCAGTTTTAGTAGTATTTTCTATATCACCAATTGAATAAAGGTCTCGTTTAAATGTTTGCCTAATTATAAAACTACACAGAAATTCTTGTATAATTGCGTTGCCGATCCCATCGAAGGTATTAACAGTAATAAAAGTAACTACCTGTTTCTGTTGTAAACAAAGATATGACATTGAAATTGAACGTAACCGTTGCCTTCGACTCACAATACTCATATTCAGAACATTGTTGTAAACAAACCTTCAATGATTCGAATGTAAAATATTAAACTAGCGAGAAACTGAGCGAAGCGTCTGTTTCAGCTTGGCCCTGCATGTTGTATAACTATGAAAGCACTGCAATATGCTCTAACAAAATAAATAAATAAATATCAGACAACCTCACACAAATCGATCTAGTCCCAAATTAAGCTCAAGAAGGCTTATGTTAAGGGTACTAGACGACGATATCCATACTTATATAGAGAAATATATACTTAAATATTAGGGTATTTCATATTTCAAAAAGTTTGATTTGCATGTGACTTTGCTCAAATCCTTGATCGCACTTACCTAAAAGGCCTCTGTGCCAAATTTCAGCTTAATTGAACATTATTTAGAGGTTGCGCAACATTGTGGAATTTAAGAAATACGTAAATTTTTGAGCATTATTCAAATAAGGTATTTAGCATTTTTGGGTTATTAAATTAAAAAAAAACTTATCTGGCATAAAAAAGCGATAACGTACACCAAATCCAACGTTCAGTAAAGCTTCTTCTAATGAATTTCTATAAACATAGGCTCTTTCAAAGAAAAGTATAGTTTTAGTATACACTCATTATGACAAAAAAAATAATGAAAATAATATCATACAATTATATGTCAAGATCTGGTAAGAACTTAAAGAAGAAAGGATGTGCATTATTCCTGTATAGAAAGAAAAACACAAAAGTACATTTTTCAGTTTAATTTTTGAGTGCAAGTACGATACGCGGATTGCTCATATAACATAGAGCCATTATCACTTTGGGACATGAAGAATATGTTATTTTTGTATAGTATGCTATACTGAAATGCATTACATATTGATAAACAACAGCAAATTATACAAATACATAGGTTCAGAGCTCCAAAACTCTACGATTTTGCTTTTTTGTATGTTATTTTATTCTATATTTTTGTAAAATTTGATGTAATTTATCTCTCATCGTATTAAAAGTACTAGACGTCTTCTATATTCTAAGTGATATCGAAAACGCTGATGTATCTGCTCTAGAAAGCGTTTGCTGTACTTTTTCCCTTTTTTCTATAAATGGTAAAATTACACGTTTCTCTTGAAGGCCCTGACTTTATACAAATTGAACAATAGTTTAATTACTTACATTTAAACTTCTCTACGGGTAATATTCTTTACTTCCAAACAGAGATATTTATGATTAACATCTTATAAAATATAAAATCAGTACTTCAGAACTATTACGAATTTTAACATTTGTCGTAAAAGTGGTCAGTTTGCGCAACCTCTAAACGTCCTCAATTTTTCTTGAAATTTGGAACAAATATTTACTTTATTATAGAGACTCGATCCCCAAGCAAAGTCATAAAAAATACACAGTTTATTTTTTTTCCATACAAAGATGAAACACCCTATTAAATATATAGAACAACCATGGCCCAAGCAGAAATATTCGAGTTCATCACACAAATATTTGCCCCGGCCGGGATTCGAACCCAAAAAAAGATAATAAACGGTTTCGTGATTTGATTGCAAATCTAGAGATTTTCAGATTTTTCCCTATAATTGTGGTATAAGCCGGTATTACTTACCAAATTTCATAGTTATAAATTTTGATTCCCTTGAGGGTGTCGAAATATACGTTTTTTGCAGCAAACGGTCGTATAATAGTTTTTTCGTTAACTTAGAAGTTTGATTATTTCACAGATGAAAGGTACTAAGTATAGGCATGAGTATATGGTTTTAATTTCAACTCGATAGCTTTAAGCGTTCTCGAGATAGAGGGTCTTGACAGACCAACGGACGGACGGCCGGCTGGCCAATAAAGTGATCCTATAAGGGTTCCGTTTTTTGCCTTTCGAGGTACGGAACCCTAAAAACAAGCTCAGATTGCTGTCACTCTATCTCTACCTACTCCTCACTACAACCGAACCGGTATAGTCCGTCTATCTATAAATAGACAGCCACATCCGCCCCTGTGGGTTTCGTATTTCTGAAGCGTGGGAAATTTTCTGTCCCTTGGTTCGTTTTAGTATCGACTGTCTTAACGATACGTCAACAAATTAAATATGTAAATAAAGACAAGCCAAGTATAAACATCAGAACAAAATATTTATCGTAACACAATTTGACCTAGTCCTACATATAACGAAAACATTGGAGAAAGGGTAATTTACCCACCTACCTACAGATACTTTTAGATATCGACCGTTCTAACGAGATTCTTCAGTCTTCAACTCTTCATACAACAGATTTGCTAAAGATGAAGCCGTTTTTGCTTCTATGTGTGCGTGCGTACGATTATAATACTTAAGTATATAGGTACAGACATTTAATTTTTCATTTTATAGAAGTTCGTTTAGTCTATAGATAGATGAACAAAGGGTGTCTAAGATAGTAAATACATAGATAAAAAAACAAAGGCAACAGGCTTCAATCGCATAATAATATTTTAAGTATTAGGTAAATATGAATTTAGGGTTTAATTCCATAATTTTATGTATGAAATCCCGGGATCGAAAGCTCTAGTAGGAATGTAGACAGGTCTGTAGAAGTCTAATTCATACAACGTAAATAAACAAATATAAATCAACATGAATAGATCTAAAATGTCAGTCACCAAGTCTAATCTGAGACGGTGGTGTAAGCAAGTCACTAGGTCAATACGTAGACTTCGACTCGCTTACGAACGTTTTAACCTAAATGCATAAGTTTTGCATTAAACTTGGTCCCAATATCTGTGTTCGAGACATTCTATTGTGTTTAGGTTCCGAGGTGTTTATGCCCACGGTTTTGATTGTGTTTTGGTTGTTCTAAAACCACAAAATTATACTAAAATAGTCGATAAAGAGTTTTCCCAGAGTATCAGTGTTCAACACAGCGAGGAAATGCTGCCAATTTTTTTGGTACGAAGCTACGGGCCCCTTTTTATTAGGGTTACGTACCGAAAGGGTAAAAAACGGGAGCCTATTACTAAGACTCCGCTGTCCGTCCGTCTGTCACCAGGCTGTATCTCATGAACCGTGATACTAGCTATAACGGTTCATGAGATATACTAGCTAGCTAGCTAAGAGCTGAAATTTTCTCAGATGATGTATTTCTGTTGCCGCTATAACAACAAATACTAAAAACAGCATTAAAATAAATATTTACGTGGGGCTCCCATACAACAAAAGTGATCAGCTGCGTTATCTTTGCACCACATTTGTATGCGGCGCGATACATACCAGGTGCAAACTTAACTTAACCCGGCCAGTTAAGATAAGAAGTGTTTGTACCGAAAAACATAATCAAATCGGACCAACAGATAAACTAGTAGTATAGTATGTTTGTACCTACTCTCGAAAAATAAGTAAAAAGAAGCATTTCATTCCAATTATAGCATCGTATCTAATAGAAGCTACCTAATTATACGCTCGGATCGGTGCCGCGGCGAATGATTCGGCTCCGATAACCCATTGACCGATGCCATTGACCTGCCGGCCCACTTATGGGCCGAACTTGTGTGTGGATGAACGAACTTGGCGCTCGCACTACCGCGCCTTTTTGGATGGAGGCGATTTATTTTTTAAACTAGCGACCCGCTCGGCTTCGCACGAGTGCAATGCTATGTATTATACATATAAAACTTCTTCTTAAATCACTCCATCTATTAAAAAAAATAGCAAAACTTAAGTGGCAATGGGCAGGGCACATCGCTCGTAAAACCGACGGCCGCTGGGGCCATCGAGTTCTGGAGTGGCGACCACGCACCGGACGACGCAGCGTGGGTAGGCCCCCCACAAGGTGGACTGATGACCTGGTGAAGGTAGCTGGAGTCCGCTGGATGCGGGAGGCGCAGGACCGGTCATGGTGGCGTTCTCTGGGGGAGGCCTATGTCCAGCAGTGGACGTCTTTCGGCTGATAATGATGATGATGATGATTATAAAAAACGCATCAAAATCCGTTGCGTATAGTTTGAAAGATCTAAGCATACATAGGGACAGACAGACAGCAGGCGACTTTGTTTTATGCTATGTGCAGATACTGTTCTCGTAATTTTCGGCTCTAAGGGTTTTGTTTTTTCGGAGTGAAAAGGCTTCACACATGGCGGCTTGGGAAGGCCATTTCGGGTTATGTGGGACTCTCACCGCCCGATCTATTTCCTAGCGAGAGGGAGCGGGGAGCCTACCCACTAAAAACACTCCTTCACTAGCTCTTAATGGGGGCTTCATGGGATCGCGAGCACTGCACCACGAAGCATCGCTCGTCATTCTCTCATAGTACAGCGAAGAAAGAGAAAGAGTTTCAGAAAAAGTCGCGAGTCACGGTTCTTTTAGAGGTCCAGGTGGTGCAGAGGTACTGACGCGGGCCCGACCGATGGATCTTTCTTATTGTTTTCCCGCAGGCGTACACCCGCTCTGTGTACGCGCGCATGTTAACAAGGGGACACCCTAAAAGATAGCTCATGTAAATAAAATATCAACCTCTTCATTCAAAACCTAGTAATCCTTAAAGACTTTTATTTTAATATTTGTAAAAAAAATACAAAATACGTTTGTAATTAGTAATGGACATGTGTACTAGGTTTGATTGTTTTTGCAAAACAGTCATCGTTTTGACTTTAATTAGGTACCTAATTATTACTGATTAGCGGGTAAACTAAGGAAGGCCGAGGATTAGCTATTTGGACCAGATCAAGAAAAAGGCAGACGTCGGGTCGTATCGGGAAGTCAAAGAACTGGCGTTAAGTAGAACGGACTGGAGAGAACTGCACCGACAAGAGTAAAACTCTTAAATAATAATAATAATAATAGCGGGTAAACTAGGTTGCTCTAAAGCGAAACTTTCTTCTTGAGAAGAATTTCTAAACTTAATTGGAACGTACGTAGCATTTGTAAATTAAATTAAGTAAGTATTATTTATAATACATTAATATATATATAGTACTTCAATTTGATTATACCGACTAGTTTTCAAAATAGTAAGAAAATGTGAAAGCAGCATCATCGAAGAATAGCCCTCTACATGAAACCACCTCGTGGAAAATTTTAAAAACTGTATGTTTTTCTGCTCTGTGACCAATTTCTGGTCGCTTCCGCTCTTTTAGAATAAGGAATTTTTCAATCACAAATTGGGATAAGTATTTTCGAAAAAGTAATAAGTCACTTTATACTCTCGCGGTTTGAACTCATAATTAACACAAATTATAACGGGTCTAACGCGATATTATTTACCTTCATAATCTAACGTTTCGGCGGGGTTGCACACGCCGTGGTCTCAGATGTACTGGTGAAACAGCGAGTTGTTACTGGAGCCGTCGGCCAAATGTAGTACTACCCGACGAAAATGTCTAATAAAATGGATGGGTAGGAAAATAAATGTTCGACTACCACCCATTTATTTGCTAATTATTGTCACCGGTCCGACACACAACACTCACAACATCCGCGCACAGATTCGAAGATATATCCCGCGGTTTAAACTTTTTAATCACTGGTCCCCAAGTTTGCGATAAATTAAAACCATCTTCCCGGTTGAAATTCTTTGGGTGTTTCTTGATTTCAATTGCTTCCCTTACCATCCGTGGATAATAGTGCTTTTCTGTGGAAAGAATTTTCGGTTTGTGCAACTCGATCCAGTACATCTGAGACCACGGCGTGTGCAACCCCGCCGAAACGTTAGATTATGAAGGTAAATAGGAAATATCGCGTTAGACCCGTTATAATTTGTGTTAATTAAAAGTAATAAGTGTAAATATTTGATCTATCGTCTCAATAATAAAATGGAATAATAATAATTTCAACACAACAAAAAAGGAAAAAACTAAGAGACATTAAATAAGAAACTTAAACACTACTAACGATTATGTAGGTACAAAAGGCTAAAATTTAAATAATCCAAAACAAATTAAAAAAAATTATCCCCTTTGGCAAGTTACCGAAAATGCTGGCAGCATTTCCTCGCTGAACAGCTAATGGCTCTTTATCCACCTTTATTTGATAAAATCGATAAAAAAAAGCTTGCTTAAAATAACTAAATGTTGTCAATTAAGTGGGTATTGAACTTCTAAACCGCCCCACGACCTTGATAACTGAACTTAAAACATGACCGGTTGGTTAAGTAATCCTAATTCGTATGCAGCCGATTACTTGGATTATTTCATCGGTTTTAAACCGGTTCACATCACTATTCATAAGCCCTTTTAGTGGGAAAGATGAATGAACTCTTAGAGAATTGAACGAGCGAGCGAAGCGAGCGTAGCCTCTCCTTTTTAGCTTGCTCCAAAATTCTTGGGTACCTATGTCCGGGTATTAGTATGACCAGATGCTTTCCGGCTGTTCTCACCTAAAGTTCGCATTCCTCAACCGATTCTCATGAAAATTTGTAGGTAGGTTCGAACTTCTATGGTCGAAAATTTTCAAAATGGCGAAGGAATGGGTGTTTAACACGTATTTTTATTTTATTTTTGGCAATTTTGAAAACAACTGGAGGTGATATTGCAGTATTTACATAAAACGATTTATTATACTTTACTGGAACAACCGAATATAAATATTGTTGCTTGAATGATATATTGCCAGTACATAAATATAAGACTGTGTAGTAATTAAGCCGAATTAAGCGGGTTGCTATATCACATAACACATAATAATATGCATATCATTTTACTCATCACTCATTATTTTCTACATCTGATCTGTGGTCATGGTCAGTTGGTCACTGATGGTAATAATCTACAAAAAATATTTTCTCGAAAAGCTATGTGCACTGCACTACAAATTCTAAAAACAATTGAATGAGTATCTTATGTTTTAATGACCTGACGTGACCTTTCGCTACCTTTGGTCCGCCAGAGCATAAACACAGGAACCGCTTTCGACTTACGGCCCAGGCCCAGCCACGACTTCAGCGGCAAGCGGCGCGACGAGCGGCGGCCATACAAGCGAGACACGGCTACAGACCGTTAGTATTTCCTTCATGCGACATGCTAGAGGCTAGACGTACTGGTGGCCTTGGGTCACACTTTTGTTTTTGTAATCTGTTTTTTTTTAATATACATAAATATATTTACTGTATAAGCTGTTTACTTTGTGGTGGTCTAGTATTTTACTTTACTAAAGTAAGAAAAGTAAAATAGTATTTATGTTCTCTCTAAATCTTTCTCCGGCGACAAGGACCAATTTATAAAATGTAATATTACCAATGAGAATAACCCAAGGACATTGTGTTTTACATAATGTAGCCTTATCAACGTTGAACAGTGAAAACTCCTGAAAATGAAGCCATAGACAACTCCCGAGCTTGGCACTGTACGTACATCCAAATTACTTCCACACAACCGGATCTACTGAACTCCGACCTTTATGGACCTTAACGGGAAAACCTGCCTTATGGAGAAAGATAAAAGTACCGTACCGCTTGGCTGACACGGGATATGGGGAAACTTAGACTCACGCTGATGTAGATTCTTTTACAAGAAAAAACGTGTAAATACAAAATATATTTTAGGGATTGTGGAGCGTAAAACGAGTTCTGTTCGGTTCGCTACGTCCGAAAATACTCGTATAATTAGGCCGACATCTCCTAACGTAATATTTCGCTGATTGTCAAGGTCAAGGAAAAAACCACAGTCCACAAGTATAATGCTTAGACGTTGGATACTAATAATAGAGTCAGATTCAGAAGGCGGTACTCCAGGACATGCAGCGTGCGCATCGTCAGTGGGTTCCTCCCTCTGCAGCCCTAACCACCGGTAGCCAGGGCCCTGCCCCGCTCCCGGCAGCATCACCACGCGGTGTTACCCCCTCATCCCACGTGAAAACTACATTTTTTCTGGATGAAAAGTAGCCTATGTGTTTATACAGGGTGTCAGCTACGGGCCTGGCCACATCACCACGGCACGGGGCCGACACCGTGAAACGGCGCGGCGTCGTGGATTATTACGGTGGTTTTATATACACTGACACCGTAAAAATCCGCGGCGCCGTGCCGTGGTGATGTGGCCAGGCCCTATCTCCATACCAAAATTTATCAGTGTTGGTGCAGCCGTTTAAGCGTGAAGATGTAACAAACGTACACATAAATACACACACTCACAAACTTGCCTTTATAATATTAGTGCGATATATGTAGGTACATACTTTTCAGTAATATATATACAACGTGTTTTTATACAATTGCTTTAACTTCGACATAGTGCTTGGAACATTAACGTAAACTCATCCCTTAAACCGTTTAATGATATTCGAAAAATATTTTTTTTTTGGTATCCCATACAAAGTAATTAATTATTTAATTGGTGGCTATTGTAAAAGGTCCTTTTGAGTTAGGCAATAGTTAGAGTCAACTTGTTGTCATTTTAACGTCACTGATAAAACTTCATCGATGACAGAATTGAGAGCTCGTTAAAAACTTTAGCTAGGTGGAATGCGTGTGGATGGTCTTGGGTTCAAACCCCGGTAAAGAATTTTCTTTTTGTATTTATTTTTGTTCATTGGCAGTGAAAGTTAAATTTTTTGTGCTTATTTTTTACTTCAGAACAATTTTTGCGATGTGTTTAATCCATTTTAATTTTAATTCACTTTATTTAAATTCTTTCGGGTTATGGTATAGTCACAAATGAAACTAATTAAGTTTAAGTATAAACATTTAATTACATAAACAATATTGGCCTAATAAAATAAAATGATCTCCTCATCAGTATTTAACACTCAATATTTTTTATTTAAACCAAAATAATAATTTACTACAACTTGTTTTCAAAGTGCCCGCCATTATTTTCTAAACAAATATTCAACCGAAATCGTATCTCGCGATTTAGTTTGACAGGAGTGGCACGCATGGCATCGGCTTCTTCCTGAATTCGTTGCAGTAGGTCTTCCCTCGAAGCCACAGGTTTAGAGTAGACTTTTCTTTTAAAGTGCCCCAGACATTAAAGTCTAAGGGTGTTCGGTCCGGAGATCTGCATGGCGGGCCACGCAAGAGTTTGACTGCCGCGTGTCTAATCCAACGCCCAGCAAAGTGTACATCCAAATACTGTCTAAAACGGCCAGCAAAATGTGCGGGTGCTTCGTCATGCTGGATCCAGTGTGTCCGCAGTGTTTCCAATGGAATATCATCGAAATAATCCAAATTATGCAAGTTCTTATTGGGATATCGACGTCGGTACTCCCTTCCTGCTTCCGCCGCATATCCATTGCAGAAACCGTAAACAAAGTGCATATTGGCTTCTTCTTCGGCCGTATAATTTATCCGTGGCATCACAAAGCAAGTGAACACAATTATTTCATTAAAAATTAAGTAAATAACAACAATAATAAATTACTATTGTCAATTTGACGTGACACATGCGAGTCAAGTGAGAGCAAAATAAAAAAGAACTTATTGATTTAGACCTTGTCGTACATAAGGAACACTGAAAACTCTTTACATACGAACCAGCAGATAATAGTCTTTGGTTATAAGAAGATTTTACACTGGTTAAACTGAGATTAGTGATTAAATTTGAATATTAAATAATTTGAAAACGGTGCGAGTTAGGAACTTGGTTTCTTTGAGAAATTGACTCAATAAGACGTAAAGAATTACCCCTTAAAGTTAAAGCAATTGAAAAAGTACACCCTATATATATATGTATATATATATATATATATATACATATATATATATATATATATATATATATATAATAAATAAAACATATATATATATATATATGAACAAACTATATGTATGCTAATTGTCTATCAATATTCAGTCACGTTTTATGAAGCGTATAAATTATCTTTATTATAAGCTACTGTCCATCAGTCTAGTAAAAAGGTTATAGTGAAGTCTAGATTATCTAAAGGTTAAATTCATAAAACCGGTATCTCTGAGATAACTCCTCTTGTTAATTAATCAGACAGCTCCGAGTCTCATTAAAAGTTCACAAGTCCCGTTGGCTGTGGGTGACATTTATTTGATATTTTTTTAGAGTTCCGTACCGGGACTTGTGACATTAAACTCGTTTTTTCGGCGATTGGTGATGCGCAATATGTTGTATTTGAATATTAATACATACATACTATAGTAGTGATTTCTTCTATTCTGATATAACAAGTCATAACATTTAAATAACTTGGTAGTATTATTACATGACTCCAGATGACACAAGACATAATCACCAGAATAGTCATGAGACCTTTCAATGCAAAAAAAAATACCATTTCAATCTAGAATAGCACGTCATTTAAGGAAAAAATCAAATCTCATAAAAGTGTACATCTGGAGCATAGCATTAAACGGAAGCGAAACGTGGACACTGGCTCAAAGGGATAGAGATAAACTGGAGGGTCGTTCTCAAAATATTTGCACCGCCACCTGTCAACAGGTTTGTCTTAGAAGAAGTTTTTTACATCGCATTATTTTAAATATTCAATTATCAACACATATCTATAGACACTTTTTACATAGAGGCCAAATGCTTTTATTTAAAACTAAAGTATATTAATAGACAAAAAAAACGATTTAAAACTAGGTTTTGTCGGTCACTTGCCGTGTCCCAACGCGAGGTACTCATGTTTCGTTGTAATAAAAACATATACATTACCGACTTAGCTTAAGTTCAGTACTCCATTTTATTTTCATCTATGATGAAGATTGAATACTACCATATCGAATAATAATACTATGCTTATGTTGCGAATTATTTGCAATTTAAGTTTGTCCACGCCATTTTTTGTCGTTCACTTGTCATGAGACAAACATTTCAATTGTGTGATTACTATTTCGTTTCCCCTGCCTCACCCCGCATAAATCGAGACCTTCAGTTGCCACCTAACACTGTTCCGAGTGGCACGTCGTCAGTGTGCTGCACTAAAAAAATATGATACATACACTTACGCAAGCGGGAGTTTGTAATGGGTATGTAGTCTATATTCTGCCTTCCATATTTTGGTTGACGTGTGTACTATGGCATTCATTTTAATTTATAACGCGTAAAGTATGGTCTACTTTTATGTGTATAAATATGCAGTTCATCAACGAAATACTTTATTTGTTTTGATGACATAACTGTCATTTTGTCCATCACCTGTATGTCGTTCACTTGTCTATATAAAAACAGGTGAACGACACATACGGCAGGCGAACGACAATTATTTAAACACTTGTACAAAATTATTTATAAACCAGGTTTTATAGGTCACTCGCCGTGTCTCAACTCATGTTTCGTTGTTATAAAAACATATATGTTACCGCGGTAGCTTAGTTTGAGTATTCCATTTTACTTTCAAGCTGTCTTAGGAATCCTTAGCAGGCGGCGCCCGCACCAGATTTCGAAAGCATCAATCCTCTGCCTGTCAGCGGCTTTGAGCGTCCAGGTCTCTGCCCCATAAAGAAATATGGAGAAGACAAGTGCACAGACGAGGTGCATGTTGTCCGGTTAGGGATGTTTCTATCTTTCCATATTTTGCCGCGTTGGGTCATCACTGTTTCGGGCCATTCCGATTCGCCTGCGAATCTCTGGTTTGCATGTGCCTCTATTTGTGACAATGGAGCCAAGGTACTGGAACTGATCAACAGTATCGAACTCTTGAAGCAGGTTAGTACATTGTCGACTAGTATTGGTCGACTATCATCAGCTCGGTCTTATTTTTATTAATATCGAGACCCATTCTGAGGCTGGTTGTTTTGAGTCATTCCAAAAGTTGGGCCACTTCTGCTTCGGGTGATGCAAAATAGGCGATGGCGATGGCTCCATATTTGTTAAACAGTATTGGGGATATTATGCATCCCTGTCGTACGCCTTTCCGGAACTTAAAGTTCTTGTATGTGACATCTCCTACCGACACCATTCTGTATCCAGACTAGTAAAGGCTTTATAAAGTGTTACCAGATGTGCTGGCAGCTTCAGACAATACCTCCCATAGCTTATCCCACCTAAAGCAGCCGAAGGCTTTCTGGTTATCAGATGTGAAGGAATTCCTCGAAGATGACGAAAACAGCAGTAGGTAACTCAGCGGGTAAGAAAGAATATCTCAAAAGAGGCAGCATTAGGATGCAGAAACGTTAATTAAATGATTGGCTGTTGAACCTTCATAAGAAATTTATAAAATCACGTGGGTATGCTTGAGTTTTGCAACTTTTTGCCGGTTATGACCTTTCTGGATTTCAAAGGCTTCAAAAAACCTCCTAAGAAATATCCTATGAGATGAGAATTAAATGCTTGTTCTCTTTATGCAAATTACTAACATAAGGAAAAAATAAAAATAAAAACAATTAAAAAAGCACTAGTTGACTGTTCAACGTAGGTTTTATTTAAAATGTCACTTACCTGCAACCGTCGTCGTTAACCTGCTAACAAATTCAGTTAAGTTGGAACATATTTGTCGCAAACCTGCACCCCTTGTCGATAACTTGGTAACAAAATGTCGTTTACCTGACACCGATGTCTTTCACCTGTGGACCTAAAATTTCAAACACCTATATCTTCTAAGATATTCAATTTAACTACTTCCCTCGACGTGATATCAATTGTCTGAATATATTTCTAGCGATCCTATGAAAAATAAAAGAAGAAATCGCAACTTTAAAAAAAAAAGCAAAATCAACGCAGCGGTGCAAATATTTTGAGAACGACCCTGGAGGCCTTCGAAATGTGGTGCTGGTGACGAATGGAGAAGATCAGCTGGACTGAAAAGCGGTCTAACGAGGAGGTGCTTGTAATGGTAAACGAGGACAGGTGTATTCTAAAAACTGAAGAACCCAAGAGGAAAAATGTTGGGACACCTGCTGCGACACTACGAATATATAAAAAACCATAATAGATGGAATGATTGAAGGGTGGAGAAAGACGAGCTTACATTGACCAAATGAAGGAGAAAGTGAACTTCGTGTCGTTCCAGGATATCGAGAAGGCGCAAGAATGAGATGCATGGAAATTCAGTACTTCAACGACAAGGGCGTGTCTCTTAAATTTATGATGATGATGATGATGATGGAGATGATATAAACACGTGAAATTATTTTAAACTTTGTTTCATTTATACCGAGGGTGCCAAGTGTAAACCTAGCCAGCTGTGTAAGCATTTTGGGACATTCCATACAGTTTTTTTTTGTGCCACCAGCTCTTGTAACTCTATCTATAATTCAAAACGTAATTTCTTGTGTGAGACCGTACTCGCACTTGACTGGTTTTTTATGCTAAGATAGTCTGTCAAATTAATTGTGGGCTTAAAAGGAACCTTGTTATTTTAGCTTCGCTCGAGATAAGGTTAGTGTTTTAATATTCATTGGGGATTATTAATGCGGTAGCGGTGTTTCTATTATTAACCGACTTACAATAGGATATTCAATAGACGATGAATATATGTAGGTAAAGTAGTGTATGCAACTGTACATAATTAGGCCTTATAACAAGACCTTTCATCATCTAATAATGATAAAATACATTACATAACTGGGGCGCTAAGTTCGTGAATGTCACAGATCGCAGCTATTTGTGGCTCAAACCGAAGGTGAGGGACATAAATATGCGATCTTGGGTTGTAGGAGAAAATCCCACTTATGGCCTAGGATGACGTAAATATTACTATTTTATTTTTATTCATATATTCAACACAAATATAAAAAAAAAACACTAAATTGCTAAATACGCAGAACTAACTGAAAAGCCTGGAGACTTCAGAAGACTAGCAGCATGCCCCTGCAGTTTGGGCGCCACATCACGTTTTTCCCCGGTACAATATATTCGGAAGCGAAGGATCCACCGTCTACAATAGGGGTGCGGCCTGGGTTAAAAATACATAATTGTATTTAGTCCGTCAGAATATTGAAAAATATTAGACACGCATCTATTGCTTTATTAAATTAATAAAAATGTACAAAAATAGACCACCAAAAAGGGACCATCACAGTTCTAGAGTGGCGGTTTGTGACATCACTTTTAAGAGAAAATTGTAAGTTTCTAAGCTCTGTATCATCGTAATTTTTGGTTTGATAATCAAAAGAAAAAGGTGTTTATTATATTTTAATAATCTAACTGATGACTAAACATTAATTTTATCCGGCCCCTGCTCAATTAAATCCTAGATCCGGGGCTGACTGTCTGGGAACCTTTGCTCTAGAGTTATTTAATGTTTACTTGATAGAAACGAACGAATTTATCAGCTCGAACTTACCGCTCTAGCTCTAGGGAGTTCATCCTGTAATAAAACCTCTACGGAATCGCTTGTAAATAAATAAATGCACAAGATTACTCGTAAAATCTCCCACTAGACTCCTCTAGGTCACGAACATATACACGTAATACCTAGAGCTATACCTATTTGGGCGCCTGCCAGCGGAGAGTCAAGGTCATAGCCTTGAAGCGCAGCCTCCCCTTAGGGATGGACGTAGGGTTGCCAAATCGACAGTTTGTTGAGTGTTCTTTTACTAAGTGGGACTGATCCAATTGCATTAAGGTTAAATTCAATTTGTGTGTCTCCAGTCCAGTGACATATGGTATGATGACATGGTACAGTTGAGTTCTTAAATTTATGATCAAAAATGTGATCAAAAATATTTTAACACGTCACTATTGCAAGAGCAAGAAGGCGCAAAATAGCGATGGAGCTAGCTATGCTCGGGATTCCTTTGCATAATCAACTGAGAAATTATGTAATCAGCAGGAACATCAAGATAGTCAATATAGCTTATACAGTTGCCACACTTAGGTGGAAGGGATAGGCCACAATGTTCGAAGAACCGATGTCCGTTGTGGCAGAATTCTTGAGTGGCGACCGCGTATCGGAAGATCCAGCATCCCACGAGACAATGATCCTACCAGTAGAGTAGTTCACAGAAAACCTTATTCTAGCAGTCGACTTCAATATACACTGAAAAAATATTTATTGAAATATATTGTGATATATCGCGGGATTTATTGAAATATATCGCGGGTTCAAACCCCGCTTCGATTGTAGTAGATCGCATTCAATTTTTCTTTCTTAATTTACCTTTGTGTCATTATTTATAAAAATAAAATGTGGTATTACCACATAAAAAAATAAGAATCGATAAAAAAAAGATTCTATACAAATATTTAGAAACAGCGCCATCTCTCTCGCAGTCTTCACACTTGCTGTAAAGCAATGGGGATTGGGGATCGTGTGTGTAAAACGCACATCCTAGGGTATGGCTAATGCGCATAAGCATTTCAAAAACATATATGACGCAGAGGGCGCTCCAGTGGCGTAAAGAATTAAGGGATGAAAGATTTGGTGTGATTGACGTAGCGGTCGGATAGCTCAGTTGGGAGAGCAATGCGCCGGAAACGCAGAGGTCGCGGGTTCAAACCCCGCTTCGATTGTAGTAGATCGCATTAAATTTTTCTTTCTTAATTTACCTTGTGTCATTATTTATAAAAATAAAATGTGGTATTACCACATAAAAAAATAGAAATACTGATAATCAAAAGAGAAAACTTTCTGTAGTCGTCTATTTTGTGAATTAGCGACATTTTATATACGCGTGAGCTTGCCGATTTTACCCGAGCAAAGCCGGAAGACGAGCAATCTGGTGCGTAGACTACATCACGCGGCTTGCAGCGCGTAGTGAGTGTTGAAGGTGTTAACAGATTAGAAAATTATTGATACAAAGATATCAAAGCTCAAAGAAAAATCGAAATGAGTTACCTGGGGGACGAGACCGGGAATCGAACCCGGTAGGTACCTCTGGATTGCCGGTCCAGTGCGTTAACCACTTCGCTACCCGAACTCCAACCAACCTTTCGAATGTTTCCTTATCAATAGTTTAATATATATATATTGTGGTGTACCCACATTTAAAAAAGTTAGACATTACATGTTTCATAAATTTATAGATTAGAAAATTGATGATTAAAATAAACAAATAGCGGCATAGTTGACAACCCTATACGCACGGAGGGCCCTTCACACCGAAAATGAGATTTTAAAAAAGATTTTATGCTCCGAATAAAGCTGACGCGAGTACCGCTCGCTAATGGCGGCTGCCAAATTGAATACGAAACAGGATATTTCACCGGAAACCTTTGTGCCCTGAAACATTACTGTTATTTACAATTGTATCAAAATTGGCTAAATTTTGTCCAGCCGTTTCGGCGTGATGCGAGGACAAAGAAATGAATAAAACAAGATGGCGCCGGGTTGGCACGGCGCCGCCCGCCCATACAAAACAAATGACGATCCTGCATCACGCTATTAAGATTTTTCCTGAAATCATGACCCCTCTCCATAGAAAAACGATTTTCAATACAAACCTAGAATTTTATAATAGGTAGTTAGATGATGTCCGTTGTCCATCACGTAACAGAGATGCCACGATGTTGCGCCACCAGCGGCGCGGCGAGCGGGAGCTCCGAATCATACGAGTGAGCGAGGCACACGTACTTACCGCTGTCGCCCAAAGACGTGGCATATCCGTAAATTTTGTGGTTCTCTGCCCTTTCGCCGAATTACGTTTCGTCAAACGTTTCATTTCGCCAAAAGCATTTTTCACTGAAACTGTAAACTATTTCGAATTGTTATAAAACAAACCTAACCTAACCTAACCTAAAATAAAGGATGATATTTACAACAATCTGAAATAGTTTACAGTTTCAGTGAAAAATGCTTTTGGCGAAATGAAACATTTGCGAAATGAAACGTTTGCGAAACATAATTCGACGAAAAGGAAGTACACCACTTTGGTTTCCTCCCTTTCTAATCAATATAAGAAACGGGGACGACACTACCGTGTTGCCACTTTTTAATTTCTACTCTTTTTGGTTGGACTGTAAGTACAGCAACCTGGAACCAGTACCCTTACCATGAGTTTGCAGCGACGGTGATTGCTCGCGACTGCGTAAACGATATGTATGGAGAATTGTAGTTCTACAAAGGAACCGCTAGTGGCACTGTACTATTCTCCATACAAATTGTTTACGCTGTCGCTAGCGAGTACGCGTACGGTCACGTCAAGGGCTTGTGCACAAATCACGCTAGGTTCGATGGGGGCGAAAAACCCACGACAGATCACGTTGGGGAGGGAGTTTCGAAAAATTAATCTTGCCTTGTTAAAGACTTAAAAATAGCGAGTCTATTGTTCGAAAAACTGGCGAGAAATAAAATACACGTGAGATTGTGAGGGGATTGGGGGGGTACCAAAGAACCTTACCAAATATCACCAAAGTAGCCGAAATAACCTGGCGTGATTTGTGCCAAGCCTAAGCATGTACTAAAATTTGTTAGGCAACCCATATGCAATATATTTATAGACATATTAAATTAAATATAAAATACATTTCATCAAATAAACATCTCGGTGAAGGTCGTTCTATATCGGGATCTTAGACATAATGGTTTTATCGTGTAAAGAATAAAGCCATCTAGCTTTTCAATTAAATTCGAAACAGGAAACTTCGCCGAAAGCTTTTCTTGACTAAGCGTTCTCGTAATTTAATTTAATCTTGTGTAATTTAATTACCAACAAGGTCAAAAGGCTAATATATCAAATTTTCCACGTCTAAGTACTTTTCAGACTGCCAAGGAGAAGGGACTTAATCCCAGTGTCAAATTCAGGGCCTCAATACGACTTTTGACTTTAACACTTAAGTCTATTCGAATAAGCTTGTTTTTATTTTATTTTGACGACGTAGACCCTTTACATCTCTGAAAGTATAGGCTAAGTTTATTGTAATTTACAGACCCGGAGACAAAACACATCTTCCTTTGAAATATGCCCAGTCATTTGTCTGTTGCATTAATATTACTACATATTACTATTTACTACTATGATGTTATTATTATTGTAACTTGTACAAGTTGTACATGTTTGTATATGAAACTTAAAATCTGAAAAGGAAAAGGGCCTTTGTAGCCTACTAGCAGAATAAAGTTTTAAATTTGAATTTGAACCTACAAAGCTGGGTATAACATAATAATCTCAACATTTTAACTATAGATTTTATGCATGACAATCATTACGTTATGATTATAACTTTCAATATGTATGCAAGTAGTGGTCTATTTTTATACTATAATAAAGTTGTATTGAAAATCAGTTTTCTATGAAGAGGGGTAAAGATTTCGGAAAGCATCCATGCCATGCCAGTCTGGCGCCATCTGTAGGTCATCATTTCTTTGTTCTCCTATAACGCCGAAACGGCTGGACCACGGCTGGACGAATTTGCAATTACAGTAGTTTCACAATAGACTCGCCATTTCGCAATGTATTTTGGAGGATTATTAAAAAAATGGGGGTATGAACCATCACCTGACGTCCTACCCGCGCTTGACCGGCGCATCATTCTGTTTGGAGATTTGCTTAGCTGTTTTATATGTAGGTATTTTAGGACTTGGGGCTAGACTAATCCTGGTCCCTAAAAAAAAATAACTGTGATACTTGGGGGATACTCTTCTTTAATAGAAAAACATTTCATCGAATGCTTCGTCATAGAACAAAAAATCCTCGGATTTTCAAATTTTTAAAAGACAATATTTAAAACTTAGAGCCCTGGCCTTTGTAAAAATGATCGCAAGAACCCTCCGCATTGCCAACTGGCCGGCAAGCGCCGCAGCTAATTGTCACCGTTACGGAACAGGTCCGCTGCGCCGGCGCATGTACCGTTGCGCGAAAGCGATAGATGTCACTCGCTGCGGTCATTAAGGCATTGTCAGGGTTTTACCAAAAGGGCTTCTCTTCAAAAGGAGCGTAGGTATAAAACTAGTGCCGCTGTGAGCTGTAGACCTGAGTTTGTTTCAAAATGGCGGAATTCTGAAACAATTCGAAAAACTGGATCGAACAACAAATTGTAACATACCTATACTTATCGAACCTACAGAATTTGATGAGAATCGATCGAGAAATACGAGCTCTAGGTGAGAACAGTTTGCCCGGATTTCCATCCAGGCATACGAAATAATTTTTGGCCAAACTGAAACGAGCCTTCGTTCCAGTTTCTTCAGCTTAATCAGCTTCGTTCGGTCGGTCGTATTTGGTCGTTTGGTGGTATGAAGTCGTATTTGTACAATTAAGATCACGTCTAGTCACTATTTGACATTATTCAAACCAAATATATTAAGGCACATTAAGGTAAAATTCACGATAAAGTATTGTCTGTCGCGAGCTCGACATTACATGATTTATTTATTTATTAATCTCCAATTTGACGTTAGACTCTCGATTCATAAAAAAACAGACATGTTCTCTTTTTCTACAGACCCTCAGGACCCCTCAGGAAGCGTTCTCTACAAACAGCCGTCCATCAACATGCAACAATATCGCATTCAGGTGCCGAGACGGAGATCGCGCTGATATACGATATGAGTATACATATATGTATGTATATCATGTTATTAAAAATTATACAACAACTGATCCTAGCAACATAACAGTGGAAAAAATGTTAATAGGTGATGAAACTATTCAAGAACCTCAAGATATTGCCGATAGCTTTAATAAATTTTTTGTCGAAAATATAAGTGGTAATGTATCTTCAGGAACCACAAATGATATCGATATTGATAATAATGTTTTCACCATCTATCTTAATCCATTGAGTGTAAATGAATTCAATAAACTTATTATGTCTCTCAAAAATTCGAAATCGGTTGGGTATGATGGAGTGAGTACGGATATAGTGAAAAAGTGCATGCACATAATTGCTGAACCACTTATTCATGCAATAAATCTTTCTCTGCTACAAGGAGTTTTTCCAGAAGCATTAAAAAAGTCTGTGGTGAAACCACTGTATAAGAAAGGAGTTAAAACAGACCTAGAAAATTATAGACCCGTTACTCTAGTATCTGTTTTTGCCAAAATCTATGAAAAAGTTATGTTTAATAGACTAGTAAATTTTTTGGATCATTATGACATAATTGCAGATGAACAACATGGTTTTCGCAAATCGAGATGCACCACTTTGGCGGCATTCAAATTGATAAAAAATATTCTGAATGCTGTAGATAATAAGGTACCTGTCTCAGTCTTGTTCATGGATATGAGCAAGGCTTTTGATTTTGTGTGCCACAAGCGATTATTAACCAAACTATACCGATACGGTGTACGTGGCCCAGCTTTTGATTGGATTAACACGTACCTTAGTGAGCGAAATCAGTGTGTCGAAATCTCGAAATATTGCCCTAAATCTAAAACTCTGAACTCTTATAGGTCTTCATTTAGGAATAATAATTATGGAGTACCACAGGGGAGTATCCTAGGCCCCCTGCTATTTTTAGCATATACTTATAAACGATTTGCCAAAATGCTTGCCCCATAATAGTATATTATTTGCAGACGATACATCAATTATTATAGAATGTAAAGATTTATCAACGTATAATGATGATTTAAATGGGGCGCTGGCTAACACGGAAAGAATAACTTGAAAGTAAATATGAGTAAAACTAATTACATACAATTCTGCACGACCAGGGGGAAAACACAGGAATTAAATATCAACTTCGAAAATGTATCGGTTGAAGAAGTGCGACATGCAAGGTTTTTAGGCATAATAATTGATAGTTATTTAGAATGGAAAGAGCATGTTGATAGTGTACGGTCCAAAGTAAACAGTTTTGTATTTGCTCTCAGAAGAATAAGCCAAACAGTATCAGTTCAAGCAGCTCTGCTTGCTTATAACGGCTACGTAAATTCCGTCTTACGATATGGTCTGGTAATATGGGGAAAACTGCAATGATAGAAATGTAGTATTCATCGCACAGAAACGTTGCATTAGAGCTATGTTTGCTATAGACCAAAGAGGGTCCTGTCGGACATATTTTATAAAGTACAATATTCTCACTTTCCCCAGTATGTACATTTTTGAAGTCTGTGTTTTCGTCCATAAGTATAAATACCTATTTGTAGAATTGCATTCCATGAGTTCTCGTGAATCTAGAGAACAGTATAAATACACTTTATTTAAACCCTTTGTGAAACTTGCACTTTCTTCTAAAAATTCGTATATGATGTGTACACACATTCATTCTAAAATTTGTTGCAGATAAACTTGTCCCAACAAAAAAAAAGCTTGTTTTCATAAAATTAGTTTAAATATATGTAAAATTTATACACATTTTTAATTCAATAAAACAAGGATCATCATCATTTCCACACCTTATTATTAATCTAGTATAAATTATTAATATTTCAGTTTTTTCAACAGTAACATAGTGGTATTTTGTGGTAACAGAGTTGTTTTTACTATGGACGATTTTCTGCAACGAATATTTCAGTTTTTTCAACAGTAACATAGTGGTATTTTGTGGTAACAGAGTTGTTTTTACTATGGACGATTTTCTGCAACGAATTTTAGGTAATTTTAAGGACATGACTTTAAATATATTCAAAGTACAGGTTAATGCATGGCTTGTACAAAAATGTTTTTATAGTATAAATGAATTCTTCAGTATATAATTTGACAATTGGATATTTTATTACATTATTATTATTTTAATTTATATAAGTTTATTTGATGGTTTTAATGATTAATGTTTATAATTTATAATGATGCTTATGTTTGTACACCTGAAAAGGTAGAGAACTGGTGAAACTGCATAAAATTGTTATTTGTACCTACAATGTAAACCCTATTCTCACGAACAATAAATAACTATGACTATAAAAAATAACTATGACTATACTATAGCGGTATAGCCCTGTAGGGCTATTAATCTGTGATTAATGCATATCACGCCCTTGGGAGTCGGTACTCCTAAGCTGGCCTTCGAGTTGCAGGCGTGCGTATACAATATCAGTCGCGGCGTACTCGCTTTCATACAAAATGGGTTAGCAACTCGCAAGTATGATACTGATAAGGAACAAATGAATAAAAATAATGATATGTAGCTAGCTATGATGCTAAGCCAGTTTCTACCGGCATCCCGCGAGACCGAAGATTGATGTTGACAGGTGTGATATATGCCTGTCATTTTGTTCCGCGCTCATTTATTTATCTACTAGGCTTTTCTGCGTGGGTTTATTTCTTTCTCCTCCTATTTGGGTAGAGTACTCTCTCGAAAACCGAACATCTACCAGTTTTTCTATAACACGATTGTTTAGATAGTAAATAAATAAATAATAAATGAATATTAAGGGACAATCTTTTTAACAAATCGACCTACTCCGAAACTAAGCAAAACTTGTTTATACACATAATATACATGACCCAGAAACAAATATTCGAGTTCATCACACAAATATTTGCCCTGGCCGGGATTCGAACCCAGGACCGCCGGCTCAGTAGGTAGGTGAACTACAAACTGCGCCAGCCCCGTCGTCGTCAGATTTCTGTGATTGAGAATCCAGATGTAGCAAATAACTTAATAAATTATAGAAATAACTTGTTTAATCGGGTGTCATCTACACATTGTTACTTTTATTTACCAAACATTGCTTGTATTCTGTACTGTATCCTAATATTTCTATAAAAATATTTTTTTTTTCAGGTAAGTTACCTTATAATTTTCCGGAACTCTGGAAGGTGTGAAGTAAAGTTTGAGGTTAGTTAAAATTTGAGTTAATTGTATGTGAATCCAAATAAAAAAAAATCGGATGACTATTTCACTGACTTCTTAATAATACGGTGATTTCATTTCAAAGTTTACCCCTCATCCCACGGCAACATTAATTTTTTTCGGGATAAAAAGTAAGTCAATAGTGTCAGCTACCTTCATACCAAAATTTATCAAAGTTGGTCTACATTTTTTTAAATGTGGAAATACCACATTTTTACTTTTATAAATATTCGTGTGATTGACGTAACGATGTGATAGCTCAGTTGGTAGAGCATTACGCCGGAAACGTAGGGTCGCAGGTTCGAGTCCTGCTTACATTGCAGTGGATCACATTACATTTTTCTTTCATAATTTACCTTTGTGTCAATATTTATAAAAGTTGGTCTATATATATTTGAGCGTGAAGAATTAACAAACATACACATAAACACACTCACAAACTTTTGACTTTATAATATTAGTGTAATAAATATTAAGGGACTATCTTTACACAAATCGCCCTGTTCCCAAACTAAGCAAAGCTAAGTACTATGCTGTATAATATATAAAGACATATTAGGTATAGATAGCATCCATGATACAGGAACAAATATTCGAGTTCGTTACACAAATATTTTCCCTGGCCGGGGTTCGAACCCAGTACCGCCGGCTCAGTAGACAGGCGCACTGCAAACTGCGTAAACCACGTCGTCAGTTGATTAAAAAAGGTACTTTGACATTCAATTTTAATTAACTTCGCGATCTCCAATACCTCTCTCATAAAAGAACATGACGAAATCAATTCCTATTGTGCTGTGTAGAAATTAAATCCCTCTTAACAAATCCAATTGTATGTCTATTAAATGAACATCAGAACCGCATTAGAGATCCGCCCACCCGCGCCCACGAGTATTGGTTTTATATAATCGTGTTTAGGTGATGGACAGACAAACATACAGCTGGGAACTGGGCCGTGGAATGTCAGCGTGTTCCCATGGATTAGTTATTGGTTTTCGATTTATTTGGTAGCTTGGTTAATTATACTGGATTCGTTCGATTGATGGGATTGTGTTATAACAAGCCACTTTGTCACGTAGTGATGGTTTGTGCGAGCAAACAAAGTGAGTGAGGACAAATAAAGTGCGTGTACCAGCAATAGATGCATTTAAGGCCTGTAGTTGACTAACGGTTTCCATATAACCAAAAAAGAAACAAAAATGGCGAAAAAAACGAAAAGATTTTATCAAAAAAATATTTATGAGATAATTATAGTTTTACACATTAAACTCTTTGGAGTTACGTCATTACGTGACAGAGTTACCATGATCAACTCGAAGATGATACTTATCTAGTTATTTACATCAAAGCTTTATCAGGTTGATCATACGTCATGATAGCAAGAGCTCACGTATTCGCCTTTTAGCCACAATAGTTTAGCACATCTTAATGGTAGGTACATGATTTAATAATAATTGGCATACTCGTATCAGCTCCATGTAATATTATTCAAAATTTCAGCACAATCTGAAACCGATATGGGTTTTTCACTTTCAAGATTTGTTCACGAGCTGACAGACCGGTATAGGTAAAAAAAGCTTGTACAAAACAAGATCTCAACATAAATTAGAGGTTACCATGGCCCATGGGTTAACCTAAACCCAAGAACCCAAAATAGTGATATTTGTCAAATAGCATCGCAACCTAAACCTTACCTTACCTAAAAACAAATAGCATTTGTCATTGCCACTCTAAATTACCCTATAACCATGGAGAAGCTCGTAATAAGACCACACCCTAAATTACCCATGGTAACCTAAACCCAAAGACCCAAAATAATGCCAATGAGTGAAGAATTTCGAAACTGTCCCTCTTCCTACGGACAGTTGACTTGGCGCCAAACAGTCTGCCCTACATACCAGTTTATTTATGTAGTTTCTATTTCTTCGCCTTTCGCAAATAATACGTTATTTTTATGACTGTTCGGCCTTTTTTTCGATGGCGTGGCGTAGCATCTCATACATATATTTATGAAGTTTCGTTGCAACCGTTGCAGTATTTGTTTGTGTATTTTTGTGTATTAGATGGCGCCTTCGACTTCGTACGCTCGATTTAGAAAATCTCATTAATATTTTAATCAATTAATTTATCTATTAAACAATTAATCGTCACAAGACTAATCAACAGAATAAATAAATATTAAGGGACAATCTTACACAAATCGACCTAGTCCCAAACTAAGCAAAGCTTGTACTATGGGTACTAGACGACGATATACATAATATATAAATACATATATAGATAACATCCATGACCCAAGAACAAATATTTGCACAAATATTTGCCCCGGCCGGGATTCGAACCCGGGACCGCCGACTCAGTAGGCAGGTGTCTACAAACAGAGTTTTCGATTAACGATTAATTTATCGTCATTTTAATCGATTAAATTTCACGATGAATTCTTGATTAAAAGTTGGAAAACGCTCATTTGTGCACGATACAAAAATGTGTGTTGTGTCAAATAAACTTGTTCCAGTAATATAAGATGGTTTTTATAATGCAGTACAGTACGATTAAAATCAGTTAACACTTCGGCTTTTCTCGGGTATCATCGCCTAAATCCGGAGACGGAAATGACACGAAATACATTACCGCGAATTCTTTTAGGTAGCATTCAATTTGAAGTATCATAAACGCAATGTATAGCACCTGCCAAGATGACATTACTAACCGGTAGACCTAAGAAATTTATTATGCAGAAGCGACATGAATTTTAACATTCTTGTAGGTATACAATATATAAAAAAAACATATATAAGTCAATATTTTACTGTTTGATGTAAGTAGTACCTACGATATTGCGTCGGATTAATAATTAATAATAATCACCAAATAAAAAAAAAAACCGATTTCAACCGATTTTTGTTGATATTTCATAAACTGCTTGACCGATTTTGATAAAATTTACATGGGACCATCTCGGAAGTATACCCTATGAAATACGAAAAGAATTTTGTAAATCGGTCATATCTGTAAATTGATAACTCTATGTGAGAGATGAGGGATTCACGACAATTATCGAGGTTGGCCGAAGTGTTAACTGATTTTAATCGTACTGTACTGTAGGGTCTCCTAGGTAAGGGCGAGACTTAGGTTTACAAAATGTATCTTATTTCTCCTAAATATTAATCGAGAGAAAATTTATAAAATTAATTAATCGATTAAAATGTTTATCACTGGATATTAATCTACGATTAATTTAATCGGGATAAAATTAATCGGAACTCTAACGATTAACATTAATTAATCGTTATTTATAATCATTAACGCGATTAAGTAGGTTAATCTTTTAAGTAGGTTTATTTATATGAGATACATACATAGGTAGATTAAAGTACAATAAAACTAAACCTAAAAATTAAACTAAACAAGAACACACTAAAATTTAACTAAATCTAAAAATGGCCGCTGCGGCATAGATGCTGGCGGCATTTCCTCGCTGAATCGCCAAACTGATTCTTTGAGCGAGGAAACCGCCAGCTCTCCGGTCACCAGTAACATTAATAAGCCTCTTCGAGATATCTTTGAAGAGGCTTAATGCGCTGGGGCCCCACGGACCCAGGGTCTCGACGCCAAAAGGTATGAAATTGTACTCAGCGCCGAGATCACTGTACTTATTTCGTTTTATACCTTCGGCTGCTTCTGCCGCTGGTTAATCTTAATCGTTAATCGATTACATTTTGCCCATCTGCTTTGACTGCGTAAGAACACCGTCACCGTATTTCGAGTAGCAGCGTGGAGAGCACGCGTTAAAAACGGTACGTATGCGACGCGTCACTGCGTAAACGCACCGTGTTTAGAGCAGCGGTGTGGCCGAACCTTTATCGAGTAACGTAACAAAAATGTGGGCTATAGCCTCGTGATCGCTGAATCATCGCAAGAATACCGGGGAAGCCTTCTAAATAAGCGAATCAATTTAGAAACTAATTAATTTTGCTACGGATTCCTTTATATAATACAGAGTGATTTATTAGACGGGGAGCTAATTGAAATAATTTGCGCGCAACTAGCTGTTTGAAGAACAAATTCGGAGAATGAGTTCAGTTCACCTTCGGAAAATTAATACATTCAGCATATCTCCAAAAACACTCATGTTCGCATTTTTCTTGTTTATGTTGATCTGTTGATATTAAACTAATATTGAATATACACAGAATTAAAGTGGAATATACTGATGATGGTATTACACAAAAACGTACGCTTGGTTAGGTTTGAATTACCTATATCCCAATTCAGTTTGCTTCAAGCTATTTGACATAGAAACCTACTGTGAGTCTCAGATATATTTAGATACATAAACGGGTTTATACTCATGTCGTAGAAGTCGAATATCGCTCGACATGTTTCGAATCGGTACGTGATTCATTACAACCGACCACTGCACGGTTGGCCGCCGCCGCTCGGCTCTCCTGGTGATGAATCGCGTACCGATTCGAAACATGTCGAGCGATTCGATTTCTACGACGTGAATAAACCCGTTTACGTATTTTAATATGCTTTAAGATAGATATCAACTTTCGGATACTCTCATTTAGGAATAAGATAATTCAGAGCTAACTCCGACTCCTGGATTTATAGCTGACTAATTGTGGTGGCATTCTATGAGCGAGAGCTAAGTAGAGCTAGCAGATTATACTCTTACTACAAAATCCGATACCGTACAGTCATCGGCTCATCTCATAGGCTTCTAACCTTTAAGAAACGTATGACAGGCCGGCCTATCTTGTAACTGTTGTGTTGCAGGTGTTCACCACGGGCGACTGTAAAGTAATCCATGGTATAAGAGCACAAGTCAATTATGTTAGGGTGGTTAGCTAGCTTGAGGGTTTTGTCGAGCTTACAGAGAGAGAAGGATGAACTTTGACATATTATTGCGCGTCTCAGTCATTTAGGCTTGTCTGGAGTGGTAGTATATCATGGACTTGATTATACACACTAAGTATACAGTAGTTAAATATCGACTAGTGACTCTAAAACATCATAACCCATTATTTGCACGTCTATCTTTTTTACACAAACCAACACATATACACGGCACGCTGTTCTACACATATCCTGATCTGGATCCACGGAAGATCAGCGTCGTGGTGCTCAAGAGTGCTATGACATATGCTGAGTGGACTCCATTTTTGCAACCAGGACGCCGTTTAGCTCATAGAATTACTATAGAAGTAAGTATAGATTTTAAGTTAAATTTAATAAAAAAAATGTAATTCAATTGTTTAAATGTAAAATCTAAATGTAATTGGTTTGCAAAATAAATGTATCTTCTTCTTCTTCATGGCACTCCGGAATGACAGGTGGACTTTCGGCGTCATGTCATCACGCCGTGTTCGGTTGGTTGGTTCTGTCAATCAGTTTCTGTGTTGCCAGTGGTGTATCATAATTCATAATATGTAGTCCCCGATGCCCTTGTCACCTGTATGGATCTCGTATTTTTTATTTGACGTGACAACGTCTTAAATTAGGTTGCGCTCGGAGTCACTCATGAAAAAGTGTAACGCCCGCTCACGTCTGTTACGAGGGCCGGTTGTCCCGCTAAAACTCGAGAACGGCTGAACCGATTTGGCTAATTTTAGTATTGAAATATTCGTGGAAGTCAAGGGAAGGTTTAAACGGTGAGAAAATATTGAATAAATGAGTGGAAAATAATAAAAAAGATAATTTTATATTCCCATACAAATACAAACTGTTCGTACTTACCTGTCAAACATATCAATCAATCAATCAATCAATCGTTTATTTCAAAGAATATGGTACAATTTAGGTTAGTAGATGTGGTTAGCTCAGCATATTCTGCCAGTACGGCGTAGAAATATTTAACTTATAACTAAGAACATTAAATTAATTTAGTTATACTATTAGATTATTATTAAATTATTAGATTAGGACGCCGATGATATATGATGATATGATGTTTGTTCCGTCGGTTCGGTATTTTTAGAATAATTACATGTAGATCTAGACTAAATAAGGGTTTGGAATCGACAACATACATGCATAATAGTCTAATTATCGCATATTTAGATTTAAAACATGTAAAATAATGACACTATAATGACATTAATGACACATGTGATGGGTGCGTTCAGAAAGTAACACTTAAAATGTTGTTAGGGAAATTGTGAATGGATATGATACAAATAAATATTCTACCGAGAAAAAGACGTTGTCACGTAAAATCTTCCTTCGCCCGTAAAACCGACTTTACAGGCAACCATTTTTTTTGTGTTTAAAATCAATTATTACGACCAAATAAAATGTATTCAAAGAACATGACAAGTATAATGCAAAATTATTTTATTGTTGTAGGTACGACTGGCGGTAAATTTTTTTCCTTATAATTATTTTGTACCATAGAGCGGTAAATAAGCAGTGACGTACTCGTAGAAAGTATGTTATTTTCTTCACTAAAATCCGTTGAAAACGCGACCTGTTGGCGAGAAATTCAGACATACGAAATAATGTTTCGCCGAGCTGAACGCTTAGCTCGCTAGGTCGTTAGAAAAAAAGGACAAAAAGGGTACCTGTATCCTATGACTTGAGCCGATTTTATAGGTAGAATGACCGTCCACTTTTGGCTATTTTTAGGGCTGGCAGGGCGCGCCTGCGCGCTGGACCGGACGGAAGTGACGCCGGTTTTAGCGCTGTCGTTCTATTTCAACCCTATTGTTTATGTGGTAGGTAAGCTAGAAATTGTGGAGCGGTTTTATTACGAGCTGAACGCTTGCTCAGCGTAGTCCATTCTTATACCAGGCGTCCCAAGACTATGGGACATCAAGGGAAAGTACCTTAAATATCGTAGATAGGATATTTAGCTGAAATAAGACTTTATATTATTTTTAAAAGTTAGTAATTCTGATAAATGAAACATGTAATGTCTCATTTTTTTATGTGGGTACACCACAATTTTTATTTAAACTATGAATACAAAGATCAAAGCTTAAAGAAAAATTGAAAAAGGAGCTACCTGGTGGAAGGGACCGGGAATCGAACCCGGTACCTCTGGATTACCGGTCCAGCGCGTTAGCCACTTCGCTACCCTCGCTCCACGTAGACCTGACGAATTTTTCCTTATGCTTTGTGTGTCGATCTTTGCATTGTTTATTTGAGTAATTTTTAGTAATTCTGCATTTAAAGATTTTCTAAGAATTACTTGCTTAATTATTCGTCGTCGGCAATATAATTATATGTATATATTTTTTAATTTAGCTCATACATTTTACATTGTTCCTGATACTATGTTACGTAGGAAAAAATATTATTTTTAGTCCATTCTTTAGATTGGCATCATAAAAATAGGGGTGTTTTTTTTCACATTTAAGTCGGTTCGACTCCCAGACGAAGCAAGTAAGTCTTAGAAAATCTATAATGCAGAATTAGGTACTACAACTTAAAGTCTTCTTTCAGCGAAATATCCTATCTACGATATTTATGGTACTTACCCTTGATGTCCCATTGTCTTGGGACGCCCGGTATTCACAAAACATGCGTCGTTTCACATAGCGCTTAGAATAATACACCTAGAGACCTACCCAGGTAGCAAATCGGCTGTTTAAGAGCTTTTACAGCCATTTTAACTCTTATTTAAGCTGTATAAAGGCTGTTTAAGTGCTTATCCAGCCTGTTTCGTCCGTGTGCGCATCTGTCACAACGTTAATGTCACAAGCTAAGCGTCTCTATGATTGGTTCGTAGACACGCACACATAAAACCACAAGTACGTACTATGACCCTATTTTTAACCGACTTCCAAAAAGCACAGGTTCTCAATTCGATTGTATCTTTTTTCTTATCTCACAACTGCGTCATTTGACTCACTTTACCATTGATAAAAAGATCAAAGCACACAGTTAACACGCTGGACCGGTACTCAAGAGGTACCGGGTTCGATTCCCGGTCTCTACCGCCTGGTTACGCATTTGAATTTTTCTTTGTGATTCGATCTTTGTATCAATAGTTTAATATAATAATTGTTGTGTACCCACAGTTAAAATAATGAGACATTACATGTTTCATTTTAAAGATAAGATCTAATTTTTATAAACCATTTTCCTCTATGTCCCCTACGTCGTGATCGAATACCATGAGGATTCGTTTTAATGTATGAATAAAAAATTGAACAAGTGCGAGTCCGACTCGCGCATGAAAGGTTCCGTACCATAATCTTTAACAAGTTTGTTGTATGGGAGCCCCCCTTAAATATTTATTTTATTTTATTTTAGTATTTGTTGTTATAGCGGCAATAGAAATACATCATCTGTGAAAATTTCAACCGTCTAGCTATCACCGTTCTTGAGATACAGCCTGGTGACAGACGGACGGACGGACCGACGGACGGACAGCTAAGTCTCAGTAATAGGGTCCTGTTTTTACCCTTTGGGTACGGAACCCTAAAAAGCGTGACATTAGTTAATCATCACTATCATCATTCATCAGTCGTCTACTGTTTCTCTCCTCACTCCTCTCTCCTCTTCACCGTATACATATTAACATCGTATAAATTCACACCTGCACTGAATATTGAAAGCACCGGCTGCCCAAATCCAAAACGCATTATCGACCTACGCGCCTTATATACTGTTACAACGTTGCAACAATCGACTCCCGCGCAGACCCGTTATGCGCAGGCGCGCAGCCGAAAGTTCAATCGTTTGCCGTTAGACCAATTACTTGCTTAGGGCATTCAGAGTTGTGATGACGGTATATTGAGTGATTCGGACGAATTGGACGACTAGAAATTAAATTATCGCAGTTGATTTCGATTGACATTTATACATTTGAGTGGTGGTATATCAATATCACAGACACATCGCCGAATGTTGCTATCAAGTTACATTAAGTGACATTTGTCAAATTGAACCATTGATACCTACTGTTCTTTATTTACGGGATCGCCTACGTCACGCCACAGACAAGCTAAGGACAAAACTGGTAGACGGCGTTTCGTCTGTTCGTGTAATTTCAATATTCTATTAATAAAATTTGAAATATATTTCATAAATGGGTCAAGTAGCCTATTGAATTGACACAATATGATGCCTAAAGGTCTTCGCACATTATAACAACTCAACGGCGACTCGATTCTATGCCAAATATTGAAATTTAAGCCCTATGTCATATTTTATAGGTTTAATTTCAAAACACTCGCGTCGCGTCGTCCACTCGTCGTCCACTACTAATATCATTTTTTGAAATGAAACCTAGAAAATATGAAATAGGGCTTAAATTTCAATATTTGGCATAGAATCGAGTCGCCGTTGAGTTGTTATAATGTGCGAAGACCTTATAAAGGTTTCAGGTATTTTTTCGACTTTCACTTGTCGTTGCCGTTTTCCAGTAGGTACCTACAAGTCAGTTCAATAGTGACGTCACGACAAAATCTCAGAAGAAAAACATTTCAGATTTATGAAATAGTCTCAAAATTTAATCGAATTTCATTAATTTATTTTTTACCACGGTACCCAAAATTGTAATATTTATTTTATTATGTTATTCGTTTTGAAAATATTAGCAACGCAACGCACACGGAGCACAGTGGTACAATTTCCATAGTAAAACCCGCCTTACTAATAACTCAACTGCGTGGTTTTCTGCACTGTGACCTCTTACAGAATAAGTTGTCACAAATGCTGTTAGTAGAATGAGGCGCTCTTAAAATGTCTTTTTTAATCAAGTATTTTTGTAAAAATGTGATATTTTTTATCCTTTATTTGATTTCATTGCAAAAATACTTGGTTGAAAAAATGAAAAGTTGTCAATCGCAATCATGAAAAATGTTTGCCTTGGTTTCACAACGCTTCGCACAACGTGTCTAAAGTAAACTCAATGAGTGAGGCGATGACTTGCGCCGGCCTAATGACCCTTGGGCATTGTTTGCATCGTTACTCATCTGATCTGGCGTGTCCAATATATTGTTAGCCTAAAATTAGAACGACTGATGATTTGCGTATTTGTCAGTTTGATAGACGATTATGTAAACGCTTTATGACTAGGGTTGTGCCTTTTTTTTAAATCATGATATGCTTTTTAACAAAACTGTATTTACAGATTGAATGTAGCTATTTCTGTAAATCATAAGCACAAGCATTTAGTCATTCATCTTTGATCTAACTTATAAAATATGTTAGGTATTAGTTTAAAGAAAAACTTACCATTAATGTTATGACAGTCCAGGAGCTCTTAGATAGGGATTCGGGTTCGGCTGAAATCTGAGAGGTCCATAAGCAACACATGTGTCTTTTCGTTACATGTAAAAAAATAAAAAATAAATCTCTTTCGCGTAAGGCCTGGGTCGCCTATTACACGCTATAGGCAGCGTAACAGCGTCTTTCCATACTAAGCAAAAGCATTGTGTTATTAGTATGGAAAATGGTGCACGCTGCGTACAGCGTCTAATAGGAGACCAAGGCCTAAGAGTTCATAAATGGGCCCTGCAATTCTGTAGCTCACTGTACCTTACCGTCCTCCCTCCTCACCTCCTGTTGTCGCCGGCGGCGCTGACCTCGCGGACCGATGATTTATTTATTTGGAAAGGATTAGTGTTGGATCCAGGTCAAAGAAAGTCTACAAATTAACTTGGCTATTAGCATTGAGATTTGACATGACGGTTTTATAAAAACGCATAATAAATAGAAGGAAAGGTTGAGGGCAAGCAAGGAAGGGGGAGACCAAGAATAAGCCAATAAAAGAGAAGGTAAGCGTCATGTGGTTAGGGAAATCAAGGAGATCGGCTGACACCGATAAAATGTATGTATTTATTTAAACGTTATTACAAATGGCTGACTTAATGCGTCAAGGCATTCTCTAGGTACCAATCAACCATAGGGCTAAACAGAAACATAGAGCATAGATCAAACATGCATAGAGTTAGTGCAGGGTTTATTATGTTAGGAGAACATTTTGACAAACAACTTTATAAATGTATGATGATGATGTATGTAAATCTTTGATGCGCGCTACTGAAAAAAAAAATAGGATATTGGAAAACACTAAACGGGCAAATTTTTATTTTATTGTCGATTTTGTTTTTTTTCTCAGATTTCAATATAATTTGGTCAGTTGGTAAAGTTGCTTATTCTGAACAAGGTAAGCCCAATTTCACGATATGTCCTACAAAATGTTCTTTTGAGTTACAAGAAATGCTCGAAATGAAAAATAAATAATTCGACAGCAAAATAAAATTGACCCATGGCCCGATTTCTGTAATACCTACATTTTGTGTAACTCAATGTCAATGGAGAAAAAATTATCAATCAATCAATCAATATCATTTATTTTCAGGCAACTGTGGCCCATAGATACCTTAAAACTAACATACATATAAAATAACAAAATAATATAAAATAGGTAATCATAAACACGTTAGTTCGGCGACGTGCTGCGACGTAACTTCTGGGTGTCGGGTAACCGTCCGCGGAATCGCCGGAACACGACACCTTTCGGCCAGAATTCCTCCTGCAGGAAGGTCGACAGCTTGCTAGTAGGCACCCTCACCACAAATGAAGCGAAGTTCACATTGTGACGAGACTCTTAACTGTTCGACCCTCAGGGTGAAGTTGGTCTTTACTCGCAAATACTCGACGATGCTATCTGCTTTCGTCGTGTAGTGCAGTCTGGACACATACAACAGTGTCGTCGGGGCCGCAGGCTGGAGAAGATGTTGCGATCCAGTCACTGCAGTTCCACACTGGTTGCGACGAGCCGGCTTCTTCTTTTTCTCCACCAAGGTGAAGCCATAACTATCGGAACTCTAGGATAGGACTCTAATTGACTCTATTATAGGACATATCTTGAAATTGGGCTTACCATGGTCAGAAGAAGCAACTTATACCAACTCAACAAATTTTATTGAAATCTGAGAAAAAAAAGAAATCGTCAACAAAATAAAAAAATTGCCCTAACAATGTTTCACAATAATTATTCGTGTTTTATTATCGAAACGCAACATGGTGATAAAAACGACACGCTTGTTAAATACAAAACGATTGTAAGCAGTGTAATCAACCACCGACCGTGCCATGCTGTAATAAAAAAAAAACACCATAACATTACCATTACAAAGTAACCGTTTTCATAAACAATATCGCTATCATCAAACATGTTCTATGACGTTAGTATACAGCGCCATTAGTTCTCAATTTAGCCACCCGCAAGATACAAGTTTGTAAAAGTAAAACAATTTCAATCACATACAAACCGCGCAATATGTTGTTCGTAAATTGTGATTTAGTTACATTATGACGTCAATTTCTTTATTAGAGCAATAAAACAGGCATTTCAATTTTATGGCATATTTATTTTTACTCTACCAGTGGATATTGGTAGCGCCATCTAGCAGCACATTGAAAAAGCGTTACGCCTTGTTTGACTGAGCAGTGAGCACAGCGTGTACCTAGTAGCCATATGAAACTAAACGTAGTCTTAGTTTAATGGCGGACTGCTAGATGGCGCAATAAGTTTCAAAATATAAGGATATTAATTTCTGTTGTTGTATAATGTTCATATCATAGGTTTATTTATTAAATGAATTTGACTTTGAGGTAGCGAATTCATTGGTTAATTTTTTTCTCAATGCATGCAGTCAAAGTCAAAGTCAAAATATTCTTTATTCAAGTAGGCCTAGCTACAAGCACTTTCGAATCGTCAGTTACAGAGAGTAGAGCAATTTATTCATAAACTTACACTAAAAATAAAATAAAAAAACATAAAAAACAACATTATAGAAATAAAAGAAAAATCCTAAAAAGGATCGTCAACACATAAAAAAAATTATATAAATAAAAAACTAGAGGCTAGAATATATCTAGAATAAAATTCTAAATGTCAAAAATTATATTAAAAATTGTTAAAATTAAAATATCAGTACCCTGATGGGTACCTACTCGTTACAATAATTAACATTTTCACTAATCCCACGACACGTTATCATTCATGTAGTCTTGAGTGCTATAATAAGCTTTAGAAATAAGTTTACGTTTTACATAGTTCTTGAATTTACCAACAGACAAGTCAGTTACGCTTCTAGGAAGTTTATTATAAAATCTTACACAGTTACCCATGAATGATTTTCTTATTTTATGGAGCCTAGTGGCAGGCACTGCGAGCTTATGCTTATTTCTAGTATTAATATTATGTATATCACAGTTCTTCTTAAAATTGGCAATGCAATTTACTAAATGAAGATTTGAAATGCGCTGCTTTTCGTCAGTTTAGATATTATTTGTTTCACAATATATCTATAGATGGCGCTAACAGTCGCAAATTGTTTGCGACTGTAGAGCAGCGGCTGTATTCTTGTTTGTCACCGCCGTAGCATAAAAAAAAGCCGTCAATTAGAAAAGCTCGCGTGTGTAAACATGACAAGCCCGTGAAGTCCTTCATTCTCATTGTTGATGTTTTCATCTAATGACCACCCACATATCTGTATCCCGTATATTCCAAACATCCTAATGTGAAAACCACGTTGCCTCATTAACTGGACGATCTTATTATAACTTAATCTGTTTATTGGGTATGGGCAATCAATAATAATTACAAATTAACGCGATGGAATATTAACGTTTGTTAGTATGGTTTCCTGAGGGTATTTGGTATTTTAAGTGAGTTGTTTGGGTATAGTCAGCTTCAGAAATATCGGTCAAAATCAAACGGTGGGAGAGGAAGGCCCACGCACGATGTCTCGCTCACTCCTATGGCCGTCGCTCACCGCTGCCGCTTGCCACCGGGCTGCGAGTTTCAATATTAAATATATGCTGTTGATTCTTATCACACCATCTTACTTATTGCTGTTTATTTCCTATCATCTGCCAACCAAAGGTTTTTAAAAGTGATCGCCTTTTGTGTTAAGATCGCGGCTATTGATTACCACTGTGTAGTGTATGCGAGAATGTGAGTAGCTCAAATAGCATACATACGCTGTCTCGTGTGTCACGTATTGGCGGCAAAGGCCGGTGAAAAAGTACTGTCACTGTCTATGTACGAATGGCGGAGGCAAACCCAAGTGCAGTGAAGTAAATGGAGATACTTACTTAAATACGTGACATTGTCGAGCCAGTGCTATTTTAGAAACACGGACTAAACTTACACGGTTTATAACATTTTGTCAGTGTAACATATAAATTAATGTTATTAGTTATATATTATTATTAATAGCCGGTTACTGGCTCCAAGCGCACCCTTCCGTGAGCACTGGAACTTTTCTAGAACCCAATACCGTCCGACTTTCAGTTTGTCTCCGTCTCGGGGTCCCGGTCTGCGCCCCACACCGATGCCCCTGCGGCAAAGACGTTGACAGGCTGGGTCACCACGGACTTTCCTGCCAGAGCAGTGCAGGCCGCTTCTCAAGACATGCTGCTCTGAACGACATCATCCGCCGGTCTCTTGCATCAATCAATGTGCCGGCCCTTTTAGAGCCGACCGGCATCTCAAGAGACGATGGCAAGAGACCGGACGGAATGTCTTTGATTCTGTGGAGTAAGGGACGGGTGCTGGTGTGGGATGCAACCTGTGTAGACACACTGGCCCCGTCACATCTCCACCGATCCTCAATCAGGGCCGGAGCAGCGGCAGAAGCGGCCGAAGGCATAAAACGGAATAAGTACAGTGGTCTTGGCGCTGAGTACAATTTCTTACCTTTTGGCGTCGAGACCCTGGGTCCGTGGGGCCCCAGCGCTTTAAGCCTCTTCAAAGATATTTCGAAGAGGCTTATTGATGTTACTGGTGACCGGAGAGCTGGCGGTTTCCTCGCTCAAAGAATCAGTTTGGCGATTCAGCGAGGAAATGCCGCCAGCATCTTTGGCACTATGCCGCAGGGGCCATTTTTAGATTTAGTTTAAGTTTATTATGTTCGAGTTTAGTTTAATTTTTAGTATAGTTTTATTGTAAGTATTTTAAGTTGTATTCCTTAGACTTTATTTAGTACTAATAAATTAATGTTGTAATACCTACATTGTGTTGATGATTTTATTATTTCACATTACAGGTAAGTCGAGTCTCCTGTCGAGTTTTGCGTAAGTCATCAGACTTTTTCATCAGCATTATATCAGCCGATAGACGTCCACTGCTGGACAAAGGCCTCCCCCAAAGTTCTGCACAACGATCGATCTTCCGCCGCCCTCATCCTATTTCTGCCGGCGATCCTATCCAGGTCGTCGGTCCACCTCGTTGGGAGCCGTTTCACGCTGCGTCTTCCAGTCAGCAGTCGCCTCTCAAGAACCATTCTGCCCCAACGGTCATCGGTTCTACGAGCAATGTGCCCCGCCCACTGCCACTTTAGTTTGACGTTTTCTTAAGAACAATTAATTTGATAGTCTCTGCAACTGATAGAAAATGAAGACAAGGTCCGAGAGCGCGCTCGCTTACCCAGAAAATGTCTGTTCACTCTTTACAGTAAACATAGGTGGAATAGCGACGGAAAAGCAAACGCCAGAGAAGGTTTTCCTTTTTGCTCTTTGGGAAAATCGTAATATGTTTTTTATTGGTTGCTTGTATAAAATGCGACGCATAAGGCGGCAACCGACTTACGAGTATGTGGGTCTACAAGTTAGATAAATACGTGAACCGAAAGCGTGCAAAGAAAGATGGAAGACGGAGTCGCGTACTTTGGGGCGCGCTGGTTTTCGGCTATTAGCTCGGCTCACGGCGCGTAGTTAGCCGCGCGTCTCTAAAAGCACAGTTACTTCACGTCTGCATAACAATACATCTCCACCTATTAAGTAGGTACACATACACACAGACATACGCACTACGCATCTAATTATAGTCGCGGATGCGTTCGGTTCCCGGTCAATAAATATGGATGTTCCTTGGTCCGGTGCTAACACAATACATACATTTTAACAGTATCTTGACTAGGTGAAGAACGCAAGAAGTTAAACTTTCGGTGCCGTATCAAAAGTGATACTAATAAAATTACATAAGTAGTCAACTTATCTTAACTATTTCAACGAATCACTACATAATTCAGAAGCAAGATACATTATAAGATATTTTTATCTAATTGAGGCGTTAGTTGTTTAAAAAAAGATTCACGTTCACTTAAACGATTTAATTCAACCAAAAACACATTAATTTTACAAAGAAATAAAATCATTTCAAATATAAAAAGAAAGCTATATTGGTAACGATGGCTTAGACGTCTATCTGATCCGAGAGTCGTTGCAAAAGTGGCGTCGAGAATGGCTCGCAGATCACGAAGAAAGAGAGAATCCCCTCCACCCCCACTCTCTGCCAACATCAGGCCACCCAGCACGTGGTGCCGGTCAGGTGACGTCAATTTTCTGGTAATAATATTGATTTAAGTGTTAGAGACAAGTAAGGCTAACCCTTGATACAGTGGAAGGGGGTAGACGCTTTCTCCACTGTAAATTGACTGAATGCCACAATAACCGTACCTATTATCAACGAGAAATTTAATAAATGTCACTCATATTCTTTATATAAAATATAAACCATTTTATATCTATAAATATTGTCAATTTGACACAAAGGTAAATTACGAAAGAAAAACGTGGATCGTGCGTGTAAAGCGCACATCCTAGGGTATGGCTAATTCGCATAAGCATTTCAAACACATATGACGCAGAGGGCGCTCCAGTAGCGTGAGAATTATGGAATGAAAGGTTTGGTGTGATTGGCGTAACGATCTAATAGCTCAGTTGGGAGAGCAATACGTCGGAAACGTAGAAGTCGCAGGTTCGAGTCCTGTTTAGATTGTAGTAGATCAAATTACATTTTTCTTACGTAATTTACCTTTGTGTCCATATTTATAAAAATAATAATGTGGTATTTCCGCATGGAAAAAATAGAATCGATAAAAAGATTCTGTAAAAACATTTTATATTTTCCCTTTGGTACGCCTCTTGAAACAAGTACCTACTCTTCTTCGGTTCTTCCTAATATTTTCGTTATTTATGTCCTAGGAAGATCAATTAAATATAATTTACATATGTATATGAAGAGAAGAGACATGTGTAAATTTATTACTGTCGATTACAAACAGACAGTTGCCTCACCACTCTTTGGCTATAACACAATTTTAGAAAAATACGTGTATTTTGCAATCATCAATAAGTGACATTGTTATCTTGTTACGATCGGTCATTTTCAATACAACGCACGAATTGTGAGTGACCAACGATAACGATCGATATGTTTCGAATTCGTAATGGACTTTTTATTCAAGGACCTCAATGCCTGTTCATTTTCGTTTAGTATCTCTGCGCCATAACTGCGGTCTATAAGTATATAGTTACAAAGATGCTTGATTATTGTTTTGAGCAGTTTATTAAAAGTCACTAAACTGTCTACTTTCACTATGACTTTACTATACATAATTCATGTATAACGTCGTGTTGTGTGTTTGTGCGCTCCTGCGATACACACGGTATACGGGCACACACGGTAATTATAGGGGTGCGGTGTGGTATCTGATCTTAGGTGAAACTTGTATGATAGCAGTTACCATACATTATAGTTGCCTTGCCACCAAGAAGGTACTTTCTAGCCTGCTCCTTAAGCAGAAAATCATGGAATGAATTTCGGATAAATTATTCCTAAATAAATTAATATTCAATAAATAATCAGACACACTAATGGACCTAATTATGCTCTAAGGCTTGTGCTACTATATACGGTAATACTAGACGAACCCAGACCCCAGAACAAACCCAGCAACAAATATTCGGGATGACATACAAATATGTACCTACCTACTTTTATCCTACCCGGGATTCGTACCCACGATTCCCGATTAAAATAAAAAATACAAGCTAAAAAACCTAGTTTCGTATTCCTAGTTCCTATACATAAAGTGATAGGTCGTATCAAATTGACAAAGATAAGGTTAAAACTTTTTTACTAACGCTCACTTATGTATTTATTTTTGTACCCACTTTGACCTCCCTTCCTGTATGTATGCATGAATGTCTATGAGACTATGTCCATGACCAAAACTAAAGTCAATAAAATGCAAACGACGCATCGAATTGACGTGTTAATAGGTCAATAAAGAGTAAAGGGGAAACTCTAGCATGGACAGAATTGTAGAGAAATTGATGAATTTAAATATTCTCTATATTTTTTTTCAACATGGGTATTAAGCTATATAGTATGATCCTAAATATGACGATAGACAAAATGCTAATTAAATATAATTACATAATAATGTAAAACAAAAGTCAGTAAAAACGGCGGACTTAATGCTAATTGGCCTTCTCTATCTTTACCAGTCAACAAAGCCTACATGCTGCACTGCGAGGGATTACACTCCCCGGTCAGTGTTGTTTTGTTTTAATTGTAATTTGTTTTGTTTTGTTTTAGTTGTAATTACTTACTAACCCTAGTTTGATAATATATAAATTTGAAATATGTGTCCTGAAATAAATTTATAATAAATAAATAAATTTCACATGAAATAAATATATTCATTCATTCATTCATTAAATAGACATACATTAAGTGGGGGCAAATCAGAAATCCAATTGTACATAATATAAAGAGTGCATCTAGGGTACAAATGAATACTTTAATATACATTCCATACAGTGTGTCTCTAGGTAAAACGAAACAAATAGATATGCAAATTAATGGTCGGCATCGGCTATAATTTATAATTGATTATAATCTCGTTTATATGAAATTAAAAGAGCCCATGGAAAGCGAGATATTGATCTAACTTTTTTCCAATAAAGTCCACTCTATTCAAGACACATTTAAAAAATCATGAACAAGGAAAATTCAAAATCTTTTTATTTTAAAACTGACGATAGCAATAGAGCACGCTAGAGCGCCATTTGGGAGGGGCCCACCTCGATTATGCGATCTGAATCATTCGATTTGAATATGCGGGCGCGTGAGCAACTGCCTTTATTTATACTTTTTAATTTTTGATTGTCTAAGCTATCAACCAATTTGTCTGCCTGTCAAACTTACTGCGTTGGTAAACGGTGTATTTTCGATTAATTCCCTCGATGTTTTTTAATTGTCACCATGTACCAGCATAGTGAATTTGATTGATAAGTAAAGGGTTATGGAATTGATGAGTGATGGGGTTTATATTACAGATTGCCTCTTACTTTTATCAAGTGTAATATAACTAATATGAGCAGTTAAAGTTGCAGTGCTTATGAGTAGTTATGTAAGTTTTGTCTGAAATTATTTTTGAGGTATAATATTTATAAAATTCCGGTTTTGTCATTTGAAAAATAAAAACTTTAAATATACTTCATGCGTACCTATCATTGGGCCATGGGATATCATGTCTTTTTATAGTTAAGCAAACATAGGTATGTACACCCTTCGTCCAAAATAATAACATGTCGGCCTCTACTTGTGTGCAAGAACGAAAACCCGCGATAAATAAACAAAAATGGCTTAAAACACCTTTTATTCTGAACCCACTGAAAACATTCATACTTAAATATATGAGAATTTCTTTTCAAATTAAGTACATTTATTTATTCAAATTAGTTGCACAGCATTACAGTAATTTAACTAAGGCACTGTGAACTAGACAATCATACATAAAATAAACTTAAATCTAGTTGGATTTAGGCGACGTAACAGCGTGGCTCCGTTGCGTCGTCTGATCTGGCGCAGGATTCATCGTTATTGTCCCGCCGTTACAGAATATTTTTTCGCTAATTATAGATTACAAATAATTTACCTACTTGTTTAATTAGTAAGGCCGCTAAACCGCTCAGTCGCGAGTGAATGAGGAAGTGAATGAATGGCTTGGCCTTGTTGTGACTGGTTAGATAATATTCGCTGTGACCAATAAGGTCGACGACCCTTATCTAGCGAGTCGACAGTTTGATTGTTACTTTGTTATTAAGTTTATTACAAAGGTAGTATTACTTCTGAGGTCAAATTAATAAATGTTGTGATACCTAATCGCGCGTGGAAGTTCTAATAGAATACTCTTTATTGCACCCCTCAAGAAGAAAGAAATACAAATACTAGAAGAAAAAAATATAACACTTAACATTACAATAGAGGCAAACAATAGGCGATCTTATCGGTAAAAAGCGATCTCTTCCAGACAACCTTTGGGTAGTGGATTAATATAAATGAAATGAGATGAGTAGGCGACGCAAAAAGTAATCAAGAAAACTACTGATAAATTATTAAAATCTACTAAAACCTATAATAATATATATTGATACATAAACATACATAAAAATATACATAAATATATTTTATGATATGCATTATAAGATATGTCATAATCATCATAACTACTTTTTTTGCTTTACCTTAATCGGTTAATAAGTATTCCATAACCATCCTGTTGAAAACCTACCTAGCTAACAGTTCCAGAGATCTTAATTCTCATTTGAAAGAGGAATTATTCAACAGCTTCAAGTAAAAAAAAAAAACATAAATGACGAAGTACGAATGTAAAAATATTTTAAGTATAACGATTTTGGAACCTCCCTATTTTTGAGACGTTTGAAAATAGAACAAATCTGTATCAATAATGGCAACATGTTCCCAGACTTAGTCGAAATATGGCATTAAAAATGGGTATCATCTGGATAGTTTTGACATATGGTGACTAAAATTCCAGACCAGTTGTAACATTTGGCTTTATTAGGCACCAATGTAGTAGTTTTAGTACTCCACGGAAACTTTAAAGTTATAATAGTCTGTCCGATCTCTAAGATCAAATGAAGTCACTTTGGCACAACGTACAGACGACCGTAAGTGTAAGTTTAAGGTAATTTTTCACTTGTACCAGTTTGACAAAATTTGTCTATTATCAATCTTAGAATTCCGGATAGACTATAGGTAAGTACCTAAGTACTTTACCTTCGAAAAGATTAACATACAATTCAAACTGGAGTGTTTTGTTGTTCCTTTTTTAAATGACATTTGGTGACTAAAGCCAGACAAGACAGCTGTGTGCGAGTCACGGCCTATTCGGGCAATTGCCCTAATCACCACTAATTGTGGCAATGTAGCTCAATTAGCGCTTTCATCGCCATGTGCGCGACGGCTCATTGACATCTACAGTTTATATTTTAATGTTTTTACTAGGTCTTTCCCGCGGTTTTGTGGGGAATCCAAATTCGGCTTATCTTTTTAGAACTAGTATTTGGAGGGATTAAAATACGGGAAAAAGTACACCTCCTTTTTGTTTTATTCGTTATCAATTATATCTTATTTCCGTATGAAGGTAGTATATTGTATAGTTTTGTATCTAAAATATGTAGGTATACAAGAAGAGTGGTGTTATTAAAGAAATCGCTGACCACGCTGGAGCAGAATTGGCTTACGTCTTCAAGAACAATAGATAAGATTGCTTTGCCCAATGGTTGACTGGTAGAGAATGCCCAATGGCATTAAGTCCGCCTTTTGTACAATCTGTTTTTCATTTGTGCAATAAAGATTAAATAAATAAATAAACAAATAAGATTGCTCAAATGCTTGAAAATAGTTACGCCAGTGGGAAAGATCATTTTTTAAACTTGACTTGTGCCTTATCTGGGCTTGTTGGCCCTCACTGCCAGTGAGTTAGGTATTGTGTGTGAGTACAAACCCACCAAAGGAAATGTTTCCGCGCCACAGGAGTGAATGGAGTGATGGGAAAGACCAGATCCTTTGGCTTGCTATTTTGTGATTTTCTCTGTGGCCGATCCGGGGATTGGTAGCTCTTACAATTTGCTCAAATTGCAACATTGATCCGTTGTTCAGACAAGGAATCAAGAAACACGCAAACAGATAGAAATTAGGGTTTTTACAATAAATAGAGTTCTTGAGTTGAGCTAAGTAGGTACTTAAATAACAACCGAACATAGACATATTTAGTAAATAAGTTTATACCTACTCTGTTGTTTAAAAAAAACCTAGTTGTAATTTGCCGGAAATACTGATAAAGCCTGGGAATTCCATATCATTTGCGAGATGAATAAGGATACCTATCATTTTGTGTCATCGTTTTTTTTCATTTCTTTATTTTTTGTAAGTTTCTGACACATTTCGAAAAAGGTATTTAATTACTTTGTATTTGCTTATTTGGGTTAATTAGAGGAGCACCGATGTACATAAATTGATAATAAACATGGTAAATATAATGTTTTCCTCAATATATTTTAATTATAAGCTAGTATCCTCTGCTAATTACAAACACATTTAGTCCATTTTCAACCGTTTCCTCATTACAGCCATTTTTGACATAATTACCATACCACATATACATTACGTGAGAGCTCAATTTCAAAACAACCTTATTGAGTTTTACAATAAAGTTTAACTTCCAAAGCAACACCTATATACAAACTTAGTAACAGAAAATCAAACAGCCCATTGACTGATGTTGCAAAACCATAGAGTAACAAAACGCGCGCGAATCGAATGACTGCAGTATCTGTGGTTCGAAATTTAAAGTCTACATTTGACGTTTGTAACATGAAAAGTAGTTAATTCTGAATGGATACCTTGTGCCGTTTTACCATCTTATCTGTGGCTTGAAATAAGTAGTAATATCGTCTTTCATGCAATACACTACGGTCTCGAAGAATGGAAGTTAAATTTCTGAATCTTTAGGAATGCATGTCGAGTTGGCTCATTCATTAAAGGAGCTAAAATTGTTGCTTGCATAGCCTGTATGCCACATGAAAGGTTGTGATCGTTTGAGCTCGGTTTTGCTGTAAACTGCACGACGTTTTAGTGACTGGATTTTCCCTGTTGGTCGGAAACTGGGTTTATTATGTGCCTTACCTATTCGGATGACTCATTAATATGTACTTGGCTTCTGTATAGAAAATATAGATTTAAAATAAAAACACGGGAGACTATCACTGGATTGTTGTACCTACGACAAACAGTTGGTAAATTTTTGATCATCATCAGCTAACAAAAAGATCGACTTATAGTAATTAAACTACTAACTGTTTGCTACGATAAAAAAAATATATATGAACGTAAAATAATATTATATAAGTACATATTATTATGTAAACTTGAAGCTCCTTATTATTAGTGTTTTCACTGCAGGATAGGCTGAAAAGCAAATAGCATAAACTCCACGAATAAAACGGAATAAAAACTCGATTAAAACAATCATTAATCGATTCAGCCACGGTGGTCTTGCGTCTGTTGCGTTGCATGATTGGCTATCTGTGTGCATGTAGGTAACGTGGCGCCGATCTGCTTCATTTATCTACTGCATTTGCTTTTAGTTTTTAGTACGGTTACGCCACGCTGCCTTCCAGATCACAAGGACGTAAGCGCTCTAGAAGATCAGGGATGCGGCGTCGTTTCAGTCCGAGAGGGACTCGCGTCGGAAATAACGTAGAATATCGGTCACCACAGACTCAACTCGCATCATGGACTCTGAATTAATTGCAGCACTATCGCACCGGCTGCGGCGCGCGCGGACGCTTCCGTTCGATTTTCGAACGAAAAGCCCGCGAACGTAAAGGCGGGAAATACATTTTGAAATTGTTTATGGTTTCCTTTTTAAAATAAACGCGTTCCTGTCGTTTCTTTGTTAATGTAAATAAGTTTCGTGCTGTTAAGTTTAAATATTTAATTCGTTTTGAGATAAAACTTGTGCAAAAATAACTAATCAGTAAGGTCAGAGATCTCTGTGGTTTCGTTCGTTCCGATAACGGGTGCAAATGTCTCCAAAGGCAGAGTTAAATGGCAACTTGCGCGGTGCACACGTTTACTGGAAATAAGTAAACAAACAGTGAATCACTAAGCGGTTATCAATGCAGGATGGCGTGTCAGGCAGCGAGTTGGATTCCGAACGCCGTGGCGACAATACTACGGTCCGACAACACGGCTCAGCCAATAATCGCCTGGCTAACGACTATACGCGATTCTACGGAGGAATACGATCCATTAGTGACTGTGAAATCGGATTTGTCGGAATCGGAAGACTCGGATTCCTCCACGACTACTACGACCCCTGACAGTGCGTTCGATGAAATACTGTCACAATTAGGAAAGGAGATTTATAAATTAGACGAATATCAGAAGAATTTAGGTCCAGGCGAGCAAGAAGTGTCATTGAGTATATTAAACATATTTGATGAGTGTTTAGAAGGATTCGATAATGGATTTGAAGTGAAGGAAGTGGGGGACAGCTTTGAAGTGACCGCGATTCCAGATATTAGTGATCAACGGGAAAAGAGTGATGTAACAGTGAAAGAAAACGGTGTTGTGATTGTAAATGATAAGGAAAACGGTGGGGAGTTTAGCGACTGTGAATCGACTTTATCTGACGTCTCTTTCGTTACTAGCACGCCGGCTAAGTGCGAGAAAGTGAATGTCAACACTATATTTTATCAAGGTGAAGGCACTCCCGTGCCACCGCGGCGGTCTAGGTTAAAAACACCATCGTCTAGTTCATCTTGTTGCGACAATATGGAGCTAAAGACAAGTATAAACAATGTAGTAAAGCGTGAGAGTGACAGCGATTCCGAAAGCACCTGCTGGAGTTATAAAGAATGCAGCGACGTTGATGACCCTAAAGACAGATACACTACCATCTGGAATCATTCAACAGGCTTCCATAATTCCGATGAGATTTTGCGAAGGGTGCTATCACAGAATCATGCAACTATATCGCGATTGTCTTTCGATACGGCCAGTGACTTCACGCCGACGCAATACTCGGTGTACGCGCTACACGAGGTGGGAGACAGGTGCGAGCCAGTCGCTACCATGACACCGGACAAGCCTGACGACGCCGACGGATACGAGCCCGTCCGCGACGCTTTGACAACAGACGAGAACATTTACGAGGAAATCGAGTACGGTTACACGGACGAGGGTTGTTCTTGTGGCGGGAGTGTTGAAGTCGAAAGTTGTTCTATCAGTGCTAGTTCTGAGGGAGTCGAACGAGACAGCCCTTTATATGCTAACTTGACCGATCATGATGCATATGCCGTGACCCCTGATGTGATTTACTGGAAGAATCTATTACTCGATCCGTTCTACAATGAGGACGAAGAAGATGAGGTAAGTTGGTTAGATCATTGTTATGCCTGTTGAATTAATTATTGTATATAAGGCGTCCTACTCTTATACGTACAGCATTTCCTGTTGATGTGTCATTTGGTTTCGTTAAATAAATTGATCCCTGTTAGCGTTAAGAGTGAGCAATTTAGTTTTAATTAAACGGAAACAATGACTAATTGGGAACAGCGCTAAGGTCTCCATAAACACAAACAATAATATAAGTTATAAAACAAGCATTACATAAATCCGAACGCATTAATCGCATCAGAACGAAATAATAAAAAAAAAACTACAACTAGGACAAATCTCAAATATTAGCAGATATCGATATTGTGCATGTGTTTTAGCTCACTTATATTATCTGCCCATTTAATACCAACAAAACGACAGCATACATAAGAAATTAAACTAAATGAATATTTAGATTCGAGTCAATCGTGATTTGCATTATTCGAATTGGTATAACTCAAAACACACTTGGCAAGCTAAATATTTGCTTCGCGCAAATACTTAGGTTCTGTGTTTACGTTTCCTTTTGGCGCGAAAACGCAATGTCAACCATAGACACCGGGACTAGTGATGGGATCTCGATCGTAAATTTTTTTTTTTTTTTTTTTTTTTTTTATACTACGACGGTGGCAAACAAGCATGCGGCCCGCCTGATGTTAAGCAGTTACCGCCGCCTATGAACGCTTGCAACGCCAGGAGCATCACGCGCGCGTTGCCGACCCTTTAAGAACCTATTTACTCCCCTCTTGAAGAACTGCATACTGTAGCCCCCGGGGAAAACCTCGAACTAAAAAAAAACTAAAATGAACTATTATCACTTCCTCCATCATTTTATTCACACGTCATTCGTTCTTTGAAACCGAAAACTCTTTTATGGCGCCATTTCGTTTCCATTCATAATGTCGTTCTAAAATTAACCTCATAACTTCCATTCATACGTTCAAGTGACCAAATTGAAATGACTTTTAAATTTAATTTGGTGCGTAGCTGTTAGTAAATATTTGACTACGTCGTGAGTAGTAGGTTCTCACGTTTTTCCCATGGGAATTTGTATTAATTACCTACTTATGTGAAAGTAATTTTTACAAAAGTCGATATTTCCAGATTTTTGTATAATTTCTTCTGTTTACCTAGGTGAAAAAAAACTATTATACTTAACGTTATTTTAGTAAATTGCATTATCAATTGTACATTTTCATCACGTACCTAAACCGAAAGTCCTTTTAAAAGACGATAACTTTCAGTCTGTCACGTCTACATGCATGTTCTCTAAAAAGAATAATATAACAGCACTAAGACTTACCTACTGTAGCATTAAATTGAATGAACGTTTTTCTACCGCTTTTTTTCTTGTTATTTAACCCGGAAGGCTACGACTGCATTCATACATCCACCGAGAAACTTTTTAATCCATCTTTTTGTTTATGGCCATTCACCCATGACCGCCACAGTGGCAAAGGAAACAATATCATACGCCAACATTTTAATACGCTGTAATTGCTGTAAACATAAGATTAGACAATAATCATTAAGTTTGTAATCATAATACAAATACCGGAAACAGTAATACAAATATAGGTGAATATTTACAACATTCTATAACCCTCGCGGCGAACGATGAGTCTCTCAGTACATTTTATAATCTATAATCGGAAAAAATTACAGAGATGACAGGTGTCATAGGACTCATCCTTCGCCGCGAGGGGTATAGAATGTGATAATCATACAGAATTTAGCATTTTACATGAGAAAACAAATTTAAAATGTGTGTTAAACTATACTCATACTCATACTCATACTCATACTTATTTATTCATAATGCAAAAATACATTATATGTCAATTTTACAAAAGGGTACAAATACAATGTAGTTAGTGGTTATATTATATGTCAGTTTACTTACAAAAATAGTAATAGTTAGTGCACTTGTGCGTAAAATTCATGTTTTGCACGCTTGTTGTAGCAATCTTAACTATTTGTTACTATTTGTTTGTAACTATTTGTTGTATAACGTGTTTGGTTTCTGGTATATCACTGAATGCACAAAATATTAAATTATTTAAGTTGCCCTTGAATAGTTTTGATAAGAAATACTTTTAGAGATGTTTTTCTTGAATAATTATTTGCAGAGAACTCTTCTTATCGATAAAAACCGTATAAACGGGCAACCTTAAAGCAGTAAACACTCGTAAGGTTATCCACAACCATAACAAGATTGCTACAACAAGCGTGCAAAACATGAATTTTACGCACAAGTGCACTCAATTATCAAACAATCCAATCAAAATGCAAAACGTTACAACATCTATAATATTAACCTAAGTGGGTATAATTGTTTAATCATAAAAACAAGAAATGCAACAACAAGCTATCATTCACATAGGCACTTAAGACGTTTCATATTTAAAGGTACCTAATTACGAAGACGTTGTTATGTGTAAAGTCATTACACGGTTTTCTATATTAAGCGACTATTACCATACTTTGCTTGTAATAAAAAAGTCATTTTTGTAAACGAAATAGACGCTGTAACCTATTCCTATAATTTAAGTATTATTTTTGCGCTACACGGATTGAATTGTAAGTTTTACGGGTTTTGTGATACGAGTAATACTTCCTTGAAACAAAATTTACTTATTGTAAAAAGTACATTACCAATAAAATCTTAAAGCATCGCGATTCTCCCATTTCCTCCTTAGGATTTGTTACATAAAAAAAAAAAACAAGAAATGCAACAACGATAGGGTGTTGTTGAATTTCTTGTTTTTATTTCTTTACTTATCTAAACCACTTAGGATGTTTTGTTGTGAAGGTAAAGTCATTACAAAAAGATTATTATTATCATTACCGCGTTACACGGTTTTCTATTTTAAGTGAGTGTGCTATTTCCATACTTTGTTGTTTGCAACAAAGCAGATAGTTTTGTAAACAAAAACGCCTCAATTTTTTACGTCATGTCGTAATTACGCATCGGTAATACCATTTCTAGTTACACGATCAGAAAATCCCACAGTAATTTAGGTAAGTGATCTGGCATGCTTAATGGTTTTTGATCCAATCTTGCTTTAGCACTTTGGTTGAAATAAATACTAAAAACTACTCTGATCCTCCTTAAAAGTAGGCCAACCTGGCTGATCTGACTGGCCTATGACATCTTTGTCTTCATCCCGCAATAAATTAATGTTTCGTCGATAAAAAAATCGGCTCTCTCGTACGTTTGAGAAAGCTCTCAACATTTTAAGTATAGAATTATGACAAGCATGTCACAATATGTACCTAGAAACTAAATTAACTTACCATGTTACAACGAACTCAACGTAGGTACCAAAAACTATTACAAATAGAATTGCGCAATCTCAAGGACTCAGTACATCTAAATATGGCCCAAATGCAGCTAATATAACCGAATAGAGCCATTTCATAAATGGCAAAATCCTTCTATCAAGAGTTGTCTCCGAAATATCTTTAGATGTCCCACAAAAACCAAGTATAACAACTTGTTTAACGATAAATCCTCCGAAAGAAGAAGTATATAACATATTTACTATATTCATTGCACAATCTCAAGGACCCGGAACATCTAAATATGGCCCAAATGCAGCTAATATAATCGAATAGAGCCATTACGATCAATGGGCCGAAGTGGAGCGTTGACACCACTTATCGGATCTAGGCCACATCTGGAGTGCTAGCGCGGGCCATGTGCCTACCGTTATGTACTATGTTGTCCTGTGTTAATTACATAGATAAATAATTATAATGGAAAAAAAATTAGACGAAAAGTAAATTTACTAACGAATGTTTAACGTAAGAAACAAACAAAAACTTTTTTAAAAGTGAATAGAACTACTATTATCTATTCTGTGATAGTACTTAGTATATAAACGTATTTTTTTGTCTCAAAATCCTGACGACCTAGACTATAGAGTAATTTGCGTAGCGTGCCTCACACTCCATGGTTTTAAAGCTCTTTAGCTAATAATATAGCAAACTGTTATGTCGAAAACTTTAAAAATATCTCGGAAAAACTATGGCGAGGAAATTTAAAAAATGAAAAATGGGCAAGTGCGAGTCCGACTCGCGCATGAAGGGTTCCGTACCATAATCTACAAGTTTGTTGTATGAGAGCCCCCCTTAAATATTTATTTTATTTTTAGTATATGTTGTTATAGCGGCAATAGAAATACATCATCTGTGAAAATTTCAACTGTCTATCTATCACTCTTCTTGAGATACAGCCTGGTGACAGACGGACGGACGGACGGACGGACGGACGGACAGCGAAGTCTCAGTAATAGGGTCCCGTTTTTACCCTTTGGGTACGGAACCACACAGCAAGGACTGTCGGATAAAATATAATTTATTTGTCTATCAAAAACTTTACTTACCCTAATATATTGGGGGCATGCGAATTGATACAGAAACACTCGAATGGATAGATAATTAATTACTAATTAACATAGGCTTCTAATTTATGTTCCCTCTGGTTTTGTGCCGGGGATCAAGAAAGAAATAATTTAGAAGAAGTTAAATGATTAGTCAGTCATTAAGTAATGACTGATAATAAACGGACGATAAAAACAATACAAACAAATAAATAAATATCACTAATGACTCAATAACTTGGAAGGAACGATATCTGTCACAGAGATTACCCATTCATCTTTATACATCTCTAAAGACTATATCAATAATAAGTATCATAAATGAAGTAACTGAACGTATACTATATCCGTACATTTATGGAGAAAAAAAATAAGTCCAATAGAGGGTTTTAGTTTAGCAAAAGCGTTGATACGGTATATGGCCATTTTAGCGATAAAGCTATCATATAATCTAGAGAGATCCGCAAATGAAAGAGAACGATTAATGTCTTTAGCTCTTGCGATATCATTTCATTTCGATCAGAGGATCAACTCAAACTGCTCCCTGCTGCTGCTTATTTGTCTTGCCTGAGGATTTCCCCGAAATGCCACCATTATTGGAAGTGGACATAACATGTAACCACGTCGAGCAAATTGCAAGAAAACTACATGGCGGTGGGGGTCCAACTGGTTCAACCTCTGAAAACTGGAAGGATTTCCTCTTACGTTTCGGCGAGGCGAGCCTGCACCTAAGAAATGCCATAGCCCAACTCACTATGAAATTGAATAACGAATACGTTCCCTGGATACAAATACAAGCTCTTATGTCGAGCCGTCTAGTAGCTCTAGATAAATGCCCAGGCGTGAGACCCATCGGAATTGGGGAATGTCTACGAAGAATCCTCTCCAAATGTATGATCTTAGCAACCGGTTCTGAAGTTACCGAAGCCTGTGGACAATGGCAACTATGCAGCGGCATCAACAGCGGGATCGAAGGAGCCATACATGCAATGAATGACACTTTCGAAGAGAAATGTCAACCAGGTTCCGAATGGGGAATGCTCCTCGTTGATGCTAATAAAGCATTCAACAGTGTAAATAGGCAGCTTGCTCTGTGGCATGCCAGAATATATTGGCCACATTGTGCCCGTTTCCAGTACAACACATATAATGGCCACGCAGAGCTTGTTATTCGAAACTCAGACACAAGATTGTATAGCAAAGAAGGCGTAACCCAAGGCGATCCACTTGCTATGCCACTATATGCTCTTGCAACATTACCCATAATCAACAAACAAAAAAAAGAACAGAATACACTCCAGGCATGGTATGCGGATGACTCATCGGCCCAGGGAAACTTCAAAAGCCTTCGTAAATGGTGGGAACAGATCTGCAACACAGGACCAGCATATGGATACTTCCCTCAACCTAAAAAGACAATCCTTATCGTATCTGAAACGGACAAAAATAAAGCACAACAGATTTTTAAAGGAACTAACATTACCATCACCGTAGGTTCACCCTTCCTTGGCAGTTACATAGGCAAAGGAAAAGAAGACTTTATAAGAAACCAAGTAAAGCTATTTATTTCAATAATCGAGAAACTGACACATATCTGTAAAGACTCTCCCCAAGCAGCTTACACAGCACTCACTAAAGCTGCCCAATTCAAATGGTCATTCCTACAACGTGTAATCGCCGATTCCAACGTACTCTTTGAACCACTGACACATGCATTACGGACCAATTTCATGCCAACTCTGATGGGCAGTGAAATCACACCCGACGAAGCCGATCTGTTTTCCCTTCCTGTGCATAAAGGTGGTTTGGCAATATCTAATCCGTCTACCGAGAATAATTTGAGCTACAATTCTTCCAAAAAAGGCTGTTTAATCCTCTCATCGGCTTTGATCAGGACACAACATGTAGACCTAGCCCAACACAATAAATCCCTGATTGACGCACGCAAAGAGAGCCGAACAATAAAAGATGCTCGTGACAACGAACTTTTAGACACTATATTGGCCAAACTATCCCCTAACAAACGACGAGCTATAGAAAGATCAATCGCATCGAAAATGAAAACAAAGTCTTCCACCTGGCTATCTGCTATACCAACAAAGAAAGATAACTTCGACTTGTCTCCTCATGAATTCAGAGATGCCCTGGCAATACGCTATTACAGAACCCCAAACTCAATGCCACCCTCTTGTGACGGATGCGGCAACAGCCATTTTAATATCGACCATGCTCTCTGTTGCAAGACTGGCGGGCTAATTTCAAGACGGCACAACGAAATACGAGACCTATTTGCTGAACTATGTCACCAAGCATGGGGCAACATCACAATAGAACCTATAATCACAGAAGGTGACCTTGGATTACGCGGTGACTTATCCTGCCGTGGCGTATGGAATGCACAGAGAGAGGCGTTATTCGATATCCGTGTCGTAGACACCGACGCTCCCTCTTACATTGCACGTCATGTCACTTCTGTCCTAAAATCTGCTGAGACTGAAAAACAAAGAAAATACTCTGCTGCCTGCGAAGTGAAACATGCTACTTTCACCCCCCTCGTGACCTCTGTCGATGGCATATTCGCACCACAGATGGCCTCCTTCGTCAAACACTTAGGCGAAGCCCTCTCGGACCGTTGGAACAAATCGCTGAGTACGATACTGGGTTGGCTTAGAACAAGGATATGCACTGCTATAATTCGAGCCTCCAGTATGTGCATACGAGGCACACGTCACAAATTCAAACCTGCAGCGAAACTGTTGGGGTTTGACGACGGAGCAGCCATTCCCAGTTTGCAGCACTAGCTAAACTGCAACTTGCAGAGATGTGTTTTATAACTTTTTGCTACACATTATTATTTTTATTACTATTTCTTTGTTATAAGTTAAGTTTTTCTTGCAATAAAACTTTTAATATTTGTATTTAAAAAAAAAAAAAAAAAAATAGAAGCTGAAAAAAAAAAAACTCAAACTGCTCCATCATATATCATCATACTGATTTCGTACATGTCCTTAATCTCGTTCAGTGGTTCATTTGAATGGTGTGTCGTAAGAAGTATTAAGAAAGTATACACAATAGCTATTGAAAATATGTGACTCATCTCAAAATAATCGACAAATTTGTTTATTTGACGGCTTTAATTTCTTCTAAAAGTATTACTTCATAATGTCAAAAAACATAATTCAGTTCAGTTCATATGGAATGGTGAGTGGTTGCAGTATATACTGATATAGTGAGTTGGATTATCCTTCAGTAAGTGAGTGACTTACTGACATGAAATATATAGTTCATCTGAATCATTCACTCGCGAACATCATATGGCCGGTGCATGTATCGAAATTTTGATTTTCGAGTTAATGAATTACTTTTAAAGGTGCATTGGTAAAATAGGCATAATTCGAATATGTATCACTAGAAACGCGCTTCTTCTGGTAGAGAAGGATCTGCGTAAGCTCGGAGCCACAAACTGGCGAGAGATTGCGCAGGATCGGGTAAAACGGCGAGCTCTTGTTTCGGAGGCCAAGACTCATTTTGGGTCGCTGAGCCAGCGCAGTTAGTTAGTTAGTTAGGAACGTGCTTCCATTTTGAGTTGTCACGTTCACGTTGAAATTTGGAGTTTGTATTAGCTTAGCGATTACTAACAAGGCTTAGCGATAAGATTCCAACTTCAAAAAGAAATTTACTCTAACGTGAACTCTTTTATCTTCAACTGCACCAACTATTTCATGGTCCACCTTGCATATTTGCAATGGATAAGACGGTGGGATAAAAAGCCATAAATCTACGTTATCGCTGAATAATCACTACATAGATGGGAATGTTACCAGAAGAATCAGCAACCGCTAAACCGTAATTAGGCTCATAAATCAATATTACCTATTAGGGTTGCCACGTGGCATGTGCCACGCTCAGAATTCATTTATAATGATTAATTACAATGCAATCGACATATCGTCTGGTGACTACCAAAATTCAAGAAAAATTCTGTCACTTCTCTTCAAAACCTCTTATTTAGTTTTTAGATTGATACTGATATACGAGCTTTGTTTCAATACCAGACTTTAGTGTACATAAAACTTAAAAAAAAAGTCTTGTATGCGTTAATGATATTATTTATATATACTTACTGACTCTCTGGCCCCGGAATTGACGAAGCATTGCTATTAGCACAGAATAGATAATAGCTATTAGTACAATTATGCAATATCTCGGTGTGATGAAGTCTGATTGCAGTCGGTCATATAACGAATTTACCTACGCGGATTTATGCTATTCGAGTCGTTTGAAATGTCATTTAAAATGACATCTTTTTTTGAGCCCCTCCTTAGCGAAGGCACATTCTCTATTGGTCAATTTCAACGCTATTGGGAGAGCTTGAAAATTAATCGTGTTAGGAGTTATGACTTATGAGACGGTGCAAACCCAAAAAAATGTTTCTAATAAGAATAACACCTAAGAATACAAAAAACAAATAAATGCATATTAGCCACAAAGAACAAACTGTGGTATGCCTACGCAAATAATTTCATACATAGGTAATCACCAGCCCTAATCGCCGCGGTACCGTACAATTTTTAAACTGATTTGAAATGGTAATTAAAAAGAAAACTGTATACATGGCCACACTCGACTGGCTGCAAAAAACATGTTACCCAGCCCGCACGCGTTGTATTCGCAATGAGCTTTTTTCCGTACTCGCGATATCTCGACGTTACGTAATATTATGTATGGGTATTAGAGTACAGTACCCCTAGTTTCCGCACCCTCGTTAGTTTGCGTCTCCATTGAATAGAGGCAGAGTGGAGACGTGCGGTATCGACCAATCACCTGAGTTGAAATCTGTATCTCAGCTCCACTTTTGTGATTGGTCAATCAATTCCGCACGTGTCCGCTCCGCTCCGCTTCTTTTTTTTTATGTCATATTAGGGGGCAAACGAGCAAACGAATCGCCTGATGGAAAGCGATTACCGTCGCCCATAGACACCTGCAACACCAGAGTAGTCACAACCCAAGCAGCACATTAGTGAATTTTGCAGCTTATCTTATAGCTTTAAGTTCTAAATGAGTGGTTTAACAGTTTTTGATACAACTTATAGCTTTAAACACAACTCAAAACTGTATATGAGTTCATCTTCATCCTATCACTTGTAATTTCATAGGAGCGTTTTTTGTTTCTACTTTATTACTTATGGTGGGATAAAGTCGATTTTGCTACTTAAAGTTGCATGCAGGTTCAAATTGTCACTCAATAAGAAGCAATAGTGCTATATAAGGCCTTAAAATCACTTATAAGCAACTTTTACATATAAGTGGGAACATACCCTTATTTGGAACTAAAAGTTCCAAATTACTAGTACAATAGCGAATTATATCACCAATAGTGGCTAAAGGGATAATTTTACGGCTCTTTTGGAACCAAAAAATATTGCAACTTTAAGGCCTAAGAAGTACCTTATTGCCACTCCAACGCATAAATAGGTCTCAGTAGGAGGTTCTTGGAACCAAAAGCAGTTATTTTCACTTATTTCAAACCACTAACGAACTAAAAGTTCTATTATAGTTCCTATTTGCGCCTTGTCAAAATATATTTAATAGTCTTGCTTGTTTAATAGTCTACAAAAGAGCAAATAATTACTATTGGTAATATCATTCACTGCTTTGCCACTCGCAAGATACAAATAAGTGATTATTAGACTTGATAGTTCCAAATAAGGAACAAATAAGTGAAAATAAACACTGTAGGATCTTTTTTGTTTCGCCATGTTTACAAATGGAAGCCTATGAAAATTGATTATTTTAACCAGAATTTTATCACTCACGCATAATCACAGACTTTTGATAGTTGTGACGATGTTACTTTAACATTGTACGTAACCTACAATCATTAGGTCAGGTTTTTAACAGTTTTATTTCTTATCAGTATCTATTCCTTATTTAATTAAGCACTCTCTTTTTTAATATCCCTGATCAAATGAAGGGCGCGTCGAAATTTACAAAGAAAACATACTATAGTTTCACAGTAAAAAAAAATTCGCAAGAATTTCGTGCTTATTTCAATGCTTGTGTAACGTAAAGTTTTAATCACAATCAAACAGACATATAAATCCAAAATGAATATGGCAGATCACGTATTACTTTTAATAAAACACAATTTGACAGTTGCCTCGCCACTCAAAGATAATTTTGGCGACTCATTTATCACTCATTGACCGAACTGAAATGTTTTCATTCGTTCACTGCGCATAACTTTCACCCATAGTTCTAATTACCACTTAAGGTAATTGTGAGATCTCTTATGGATTCTATTTAGCACCAAAATTAGGCTGCAATTTTTCTCCTTTTGGTTCTATACTGGTGGCATAAGGGTTCTTGCCACCTATATAGCACTTAGTCATGGTGGTAAATTTCACTTAAACATCTAATTAGATATGATATACGAGCTATTTAGACCCAGTTGTGCTACTTGGGAAGTGCGTTGCCGGCCTTCAGGTGGGAGTACGCTCTTTTCTTGAAGGTTTGTAGGTCGTATCGGTCCGGAAATACCGCAAGCGACAATTCATTCCATAATGCAGTCGTGCGAGGCAGGAAATTTCTAGAAAAGCGCACAGTTGTGGACTGCCAACTATCTAAGTGCTGGTGAGGATGAAAGGATTGTCGCGTAGAACGATGGCGGAAAGAAGCGGCAGGAATCAATCCGAACAACTCCTCGGATCACTCCCCGTTATATAAGCGATAAAAGATGCAGAAAGAGGCTACATCTCTACGTAGCGCCAAGGAGTCAAGCCGATCTGAAGTTGGCTGGCAGCCGACGATACGAGTCGCTCTTCGTTGAATACGATCTAGAGGGAGAAGCTGGTACTTGGGCGCCCCAGCCCACAGATGAGAACAGTACTCCATATGTGGGCGAACCTGCGCCTTATAAAGCTTCAGTGGAGACGCACCCTTAGTCCTTCTTAAGGTGCGTTTTCACTGATTGTTATGATCAGATCTGAGCGAGTAATCTTCTTAACAGGATATATCAGTGCTCCTTTTCCCGGACTATTAGTTTAAGTTAAGTTTGCGTTAAGTAACTAAGGCGTCGTATACAAATGAGGTCCAAATTTAACGTAACAAATCGAGGTTTGGTTCTCGTCTGTTTCCTCCTCCAAAAATTAATAAATCTTTACGAAATTTTAGGAACTGAATGAGAAGGAAATCGAATTTCGAACATCGGAGTAGCCCTTCTGGCGTAGTCCTTTCAGTTTTTTTCTATTTGCCTCTGTAGATGGTATCTGGGTACCATTACATGACATTTGTTGAGTTTTCACCTTACCGTCCGATCACAAAACTTTTCATTAAAGTCTTGCTTGTTTAGCATGCCAGCTTGTAAAATATAATACAAACAAACTTAGGTGCTGTGCTGCATTTTCCCAGCTACTAACAATAACGGTACCTAAGTTATATGTCTTAATTTTTTGATTTACGACGACTGTTTTCCATCGCTTCGCTTCTTTTCGACAGAAACTATCCTTCACAGCTTCCTAAGAATCCTAAGATTGTCGCTACTCAAAACCGTGCCATCATTCTTATTAACCTAAAGATTAATCTATTTTCGTGCGACGATGCTATCCTCAATAAATTATCAATTTTAGGTCAACACGTACGCCATTGCAACAGCGGTGTTGCGGGCGTTGGTCAACTAGTTACAGTATGGTTTCGTTTCCACATTGCCACCAAAAGGAGGGTAATGTGATTGTGGATGCGTTACTTAAGTAGCGTAATTGCATGTTTTGATGTAGTAGAAGATAACACGAGTGAATTAATATTTACTATATAGTATATTTTTTTTAAATAATTAGTATGGTTGTAAAGAAAGTAAATTATATTACCGAATGTTTCATATTATGTTTTATATTACGTAGGTAGTGTATTTCTTACTTATGCGAAAAAAAGGCCTAGGCTGGGACGTAATATTTTTTAAACATGGCGTCTGTGTTCATAAACAGGAAGAACAGATAAATTATATTATTTTTTTGAGTGGTGTATTTTTTTTATTTAATTGCATATATTTGAGAAAAGCTCTATACATGCCTTATCTGTGAAAAGGGCTTGCCGGCTTCGTATCACTATCCGGCCTCCCTCACCCGGCAAGCCCTCCTTTCCCGGCGTTTGCTGTAATGTACTAATATTTCTGGAGCTGGCTGGAAAGGCACAGCGCTTGCGCGAGTTTCTCGGAACACAACCAGGAAAGGAATAATAGGGAAACACAGAATTTATTTACTCGAGAAGTACGAGTACTCTAATGTCGTAGATAATGTCTTTTGTGTAGAATCATTCTAGTTGAATCCAAAAATGAAATAGGTGTCAGTGGCCCAGGGAGTTTTACAGTTTTTTTAATTGATTTTTTTCATTAAGCATCTCGGTTTAGATAGGATTTGAAAATGGCGTGTTTCTAGTTTAGAATCATGTGCACTTTGTTTTCAACTTTCTGATGATTTGTCGGATTTGTGTTAACTTAATACTGCTCTAATATCAAACCTCATACATCATTATTATGTAAGCTTTATTGCACATAACAAAAAGTCAGTACAAATGGCGAATTTAATGCCAAATGGCATTCTCTACCAGTCAACTATTTATAGATAACCACGATATCATAACGAAATGTCCTTATCCTTAGTATGGTATGGTCTATACATTGTTAAAATGACTTTCCTGTCAATGTGGCCCATAGGTAAAGACCTAAAATGTATATTGATGAAAACTAAAAAAAAAACTTATTAATTAGCCATCATAGATCAAACAGTCTCTTATAAACAATACAAGCTCAGTTTTTCGCACAAATTCAGCGCAGTTAGCCAGTTGAATAAATACCGAACACGTGTTGTATGAGTTGTATGGAATGGACAGATATGCACATAAAGATTATAGAGCGCATGTGTAGGCGCAGCTGTTTGGTGAACGTAGATTACAGCAGACTGGCTGGTTTCGTTAGTTACTGCTCAGACACTCATCTATTTAAAGGCCTAATGCAAATGCAAAAGATAAACAATAGATTTTGAAAAACAGAAAATGTTTTTTTAAAAAGACCAGTATGGCTTAAATGAGAAGCTCATTAAAATACGAGTTATATACCCGTTAATGTATAAGTAATTAACTTAAATTAATGATAGTGGCATTTGTGGAAAAAATATATAAGAACTCGGTTGAAAACTATAGAGAATGTGAATTTTCTTTCGATCGATTGATGAAAAAACTAAGTCGCTCATCATTTGTTAGTGAACGGGGACCCAAGACATTTTCCCATAAACTTACAAAAAAAAACTAGTTTCATTTTGAGGCTACGTTTAATATAATATGTTCAACACAAACTAAATATACCTAGTACCTACTTACGTCCTACTTACGTCCTTTCGATACATACAAAGATTGTTGTTATACGATTCCAAATATTAGACTCTCTGTCTCATGTGTTTTTATAAATGCATACTCGTCTTTAAAGCGTTTTTAAACGAGTGACTTATCTGTCGTATCGTAAGCTGAAGCTCCATAATATTTCTCAAGGATGACTCTGTCCGTCGTAATGCAATGTTAATACTAATTGTCATGTTCATTACCTTCTCTTTGAACGTGTATAAACCGCTTTACTTGTTCAGTAATTATACGTACCTACTATTCGTTCGTATATTTATATGTAAATACTTTGTAGTGGGGCAGGTGAACACAAAGGCATTTAAAAAAGAAATTATGGCTGTAAGGCATCCCAACTTGTTCACCTTTGTGAATTGTAAGTGAGGATAATGGTTTCCACCATTATATATTGACGTGTTCTAGAATGGCTTTAGGCAAATAACTACTAGTTTAATGATATGAGTGTGTCTTTTCAAAAGGGCTTATTTCTCTATGAAACTCCTACAAAAATAAGCTAGTTTGAAAAGACACATGTGAGGTTTATGTCCGTAGCAAATCCAATTATCTTAACCCTTTCTTCTAATTTTACTAACACGATATGGATGAATTTCAGTTTTTTTTTTTGTTTAATATTTCGTTTTGGGGATAAAACGGTAACAAACACTCCGCGTATATTTTAGTCTAGTTAGAGAAATTAGTTACTGGAAAATATGAGTCCCTAAGTGCCTACTTTTGAAAAAATAACAAAAGGTACGTAACCAATATTTAAATTCTACACTGTAGGTAATATTCATAAGATGTTATTCGAATTAGAAAAATAAATATACCTATTAGTAACCCGTGTACTGAACCCCAAACACAGACTCAGGAACTGCAAGATATGATCGTTGGGCACATGCGATTGCCAGACCAGATTGTATAGCTGGAACCGTTTCTTCCTTTTTTTATTGTATTCGTCTGCTTCCCTTCGCGGAATTGATACTTCGTGTATGTTTATTTGTGCAAACAATCCACCTTTTGACGTCATATCATCACAATAATATGACGTCATAATGACACCTACCGGTCATTTTAAGGCTCCTTATCCGTTCAAAAATGCTGATTATTTTAGAAATGTTTTCTAAGATCAAATGTTTGTTAACATATTATTACTACTACACACTACATATTACTAGCATAGAGGCATTCTATCTTAGTCCTCCGGGTAGGCAAGCACTTGTGACTCCTCTGGTGTTGCAGGTGTTTATGGGCGACGGTAATCGCTTTCCATCAGGCGATACGTTGGCTCGTTTGCCCCCTATGACATAAAAAAAATAATAATAATAATGTTATTGGTTAGAACAGGTACTTAAATTATATTTGAAACCTACAGTTTGAATTTTTCGTAGTATTTTTTTTATGTTTTGTTCCATTGGCAGTTTATTTGGTATCAAGATGCAAACAAATTTCGTCTTTATGGAAACCCGAACAATGGCACCTTTTACTAAACCCTGTCACATTGTCGAAATACAAAGCACACTTGATTTTGGAACTTTCCTAATTTGCTACTAAGTTTCAAACAAATATAAAATGCCTTTTAACTTCGACTTTACGTTATTGAATTCAAATATTTTTTTTATTGGTACCTAGAGACAGTTACAAGTCAAATTATTAACATTTCACGGTATTCAAATTACTAAGTACTTGAATTACTAAATAAACACTTTGACATCCATATGCAAAACACATTTGACAACCTAACTAAAGATAACATTATCAAAATACTAAATATACCGGACAGTCCGGACACTCAAATCACGCAGTTATTTAGGTCCTACTGTTTAGGAAGCCTTTATAACTAATATAACTCATTTACATAACACTTATACGACTTAGTATTCAAAAGGGAACCTAATTGTAAACTCAGTCGCTTAGAATCAGAATATATTAACTACAATGACAAAGGTATTGTAGTTTTAATTTTAAATACAGGAGATATGGTTGGGTTTACGATGTTGTCTATCTTTCTTTGTTAAGTCGAGTCAGGTGGCGTGCGCGCAACTCCTTATAAAGGTGGTATAAAGGTAGTATAGGGGCTTCTTTTTATGCCTGACAGCTAGTTAGGGCGTCCGTCGGTCTGTCGAGAGACTACGTGACTGCTGGCAGACTTTGTTATGAGTTAGATAATGTATGTATGGGATTAATATGGTGTGAAGATTAACTACTGTTGACGTTATTGTGTGATGCATCGGTTTAAATACATTTGTGTTTCTTTATGTTTATAAATCAATCTTGAATTCAACCGGGCTTTTATCTTTATGTACTGTTACTATGATTACTGGAAATTTATCATAAATACATAATTATGGTATAGGTACCTACTTAAAGAAAATACATGTTTTTAGTAATTATCAACAAACAAATGACAAAAAAAGCTATCCACTGGGACATTTGATGTAGACAATATTTACATGCCGTTTAGTAAATACATTTGATTATGTCATTAAAAAACCAGGATGTTTTGATCTCCAATGCCATAAGCATACTTCAACTTCAGGAGTCAATATAATAAAGGCCACGGGGCCCATTTGTTCACAAAGTTTAGTTTTAGATTAATTTAATAATAGGTACAATAAAATAAATAGTGCGTTTATGGGGTAGTGTCGCGCGCCGTTTATAACAGTCAGAGCTGCCCGTCTAACACTATGCTTTGCGACTCTTGTCGTGCGATGCGACATAGCGCTACCTGTCACTCTCTCACATTACTGCACAGGGAGAGACGGAAAATTATCTCGCGTGAGAAATAGTCGCGTATGACAATTATGCCCCAGGTGCTGCTACGTCTAGCATAACTGTGACACGCGACACCTTGTCGCGCGACAAATACTACCTGTCACTTTCCTTATAGGTATCGTGCGAGCAAGACAGGTTATGATAAGTCATGGGACAAGCGAAATCAGGCGGTTGGTAATATTGCCAGTCTATTCATCATATAAATATAATTATTATTTATTTATTTTAACTTTATTCCACAATAAAAAAAAAGTACAAATGGCGGACTTAATGCGTTTAGGCATTCTTTAATATGTAGTCGGTGCAGGATCAGGAAAGGTTACAGACAAACAGTAGGTAATACAGCACAAAATCAATAAACTAAAGGTATATATATAAGAATGTACCTATATATAATTACCATAAACTTAAACGAACTTACTTTATATGATATGCAGCAAAAACCAGATTCCTGGAGGTTGAGAGAGGGCAGCGGTGCTTGCTTAAGGTGATGTACTCAAAACCATACAGGTACCCTACCAATAAATTATATGACATCAGTGACCAACTAACCATGAGGAAACTGTATGTTCTGAGCACAACACTCAGGCTACATAAATCTGTAAGTTACAACCCTCCATTAGAAACACGTCGGCGCAAAACACCAGTAGTCCCTAAGCCAACCTGTAAATCGCTGTTTGCTAAAAGGCAATACAAAGCGCAATCGGCACATATCTACAATAAAGTGAATGACTTAATCAACATACACCAACTTCTGCTGCATAAGTGTACAATTGAAGTGACAAAATGGCTAAAACACCTAAGCTATGACGATACAGAGCTATTATTATTGCATCATGCAAATTATTGATTGTAAATGTATAATACGTAGACACACACACATACACACACACACACACACACACACACATACACACATGCACACATCATAAATCCAATATTACACTAGTATTATTTTAAGAGTAGTATTAAATTAAGCTCAAACAAAGATGTAGGTAATATATAAGTTATATTTTTTCCTTAACCTATCTCACTGTTATGGAAGGGCGGGGCATCCTAACACAGGTTCTACCTAAAAGGAAGTCCCAATCACTGCTGGAATTGTACGTGCGTAAAAAAAAGGAAATAAATAATTTTTCATTTTCATTTTTCATTTTCATGATATACTTACATACATATATTATGTACCCAAAGTAAAATATTATATAAGCAACAATCTGTGAATGAAGCCATTCATTAAACAAACATAGATAGAGATATGAGTAAAATGATGCTAATGTTTACCTCAATTTTATCTACGCACTTCGTATTATTCTGTGATAAATATATTTATTTTATCGTAAATATGTCACAAATAACTTGAAGTATCCCAAAATAATAACAATCGTTTGGCCAGTATTTTTTGCATAATTTTGATGTTAATCACCGGTAAGGTCGTAAAAAAATATAAGTATACGTTCTCTCGATATGACTGCTATTTAATATAGGTACACATTAGGTTAAGTTCATATCACACATTTCCACAAAATGACGAAAGTTTCCGTTAATTCTCGTAAATGGCACATCACTAGTCTCCATCAGGGACAAAAAAGATGTGATCAGCCTACTCCAATCCTATTAAAATAGGGTTTACTCAATTAATTACAATTCTATAAGTTTTCTACTAATATTTATATATGGCATGTATTTAAATCGATATCTGTATATTCGCTTTTTTCGATCAAAATATTTGAAAGCTTCACCAAAAATACTGACTTGCACACTAATTATTATGCACACTAAATAATGCAAATTAAATATACTATTTACAGGTATCAATTGTTTTTTTTTTGCACAGCATTCGTTTTTCTGGTATGCATTCAGTTAATTAGTGGAGTTACCTAGTGTGCTGAAAAATTATACAGATGTGCATTTAATAATATCCCTTTATAAAACATGTACTGAATGTCTTATTTTTTTATGTGGGTACACATCACAATTTTTTGATCTTTGTATCAATAGTTCATTCTAGTTACCGTATTCCTTATAATACGGGAGAGTGTATCATCGTTACCTACTAAAAATAAAGTTGATAATCCGACGGGTAAACACGCTTTTATTGCCTGAATTTAACTATAAATAGACTTTTAAGAGATCCTCGTTTACTGAATAGCCGTATAAATGAGTATTATAAAACCTTTATAGCTCTGCTTTGTAGGGATTGCGTAACGGAGTTACAAATTAATGTTCTTGTTTAAAGTACAAGCCGTTAAGTACATACAGCGTGTATATTTGATATAACCGCAAACTTTACTGGGTGTTAGTATAGATTGGTCCGTAATGTATTTAAAAAAAAAACGAACTTTTTGTTTCCTAAAACAATTCAGCACGCAATGTATTTGTTTGTTGACAACATCGTGATGTCACAACCGTCACTAAAAACGTCACGTTTAGTAGGTAATAACTACGCCATACGTTACTGCTCAGAAAAAAATCAAAAATTAATTGCGCTATTGCAGTTGTCGCTAAATTGATAATTGTTATAAATAGCAGATTATTATTTATTTATTTATTTATTATTTATTAGGAGAACCAACAGCTACATACAATACATTGCTCTTAGAAATAGTTAATGGAAAGCCAATTACAGGTTCCCACCGGTAGTGACATTTTATACATAAATAAAGTGCTCGCACAATGCACAACATCGCAACTACCTGTGACTACAAACTAAGTGTAATAGAACTAAAATAATGTAATAGTGTAATAGAATTATAGCACTAAAATCTCCGTCTGGCTACAATATGTGGTTATATCAAATATACAAGCTGTATACCTACCTACACCAGATAACTCAATTTAACTATATTGTATAAAAATTTAACTATATTATAGGGTTTGAAAACTTGAGTCCATAAAAAATAGATATAAGTAAGTTTTCGATTGTCACAGCGTACGATAATTTGACTCGAAAAGTGTTTTAATTTCGGCTCCACACTACTCGCGAAGTTAGGCGAGGCGAAGTTGGCCGCAGTATGAGGTATGAGTTTCCGCAGCGATGTGCCGATGCCGTCCACACTATCATTATTCGCCCAACCTCGGCCAACTTCGCGAGTATATAGGCCGCAATAAAACTGTATTGGTAATTTTGTATGCTTTCTTGCAATAATGACGACGTCTTTAGCATTTGATTTTAGTTTTTTTTTTCTAGAGAAGAAGGTGTCGAAATATCTATATTATATACTTACATCATTGAAATTCATTAAGGCTCCTCATCCGTTCTAAAATGCTGATTATTTTAGACTATCTCTATGGTCTAACATGTTTCTTAACATATTATCAATGTTACTACTTAGAACAGAGCCATTACGATTTATTGGTATATATTTGAAACCTAAATTTTGAACTTTTCATTTTTAATTTACGTTTCTTAAACTACTCGATTTTGACAAAATTCACACAAAAAACTTTTTAACTTATTTTTGACTGCACGCTAAGAAAGCAAGAAATAGCTAGATGCTACTTTCTATAACTCAGGGAAAAGTATTATTTACTTCAAAAAGGTGGTTGAAATGATCAATATATTTGTTTAAAAAAGATTAAGGCCTCTTAAGTTCTAAAGATAAAAATGCTCAACTCTTTGTATGTAATCCTATGTAACCCCATATTTTCATTTTCAAAATGTGAATATATAAGCTTACAATGTTCATATACTTTATATAATACCTAACGTGGACACCGACTTTATCACACGAGTTGATTCACCCTATTAACCCCAGAGTCAATATGAATGAGCTCCATTCAAGCTCACTGCTACTCCGTCTCGCTCTGCCACTCGATATGTTGTCGAAGTGCGAGAGGGACAGGTGAAGTTAGTTATTGAAGCAATTATGTATGCATTTTGGATTCATCACTGTGAAATGAAGCTGAGTTTTCTATCGTCACAACCGTATACTTACTGTTTATTCATACTTTTCCTAAAACTCCAGGTGATCGCTGCTGTTGGCTGCCATCCGTCCTGGTTTTCCGGATTTGTCCTAGTTCGGTTGGAGGCCATCCGGGGGCCGTCCGGGGGGTTTTCATAGTGTCCTGGGAAAACCCGGACACTTTACAGTGAATGGACACGTCCGGGGGAAAAATTGCGATTTACTACAAATGTCCGGGTTTTTTAAGTCTGTCCCCGGACAATTTAGATATGGGCCTGTGCCACGAAAAGGTCCAACCTCAGTATGATAATAGCCCAAGGGACAGCGTTGATCTTCCAGTGGGACCACTGAAAATGCATTTATTAGAAACTTGATAATGGAGACAGATTTGATAAATATGATGACTAATAAATTTAAGTACCAACTGTTCTCGTGGCTTGTTGGAAAGTGTTTTTACAATATGAAAGAGTATTTTGATGTATCACATAGGTAGAATAAGTATAATTTAGTTAAGTAGTTCATATAAATGTCAACAGCAGCTCACAAGTTTAGCGTTTATATACTGACTTGCGAGGTCAAATTAGTACTTAGGTATTGTGTATGTCCTTTGTAAAAACATTTGCATGACTTATTTAAGTCTAGATATATGAAACGATATAAATCTCAAGACCACTATGAAAATTATATCTATTGCAAATAAATAATATTTCATTTCATTTATTTCATTTCATTTCAATATTTCTTGAGATAGACATTATAATTAAGGTATTGCAGATTTAGTGACAATCTAAACTTAGGTCACGGAGAATAAGATTGTTCCCATTAAAAAGTCAAAGAGTTAAGTAAAATGATTCGTGCCTATGCCTACATCGAACGACAAACGACCTTGCGGTCATATAATGATTCATGAAATACTCAACAATCATTTCTTAAGAGGCCTTATTCCTTTTAAAATGCTGATTGTTTTAGACATTTTTCTCAATGATCAAACATGTTTCTTAACATATTATTGATTTTACTACCTAGAACAGGGATTATTGGGATTCATTGTTATATAGGGGGAGGAGGGGCACATTGATGCAGAAAAATTCAAAGTGATTTTTAATGGACAAAAAGCACCATATTTGAATAGTTTTTTTGACGTATGCATTAGCTAATATATCAGTTTTCATTTTTGTTCCGAAATAGCCGCTAAAAGTGATTAGGTATAAAGATAAACTGATTTAAATTAAAAATCGTTTTTGTACCATTCTGCCCCACCTGTGGGGTACTTTGATACATAGGGTGGGGCAGTTTGATGCTTGTTTAAAATTCACGAAGACTGTAAGATATACGGCAGTATAGGTTATTTTATTACTTAAAATTATCAAATAAAAACCATCTTATTCATTGTGATATCAAATACACTTTATTAAGGTGTAAACATTATTTATAATCAGTCTCCAGTTTCTTAAAGAAAGCATGTGGTGATGACGATCCTGGATGTGATGATGACGGTCCTGCATGTCATGATGACGGTTCTGCTTGTGCTGATGATGGTCCTGCATGTGATGATGATGGTCCTGCATTTGATGATGACGGTCCTGCATGTGATGATGAGGGTCCTGCATGTGATGATGACGGTCCTGCATGTGGTGATAACGGAATGTTTTCTTCACTGATATTTTTCTTTCCGTCTTGGTTTTGTAAATACGGACCATTTTCTGAAAAAATAAATAAAAAGAAACATGTTATGTTATTGTTAAGTATTTGTGACGGGGCACTTTGATACACTAACAAGGCAGAATAATACACTAAAGGGGCAGATTGATACGTATAATTCTGCCCCGTACCTTACTGAATCAAAGTGCCCCAACGGACTTTATTCACAAACAATTAATTTATTTTATTATGGATTAATATTATGATCAAAAACATACTTAAAAACACTTTTGAATATATTCACTTACCTTTGGTAACATAAACTAGCACAAAGAACTAATAAGACGGTGCTAAGACACGATCACATTTCGTCCAAAATTTTACTACGTGGCAAGAGAAACACGTTTGCACCCGTCGAAGGCCAACGGCGAACTGGCGGCGAACGTCGTCACAACTATCATTCTTGTGCACGTCCTTGAGCGTTCTAGTGATGTTCCAGACTTCGTAGCGTTTCTCGGTTTTGAAATATTGGTACTGTATAAATGTGCCCCATGCATCAATGTGCCCCGCCTCCCCTATTTGAAAATTACAGTTTGAATTTTACATTGATAATTTTTGTTTCTAAAACTATTCGAAATTGACAAAATTCACGCAGAAAATAGTTTTTTTGACTGCACGCAATGAAAGCATGAAATAGCTATTTTACTGCCTAGAACTCGGGAAAAGTTATAATTCACTGCAAAAAGTTGGTTGAAATTATCGATATATTTAGGTATGATAATCTGAACAAAAAAAATAAAAGAAATAAGGCCTCTTAATCGACTGTTTACTTACACTCATAAAAAAACACAAACCATATATTCATTAATACATAAAACGCAACTCTACACGCTCGTGAAAAACTATTCCAATATACATTCCATCGTTAATAGCAAAAGATGTTTAAACAGAGATTTAACAAGAATTCACTCTGCTTGAAATAATAGCTTACTTCATAAACACGAATCTTTTATCCATCCATGCGATGATGAGCAGTTATATTCTATAATCTATGGTAACTGAAGTTATAATTTGAGGCGATTTAAAAAAAATACGGTATTTGGTGACAGCTCAAATCGGCAACTCTGTATGAAATGTCAAAAACGTTCTATTAGTATGAAGCTTTTATGAAGATTACATGCTTGTGACGTCATAAAAATGAGCAGTCAAATCAATCTTCTTTTTAGTTGTTGCCCTTTTAAAAACAGTATAATGTCCAAAAGTTAGTAGCAGTCTATTTGGTCCCTTGTATTTTTGAATGTATATTTAGTGGTTTCAATGACATTATTAATTTTCACCCTAGTAGTCAAATACCGTATTTTACACTAAAATGCATAAAGCAACATTGCAGGGTGATCAGGGTGATTGTTGGATATAAAAACAGAATATCAGATTGAAAACCCGTCTGGGAACAGAGTTTATTGGTTGTTCTTGTAAAATTAGACTTGTTCCTGGAGTGCAGACGCGACCTCTAGGAGCGGTGACGAACGCTCTCCTATTTTGGCCTTAACAAAAGCGTAAGACGGAGCTGACTAAAATACGCGCGCTCGCGTGTAGCCCGTCTTGCCACCGTTGCTTGCTCACTCTATTTACACTTTTCTATAATATGCAATCCTAATTCTGCTCCAATCACAACAAACATCTAAAACCTTTGTATTGGAATCCGTCCATCTGCCTGTCAGTTATGAAACTCATGAAGTGCATTGTCTGAACATTGGGGCGCCGGACAATAACACAAACATCGTGGCGTAAACACTCAGGATCCGACGGAAGTGGTTTGAAATTAAAGTGTCTGTTACATTGTTACATTACTCCTTAGGGTTACTTGGGTGAATCAACGTTGAAAAGGAAGATATATATTATTCCCAAACTCACGTTTTAACAAAACAAAAGGGATAGAATAATTACGGCTATGGTGAGTAAGGTGCCGCAATCCAGAGGAACAAACTGAATCGTGTTGGTGACAAACGGCCAGAGAACATTGCAGAAATGTGACGTCGCTTTTAGACTTTATATGCGGAATCACTGCCTTCTTCAGATCCGACCTATTAAAGTCAGTCAGGACAAACGCGCCTCACGGGTTTAGCGCAAATATGTGACGTTTTCAACCAAAAGGGCCCACTTTGTCGCTTGTTTAAGTCGAAATTTGTTTGCATCTTTATACCAATAACCTGTCAATACGTCCTTATAGTGAGCGACCAAGTGGGCCCTTCTGATTGATAACGTCACATATATTGAAAAGCGCACTTATTATACTATTAACGCCATCTTAAAAGCACGCAACTAAGTATTTAGTTTAAAAAAAGTCACGTATGTATATATATGGTAGGCACACCCCCCACGTGAGGTTGGGGGCCTTGCCGCGGCCTCCACTGCTGCGGGACCCATCGAGATGAGTATACTTCCTGTCCTAAACTATGGTGCCTGAACATGGTCCCTTACTGAATACCAAAAGTCCAAATTGAAGGTTTGCCTACGGGCCAGCGTTTTAGGGGTGAAAAATAAGGATTGCGTTCTGCACTCCAAAACACGCATCGCTGACGTAGACAATAAATCATCCAGGCTCAAGTGGGATTGGGCAGGCCACGGCTGCCGTATGAACCCGGAAAGATGGGTCAGCAAAGCCACCAAGTGGGTGCCCCGTAATGGGCGACGTAGACGGGGCCGGTTCAGACGGGGATGGCGGCATGGCATTACATGCATGGCATTAATTACACAGCATAACAGATAACCAAGGCACTGTGAAATTATAAATAATAATAAAAATAATATAACAATGATATACAAACATTTGAAAAACATACATTAACGAAATCAATTATATATTACAAATTCAAACTGAGGACAGACGGAAATCCATCCTCTCACAGAACTTCAAACATTCATCACACAATAATGCCCATCTGCTCACAAATACGTCACACTCCGGGGCTGATGCGAGGAGATTGTTCAAGAGGCCTACAGCGCAAACTAGCGGAGATTCTCTTCGAGACACCGTGCGCGACGTCGGCACCGCCAGCAAGGGGCGGTCACGAGGTCTGAAACTAAATTTGGTCAACGACGGGACGTGTAGTCGCACTAACTGCCCTATTAATTCTTTGCAATCAGACTCACCGCGCAAAATTTTGCTGGTAATCGTAAGAAGAGCCAAATTACGTCTGACCTCTAGAGAGTTAAAACCCAAGGTTCCTAGTAAATATTTGGTTGGGTATAAGTATGGGTAGTACCCATAATTTTTTTGTACAAGAACCGCATGCATGCTGCATTCCTCAGCAACTGATCGGAGGAAGCGTCAGGCAGGAAGCTGTGGAAATCAAAGTGGCCTTTGCCCAGCAGTGGGACATTACTATAGGCTAGCTAAAAAAAGTATGAACAATCCAGATAAAATTAAAAAGATCCGCCCGCTGTCCTTAATTACGCTGTGAAATTGAATTCTTATAGTTGTCAGGGAAACTATAACTTCAAAAATCACATCAAAGAAACGCATTATGATGTCTTCCAAGATGATGCAAATTAAAGAGCTCTTCCGAACGTCATCACATTCCATGATGATTCAGAGATTGACTTTGATCAGACAGTTCCGGTTTCCTACAAATTATTGAATCATAGCGTTATCTTGTTGTGATTTGAATGGGGTGACGTAGATGGTGCCCCGCGTTGCGAAAGTGACGACAGCGTTGTGACGCACCCATTTTAAAATATAAATAAGTATAAATGGACAATCTACACAAAACGATCTAGTTCCAAACGAAGCAAAGCTTGTACTATGGATACTGGAGTGGACGACGATATACATGATATATAAATACATATAGATAACATCCATGATCCAGGAACAAATATTCATCACACAAATATTTGCCCTGACCGGGATTCGAACCCAGGACCGCCGGCTCAGTAGGCAGGTGCATTATAAACTGCTCCAACCACGTCGTCAAGGTAAGGTTGAGCAGTTTTCTCACTTTAGCGATTAAAACTTATTATTTATTTATTTTAAAAGCTTTTATTTAACTTGCAATGTATGTACTGTATGTAAGTTTGTTCGGGTGGAATCTTGCAACTCAATTTTGAAGCAGATATCGTCAACCGATTGAGCTGAAATTTTGCATACTTACTTAGCTTTGATGACAATACAATAATATGGTACCATGGGGCTGATCTGATGATGGAGCCGGAAGGTGGCCATAGGAACTCTATGTATAATAGAAAAAGCAATCCTACCGAGTTTGGGCTCTTTAGAATCGTCTCAGTGAGCATATGATGGATATCCAAAGAAAAGTACAGTCGGATATAAAAGCTTGTCACTAAAATGAAATTTTTGACAGTAACTTATTTATAAAAGAAATGGAGGAACTAGTTGAAAAAATCGATGCCTTAGCTAGCAGCTTTGATAACTAACAGAGAGTCATAAAACTAACCTAACCTAATAGGTTTTATTGGCTGAATTTCTAAGAAATCTGTTAAGTATATCTATATATCTATCTGAAACTTTTATTGATGTCAGAATGTGAACATACGATTCTCCAACTAAAATGGCATTAGTTCTCGCTGAAAATACATATACCTCCTCCTTTTTTGAAGTCGGTTAAAAAGGTCCTGAAGTGTATACGTATACGTACCATAAACAATATCGATCTATATCTGACGTGTGCTTTGCTAATATCTCTGTTAAAATATGTCTAAAAAATAACTACAGCTCTATATCAAGTGCCGAGTAGACCCAAGTCAGTGTAAAAACAGTAATTAGTAACAAAACGCTAACACTAAGTACAATACTTTTCTGTTCGTTACGCTATCTGGTGTAACGGTAGCGGTTGTTAACAAGTCCGATAGCGTTAACTAAACGCAATGCAATCGTTTATCTTGCGCTCAAAGCAAACATATTGAATATTACTCAAGCCACTCAAGGAGTGCGTTGGTAAATAGTAAGTACCTACATTACTGGAGACGCCGGGAAGAAAGGGCTTGCCGGGTGAGTAGGTATAGACCCTTTTCACGGCTAGGCATGTACGTAGTGCTTTTCTCAAACATAATTTATGCAATGAATTAAAAATTACGCCACTCAAAAAAAATAATATTCAGCTGTTTAGCCTGGTCTTGAACACAGACGTCATGTTTCAAAATAATTTACTTCTCGGCTTAGGCCTTCAATTTTGCGTGAAATTCCCTTACAGTTCTCTCGAGTTGTTCCGCCTGAAACGTGATACTTCGAAGCCTGTTATAACGCACGTTATGACGACATTTCATTACATGTTTGACAAAAATATCTGAAAATGAAGTGACTATGTATTTCTTAAGTTTGTACTGAGAGGAAAAATCTCATAAAGAGATAGGTAATTTTTCTCGCGCGAGAAAAAGTCGCGTGTCACAGTTTTGCTAAGAGGTGCTGGTGTAGAATACGTACGATATGGTAGGTGTACTTGCCCCGATGAACCTATACCTAATTCAAAGTTACTTATAGTTATTTTTTAGCTTAATATCAAATTATTGTCGATCCGTCTGGCTATAGTGTCTATGAATGAAAGACAGCTACGTTTTACAATGGTAACCTTTTATCTAATCTACCTATGAGTCAAGTAAAGTGTTTACCATCGCAGGGCGTCGACCCACATTCTGTAAACGAAACTGACCTTCTCCTGCTAATGGGATAATAATAGTTCTGGAAAACGATCCGGTTAAAATATGTAGGTATGTTCGGAAACGCGTAATGCGTAAGTACTTGGTACATTTTAAATGACTTTGCTAATAATGAAACCTTTCTACGGGTGGAGAGAGGACAACTTATCACGTTCACAGAAAGAAGTGGATATCACAGATGGGCCCAATGTTTTATCTAAAAGCGCTCGGAGAACCCAAGATTTAGCAGAAAAAAATGGTGTATTCGAAGCCTGGATAATGCGTTGTACAAACTAATTTTTGAGTTCGTAATGTAATCATAATTATATCGAAATTGGTTAAAATCCGACCAGCCATTTGTTATGATAAAGATATTCCTGCTGATAATATAAAACGTAATCGATTGTGTTAAGATTTTTCCCATAAGCATGGTCTTGTTTTATAAAAAAAAAAAAAACTGGTTGTCTGTAAAGGCGGTTTTACGGGCGAAGATTTTACGTGACAACGCGCGGCGGACCGATCATGTTTGAGTGGGAGAGAGACGCAAGGCATTCGCCGGTCCGGCGGGCCTCTCTCTCGTTCGGTGACTCATCGTAACAGACGTGAGCGGGCGTTACACTTTTTCATGAGTGACTCCGAGCGCAACCTAATTTAAGACGTTGTCACGTCAAAATGGGTTTTAATACTATTTTATAACAGTTTAAATGACCCATAAACCTCACGTATCTAAGTAAACTGTAATAAAAGTGAAACCGATTCTGATTATAAAATTGCCAGGCATTCATCACGTAAAGACAATGCCGTAGGTCGACGCACCGCCGCGAGTGAGTCTCGATTGACAGACAGACAATAGTACTTTCGCTTGTAATCAATGCTTGTGGTTACTAATACCCTAGTTTATGAAGTTGAAGAATGGTTTCCATTTTGTTTCCCACCCTTTCAAAGGAAATCAACTTGTCCTCTTACTACGTTCCCTATGGCGCATCTCATGTGAGGGAAGATCCAGTGTGGAAACATAAGGGGCATTTGCATATATAAATTGGGCTTCAAGATTACGGGTCAATTTCAAGGATATCTGGGTCAATTTCCCAAGCAGTATTTTTTGATGGCAAGACTGAACACGCAGGTGCAGAAAGGTTGATTAATAAAGTACCATTTTTTTTCGGAAACAGCCCGCCATTGTCTACCTCGGGCAACAGCTAAAATTAAAATATTAATATATATAGTGATTTTAAAAATATATTTAGACCCAATTTCTCATCAAGGTGGGTTGTCCCCAAGCCGGTTTTGTTTGTAAAATGCCGGGTAAGTCAAATACTATGCATGACAAAGAAAATCTGTTACCATCATTTTATTACCATATAAATAGGTAACGAAAAATGCACATTACCCGTTTTATATCTCCTTTGTATATCCTTGAATAAGTGCATATACGTTTGTCCCGAGAAAACTTCTCATTACCGCCGACAATGTTTCGAACCGATTTATTTCCCAAATTTGATCAAGTACGCCACCCGCCTCCCGCGCACTTCAAAGAATTAGTCAAGCTGCGGCGCTCGACGAGGCCGGTTGTGTATAGTGGCAATATGTTGGCTTGTATAAACGTGAATATATCATCGCGGTGGACCGGGGACAAAAAAAATGTCATTCCAGAGCTTGTTACAGCGTCTTTATTTTTTAACTGCGTGGTTTGAAATTTATATATATCAGGTAAAGTATACTCGCGATTTTAAGAGTTGAATTAGTTTTAGAATATAGGGCTTACTTTTTTTTAATAAATAAAAATATGTCGTGTTTCTCATTCCACCATTCTCATTCCGGTGTTTCCGGTGTAGTAAAATGACTTTAAACCCCACCAAAATGAGGAAAACACCGGAATGACATCAAAAGTAGCTTCACTTTTCATAGATATTGTTGAAATAATATTTTTTATTTATTTTGTTTTAAATACCAGACTAAGATATATGTTTATATTATTATGTAATGCCAATATAATATATTTAAATAAAACAATTTAAACGGATTATATCGCGTATATTAATTATTTGAGCCTCCCTGACGTTTCAGTACCTACAAATATAATTAATATACGCGATATAATCCGTTTAAATTGTTTTATTTAAATGTGTGACAGTCGCGGAAACCGAAGAAAATATTAATATAATATATATTACGAATATAAAACGTAAAATTACTTTCATAATATGCCACTTTTCTTTCATTGTATATGAAATTTCCGGTGTATGAAATTTCATTGCGGTGCACTTATTTTATCATCCTGGTGTAGATTTATCATTCCATTGTGTGTTTCATATTCGATCTCGAATATCTCGAAAACTATTTCAGGATCCCTTTTACATATGTTTAATAATATAGTCTAAACTAAAGTATCTGTTCACATTTAAAAAACTCAAAAATAATCAAAAATAAAGAATCACACCGAAATGATACAAAAAATGCGTCTTGTTGAAATTGACCCATCTACAGGACCTTACTGCCCCAACGGCCATGCTGGTGGTTCTCTCCGTGCTGGTGGTTCCACTGCCATTTTAATCTCGCAATCCTCAGAGCTATGTCGGTTATTTTTGTTCTTCTGTGGTTGCGAACAAGCAAACAACGCAATCACGAATTGGCAACCAGGCGATAGACATGCGCAGAAAAATGAACTATAGTCTCACTTTTGGTTACAGATCTGAAACACTAGTTATTGTTTCCCATTTGTAACGTTTCGCTAAATTTTATTTGTCTGAAAGCCATCTTTTTAAAAACTGTTAATTTTTCATATTATAAAACAAACCTAACCTAACCTAATGGGTTCTTTAAAATGAGTTTTATAAAATCCTGAAAATATAACGGGTTACAGTAAAAAAATACTTTCGGACATAATGAAGATTTGGCGAAACATTATAGATGGGCATCAATACTTACCATTAACGGCTCCGGAAACAAACACCTGAGATAAACGACCATCTACATAAAAAAACACTACAAATGGCAATGCTCGTAAACACTCGTCCGAAAACATGATCGAACGGAAATACCCATTAAGAAAAATCCCCATCCAACCACGCCTCCACAGTCCACACTATACAAACACAACACTTATATACTTCTAAATGGAGACCAAGACCATATTGTAAAAACCAAAACCAACCTCGAAAACAAAAAAAAATGCACCAAATGTAATAAGTCGCAAAATTCAATCATATTTTAACGATAATGAATCTTATGACCATGAATATTAAGTTAATATAAAAGATTGTGAGATTAGTAATTAATTCGTTATGGAATTGGATATATTGTGGTCAAGGAGCGTCAACGCCCGCGCAAGGTGAACGGGTTGCGAAACAGTTCAATCGTTCACTCAATGAATGAATGAATCACGTTCGCTTTTCGTAAGACCGTTATGCGTCCTACAGACATACCTCACTTTTTTTTTTGAATCCCTTAATTTAGTCTGATCTGAAGTCGCTAAAGTAGACAATATGTCGAGATTTCAGAAAGATATGATTATAATGTTGAATTGTTATGCCTTCAAAATTACACAATTATGAAAGTTCAATTCACTTATAGCAAAAATCTAAAGTAACTCGTTAAAAACCGTTAACACAGTATACATAACAGTCCCAAATACCTTTAACCTTTCCAATGAAAGCATTTTGCAAGTAATCACATGTTTTCACTCGAGTCGGTAATTTGTGTTTACAAACATATATTTTGCGGCTGGCTAAGAACTAATCCAAAATATTTACATATAAAATTCTGTTTTATTCATCGACATTAGCGACAATGTTGAGCGTGTAGTGTACCATTGAATACTGTTTTGGTTGGTATGCAGATTTTAATGTCAATTACTGTTGTGTAATATTAGTGGTCTGTGATTATGAGTAAAGAACATTATGTTGTTATGAAATAATGATAAGCATTGCTGACAACACTGTTCATTACGGGAAAAAGTGATATGAGCTTAATGAGAAACCTGCTATTTGATAGCTGCTGATTCAAATATGTACGTATAGTTCGCTATTTTTATCTACTGTTTATCACTGCTTAATAATGTTATTATGTGAGTTCCCGTGATCTCAAAAAAATAATTAGTTTTGTGATTATTATTATTATCGTATGGCTTTATTTTCGAGTTTTGTGATCACTCTATTCATGACGATATATTTGTATTATCTATCACATCACATCACATCATAATCTACCGTTGATTATTGTCAAAATAAATCTATCTCACATGAACCACTCATTGAAGCGGCGCTGTTTTGCGAGATGCTTCGATATATACTACGGACAGCAGTATACATGACGTCGTTAGCTACATAAAGTTTATTTTTATTTTTCTTATTTTAAATAATCATAAGCGCCAGCTATGTGTTTGTGTGTATATAAATATCATAAAAAGTGTAGGGCTAGGGACACTCCCTTGTGGTACTCCTATATAAATACTTTTACATTAGCTTTCATGTGTATTCATCTTCAATAGTTATTTTTGTCGTGAAAAATGGCTATAAAACATAGACCCAAGCACAAATATTTGAATGTGATTAGAAATGATGTCAAAAGCTTTAACTAAACTAACTTCTAGAAAGCACCGTAGTAGTTTATTTTGGGTCTTACCTTTGCATCTAGCCACAGAGATCATTTATGGATTTACTTCTTAATCCAGGCAAATCCCCGACATTCACTGGTTCGCAATACATGTGCGCAGGATTGCGAATGCACTTCCTCCGCTCAAGTTTCAGCGGACAGAGCGCACTATTCGCGCGCATCCTGTAGCGACGCCTGCGCACTGTACCGTGCAGATTTATGCGATATGCCAATCAATTTACCTTCTTGAATGGAAACTCTAATACGTGTTTTCGCAACCAGTTAGACTACGCTACTTGGGTTCCTGCTGGAACCTGGAAGTTCTACAATAGGATCTACAGGTAGCTCTGTGAGTGTAGAAATCGAATACGTGTTGCTGGACAGGGTTTAGGCAGTAGTTGGTAAATGTGTTCAACTCGTTCTGCTATCCTGTCTACCTCCCACCTCGACACATCCCGTCTCAGTAGCTAGTGGAAGCTTACGAGATCAACTATAGCAATACTGCTGCGCAATTGATACGGGTGTCATCATTTACTTACTTAAAACTACGACTACTTAGTTTCTTATTATAGTATCTAGAGTTTAGAGAGGAAATCGATGGTTTTGTCCAAAAAATACAAGCAGCTATTTTGTTCATCGTTTCAATATAAATACTAAATTAATGAAATCCACCTGTTGCAATCTTTCAATGTATGATGTATATGATTTATTTCTCCCTTTATTTATGTTTTATCTTGTTGTAGTCCTAAATATGTTTTCTGTTGTTACAGTGGATCAGCCCAGAAGAGTCTGTGGTGTACACACGAGAAGTTCGGCCGCCGTTGGTCATCCCTCGCATCACCCAGTATCGCGCGCCACGAAGGGATACCCGACCCATCGCTGCGTCTTATGAGGTAATAATATACTATGTGTACGCTGCTGATATAGAATAGCGCCCCTGCTACAGAACGGGGTGTCGGAGAAGGTGACTAAACTCCATAACTAGCATACTACTTTGTTGTGCTGCTGGGGAGATGTACCTCAAATAAGCATTATTCCGCAATCCATCTAGAAGAAGACACTCCAAAATCAAACTCGGAATGGGATCTCCGTTAGCCGCGAGGTCTAACCTGAAATATGCGGCAGAATCCTGCACCTGAACTGGCTTCATGTATATAGACTCGCATTTCCTGTGCATTTTGTCAGGGAGGTCGAGAGGGTAATGCAAGTCTTGGGCAAACCTGTGTTTTCTTAACTTCGTCCCAGGCGGCCTAGGTCTGTGGAGAGGTCGCTCCACCCGCGTCAACTTTTCAGCCACCAAAGACGGTGCTTCGCAAACTGTAGACCACAAATCGTCTCTAATAAACTGATTACTGTACGCAATGTATATCATCCTGTCTCCTTCGTATCTAGCTAGAAACCTGATCTATCGCGGCTTCCCATTAGCTTTGGACCATAATAGTTACAGCGGCTTAAAGGAATAAGTTGTGAAAGGAATATGAGATGGCGTTACTATTTACCGTTTGTTATTTTCAATACCTACGAAATAATGTATGGGATGAAAATCATATACCTATTAATTTTGGGGTGCCACAATGGAGCGCTCTTGGTCTGCCGTTTTATAAATACTCGGAGAGTAATTATTAATTAACGATGCACTGTATATTGGTTTTCTCCTAGACAGTGTATAACTCTATTAGCTTAGTACTTAAGTGCATAAAATGCGTCAGTCACGATAAATTCAGTTGGTATGCAGGTAAATGGTCAAATGATATGACATAACTGTATAATTATGACCAATTTGTGTCATGCTACACCCTATATTGACTATTGTATTGTGATTAAATAGCTTGAAGACCCAGACAATGTCACACTTATTTAACTATTTAATTGTTCATCAAAAATAAAGTTTTTTTACCTAAGCTTTTATACGATGGCCGGAAACAACTCTGGAGCGTTTATGTATGTATAACAATGGACCTGTCATGTTCCGTTTTTTCCTAGTATGTAGCCATCCGTCTATAAGGTTGAAAGGTAAAAGGCCCATGGAATTAATCATCCGACAGTGCCTGTTCTTGTAGGATCAAAGGCCCATGCAGTGCAATAAAAATAATTAAATATGTGTTATTGACTTATTGTGTAGTACTAGGGGTGCAACGAATGTTGACTTTTGAACATTCGCGAATGCTAATGCGAATATTGCCTATTTAGTCAGTAAAAAAATCAAACGGAACAAAGAGCGAAGAATCTTTATCAAAAGCGGTCTTTATCTTTTGTTTATTCATTTAAGAGACCGAAAGTGAATATTCGCATAATTTTTCTATTTTCGTAATTTTCTTGCGAATACGAATGCGAATATTTAAAAACTTGCAAATATTCGCAAATGTGAATATCCGTTACACCTCTATTTTGTACCAAAAATGTTTTTTCGTACACAAGATTCACAAATAAATACTAAGAAATTGAAAAACAAAACGCGGTCCTAGTCGAGGGATTTCTTCCAGACAACCTTTGAGATTGAGACCAAGCAATAATGGAGATTGGGAACCTTCTATTTTAAACATGTTTTAAGACTTTTGAACCAATAGACAACGACAAGGCAACAAACATAGCTATGAGTTGTTCTTTTACGTGCCTATCGTTGGGTACGTATTCTGCCCTTTGTATTTTATCCTTCCTAGTTGGCATACAGCTGCTGTGGGACCACCGATATCATTTATGATTATTGATTAGGTACTTAATGTTGCTTCGTTACTTGCAAGTACCAAATATGTCCACAAAGTATTAGACGTGAGTCAGGGCCGCCATTCAACGGTGAAAATTTGCATCAATTGTCGTCTTAATTTATGCGTGTGCGCACATAGTATACATTGCTAGGTTAGGGTTGTCAAGCGGCTCAATTGAGTTTTTATTTTAAATATATTTTTAAGCATTTGGCCTCAATGTCAGCTGATGGTAAAGTGAGCACGAAGCTGTTGATAAAACATGCTTATACCTACCCTGGATGGTGCTTATTTTCTCTCATCTTGTACAGGTCCATGTTAGATATTATACAAATTATAAATAGGGAAGTAAATGAATTTTATACTGTAAGAAGCGCCAAAGAGGGTACTTTACAATGCTAACTCGAGGGTAAACCCTCCAGTGAAGTAAAATTTGAATATGTTTTAACTTTGAAAAATCATTACTCAGTTTTATTAATAATTAATTATTTTTTTGTAAACTTTTATTGATGTGCAATAAAGTATTGTTGTATTGTATTGTATTGTATTGTATTGTATTGTATTGTATTGTATTGTATTGTAATTATAATGGTTTCATGATATATAATCAAGTATTATAGTCAGCATCAAAAGTAAGAAATATTAAATGAGTATTGAACTACCTCACACATTTTTTAAAGCAATAACGTCTGTTAGCATAAACCTAGCGATTATATTGAACAAAACATTTTGGAGAAAAGGAGACGTGGCTTCATATCCCGCTCAAAGTATTTTTTTTTATGCAGTGCTTGTTCAGATATTTGTGACTTTGTGACGTCTTTGTTCGCTCCGATATATCTGAAGGAAATTGAAACGCCCAATCCGGTGGAAATCGTATTCATTCACGACATCACGCGACAGGTATTTTTTTTTAATTATTAAAAACTTTACTGCTAGCAACCCTATGGAAACAAAATGGCCGCGGGCCAAATACGCATCCGGTGTCCGTTCATCCGTAGTGATTGAATGAGGTAAATCAGCAATTTGACTCGCGAATTTCTGCAATGTCGGTGTAGGAGTGAAAACGCATAGGTATTACATTCTACGGATGATTGGGTGTGACTAATCCGTTAACATGTACTTACGTCACGTTCATGGGATAACTTTGTCATACGTGATGTCTCTCTAAGTAATTGTATTGGAAATAAACTTGAATCTTAGAAGATCCTTGCAATTTCGTCTCGCTGCGAAGGAAAAAAAGCTACTCATTTTTTCTTAACCAGAGCCGTATCGATGTTAACCTACCTGTAACTATACCTAACCATCCTATTAAAAAATATCAAAATATGCGGTTAGATGTTAAGTTGAAAAAACGCTACTCTTTTTTTTTACCATAGTCGTATCTATTTTAACATATAATTATTTAAACATCTTATTAAAAAATATCAAAATCCATTTATGCGTTTAGATGTATTCACACAAACACACAACGAGATGTTCGAAAATTGCTTAGTTGCATACAGTCTGATTAAAATCGAGCCAAGTTTTATTCCAAACGAAATTACAATAAAATAGAAATGCCCTCATAATGTACTTTTTATTTTAGTACTAGAAGGAAAGGACTACTTGGTCGTCGTTCTTCGTAGTCGGGTAAAAACTAAAAAAGACCTATCCTATAACTATGTTTGGATCCTGTACCAAAGTTGGTTAAAATCCTTGTATTTATTGAATACAATTGATTACTATAAGCTGGTTTCGCTTTATAATAGAAGCCGCAAAATACCTACTTATCTACAGCTACCGATCCTGGACGTGACTGGACAAGGACATAAATAAATGATGTCATGTCGACTTGTTTTTATAATAATTTACCGCAAGTTGTTGGGGAATCAAATGGATAGGAAAAATAATAAACTCTGTTGGATGTTGGTAACTGTATCCGAAGCGTTAATAAAGATAATTTTAATATCAATAATCATACAACAATACAATACAACAATTCTTTATTGCACACCAACAAGAAAAATGTTACAATTGAAACCTTAATTTATAAATGGTAGACAATAGGCGGTCTTATCGCTAAAGAGCTCTCTCTCTCTCTCTTCCAGACAACCTTTGGGTAGAAGAATAAGCAAAAATAAACAATGAAAGAGTAGGTGGTGAGATAAAAAATTCAGCAACATAAATAACATAAAGTATAAGTCATACACATACTTAACCCTTAAATGCATGGTGTAAGATGCAGCTTACATAAACAAAAATGAATTAGTGGTTGTAAACTAGAAACTTTTTTTGAAATAACATAATATTTTATAATGTTGTGTTTTTTTAATTCATGCATTTAAGGGTTAAATATATATAAAGATAAACATACATAAATACAAATAATATACATATATAATATATGCAAAAATACACATACACACAAGAAAAATAATAAATACAACACAGCTGATATCCAACTTGGCTAGGAAAATTACCAATAGCACACAATAAGCTATGGGAGCGACAAGTACTTATAGTGATCTTTTAATTTAATCTTAAAAACAGACTCAATTACTAATGAATTGTATAATATCGGAAAAATAAAATTAAAAGAGTGACTCTTTTTTGGCATGGTTCGTCGAACTGATGGCCGTTGGGGCAGAAAGGTTCTTGAGTGGCGCAGCGTGGGAAGGCCCCCAACAAGGTGGACCGACGACCTGGTTAGGATCACGGGCAGAAATTGGACGAGGGCGCAAGACCGACCGTTGTGAGAACTTTGGGAGAGGCCTTTGTACAGCAGTGGACGTCTATCGGATGATATGATGGCGTGATGACGATGAAGTGATGTAATGTGCCTTACGTAACTCTTTTTCTGTTAAGATTAGAAATCGGGTATTCTAAACAAAGAAGTAATAAACGGCAGCGGTTTTCGTGCTACCTATTCCTCTTATTATTTTCTGTTCATTCCAAGGACCCTTAAAGAATGGACTGGATGGAATGGAGGAGTACAGTTTGATATTAACAAGCCCAGGCGACTGTGGCTAACTGCAGTACGAAAAATATCGAATATCAAACCACGTAGCTCAGAATAAATACGCTTAGAACGTGAGTCTTCATACAACAGATTTGCGAGAGATGAAGCCACTTTGGGTTGTATGTGTGCGTGTCGACGAACCAATCATACAGACGTTTTGCTTGTGATACTGACGTTGTGACAGAGGCGCACATGGGCGAATACCTATGCCTGAACAGCCTATGGCTAAACAAAACGGGCTTTACTTTCAAACGCTAACTAGGTTTATATACGTGCTTATTCTAAGCCACATAGTTATAGTTAGTCCATCAAATTTTACTTCCGATTCTTCCAAATTGTGATACCCCAGTATCTTTAGATCTCACCAACCTTTCGCATGTTACCGATCAATCGCGATTTCAAGATTTTCAAGCCTCTTTTGTGCTCTATTGAGGAAAATAAACATAAAAATGCGAAAACTACGTCTATAATATGTAGTCAGGGGTCCCAAACACTCACAAAGTATGATTATGTCCTATGACACAGGTAGGGACAGCAATGAAGCGTGTACTCTTGACATTTGATTCAATAGCGGAAGTGGCCTTGACGCGTTGGTTTCGGGTCTAGCAAAGTTCCAGAGATCATGGTTCCGATGGGTGTGACATTCAGATGAAAATGTAATTGTTTGCTCTTTGTTACATCGCCATCTATCGGACGCTATTGGTTTCTCTTGCTTCATCTAACGCACTTAGAATTGTTGCCGTCTGTCTAAGCACAATGGATGACTCAGTCGATTGTTTAACAATTATGGAGTCCAGCAAATTAGTAACTCTGCGTTGAGTGTAGATGGCGCCGCTTTTGAAGTTAGCATTTGGTTTGTAGTTACATTTATTTTGGTCCTAAAAAGTAAGAGTGGAGTAGGGTAATTTTATTAAAAAACGTATCTAAGATTATTTTTCAGGTGGAGCCTGGGTGGGGCCTGGCCATGTCCTATGAGTAGAAGTCATGAATTTCTATGGGTAACCCAAAATTCTGGGGTGGGCACTAGACCATATTGGGGTGGGCACGGCCCACCCGGCCACCCCCCTAAATACGCCAATGTTAAGAAGTACACAACCGGACTGGTTTTAAGCTAATTTCGGCAAAGTTGCAGCCTTATCAGAACCTAAAAGTAAAAGGAAATACTGCATAGTTTTAGACTAGAATTAGTTTTGTTTATAACTGTTCCCTTCTACAAATATTTCCATACAACATAAGTAACTAGCCATATATAAGTAAGTAAGTTTGAAGTAACTTTTACTGATGTGCAATAAGTTAGTGTAATTTTTTTTATTTCATCGCATTTCCAATTTTTTTGCGTTTCGAAGAGAGCTTGGGGGGTAATTGTGTCGTATAATGAATGCACGCAGACTTATTAAATACGAACGCCCGAGATAACAGTTGCGTTCTGTCGGGCCGCTGATAAGGGTTAAGGTTGGGCACGTTTTGATAAGATTTATCGATAAATTGTGTGAGGTTGTCTGTCTGACATTTATTTCATTATATTTGCGCTAACTTTAGCCAATCCAGCGCAGACGATTCATTAAAAAAGTTGTATTTCTCAATTTTGCTCGCTAAATATGTTAATATACCATTTAGGGAAAAAAGGAAAACAATCTCGTAGCGATTGCACATACCACACATATGTAGCGCATTGTGTGAATACACATAATATGGTAAATTAGTGTTGTAACATAGTTTCTTACAGCATAGCTTACACATAAAGTTGACCAAAGTCGAGTCCGCAATTATTAATAACGCAACACATTCCAATACGGCAATCAGCGCATATTAATGTCCGTTTGTCCACATCCACAACAGCCCGACAGCTCACGCCGGATCGTCGTCCTGCCAACGCCCTTTGCCTTTAAATTTATCGACAGTTCCCTTCAAATTTATCGACAACGGGCCTTCACTATAATAATGTTGTTGTAACCAATATTACTCCATCGCTGTAGTGGTTTGTCACTCGACTGTGATACATTTATTCAATTTCCTCCTCGCCTTTTACCTCATAGCCTGTAAATTAGTTATTCGAACAGTGTTATAATAAATGTAATTATGGATGGTTTAACGTGAAGTGTTGTGAACATGTTTAGGTTTAAAAGAGAGAAAACGTGGTACGGAGGGGTATGTTCATTTTAATATTTATTATGAATGTAATAATAATAACTGCTCTGGAATAATAAGAATCTGCAATGTAATAATAAGAAATAATGTTAAGAATGAATGAAGTCCACATTGCATTTAATTTTCCATTAAATTGGCACTATTTTCTTTGATTTCTTATGAAAATGGTAAAGCAAACCTTGTGAGACATGTTTTTAAGCTGGTATGCACAAATAAATACACAATTTGTCTGTGTTAAACGTCCTGTTTGGTTCATACTTACTTAACTTACAATCCTTTTTATCCTTTCATTAATTGAATGTTCAAAATTGGTAATTTTAATGTTTTCTATAAATTTTCACTTGTCAGGATGTTCACAGTTTCTATTCTGGTTGTTAGTAAATTACTCATTGACAGGATGTACGAAGTTAATAGAGTAACACTTAGACGAATTATATGTGTCTAGGGGCAAACTGTATCAATAGATGGCGTTACTATCATTTGATATTCACAATACAACGAATGTATGAAGAATGGCTAATCTCTTTCCAACAGAACATATTGTTGAAGACAATTTCAACGTTTTTTTAACACCATTACTCTGCTCCTTACTAACGTATTATACTTCTTGGCAACTTCTTGTACTTAGACACAGATCTTAGTTTGGTGAACTGTGACATTACGTGGTAATGTATTATGCACTAAGTTTGTCACAGTAAAAACCCAGACACTGTATCATTAATGCATTATGCAGAGCGTCTGATAGGTTGCATTGTATGTTCCCTATATAGGAAATGCAAATAATTATATTATCTCATGGTTACCTCAACTAGAGATTTTAGCGACATCTATACTATATATCACGGAAGATAGGTAATTTCTTACCTACTCATGCGATGTCAATAAATGGTTAACATGTTCTTTAAGATATATTTTTTACAACATACCTATGTCTTGACTTGGTCTTGAGTTTGGATAGTAAGACACGTTGACAACAAAGCTTTCACCGCTGTGGCGCTATCTAGCAGCAACATGTATACTTAAAAAATCCAATGGAATCTATCGCTATTTCGACAGAAAAGCGTGTAATAAAACGCGAAGGAAACCTCGTATATTGCTTTAACTTTAAGGGGTAATTCTTTACGTCTTATTGAGTCAATTTCTCAAAGAAACCAAGTTCCTAACTCGCACCGTTTTCAAATTATTTAATATTCAAATTTAATCACTAATCTCAGTTTAACCAGTGTAAAATCTTCTTATAACCAAAGACTATTATCTGCTGGTTCGTATGTAAAGAGTTTTCAGTGTTCCTTATGTACGACAAGGTCTAAATCAATAAGTTCTTTTTTATTTTGCTCTCACTTGACTCGCATGTGTCACGTCAAATTGACAATAGTAATTTATTATTGTTGTTATTTACTTAATTTTTAATGAAATAATTGTGTTCACTTGCTTTGTGATGCCACGGATAAATTATACGGCCGAAGAAGAAGCCAATATGCACTTTGTTTACGGTTTCTGCAATGGATATGCGGCGGAAGCAGGAAGGGAGTACCGACGTCGATATCCCAATAAGAACTTGCATAATTTGGATTATTTCGATGATATTCCATTGGAAACACTGCGGACACACTGGATCCAGCATGACGAAGCACCCGCACATTTTGCTGGCCGTTTTAGACAGTATTTGGATGTGCACTTTGCTGGGCGTTGGATTAGACACGCGGCAGTCAAACTCTTGCGTGGCCCGCCATGCAGATCTCCGGACCGAACACCCTTAGACTTTAATGTCTGGGGTACTTTAAAAGAAAAGTCTACTCCAAACCTGTGGCTTCGAGGGAAGACCTACTGCAACGAATTCAGGAAGAAGCCGATGCCATGCGTGCCACTCCTGTCAAACTAAATCGCGAGATACGATTTCGGTTGAATATTTGTTTAGAAAATAATGGCGGGCACTTTGAAAACAAGTTGTAGTAAATTATTATTTTGGTTTAAATAAAAAATATTGAGTGTTAAATACTGATGAGGAGATCATTTTATTTTATTAGGCCAATATTGTTTTTGTAATTAAATGTTTATACTTAAACTTAATTAGTTTCATTTGTGACTATACCATAACCCGAAAGAATTTAAATAAAGTGAATTAAAATTAAAATGGATTAAACACATCGCAAAAATTGTTCTGAAATAAAAAATAAGCACAAAAAATTTAACTTTCACTGCCAATGAAGAAAAATAAATACAAAAAGAAAATTCTTTACCGGGGTTTGAACCCAAGACCATCCACACGCATTCCACTTAGCTAAAGTTTTTAACGAGCTCTCAATTCTGTCATCTATAAAGTTTTATCAGTGACGTTAAAATGACAACAAGTTGACTCTAACTATTGCCTAACTCAAAAGGACCTTTTACAATAGCCACCAATTAAATAATTAATTACTTTGTATGGGATACCAAAAAAAAAATATTTTTCGAATATCATTAAACGGTTTAAGGGATGAGTTTACGTTAATGTTCCAAGCACTATGTCGAAGTTAAAGCAATTGTATAAAAACACGTTATAATAAATAATCCATTTAACTACCAAATGTATATTATAAAACGTAAATGATTGTGAGAATGTACGTTCCAATTTAACGCAAAAAACTACGTCAGAGATTTCCATAACTTCTTTCAGTATACCTATTGCTTAGATATCACTATCAGAATAGGACATAGTCTACTATTTACCCGTATAAGGTAATTCATTCGTTCGTTAAGAGGGCTAAACGAAACTTAAAAATTTGGGCAAAATTTATGTTTCTGCGCAAGCGAAGCCCTGGAGAGAACTTTGTGTTGTATTAAGTCATAATAAAACTGAATTCGAACAACTGATGTCAGCAGACAATTATTTATTTTTCCTCATTAACAAACGTTCAACAGCATCACATTCACTACCTCGATTTTCAGGCCTGAGTTTCCTTGAACATTTCAATTTGAATTAAATTAAATTATTAATTTCAACATTAGGATTATAAGGCCTAAGTATATTATAAAAACATTCCCAGTTACCTTAATGTTAATTCTGAACGTATTAAGTTTCATCTGCAATGAAATCCAGCTTGGTGTCCAAAGTAAAAAAATAAGCTGATATAACCTATCTAAAACGTAACTCTCGTCTCTATTGGTTCTTGGTCCAACCTCCATAAAAATTTGCCCATAGTCCTTTTGTGGAAGAACTTACTGACTGTTGTTGTGTAGCGATTAGCGTATCACGATTTCTGGTAAATGATAAGTTATGGCTAGGAAAAACAGTAAACTCCTTTATTACTCTTTTTACTCAACAATGCAATAAAAACACGCGATGCGTGAAGATGCCCAGTAGTTCTTTATGAATGTCAGAAGATGCACAAGGGTCTAAAGTCAAACCAACCACGTTCTCGTTTGCTCTTTCAAGCAAATGAACTGTCAAACCATACAAAGTGAGTCAGTTTGTATGATTTGACATTTCATTTGCTTGGAAGAGTTAGCGTGTTTTGGCTCTAAAGTCTAGACGTTTCTCATGATACTTTTTTCTAAATATAACCACTCGTGTGCTTTATTTTCATTTGTCATTTGAAAACATGCCATTGTCACTCAATGCAGCTCGAATACCAAAATTCTATTAGGTACATATCTGATATCAGCGATATACCTAACCCATTCATAAAGAGTTATATACTTACCAATATCCCCTGTTCGTGGAGGAGTTGGAGTGGTTGGAGTAGCGCTATCCTCCTTTTCATGCAAAATAGGCACGTTGTATGTCGCCTTGTGGATAATGCCCAGCGTAACCCTAACTAACTAACTACCAATATCCCCTAATATACACTACAGCGTTAAAAAAAATCAAGATTGTGGCTAGCACTTTTTACCATCTACCTCATTATTAACCTAATATTTAAATTCCTACTTTTCTCATCTTCGCTTCTTTCATTCCAGGAGTGCCAAGAGTCGAAACCGATCACAGTCAAATCATCAGTGCGGCAGTATGAGCGGCTGCAAGACTGGAACTTCCCCGAAGGCCCACGGCGGGACGAGCGGTACACACCCAGCGCCGAGAGTCCGCCGTTCCAGAGGCTTCATAAAAAGATGAGTAAGTACATTATTGTCGAGTTTACCTTTATCATCGTTTTCTTAGTCAGCATCATCATCATCCACATCATTATCCATATCACCATTCGCGTTGTCATCCTCATCTTTTTCATTAGTATCATCTTACGCCTTATCTTCACCCTCAACCATTGTCTGCTTTTTTGGATGCCGTAATCAAAAAATCCCTGACTAATTATTTTCTTCCTTTTTGTCTCGTGGCATTAAGTCTGCCATTTGTACTTTTTTGTAACGTGTAATAAGTTCAAATAAATAAACCTTCATCACCCTCCTCATTATCATCCTTATTAGCATCATCATCATCATCATTTCGAGATACTAACCATAGGTACAATGCGGTCTGAAGAAGGAGAGGTTCTTCATGTCACCCATTAAAATGTACTCAGCTAGTGGTACTGTTAAAAAAATAATCTCATATTAACTATTTTAGCTAATGAAACTCTTACGTACGAGTACTTGCGTATCTTATCATTGAAAACCCGACTATGATTTGCACTTAGTACCAATTAAAATCTCCATTCTGTGTTAAGACGGTTGTGTTAAGTGGCGAATAAAACTGCGGGCTTTCACAATTTGTATCATCAGTACTGGGAATTCAGATTTCAGGGTTTTCCGTGAAATAAGAACCCGATATATTGGTGAGGTATACTAAATGAACTTCAGTTTTGTGGCGCCTGTTTTACGAACAAGATCATTTTTTAAATTCTGAATATTTGTAAATTTTTTTACACAATAGGTAATGGGAGTGATTTTGCGTGTTATGGAACTTATGAAAATATGGTCTCATCAAAGTTATCAGATTATCTGGTCAAGTATGTATTTGTTTGAATTAAGTTCATCGTGTAACATTTAGTTCACAACATTTATTGTGTACAAACATTATCATTTTATCTCTCTGTTTTACGTTCTATAAGCCTCTTCATATACGATTTGGTTTTACATATGTAATGTTATTATTATTATGTAAACAACTACTCCCATATATTTGACTTTACTTACAATATTACTGATATTTTGCATTAGCTCAGTAATTAAGCTATTCTTGGCTGTCCCAGTTCATGCGGAAATAAATAAAAATTAAGAAAAAACAGTTAATCATGTTTTTGTCCCTTGTAAAGGCACCCCAGTTCACGGTAGTCTGCCTTACTGTGTTTTATTTTTATTTATCTTGCACTTAAATACTTTTCCGTTTCAGGTGGCTCCACAGAGAATCTCCTGGCCGCCCGTCGCCCGGTCCACCTGCCTCTGCCAACCTACTCCTCCGGAGACAGCCTGGACATAGAAGTGCGGGGCTCGTCCGGTACCAGGCCCAGGAAGTCCAAGAGCCTGGTGCCGTCCAAGCGGGGGTTAAGGTCACCCGTGCCGACGCCCAGGACCATGATGCCGGAGATGATCATCAATGATGGGGTATTGCTACTGTCCACTCTCGACTAAAATAATGTCTCTTGTCAAACATTATACATCAATGGCGTGATCAATATGATGGGGTGATAAACGATTATTGATGAGTTATAAAAAATATATAAACGGGTTTACTCACGTCGTAGAAATCGAATATCGCTCGACATGTTTCGAATGGGTACGCGATTCATCATCAGGAGAGCCGATCAGTCGCGGCGCGACCTTTCGGGCGATATTCGACTTCTACGACGTGAGTAAACCCGTTTATGTATTTTAATATGTCTGAGATTCACAGTCACGGTAGTTTTCTATCAATGCTGGTATTCTCATCGATAATCAATAATCAGTGATGGGGTGATCAATAATCAATGATAAAGTGATCAATGATGAGCGATGATCAAAGATGAAGCTAGCTTGTTTCTCGTAAAACCTGAACCAATATAAAAATGAGAACACAAAAAATATGGTTACATGTTTAGTTTTAATAGCAATTTATAGGTAGTTTTGTATCGAGGGCTTTTTATTGTTTGTTTAATATTTTGTTTTCTATGCTTATCGGTATTATCTTCTCCAGTTCACAGTTATCCACGAGGGCACGGTGAAGCGGACAAAGTTCTTCGAGGGTGGCAAGAAGAGTAAAAAGAACTGGGTGGAGTGTTACATGGTACTCACCACATCGGCGCTGTACTTTTACAAGGATCTGAGGACGTACCACGCTTCGGTGAGTGTTTTAAGATATTTTCTACATACTTACTTAATTTATTCTTGGAATCCTGATATCTCTCATCAAAGACACTAGGCTCTCCAAAGGATTTCCAACTGTGTCATTCCTGTGCAATGTATCTCCTTTATAGTCTTTTTCTTGATAACGCGTCCCAATTGGGCACTTTTACAGCGTAATTTATCATCGGTACCACAGGCGATACACACAAAACACATTTTACGAGAAGTTGATCACAACTTAGGTTAGATAGTGTTTTTGAATACTCTCCCAGGAGTAAACTAGAAGCTTTTAACATTTCTTCCTCTGCTCAACCCACACTAGTTACATAATTAAGAATTTCCAAAACATCGCATTCTTGATGTAACAAATTTCCATTACATCCAGGAAAATAAACTTTGCATTTGACCATCAATATCTACATACATTTTTGCAACTAAGTAAATGGAACTTAATCGCGTACGTATAGTGTTTATTTAATAGTCTCGACGTTTCGAACGTTCATGGTCTCGAAGGAATATGAGTCTATTTAGTGAATCTAGTAGTATTTTACAGTATTGATGAATTTGATGACTGATGAGAGAAGTGATATCATGTTGATAACTCCATTTATATCCTCAGAAGATGCTGAAGCCGCCCGGCACGCCGCCCAGCCCGACCGCGCCGCGACCTGAGATCATCCTGGCCCTCAAGAACGCGCATGTCATTCAATGCGTACAGTCACAGACGAGGAGGTGAGATTATTAACATCTATTTTGCAACCGACTGTAAAAATAGGTTGTCTACTTCTTGTCTTGATGACGAACTGAAGAATCTAAAGAATCTAGAGCTATCGCTATATCACTCAATCAGGAGTTAAAACAGTTAATTCTTTTATAAAGTGTTCTAGCACTTGCTGAAAAGTAATGATACTGTAGGCCGTTGCATTTAATACGTACACCTTGATGATGGCTCACTTGGTAGAGCACTCACGAAAAGTAGTTACGTGAGTGACTCCCGCTTTGATTGCAGTGGAACTCGTTGGATTTTCAATATACATTTAAGCTCTTTTAATTGACACAGAATAGGATAGGGGATTTTATTTGAAAGTGCAATCCGCTCCGCTTACAATTCCACTCATTCGGAGTGATGATTTCTATTAAAAATTGGTCGATTCAAGCTCCGTTGCTATCAGCTCTGTTCTTATCCGCATTAGTGAAAATGGACCCTTACTTTGGTGGTAATGTTAGCACGGATTCCGAATTCCAGGTACATGAAATCCATAGAGCTGACGGTGAGCCACGATCGCTACCTGCTTCAAGACGAGAGCGAGGAGGGCGCTAAGAGGTGGCTCCGGGAGATACAGAACATTATTTATAAACTCGTAAGCACTTTTTATAATACCTATGACCATAACTGTAAGAAGCGACATATATACTACCTGTCACTATCCTCTCAATACCGTACGACCATGACAGATGCTGCCGAGTCACGCGACAAGCGAAGTTGTGGCAACTGACAAGATATGCTAATTTTGCTGGACCAAAGCAAACACGTGATGCGGTGCCTCTTTTTCTGCTGCTATTCGCGTCATGCAAAGTTTTGTTTTGTCTCAAATTTATTAATACGGTGCCCAGTACCGCCCAGTCCTGGGCGGGTATTTCGGTAGACCCGGAGTCCTGACTCGCATTTAAGTAGTATTTATTGTGCAATTTCCGGAAAACTATAGAGAATAATTTCATCATTTTCCATTGGCGGTCTTTATATTTTTCATGGGACATTAATTTAACATCTTTCTTTAACTTCTTTAAAGTTTGCTGCGAGTTTCATGATCATTACTGATGTTTAATCGTCAAAGCCTAGGTGTGCCGCCAGGTAGCGTCACAGGCCCAGAGGTTCATATAAAACAAAGCGTTAAGAATATCCACGCTGCGTCTTCCAATGTGTGATAGCTACTCACGACTCTCCGTCCCCAGCGGCCGTCGGTTCTTCCAGCAGCCTGTCCCTCCTATTGTCAATTATATTTAGAAATTCTTCGAACTATGCTCATTATTTACTATGGTTCCTCTTACAGATGTCTTCATTCCTGATTCGATGTTGCTGGCGATCTCCATTTCCTTTTATATAAAGCTCAACGGTGATTCTTGTTCCCAGGGTCCTCCCACCGACGACAACCTCTCAATCCTGAACCAAAGCAGCAACACGGACCTCGAGAGCCTGGGGCGCACGCCGCCCGCCTCCAGACATTCCAACAGGAGTAAACAAAAAGGTACGGCAATAAACGAATCAAACATTTGTTAGCTGTTTGTGTCTACATGGTATAAAAGTAATGATCCTTATGTTACGTGCCGTTCTCGGCAACGTTTCCCGATTTCTTTGGAGAGAGAACGTTATCGAGAAAGTTTCCCATACAAAATAAGGAAAGTTTCCGGAAATTCATGGAAACGGTGCAACACGATTCTAGTCCTTAGTCCCGCGCTAACTGCACGAAACGAAGATGAGGCGCGGCCATGGAAGTACCATCCTAATACAAATAGTTAAGGAGCACGTCAAAGCAGCTTTGCTGACTTGATGTAAAGGTATCGGCAAATATTAACGGATAGTAAAAATAGTAGCGCAATAACTTTAAATGCGGAAATTGTGGAAAGTTTTCAAAGAGTTGACAATATTTCCCGATTTTAACAAGAATTTAAAAAATGTTACTGTTAGATAATGTCTCATAGCATGAAGTCCGCCTTTTGTACGATAAGTTTACTTTGTGTAATAATTATTAAATAAATATTTGAATTGGGAAATTTCCCATAGGAAATTTAGAAAGAAATTTTCAAGAAATGTTCATATGAACAGGGTTCAGGTATCTCGGCTTGATAATTGATAAACATTTTAATTGGAAATTACACATTAATCAAGTCTGCAATAAATTAAGGTCAATTTTAGGTCAATTTTATTATCTAAGTAGAATAGTAAATAAACGCACCCTGCACATTGTTTACCATGCTCTCGCTGACTCATTACTTAGTTATGGGCTGAGCTGCTATGGAGTTACTTTTAAGACATATTTAGATAGGATAAAACAGCTACAGATAAGACTAATGAAATATCTAGTAGGCAAAGACATAAAGAGAAAATATAGGACAAACTATGACGCACTGTTTTCGATCTGTAAAATTCTCCCTGTAGATTGTAAGACTATATACCTAATTATCCTAGAAACTTATTATAGTGACGATTATAAGGTACAAAGGCAGAAAAAACGTCACTGTACTAGGTCCACTAAAAGGAAATTATTGATGCAGCCGGTTGCCAAAAATTATTACGCTAAAAGAACCAAAGAGTACCTTATTCCTAAAATATACAATAAATACCTACCCTTTATTGCTTGACGAGGAAAAATTAAAAATTGGAAATTTAAAAAGTAAATTGAAAAAGATACTACATGATAATTACTAATTGTAGGTACCTCCTCCGAATTTGTATCTTGCACTCATAATAATTTCGTGTGTCGTACCTACCAACGCAGACATTTACCATCCATCAGTAAAATATATACTCTATTTCAACGCTATAGAATCTGCATTGGTATGGCGACTAATTCTTCGTTTGCATATCGCATGTTTGTTAAGTTAAGTAGTTAGTAAGTAAGCATCACTGTGCACAATAATTGTAGTGACAGAACGCGACGCCAACAAACTGTTTCACAGTTTGGCGCACTTTAAACATAGTGTAAAGTATGTGCTAATATTGATGAATAAATTAAAAAAAAAAAAAAAATATGGAAGGTTTCGTAATTTTGGAAACTTTCCTTGAAGCACAATACCTATCCTGAAATTATACTGTAGACGTACTTTGTCAGAAAGAGTACGTAAGCAACGATATTAAATTAAAGGAGAATTAGAGTGAAAAAAGTGAGCTGTCTTGTGATTATGAATTTAAAATAATGTCGGTACCAGATGAAACTGGTGGATCACGTTTGACAAAAATAAACGACGCGTGACTAAAAAAATGAGCCATTAATTTGTGAAGAGTTCTCACGATTTCTCCAGGATTCCGTTATCAGACCCTGACCCTAGAGTTCCCCTGTTATTCCTAAGCTGCAGACGCGAAGGGAGAGCATGGCGCATGGGTGCCCAACATTTGTTACGCAAGGGCGATAGGGCTGCACCTCCCGCAGCGCCGAAGTAGTTGAAAATCATCCTATAACCTATATAGGTACTGAGCAGATTAGTTGAACTGAAATTATACAAAAATTGTAGTAGACAATCTAGTATTAAATAAAATTATACCAGTTGAATAATAGTTAAAATTAAGTTGTAGGTATATAGAAAAATTACGCAATATGAAAAATAGACAAAACATTATTATGCCAAATATTTTTTTTTAAGCAAAATGAATATTAGGCAAACTGAATAAGTATGTGAAGTAAATGTAGACAAAATGAAATTAGACATTTTTTTTAAACCAAACAAGGGTAAACCGTTTTCTAGTAGGTACTATCGTAATACGTATTTGATATTTGTGTTTTGACCAAACATTTTATTGGGCGAGTTGCGAATACGTCGTTGACGTCGTTGAGTCGTTTCATTGTTGTATCTATTTCTATTTATAAAAAAAAGAACACTTTGATTGGGTACATTGATTTCTAAATTTAAAATTGTTAAATTGCCATCGAAGCCTGAGATAAATGTATTACTTTCCTCTGTTAATTGCAATATGCAACCGGAAAAAGATAAGAATAACTGTAATGGCAACTAAGTCTTCAGTTGTTCGTTTCGGTACAAACTTCGTTTCGGCAGGTTAACTCTAATGCGATACGTGCAATAGACTTAAAAAGTAAATAATCAGAAATAAATTCGACCTAGCCTTTTAGCCAGCCACCTTAGCTACTCTAGCACATTTTTGACACGCGACACATATGGTATGACTATTTCCTTTTAGTACAGTAGGAGAAGCTAATAAAGCACTATACTTAAAAATGTCTGTCATGGTCATGCATCATGCTGTACCTTTAGTGGAAACGGACAGCATTCAAAATTTTAACCATTGAAAAGAGAGAGAAGCTCGCTCAATGCCTTTGTCTTAATCTTGAGGAGAAGCTCAATCTAAAACAAATAACAGAAAGTAACAAAAAACGCATACAAATCTGATTTTTGTGAATAATTATCAACTATATAATATTATATTGTTATGTTCACGTCGTTGAAATGGGCCTGTGGTCGAATGACTAATGGCTGGTTCCATCAATAAGCTTTTCCTCGTTCAATGAGCAGTTTCCGTTTAATTGACATCTTTAGTCACTTTGTTATTCAGTTGTTGTTCGATTCTCGTGCATAGATTACTGGTTCGTGAATTTTTCGTCATTTGAGATTCTTTTCGTGTTCTAATTTAATTATTATTATGTTTCGGAATTATAAGTTCCAGTACTTTAAATTCCACTTTTGATTCAAATTAATCCATCGTTATAGTTTCCTTAGGAACTACTTGATAAGTAGTCACTTTATTTTGAGATATTGAATAAGTGACATCATTTCGACTCAGCTGTGGAGTTGATCAATTTAATTCCTCTGGATTTCATTGACATCAATATGTTACATTGACGTCATTAACAAAGATAAATATTTCTGATTTTCTGTGTAGTGTTTTTGTACGGTGTTGTTGGTCAATCGTGTAATTTGTTTACTTGTGTTTGTGATGTGCAGTTGTATCCCGACAGAAGGCCTGCTTCGAAATTATTCTCGTAAGATGCTCCAAATCGTATTTTATTTAGGTACAACTCATTTGTTTTAAATCTAGTATACACGAATGTTTCTTGTCAGGTTTGCGGTTGGATATTCCGATTTGGTATGGTCTGCAACCACCACAAGCGGTGCATCACAGAAGAAGAATAAATCGTTTGTAATAGACTAGACCGCCTTTGATAGTGATTATATTTTGTCACCTTTTGGATACCTACTTATCATACAATACAAATACGCTTTATTGCAAACCAAAATCAAATACAAACAAATTACAAGCGGTAGACAGCAGGTGGACTTATCGCTAAATCTCTTCTAGAGAACCTCATCTCGACATCTTAGCAAATAAATTGATGCATCGCCCTGTAATAAAAATACAGTTTATTACCTGCTTATTGGCAGGTACCTAACTACCTACATATACAGGGTGTCCCTAAAAACAACGCCGAAATGAAGAGGGGTGATAGAACAGCTCATAAGCAACCATATTAAGTTAATTTGACCTTTATAAAAAGTTCATGGTTTTCGAGATATTTGCATTTAAAAAAAACTCGTGACTTTTGATGCCCTGCGTCAGTATGTCGATTGCCACCACTGCAAATTTAGGTATTTTTTAAATCTGTTTTTTGCAGGATGTTACTAAAAACATATCCTATCGAATGTAATTTCAATTTATTACATATCATGATGCTTTGTCGGTAAAAATAATAAAAAAAAAACGAATTATAGCAATTTATTAAATTTAGCCAGCGGTTTTGATCGAGTTTCCTTTGTAAAAAGTATTGTAAACTAACATGGCACACAACATAAAAAGATAGTAAATTTATTGTAGTTTTCAAAAAGATACAGCATTTTCTAATTTACGCAGCAGTTTACGAGATATTGATATTTTACACCAAGCTCATACTGCAGTTATTCCATAGTATGGTACCAGAGCCCCTACTAGGCTCAGAGTTTGAATTTTGAACAAAAAATCGATTTAAAGAATACTTTATTTAGAATAGGAACACAATTCAATTTTAGAATAAAAAAAATGAAATGTTCATAGCGAACCTGGCAAATAACGTAAAAAGATAGCAAATTTAGAGTGGTTTTTAAAATGGTATTGAAGTGACTTAATTATTTAGCGGTTTATAAGATAATGCAAAAATAATACTGGTTGCCATTTTTATCTGTTAAGTGAATAAAAAAACTAAAAACATTAAAAAAATACGATACCTGTTTTATGTAACTAAATTAAATGTTCAAATTGTCCGCCATTGACTTGAATACAAGCTAGGCATCTCCTTAAAAATGCTCGACTGATGTGACGTGCACTTCTTGATACGTCGTTTTGGGCCTCTGCGTAAATGCGTTGTCTCAGCTCCGCTATACTGTTAATCGGTTCATTGTAAACTTTTTCTTTAATATAACCCCAGTAATAGAAATCCAGAGGATTTAGGTCTGGAGATCGAGGAGGCCACAAAATGGGACCCAGACGGCCGATCCATTTCTGTGGATAAGTTTGGTTTAAATGTAGTCGCATTTCGCGTGCATAATGTGTTGGACAGCCATCATTCTGCAGCCACATTGACCTCCGCGTAGCTAAAGGTACGTCGTCGAGAAGATTTGGCAACTCATTCTCTAAGAAATGCAGATAACTTGGACCATTCAGCGTTTCTGGTAATTCAAATGGGCCAATTATTTTCCCATCTAATATTCCAGTCCAGAGGTTCACTTTAAATTGGTACTGCGACCGATCTTCCCTCATTAAATGAGGATTTTCGAATGCATAACTGTGTAAATTGTGCATGTTCATAAATCCATCTCTCTTAAAAGTGCTTTCATCAGACCATAAAACCATATTTATGAAATTGGGATCCTCTCTGTGTTTTTGCAGCATTGTCTGGCAAAACTGAACACGAAGTGGGTAATCACGGGGCAGCAACGCTTGAACACGTTGTATGTGGTATGGATGATATCCATATCGACGTAATATTCTATTGGCAACAGATTTTGATATCCCTAAATTACGTTCAATGTTCCGTGTCGAAGTGGATGGGTCGTTTTGAATCTCTTGTAAAACATCTTCATCGTAATCTCCTCTAGGTCTTCCCAATCCACCACGATTGCCAGGCAAAACGCCTTGTGAGTCTGCGAGATGAACATTTCGAAATACTCGATGGTCCGGATGCCTTAAATTTGGATATCTTTCCCGATAGAGTCTAGCTGCAGCACGAGTTACCCTGACATTCCCCATAGACAAAATGCATGTTGGCATATTCTTGAGGAGTATAATTCTCTGGCATATTTGTAACAAACGCATTACAATTAATCTTAACAGAGCCAAAGTAAATCGAAGTTAAAATCAATAGGCAGAACTCGAGTCCAAGATGCACAAAGCAAAGTTAAATTGTACCAAAAATCCAAATCACAAGGCAAACACGAGTTCTATTGGTAAATCAAGTCTATTTAACAAAATAAGAACCCAAACTAAATAAAGCACATCAAACGAATTGACGAAGTGTCCTAAAATTACTAAAATACTCTTTAATCAGAAAGCCGACTTGAATTCGAATTTCAAATTGTGTTCCAATTTCAAATTGTGTATTCTTTGAATCTATTTTTTGTTCGAAATTCAAACTCTGAGCCTAGTAGGGGCTCTGGTTCCATACTATGTAATAACTGCAGTATGAGCTCCTGTTAGTGTAAAATATCAATATCTCGTAAACTGCTGCGTAAATTAGAAAATGCTGTACCTTTTTGAAAACTACAATAAATTTACTATCTTTTTATGTTGTGTGCCATGTTAGTTTACAATACTTTTTTTAAATGAAACCTGATCAAAACCGCTGGCTAAATTTAATAAATTGCTATAATTCCTTTTTTTTTATTATTTTTACCGACAAAGCATCATGATATGTAATAAATTGAAATTACATTCGATAGGATATGTTTTTAGTAACATCCTGCAAAAAACAAATTTAAAAAATACCTAAATTTGCAGTGGTGGCAATCGACATACTGACGCAGGGCCTCAAAAGTCACGAGTTTTTTTAAAATGCAAATATCTCGAAAACCATGATCTTTTTATTAAGGTCAAATTAACTTAATATGGTTGCTTATGAGCTGTTCTATCACCCCTCTTCATTTTGGCGTTGGTTTTAGGGACACCCTGTATATACTGGTTCAAAAATAATTATAATTTTGTCCTAGCTACTTCCTGAATTTATCCTCGAGCTAATTTACTATAAGCTCGCAATGTAGCAAAGTATTAATATTCCGACATATATTTTGCGAGAATTCGAATAAGTATAAAATAATTATGTATTAACTTTGAATACAACTCATTGTGTTACTTCTCATATAATTATAGGTATTCTTACAATGCAGTATGATAAAATATTTAAAATATTTAAGATATTTAAGAAAATATGTTTGCTTTGGTAAGTGTAAGGCAGAAGGGTCACATGAGTCACTTTCGCTACAGCTGTCTTTACTTATCATAAACACGGGTAGTCGACGGTGAAATCTAATGATTCTACCAGAGATCCAAATCGACCCCGGACAATACCTTCTTCTACAATAAATACAAAACGCGAAACAGCCGAACCAGTATCAATTCCCTTATCAGGTCATTGATATACATATTACGAATCAATTACTGTTTATCAATCCATATCATGCCCATTATCTGTCCGATAACAGGTTTCTGCTGTGACCAGCGACAGTATTTTGTTAACCACTTTACAATTAACTGTTTAAACAACTCATGTATTTATTTCTCTTCTACGTGAATAAGTGATATTTTACTAGTCGAAGTGACGTGAAATATAAATGTCAGTCACATTTAACTTGAGACTTCGTTATTGTTTACAGTGCCATCAGTTTAGTGATTTGTGGTTCGAACTGAACATACACTTTCGTTTAGTTGCAGTAGACATTATTTAATTATAATTACTTAGTTCGTTACTTCTTTGCAGTATTGAGTAACGATAGAATTAGGTAGGTAAAGTTATTTCTTATCAATAAGATGGGTTTAAATTAGACTCACATCGCTATCAGACAATTCAACGCCGATGCAATGGAGTGCGAAGTAGTGTTAGCGATAGCATATAGTAATGAAACTGGTTCAAATGTTATAATTAGAGAAACTAAAAAAAGTCCAACAGAAAAAACCGCCACAGATAAAAGCGCCATAGAAAAAAGCGCAACGGATAAGAATCAAAAGAACCCAATATATAGGAGCCAAAAGAGCCCAACCGAAGAAAACACAAACAGCTCAAAACAGAAGAATCTAAAGAGTCAAATGGAAGGGAATCAAAAGACCCCGACTGAAAAAAGTCAAAAAAGTCCCACGGGAAAAGGCCACAAAATCCAATCGGAGAAGAGTTATTCCAAATTGAAGGATTTCTTTGGGTCGTCTCATAATTTGAGTGACAAACACGACAAAACAGAAAAGAAGAACAACACCAAAACACAGTCACAGAAAAACAGCACAAAAGACAATCACAGTAGCAAGAACAATGACAGCAAACGCTCATCGTGTAGGTGTTATCTCTAATTTTATGCTTTATTATTTATCGCTATTTTTGACGTAGATAATTAATAATTTTACGGTTTCAAAAGTAAGGATTAAGTATGACTAAGGGGCAGGCAGTATAGGTGAGTTCCATAAAATTTTCCATCTTGATTAGCGAAGGAAAAGGAACGAACTCTACAGGACAACAGACGTAAACAATGGAACATTTTGTACCCCGGAATTTGCGACGGTATTTAAATTATATTTATATATGCTGATTTCAGCACTTCCGGTGATATTAATTCAGTTTTCTTTAGCTTCCAAGTTTAATGATCTTAAGACACAACTGTGAGATATCTTTTTAAATCTTTTTTCTGCATTCAATAGTATGCCCATATCCTAATAATAATGTAAACCTTTCGAGTATTACTTGAGATACTCTTATCTATCGGTACGTTATCAATGAACATTATCTTCAAAACTCTCTTACGCTTTACTGTTCACAAAGTTTTAGGTCAACTGTGAATTCAGTTTCCCTGTAAATATCAAATTTAAAATAAGTGTAGGTAAAGGTTTTGTAGTCGAGTAATATGACATTGTTATGCATATAGGTTTGTAGAAAAGTGATTAGAATTTTATCTAATTCGGAGCTTTTAACAGACTGATACCAAGTTTTAAACATAGAGGTCTCCTGTCGACGTTTGATACAGTTGTGATAGTGTTTTCAGGATAATAAGTAAGTCAAAGTATTACTGTTATTTTTGGATTCTGTGTATGTCCAAAATATCTTGAGATATTTATTTCCAATGTATCTTGTTCGTCGGATATATCTTCGAAAACTGTGTTGTTCCGGACTAATGTGTTTCTTCTGGTGATGGTTTCTTCATGTGTTTTGCTAACTCTAAATTGTGTCTAGGTCATTTCATTATGTACTTACCTATCTATAATTTCAATGCAATGATTAGGCGAAGGATATTTCCTTGTTTATAATCAATTTTAATAAATATGTCCTTTTACCTTATTTTAATGTAAGTTATATGTCTAAATATAATTGAAATAGGCAGCACATTGATTTAATTTTTATAATTAATAAGTATTTATAAAAATGAAATCAATGAAATAAATACTTTACAAACTTTAAGTGTCTACAATGTCCTAATCTTATTAGGTAGGTGTTGAATCTATCTTGTTCTATTCTATTCCTATCTTGTTATACTGAACTTTGTGTAATATAATTTTGCATCTTCACTCACCGGCTTTTATTTCTTGACAGCATTTTGCTTTAACATCTTTCACGAATTCTCTTTACAGTTTATAACCTATAATCTTGCGTGAGCAGAAACGTCAATTTACCCGCCATGTTTGTCTATGCTTCCTTTTTTCTTTTACACGGCAATGGCTGTTTGTTTTCAGCCGGCGGCAGCAGCAACGAAGATCTTAGCGACTGCACGGAGTCTGCGAACAAGAGTCACGTCAAAAGCAGACTTAAGAAGTTCTTCCTTCGGCGACCGTCGATGGAGCAACTGATAAAAAAAGGGATCTACAAAGGTTGGATTCAAAATTATAAAACTGGTGTGAGGAGCTTGCACTTTTAAAATAATGCACTTGAAAACGCTTTGTATTTCTCGGTGGATTTTATTGGACAAAAAAATCTAAAAATTAAAGACTTAAAAGAAATTCTAGTTACTATTAGTAGTTTAGTGTATGGCATTGATATAATTGAAAAGTAAAAAATTATGAATATCTTTAATCTTCCACTGAGAAATATTGGTGTAGTTTTAGGTTTGGTTTAGTACATTTGATGGGTTTTATTGGTAGAAATATATGGACATCCAAATATAAAATATAATGTTTAAAAGTAGTCCGTGAAATGAAATTCATCTAATTTGGATGGCTGTACATGTAGTTAGTGTTGTTGTTGATAAAAGACACATTTTTGATAATGTAAAGACGATTATAAATAATAATATGAAGAAGTTAGGGGTGAAACATATTAAAAACATTTAGTATTTTCGAGATTTTTGTATTATTTACTTTTATTTTATATTTTATGATCCCCTCTTAAAATTAAATTTAATCGTTAGGTATATTATACCCTAACTTCATCATATACCTATATTAATTTATGTATAATTAATTTGTGTACAAAAGTATGAAACACATTATATTTTGTATTTATCGTCTTTACATTAATTTGGTAGAAAGCTTTAATTTTCAAACATTTAACAAGTTTTGGTGTTTTTTATAACATTTTTATTTTTTTGTAAGTATTGTAAGTTGGAATGTAAAGAAGAGCATTTTCTGGTGCAAGTGTTTTATTTTATATCCAAACCTTATTTATATTTAACAAAGGATGTTTTTCCTTTTTGTTGTGGTGAGTGGTTGATTTTTTATTGATACGTTTTAATACAACACTAGCTATAATACTAACTAATAATTTATAACTTTAAAAACATATGTGTCAAACAACATGAAATAATAAATAAATATTAAGGGACAATTTTACACAAATCAACCTAGTCCCAAACTAAGCAAAGCTTGTACTATGCTTATACCCACGACCCAGGACGACGATATACATAATATATAAATACATATATGACCCAGGAACAAATATTCTAATCAAAATCAATCAAGGGCAAGCAATAGCAAGTGTAACGCCTACAGGCCTATGAAAGCCAGTACTGAACAACATACTTATTCCTTTCTTTTTTAAGGGATTGTATGATTTTTTCGGGCAGATTATATGATGAACTGACAGATTTTACTTGGCCTTATATAATAACTTGATAGTGGTTGCCCATGCTGAGTTATTATATAAATTTAGCCGCCTATTTAATGTTATCATATTCAATGTTATATTCAATGTTTTTCGTATACTGATCGTAAACTGTTCCAAACTTTGTAGTTCGCCGTGCAATTACGGATTTCGGTTTTACCTCGGCGTTCAAGCTGTTCGGTATAGGTTACTATGTTAACTTATTATATTTGTAAGTTAGGTTAGGTTTATACGTCTATATTTTTTAGCTGCGTGGTTCAATACATGGATAAGCAGCATAGATCCTCCTCAACTGTTTCTTCCAGTTATCTAGAAGGAACGTCATTTGTAAAATTTGTAAATATTGTATTATATTTTATTAAACTCCATTGGTTTGGGTTGCCACATGGCGTATTTGCTGTTATCTAGCAGTATCTTAGCTTACACAATAGTCCCACATTCCATCAATATTATAAAAGCTAAAGTTTGTGTCTGTGTGTATGTATGATTGATAACTACATTTTCACGCCGAAACTGCTGAACGGATTTGCATGAGGAACAAAAATAGTTTATTTCCTAACTTAATACATAGGCTACTTTTTATCCCGAAAAAAAAACCTATATCCCGTAGGATAGTTTATTTTTTGTAACACGAGCGAAGCCTCGAGCTGGTTGACGTGTTATCATGTAATGTTAACTCAGTAGTGTATCAATTTTATTCTTAGGGCTCGGTTACGATAAAAAAACAAGTGTACCTATAGGTACTTATAAGATCTAATTTTACAAAGTGATGAAAAATCACTTAGTCCTTGGTAACATGATGATTTCCAAGGAACCAGCAAAGCAATCAATATTTAGCGTGTGTTTCCACTGACACGGAGCTACGCGGAACGGAACAAAGTAGACCGTGATATGACCAATCGCACTTTTTACGCTGGCACAGAAAGGAGATTTCAGACTGTGATTGGTCAAAAATGGTCGGCTCCACCCAGCTCCATGTCAGTTTAAATTCTCCACTATTATTGACCTTTTTATAGAAAATATAAAGCGACAAAATCTAAAAATCACCACAACCAATTTAACTGACCTGAATGCTTACCTGATTACCCTTTTTTCTAGATGAACCTGTTTTCGGGAGGAACCTTTCAGAAGTCTGTCCGACTGATGTCAGCCCCAGGGTGCCCCCGTTCGTGGTGGCCTGTATCAAAGAAATTGAAAGCAGTGAAGAAAACATGTGCACCGATGGATTGTATCGCGCCAGTGGAAATTTGAGTCAAGTGCAGAAAATACGATTAGATGTAAGTTATTTTTGTAGGTAGTTCCGTAGAATGTTACCTCTAAATGGATCGATTTTCTTTTACATTATATTATCACAAAGATAAATTAAAAGGTATGCACCTCGTGGTGTGACTGGGATTTGAAACCCTTTACATAACAGTACCTTTGGATTCATCATCATAAATTTAAAGTCAAACTCTTGTTGTTGTAGCTGATGTAGTACGTAGCTGTCTCCATCTATCCCTAACCATAGCCAACTCCTTCATTTCTCTATACGACATGACGTTTACCCTCTCATTCGTTTCTCTTTTCTACCTTTGGGTTACCGGTCCAAATTATTTCCTTTTCCTTCACTCCTGTTCCTTTCCCTCCTTCCGTCCCTTCGACCAACGGATCAGCGGTAAATCAATCGAGTTTTCCTTCTTTGGTAGGGGATTATAACTTTTGAAAAGTTGTGATTCTCATAGACGACGTGTCGGTGAAAACCCTTTTTGTGGTTATAGTTAAGAAGCCTATTTGTCTGCCAGTCTATGACGTCATAGTGCTACAGCCGCACTACGACAGTAGTACAGGAGTTTGATGACAGCTCAAATCAACCTTTTTATGAAATGTCAAAAACTATCTGTTAGTATGAAGTTTCTATGAACACTGGCTTGTGAAGACTTTTTCTTTTAAGTTTTTGTCCAATTAAAAATAGTAAAATGACCAAACGTTAGTTAGTGGTCATTTATTTGGTTCCGTGTATTTTTAAATGTGTGTTCAGTGCTTTCAATGATACAATTTATTTTCACTATAGCCAAATACCGTATTCAATATTATTCTATTAGACAGCTGATTTTCTTACGATCGGTTCAGTCAATTTGAAGATATCAGGTATTTAAATAATTTTCTCGTTACAGATCGACCAGAACAAGCTGTCGGTGATCGAGGAGAACGCTGACATCCACGTGTTGACTGGCTCCTTGAAGCTGTTCTTCAGGGAGCTGAAGGAGCCCCTCATACCCTGCAGCCTGTTTGATAGGGTGCTCGCTGCTTGCTGTAAGTTATCTATTCTATTGAACCATTTGAACCATTGATACAGATCAAAGCACAAAGATTTTTTTTAATGCGTAACGTGCCGGAAAATACCTGGAATCGAATTAGATACCACTGGATCACCGGTCAAGCGTGTTAACCTCTTCACCACCCTAACGCCAGATAACCTTTTGAATTGTTTGTTCTGCTTTGTGTGTCGATCTTTGCATTGTTTATTTGAAAGGCTTTACACCTTTGCTTAAAAATTTGGTGTACCCACATTAAAAATAATGAGACATTACATGTTTCATAAATTTATAAGTAGTCAATTGTATTAATATAATTAAGGGATTTTTTCGTGTGCAATCACAAACAATACCATATCAACTTTTTAAGAAACTACTTCATAAAAATATAAGAACTATATATGAGAATTAGGGCTTACCGTTCCAAAATTGTTTAGTAAGGCCAGTATCTGAAAATACGAACAAAAAATGACTTACAGTTTCTTTCAGCTTTCTTCTCAACAGCGGTCCCCTCTTGTGAAATGCCAGTAGATTCAGATTCAGACATGTAAAAGTGCCCTTGTGGCCTACTTACAGAATTAGGATTTTGATACGGATTTTTTGATATTGGCGTCTACAAGCTAATTCGGCATTGGTAGTGTCAGAATTTATGAAGACTCTATAACCGAATCTAAATCTAGTTTAAGTCACCTTACTTTAATGTACTTATACTTACCATTTTAATTGTTTCACCTTACAGCTATAAAACCTCGAGAAGCGAAGATCAAGGAGTTCCGTGAGATCGTGAATGCACTCCCGCAATGCAATCGTGACACACTTAAATACTTACTGGAACACTTATTAAGGTACGGGGCTTACTTTTCTTACATATAAGCATCCTCCTAAGTTAGACTTTGCAACTATATTTCATAACTTTTTTGTTGTTACCATTGTTTTCATTTTTTGTTGTTACCTCTTCTTTCTCCGTGCCTCTTCCCAGTTCATTTGGGGTCGGCCCTCTGAATATGTTTACGCCATTTGGCTCTGTATAATGTAGTAAGTAGGTAGGTATGTACATATATTTATAACACGCCTATACTCCTTTAGAAACAAAAATCTCCCACGAAATTGTCAGTAACGGCTCTACATGTTTCGAAGTCGTATTGAGCAAAAAATCAGTGACAAAGTTACCGCGTACGTTAGTTACGCCTGTACGGGTAGTAGTCCCTCGTGAAAAGCTCCATATGAGTTCGAAACATGTCGGGCTGATAATATCACGTGAGTGAAAACCGCTTCATACAATAATTCAAAATGTTGGACAAAAGTTTTAATAACCTTAAAACTTTCCCAACGAATATGACTGGCCTTCTTGAAAGGATTTAGTGATTTCTGCCACCTTTTCTCCGTATAGTCCTTGAAATTTTTCATAGCGGTCGAAAGCTAGACACCCGCAACATGTAACTTGTAACATGGATCGAGCAGTGGCCGTCTATCGGCTGATATAATGATGATCTTTCACAGTACAAACTTTCTTAATAAATCATCCAAAAGCCCACTTAAACACTTCCAATTGACGCGAAATTAAAACTGAGAAAGAAAACGTTAATATCTATTTTTCTTTAACAGGGTAACAAAGTACAGCGAACGAAACCGCATGCACACAGCCAACCTGGCGATCGTTTTCGGCCCCACATTGCTCTGGGCCCCCGCGGAGCAAGCTCACAACATCGCGATAGACTGCATCCAACAAAACAACGTCGTGGATACGCTGCTCACGGAGTTCAACGAGATATTCACCGAGGACGGAAAAGGCAGGAGAAAATCGTGACTCATAATGTATACGAGGAAGGGCAAGAGAGTTTGAACAGTGCCGGGTTGATTTGAAGGACAGTTTTGTTGGGCTGGTTATAGACCATCTAGAAACATCACGATACCATCGTAGATGATCAGTATCAAAGGTTTCTCATTACATGTTTTATTGGTATTCTAATAAGAGATTGTTACGAAAATATCAAGACTCTTTTTAGAAAGTATTTGATGCTTCGAGGTCTATTCAAGAAATATCGATCTGGTAAAAATGGGCCGACGATGCCTATGAGGCTGGGTTTGATATGGGCGGCACTGAAATCGTAAGCTTTCATAATCATAACCTTCAGGTTCGGGTGAAAGATCAAGAGAAGAAAGGTTAAGTGTGGACCATATAAGAGCGAGCGAGACAAGTATGAACCTTAAGTGAACTTTAGGTCGATTGTGCCAAACTATCGTTTGAGTCATCAATTCGTTTGATCACAGTGTCGTTGTGGCTAATGTGTGATGCGTTTGCTTATAATTTCATCGGAATTAATAACCGTCCAAAATTATGATAACATTTTTCGAGATTTTTGTAATACTTTAAACGTGTCGCGTATAATATAATTTGCTGCGTAACATTACAGGTTTCATTGACACATTCACAGCCAGGGAGCGTGGCTTAAGAACAAACTTGTATGACGATGACGGTGAACGCATATAGGTATGCGTCGCTGGCAGTGAATGCGTTAAATTATAGCAGGTCTTAAATATGGATATTCATACATTAGCCGTAACAGCACAATTATTTATGAATAATATCTCTAGTTGATGTAGCTTCAATATTTTGTTTTGGACTAATAACATATTTAATGCGTGTAGATAATTCTACTTAGACTAAACGTGTACATAGATTGTGATATGTGACATATACTGAACACCTAAAATTAAATCACTAGATAACGGGGACGAAATTTAAAAATAAAGTAGTGTGCGAGGTAAATTTTGGGTATCCAGTTTCTATATGGTAAGTCCGTTAGAAATATTGATAGAAAAGTAATTTGATCTCCGTTTGGGAAGTTAAATACGATCAGAACAGGGATGAGAACCTATCTGTCTCTTTTTTATCGAGCTATTGATAAAAGATAGCATGCTAATTCATGAGAAACGTCTGCCTTGCTATCACAGCATGTAAGAGATAACCAGAGAAACTATTTATTTAAAGTAATATTTTCTTATGAAATGTGTATTCACTTTGATCAAATCGTTTAATATTTACCCAAATTGCTATGTTTGTGCTGGCGCATGATTCAGTTGTGATCGCAAATCATTGTTTCAAAGACTGTGGGACTTCAAAAGATAATATATGAAACAAATTAATTTAACAGATTATTATATTATTTTCGGGGCCAACATTGTAAATAGCCCTGTCATTAGATTTAGAGATGTAGTTAAAAAACATTTATTTGGATCAAAAATACTCCAAAATCCATTAACGACCCTGTTCATATTGAAAGATAAATACTTCTAGAAATGTAAGGCAACAGTTTCGCTGTATCGTAGTGGAACAAATTATTTTCTTTAGTAAAATAAATAATAGAAACTTCAAATAAATGAAATATCTTTGGTAATTACAAATATCTTCAGTTTATTTTGTGTCTCTTCTATAGGCTGGGTTTCAATAGGCCTTAAGTGCCATATATTGGCAATTGGTATGTTTCCCAAACATTAAACACCATTAAGTTACCATCTATTTCGTTTAACTTAAAAAACAAGTGATGCAACTTAATGTTTGACAAATATTCAGCCAAGTGAAGAGCCAGCGTAGCTATTGAGCAAAATATTTTGAACATTAAAACCGCTATCGTACATTTGGTTCAGATAGGTGTATATTTTTGTAAAATAATGTTTTTTAATTCGATCTCTGGGTGTAGTTGTAGGCTTGAAGCCAATGTATTGTGTGCCTTAAGCTGCATATGTAAATAATCATCCTGGATGAAACGTTTATGTGATAATTGGAGAGTTGTTTAGTTTTTCCTATATTCAAAAAGGTTATGTTTTACCCTCTTATGATCAAACTTCAGTAGTTATTGTGAAATCCTAGCAAATTCTAGTAAGGTAGTAAACATTTGAGTGGCAATCACGTTTTGTAGAATTGACCACGAATTACATAATAGCTACGATGTTTGATTTTGACTCATATGTTTAGATGGGTCTATTCTAATCGTTAAATTTAACTTTGTCTTCATTTGTTTTCACCGTTATCTGAAAGATAGGATGTGAGAATATTTTAAACTTTTTATTACCACCTGATACCGAGAACGCCAATATTTGTTCGCTTTTGTCAAAATAACATCGTCCTTGAATTCGCCACACGAGATAGGTTAATAGGTATACAGTAAAAATCTCTATTTTCCTGTGAAATATTCCTGGGCTAAATGAGAACCCATGAATTAACCAGTTATATCTGTACACACACCTATACGCGTTGATCACCACAAGTAGATGCATTATTCAAAACGTAACCCCATGTAACTTAACCCTTATGTCAGCTTTTTAATATTCCAACAGGTAGCATCCAAAAAATTCTTAACCATTGAAGAACGGTGAGGGCCAATAAACAAAAGTTTAAATTTACCGATGGAAATAGTTGGAAAAAGGGTCAAGAAAGTGTTAACTAGTCTAAGTTATAGAAATATTTAATAATGCTCCGTTTCAGATAATGTATTTTACCCCAGTGGTATAGCTAATTTTAAGTAGCCTCGCCATTTTTGGTGGTTATTAAATAACAATGTGAGTTAATGTGTAAAAAAAGTACAGAAATACACTTTGTCATCAATTACGAATTGATCCTAAAGTGACATAGGACCTTTTTTATACATTTATTTGAAACGGAGTACCTATATTTTGCAAAAAATAGCCTTCTTCAAACGTATTTCAAGTTCGTTGCTGATACTTTGCCTTTAAGATTTTTTTTTAGTTTTAAATTTGTGTTCTTAATGCCTCAGTAACGTCCAAAATTTATATAAAGTAGGTAACAAACGTAAAGTGGGGTAAGACTAACATAGTCTATTGTCTAATGGGATAAGATAGTTAACAACACAGTTATGACTGACTGTGGCAGTCTTCTCCCGGTGGTATTACGCCACCTTACTTAGTTTAATTAAAAACTGTATCCATCCTTTTTAGTGCATTATTTTTAGCAACTACATTATTTATTTATTTGTTACTGAGGCTGTAATGGTCAAAAAAGCAGGAAATCGGTTGTTTTATAGCAATCTGTCGCGTTGTATGGACTGAAGCTGTAGTGTATATGAGTATATAATATATTTTAAGGTTTTTGTCGAGTGATTGTATATCTGAAATACTCAGAAGTGTAACACCAACGTAGATCGAATAATGAAGTAAGCTAGGTACCAAAGTTTTATATCTTCGGCCGATAGATAATATATGACTATATTGACTATATTAGGAAGCCAATGCTTGAAATAGACAATGAAGTTACATAAAATAAAAATTCATCTATTTTATTGTTTTGTTTTATTCCAAACATCATCATAGATAGGGTACAGTCAGCATCAAAAGTAGCCGACATTTTTATTACTGCCATACCATATCGCCAGGTGACCACCAAAACTCACAAAAAATTCTGTCACTGCTCTTCAAAACCATTGACACAGATACGAGCTTTGCTTTACAGTCCGACCAAACAGTAGAAATTAAAAAGTGGCAATACTGTAGTGTCCTCCCTTTCTAATCAATATAAGAAAACGGGGACGACACTACAGTATTGCCACTTTTTAATTTCTACTCTTTTTGGTCGGACTGTAAGTACGTATTTGTTACTCGGTGAATTGTGGTAATCAAAAGACGATATGTCAAATTGCATACTAAAATTATCACCTGTTACATTATCATCTTAGCTGTGTCCACTGGTGGACAATTACCACTTTCAAGGTTTCCCAACAGCTTCCCGCGACCTTCTCAAGACCTTTGGTTGGTCTACCTTGTAAGAAGCCTTCGCTGTGTTTTCTAATAGTTCCTCTCGAGAACAAATAACCTTACTATACTAGAGGCCGTCGGTTACGACTGCTGTGCCCTCTGCCTTCGTCGACTTATTGATTATGTCAGTTAATCTGCCCGTCTAGCACAACTATGTTTCGACATAGTTATCACCCGTCACTTACAGTTACTGTATAGAAAGAGATAGGTAGTATATCTCGCACGAGAAAGAGTCGCGCGTCGCAGTTGAACGTATTTATGCAAACCGGAACCAACCCACAATAAGTGTTTGTACTTTATGGTAGAGTTAGAGGGTTCAAATAAAAACTTTCTGTCAGTTGGTTCCCTTATGCATAAATACATCCAGTTGTGCTAGAGCTGTTCTCTAGCGGATTTCATCGAGCAAGACGCACGTTTGTATAGGATGCTTTCTCGCTGCCACTTTCTAGTAAGTAGGTAAATGATATATTTAAATAGTACAAAACCAATCAAGTACTTAAGTGGTTTTGTTTGACCTTGAAGTATTAAGTAGACGGATTACGTCAATACGTACGTTAAATATTCATTTGAGAACTTCGTTTGCTTGGGAACCAGTTATTTATTGACGTATTTAGATTTATGAAATGTTTAGACAACAGTTCATAAATCTTGGATACTTAGGTATTCTTGAAGGTCGCCTAGGTCACTTTGACCAAGGCTGTATTAGTCATCAGGGCAACTGCCTATGTGCCTGAAGCATTTATGTGGTCCCGCGGCTTACCTAGTGATCTACTAACCTAAGGCACGCTTAGCCTAGCTCCACACTACTTGCGAAGTTGGCCGAAGTATGGGAACCCGCAGCGAAGTGGACTATCAAACTTCGCGAGTAGTGTGGTGCCAGGGTATCGGAGGTGCCACAACAGCGCGACAGGGGCAACGGAGTTGTAGGTACATGTGTCTCGCTCACTCGTTATGCTGCCGCGCTCGGATCTCTCGCCCTACCGCCGCCGCTGTCGCGCAGTCATGATGGTATCTTCGTTAAGCAAATGGTCGACATCGGCAATCTAATTTTTTTTTCAGGCAACTGTTGCCCAACGATAGCTTACACTAACCTACGTATATGAAATAAAACAATAATAGGTACAGCGTGGGTATTTCATACGGGCATATAATGTAGTCAGTTGTAGTATTTGATCATAGGAATCGTACGGTATAATTATTTTGTTAAATAGTGTTTTTAATTAGGTGTAATCATTTTTTAAAGTTTAACCAAGCAGCAATGTACGTAGTCCAACAAATGAACGCTGACATGGTATGTCATGACGTTTAGGTACGTTAATTAATGTGGATGCAAATACATTGCGTGTTCAATTATTTCGTATGAAAAATAAAATACCTATTGTAATTTTCTAAAGAAATCAATGTAAATAGGATCCCTGGGTCCGATACTAATCGTCATTTCAATATATGCCCGTATTAAATACCCACGCTGTATAAAATAAACATAAATACCTACGTCAGTTCAGCGACGTGCCACGTAACTTCTGAGTGTCGGGTAATCGTCCGTAAAAACGCCGGAACGGAATCTCTCCTGCAGAAAGATCGACACCTTGATAGTAGGTGCCCTAACTTCTAAACTATTTGTTATTATTATTAATCCAGCAATGGCAGCTCGTGGCTTTTGCCAATGTCAGTTTTTAGGGTTCCGTACCCAAAGGGTAAAAACGGGACCCTATTACTGAGACTTCGCTGTCCGTCCGTCTGTCACCAGGCTGTATCTCAAGAACGGTGATAGCTAGACATTTGAAATTTTCACAGATGATGTATTTCTATTGCCGCTATAACAACAAATACTAAAAATAAAATAAAATAATGTTTTATGAGTCGGACTCGCACTTGCTCAATTTTTAATAATAGTTAATATAAAGAATAATAAACCATGGTTGTATATGTTTGTATAAAAAAATACACCGTAGCAAAATACTTACCATTTCTTATGACATCGTAATTTATTTCCCGAGCAAACTATTTGTTCTCTATTACTATAAGTAATCGTCACATTACAAGTTATAGTTAATTAATGACATTAAATCACGTGCCAAAGGAAATACTTTAATAATCCATTACCTGAGTATACAATACCATTATCCATCCTGGGAGCGGCGGTCAATACAGTTAGGTTACCTTCACAATATACCAAAAGTTATGTATAGGTACTTGGGTGCAGTACAAGTATAGGCAGTACCTTGTGCTTGCGCATATAAGCGTGAAAGCTAGGTACAGAAGCTAGGCTTTGCGGAAATGGACTGTTATAAAACTACCGGGTGCAGTTGAGATTCGCAGTGGAGCAGTGAAAACAAAAACCAGACAGCAAGCATTTATCACATCATTTATTATGGCTCCACAGACAGTTTTTAATACGCAGGTGACGATATTTACCGTGTATCTAATTAGATATATAATATTCACAACAAGTCGGAATAAGAATCGGAAATGGCGGAGCCAGAGAGAGAGAGCGGGAAGTAGAGTGTCGACACAGACAAACATTATATACTATGCATGGGTAGAAACGAACTCTATGATGACTTAATATTATTAAAACTATCGTGAGACATCTATCTTAAATAATTATAAAAACGGTTGGGGGCTGAGGGCAGCGAGGAGAGCGTAAACCAGTGCAGTGGGCTCAGCAGTAGGTACGGCCAGCTGTCCCTGATGAAGAGAGATATGAGTTCGAGACATGTCGGGCCGTTCCTTTACGTGAGTTTAAACCGTTTTATAAGTAGTTTATATAGACTGACTCAGAAGCGAGATGGATGGAAGAAGGCTAGAATTTTCACATAATAATACCTACTTACTTCTATCGATACTATTAAAAAATTCTAGAATTTATAAGTATTTAGGACATCTCCAGAATGGTTATTATTTCAAGAAAAATCTTAACAACCAGATGCAGGATTTGGATGGGAGCGCTGCGCCAGCCGTACAGCGCCATCTGTTGGTATGACATTCTGTCTGCTCATCACGCCGAAACAGCTGGACGGATTTTAACCAATTTTGGTACCGGGATAGCTTTACCCGACTTCAGTAAATCAAAAAGTTTTAAGTGGACGAAGTAAGAAGCACCATTCTTTTTTTTTTTTTTTTTTTTTATGTCAGGAGGCAAACGAGCAAACGTATCGCCTGATGGAAAGCGATTACCGTCGCCCATAAACACCTGCAATACCAGAGGAGTCACAAGTGTTTGCCTACCCGGAGGACGAAGATAGAATGCCTCTATGCTAGTAATTTCACCGGCTATCTTACCCCCACACCGGAACACAACAATGCGAACATTGCTGTTTGGCGGTGGGTTAGCAGGCAAAGACGGTAGTAACATTCTAGTTACACTTTATACTACGAGTACATATCTTAAAGAACCTAATATTTAACCATCTCATCAATTCACAACCACTAACTATTACTAGGTATAATATCATGGAGTTAAGGTACTGGATGTCTTTTTTGTGCTGTAGGAAATTATGATTGATTATATGTCACGTTATGACATAATAGGATATAGGGTCAGAACACAGTTCCGCATTACCTCGTAGCAACCTAGAATTGTGAAAATAAGACTGGCGCACACGTGAACTCCGCCGCCTTTGTTCGTTCAAAAACGACGCGCGTATTTTGACTGAGGGAATCTGATTGTGAGTCCTAAGTTTTCTTTACAGACACATCACGGCTTCCATCTTTTGTTACACAGACCATAAAATACTTACCTACATTAGTTTGACCGAATCTTTACATCATCAGAACCGTGCGTCGTCGTCTCCATTAGCTGATTTTCCAGGTTTAACAGTTTCTAGGTTTGAATTGTTCATTTCATATACCACAAGGCCCGATTCCACTTGACAGCGTCATTATGCGGTAACAATGGAACAAAATATAACGATAAAGGTAAGGAAAAGGTACTTTACTGTTTGGTAATAACGACACGTGCCAATTTTAAAAGCTGTGCCACTAAATCAATGTTATCAATAAAAGGTAAACACTATGGTTTTCATCGAGTAGTCTCAGTGGATTGGGTTGGGCCTATGGTACATGAAAACAGGGTCAAATGGTCTGTTTGTACCATCCTAATCATCAAATACTACATTCGGCTTGCATTTGTAAGCTATTGAGTCAATTCATAAAATCGTTTTGTCTAAATTCTAAACAACTTCCCAGGACTTTTAACTTTGTGGGACCATTAGGATAGAGATAAGTTCAATTCAAGACTATCTGCATGCGCCCTGCGATGTTACCCGTAGTTCTATATTTTATTCGAGATGTAAATTAGCCGTTTGAGCTTGAAGAAGTAACAAACATACAAACTAAAAACACTCACAAAATTTCGGCTTTATAATTAATAAAGTCATAAAAAAATAACTGTTCACCACAGAAATAAAACAATGCCTTACGTTAGAAAATTACTATCAAATTTTGTAGCAATTTATAGAAAACAGACCCTTGAATAAAACTTCAACATGCCAGTACTAAGAAACATCGTTTATTTCACGGAACATATAAAAATGTCGTCTGCTATTTTAAACATTCGTACGCAGTCTTTTTTCATTAGATATATACATTTTATAGACGAAATTATAGGAATGTATCTATAAACACAAAATCTTTAAATTAAATAAAAATTAAAATAACTACTTTATGATAAAGATTAAAATGATAGATCCATTGTCTCCAGAATTCCCATTTTAAATCCCTCTTCAATAAAGAGTTGGTTAAAATTATTTTAATAAAAAAATTATAACTATGACAACATTAAAAATAACATATCAAAGACTTTAAAAGATTAGAATTAACATAGGTAATATTATTGCTTACAAAATAAAGTCTACGTATTAACAAATAATAATTCATATTAAGTAGATAGATCTAACAATATTACATTTAATAGTGTCAAGTCGTTTTTAATATTAAAAACAGAATTGGATCACAAAATTATAATTATGTCATAATAACATTAACAATAGGTACCTATTTATTACAATGATCGCGAATCTTTAAGTGAAACGATTTTAAGAACAAATCAATTATTAATTTCGCGGTTTAGTCACACATTTAAACAAAACAATTTAAACGGATTATATGAAACTTTGACAGGAAAATACAACAAAACAACTCTCAGTCAACCTTCGACAAAGATAACTGGAAATTTGCCGAAACATCAGGGACAGGGCTCATATTATTAATTGCATTTAAATCAATTATTATTGACAGCATTTCAAGCTTGCAGGCATCGGTGCAACTTTATCGAAATTCGAAATTCAAATAAAAATACACTAGTTTTCTTTGCTTCTGGATATATTACAGAAAATCCGAGCCATTGGCATATTTAATGTGTACAAAGAAACCAATTAATAATTGGTGAAACATGTAATGAATATTTCATTATTGCTTAATGTGGAAACCCCATATTTTTTTATTGAACTATTGACGCAAATACCAAGCACAGAGAAACATTTAACGCCGTGAAATCACCCCTATTTCACGGCGTTAAATTGCCTTTCAAATAAACAATGCAACGATCAACACACTAAACATAAGAAAAAGTTCGTAAGGTTGGGGTGGTGGAGTGGTTCACACACTGGACCGGTAATCCAGACATACCGGGATCGATTCCCGGTCTCTTCTGAAGGATTTGGCATTTTTTTGTGCTTGATCTTTGTATCGATGGTTAAAATTTTTTATAAGAACCTTTAGTAAGCAGCTATAACAACTAATAAATAATGACACAAAGGTAAATTAAGAAAGAAAAATTGAATGCGATCTACTACAATCGAAGCGGGGTTTGAACCCGCGACCTCTGCGTTTCCGGCGCATTGCTCTCCCAACTGAGCTATCCGACCGCTACGTCAATCACACCAAATCTTTCATCCCTTAATTCTTTACGCCACTGGAGCGCCCTCTGCGTCATATATGTTTTTGAAATGCTTATGCGCATTAGCCATACCCTAGGATGTGCGTTTTACACACACGATCCCCAATCCCCATTGCTTTACAGCAAGTGTGAAGACTGCGAGAGAGATGGCGCTGTTTCTAAATATTTGTATAGAATCTTTTTTTTATCGATTCTTATTTTGTTTTATGTGGTAATACCACATTTTATTTTTATAAATAATGACACAAAGGTAAATTAAGAAAGAAAAATTGAATGCGATCTACTACAATCGAAGCGGGGTTTGAACCCGCGACCTCTGCGTTTCCGGCGCATTGCTCTCCCAACTGAGCTATCCGACCGCTACGTCATTCACAAAACAAGATTTAGAAACAGCGCCATCTCTCTCGCAGTCTTCACACTTGCTGTAAAGCAATGGGGATTGGGGATCGTGTGTTTAAAACGCACATCCTAGGGTATGGTTAATGCGCATAAGCATTTCAAAAACATATATGACGCAGAGGGCGCTCCAGAGGCGTAAAGAATTAAGGGATGAAAGATTTGGTGTGATTGACGTAGCGGTCGGATAGCTCAGTTGGGAGAGCAATGCGCCGGAAACGCAGAGGTCGCGGGTTCAAACCCCGCTTCGATTTGTAGTAGATCGCATTCAATTTTTCTTTCTTAATTTACCTTTGTGTCATTATTTATAAAAATAAAATGTGGTATTACCACATAAAACAAAATAAGAATCGATAAAAAAAAGATTGTATACAAATATTTAGAAACAGCGCCATCTCTCTCACAGTCTTCACACTTGCTGTAAAGCAATGGGGATTGGGGATCGTGTGTGTAAAACGCACATCCTAGGGTATGGTTAATGCGCATAAGCATTTCAAAAACATATATGACGCAGAGGGCGCTCCAGAGGCGTAAAGAATTAAGGGATGAAAGATTTGGTGTGATTGAAGTAGCGGTCGGATAGCTCAGTTGGGAGAGCAATGCGCCGGAAACGCAGAGGTCGCGGGTTCAAACCCCGCTTCGATTTGTAGTAGATCGCATTCAATTTTTCTTTCTTAATTTACCTTTGTGTCATTATTTATAAAAATAAAATGTGGTATTACCACATAAAACAAAATAAGAATCGATAAAAAAAAGATTCTATACAAATATTTAGAAACAGCGCCATCTCTCTCGCAGTCTTCACACTTGCTGTAAAGCAATGGGGATTGGGGATCGTGTGTGTAAAACGCACATCCTAGGGTATGGCTAATGCGCATAAGCATTTCAAAAACATATATGACGCAGAGGGCGCTCCAGTGGCGTAAAGAATTAAGGGATGAAAGATTTGGTGTGATTGACGTAGCGGTCGGATAGCTCAGTTGGGAGAGCAATGCGCCGGAAACGCAGAGGTCGCGGGTTCAAACCCCGCTTCGATTGTAGTAGATCGCATTCAATTTTTCTTTCTTAATTTACCTTTGTGTCATTATTTATAAAAACAAAATGTGGTATTACCACATAAAACAAAATAAGAATCGATAAAAAAAAGATTGTATACAAATATTTAGAAACAGCGCCATCTCTCTCACAGTCTTCACACTTGCTGTAAAGCAATGGGGATTGGGGATCGTGTGTGTAAAACGCACATCCTAGGGTATGGTTAATGCGCATAAGCATTTCAAAAACATATATGACGCAGAGGGCGCTCCAGAGGCGTAAAGAATTAAGGGATGAAAGATTTGGTGTGATTGAAGTAGCGGTCGGATAGCTCAGTTGGGAGAGCAATGCGCCGGAAACGCAGAGGTCGCGAGTTCAAACCCCGCTTCGATTTGTAGTAGATCGCATTCAATTTTTCTTTCTTAATTTACCTTTGTGTCATTATTTATAAAAATAAAATGTGGTATTACCACATAAAACAAAATAAGAATCGATAAAAAAAAGATTCTATACAAATATTTAGAAACAGCGCCATCTCTCTCGCAGTCTTCACACTTGCTGTAAAGCAATGGGGATTGGGGATCGTGTGTGTAAAACGCACATCCTAGGGTATGGCTAATGCGCATAAGCATTTCAAAAACATATATGACGCAGAGGGCGCTCCAGTGGCGTAAAGAATTAAGGGATGAAAGATTTGGTGTGATTGACGTAGCGGTCGGATAGCTCAGTTGGGAGAGCAATGCGCCGGAAACGCAGAGGTCGCGGGTTCAAACCCCGCTTCGATTGTAGTAGATCGCATTCAATTTTTCTTTCTTAATTTACCTTTGTGTCATTATTTATAAAAACAAAATGTGGTATTACCACATAAAACAAAATAAGAATCGATAAAAAAAAGATTCTATACAAATATTTATGACAACTAATGTTATAAAGAGCTATCAAATAAAAAATACAATTGCAATGCGTCTACCGTTTAACACACATACAAATTCCTTTTGAAACTAAAAATAACGTTTAATAACAACAATTGTCAACGACTCATACGTGAGTATATTTTTATAATTAACAATGAACATGAATATTAAATTGTTCCAAAATTATATGACGTACAAATTATGTATAAATAACAAATAGTATGATTGCAATGAAATAATAGTAGATAAGTACCGTAAGGTCAGACGGGGCAAGCGGCAGCTGGGCACGCCAGGGGAACAAGAGCTCCTACCATATCGAAAAGTACAGTGTTATATTACTGACGCCAACTTACTTTTGCTACTAACAAAAGTTGCACGTAAGGTTTCCAATCCTGGGATTTTTAATGGGTAACCCAGGGTATTTTATGGGTTTACCCGGGATTTTAATGGGTTACCCAGGGTATTTTATGGGTTTACCCGGGATTTTTAATGGGTAGCCCAGGGATTTTTAATGGGTAAACCCGAGATTTTTTATGGGTAATCCCAGGGGTTTTTACGGGTAATCCTAGGTTTTTTATGGGTAATCCCGGGTTTTTTATGGGTAAGCACGAAATTTTTAATGTCCATAGTAAAAAATCCCGGCGATGATTGGAATCCTTAATCGCATGGTTATAAGATGGCGTTAGTTATAATCTATGTTTTTCGATATTTCTACATATATACGTAGTAAGTCAGCGCTTGCCTGCGCATTTGTCTCGACTAACCATATGTAGTACTAAAGTCTCCATCAATATCCGAATGCCATGTTTAGTATTAGGTTAGCGCCGTCATAGTTATAAGGGCTATTCTCAGTTTTGTGTTCCGTGGTTGTCTCGAACTTTATTTATGAGTAAACTAGTAACGAGTATCATGTGCAAGTTGCAAATAATTCTCAAAACGTGGAAACGGTCTCGAGAATGTAATCAGAACAAAAGAAATATACTAACATCTTGTGAACGTGGTTAGCATTTATGACTTTTTGAACGTCACTGATCTGTATTTTTTTTATCATAACAGAAACAGTAAATATATATATGCTGGTGGCGTCGAAGGAAAATAATGTGTGACAGAAATGAGAACAGCCCTAAGGGTTTGGTTAATACTAACGAAAGTCAATTAAAATACAATACGAAATGCAAAAGAAATGTATAACGTATATAATCAGTTTTAACAAGTGTATTCTAATTAGCTTGCAAACATTTATTTGACATTTACTCCCAGTTTCGACAGTGAAATTCGTATATTTTCCTTAATATACCTATTATTACAATGGCGTTGCACATCTTAATGAATAGACTTCGTAACCCATTAACAGTAATAATATCAGCTATCAAACGTTGCCTGATTAGTATGGAGTGAGAAAGTTCTTGAGAACATCTTTCATATGAAATATTCTCTGTTTCCGGAAATTCTCGTGTACGGCACATCACTATTTCAAGATGTCGGTACTACTGAAATTAAAAGTTAGCATTCCCAGGAATAAACTCAATTATAGCTATTGTCAATAGGACATACGCCAACACTGTTAATAAATTACGATGTCTAGGTATTTATGATAAAAGTAGCTGACTAAACATTAAAATGCTTACAAAACTAAATAAACGCTCCGAACCAAAAACTAACTATTGTTATAAAAAGCTATCTATACAATAATATTACGAAGCTCATGTTTCATATATTTTATACATAAAATGGTTTACTTTTAGTATCTACTTCACAACAGCACGTTTTTATAATAACCTTTGGATGTACAAATATATAAAAAGTGCATAAAATGTTCCAAAACGTGATTTCAACAATCCATTGTTCCGCCTATTTGTCTACTTTTATAATTACATTATACAGAAAATTAATCATTGATTGACGAAAATAATCAAAGGCCTAATTATTTTGGTTAAACAATGCTTAATTTACGTAATACATCGTCCACTCATTAGACAGGTGAGAAACATTAGCCAAATTGTAATGGGGCCATTCCGTTCTGTGTGTGACTGCGGTGACTGCTGTAATCCCATGAGATTAGCATGTCTTGAATAGAGATGTGCCATTCTCGAGAATGTTTCTTGATGTGTATGGGGAGTGGGAGAGAAAGTTCTCGAGAAGATTTCCCGTACAAAATGAGGAAAGTTTCCGGAAATTCTCGGAAACGGTACATCAACTCTTGAAGAAATCTTGGCTTTGAAAAATTTCCATTAGAGTGGTATCGTTATGTTTTACACTAATTACCTGGAAAATTTTCAGACTATTCTTTAACAAAATATATTTTTGTATTTCTGGTTGAGTAACAGTTGCATTTAGACAAGTTCCAGTCACCCTTATTTGGCGAATGTTCCAAACCAATTATTTGTAGACTTCGCTATTCCACACCCTAAACACGTACTACTCAATTGCTAATACTGACGTCGATTTAATTCACACGTGTCATGTATTACAGCGAAAGCGAAAGCAATTTTACAGTTATTTTGGGTGAGTGGAATAACGTTGTCTAAGAATGGAAACGCTCCAAGGTAATCCGCAAAATAATATCGAAAATGCTGACTACTAAGCTCACTATTCGTTTTGTCGAAGCATCACTTTCCTAAAGGAAATTTTGTATTATATACCAAATACTGGATATATACATAACAGCTTTATATACGTATGTATACCACATCAAAAACCCCTCAAAAATCTGTTTTTAATGTAAATTATTTTGGAAGTGCACATGCTAAATTCTACAGCAAAACAACCTCGTCTGACGGAATTCTTTTTGAAAACTACAGTTCCTTAGCTGTACAGTTGTCGTCAGAAAACATTAATGAACTTATAAATTTTACACTTTGGATAGACTCAACGCATGTTTACCTAACCTTACACGTAAAACGAGTGGCGTCAAAGTTATTGCAATTTTTACTGCACGATGAGTATCCTACCGCCTGTTTTTACGTGAGATTAGGTATACCTACTTGTCCGCACTGAATAGAAATACAAATTGAATGTGAGAAAAAATATAGGTAGCGAGAATTCAAATTTATCTGAAGTTTCAAATAAATTCAATTCAAATTAGAACTCTTATAAAAGAATTTCATCAAATTTGTAGGCATATTTCACTACAAAATAAATTTCACGTATATACGTCTTGTGCACCTAAGAGACCGCTTTTGTTATTTTAACCCTTAGAATAAATACGCCTAGTAACCTAGCGCTTAAAAGTGAAGCCAGGTTTGGTTAGCCACGGGCAGAGTTTCGTCTGTGTGTGCATCTGTCACAAGCAACACGTCTCTATGATTGGTTCGTAGACACGCACACATACAACCAAAAGCGGCTTCATCTTCGCAAATCTGTATGCAGACTCTCGATCTAGGCGTATTTATTATAAGTTTTATCCTTTACAGTAACATTGCCATACTTTCTTTAGTAAAATAAGCAATAGACTCATTGTTCTACGGACTCATGGTGAAAAGATCGCCGTTAAAAGTGATACAATGATAATATACCGAAATTTTATTATTCTGGTAAGTAATCTGTGGGCGTATTGTTTCGTTTATCGCGCAGTAGATAAATGATAAACACGTACCTGTATTAAGTTAAAATTTTCATCAATTTCACTGCCCAAAGGTTGTCTGGAAGAGATCGCTCTTTAGCGATAAGACCGCCTGTTGTCTACCGTTATTTATAAATTGTATTTATCTTGTTTCCTTTTGTAAACTTTTTTGGTGTGCAATAAAGTATTGTTGTATTGTATTGTATTGTACCCATATGATAGTCAATTAACCCTACAAAAAAAGAGTATTAGCCCTACGGCAAGAAATATCAGTTCAAAGTTTGATCTTTGTATCGTAACTTGTACCAAAACGAGTAACACACACACTATTAAATTATGAAAAAAAAAACTGCTAAGTGCGTCGACCTCACTTGTAATAACAGAAAAACAAGGCTAAAGGAAGGTAATATATCATAGATTGCAATGATTTATATAATCATTGGGCTGTTTATAGTTCGTCCGTAGTTGGTAGTTTTTGGGTGGATTTGCACTTAATTTTTCTTTGTATTATATCTTTAAGTGTTTTGTCACAAAACAAATTAGAAAAGAGAAAAATAATAAACACTTAGTAGCTCTTTCGTTTCTCTATATGGTTTAGCGATAGATAGCAAACATTTTCTAATCTCATAATAAGTATATAATATCGCATGTTCAAAAGAAGAATAACATCCATAAAACCAAATTAGTGGCGCAAATGAAGTGTTAACGTCAAAACCACTTCCCGCCCCCATCGCGTGCCAAGGGCGACTTCACCCCCAATTACAACCCACTGAAATGATTTTCGCTAAATGCAAATGAGTAGGTATACGAACTTGACTTTTTTGTCATAGTTATTGCCACTCGGCGTTTTGGCCTTTATAAACCGTGTGAAAATGACCGCATTTGGCGCTCCAGGTGAGTCATTTGTTGTATGTATGTATTTGTTTTAAGACTTTTAAGCGCCCTAGACCTGGTTAAAGAAACACCTTTTAGCAGTCCGCGCCTCGGGCGGCCGACCGGGTCGTCAAAGTCGCCACTGCACCTCTAGCATAATTTTGACATGCGACTCGTTGTCGCGCGACAAAGAATACCTGTCACTTTCCTTTCAATACCGTGCGAGCAAGATAGGTGATGCTGAGTCGCGCGAGAAACATAGTCTCGGCAAGATTATTATATCCCTGCTGTTTATAAGAGTGCAATACAAGGCCATGGCGGCAGGACATGCTTAATATGCGAAGCGAGCCCTGCACTGCTCATCAGCTCCGCTTTCCGGTTTTAGCGTCGCGCGGTCCCTTTTTTTTGCATGGTAGAGATACGACGCAATTGGTTTTAGGTTTACGCGTCCGACCGAGGCGCTTTTTTTTACTACAAACTCACGTCCAATTTTCCCGATTAATAGTGGAAGACGGAGCCTGGCACCCTTGCGCGGTGGTGCATAGGCTGGCTTTAGTAAAAGTACATAATTTTATTAAGTTCGTTAATCACAAAGGATGTTTTTTGTAAAGCGATTCGCAATCTTTGTTATCAAAGGTGCAACCACACCGCTGATCATAATACGCTGACGCACGCCGAATGTATAATAAAGTTGTAACACGAGCGAGCTTAGACGTGTGCAGAATCGACCAATTACCTGAGTTGAAATCTGTATCTCAGCTCACTTCACTTTTGTGATTGGTCGATTCCGCGCGTCTCCGCTCCGCTTCAGTGGAGGCTAGGGTTGCCAGATGGTCGGGATTTGGCGGGATTCTCCCGAATTTTTGCATGTCTTCCCGACTCCCGACAAAGTAAAAAATCTCCCGAAAAACAATTTCATTTTATAAAACTATAATTTTAAAAGGAAATACCACTGCAAATTTTTCCAAAAGTACTATAAATAAATTGCCTTATCACATTTCTGTAGACTATCAGATAAAATTAAAATAATGAGAAAATAATTTTGTTTATTTTTTGTTAGTATTTATTTATGTGGCCGATTCTATCAGCAGTGAACAACGTTGTTTTTAATATATTTACTTAAATGTGATTCAATTTTTGTTTCTCCCGACCATAGTCACAAAATCGCGAAAAAAAAAACTGTTTCTCCCGATAATGGGGTCATTCGATCTGGCAACTCTAGTGGAGACGCACCCTAAGGTGCGTTTTTTAGAGCGGCGGGGTGCACCTTTAGTCGTTGGCATTTACTTACAAGTAAGTAAAGTAGCGGTATAGTAATGACAATTTCGCGTGCGCGCGTCCTTGATGACAGTAAACATCAAGACTTCACATGTGACAGTTGCGTGTCACGTTGACATGACATGTCAAGATTTGGCATGCTTTTCGCTAGTTGCGTGTCCCACGCACGCCGTGCTTAAAAGTCCTTGTATGTCATCGTTTCGTATGTAAAGCTACTTTATTAGGGCGAGCACACACACACACCGGAATCAGATTATAAATTTGTTGTTATTCTGTTGAAATTAATATTTACTCTTCTTTTTTTTTATAAATTCAAATTACAAATTCAGACTGTGTGAGGCTAGCCTTAGGCGGGCTGTTTAGAGCGGAGCGGAGCGAAGCAGTGTAAAATATTAGATTAATGACATTCTTCAGATTTAAATGTACTTCTTTAGAGCTTCACTAAGACGCACTTTGATTAGTTAATTTTCTCCGCTTCTATGTTATAATAGGCCAGCACTATCTTATAGGTGCTATAAACGCCCGATACCTAGTTGTTTAAATGTACTGTCAACCAATTTGATTTCTAGGCCACTATAACCTTGTCACAATGACAATGATATGAGATCTCAAGCAGCTTTCTTATTGGCGTTCACTGTGACAAGGTACGAAACGGCCTAGGAATCAAATTGGTTGACTGTACCTATACCACAGTATACAGTGTGGAATGTGTAACTGGGTCAGTTAGAGCAGTAGGAAATCAAATGCAGTAGTTATTACTATTTCTTTTGGTGTACGAAAAATCTGCTTGAGAACTGAATGTCATTGGTTATTTGTGTAAACCACGACGTAACAAAAACGACGCCGACGCGTGTGTACTGCTACGTGTGGATACGAACGCGCGCTGATTTTGACTGAACAATGACGAAAGGCGGAGGCAGCATCTCCTGGTTGGTAGGTTACCAGCGAATTTGTAATGATAATTTTGAAACGAACGCAAATAGTAAGTTTAGTAAATATATTTAATTAAATTTTTCAATAAACCTTTGTCCCTTTGCAATTCAGCAGTTTTTGATTCTAGTAAATAATGAGATGTATATTTACAAAGTTCTCTTTATCTGCACTCGATAGACTTAATAAATGGAGTCTACATTTTAAGTTATTTATTACATTCGGTCTAGCGATGATCGCTCGAACACCTCTCTGCTTTTATATTATTATGCAGTTTATACTGTTTACTCACTATTCGTATCAAGTTTAAAGGTCACTTATGAGCATTGTTACTGTAAAGTTTTTGAGTAAAGCGTTTAAGTGCAGTTCATAACTTTTCTTAGAAAATAAACCGCACCAGAAACTTTTACAAAGCACCTCCGACAACAAATGTTAGTCATGCACTAGTTCACAAAGTTTCAACTGCTTGGTACTTTATAGGCAATATATTCAGTCCGTCAAAGGCAAAACAAACCTCCCCCTCATAATCCACGACTCCAAGTGGGATCACAATAACCAACGAAAATAATAAGGAACATTTTAATACAAAATAAAAATCTTACAAATTACCCTATCAACATTAGTAACTCCAAACTCTTACAAAAGCGTTCTATCAGTTCATGGCACCAATGTTCACTATTCTACGGTTCACTACTGGTGCTATATCTCGTCGGAGTCCGACCTTATAGAGTCATAATTGGACGTTTTACTTTTTAGCATCCTGAGGAAAGAGCCGACGGCGAATATCGTCCTCCTGTGCCTGTGGAAGATACCCTGGTACAGCGCTTCTCGAAGAGCCTTGCGGTCGTCCGACATCGAGGGTTGAGTAGTCAAAGTTATGTCTGAATGCGCCACAATAGACTTCTGATGCCGGAGACTGCCATGCTTTTTCTCTAAGCTCTTCTGATTCGGTAGACTCATCGTCGACTCTAGTGAAGAGTTCTTAGTCTTCCGAAGGTTTAATATCTTTTTCCCGGACGATTGGGTCTCGGAAGTCGACCGTTGCGGTGCCAGCTTCGACCTGTGTAGAGGATTGTTCGAACCTTCAGGATGCACCATTATTTCCACAGATTTCTGGCTGACGGCACTGGAACGTATCAGCGTTTTTTGCGTGCTTGTTGATTCAGACTTCGGCACCTCTTTGATCGGTTGTTCGGACTCTATCGCAATCATGTTTAATGGAAACGCGCGGCGAGCGCGAGCGTCGGCAACGATTTAATCAAACGGCCCGCGGGCTAAGGTCACATCATCGGCGGGCGGGTTTCATCAATGCAATCAATGGAGGGCACGGCTAGATGGATGACGACGTCCTTATTGTTCGGCAGCTCGCTTCTACCTCCGTCGGAACAGTTGCTAAACGTTATCGTCGGTACCTTCGCATCGCCTAGTTTGACGCCGTTCAAGTTTTGTGCGAGACAATCGACTGAGTCGTTGCTGTCCTGTTGGTCATCGGTTGCGCTCATAATCGGAGCGAGCCATTCCTCCTCGTCGTCGGTCTCCCCGGGTCTGGCGTCTGGCGACGGATCGAGTTCGTGCGCCGGCACCGGCGAAAATCCCTCCCCGGTCACGTGAAGATCGATCAGACCGGCTAAGTTCACGTTGAAGTTCTTCTGGCGGCGTCCGCGCGGTTCTTCGGCTTGGATCTCTTCTGTGATGAGTTGGTCGGTGGCTGTTTCGATCTCCTTCTTCAAGGAGTGGTCGTCCTCGTAGAACTCTTGGAAGTCGTTGAGGGTATCCCAATTGTTCCCTATTAAGCTGTGCTGCTGCACTTCGTCGGCGGCGAGGGTCTGGCGGTAGTGGTCGATGAGGGGCTGCAGCGAGTCCTCGTGCTGCCGGAAGAGGTAGTGGTAGGCCTGGCTTACAGCGCGGAGGGAGTAAGTGGACCGCGGGCGGAGAGCGGAGGCGGTCGGCGTCTGCGCGGCGACACTACCGCGCCACACGTGTCCGCGCGCTCGCTCACACAATATTGCATTAGAATTAAGAATCCTTTCAAAGTCTGACACTTGCTCGGCTTCGCTGATCTGTACCAGCAGCTTGTTCTCCGTCTCTTTCCCGCCGACCGATTGACACAGCCTCTTCTCGCCGACCTGTTTAGGGGGATTAGAAGACTTAGTTCTGTTGTGACTATCGATTCTAGGACAGTTTTGCGTGGAGGTTGAATGGTTGTCGGCGTATTTCATTGGTATGGATAGGGTTTGAACGGAGATAGCGCAGGGAATTTTCTCGATGACTTTTCGTTTTTGTTGTTTGACGAGGACTTTGTTCGGTTTCGGTTTCTTTTTGTCCACAGATGGGGGTTTGTGAGGGAAGAATTGTTTATGAGAGCTGAGGCGGTTGGGGTCCGCGCTGCGTACGGTGCGCGCATAGTTGGACCTCGGGCGCTCGGCTAGGTTGACGCTTTGGGCTCGAAGGGGAACGTCGGACCTATAGTCCCTGGGGATCGCGGCCAGTTTGACTGGACTACAGTTGGACTGATTTTGAAAAGGCAAGCGCGCCGTACGAGCTACCTCGTCGAACTGCTGTACCGTTTTCGGATCGGTAAAAAGTTAATTTATCGCTGTGGCATGTTGTGGTGCCGCATTACGTTGAAACGACGTATAATCCATAGAATCACGATAGCTATTGAGCCTTTTTGTAAGACTGAAGCGAGTGCCGATCGATTCCGGACCGCCTAAATAAAGATGCGCATAAAATTTGCCAAATGTCCTTGGCTGCACGTGAGTGTCGCTATGCTATGAATTTTTTAGACGTTTGTGAATGCTAGTTAGGTATCCCCCGGTGCACAGGTACCTAAACATAAAACTTAAATGTTGTCAACTTTTTATCGTACATATTTAGGAAAGTAGCTATGCTATTTTAGTGGGGTTGATCCCCCCCTGGATCGCGTAAAATAAACCTTTGTATCAATAACCATAACAAGTTTTAGTTAATCACGCGATATCAGCCCGGAGCATATAGGTATACCTGTCTTTATACTATGACAATGACACATTTATCGACGGCAACGTACGTACGTAGAAGTTATAGTGCGCTTCTAAACCCATGTTAATTTTAGGTATGTGGTAAGTAAAAGTATCAAATAATTACATCTAGAAAGTTTAGTATTACAAGCAACCATCAAGTGTGCTAAAGTCACAGTAATATGAAAGATCTATCAACAAGATATATAAACATGTATACCTGCCTAAGTAATTTTAACCAGTCCTGAGCGAACTGTCATATCGAATAGTTAATTTTAAAATAAACACTGAAAACATAATAACACTAACTATAGAAAAATACAAAAGAAATGATGAATTAATAATGTGTACAATTACCTTCAGTTACTAAAAAAAACACGCAGGTTGACACAATCATAGCACAGATCATATTGACATTTCACTGTATTTGCCAACTAATTATAGTTGCGTGGTGGACTAGACTAAGATGGCGTAAGATCGAATACCTAGTATAACATCTGCAATTTTCGTTATTTCGATATGGCAGGCGCACATCCCACTGGCGTACATGCCTCGACTGATCTTATAAGGCAAAGTCCCGAAACATAACGTACCGTATCAAAAGCTCCTGAATCTATAATCCATCTAAATGGGGTGCAAACTACACAAACCGCTCATTTTGGATGCTATTTGTCGTACATTTCACGCTTAGGGAATACCGCAACTTTCGAAACCTAGTATCACCATCATAGAACCAAACTCAACCTTATATCGTGTTCTTAAGAACTGAAATGTAGCTGAAACTGCAGGATTCAGAGGCGCTATTTGGTAGTGCGTGTTCAATGTTAATCTGGCGTTAACTTTGAACTTGAGTTTCGTGTTAATTTGATTTTAATTTGTAGCTGGTTCACGGACGGCTGTAGTTTTATGACAAATAGAAGAGTTACGTGTCGGACTTGAAATTACAAGGGGGTGCGGTAACGCCCGCGAATTTCATGAAACGTTTTCATTTTTCAATACACGGTTCGCTCAGTGGCAGGGCCGCCACCTACTGACTCCAAGGATGTTTTATAAGAAGATACGTTTTACACTAACAAGACAGCTGCAATATTTACTTCCCAGTCACTCAGTCATATCTGTCACTTTCCGGAGATCAACTGAAGCGTTAAGATAGCGATAAGCTACTATTGACTCTTCTTATTGGCTTAAATTTTGGAGTGTTAGCTAATACTTATACCATATCATTGCTGAGCCCACGGTATTAATACTGATCTAGTATCGAAAATTCACCATAAACTTAACTAACTTCCTGAAGGAACACATTGCAGTATGTTTAAGTTTATCATGCGCGAAACACACTTGATATTTTTTTAAGTTGGTTGAAAATAGATATTTCAAAGGCATTATCGTCTCGCTCTTAATATTCGAATGAAAATAACTGAAATTCGAAACTAAATTTAAAGTTAGGTATTTGCTTTTAATTTGTAATTGTTTTGTTCTGTTTCAAGTTAGTTGTTGTGTTAAATTATGGTTGCTTTATAAACAAGCAGTATTATGGTTAGTTTTATTTTGTACTAGAGTTTATCGCGATATAACCATAAATAAATAAATAAAACTAGTACTTAAAGTTCTTTTTTAGATTATCTGTTTAGAAAAATAAACATTTATGTTAAATGTTTGCCACATTTGAGTTCGATTTAATATGACGAAAAAAAAAGTATTTGTCAAATAAACTTTTTTACTGGCTTCAAAAAAATTAGGAGGTTCTACATTCCACTCTAAGTATGTATTTGTGTGTCAAATATTTTCAACGTACAAATTTTGATTATTTTTAATCGTCGTCTAAACCCCCCGATTGCTCGAAAACGACTAGATCAATTTTGAATAATCCTTTTTTTATTGAAAGGGTCTCTCTCAGTCTCATTAAAATTATAGACACACAATATACCATGATTTATGTTTTTTTCGGAAAGCTTAATTTCGCTTTAATGATATCGGTATTTTTTTATAACAAAAAATATAATTCAGGTTAATGATAATAATAGAAGATATAGGTATGGACTATGAATATTATACATTTTCGTTACTAAATAAGCTAATCAAGTATTCAATCAAGTTAACATCTATAGAACGCATTTAAACTTTCACGGCGGGCCCAATCAATATGCCGAATTGGCCATAACTACATGTGGCCAAGGAACTATATCATAAACCATGAATAAATGATACTCTAACTGTAACGACTAATAGCCGCTTTCGTGCTAGCTATTATAGTGAAATATATTGTCTACTTAGTTTGGTTTGAATTGATTTTTTGGAGTATTGGCATCTGATAAATGAGCGAATCAACTTTTTGACCGGCATAATTTAATTTTTGTTTCAAAAACTACTCGAAATTGACAAAATTCACGCAGAAAACTGTTTTTTTTTTTTTTTTTTCGACTGCACGCAATGTAAGCATGAAATAGCAATGTTACTTTCTAGAAGTCAGGGAAAAGTATCACTTTAAAAAGTTAGTTGAAATTATCAATATGTTTACTAATATGAAAAAAAAATGGCTTCTTTTATATAATCTTGCTGTGCCCTGCGGTGTTACCTGCTCATCCAACGGGAAGAGCGACATAGTCACTCAGTGACAAAGCTTTTAAATAAAGAAAAAAAAAAAAAAAATCCAACGGGAACACTACATTACTCTGAATATTCTCGAAGAAGGAAGTTTCATTCACCGAATGCAAGCTAATCTATATTGGTTCAATAAAAAACAATGTTTTTTATGATTATTAATACAGCAGTTAAATATAAATACAAAATACAGATCCACTAGGTACATCAGGTGGGTAGAACCAACGACCTCAAAATTATCCGGATTAATCCTCTGACTCCGAGCTACAGCGACGTTACGCACCTCACGTGAAAGCATTAGTTAAAATCAATGTAATTCACGGTCACGGCCACCTATCACACTGTAATCTCAGTTAAGCTGCTTATCTATACGGTAATCTATTTGATTACAGAAGTTACGTTTATTTACTCTACCGTATTACAATTACTGGATAATCCGTGCGTACATCTTGAGTGTATTAAATCCCGTAACCACAGCAAGTCATGTAATGGGTTCAATCAACTTTTTTCTGTTGCCCCTCTTTAAAACTACACTTCTTCTTACTTTTTTTCTTTTTCTTGTTCTTTTAAAATGTATCTCATGTTTATTGTACGAAGGTGAGGGCTATAAATATGTGGTCCGGGCTTTACGAATTACCGCTCTAGTTTGTCTAAACTTTTACGTCTTGCCTTGGCAAGGAAGTGAGATTTCCTCCCCGCGTAGCCGGCAGAAAATAATTACTTATGCCTTGATCACACGTACCGAGTAAACGGGCGAGACAGTGCTCTGTCCCGCCCGTTTGTCTTGTGTGTGACAGGGACGAGAGCACTGTCTCGCCCACTGTCTCGGTACGTGTGATCAAGGCATTACAATCTAACAATGGGTTAATCAATTTCTTTTACTAAACAATGAAGAGAAACGATAAACAAGCGACTGGACAGAATGACTTTTTAATTAAAAAAGAAATCCTAAAGCCGTGTCGAACAAACAAACATGTATACATGGAACACGGAATTGTATGAACCTGTAGTATTTAGTGTTCGTTAGTGGTACGTGGTGGTACGCACTGTTCGAGATTCATGTTCACCGTGTTTACCCGGCTACGGCAAAGCCAAAAGGAATGGTTATTAGTTTAGCAGTGAATGTATGTATATACCGTCAAACCGGGTTTCTTTAGCCCTAAGGGTAAAGATTGTCCCAAAAAATTAAAAGGATTTAACATCCCGCCACAAAGCCAATAGACGTCCGATCGTAGCAGTTACGCTTACGCTCTAAAATCATAGATGGCACTACCTACTCGCGACGCGGTACCGTTTCCAAGTTGCTTGCGCAGGTTTTAACTTGTCGGTATCGATCAAGCGTGAGGTGAGACGTACGTGCATAAATGGTGTCTGCAAACTTTTGGTTAAAACAGCGAAATAAGGTAAGTTAGCTTACTAATACCTATATCTTGATATAAAGCATGTCTTCGAGAATACTGCAATTACAATAAAAACTTATTTAACCTTTTCTTAGAAACATAAAGTTCGTTAGTAAAATCATAGTAAACATTGTCCCCCTTTTCGGCGAACTTTAGCCCGCGGGCCAAAGTGCAAATCTGAGAGAGATAATAAAAAAAATACGCGTAAAGTAGCAAAAACTCCTGCAATAAGCACCGCTCCTCGACATTTAGAATGTAGCGACCACTTCATTGTCATGTGGGAGCAAAGCTACTATCCTGGACAAGTAACATTTTCACCATCCGAGGCGGCAGTCCTTGTGAGATGCATGAAGAAGGGTAAGGAATACTGGCGATGGCCTAATATTATAGATGACAAGTTGTCCACCTGGAAAAATATCTAGTCCAAAAAATAGCTACCCCAAAATTTATTAAAAAGGGCTGCTTCTCCGTCCCTGAAATGGATCGCTACAAGTACCTAATACCCATTGATTGATTGTGACTGATATTTTGTACTTTTTTTTAACTTAAAGGTAAAATATTACCATATTCTTGCTACTAATAAAGATGATTATTATATGTTGACTAATTCTAATGATGATTCTCATTAACAGACTGTTAATTAAGGTTTTGTTAAAATTTGAACAACTTTTATTCTATATCAGAACTGAAAAAGTAATTTTTGTGTGATTTTTGCTGAAATAAATGTCAAATTATTGCATCAAAAATTGATTCGTTTCATTTGCTAGCCTACCTTAAAGAGGTTTCTTGGGTTTCTTTGTTGTTTAGATTGATAGTGGGACTTTCTGTATGAAAATAAGTATGAAGTTCAAACTTACCCGCATCTAAAATCAACTTTGGCCCAAAAATGAAAAAAATAAAAAAAAATACACAGAAGGTTTTTTTTTTGAACTTTTTTTTACGTTTACTTTTCCGACGTATCCTTAAGATGCACCCAAACCGTAACTAAACATTCAGATCAAGGATAGAAACGTAATGATCTAGAAGTATATAAAAAAATACAAGAAAAAAGGGTCATGTAACCCGACTTTACTAAATGTGTTCCACCATAGAGCGAAAACTACTCAACCGATTTTAGTGATTGAATTGTTATTATTACAGTCCGGGTGACATAGGCTACGTTTTGAACTGACTTCAAAAAATGAGGACGAACGAGAGTAAAAATACTACGGCAAGAAATCGTATCGAAATAATACTACTAGCTGGTTTCTATGAATGGAAGAACTGCTTTTCGGCTCGGTCGGCTAGGGCGGTGAGCGGCGGCCATAGGTGGGAGCGGAAGGACCAATCGTGGTGTCTCGCTCACTCCTATCCGCTGGTCACGCGAACCGCGTTATTTATTCAATAGTAATAATAACAATATTACAAAGAGCCTAACAGACGAAAGAATTGAATAAAAGATGACGTCTGTTCTAAATATAGTCTGCTAGCCGGTGGGGATCGATCTGTGCAATTTACATTTGAATTGATTGTACTGGAACCAAACTACTAGGATTTAGATTGGACTGTGTAAAGTACATGCAATAAAAATTTTGTAAGTATGCATATTTGTAGTATTTTGTAGTGCACAAGTAGGTATTCCAAACGGGGAAAAATTTAAACCACTGATACAAAGGTCAAAGCTGAAAGAAAAATTGAAATGCGTAACTTGGTGCAAGAGACCGGGACGGGAATCGAACCCGGTACCTCTGGATTACCGGTTCAGGGAAAGTCTTGAAATATTAAATGAAACGTTCGTGAGACTTCTCAATACGATATCAAATTCAGAATACGGCTTTCACTCACATGAAGAATATATTATTACCTATTACTAGTTTTTTTTTTTAATTCCTGGAGTCCTTCAATTATAACTTACTAGCTGCCGCTAGCCGGTGTTACCCGCTCATCCCACGGGAACACTAAATTTTTCGGGATAAAAAGTAACCTATATGTTAATGCAAGGTAGCTACCTTCATACCAAAATTTATCAAAATTGGTCCAGCCGTTTGGGCGTGAAGAAGTAACAAACACACAAACACACTCAAAACCTTTCGCCTTTATAATATTAGTGTAATAACCGAGCAAGTTGTATGTCGTAGAATAAAATATACAATATGGAAGTGCATACACGATAGAGGAGTATCTATATAAAGAATATGACGTCAGAAGTGGGTTGGTACCAAATTATTTTATTGCTAGCACTCCAGCAAACAACTGAGTGTTTACTACCTCTATATTCAGTCCTACACCCGAAAAACATACTGAATACGATCCTTATCATGATATACGCTGTTTTGACGTCTAGAATACTGGGACTAATTTCTAGTAAACGCACTAAAACACAACTATTTGGCAGCTATAAGTTGAGGGATAACATGTTAATAATAACGTGAATATACAGAAATGCAAAAAGTAGTTGTGTGGACTGGACTGTAGTTAGGTAGTTTTACGGTAGTAACTTTGGTTTAGCTTACAAGGTTTGACAAACATATGTACCTACTAGCGCGACCAGTTAACGCTCGTAAAATCAAATCAATAAACATACTTTCTCGTATGTATACAATCGTTACATCTACGAGAACCACAGGATATCCTACACAGTTGGAGGTCGAATAATTTCCGTGTTGTCTGTTAAATGTTTACCATCAATAAACGAGTTCGATACAGCGAACTCAGTAAAAATAAATATCCTTCGAGATCACTACTCTAGTTGCTAACATTTTTATGGTAGCTTCTGCTTCTCGTAATAGTTATGATGGCGTCATCTATAAATCGACCATCTGACGCCTCTCGGGTTAGTCCATGATATTGATAATCAGTGATCATACTTTTTCTAGCATTTTTGGTGCGATGCCGTCATATGACACGCGACAGTGACCTAGGGTTGTCGACGTGTATAATATATTGACGTTTAAAATTATGTAAAATATGAAACACTTTTTTTACTTATTATTATATTGTGTATAACATTTAACAAGGCGACGCAGTACCACCCGTCGTAAACTTCTCTTGTCAGGCCTGCGGTAAAATGTGTCGATCTCGTATCGGTTTAGTTAGCCACCAGAAACGGTGTATCCCAAACACTACACCAAAATTCGTCTGAAATAGACGCAAGGGCCTATAGTAGTAGTATTACATTTTATTACTGTAACCCAAATTCCGGGACGCCATAGTGAAAAAGTAAAATGACTTCTATATTTATGGACTACCATTACCTACGCATTAATACTGTCTATGCTAATAAACATATAGTTAGTACATAAACTCCTGATCATAAATATGAACTATAACCTGAGATAAGGACTTATTGCAACTGTGTTAGACATTTTTCTCATATAGTAAATTAACCCTTCATTTCATTATGCATATTGGGTTGGGCTTTACATGTTCTGAGAATAATTTCTGTATTTCCGATTTGTTTAATACGCAATTTTATTGTTGATTTGATTCATGGTGCAAACAATTGAATATTGGGCTACTGTCAACCTAGCACTGCACCAAAAATGCTAGAAAAAGTACGATCACATGATATTGATCATAATCTAAAATTATATACTTATTTTCTACATAGATATAAATTTAATTGCGCTCATACGTGGTCCACAACAATAAATAATAATAGGTACAGAGATAAAAACAGATGGAGAAATTGAAAGCGTACGTACAGTACAGTCACAGTACATATATACTGTGGTACAGTGCAGTGCGTCTCGTCTGGTCGAAAGGTTGACGTTGGACCGGTAATCCAAACATACCGGGTTCGAGTCCCGGTGTGGACCGCGTTTGAACGCTATTAAATTATTTGTTGCGTGTCGATCTTTGTATCTATATAGCAATAAAAAAACGTGGCGTTAATTTACCCACATTAAAAAAACATTTCGAGAAACTTAATTTTGTTTCGAAATAAAATAATATAATACTTATGCACAGATAAAAGAAGGAATCCTAAACTTCATTCGCGCTAGGAATGGGAAGTAAATAGTCATAACTTTCTTTTTTGACCATATCTAAATTATAGTATAAATCAATATTTAACTTTTTTGTGATTTAAGTTTTTTTCTCTGGAGAAAAAGATATATTTAATCAGTCACTGTTTAAAAAAAACAACTTTAAGGAAGAAAAATCTATTAGAAATACATAGTGTATTAAAGGTACCTGTGCTAACTAATATGAAGGAATTCCGTCATCTTTAAACCGTGACCATCTCAAGACTAATAAGACTGGCAATACCTAATTGGTTGTCTGGTCTCTACACTTTGCTTTTTTCGAACGATTATTTGTAAGTAAGGTTACGATACCATGTATACATTTTTTAGGGTTCCGTAGTCAACTAGGAACCCTTATAGTTTTGCACAGTCCGTCTGTCCGTCTGTCTGTCTGTCCGACCGCGGCTTAGCTCCGTGATCATTAGTTGTAGAAAGTACTAGAAAGCTGAGTTTTTTTTTAGTTTTTATTGTACCGTTTTGTCGGCGTGATACATAGGTACCCATACTCATACCAAATATCAGCTTTCTAGTACGAATGATCACGGAGCTAAGCCGCGGACGGACAGACGGACAGACGGACGGTATGGCGAAACTATAAGGGTTCCTAGTTGACTACGGAACCCTATAAAAGAGCTCCGCCCAGCAGTCACTATTATATAAACACAATAAGGTAAATATCCCAATATTTGACATAATATCCTCCAATAGTAGACACCCCTGTTTGTTATCTACATATATTATAATTGAAGGCGCCATCTATCGCGCCAGTGTGAAAACAATAGGACTTCACTTATATTTCCAATTTCACAAAAAAATCCCAAACACACTCGGCGGGTGTTACAATCACTTAAATATTCTCTAAATCAAACAATTCCGAACATGTAAATTGGAATAAATATTAAAATGGCTAATCCATTATTCAACGCGTTTGTTTTTAAACATGATAATTATTTACATATATAAGTATGTGAGCAGAATGTTATGGACGAATCTAATACATTATATAGGTAATCGTTGACGTATATTAAGTAAGCATTTGTAAAAAAAAAATGTTTATTTCACAATGGTTCCGGGCTTTACAGTCTGACCAGAAAGAGTCGTCCCCTTTTTCTTATATTGATTAGAAAGGGACGACACTACAGTATTGCCACTTTTTTATTTCTACTCTTTTAAGTAAGACTGGCTACCCATATAAGTTGTAATTGTAACACTAATTGTAATCCGGTAGTTTCCATACAAAAAATTACCAGTTTGCATTCCCTACGCGTGCCGCAGTCACAGTTATGCTAGAATTACAGAACATAATGTCCTAATTGCCTTATCCCTCGCTTTACTTGAAGTTTTTGGGGTAATTTGCGAAATAAGTTAAAAAGATTAGGAAACACTGATTTTACAGGTCAAAAACATGTTTACCAACTTCGTTATATGCGCAGTATAAACAGGCTATCAACATATTACGATGCGCATTCCGTGTATTTTTAATATCGCGCTACGCATTACTGGTTCAAGATCACTGTCGATATCAGCTGATACCCTTTTAACGCACTTTTGCTTCACTTGTACTTCACGACGCGGTAGGCGTAGTTTGCAGTGTTCCCCCCTACCGAGTTGGCGGTGTTTAAGGATATATTTATCTACATAAGTATGTATATCGTCGTCTAGTACCCGTAGCACAAGCCTTCTTGAGCTTAATTTGGGACTACATAGCGTCGGGGATAGTGCTATACCGCGTAAGTAACAAGTGTAGATATGAATCAATATTAAAACAAACTCTAAGTATTTTATTGAAATGAGAACTTTATCGACGGCTGTTATTTACGTGGTAATTGCACTATCCCCGACGATAGGTAGATCGAACTGTGTGAGGTTGTTTAAAAAAATATTTTTGTAGGGAAGTTTGTTAGTAGTAATATATACGTCGCAGTCATCATGGTTAAATCTGCTATTTGATTGAATGACTAGCGCGTTCATTGAATGACTAGGCCGAACGTTGATTGAACAAGGGTCACTCAACGTCCAACTAGTTAGCGGATTGTAACATAGCCCTTTGAACAGAGCAGACGTAAAATCAGTCAGGTGATTGAAATGCTAAATGACATTCGGTCAAGACGTTGAACGTTATATTAAATAACTTGACGAGTTGTCAAAGGACTAGATGACTGACTAAAGGACTAAACGACAAATGACTAAAGAGTCATTCAATTGAATGTTGTCATTCAATGAACGCGCTAGTCATTCAATCAAATAGCAGATGTCTGCGACATATATACCTAGTACGAAACCGGTTTACTCACGTCGTAGACGTCGACTATCGTTCGACATATTTCATGATAAGCCGCCGCCGCCGCGACTGATCGTAGCTCCTGATGATGAATCGCATACCGATTCGAAACATGTTGAGCGCCATTCGACTTCTACGATGTGAGTTAACCCGTTTCTTATGTATTTTAATATGTCTGAGACCCACGGGAGGTTTCTATGTCTGTTTGTTTATATCTTAACTAAGTGTAATTAATTAAATCTAGCGATACGTTTGCTCGTTTGCCCCCTATGACATAAAAAAAGTAATATTAGTATTAATTTGTTCATAGGACTCTTACAAAGATAGATAAAATGTGACTTCTTGGTATTGCAAATACTTAACTTTCGGTAAACTTATCACATTAACTCTATAGTAAAAAAAAAAGTGTTCTATTAAATCTTGGAAGTAAATTGCAACCTACTTCTGTTGGTCGTATCGAAATGAAACTTTGCACGTATATGTAATCCACGTGACGATATAATAATTTCGTATCTTGGAGCTGATCTGATGATGGGGACGGAAGGTGGCCGCAGGAACTCCTAAACAGCACGAGATAACCCCATCATGTTTGGGCTCATTTGATTAGTCTTGATGAGCGCTTATCGTCTATGTAAGAAAGTAGTACAGAGTAGTATAGTCGGCAATAAAACCGTGTCTCAAGATAAAACTTTTTCGGTAAAAACTTATTATTATTTACAAGATTTTATTAACTGTTTTATCAATGACTTATCATCGAATGTTTTATTTCATGAACATAGTCGTACCTCATTTCATTCAAGACTGTGAAATCAATTCTGAATTCAAATATATAACTCGTTTATCGAACATAGGAAAGGAACATTTTGAAAATTGTATGCTGCGGCACAGATCAAAAATCATACAAAAAAGTTCTATCCAAAAAAAGGAAAAAAAGGGCTTTATATAAACACTAGCGCCGCCCCGGCTTCGCACGGGTGCAATGGTATATTATGCATGTATATATACATTATAAACCTTCCTCTTGAATCACTCTATCTTTAAAAAAAAACCGCATCAAAATCCTTTGCGTAGTTTTAAAGATCTAAGTACCTTTGTATGGGACAGACAGAAGAAAGCGACTTTGTTTTATACTACGTAGTGACTATAAGAATTTTTTGTCGTCATTAACGAGTAATATTGAATTTTAATTCCCAATACGCATCCAATATGCGTAGAATCTTACGTAGGTACCTATCTAAATATTCGTAGATACACACAATTTATTACCCCATGTTACGTACTGTATTGTTATGATATACCTACAATGATTTCGCAAGTATAAGGAAAGGTGAAGGGAAAACCTGTCAATTACTGTCATTCTGATAAGGGCTACGACGGAAGCGTAGCGTCGTAGCAGCTACCAATATCTACGGCATTGGTTTGAATACCTATCACACATTTATGTTAACATGGTACCTATACCTTTGTTGAAAACATGTTTAACCACTTAGCGAGTCAAATGACATCCTCTATTACTTAATAGACGAAGCAATTTAATTAAACTCGAACGCTATTATAGTAGAATTAATTAAATGAAATGCGTAGTTCGATTTACCCGGAACAGATTGATAAATAGCACAAAAGTAGCGCAAAATGATTATAAATGGTATAGCACCGTGCCAGGCACGATGCCGGGAATCAATAGGCTATTCTGTAAACAAAAACATTTCACCCATTCAACCTCCGTAGCAAAACCTTTTTGTCAAAACATAAACACCGCAAAAACGCCTCCGAAAAAAAGAAAATAGTCTATGAAAAATCGTTCTCTTTTATTTAAAATCATACGGCTGGAAAAACATTATCAATGAACTGACCTACTTTACTCACCTTTATTATGTTTCGGCGTTAAAACTATTAAACACTGGGCGAAGGCACTATTTTTACTAACAATATTATAATTTTGTAAACCCACAACACGTATTGACTGGGAGTAACGTAGTTCTGTACAAAATTAAGACACTGTTGCGTTACAAAATCAATAAACTGCCATAGAACAAGCCCGTCCGCTCTTCCATTCAATACTGAAGACACATGCGTAGCGCAGACTCAGAAACGGCGGCAAATCTGACAGTTTTTTTTTTCAGATGACTGCTGACATCTACAAACGTCATTGTAACTTAATAAAACATAGATATGATTTGATATTTTAGTAAACGGTGTTTATCGCTAAGTTTACTTTATTTATTAAACTGCTATGATAATGTCGTTAAAGTAAATATAAATGAGATGATGTGTGTCAAAAACGCTTTGCAAACATATTTAGTTCTGTAAGACATTCTATCTAGTTACGTGTTTTCCCGCGGCTTTGGTCGGCATTTTCGATTTTTTACCCTATTTTATTATTATACGCGAATCGTGCATTTCATCTCGTTATCGTAATGTTTTTAATTATTAAAGGTACAAAGAAACCTAGTCTCGTAAAATAGTAAACTAGTAGAGTAACGTAGAATTATGGATATATACGAAACAAAGAAGATTCGAAATTCAAAATGCAAGAATTACTAGGCTTTACGAGACTAAGGCTTACATCGTGTAGAAATCTAAATATAAAACCGAAATGTTTAAAATTTACAAGCAAACAAAGAACAAGCTAAATAGGAATTTTCCTTATGTAGACGAAACCAGAAAACAGAAGTAAAGTCATATAAAAGTGTCGGTTAAGGTGAATGAACTATGCTCTCTATTGTAAGTACCTATTGTATAACCTTCTTGGAAAAGCTCCAGCATAGACAGCTAGATAGATAGATAGACAGATCATATCTTAGGCTACTTTGAAGATCATACAGCTCCGCACCTCTAGCACAAGTCTAGGACAACTATGACACGCAAATTTCGAATTTTGTCGCGCGACAAGTATCAATACTGTGTGAGCAAGAGAGGGTGATGAGTTAAGTTAAGTGACAAACGGAAAAAAACCGCTCTTTAACGATAAGACCGCCTGTTCTCTACCGTTAGTATAATTATTGTATCTGTGTTTAATTTGTAAACTTTTTTATTGTGCAATAAAGCATTTTGTGTTGAATTGTAATGACGAAATATAGCTACATCTTAACATATATACTTACCCATTAATATATTTCCATCTCTGTCTCGAGTGTCCTGGATTGAATTAAGTTTGCTCTAGGTTCCGCTGGCCGCGGATAAAAACACCAGGTAAATTGACTTCAATTTGTATACAGGGTGCTTCTTCAACAGCGTCACAGCTCACAGCTTGCCATGGCAAAATGCTGAGTCGTGACCTCTTCTAGCGCAAGCTCTTCTTGGTGTATATGTTGCTAACCCTAATTAGAGTAGGTATCTGGAAAACCCAAGCTAAGTAAATTACACTATTTTTTCATAATCACATAGAGTTAATTATGACGGCATGTTACACAACAGACATTTATATAAAATACTTGGGAATAGTGGAATTTGTAATAGGAAATAAAAGAAGTTTGGATATAAAACGAGATTGGTGCCATATGTAATATTAACTCATAGGCATTATTCTGAAAAAAAAAACTTGCAATAAACTGTATCTATTCAGCTTTTAGAAGAATTTCCTTTTGTTTAGTCAACTGCTTGTTTATTTCGAAACATATGTAAGAATATATTATTATTATTATTTATTTATTTAATACCTCTACTAAAATTGTTTATAAATGTAGATACATCATACATCATTTATGTGTACCAGGTGGGTAATGTAACAGGAGCAAAGAAATGAAATTTAGATTTTACTCGTCAAACTTAACAACATCTGTTCAGAAACATAGAAAAAAAATACTGTTTTCATATGTTCGTTATTTCAAACAAAGTAAATAGCATTTTCAAAATACGCCGTCCAACATTGACATCACCTTAGCATTGACATAGCTGCCACTTTACTAAATATCAAATGTTTCGCAATACATTGCTTCTTTGAATAAACTTTATTTTACAGGTTTACGAAATGAGTTATTTTTAAAAGTTGTTTAATTAAATGTTGTTCAGTTTGAGGGGTAGAATCTATGTTTTAATTTATTGCTCCTGTTACAGGACTCACTATATAAGTGATAAATTTCCACATAATATCCGTGTAAAAACACCCTGTATAACTATCGCCAGGGCGTGACCTAACTCGATCTCATACTCGATCCGATAGCGATGGAAACAGAAACAGGTCGCTTATTTGATAAACAATAGGCTAGTTCACTCATGTTAAATTGTAGTACACAAATGTTTATTTTGTATAGTATTTAGAATAGTAAACCTAAATACATATTATTGAGTTCATAAAAATAGAAGATGGCTGAAAAAAATGGAATTTTAGAATATGGTCTTTAATATTCTGTATTCTGAAATGCTTAAAACGCTGTCCGCCATTTTCACCCTAGTTACGTCACCGATCCCGTAAAGAAAACTAAAGGGCTACTAATAGTGCCGTCCCCCTCGATCTCCTGTCAAAGTATATATATGTGAGCGGGACGGCACTATACGACGGTCGAATTACGAACATCTGAGTACGTCACGCCACAGATAAGCTAAAGGCAAAAATGACGGATGGTGTTTTTTGTCTGTTCATGAAATTTCTACTTTGATTAATACAATTTATTAGCTTTATAGCTCTCATAAAAACACAATATTTTTTTTAGTGCTAGTCAGATCATTGTGAGCCATTTCAAAAATGGTTCAACTAGCCTATTAGATTACATCCGCGACTATAGTTGGATTAATTGATTAACACTAAATTTACAACGAAGAAACAACATTAAGACTGAATAACTACACCGCAAACTGTACTTTCTGGCTCCGCCTTCCACTTTTGCTCGGACGCGTTCAGCACCCCTCGCAGTGGCGCACAATCATCAGTTATATGTAGAGCTGCCACCTCTCCGGGTTTGACCCGGAGTCTACGGGTTCGCATGGTGCATGTCCGGGCTACGGGTTTAACATCGATATCTCCGGGTCAGGTGGAACGGGAAGCGTCAACCGGTCATCTATCACGCAACGCACGTAACGCACCGCGCGGATCAATTAAAAAAAGAAGCCAATGAGGTTTAAAGAAGAACTCTTGAATACATAGAGAAATATTATGATTTTGAGCATTCTGTATTCAAAATCTTTTCCAAATTCGATCTAACAAGTGCAGTAAGTTACGAAGATGCTGTGGAAGCTTGCGAATCACTTGGTCTGAAAAATGTGGAAGAAGATAAACTTTTGTGATGAGACCCGAAAATTAAACCAAGTATTTCCTCAGTTCGAACAATCTATTGATTCAACATTATCTGTTGATTTACGATTGGTTCAGCTATTCAAAGTCACCTCAACCTTCACCAAACTGCCAAAAATAATTGGTAAAATCTTTTCAATCCCTGTAAGCAATACTTTCGTAGAACGCGTCTTTTCTTTCATGGGAAATTTGTGGACAGACGAGCGAAACTGTTTATCAGTGGACATGGTGAAGGCCGAGTTAATTGTAAAGATTAATTACAATATGAATTGCCAAGAATTTTTGAAGTTTTTGAAGAAACCTGAGCAGTAGGTAATTTATATTTAAAAAAAACATTACCAATAGTAATTTACCATTACTTTGTACTTACCTTAATTCATTTAATACTTAAAACTTAAAAAATGTTTTATTTCAATAAAAAAAACTATATTTCTAAAATCTCCGGGTCTATTGTTTTTGAAAGGTGGCAGCCCTAGTTATATGTCGCCCGTGACGCGTGGCAAAGTGACACTTGCTCACCGCTACGACTGAATAAAAACGCACGCCTAATTTTACCTAAAAATAGCGGTAGGTAGAGCCGGGCAATTAGCGTGCTTAGTGAGCCTAACTTGCCAGGGCCTTGTTGCTATGTTTTGTTTTAAAGAACCAACAGACACGCTTTAGCATTTATAGTATGAGTAGGAATTGTCCAGATCTCCAACGCTGTCCCAGTTAAAAAACACCCTGTATAATAATAACTACTAGCACCAGGTCGTGACCTAACTGGATCCGATAGCGATGGAAACAGGTCGCTTGTTAGCTAAACAATTAGATTAGATCTGCGACTAGTTGGATTACCATTGATTAACACTAAGGGTGAACTATGTTCCAGGGAAAAGTCACAGAGATCGGTCGTCTGAAAGTATAACTACGAGTACTTACTGAGATTAACCTTTCGTATGTGGTCGTCAAACTTTTCAAATCAAATGACAACTTTGGAAAGTAAAACAATAGGTTCGAATTAGGGATGTTACGGAGGTGGCTTTACCGGAGCCGGAGCCTCGGAGTTTCGATTTATATTTAACGGAGTCGTATCCGGAGCCGGAGCCGGAGTTGGAGTTTTAACGGAGCCGGAGTCGGAGCCGAGTACCTTTGTAACCTTGTTTTAAGTAGAAGTTTAATGGATTGAAGTGAGTTTAACTAAACAACACAATACAATCAAACTTTTTGCGTTCATTATTTATTTTGTAACTAAATGTCTACGGAGTTACCTTTTTTCCGAGTCTGCTTTTTCAGTCTTTATACTTCGAATGGTTCGTCAGGATCCTTGTCAAACACAGGCGAAAGGTTAATCACGGATGAACAACGTCAAGACCTGATCAATGCGCGCCGTGAATATTGCTAATAGCCTATACCACAAAGTATCAGCTCCGCCTTCCGCTTTTATTTTCACATGTTTATAAGAACTGGCAGTGATGCAAAAAACATCAATCCGCCACTTTGCCTCGCCCCACAACTAACTGTGTGATGTTTTACACAAGCTACCAATAAAATACAATTCTCAACGCTAATGCGATGATCATTCTATACATTACACTTTAGATAATAATAACATTTTGACTTTTTGTCCCAATTAAACGGAGCACCCTGTATAATAACAACTATACCCAGGTCGTGACCTAACTCGATCCGATAGTTACTCGATTGGATAACAACTACTCGATTGATTAACACTAGGGGTGAGGTGAACTACGTCACACTGAATACAACACCTCTAGCACAACTGTGACACGCAACTCTTTCTCGCGCGAGAAATATTACTATCTCTTTCTTCGCTGTACTGTGAGAGAGTGACGGGCAATGCTATGTCGCAAGGCAAGAGTCACCAAGCGTGTAGTTTTTAGCTAGAAGGTTCAAAGGAATGGAAAGCTGGTTCTAAGCGCGTCAAAAAATACAGATGTTAGTTGCATACAACTAAGTTAGTTGCCATTTTCCGATTCCTTTTACGCTTTTTTTTTACACGTTCGCGAACGCGGATGCTATAGCAGTCGCGTAGTTTTTTGTTTCCTATGGGCCATGACACATGACGTCTCTTACTATCCGCGAACGTGTTAAGCACATTCGTGTGTAAGTAACGTAATAGAAAAGAAAAAATGGTATTTATGAGGTTTATTTTTTTCTCCGACTAGAATCAATAGAGTTCTGGATCTGAGTCAGAGTTTTTGTTTTCTACTATTCTCTGCAATTTTTAAAAATAAGCAGACTGGTTAAGTGAAGCTTGACACTTCGAATGTGTCCTCCAATGAGGATACCTAATCATTTAAATTACATTTTCCAGGAGCCGGTTTCAATCTGGGAAAATATCTTTCCTTTTTAATCTTTTCACATACTTAGTTTCTAGCTGCCTAATGCAAAAAACAGGAAATGAACAACAATTTGTGAAAACCCTACTACTGTTGATGATTTTTAATACACATCCTATTGGTTCATTTTAAAATGGTCTCCCTTCACTATCCCTCTGATGTATCAAATCGACTTAACCCACCAGGAAACAGGCAAACCTGACCTACAGGTAGGTACGTAAATGATGACGTCAAAGGAAATCCAGTCTATTTATGCAATTGTTCATCCAATGGCCAATAATTAGTAACATAATGGGATAAGTTCGCCTTTGTACATGTTTATTCTTTTGTAATGTGTTTTTCTTGTTTTTATGTACAATAAAGTGTTTACATACTATACATAATGTAATGAATGAACCCTACAGGTATACTACTCAAATGAAGTTAGCGCCATGCAATGTTAAACCCTAACGAAGCAGTCAAGTGCGAGCCGCGCATCGAGGATTCCCCACAAACTATGAAAGCAATGAATATTGCTATGACGAATAGTTAAACTGGACTGGCAAAACTTAACTTTGCCGTTGGAAGACTGTTGCCCACATACATGCGTATAGGTCGCGTTTAGTTTACCAACTGCAAATAAGAATATCTTTTTGTAATCACAATAGACGGAAATAATGACAACAAAGTGATCTTATAAGGGTTCCGTTTTTGAGATTGACGTGCGCCCATCTCAGCAGCTAAGTAAGTGGTGGTAAGTGTAAAGTTTATTAATTGTATCTATCGATCGTCTTTTTAGCTATGAATAAAAAAAAATGGTCTTTTTAAATGGGTGTCCAGGGTTTCCATAATTTCAGCTTTTTTTTATGATATGCGAGGCAAACGAGCAGTAGGTTTGCCTGATTGTAAGCGATTACCGTCGCCCATAGACACCTGCAACACCAGAAGGGTTACAAGTGCGTAGCCGGCCTTACAGGGGTTTTTTTCTTGGAGCTTCCAATGTTTTCGGATTCGTATAATTGGGATGAGTAAGTGTTAGGGACTAACGCAAGTTACACGATGACATCATAAACAGTGTTATTACCTAGTGGCACGTCACATCTCGTATTGTGGCAAGTTATAGTGGCATCAAGTCATGTATTGTTGCAAAGTTTTGTTCATACATTACGCATAAAAAATATTACAAAAACGGTATTGTTCTAGTTTAAAATGTACTAAAGTTTACGGTTCTTTAGCAAAATGACGAAAGCTGCGTATTGTCATGATCATGACCACATTATTTACTATGATTGAGACAGTTATAGTACGACGCGGTTGGCGTAGTTTG